>BSQW01000011.1:52540558-55239329 GCA_030161315.1 Eutrema japonicum
GCTGTACATCGCAGACGGCATTCATCCCCCAGACCGGTGGGCCGCCCGACGGCTAAGAAAGAAGTGTGCCCGATACACGATGCTGGACGGCAACCTGTTCCGGTGGAGCACCTCGGGAACCCTGCTCGGCTGCCTCCACGGGCAGGAAACCATTGACGTGATGAAGGAGATGCACGAAGGTGCCGGCGGAAACCACTCAAGCGGCCGGGCTCTCGCCCTGAGAATCCGGAACCAAGGGCACTACTGGCCGACGATGCTTCAGGACTGTGCAAAATTCGCAGCCCGGTGCGAGAAGTGCCAGCATCACGGCCCACTCATTCATCGCCCTACCGAGCTCCTCACCACTGCGGTAGCACGCTACCCCTTCATGCGATGGGCCATGGACATAGTCGGGCCTCTTCCCCGATCTCGCCAAAAGCGCTTCCTCCTGGTCATGACCGACTACTTCACCAAATGGGTCGAAGCCGAGGCTTACGCCAAGATCACGGTAGAGGACGTCCGGAAATTCGTCTGGAAGCTCATCATCTGCCGACACGGGTTGCCCTACGAGATCGTAACCGACAACGGTGCCCAGTTCACATCGGCCCTCTTCGAAGACTTCTGCGCGAAGTGGAAAATCAGGCTGAGTAAGTCCACCCCGAGATATCCGCAAGGAAATGGGCAGGCCGAGGCCACCAACAAAACCATCCTCGACGGCCTCAAAAAACGACTGGACGACAAGAAGGGGTCCTGGGCCGACGAGCTCGATGGAGTCCTCTGGTCCCATCGCACAACGCCGAAGACACCGACAGGACGCACACCGTTCAGCCTCTCTCACGGAATGGAAGCAATGGCCCCCTCCGAGGCCGGGCTCCCCACTCCTCGCCGCGCTATGCTCACCCAGCAGCCTGCCCTGAACGACACCATCCTACTCAGCGAGCTGGATTTTCTTGAGGAACAACGGGACCTTTCCCTCCTCCAAATCCAAAACTACCAGCAGCTCGCCTCCAAGTACTACAACAAGAGGGTTCGAGGCAGGTTCTTTACCGAAGGCGACCTGGTCCTCCGCAAAGTCTTCGAAAACACCGCCGAGCTAAACGCAGGCAAGCTCGGTGCACATTGGGAGGGCCCTTACCTTATCTCCAAGGTCGTGAAGCCCGGCGTCTACGAGCTAGTCACGATGACCGGTGACGCAATCCCGCGCTCATGGAATTCGATCAACCTCAAACGGTTCTATTACTAGGCCCCCGGGCTCCATTCCTCTCTCCGCCTTTGTAAACAAACGAACTACGATTGGCTTGATCCCTTCTACTAAAGGGTACGTAGGCAACCCCTAACCAGGGCTCAGCTATTAATCTAATAAAACCTTTTTGACAAAAGAATACGGTCCCCGACCTGAGCACAAAAGCCGAGCTCCAAATGCTCGTACTACAAAAAAAAAAAAAAAAAAAAAAAAAAAAAAAAAAAAAAAAATTGCCGAGCTCCAAACGCTCGCACTACAAAAAAAAAAAAGCCGAGCTCCAAATGCTCGCACTACAAAAAAAAAAAAAAAAAAAAAAAAAAAAAAGCCGAGCTCCAAACGCTCGCACTACAAAAAAAAAAAAGCCGAGCTCCAAACGCTCGCACTACAAAAAAGAAAGCCGAGCTCCAAATGCTCGCACTACAAAAAAAAAAAAAAAAAGGAAGCCGAGCTCCAAACGCTCGCACTACAAAAAAAAGGGGACCGAGCTCCGGTGCTCGCTCTCCCCGGCACACAAGTTATAAGTGCCAAAGCCGAGCTCCAATGCTCGCACTCCCATAGTACACAAGCAATAAGTACTAAAGTCGGGCCCCAGGGCTCGCACCTCTACTAGACACACAAGCATTAAGTGTCTCTAAGCCGGGCTCGCTACCCGCACCAAAAAAACAAGGTACACAAGCAATAAGTACCTTAAGCCGAGATCACCTCGCACCCACTAAAAATATTAAAGATACACAAGCAATAAGTATCTCAAGCCGAGTCGTACCTCGCACCCAATACAAGAGCACGGTCCACGACCTGCATACATGACAGGGTACGGTCTACGACCTACTCTACCAATCAAAAAAGCCTCGAAACGGCACTTACAAAAAAAAAAGGGGGCCCACGGCCTCGATTATCACAAAAGGGCCAACGGCCTCGATTATCACAAAAGGGCCAACGGCCTCGATTATCACAAAAGGGCCAACGGCCTCGCTATTATAAAAAAGGGCCCACGGCCTAGTCATTACAAAAGCCTCGAAACGGCACTTACAAAAAAAGAAGGGCCCAGCGGCCTCGATATTATAAGAAGGGCCCACGGCCTGGTCATTACAAAAGGAAGAAGAGAGAAAGGGCCCACGGCCTAGTCATTGCATAAATGGCCTACGGCCCGGTCTTTACAAAAGAGAGAAGAAAACAAAAAGGAAAAAAGTATTTACAAGGCCGCATCGGCCGGTCGGTCCTCGCCCCCGTCAGCACGGGTACCATCTACATCACCCGGGGCCACCATCCTCGCATTGGTGCCGTACTCACCAAGGAAGGGCTGCTCAGACCTCTCTTCCCCAACCGCGGCCTCACCGGGTGGCGCTTCAGTACCGGCCTCACCAGATGGCGCATCGGTTCCGGTCTCACCGGGTACCGCGTCGGTGCCGGCCTCATCAGCGCACGGGGCCAAGTCCTGCGCTGGCGGATCTACTTGGACGGTCTCAGCAGCCGAGGGAGCGTCCTCAGTCAGATCCACATAGGGCGCCTCCGAAGAAGCGGCGGGCATGATCCGCTCAAGCTGGACGCCATGAGCACGGTCCAGAGGGGTGTCCAGATCCCCCGGGGTCAAGTCCGGAAAATCCATTCCGTCCAGCACGGCGCCAAATGCCGCCTCATCCTCGTCCCGCTTCTGATATCGGTAGAACAGTACCGACACCCCGTCCTCGGCCTCCATCTTCTTGAGGCACGCCCTGACGCCGATCACCTGGTTGTACAGCAGGTGAGGCTCTAAGGCCCGGCTGCGCGCGTCCAGATGGGCGCGGATCTTCGCCATCTTCGCGGACCACTCCTGGTTCCGCGCGTCCCACCGGGCTGTCACCCGGTCACTCTCCACAGCCAAGGCCACCTTCGCCCGGTCTATGGCGGACTCCAGCCCCTTCACCCTAGAGCGGAGTGTCTCCCGCTCCCCCTTCAAAAGCCCGACCTCCTCCTCCAGGAAAGCCGCCCGAGCCCGCTCACCGGCAGACCGGCCTCTCTCAGCCTCCAGCTCGGCATGAAGACGGCCCGTCTCTCCGGCCCGGGCTCGCACCAGTGCCGCCTCCTCGCCCAGCGCCGCAGACCGGGCCTTCTCCTCCCTCAGGTCCTTCTCCAACCCGCGAGTCAGAGCGGACTGGATCTGCGCGCTGGCCTCCTGGCGCCCCTGCAGGAATCGAAGCGACGCGTGCTCCTCGGCGAGTCGCTTCTCGTAGGCCTCCGCCAGAAAGGCAGAAAGGGCCATCGTCTGCATCAAACCAGTCGTTAGCAAAGACGCACAACAAGTCCAGCTAAAAACAGTTAGATCAGAACAAAGGCTTACCCGCGCTGCGGATCGCGCCACCTGGCGGAAGGTATCGGCCTCCGCCATCTCCAGCGGGACAAAGTGCGGACTCTGCCCGAACATCATGGCCTGCGCCAGCTCGGCGCACTCGTCCGGATCGACGATGACCTGGCTGCTTCCATCCTCGTGGGTAAAGGAGAAGCTGTAGTCCCGAGGCCCGTCCTCCGAACTCGCCAAAGCCCCAACGCTCCGGTCACCAGCGGCCTCCCGCCCTTCTTACACAACGACGGCTTCATCGCCGCCCTCCGTCGCCCTTACTGCGACCTCTTCGCCCTCCTGGGACCGAACCTCCACGACCTCCCTGCCGGCACCTCGGCGACAGACGCCTCGGGCTCGCACCCGGGCAGTTCAGGCCGGACCTCATCCCGACCTGCGGCGGAGCACTCTCCCACCTCGGTCCTCTTCTTTTTCCTGCCGGCCTTGCCACCAACAGCCTCTGCTGCCCTCTTCTTCGAGGGAGCCACCCCGGAGGACTCCCCCCCGACCCCTGGCGCCGGGTCTCTCCGGACCGGCATCTCGGGCACCGGCGGCGGCGCCGCCACAAAGGAATCCGCGTACAGCGGACTGGCGAACCTAGCTCTTCCTGCGATAGAAGCACTCGTCAGTTCGGCAAAAAAAAAAAAAAAAAAAAAAAAAAAAAAAAAAATTGCCGACCTCCGGCCATCGCAGCTCCAATTCTCGCCGCAGTGAAGGACTTCCACTCTCTTCTACGCACTGACCTGAGCACGGCAACGATACCCGCGTAATCCGGTAGCCTGAACCTGGAGGAGTGAGGGCCTGAAAAGCAAGACGAAAAGGCATCAGTCAGACAAAACCAAAGAAGAGAAGTCAGCTCGACCTGCAAATCCCTACCCGGGGAAAAGTTCCAATCCCGGGTGTATCTCGCCGACGGGTCGAGCCCAACCACGGCAGTAGCCCGGATGTAGAAGTAGCTGCGAGACCAGTCCTCGACCTTCGACAGCTTGCTCGCCTTAGACCCCGTGCTGGGTGCCTCCAGGACGTTCGCCGCGGGCTTGAAAGCGGCATAGAAGGTCCCAGGAATCCCAGGGTTTGCCTTCTGCTGGGTGAGCGCCTCGAACATAGGCACCGTCACCTCCACGTCACATTCGTGCCCCAAGGTCAGCAGCACGATCATCCCCTGGACCGTGGATGGGCAGACCTGCGAGAAGGCCAAGCCCCGCACCCGGCAATAATTGACGAACAGCTCGGGGAGAGGAAGGCGCAGGCCGCACTTCTGGAAGAACGACTCGTACAGGCAGACGAAGCCCGGCCGAGGAGTCCACGGGCGCTCCTCCGCCCTGGGTAGCCTGAGCTCGACGCCATCAGGAAAGTCGCACAAGTCCCTCAGGAGAGTCACCGACTCCGCTGTGCTCCAGGTCGGCGACCCTCCCTGCTCGTAAGGCACCAGGGGAGACCTCACCCTGGCCACTCGAGCTCCGCCTCCGCGACCGCCCTGACGACCGGTTCTACCCCCAGCTTGGCCAACGCCGCGACCGCCGGAGGAAGATCTGACCACCGTCTTCTTCCGGAGATGGGTCCCCGGGAGCAGCGGGGCGGCCCCCGAAGTCGAAGGAGCAGACTGTTCCCCACTGTCTGCGCCTCGACACGGAGAGGAGGCACGTCCGTAACCGTCGGAGGAAGAACTCGGGGAGTCGCTACCGCCACCACGGGACGCTGATTCTTCGCTCGACTCGGCCCTAATACCGTCTAACATCGGCGCCATTGCACGGAGAGGAGGAAATCGAAAACTACAGAAAAAAGCAAGAAGGGAAAGGAGGAAATCGGAGAGAAGAGGTTACCTTAGGGTTATGCGCAGAAGGTTTTAACAGGAGGAAGAAGGGGGGGTTAAATAGAAGAAGGGAGACAGTGAAGCGACGCCTGGACACGTGTCAAAAGAAGCAAGGCCGCCCAGCAACCTAATGATGACGCCTCTTCGCTATCCCCACGCCAAAAAAGCAAAGGACGCCTCGATAAACGCGAAGCGTCTTTCGCACGCCGCGCGTGGACAGCTCGCGCGAAAAACGAGGCTCCCCTTTTATCCTCCCGCGTGGCGAGTACGCGCCAACCATCTGCGGATCGCCGGAACGGACGACACGTACAAGCACGGAGAGACCGTCCTAAGATGTTCCGAACTAACGTCAGATCAACTTCGGCATGCTCGCTTCGCCTCGCGATACCGAACTGGGGGAGGGCCTATTGTTGGAGGTGGGCCTAGCACCCCCAATTAGTTAGGCCCATCTTAGGAAAGGCCCCTCTTCAGCTCGGTCTCCGGCCTGAAAGCACCAGCCCGCAAGGCCCCTCTTCAGCCCGGTCTCCGGCCTGAAATCACCGGCCCGCAAGGCCCCTCTTCAGCTCGGTCGCCGACCTGAAAGTGACGCAGAAAGGTCCGGGCTGACACTTCACCAAGGCAGGAATGTCAGAAGAGCAGAGGACGAGTGGGAGTTGGTCGAACAGTGTATTGTCTGAGCAGGAGTATGGGCCGACCTCGACATCTCACCAACCTTGCAGACTTGACGAAGGAAAGGGAGACACGTGGAAGAGAGTTGGTTAAACAGTGCACTGCTCTGCAACACGCCACGCCGAGCTCATAATGACCTCTCTCCCCGAAAGCCGGAACACGCCTCCTAGGCCACCTTACCCGCGAAAGAGGCCGAAGACGCCACGTGGCCCCGAGATCCCGGGGTGCAGGAAGCAGACCCCGACTATATATACCCCTCGATGTCATTAATGAAGAGGACTTCGGAACTTTTGATTTTGAGCCACTTTGAGACCTGCGGAAATTACCCGGTCTCTCTCTCTTTGTAACAAGGCAACAGTTTAGAACGCCGAACTGGACGTCCTTCGAAACCAGTTCGTAACTCTAAATTGTTCATTTCTCTCACCATCAATAAAAAGAAACACGGCCCCCGGCCTACTCATCTTTCCCCCGGCCTGTCTTAATAGTGGTTAAATTGCTCTAATTAACGAAAATCTCACCTCTCATCTCCTAATCACTCTTTAAATACACTTAGTGATCCCCTGGATCAACAAATCATATTTGACAACATATCAAAAAAAACAATTGTTACTTTTCTTGCCAATTTCGAAAGGAAGAGTAAAGATTAAAAAAACTTGCACTCACAAATTCATCATAATTGTTTTAAAATAAACAAAACAAAATTTTCTACTATATCCAGATGTATATAGATAAATAAACAAATACGAAAAACATAAATTAAATAACTGAAATATGAACAAGAAAGCTAAAAACAATTAATGTTCAACTATAGGAGTTTTTTTGCATTGTATACTTCACAAAGGTTTTTATTGATTTTGTTTTGTTTTTGAAATTCAAGATCAATTAACGAATTCTAATAAATAAGTATATTTTGAAAGCAACTGATAGAAAAAAACATGGGTATTAGAAAAAGCAATGTTCCACT
Organism: Eutrema japonicum; assembly: GCA_030161315.1. Taxonomy (NCBI): domain Eukaryota; kingdom Viridiplantae; phylum Streptophyta; class Magnoliopsida; order Brassicales; family Brassicaceae; genus Eutrema; species Eutrema japonicum. The sequence continues at coordinate 52,547,541 of BSQW01000011.1, forward strand.
ATGTAATATAATTCGCGATGACGGCGGCGACTCAAGATCAATGTCAATGTCAATGAGGATGAGCTTCGTTTGGCCGCGGCGAGGAGTCTTTTCTGTAACGGTCGCAGACCAAAGAAGGGATAAACATGGTGGGATCGACGAGCTCCAGATCCGTTTCGGTTCAGCGAAGACAATTCTTATATTCGGTTTTGGTTTTAATTTCGGGCGTTCTCGGAAGGTCATATCTCTGGAAGATCTGCATCTGATCTTTCCCCATTTCGGGACACTTCAGATCATCAGATCGGTGTGGGGACTAATGATACGGCTAGATTGGGTGTTTTTGCGGATCTGGTGGGATGCGACGGGAGATCTGGTGAATCGGGATCTCATCCCGAAACCAGCGCGGGGAGCCCGGGATATCGCGGATATCCTCGACACACTTGCTAAAGGTATAGTAAAAGCTTGCAAGCAAGTAGAATCACAAGGGAGATCAAATCGGGATTTATTGCCTTGGATTCAGGAAAATGCGGCTTTCACGGAGGGATTGAGGCCAAACGGGAGAAATGAGACTCTAATTTTCGTTTCCGAGCAGTGGTATTTGGAATCAGTATCACGGGAATCCTGGAATCAAATCATGGACTCCAGGGCAGTATGCCTCAGGGGAGTTACAAGATCTAAACCATAGATCATGGGGACGATTATGCGGAGCTGGTCTTACGGAGAGCATCGGTTTGGGATTGCGGAAATCTCTCAAAGAAGCATTCGAGTAGACGGGTATAAGAGGAAGCTTCAGAATTACGTGCTCAACATAACATTCTCCCATTTTTTCTTATTCACGGGGTTTTCTCTACTCTCAAGCTTCCTCAGCATGTCTCAGAGTCATCTGGTCAAAAGAGACGGGTCCGAGATGAAGATGGAGACGAGTTTGAAAAGGCTAAAGATTCGGGTGCCTCAATTCGACAACTCAGCGCTTATCGCGGGTTACTCCAAAACGCTTATTGGGAGGTGCATGAATCCCAAGAAGCAGGATATGAAGGTCTTTCTCCACATGCTGCCCCAAATACTGAATGTGGAGGAGCGAGTAGCTGCGGCGGATCTTGGGATGGGTCGGTTTCAATTTGACTTCGACAGAGAGGAAGACATCGCGGAGATACTAAAGATGGAACCGTTCCACTTCGACTACTTGATGGTTTCACTTGTTCGTTGGGAACCAGTTGTGGACAGCCGGTATCCCTCAGCAATTACGTTCTGGATTCGGGTCATGGGAGTACCCCTCCATTACTGGGCTGATCAGACATTTCGCAGTATCGGCGAGGCTTTGGGTGTGTGATATGCTCAATTTAATACCCTAAAGTACTAAAGCAGTTGTAATAGTATAGCTAGGGGTCGAACCACAGAAGACTCACAGAAACGCACAATAGATTCTATAGTGTCGAATTACGCTAAGCCAAACAGTTGTAATTAAAAGCAGTGCAGAAATTAAAGGAGTTGTAAATCAATTGGGAAATATAGGCTCAGGGTTTTTCTCAGGAAATCAATGAATGCAAACTAACTAACTAACAGGATTCAGATTTAGCGCAGTTCTTGAACTCAAATCACTAAAATATAGCTAACCAACTCTCGTTGCGAAAACTATCTAAATCTAAATCCCAAGAATTCCAAATCTCTTTGCGAATCCTAAATTCTAAATCAGCTTTAATATCAGGTTTGATATGTTCACAAATCAATTAAACCAAATCTCTTTGCGAATAATCAATTTGCTCACCTAGGTTCTATCAGGTAATTAATCGCACTCTCGTGCCTAATCAATTATCCTAAGATCTAAGTTCCAGATTCGTCAACCTAGAATTAGCTATGAACACAACCTAAGGTGAAGAACTAATTCAGATGGTGAATCCTAAACAGATAATTAACCTAGCATTCAAAGAAATCCTTTATGAGAAAACCCTAAACCTAAAGTGGATCTACTCAGACATGGCAATTGAATCAAAAGACATGTTTGAATAAATCATCAATAGAATAGGAAGAAGGGTTTAGAGATCTGATCTCAGACGAAGGGAGATTCAGACTTGTCTCTCTAAAACCAAAGTAAAATCAAACACAGAAAACAAAAGCAAAATAAAGCATAGCCTAAACAATGGCTGCAAAATCCTATAAATAACCTAAAACACGAATTGGGGTCTTCTTGTAATTATCCAAGTCTTCTGGGCACTTTTTGCAATTCTTCAAACTTCATTAAGTCGCGACTTTGAAATCTGCTTCGATGGGTATCGATCGATACCAGGGGGTATCGATCGATACTTGACGTGAATTCGAGTAATTTAGCCAGCAGACTTCAGTTTCGCTCCAAAATGTTCCATAAACTCCAATATCTCCAAGAATACTCCAAATGTGCTAAAACCTGTAAAGGACTCTAAAAGACTCCAAAATACTATAAAGACTCTATAAAAAGGACTTATATCATGGCTTAAATAGGGTAAAAACCATGATATATCAACTCCCCCAGACTTAGCCTTTTGCTTGCCCTCAAGCAAATAGAAGACTAAACCAGAAAAAGAGGTTTGAAAACGTAGAGACTCACCTGTTCCTGAACCATCGAAATGACCTTCTTTCCAAGCACCCAAATGTCACCTGATCAGCTTTCGATCTAACCACCATGTACTTCTCCGTAGACATTTGCAGCTTTTCCAGACTCCACACAAAATCCAACAGCATCGTTCAAGTAAAGCCCTCATCGCCAGTTTCATCTCTGCAGCTAATATTCAAGAACCTTCTAGACTCTTTACCAGACAATATCTTGACAAAGGAACCACCCTTTTTCACACTTTTTGTATCAATTTCTCTCCTCCAGACTTATTTCTTATTATATCCTTATTATTTTTTTATTTTCAGCTTAGCATATACATATCAAGGTAGGAGACGCGAGTATTGATGGTGTTTGCCACCAAATCCCCGGTTCTTCCCTCTCTATGTATCAAAGGATGTAGGCGAATAATGGCATCATAGGAAAATCCTAGCCTCGCTTCCAATCCTTTGTGTGATCATCCCCTCTTAAGTAGAATAATGGGATCGCTGGAAATTTTCCTAACCCTCTACTCAGAAGAAAATCATTTCAATCTTTTATGCTCTTAATCTATCAACTTATTTCAGGGGAGAGAGATACCATAATTCTAAACACACGGGTTCCTTTATCAGATATGAATGATGAATCAAGCTCTATGAACACTAACCACATTGATGAAGTGCAAAAATTTGGCTCAGGCTTCAGAAGAACTCTGCTGGAGACATGGATGTTTTCTAGTCAACTGGTCAGCCTTTGGATTTTTCATTAGTCGATCTAGAACTGATCCTGTAACACTGTGCACTCAAAAACAAAATCAAATCAATAGGTTCAAGCACAGGATCATCATCTCCAACAAATTTTGACTCAATAAAACAGTTTTGACTTGATAAAACGACTGACTCTAAGAAAAACGAAAACAATGTCAGCAGACACCTCCCCCAGACTTGAACAACACTGTCCTCAGTGTTATCTAGCCTAGAGTCAGTGAAAGAAACAAAGAAAAAGGATAGAACGAAGAGAAACAAGAAATTACCGTTCTGGAACAGTCGGTGTCGATCGACACACGGCATGGTATCGATCGATACCATGCTTAGATCGACTTTGTGAATTTTCATCCGCGATTGGTGTCGATCGATACCATAGGGGTATCGATCGATGCTTAGGCGATTTCGAGTTGCTCCTTGTTCATCCTGACACAAACTCAAAACAAACGAAAATAAAAATAAAAACGAATCAAAAACAGACTCACCAGTGGGTTGCCTCCCACCAAGCGCTCGTTTAACGTCAATAGCTTGACTGTAACGCCCTTCAGGCTGGATAAGAGTGAGAGCTTGCACCAAAACAGGCTCCATCACTTGATATTACTAGCTTCAGAGTTCTGCTTAGCATGCTGTCCACAAATTCCTGCCCTTTCTCTTTCAGCTCAGAAGTAAGAAGGACTCTGGCCTTGGAGAATGGCTTCAAGGCTCCCTTGCATTTGACCTTGTAATCAATCGAATTCCCATCACACTTCTGAGGAATCAGAGTGACATGGGGATTCTCGACCTTTTTGTTCTTGGCCTTCTTCTTCTTTGTTGCCTTAGTCTTTTTCTTGGGGATGTTGGGCGGTTCAGCTGGAACGTCTGTGACAGTAGGCTCATCAGGAGGCTCTTCCAGAAGATCAATTGCTAGCGACTCTCCTGTGATAACCTTGATGCTAGAGGCACGTGTGGGAATACTCCTAGGTGGAATGACATCATAGTAGACATCACCGTCAATGTAAGAGAAAGATAGTCTCTTATTAGGTGTGTCTATGATCGCGCCTGCAGTAGCCATGAACGGTCGTCCCAGGAGTATAGGCATACGAGATATCGCACCCATCTCCACAACCTGAAAATCAGTAGGCACCAGACAGTCTCCTACTTGGACTAGCAAACCAGCGATTTCACCATATGGAAGTGAGGTGGAATCGTTTGCAAACGTGATAGATGTCTTAGGAGATAGAATAGTAGCCCCCAACTGCTCTGCAATTGCTTTTGAGATGACATTGACACTAGCCCCTGAGTCGACAAGAGACTCTTTGAAATTAACTCCTGAGATGGAGCATGGAACAGCGAATTTCCCTGGGTCTTCCCTCTGTGTCAATTTCCGTGGTTGTAGTGAATTGCGAACTCTTTCTCCTATCACCTCACGTGATTTCATGGCTTCTGGTTCTTTCTGCGAGGGGTATCGATCGATGCTCGGTAGGGTATCGATCGACGCCATGCGATTTGAATCGTTTCTGACAGGTACATCTTCATCAGAAAGAAGCTCCACGTTCGGGTTATCCAGCATATACTGTAGTCTAGCAATCTCCCATTCCTCCCTTGTCAGCTTAGGAACCATAGGATAAGGCATCCTGGTTACATACACTCGTTCTGCAACGACCTTAGGCACCACAGTCGAAGTTTCAACTGTTTCCTCAGAAATCGCCCCGGTATCGACCGATGCCAATGGGGTATCGATCGATACACGGGTTTTCGAATCCATTCGAGCAGACGTCTGGGCTGGTATCGATCGATACTGGGGAGTATCGATCGATGCTTGTGCGATTTCAGGAATGGCTTCGAGATTTTCTGCACGTAAGCTGATGGCATTGACGTGTGCATTGTGTGATTGAACCGCCTTTCCCTTGGAATTTGCTGCAGTCTGAGCTACTTGCGTCTCCAGCATCCTGTGGCTCGTCTTTAGAGCTTCGATCCTTCCACTCAAATCGGTGTACAAATCATCCATCTTACCATTGAAGGTGACCGTCATCTTCTCCTGCCCTTGAACCAGGTGTTCAAGCATAGCCTCAATCTTACTCTCAGGAGTTTTGGGTGCTGGGGATTGGTACCCTCCTTGGTGAGCATTGTTGGTGAAGTTTCGATTGGAGTTGTATCCGAATCGCTGACCCTGAAAACCAGAACCACCAATGTAGTTAACATCTTCCACTTCATTCTCAGCAGCGAAGTGGACGGCCTTTGTTGTCTTTCCCAGCAGAAGACTGTGCATAGAATCCAGCTGAGCCTTCACTTCAGCGATCTGCGACCCATCCTGATTACCAGCCAGCCTCTTGCGCTCGAAATCTGCGCTCTTGGTGCTACTACTAGAGGCAAAGTTCTCGATCAACACAATAGCATCCTCAGGATATCTGGTGTTGAAATTACCATTGCTCGAAGAGTCCAGACCCATCTGATATCTCCAATCTACTCCTCTGAAGAAGATACCCAGCAGCTGCACATCAGAGTATCCATGATGTGGACAATCTCTCTGGTACGATCTGAATCTTGTCCAAGCAGCCTTGAACGCCTCAGTAGGTCCTTGAGAAAAAGTGGATATCTTATTTCTCAGATCTTCAGATCGCCCGTCATCATAAAAGTTAATCAGGAAGGCTCTCTTGGTGTCTTCCCAATTAGTTAGCGATCCAGGAGATAGCTGCCTCAGCCAGTAAGTAGCTTCTCCACCTAGAGAGTAGGGGAAGAGCTTGCAGAAGAGATAGTCGTAGGACACTCCATTGCTCTTGATGCTAGTGACCAAGTCCTCGAACCTCTCTACATGGTCCATTGGATGTTCATGAGGGAGACCATGAAAGAGATGCTGTCCCACTAGAGTGAAGTAAGCAGGCTTCAGCTCAAAGTCATTCCTCTCAAACGCAGGAGGACGAATTGCTGAACGATTGGCGAAAAACTGGTCAGGCCTGTTGCATTCACCAATCGTCCTTCCACGATTAACCACAGCATTCCCTGCGTTGGCGCGCCCAGCTGGCGCGACAATCTCAACAACCGCAGCAGGGACAACGATGTTACCAGCTTCATCAAGTCGCTGCCCTCTCTCATTACACACGTGACCCTCTTGGTCTCTCAGAATTCCAGCTTCATCAGCTCTTAAAACCACTGGGTTGTTCATCCCTGATGATTGCTTGGTCTTTCTGTTTGTGCGTTCCACAAACGCTAGCTGTTCCAGTGACAGTTCAACTAGTTGTGTGCTCTTGTTGCTTCTGGTTTCACGAACAGGCATACACCTGCAAACAAAACACTAGGCAAAGCACGTAAGTAACCAGAAAAATACGTTGAGTATCGATCGATACCAAGTGGTGTCGACCGATACCAACAAAAGAAGACGACGAGTATCGACCGATACTACAGAGTATCGATCGATACCGTCGTACTTAGTCGAAATTCTAAACTAAAATCTAATGGCGAATTTGAGTCCCCGGCAACGGCGCCAAAATTGATATGCTCAATTTAATACCCTAAAGTACTAAAGCAGTTGTAATAGTATAGCTAGGGGTCGAACCACAGAAGACTCACAGAAACGCACAATAGATTCTATAGTGTCGAATTACGCTAAGCCAAACAGTTGTAATTAAAAGCAGTGCAGAAATTAAAGGAGTTGTAAATCAATTGGGAAATATAGGCTCAGGGTTTTTCTCAGGAAATCAATGAATGCAAACTAACTAACTAACAGGATTCAGATTTAGCGCAGTTCTTGAACTCAAATCACTAAAATATAGCTAACCAACTCTCGTTGCGAAAACTATCTAAATCTAAATCCCAAGAATTCCAAATCTCTTTGCGAATCCTAAATTCTAAATCAGCTTTAATATCAGGTTTGATATGTTCACAAATCAATTAAACCAAATCTCTTTGCGAATAATCAATTTGCTCACCTAGGTTCTATCAGGTAATTAATCGCACTCTCGTGCCTAATCAATTATCCTAAGATCTAAGTTCCAGATTCGTCAACCTAGAATTAGCTATGAACACAACCTAAGGTGAAGAACTAATTCAGATGGTGAATCCTAAACAGATAATTAACCTAGCATTCAAAGAAATCCTTTATGAGAAAACCCTAAACCTAAAGTGGATCTACTCAGACATGGCAATTGAATCAAAAGACATGTTTGAATAAATCATCAATAGAATAGGAAGAAGGGTTTAGAGATCTGATCTCAGACGAAGGGAGATTCAGACTTGTCTCTCTAAAACCAAAGTAAAATCAAACACAGAAAACAAAAGCAAAATAAAGCATAGCCTAAACAATGGCTGCAAAATCCTATAAATAACCTAAAACACGAATTGGGGTCTTCTTGTAATTATCCAAGTCTTCTGGGCACTTTTTGCAATTCTTCAAACTTCATTAAGTCGCGACTTTGAAATCTGCTTCGATGGGTATCGATCGATACCAGGGGGTATCGATCGATACTTGACGTGAATTCGAGTAATTTAGCCAGCAGACTTCAGTTTCGCTCCAAAATGTTCCATAAACTCCAATATCTCCAAGAATACTCCAAATGTGCTAAAACCTGTAAAGGACTCTAAAAGACTCCAAAATACTATAAAGACTCTATAAAAAGGACTTATATCATGGCTTAAATAGGGTAAAAACCATGATATATCAGTGTGGTGAAAGAGGTGGGCATCGATAATGGAAGAATGCAGGTGACTTTAGACGGGTTTAAACCACTATGCTTCGAGACATCGGTTGAATTCCATGGCGGGGAAGAGACAATCATTACTTTAAGGTATGAGAGGCTGTTCGGATATTGTTGGAGCTGTTTCAGCTTATGTCACGACCAATCATTGTGTCATCGACGGGAAGGAAGAGTAGAGGACAATGTTTACACTTCAGAGGACCCAAAACATAGGTTAAATGTGATCAGCTACAAAGCTGCGGCAAGTCACGCGGTGCATGAAAGTCAGGTTACACATCAAGAGGTTTTGTCCAGCAAGATTCATCTCGGGCAGGATAAGGGGAAGGGAAAGGTGCAGGATTCCAGAGATGCTGGCGGAATCAATTATGCCGGCAAAGAGGCACAGTATGGGTCATACAAAGGGGACAGACGGTAAAGGACAGAGCTCCAAAATCAGGCTCTTCATCGAGCTACTTACCACCTGTGGAGCTAAACAAAAGGTACGCGATGTCGACCCTGGGGCTGAATGAGCTGAGAGTCTCAAGTGTGGGGGATGGTTTGACAGATCACGAAAAGAAGAGGCTGGAAGCCTTCCATGGTAACAAAGAAAGGAAAAAACAGGTCCAAAGTGAAGATGTGGGTCTTGAGATTAGCAAAGAGGCTGCACCAGCCACAGGAAAGGTTGTCCGCAGGGGCCTTCTTTTTGAGGAGGTTGCAACGGATTTATCTGCGGTAGAGGGTATTCAAGGTCAGACTTCTGAAAACTTAATCTCATCGAAATCATTACCTAATGTCTTAGAGATGATAGAGGAATTGACTACGGATATGTCGGTTGAAATAGAGGATATTGTGGAACATGAGATTTCTGGTGGAATTTTAGAGGATCCTAATGATAAAATGGAACTAGAGGAAGGCATTTTTACAGGGCCTGAGATGCCGATGGCTAAGGAAGCAGCCGACGGTTCTGTGTTAGGACAGGAGGATAGTACGGTTAAGGATGGGGATTCAAGGAAGGTAAGTGAAAAAAAGTTAAGAGAGGGGAATAAGGTCACCAATGCTAAGAGAAATCAGGCCCTGAAATTGAAGAGCAAGCTGATTTCGGTAGGGTCTACAAAGAGGCTAGTGCATGGGATTATTTCACCACGAAAGAAGGGAACATCAAGGCAATCGGGACGCCCAGGCGACGCTCACCTGGCAGCTGGTAAGCCGGCAGCAAAACCAGGGACAGAGGACTTAATCGATGAGTTACTGGAATGAGGGCTGACTTTTGGAGTTTCTCTATGTTAAGGAATAAGGGGTCATTTCTTTACTTTCGGTTTCTCTGGAGAATGATGTGGCCATGTTTTTATTTTCGGTTTAAACTCTTTTTGCTTCGTTTTTGTACTCTCTTATCAGGTCTTGATAGAGTTAATATTTACAGATTGGTTATACCGCGTTCTTTGAATAGCGGTGTAGGCCTCTTTTATAATAAAAATTGCAGGTTTTGCTTCTTTGTGGCAATTAGTCGCGTAATTGGCTTGATAGTCGACACAAGAGGGAAACAAGCATCCCTTACCCTTTATTATTTTTGTTTCTTAAGGTCTCCCTGGAGCAATAGACAGGTTGTAAATGGAAAGGATGAGGAAGGTTTGTTTTGCACTTTTAAAATTGGGTCGTTGGTGATTCTCGAATTTCAAAGGTTGATTTTTGATGAATTCCATGACTTTCGGCGGAAGTGGAGGCGAAATTCAGAGGTTGTTAGCAGCACAAGGATCTCAGAAGAAGAAACATGGACTCGTATGTCGCTCGATTTCACAGTATGGATCGGGATCCCTAAACATGGCGGTTTCTCCTTTACTTATAAGGCCACTTTAAGAGATCTATTTCTTACTACAAAAGGATATGTCTCGTGTTATGAGACCGGAATTACTTCGGGTCATCTAGAGGATGGATCAGATCAAGTGGATCCGAATGGATGTTCAATCCTAACGGTAGAACAAAAAACATTAACTCTTGGTTAATTCATGAGAATCCTTAGTTGGAATTGCCAGGGACTTGGGAATAAGTATACAATAGGTTATCTTAGGGAGGTGTGGAAAAAACATAAACCCGAGTTTTTGTTTCTTTCAGAAACCAAACAAGATTTTTCTTTTATGCAAAAATTTCAGTTTCATTTCGGTTATAATAAATTGTTCACGGTCGAGCCGCGTGGTGTAAGCGGAGGACTAGCTTTATTTTATGATGATTGGTTTAATGTTACGGTTTTATACTCAAGTAATCGAATAATTGATATCGAGGCAACAATACAAGGAAAAAAGTATTCTTATCATTTATATATGGTGATCCGATACCAAAAAAGAGAGACCAAGTTTGGGAACGGTTAACACGGACGAGTCTAACAAGAACGGATCCTTGGTTTATAATAGGTGATCTAAATGAAATAACGGGGAATAACGAGAAACAAGGAGGAAATTTAAGACCCGCTTCCTCTTTTATGTCTTTTAATCTGATGATACAACACTGCGGTTTTCTGGAATTTCAATGTTTGGGCAACACAATGTCCTGGCGAGGAAGACGAAACTCAAAAATGGTGCGGTGTCGACTTGATAGAGCATTAGCAAACGAGGACTGGCATGAGATATTCTCCCATTCATTCGTAGAATATTTAGCAATGATTGGGTCGGATCACAGGCCAATTGTCGCCACTATAGAGGACAAAATACCACGGAAACGTGGTCAGTTTCGGTTTGATAAACGGTGGATTGGACGGGATGGTCTTATGGAAACAATAGCAAAGGGCTGGGAATTTAACACAGCGGAAAGCGGGACTCTCTTTGTAGAGAAAATAAAAAATTGCCGGAGAGAAATTTCAAAATGGCGGAAACACAACTTGCCATATGGCAAAGAGAAAATTAAGGATTTACAACAAGCATTAGAGGAGATCCAAAATGATGATAATAGTACAAACGAGGAGATCATGGAGATCACGAGAAAACTGAAACAGGCCTATCTGGATGAGGAATTATTCTGGCAACAGAAAAGTCGAACCTTATGGGCAACGGTGGGGGACAGAAATACAAAGTTTTACCACGCGCAAGTTAAGCAACGCAGGGCGAGAAATCGAATCACGGGACTACACGATGCATCAGGAGCTTGGGTTACCTCGGATAAAGATGTAGAGCAAGTAGCGGTAAACTATTTCGAGGATTTATTCACATCCACGTTACCGACGGACTTTGAGGAGGCCCTCAGAGAGATTCCAGCATTAGTCTCGGAACGAAATAATGATATGCTCACTGCAATGGCTACGGAAGAGGAAGTTCGCAGAGCACTTTTCATGATGCATCCAGAGAAGGCTCCGGGCCCGGACGGAATGACGGCTTTATTTTTTCAGAGATCTTGGCATATACTAAAGGCAGATGTAGTAAAACTGGTTAACGGTTTTCTGGAAACAGGTTCCTTTGATCACAGACTGAATATGACTAACATCTGCTTAATACCAAAGACGGGAAGACCAACTCGTATGACGGATTTAAGACCTATAAGCTTGTGTAATGTGGGGTATAAGATCATCTCGAAAGTGTTATGTCAGAGGTTAAAGATATTGCTACCGGATCTGATTTCAGAGACTCAATCAGCCTTTGTATCAGGGAGACTGATATCAGATAATATTTTGATTGCCCAGTAGATGTTTCACGGATTACGAACCAATAAATCTTGCAAGAGTAAGTTCATGGCAATCAAGACGAATATGAGCAAAGCATATGATAGAATTGAATGGACTTTCATTGAACACCTTTTTGAGGAAATTTGGTTCTGCGGAAAAATGGATTGCATGGATGATGTGGTGCATACAATCGGTACAATATAAGGTACTCATTAACGGTAATCCCAAAGGACAAATAACGCCATTCAGAGGATTGCGGCAAGGCGACCCTTTATCTCCGTACTTGTTTATTCTCTGCACGGAGGTTTTGATAGCCAATATACGGAAAGCAGAAAGGGAGAAATCGCTTACGGGGCTAAAGGTAGCGAGGGCAGGTCCAGCGATTTCACACTTACTCTTTGCGGACGATAGTCTTTTCTTCTGCAAGGCTACGGTACAAGAGTGTCACACTATATTACATATCCTTAAGCAATACGAGTTGGTCTCGGGGCAACAAATTAATTTCTTAAAATCCTCCTTAAATTTTGGATTCACGGTTCCAGAAGGGGTACAGAATGAGATAAAACAAATGCTAGGAATCCAAAATATGGGAGGGATGGGCACTTATCTGGGTTTGCCGGAAAGTCTTGGAGGGGCAAAGAGCAAGATTTTCACTTTTGTTGTCGATAGATACAATGATAGAGTCAACGGGTGGACATCCAGACTGCTGACTAAAGGAGGGAAAGAGGTTCTACTTAAATCGGTAGCCACGGCTATGCCGACATTCGTTATGTCTTGCTTTCGGTTACCGAAGTCTATCACCGCAAAACTAACCAGTGCGGCAGCGCGTTTTTGGTGGAGCTCAGACGGTCAACAGAAAGGAATGCATTGGATGACATGGAAGAAGATGTGCCGGAATAAGTTAGACGGCGGAATAGGGTTTCGATCAATCGAGGTCTTCAACACAGCATTACTAGCAAAACAGCTATGGCGGCTAATGAAACAACCAGAATCGCTTTTCGCTCGGGTCTTTAAGGGGCGGTATTATCGGAACACAGACCCTTTAGACCCTATTAAGTCGTATTCCCCGTCCTTTGGATGGAGGAGTATCATTTCGGTTAGACCTCTGGTTACAAAAAGGGCTTATCAAAAGAGTTGGTTAAGGGGGCACCATATCCGTATGGAATGACCCATGGATACCATCATCTCCCCCCGAGGTCAGCAACATGCAAAGGGTACAATTATTACCCAAATCTCAGGGTCAATCATTTGGTTGATCCATCGACACAAACGTGGAACCTGGAACTGATAAACGCAATCATCGAACCGGCCGATGTGGAACTTATACGCGGAATACACATCAGTAGTATATATCGACCAGATACGCCTGGTTGGCACTATACGAAATCAGGGAAATATACGGTAAAGTCGGGATATCAGGTTGGCCAACAAATCACAGATAACGGCGACAACTACTTTTACGGTCCAGATATAAAGAAGCTACATGCACACTCATGGAAATTGACTTGTCCACCGAAATTGCGACATTTTATATGGCAAGCAATCTCGGGGTGTCTGTCGGTCACAGCGAACCTACGCGCCAGAGGAATAAATTGTGACACACAATGTGCTAGGTGTGGTGTGGAGGGGGAAACAATTAACCATGCATTATTTGAATGCCCACCAGCATTACAAACATGGACACTCTCTAATATTCCATCGGCCCCGGGAGTTTTCCCGATGACATCGGTTTTCGCCAATTTTGATCATTTATTTTGGAGACTTCCGGATGACGAAAGGAACATAATGTTTCCGTGGATTGTGTGGAATATTTGGAAAGCAAGGAATGACAAGATGTTTTCAAATATGGATAGAACCCCACACGAGATTCTGAGGATAGCGGAAACAGAAATCGCAACTTGGGAAGCGGCACAAAATAGTGAATCTGACATAGTTCCTCAACAACCGGGTCTCATCCCGCGGATGAATGAACCAGATGAATATAACGGTCTCACATGCTACATTGACGGGTCATGGAAGGAAGGGGACAAATTTTATGGGTTAGGATGGTTTTGCTTTCAGGAAGGAATTGAAGGAAAGATTATGGGATCCCGTAATCTACGAAAAAGCCTATCCCTGCTACACGTGGAATTGGAAGCGCTCATCTGGGCGATGCATTGCATGATTGCAAACCACAAGACGGCGATAACCTTTGCTACAGACTGCTCAGAGTTGGTGAAGATGGTGTCTACACCGAAGGAGTGGCCGGCATTCACGTTACAGATGGAGGAGTTCAAGAAGAGCAATGCGGTTTTCACCTATTTCTCTATCACACAAATCCCACGCACGAGCAACACAGTGGCAGACAAGCTAGCACGAGGTGCTCGAGTCTACCCATCAGATTTCAATTATGTAAACTCAATACCCCCGATTTGGTTCACCGAATAGGGTTGGGTATCAAGGCTGTCGACAAAAAAAAAAGAAAAAAAAAAGAAAAAAACATGGGTGATTTAAGTGAATATGAATGGTTGATTCATAAATTAGGTAATTAGTAATGATAATTTGTAAATAAGGTAAGTAGGAAAGAGAAAAATGATTAAATCCAAAATATCTTTTTCTTTTTGAATAATTACAGAAAATGTCATTGGTCTGAAAACTCATTTTCTGACAGAAGAAGCCAGCGACACTGTTCATCAAACGACCGGCGTTACGGTTCATCAAAACTCGACGACCACTGTTCATCAACAGAAAACATATTGTTAACATGCTAACAATAATTAACATGATGAATATTATTCCGTTAACGTTCTATATAGAATGTTAACGTGCTAACTGTAACATCCCGGTTTCTTGTATATGCGGAGAGGCTTATAAGAATTGATTTGGCTACCTATGTCACCAAAGTGCACTTACCTTTTCCGATCACTTGCCCGAAAGAACTCCAGAGTTAAGGGTGCTTGGGCTGGAGTAGTCTAAGGATGGGTGACCTTCCGGGAAGTGATTCGCGGTAGCGTGTGAGTGAGGACAAAACACGGGGAAAGGTCACGTGGTGATTGCAGGGTCAGTAAACAAGTCTTACGAGCCTCCCGGACTAACGCACCGGCCGTCGGACCAGGGTGGGGCCCACGTGCCGGGAGAGGGCATGGGGCCCAGGTAGGGGCGGTCGGGGCGTTATAAGTGGTATCAGAGCCGAACCCAAACACGTGTGTGAAGTCAGGTGGGCTCACACCGTCTAGGGTGACGATCCTGGTGCGCAACGAGGACGTTGCGCTCTGTGAGTGGGGGTGATTGTAACATCCCGGTTTCTTGTATATGCGGAGAGGCTTATAAGAATTGATTTGGCTACCTATGTCACCAAAGTGCACTTATCTTTTCGGGAACTTGTCCAGAGAGAACTCCAGAGTTAAGGGTGCTTGAGCTGGAGTAGTCTAAGGATGGGTGACCTTCCGGGAAGTGATTCGCGGTATCGTGTGAGTGAGGACAAAACACGGGGAAAGGTCACGTGGTGATTGCAGGGTCAGTAAACAAGTCTTACGAGCCTCCCGGACTAGCGCATCGGCCGTCGGACGAGGGTGGGCCCACGGGCCGGGAGATGTCGTTGGGGCCCACAGGTAGGGGCGGTCGGGGCGTTATAAGTGGTATCAGAGCCGAACCCAAACACGTGTGTGAAGTCAGGTGGGCTCACACCGTCTAGGGTGACGATCCTGGTGCGCAACGAGGACGTTGCGCTCTGTGAGTGGGGGTGATTGTAACATCCCGGTTTCTTGTATATGCGGAGAGGCTTATAAGAATTGATTTGGCTACCTATGTCACCAAAGTGCACTTACCTTTTCCGATCACTTGCCCGAAAGAACTCCAGAGTTAAGGGTGCTTGGGCTGGAGTAGTCTAAGGATGGGTGACCTTCCGGGAAGTGATTCGCGGTAGCGTGTGAGTGAGGACAAAACACGGGGAAAGGTCACGTGGTGATTGCAGGGTCAGTAAACAAGTCTTACGAGCCTCCCGGACTAACGCACCGGCCGTCGGACCAGGGTGGGGCCCACGTGCCGGGAGAGGGCATGGGGCCCAGGTAGGGGCGGTCGGGGCGTTATACTAACCATAATAGCATGTTAATTAGTATCGTTAACATTGTCAATCTGATGCCACATGATATTGTTCACCTGATGGTTAACTATTTGGTTATCATGATAACTATCATAGTATCGCGATTAGTTTTCATGTTACGTGTTAACCACATGTTTATCATGTTAATTTAGTTATCATATCATATAAAATATGAAAAATTAATTAAAATTATGATCATTAATGATATAATGATTCAGTTATCATATCATAAAAATAAAAAATTATCATGTTAAACCAGTTATCATATCATAAATTATCATGTTAATCCAGTTATCATTTCACATAAATATATGCAAAATGAAAATATTAAAATTATCGTGATAACTCGGTTATCATATCATAGAAATCATGTGTTATCTAACTTTTTATCATAACAAAAATATATCGATAATCTATTGGATAACTTTGTTATTGATTAATTTCAACATAATTAAACACATAAAAATCATCAAAACCCAGAAAAATGAATTTGAACACAACCACAATGACCACCGCCGTCACCGTCGCCACCACCATCACCGACACGGTCACTGCCACCGCCAACATTGTTACTCTCACCGACACCATCACCGCCGGTGTTATCGTCACCACAGTCACCATTGTCGCCGTCTTTTCCGTACTTAGTTTGATTGATGAGAGAGAAAAATAAAAATATAATTAGTTAGAAAACATAGCGGTGTGTTAGACTTTTTATTATTAACAGAATTTGTTGCACAGTGTAAAAAATGTTAGTTAATTTTGATGTTATTTAATAGTAGTTGGTGATAATACCCAAAAAACATAGACAAATTTAAAGATTTAATTTTATTTAATTACAAAAAACTATTAAGTTATCGTATTACGTTATTTTTTAAAAAAAAAGATGAGACGAGAGACGACAAAACCGTGGAAAATGTAGATACAAAGATTTTGGAGCATAGGAACGAGACGTTACAATGTTCTTAGAACATGAAAAGTATTGTAAGACGGGATGGAATCAATGCCTTTAAATGTATAAGCAATGCCAATGATCATTTTCATGTATTGAGCGATTTGATGAAAGCTGAAGGTTTTGTTACTCGATTTTCCTTCGCCCACATAATTTTTGGACTTAGTTAAGGATCAATCATTTTTTCTATCTATGCATCATTTCAGTCCATCAACAACAGTCATGTCGTAAGTGTATCCAAGCTCGAATTTGAAGATATCCTGAAATTGTTACATATTAGAATTTGTAGAGGAAACTCGAACGAAAAATCAAAACAGAGCAATGACGGCGAAACGTTTGTATATATGATAAAATTCATATAAGACAAAAATTGACGGTGAAACTTTTACAAAAATACTAGGCATAGCGCGGACGAAACCCTAGTAATATTAAAATCTCCAAAGACTTTTAATCCCATGCCGGGCACGGGTCAAAAATCTAGACATTATATACTTTTGGCTTGCAAGTCTATACTATTGCACATCTATATAGATACACATAAAATAAAATAGCAGAACGATGATGAACAGACATGCTATATACACTAATCAACTCAAAATAGTACAGTTTAATAGATGTACAATAGTATAGACTTGAAAGCCGAAAACAAACTGCACATCTATTAAACTCGATACTAAGCTCGATTGGTCAAATATTTTTGCATAGAATAGTGAGAAACATGAAAAATAGTATAACATAGTTAAGTGTATAACTTTAGACATACCAATAGCTGAAAATCTCACACGCTCAAACGTAATTGCATGAAGAAGCACTTTAAGAAAGTGAAATATAGTGATTAATACATATAATTTAGCATTGTATACAGAAAGACATAAAATAGAATGATTTGTAAGCTATATGATTCATTTGTCAAACCAAATTATACTATATGAATGTATACAATAGTATAGATTTCAGAGCCGAAAACAAATTCCAATTATATTATCATTAAAGAGGTTTTTTGTTTTTTTTTTTAATATCTAGCTTTATTTTATTAAATCGTGAATGGATAATACAAAGAAGCTATCAACCAAATAGGAGTAACATTAAACGTAGAATACAAAGAAACATTATCAAATGCTCTCTTTGCTAAAATATCTGCTGCGTGATTCTTTTCACGATTGATGTGATCCAATGAACACTCTGGAAGTCTTGCAATCCACCACCGAATGTCAATCAGGATATTCCCAATCTCTAGATTATCTTCCCTTCTGTTAATCAAATTTGTTAATTTATGATTATCTCCTTCAAACCAAACCCTTCTGCATCCTGCTACCCAAATCACTTGGAGAACATGAAGAAAACCTATTGCTTCAGCTTGTAAAGCGGACTATACCCGCTTAAGTTTTGCATGACCGGACGAAATATGATGGCCATTGTGATCTCGCAAAATCCAACCGACTCCGGTGAACTCATGATCTATGTTATAGTTGCTGTCAAAATTACACTTAATCCAATATGTAGGTGGAGGCTCCCATTGAGAACTTCGATTGTTCAGATTTTGTGTCTCCATTCCATTTCTATCTCGATTTGGATTTGCCGCCGCCCATTCTATTGCACCCTGAAAACTTCGAACATCATCATCATTAGGATGGGCATTGCGTTTTTGAAAAAGAAACTCAATACGCGATTTCTAGATTGTCCAGATTGTCCAAAATGGTAGTATTAAAGAGGTTATTTACTATTTAATTTATTAATTATTTTTAATATTATATATTTTAAAATAATAATCAAGGGATAATCTCAAAAATACAACTTTGGAGACACCACAATTCAAAACTACCATTAGACGCTGTGTATTTTCAAAAATACACCCTATGCTAAAGTGAAAGACAAACTTAACCCTGAGTAACAAACACACGCTCTCGTCGATTTCTTTCTCATCTCTTCCGACCAAAAAAAAAATTGTTCATCTCTGCGATTTCTTTCTGAAGATTCGATTCTGATCACCACGGCTTGAGGTTTCTCGTCAATTCAAGTCTCCTACAGTCTAATAAAGTAAATAAACTATCTATGTCTCTCAGTTTCTTCGATTAATTAGGTCAAGATGTAACCAGTAATTTATGGAAATGTGGTTTCTTTCTTTCGGGACTCTTTCATCATCGATTTTTGTTCAGAGCATGTTCTTGAGCTCATTTTTTGGATTTTTGAATTTTCTGGTGATTTTTGTTTGTAGATTCAAAGTGTCGACCATAATTTTTCATTATTAAATTCAAGATTTTGTGTTCAGAGTGTGGAATTTTTGATAGGCTAGTTTTGAGGAAAAAGGTTTATAAGTATATTTACAAGACCTTGTAAAGGTCTTAATTTCACTTGGTCTGGTTTAAATGGGTATTGCATCAAAAAAGGAAAGTTCAGATATTAGGTCGAGATTTTTAGTTGGGTATGAGGAAACATGAAGAGGGGAAATCATGATATTGTTGTTTTGAATATGATTCTTGATAGACTGGTTGTGTTTTGATCAATTGGTTTACAAACTTTTATAAAGAGCTTACTTTTTCAGTTTTTACAGAGATATGGACAGCAATGATTTCTACGCAACATACAAATTATCCGAGAGGATCTATCAACCAGGAACTGAGCCTGATACTATATCAACGATCATCACTACACCAAAACAGGGTTTTTGCTACTGATTGTTGCTACTGATTAGGCAGTCGGTAAATTTACCGACTGTTTCGCTACTGATTTCCGACTGATTTGCGACTATTTTCAAACAGTCACAAATCAATAGGTATTTAGTGACTAAAAATTTTAGTCGTTAATTAGTAGCCGTTTTACGACTGATTAGTGACTGAATTGTAGTCGGAAACATGCAGTAGCTAATCAGTAGTAATTTTAGCGACTGATTTGCTACTGAATTCGGTGGATCGTAGAACAGTAGCAAATCAGTAGCAAAACAGTAGCAAAAAGTAGTTATAAATCACGTGGATTTCATTTGGTGGTTTGTGTACCTAATTTGGTTTGCAGTCGGGAATTTTCGTGGCTAATCGTATATTTGAATTAAAAAAAATGAAATTCTAAGAATATAAAACCTGAAAATCTGAATTTGAAAATCCAAATCCGCTGACAAAAGAAATAAAAAAGAAAATCCAGAATCCAATAACATGCATTACTAAAAGTTTTACAAAATATTCAATCATACATTACCAAAAAACTTATAAGTCTTACAAAAGAAGCAAATTTCAATCTTCAAAACAATAGTACACAACTTATCTAAGTTGGATTGTTGTTCTTGGGTCATAAGGGGAGTAAAGGCACGAGTTAAGTGTGTGTTTTTGTTTCTAAGTGTTATAAAAACATCAAATGGTTTGGTGCTAAAAACTAAAAATCCTCCGCCAAACTTAAACTTTGGTGGCAAAAACCAAAACTTTTGGTGGCAAAACCAAATGTTTTGGTGGCAATAGGTTTGGTTTAATTTCAAACCCAATCGGTTTGGTTTTAAAATTCCAACTTTATTGATAAACTAATAAACCAAAGAATTGGGTTTAAATTAATATAATTTTTTCCTAATTTTTTTGGTGCTAATGTTCATTTAAACCCAATTGATAATGTTTTATCACAATAAGATTAATCTAAATTTTCATTCTCAAGCCCAATTGACTTGTCATTTGGTTAGATTTAGGCTTAAAAATAATTATAAGTAAATAGTTTGAGATTGGTTTTATGTAAAGTATATATTTAAAGTTTAGGGTATGGGGTTTGAGGTTTAGGTTTAAGAATTAAGGTTTGAAAAAGATTTATAAAACTTGACTTTTTTATAAGTGTTGGATCTTAGTTTATAATTTAGGGTTTGGAGTTTAGGTTTAAAGTTTAGGGTATGTGGCTTGAGGTTTAGGTTTAAGAATTAAGGTTTGAAAAAGATTTATAAAACATTACTTTTTATAAGTCTTGGATCTTAGTTTTGGGTATATTATAGTAATTAATTATAAGTTTAGGTTTAAAGTTTAGGGTATGGGGTTTGAGATTTAAGTTTAAGAATTGAGGTTTGAAAAAGATTTATAAAACTTGACTTTTTTATAAGTGGTGGATATTAGTTTATGATTTAGGGTTTGGAGTTTAGGTAAAAAGTTTAGGGTATGGGGTTTGAGGTTTAGGTTTAAGAATTAAGGTTTGAAAATTTTTTATAAAACATGACTTTTTATAAGTCTTGGACCTTAGTTTTGGGGTATATTATAGTAATTAATTATAAGTTTAGGTTTAAAGTTTTTTTTTTTGGTTTTATTAGGTTTAAAGTTTAGGGTATGGGGTTTGAGGTTTAAGTTTAAAAATTAAGGTTTGAAAAATATTTATAAAACTTACAATTTTTTTTAAATATAACCATTTTATAAATCCTAAATTCTAAACCCCAAACACAAACCCTAAACCCTAAACCCTAAACCTCTAACCCTTAATCATAAAATCTAAATCTTTAATTGTAAACTAGATCTTACACATAAATATCTAATAATATACAAAAAAATTAACACTTACAATTTTTTTAAATATAATCATTTTATAAATCCTAAATTCTAAGCCCAAACACAAACCCTAAACCCTAAACCTCTAACCCTTAAAATATTATCAATTGAGTTTAAATAAATATTAGGAACAAACAAACAATTGGATTTGAAATTAAAAATTATATTAATTCAAAATGCAGCACAAAAAGAATGGCTTCTCATTGGTTACCTCATATTGACGAGGATCGCACACATCCACCGTTGATAATACTCAATCCAAAGGTCACAAATCTTTTTCCTTTTTAATTTTATTTTTTTAATTCTTTTTTTTTGCTTCTCTTTCTCGCCTCCAAGGCTCCAACGCCGATGCTAAAAAAAATTTGCAGACGTGGACTCATGGTAAGTCTTATCTTCTCCTTCTCCTCTTCTCCTCTTCTCCTCTTCTCCTCTTCTCCCTCCTCATTTTCTTCATACCTAACTCTTTGTTTTTCAGATCTTGCCGCCGCCGTCGAGACAGCCAAAGTAATGGGGAAGGAGACGGCGAGATTAGCGGATGAGAACGAGAGGCTGAGGCGAGAAATCGAGGCGAGCGAGGCTCTGAAGAGAGAGAGAGCGAGAGGAGAGAGAAGGAAGTGGAGGTGGAGACGGTGGAGCTTCGGAAACTTGTCTCGTCGTCGCTGAGGTGTCGATGCTCTGTCACCGGACGTCAATCGGAATCCATCGCAACTTCTACCTTCAATCCGCTTGATTTTCTTGTTTTTGGTCTGTATTATCTCATACTCCTCAATGTGAAGCTTCTGGTGGTAGTTAGCAATCGAATTACGGTAGTTTAGAGGGTTATCAGCTTTTGATTTGATGGAACAACGATTCGGAAACAAGTTTCGGCTCGGACGGAAGATCGGCGGTGGATCATTTGGAGAGATCTATCTTGGTATTGTTGATATGGGCGCTGGTTGAAGAAGGATATATCTGTGTCGTTTTCAAGTTTATATATGTCGTAGATGTGATGCCTTTTCCTTGAGTCTCGAGTCTGAACCCCTGAGTGAGATGTTGTGAGCTTAGGGTCCTTCCTGTTAGCCAACACATTCTTTCTTGTTGGTTCCTTTGCGTCTTTGAGTTCTCAGTATGTGTTTTCCTCTTCTCTTGCTGTCTTTCTTCTGCCTTAATGGTCAATCCATTGATGTTCAAAGTAAATAACGGTCAGTCTACCCAGCTGGAGAATCATTGATTTATAGCAATGGAGTATTAATGCTATTTAAAGCTTTCGGAAGTTCTTTACATACATAAAATAAAGAGATCACTTTGCTTTACCGGAAAGACAATGGACAGGTATCTCATATTTCTCTTAACTTTTTTTGAATATCTTTGGCATTTGGCCTCTTGATTTATGGCTTATATTTTTGTACTCAATGCCTTATGAATCTATAGGTATAAGTTAATTAAAGAGGTTGGCGATGGAACTTTTGGTAGTGTTTGGCGAGCTATCAATAAGCAGACGGGTGAAGTCGTAAGTTGATTTCTTTTGAGAGCTATCTTATCTATGCCTGTATAATGTTCTGTGCTTGATTGTTTACTAACTGGAGTTTTCTATGACAGGTTGCAATTAAGAAAATGAAAAAGAAGTACTACTTGTGGGATGAATGTATCAATCTGAGAGAAGTGAAGGTAGTGAACGGACTTCGTTGAGATGCGTTTTTGTGGTCTTCTTTACTGTATGTTTAATTATTTTTTCTTTTTTCTCCTATTAGTCGCTCAGGAGAATAAATCATCCCAACATCGTGAAGCTGAAGGAAGTCATCCGGGAAAATGATATCCTATACTTTGTCTTTGAGTACATGGTATACTTCTTCCTGCCTGTAATTTGATTTTACCTGACACTTTGCTTCATTGCACTGAATCTGCGTATGTCATTCTTACTTGATCAGGAGTGCAATCTTTACCAGCTTATGAAGGATCGACAAAAGCTCTTTTCTGAAGCTGATATCCGAAATTGGTGTTTTCAAGTCTTTCAAGGCCTTTCATACATGCATCAGCGTGGTTACTTCCACCGTGATCTTAAGCCAGGTAATTAATAACATTGAGGTGTCAGTTGTTACAAAGCTTCAAGCATCTGCTGTGAAAATTGACTATTCTGATTTTAATCACTGCTTTTTTTTTTTTGGGGGTCAAATAATCACTGTCTTTTTAACAATCATGGTTAAATAACAAATGGTCATTGAATATATATTTATATTGTGTTGGTTGTTGCAGAAAATCTATTGGTCTCTAAGGACATCATTAAGATTGCTGATTTTGGTCTGGCGCGGGAGGTTAATTCACGCCCACCTTTTACCGAGTATGTTTCTACACGCTGGTAAGATTTGCTGCTCCTTTGTGTTGCAGTGCGACATTCAAATATCTAGATGTCTGTACTTCAGTTACCCATTAAATGATTTCTTTTAGGGTCCAAATTTGGTGTATGGATTTCTGTTCTTCATTTGTTTTACATTACTTTTGTAAACTTGAATGTTTTATATGTAATTAGTCTACATTTATATTAATAAATTGAATTTTTTTTTTAATTTAAACAATATATCAGTCGCTAATCAGTAGTTATATTTTGCTACTGAATAGCTAAAATCAGTCGTAAAAAAATCACAAACCAGTAGCAAATCAGTTGTTAAAAAAATCACAAACAAGTAGCAAATCAGTAGCTAAAGTAGTAGGTAATCAGTCGCAATTCAGTAGCTAAATTTTACGACTGATTACCGACTACGGCTGTAGTAGTAAAATTCAGTCACTATTCAGTCACTAATCAGTCGTAAAATTTTGCTACTGATTAGCGACTGAATAGTGACCGCCTAATATCAGTCGTAAATCAGTAGCAATTTTGCTACTGATTTTTTTAGCGACGAGACCTTTACCTACTGCAGAAATCAGTCGGTAATCAGTCGTAACATGGTGTTTTGCTACTGATTTCCGACTGTTTTTGCAGTAGTAAAAAACATGTTTTCTTGTAGTGCATGCAGCATTCCAATTTATCATTAGTAGATAAAGTCTCAAGTCTTTTGGGGTATGAGGCGTTTTCTGTGATTGAAGCTTCCTTTATTAACCCTATAGTTAGACTAGCAAGGAGAAAAGACATCCAATTCTCTGGGAAGCTATTCCATGTCCTGATGCAGAGAAGGATTTTGACTAGCGGGGAAGATCTTTGGTTTGCATTTTCTGACAAGCCTATGCGTTTTTCTTTGAAAGAATATTTCCTTACAACATGATTACCTTGTGAGACAGAGGAAAAAAGAGTAATGACTCAAGTCATGAAAAAAATACCCAACCAAACCCTATATGTGGATGTTGGGAAAAGAGGATAAGTACACAGTGAAGGACTTGATGAGTCTTCTGTCAACGAAAAGGGTCAATATGTCACATCTTGAAAAAATATCTCAAGGAGCAGTTATCTTAGTTGAGGGGATAGTGATAACTGATAATCCAACTATAAAAATTCCTCGAGATAGGTTAATGTCTTCATTGAATTTTGATACTTACTTTTCTTATCCATTAGGAAAGAAAGGGTATGAAGTTCTCTCAGCTAGTGTGCGCAGGATGAACACAACAACTTGGTCAAAAGGGCAGTATGAAGTAAAATGATTTGCCATGGTAATCACCTTGTGGGCTCTGTCTGCAATACCACAGCTAGGTCACACATTTGCGCAACAATGTGACACAACCTCCACTACTGATCCCTGGTGCCTGCAATGGAAGTTGACTCGGGCTCCACGAATAGCTGAAGTTGTTGGAGTTGAGGGGATGAAAAACGTGAGTGGTTTTTGGTTTTCTGATTTGGTTAAAAGCCCTTATAAATAAATGGTTTCTGATTTTCTAATTTGTTTAAAAGCCCTTATAAATAAATAGTTTTTGGTGTTCTGATTTGTTTAAAAGCCCTTATAAATAGTTTCTGGTTTATAAATGGCCTCTGCCTTTGTTTTATCTTCGCAGGTTTTGGTCAAACCTATCGTTGGAGACCCAAATGAATACATACATTTGGTTCCACCAACAAATCCTGATGACAAAGACTTTGAAGGGGTTATTGAAATATTAAAGCAAGGATATCGAATGAAGAGAAACGACTGGCTCCAGGAATGGGTAGATGTATTTGTAGCATCAGATGAAATTGGAAATCTGCATAGCAGAAACAATCAGCCAAACAATCCGCCTTCTCCTCCACCTCCTCTCTCTGACAGCCAAAAAGTTGACATGCTACTAAAAATAGTTGGAGGTTTGAAGAAAGACGTGGAGATAATCATGAAGGCTTTGGGTGTTAACACAGAAAGGGATGGAAAAGAAGAGGAAGTAAGTGAAAAAAGCTATTAAGTACAAATATCTGAAATTTTGATTGATTCTTGGGATTATTATTGATAATCTTATATCATTCATTCTTTTGCGGGCCGAGAAAGATCACTATCATAATGGCTTTAGTGATGGTGGAAAGACTGAAGATCTTGGAGATGGTGAAAAGACTGGAGATCCTGGAGATGGTGGAAAGACTGGAGATCTTGGAGATGGTGAAAAGACTGAAGATCCTGGAGATGGTGCAAATAGATATGTTGGTGATGATGATTCACATGATGGTGAAGAAACAGACACAGAAGAAATTAGTCCTGAAGGGCTTATAGATTATAGCTACGGTAGAGATGATGAAAATACACAAAATAATGGTGATGCAACTGATGTAACCGAGCTTGTATAAGGTGAAGGAGGTAGCGGTGAAAAAGGAAAAGCACAGGTACATGCTAAAAAAGTACTTTGTAAAAATCAATGTTATATGTTTTTGAGTATAATTGGAAAATAATATATAAACATGTACTTTTATAGGAAACATCGCCCAGTACACATTTTTATACTCCGAATTTCAATCTTCTTTCACAGGAGAGTCGTGAAAACAAGATAGATGAAGTGAGGAGAGATGAGAGCAGTGGAAAAGGAAAAGAAGTGTGTGAGACAAACAATGAAAAGGTAATTTACACGGTTTTATAAATAAAGAAAAGATCTGTAGTGTCTTATTTGTAATCTCATGCTAAGCGTCTTGTTTTAATCAGATTTTTGTTGAAGATGTAACAAATCCTCAAGTTTCTCAAGTGGGTGCATCAGGTTCTATGAAACCGAAGAAAAGAGCTGCACAAAAAGATGTAACAAAGCCTTTTTCTGGCTTATTATTTACAAGACTTTATAAAGAAAACATATGTAAACCAATGCTAGGCGTTTGATATGATCAGGTTATCGATGAAGAAGTGACAAACCCTCAAATTTCTCAAGTGGTGCATCTCAAAGTTCAATGAAACGGAAAAAGATAGTCAATGAGGTTAACTGATTATAATAAGATCATCAACTTTTTGTATTTTCGAATCCTTTTTTGAAATGATTTTATCAGTTAGCATATTAAAAATGATTTATATGGTTTTAAAACTAGCATATAAAACCATATAAAATCAATTATAACACCCAATATCCAATAATGTAGCTTCGGCCGAGTATTTATCAAACATTTATATGATGGAGTTAGTTGTTTGTTGTTCTTATCATGTTTACAAGGTTTTATAAATTACAAACTAAATTGTTTTGAAAAAAATTATATGGTTTTATATAGTTTTAAAATGATTTATATGGTTTTAAAACTAGCATATAAAACCATATAAATTCAATTTTAACACCCAATATCCAATAATATAGCTTCAACCGAGTATTTATCAAGCATTTTAAAACCATATATTAGTGCTCAAGATAAACACGTATAAAGCATTTGATGGAGTTTGATGTTAGTTGTTCTTATCAGGTGTACAAACTAAATTGTTTTGAAATGATTTATATGGTTTTATATAGTTTTAAAATGATTTATATGGTTTTGTATAGTTTTAAAACTAGCATATAAACCATATAAATTCAATTATAACACCCAATATCCAAATAATGTAGCTTCTGCTGAGTATTTATCAACCCTTGGCATGAGGGAATGGGTCGTCTCTTGGCATGATTTCCATCTTAGTTTTTGTGTCACTAAGTCTAGTAATTTATAAACCCTCTCGATGTTCAACCAAATCAAATTGTCGGAAGGGTTTATAAATATGTATGGATTTACAAGGATTTATAAATGGGTTTACCCAATTAGCGTCTCTTAGCCATATTATCAAACACCTTATGAGCAATGGCTTTCGTTCACCTACTCATCTCTCTTCTCGTCTGCGTTAACTTCACTTATGTCGTCCCTGACCCAACAACATAAGAGCTAATTGATATGCTCAATTTAATACCCTAAAAAGTACTAAAGCAGTTGCTGCAGTAAATCAGGGGTCGAACACAAGAACTCAAGAATCACTCAATAGATTCTATAGATCAGAAACAAGCTAAACCAGATGATGTAATTGAAAAACAGGGTTGCGAGTAAAACGTTTGTAAATTCAATTGGAGGAATGTAGGCTTAGGGTATTTCTCAGGAAATCAATGAATGCAGCTAAGTTAGCTAACAGGATCCAGATTAAGCACTGTTCTAGAACTCAAATCACTAAAATATAATTAACCAACTCTCGTTGCGAAAACTATCTAAATCTAAATCCTAGAAATTCCAAATCTCTTTGCGAATCCTAAAGTCTAAATCAGCTTTAAAATCAGGTTTGATATGTTCACAAATCAATTAAACCAAATCTCTTTGCGAATAATCAATCTGCTCACCTAAGGTTCTATCAGGTAATTAATCGCACTCTCGTGCCTAATTAATTATCCTAAGATCTAAGTTCCAGATTCGTCAACCTAGAATTAGCTTTGAGAACAACCTAAGGCGAAGAACTAATTTAGATAGTGAATCCTAACAGATAATCAACCTAGCATTCAAAGAAATCCCTATGAGAAAACCCTAAACCTAACAGGTGATCTACTCAGACATGGATATTAAATTAATAAACATGTTGAATAAATACTCTTATATTAAATCAGAAAGAGAAACAAGGTTTTGAGATCTGATCTCGGACGAAGGGAAACCAGACTTGTCTCTCACCAAAATCTCTCTTAAACCTAAACAAAAATAAAGCATAGCCTAAACAATGGCTGTAAAATCCTATTTATAACCTAAACCACGATTTGGGGCCTTCTTGTAACTATCAAAGTCTTCTGGGTGCTTTTGCAATTCTCCAAGGCTTCATAACTAGTCGCGGCCCATGAAATCTCGATGAGTGTCGATCGATACTCGGGGGTATCGATCGATGCTCGGTGCTCAGATCGGGCTCTTAGTCATCAGACTTCAGTCTCGCTCCAGAATGCTCCAGAAAAGCTCCAATAATTCCAATTAAGCTCCAAATGTGCTGTAACCTGTGAAAGACTCTAAAAGACTCCAAAACACAAGAAAAGACTCTATAAAAGGACTTATATCATGGCTTAAACAGGGTAAAAACCATGATATATCAACTCCCCCAGACTTAGCCTTTTGCTTGTCCTCAAGCAAATAGAAGACTAAATCAGAAAAAGAGGTTTGAAAACGTAGAGACTCACCTGTTCCTGAACCATCGAAATGACCTTCTTTCCAAGCACCCAAATGTCACCTGATCAGCTTTTGATCTGACCACCATGTACTTCTCCGTAGACATTTGCAGCTTTTCCAGACTCCACACAAAATCCCACAGCATTGTTCAAGTAAAACCTTCATCGCCAGTTTCATCGCTGCAGTTAATGTTCAAGAACCTTCTAGATTCTTTACCAGACAATATCATGACAAAGGAACCACCCTTTTTAACACTTTTTGTATCAATTTCTCTCCCCCAGACTTATTTCTTATTATGTTCTATTTATATATTTTTTTATTTTCAGCTTAGCATATACACATCAAGGTATGGGACGCGAGTATTGATGGTGTTTGCCACCGAATCCCCGGTTCTTCCCTCTCTATGTATCAAAGGATGTCGGCGAATAATGGCATCATAGGAAAATCCTAGCCTCGCTTCCAATCCTTTGTGTGATCATCCCCTCTCAAGTAGAATAATGGGATCGCTGGAAATTTTCCTAACCCTCTACTCAGAAGAAAATCATTTCAATCTTTTATGCTCTTATCTATCAACTTATTTCAGGGGAGAGAGATACCATAATTCTAAACACACGGGTTCCTTTATCAGATATGAATGATGAATCAAGCTCTATGAACACTAACCATATTGATGAAGTGCAAAAATTTGGCTCAGGTTTCAGAAGAACTCTGCTGGAGACATGGATGTTTTCTAGTCAACTGGTCAGCCTTTGGATTTTTCATTAGTCGATCTAGAACTGATCCTGTAACACTGTGCACTCAAAAACAAAAACAAATCAATAGGTTCAAGCACAGGATCATCATCTCCAACAATTTTTTGACTCAATAAAACAGTTTTGACTCGATAAAACGACTGACTCTAAGAAAGACGAAAACAATGTCAGCAGACACCTCTCCCAAACTTGAACAACACTGTCCTCAGTGTTATCTAGCCTAGAGTCAGTGAAAGAAACAAAGAAAAAGGATAGAACGAAGAGAAACAAGAAATTACCGTTCTGGAACAGTCGGTGTCGATCGACACACGGCATGGTATCGATCGATACCATGCTTAGATCGACTTTGTGAATTTTCATCCGCGATTGGTGTCGATCGATACCATAGGGGTATCGATCGATGCTTAGGCGATTTCGAGTTGCTCCTTGTTCATCCTGACACAGACTCAAAACAAACGAAAATAAAAATAAAAACGAATCAAAAACAGACTCACAAGTGGGTTGCCTCCCACCAAGCGCTCGTTTAACGTCAATAGCTTGACTGTAACGCCCTTCAGGCTGTTGGTGCATCATCCAGAGGCATTATCTGCCCTGTTGGAATCTCGGCTTGCGCCCAATAGTGTTTCACTCTTTGTCCATTGACAGTGAATTCCTCGCCTGTGCGATTTATCAGCACCACAGCACCATGTGGTCTGACCTCTTTGATTGTGAAGGGACCTGACCAACGTGAACGCAGTTTACCAGGAAACAATTGCAAACGAGAGTTATACAGAAGTACCTGGTCGTTCGGTTCGAAGTGTCTGGAGATGATTTTCTTATCATGATAAGCTTTAGTTCTCTCCTTGTACAGCCTCGAGTTCTCATAAGCATGGTGCCTGATCTCATCCAGCTCGTTCAGCTGAATCAACCTCCTCTCAGCAGCAGGCTTGATGTCGAAGTTCAGCATCTTTGTTGCCCATGCAGCCTTGTGCTCAATCTCTACTGGAAGGTGGCATGCTTTCCCATACAGCATTTGGAAAGGTGTAGTACCCAGCGGTGTCTTGAAGGCAGTCCTGTATGCCCAAAGTGCATCATCCAGCTTTGTAGACCAATTATTCCTAGAAGCATTCACTGTCTTCTCTAAGATCTCCTTGATCTGCCTGTTGGAGACTTCAACTTGCCCACTTGTCTGAGGGTGATATGGAGTAGCCACACGATGGTTTACACCATATTGCTTCAACAACCTCTCGAACACCTTGTTGATAAAGTGAGAACCACCATCACTTATCACAATTCGAGGTACTCCAAAGCGAGGGAAAATGATGGTCTTAAACAGCTTAAGAACCACCGCAGAGTCATTCTTCTCACTGGCTATCGCTTCCACCCATTTAGACACATAGTCCACAGCAACCAGGATGTAGGTCTTCTTGTGTGAAGATGGGAAAGGACCCATAAAGTCAATGCCCCAGCAATCAAAAACTTCAACCTCAAGGATGAAATTTTGTGGCATCTCATGTCTCTTACTGATCTTCCCTCTCCTCTGACAAGCGTCGCACTGTGAGACGAAAGTGTGAGCATCCTTGAACATGGTAGGCCACCAGAAGCCTGCTTGAAGAGCCTTGGATACTGTCTTGAAGGTGGCAAAGTGTCCAGCATAGTCTGATCCATGGCAATGAAACAAAACATCGGAAACTTCCGACTCAGCAATGCATCTCCTGTATATTCCGTCAGAACAATGCTTGTACAAGTAAGGTTCATCCCAAAAGAATCTCCTTATGTCGCGCATGAACTTCTTCTTGTCATACTTCTTGAGGTGGTTTGGCTTTGCATCTGCAGCGAGATAATTTGCAATATCAGCGTACCATGGAGTATCAGAATCTGCTGCAGCGACGAGATGGTGGTTAGAAACGACT
This sequence comes from Eutrema japonicum, assembly GCA_030161315.1. Lineage (NCBI taxonomy): Eukaryota > Viridiplantae > Streptophyta > Magnoliopsida > Brassicales > Brassicaceae > Eutrema > Eutrema japonicum. The sequence goes on from BSQW01000011.1 coordinate 52,578,801, forward strand.
GAATGATCGATGATGAAAACAGCGTCTGAATCGTCAGGGTATCGACCGATACCATCATGGTATCGATCGATACCGGAACCTGCAACTCGTGGAAATTGCTGATTCTCGGCCAGATTCATCTGAAACCCAGTTTCAATGAAGTAGATGGCTTCCTCAGGTAGTTGATCATCAATGGGGACGTCCTCATCGATCCGCATCCGCGAGAGATGGTCAGCAACTCCATTCTCTATGCCTTTCTTGTCCTTAACCTCAATGTCAAACCCTTGTAGCAAAAGAACCCAACGACAGAGACGAGGCTTGAGATACTTGTTGTTCATCAGATACTTGAGAGCAGCATGATCAGTATGAACAACCACCTTGCTCCCAACCAAGTAAGATCGGAATTTCTCAAAGGAGAAAACAACAGCAAGTAGTTCCTTCTCTGTGGTGCTGTAATTCCTCTGAGCGTCATCTAAAGTCCTGCTGGCATAGTAGATGACGTGCAGCTGTCTGTCTTTCCTCTGACCCAGAACTGACCCCACAGCAAAGTCACTGGCATCACACATGATCTCGAAAGGCAGAGTCCAATCAGGAGGTTGCACAACAGGAGCACTCACTAAAGCCTTTTTGATCTCCTCAAAGGCTGCAAGACAATCGGCTGTGAAATCAAATTTGATCTCTTTGCACAGCAGAGCAGTGAGTGGACGTGCTATCTTGGAGAAATCCTTGATGAACCTCCTGTAAAAACCAGCATGACCAAGGAAACTCCGAATATCCTTCACAGAAGTAGGTGGTGGGAGACTTGTCATGACCTGAATCTTGGCTTTGTCAACTTCGATTCCAGCTTCAGAGACTTTGTGCCCAAGTACAATGCCATCCTGAACCATAAAATGACACTTTTCCCAGTTAAGGACCAAGTGTTTCTCTTCACACCGCTGGAGCACCTTGCACAGATTAGTCAAACAGATCTTGAATGATGACCCATATACTGAAAAATCATCCATGAACACCTCCATGAAGTCCTCGATCATGTCTGTGAAGATAGACATCATGCACCTCTGAAAAGTGGCTGGAGCGTTGCACAATCCAAATGGCATTCTCCTGTATGCGAACGTGCCATAGGGACACGTGAAAGTGGTATACCCTTGGTCATCTGGATGGATAGGAATCTGGAAGAAACCTGAATATCCATCAAGGAAGCAGTAGTAGGGATGACTGGCTAATCTCTCCAACATCTGGTCAATGAATGGCAATGGGAAGTGATCTTTCCGTGTGGCCGCGTTCAACTTCCTGTAATCAATGCACATTCGATGTCCTGTGATAGTCCTCGTGGGAATCATCTCATCCATGTTGTTCTTCACCACAGTTATCCCTCCTTTCTTAGGAACAACGTGCACTGGACTGACCCAAGAGCTATCTGAGATAGCATAGATAACTCCTGCATCTAAGAGTTTCATGATCTCTTTCTTAACCACTTCCTTCAGGTTTGGATTCAGCCTCCTTTGATGCTCAACTGAAGCCTTTGACTCGTCCTCAAGATGAATCCTATGCATGCACAGGTTCGGGGAAATACCTGAAATGTCATCAAGAGAATAGCCAAGAGCTTTGCGATACTTGCGCAGCTTGCTTAGCAGTAAAGTGACCTCTGCGTTGTTCAAAGAAGAATTAAGGATTACAGGGTACGTGGAATTAGGACCAAGAAAACCATACCTTAGATTCGCAGGAAGTGGTTTGAGTTCCACTTTAGGAGCGTTCTCCTCGCTCCAATCTCCAAGCCCAGCAGCTTGCATAGTTCTTTCGGCCAAACTGGTTTCTGGCCGTAGGGTATCGATCGATACCATCAGAGTATCGATCGATACTGGTCGTGCTGAATCGAGTATCCTTCCGTATTCAGCAGCAGCATCGTGTGGCTTAACCTCTGACTCAGCAGAACAGGCCAATGCTCTCTCCAATGGGTCCTCAGGATGCATCTCTAAGAAGTACTCCTCAGCAATATCACAGAAGGTATCAACGAAGAAAGTCCGCCCATCGATGGTTGGTCTCTTCATCATCTTCTCCATGTTAAAATTCATGACCAACTCACCAATGTTAAGAGATATCTTCCCATTCCTGCAATCAATCAGAGCACCAGCTGTTGCTAGGAATGGTCTTCCCAAGATGAGAGGATCTCTGGGTTCCGAATCATACTCCAAGACAATGAAATCAGTTGGGATTAAGCAGTTCCCAATCACAATCGGAACATCCTCGAGCAATCCTTCTGGAAGTCTAATTGAACGATCAGCGAGAATCAGCGAGATTCTAGTAGCAGTGAAGTCTGTCATTCCCATTCTCTTAGCAACCGAGTATGGCATGAGGTTGACACTTGAGCCAAGGTCACAGAGAGAACGCTCAAACCTGTCAGTAGCTATTGTGCAATCCAAGACAAAGCTCCCTGGGTCTGGAAGTTTCGTTGGGATCCTGTTGCTTAGGATTGCACTGCACTCATGAGTGATCATCAGACAGCCTTCTTCAAGGTTCACATTGCTAGACACCATCTTCTTGACATACCTCTTGAAAGCTACCGAGGTCTTGATAGCATCGATGAAGGGAAGTTCAACAACCAGTTTGTCCAAAATTTCCTTGCATTTAGCATCCTCTACTTCTTTCTTAGTCTTCCCAAGAGCTCTGGGATAGGGTACCCTCGGGATGTAGACCCTCTCTGGTGCTGCTTTAGGCTTCTCCTTCACAATCTCAACTTCTGCATCGTCTTCAGGTTCGGTATCGATCGATACTGGGGGGGTATCGATCGATACACGGGAATTTGAGTTTTCCCGACTGAGAATCGCGATCGGTGTCGATCGATGCTGAGTAGTGTCGATCGATGCCTTAGCGATTTCAGTGTCTTCATCGTCAGACAACTCGAAATTTGCATTAGGCTGATCTACTTTTGCCCCTGATTTGACTTCCTTACCACTTCTCAAGGTAATGGCATTGATGTGTGCCCTTGGGTTCTCTCCTTTTCCTGGTAGAAAACCTTCTTGTCTTCTTGAACTCTCTGAAGTCTGAGCTACTTGAGTTTCCAGCTTCTTCTGACCAATACCCAGAGAATCGATCCTTCCACTCAGATCTTTGTACATGGCGTCCATCTTACCATTGAAGGTTACTGTAATCTGCTGCTGTCCTTGAACGAGTGTTTCAAGCATGGCTTCAATCTTGTTCTCTGATGTCTTAGCAGTCACAGGCTCGTAAGAAGGACTTCCGTAGTTCCTGGTGTAACCACTGATCTGGGCAGGTTTCTGGTTGAATCCTCCTTGCTGGAAGTTGTTGAAACCTCGATTGTTGTTGTACTGGTTCCTTTGTCCCTGAAAGCCAGAACCACCAATGTAGTTCACGTCTTCTGCTTCATTCTCATTGAAAACCTCAACATCCTCAGCAAAATGGACAGCTTTTGTTGTCTTTCCCAGCAGAAGACTGTGCATAGAATCTAGTTGAGCCTTAAACTCAGCGATCAGCGATCCATCTTGATTACCAGCCAGCTTCTTGCGCTCGAAATCTGCACTCTTTGTGCTGCTGCTAGATGCAAAATTCTCAATCAACACATAGGCGTCCTCAGGATAGTTGGTGTTGAAGTTCCCATTACTTGAAGAGTCCAGAGCCATCTGATACCTCCAATCTATTCCTCTGAAGAAGATACCTAGCAGCTGCACATCAGAGTATCCATGGTGTGGACAGTCTCTTTGGTATGATCTGAATCTTGTCCAAGCAGCCTTGAACGCCTCAGTAGGTCCTTGAGAAAAAGTGGAGATTTTATTCCTCAGATCTTCAGATCGTCCATCATCATAGAAGTTAATTAGGAAGGCTCTCTTGGTGTCTTCCCAATTAGTCAGTGATCCAGGAGGTAGCTGCCTCAGCCAGTAAGTAGCCTCTCCACCTAGAGAGTAGGGGAAAAGCTTGCAGAAAAGATAATCGTAGGACACTCCATTGCTCTTGATGCTAGTGACCAAGTCCTCGAATTTCTCTACATGATCCATTGGATGCTCATGAGGCAAACCATGGAAGAGATGCTGTCCTACTAGAGTGTAGTAAGCAGGCTTCAGCTCAAAGTCATTCCGCTCATACGCAGGGGGACGAATCGCAGAGCGATTGGCGAAAAATTGCTCTGGCCTGTTGTGTTCACCAATCGTTCTACCACGATTAACCACAGCATCCCTTGCGTTCCTAGCGGCATTCTCAGCGACAACTGGAGCAGGTTGAATGACAATCCCCTCTCCATCCAGACGTTGTCCTTGCTCATTGCACAACCGACCCTGTTGGTCCCTGTAAGCTCCAGCAGCATCACGAACCAACCCAACTTGATTGTTGTTCATCTTAGCTGACTTCTTTGCTTTCCTGTTTGTGCGTTCCACTTGTGCTAGCTGTTCCAGTGATAGATCAACTAGCGGAGTACTCTTTTTGCTTCTGGTTTCAAGATTATGCATGCACCTGAAATCACAAGTAAAGAGCGTAAGTAACTGAAATTTACGACGGGTATCGACCGATACTCAAGGGTATCGATCGATACTCGGGCGATTTAGACGAATTTCCTAGCTAAAATCTAACGGCGAATTGAGTCCCCGGCAACGGCGCCAAAATTGATATGCTCAATTTAATACCCTAAAAAGTACTAAAGCAGTTGCTGCAGTAAATCAGGGGTCGAACACAAGAACTCAAGAATCACTCAATAGATTCTATAGATCAGAAACAAGCTAAACCAGATGATGTAATTGAAAAACAGGGTTGCGAGTAAAACGTTTGTAAATTCAATTGGAGGAATGTAGGCTTAGGGTATTTCTCAGGAAATCAATGAATGCAGCTAAGTTAGCTAACAGGATCCAGATTAAGCACTGTTCTAGAACTCAAATCACTAAAATATAATTAACCAACTCTCGTTGCGAAAACTATCTAAATCTAAATCCTAGAAATTCCAAATCTCTTTGCGAATCCTAAAGTCTAAATCAGCTTTAAAATCAGGTTTGATATGTTCACAAATCAATTAAACCAAATCTCTTTGCGAATAATCAATCTGCTCACCTAAGGTTCTATCAGGTAATTAATCGCACTCTCGTGCCTAATTAATTATCCTAAGATCTAAGTTCCAGATTCGTCAACCTAGAATTAGCTTTGAGAACAACCTAAGGCGAAGAACTAATTTAGATAGTGAATCCTAACAGATAATCAACCTAGCATTCAAAGAAATCCCTATGAGAAAACCCTAAACCTAACAGGTGATCTACTCAGACATGGATATTAAATTAATAAACATGTTGAATAAATACTCTTATATTAAATCAGAAAGAGAAACAAGGTTTTGAGATCTGATCTCGGACGAAGGGAAACCAGACTTGTCTCTCACCAAAATCTCTCTTAAACCTAAACAAAAATAAAGCATAGCCTAAACAATGGCTGTAAAATCCTATTTATAACCTAAACCACGATTTGGGGCCTTCTTGTAACTATCAAAGTCTTCTGGGTGCTTTTGCAATTCTCCAAGGCTTCATAACTAGTCGCGGCCCATGAAATCTCGATGAGTGTCGATCGATACTCGGGGGTATCGATCGATGCTCGGTGCTCAGATCGGGCTCTTAGTCATCAGACTTCAGTCTCGCTCCAGAATGCTCCAGAAAAGCTCCAATAATTCCAATTAAGCTCCAAATGTGCTGTAACCTGTGAAAGACTCTAAAAGACTCCAAAACACAAGAAAAGACTCTATAAAAGGACTTATATCATGGCTTAAACAGGGTAAAAACCATGATATATCACTAATCAACGGAATCTGCAAACAAATAATCGATTTCAAATTCTCCAATCACGTATAGATCCTTCAATAGCTTTGCTCTTAATCAAATTCTCCAATCACGTATTTAAAATTCACCCCCTTACATTCCGTTCTTACTCTACAGTCAAGGAATTAAAAAAATCATGCAGTAGCTTTGCTCTTAATCATACAGTTTCTTTCCCTTTTTTATTCATATACAATCCATAATCCAATCGATACAGGATGAAAGACACTAAGTAATTAGAATCCTTTTTAATTCCCAAAACTCAAGAGATATTCTGTATTTTTAGGCATCCAAAAAATTTGAAGTAAACAACACAAAACGAAGAGGAGAAATAGAAGAGAGAATGAGATGATGATCAGAGAGTACTCATTGACTTGCGCGCCAGCATCGAAGCCACTTATGGAACACCCAAAATCGATTTAGGGTCCATTCTTCCTCGCTCAATTGGCGAGAGGAAGGATTAGGTGGCTAGTGATCGAAATCGATTGACGAGGGTGAACTAGGTGAAGATCATGGTGTGTGACGTCGATGTTTTGGCAACGGCGAGCGACGGTGAGAAATGGTGAGCAAAATCATACCGACGAGATTCTTGATCGCAAAAGAATCAATTGAAGGCAACGGATTCGCCGGAAGAGTATTCTTCAGATATGAGTTCCGGCGAACTCAACAAATTCCGACGACAGCTGTAACGATGCACCGACCAAACCTTTACGACAAAAACAAACTGGCACCGATTTAGCAAGTTGAAGGACATAATGGTCAACAATTTATTAAATGAGGGTAGTTTTGAATAAAGTTTTAGTTGATTGTAGTTTTGTAAAGTGAGATCTAGATGGTGGTATTTTTTAAAATTTCCCAAGAATTTATTCGAGATGTTATTGTAATTTTTTAATTTTTATAAACATTCAATAACCAAACGTCCAAACCTAATACAAGATCTGAACAACTCAAATAAAATTAGATATAATTTTATTTTGGTCAAATTATTTACGATCCAAACAACTTAAACCTGATCTAAAACCTAAAAAACTTGATCCAAATTTTATGTATATCGAATTTGGTCAAATAATTTTCAAACCAAATAACCTAAACCCAACCAAAAACATAAGAAATCCAACCCAAATTTTGTGTAGATCGAATTTAGTCAAATAATTCTCAAACCAAATAACCCAAACCCAACCCAAAACCTAAAAAATCCAATCCAAAACTTGGATTGGTCACTCCTACTGAAACGAATATGTCTCTTATAGACCTTAGACTCTTACAACATATTTATCCGAAACAACCTCACAACTATTCGTTCTTGTTCCTACAAAATAGAAAACTTATTCTAGTTTAGACCTAGTCAAAAACCACATAACAATTAATAATTACAACAAATTTATTCTCTCTCTCTCCAACGTTTCTTTGTCACTCATAATTTTTCTCTCTAGCACCAAGCTTCGTATAAAGCTTTGATACCATTTGTAAGAAGTAAGAAGAAATCTTTGAGATAGACAAGTAGTAGATATGAATACTTATCTTATTCATACTAAAACAAACATTTCTTTTATATAGACCTGAGACCCCTACAACAAACTTATCCGAAACAACCTCACAACTAGTCGTTCATGTTCCTACAAAAAGAAGACTTATGATAGCTTATACTTAGTGAAAACCCACATAATATTTAATAATTAAAACACATTTATTCTCTCTCTCTCTCTCTTTCTCTTCCTCTCTCTCTCTCAACAACGATTCTTTTTCAATCATAATTTTCCTCTCTCGCACCAGGCTCCGTATAAAACTCTGATACCACTTGTAAGAAGTAAGAAGGAAACTTTTAGATATACAAGTAGTAGATCTGAATACTTCTCTTATTCATACTGATACGAACATGTCTCTTATATAGACATGAGACTCCTACAATAAACTTATCCGAAACAACCTCACAACTAATCGTTCTTGTTCCTACAAAATTGAAGACTTATTTTAGCTTATCTTTAGTCAAAAACCACATAATAATTAATAATTACAACATATCTATTCTCTCTCTCTCTCTCTCAACGACGATTCTTTGTCACTCATAAGTTTTCTCTCTCGCACAAGGCTTCATATAAAGCAATGACACCAATTGTAAGAAGTAAGAAGAAAGCTTTGAGATAGACAAGTAGTAGACCTAAATACTTCTCTTATTCATACTGAAACGAACAAATCTCTTATATAGACCTGAAAATCCTACAACAAACTTATCCGAAACAACCTCACAACGATTCGTTATTGTTTCTACAAAATAGAAGACTTATTCTAGACTTAGTCAAAAATGACATAATAATTAATAATTAAAACACATTTACTCTCTCTCTCTCTCTCTCTCTCTAATAGACCTGAGACTCCTACAAAAAAATTATCCGAAACAAACTCACAATTAGTCGTTCTTGTTCCTACAAAATAGAAGACTTATTCTACCGTAGACTTAGTCAATAACCACATAATAATTAATAATTAAAACACATTTATTCTCTCTCTCTCTCTCTCTCTTTCTATATTTCTCTCTCTCTCAACAACGATTCTTTGTCACTCATAAATTTTTCTCTCGTACCAGGCTTCCTATAAAGCTCTAATATCACTTGTAAGTAGTAAGAAGAAAACTTTGAGATAGACAAGTAGCTGATCTGAATACTTCTCTTATTTATACTGAAACGAACATGTCTCTTATATAGACCTAAGACTCATACAACAAACTTATCCGTAGCAACCTCACAACTAGTCGTTTTTGTTTCTACAAAATAGAAGACTTATTCTAGTTTAAACTTAGTCAAAAACCACATAATAATTAATAATTAAAACACATTTATTCTCTCTCTCTCTCTCTCTCTTATAGACCTGAGACTCCTACAAAAAATTTATCCGAAACAAACTCACAACTAGTCGTTATTGTTCCTACAAAACAGAAGAATTATTCTACCTTAGACTTAGTCAATAACCACATAATAATTAATAATTAAACACACATTTATTCTCTCTTTCTCTTTCTATATATCTCTCTCTCTCAACAACTATTCTTTGTCACTTATATTTTTTCTCTCTCGCACCAGGCTTCGTATAAAGCTCTGATATCACTTGTAAGAAGTAAGAAGAAAACTTTGAGATAGAAAAGTAGTAGATCTGAATACTTCTCTTATTCATACTGAAACGAACATGTCTGTTATATAGACCTACAACTCCTACAACAAACTTATCCGTAACAACCTCACAACTAGTCGTTCTTGTTCCTACAAAATAAAAGACTTATTCTAGTTGAAACTTAGTCAAAAACCACATAATAATTAATAATTAGAACATATTTATTCTCTCTCTCTCTCTCTCTCTATCTCTCTCTCAACAACGATTCTTTGACTCATAATTTTTCTCTCTCGCACCAAGTTTCGTATAAAGCTATGATACCACTTGTAAGAAGTAAGAAGAAAACTTTGAGATAGACAAGTAATAGATCTGAATACGTCTCTAATTCATACTATAACGAATATGTCATTTATATAGTCCTGAGACTGAGACTCATACAACAAACTTATCTGAAATAACCTCACAACTAATCGTTCTTGTTCCTACAAAATAGAAGACTTATTCTAGCGTAGACTTATCAAAAACCACATAATAATTAATAATTAAAACACATTTATTCTCTCTCTCTCTCAACAAAGATTCTTTTTCACTCATAATTTTTCTCTCTCGCACGATGCTTCGTATAAAGCTCTGATAACATTGGTAAGAAATAAGAAGGAAACTTTGAGATAGACAAGTAGTAGATATGAATACTTATCTTATTCATACTGAAACGACATGTCTCTTATATACACCTGAGACCCCTACAACAAACTTATCCGAAACAACCTTACAACTAGCCGTTCTAGTTCCTACAAAATAGAAGACTTATTCTAGCTTATACTTAGTCAAAAACCACATAATAATTAATATTTAAAACACATTTATTCTCTCTCTCTATTTCTCTCTCACGAGGCTTACCACTTGTAAGAAGTAAGAAGGAAACTTTCAGATAGACAAGTAGTATATTTGAATACTTCTCTTATTCATACATTTTAGAGTGATTTGTATTAAAATCACAAATCCTTTGTTATTCAAACTTGAATTTTAAAAAGTCTTTTAAAATCTTATGTTATTGAACTACTGATTTCTAAATGAATTTTCAAATCCACTGTTATTGAAAATATTTAAAGTAGTGGGTTTTAAGGGACTTTTAGTGATTTAGAAATGTTTTGGTGGAGTTTTTTAGTTAAAAAAAATAAAAATCCAAATCTCATGGTCTTAGGTGAGATTTCATAGTTATTTTAAAACAAATGATAACAACTTTCCTAATTCATTCAAATCATCTAAAAACTCACTAAAACTCAAATCTTTCCAAATTTTCCTAATTATTAGATTGAATACACCCCCCTCCCCCTATGTCACTCATAATTTGTTTCTCTCGCACTAACATTCATATAAAGCTCTGATATCATTTGTATGAAGTAAGAATGAAACTTTGAGATATACAAGTAGTAGATATGAATACTTATCATATTCATACTGTAACAAACCAGTCTCTTATTTAGACCTAAGACTCCTACAACGAACTTATCTGAAACAACCTCACAACTAGTCGTTCTTGAACCTACAAAATAGCAGACTAATTCTAGCTTATACTTAGTCAAAAACCACATAACAATTAATAAATAAAACACATTTATTCTCTCTCTCTCTCTTTCTCTCTCTCTCTCTCAGCAACGATTCTTTGTCACTCATGATTTTTCTCTCTCGTACCAAGCTTCGTATAAAGCTCTGATACCACTTGTAAGAAGTAAGAAGAAAATTTTGAGATAGACAAGTAGTAGATCTGAATACTTCTCTTATTCTTAGTGAAACGAACATGTCTCTTATATAGACCTGAGACTGAGACTCCTACAACAAATTTATCCGAAACAACCTCACAACTAGTCGTTCTTGTTCCAACAAAATAAAAGACTTATTCTAGATTAAACTTAGTCAAAAACCACATAATAATTAATAATTAAAACACATTTATTCTCTCTCTCTCTCTTTCTCTCTCTTATTCTCTCTCTCCTCTCTCTCTCACAGCAACGATTCTTTGTCACTCATAATTTTTCTCTTTCGCACCAACCTTCGTATAAAGCTCTGATACCATTAGGAAGAAGTAAGAAGGAAACTTTGAGATAGACAAGTAGTTGATCTGAATACTTCTCTTATTCATCCTGAAACGAACATGTCTCTTATATAGACCTGAGACAGAGACTACTACAACAAACTTGTCCGAAACAACCTCACAACTAGTCGTTCTTGTTCCTACAAAATTGAAGAGTTATTCTAGTTTAGACTTAGTAAAAAAACACATAATAATTAAAATTAAAACACATATATTCTCTCTCTTTCTCTCTCTCTATTTCTCTCAACAACGATTCTTTTTTACTCATAATTTTTCTCTCTCGCACCAGGCTTCGTATAACGCTATGATATCACTTGTAAGATGTAACGCCCGTGTTCCGGAAGAGTTAATTATTGTGGAGGAATAATTAATTCGGGTTTATTCCGGGGGCGGTATCGATCGATACCAGGTGTGGTTTTGGGGCATCGATCGATACCAGCCGGGTTTTCCTCGTGGTTATCTTCTTCTCTTATCTTCTTTCGAGTATAAAAGGTTGTCCGTGTGAGGATAAGACCAAGGGAAGGTCGAGAAAGAGAGAGAAGGAGAGAAAGAGCGAAAGAAGCTTGGTGAAGCTTGGTGAGGCTTTGATCTTGCGAGATCAAGAGGATTCGAGCTTGGAGAGAAGCTCGAAGGAGAGCTTGGGAGAAGCTTGGCTGGGGCGTGAGCTGTTGAGAAGAGGAGAGGTCTTCTAGAGCTCGTTCCATCGTGTTTAAGGTGAGTTGGGACCAAAGGTTAGCAATTGAGCTTGTGTGTGTGTTGTTAAGCTTGATTGGTGTGTTATGTGTGTGGTCCTGGCGAGTTCTGGGTGAGATCTCGCGGTGGTGCTTGGGTTTTCGCAGGGAGTATCGACCGATACCATGTGGGTATCGATCGATACCTGTCCCTTGGCGGTGGTCTCGAGTTGTGTGTGGATAGACTCGAGTTGTGTTGGCATCGATCGATACTCATGTGTTGTTTGGGCATTGATCGATACCAGGGCCTTGTCGGTGGTCTTGAGTTGTGTTGGCATCGATCGATACCAGTGTGTTGCTGGGGTGTCGATCGATACCAGGACCCTGGTTGGGGGGTCATGTGTTGTTGGGCATCGATCGATACCCGTGGAGTATCGATCGATACCGGTGGCTTCGTGCCGGGAAGTTTAATTGGTGTTAATTAATTCTTGGTTTGGCTATTTGATATTGCTGTTGTTGTGCTTATTTGATAGCCTGTTGTTGGGATGATCAATCTCACTCAGCATTTGGTTAGCCAAATGTTGATGCATCACTTTTGTCGATGCAGGTAAAGATAAGGCGTGATCGTGGAATCGAGGCGGTGAGGAGGGGATGATTAGGACCCGGGAGTTGCTCCTGTTGTTGGGGTATCGATCGACACCAGGGGGTATCGATCGATACGTGTTGTTTGGCGATTGTAACCGTGAGCTTGTGTAAGCTGTAGACCGTGTGTGGTTGTGTAATAATAATTGTTTATTATTGTTATATGTTTAATAAAAAAAAAAAAGTGATGATACTAGTGTGTTGTTGGGCATCGATCGATACCCGTGGAGTATCGATCGATACCGGTGGCTTCGTGCCGGGAAGTTTAATTGGTGTTAATTAATTCTTGGTTTGGCTATTTGATATTGCTGTTGTTGTGCTTATTTGATAGCCTGTTGTTGGGATGATCAATCTCACTCAGCATTTGGTTAGCCAAATGTTGATGCATCACTTTTGTCGATGCAGGTAAAGATAAGGCGTGATCGTGGAATCGAGGCGGTGAGGAGGGGATGATTAGGACCCGGGAGTTGCTCCTGTTGTTGGGGTATCGATCGACACCAGGGGGTATCGATCGATACGTGTTGTTTGGCGATTGTAACCGTGAGCTTGTGTAAGCTGTAGACCGTGTGTGGTTGTGTAATAATAATTGTTTATTATTGTTATATGTTTAATAAAAAAAAGTGCGGTCCTTTCAATTTGGTATCAGAGCCTATGCGGTTCTAGGAGCCTAGGTGGTTCTAGAATAATTGGGCATTGTGCGGGGTCGTAGAATCATCCTCTTCGAGCCTTGTGGGATTCCATGGTGAGTATCTTTATTGTGATGATTGTTGTAGTTCTCTTAGCTTGTGCTTCTGCACGCGTGCAGATGGCTAGAGAGCGTGGTTGAGGTCGTGGCCGTGGTTGAGGTCGTGGCCGTGGGCCGGGGGAGCAGGTCGAGGAGTCGCGTGCGAGTCAAGTTGGGTCTGAGGGTATGGCTGGCATGAGTGTCAGTGTGGCTGGTGTTCCAGCAGGTGCTGCGGGTGATGCTCGGGCCCGAGATGATCGCATAGCGGATCTGTCGAGGTTGTTGGAGCGGTTACCAGAGAGGGTACCGGCTCAGGCTCCTGTGGTTCCGGCGGTTGTGAGGCGCAGCCTCAGGTGGCAGCTGCGGTTGCTGGGGAGCTCCCATCCTATCTTAGGATGATGGAGCAGATGCAGAGGATTGGCACGGGGTTCTTCTCTAGAGGTGCTAATCCTGAGGACGCGGATGCGTGGTTGAGGAGGGTAGAGAGGAATTTCCTCTCGAGTAGGTGTCCTGCGGGATACCAGGTGATCTTTGGTAATGCGCATCTCTGAGGAAGGGGTGTGGCAGCACGGAGAGTTCAGGCAGCGATGGCTTGGGCGGATTTTGTGGAAGAGTTTAACTTCAAGTATTTCCCTCAGGAGGCGTTCAACCGGGTCGAGTCAAGACTTGCGAGTTTGACTCAGGGGGATCGGTTGGTACGCGAGTATGAGGTGGAGTTCAACCGGCTCGGGTCTTATGTTTGACGAGCGGTTGAGAGTGAGTCGGCCCGTGTGTAGAGATTCCTGATGGGTCTTCGGGTTGACTTGAGGAACCGTTGCATGTGAGGGCTTTTTGCACGGTTGATGAGTTGGTTGAGACTGCGGCTTTGCTGGAGGAGGGTCTGAAGGACGAGGTAGTAGTGGTTACACCGAGTCTTCAGGCGAGATCTGTGCAGCAGCAGTCCGGTCCGAGCAGAGGCGGTAAGCCGATGCAAGGACCGAAGCGGAAGCGAGAGAGCGCTTCGAGAGGTAGTCAGGGTGGTCCGGGTTGCTTTGGTTGCGGAAGCATGGATCACCGAGTGGCGAGCTGTCCTTAGAAGGGCGGAGTGCGGAGTTCTGGTCTGGAATGCGTTTCAGACAGATGGGCACGAAAGTGCACTTGAACGGCATATCATCCTCAGACAGATGGGCAGTCCGAGAGGACCATCCAGTTTCTAGAGGATTTGTTGAGGATGTGTGTGCTGGTTTGGGGGTGGTCACTGGGTGGATCACTTGAGCTTGGTGGAGGTTGCCTATGGCAATAGTTACCAGGCGAGTAGTGGGATGGCTCCATATGAGGCTCTGTATGGGAGGCCATGTCGTACCCCCTTGTGTTGGACACAAGTGGGGGAGAGGAGCACTTTGGGTGCTAGTTTTGTTCAGGAAACCGCGGAAGAGATCCGGGTTTTGCAGCTGAACATGAAAGAGGCCCAAGATCGGCAAAAGAGTTATGCTGATAAGGGGCGGAAAGAGCTTGAGGTGGGAGGTAGTGTGTATCTCCAGATGGCTTTACTGAGAGGTCCGAACGGGTCCATTGTTGCGACTAAGTTGAGTCCGAGGTATATGGGACCGTTCCGGATTGTAGAGCGTGTGGGACCGGTAGTGTATCGGTTGGAGTTACCCGTGGTTATGCAAGCATTTCATAAGGTCTTCGAGGTGTCGATGCTGAGGAAGTGTTTGCATAGGGGTGACGAGGTATTGGCTGAGATTCCGCCAGATCTCTAGTCCAATATGACCGTTGAGGCGAGACCTTTGAGAGTTCTCGAGCAGAGGGTCAAGGAGCTTCGTCGGAAGAGGATTCCGATGATGCGTGTCCTGTGGGGCTGTGGCGGGGTGTAGGAGGAAACTTGGGAGCCAGAGGTTAGGATGGAACGTGGTTCCACGAGTGGTTCCAGAAGCAAGCTGCGGCTTGAGTTCCATCGAGAGGTTCCAGTTTCGGTTATAGTTGTGTGCTATGTGTATATCATTTTGTATTTCCGTTGTGTAGAACGATGTTACATTATGATGTGTAATAAGATGAGTATTTCTTATTACTGGTGACTTTGGGAGTCACGGCTTCGCATTACGTTTGGGGTAAGAAACGTTAATGCAAGAGAGTGCTAAGATGGATGTTCTTATTGCTGTTGTGGGCGGTGCGATGACCGGGTTATTGGTTATGCACGCCAGATATTCCGGGTGTGGAATATGGGTGATGCCGGTGTTGCCTTGCGAGGATTTACACGGATCACGGGAGGTAGTTCAGTCGAGATGCTTAGAGATATGTGACTTATTGCTCGTTGAGAGGACTGGTTCCTCTGGTGCCGATAGCTCCCAGGACTGCGGTCTTGAGAGTGTGAGTGGCGATGTACCCAGACTCGGGAGGTTTATAGCCTAGAGTGATATGTGATACCGTGGATTCGTAAAGAGTATGTCCTGGATGGAGGATATATTGCCTAGAATTGAGTGGTATGGGGTATCGAGACTCGTCAGGTTATATTACCGAGGGGAGTGGTACGGCAGATACCCAGAACTCGGAGATGCTGCGGTGTCTTGGGTGCTGTGGTATGGTTGATACCTTGCGAGGTATGGTGGATATCCTGCGGGATATGGCTGACGCTCAGAACTCAGAGATGCTGCGGTGTCTTGAGTGATGGGGTTGGCGTGTGTTTGAGCAATAAGTACATATGATGCCGCGGTGTCATAAGCATAGGGACTGAGTGGAAAACCTCGGAGGTTAGTTTTGGACCTCGTGTGAGTATTGCGTTGGCCGGGTTGGCCAAGGATTGTGTAATCGTTGCGACGATTAGGGTTCATTGGAGATGGACGGTTCATGGGAGATGAACGGTAACGAAGATTCGAGGACGAATCTAAGTTAGTGGGGGAGAATTGTAACGCCCGTGTTCCGGAAGAGTTAATTATTGTGGAGGAATAATTAATTCGGGTTTATTCCGGGGGCGGTATCGATCGATACCAGGTGTGGTTTTGGGGCATCGATCGATACCAGCCGGGTTTTTCTCGTGGTTATCTTCTTCTCTTATCTTCTTTCGAGTATAAAAGGTTGTCCTTGTGAGGATAAGACCAAGGGAAGGTCGAGAAAGAGAGAGAAGGAGAGAAAGAGCGAGAGAAGCTTGGTGAAGCTTGGTGAGGCTTTGATCTTGCGAGATCAAGAGGATTCGAGCTTGGAGAGAAGCTCGAAGGAGAGCTTGGGAGAAGCTTGGCTGGGGCGTGAGCTGTTGAGAAGAGGAGAGGTCTTCTAGAGCTCGTTCCATCGTGTTTAAGGTGAGTTGGGACCAAAGGTTAGCAATTGAGCTTGTGTGTGTGTTGTTAAGCTTGATTGGTGTGTTATGTGTGTGGTCCTGGCGAGTTCTGGGTGAGATCTCGCGGTGGTGCTTGGGTTTTCGCAGGGAGTATCGACCGATACCATGTGGGTATCGATCGATACCTGTCCCTTGGCGGTGGTCTCGAGTTGTGTGTGGATAGACTCGAGTTGTGTTGGCATCGATCGATACTCATGTGTTGTTTGGGCATCGATCGATACCAGGGCCTTGTCGGTGGTCTTGAGTTGTGTTGGCATCGATCGATACCAGTGTGTTGCTGGGGTGTCGATCGATACCAGGACCCTGGTTGGGGGGTCATGTGTTGTTGGGCATCGATCGATACCCGTGGAGTATCGATCGATACCGGTGGCTTCGTGCCGGGAAGTTTAATTGGTGTTAATTAATTCTTGGTTTGGCTATTTGATATTGCTGTTGTTGTGCTTATTTGATAGCCTGTTGTTGGGATGATCAATCTCACTCAGCATTTGGTTAGCCAAATGTTGATGCATCACTTTTGTCGATGCAGGTAAAGATAAGGCGTGATCGTGGAATCGAGGCGGTGAGGAGGGGATGATTAGGACCCGGGAGTTGCTCCTGTTGTTGGGGTATCGATCGACACCAGGGGGTATCGATCGATACGTGTTGTTTGGCGATTGTAACCGTGAGCTTGTGTAAGCTGTAGACCGTGTGTGGTTGTGTAATAATAATTGTTTATTATTGTTATATGTTTAATAAAAAAAAAAAGTGCGGTCCTTTCATAAGAAGTAAGAAAAAAACTTTGAGATAGACAAGTAATAGATCTGAATACTTCTCTTATTCATACTGAAACGAACATGTCTCTTATATAGACCTGAGACACCTACAACAAACTTATCCGAAACAACCTCACAACTAGTCGTTCTTGTTCCTACAAAATAGAAGACTTATTATAGTTTAGACATAGTAAAAATCTACATAATAATTAATAATTGCAAAAAAATTATTCTCTCTCTCTCTCTCTCTCTCTCTCTTTCTGCAACGATTCTTTGTCACTCATAAATTTTCTATCTCGTACCAAGCTTCATTTAAAGCTCTGATAGCATTTTTAAGAATTAAGAATAAAACTTTGAGATATAAAAGTAGTAGATATGAATACTATCTTATTCATACTGAAACGAACATGTCTCTTATATAGACTTGAGACCCCTACAATAAACTTATCTGAAACAACATCCCTACTAGTCGTTCTTGTTCTATACAAAATAAAAGGCTTACTATAGCTTAGACTTAGTCAAAATCCACATAATAAATTAAAACACATTTATCTCTCTCTCTCTCTTTCTGTTTCTCTCTCTCTCTCTCTCTCTCTCTCTCAACAACGATTCTTTTTCACTCATAATCTTTCTTTCTCGCACGAGGCTTCGTATAAAGCTCTGATACCACTTGTAAAAAGTAAGAAGGAATCTTTGAGATAGACAAGTAGTAGATCTGAATACTTCTCTTATTCATACTGAAACAAACATGTCTCTTATATAGATCTGAGACTCCTACAACAAACTTAGATGAAACAACCTCACAACTAGTCGTTCTAGTTTCTACAAAATAGAAGACTTATTCTAGTTTAAACTTAGTCAAAAACCACATAATAATTAAAAATTAAAACACATTTATTCTCTCTCTCACCAAGCTTACCACTTGTAAGAAGTAAGAATAAAACTTTAAGATAGACAAGTAATATATTTGAATACTTCTCTTATTCACATTGAAATGAACATGTCTCTTATATAGACCTGAGACTCCTACAACCAACTTATCTGAAACAACCTCACAACTAGTCGTTTTTGTTCCTACAAAATAGAAGACTTATTATAGCTTAGACTTAGTCAAAAACCACATTATAATTAATAATTAAAACACATTTACTCTCTCTCTCTCTCTCTCTCTCTCTCTCTCTCTCTCTCAGCAACGATTATTTGTCACTCATAATTTTTCTCTCTCACACCAAGTTTCGTATATAGCTATGATACCACTTGTAAGAAGTAAGATGAAAGTTTTGAGATAGATAAGTAGTAGATCTGAATACTTCACTTATTCATACTGAAACGAACATGTCTCTTATATAAACTAAGACTCCTACAACAAACTTATTCGTAACAATCTCACAATTAGTCGTTCTTGTTCCTACAAAATAGATGACTTATTCTAGCTTATACTTAATCAAAAACCACACAATAATAAATAATTAAAACATATTTCTTCGTTCTGTTTCTCTCTCTCTCTCTCTCTCAACAAAGATTCTTTGTCCCTCATAATTTTTTTCTCTCGCACCAGACTTCGTATAATGCTACGATACCACTTATAAAAAGTAAGAAGAAAACTTTGTGATAGACAAGTAGTAGATCTGAATACTTCTCTTATTCTTACTGAAACGAACATGTCTCTTATATAGACTTGAGACTCCTACAACAAACTTATATGAAACAACATCACAACTAATCGGTCTTGTTCCTACAAAATAGAAGACTTATTCTAACTTAGACTTAGTTAAAAACCACATAATAATTAATAATTAAAACACATTTATTCTCTCTCTATCTCTCTCTTATACCGACCGGAGACTCCTACAACAAATTTATCCGAAACAACCTCACAACTAATCGTTCTTGTTCCTAAAAAATAGAAGACTATTCTACCTTAGACTTAGTCAAAAACCACATAATAATTAATAATTAAACCATATTTATTCTCTCTCTCTCTTTCACTCTCTCTCTCTCTTATATAGATTTGAGACTCGTACAACAAATTTATCCGAAACAATCTCACAAATAGTCGTTTTTGTTCCTAAAAATAGAAAACTTAGTACATTACCTTTGATTTAGTCAAAATCTACATAATAATTAATAATTAAAACACATTTATTCTCTCTCTCTCTCTCTCTCTCTCTCTCACCACGCATACCACTTGTAAGAAGTAAGAAGGAAACTTTTAGATAGACAAGTAGTAGATCTGAATACTTCTCTTATTCATACTGATATGACCATGTCTTTTATATAGATCTGAGACTCCTACAACAAACTTATCCGAAAAAACCTCACAACTAATCGTTCTTGTTTCTACAAAATTGAAGACTTATTCAAGCTTTGACTTAGTCAAACCCCACATAATAATTAAAAATTAAAACACATTTATTCTCTCTCATTCTCTCTCTTTCTCTCTCCAACAACAAATCTTGTCACTCATAATTTTTTCTCTCGTTTCGTATAAAGCTCTGATACCACTTATAAGAAGTAAGAACGAAACTTTGAGAGAGACAAGTAGTAGATCTGATTACTTCTCTTATTCATACGTAAAAGAACATGTCTCTTATGTAGAACTGAGACTCCTTCAACAAACTTATCCGACACAACCTCACAACTAATCGTTCTTGTTCATACAAAATATAAAACTTATTCTATCTTAGACTTAGTCAAAACCACATAATAATTAATAATTATTTATTCTCTATCTTTCTCTCTCTCTCTCTCAACAACTATTCTTTGTCAGTCATAATTTTTCTCTCTCGCACCATGCTTCGTATAAAGCTATGATACCACTTGTAAGAAGTAAGAAGAAAACCTTGAGATAGACTAGAAGTAGATCTGAATACTTCTCTTATTCATATTGAAACGAACATGTCTCGTATATAGACATGAGACTCCTACAACAAACTTATACGAAACAACCTCACAACTAGTCGTTCTTGTTCCTACAAAATAGAAGTCTTATTCTAGCTTAGACTTAGTCAAAACCACATAATAATTAATAATTAAAACACATTTATTCTCTATATTCTCTTATTCATACTAATATGAACATGTATCTTATATAGATCTGAGAATCCTACAACAAACATATCTGAAACAACCTCAGAACTAATCGTTCTTGTTTCTACAAAATTGAAGACTTATTAAAACTTTGACTTTATCAAAACCTAAATAATAATTAATAATTAAAACACACGTATTCTCTCTCTCTCTCTCTCTCTCTCTTTCAACAACGATTATTTGTCACTCATAATTTTTCTCTCTCGCACCAGGCTTCGTATAAAGCTATGATAGCACTTGTAAGAAGTAAGAAGAAAACTTAGATATAGACAAGTAGTAGATCTTAATACTTCTCTTATTCATACTGTAACGAACATGTCTCGTATATAGACACGAGACTCCTACAACAAACTTATATGAAACAACCTCACAACTAATCGGTCTTGTTCCTACAAAATAGAAGACTTATTCTAGCTTAGACCTAGTCAAAAACCACATAATAATTAATAATTAAAACACATTTATTCTCTCTCTCTCTCTCTTATACAGACCCGAGACTCCTACAACAAACTTATCTAAAACAACCTCACAACGAATTGGTCTTGAACCTACAAAATAGAAGACTTATTCTAGCTTAGACTTAGTCAAAAACCATATAATAATTAATAATTAAAACACATTTATTCTCTCTCTCTCTCTCTTATACAGACCTGAACTCCTACAACAAATTTATCCGAAACAACCTCACAACTAATCGTTCTTGTTCCTACAAAATAGAAGATTTATTCTACCTTAGACTTAGTCAAAAACCACATAATAATTAATAAATAAAAGACATTTATTCTCTCTCTCTTCCTTTCACTCTCTCTCTCTGTCTCTTATATAGATTTGAGACTTGTACAACAAATTTATCCGAAACAACCTCATAAATAGTCGTTCTTGTTCCTACAAAATAGAAAACTTATTACATTACCTTAGATTTAGTCAAAACCCACATAATAATTAATAATTAAAATACATTTATTGTCTTTCTTTCTCTCTCTCTCTCTCTCTCTCTCTCTCTCTCTCTCTCTCTCTCTCTCTCTCTCTCTCTCTCTCTCTCTCTCTCTCTCTCTCTCTCTCTCCGAAACAAACTCACAAATAATTGTTCTTGTTTCTACAAAATAGAAGACTTAGTCAAAACCAAATAATAATTAATAATTAAAACACATTTATTCTCTCTCATTCTCTCTCTCTCCCTCGCTTTCAACAACGATTCTTTGTCACTCAAAATTTTTCTCTCTCGCACCAGGCTTCGCATAAAGCTATGATTGAACTTGTAAAAAGTAAGAAGAAAACTTTGAGATAGACATGTAGTAGACCTGAATACATTTCTTATTCATACTGATACGAACATGTCTCTTATATAGACCTGAGACTCTTACAACAAACTT
Organism: Eutrema japonicum; assembly: GCA_030161315.1. Taxonomy (NCBI): domain Eukaryota; kingdom Viridiplantae; phylum Streptophyta; class Magnoliopsida; order Brassicales; family Brassicaceae; genus Eutrema; species Eutrema japonicum. The sequence continues at coordinate 52,600,343 of BSQW01000011.1, forward strand.
ATCCGAAACAAACTCACAACTAATTGTTCTTGTTTCTACAAAATTGAAGACTTTATCAAGCTTCCACTTTGTCAAAACCTAAATAATAATTAAGAATCAAAACACATGTATTCTCTCTCTCTCTCTCTCTCTCTCTCTTTCTTTCTCTCTCTCTCTCTCTCTCTCTCTCTCTCTCTCTCTCTCTCTCTCTCTCTCTCTCTCTTTCAACAACGAATCTTTGTCACTCATAATTTTTCTCCCTCGCACCAGGCTTCGTATCAAGCTATGATAGAACTTGTAAGAAGTAAGAAGAAAACTAAGAGATAGACAAGTAGTAGATCTTAATACTTCTCTTATTCATACTGAAACGAACATGTCTCGTATATAGACCCGAGACTCCTACAATAAACTTATATGAAACAACCTCACAACTAATTAGTCTTGTTCCTACAAAATAGAAGACTTATTCTAGCTTTGACCCATAATAATTAATAATTAAAACACATTTATTCTCTCTGTCTCTCTCTCTCTGTCTCTCTCTCTCTCTCTAAGAACAACAATTCTTTGTCACTCATAATTTTTCTCTCTCGCACCAGGCTTCGTATAAAGGTATGATACCACTTGTAAGAAGTAAGAATAAAACTTTGAGATAGACAAGTAGTAGATCTGAATAATTCTCTTATTCATACTGATACGAACATGTCTCTTATATAGACCTGAGACTCTTACAACAAACTTATCCGAAACAAACTCACAAATAATTGTTCTTGTTTCTACAAATTAAAACACATTTATTCTCTCTCCAACAACGATTCTTTGTCACTCGTAATTTTTCTCTCTCGCACATGGCTTCGTATAAAGCTCTGATACCACTTGTAAGAAGTAAGAAGGAAACTTTTGAGAGAGACAAGTAGTAGATCTGATTACTTCTCTTATTCATACGTAAACGAACATGTCTCTTATATAGACCTGAGACTCCTACAACAAACTTATCCGACACAACCTCACAACTAATCGTTTTTGTTATACAAAATAGAAGACTTATTCTATCTAAGACTTAGTCAAAACCACATAATAATTAATAACTAAAAATCATTTATTCTCTCTTTTTCTCTCTCTCTCTCTCAACAACGATTCTTTGTCACTCATAATATTTTTCTCTCGCACCATGCTTCGTATAATGCTATGATACCACTTGTAAGAAGTAAGAAGAAAACATTGAGATAGACAAGAAGTAGATCTGAATACTTATCTTATTCATATTGAAACGAACATGTCTCCTATATAGACCTGAGACTACTACAATAAACTTATACGAAACAACCTCACAACTAGTCGTCTTTGTTCCTACAAAATAGAAGACTTATTCTAGCTTAGACTTAGTCAAAAATCACATAATAATTAATAATTAAAACAGATTTATTCTCCCTCTCTCTCTCTCTCTCTGTCTCTCTCTCTCTAAGAACAACAATTCTTTGTCACTCATAATTTTTCTCTCTCGCACCAGGCTTCTTATAAAGCTATGATACCACTTGTAAGAAGTAAGAATAAAACTTTGAGATAGACAAGAAGTAGATCTGAATACTTATCTTATTCCTATTGAAACGAACATGTATCCTATATAGACCTGAGACTACTACAATAAACTTATACGAAACAACCTCACAACTAGTCGTCTTTGTTCCTACAAAATAGAAGACTTATTCTAGCTTAGACTTAGTCAAAAACCACATAATAATTAATAATTAAAACAGATTTATTATCCCTCTCTCTCTCTCTGTCTCTCTCTCTCTAAGAACAACAATTCTTTGTCACTCATAATTTTTCTCTCTCGCACCAGGCTTCGTATAAAGCTATGATACCACTTGTAAGAAGTAAGAATAAAACTTTGAGATAGACAAGTAGTAGATCTGAATAATTCTCTTATTCATACTGATACGAACATGTCTCTTATATAGAACTGAGACTCTTACAACAAACTTATCCGAAACAAACTCACAAATAATTTTTCTTGTTTCTACAAAATAGAAGACTTATTCTAGCTTAGACTTAGTCAAAACTAAAACACATTTATTCTCCCTCATTCTCTCTCTCCCTTGCTTTCAACAACGATTCCTTGTCACTCATAATTTTTCTCTCTCGCACCAGGGTTCGCATAAAGCTATGATAGCACTTGTAAAAAGTAAGAAGAAAACTTTGAGATAGACATGTAGTAGACCTAAATACGTCTCTTATTCAAACTGAAACGAACATGTCTCTTATATAGACCCGAGAGTCCTACAACAAACTTATTTGAAACAACCTCACAACTAATCGGTGTTGTTCCTACAAAATAGAAGACTTATTCTAGCTTAGACCTAGTCAAAAACCACATAATAATTAATAATTAAAACACATTTATTTTCTCTCTCTCTCTCTCCCCTATAAAGAGGTGAGACTCCTACAACAAATTTATCCGAAACAACCTCCCAACTAATCGTTCTTGTTCCTACAAAATAAAAGACTTATTCTACCTTAGACTTAGTCAAAAACCATATAATAATTAATAATTAAAACAAATTTATTCTCTCTCTCTCTCTATCTCTCTCTCTCTTATACAGACGTGAGACTCTTACAACAAACTTATCTGAAACAAACTCACAACTAATTGTTCTTGTTTCTACAAAATAGAAGACTTATTCTAGCTTAGACTTAGTCAAAACCACATAATAATTAATAATTAAAACACATTTATTCTCTCTCTCTCGCTTTCAACAACGATTCTTTGTCACTCTTAATTTTTCTCTCTCGCACCAGGCTTCGTATAAAGCTATGATAGCACTTGTAAGAAGTAAGAAGAAAACTTTGAGATAGACAAGTAGTAGATCTAAATACTTCTCTTATTCATACTGAAACGAACATGTCTCTTATATAGACCCGAGACTCCTATAACAAACTTATTTGAAACAACCTCACAACTAATCGGTCTTGTTCCTACAAAATAGAAGACTTATTCTAGCTTTGACCCATAATAATTAATAATTAAAACACATTTATTCTCTCTCTCTCTCTCTCCTTTATACAGATGGGTCATCCTAATATATCCTTTTCTAAAAAACAAATAGCTCAGATGTCCCTCTCTGGTAAAATGACAATTTTACCCTTAATGAAGGGTTGTTAGGGTTAAATAGCATTAAATCGGGGTTCGTTGAAAAACACGGTAGCTCAGTGGTTGCGAGCTCCACGCGCGTCCCCCGTGTACGATCCGCGCCCAGGGTTCGAATCCCCTATGCGTGGTATAACTGCTATAACTGGAGGTATAACTAGAGGATTACTGGTACAACTAGGGGATACCTAGTACAACTGGTACAACTAGAGGATTACTGGTACAACTGATGGTACAACTAGGACGGTAAGTTTTCATTTAAAAAAGCTCAGGAGTAGTTTCGTCCTTTCATTAAAACGAGGATAATAGAGATTAGTAGGGGATATTATAGATTTAAAAATCCCTCATAAGGATATATGAGAAGATTACAATATACAGACCCGAGACATCTACAACAAACTTATCTGAAACAACCTCACAACTAAATTGTCTTGAACCTACAAAATAGAAGACTAATTATAGCTTAGACTTAGTCAAAAATCACATAATAATTAATAATTAAAACACATTTATTTTCTCTCTCTCTCTCTCTCTCTCTCTCTCTCTCTCTCTCTCTTATACAGACCTGAGACTCCTACAACAAATTTATCCAAAATAACCTCAGAACTAATCGTTCTTGTTCCTACAAAATAGAAGATTTATTCTACCTTAGACTTAGTCAAAAACCACATAATAATTAATAAATAAAACACATTTATTCTATCTTACTCTCTTTCTTTCACTCTCTCTCTCTTATATAGATTTGAGACTCGTACAACAAATTTATCCGAAACAACCTCACAAATAGTCGTTCTTGTTCCTACAAAATAGAAAACTTATTACGTTACCTTAGATTTATTCAAAACCCACATAATAATTAATAATTAAAACACATTTATTGTCTTTCTTTCTCTCTCTCTCTCTCTCTCTCTCTCTCTCTATCTGAATACTTTTCTTATTCATATTGATATGAACATGTATTTTATATAGACCTGAGACTCTTACAACAAACTTATCCCAAAAAACCTCACAACTAATCGTTCGTGTTTCTACAAAATTGAAGACTTATTCAAGCTTTGACTTAGTCAAATCCCACATAATAATTAAAAATTAAAACACATTTATTCTCTCTCCAACAACGATTCTTTGTCACTCATAATTTTTCTCTCTCGCACATGGCTTCGTCTAAAGCTCTGATACCACTTGTAAGAAGTATGAAGGAAACTTTTGAGAGAGACAAGTAGTAGATCTGATTACTTCTATTATACCTACGTAAACGAACTTGTCTCTTATATAGACCTGAGACTCCTTCAACAAACTTATCCGACACAACCTCACAACTAATGGTTTTTTTTATACAAAATAGAAGACTTATTCTATCTAAGACTTAGTCAAAACCACATAATAATTAATAAGTAAAAATCATTTATTCTCTTTTTTTTCTCTCTCTCTCAACAACGATTCTTTGTCACTCATATTTTTTTTCTCTCGTATCATGCTTCGTATAATGCTATGATACCACTTGTAAGAAGTAAGAAGAAAACATTGAGATAGACAAGAAGTAGATCTGAATACTTATCTTATTCCTATTGAAACGAACATGTCTCCTATATAGACCTGAGACTACTACAATAAACTTATACGAAACAACCTCACAACTAGTCGTCTTTGTTTCTACAAAATAGAAGACTTATTCTAGCTTAGACTTAGTCAAAAACCACATAATAATTAATAATTAAAACAGATTTATTCTCCCTCTCTCTCTCTCTCTCTCTCTCTCTCTCTCTCTCTCTCTCTCTCTCTCTCTCTCTCTAAGAACAACAATTCTTTGTCACTCATAATTTTTCTCTCTCGCACCAGGCTTCGTATAAAGATATGATACCACTTGTAAGAAGTAAGAATAAAACTTTGAGATAGACAAGTAGTAGATCTGAATAATTCTCTTATTCATACTGATACGAACATGTCTCTTATATAGACACTACAAGAAAACACAGTTTTTGCGACCACCAAAAGAGTCACAAAATGGTCGCAAATGACTCATTTGCGACTATTTTGTGACCAAAAAAAGTAGTCGCAAATATTTGGTCGCAAAATAAAGTGGTCGTAAAACGGTCGCAAATTTGAGACTAATATGTGACTATAATATCAGTCCTAATTTAGAGACTGATTTTGTGACTACTTATAAAAAGAATATTAAAAAAAAAACAAAAACCAAAATTCAAAAAAAATTTTTATTTATTAAATTAATTAATTAATTACAAAAAATGAAAAAAATTAAAAAATTAAAAAATAAAAATAAATGAAAAAGAAGATCGAAGATCGCAGATCTTCTTCCCCTCGCCGGCGCCGTTCTTCGATCTTCTTCTCCCTCGCCGGCACCGACCTTCGCTCTTCTTCTCCCTCCTTGGCCAGGATCTGCTCCGGTGGTGAACCAGTCCCGTGATATCGCCGGCACCGACCTTTGATCTTCTTCTCCCTCTTTCTCTTTCTCTTTCTCTTCCGCCTGGATCTTCTTCTCCCTCGTCGCGCCGATCTACTCCTCCCCCATCTTCGCCGGCGCTGTCGTCCCTGGATCTGGAAAAAAAAAAGATGGATTGTTCTTTAATCACAACAATGGAAGAGAAAAGATCTGGAAAAAAAACAAGGAAGGAAGAAGAAGAAAAAAGAATCGTAGGAAGGACAGAGAAAAAGAGAAGGAAGAAGAAGAAACAATAAAAAAAAAATAAAAAAAAATCAGTTTAAATCATCCACCGTTGGATTAAACCAATCAACGGTGGAGATCTCAATCCTCGTCTCAATAAAGTAACCAATGAGACGCTTTCATTTTTTTGTCATTTGGTCGCAAATTAGTCACAAATTTGTGACTATTTTGTGACTCCAATTAAAAAATTCGTCTGGAGTTGCAAATCAGTCACAAATTTGGAACTATTTTGTGACTGCTTATACATGTTATGAGTAGAATCAAAAATCTTTATCCTAAATCCTAAACTTTAAGACCCTATAAGGTTTGAATATCACTTTACAATGATTATGTGTATATAGATGTTCAAAAATATGTTAAAAATTAAAAAGAAAAAAATTTTGAAAAAAATTCTATTTTTCAAAATCATTCCTTATAAAACACATGTAACACTTAGTAGATGTTATGATTAGATTGAAAATTTTGTAAGTATTATATTTTTTGTTTATTATTTGATGTTTATGTGTAAGATCTATTTATAATTTAAGATTTATAGTTTATGATTAAGGGTTAGAGGTTTATGGTTTAGAATTTAGGATTTATAAAATGGATTATAAATGATCATATTAAAAAAAATTGTAAGTTTTGAATTTTTTGTATATTATTTGATGTTGTGTAAGATTTAGCTTAAAATTTAAGATTTAGATCAAATTTATGATGAAGGGTTAGAGGTTTAGGGTTTAGGGTTAAGGGTTTGTGGTTTGAGTTTAGAATTTATTGATTTCTATAAAAAAAATCAAGTGGAGTTGCAAATTAGTCTCAAATTTGAGACTATTTTGTGACTATTATTAAAAAGTAGTCGCAAATTTGAGACTACTTTGTGACTTCTATTAAAAAAAATCGTGTGGAGTCGCTAAAGAGTCCCAAATTTGAGACCAATTTGTGACAATCAAAAACATTTAACATAAACCCTAAACTTTAAGAACCTATAAGGTTTGAATATGATATTACAATGATTTTTTGTATATCTAGCATTTCAAAAATTTGTTAAAACTTAAAATAAGTAAATTTTGAGAGAATTTTTATCTTTCAAAATTTTTTCTTATAAAACACATGTAACACTTAGTAGATTTAGAATTTATGATTAAGGGTTAGAGGTTTATGATTTAAGATATAGAGTTTATGATTGAGAGTTAGATGTTTATGATTTAAGATTTATAGTTTATGATTTAAGATTTAGGGTTTGCAACTGAGTGTACATGTTACCCTAAACCCTAAAATGATTATATTTAAAAAAAATTGTAAGTGTTGAATATTTTGTATATTATTTGATGTTTATGTGTAAGATTTAGTTTACAATTTAATATTTTGTATATTATTTATGTTTATGTGTAATATATATTTTACAATTTAAGATTTAGAGTTTATGATTAAGGGTTAGAGGTTTAGGGTTTAGAATTTAGGATTTATAAATGATTATATTTTTAAAAATAGTAAGTTTGAATTTTTTTTATTATTATTTGAATTTTTGTATATTATTTGATGGTTTAGGGTTTAGAATTTAGAGTTTATATATTAAAATATTATTTGATGTTTATTTAAAAAAATCGAGTGGAGTTGCTAAACCGAAGCAAATCAGTTACAAATTTGGGACTACTTTTGCAAGTCCTTAAACAGTCGCAAATAAGCAACTCTTTTCTGACCAATTTTTTTAGTCGGTAATTTGGGACTCTTTTGCCACTGCAATACCAGTGGTCGCAAATCCGTTGCAAAGTGGTCACACTTTCGTCCCAATTTTTTGCGACCAAAAAAAGAGTCACAAAAAGTGGTCGCAAAAACTGTTTTTTCTTGTAGTGAGACCTGAGACTCTTACAACAAACATATTCGAAACAAACTAACAAATAAGTTTTCTTGTTTCTACAAAATAGAAGACTTATTCTAGCTTAGACTTAGTCAAAACTAAAACACATTTATTCTCTCTCATTCTCTCTCTCTCCCTCACTTTCAAAAACGATTCCTTGTCACTCATAATTTTTCTCTCTCGCACCAGGCTTCGCATAAAGCTATGATAGCACTTGTAAGAAGTAAGAAGAAAACTTTGAGATAGACATGTAGTAGACCTAAATACTTCTCTTATTCATACTGAAACGAACATGTCTCTTATATAGACCCGAGACTCCTACAACAAACTTATTTGAAACAACCTCACAACTAATCGGTCTTGTTCCTACAAAATAGAAGACTTATTCTAGCTTTGACCCATAATAATTAATAATTAAAACACATTTATTCTCTCTCTCTCTCTCTCTCTTATACAGACGGGTCATCCTCTAATATATCATTTTCTAAAAAACAAATAGCTCAGATGTCCCTCTCTGGTAAAATGACAATTTTACCCTTAATGAAGGGTTGTTATGGTTAAATAGCATTAAATCGGGGTTCGTTGAAAAACACGGTAACTCAGTGGTTGCGAGCTCCACGCGCGTCCCCCGTGTGCGACCCGCGCCCAGGGTTCGAATCCCCTATGCGTGGTATAACTGGAGGTATAAATGGAGGATTACTGGTACAACTATGGGATGCCTGGTACAACTGGTACAACTAGGGGATTACTGGTACAACTGATGGTACAACTAGGACGGTATGTTTTCATTTAAAAAAGCTCAAGAGTAGTTTCGTCCTTTCATTAAAACGAGGATGATAGAGATTACAAGGGGATATTATGGATTTATAAATCCCTCATAAGGATATATGAGACGATTACCATATACAGACCCGAGACATCTACAACAAACTTATCTGAAACAACCTCACAACTAAATTGTCTTGAACCTACAAAATAGAAGACTAATTATAACTTAGACTTAGTCAAAAACCACATAATAATTAATAATTAAAACACATTTATTCTCTCTCTCTCTCTTATACAGACCTGAAACTCCTACAACAAATTTATCCGAAATAACCTCACAACTAATCGTTCTTGTTCCTACAAAATAGAAGATTTATTCTACCTTAGACTTAGTCAAAAACAACATAATAATTAATAAATAAAACACATTTATTCTCTCTCTCTCTCTCTCTCTCTCTTTCTTTCACACTCTCTCTCTCTTATATAGATTTGAGACTCGTACAACAAATTTATCCGAAAAAACCTCACAAATAGTCGTTCTTGTTCCTACAAAATAGAAAACTTATTACATTACCTTAGATTTAGTCAAAACCCACATAATAATTAATAATTAAAACACATTTATTGTCTTTATTTCTCTCTCTCTCTCTCTACATCTGAATACTTCTCTTATTCATATTGATATGAACATGTCTTTTATATAGACATGAGACTCTTACAACAAACTTATCCCAAAAAACCTCACAACTAATCGTTTGAGAGAGACAAGTAGTAGATCTGATTACTTCTCTTATTCCTACGTAAACGAACATGTCTCTTATATAGACCTAAGACTCCTACAACAAACTTATCCGACACAACCTCACAACTAATCGTTTTTGTTATACAAAATAGAAGACTTATTCTATCTAAGACTTAGTCAAAACCACATAATAATTAATAACTAAAAATCATTTATTCTCTCTCTCTCTCAACAACGATTCTTTGTCACTCATAATTTTTTTCTCTCGCATCATGCTTCGTATAATGCTATGATACCACTTGTAAGAAGTAAGAAGAAAACATTGAGATAGACAAGAAGTAGATCTGAATACTTATCTTATTCATATTGAAACGAACATGTCTCCTATATAGACCTCAGACTACTACAATAAACTTATACGAAACAACCTCACAACTAGTCGTCTTTGTTCCTACAAAATAGAAGACTTATTCTAGCTTAGACTTAGTCAAAAACCACATAATAATTAATAATTAAAACAGATTTATTCTCCCTCTCTCTCTCTCTCTCTCTCTCTCTCTCTAAGAACAACAATTCTTTGTCACTCATAATTTTTCTCTCTAGAACCAGGCTTCGTATAAAGCTATGATACCACTTGTAAGAAGTAAGAATAAAACTTTGAGATAGACAAGTAGTAGATCTGAATAATTCTCTTATTCATACTGATACGAACTTGTCTTTTATATAGACCTGAGACTCTTACAACAAACTTATCCGAAACAAATTCACAAATAAGTTTTCTTGTTTCTACAAAATAGAAGACTTATTCTAGCTTAGACTTAGTCAAAACTAAAAAACATTTATTCTCTCTCATTCTCTCTCTCTCCCTCGCTTTCAACAACGATTCCTTGTCACTCATAATTTTTCTCTCTCGCACTAGGCTTCGCATAAAGCTATGATAGCACTTGTAAGAAGTAAGAAGAAAACTTTGAGATAGACATGTAGTAGACCTAAATACGTCTCTTATTCATACTCAAACAAACATGTCTCTTATATAGACCCGAGAGTCCTACAACAAACTTATTTGAAACAACCTCACAACTAATCGGTCTTGTTCCTACAAAATAGAAGACTTATTCTAGCTTAGACCTAGTCAAAAACCACATAATAATTAATAATTAAAACACATTTATTTCTCTCTCTCTCCCCTATAAAGAGGTGAGACTCCTACAACAAATTTATCCGAAACAACCTCACAACTAATCGTTCTTGTTCCGACAAAATAAAAGACTTATTCTACCTTAGACTTAGTCAAAAACCATATAATAATTAATAATTAAAACAAATTTATTCTCTCTCTCTCTATCTCTCTCTCTCTCTTATACAGACGTGATACTCTTACAACAAACTTATCCGAAACAAACTCACAACTAATTGTTCTTATTTCTACAAAATAGAAGACTTATTCTAGCTTAGACTTAGTCAAAACCACATAATAATTAATAATTAAAACACATTTATTCTCTCTCTCTCTCTTTCAACAACGATTCTTTGTCACTCTTACTTTTTCTCTCTCGCACCAGGCTTCGTATAAAGCTATGATAGCACATGTAAGAAGTAAGAAGAAAACTTTGAGATAGACAAGTAGTAGACCTAAATACTTCTCTTATTCATACTGAAACGAACATGTCTCTTATATAGACCCGAGACTCTTACAACAAACTTATTCGAAACAACCTCACAACTAATCGGTCTTGTTCCTACAAAATAGAAGACTTATTCTAGCTTTGACCCATAATAATTAATAATTAAAACACATTTACTCTCTCTCTCTCTCTCTCTCTCTCTCTCTCTCTCTTATAAAGACGGTTCATCCTCTAATATATCCTTTTCTAAAAAAACAAATAGCTCAGATGTCCCTCTCTGGTAAAATGACAATTTTACCCTTAATGAAAGGTTGTTAGGGTTAAATAGCATTAAATCGGGGTTCGTTGAAAAACACGGTAGCTCAGTGGTTGCGAGCTCCACGCGCGTCCCCCGTGTGTGACCCGCGCCCAGGGTTCGAATCCCCTATGCGTGGTATAACTGGTATAACTGAGGGTATAACTGGAGGATTACTGGTACAGCTAGGGGATGCATGGTACAACTGGCACAACTAGGGGATTACTGGTACAACTGATGGTACAACTAGGACGGTAAGTTTTCATTTAAAAAAGCTCAAGAGTAGTATCGTCCTTTCATTAAAACGAGGATTATAGAGATTACAAGGGTATATTATGGATTTAAAAATCCCTCATAAGGATATATGAGACGATTACCATATACAGACCCGAGACATCTACAACAAACGTATCTTAAAAAACCTCACAACTAAATTGTCTTGAACCTACAAAATAGAAGACTAATTATAGCTTAGACTTAGTCAAAAACCACATAATAATTAATAATTAAAACACATATATTCTCTCTCTCTCTCTCTCTCTTATACAGACCTGAGACTCCTACAACAAATTTATCCGAAATAACCTCACAACTAATCGTTCTTGTTCCTACAAAATAGAAGATTTATTCTACCTTAGACTTAGTCATAAACCACATAATAATTCATAAATAAACCAGATTTATTCTCTCTTTCTCTCTTTCTTTCACTCTCTCTCTCTCTTATATAGATTTGAGACTCGTAAAACAAATTTTCCGAAACAACCTCACAAATAGTCGTTCTTGTTCGTACAAAATAGAAAACTTATTACATTACCTTAGTCAAAACCCACATAATAATTAATAATTAAAAGATATTTATTGTCTTTCTTTCCCTCTCTCTCTCTATCTGAATACTTCTCTTATTCATATTGATATGAACATGTCTTTTATATAGACCTGAGACTCTTACAACAAACTTATCCCAAAAAACCTCACAACTAATCGTTCTTGTTTCTACAAAATTGAAGACTTATTCAAGCTTTGACTTACTCAAATCCCACATAATAATTAAAAATTAAAACACATTTATTCTCTCTCCAACAACGATTATTTGTCACTCATAATTTTTCGCTCTCGCATATTGCTTCGTATAAAGCTCTGATACCACTTGTAAGAAGTAAGAAGGAAACTTTGAGATAGAGAAGTAGTAGATCTGAATAATTCCCGTATTCATACTCATACGAACATGTCTCTTATATAGACCTTAGACTCCTACAACAAACTTATCCGACACAACCTCACAACTAATCGTTTTTGTTATGCAAAATAGAAGACTTATTCTATCTAAGACTTAGTCAAAACCACAAAATAATTAATAACTAAAAATCATTTATTCTCTCTTTTCTCTCTCTCTCTCTCTCTCTCAACAACGATTCTTTGTCACTCATAATTTTTTCTCTCGCATCATGCTTCGTATAATGCTATGATACCACTTGTAAGAAGTAAGAAAAAAACATTAAGATAGACAAGAAGTAGATCTGAATACTTATCTTATTCATATTGAAACGAACATGTATCCTATATAGACCTGAGACTACTACAATAAACTTATACAAAACAACCTCACAACTAGTCGTCTTTGTTCCTACAAAATAGAAGACTTATTCTAGCTTAGACTTTGAAACAACCGATTTTTTTTTTTTTTTTTTTGAAAATAAATCCACCGCAATAATTAAACAATACCAGAGTTAATTAACAACACAGAACAAGTCTACAGCAATAATAAAAAAAACCCCGGGTCCAAATCATCCCCTCTTCACCGCCTTGATTCCACGATCACGCCTTATCTTTACCTGCATCGACAAAAGTGATGCATCAACATTTGGCTAACCAAATGCTGAGTGAGATTGATCATCCCAACAACAGGCTACCAATAAGCACAACGATCAACAATTAACAATACGAAGAATTAATTAACACCAATTAAAAAGAAAACCCAGCACAATTAGCAATTAAACACCAATTAAAAGAAAGCCCAGCACAAGCTTAGCGATTAACACCAATTAAAAGGAAACCCAGCACAAGCTTAGCGATTAACACCAATTAAAAGGAAACCCATGAGAGACTAAACCACCGAAAAGAAACAATCGCCTAGCGACTCCAAGAAATTGCCCGGGACAAGCCACATCCCAACAATTAAGCTCAACCAAGCACCACGAGCACGGATTCGAGGTTACCTAACCTCCATCTCCCCACAAGCTTAGCAAACCCCGCCCCCTTAAGCTTTCAAGGATCGCAAATCAACAACAAAGAAAACAAGCTCGGATCGCAAATCAACCACCAAGAGACAAGCAAGAAATCGCGAATCAAGCACAAGAAGAACAAGCTTGGATCGCGAATCCAACAACCAAGAAGACAAGCTTCGATCGCGAATCCAACAACCAAGAAAACAAGCTTGGATCGCGAATCCAACAACCAAGAGAACAAGCAAGGATCGCGAATCCAACAACAAGAAGAACAAGCTCCACACAAGCTTAAATGCTAGCCTTTGGTCACAACTCACCTTAGACACGATGGATCGAGCTCCAAAACGACTTCCCGAGCTCAAGATCGACCTCCCCTTCACGCCCAAAACCAAGGTCCTCCAACCTCTTCTTCAAGCTTCTCCCCACGCTCAAGCCTCTCTCGATCTCGCAAGATCCAAGCTTCGCCAAGCTTCTCTCCTTCTCTCTCTCTATCTCTCTCTCTCTCTCTCTCTCTCTCTCTCTCTCTCTCTCTCTCTCTCTCTCTCTCTATCTCTCTCTCTCTCTCTCGCGACCAATCTCCTTTTTCCTCCGAGACTGGGTTTTCACGCCCAAGAAGAGAAGAGGAAGAAGACAATAAGAAGATTCATTCTTTGAGAAAAACCCCACAACTTCCAAATCGATTTATGACACCCCCGGAACAAACCCGAATTAATTATTTCCCCCAATAATTAATTTCCCCAGATTTGTCTAAGGCTCAAAACCCGAAGGAAAATTCCGGAACAATTAAATTAATTAAATTAATTAATTTATTTTCCGGAACGCGGGCGTTACAATTCTCCCCCACTAACATAGATTCGCCCTCGAATCTTCGATACCGTTCATCTCCCATGAACCGTTCATCTCCAATGAACCTTATCGTCGCAACGATTACACAACCTATGGCCAAACCCGACCATCTCAATACTCACACGAGGTCCAATACCAACCTCCGAGGTTTCCCATTCAGACCCTATGCTTATAACACCGCGACATCATATGTACTTATTGCTCAAATACCGGCCAACCCCATTACTCAAGACACCGCAGCATCTCTGAGTTCCGAGCATCGGCCATATCCCGCAGGATATCCACCATACCACATCACCCAAGACACCGCAGCATCTCCGAGTTCTAGGTATATGCCGTACCACTCCACTCAGTAATATAACCTACAAGAGTCTCAATACCCCATACCTCTCAATTCTAGGCAATATATCCCACGTCTGGGACATACTCCTTACGAATCCACGGTATCACGTATCACTCTAGGCTATAAATCTCCCGAGACTGGGTACATCGCCACTCACACTCCCAAGACACACAGTCCTGCGAGCTATCGGCACCGGAGGAACCAGTCCTCCCAACGAGCAATAAATCACATATCTCTAAGCATCTCGACTGAACTATACTCCATACCCGGAATATCTGCCGTGCATGACCAATAACCCGGCCATCGCACCTCCCTTGCGCACCTTCCAGTGTCGGCTTGCTTTAGAAAAACTTGTCAAGACAACTACGACTAGGCTATCTTTAACACCCAACAACTCTCTGCAGTAAGTCATCAATACAAACGTAATAAAACAAACAAGTACCATACGCCTGCAATCCAACCCACCACACAGAACCGCTAAGTGAAATAACCCGGTCTCGTCACTCGACTCATTTTCCCGAACAAGCTTAACGAAAACACGCAATGCTCACCACAGCAACAAGAACATCTATCTTATTACACATCATAATGTAACATCGTTCTACACAACGGCAATACAAAATGAATACACATAGCACACAGCTATAACCGAAACTGGAACCTCTCGATGGAACTCAAGCCGCAGCTTGCTTCTGGAACCACTTCTGGAACCTCGCTTCCATCCTAGCCTCTGGCTCCCAAGTTTCCTCCTGAACACCGTCACAGTCCCACAGAACTCGCATCATCGGAATCTTCTTCCGACGAAGCTCCTTGACCCTCCGCTCGAGAACTCTCAAAGGTCTCGCCTCAACGGTCATATTGGGCTGGAGATCTGACGGAATCTCAGCCAATACCTCGTCACCCCTATGCAAACACTTCTTCAGCATCGACACATGGAATACCTTATGAAAAGCTTGCATAACCGCGGGTAACTCCAACCGATACGCTACCGGTCCAACACGCTCTACAATCCGGAACGGTCCCAAATACCTCGGACTCAACTTAGTCGCAACAATGGACCTGTTCGGACCTCTCAGCAAAGCCATCTTGAGATACACACTATCTCCCACCTCAAACACAAGCTCTTTCCGCCTCTTATCAGCATAACTCTTTTGCCGATCCTGGGCCTCTTTCATGTTCAGCTTCAAAACCCGGATCTTCTCTGTAGTTTCCTGAACAAAACTCGCACCCAAAGTGCTCCTCTCCCCCACTTGGGTCCAACACAAGGGGGTACGACAGGGCCTCCCATACAGAGCCTCATATGGAGCCATGCCAATACTCGCCTGGTAACTATTGTTATACGCAAACTCAACCAAGCTCAAGTGATCCACCCAATGACCACCCCAATCCAGCACGCACATCCTCAACAAATCCTCCAAAGTCTGGATGGTTCGCTCGGACTGCCCATCTGTCTGAGGATGATGCGCCGTGCTCAAGTGCACCTTCGTGCCCATCTCCGCCTGAAACGCATTCCAGAACTCCGATGTGAACTTAGGATCCCGGTCCGAAACAATACTCACCGGTACTCCATACAGTCTCACAATCTCCTGCACGTACTTCCTAGCCAAAACTGCCGCCCCATCGGTCTTCTTAATGGCCAGAAAACGCGCACACTTGGTCAATCGATCGACGATGACCCAAACAGCATCCTTGGTCCGAGAAACTGGTAAACCCACCACGAAATCCATCGTGATCATATCCCACTTCCACTGTGGAATGGGTAAACTCCGCAACAAACCACTCGGGACCTGGTGCTCCGCCTTCACTAACAGGCACACGTTGCACGAAGCAACCCAGTTAGCCACATCCTTTTTCATCCCGACCCAATGATAATAGCGCTTGAGATCGCGGTACATCTTAGTCGCTCCGGGATGAATCGCAAACATACTCGAATGAGCCTCACTCAGGATCTCTCGCCGCAAATCCTCATCCAAAGGTACGCATACCCTCCCACTAACAAGGATAGTGCCGTTCGCAGATACCTGATACTCAGAACCCTCTGCTCTCGAAGCCTTAACCAAACCCTCATCTTTTCCCTGAGCCACCCGAACCCTGCTCAAAAGATCCGCCTGGTTAGCCGCCTCTAAGCCCAAAGGTTCCTGAGATACAACACATAAGCGCAATGTGCTAATCTCGCTCACCAAGGACTCTACCTCGAGCTCCCGAGCCAAAGCCACCCGCTTCCGACTCAACGCATCCGCAACCAGATTAGCCTTACCAGGATGGTAAGCTATCTCCAGATCATAATCGGCCACTAGCTCCATCCAGCGCCTCTGCCTCAAATTCAACTCAGGCTGAGTGAAAATGTACTTCAAGCTCTTATGATCTGTGAACACCTGCACCTTTCCGCCATAAAGATAAGATCTCCAAATCTTTAATGCAAAAACCACTGCAGCCATCTCCAAGTCATGGGTAGGGTAGTTGCCCTCATGCTTCCGCAGCTGCCGCGAAGCATAGGCAATAACCTTCCCCCTCTGCATCAACACACAACCAAGACCCACTCCCGACGCATCGGTGTACACCACGTAAGGCTCACCCGACTCAGGCAACGCCAATACTGGAGTACTAGACAACATGGCCTTCAGCCCTGCGAAACTCTTCTCACACTCTGAGGACCACACGAAAGGAACATCCTTCCCTGTCAGCTTCGTCATAGACTTAGCCAAACTTGCGAAACCCTTGACGAACCGCCGATAATACCCTGCCAACCCAAGAAAACTCCGAATCTCAGTGGCATTCCTCGGCCTCGGCCAAGTACTAATGGCCTGGATCTTCTCCGGATCTACCGACACTCCCTCCGCAGAGACAATGTGACCCAGAAAACCGATCTCCCGCTGCCAGAAGCTACACTTGCTCAACTTAGCAAATAACTTCTGTTCCCGCAGCCTCGAAAGAACCACACGCAGATGCACCTCATGCTCCTCCCGGCTCCTCGAATACACCAAGATGTCATCGATAAAGATGATCACAAACTCATCTAGATACTCCTGGAAAACGCTGTTCATCAATCTCATAAATGCAGCCGGTGCATTAGTCAACCCAAATGGCATCACCACAAACTCGTAGTGACCATAACGAGATCTGAAAGCCGTCTTCCGGATATCTACCTCATCGATGGGAATCTGATGATAACCCGACGCCAAGTCAATCTTGGAGAACCAAGTAGCCCCTCTCAACTGATCCAACAACTCATCAATCCGCGGAAGAGGATACCTGTTCTTCACTGTGACTCAGTTAAGTCCCCGATAATCAATACACAACCGAAAACTCCCGTCCTTCTTCTTCACGAACAACACTGGCGCTCCCCACGGCGAAGAACTCGGACGAATAAATCCCTTACTCAACAACTCCTCCAGCTGCTTCTTCAGCTCTGCCATCTCTGCGGGAGCCATCCTATAAGGAGCCCTGGATATCGGTGCCGTCCCCGGTTCCAACTCGATCGTGAAAGGATCCGACCTAGATGGTGGCAACCCCTGCAACGACTGGAACTGTAACATCCCGGTTTCTTGTATATGCGGAGAGGCTTATAAGAATTGATTTGGCTACCTATGTCACCAAAGTGCACTTACCTTTTCCGATCACTTGCCCGAAAGAACTCCAGAGTTAAGGGTGCTTGGGCTGGAGTAGTCTAAGGATGGGTGACCTTCCGGGAAGTGATTCGCGGTAGCGTGTGAGTGAGGACAAAACACGGGGAAAGGTCACGTGGTGATTGCAGGGTCAGTAAACAAGTCATACAAGCCTCCCGGACTAACGCACCGGCCGTCGGACCAGGGTGGGGCCCACGTGCCGAGAGAGGGCATGGGGCCCAGGTAGGGGCGGTCAGGGCGTTATAAGTGGTATCAGAGCCGAACCCAAACACGTGTGTGGAGTCAGGTGGGCCCACACCGTCTAGGGTGACGATCCTGGTGCGCAACGAGGACGTTGCGCTCTATGAGTGGGGGTGATTGTAACATCCCGGTTTCTTGTATATGCGGAGAGGCTTATAAGAATTGATTTGGCTACCTATGTCACCAAAGTGCACTTACCTTTTCCGATCACTTGCCCGAAAGAACTCCAGAGTTAAGGGTGCTTGGGCTGGAGTAGTCTAAGGATGGGTGACCTTCCGGGAAGTGATTCGCGGTAGCGTGTGAGTGAGGACAAAACACGGGGAAAGGTCACGTGGTGATTGCAGGGTCAGTAAACAAGTCATACAAGCCTCCCGGACTAACGCACCGGCCGTCGGACCAGGGTGGGGCCCACGTGCCGAGAGAGGGCATGGGGCCCAGGTAGGGGCGGTCGGGGCGTTATAGGAACACATCCTGGAACTCACGAACCACGCGAATATCCTGAACCCTAGCCTCTCCGACGGCCTCCGGCAAGGAAATGGTAGCCAAATACGCCTCGCAACCTCCCTCGATCAGACGCTCCGCGTGCCCAACCGAGATCACGAGACTCCCGGAAGTCGGTCTCACACCCTGATACACCAACTTCCCTTTCCCCTGGTCGAACTCGACTCGCCCTCGGTGACAGTCCAGATGCGCCCTGAACTTCCCGAGCCAATCCATGCCCAAGATGACATCGTACAGCTCCACTGAGCAGATAATCAAATCGGCAGCCATGGACTCTCCTGCTACCTGAACATCCACGTCTCGCACCCGACCGTGAATCCTCAGGAGCTTCCCTCCGGCAACCTCCACGAAACCCACACTCACACCGGGCTCGCTCCGGAGATTAGCCTTCTCGGCCAACTCCGGGGAAACGAAGCAATGCGATGCTCCTGAGTCAAACAACACATGACACTCTACACCTCCAACACACAAGGTCCCTGCACATATACATGTGCCGAGAACCTTAACACCCCGACGAGCACGACATTCCCCAACACAAAATTAAACTTAGGTGAGTCTAAGAAAATACCTGTGATCGGCCTGGAACTCGGCTCGCCGGTCTCGGTGATGGAGTACACTCGAGGCGCTGATGCCACCTGCCTGAGAGGCCGCACTACCGCGGTCTCCCTCTGCCGCAACTGGGGACACTGAGGCCTGATGTGCCCCGCCTCCTTGCAGTGATAGCACACTCGAGAATCCACTCGCGCTCCGCCCTTCTGAGGACAGCTCGCCACTCGGTGATCCATGCTCCAACAACCAAAGCAACCCGGACCACCCCGACTACCACTCGAAGCGCTCTCCCGCTTCCGCTTCTGTCCTTGCATCGGCTTACTACTGCCTCTGCTCGAATCGGACTGCTGCTGTACAGATCTCGCCTGAAAACGCGGTGTAGCCACTACCACCTCGTCCTTCAGACCCTCCTCAAGCAAAGCTGCAGTCTCAACCAACTCATCAACCGTGCAAAAAGGCCTCACCATTCAACGGTTCCTCAAGTCAACCCGAAGACCCATCAGAAATCTCTGCACACGGGCCGACTCACTCTCACCCGCTCGTCTAACATAAGACCCGAGCCGGACGAACTCCACCTCATACTCGCGTACCGACCGATTCCCCTGAGTCAAACTCGCAAGCCTCGACCCTAACCGGTTGAACGCCTCCTGAGGAAAGTACTTGGAGTTAAACTCCTCCACAAAATCCGCCCAAGCCATTGCGGCCTGTACTCTCCGTGCTGCCACACCCCTCCACCAGAGATGCGCATCACCCTCCAGAAAATGGACCGCAATGTCCACCTGGTATCCCGCGGGACACCTACTCGAGAGGAAATTCCTCTCTATCCTCCTCAACCACGCATCAGCGTCCTCAGGATTAGCACCTCCAGAAAAGAACCCCGTGCCAATCCTCAGCATCTGCTCCATCATCCTCAGATAGGATGGGATCTCCCCAGCAACCGCAGCTGCCGCCTGAGGCTGAGCCTCCACCACTACCGGAGCCACAGGAGCCTGAGCCGGTACCCTCTCTGGTAACCGCTCCAACAACCTCGTCAACAGATCCGCGATGCGATCATCTCGAGAACGAGCATCACCCGCTGCTACACCCGCAGCACCCGCTGGAACACCAGCCACACTGACGCTCACGCCAGCCCCAACGACACTCACTCCGGCCGCACCCTCAGACCCAACCTGACTCGCACGCGAATCTTCGACCTGCTCCGCCGGCACACGGCCACGACCTCTACCACGGCCACGACCCCTACCACGCCCTCTAGCCATCTGCACACGTGCAGAAGCACAAGCTAAGAAAACTAAAAACAATCATCACAATAAAGATACTCACCGTGGAATCTCACAAGGCTCGAAGAGGATGATTCTAAGACCCCCACACAATACCCAATTTATTCTAGAACCACCTAGGCTCCTAGAACCGTAAGGGCTCTGATACCAAAATGAAACAACCGATTTTTTTTTTTTTTTTTTTTTTTGGAAATAAATCCACCGCAATAATTAAACAATACCAGAGTTAATTAACAACACAGAACAAGTCTACAGCAATAATAAAAAAAAACCCCGGGTCCAAATCATCCCCTCTTCACCGCCTTGATTCCACGATCACGCCTTATCTTTACCTGCATCGACAAAAGTGATGCATCAACATTTGGCTAACCAAATGCTGAGTGAGATTGATCATCCCAACAACAGGCTACCAATAAGCACAACGATCAACAATTAACAATACGAAGAATTAATTAACACCAATTAAAAAGAAAACCCAGCACAATTAGCAATTAAACACCAATTAAAAGAAAGCCCAGCACAAGCTTAGCGATTAACACCAATTAAAAGGAAACCCAGCACAAGCTTAGCGATTAACACCAATTAAAAGGAAACCTATGAGAGACTAAACCACCGAAAAGAAACAATCGCCTAGCGACTCCAAGAAATTGCCCGGGACAAGCCACATCCCAACAATTAAGCTCAACCAAGCACCACGAGCACGGATTCGAGGTTACCTAACCTCCATCTCCCCACAAGCTTAGCAAACCCCACCCCCTTAAGCTTTCAAGGATCGCAAATCAACAACAAAGAAAACAAGCTCGGATCGCAAATCAACCACCAAGAGACAAGCAAGAAATCGCGAATCAAGCACAAGAAGAACAAGCTTGGATCGCGAATCCAACAACCAAGAAGACAAGCTTGGATCGCGAATCCAACAACCAAGAAAACAAGCTTGGATCGCGAATCCAACAACCAAGAGAACAAGCAAGGATCGCGAATCCAACAACAAGAAGAACAAGCTCCACACAAGCTTAAATGCTAGCCTTTGGTCACAACTCACCTTAGACACGATGGATCGAGCTCCAAAACGACTTCCCGAGCTCAAGATCGACCTCCCCTTCACGCCCAAAACCAAGGTCCTCCAACCTCTTCTTCAAGCTTCTCCCCACGCTCAAGCCTCTCTCGATCTCGCAAGATCCAAGCTTCGCCAAGCTTCTCTCCTTCTCTCTCTCTCTCTCTCTCTCTCTCTCTCTCTCTCTCTCTCTCTCTCTCTCTCTCTCTCTCTCTCTCTCTCTCTCTCTCTCTCTCTCTCTCTCTCTCTCTCTCTCTCTCTCGCGACCAATCTCCTTTTTCCTCCGAGACTGGGTTTTCACGCCCAAGAAGAGAAGAGGAAGAAGACAATAAGAAGATTCATTCTTTGAGAAAAACCCCACAACTTCCAAATCGATTTATGACACCCCCGGAACAAACCCGAATTAATTATTTCCCCCAATAATTAATTTCCCCAGATTTGTCTAAGGCTCAAAACCCGAAGGAAAATTCCGGAACAATTAAATTAATTAAATTAATTAATTTATTTTCCGGAACGCGGGCGTTACAGACTTAGTCAAAAACCACATAATAATTAATAATTAAAACAGATTTATTCTCCCTCTCTCTCTCTCTCTGTCTCTCTCTCTCTAAGAACAACAATTCTTTGTCACTCATAATTTTTCTCTCTCGCACCAGGCTTCGTATAAAGCTATGATACCACTTGTAAGAAGTAAGAATAACACTTTGAGATAGACAAGTAGTAGATCTGAATAATTCTCTTATTCATACTGATACGAACATGTCTCTTATATAGACCTGAGACTCTTACAACAAACTTATCCGAAACAAACTCACAAATAATTTTTCTTGTTTCTACAAAATAGAAGACTTATTCTAGCTTAGACTTATTCAAAAACCACATAATAATTAATAATTAAAACACATTTACTCTCTCTCTCTCAAAAAATTGAGAGGTAGACTCTGTATATTATTTTGTACTTCTGCATTTATTACCGCTACAGGTCCCTACTCACAAAATAAAATAAAGAGTATACCTATCTAGGAATAACCCGACAAAAGAAGACATTTACCAAGCAGGTGGGGCCCACATTGACACGTCACCAGACAAATAGCAATTATCGGCACCATTCATACAAAGACACGTATCCACGCACTCAACACGAAGTGTCGGCACCGCTCAATGGACGACACGTATCCACGCACTTAAACTTGAAGTATCGGCACCATTCAATGGACGACACGTATCAAGATATCATTCGCATGCTTCTCCTATAAAAGGAAGACCTTGCATCTCCAACGGAGCACGAGCAATTCATCACTCTTTCTCTCACTAAAAAATCTCTCACTTCTCTCTACAAGTTTTTCAGTTTTAAAAATTTGTAAGCACTTTGTTTATTTCAAACTCTGTATTTCAAATTCAAATCAATAACACAAAAGTTTATACAAAGCTAAAGCGTCTTTCAAAACCTTGTAATCTCGCTTTAAAGTTAATAGAATATAACAAAAAAATAAAAATTTAAATGGTATCAGACCAAAACGCTTTCTAAAAAAATCAATGCAAAATTTTGCAAAGTTTTCTTTAAAACGTTTTCAAAATCAAAAGATTTTCGTGTGTTTAAGCTAGTCCAAACCCATCCAAACAGATCCCTACCTTTCCTACAGAAACACTGTCAATGTAGGTGTTCCAGGCTGCAAGCCCTGAAGAAGGCAGTAAGACCATTGGCAAGCCCCAGTTGTGTCGATCTAGAAAGTGGTTAGTATCTCTTTAGTATGAGTTTACCTCTAGATTAAAGTCATGGCATCTTCGATTAGAAAAATTTTTAAACAAAAACAAGCAAGTTCTGCATCTAGTTTAACAATTAATTCAAGAGAAGTAATGTCAAAAATAACCTCTTTTAATGAATTATCCAATAATAGATTACCAAAAATTAATCCTGAAAATATATATCAAATTGGTACTTTTGACTTTAAGACTGCATATGCAATAAAAGATCATGAACAAACACTATCTCTTCAAAATGAATTTGAAGAAATTAGATTATTATCAGAAGTCTCTTTAGAAAAATACAGACAAAAGAAACTTAATTATATCCATTTTGGACTAATCCAAATAGCAATCAAACCCCTCACAAGAACGGGTATCGATTCACCTATACTTATGCTATTAAGAGATAACACCTTATTAAAGATTCACTCTTAGGAGCGATACAATCCAATTTACATAATGGAGCCATTTATTTAAATTGCGCACCTAATTTTCAGGTAAGTTTACAAGATCCAACCATACTTAATACTCTAGTACTAAACGTTCATTTACCAGCAATAAAATTTCAAAATGAACGACATGGATATATATTAATGTACCGAATCTATTTTAAACTTTCAACATCTGAATTTAATCCTAGATGTTTATTACAAGATAATAAGGGTGAAACTACTATATTAACAGTTCATAGCAAAGATACACCAAGTGCTACAAAGATACACGAAATAACTATCCCAGATCAATGGAAAATCGAAATTACACAACCAATAAGAAATTTCGAACAAAAAAATATTACAAAAATCACTGAACAAAGAGACGGAAAAATATTACTACAATTTGGATCATTCAGAGATCCACTTCCACCTAGAATTAGTTCATATTATTCAAGAGCATCTAGCTCATATCCTTCAAGACATTCTTGTTCTGAATTCCGATCTGAACAACCCAGTCGGACTCTGAAACAGAAAGTATAAACCAAAGCGAAAAACAAGATAATTCGATAAAATTCAAAGCACCAATAGCCGCACCAAATATATATCCAACATCACCTACTCAATCAGATTTTCGAGAAATCAATGTAATTACAAAAGAATATGAAATCAATAAACAATATATTAAAGAAGAATTTTATTCAATAAAAAACAATGAAAAACGACATTGGTATTTTCAAAGATTTACTAAACAAGAAACAATAGACTACAGAGAAAAATGGTATAATTGTATGAAATTAAAGGAATTAAATATCCCGTTTTTCGTATGGTTTGAAACATATTCTATAGCACATAACATTAATTACCCATTTAAAACAATTAATACAAGTTCATCATTAAGTTAAATCTGGGAACAAACTGATGGAATTAAAGTCAAATTTATACATCCACCATTAAAAGATCTTAAAATAGGCACTCATGATCGACAAATAATAGCCAGACCTTTTAAAACTGGAGCAAATAAAATCAACACTGACCCAGTGGTTATGCAAGATATTAAATCAGTTTATGAACAAAATAATTATCAAAATCAATTATTGCATACCATATCCAGGCAAATTGATCATATAGATAATAAAATAAATAATAATGAAATCCAAATATCAAGTCAAAATAAACCTTTTATCCAACACCCCTTTTCATTTGTAACATCACCAATCTTTAAACCAATAACTAGAGAAATTAAATTTCCTATGAATGAAATATTAAAATCAATTTCCACTAGATTAGATAAACTAGACAAAGAAAAGGGAATAAATAATATAGATGAAAACGATAATGAATCTATTACGCAATCAGAAAATGATATTCAAGAAGTCAATAGAATAAGAAACAATAAAATATTAAAATCAAATAAACCATACTACCCACGTCATACTCCACCAGATTTATTATTTGAAGAACATCATAAATACTCTAATAATGTATATACCGGCGAAGGCATATATGAATGGAATATAGATGGACGATCGGAATACGAAACAATGAATCTATTTCAAGAAATGGGAATGGCCGCTATAGCGTATAAAGCTAGAAATAATACTGATAAACAAGCATGTGTATTATTAATATCTGGATTTAATGGAGCATTAAAATATTGGTGGGATAATTCATTATATACAATCACACAATATTCAATTATTAACCACGTTGAAATAAAACGAGTAGAAGATGACGAAAGCCTCTACGAAGAAATAGAATAACAAAATGCTGTAGAAGTGTTAATTTACACTTTAACAATGCATTTTGTAGGAAATCCAAATGAAGAGTTAGAAAATAAGAAAATTATACTAACAAATTTAAGATGCCCAACATTAGGCGATTTTAAATGGTATAAAGATATTTTTATTACAAACATATTCCAAAGACGAGATTGTAATCAACCATTTTGGAAAGAACGATTTATCTCAGGATTACCATCTTTCTTAGGAGAGAGACTAATCAATAAATTAAAGGATTATTTTGGAGGACAACCTATTAATTGGAGCACAATTACATATGGTCAATTAATTGCATTTGTTAAAAAAGAAGGATTAGCAATATGTCAAGAACAAAAATATAGCAAACGGAATGATAAGTTTAAATTCCGATTAACCATGGGTTCATTCTGTGAGCAATACGGTTATAATAGACCTAATCCAACATCAAGAATTAAGCAGATAAAATATAAACAAAGAAGAATGCATAGACACAATAATAATAATAATAATAATTATAATAAACCCTACCAAAAATATAAAAATTTAAAAAAACCAACTAATAATTATTATTCAAAGAATAATATTAAATCCAAGCCATTTAATAAACAAAACATTGTCTGCTGGAACTGTAAACGTCCCGGACATAGATCAACAGAATGTAAAATAAAGAAAAAAATAAATGAAATATTCCAAGATCAACCAGATATTCAAGAAAAACTAACTAGATTATTAATATCTGATTCTGAACTAGAAGAAGATAGTAGCAACGAACATTCAATAAACGATATAGAAAATTCAAGCGATTCCTCTACCAAATCACAAGAATTATCAGATAACTTATGCAATTGTAAATTAATTAACGTAATAACCAAAGATAACGATAAACAATTTCTACTATATATAATAGATAAAATTGATGACCCCGATATCAAAAAAGAATATTTATTAAAATTAAAAGAAATAATAAACCAAGAAAATCAATTATCCTCGCCACAACCATTCAGTTTAAATAAAATATTTGAAAAATATCCAACCCAAAGCTTATTCAAACAAGTAACAACGGGAGAATTAAAAAATGAAGTCAAACAAATTAAATCTCAAATTAAAGAATTACAACTAACAATTAATCAGCAACATTTAAAACAATTACAAATAGATGCACGATTATCACTAATATAATCTAAAGATAATACTAAGGCATCCTCAAGTAATCAAGACACATAAAATAATAATAATGACCAAGATAATAAAGACTATATTCAAATAATTAATAAAATTAATTATCAAAAATGGTATACCACTATTTCGTTACACATAGGTCATGATTTTAAAATAAATATAATAGCATTAATGGACACCGGAGCAGATTACAATTGTATCCGCGAAGGTATTATACCAACTACATATCATGAAAAAACTACTGAACGATTAAGCGGAGCTAACGGTAGTAGTTTAAAAGTACAATATAAATTACCTTGCGCAAAAATATGTAATCAAGGATATTGCTTCAAAAATCAATTCATATTAGTAAAAAACTTAACACAAGAAGTAATTTTAGGAACACCATTCTTTACGCAAATCTACCCATTTAAAGTAACACAAGAAGGTATTATCACAAAAGTAGTAGGAACTAAATTAGCATTTAACTTCTTATCCCCAGTTAAAACTAAAGAAATTTTAAACCTACAGCAAAATACAATAGAAAAAACAATTAATCTAATAAAAGGAAAACAAAATCATATCCAACATTTACAAAAAGAAATATCCTATATCAAAATAGAAGAACAATTAAAAACACCTTATGTAATCGATAAAATAAAAGTAATAGAAAATAATCTACTTAATCAAGTATGCTCAGACTTACCAAATGCATTTTGGGAAAGAAAACAACATACAGTTGAATTATCTTACATAAAAGAATTTAATGAAAGAAATATACCAACCAAAGCAAGACCTATACATATGAATAAAGAATTAATGGAACACTGTAATAAAGAATTCAAAGATCTCTTAAGCAAAAAATTAATTAGACCTTCTAAATCTCCTTGGAGCTGTTCAGCTTTTTATGTAAATAATCAAGCAGAAAAAGAACAAGGAGTACCACGACTAGTAATCAATTACAAACCCCTAAATGATGTTTTACAATGGATTAGATATCCAATACCTAACAAAAGAAATTTATTAAAACGATTATATGATGCAAAAATTTACTCAAAATTCGATCTAAAAAGTGGATTTTGGCAAATACAAATTACAGAAAAAGATAAATATAAAACAGCATTTACAGTACCATTCGGACATTAGGAATGGAATGTAATGCCATTCGGACTTAAAAATGCACCATCCGAATTTCAACACATAATGAATGACATATTTAATGATTACTCAAAATTTACGATCGTATATATTGATGATGTACTTGTTTATTCAACCTCTATAGATCAACACATTAGTCATTTAAATACTTTCACAACGATAGTAAAAAAACATGGTCTAGTACTATCAGCAAAAAAGATGTCCTTATTCCAAACAAAAATAAGATTTCTAGGACATAATATGTATCAAGGCACAATCACACCCATATCAAGATCAATAGAATTCGCAGAAAAATTCCCCGACAAATTAAGAGAAAAAACGCAATTACAAAGGTTTTTAGGATGTCTAAACTATGTCTCCGACTTCCTACCAAACCTTAGGCAAACAATCCAACCATTATTTCAGAGACTTCAAAAAAATCCCAAACCTTGGACCAGCCAACATACCCGTCTAGTCCAACAGGTTAAACAAAAGGTCAAAACCCTCCCATGTTTAGCAATACCAAATCCAGAAGCAGATATGATAGTCGAAACCGATGCTTCAGAGATAGGTTATGGAGGAATCTTAAAACAGAAACTTTCAGGGTCTAACCAAAAGTCTATAGTTAGGTTCCACTCAGGTATATGGTTAGGACCACAACAGAAATATTCAACTGTTAAGAAAGAAGTTCTTTCTATAGTAAACTGCATTTCAAAGTTCCAAGATGATTTAATAAATAAAAGATTTTTATTACGAGTCGATTGTAAATCGGCAAAAGAGATTTTACAAAAAGATGTCAAAAATTTGGTTTCAAAACAAATTTTTGCCAGATGGCAAGCCATTTTATCAGTTTTTGATTTTGATATTCAATATATTAAAGGAGAAAGCAATTCTTTACCAGATTTTCTAACAAGAGAATATTTACAGGGAAAGAATACAGATATTCAACAACATATTCAAGATGAGTGACTCAAAGAACAAAAAACCGATGACAGCATCGGATTATATCAAAAACCAACCCCATTTACAAGGAAAACCATTAACTACTCAAAATCCTTTCTCAGCACTCGCCGAATTTCCACCCCTCTCCTACTCAAAAGCGGTTACTCCAACCACCAATACCCAAACAACCGAACCAACTACCAAATCTACCTATTATCTCAAACCAAACAAACAACACCTTATGACCACTCAATATCTCAAACCAATCAAACTTAAAGAGCTTACCACTTATACCAACCGCGTATTCTACCCAGATAGTCTATACCCAACAGACAACATAACCAAAAACAGAACCTTCTATGAGTATATTCTAGTAGACTCTAAATCTGTAGAAATTACTCATTACCCAGACAAAGCCAACCCTAACCTCATTTCCTATTCAACCTGCAAAATACATCGTATTTACACTATCCAAGATCTTAGATTTATCCACCATCATACAACAAAATCCTTTTCTAGCTACCCCGGGACACCACATTAAAGGCTACTCTTATGTAGATTATACCAATGCCTTCTTTCGAACTTTCTATCTTAGGCCTTTTGACCATTCATGGTTCATATCCTTTGATAACAAGTGTCCTCAGAATCTACCCGGCTGGTTCGCCGAATGGTGGTACTGGTTTGGCCCCTCTACTCAAATATATCCTCCAGAAATTACCAAAACTTCTCTACCTTATTATACAAAAAAAAACCCCGCATTATCCTGTTGGTCCTTTGACCATCATCTCCTTTCATATAGACATGGGAATACCATGGATATGTTCTTGGCATTTCAACCTTACTTTAGCACTCGAAAATATGCCATACTCCCTGATTCGAGAATACCGGGTCAAATGGTGGGACAAATACAACCTCGACCGCTGTTCTCTAACCAATATACAAAAATATTTCCACCTCACCCAAGAACTCCAAAACACGGTTCAATCCGTATCCAAATCAATACCTCTTTTCTTACCTAGCCAACTCCCAAAAATTACTTTACCACAAGAAACACCAAGTCAACCAACACCAATCCCAGAAAGTCCAACTCAATCTGCCAGTTCCTCTGGCTCAAAAAACAAAAAAAACAAGTCATCAAAGGATACCCTCAAGCAGTTACTCGCTACACTCGCTCAGCAAATGGAGTCCTCCGACGAGGATGACGATATGCAAGAAGACGACCCCTTTGGCGGTCCACTAGGACAAGACCCGTTAGAAGAATTAAAAAAAAAATCTTATAGTAGTACTAATATAGTTTCACTTTTGTATATTCTAGTAGACTCTGTATATTATTTTGTACTTCTGCATTTATTACCGCTACAGGTCCCTACTCACAAAATAAAATAAAGAGTATACCTATCCAGGAATAACCCGACAAAAGAAGACATTTACCAAGCAGGTGGGGCCCACATTGACACGTCACCAGACAAATAGCAATTGTCGGCACCATTCATACAAAGACACGTATCCACGCACTCAACACGAAGTGTCGGCACCGTTCAATGGACGACACGTATCCACGCACTTAAACTCGAAGTGTCGGCACCATTCAATGGACGACACGTTTCATGATATCATTCGCATCATTCTCCTATAAAAGGAAGACCTTGCATCTCCAACGGAGCACGAGCAATTCATCACTCTTTCTCTCACTAAAAAAGCTCTCACTTCTCTCTACAAGTTTTTTCAGTTTTAAAAAATTGTAAGCACTTTGTTTATTTCAAACTCTGTATTTCAAATTCAAATCAATAACACAAAAGTTTATACAAAGCTAAAGCGTCTTTCAAAACCTTGTAATCTCGCTTTAAAGTTAATAGAATATAATAAAAAAATTTAAATTTAAATGGTATCAAAAATTCATCTTACTTCTTACAAGTGGTATCAAAGCTATATACGAAACTTGGTGTGAGAGAAAACAATTATGAGTGACAAAGAATCGTTGCTGAGAGAGAGAGAGAGAGAGAGAGAGAGAGAGAGAGAGAGAGAGAGAGAGAGAGAGAGAGAGAGAGAGAGAGAGAGAGAGAGAGAGAGTAAATGTGTTTTAATTATTAATTATCATGTGGTTTTTGACTAAGTCTAAGTTATAATAAGTCTTCTATTTTGTAGGAACAAGGACGACTAGTTGTGAGGTTGTTTCTGATAAGTTGGTTGTAGGAGTCTCAGGTCTATATAAGAGACATGTTCATTTCAATGTGAATAAGAGAAGTATTCAAATATATTACTTGTCTATCTTAAAGTTTTATTCTTACTTTTTACAAGTGGTAAGCTTGGTGAGAGAGAGAATAAATGTGTTTTAATTTTTAATTATTATGTGGTTTTTTACTTAGTTTAAACCACATAATAATTAAAAATTGAAACGAACAACCTCACAACTAGTCGTTATTGTTCCTACAAAATAGAAGACTTATTCTAGTTTAAACTTAGTCAAAAACCACATAATAATTAAAAATTAAAACACATTTATTCTCACTCACAAAGCTTACCACTTGTAAAAAGTAAGAATAAAACTTTAAGATAGACAAGTAATATATTTGAATACTTCTCTTATTCACATCTAAATGAACATGTCTCTTATATAGACCTGAGACTCCTACAACCAACTTATCAGAAACAACCTCACAATTAGTCGTCCTTGTTCCTACAAAATAGAAGACGTATTATAGCTTAGACTTAGTCAAAAACCATATGATAATTAATAATTAAAACACATTTACTCTCTCTCTCTCTCTCTTAATACAGACCTGAAACTCCTACAACAAATTTATCCGAAACAACCTCACAACTAATCGTTCTTGTTCCTACAAAATAGAAGACTTATTTTACCATAGACTTAGTCAAAAACCCCACATAATAATTAATAATTAAAAGATATTTATTCTCTCTCTCTCTTTCTCTCTCTCTTTCTCGTTCAACAAATAAAAGACTTATTCTAGCTTAAACTTAGTCAAAAACCACATAATAATTAATAATTAAAACACATTTATTCTCTCTCTCTCTCTTTCTCTCTCTCATTCTCTCTCTCTCTCTCCTCTCTCTCTAACAACAACGATTCTTTGTCACTCATAATTTTTCTCTTTCGCACCAAGCTTGGTATAAAGCTCTGATACCATTAGGAAGAAGTAAGAAGGAAACTTTGAGATAGACAAGTAGTAGATCTGAACACTTCTCTTATTCATACTGAAACGAACATGTCTCTTATATAGACCTGAGACTGAGTCTCCTACAACAAACTTGTCCGAAACAACCTCACAACTAGTCGTTCTTGTTCCTACAAAATTGAAGAGTTATTCTAGTTTAGACTTAATCAAAAACCACATAATAATTATAATTAAAACACATCTATTCTCTCTCTTTCTCTCTCTCTTTTTCTCTCAACAACGATTCTTTTTCACTCATAATTTTTCTCTCTCGCCCCAGGCTTCGTATAACGCTATGATATCACTTGTAAGAAGTAAGAATAAAACTTTGAGATAGACAAGTAATAGATCTGAATACTTCTCTTATTCATACTGAAATGAACATGTCTCTTATATAGACCTGAGACTGAGACTCCTACAACAAACTTGTCCGAAACAACCTCACAACTAGTCGTTCTTGTTCCTACAAAATTGAAGAGTTGTTCTAGTTTAGACTTAGTAAAAAACCACATAATAATTAAAATTAAAACACATCTATTCTCTCTCTCTTTCTCTCAACAACGATTCTTTTCACTCATAATTTTTCTCTCTCGCACCAGGCTTCGTATAACGCTATGATATCACTTGTAGGAAGTAAGAATAAAACTTTGAGATAGACAAGTAATAGATCTGAATACTTCTCTTATTCATACTGAAACGAACATGTCCCTTATATAGACCTGAGACTCCTACAACAAACTTATCCGATACAACCTCACAACTAGTCGTTCTTGTTCCTACAAAATAGAAGACTTATTCTAGTTTACACATAGTAAACTACATAATAATTAATAATTACAAAAACATTATTATCCCTCTCTCTCTCTCTCTCTCTCTCTCTCTCTCTCTCTCTCTCTCTCTCTCTCTCTCTCTCTCTCTCTCTCTCTCTCTCTCTCTCTCTCTTTCTGCAACGATTCTTTGTCACTCATAAATTTTCTATCTCGTACCAAGCTTCATATAAAGCTCTGATAGCATTTTTAATAATTAAGAATAAAACTTTGAGATATAAAAGTAGTAGATATGAATACTTATCTTATTCATACTGAAACGAACATGTCTCTTATATAGACTTGAGACCCCTACAATAAACTTATCTGAAACAACCTCCCTACTAGTCGTTCTTGTTCTATACAAAATAAAAGGCTTACTATAGCTTAGACTTAGTCAAAATCCACATAATAAATTAAAACACATTTATTCTCTCTCTCTCTCTCTCTCTCTCTTTCTCTTTCTCTCTCTCTCTCTCTCAACAACGATTTTTTTTCACTCATAATTTTTATTTCTCGCACGAGGCTTCGTATAAAGCTCTGATTCCACTTGTAAAAAGTAAGAAGGAATCTTTGAGATAGACAAGTAGTAGATCTGAATACTTATCTTATTCATACTGAAACGAACATGTCTCTTATATAGATCTGAGACTCCTACAACAAACTTATATGGAACAACCTCACAACTAGTCGTTCTTGTTCCTACAAAATAGAAGACTTATTCTAGTTTAAACTTAGTCAAAAACCACATAATAATTAAAAATTAAAACACATTTATTCTCTCTCTCACCAAGCTTACCACTTGTAAAAAGTAAGAATAAAACTTTAATATATTTGAATACTTCTCGTATTCACATTGAAATGAACATGTCTCTTATATAGACCTGAGACTCCTACAACCAACTTATCAGAAACAACCTTACAACTAGTCGTCCTTGTTCCTACAAAATAGAAGACTTATTATAGCTTATACTTAGTCATAAACCACATGATAATTAATAATTAAAACACATTTACTCTCTCTCTCTCTCTCTCTCTCTCTCTCTCTCTCTTATATAGATCTTAGACTCCTACAACAAATTTATCCAAGACAACCTCATAACTAGTCGTTCTTGTTCCTACAAAATAGAAGACTTATTCTACCTTATACTTAGTCAAAAACCACATAATAATTAATAATTAAAACACATTTATTCTCTCTCTCTCTCACTCTCTCACAAGGCTTAACCAGTTGTAAGAAGTAAGAAGGAAACTTTGAGATAGACAAGTAGTTGATCTGAATAATTCTCTTATTCATGCTGATACGAACATGTCTCTTATATAGACCTGAGACTCTTACAATAAACTTATCCGAAACAAACTCACAACTAATTGTTCTTGTTTCTACAAAATTGAAGACTTATCCAAGATTTGACTTAGTCAAAACCCACATAATCGTTAATAAGGAAAACACATTTATTATCTATCATTCTATCACTCTCTCTCTCGCTTTCAACAACGATTCTTTGTCACTCATAATTTTCCTCTTTCGCACCAGGCTTCGTATAAAGTTATGATAGCACTTGTAAGAAGTAAGAACAAAAATTTGAGATAGGGAAGTAGAAGATCTGAATACTTCTCTTATTCATACTGAAACAAACATGTCTCTTATATAGACCTGAGACTCTAACAACAAACTTATCTGAAACAACCTCACAACTAATCGGTCTTGTTCCTACAAAATAGAAGACTTATTCTAGCTTAGATTTATTCTAGCTTAGACTTAGTTAAAACCCACCTAATAATTAATAATTAAAACACATTTCTTCTCTTTCTCTCTCTCTCTCTCTCTCTCTCTCTCTCACCACGCTTACCACTTGTAAGAAGTAAGAAAGAAACTTTAAGATAGACAAGTAGTAGATTGAATACTTCTCAGATTCATACTGATATGAACATGTCACTTATATAGACATGAGCCTCCTACAACAAACTTATCTGAAACAATCTCACAAATAATTATTCTTGTTTCTAAAAAATTGAAGACTTATTCAAGCTTTGACTTAGTCAAAACCCAAATATTAATTAATAATTAAAACACATTTATTCTCTCTCTCTCTCTCTTTCTCTCTCCCTCTCCCTCTTTCAACAACGATTCTTTGTTACTCATAATTTTCCTCTCTCGCACCAGGCATCGTATAAAGCTATAATACCACTTGTAAGAAGTAAGAAGAAAACTGTAAGATAGACAAGTAGTAGATCTTAATACTTCTCTTATTGATACTGAAACGAACATTTCTGTTATATAGACCCGAGACTCCTGCAACAAATTTATCTGAAACAATCTTACAACTAGTCGTTCTTATTCATACAAAATAAAAGATTTATTCTAGCTTAGACTTAGTCAAAAACCACATAATAATTTATAATTAAAACATATTTATTCTCTCTCTCTCTCTCTCTCTATCTCTTATACAGACCTGAGACTCCTACAACAAATTTATCCGAAACAACCTCACAACTAATTGTTCTTGTTCCTACAAAATATAAGACTTATTCTACCTTAGACATAGTCAAAAACCACTTAATAATTAATAATTAAAACATATTTATTCTCTCTCTCTCTCTCTCTCTCTCTCTCTCTCTCTAGGCTTACAACTTGTAAGAAGTAAGAAGAAAACTTTAGGATAGACAAGTAGTAGATCTGAATACTTCTCTTATTCATACTAAAACGAACATGTCTCTTATATAGACCCGAGACTCCTATAACAAATTTATCTGAAACAAACTTACAACTAGTCGTTCTTGTTCCTACAAAATAGAAGACTTATTCTAGCTTAGACTTAGTCTAAAATAACATAATAATTAATAATTAAAACACATTTATTCTCTTTCCCTCTCTCTTTCTCTCTCATCACGCTTACCACTTGTAAGAAGTAAGAAGGAAACTTTGAGATAGACAAGTAGTAGATATGAATACTTCTCTTATTCATAGTGATATGAACATGTTTCTTATATAGATCTGAGAATCCTACAACAAACTTATTTGAAACAACCTCACAACTAATCGTTCTTGTTTCTACAAAATTGAAGACTTATTCAAGGTTTGACTTCGTCAAAACATAAATAATAATTAATAATTAAAACACATTTATAATCTCTCTCTCTCTCTCTCTCTCTCTCTCTCTCTTATATAGATCGGAGACTCCTACAACAAATTTATCCTAAAAAACCTCACAACTAGTCGTTCTTGTTCCTACAAAATAGAAGACTTATTCTACCTTTTACTAAGTCAAAAACCACATAATAATTAATAATTAAAACGCATTTATTCTCTCTCTCTCTCTCTCTCTCTCTCT
This sequence comes from Eutrema japonicum, assembly GCA_030161315.1. NCBI lineage: Eukaryota > Viridiplantae > Streptophyta > Magnoliopsida > Brassicales > Brassicaceae > Eutrema > Eutrema japonicum. Next base: position 52,636,575 of record BSQW01000011.1, read on the forward strand.
CTCTCTCTCTCTCGCTCTCTTTCACTCTCTCTCACTCTCTCACCAAGCTTACCACTTGTAAGAAGTAAAAAGAAAACTTTAAGATAGACAAGTAGTAGATCTTAATACTTCTATTATTCATACTGAAATGAACATTCTCTCATATAGACCCGAGACTCCTACAACAAATTTATCTGAAACAAACTTACAACTAGTCGTTCTTGTTCCTACAAGATAGAAGACTTTTTCTAGCTTAGACTTAGTCAAAAACCACATAATAATTAATAATTAAAGGACATTTATTATCTCTCTCTCTCTCCCTCTCTCTCTCTCTCTTATATATATCTGAGACTCCTACAACAAATTTATCCGAAACAACCTCATAACTAGTCGTTTTTGTTCCTACAAAATAGAAGACTTATTCTACATTATACTTAGTTAAAAACCACATAATAATTAATAATTAAAACACATTTATTCTCTCTCTCTCTCTCTCTCCCTCTCTCTCTCTCTCACTCTCTCACCAGGCTTAACCACTTGTAAGAAATAAGAAGGAAACTTTGAGATAGACAAGTAGTAGATCTGAATAATTCTCTTATTCATACTGATACGAACATGTCTCTTATATAGACCTGAGACTCTTACAACAAACTTATCCGAAATAAACTCACAACTAATTGTTCTTGTTTCTACAAAATTGAAGACTTATTCAAGATTTTACTTAGTCAAAACCCAAATAATCGTTAATAATGAAAACTCATTTATTATCTCTCATTCTATCACTCTCGCTCTCGCTTTCAACAACGATTTTTTGTCACTCATAATTTTCCTCTTTCGCACCAGGCTTCGTATAAAGTTATGATAGCACTTGTAAGAAGTATGAACAAAAATATGAGATAGGGAAGTAGAAGATCTGAATACTTCTCTTATTCATACTGAAACAAACATGTCTCTTATATAGACTTGAGACTCCTACAACAAACTTATCTGAAACAACCTCACAAATAATCGGTCTTGTTCCTACAAAATAGAAGACTTATTCTAGCTTATACTTAGTTAAAACCCACCTAATAATTAATAAATAAAACACATTTGTTCTCTTTCTCTCTCTCTCTCTCACCACGCTTACCACTTGTAAGAAGTAAGAAGGAAACTTTGAGATAGACAAGTAGTAGATATGAATACTTCTCTTATTCATAGTGATATGAACATGTTTCTTATATAGATCTGAGAATCCTACAACAAACTTATCCGAAACAACCTCACAACTAATCGTTCTTGTTTCTACAAAATTGAATACTTATTCAAGGTTTGACTTCGTCAAAACCTATATAATAATTAATAATTAAAACACATTTATTATCTCTCTCTCTCATATATAGATCTGAGACTCCAACAAATTTATCCTAAACAACCTCACAACTAGCCATTCTTGTTCCTACAAAATAGAAGACTTATTCTACCTTTTACTAAGTCAAAAACCACATAATAATTAATAATTAAAATATATTTATTCTCTCTCTCACTCACTCTCTCACCAGGCTTAACCACTTGTAAGAAGTAAGAAGGAAACTTTGAGATAGACAAGTAGTAGATCTAAAGAATTCTTTTATTCATACTGATACGAACATGTCTCTTATATAGACATGAGACTCTTACAACAAAATTATCCGAAACAAACTCACAATTAATTGTTCTTGTTTCTACAAAATTGAAGACTTATTCAAGATTTTACTTAGTCAAAAACCATAGAATAATTAATAATTAAAACACATTTATTCTCTCTCTTTCTCTCTCTCTCTCTCTCCCTCTCCCTATCTCTCTTATATAGATCTGAGACTCCTACAACAAATTTATCCGAAACAACCTCATACGTTTTTGTTCCTACAAAATAGAAGACTTATTCTACATTATACTTAGTCAAAAACCACATAATAATTAATAATTAAAACACATTTACTCTCTCTCACTCTCTCTCTGTCTCTGTCTCTCTCTCTCTCTTTCTCTCACCAGGCTTACCACTTGTAGGAAGTAAGAAGTTTTACTTTGAGATAGACAAGTAGTAGATCTGAATACATCTCTTATTCATAATAAAACAAACATGTCTCTTATATAGACCCGAGACTCCTACAACCAACTTATCTGAAACAAACTCACAACTAGTCGTTCTTGTTCCTACAAAATAGAATACTTATTCTAGCTTATACTTAGTCAAAAACCACTTAATAATTAATAATTAAAACACATTTTATTTTTTCTCTCTCTCTTTCACTCTCTCTCCCTCTCTTATATAGATCTGAGACTCGTACAACAAATTCATCCGAAACAACCTCACAAATAGTCGTTCTTGTTCCTACAAAATAGAAAACTTACTTTGAGATAGACAAGTAGTAAATCTGAATACTTCTCAGATTCATACTGATATGAACATGTCTCTTATATAGACCTGAGCCTCCTACAACAAACTTATCAGAAACAATCTCACAAATAATCATTCTTGTTTCTACAAAATTGAAGACTTATTCAGCTTTGACTTAGTCAAAACCCAAATAATAATTAATAATTAAAACACATCTCTCTCTCTATCTCTCTCTCTCTATCTCTCACCAGGCTTACCACTTGTAAGAAGTAAGAAGAAAACTTTAAGATAGACAAGTAGTATATCTTAATACTTCTCTTATTCATACTGAAACGAACATGTCTCTTATATAGACCCGAGACTCCGACAACAAATTTATCTGAATCAAACTGACAACTAGTCGTTCTTGTTCCTACAAGATTGAAGACTTATTCTAGCTTATACATAGTCAAGAACCACACTATAATTAATAAATAAAGCACATTTATTAGCTCTCTCTCTCTCTCTCTCTCTCTCTCTCTCTCTCTCTCTCTCTCTCTCTCTCTCTCTCTCTCTCTCTCTCTCTCTCTCTCTCTCTCTCTCTCTCTCTTATATAGATCTGAGACTCCTACAACAAATTAATCCGAAACAACCTCATAAAGAGTCGTTCTTGTTCCTTCAAAATAGAAGACTTATTCTACATTATACTTAGTCAAAAACCACATAATAATTAAAACACATTTATTCTCTCTCTCTCTCCCTCTCTCTCTCTCTCTCTCACCCTCTCACCAGGTTTAACCACTTGTAAGAAGTAAGAAGAAAACTTTGAGATAGACAAGTAGTAGATCTGAATAATTCTCTTATTCATACTGATATGAACATGTCTCTTATATAGACATGAGACTCTTACAACAAACTTATCCGAAACAAACTCACAACTAATGATTTTTGTTTCTACAAATTTGAAGACATATTCAAGATTTGACTTAGTCAAAACCCACATAATCGTTAATAAGGAAAACACATTTATTCTCTCTCATTCTATCACTTTCTCTCTCGCTTTCAACAACGATTATTTGTCACTCATAATTCTCCTTTCTCGCACCAGGCTTCGTATAAAGTTATGACATCACTTGTAAGAAGTAAGAAAAAAACTTTGAGATAGGGAAGTAGAAGATCTGAATATTTCTCTTATTCATACTGAAACAAACATGTCTCTTATATATACTTGAGACTCCTACAACAAACTTATCTGAAACAACCTCACAACTAATCGGTCTTGTTCCTACAAAATAGAAGACTTATTCTAGCTTAGACTTAGTTAAAACCCACCTAATAATTAATAATTAAAACACATTTCTTCTCTTTCTCTCTATGCCTCTCACCACGCTTACCACTTGTAAGAAGTAAGAAGGAAACTTTGAGATAGACAAGTAGTAGATCTGAATACTTCTCTTATTCAAACTGATATGAACATGTTTCTTATATAGATCTGAGAATCCTACAACAAACTTATCCGAAACAACCTCACAACTAATCGTTCTTGTTTCTACAAAATTGAAGACTTATTCAAGGTTTGACTTCGTCAAAAAATAATTAATAATTAATAATTAAAACACATTTATAATCTCTCTCTCTCTCTCTATGTGTCTCTCTCTCTCTCTCTCTCTTTCTCTCACCAGGCTTACCACTTGTAGGAAGTAAGAACTTTTACTTTGAGATAGACAAGTAGTAGATCTGAATACTTCTCTTATTCATATTAAAACAAACATGTCTCTTATATAGACCCGAGACTCCTACAACAAACTTATATGAAACAAACTCACAACTATTCGTTCTTGTTCCTACAAAATAGAAGACTTATTCTATATTATACTTAGTCAAAAACCACATAATAATTAATAATTAAAACACATTTTATTATTCTCTCTCTCCCTTTCACTCTCTATCTCCCTCTCTTATATAGATCAGAGATTCGTACAACAAATTCATCCGAAACAACCTCACAAATAGTCGTTCTTGTTCCTACAAAATAGAAAACTTATTCTACCTTAGGTTTAGTCAAAACCCACATAATAATTAAAAATTAAAACACATTCATTGTCTTCCTCTCTCTCTCTCACCAAGCTTACCACTTGTAAGAAGTAAGAAATAAATTTGAGATAGACAAGTAGTAGATCTGAATACTTCTCAGATTCATATTGATATGAACATGTCTCTTATATAGACATGAGCCTCCTACAACAAACTTATCCGAAACAATCTCACAAATAATCATTCTTGTTTCTACAAAATTGAAGACTTATTCAAGCTTTGACTTAGTCAAACCCCAAATAATAATTAATAATTAAAACACATCTCTCTCTCTCTCTCTCTCTCTCTCTCACTCTCTCTCTTATATAGATATAAGACTCCTACAACAAATTTATCCGAAACAACCTCATAAATAGTCGTTCTTGTTCCTACAAAATAGAAGACTTATTCTACATTATACTTAGTTAAAAACCACATAATAATTAATAATTAAAACACATATATTCTCTCTCTCTCTCCATCTCTCTCTCTCTCTCACCCTCTCACCAGGCTTAACCACTTGTAAGAAGTAAGAAGGAAACTTTGAGATAGACAAGTAGTAGATCTGAATAATTCTCTTATTCATACTGATACGAACATGTCTCTTATATAGACCTGAGACTCTTATAACAAACATATCCGAAATAAATTCAGAACTAATTGTTTTTGTTTCTACAAAATTGAAGACTTATTCAAGATTTGACTTAGTCAAAACCCACATAATCGTTAATAAGGAAAACACATTTATTCTCTCTCATTCTATCACTCTCTCTCTCTCACTTTCAACAACGATTCTTTGTCACTCATAATTTTCCTCTCTCGCACCAGACTTCGTATAAAGTTATGATAGCACTTGTAAGAAGTAAGAACAAAAATTTGAGATAGGGAAGTAGAAGATCTGAATACTTCTCTTATTCATACTGAAACAAACATGTCTCTTATATAGACTTGAGACTCCTACAACAAACTTATCTGAAACAACCTCACAACTAATCGATCTTGTTCCTACAAAATAGAAGACTTATTCTAGATTAGACTTAGTCAAAAACCACCTAATAATTAATAATTAAAACACATTTATTCTCTTTCTCTCTCTCTCTCTCTCTCTCTCTCACCACGCTTACCACTTGTAAGAAGTAAGAAGGAAACTTTGAGATAGACAAGTAGTAGATCTGAATACTTCTCTTATTCATACTGATATGAACATGTTTCTTATATAGATCTGAGAATCCTACAACAAACTTATCCGAAACAACCTCACAACTAATCGTTCTTGTTTCTACAAAATTGAAGACGACTTATTTAAGGTTTGACTTTGTCAAAACCTAAATAATAATTAATAATTAAAACACATTTATTATCTCTCTCTCTCTCTCTCTCTTATATAGACCCGAGACTCCTACAACAAACTTATCTGAAACAAACTCACAACTAGTCGTTCTTGTTCCTACAAAATAGAAGTATTATTCTACCTTTTAATAAGTCATAAACCACATAATAATTAATAATTAAAACACATTTATTCTCTCTCTCTTTCACTCTCTCTCACTATCTCACCTGGCTTACCACTTGTAAGAAGTAAGAAGAAAACTTTAAGAGAGACAAGTAGTAGATCTTAATACTTCTCTTATTTATACTAAAACGAACATGTCTCTTATATAGACCCGAGACTCCTACAACAAATTTATCTGAAAAAAACTTACAACTAGTCGTTCTTGTTCCTACAATATAGAAGACTTATTCTAGCTTAGAATTAGTCAAAAACCACATAATAATTAATAATTAAAGCACATTTATTCTCTCTCTCTCTCTCTTTCTCTCTCTCTCCCCCTTATATAGATCTCAGACTCTTACAACAAATTTATCCGAAACAACCTCACAACTAGTCGTTCTTGTTCCTACAAAATTGAAGACTTATTCTACCTTTTACTTAGTCAAAAACCACATAATAATTAATAATTAAAACACATTTATTATCTATCTCTCTCCCTCTCTCTCCCTCTCTCTCACTCTCTCACCAGGCTTAACCACTTGTAAGAAGTAAGAAGGAAACTTTGAGATAGAGAAGTAGTAGATCTGAATAATTCCCGTATTCATACTCATACGAACATGTCTCTTATATAGACCTGAGACTCTTACAACAAACTTATCCGAAACAAACTCACAACTAATTGTTCTTGTTTCTACAAAATTGAAGACTTATCCAAGATTTGACTTAGTCAAAACCCACATAATCGTTAATAAGGAAAACACATTTATTCTTTCTCATTCTATCACTCTCTCTCGCTTTCAACAACGATTCTTTGTCACTTATAATTTTTCTCTCTCGCCCCAGGCTTCGTATAAAGTTATGATAGCACTTGTAAGAAGTAAGAACAAAACTTTGAGATACGGAAGTAGAAGATCTAAATACTTCTCTTATTCATACTGAAACAAACATGTCTCTTATATAGGCTTGAGACTCCTACAACAAACTTATCTGAAACAGCCTCACAACTAATTGGTCTTGTTCCTACAAAATAGAAGACATACTAGCTTAGACTTAGTTAAAAACCCACCTAATAATTAATAATTAAAACACATTTATTCTCTTTCTCTTTCTCTCTCTCCTGCCACGCTTACCACTTGTAAGAAGTAAGAAGGAAACTTTGAGATAGACAAGTAGTAAATCTGAATACTTCTCTTATTCATACTTATATGAACATGTTTCTTATATAGATCATAGAATCCTACAACAAACTTATCCGAAACAACCTCACAACTAATTGTTCTTGTTTCTACAAAATTGAAGACTTATTCAAGGTTTGACTTCTTCAAAACCTAAATAATAATTAATAATTAAAACACATTTATTATATATCTCTCTCTCTCTTATATAGATCTGAGATTCCTACAACAAATTTATCCTAAACAACCTCACAACTAGCCATTCTTGTTCCTACAAAATAGAAGACTTATTCTACCTTTTACTAAGTCAAAACAACATAATAATTAATAATTATAACACATTTATTCTCTCTCTCTCTCACTCTCTCTCACTCTCTCTCACTCTCTCTCACTCTCTCACTAGGCTTAACCACTTGTAAGAAGTTAGAAGGAAACTTTGAGATAGACAAGTAGTAATTTGAAGAATTCTTTTATTCATACTGATACGAACATGTCTGTTATATAGACATGAGACTATTACAACAAAATTATCCGAAACAAACTCACAATTAATTGTTCTTGTTTCTACAAAATTGAAGACCTATTCAAGATTTGACTTAGTCAAAAACCACATAATAATTAATAATTAATAATTAAAACACATTTATTCTCTCTCTCTCTCTCTCTCTCTCTCTCTCTCTCTCTCTCTCTCTTATAGAGACCTGAGACTCCTTGAAACGACCGCACTCATTTTTTTTTTTTTTGCATAATAATAATTAAACAACACAATACAAAAACAAATCAAGTTCTATAGTTCATACCAACTAGCAGTTCTATAACAACACAAGCAACCGCAATAACAACAACAACAAAAAGAAAACCCGGGTCCAAATCATCCCCTCTTCACCGCCTTGATTCCACGATCACGCCTTATCTTTACCTGCATCGACAAAGGTGATGCATCAACATTTGGCTAACCAAATGCGGAGTGAGATTGATCATCCCAACAACAGGCCACCAATAAGCACAAATAATCAACAATTAACAATTTACGCCAGATAAATGAATAACCAACTCAAGCTTAACAATTAATCGCAATTAATCACAAATAAAGGAAACCCAACACAAGCTTAACAATTAATCGCAATTAATCACAAATAAAGGAAACCCAACACAAGCTTAACAATTAATCGCAATTAATCGCAATTAAAGGAAAGCCCAACACAATTAATCACCATTAATCACAATTAACGGAAATCCCAACACAAGCTTAGCAATTAATCACAATTAATCACCATTAAAAGGAAACCCAACGCAATTAGCAATCCAAGAATAACCCAAACACAAGCTTAACGATCCAACTCCCGCTAAGCTTTCTCGGATCGCAAAACAACAACAAAGGGGAACAACTCGGAATCGCAAATCCACAACCAAGAAGACAAACAAGAACCGCGAAACAACAACAACAAGAACGAGCATGGATCGCGAAACAGCAACAAGGGAACCAGCATGAATCGCGAAACAATCAACAACAAGAACGAGCATGGATCGCGAAACAGCAACAAGGGAACCAGCATGAATCGCGAAACAATCAACAAGAAGACTAGCTCCACACAAGCTTAAATGCTAACCTTTGGTCACAACTCACCTTGAATCGGATGGATCGAGCTCTAGAAGACTTCCCCAAGCTCAAGAAGACCTCCCTCCTTCCTCCCAAGCTCACGCCTTTACCAAGCTCCACCAACCTCTTCCTCAAGCTTCTCCCAAGCTCAACCCTTCTTGATCTCACAAGATCCAAGTTCCCCAAGCTCTCTTCTTCTCACGCTCTCTCTCTCTCTCTCTCTCTCTCTCTCTCTCTCTCTCTCGCGACCAAACTCCTTCTTTTTGATCTGGTTTTTCACGCCACAAGAGGATAAGGAAGAAGACAACACAAAGATTCAACCTTTGAGAAAAACCCCACAACTTCCAAATCGCTTTATGACACCCCCGGAACAAACCCGAATTAATTATTTCCCCCAATAATCAATTTCTCCAGATTTGTCTAAGGCTCAAAACCGAAGGAAAATTCCGAAACAATTAAATTAATTAAATAATTAATTTATTTTCCGGAACGCGGGCGTTACAATTCTCCCCCACTAACATAGATTCGCCCTCGAATCTTCGATACCGTTCATCTCCAATGAACCTTATCGTCGCAACGATCACACAACCTTCGGCCAAACCCGACCATCTCAATACTCACACGAGGTCCAATACCAACCTACGAGGTTTCCCATTCAGTCCCTATGCTTATAACACTGCGGCATTATATGCACTTATTGCTCAAGCACCGGCCAACCCCATTACTCAAGACACCGCAGCATCTCTGAGTTCCGAGCATCAGCCATATCCCGCAGGATATCCACCATACCATATCACCCAAGACACCGCAGCATCTCCGGGTTCTAGGTATATGCCGTACCACTCCACTCGGTAATATAACCTACAAGAGTCTCAATACCCCATACCACTCAATTCTAGGCAATATATCCCACGTCTGGGACATACTCCTTACGAATCCACGGTATCACGTATCACTCTAGGCTATAAATCTCCCGAGACTGGGTACATCGCCACTTACACTCCCAAGACACACAGTCCTGCGAGCTATCGGCACCGGAGGAACCAGTCCTCCCGACGAGCAATAAATCACATATCTCTAAGCATCTCGACTGAACTATACTCCATACCCGGAATATCTGCCGTGCATGACCAATAACCCGGCCATCGCACCTCCCTTGCGCACCTTCCCGTGTCGGCTTGCTTTAGAAAAACTTGCCAAGACAACTACGACTAGGCTATCTTTAACACCCAACAACTCTCTGCAGTAAGTCATCAATACAACGTAATAAAACAAACAAGTACCATACGCCTGCAATCCAACCCACCACATAGAACCGCTAAGTGAAATAACCAGGTCTCGTCACTCGACTCATTTTCCCGAACAAGCTTAACGAAAACACGCAACGCTCACAAGTCACCAATAAGAAATACTCATCTTATTACACATCATAATGTAACATCGTTCTACACAACGGCAATACAAAATGAAACATACATAGCATACAGCTACGACCGAAACTGGAACCTTTCGACGGAACTCAAGCCGCAGCTTGCTTCTGGAACCACTTCTGGAACCTCGCTTCCATCCTAGCCTCTGGCTCCCAAGTTTCCTCCTGAACACCGCCACAGTCCCACAGAACTCGCATCATCGGAATCTTCTTCCGACGAAGCTCCTTGACCCTCCGCTCGAGAACTCTCAAAGGTCTCGCCTCAACGGTCATATTGGGCTGGAGATCTGGCGGAATCTCAGCCAATACCTCGTCACCCCTATGCAAACACTTCTTCAGCATCGACACATGGAATACCTTATGAAAGGCTTGCATAACCGCGGGTAACTCCAACCGATACGCTACCGGTCCAACACGCTCTACAATCCGGAACGGTCCCATATACCTCGGACTCAACTTAGTCGCAACAATGGACCTGTTCGGACCTCTCAGCAAAGCCATCTTGAGATACACACTATCTCCCACCTCAAACACAAGCTCTTTCCGCCTCTTATCAGCATAACTCTTTTGCCGATCCTGGGCCTCTTTCATGTTCAGCTTCAAAATCCGGATCTTCTCTGTAGTTTCCTGAACAAAACTCGCACCCAAGGCGCTCCTCTCCCCCACTTGGGTCCAACACAAGGGGGTACGACAGGGCCTCCCATACAGAGCCTCATATGGAGCTATGCCAATACTCGCCTGGTAACTATTGTTATACGCAAACTCAACCAAGCTCAAGTGATCCACCCAATGACCACCCCAATCCAGCACGCACATCCTCAACAAATCCTCCAAAGTCTGAATGGTCCGCTCGGACTGCCCATCTGTCTGAGGATGATACGCCGTGCTCAAGTGCACCTTCGTGCCCATCTCTGCCTGAAACGCATTCCAGAACTCCGATGTGAACTTAGGGTCCCGGTCCGAAACGATACTCACCGGTACTCCATACAGTCTCACAATCTCTTGCACGTACTTCCTAGCCAAAACTGCCGCCCCATCGGTCTTCTTAATGGCCAGAAAACGCGCACACTTGGTCAATCGATCGACGATGACCCAAATAGCATCCTTGGTTCGAGAAACTGGTAATCCCACCACGAAATCCATCGTGATCATATCCCACTTCCACTCTGGAATGGGTAAACTCCGCAACAAACCACTCGGGACCTGGTGCTCCGCCTTCACTAACTGGCACACGTTGCACGAAGCAACCCAGTTAGCCACATCCTTCTTCATCCCGACCCAATGATAATAGCGCTTGAGATCGCGGTACATCTTAGTCGCTCCGGGATGAATGGCAAACATACTCGAATGAGCCTCGCTCAGGATCTCTCGCCGCAAATCCTCATCCAAAGGTACGCATACCCTCCCACTAACAAGGATAGTGCCGTTCGCAGATACCTGATACTCAGAACCCTCTGCTCTCGAAGCCTTAACCAAACCCTCATCTTTTCCCTGAGCCAACCGAACCCTGCTCAAAAGATCTGCCTGGTTAGCCGCCTCCAAGCCCAAAGGTTCCTGAGATACAACACATAAGCGCAATGTGCTAATCTCGCTCACCAAGGACTCTACCTCGAGCTCCCGAGCCAAAGCCACCCGCTTCCGACTCAACGCATCCGCAACCAGATTAGCCTTACCAGGATGGTAAGCTATCTCCAGATCATAGTCGGCCACTAGCTCCATCCAGCGCCTCTGCCTCAAATTTAACTCAGGCTGAGTGAAAATGTACTTCAAGCTCTTATGATCTGTGAACACCTGCACCTTCCCGCCATAAAGATAAGATCTCCAAATCTTTAATGCAAAAACCACTGCAGCCATCTCCAAGTCATGGGTAGGGTAGTTGCCCTCATGCTTCCGCAGCTGCCGCGAAGCATAGGCAATAACCTTCCCCCGCTGCATCAACACACAACCCAGGCCCACTCCCGACGCATCGGTGTACACCACGTAAGGCTCACCCGACTCAGGCAACGCCAATACTGGAGTACTAGACAACATGGCCTTCAGCCCTGCGAAACTCTTCTCACACTCTGAGGACCACACGAAAGGAACATCCTTCCCTGTTAGCTTCGTCATAGGCTTAGCCAAACTCGCAAAACCCTTGACGAACCGCCGATAATACCCTGCCAACCCAAGAAAACTCCGAATCTCAGTGGCATTCCTTGGCCTCGGCCAAGTACTAATGGCCTGGATCTTCCCCGGATCTACCGACACTCCCTCCGCAGAGACAATGTGACCCAGAAAACCGATCTCCCGCTGCCAGAAGCTACACTTGCTCAACTTAGCAAATAACTTCTGTTCCCGCAGCCTCGAAAGAACCACACGCAGATGAACCTCATGCTCCTCCCGGCTCCTCGAATACACCAAGATGTCATCGATAAAGATAATCACGAACTCATCTAGATACTCCTGGAAAACGCTGTTCATCAATCTCATAAATGCAGCCGGTGCATTAGTCAACCCAAATGGCATCACCACAAACTCGTAGTGACCATAACGAGATCTGAAAGCCGTCTTCCGGATATCTACCTCATCGATGGGAATCTGATGATAACCCGACGCCAAGTCAATCTTGGAGAACCAAGTAGCCCCTCTCAAATGATCCAACAACTCATCAATCCGCGGAAGAGGATACCTGTTCTTCACTGTGACTCGGTTGAGTCCCCGATAATCGATACACAATCGAAAACTCCCGTCCTTCTTCTTCACGAACAACACTGGCGCTCCCCACGGTGAAGAACTCGGACGAATAAATCCCTTACTCAACAACTCCTCCAGCTGCTTCTTCAGCTCTGCCATCTCTGCGGGAGCCATCCTATAAGGAGCCCTGGATATCGGTGCCGTCCCCGGTTCCAACTCGATCGTGAAAGGATCCGACCTAGACGGTGGCAACCCCTGCAACGACTGGAACACATCCGGAAACTCACGAACCACGCGAATATCCTGAACCCTAGCCTCTCCGACGGCCTCCGGCAAGGAAATGGTAGCCAAATACGCCTCGCAACCTCTCTCGATCAGACGCTCCGCGTGCACAACCGAGATCACGAGACTCCCGGAAGTCGGTCTCACACCCTGATACACCAACTTCCCTTTCCCCTGGTCGAACTCAACTCGCCCTCGGTGACAGTCCAGATGCGCCCTGAACTTCCCGAGCCAATCCATGCCCAAGATGACATCGTACAGCTCCACTGAGCAGATAATCAAATCGGCAGCCATGGACTCTCCTGCTACCTGAACATCCACGTCTCGCACCCGACCGTGAATCCTCAGGAGCTTCCCTCCGGCGACCTCCACGAACCCCAAACTCACACCGGGCTCGCTCCGGAGATTAGCCTTCTCGGCCATCTCCGGGGAAACGAAGCAATGCGATGCTCCTGTGTCAAACAACACATGACACTCTACACCTCCAACACACAAGGTCCCTGTGATCGGCCTGGAACTCGGCTCGCCGGTCTCGGTGATAGAGTACACTCGAGGCGCTGATGCCACCTGCCTGAGAGGCTGCATTACCGAGGTCTCCCTCTGCCGCAACTGGGGACACTGAGGCCTGATGTGCCCCGCCTCCTTGCAGTGATAGCACACTCGAGTATCCACTCGCGCTCCGCCCTTCTGAGGACAGCTCGCCACTCGGTGATCCATGCTCCCGCAACCAAAGCAACCCGGACCACCCCGACTACTACTCGAAGCGCTCTCCCGCTTCCGCTTCTGTCCGTGCGTCGGCTTACTACTGCCTCTGCTCGAACCGGACTGCGGCTGTACCGATCTCGCCTGAAAACGCGGTGTAGCCACTACCACCTCGTCCCTCAGGCCCTCCTCAAGCAAAGCTGCAGTCTCAACCAACTCATCCACCGTGCAAAAAGACCTCACCATGCAACGGTTCCTCAAGTCAACCCGAAGACCCATCAAGAATCTCTGCACACGGGCCGACTCACTCTCACCCGCTCGTCTAACATAAGACCCGAGCCAGACGAACTCCACCTCATACTCGCGTACCGACCGATCCCCCTGAGTCAAACTCGCAAGCCTCGCCCCTAACCGGTGGAACGCCTCCTGAGGAAAGAACTTGGAGTTAAACTCCTCCACAAAATCCGCCCAAGCCATCGCGGCATGCGCTCTCCGTGCTGCCACACCCCTCCACCAGAGATGCGCATCACCCTCCAGAAAATGGACCGCAATGTCCACCTGGTACCCCGCAGGACACCTACTCGAGAGGAAATTCCTCTCTATCCTCCTCAACCACGCATCAGCGTCCTCCGGATTAGCACCTCCAGAAAAGAACCCCGTGCCAATCCTCAGCATCTGCTCCATCATCCTTAGATAGGATGGGACCTCCTCAGCAACCGCAGCTGCCGCCTGAGGCTGAGCCTCCACCACCACCGGAGCCACAGGAGCCTGAGCCGGTACCCTCTCTGGTAACCGCTCCAACAACCTTGTCAACAGATCTGCTATGCGATCATCTCGGGCACGAGCATCACCCGCTGCTACACCCGCAGCACCCGCTGGAACACCAGCCACACTGACGCTCACACCAGCCCCAACGGCACTCACTTCGGCCGCACCCTCAGACCCAACCTGACTCGCACGCGAATCCTCGACCTGCTCCGCCGGCACACGGCCACGACCTCTACCACGGCCACGACCCCTACCGCGCCCTCTAACCATCTGCACACGCGCAGAAGCACAAACTAAGAAAACTAAAAACAATCATCACAATAAAGATACTCACCGTGGAATCTCACAAGGCTCGAAGAGGATGATTCTAAGACCCCCACACAATACCCAATTTAATCTAGAACCACCTAGGCTCCTAGAACCGTAAGGGCTCTGATACCAAAATGAAACGACCGCACTCATTTTTTTTTTTTTTTTGCATAATAATAATTAAACAACACAATACAAGAACAAACCAAGTTCTATAGTTCATACCAACTAGCAGTTCTATAACAACACAAGCAACCGCAATAACAACAACAACAAAAAGAAAACCCGGGTCCAAATCATCCCCTCTTCACCGCCTTGATTCCACGATCACGCCTTATCTTTACCTGCATCGACAAAGGTGATGCATCAACATTTGGCTAACCAAATGCGGAGTGAGATTGATCATCCCAACAACAGGCCACCAATAAGCACAAATAATCAACAATTAACAATTTACGCCAGATAAATGAATAACCAACTCAAGCTTAACAATTAATCGCAATTAATCACAAATAAAGGAAACCCAACACAAGCTTAACAATTAATCGCAATTAATCACAAATAAAGGAAACCCAACACAAGCTTAACAATTAATCGCAATTAATCGCAATTAAAGGAAAGCCCAACACAATTAATCACCATTAATCACAATTAACGGAAATCCCAACACAAGCTTAGCAATTAATCACAATTAATCACCATTAAAAGGAAACCCAACGCAATTAGCAATCCAAGAATAACCCAAACACAAGCTTAACGATCCAACTCCCGCTAAGCTTTCTCGGATCGCAAAACAACAACAAAGGGGAACAACTCGGAATCGCAAATCCACAACCAAGAAGACAAACAAGAACCGCGAAACAACAACAACAAGAACGAGCATGGATCGCGAAACAGCAACAAGGGAACCAGCATGAATCGCGAAACAATCAACAACAAGAACGAGCATGGATCGCGAAACAGCAACAAGGGAACCAGCATGAATCGCGAAACAATCAACAAGAAGACTAGCTCCACACAAGCTTAAATGCTAACCTTTGGTCACAACTCACCTTGAATCGGATGGATCGAGCTCTAGAAGACTTCCCCAAGCTCAAGAAGACCTCCCTCCTTCCTCCCAAGCTCACGCCTTTACCAAGCTCCACCAACCTCTTCCTCAAGCTTCTCCCAAGCTCAACCCTTCTTGATCTCACAAGATCCAAGTTCCCCAAGCTCTCTTCTTCTCACGCTCTCTCTCTCTCTCTCTCTCTCTCTCTCTCTCTCTCGCGACCAAACTCCTTCTTTTTGATCTGGTTTTTCACGCCACAAGAGGATAAGGAAGAAGACAACACAAAGATTCAACCTTTGAGAAAAACCCCACAACTTCCAAATCGCTTTATGACACCCCCGGAACAAACCCGAATTAATTATTTCCCCCAATAATCAATTTCTCCAGA
The DNA here is from genome assembly GCA_030161315.1 of Eutrema japonicum. Taxonomy (NCBI): domain Eukaryota; kingdom Viridiplantae; phylum Streptophyta; class Magnoliopsida; order Brassicales; family Brassicaceae; genus Eutrema; species Eutrema japonicum. Next base: position 52,652,831 of record BSQW01000011.1, read on the forward strand.
TTTGTCTAAGGCTCAAAACCGAAGGAAAATTCCGAAACAATTAAATTAATTAAATAATTAATTTATTTTCCGGAACGCGGGCGTTACACTCCTACAACAAATTTATCCAAAACCACACAACTAATCGTTCTTGTTCCTACAAAATTGAAGACTTATTCTACATTAGACTTAGTCAAAAACCACATAATAATTAATAATTAAAACACATTTATTTTCTCTCTCTCTCTCTATCCCTCTCTCTCTTTCTCTCACCAGGCTTACCACTTGTAAGAAGTAAGAAGTTTTACTTTGAGATAGACAAGTAGTAGATCTGAATACTTCTCTTATTCAAATCGAAACGAACATGTCTCTTATATACACCCGAGACTCCTCCAACAAACTTATCTGAAACAAACTCACAACTAGTCGTCCTTGTTCCTACAAAATAGAAGACTTATTATAGCTTATACTTAGTCAAAAACCACATGATAATTAATAATTAAAACACATTTACTCTCTCTCTCTCTCTCTCTCTCTCTCTCTCTCTCTCTCTCTCTCTCTCTCTCTCTCTCCCTCTTTTATATGATCTGAGACTCGTACAACAAATTTATCCGAAACAACCTCACAAATAGTCGTTCTTGTTCCAACAAAATAGAAAACGTATTCTACCTTAGATTTAGTCAAACCCCACATAATAATTAATAATTAAAACACATTTATTATCTTTCTCTCTCTCTCTCTCTCACCAGGCTTACCACTTGTAAGAAGTAAGAGAGAAACTTTGAGATAGACAATACTTTTCATATTCATACTGATATTAACATGTCTCTTATATAGACCTTAGCCTCATACAACAAATTTATCCGAATCAATCTCACTAATAATCATTCTTGTTTCTACAAAAAAGAAGACTTATTCTACCTTAGACTTAGTCAAAAACCACATAATAATTAATAATTAAAACACATTTATTCTCTCTCTCTCTCTCTCTCTCTCTCTCTCTCTCTCTCTCTCTCTCTCTCTTTCAACAACGATTCTTGGTCACTCATAATTTTCCTCTCTCGCACCAGGCATCGTATAAAGCTATAATACCACTTGTAAGAAGTAAGAAGTAAGAAGAAAACTTTAAGATAGACAAGTACTAGATTTGAATACTTCTCTTTTTCATACTGAAACGAACATGTCTCTTATATAGACCCGAGACTCCTACATCAAATTTATTTGAAACAACCTTACAACTAGTCGTTCTTGTTCTTACAAATTAGAAGACTTATTCTAGCTTAGACTTAGTCAAAACCCACATAACAATTAATAATTAAAACACATTTATTATCTCTCTCTCTCTCTCTCTCTCTCTCTCTCTCTCTTATATAGATCTGAGACTCCTACAACAAATTTATCTGAAACAACCTCACAACTAGTCGTTTTTGTTCCTACAAAATAGAAGACTTATTCTACCATATACCTAGTCAAAAACCACATAATAATTAATAACTAAAACAAATTTATTCTCTCTCTCTCCCTCTCTCTCTCTCTCTCTCACTTTCTCACCAGGCTTAACCACTTGTAAGAAGTAAGAAGGAAACTTTGAGATAGACAAGTGATATATCATGATTTTTCTCCGTTTTAGGCCATGATATAAGTCATTTTATAGATTCTTTTTATTATTTAGGAGTCTTTTAGAGTTTTTTCAGGCTTTAGGTACGTTTGGAGCATTATTGGAGATATTGAAGCATTTTTGAGCTTTTTGGAGCAAAGCAGAGTTCATGTAGTTGAGACACCGATTTGATGCCTGAGTATCGATCAATACACTTATGGTATCGATCGATATCCGTCGAAGAAACATAAGGATCGCAACTTTTCTGAAGATTTGAGAAAATGCAAATTGCCCCAGAAGACTTTATTATTTACAAGAAGCCCCAGAACGTGTCTTAGGTTATTTATTAGGTTTTTCAGCCACTTTTGTTGGCTATGCTTTATTTTACTTTGGTTTTTTTAGAGAGATTTTGAAGGGAGACAAGTCTGAAACTCTGTTCGTCCGAGAGAAGATTTTGAACCCTTGTTTTACTCTCTTCTTTATTATTTATTCAAGAAATTATTCAGTCATGTTTATTGTTTCAATCTATGTGTCTGAGTAGATCTCCTGTTAGGTTTAGGGTTCTCATAAGGGATTTCTTTGAATGCTAGGTTGATTTTTTGACTATGGTTCACAATCTGAATTAGTTCTTCGCCTTAGGTTGTTCTCAAAGATAATTCTAGATTGATCACCTAGAACTTAGATCTTAGGTTAATCGATTAAGCACGACAGTTCAATTGAAAACCCTGATAGAACTTAGGGTGAGCAAAATAACTATTCGCAAAGAGATTTGGTTTAATTGTTTTGTGAACAAATCAAACTTGAACTAAAATCTGGTTTAGACTTTAGGATTCCCAAAGAGATTTGGAATTCTAGGATTTAGATTTAGATAATTCTCGCAACGACAGTTGGTTAATTAAACCATGAGATGTGCGTAACCTGAACCGTGATTTGAGTTCAAGAGATGTGCGTAACCTGAACCATGATTTGTTAGTTTATCTGCATTCATTAATTTTCTGATAAATACCATGAACCTATATTCCTTCCAATCGAATCACAACTTGTTTAATTTACGTATTTGCTTTCAATTCCAATTATCACTTAGCTTAATTTCCATCTATACAATCTATTATGTGATTTCTTGAGTCTGTGTGGATTCGACCCCTAAGTATTACAATCGACAAAGCTTTAGTACTTTTAGGGTATTAATTTGAGCTTATCAACAAGTAGTAGATCTGAATAATTCTCTTATTCATACTGATACGAACATGTCTCTTATATAGACATGAGACTCTTACAACAAACTTATCGGAAACAAACTAACAACTGATTGTTCTTGTTCCTACAAAACTGAAGACTTATTCAAGATTTGACTTCGTCAAACCCTAAATAATAATTAATAATTAAAACACATTTATTATCCCTCCCTCTCTCTCTCACTCTCTCACTCTCTCACCAGGCTTAACCAATTGTAAGAAGTAAGAAGGAAACTTTGAGATAGACAAGTAGTAGATCTAAATAATTCTCTTATTCATAGTGATACGAACATGTCTCTTATATAGACATGAGACTTTTACAACAAACTTATCTGAAACAAACTCACAACTAATTGTTCTTGTTTCTACAAAATTGAAGACTTATTCAAGATTTGACTTAGTCAAAACCCACATAATAATTAATAATTAAAACACATTTATTCTCTCTCATTCTCTCTCTCTCTCTCTCTCTCTTGCTTTCAACAACGATTCTTTGTAACTCATAATTTTCCTCTCTCGCACCAGGTTTCGTATATAGCTATGATAGCACTTGTAAGAAGTAAGAAGAAAACTTTGAGATAGACAAGTAGTAGATCTGAATACTTCTCTTATTCATACTGAAACAAACATGTCCCTTATATAGACTTGAGACTCCTACAACAAACTTATCTGGAACAACCTCACAACTAATCGGTCTTGTTCCTACAAAATAGAAGACTTATTCTAGCTTAGACTTAGTTTAAAACCAAATAATAATTAATAATTAAAACACATTTATTCACTTTCTCTCTCTCTCTCTCTCACCACGCTTACCACTTGTAAGAAGTAAGAAGGAAACTTTGAGGTAGACAAGTAGTAGATCTGAATACTTCTCTTATTCATACTAATATGAACATGTTTCTTATATAGATCTGATAATCCTACAACAAACTTATCCGAAACAACCTCACAACTAATCATTCTTGTTTCTACAAAATTGAAGACTTATTCAAGGTTTAACTTCGTCAAAACCTAAATAATAATTAATAATTAAAACACATTTATTATCTCTCTCTCTTATATAGATCTGAGACTCTCTCTCTCTCTCACACACACACACACCAGGCTTAGCACTTGTAAAAAGTAAGAAGTTTTACTTTGAGATAGACAAGTAGTAGATCTGATTACTTCTCTTATTCATATTGAAACGAACATGTCTCTTATATAGACCCGAGACTCCTACAACAAACTTATCAGAAACAAACTCACAACTAGTCGTTATTGTTCCTACAAAATAGAAGACTAATTCTAGCTTATACTTAGTCAAAAACCACATAATAATTAATAATTAAAACACATTTATTCTATCTCTCTCTTTCACTCTCTATATCTCTCGCTCTTATATAGATCTGAGACTCGTACAACAAATTTATCAGAAACAACCTCACAAATAGTCGTTCTTGTTTCTACAAAATATAAAACTTATTCTACCTTAGATTTAGTCAAACCCCACATAATAATTAATAATTAAAACACATTTATTATCTTTCTCTCTCTCTCTCTCTCACCAAGCTTACCACTTGTAAGAAGTAAGAGAGAAACTTTGAGATAGACAATACTTCTCATATCCATACTGATATGAACATGTCTCTTATATAGACCTGAGCCTCCTACAACAAATTTATCCGAATCAATCTCACAAATAATCATTCTTGTTTCTACAAAATTGATGACTTATTCAAGCTTTGACTTAGTCAAAATCCAAATAATAATTAATAATTAAAACACATTTATTCTCTCTCTCTCTCTCTCTCTCTCTCAACAACGATTCTTTGTTACTCATAATTTTCCTCTCTCGCACCAGGCATCGTATAAAGTTATAATACCACTTGTAAGAAGTAATTAGAAAACTTTAAGATAGACAAGTAGTAGATCTGAATACTTCTCTTATTCATACTTAAACGAACATGTCTCTTATATAGACCCGAAACTCCAACAAATTTATAAGAAACATCCTTACAACTAGTCGTTTTCCTACAAAATAGAAGACTTATTCTAGCCCAGATTTAGTCAAAAACCACATAATAATTAATAATTAAAACACATTTATTATCTCCCTCTCTCTCTCTCTTATAGATCTCAGACTCCTACAACAAATATATCCGAAACAACCTCACAACTTGTCGTTCTTGTTCCGACAAAATAAAAGACTTATTCTACCTTATATTTAGTCAAAAACCACATAATAATTCATTATTAAAACTCATTTATTCTCTCTCTATCTCTCTCTCTCTCTCTCTCCCTCTCTCTCTCTCTTTCAACAACGATTCATTGCCACTCATAATTTTCCTCTCTCTCACAAGACATCGTATAAATCTATAATACCACTTGTAAGAAGTAAGAATAAGACTTTGAGATAGACAAGTAGTAGATCTGAATACTTCTTTTATTCATATTGAAACGAACATGTCTCCTATATAGACATGAGACTCCAACAACAAACTTATCCGAAACAACTTCACAACTAGTCGTTATTGTTCCTACAAAATAGAAGACTTATTCTAGTTTCGATTTAGCCAAAAACCACATAATAATTAATAATTAAAACACATTTATTATCTCTCTCTCTTATATAATTAAAACACATTTATTATCTCTCTGAGACTCCTACAACAAATATATCCGAAACAACCTCACAACTAGTCGTTCTTGTTCCGACAAAATAAAAGACTTATTCTACCTTATACTTAGTCAAAAACCACATAATAATTCATAATTAAAACACATTTATTCTCTCTCTCCCTCTCTCTCTCTCTCACTCTCTCACCAGGCTTACCACTTGTAAGAAGTAAGAAGAAAACTTTTAGATAGACAAGTAGTATATTTGAATACTTCTCTTATTCATACTAAAACGAACATGTCTCTTATATAGACTTGAGACTCCTACAACAAACTTATCTGAAACAACCTCACAACTAATCGGTCTTGTTCCTACTAAATAAACGATTTATTATAGCTTACACCTAGTTAAAAACCACATAATAATTAATAATTAAAACACATTTATTCTCTTTCTCTCTCTCTCTCACCACGCTTACAACTTGTAAGAAGTAAGAAGGAAACTTTTAGATAGACATGTTGTAGATCTGAATACTTCTCTTATTCATACTGATATAAACATGTTTCTTATATAGATCTGAGAATCCTACAACAAATTTATCCGAAACAACCTCATAACTAATCTTTCTTGTTTCTACAAAATTGAAGACTTATTCAAGTTTTGACTTCGTCAAAACCTAAATAATAATTAAAACACATTTATTATCTCTCTCTCTTATATAGATCTGAGACTCCTACAACAAATTTATCCGAAACAACCTCACAACTAGTCGTTCTTGTTCCTACAAAATAGAAGACTTATTCTACCTTTTACTTAGTCAAAAACCACATAATAATTAATAATTAAAATACATTTATTCTCTCTCTCTCTCCCTCTCTCTCCCTCTTTCTCTCTCTCTCTCACTCTCTCACTCTCTCACTCTCTCACTCTCTCACTCTCTCACCAGGCTTAGCCACTTGTAAGAAGTAAGAAGGAAACTTTGAGATAGACAAGTAGTAGATCTAAATAATTCTCTTATTCATGATGATATGAACTTGTCTCTTATATAGACCTGATATTCTTACAACAAACGTATCCGAAATAAACTCACAACTAATTGTTATTGTTTCTACAAAATTGAAAACTTATTCAAGATTTGACTTAGTCAAAACCCACATAATAATTAATAATTAAAACACATTTATTGTCTCTCTCTCTCTCTCTCCCTCTCTCTCTCTCTCACTCTCTCACCAGAATAATTCTCTTATTCATACTAATACGAACATGTATCTTATATAGACCTGAGACTCTTACAACAAACTTATCGGAAACATGAGTGAGCCATCAAGAAACCACCAGAAAAAAATGAGTGAGTGAACAAAAAAAAAAACTTAACCATAGTCAATGCCGGTCCAACGTATTTGAATGCCCTACGCAAATATAAAAATATACCATTTTCATATATTTTATCTAAAATCACAAATAATAGTAAGAAGAAAAAAACAAATTAAGATTTTATAAAACAATCCAATTCCATAACGGTTTGTACAAAAACAGTAAAAAAAAATTAACTTGCTCAAAAATGGCACGTAGTCGAGTTTTTCAACCATATATGTCTAAATTGATGATAAGGCCAGCACATTCAATCCCTCTTGTGACATGCTAGACCGTAAATAATTATCTATCAGCTTCAACTTCAGATACGTCTTCGTCATTGCAACAAAAACTGAATCGTGGAGACTGTGCATCTTCAGATGCCACTGAATAGGATCTCGTAGCAATCCATTCCCTTTATTTATCGGAGTTGAGGGCATACGATATAAGACTTCCTGGATCATCTTCGTAAGGAATCACCATATCACCAGGAGATACCGAAGAGACTTCAAGCACTAATGGAGGGAGATAGATGGTAAGTCTATCAATGGGACCATGCATGAAAACCGCAACATTACTTCCAAGCCTGAGAAACATTTAACCATAATGTTTATAACATCATTGGGATATCGTTTTTAGAAATAAAAGCTAAATTTTACCCGAAAATTAAATCCCATGCAGTCTCTCTGAATTGAGTGGCCACACAATGCATCACGCTTTGAGGTTTCATTATTTGAAAAGCCAAGTTGTAGGAACCTCCCGATAGACAATCGCAGTGCACAATCAAACATGTTTACCTTAGAACTTGCAGGTTGGAGCCCATCTTTAAGATCACATCTTAAGCATTTGTTCCAAATCCATATGTTTCCATAGGCTTCATTGGGAAGCTCATTAGAACTGAAGAAAATTACTCTCATGACTAGCTTTTCATTCTGGATTTCAGCCTATTACCCCATGAACTATTCGGTTCCTGATTATTCATACACGAGTTATCGAGGAATGCCAAAACCATCATGAACTACTTATAATTTTGAATTTCCTACATGAACGTTTGAAAATTGGCCAATTCCACCAAAACCGTAAACGGTGTTTGATTTCCGTTAACGGAATCTGACGTAGCTGACACGTGGCTTAATGGTTTGGTCTGATTTGCGATTAAACCAAAATTTTTGTGGAATTGGCCATTTTGGTATTATTCATCTACTTTTAATTTTTATTTTTGACTTTACCCATATATACCACGTGATTTTGATTCGGTAATTATCCTCGTGATAAGAGATTTTGCGACAAGATTAAGGATAAATATCGCAAATATTCCTATGATTGTTTCTAAATGGGCTCCGGTTATCGAAGAAGAACCCGAAATCAAGACAATTCCGATGTGGATTACTCTGAAAAATGTCCCACATAAGCTTTTCTCGTGGGAGGGACTGAGCTTTCTAGCGAGTTCAACTGGAAAACCAGTTCGTCTACACCCTGACACAGAGTTATGTTCTAAATTTACAAAGGCGAAGGTGTTTGTAGAGGCGGACATGACGAAAGAGCTACCACAAAAATACATATTCAAGTCGATACGGATGGGGATTGATGCAGAAGTGGATTTTGTGAATTTGTGGATGCCCTCTCGATGTAATATTTGCTCAAAGTGGGGACACTCTGATAAATAATGCATCGTGAATGGGGGATCAAAGAGAGTATCTATTTTATCAAGGGAAGTTCAATCAAAAGGGAATCAGGCAAATTTGATAGCAAAAATCTCAACAAGTCAAGTCGGAGAGAAGACAAAAGAACTTGAGATTAGTCTATCGAAAGGAAAGGAAATTGTAGTTGCTGCAACTCCACTTGTTGATCAAGTTTCCAGCTCGGAGGTAGTGGAAATCGGGTGTGCAGAATATTCGAAAGCAATTCTGGCCTCAGACTCTGTTCCAAAAGTAATGAACACAAGTGTTAGCGAAGAACAGATTTCTAAGGAGGGGGAATGGATGGAGGTTTCGCCAGGTAAATCTAGAAGGGCTGCTGAGAAAAAATCGATGATCGAGAAATATTGGGATTTTCTTCACGTCTTTCCATCTTAACTGATGAGGGAAATGGTGATGTCAAGGCTGATGATGAGGGAAAAGAGAAGGGGAAAACATCAAAAACAGAGGATGGGAAAAATATTGAGGACGAAAGAGAAGAAGGGGGAATCAAAAAAAATGGAGGAGTACTGCAACTTGAAAAGCAGGAGATTAAGATTCTTCGGAAACAACCGCCTCTCTCTTCAAAAGGCATGAATAAGAAATATGGTTCAGAAACTTCAGCTTTAAACACAAAGGAGATCATCCAAAGTGTTTCCGGCATGAAGAAATCCAAGAAGAATTAAATATGTCGGATTTCTTTTGGAATGTTTGCGGTCTAAACAAATCTAAAATATGTTATAAAGAAGTGGGTGAGTAGTAGGTGTTTTCAATTTGTTGCTTATGGAGACAAAGGTCAAGTCGAATAGCTTCCTCGAATTTCAGAGATTGGTCATTAATAACAAACTATGAGTTTAATAGAGTGGGTTGCATTTGGGTGGTTTGGAATCAGAGGACGAGGCTGACATAGGTTTTTAAAAGTGGCCAGATGATTATGTGTGTTGTGAAGCTAGAGGATAATGATGAGGGATTCTTTTGCTCATTTATTTATGCCTCTAATTTTGTGGAAGATCGTCGTGAGTTATGGGGAGATCTTTGGGATCATCACAACTCACCTATGATTTGGAGAAGACCTTGGATTTGTATAGAAGATTTCAATAAGATTTTGGAGATTGATTAACACTCAGCTCATGAGAGTACGCCTCACATCCCTCCGGAAATGCAAAACTTTCAAAGACTGGTGCGAGATTGTCTCCTTGAAGATATGGTGTTTCATGGACCTCTATTTACTTGGTGTAATAAGAGGGATGAGGGACTGGTTCATAAGAAGCTTGATCGAGTTTTGAGGAAAAATAATTGGAGCCAAGTATTTCCACATTCGTATAGTGTATTCTAAGTAGGATGGTGTTAGGATCACTTACGATGTAGAATTCACTTGGAAGGAGAGACAAAGACCTCAAGAAAACCTTTTCAGTTTGTAAATGCAATTGCTGAGTTGGAGGAGTTTAAACCAATGGTGGAAAGATATTGGCTTGCATCGCAGCCCATTTTTCTTTCAACATCATCAATGTTTCGGTTCTCAAAGAAGCTAAGGCTCTTAAACCGATCATCAGGTCGCTAGCAAATGAAAGAATGGGAAACTTATCAAAAAAAGCAACAGATGCTTACCAACATATGTGCGAAAAACAAGAGTCACACTCAAAGAATCCTTTGATGTCATTGATGGAGGAAAGAGCTGCTTTTACTAGATAGAATCATGTTTCGAGATTGGAGGAGATTTTTCTGAAGAAAATATCCAAGCTTCATTGTTTAAAAATTGGGGACCAAAACAACAAGACTTATCATAAGACGGTAACAGTTTGAGAAGCAACAAACCAAATCCGTGAGATTGAATGTCGAGATGGTACGGTGGTTTCAACTTGCGATAAGATCAAAGCGGAAGCAGAGGGGTTTTTTCAGGAGTTTCTCCAACATATACCAGCTGATTAAGAGGGAATTTCGGTGGAAGATCTTGAGACTATCTTACCTTTTAGGTGCTCTGAAGATGAACAAAATAAGCTTATCAAGGATGTAACGAAAGAGGAGATTAAAGGAGTTTTATTCTCAATGCCAAATGATAAGTCACAGGGTCCAGATGGATACAATGCAGAGCTTTATACGAAGGTTTGGTCTATTGTCGGAAAGGAATTTGTTATCGCAATTCAGTCTTTTTCGAAAAGGGGTTTCTCCTGAAAGGAGTGAACTCCAGGATTCTGGCCCTTATTCCAAAAAAGACTGCGGCAATCACAATGAAAGACTACAGACCAATATCATGTTGTAATGTGATATATAAAGTCATCTCGAAGATCATGGCGAATCGGATGAAAGCAATTCTGCCTCATCTCATTGCTTTAAACCAATATGCGTTTGTTAAGGATAGGTTGCTAATTAATAATCTACTACTAGCAACGGAGTTGGTGAAGGACTATCATAAGGACACGATATCATCTCGCTGTGCTATTAAGATCGAAATATCAAAAGCTTTTGATTAACATAAACATCATGCAAATCTCAAAATATCGAGTGAAATTGTCTCCCAAACCAGATAGGTGAAAATTGGCATAGATATTCACAACCGGGATTATTTTCGGTGGATACCTGACGATGATGACCGTCATTTTCTTCTGGGCTAATTACAAAACCGTCTTCTTTCCTGTAAGTACATTCCAAGTTTAGAACAAAGAAAAATATCATAAACGATTGCTTCTTTATAGTAATGCTGAGAGCTTCTCATCTCTGAGAGCATTTAAAGTGACAAGTCTTCACGAAAAGGATGTAAAGGATTTTAGGATGCTTGCCTCTGCAGTGTACCTCCAAGTCAGCACTGATCTTCGTAACAAGATCCCGAGGCTGGTCTTACGCTGAGCGTCCCGGGGCATTCCTCATCGCAGCTTTTGTTGTTTCTCAGATGGTAGGCAATAGAGAAATGAAAAAGCAATACTTTTTTTCTTCCCTTTGCATCAATGAAGTAAAGAATATGTGATCTTGATGTTTCTGTAAACAGATGTCAACGTTGATCGCCGTATATGCGAACTGGGGTGCTTTCATCCAAGAAATCGGATGGCGCTGGGCTGGTGTGATATGGCTATACAACTTGATCTTCTACATTCCACTTGATCCCTTGAAGTTCTTCCATCGTTACACTTTGAGTGGAAAGAAAAAGAATTTCGAGAGAGAAGAGCGTCAACTAAGATGGGCGCACGCCCTAAGGACCATTCACGGCATTAACCCACCTGAAACCGGTTTCACAGAGCACAACAACTATGCAAAATATAATTTAGTGGCTTGAGATGAATATTTTAGACCGTATTAATATGTTCTGTAGAAACTCTTAGATACCATTTATCACACAGTTAACATCACACAGAAGCTCGTAATAACTCTTTGAAGACAAAGAGGAAACAACAGAATCAACAAAGCCCTACCCACACAACATACCATTTATTATTGGGTTTTTACACAGCCATTAAATTAATGATGATCACTATGCTCTGTGTTTGCTAACTTTCTTCTCAAGTTCATCTTTTCTGGCTCCAACGATCCTTTCAACTTCTTTACCTCTTTTCACCAGCACAAAAGTTGGCATTCCCGTCACATTGAATTCTTTAGCAACATCCTGAAAACATTCGTCATGCAATTGAATTCAATCCATTTCAACCAATACTTGGAATTTCTAGCTTCTACTCACGAAAATCGATATCAAAAACACTCGATTTCAGGGGAAAAAACAGTGAACCATGGATCAATCAGAGTAATGAGTGATCTGCAAATGTACCATACTAAGTAATCTATGGATCAAAACAATCAGTTTCAGGATGAGAGAAGGCAATTGAAAGATGCAGAAAAGAAGATAAATTGAGAATACTTACAGGGAGTTCATCAACATCCAATTTGACGAACTCAACATCAGTGAACTTTGCAGCCATGGCAATAAACGCCGGCTCAATCATCCTACAGGGTCCACACCATGAAGCCGAGAAGTCAACCACCAGCTTTTCTCCCAAATCCAAAAACCCAATCTCAAAAATCAGTTGACTCAATCGAAAAAACCCACCGAACCTGAAATCGGATCGAATCGAAAACACATACCAGTTTCGACGATTCCTTGATCTCGTTGAAATGAAGCTGCCACCGAGCCGAAGAGCTAAACTTCATGACGCGGCTAGGCTCCGATTCACTCCCTGCAGCTACTTCTTCTCCACCACCAAACACAGCTGATAAAACACCTCCCATTCTCTCTCTCTCTCTCTCTCTCACGAAGTAATCGGAGAATGGTTACGCTTAAGAATGACGCTCTCTTCTCTCGTCAACGATATACTTTGACTAGCCCTCGGCATAAAAACCGACCCGACCGAACCGACCCGAAAAACGTGGTTCGGTTCGGATTCGGTTCTTCACTATAACTCGAACGGTTCCTCAATAGATTTGATTCGGTTTTTGGTTTGAGTCAGTTTTTACCCGAAAACCATTCAGGTCCCGAATAACAGTTTAAAACTTTGAATTTGTTGGAGGTGGGCCTAGCACCCCCAATTAGTAGGCCCATCTTAGGAAAGGCCGTTCTTCGGTACGGTCACCGGACTTAATGTCACCGACCTGCAAGACCGCTCTTCAGCTCGGTAGCCGACCTGAAAGCAACGTACCCCGGGCCCGCGCTGATGCCCCGCCAGAGCAGGGAGTGTCAGAAGAATAGGCGAGTGGGAGTTGGTAAGGCAGTACCCTACCCGCGTAGGGATGTGCCTTCGACCCGACGTCCCACCAACCCTACAGAGCTGACAAGGGCAGGAAGGAGCAGGTGGAGCAGAGTTGGTAAAACAGTGCACTGCTCTGCAACACGCCACGCCGAGCTCATCATGACCTCTCTCCTCGAAAGCCGGGACACGCCTCCTAGGCCACCTTACCCGCGAAAGAGGCCGCAGACGACACGTGGCCCGAGATCCCGGGGAGCAGGAAGCCGACCCCGACTATATATACCCCTCATATGTAATTAATGAGGGGGACTAGGATTTTTACTCTCTCACCTACCACAAGTGACCCGACCTCTCTCTCTTTGTAACAAGACAACACTTTAGAACGCCGAACTGGACGTCCTTCGGAACCAGTTCGTAATTCTAAAGCGTTTACTTCTCTCTCATCAATAAAACGAAACACGGCCCCCGGCCTGCTCTTATTTCTCCCGACCTGTCTTAATCGTGGTTAAATTGCTCTATTAACGAAAATCTCACCTCCCGTCTCCTAATCATTCTTTAAACACACTTAGTGATCCCCGGGATCAACAATTGGCGCTAGAAGGAGGGGTGGTTTAGAGATTCTTCTATACGCAAGGAGCAGTTCAACCACCGCCGCAACCGCAGCAACGATGGCTATTCCGCCCCCAAGAGTATTATCAGGCCTAGAGACCCCGGCCCAAGCAACGGCCCAGGCCCAGACAACGGCCCCGCCACCAACTCAAGCAGCGACGACGACAGCCCGGCCATCAGCCCAGGCAGCCACCGACCGGATGACTCCCCAGGAGTCCTTCAGGGCTCCGCCACCGGCCCCAGCGCCCACTCCTTCCGGCGGCCCCGCCGCGCACAACGCGCCTCACCCCCCGGAGGACCAGCCCACGCTGTCCGCCGTAATGCAGGCCCTACTCACCAGAATAGACGAGCTGACGCGTGCGACCGACCAACGGTTCGCCACGCTAGCAGCCTCCCGGGACCGGTCGGACAACACCGGATCCCCCGACGTCCATTTCAGAGAGCCGGCCTCTCGGGAAGAAACCCCTCGTATCCGAAGGGGCCAGCCCGGCGACTCGCCGTCAGGCTCCGAAGGCCCGGGCGGACGTTTCGCCCCAGCCGTAGGGAGCTCCCCGGGCGACGAAGCCCATCATCTCCGAGCCAGCTCCGAACGCGCCAGGGACGCCGAGTTCGAAGCTATGAAGGAGACACTCCGCGTGATGTCCTCTAAGATCCATCAGGCCACCAGTGCGGCCCCGGAAATAGATCGCGTCCTCCGAGAGACGCAAAACACGCCGTTCACCCGCCGGATCTCCTCCGTCCCGCTCCAGCACCTCGGGAAGCTCAAACTCCAGCCCTACGCGGGAACCACCGACCCGGCCCAGTATCTCACGGCGTTCACCATCGCCATGGGCCGCGCCCACTTCTCACCAGATGAGCGGGAAGCCGCCCACTACCAACTCTTCGTAGAGAACCTCACCGGCCCGGCTCTCACGTGGTTCTCTCGGCTGAAGACGCACTCCATAGACAGCTTCAGAGACCTGTCAACCACCTTTCTCGAGCACTACTCCATCTATATCCGGCAGTCCGCATCCAGCGCGGACCTCTGGGCGATGAACTAGGGAGCAAAGGAGTCGCTCAGGTCCTTCATAGAACGCTTCAAGGCCACGGCCTCCCAAAGCAATGTGACGGATGAGTCCGCGCTGCCTGCTCTAAGAAAGGGGCTACGGGCCGATTCGGCCTTCAAGGACGACATGAAGCTCAACAGGCCGCGCTCGCTGGAGGACGCCTTGCACCGCGCTGGACTCTTCGTCGAGCTCGAGGAGGAGAAGGCGGCTGAATCGAGAAACAGCGCCTCTCACAAGGCCCCGGCCGCGAAGGAGCGGCCCCAGGAGAGATACCAGGAGCCTCGTCAACACTATGATGACGAGTACCAGCGCAGCAAGGGAAAGCAGGCCGCTGCGTTCCTTGTTAACGGACCGACCTCAGGACCCCGTATGCGCGATCCCGTACCTCCTCCCGGCCCCGCGCCGGGGTTGCCTTGGAACAAGTACGTACGGGACCCCCACCAGCAGGACCGGCGTCCCGACGGCCCGAGCGATAGGGAGTCCCGACCAGACGAGCCGTACGACAGGTCGGCCTACTGCGACTTCCACCGGCGAAAGGGGCACCCGACCTCTTACTGCCGCGCCCTCCAAGAGGCCCTGCTGAACCAGTTTCAACGGGGCGAAATCGACGTACCGGAGCGGCTGCGCCCACATCCCCGGGATGGCGACCGAGTGCAACCCCGTGACAACCGAGGTCGCGAGGATAACCGGGCTAGGCCTTATCACCACGCCCAAAACGACGACCAGCGGCGACGATCTCCCTCGCGAGACCGGGAAACGGGCAGATCGCCTCCCCCGGCCCGGACTCTGATAGGGATGATCATGGGAGGCCTCCTCTCGTGCAACGACTCAGTGCGGTCCATCAAGCGCCATGAGAGGAAGACCGACGTCTCCCTGAAGTGGCACTCCGGGCCGGAGATCGACGCTCAGGACACGAGCAAAAGGGGGATATGTTTCACCGAGGCCGATGCGGCCAGGGTCCACCAGCCCCACAACGATCCCCTCGTCGTGCAAGTCCGCGTAGCCGACTGCGACGTTAACCGAGTCCTCGTCGATACGGGCAGCTCGGTCGACCTCATCTTCAAGGACACCCTCGCCAGGATGAATCTAAACGGGGTCGAGATCAAGCCACACTCCATCCCGCTAACCGGTTTCGCCGGGGATACCGTCAACGGAATCGGCACCATCGAATTGCCGGTCTACGTAGGTCGGGTGACGAAAATCGTCAAGTTCGTGGTCTTCGATACCACCCCGATCTACAATATCATCCTTGGAACTCCTTGGCTGCACTCGATGAAGGCAGTCACGTCGACGTACCACCAGTGCCTCAAGTTCCCCAACCAGGCCGGGACGTACACTCTCAGAAGCAACCAGAGGGTTTCTCGCGCCTGCTTCGCCATTGAGCACAAGCTGCGCCGCGCCGCGCCGGCCTGCCTAGCCGTCAGCACGCATCAGCCCGGCGAGACAGTTGCTCGGGACCTCCCGGGGGAAGACCTCGTCACCCAGGTCAACATCGATCCGAGCAACCCCGCCCGTTGCGTCGGCATCGGAACCGACCTCGACGAGACCATCAAGAAGGAGCTGGTCAATTTTCTGGGGGAGAACGTCTCCACCTTCGCCTGGTCAACCGCCGACATGCCCGGCATAGACCCCGCGACGTGTAGCCACGAGCTCAACGTGGATCCGACCTGCCGACCAGTCAAGCAAAAGCGCCGAAAATTGGGCCCGGAGCGCGCCCAGGCAGTCAACGACGAGGTCGAAAGGCTCACCGCGGCCGGCTCGATCACCGAGGTCAGATACCCGGACTGGTTGGCCAACCCGGTGGTGGTCAAGAAGAAGAGCGGAAAATGGAGGGTCTGTGTGGATTTTACCGACCTCAATAAGGCGTGCCCAAAGGACAGCTTTCCCCTCCCTCGGATCGACCAAGTCGTCGAAGCCACCGCGGGGAACGAGCTGCTCTCCTTCATGGACGCCTTCTCGGGGTATAACCAAATCCCCATGCACCCCGACGACCAGGAGAAGACCGCGTTCATCACAGACCGAGGCATCTACTGCTACAAGGTAATGCCTTTCGGACTCAAGAACGCCGGGGCCACCTACCAGCGGCTCGTCAACCGGATGTTCGCCGACCAAATAGGCCGCACTATGGAGGTGTACATAGACGACATGCTGGTGAAATCTCTAGTTGCCGCCGACCACGTCGCCCATCTCCGCTCTTGCTTCCGGACGCTGAACGAATACAACATGAAGCTGAACCCGGCCAAGTGTTCTTTCGGCGTCACCTCGGGCGAATTCCTCGGCTATATCATCACCCAGCGCGGGATCGAAGCCAACCCAAAGCAGATCCGGGCGATCACCGAGCTCAAATCCCCTGAGAGCGCGCGCCAAGTACAGCGGCTTACCGGGAGAATCGCCGCACTGAACCGCTTCATCTCCCGCTCTACCGACAAGTGCCTCCCGTTCTACCAGCTGCTCCGGGTTAACAAACGGTTCGAGTGGGACGAGAAGTGCGAGGAAGCCCTCCAGCAGCTGAAGGAATACATATCTACTCCTCCCGTCCTGTCCAAACCAGAGGAAGGGGAAACCCTCTGCCTCTACATCGCCATCTCTACGTCGGCAGTCAGCGGGGTACTAGTGCGGGAAGACCGCGGCGACCAGAGACCTATCTCCTACATCAGCAAGTCCTTAGACGACGCGGAGAGCAGGTACCCGACTCTGGAGAAGCTCGCCTTGGCAGTGGTCGTCGCAGCTAGGAAGCTCCGGCCTTACTTCCAATCCTATACGATAGCCGTCCTAAGTACGTACCCCCTCAGGACCATCCTCCACAGCCCGAGCCGGTCCGGCCGGATAATGAAGTGGGCTGTCGAGCTGAGCGAATACGACATCGAGTACCGGGGTCGGACCGCGATCAAATCTCAAGCGCTGGCCGACTTCCTAGTTGAGTTGGCACCCGAGCTGGCAGTCAGCGAGGTGTCCGAAGTGTGGACTCTGCACGTCGACGGATCGGCCTCCAAGCACGGGTCCGGCGTCGGCATACGCCTCGAATCCCCGACCAAGGAGATCCTCGAGCAGTCCTTCCGCCTAGCCTTCCCGGCATCGAACAACGAGGCCGAGTACGAAGCTTTGATTGCCGGCCTGCGCCTGGCCAAAGAGGTCGGCGCAAAGAAAATCCGAGCTTACTGCGACTCCCAGCTCGTTGCCAATCAATTCAGCGGGGAGTACGAGGCCAAGAATGATCGCATGGACGCCTACCTCAAGGTGACTCAAGGCATGGCCGCAGACTTCTCCGAGTTCACCCTGACAAAGATCCCCCGAGGCGATAACACTTCCGCAGACGCCCTCGCAGCACTAGCCTCCACCTCGGCTCCAGAGCAACGACGGGTAATCCCGGTGGAAAGTATCGACCTCCCCAGCATCGAGCTGCCAAAGGGAGCCTATCTGATCGGTCCCCAGGTCGCGGACCCTGACGAAGACGCCCAACCTCTCGAGAACCTACCACCGCCGCCGCCGATACCCGAGCTCCAAACGCCCGCACTACAAAAAAAAAAAAAAAAAAAAGCCGAGCTCCAAACGCTCGCACTACAAAAAAAAAAAAAAGGCCGAGCTCCAAACGCTCGCACTACAAAAAAAAAAAAAAAAAGGGCCGAGCTCCAAACGCTCGCACTACAAAAAAAAAAAAAAGCCGAGCTCCAAACGCTCGCACTACAAAAAAAAAAAAAAAGCCGAGCTCCAAACGCTCGCACTACAAAAAAAAGGGGACCGAGCTCCGGTGCTCGCTCTCCCCGGCACACAAGTTATAAGTGCCAAAGCCGGGCCCCAGGGCTCGCACCTCTACTAGACACACAAGCATTAAGTGTCTCTAAGCCGGGCTCGCTACCCACACCAAAAAAACAAGGTACACAAGCAATAAGTGCCTTAAGCCGAGATTACCTCGCACCCAATACAAGAGCACGGTCCACGACCTGCTTACTTGACAGAGTACGGTTTACGACCTACTCTACCGATCAAAAAAGCCTCGAAATGGCATTTACACAAAAAAAGGGGGCCAACGGCCTCTTTCATTATACAAAAGGGCCAACGGCCTCGTTTATTACAAAAAGGGCCCACGGCCTAATGATTACAACAGCCTCGAAACGGCACTTACAAAAACAAAAAAAAAACAAAAAAAAAAAAAAAGGAAGAGGGAGAAGAAAGGGCCAACGGCCTCGATTATCACAAAAGGGCCAACGGCCTCGTCTGTTATAAAAATGGCCCACGGCCTAGTCGTTACAAAAGCCTCGAAACGGCACTTACAAAAAAGAGAGAGGGGCCAACGGCCTGCTCTTTGCATAAACGGCCTACGGCCCAGTCCTTACAAAAAGAAACGGCCTACGGCCCAGTCTACAAAAAGAAGAAAACAAAAAGGAAAAAAGTTTTTACAAGGCCGCATCGGCCGGTCGGTCTTCCCTCCCGTCAGCACGGGTACCATCTAAATCAGCCGGGGCCACCATCCTCGCGTTGGTCCCGTACTCACCAAGGAAGGGCTGCCCAGACCCCTCTTCCCCAACCACGACTCCACCGGGTGGCACGTCGGTTCCGGTCTCACCGGACGGCGCGTCCGTACCGGCCTCAACGGCAAACAGGACCGAGGGATCTGCTTGCACAATCCCAGCAGCTTCGGGGACTCCCTCGTCAGCAGACGGGATCGAGGGATCTGCTTGGACGGTCTCAGCGACCGCAAGAACGTCCTCAGCAGCCAGCGGAGCCTCCAAGGTCAGATCCACCACGGGGGTGCTAGAGGGAGCGACAGGTATAATGTGCTCAAGCAGAACGCCGTGAGCACGGTCCAGAGGGATTTCCAGATCCTCCGGGGTCAAATCCGGAAAGTCCATCCCGTCCAGTACGGCACCGAATGCCGCCTCGTCCTCGTCCAGCTTCTGATACCGGTAGAACGGTACCGACACCCCGTCCTCTGCTTCCATCCTCTTGAGGCAGGCCTTTACGCCGGTCACCTGGCTGTACAGAAGGTGAGGCTCTAAGGCCCGGCGGCGCCCGTCCAGGTGGGCGCGGATCTTCTCCATCTTCGCGGACCACTTCCGGTTCCGCGCTTCCCACCGGGCTGACACCCGATCGCTCTCCGCAGCCACGGCCACCTTGGCCCGGCCTATGGCGGATTCCAGCCCCTTCACCCTGGAGCGGAGTGTCTCCCGCTCCCCCTTCAGGAGCCCGTTCTCCTCCTCGAGCCCCGACGCCCGATCCCACCCAGCTGCAGCACGGTCCCTCTCGGCCTCTAGTGCAGACTGCAGACTGGCCACCTCGACCGCCCGGGCTCTTAACCGCACCGCCTCCTCTTCCAGCGCCGCAGATCGGGCCTTCTCATCTCTCAGCTCCTTCTCGAGCCCGTGGAGACGGGTAGACTGGATCTGCGAGCTGGACTCCCGGCACTCCCGGAGGAAGTTAATCGAGGCGGCCTGCTCGGCGAGCCTCTTCTCGTAGGCCTCCGCCAGAAAGGCACTAAGGGCCATCGTCTGCATTAAACAAATTGTTAACAAAGACGCGCAACAAGTCTAGCTAAAAGCAGTTAGACCAGAGCAGAAGCTTACCCGAGCTGCGGATCGCGCCACCTGACGGAAGGTGTCGGACTCCGCCATCTCCAGCGGGACGAAGTGCGGGTACCTCCGCCCGAACATCATGGCCTGCGCCAGCTCGGCGCACTCGTCCGGATCGACGATTACCTGGTTGCTTCCATCCTCGTGGGTAAAGGAGAAGCTGTAGTCCCGAGGCCCATCGTCGGAACCTCCCGAGGCGCCGCCCACTTCGGCGCTGCGACCCTCGGCCTCCTGCACAGCAGCAGGATCCTCCGCGACGACGGTCGTCTCGCCGACCCCATCGCCCCCTTGAGCCCGGGTCTCATCGACCCCCCCTGCCGGCACGACGGCCAAAGGCACCTCGGGCTCCGGCCCGGGCAGTGTAGGCCGGATGACCTCCCGACCCCCGGAAGAGGACTCTCCCGTCCTCCTCTTCTTTCTGCCGGTCTCCCCACCGGCAGCCCGGTCTTCCCTCCTCTTCGAGGGAGTCGCCGCGGAGGAATCCCCCGCAACCCGTGGTGCCGGGTCTCGCCTGACCGGCACCTCGGGTATCGGCGGCGGCGGTGCAACAAACGAGTCCGCGTACTGCGGATTGGCAAACCTCGCTCTACCTGCGAAGGAAGAACCGTTAATTCGGCAAAAAAAAAAAAAAAAAAAAAAAAAAAAAAAAAAAAAAACCACCTCCGGTCATTGCTGCTTCGATTCTCGCAGCGGTGAAGGACTTCCACTCTCTCTGACGCACTGTCCTGAGCACGGCAAGTAGACCTGCGTAGTCCGGTAGCTTGAATCTGGAGGAGTGAGGGCCTGAAGAGCAAGACAAAAAAAATCATCAGTCAGACAACCAAAGAGGAGAAGTCAGCTCGACCTGCAAATCCCTACCCGGGGAAAAATTCCAATCCCGGGTGTATCTCGCCAACGGATCGAGCCCAGCCACGGCGGTAGCCCGGACGTAGAAGTAGCTGCGAGACCAGTCCTCGACCTTCGACAGCTTGCTCGCCCTAGACCCCGAGCTGGGTGCCTCCAGAACGTTCGCCGCGGGCTTGAAAGCGGCATAGAAGGTCCCAGGAATCCCGGGGTTTGCCTTCTGCTGGGTGAACGCCTCGAACATAGGCAACGTCACCTCCACGTCGCATTCGTGCCCTAGGGTCAGCAGCACGATCATCCCCTGGACCGTGGACGGGCAGACCTGCGAGAAGGCCAAGCCCCGCGCCCGGCAATACTGGACGAACAGCTCGGGGAGAGGAAGGCGCAAGCCGCACTTCTGGAAGAACGACTCGTACAAGCAGACGAAGCCCGGCCGAGGAGTCCACGGGCGCTCCTCCGCCCTGGGTACCCTGAGCTCAACGCCGGCGGAAAAACCACACAGATTCCCCAGGAGGGTCACCGACTCCGCTGTGCTCCAGGTCGGTGACCCTCCCTGCTCGTAGAGGACCAGGGGGGACCTCACCCTGGCCACTCGAGCTCCGCCTCCACGGCCGCCCTGACGGCCACCACGGTCGCCCAGACGCCCGGTTCCACCCTCAGCTTGGCCAACACCGCGACCGCCAGAGGATCTAACCACCGTCTTCGGCCGGAGATGGGTCCCCGGGAGCAACGGGGCGGCCCCCGAAGTCGAGGGGGCCAACTGTTCCCCACTGTCTGCCCCTCGTCGCGGAGAAGAGGCATGTTCGGAATCACCGGAGGAGGAACTCGGAGAATCGTTACCGCCACCACGGGACGCCGATTCTTCGCTCGACTCAACTCTGATACCGTCTAACATCGGAGCCATTGCACGGAGAGGAGGAAATCGAAAAGACAGGAAGAAAGTAGGAAGAGAAGGAGGAAATCGGAGAAAGGAGGTTACCTTAAGAGTGTGCGCAGAAGGTTTTAACAGTAGGAGGAAGAAGGTTTAAATAGAGGAAGGGGGACAGTGAAGCGACGCCTGGACACGTGTCAAAAGAAGCACGGCTGCCCAAAAAACCTAATGATGACGTCTCTTCGTTTCCCCACGCCAAAAAGCAAAGGACGCCTCGATAAACGCGAAGCGTCTTTTACACGCCGCGCGTGGGCAGTCCACGCGAAAAACGAAGCGTCCTTTGTCGTCCCACGTGGTGAGCACGCGCCAACCTCCTACGGATTTTTCGGAAAAGGCAAACACAGTTGAGCCCGGAAAGGCCGTCCTAAGATGCGCCGAACTAACATTAGATCAACTTCGGCACGCTCACTTCGCCTCGCGATACCGAACTGGGGGAGGGCCTATTGTTGGAGGTGGGCCTAGCACCCCCAATTAGTAGGCCCATCTTAGGAAAGGCCGTTCTTCGGTACGGTCACCGGACTTAATGTCACCGACCTGCAAGACCGCTCTTCAGCTCGGTAGCCGACCTGAAAGCAACGTACCCCGGGCCCGCGCTGATGCCCCGCCAGAGCAGGGAGTGTCAGAAGAATAGGCGAGTGGGAGTTGGTAAGGCAGTACCCTACCCGCGTAGGGATGTGCCTTCGACCCGACGTCCCACCAACCCTACAGAGCTGACAAGGGCAGGAAGGAGCAGGTGGAGCAGAGTTGGTAAAACAGTGCACTGCTCTGCAACACGCCACGCCGAGCTCATCATGACCTCTCTCCTCGAAAGCCGGGACACGCCTCCTAGGCCACCTTACCCGCGAAAGAGGCCGCAGACGACACGTGGCCCGAGATCCCGGGGAGCAGGAAGCCGACCCCGACTATATATACCCCTCATATGTAATTAATGAGGGGGACTAGGATTTTTACTCTCTCACCTACCACAAGTGACCCGACCTCTCTCTCTTTGTAACAAGACAACACTTTAGAACGCCGAACTTGACGTCCTTCGGAACCAGTTCGTAATTCTAAAGCGTTTATTTCTCTCTCATCAATAAAACGAAACACGGCCCCCGGCCTGCTCTTATTTCTCCCGACCTGTCTTAATCGTGGTTAAATTGCTCTATTAACGAAAATCTCACCTCCCGTCTCCTAATCATTCTTTAAACACACTTAGTGATCCCCGGGATCAACAGAATTGAAGTTCGTATTTTGTATAAATGTGATATTTTGGTGATTCTTGTATACTTGTTTTCTATTTTATACGTACACAATTCGGGTTTCTGGTAAAAAGTAAAAATTTTATCCGAATCGGAAAAAAAAATTCGGTTCATTTTTGGTTCTAATTTGAAATCATAAAACCGACCCGGATCCGACAGGAACCGAACCGGTTCTATTATACACAATACTGTTAATTTTTTTGTGTTTCCACGTATGCACATCCTGATGTTTTATTTTCACACATCGTGACGTTTTATAAGCTGGTTAGTATATGTCAAAACCGGATTTAATCCTTCTTTTGCAAATTCTACCGAAACCGATCCAACAGAAAACCGGAATTCTTCAGCCGTCTTCTTCTCAGGTTTAGGGTTTTAGCTTCTCCTTGGTGTTTCAACATTTTCGATTTTCAAACTGAATCCTTAGATCAGTTTCATAATCCTCATCTCCTGAAGAAATGGACCAAATGCGAAGCTTTTAGCCTGGGAATTTATTGCCTGCTGCGATGTCTCAGTCACTGGTTCGAGCAATCTCAGCTCGGAAGAATCAATTGAGTATTGGGTTCTTCTATAGATATACTTATTCTCGGCAATTTCACTCCCAATGGCAGATCAATCGATGCTCACATTCATCTTTAGGTGAAAAAAGTTTGATTTTTTCTCCTTATACGAATCTAAATTTGATTGATTTCGGTCGTTCCTTCTTCTTTACCTTCTCTCTCTCTCTCTCTCCTCAGGAAGTATGTTAACCAATTTTAGACGGGTTTCCGGTAATTTGATCCCGGAGTTGAATCATACTTGCTTGGTTCGACCCACGATTAATGGATTCTGCTCGGTTTCTCTGAACGAAGAAACCATAGATATCGAGGATGTTTCTCGAGAGAGCATTTTAAATGTTGGACCTTTGGAGGATAAGAAGCCAAGTGTTGTTTACAAGAAACCTATTGACTTCACCAAATTTGATGCGAAGCTACTACCCACCGTGATGATCATTGGCCGGCCAAATGTTGGAAAGTCTGCCTTGTATAACCGGTTAGAGTTTCTTCGATGTATACGTTTTCATGAGTTTTGAGATGCATATATATTATTGATTGTGGATTCTTTCAATTGCGTTGGTGTTGTTCAGATTGATTCGGAGGAGGGAGGCTCTCGTTTACAACACTCCAGATGATCATGTAACAAGGGATATAAGAGAAGGGATTGCCAAATTAGGTGATTTGAGGTTCAATGTTTTGGACTCTGCTGGTATAGAGACTGAAGTTTCTTCGGGTACTATTCTTGGTAGAACCACATCAATGACGGCTAATGTGCTTGCAAGGACTCAATTTGCCATTCTTATTATTGACGTGAGGTGCGATTTTCATCCCAAGTTGCAATAAACTAAGCTGATGCTAGTTTTTTTTTGTTTTTTTAAAGAAATTCAGTGTTGTGTTCGTGTTTTCATAGGGCGGGGTTGCATCCATTGGATTTAGAAGTTGGTAAATGGCTGAGAAAGCGTGCTCCGCAGATTAAGCCCATAGTAGTAATGAATAAATCGGAATCACTTGGTGAATCTCTTGCTGAAGTTTCTTCAGAAGCCCTTGCACTGGGATTTGGTGAGCCTACTGCGATATCAGCTGAGACCGGACTTGGTATGACAGCACTTTATGAAGTTCTCCATCCTCTACTAGAGGATTACATGGTCGAATCGTTAAACGGTAATAAAAACCCGTATCCAGAAAAACTTACAAGAAGCTGCGTCCTTGATTTTATCTCTTTACTGAACTTCACAGTCTTATATTAGATATATGCAGTCAAGATATTGTTCCAAGTGATGAGAATCTCTCTGATGAAACCGACGAGTCCAAGTTGCCGTTGCAGTTAGCTATTGTAGGTAGGCCTAATGTTGGGAAATCAACATTGCTCAATGCATTATTGGAAGAAGAGCGTGTGTTGGTGGGTCCAGAAGCTGGTCTCACTAGAGATGCTGTGAGAGTTCAGTTCGAGTTTCAGGGTAGGACTGTTTATCTGGTATGTATAGAGTTCTGATTTTCTTAGTTCTCGTACACTCTTAATAAGCAGAAAAAGCGGGACAAGCTCTCAAACTACTTCACTTTGTTTGATGTTTATCCCGGTTATTTTGTTAAGGTTGATACTGCTGGCTGGTTGGAGAGAACAGAACGAGACAAAGGACCAGCATCTTTAAGTATCATGCAATCAAGAAAGAGTCTGATGCGAGCACATGTTATTGCTTTAGTTCTCGATGCTGAAGAGGTTTGTCATATTCACACATACTTTCGAGATTCGTGTTTTTTGCACAATTGTGAAAAAAGGCGGAAGAAACTCCTTACCGTATGTTTTGTATTTGCAATTTCCAGATCATAAAAGCTCAACGCAGTATGACACATTCAGAAGTAGTTATAGCTAGACGCGCTGTAGAAGAAGGACGTGGTCTGGTCGTTATCGTTAACAAAATGGATTGTCTAAGAGGGAAACAAAACTCTGAGATGTACAAGAAAATCAAAGAAGCTGTCCCGATCGAAGTTCAGACAGTTATTCCTCAGGTAATCTGATCTGTCTTGGTAATAACAATTGTATCTTTTGTTTCTTCTTTTGTCATTATTCGGGTTCTTGAGTGATGAGAAACATAATATTTTGTTGCAGATAACTGGAATACCGGTTGTGTTTATCTCCGCATTAGAGGGAAGAGGACGTTTAGAAGTAATGAACCAAGTCATTGACACATACAAGAGATGGTGTTCAAGACTTTCCACAGGCCGTCTCAATCGCTGGTTGCGTAAGGTCTGTAGTATTAATGATTTCGACTATAGAATATAGAGAAAATGTGACATCATTATTTGCCTAATCATTTGTTATGTGTGTTGAGTTAGGTAATGAGCCGGCATTCTTGGAAAGACTCGGCTTCGCAGCCAAAGATCAAGTTTTTCACTCAGGTGAAAGCTCGACCGCCAACTTTTGTGGCGTTTGTCAGCGGTAAAACGCAGTTACTGGAAAGCGACATAAGGTTCTTGACTAAATCATTGAAAGACGACTTTGATTTAGGCGGGACTCCTATTCGAATCATACAGCGGGTTGTTCCTCGGACATCCCCTGGTGCAAGCGGCGGAACTGAAAGAAGCCCTGGTGGTCGAGTAGTGAAAAGAACCAGCT
The DNA here is from genome assembly GCA_030161315.1 of Eutrema japonicum. NCBI lineage: Eukaryota > Viridiplantae > Streptophyta > Magnoliopsida > Brassicales > Brassicaceae > Eutrema > Eutrema japonicum. The sequence continues at coordinate 52,679,321 of BSQW01000011.1, forward strand.
CAGACAAACGGGCCGTTTCGGTCTAAGAACCCATTACAACTGAAGAAACGATTCCTAAATTAACTAGTTTATACTGTACCCTGTTCCGTACGATCCTACTTATATGTCTTAATCCTCAAGCCACATTCGTTTAATATAGAATTTCTTGTCCTGCAAAGAAACTCTCTAAAAGTAGTTCAAGAACACTTTGCTTCTCAAACTTTTATGAATCTTAGGATCGTGTTGTAGTTTATCAAGCTAAGCCTAGAATTAAGTATGATTAAAAACAAAAATCTATGAACAGTCGAAGCAAAAAAAAACAAGAAAATATATTATTAAGTTTTTTTTTTTTTGTTAAAGAAAACATTATGAGTTAAGACACCAAAATGATTAATAATCGATTAGATCAACCCTACTTTATATAAATTGGATGAAATTACACACTAAATATTATGATCACAACAAGAATAGTCATAGAAATAAGAGATATTGAAAAGAAATGCAAAGTCTATGAAGAAGAATCTTAGATCTATGAATCCGTCTCTCAGATTTTCAGTTCCTAAGCTCTAGAATTTTTTAGATCTTTCGACAATCAAAAACTAACCGAGAATATGTATATATATATATATATATATATGTTCATTTGCGGATGAATCCAAAACAGTTTAATTTTTTTGACAATGTTCTTGGATCGAGCAATGTTGAGGTTCTGTTCCTCGCGAATAACACGAGAGTAAGCCTGATTGAGAGTAGGTAGAAGATCTTCGCCAGTTATTGTAGATCGTATATTGTTGAAGCCCAGTACATTGTACTATATACTGGGCTAAAGCTGCTTTCTTGTCTATTGTTGAGTGGTATCTTCTCGCTTAAGATATGCTTTTTTCTAATGTTAAGAACAAATATGCTTTCCTGTTTCACATTTGGATTACTTTTTCAGTGGATAATGATTCATCAAAAACAGAGATAAATCTCAAGTTATATAAATTACTAAAGGGGATTTAAACAGTTTAAAGCATTTGTACATTGTACTATATATACCTCTGTTCAAAAAATCGGTCGTTTAGGTGATTAATCGGCTGTTTAGGCGCTAGGCGGCGGTCCACTGTCTCGATTAGTGTCTAGGCGGGGAAGAAAGTCGGTCAACGGATTTTTTTCCGATTTCAACGCTTTTTAAAAAAATCGGCGATTAATCACTAATTATTTTATTTAATTTATATTTAAAAAAATTAATATATGATGTTAAATATTGAGTTTTTGTTGGATTTGGATCCATTTCAATTTTATAATTATATTTAATACCATATATTTAATTTTCAATATAAATTAAATAAAATAATATTAAAATACAATATATTAGTATTATTAATATATAATTCTCCACATAATAATATATATTTAACATCATATATTAATTTTTAATATAAATTAAATAAAATAATATTAAAAACTAATCATTGATTAATTATTAATTAATCATTGATTTTTTGGATTAATTAATCGTTGATTTTTGAATCCGACCGTCCGACTAGCGCCTAACGATTTTTTGAACATTAATATATACTATGCTAAAGTCGCTTTCTCATCTATTATTCAGACGTATCTTATGGCTTAAGATATGCTTTTTTGAAAATGTTAAGAGTACGGATGATTTCTTGTTTTATCTTTCGATTACTTTGGCAGTGGATAACAATTTATAAAAAAAAACAAAGATAAATCTCAATTTATATAGGTCCATGTCTTTTTTTTTTATTACACTTAGAAGTAATCTCAAATTCTTAACGGGTTCAGACTAATTTTCTGAACGGGCATGAGACCGCCAAGTTACACCCAATGTGGTCAAGAGTTAGTTTGATAATTTGGGTTTCAATTCATTTGATCACATTCAAAGAAGAACTATTTCACGTAATATAAATCTTTAAAAGTAAATAATAATATATTCTATCTACTTAGTTCTGTAAAAAAGTGATTTCTAATTTTTTAAAGTTTATTTTCATAATTTATTTTTCTTAGATATATTGAAGACAAAATAAATATATTTCACGTTAACTTTTTACATAAAACAATTTTTTTTTATTGATGTTGTTTTCTTGAACAAAGTAGATAGCAATATCAATCAAAGGAAAGAAAGAAAAATAATAATAAAAAAAAGAAAATGAAAAAGAAAAAGAAGATATCTTACGTGAATAGTGTACAACGTTGAATGCTTTGGGGAAAAAAGACCACACGTGAATAGTGTACACTAGACTAAAAATAATTTCTAAGATGTGGCTCACTTTTTAAGTTTTTTTGTTTTGTTTTTTAATTGGGACTATATGGTGGTTAGGGATCTGGAAATCAAATTAAGGGTTTCGCTTGTGGTTTGATTGTCTATGGATTTGGTGAAAATGCATGCTAAATTTTTGCTTATAAAGAGAGGAAAATCTTTGAATCGCCTAGCAAGATTGAACCTCGTAAAGACTATGATAAAAGATATCACTGACAATGAGTTTGGGAGAGGTGATTAATTAGTTTCAAAGACTCTAAACATGACAAAGTATGAGAAGGGTTTTGTATAAAGGATATAGTCAGAACTGTCTAATTAAGACTCTAAGCAAAGAAACTATGCCTTTAGGTTGTGATATGGCCAAGATGATATTTCTCACTAATTTGATGTAACTTTTGTAACACTGAAAATAAGATTATACCACTTAATACTTTGGCAGTTCTCAGTTTAACTTTTACATACAACTCAAACGCATCACACATCTTACGGTGTTTGCCACAAGACCACCGTAACACCATCAGCATTCAATCAAAAAGAAAGTCCAAGATTCACCAATCGATTTTTTCTATGTTTTTAAATTTCAAATGTTTCAGATAGAATGAAGCATTCAATTCAAAAATAATAATAATAATAATCATGTAATTTTTATTATTTGGCCTACTATTCTAAGCGAAAAAGTTGAAATTTACAAGTATCTTGAAAGGTTAACCGAACTGTCATCATGATGAAAGAAATGGGCCGATGATTATTAGAACATTAAACAAGAGTAAAATAGCGGTTTTATACCGATCCAACATAATACACGTACGTGACATATCAATCACATGCAACATATTTTTATTTAGTCTCATATCATACAAAGTCGGAAATATTGATTCTGCATACATATTCATTTCTTACCATGCAGATCTATTGGAAGATCGATGAGATCGACCATATCGAAAAAAATGAAAAACATGAAAAATGGAAAACATGAAAAATATGGATATTTACCAATATCTTAGTTTAAGAAAATTACCTTTACCTCTAAATATATTATTTACATTTATGTTTATCTTAATTTAGGAAATATAGATTACTTCTACCGCTATATAAGTTAATGCATGAGAGTCTAATAATAAATCTTCCTAAACACTTTTGTGTTCTTACTTTCATCAATTTATCTTGGCTGCCGTTAGTGCAGCCTTCTTCAACCTTTTATCAATATCATTTCTCAAATCTTTATGTTCTTGAAGACAATCTAAATCATTTTCTTCTCCCTTTACTTTCTTCGTACAATAAAGCTATTGAGCTATTTCATTTTGTTTAGAATATGAATCTATCTTGATTTGAATATGCTATCATGGTATCAGAGACTAGATCCAATTCATATAGGTTAGGTTTATTTTAATTCTAAAAAAAAAAATATATATGTGTTTTTCTTTCCGAGAGATTCTGTTTTTTTTTTCCTTCTTTGATTCATACGTTTCTTCTTTAACTCAAAAAAAAAAAAAAAAAAGAGACGTGATTGCTTTCGGGTTGAAGTAGTCTTTCGGGTTGCTTTCGAAAGTCTTCCTTGGTATATAACCATATCCTTCCTAGGAGCCTTCATATCATCTTCTCTTTCGAACCGTTTTCTTCCACATACGATCAGACACTCATTTCTTACGGAGATCTTTGAAGTAGCCTTTTGGGTTTTTCGAACGAATTCCTGAAAATACCATTACCATTTCCTCCGGGAGCTCTCATCGATGGGCCTGGACGGATCCAGAAGAGTAAACTGGCGATGGTTATGACCAGGCCAATGACTTTTGTTGGGGAATCCAAAAATTCCGAGATCATGTTGATAACGTTTGGTATGATTATTTTTTATTCTTGTGTGTTTTGATTTGTTGAGTTGAAAGAGGGGATTCATGAGTGAGTTATATAGAGTGGCAAATGTGATGCCAACAAGTAATAAAGACTACAATTAATTAATATAATATCAGTGGGAATATATAGTAAAATCTCTTTAATTAATTAAAGGGGGACCGGATCAGCCGATAGGATATATGAAAAAAAAAGGGACTTAAACAGTTTAAAGCATTTGTTCTATTATTATTTTCCAAAATGAATGAATTTTATACATAGTTACAAAGGAACCCTAAGAAAATATCTACAATAACAAAATACGTAAATATTCAATATTTACAAAGATATTGTAATATCCTAACATCGATTTCTCTTTCTTTAGTTTTTTTTTTATAACCAATCCATGTTTTGATAAACGAATATACAATGTACAATATAGTCGGTTCTATAGATAACTAAAGGGGATTTAAACAGTTTAAAGCATTTGTAAATTGTAATCTACTATGCTAAAGTCGCTTTCTCGTCTATTACTCAGAGGTATCTTATGGCTTAAGGTATGATTTTAAAAAAAAATGTTAAGAGTAAAGACGCTTTCATGTTTTATCTTTGATATACTTTTTGTCCGTGTCTCAATTTAGGTCCGTGTCTTGAGGAGAGAATGAAACATAATAATTAGTGAATGTAATCGTCTCTCTAATCTTTATATAGTTAAGTATGTTCAATGACCCTCTCTTTTTAAGATTTTTATTTTGTTGAATTGGGTTTCGCTTGTGGTTTGGTTGTATACATATGGATTTGGTGAAAATATGCAAGTTAGATTTTTTCTTATAAAGAGAGGAATTAATTAAATTTTTGAAGCGCCTAACAAGATTGAACCCCGTAAAGGCTATGCTAAAAGATATCACTGACAGTGAGTTTAGGAGAGGTGATTAGTTTCAAAGACTCTAAGGCTAACACAAAATTTGAGAAGGGATTAGTGTAAGGGATATATAGTCAGAAATGTCTAAGACTCTAAGCAAAGTATGCCTTGTCAGTGTGAGTTGTTATATGGCCAAGAATCCAAGATAATATTTCTCATTATTTTGATGAAACTATTTTAACACTGATAATAAGATTATGCCACTAATTAATACTTTTTTTTTTTGCTAAACTGTAAATATTCATATAAAATGAAAGATTTGGGTATTACATAAACAAGAACCCCTATACTTGGTGCCTTGGCAAAAAATAAAATAAAAAACAAAACAGCAAAAAACCCTCTGATTTTTCAATGGATACAATTCAAGCTAACCAGAAAGACATTAAATCACCAAAGTGTTTCCTATGTCTCCGAGCAGTGATCGAGTTGCGAACTTCGCGGTCAATCTCCTTGAACATGATTGGCGCTGGAATTGACTGAGCGTTATGTAGTCGATTGTTTCTTTCTTTGCATAGGTGGTATAAGGTAGCCTGAGCCATTAATCTCCTGAGAATCGAAGGTGAAGAGTTACCTTTTGACTTAGTCCAAGCTAGAAAAGCTGACCAACTATGGAAGGGAACGTTAGGCAATCCCAGTCTTGCGTGAACCAGATACCAGATTGCTTGACTTATCTCGCAAACGAGAAATAAATGCTCTCTTGTTTCAACAAAACCATCGCACAAGCAGTACGTTGTTGGGATTTGTAGTCCCCAAGATGCTAGACGGGCCCTAGTAAGAAGTCTATTGAGTTGAGCAGTCCACATCAAGAATACATTTTTTGGCGTTGAGCCCTTGAACCACACTGATCTGAACCAGTGCTTTGGCTCCTCTCTCGACCTTAGAACTTTCCATGTCCATTTTGATGAGAAATCACTGGTATTTACACCATTCACAGTCCAAGAGACTTTGTCCTCACAGGTTGAAAGGCTAGGTAGCTGCAGCGAGGTTAGGTGAATATGTAACATCAAAGCTTCTTCCGATCTCGGGTCAGCTATGATCCAACCATTGGCGTCACAAGCCTCTGCCACTTTGGCATCAATATGCAATCAGAGATTTCTGTCCAAATTGTCCAAGGAGCTTAATAAGAGGACATAGAAGAGTCCAATTGTCGAACCAAAAGCTGGTGCTCTTACCATTACGTACCGAAACCTTGATGAATCTCTCAGCTAGAGCACTACAAGAAAACAGGCGATTACCAACGAAATTTTACATCGACTATTAGCCATCGTAAATTTACATCGAGTTTACGACGACATTACGACTCATTTTAAATTCGAAGTAATTTCGTCGTAAATATTGGTCGTTGTAACTGTACGTCGCAATTACGACGATATTACGACGACATGTATTCGATGTAAATTACGACGAGTTTACGTCGATTATGTCTAGGTAGGTGAGCACGTTTTTAAGCAGGGTTACCTAATTATTTACATATAATATATTCGTCGTAAATCCGTCGTATATGCGATGTAAAATCGTTGTAAATTTTATTTGAATGTAAATTCGATGTAAACTTTCGATGTAAATCCGTTGGTAAATCCTAAAAATTTCTATAAATACTTGCGTACTTCGAACGAAAGTTATCAAAAAAACAATCTCTTATAAAAAAAAAAACTTCAAAAACTATTTTTATAAAATGTCCATATACGAACTACGAAGATAGATGTATACGAAAAAGGATTCGGAGGGATCGTTGACGAAAGAATTCCAAGAGGGGCTTGAAATATTCATGTATCATGCCGAAAATATGCAAACAACCCTCGAAAGCGGTAAGATGTTCTGTCCTCGAAAGCGGTAAGATGTTCTGTCCTTGTCGTAAATGCAAGAATACGAGATATATTTTTATTGAGACGGTGTGGAAGCATTTACTAAATAGAGGGTTTATGCCGCAATATTATGTTTGGTATCAACATGAAGAGGGTTTTGAAAGGAGTACTACTGATCAAGCTGATTGTAGTAGTAATTATCAAGGTCATGTAGATTTTGATCAGGGTAGTAGTTATCATCATGGTCATGAAAATCAATTTGATCAGCAGGGTCAAGATCATGATAGGATGCATGAAATGGTCAATGATGCATTTCATGAAACAAATGTTAATAATAGTGTTGAGGAACCCAATGTAGATGCGAAGCGGTTTTATGATATGCTAGCCGCTGCAAATCAGCCACTCTACGATGGATGTAGAGAAGGTCAGTCTAAATTGTCGTTAGCAGCTAGGATGATGACAATTAAAACTAATCATAACTTAGCTAAGGCTTGCATGGATGATTGGGCTGATCTTATTAAAGAGTATTTGCCAGATGATAATTTGGCTGCCGAAACATACTATGAGATACAGAAGTTGGTGTTTAGTCTTGGGTTGCCTTCTGAGATGATAGATGTATGTGTTGACAATTGTATGTTGTTTTGGAAAGATAATGATAAGCTGCATGAATGTCGATTTTGCCAAAAGCCGAGATTCAGACCACAAACTTTTGAGCGTAGTAAGATACCGTACCAACGGATGTGGTATCTTCCTATAACTGATAGGTTGAAACGATTGTATCAATCTGAAAGGACAGCTGGATCGATGAGGTGGCATGCAGAACATTCGCAGAGAAGGAGAAGTGACTCACCCGTCAGATGCAAAAGCTTGGAAACACTTTAACACGGTACACCCGGAATTTGCTAAATTTAAGCGAAATGTGTATCTTGGCCTTTGCACAGATGGATTTAGTCCATTCGGTATGTCTGGTAGGCAATATTCTTTATGGCCAGTAGTCCTAACGCCATACAACCTTCCTCCAGATATGTGCATGCAAAGAGAATTTTTATTCTTGAGTATATTAGTACCTGGTCCGAAGCATCCGAAGCGTTCCCTTGATGTGTTTTTGCAGCCTCTCATACATGAGTTGAAACAGTTGTGGTCTACAGGAGTTCGTACATACGACTGTTCGAGGAAGAAAAATTTTACGGTGCGTGCTGTGCTTATGTGGACAATAAGCGACTTCCCTGCATACGGGATGCTATCAGGTTGGACGACGCATGGAGGTTATCTTGTCCGTATTGCCTCGATCGGACATATGCATTTCAGCTGAAACATGGTCGAAAAACATGTTGGTTTGATTGTCACCGTAGGTTTCTATCAATCAACCATCCATATCGGAGAAATAGGTGATTGTTTAGGAAGAACAAAATCGTGTGTGTCCCCCTACCAGTGTATCTATCTGGGGAAGATCTAGAAGCGCAAATAGATCATTTTGGGGAACTAGAAATTGTAAATCGTGGGGGAAATTGGCACACTCCAGCTAATATGCCTGATGGATACGGGGAGAATCACAATTGGCACAAGAAAAACATTTTTTGGGAACTTCCGTACTGGAAAGATCATCTGCTGCGACACAATCTTGATGTCATGCATATTGAGAAATTTTTTTTTGATAACATCATGCATACGGTGTTAAACGTGAAAGGAAGAACCAAAGACAGTGGAAAGTCAAGGTTGGACTTGCCTGATATTTGCAACAGAAATGAGTTGCATATTATGAGCAATGGGAAATCACCAGTTCCTATATTTCGGTTGGGTGCCGAACAGAAGGCAGCGTTGTTCAATTGGGTTTCATCTGATGTGAAGTTTCCTGATGGGTATGTATCCAATCTGGCTAAATATGTTGAGAAAGGACAAAAGTTTTCAGGGATTAAGAGTCATGACTGCCACGTGTTTATGCAACGATTACTTCCTTTCGCATTTGCCGAACTCCTTCCAGGAAATGTTCATGAAACAATTAGAGGTAAGAGACATCATCAAATCACATATAATTTGTTCAAATATTGCACTATATAATTGTTGGGTGTTGCAGGCATCGGAGGGTTTTTCTGGGATCTTAGTACACGGACGTTGTCATAAGATGTAATTGCACAGTTGGATGCTAATATTCCAATATTGTTGTGCAATCTGGAGAAGATATTCCCGCCGGCGTTTTTTGATGTCATGGAACATCTTCCCATTCATCTCTCTCACGAAGCAGAACTAGGCGGGCCTGTTCAGTTTAGGTGGATGTACCCATTCGAGCGGTTCATGAAACATTTAAAGGGAAAGGTTAAAAATCTAGCAAGGGTTGAAGGATCAATTGTTGCGGGAAGTTTGACCGAAGAAACTTCACACTTCACTTCATACTATTTCGCTACGAAAGTTCGCACACGCAAACGGAAACCCCGACGATATGATGATGGTGGTGTGGGAAGAACTTATGCAGTAGAGGGTGTCCCAGACATCTTCTCACCAATCGGTCGTCTTGGTGGAAAAGTGAAGGAAGTTTGGTGGTCTAACGAGAATGACAGGCACAGCGCACATACGTACATCCTCCTAAATTGCGAGGAAGTGGAACCTTTGGAGAGGTAACGTGATAATTTAATTAGCCACTCCTAATTTATTATATGTATAGATAAAGGTGTTAATTTCAATGTATATATATATGTATTTTGTAGTTTATTTGCTAGTCAGGTACGAAAATGCATCGAAGGCGTTTCAGATGATGAAATAAACGATCGTAAAGATCGTCACTTTGCTAAGTGGTTGAAGATGCAAGTAAGTATACGTAATAAAAAAATTTCATTAAGTATATATATTGATGCTCGATCTAACATTCCCAAATTTCATAGGTGGATCATGGTGACCCCGAATATCCAATATGGTTTCATGAGTTACTACTAGGCCCCCTCGGGAAGATAACGACTGCACCCATGTATTTCACATGTGGTTATGTGTTTCATACATACAAATACGGCGTTCGGCGGGCAACTACCAACTACGGAGTTTGTGTTAGGGGTGAAATAGATTTTTATGGGGTGTTGCAGGAAATAATCGAAGTGGAGTACCCCGGCTTGGTTAGTATGAAATGCGTTATCTTCAAATGTGATTGGTTCGATCCAACAGTCGGTCGAGGGGTTCGAATAAACAAATTTGGTGTGGTCGACGTCAACAAAGCACGGCGATACAACAAGTTTGAACCATTTATCCTAGCATCACAAGCAGAACAAGTAACGTTCGTGCCATATCCGCAAGTTCGAACCACTGGGCCCACATGGTTATCGGTAATTAAAATTGCTCCAAGGGGTAAAATTGTTGGTGTTGACGATCTTCCAATGCAACAAGATTCTTGCTGTGACATTACAGAACCAGAGATTACAGAGAACGTTCTTTTAATTGATCTCCGCAACAGGGAACTTGAATATCTACCTGACGACACATAAGAAGAAAGCGATTCCGATGATTTTGATGAGATTGATGATGATTCGCAACCTGAAGATGATGAACCCAATGAAGATGATGAACTGAGCGGAGATGATGATTATGATTGATTTATATAGGTAATTTCTCTTATTTTAACTTGTATAATATAACTTATTTTAATTTTAGCTTATTTGAATTTTCAAAGTTAATGCATGAATATTATTAATTCATTCATTGATTACAAACCGTATACAAAAGTTAAAAATGTGTCATTTTAGGATATTTATTTATTAAAATATAAACTCTATTTTTTTTTTTTTGCCATAGATGACATTTAAAAACAAGAAAAATTTCCTGTTAAATTCGGTAGCTGATCGGACGGATAGAAAGTCGACACATGGGATTTGTGTTTCCCGCCGTTCTCGACAGTTGCGCATAGTCACGCCCTCGTAACTATACCTCTGGAAAGATAGAGCGACGATTGATAAACCCTAATATTTCATATTTCCTCGATTTTGCGATTTTTGGTGCGATGGAGCTACGCCCCCGTAATAACGCGATTCCTTCGTCGAGCGAAGGTAACCTTCTTGTGATTTTTTTTCTATTGATCCTTCCTTGATCGTCTCTGGTACCCGAGAAATCGCCAATTTGTTAATTACGACGATTTGGCATTTACGACGAATTTTCGACGATTTGGCATTTACGACGAATTTACGACGTAATATCGTCGTAATGTCGTCTTGGGTTAAGGAGCAGACCGTTGTATTCCCACTTCTGATGATCTGGCCAACAAAGAACTCTGGGGGTCTAGTTCTCTACATTCATAAAGACCAACCACCATAAGTGAAAGATACATAAAATTGGACATCCTTATATTACGATTTACATAGATGTCCAATTCTATGAATCATTCACCTATGGTAGTTATGAAGACTGTCTTTACATGAAAACAAGATCCCACATGATTCTTTGTTGGCAAGATCATCAAGAAGTGAGAAACCAATGATCAGCATAAGAACCCAAGGAAACGTAGGTATGTATATATTTAGTGTGTATTTTTTTTTTTGAGTTACCATTGAAGGTGTGGAAGGTACTTATAGAAATTTTCTAGAAATTACCAACGGATTTGCAACGAAAAATTACAACGGTTTTACATCGAATAGCATTACAACGATTTTACATCGAATATACGACGACATTACGTTGAAAATATTTGATGTAAATAATTAGGTGAACTATAAGAATCGACGTGAAATCGTCGTGATACCGATGTCACTATTTACGTCGTAACATCGTCGTAAAACTACGATGAATTTACGACGATTTGTCAATTACGACGAATTTACGTCGGATTGTTTTACGACGAGTTTACGACGAATATGTAGGGTTTAGGGTTTAGGGTTTTAAGGTTGAGTATAGGTTGTAAATGTTTGGTATATCATCAATTATATTGTTTTACATAAGTTCTCGATTCGTTGTTCGACAGAATACCAAAATTATTAACAATTTATACTTCATGCATGTTACGAAGAAAATTTAGAACGAATGTTATAGAGAAGTAAGAATATATAAGGAAATTTGATATTTTTCAGATTCAATCGTCATTATTGATTGTATTATGTACATTGAAAAGTTTATGATGTACAAATATATTTCGTTAGTAAAAGACGGTTATGTGTTTTAGGATTTAGGGTTTAGGGTTTACATTTTCTAATATTACGACGATGTTACGACGGATCTGTCGTAAATACGTCGTAACCAGGAATTACTTTTGCCGCGTGGAATGAAAAATTTCCCGCGTTGGTAAATTTTTCTGATTGGTTTCATGGGGTACGACGATTTTACGACGGATCCGTCGTAAAATCGTCGTAATGTACCATCAAATTTACGACGGCCACAAAATCTATATATACGCGAGCCCAGATTCCCTCACAACTCACAATCTTCTTCTCTCTCTAAAATTCGGAACTTTCTTTCTCTAAAGAAGGTATATATATATATATATATATATATATTTTTTTTTTAATAAAAATTTTAGATAAGTATTTATGATTGTTAATATTAGATAGGAATGGAATTATTAGATAGGATTGGAATTATATTGAATTATATTTTTGATAGTCGTTTATTTTTTTTTAGATATGGACCGACGTAGGACTCACTATTCCGCGTTTATGGGTGGCGTTTCGGGACCGAGTGTTAATTCGGATGCCCCATCATCGTTTGCCACACCGTCTGTGGTTCCGGTCTCCGGTCCCGCCCCACAGGCGCCTCCGCCAGCTGCACCTGCACCTGCACCTCGACCCGCTTAGCTATATGCGGGATTGACGGTCGAGGACATTTTGCATTCGCCGGGTCATGATCGTTTACCCCGGTTAGATCCGCTCCGGCCCCCGAATACTTCTTGGTATGAAAGCTAATTTTTTTTTTTCATTAATATTTTGTTTTTACTTATAATTACATTTTTATATTTCAGGTTTAAGGAGGACAACAAAGAAGGGCGGAGTGTGTCTAACACCATCAAAGCCTACTTCGAGGAGCCTCACCGCAATTGGTCTGCCGTTCCGGGCGACGTCGTTGATATGTGGTTCAAATGTTTCGCGGTAATAGTCGTTTAACTTTTTTTATTTAATTATTTAATTTTATTTAATCGTTTCTAATTATTTTCTTGTTTTATAGCAAAAATGGCACTGGAATTTTGCGATCAACGAAATGGTGAAGACGGAGTTTAAGGCGAAGGGAAAATTGCGGCTCAACAATACCCTTTTCGATTGGAAGCGAAAGTGGGAGGTTGAGGACGATGCGGCGAAGCCCTCGTACATGTCTTCCGAAGTCTGGAACGGCTTGAAGACATACTGGATGGATCCCCATTCGCAGCAAGTGACTGCTAAGTGTTCGGCTTCTCGGAACACTGTCGGTCCGGACGGTCGTCCGGCGGTGTTGCCACATACTTCAGGTCAGACGTCATTTGCGGGAAGGCGTCTTCAAATGGTATGATTTTTTCTAATATTTTTTTTTCCTAGTTTGTAATTAACTAAATTTAATTTTTAACCCTTTTTCGAATGTCATTTGTTTAGGCAAACGGAGGAGAACTTCCTCCGATGATTAGAGTTTTTGAGGAAACTCACAAAAAGAAAGACGGTTCTTTTGTGGATCCTCGAGCGGAGCAGCTCTACAATACCGCCCAAGCACGGATTGAGGAGCGTCAAACTCAGCTCTCTCAGAAGCTATCACCTAGAGGTAGCTCGGTTCATTCCAACGCGGCTTTGACCATAGCCCAAATGGACGAGATATTTGAAGAGGTAATAATAATCATATTATATTTTACATAATTATTTCGTATTTAATTTATTAATTTTAACGTTTTTTTTTAGGTTGCCTCGAAGAAGAAGGGCAGAGTTTTAGGGATGGGATCGATTCGAGGTAGTTTTGTTGCCTCCGCACATCATCCGCACGATGATCCGGTTGGGTTGAGGAATGAGTTGAACACCGCCCATACCAAGATCAACACTTTACGGGCGAAGCAAGCGGAATCCGAACAGAAGATCCTTGTATTAGATAAGACGGTCCAAGGATACGATTCTCTGTTCGAGCTTCTTGCAGTGGATAATCCTGCATTGGCGAAGGCCCTGAAAGCGCAGCAAGCATCGACATCGGGACCGAGGGATGCGGATCAGGATGTGGATCCACTCGCTGCACAGCGAGACGAATTCTTGCGGCGAACCGACGAATAGCTTTTTGGACAGTTTGGTATTAATTAGGATTTTGTAATATGTAATTCAAACTTTAATTTGTATTTTATAATTATTTATTTTAATTTTAATTTTATTTTAAAATTTAATATTAATAATTTAAATTATTATATTTATTAATTAAATTATTAAATATGCTAATTCGATGAACCATCGTAAATTTGTCGTAAACCATCCATCGTAACATCGTCGTAACACCAACCGTCGTAAACTCGTCGTACTTAATCCGTCGTAGCTCATCCATCGTAATCGTCGTTACATCGTCGTAACATAAATCGTCGTAAAATTGTCGTAACATAAATCGTCGTATGATCGTCGTAACACCTCATTGGTATAATCGTCGTAATACAAATCGTCGTAACATCGTCGTAACACAAACTGTCGTATGATCATCGTAACACTTCATTGGTATAAACATCGTAAAATCGTCGTAATATTACGACGAATGTTTAACGACGATTTGTAAACTTCCCAACATTTACGACGATGTTACGACGTTTTGGGATTAACGACGAACGATTTACGACGAATTGACAATCGTCGCTAAATCGTCCCAAAGCCTTTTTTACATCGATTTTACATCGATTCTGTCCGTTGTAAACGACCAGTTTTCTTGTAGTGAAGGTCTGAGGAGCAAAAGGGATTTCCATGTCCATGAATCGCGAATATTAGCCTAAACTTTCCAGAAACTGATTAATACTTTGGCAGTTCTACGTTAAACTTCTGCTGTTCTACATATGACCCAAATATATATAACAAAAACACTGTCTTGTGATGATGGCCAAGTAAATATTTTTCATTATTTTGATGTAATTTTTTGTAACACTGATAGTATATAAGATTATCCCAATTAACTTTTACATACAACTCACACATCTTACATCTTTGGCAGTTTTATGCAAAATAATCGTGTAATTGTTATTATTTTGTCCACTATACAGCGAAAAAGTTGAAATTTATAAGTATCTTGAAAGGTTAACCGATTTGCGATTTGTCATCATGATGAAAGTAAAATCGCGGTTTTATTCCGATGCATAACACCATACATTACGTGACATATCTATCACATGCAACATATTATTACTTATAGTCTCATATAATACAAAGTCGGAAATATTGATTATGCATACATATTCAGAAATATTCATTTCTTACCATGCAGATCCTTGAAGTAGCCTTTCGGGTTGCTTTCGAAAGTCTTCCTTGGTATATAACCATCCTTCCCAGGAGCTTTCATCATCTTATCTTCCGGAACTTTCCCTTTCGAGCTCGAGCCAATCCACGAGAGTAGACCCGCGACTGCACCAACGGCTCCAGCAATGCCTATGACTGTAGTTGCAGTTTCATAAAACTTCGACTTCTCATCTTTGTTATCCTTTGTCTCGTTGCTGTTCATTTTGATATGATAGGAAAAAAAATGGATTTAACTTCTTCTCTCTTTTCGTTATTGATTTGTTGACTTAAAAAGGAGGGATTCACGTGATTTATATAGATGCAATTGTGGAAATGCAAGTCACAATATATATATATCGGAATTCATTGGAAGGATATAAAAAAAAAGTCTATCGTTATGTTAAAAAATGTGTACAGTCAACTAAGATATTGGGAATTTAAACGATTTAAAGCATTTGCTAAATCGTTATTTCCAAAAAAAAAGACCTTTTAACATGCATTGGTGGACAACAAAGGTGCACTGGATTCTTCTTGCACCATTAACGAGACGTGAGCAAACTCTAAAACGCACTGGTTTAGCTCAAATTATCAAAAAGTTGTATTTTGCTGATGTTGCATAAAACGCAGCGTTTTTGTTTCTATAGCTTAAAACGCAGCGTTTTTGTTTCTATAGCTTAAAACGCTGCGTTTTTGTTTCATTCGCCCACCTTTAGCGATATAATTCTTCTTAACATCAATAATAAACATGAGAAAGCCGTCTATTACTATACCAAAACCAAATTCATATCTTTATTTCTACAATAGGTTAGAAATTATGCCTTAAACTACATCAAGAATCCGAAAACTTAATATGTCACTACCAAAAAACAATCAAAATGTCTAAACCATTATTAGACAAACATGCTACAGCGAGCTACCAAATTAGCAATTCAAGTCATATTTGATTTTCTGGGTCTAGTCCAAATTTTTTTTTTTTTGGAATTGAATGTAAAATTTATTCAATCAAAAATCGTTTTATACAATGAATATATACTTTAGTTTGAAGTTTCAAGAATGCACATGAATAGATGTAAAAAAGAATAAAGCTAATCTTCAACTTGTGTTGGAGGATCAATAGGCGGGTGGAGAAGCATATTATCAAACCGTCATCGTAGGTGTTATCGCTTGTTCTTCGGATCGAAGTTATTCGAGTTCGTACATTTTTAGTGGATAGCTTTTTATAGCCATGGATAGGGGAGAGGAGGATCTCCATGTTTGTGCCCGTTTCTCTTGCACCAGATGTGATAGATGGAAGCTTGGAATATATACCTAAAATCATTTAAATTTAGCCCAACCTTTGTAAATATTTGTTTGTTGATTAATAAATTTAACATTTCAATTAAAAAAAATGAAAATCATGGTTGGAGATGCTCTAATACTCCAACCCATATAGAAATTACTTTCTTATACTGCAAACAACATATGATCAGATTTGATTTAGGTGTTTTCACCAAGTCAATTAATAACTAAAGTGCACACTACTGCAATCATAACAGTATATCGATGTAGAACTTTAGAATCGAATCCACAGAGACCAAATACAACACTACGAGAATGAATGATGAAAGTAAATCTAAGACGAATGATGGTTGTTTGTGATTTGTAACTTCTAAAACTAAGAATGATGAATGAAACGATATAAATTCAATAAAAGAAAGCGCTAGGCCTTTAGGTAATTCGCATGAAATCCATATTCACTAAACAGATTATCAATTAGGGAATGAATTAAGAACCGTTCTCGAACTCAAACATGAATGTCTAGCTAGCCCACTGTCGTGGTACTAACTACTATGCCTATCAACCTAATAATCTAAACTGTCGTTTGACCTTAAAATTCTAGGCAAGCATTAAAGTTCATGTTTGATTAGTTCACAAATCGCCTTAGCATCAGCTTTCGTTGGCTAAGGACGATTTGCTCATATATGTTCTATCAGGAAATCTAAAGCACTTTTGATGAATAGATTAATCCTAAAATCATAAACTAGGTGATCAATCTAGTCTAAGCCTTAATTCCAACAATAGATGAAGAACTCTATGTAATTCTCTAATCTAACAGATCCGTTTCAGTGATTCATGGAGAAACCCTTGAAACCCTAAAAACCTAACATGAAGATTACGCAGACATAATTGCAGAGAAAACACAGAGAGATGAAAAGAAATTCATAATCAAAATAAAAGAGAAATCCAAAAGGGTTCAGAAATTCTTCTTAAAAGATGATGAGTTAGAGATTCGTCTCCCACAGCCTACAGAGCAAAAGCCAAAATTCTCTGATGAAAAATAAAGCGTCGTCTAAACAACGGCTGAAAAATAGAATAAATAACCCTAAAAAACGTTTTTCCTAAATCTCAGGCGAAACCGGTTCAAAATAAGGAAAACCGAAATTTCCTTTTATTTTTCGCGTCACTAAACCGATCGGTTTATGTTGGACCGTCTTCACGAAAACTGGCGTAACTTGTGATCGCACCGTTGGAATGACCTCAAACTACTTCCAAATGAAAGCTGATCAATTCCTCTATCTTGTATCAAAATTTGAGCTCGATCCATCGGTGGTAAGTTCTTCAACGAATGCAAAATTTCTGACAGTTCTGTATGATCCTGCATCTTCATATGCTCATTTTCACCCAAAACGGCTCACAAAGTCACCTAAAATCTGAAAAGACTCGATAAAGGACTAAAAGACTCTAAAAAGACACTTTGACTCAATAAAAGACACAAAAACAAATGTTAGAAACCGGTAAAAACACAGTTTATCAAGATTCAAAGCATATCAATATTAGTTAAAAGGATTATCAAGGTTCTGGAGTTTACGGGCATGAATGGTAAGGAGTGATACCTTTCTTCAGAAACAATTCTGTAAATTTCAGTTCAGGGGCATTGTCTGACCTGACTGATTTTAACTTCTTTTCATATTGTGTTTCCACTATTCGTAGAAAACTCAGGAAAACATATTGTACATCTGCTTTTGACTTCATCAGAAAGATCCATGTAGCACGAGTATAGTCATCTACTATTGTGAGGAAATAACGATAACCTTCCACTGTAGGCACTGAAAAGGGACCCCATGTGTCTATATGAATCAATTCAAAAGCATTAGATGACATGTTGTTCTTAGACTTGAAGGGAAGATGCTTTTGTTTAGCCAATTGGCAAGTAGCACAATGAGTTGAATCTTCTTTATTTCTTTTTTGTAAACCAAGTACATTATTAAGAAGATCAATCTTATCGTAGGAAGGATGTCCTAACCTACTGTGCCACAAGGAAGCATCTAACACAACCGATGAACAAAAGGGAACAATGTCTTGAGAAGAACTTGAAAGAGTTGTTGTATCCAGAATGTATAGTCCACCAATTTGTTTACCCTGTCCAATCATCTGCCCCTTGGTACGATCCTGAATCACGCAAGAATCTTCATCAAAATAAACTCGTGAGCATAGATCTTTGGTCAGTTGACTAACACTTAGTAGACTTAGCCGAAATTCTGGAATAAACATGACATTGTTCAATGTTATGTATTTAGTCAATCTGATTTTCCCAACACCTAAAATCTTGACATTCAGGCCAGTAGGAAGTGTAACTATATTACTTAAATCAGTAGATAGGCTATCAAACAAGTTTCTATCATGGGAAACATGATGAGTAGCACCACTATCTATGGTCCAAGTTTGTGAAGTTAACACATTCCTAGTAGCTATCAAAATTCCAATAAAACATAGTGTGGAGGAGGAGAATGAAGTACCATCAGCAACTAAACCATTAATATCACTTGTGGAAGATGATGCCATGGTTAGTGCTTGAGTTGCAGGGGCCTGCAGTTGAGTGCTAAAATATGCAATCACATCTTGTATTTGATTCTTTGACATTCATCCAATCATCTCAGCTACGCCATTAGAGCCAATTCCAGTATTAGTGTGTGGCTTATCCTTAGCCAAAGTTAGATTTGCCACTACTAGTTTGGCATGAGGAATTTTGTCTTGCGATGAGAGCTTTTCAGAACCAGTCTTCTCATAACCAGTCTTGTTTTTGTGCTTGAAACCAGGGGGATATCCGTGGATTTTGTAGCATCCATCTACAGTATGTCCCATATATACACAATGAGAACATTGGAGTTTATTCTGTCTTGGATTGTTGTTGTAGAAATACTTGGTTGCATTGATCGAAAACTGATCAGAAGAAGTAGCTGAAACATTGAATGCAGAAGCATTATTTGGAGTGACTAAACCAAAATTCCTTTGACTGTGATCCTGATCCAACAGGTTGTATATCTAAGCCATTTCTGGTATGGTCTTCTTCATGATTATTTGGCTACGAATAGTCGCGTAAGACTCATTCAATCCTGCCAGAAACTTGATGATCTTGGCGTGCTCAGCCTTTGCATCAATTGCTTTACAACATTTGCAATTGTGACAAGTGCCAATGCATTCAGCGCCATCCAACTCATCCCATAAAGTCTTCAAAGCAGTATAGTAGTCAGAAAGATTCAACGATCCTTGTTGGAAATACCATATTTGTTGCATCAGTTGGTAGGATCTTGGTAAGTTTGTGATGTGAAATCTTACCAACAAATCTTTCCAAATTTCTGAAGCATCATTAAATCGAAGAATGCTTTTGTAGATTTGCTTTGAAACTGAGTTCAATAGCCAAGATTTTACCATGCTATTGCAACGTGACCAAATTCTAAAGCTAGGATGCGATTCTGGTGGTCTCGGAAGAGATCCATCAACAAAAGATATCTTGTTCTTTGCATCTAAAGCTATAGACATGGCTATTTTCCAAGAAGAATAGTTTGTTCCGTCTAGTACCTCAGAGACAATCATGCTTCCAGGACTGTTACCATTCGTCATATTGTATGGTGAATAAGCCATATCCGTGAAATCAATCGAGGTATTTTGTGGAATCGTCGGAAATGATGGGATAATCGGAGGTGTTGAAGTTGAGTTAATCGGAGCTTGATCTTGAGAGGATTCACCACGGAGAGGAGTTGTATCAGCTGAGGCCACCGATTTGCCACCGCGAAGCCGTAAATTGCGAACGGAAACCATCGCGAGTGTCGGAGGAAACTGAAAATGAGTTTTGGTGAACTAGAAAGTCGGTTTAACATAGATTTTGTCCAAACGACACCGTTTGGTTGTCGCCAATCAGTGCACGTGACCAAAACCTAAAAAACGCGCCGTGTTTGTTACCTCAAACTCAAATTATCAAAAAGTCGTGTTTTGCTTGACCTCGCGGATTAAACGCAGCGTTTTAGTTCGGTTGTGTTCTGTTTCTTCTTCCTTGACATTCTATCTACTTCAGTTCTTCGTGTTTTTAACTCAAACCAAGAATCTTGTATTTGTTTTGTTTCCATGCCTTCTAACATAACTTCAGGTCTTCTAACAATTCTTCGGTGCTCGAATCATCTTCGGCTTTAAAGTAAATGATATCATTAATCACCTTCTTGGAATAAATTTAAGGATATTGTATTGGGTAAAATTACCCTACCCGACCCGAAATGAGCCCATCCATTACAAACTCGGATCATAAAAACACTATCGGGTTTTATTACTTTATAGTGTAATCCGAAAAAAATCCACGGGTATAGGGTTTACCCGCGTATACCCAAACTTTTTTTTTTTTACTTTTTTTTATATTATTAAACTTAGTATCATAACCGGTCCGGTCCATGTTCAAACCTAAATTGAATAAAAACATTTCCGGTTCGATTCCCTTTCGTTGAACAAAATCTAAAACTACACAAAAATATTAATTTTTTTTTATTTTTAAATTAAATAATTGAATTAAAAAAAAATAGACCAATGACAATGTGACAAATCAGTTTGGGTGTCTTAATTTTTTTTTTTTTTTGTCTCATTTGAAACACTCATGTCTCTCTCTCTTTTTTTTGTTTTTTTTTCTTTTGTTTAATGGAAGGTGTGAAACACTTCTATTGTGGATGCTCTTAGGGCATCACCATTAGTGAACCTCTAAGAAAAGTTCTTAAGAATATTTTATAATTAATTTGTGAATAATTTAAAGTTTAGAAACTCTTAAGGAGTTCTTAATTTTTTGGGGCTCCAATGGTTGAACCTCATTAAGGGTTCTAAAAATTTTTTTTTTTTTTTAATATAATTTATTTTGTTTAAATTTATAAACATACTATATTTTATAAAACAAAAATTATATTGCATTTCATAAAATTTAAAACATACAAAATATAGATATTGAAATCATAATACGTTTAGTTGTAATCTTGAGTGGTGCCAAATTTGTGCCATATATGCTCAACCAAATCAGCTTTTAATTGTTGATGTATTTTTCTATTACGAACTTGATTTCGAATGCCGATCATATTGCCGAGATTTGTAGGCATATCTGTAGAAAACGTCATATCCACTTGTGAAGTTCTGCTTCCTTCTCCTTCTTGGAATTCTGATATATCAAACTGAGTGTATCCATCCCGTTCGTTTTCTACTATCATATTGTGTAGTATGATACATGCTCTCATAATCTTTCCTATTTTTACCTTATCCCAAACAAAAGCTGGGTTTTTTACAATGGCAAATCGAGATTGCAAGACTCCAAATGCACGCTCGACATCTTTGCGGACATCTTCTTGATATGTTGCAAATAAGGATGCTTTCGGACCTTGAGGAATTGGAATAGATTGGATAAATGTTGCCCATTTAGGATAAATTCCATCGGTGAGATAGTACGCCAAATGATACTCGTGTCCGTTGACAAAGTAATTCAATTTTGGAGCTTTACCTTGTAATATATCATCAAAAACTGGTGAGCGATCAAGAACATTGATATCTTTTAAGGTACCTAGAGGTCCAAAAAATGTGTGCCATATCCAAAGATCTTGTGACGCTACAGCCTCTAAAACGATTGTCGGTTTTCCTGATTCACGTGTATATTGCCCTTTCCAAGCGGTGGGACAATTCTTCCACTCTCAATGCATACAATCGATGCTTCCTATCATCCCGGGAAATCCGTGTATCTCTCCAATATTGAGTAGTCGTCGAAGATCTTCTGGTGTGGGTCTTCTTAGGTACTCATCTCCAAACAAACATATTATTCCTTCTACGAAATTTTCCAAGCATAAAATTGCAGTACTTTCACCGAGCCGGAGGTATTCGTCAACCGCGTCAGCTGCACAACCATATGCCATCATACGAATTGCTGCTGTACACTTTTGTAGTCCATAGAGACCGAACCTCCCGGTAGCATCTCTTTTTTGTTGAAAATAAGGAACTTCATTGGAGAGTCGATCAACAATATGCATGAACAAGGGCTTATTCATTCTAAAACGGCGTCGAAATATATAAGGAGGGTATGTTGCATCTTCACTGAAATAATCGTTCCATAAGCGGTTGTGGCCTTGTTCCCGTTCTCTTTCAATATAGGCGCGTTTCTTCTTTGGCTTTGTTGATGCATGACGATCAAGAACGGCATCGAACATATTGTCGCATTTTTGATCGAAGATTTCATCAAAACTTTCATCAAGTGATCCGTCGAAAGCATTGCTTGAAGAAGATGCCATATTTTTGTGAATTTGTTATTGTTTGTTGGAGAAAGAGAAGAAATATTTGGGAATTTCTCTTTGTTTTATGGAGCAAGAAAAGAAGATATGGAGTTTGATTTTGGTATTCGGAGAAACAAAGGGAGTTTGATTTTGGTATTCGGAGAAACAAAGGGAGATAGAGATATGATCTAAAAATGTGTGGTTTTTACATACTCAAACAAAAAATGTTTGGTTTACATAATAATAAAAAATGGACCCTCCTATGATCACCATCACAACACGGGAAACAAAACCCATTTACATACAAACAAAAATGGATCCTCCCATGATCCTCTTTGCTTAATAGTTTGTCGTCTTTCTTGGATCTTCTTTAATGAATTTTTTATCTTGTCTACTCATACTTCTTCTTGGAAAGGTATATAAACAACTAGAGTTGTCAAATATATTGTGTGAAATTTTTTCTTAATGCCGTAATTTTTTCTTAATACCGTATTGTCGAAAACGTAAAGTCAAAAAAATAAATTGAATTTCAAACAGTAATACTGAAGCATGTATTGTTGTTTGCCCAATTCAGAGTAATGGTAAGTAAGACAAACGAACAAAAAAAACATAGAGAGTACATTCAAAGCTTCTTCTGGTAACCCCATGGATTGTTGTTTTCCCAATTCCACTGATCTCTGCACATCTCATCCACTCCATATTTTGCCCTAATCAAATCATTTATTAACAATTTAAAACCAAATGAAACCAATCGTTAATATGGTGAAAGGGTTAACTTACTTCCAGCCAAGTTCTTTCTCAGCTCTCTCTGTTGAAGCATAAACTGCTGTTGAATCTCCCGACCTTCTCGGACAGAGCTTGATCGGGATTTTCTGCAAATGTATGAATTGTTTCAACCATTTTAAACAAAACATTTACAAAAATCATTTACCCTTCGCTGTTGTTTACCTTGTCGGAAGCTTTTTCAAAAGCTGCAACCATTTCTAACACCGACGTTCCTCGTCCAGTCCCTAGATTGTAAGCAGTACAGCCTGATATCACAACAACCCATGTCTGAGAAGAATCCATCAAATCAAAAACTCAACTCTTTTAACACTTAAGTTTCTGAGAGAGAGTTACCAATCTTTGGATCAGCAAATAGCTTCCTTAGCGCAGCTATATGACCATCTGCCAACACCATTTCTGTTTGGTGACAACACCATTTCTGTTTTTAAGGGACAACAAGTAACACATGAGCATTCACTCAAAGAACACATCAAAGTTCATACAACAAAAGACATAATAGTTCATACAATAAACACATCAAACATCAAGAGTTATTACACAGCCTAGTTCATACAAGAAACACAGCAAATATCATGACTTATTACACAGTCTAGTTCATAAAAAAAACACATCAAACATCATGAGTTATTTCACAGCCTAGTTCATAAAATAAACACATCAAACATCATAACTTAAAACACAGCCTAGTTATGACAACATGTCACTAATTAGCTTGTTCTTTAGAGCCATTTCTATATCAGAAAGTGGTTCTGTTTTTTCAAAGAGATTGCTAAGCAATTTATTCTTAGAAAGCTTCTCCTTCATCTCCAAGTCCTTTCGCTTTATCTCCCACATGCTCTGTAGCTCCAACAGAGCATTGCCATCATCATTACCAGTGGTTGCCTTGTTCACAGCCCTTTTACCGATAGCCTTTGATGCCTTAACACCAGGAGGACGAGCCATTGATACATCCTCTCCATGGCTACCTGGTTGGGAGCTTGAAGACTCTGCAACACCCACCTCAACCCTTCTTTTTTTCGACCTTCCTTCATCTATAGCAGAATAAGTACCACACCATTTCTGGTCATGGCGAAGCTCCCTCCATGCATGCTCAAGTGTGAACTTCACCTGGTAATCGTTGAAAAAGATATCATGAGCCCCTTTCATAACATCATTCTCATTCTGCCCACTTGATTTCTCTTTCAGTGCAGCCTCATAGCAGCCAACGAACTTGCATACTTGGTCATTTAACCTCCCCCACCTTTGCTTACAGTGACTGGCCTCTCTTTTGTGCACACCAACCAGCTGTGGACTTGAGTTAAAATAAGCTTGGATGCGTTTCCAAAACGCCCCAGCTTTTTGCTCATTCCCGACAACTGGATCTTTGCTGGTGTTCAACCACGCACTGATGAGCACCACATCTTCTTTGGGTGTCCACTTCCTTCTCTCTTTACGCTCCTCAACACCTACACTTGGATCATCAGCACATTGGCTACTAAAGGGAGGGACTTCTGATGATCCAAGTCCTATAGTAGGTGACAATCTCTCATTATGATTGGGGTCAAGGATGTGGTATTCTTGTTGGCTAGTTAGGAGGTTTACAAATCCATGAGAGTTACTATATGGATTCCTAGAATCCATATCGTTGTTTATGCTGGGTTTTAAGAAGGATAATGAAAGTTTTATGATGCGTTTTTAGAAGGATACTGAAAAAATGTAATGGTTTAGGTTTAAGAGTTATGGTTGTGTTTTTAACAATCAATGAGAAGCATTGATCACAACTAGTATAAATTCTTTACCTAATAAACACCTAACAAGCATTTAATGATACACTTGCCTGAGAATTTAATAAACACCTATAGAAAATCACAATCAATCTACCAAAAAGATAATCTACCTGAGAATTACATTAGTTCAACACAAGTTGAGAACATGCGGAGAAATAAATCTAACGCCACAATCTTTGCATCCTAAGAATTGTAATAACAAGAGCAATAAGATGAGAAGTAGGAACCATTTTCCATGGACTTACCTTTGCAATTCATGACCTGCTCCAGATGCACTCAGATAGCCAATAGCTTGAGCTGTGAAATGCCAAGAAGAAATCAGAAATTTGCGAAAAACTTTTACTTGGTAGGACATCAGAATGATAAGCAGAGCCGATGAATCATCATCCAAGAGAGAGGAAACAAAAAGCTTCTGTAAAACTCAAAAGAATGGAGTTCATAGGAAATGATGAAACTTTCACACTATATATGGGATCAAAATCATAAAGCTAGAGCTCAAATATAGTTTTAGTTACGAATCGTCTCCACAATTGCAATGAGAAGCGATCAATACAACATTTTAAGAATAAGAATAGATCGACCGAGACGAGACTTACGAGTGGGCAACGAAACGGGGGTCGTTAAAACGGGAGGATAGAACGGCGGAGGATCGGAAAGAGCTGAGGCAGCCTCCATATGCTGGATGAAGGAGCCGCAGAACTGGCAAAAATCTTCATATGTCATATAGTTCGGCACCCCAAGAACGCAAACAAGCGGGTTCCTCCCAATCTAAAGGACAAGAAAAGTTTTTCAGATTCAGGACAACAAAAAATATACCGATTCCGGAGACAAATTGATGCAATCAAACGAAGACGGATTCGATTAGTAGAAATCTTACAGGGAGGTTCGATGACGAAGAATATGACGACGAATCGGCATCATCGGCTACAACTCCGCTCAGAACACAATACCCAAATCGATTTCGCTTTCGCCGTCGCCGATACAATCGAAGAGGGAGAGAAAAATGTCGACATCGGCCAAAAAACAAAGAACAAAATTTTATCCCGTCTTTTCCTTCCCCCAATTACAACCTTACACGTGCAATTAAGAACCGATCCTTAAAATCCTTATTTAAGGATCGGTCCTAAACATTTTATCAATTTTTCCTTCTTTTTTTTTCCGCTAAGATACTCACGCTGAACCCCTCATAAACCTCCGATGGAGATGGTCTTAGGCTTTAATGGAGTCTGTGAAGAACACAGAGAACATAGTTGCTTAGAAGACAATATGAGACCAGGTCTTGAATCATACTCTTCCTCGATATTTTTTCTATTTTTGATTGCGTACTTGAGATTGACGTGGAAATCTGATTTTTTTGTTTATTTTCAATTTGATTTTAGAACTTCTTGGGTTTTATTTCGACGAGGATAAAAACATATCTATTTCAGTTTGGGATCTGAGACAAACCGACAGCATTTAAAAAATAGAGATGTAAAACGATGTCATTTTTCATAGCTTGTTGATTTTTTTTTTTTAAAAACCACGGGTACCCGAAACCGATAGTATAAAATCCGACATGGTAAATTGAAAAACATGATCCGTCCGTTTTAAATCCGTGTTTTTCTATAGAAAAAAAAACCAGAGTAATGGACTGGGGTGTATTGAATTAAAGATTTTAGGAGATTTTGGATTTGGTGGAATTTTGGTTGGTTTTGTAGATATCACCGTGCTTTTGGTGTGATTCTTAAAAAAAAAGAAGGTGATTTGGTAAGATTTTCTTTAAAATTTCAGATAATTTTGTGTGATTTGGTAAGAGATAGCGAAAACAACTAATACTATGCACTTACGTTTAGCGTCCCTCTCGAGTCTCTGCAATTAATCTCTTGAATACAAGCTTTAAAAACGGAAATCTGAAATCTGGAATCTGGTCATCTTAATCACGTCATCTTAATCTCTTGAATACAAATTTTTGGCCTATTCATGAATACAAGCTTTAAAAATAAAAACATCATTGAATCAATTAGAAGATCTCAGTCCTATCCAATCTCGAAATCTAGAAATTGATGATTTATGTGTTTTCACCAAGTCAATTAATTACTAAAGTGCACACTACTGCAATCATAACAGTATATCGATGTAGTACTTTAGGATCGAATCCACATAGACCAAATGCAACACTACGAGAATGCAATATGAAAGTAAATCTAAGATGAATGATGGTTGTTTGAATAGTCTCGATTTTGATGTTGGATTCCTGATACATCTCTCCTACCTTGACATTCATCTCATTAGCCGTCTTTTGTTGATGTATCATCAGCTGCTGCATCATAGTTTCAAGTTTAGATTCCTGATTGGGTTGAGAGTTGGAGAATTGTTGTTGTTGCTGAAATCCTCATTGATTTCGCTGGAAATTGTTATGCCCCTGATTTTGCACGAATGTTTTCTGCTGGAAACCTTGTGCAAATGGCTTCTGTCCCTGATTTTGCATGCCAATCAGCTGAAAACCCTTGGAGAAAATGCTGACGCCTGGATTTTGCAAGAATGGTTTCTGCTGAAAATTTTGTGCGCCCTGATTTTGCACGCTCTGAAAATTTTGCGCGCCCATATTTTGAACGCCCTGATTTTGTTGTGGATAAACCTGATCCTGAGGATTTTCAACATTTGTGCTTCTGTATGACAGGTTTCAATGATTTATGTAGTTCTGGTCGAACCCTTTGTTGAAAAATCCCTGATTTTGCACGTAGTTCACCTCATCCACATTTTCTGGATCCACCTCATAGGCTTGCTGATTGTACACATCATCTCCAATATCTTTACAGTAGTTAACACCCTTCTGATTGCTTTGAAGAAGCAATGTCAGGTTGTTAACTTTGGCAGTCAAATCAGCAATGGCATCTGTCTCAACACTGTTGACATGTCGTGTCCTATCGTACTCATGATTACGATGACTAGAGCTCGAAGCAAGATTTTCAATCAGCTGGTATGCTTCCTCTTTGGTCTTGGTCATGAAATCACCATTACTCGCAGCGTTCATAGAGTTCTTAAAGTCCCAATCGACTCCATCGTAGAAAATATTCAGCACTTGCTCATCTGAATAACCATGGTGAGGGCACTCACACAGATATTCCATGAATCGTTCCCAAGCCTCATTGAAAGATTCACCTCCGTTCTGCTGGAACTGAGTGATCTTAATCCTGAGAGAGGCTGTTTTGGCCTTGGTGTAGAAGTGATCCAGGAATGTTGATCTGGTTGCTTCCCAAGTGGTCAGAGAACCAGGAGCGAGAGACTTAAGCCACCTCAGAGCTCTGTCACTCAAAGAGAATGAGAAAAGCTTGCACTTCATATAATCAGCAGGGACTCCATTAACACTAGTCGTGCTGCAGATCTCCTCAAATGTCTCAATGTGGTCCATGGGGTTTTCAGTAGCTTTCCCATAGAACAAGTTCCGCTTGACAAGAGAGATAATCTGAGGCTTTATCTCAAAATTCTGCCTCTGGATAGGCTGTGGGCGAATAACAGCCCTCTCTTGGTAGAAAGCATGAGGAGTGTCAATAGCACCAATTGCTTGGCGTGGAGGAGGTTGTCGAGCATTCCTCTGATTTGCAGCATTCCTCTGGTTTGCAGCAATATGAGCTTGCAACAGTCTCTGCTGTGCTGCAGCGGCTTGCCTCTGCAGTTCCTCAGTCTGCCTTTGGGCAGCAGCAGCACCACCATCGTTAGGTTCGATGACATCGTCATAAGCATGGGCAAGAGGGTCAATGGGGTTCCCTTCCGCATCATACTCAATATGATGGTCATCATCAACAAGTGGGTCTTGGAGATTACGGTTTCCTGGTAAGTTGGCCATTTCTCTCATTCTCCTGTTGTTTTCTCGTTCTATTCTTGCGAGCTCCTCGTTGTTTACCTGAAGTAGATTTCTAGAACCCTCGCTTCTGGTCATACACCTTGAGAACACACGCAGAGATAAAACTAGTAAGTAACTACAAAAATAAATTCTTAGTCTGAACTTTCGTCCAAGGCTCGTAGGCAACGTTTTTGGTCCCCGGCAACGGCGCCAAATTGATTTAGGTGTTTTCACCAAGTCAATTAATTACTAAAGTGCACACTACTGTAATCATAACAGTATATCGGTGTAGTACTTTAGGATCGAATCCACAGAGACCAAATGCAACACTACGAGAATGAAAGATGAAAGTAAATCTAAGACGAATGATGGTTGTTTGTGATTTGTAACTTCTAAAACTAAGAATTATGAATGAAACGATACAAATTCAATAAAAGAAAGCGCTAGGCCTTTTGGTAATTCGAAGGAAATCCAGATTCACTAAACATATTATCAATTAGGGAATGAATTAAGAACCGTTCTCGAACTCAAACATGAATGTCTAGCTAGCCTACTGTCGTGGTACTAACTACTATGCCTATAAACCTAAGAATCTAAACTGTCGTTTGACCTTAAAATTCTAGGCAAGCATTAAAGTTCATGTTTGATTAGTTCACAAATCGCCTTAGCATCAGCTTTCGTTGGCTAAGGACGATTTGCTCATCTATGTTCTATCAGGAAACCTAAATCACTTTTAATGTTTAGGTTAATCCTAAAATCAGAAACTAGGTGATCAATCTAGTCTAAGCCTTAAACTCAACAATAGATGAAGAACTCTATGTAATTCCCTAATCTAACAGATCCGTTTCAAGGGATTCTCCGATTCATGGAGAATCCCTTGAAACCCTAAAAATCTAACAAGGTGATTACTCAGACATGATTGCAGAGAAAACACAGAGATTCAAAGAGAAATTCATAATCCAATAAAAAGGAAATCAAAATAGGGTTCAGAAATCTTCTCCGGTATGAAGTAGAGATTCGTCTCCCTCAAATCTCCCAAGAACAAAAACAGAAGTTCTCTGATGAATAATATAAAGCGTAGCCTAAACAATGGCTGAAAAATAGAATAAATAACCCAAAAACATGTTTTTCCTAAATCCTGGGCGAAAACGGTTCAGAATAAGTGAAAATTGAAATTTCTTTTTATTTTTCACATCAATAAACCTGTCGGTTTATGTTGGACCGTCTTCACAAAAACTGGCGTAACGTTTGATCGCACCGTTGGAATGATCTCACACCACTTTCAAATGAAAGCTGATCCATTTCTATATCTTGTATCAAAATTTGAGCTCGATCCATCGGTGGTAAGTCTTTCAACGAATGCCAAACTTCTAACGGCTCTGTATGATTCTGCATCTTCATATGCTCATTTACACCCAAAATGGCTCATTTTCTCACAAAGTCACCTAAAACCTGAAAAGACTCGATAAATGACTAAAAAACTATAAAAAGACACTTTGACTCAATAAAAAACACAAAAACAAATGTTAGAAACCGGTAAAAATACAGTTTATCAATTGACACAAAACAAAACAAAAAAGAGAAAACCAGAAATCATTGACTGAGAAGTTAAGAAGAAACAAGAACAAAAACAAAAAATTAAAGTTCATCTTCGTCCCTAAAAGCAAACTCATACACGAAGACACCAATATATAAAACAAAAGAACTATAAACCATAAAGAAAAAGAACCTAAAACGAAATAAAACGATCTAAAGATAAACAAAGTAAAATCATTGTTGCATCAAGATCCCATATGTGTAGCATCTGTCCACATGGTTGCCGCTATATTTGCTCTCCAAGTATTAGCAATCACTCTTTGTTGTTCTTGAGTACCATGAAGAAGTTCATCATAATTGTCTTTGTCATCACCTCCAACACCATTTACTTCAACAATAGTTTCTTCAGGAAGAAACATGTCTGAACGACCTTCTTTATGAAGATAATTGTGTAAAACAACACATGCAAGTACTAACTCTGCTTGCGTCTTGTATGGAAATGGTGGTGCAGATTTGAAGATGAGAAATCTTGATTTAAAGATGCCGAAAATTCTCTCTATTACATTTCGCAAGCAAAAATGACGATGGTTATAGGTTCTCTTCGAACCAAGCTATTGGTTTAGAGGTGCTAGTATTCTGGTCTCTATCACTAGTTTGTTGAATTTACCATCAGCATCACGATAACCTTGACTGATTCCATCCACTAGTAGTCGTAACAACAATTTGTGTTCAGGTTCAGACTAGCTGTGATATTGACCCTTACTTTTTACATCTTCTGGGTCCCCATTGTTGGGAGGTAACTATAGCCATTGAATACAATAAAGATCGTAAGAGCCAAACTATTCAATTTACAATATTTTTAAAACCAAATCAGAAAAACAAAGAAAATAGATTTTAAAGTGATTGCCAAAACCATAAAATTATACATGATGAGCACTGTGATTTATACCATAATTATATGAACATTAATGAATTGCAAACTCACAATTATATGAACGATATTCAAAGACAACTATCATCCAAACTCTTGGAGAATAAACAAACTATTGAACCAAACGTGGAAGTAAGCAAAAGTACATCAAAAGTAATACTTACCTTGACAAAGAAGGAGATGAACCTTGACGTATCGACAACAATTTGGTAAGCAAGCCTCTGCCCTTTAAAATATGATATGTAAAGAATGTTACTGATCATATATATATATATAAGTACGCCTACCAACCTAACCCTAAAACTACTAAACCAGAAGCCCATATTTATATTTTTCCTAAACGAGCAGCCCATAAAGATATCAACAAAGTAATTATTTATCCAATATCTCAAGAGATCAAAGGGAGGTAGGTAAAGTACGGAGGATGCATCGAAGTTGAATACCCAAAAGAAAACAAAAAAAAACAGAGCCATAGTTGATTGTAGCCTGTCTTTGATCCAATTTTGATTCCCCAAAACCAAAAATAAGCAAGATAAAGAGCAATTGATTACAATCTCAAAATATTGTTTAAGATCGAGCAACTTAACAATAAAGAAGAATCTTTGACTCGATTGAAAGAAGGAAGAACGTGTTCACAGAGCTAAGCTAAGACTTAACAATATTCAAATCATCATAATCTCAAAATTTCTAGCCTAATATCAAAGAACGATCTCAAATCAATCGATTATTAAAGAATCTAACATGACAATATCTAAAATGTGTTTTTTTCACCTGGGTCATCGAGATGGCAAAGCATGAGTATCGACGCCATCCATGAAGCTGACTCTAGAGCACAAAATCGATTCAAAACGCAAAATCCAGATCAAGAAACTCTAATCGAAACATGGATTCTGCTTAGTAAGGTACGAATTGAAGGATGAATGAAAAACTCATATGCATTCACCATCTTGATAATAGAGGCATATAAACGAAATTGTTACAACGAAATCGAGGATTGTTAGAGCGAAATTGAGGATCTCTGTCGGACTATCTCTCTCTCGGCTCGAGAAAAAGAAGGATGATATATTTCTATGGTCTTTGTTTTTTTTTTTTTTTTTGAAAGAGGGCAAGAACCACTTAGACAAAAAAAGAAAGAAAGAGAACAACAAATTTTTTTATTCTTTTTTCTTTTTGGAAGTCTCTCCAAATAACACCCTTAGGCCATGATCAACGCATCGGGTCTTAAGAATGGTTTTAGAAATTTTAAAATAATTAAAACAAGAATAAAAGGGTCTTACGTTTAGAAAAGTGTCTTAAATAAGATCATTTTTCAGTTATAAGAACAGACATGTGGCGTTTTATGACTGGTTGCGGAATAATAAAAACGGGAAAAGGAAAAAAAAATTGTTTGAGTCGGTCTCTCTTCCTTTCTCTCTTTCTTCGGTTTCTCCGGAGGTGATTTTACGATTTCAAATCCAATCGGAGTCAATCTTCCGATTTGAGGGAAGAAATCAATCGGAAATCGGAAGAATCGATATCATGCTCAGAATCGGCGAGATTGGGTTAGTGTTTCTTTCATCTCTCCTTTCATCTCGTCTTTATTGTATTGCATTTCTTCTCTGCTTCCTTTTTGAACCTCTATGTCCATGTTCTTAGGTAGATCGTGTTTTAGTAATTGATGAGATTGGGTTAGTGTTGTTTGCAATCGGTTTTGAGGTTAAGATTAGGGTTCTTCACATTCTAGGTTTCATGTAATTGATTTTAGGATTTTTTACAACTTTTTGTCTTTCCGTCCAAAATTTCGTGGTTTAGTTTGATTTTTGGGCTGCGTAATTCTACATTTCCCCCTTCTGATTCCGAATCGTGGTATACTTTTGATTTCATCTCTGTATTTCCTATGTTATGGATTCGAAGAACTATTTATTTTCTTCCCTATTGATGCTACTTTGATAGGGTTTAGACTTATTTACCCAGAATTTTTTTGATGAAGTTGTTGAGATTCTAGACTCTTCTCTTTCGTTCCACGGACTTTATTTGATGTTTTGCTTCTATTCAAATTCTCGTGTTCAGTAAAAATGTGTAGATTCTGAACAAAATATGTTTGTGATTATGGGCAGTAACTGTATCAAATCAAGCTCACTCAAAGGTAGCAAGAGATTTTCGAGGACACGAAGACCCTGTAAAGCTTGCCTCCGAGACAGCCTGTAATAGATTCTAGAGAATCATCAGCTAGATTATATTTCAAGAAATGTGATTTAAGAACTCTATTGATAATGTCTCTGCTTAGAAGTTAGTAATGTGATTTAAGTGGCCTAAGTCATGCATTTTAATGTTTCTGTGTTTTGGTTTTTCAGGTTAATGAATCATGAAAGAAGCAAGGAAGCATTAGATGTTCAACCGTAAATGAAGGTAATAATTTCTATTGAGTGTATTGCTGGTAATAGGTAGATGTAGATGGAAATTAGGTGTAATTGATGGTGTAATTCATTGCTTAAGATATGGTAATAAATTCAGTAGATGTGTGTCTACATCAAAGTAAATGTGTGTATGTGTGATAATAGCTTGAACTGTAGATGTGATGATTGTTTAGTTAGACCATATGCAACTGAAACTGGTTTATACTTTGTTTTTAATGCATAGTTATTGAAACTGAAATTGTCTAACTGTAACTTGGTTTCTCTGCGTGAACATTTTTTGGTTTGGTCATGAGATCTAACCGTAGATTAGGTAAAGATTAGACAATTTATTCAATGCATAATAAATAACACAAACACAACTTGATCTCTGACTGAACACATAAAAAAAACATAAACCTTTTGCTATATAATGAACACCACGAAACCTAAATGAGCACAAAGCAGATTAAGATCTTTCTTAATCTTTCAAACCCTAGCTTCTTCCCTTCCAGACACTGTTTTTCTTCTGTTTCCTCTTCTCTTTCATAATCTTTTTGTTTCATACCTCTTTCACAAACCCCTTTTCATTTATGGATCCTCCAAATCCATATTGTCAGAGGTCAAACTTCATGGGCCTTTTAAGTAGTCAAGAGGAAACCCCATTCCCTCAAAACATTCCCTATGGCAGTTTTTCCCAAACTATGGGCATTGGTTCATCTGACATTCCCTATGGCAGTACTCAGTGGTCTGATGATGAAGACAGTGGTGAGGAAAAGGGTAAAAAAGGGGGTAGAAGGAGATGGAAACCCTATGAGGATCTTGTGCTCATTAGCAGTTGGCTAAACACGAGCAAAGATCCTGTGATCTCAAATGAGCAGAAATCTTCTGCTTTCTGGAAACGCATAGCAAAGATGTATGCCGACAGTCCTAGCATTGTAGCTGGAAATGAGAGACCATCTAATCAGTGTAAGCAGAGGTGGAGGAAGATTAATGAAGGTGTGAGCAAGTTCTGTGGAGCATATGCGGCTGCAGAACATATAAAGAAAAGTGGCCATGCTCCCAAGGATTATCTGAAGCTGGCACATGAAATTTACTTCAATGACTACAAGGCCAAATTCACCCTGGAACACGCTTGGAATGAGCTGAAGACTGAGCAGAAATGGTGCTCACTTATCGATCCTATGTCTGAAGATAATGGTGAAGGAAGTTGTAAAAGAAGGAAGTCTGAATCTGCTCCTGCACCGTCTGACACCTCTCAGTCAGTTACAAATGAAGGAGATGAAATCATGGTAAGACCTGCTGGTATTAAAGCTTCAAAGGCGAAGCTTAAGAAGACTGTGACCAAGACATCAACTGAGGAAGATGAGAAGAGGGTGTTGAAGTACCAGAGGATGTGGGAGATAAAAGAGAAGGATTATGATAGGCAAGAAAGGCTGGCAGATAAA
The DNA here is from genome assembly GCA_030161315.1 of Eutrema japonicum. NCBI lineage: Eukaryota > Viridiplantae > Streptophyta > Magnoliopsida > Brassicales > Brassicaceae > Eutrema > Eutrema japonicum. Next base: position 52,714,692 of record BSQW01000011.1, read on the forward strand.
GAACATAAGCTGAGTAATAAAAAGTTGCTGGAGAATCTCCTGGCCAAAACCGAGCCCTTATCTGATATAGACAACCTTCTAAAGAACAAGCTAATTAATGACTTGTTCTCCTGAACAAGTCATAATCTTTTAGGTTGAACTTTGTATAATTATTGTTCCTAATCATGTGTTTTGTGTATTATGAAATGTATTATTAGTTTTTGTATTTCTGTTTCGGTTTATGTATTTCTGACTTAGTTTATGTATAATTTCTGTTTACAGTTTGTGTTATGAATTGAACTGATTTGTGTATTGCCAAAAATGTCAATGCTTATGTCTTCAAATAAATCATTGTTGATTAAGTCATTGCTTATGTCTATTAGGAGAAGCTGAGTTTGATGGTAATGTCCATTAGCAGCATATGAGCTTCCTGGTAATTTATTCAGGTGATATGTTCTTGAGTTTAGTTTTCCATAATAATGTATATTGCTTAGTTATTGATCTTCGTCTTACATGTTGCAGGTGTGTTACAAGTCAGAAGACATTTCAAAGTGGTCTGTTACAAGTGAGAAGACATTTCAAGTTTGTAGTATGTGTCTTTACTTTGGTAGTACATGTTGGTTTTGTTGCTTCTGTTGCTTTTGGTAGTACATGTACACGTTGGTAGTACATGTTGGTTTTCCTTTTGTTTCTTTTGTTGGTTTTGTTGCTTTTGGTAGTATGTGTCTTTAATTTGTAACCATTCAGTGTTCTTTTGTTGCTTTTGGTAGTATGTGTCTTTAATTTGTAACCATTCAGTGTTCTTTTGTTGCTTTTTAATTTTTCCATACACCACATTTTATATATAGACGACCATTGCATAAATCATCATACAAACAAAAACTCCTTCTACTACAAACCTTCTTCCCTTTCTTCTTTGGCTAATTTCATCTCTTTCTCCTCTCCTTCTCTTCTATTACAAACCTGCTTCTATTACTCTTCTTTGCAAAACATATCATTTTTAGAATTCAAATATGGCATCTTCTTCTCATAATCATTTCCAAGGATCAATTGACCAAGAGTTTGAAGAATTTGATAAAGAATTCAATCAAGAATTCTGTGAAGAATTCAATCAAGAATTCGATAATATGTTTACTAATTTTGATGATCATGAGGAAGCAACCAAGCCAAAAAAAAAACGAGTCTTTATCGAAAGAGATCGTGAAGACGGAGACTTGCAATTGTGGAACGATTATTTTAGTGATCAACCAACGTACCCGCCTCATATATTCCGACGTCGTTTTAGAATGAACAAGCCCTTGTTTTTGCGTATCGTTGACCGACTCTCTAATGAATATTCATTCTTCCGGCAAAAGAAAGATGCTACTGGAAGGCTTGGTCTCTCTCCACTTCAAAAGTGTACGGCAGCAATTCGTCTCCTAGCATATGGTTCTGCGGGAGACCAAGTCGACGAATACCTCCGGCTCGGTGGAAGTACTGCTCTTTCATGCTTATCAAAATTCGTCGAAGGAATAATATATTTGTTCGGAAATGAATATCTAAGAAGACCCACAGCAGAGGATCTTCAACGGTTACTTTATGTAGGAGAGGAACGGGGATTTCCCGGCATGATAGGAAGCATCGATTGTATGCATTGGGAGTGGAAAAATTGCCCCACCGCTTGGAAAGGGCAATATTCCGGACGTTCTGGAAAACCCACAATCGTTTTGGAGGCTGTAGCTTCATATGATCTTTGGATATGGCACGCATTTTTTGGCGGTCCAGGTACCTTAAACGATATAAATATTCTTGACCAATCGCCGGTTTTTGGTGATATACTAGAAGGTAAAGCCCCAAAGGTGAGTTTCTCTGTGAACGGACACCAGTATAAATTGGCTTATTACCTCGCAGATGGTATTTATCCCAAATGGGCTACTTTTATCCAATCCATTTCTCTTCCACAAGGTCCAAAAGCATGTCTATTTGCAGAACGTCAAGAATCCGTCCGAAAAGATGTCGAGCGTGCTTTTGGAGTCTTGCAAGCTCGGTTTGCGATTGTTAAAAACCCAGCTCTGATTTGGGATAAGGCAAAAGTCGGAAGGATTATGAGAGCATGTATCATACTCCACAATATGATAGTAGAAGACGAACGAGCTGGTTACACTCAATATGATGTAGCAGAGTTCGTACATGGTGAACGAAGTTCACATGTCGATATGACGTTTTCTAGAAATATGCAAACAAATATCCCGGAAATGCATGCCGTTCGAACTCAACTTCGTGATAGAAAGAAGCATCAACAATTAAAAGATGATTTGGTTGAGAATATATGGAGACGATTTGGTGCAGATTACAATTAACCGTTCTTTTTCCATTTATGATTTCAAAAATTATGTTTTCAATGTTTTCATATCATGTATGTTTCTAATTTCTTTAAATGTTAACAATGTTTGATATGTTTTCATATTTAGTTAAATGTTAAAAATATATATATATATTTAAGACACCCAAAGTAGGTATCTCCATTACAATCACAAAATAAGTCAAAGTGTCTTAAAACTAAAAACTTATTAAAATTAGATAAAAAATGGTTTAAGACACCCAAAGTAGGTATCTCCATTGAACATGCCCTTAGAGGTGTGATTTTTTTTACCACTATTTGTCACTATTTTTAACGAAAAATGAATGTAAAGTCTCCCGAAATCTTTTTCACCACTTTTTTCTTAAAAAATGTTTAGTTTTGAATAACAGTGGATTTGATTTGGGTTTTACTAATTGTTGATTGAATAACGCCGGATTATAAGTGCTTTTAAACCATTTTACATAAATTTTATTTTCAATAACACGGGATTTAATAAGACATTTAAAATCACTAATTGAATAACATGGGATTTTAAAGAAAAACTCAAATCTCTTAAAATCTCTAATACAATACACCCCAAAATATCCAGGGTTTCGGGTACCCATCTGGTCAAAACCCATCTTTAACATCCCTAAATAAATTAATTGCTTAATACTACAAAGTATGATAATGTTCTGTTCTTGGTTTTCAAGGGATTGAAGTCAAGGTTGTTGTGGCATCTTTTTTTTTAAAGTCCAACAGACTTTTGTTTTTGATTGCAATAATTCATTCTATATTATTTTATTGGCTCAAACCAATTTGTATATTAGATTTTATTAAAGATTCTGCTAGTTGTCTTCTGGTTCAACTGGAAAAAAAAAAGTCTTCTTTTATTTATTAGATATTATCAGTTCTTGTCTGGAGCTACGGTCCTCTTTGATTTCTTGGTAAGAGTTCCATTTCTGTGGGAATCTGTAGAGAGAGAACTCTGTGATTTATTTTTCTTCATTTTTGAGATTGTTTTCAATTCAATCTATAGGTTTATTTCATGCGTTGGGGTAGATCCAAAACAAATATTACAGAAGACTCCAAACAAATTTGTTCTTAGTTGTTAGAAGAACAAAAATGGGTTCTCTCTGTTCAGTAGCAGTCTTGCTTTCTTGTCTTGTGTTGTTTCTTGCCAAAGAATCTTTGTCACATCCATTATGTAATGATTTGAGTAGGTGTCTCTTTGTTTTTTTTTTCCTCATGAGATTAGATTGATAGCTTTGCTGTGTTCTGTGCCGTTTCTTTTTCTGATTTCTTGGAATTGTTTGATCAGCTGCACCGTTGAATCTGAAGCAACCGCTCGCTTTTTGTCAATTCAATGGAAGTGTATGCTGTAACTCAATGGAGGACTTGGAGTTGCAGAGACAGTTTAAAGCAATCAATGTCTCTGGGAACTGTTCTCTGCTTCTCAAATCCTTACTTTGCTCGGTAAGACCTTTTTACAAGAAACATTATGTGATCAATGATGGTGTGGTTCTTGATTTTTCAAATGCTCTCTAGCTATGATCAGTTGATGATTACCTTATCTGGTTGTAGAAGTGTGATCCTTTCGCAGCAGAGCTTTTCCGTGTTGAGTCAGAATCTAGACAAGTCCCTGCGCTCTGCAATTCCACAGTTTCTTCTAATAAGTCAACACAATCGCTGGCCGAAATTGATTTCTGCGCCAGATTTTGGAATGAGTGTCAGAATCTCTCTGTAACCAACACTCCTTTTGCATCTCAAGCTGGAGATGGAGGCAACAGTAGTAATGTCAATTCCACAATATCTGAAATATGGAAATCAAGCAATGACTTCTGCAAGGTTTTTGGTGGAGCTTCAGATGAATCCTCTGTGTGCTTCAATGGCGAGGCGGTCTCATTTAACATTTCAAAAGTTACTGTTCCATCTCCTTCAGGCATATGCCTTGAGAAGCTTGTAAATGGGTCTTATCTTAACATGGCACCACATCCCGATGGTTCTAATCGCGTATTTCTGTCTGATCAAGCCGGGAAAATATACTTTGCGAGTATTTCAGCTGAAGGATCTGGAGAAGTCTTGACGATAGACGAAACTAACCTGTTTCTTGATCTTACTAAAGAAGTGCACTTTGATGCTGAGCTTGGACTCCTGGGAATAGCTTTCCATCCCGATTTCTTGAAAAACGGTAGATTCTTCGTTTCTTTCAACTGCGATAAAGTTAAGTGGCCAGAATGTTCTGGCAAATGCGCGTGCAACTCAGATGTTGACTGTGACCCTGCAAAGCTAGATTCTGACAATGGAGCAAACCCATGTCAATACCATAGTGTCATTTCAGAATTATTTTCCAATGGTATTAAAGTACAATCTTACCTTCGTTTTGTATTTTTTCTCCTTATATTGGATGTTGCTGAAACGTTATTGATACGTTTTCAGGGACTTATGTTGAACCGGTGGAGGTACGACGAATCTTTACAATGGGTCTTCCTTTTACAACGCATCACGGTGGACAGATCTTGTTCGGACCCGAAGATGGGTACTTGTATTTCATGATGGGAGATGGAGGAAGCAAAGGAGATCCACACAACTTTGCACAGAACAAGAAATCATTGCTCGGGAAGATCATGAGATTCGATGTGAATAATGTTCCAGGTAATACTTGCTATGTACAGTAGTTACATCTTCACAATGAACATAGAAATTTGATTCTAGTTCTTGTTTTCTCTTTGTTTTTTTCAGATGCGAAAGCGATACGCGAGTTTCAGCTATGGGGAAACTATTCTATACCAAAGGACAATCCGTTTTCTCGAGATAAGAACCTTCTGCCTGAAATATGGGCCATGGGACTCAGAAATCCATGGCGTTGTAGTATTGATTCACAGAGACCTTCTTATTTCCTATGTGCAGATGTTGGAGAGGTATATCACCAAACCAACATTTTCTCTTCAGATTATTGATCAAAAGAGGCGATAATCTTTTCTTTCCATGTTGAGTTTGCAGGACATCTATGAAGAAGTGGATATGATCACTAAGGGAGGAAACTATGGTTGGCATTACTACGAGGGACCTTTACCGTTTAATACCCCAAGTTCTTCTAAAATCAGCAACTCAACAAAGATTGCAAATCCGATCTTCCCGGTAATGTGGTACAATCATTCAGACATAAACCAGAAAGAACGATCTGCATCAATAACCGGAGGATACTTTTATCGTTCCTCCACCGACCCGTGCTTGTATGGAACGTACGTTCGCTCTTCTTTCTTCTTCTCTTTATCTATCAAAACCAATATTGTAAATGAAGAGTGACGTTTGAGACGGAACTAATATTACATGTTGTGGTTCCAGGCCTGGGGTATTACGGGTTTCGGCCCAGAACCACCTGGTAATCCAAAAAAAGATATATATATATATATATATATATATATATATATTGTAAATGAAGAACAATTCCTCTGTTTTGTCTTTTAGGTATCTCTTTGCAGACTTATACGCCGGAGTTATTTGGGGTGGAGCTGAAACTCCAGTGGGTAGCGGAAACTTTATGAGCTCTCGTATTCCCTTACAATGCGCCTTGGATTCGCCAATCCCTTGCTCATATGAAACAGAGCCTTTGTCTTCATCTCCAACACTTGGCTTTGTGTTCTCCTTTGGAGAAGACAACAAGAAAGATATCTACTTACTTGCAAGCACTGGACTTTACAGAATCGTTCGCCCGAGCCGCTGTAGCTTCCATTGCCCTCTTGAAACCATAACGTCCGTACCTCCTTCACAACAACCGGATCGCTCCCCGCCGTTTCCATCATCGTCTAAACGACTACACAACATTAGTACTCTTCTTATAAATTTCTTAGCTTGGTTTATTTTTCTTTTGCTTGTTATACAGAGAGCATGAACATGTTTAAAGATCCGTACATAAAACAGAATCAAATTAATTTCTTAGCATGGTTTTTTCTTTTGCTTGTGAAGAAAGAAATCACATTCATCGAAATGGTAAGAGCTGCCAGAACTATCTTATCAAGGGAAAGAAGTGCAATGAACAAATGTAGCTTGTGAAACACGTAAAAGATATGGGTGACAAGAACACTTCACTACTTTGTCTTCCTTGGTCAGATCGGTGTGTTTTGTTTTGTGCTATGTGATTGAATGGTGACGACTCCATATTTACCATCTACGAGCTTATCATTATTTATGGTTAATAAGATCAAAGTGATTTAATTAGCAAACGAAAAATATAGATCAAAGCAGTGATTTGTTTTTAATTTATTTTTAGATACTATAAGCTAGGTGGATGCAAGTGAAGCATTAATTAGTATTAAACTAGGATGATTTATCCCGCGCTAATTATAGCGCGGACTAATTTTTTTTAAAAAAATTGTTTTGAAATTTAAGAAAATTGTTTTTATCTGAATTTTACAATATAGCTAACTAATGATTATAGATAAATCTGTCAATTTGTAATAATTTATCTATTAACTAAAATATTATTCGGGCTAACCCGTAAAAACTTATAATCTTGAAAACATAACTCTAATATGCACCGTTAAATGACTCTAGTTTTTGTGGTTAGTGTACGAACTCTTAAAAAAAATAGTTTTCTTGTGTCTAACTTTTTATAAAATTAGTAAAATATTTTTCAACTTTTGTTTTGATATATATTCAAATAAAATACAATAAATTATAGTGAAAAATATATCAAGATTTTAAATAGATTTTTGTTTCTTTGAATATATATATGAATTGATTATTATTTTATAATATATAGTATTAAAAATAATTAAAAAATAAAAAATAAATAACCTCTTTAATACAAAATGGGAAAAATGTCATTTTAATCCTCAACTTTCAAATTTCGGCCAATCAAAGCACCAACTATCGTGAGGACGTTTTAAATCACAAAGTTATTTTGACTTCGTTTTTAAATCACAAACTTTATTTGACTCAGCCAAATTAGGCCCAACGTTAATTTCATTAACGGACTGATTTAACTCTGTCAAATCTTATTTTAAAATTCTGTTAAAATAAAACGGTGTCGTTTTATGAATCAAGAGAAAACAAAAAATCTCCAAATCAAACTAGTCTCAGCCCTAATTACAAAATCGAAGTCGTCGTCTTCCTTTTTTTTGAAGTAGTCGTCATAGTCTTCCACTCGATTTCTCTCAGAGAAATCGACTCTCTCATCAAAATCACCATTTTCCCAGCTCGACTCTCGTCTTTCTCTATCTCATCCTGTCTTCTTCTTCCTATTTCAATGAATTTGAGTTCTTCATCTTCTGGTGTCGCGAGAAACCGTGGATTTCCTTCGAAGTGTGATTGTGGATTAGATGTAATAATATGGACGTCTAAGACACAAGAGAATCCAGGAAGACCTTTCTACCGTTGTGTAAGCAAAAGAGATGTAAGCCTTTGTTCAAACAAAAGAGATGTAAGTAGTTATGTTTTTTTTGTTTTTTTGGTATTTATACAGTGCGGTCATGTAGTATCACAATGATCTTCTGCGACTAGTTTTAAAGCTTTGATTGGATGCATTTCTTGTGTAACGTTAGGTAAATTAGTTGTGAAGGTTTAGCATATGCTGGTGGAAAAAGAGAATCAACAAATTCACATTGTACATGTGTATTTATTCTGGTTTAATGTTCTTACAAAGATGAGTGAAATTGAAAAAAATAACGACCATCGTATTTGTTTATGAAACAGGGGCATTTGTTTAAGTGGGTTGAGGATGCTGTGTTTGAAGAGATAGAAGATGGTTTACCAAAATTAGGAAGCATTGAAAGTGAGCTTAGCAATGCCAAGTCCGATGCTATGGAGTTAAAGATTTCGATTGAAGGTTTGAAGGAAGATATAATGTGGAGCAAAAAGAAAATTCGGAAGTGGAAAGCGATGAGCACATTGTGTGTTGTGTTTCTTTGCCTCATGACCATTGTCATTGTTTACATGTTGGTTGGTAAATCAAAGGAAACCAAATTTGTTGTTGGTTACTAGTTTACTAGATTTTCTTAGAGAAAAACATGATTCTGATCTGAGTTGTATGAGTTGTATTCTGATATGTGTTGTATGAAACATGATGAAACTACCGAATTTGTTGAGGTGCCTGTTCTTATTATCTACAAAACATGATGCAAAACAGCATGCAAAAACATGCTTTTGAAAGAGAGAAACATGATTCTGAAATATCAATAAGAAAACAAACCATGTTCACTAATCTGATACAAAATAACATCAAAAGAAAACAATAAACCATGTTCACTAATCCGATAGAAAATAACATCAAAAGAAAACAATAACAAGAAATAAAATGAGCCAAACCACAATAACAAGAAGGAAAATGAGCCAAAGCCAACACATATCATCAGCCAAACCACGATCTCCAACCTTGAGATTGTGGAGCTTCACTTTGTGATCCGTGAACTTGTCTTTGTGATTGTCTTTGTGATGTGTGAGCTTGTCTTTGTGATCCCTGACTTTCAGATCCTTGTGCTTGTGGAACTCTTTGTGCTTCTGAAACTCGTTCTGTTTGTGATCCTTGGGGCTGTGAAAATCCATCTGTTTGCGATCCTTCCTGTTCACATAAAAAAAATATGAATTCATATTCTGATTTCAAAAAGAAGAAAGACTTAAACCTGATATATGTTTGCAATTATTCACATCTGATTTCAAAAAGAAGAAAGACTAAAACCTGAAACCTGATATTTGTTTGCAATTATTCACATCTGATTTCAAAAAGAAGAAATACTTGAACCTGAGATTTCCTTGGTCGACCCCTTGGTTTTTTTGGGGGAGGCTCAACAGTCTGGTTTTTACAACCTTGCTTGTTGTGTCCATCTTCCAAGCAGTTGGAACATGTAATGACCCGTTGTAGATGTGATAACTTGGTCTTGCCTGAGGAAGATGCAGATTCGTTTCTTCCTTTTTTCCTTGCATAATTGCTTGGCCTGCCAGGGTTGCCTTTTCTCCATGGTGGCGGCAGGACAGGTAACCTTCCCAATATAGGCCACAACTTCATGCCTTGGACAGGCCTAATACCATCCATGTATGTTTCCACCCACATTCTTTTTGTGTAATAGTCATTCACAAAGTCTGCAACCTTTCGTTTCTTTGCTATGATAACACTTGCAGCATGTACACATGGTATTCCAACCATTTGCCACTTCCTGCAACCACACGTTTGCGTGTTCATATTCACACAATAACCAACGCCATGCAATTCAACCTCATGTAAGTCATTCCTAGCCATATATCTGATGCAATGATGCGCCCCTGCTATCATTTTTTCAATCTCATCATGAGTTCGTCTTGTGAATCTTGTCTTCAATCTTTCCGCAATAATAGCCCTCTTTGCATTACAGGCCATACATTGTCGCCTAATATCCTCTAACAAGTCCAACAAAGATTTTTTCCTTACTTGGCGAATGGTTCGGTTAAATGACTCATTCAGATTGTTCAGGTTGTCATTGCAGTACGAACCTATACGGAAGTACGCCCTAGACCACGTTTGAGGATTAGTTTTCTGTGGAGTAGCAAAAGCATGAGGATTGTACCTTGCCAATGCTTCCATATGATCTGTAAATTCTCATATGGTATAGCTTCGAGCTATCTTCCAAAACAGACTTTGGAGCTCTCTATCATGACTGTCTCTCTTCCAATTGTCCATAATGTGTCTGGCACACTGCTTATGTTCAGCTTGTGGAAGAATGTTCTTCACCGCATTGACAAGACCCTGCAAAATAACACTTAAAACATGAGAACTTTAAAAAAATGCTAGAAATGAACGCAATATGCTAGATACTAACCTTCTGCTTATCTGATATGATTGCAACCTTTCTTCCATCACCAAGATCCAAACTTCTAGAGAGATGACTAACAAACCATGCCCAATTAATGTCATTCTCTACTTCGACTACTGCCCAAGCAATGGGAACTATTCTATTATCTCCATATCTCCCAACAGCTGCTAAAAGATGGCCTTTTATGTCCCATTTCAGAAATGCACCATCTAACCCTATGATCTGCCTACATGTATTTTTCCAAGACTCTCGTTGTGAAGGAAAGCAAATATAACACCGAAAAAACCTTTGTTTACTCCCAATTATCGGCCATGGAGTTGTCTCAATCTAAAATTTGGTTTTGTCATTAGATCTAAAAACCTCAGCTTGATAATCTCATATGCGTGCAAAATGAGCTTCATGACTAGCTTTCCTTTCTTTCATAATTTTTGACTTTGCCTTCCCACATTTATCGTCGCTTACAACCAAGTTGTATTCTCTCTTGATCTCACTAGCCATCTCCTGTTTTGTAATCTTTGGATTCGCTCTCAATCTTTCCGAGAACAGCCACGCAATTGTTGATCGCTTCAACATCTTAGAGTAACCCGATCTCACACATATATGCTCGTTTATGTACACCTTTATTTGCATCTTATGTTTCCTCTTCTCATAAGAATAGTATACTCTCCACGGACACATAACATCAGTATCACAACACTTTGCACCAATCTTCATAGATTGTGACCTGTACATTTTGATGTCGTATCGAGTTTTCAGTGAGTACCTTAGGACCGCAAGCTTGAAATCTTCTGAAAAGTTGAAAGTTTTCCCCAATGCTAGCAGCTCCTCGGGATCTTCGGCCTCTCTCTGCCTTTGCCTTTCCTCTGCTTTGTCATCGTCGTCATCTTCAGAGTCAGATGACAGTGGATCGGGGATCTTCCCATCATCCCATATATCATTTCCACTGTCTGCATCACTCCCAGCTTCTTCATCTCTCGCTGCCTCTCCAAAATATTCTACTAAATCTTCGCAGCATTCTTCTCGAAGCACTACGGCATTTTTCATCTTCTTCTTCTACTATCGCAGCGTTCTCATCTTCTTCTTCATCAACAACTTCATTGAAATCATCATCACCAATAACCTCGCAATCATCTCCAGCGACACCCCCTCCGACAATACCACAAATTTCAGAACTCGAATTCATTGGAAGAAGAGGACGATATGAGATAGAGAAAGACGAGAGTCGAGAGAAATCGAGCGGAATCGTGAAGAAATCGTCAAGACGAGATGAGAGATTCGATCTCTCTGAGAGAAATCAAGTGGAATCATGTTTTTGAGACGATGACTACGACTACTTCAAAAAAAGGAAGATTACGACTACGTCAAAAAAAAGGAAGACGACGACTTCGATTTTGTAATTAGGGCTGAGACTAGTTTGATTTGGGGATTTTTTGTTCTCTCTTGATTCATAAAACGACACCGTTTTATTTTAACAGAATTTTAAAACAAGATTTTACAGAGTTAAATCGGTCCGTTAATGAAGTTAACGTTGGACCTAATTTGGCCGAGTCAAATAAAGTTGGTGATTTAAAATCGAAGTCAAAATAACTTTGTGATTTAAAACGTTCTCACGATAGTTGGTGTTTTGATTGGCCGAAATTTGAAAGTTGAAGATTAAAATGACATTTTCCCAATACAAAATATATACTTTCCATATTCTAATCAATAATTTTAAAATATTATTATATCCTTTCCTATTTCAATTATTTTTTGTTATTTGTAATGGCATAATAACTTACAAATCAAAGTTCATTTTAAAAAATGTCTTCTTAAATAATATTATAGAGATAGTACTAATGATTTGTTTTAAAAATCAATTAACTAATGTATTCCATGAACATGTATTATAGTACTCTCTCCGTTTCACAAAGAGTGTCATTTTAAAGTTTTATTTTTGTTTCACAAAGAGTCTTGTTTTATGTTTTCAATATATAATTTTGAACAAAAATCTAGTTTTATACTTATTATTTTATTATATTAATTAGATTAAAAAAAATTTAGTTTATTAATAAGAGATAATATTGAATTTTTAATAGTTTTCTTAATATGTGTAAAGTGTGTAAAAATGACACTTTTTATGAAATAGAAAGAATAATCTACATAGACAGCTGGTGTTTCAAACAACACGCTAAATAATTTATTCAAGAGATAATTGGTTGATTAAGATGGTGACATGGTCATAACAGCTGATCTTTGGCCATTAATTAACATAAATTAATTAGTAACATTTTTTGCTCAAAAAAGTAGTAACATTTTTATAATACATGAAATTATCACACACGTGAAATGTTACTTCCTTTCTAATATGTGTGAATGTATATGAATAACAAATCGTCAAACGTCTGACACAGAACGATTATACAAAATAATTTTATAGCAGTTTATTATATCTCTATAATATTATTTAAGAAGATATTTTTAAAAATGAACTTTGTTTTGTAAGTTATTACATGAAATGTCATTACAAATATCAAAGAATAATTGAAATAGGAAATGATATAATAGTCTTTTAAAATTATTGATTAGAATATGTAAAGTATATATTTTGCATTAAAATGTTATTTTTTATTTAATTTCTTAATTATTTTTAATATTATATATTTTAAAATAATAATTAATTCATATATATTTAAAAAAAAAATCAATTCAAAATCTTGCTATATGTTTCACTATAATTTATTATATTTTATTTGAATATATATCAAAACAAAAGTTAAAAAATATTTTACTAATTTTATAAAAAGTTAGACATAAAAAACTATATTTCTTAAGAGTTCGTAAACTAACCACAAAAACTATAGTCATTTAACCATACATATAAGAATTATAATTTTTTGCGGATTAGCCCGAATAATAGTTTAATTCACTGCAAAATGGATTAAATAGACAAATTATTACAAATTGACAGTTTTATCTATAATATAATTATATTGTAAAATTCAGATAAAAGCAATTTTCTTAAATTTCAAAACAATTTCTTTAAAAAAATTATTCCGCGCTATAATTAGTGCGGGTTAAATCCTAATTATACTGATTTACGTAACATATCGTAACGTGACGTTACAATCGATAAATATTAAATAGTTATCTCGTGAGGCAGGCTTTTGACGTTAGAATATATTAAAAACATTGGAACGTGAGAGATGAATCATATATACAGCAAAAATGGCGTAAGGAGAAGAAGAGGAAAGAAGAAAACGATGTCGTCCGTGGGGGACGAAGACGGAGAACCGCTCAGCCCGATGGCGCGTGTGTTCCAATCACCGGGCAACGACTGCTGCATCATCACCATGATCGGTTGCAAAACCAAGATCAATGCTGACGTCATTCTAAGTGACTTGAAGCAGAATGTTTTCAAGCATCCTCGTTTCTCAAGCAAATTGGTAGGAACACATATTGTACAATGTACTAATTTGACTTAGTGTTTAGACTAAGTGTTTCATCTCCAATTCTACAGTCTGATGATGGTGCAAGTTGGATTAAGGCTCAAGTCAACGTAGAAGACCATGTATTTGTAGCGGATATAGACCCAAACGAGATAGGCGAAGATGGAGAAAGTTTCGTTGAGGACTACGTTTCACGTCTCACGATGCTTCCTCTCGATAAGGCAAGACCTTTATGGGACATTCACATCCTCAACGTCAAAACATCTGATGCAGAAGCGGTTTGTATAATAAGATCTCACCATTCATTAGGAGACGGAACATCACTCATGTCTCTTCTACTAGCGTGTACTCGAAAAACATCACACCGGGAAGTAGTTCTTACTATTCCTGTCTTAAAACGGCATAAAACGGTGCTTAAAAACAAGGGCTCATCAAGGTTCTTAAGATTGGTACTTGCGATTTGTTCATTAGTGAGATTGTTTTGGAATACTTTCGTGGATATTTTGCTGGTCTTGGCGACAGCTTTGTTCTTAAAGGATACAAAGACGTCTCTGAAAGGCGATTTGGGTGTCGAGAGTAATCAGAAGAAATTTTGTCATAGAATTGTCTCATTAGATGACATAAAACTTATAAAGGAAGCTATGAACATGGTAAGCTTTTGTGTTGATTTCTTGAATTTAATCAATGACTATCTTTTATTAAGGTTTTTTTCTTGAATATTTTTCTTGAATATTTTGCTTATTTTTGTATTTGTTACTAGACTATCAATGATGTTCTACTCGGAGTTACATAAGCTGCTCTTTCGCGATATCTGGACAAATTTCCTGGTAAAATACGACTTCGCGCAGGTGTTTTTGTAAACTTAAGGCAAGATATTGGAATCCAGGTTAGAAACCTACCCAGTTATATTTACATAACCCCTCTGTCCAAATATAGAAAAGAACAAATTTATTGTGACACAAAGCAAAAACATGTATGAAGCCAATGGCAGATATGATGGCTAAGGATTCAAAATGCAGATGGGGAAACTATTTCAGCTCCATTGCTTTCCCATTCTCTATCGGCTTAGAAACCGATCCACTGGTGTATCTATTAAAGGCTAAATCAACTATGGATCGGAAAAAACACTCACTTCAAGCTGCTTTGTTATATTCAAATATTGATTCCATCTTCAATACTTTTGGAGCCAAGGTATATATGAATTGGTCATGTGAGCTCAAAATTGTTAGTATGTTCACGTTGAGGAACTAAGACCTTAACGTGCATTTGTAGGTAAGTGCAATAATTTTCAAACGGTTTGTCTCGAACACAACATCATTCATTTCAAATATGATTGGCCCAAAGGAAGAAATCAGTTTCTATGGCCATCCGATTGCTTACATCGCTCCAAGTGTCTATGGACACGCACATGTACGTATCTCTTGTTGCAAACAAGAAGGGGAATGTGAAAAAAACAACTACATGCTCATTAATTAATATATAACCTATTTAACTATTTTAGTTATATTATATTTTTCTTCTCATATAATGTTCTGTTTTTTTTATAGGCATTAACAATACATTTCCTAAGTTATGCGGAAACTTTGGTAATCTCGATAGGGGTCGATCCAACGGCCGTACCAAATCCTCAAAAACTTTGTGATGAAATGGAGGAATCTCTGAAAGCTATGAAAGCTGCTCTCTTGGAAAGAGGGTTACTCTAATGTATGATATTTAATCTTATTATATAAAGTTAGATCTCTCAACGTGAGCATGTCACGAGATTGTGACATTTGTCATGGTTAATTAAGATTGTGACATATGTTAAAATAATAATCTAAATAAAAAATAAAAAAATAAAAACGGAAGTTAAGATTCTAACTCACGGACATGTGTAAAAAACGGAAAATAATAATGTAATAATATAAAGTTTCCTATAAGATAAAATAACAAAAAGGAAAAATAGATTGTGTTTTATTTAAATAGAAACTAATAAAATAAAATAAATAAAGTAAGAGAAAAAATAAAAACTACAAAATAAAATAAAAAATGTAAAGTATAAAATTTATATAAGATTCATCTTATCTTATTATATAAAGCTCAATGTTTCAAAGTTAGTGACTCGCCTGATCGCGACACGTGTCAAGTCAATCAATCAGATTTTGACACATGGTTAATAAATTTTCAAATAAATTGAACACATAATATTAACATTAATAAAAGTAAAATTTAAAATTGGTTCTTAATCCTAAGAAGTAAAGAAAAAATAGTAGTTATGTGTAGATTAAGGAAATTAAACAAAAATTATAAATAAAAGCCAAAGTTTTTTAAAATATATATATTTTAGTTTAGAATAAGGAAATTAAACAATAGATTACAATCTTAAAAAAAATAATAAAAACCAAAGTTTATAAAAAAAGAAAAGAAAAACCATATTTTAATTTAGAATAAGAAAATTAAACAATATCTTACAATCCTAAAAAGTTATAGTTTTGAAAAAGGAAAAAACAATTAGTATTTCTATTTATATTATGCAAATTAATTAAAAAAAAAGGACTACAATCCTAAAAAAATAATGAATTCTCATTCTCCACCTCTATATAAACAAAGTGATAGTTTCTCAATGTCAACCAAAAAAATATATAATATTTCATAACATTTTTCGTCCATAAGTTCAATGTAATTTTTTGTCTAATAGAAAAAATCTAAAGTTTTTAAAAAGGAATAAACAATTTGTATTTCTATTTAGATTAAGAAAATTAAAAAAATTGGAATACAATCCTAAAAAAAGAATTCTTATTTCCGACCTCTATATAACCAAATTGATAGTTTATCAATTTCAGAACCCAAAAAAAAAATTCATAACATTTTCCGTCCATACGATGCATGTAATCTTTTGTCTAATAATCGTATTCAAAGCTATTTACTGCATATGATTTAGCAATTTTTTTCTTAAATGTATATATTTATTTCATCGGAAACTTCGTTTCTAAATTTATGTATTATATATTTTCACGGATGATCTAATTTTGTTTTCCATTTTTTCGGTATTAATTTTTTTTTTCACGGGTTATAAAATATTAAATTACAAACCTGCATATATGCGGGTACTTATCTAGTTATACATATAAATTTAAGCGCAAACTTAATTATTTTAAAAATATATATAATCATTACAAATAAAAATAATAATTAAAATTGGAAAATATATAATTGTCTTTTACAATTAGTGATAAGAATATAGAAAGTATTTAATTATACATATATAAATTTAAGCGCAAACTTAATTATTTTTAAAAATATATATAATCTCTATAATATTATTTAAGAAGAAATTTTACGGGTTAGACCCGAATAATATTTTAGTCCACTGCAAATGGATTAAATAGATAAATTATTTCGTTTGACAACTTTATCTATAATCATGAGTTAGACAGGAAAAAAAAATTTTAATTTTAAAACAATTTCTTTAAAAACATTTCTATAGTTACCATCAACTGTTCGTACCAACCCGACATGTTCCTCAACGGGATCATCCATCCGACCTATCCACTACTCCAATTCATGTACTCTCTAAGAGCAGCTCCAATGGGGGTTCTTAGGTGGGATTCTTAACCAAAAAAAAAAATAATAATAATAATTGTAATAGTTAAGAATCGGTTCTTAAATAAGAACTTTTAGAACCGGTTCTTAGGAGGGGTTCTTAGCCACATGTCAATAGCTAATTCGCCGGATTTTGTTTTTACCAGATTTTTTTTTACTTTTTCTGAACTTTAACTTTAAAAAAAAATTTAACTTTTTCTTAAAAAACTTTTTCTTAACTTCAACTTTAAAATTCTTAACTTTTTAAAAAAAAAATTTACATATTCTTTTTTTTAAGAACCCCTAATGAGGTTCACCATTGGAGGTGAAAAAACTTATGGGGTTCTAAATTTTTAAATAATCAAAATTTATGATTAAAAATTTGGTAAGAACCCATGAGGGTTCTTACCATTGGAGATAGGGACCTTAACCTCACAAGCCCCAAATTCATATAAAAATATTCTCCATATCTTCTCTTATTCTCAATACCCCTAATACAATTTTTCACCACTTTACCCCTTATTTTCTATTATTTTTTTTCAATCACAATTAAAAAGTGTACCCTACCTGAATCAATCAATTAATACTCATATGGGACCCACTTATTCTCCACTCCAGATTTTTTAAAAACGTGTTGTTCTCTCTTTTCATCTATTCTCACGCGACAAAATTGGGTACTACTGAAGCAACTGGAATTACTGAGACAAAATGGATATTAATGAGACAATTGTTACTACTGAAACAACTGGTATTACTGAGACCAACTGGTATTAATTAGAGAACTGGTATTAATGATACAATTGGAGTACAACTATAATTATATACTAATAATATTTGTTTTTCTTTTTTAGGAGACAATGAATAAAACTCGTTGCACAATCATGAAGGTGTATTCAATTTAGCATTTTGAGTGATTTGTATTAAAACCACAAATCCTATGTTATTAAAACATGAATTTTAAAAACAAATCAGAAAAACTTCTTAGAGAACTGGTATGTTTAAAAACAAATCATAAAAAACCACAAATCCTATGTTATTAAAACATGAATTTACTGAGCCAACTGGTATTACTGAGACAAAACGGGGTATTACCGAAACAACTGGTAGTACTGAAGCAAAGACAAATGGTATTACTGAGACCAAGTTGTATATATTAGAGAACTAGTATTACTGATACAACTCGAGTACTACTATAGTTATATACAAGAGTTGCTCCAAATATTATTGGATGGAGCAATGGTCATTGAAGTATTGCATGACGATTTATCCAGTACCCCATAAGTCTGACTGGATTGTTCCTGACCATATCTGAGATTTGTGTGTCTTACCTCCATATTATATCAAGAAAAAAGAAAGAATTCAAATAACTAGGTTCCCATCAATATGAGAATATCGAGGAAGAGAAATAGGAATATGAAGAGGTAGTCGTAACTCATTTCCGTATACTCTGTTTTTGTACAACTGTGGTATAACTAAGTATAAAGCCGTTGCCCCAAAAAATACCAAAAATCATATGTAACCATATATACAAAATATTGGTTATTAGATACAAATATTCTTATTAAACATCTAAATTAGGCAAAAAAAAATTGGTTATTAAATACAAAACTTCTTATATTAACTAAAATTACCTTATACTTTTATGGTTAATGTGTGACTACTAACCTCATTGTTATGAGAAACAACCAAACAAAGTATTTTAAGACATTTTTATATGAAAGTCTAGTAAATGTAGTTCAATTATCTTACATCATAAGTACTACTATAAAAATTATAATTTGAACATGGTACAACTAAATAAACCTGAAAATATGGATTTGTACAACTATGTGCATCTTGGTACTACTAAAATAAAGGGTACAAGTATGACAAAATATATATTATTTTTTAATGAATGACGGCTCTATGTGTTAAATGAGGTAATTTTATATTATTTTCGTTTAATCATGTGTTATAAAAGTACTACTAAGATAAATGGTACAACCAATGTTCAAAATTGTGCTAGGCGCTAGTCGGGCGGTCGGGTCAGGCCTAGCGCCTAGCCAAAAAATCAGGGATTAATCGGCGATTAATCGGAGATTAGTTTTTTAACTATTTTTTTTATTATTTTTGTAAGTTTCATATTTTATTGAAGATTAAATTTGTTATATATAATTTTTTAATAAAATAATGAAATATAGATAGTTTCCATTCTAGAAATGCATAATTGTATCAAAATAAAATTAGTAACAGTTAAATGTCATCATAAAGAGTAATATATAATAAAGAAAACAAATAAATAAAAAATGTGTAGCTGAAAAGAAAACAAACAAACAAAAAATGTAAAGCCTAAATTTATTTTGGAACCCATCAAAACCCAAAATGTAAAGCCTAAATTTATTTCGAAAATCAGCAAAACCAACGAATTTTTTTTTTAAGTAATTGATTGTCCCACATCAGAAATCTTGAACAAATTAGAAGCAGAAGGTGTCTTATAAATATAAGTCTCATTTGTCTCACTCAATCAACTAATTTTATTATGGGCTACAAAATTGTGCCATTAATTTGGGCCGGTTTTTTATTAATTTGGGCCTGATAACATTAGTCGGCCGATTAGTCGGAAAACCGATTAAGGTGTCCGATTTGGACAAAATCGCGGCGGTTGACCTCCGATCAGCGCCTAAACGGCTGATTAATTAATATTTTTTTTTGTACGAAGTAATTTTATATATATATTTTTTTTAAGCATGTGTTTTATTCTGAAAAATAATACACATAGGGGTACAACTATGTGTATTTTTTTGTACGAGGTAATTATATATATATATATATATATATTTTAAACATGTGTTTTATGCTGAAAAATAATTTTAAATATGTCCGATCTATGATTTTTTGTTATTAATATTAAATTAATTTTAATTTTAATTTTTTTATTATTATTAATATTAAATTATTTTTTGTTGTTCATCTACGTTGAGGTTCAGTTCTTCTAAGAGATATCTTCATTAATGAATTGCTCAGCTTTCTTTAACTTTTTCCACAAATCGGATCCAATTCGTAACATTTGATTAAATCAATTCAAAATTTTCAATTAGTATCTAAGTTTTTGAAGTTTAAGTTAAAATTTTTTAAAAAACTCAGAAAACAAAATACTAGCAGTACCCAGTTTTAATGAATAGTTATACCAAAGAATACTAGTAGTACCCAGTTTTAATGTCATTTATACTATGCTTGATTGTGGTGGTGAAACCGTGAAAGAATACATGTTTCAATCGGAATTGATATAATCCACGACCTAATTCTTCTCTTCTTCCTCTTCTCCTTTTATCTTTCAAGTTTATCTTGAGTCATCTGCTTCTTCCTCTTTTCCGTCATGTCTTCTTCTTCTCCGTTCGTTTCATCGCTCATGTGGGTTTGTGTGTCTCAAACACCACCGCCTCTATTCTTCGCCGTAAAGCCTCCGCCGTGCTCCAGGGACGACGCTGAAAATGTAACAGCTACTACTACAGGATGTAAACCACGAATAACATGGTTTATCTTCTCAAAAGAACTTCACTAGATTAATTATCAAGAGTACTTAAAAGTCTTCTCTCAATCTCACAAATCTAGTGTCTTCTGTTCAAAGATCTATACACGATCTTAGAACCTCTCAACGCACCCCTTAGCCCTTTGCTTTAGCTTTCTTACAAGAACCCTAAAACCCTTTTTGCTAAGTTATTGCTTTCAACGTGTTAACCTCATACAAAGGCTTAACACTCCCTATTTATACAAAATAGAACGTGGCTCATACTAGCCCAAATCGCCAAGTGAAGATCCTAACAAATCTTCTGTGATAAGTTACATTCCCTATTTCTTAGGATAAGACTTAGGTAATATTCCTTATGTTGATATTCTTCGAGATCTTCTCTAAGATCCTCTTCCAGCTTGGATCTCGCATCCTAGTCCATCCACGTGGCATTGTGAGCTCGATCCACGTCATCTCTCATGCTCCATGTCGTTTAACTCCTTGGTCTGCTCGCCTGTATCACTTGATGTGTTACTTCTCAACTGCTACAGAGGCTGCTTCAGCACAGCTGCATCTTCAATCTCCCCCATTTTAGCTTTGTGTGTCTCTCAAGCACCTGTAATGAACATTCATGCAACCACACATATCCAGACAGTATATGGTCTCCCAAACAGTTCAGAAATCGACTTCCAATAGATATTTAAGAGTTGAGTACATTGTCTTAAACCAAAAACAGAAGTAAGATTTAAGTAAGATTCTGACAGATGCCGAAGCTGAGAGTTTCAATATTAAAAATACAGACTTAAACATGAGCAGATCCCTAACTCCCCCAGAATGGTAAACCGATTTCCAAAATTACATAATTAGCTAGCCTAAAATCGGTTTCCCTCCCCCACAACTCAAGGCAGCTACACTCAGCCACTTACATAATTATCTGGATTTTAACAGATGTGTGCTCCAAAGTAGAGTCTGTTAAAATCCAGATAAGATGAAATATGAGAAGTGTACAGACGTCATGAAGGCTTACCTGGTAGGGCTTTGAGTAGAGTCTCCACGACGTGAGCAAGAGACCGGAGTGCATGACCTGTATCCTCAAGGGCAATACGAGCTGTAGCTGGATTGAACTGTCCAACTGGTACACGAATGGATCCAAGCTCTATCCCCTCTGTGGAAAACACTGATGCAGGTGTTGAATCAGGAGCTGATGTACATGGATGCCCAGGTGCACGGGCAGTAGTGACAGATGGTTGAGTTGATCTCTTCTTCCCCTTTGATCTGTCTTTAGCCTTGGCCTCTGCCGCTTGCTGCAGTAAGAACCCCTCACCAGTTCTTACATCTTTTCGATAGACAACTGTCTTGATGAACCTTTCATTTTCAAATAGCCTTGGTGGTTGCTGCATTTGAAGAAGTCCAAAGATGATTCGAGGGAATATGAGCCACCGTGCATCCTTCTTCTGTAACACTCCGAGACTCAAAATCTGATTGTATGCCATGGTTCCAAAATCAACCCGGATTCCATTGGCCATCTTGCAGATGAGTCGAGCTCTATCCTCGGATATGTGATTTTTGTTGCTCGTTGGGACCCAGTTGTGCGCAGCAATCGTCAGAAGAGCTGCAGACCATGGTGGAAGCAACGTTGTGTTCAGAACACTCCACTCTATTACCTTCCCTTCAGACATAAACCTTGATATAGCCTCAAGAGAGACTAGATCAGCCTCTGCATCAGCCCGGATTTCTGCTTCAGACAGTGCTTCAAGACCAAGGGACTTGTTGATCACGGTAGGTGAGAACTCATATTTATGCCCTCGAAGAGCCACTGTAACGCTGTCTCCTGAGGCTTCAGATTTCACCGATGGTAGGTGAGCATAAAATTCAACAATCACTTCATGAATATACCCTTCAAGACCTGTCACAGTGTTCCTCATGTGCCCTTTATCAATCACAGCTTTGAATCCCCATTCATCCTCCTTGTCAAACTCCACCAGACGTTCTTCCATTACAGATCGAGTCAGAAATAGACCGTACCTTTCTCGAGTTTGCGGTGAGGTGAATCTTTTAGACCGAAACGAGTCATTGCATGTGTCTTGGGATGTTGATCCAGATCGTAGCCTTTTCCCGGATGCAAGCCCCAGCTGTCTGAGTCGCCTTTTCCGACGAGCTTCCTTCTCGTCTTCCATGGCTGCATCTTCTTCGGCAATTTCAGGTTGCTTGCCAGAATTTTGCTCAGCTTCGGTGGAAACGCCAGAAGCTCCCTCGCCATCTCCTTGTTCTTCCCGAATCGGAGATCTCCACACAACCATCGGGAGTGGACCCGAGCTCTCGCCGTCGACCCCCTCCTCCCTGGGTAATGCGGCCGAGCCTCCTCCATCTTCTTCCGCGGTCAGATCCGGCAAGAAGGACCCACCGCCGCCGTCGTCACGGGCCGATTGTGGTGGCACTGCGACTTCGCTGCTGTTATCGTAGTCGACCAGGTGAGGTCGATCTTCTCCGCCGGAATCATGTGGGGCCGGAGTCTCACCGCCGTGCCCGATCCTTCCTCGTCGAGTTTAAAAAACCATAGTTGCCGATTTGAGCTTCTTCCTCCTCTCTTTGCCGATTTGAGCTTCTTCCTCCTCTCTTTGCCGATTTGAGCTTCTTCCTCCTCTCTTTGCCGATTTGAGCTTCTTCCTCCTCTCCTTTTTTTGTTTTTTTTTATCTTACGGTTTTTGAGGCAAGTGATGTTTGAGTTACCCTTTGTCGCGGGTATATGCAGATTTTCCCACTCCCCTTTTTTTTTGTTTTAAGTTCAAAGCAAATTTGGTTTTCTTCTTCAAACCGACATTGACTCGGTTCTGTGCTAACCGGATTTAGATCTTTGCCTCATCAAACCAAAATTGCCGCTGGTTTGCTTTGACGGGATTTGGAATCTTCACACCTCGGATTCACTGCAACACATAACTTTGTGGGACCAAAAACAAATCAGTAGTACAGTCCTCAGAGCGAAATTGATGCACCCACATTCAGCTAGATAACATGGAGAATGATTTAAACTTGCAGTGGCATTCCATATGTCAAGAATTTTAAACTGGCTTTGAAAATGTTTTTGAATTAGTTTTCTTGATGTACCTTTTTTTGATGATGAAGTGATAATGGAATTGACACAACATCTGACCCAGAATGCATACTCAGCTCTTCATGATTCTTTGCATTTGGTCATCTTAACTTCAGTGGCTAGCTTTCACACTATCATGTCTTTATCATCCCGTAGTCAGTTTTCAACCTCTGTTCGAATGAGAGAGAGCTGCTGGAACATTCATGTTTGATGGACATTTCCTTTTTCCGTCACTAGATTTTTTTAAGTCCAAGATTTCATTCGTTTCCTTGTACCGAACTCCTCCGGAACAAGATTGCTTGTCAGTCCTTGTCCTTTTCTTTTCTTTTTTTTTGTTGACTTGACTAGCAGATGGGTTAGCTCCATCACTTGACTTCTCAGGAACTAACTCATGGCTAATCTCTCTTCAGCATTGTAGTTCTCTCTTCTCAGTGAAACATGTGCTGGTGTCCAGGCCTGACGACATGATAGGCAGCTCTTTTCCACTCATGTCCTTGACTCCAAACAAAATCTGAGCCTTATATACATCCTGTCTCAGCACTTGCATCAGCCCTGCACACTTCAAAAACTGTCACAGTTCACAGATTCCAATCGAGTTTCTTAAGGTGACAAAACGTGCAAGGTCCAATGGTTTAGTAAATAAATCAGCCAGTTGTAATTCAGTGACAACATGTTCAACCACTACCTGTTTTTCCTCAACCAGTTCTCTGATGAAGTGGTGCCTTATATCAATGTGCTTCGTCCTTGAGTGTTGTACTGGATTTTTCGAAATACTGATGGCAATTTTGTTGTCACAGTAAACCAGAAGTGTTCCAGACTCCATTCCGTAGTCAGCTGACATCTGCTTCATCCACAATAATTGAGTGCAGCAACTCCCCATGGCAATGTATTCTGCTTCAGCTGTCGAAAGTGATACAGAGTTCTGCTTCTTACTCATCCATGCAATCATATTGTTTCCGAGGAAGAAACAACCACCACTTGTGCTTTTCCTGTCATCAGCACTTCCTGCCCAGTCAGCATCGCAGTATCCAACCAGATTCTTGTTTGACCCTTTCGAATACCAGATACCAAGGTTGACAGTTCCCTTGACATACTTGATGATCCTCTTGACTGCTTCCAGATGTGATTGTTTTGGTTTGGCCTGGTACCTTGCACATACGCCCACACTAAAGCATATATCTGGTATACTTGCTGTCAAGTCCAAGAGACTCCCCATCATTCCTCTATATAGCTTGACGTCTACATCGTTTCCTTCACTATCACTCGTCATTTTAGCTGTAGTACTCATAGGGGTTTTGGCTTCCTTGCATTGATCCAATTTGAATCTTGATAATAGATTCTTTGCATACGTGCTTTGTGAGATAAACACACCATCGTCAGACTGTGTTATTTGTAATCCCAGAAAGTACTTCAGCTCACCCACCATGCTCATTTCGAGCTCATGAGTCATATTCTCCACAAACACATCAACGAGTTTCTGAGAAGTTCCACCGAAAATTATGTCATCAACATAGATTTGGACAATCATGATCTCTTTTCCTTGTTCTAGTGTGAACAAAGTTTTATCCACACTCCCTATTGTATATCCTTTTTCTTCAAGGAAACTTGTTAACCTCTCATACCAAGCTCGAGGAGCTTGCTTCAACCCATACAATGCCTTTTTCAATTTGTAGACATACTCAGGATGAGTTGAGTCCTCGAATCCCTTAGGCTATTCCACGTGTACCTCTTCCTGTAGAAGACCATTGAGGAATGCGCTCTTCACGTCCATTTAATATATCTTGAAGTTCAAAATACACGCCATTCCAAGAAACAGTCGAATAGACTCCAGACGTGCCCCAGGTCCAAAGGTTTCTTCAAAGTCAACACCCTCGATTTGAGAGTATCCTTGAGCCACTAACCTTGCTTTGTTTCGCACCACCACTCCACTTTCATCAATTTTGTTCTTGAAAATCCATTTCGTGCCCACGATATTCACACCATCAGGTCTAGGAACAAGTTCCCAGACATCGTTGCGCACGAATTGTTCAAGCTCCTGTTCCATGGCAACGATCCAGAATTCGTCTTGCAGGGCCTGGACATGGTTTTGTGGCTCAAGGACAGAGACGAAGCATGCGAACTGAACCATCTCACGGAAATTGATATGAACCCCTCTAGTTTTCCTCCCTTCATTCACAGCACCGATGACATCTGATGCTGAATGATTTCGATGCACCTGCTATAACACTTCCGAATCTGATGATGGTTGAGTGATGTCCTCTGTTTCTGCCTGTTCTGACTCACTGTCCGACCCAACATGCTTTAGTGGAGGTACTGAATAGTCATCAAACACCACGTTGACTGACTCCTGGATTGCACCAGCACGTGTGTTGTACACCCGAAATGCTGTACTAGTGCCTGAGTAACCCAGAAATATCCCTTCATTGCTTCGTGAATCGAATTTTTCAAGCTGGTCCTTGTCATTCAAGATGTAACACCTGCATCCAAAAACATGAAAGTAGCTCAAGTTAGGCGTCTTTCCTTTCCATAATTCATATTGAGTTTTTGTTGTCCTCTTTCTGATGTAGACTCTGTTGATGATGTAACATGCAGTGTTTAGAGCTTCAGCCCAGAACTTGGTAGGGATGTTGTTCCCATGTAACATGGCCCTTGCCATCTACTGAAGAGTCCTATTCTTCCTCTCCACAACTCCATTCTGCTGTGGTGTTCTAGGTGCTGAGAACTGATGCGCAATCCCTTGGTTTTCACAGAAGGTCTTCATAACCTTATTCTGAAACTCTCCTCCATGATCACTCCGGACTCGTTTGATACCACCTTTCTCATTGATCAGTTGTAGAGCCCAGATTCTGAAGATGTTCACTGTTTCTGATTTTTCACGCAAGAATCTCACCCAAGTCCATCTGGTGTAATCATCGACGAGGACAAAGACGTATTTCTTCCCTGCGAGGCTTTCAGTTTGCATTAGTCCCATCAAGTCCATATGAACTAAGTCCAACGCAGCTGTTGTGTGAACATCGGGAACTCTCTTGTGTTGAACCTTGACTTGTTTCCCTTTGTTACAAGGTTCACATACCATCTTTTCTCCTCCCCGAATCTGTGGTACGCCTCGTACTATCCCTTGATTGATCAGAGTGGCCAAGTTCCTGACATTCATATGACCTAGTCTCTGATGCCACATATTCAAATCATCTTTAGCACTGAAGCACTTAGTCGAGTTTTCCCACATATAACAGTTATTTCCAGTTCTGACTCCCCTTAAGATAACTTGGCCAGCTTCATTGATTGCCTTGCACTCTATGCTAGTAAATGTGACCGTTAACCCTTCATCACACAACTGACTCACACTAATCAGATTCGCCTTCAGTCCCTTGACCAAATACACGTTCATCAGCTGTGGTAGATCTGCTTCACATGTTTTCCCTTTCCCTTGAATAGCTCCATGACCACCATCTCCAAAAGTCACTTTTCCTCCTTTCAACACTTTGAGGCTAGCCAGATTGCTTCTCGGACCAATCATATGTTTGGAGCAACCACTATCAAAGTACCACGGACGTGTATCTTCCTGTTCTTCAGAGACAAAAGCCATACTGCATCGAAAATTAGGTCATGTTGTACTTCGTGATGCATTTCATGATGTAGTCTGCATCACATCAGCCTTTTCACCCAGATTTGATTTCGAAATCCATTCCAACTGAACCTACCTAGTTTTCTGAGTTGTTTCACCCTTTCCCGGAACTTGTAGCAGTATGCTTTGATATGTCCATTCCTTCCATAGAAATAGCACCCACTTCCTTGAGTTGTAGTACTGTTGAAGTTGTAGCCTGCTTGCTATGAGAAGCCTGCAGATACAAACTTGATCTCTTCAGATGCACCTGTGATTCTTCCAGTATATCCAAGTCCTCTGTGAGTCTGCTTGCTCCTTCCGTAGCTTAGAATCTTGTCCAACTGCTTCGTGCCAGCGAACATGTGAATCTTTTTGTACTGAAGATTAAGTTCAGCCTAAAGCTTGGCAGAGAGTTTCTTTTCTGAACTGAGTTCATGTTTTAGATTGTCTGCCTTTGTAGCCAAGTTGAGTTTTTCTTTTATCAAGGACACACTCTCTTGACTGAGTTTTCTCTCAGCCATGAGTTCATTCTGTAATGAGTCAACAAGTGCTTCAAGACGAAGTTTTTCCTTGATGAGAGCCTGATTTTCATATCCAATTCTGACCAGAGTGTCACGAACTTCCTGATAGCTTGTAGCAAGTTCATCCTCAGGTTCTTCTTCTAACTCAGGTTCAGACACCTTATCTTCCTCGAGCTCCATGATTCCAGCAAATGCAACAAAGTTGCTCACTTCTTCTTCTGAGTCACTTTCTTCTTCTTCTGATTCTTCTTCAGCCAGCATGGACCTCTCTTTTCTTTTCTTCTGATCATTAACACACTCCAGCTGAGTATGTCCAATCCCTTTGCAACCGAAACATTTGATTTCTCTTCTTTTGACCGTGGGACACTCTGTCTTGAAGTGTATCCTTTGCACTCATGACACTGAAGTTGGCTTCTCTTGGCTGATTTTTCACCTTCAGATTGTCTTTTGATGAAGCCTCCTTTTCTCTGTCCTTGATCTTGTTCAACTCTTCTCAAGGCTTTATCAAATCTTCTCACCAGCATGCTTACATGATCCTCATCATATGATTCCTGCAGTTTCTTTTCACATGAAGACAAGGCGAAGTTCTTTGGTTTCTTCAGTCCATCAAGCTCCATTTCATGAGCCTGCAGCATTCCAACAACTTCTCCAAAGCCCAGCTTCTCTGTGTCTTGTGACACATTCAGGGCCGATTTATATCCCATAAATCTAGCAGGCAGACATCTCAGAAATTTCTTCACCAGTTTCTTATCCTTGTATTTCTTACCAAGTGTTGAAGCTTCCTGAGCCAGTGAGCTTATCTTGGAACTGAAATCCGAGATGGTCTCATGCTCTTCCATTTTTAAATTCTCGAACTTTGATGCCAGCATGTCCTTTCTCGAATTCTGAACTTTCGTGGTTCCTTCAAAATGTGTTTGGAGGATATCCCACGCTTCTTTTGCTGTCTCACATCCCTGTATCAGTTCGAAGGTCTTCTTCGACACGCTGCAATGGATTGCTGTGAGAGCTCTTGAATTGAACTTAAATTTCTTTATCTCATCCTCTGTCCAGGTCTCTTCTGATTTAGCAACATCATTTCCTGCAGCATCTTTCGTTTTAGGCATTTCCCAGCCTGTTACAATAGCCTTCCAGGCAAGTATATCAATACCACCTATCACAGATTTCATCCTTGCTTTCCAGAATCCATAGTTTCCTGGGTCCAGAATCACCCTCGAACTGTTGACCAACTCCTGGTAACTTTCCATTTTCCTCCCTAAGATCTCACATGTTTAGTAGTACACACATATGAAGGCTCTGATACCAAATGAAAATGTAACAGCTACTACTACAGGATGTAAACCACGAATAACAGGGTTTATCTTCTCAAAAGAACTTCACTAGATTAATTATCAAGAGTACTTACAAGTCTTCTCTCAATCTCACAAATCTAGTGTCTTCTGTTCAAAGATCTATACACGATCTTAGAACCTCTCAACGCACCCCTTAGCCATTTGCTTTAGCTTTCTTACAAGAACCCTAAAACCTTTTTTGCTAAGTTATTGCTTTCAACGTGTTAACCTGATACAAAGGCTTAACACTCCCTATTTATACAAAATAGAACGTGGCTCATACTAGCACAAATCGCCAAGTGAAGATCCTAACAAATCTTCTGTGATAAGTTACATTCCCTATTTCTTAGGATAAGACTTAGGGAATATTCCTTATGTTGATATTCTTCGAGATCTTCTCTAAGATCCTCTTCCAGCTTGGATCTCGCATCCTAGTCCATCCACGTGGCATTGTGAGCTCGATCCACGTCATCTCTCATGCTCCATGTCGTCTAACTCCTTGGTCTGCTCGCCTGTATCACTTGCTGTGTTACTTCTCAACTGCTACAGAGGCTGCTTCAGCACAGCTGCATCTTCAGACGCCGTCGTCATCGGAGAGCCATCGCAGCGCCGTCGACCCAAGGAATCTCGATCTAAGGTGCGCTTGAGCTGTTTCTTTTGGCGCAAGCAATCTCTGCAACTCCTTCTCTCTAAGTCGCCGTCGACGACCGTTACTCCGATCTGCTCCGTCAGCCTTATCTTAGCACCACCGTTGATCAGCCGCCGTACGTTCACTGATCCGAGCAGCCGCCGGTGTTCGTCGTCTTCGCCGCACCGCCAGCCTTGTCTTAGCACCACCGTTGCTCAGCCGCCGTACGTTCACTGATCCGAGCAGCCGCCAGTGTTCGTCGTCTTGGCCTCACGTCTCCGCTTCTCTTTCACGATCGTGTAGCACCACCATGCTTGGTCAACTCAAGTCAATAAGAAGGTTGATATAATAGCAGATGCAAGGAGAAGAAGAAAGGATAGTTGTTAGACGTAAGAAATTAATTAATAGAGAGAATTAAATAAAAAGAGGACAAAGGATGAAGAAAAAAAAAAAAAAAAAAGAGGAAGACATCGACTATGTAATTATTCAGATTAGATTAGATTTATGTTTAATAGTGAGGATCCATGATTGATATAGGTCTGGATGGGTAACCTGGTTGGATATATAATTATTCAGATTCATTAAGGGTTTACATGACTTTACATGCGTTTTGGTTTTTAAAAAAAAACAAAAAGAATATGTTTTTTATAAGGAGAAGATTTGAGCATTTTTGAAGATAGAGAAGAGCATATGAGAGCATTATCAATGGGAGAAACCTATTTGAGTTTCTTAACTAATATTTAATTATAAAATTTAAGTTAAGAATTCCTGTTAAGAAATTTTTGTTTTTTTGCTCAAAAAATAAAAAAAAATTAATAATTTTGTTTTATTTTAAATAGAGTTTATTTTTTTAATTAAACATAGTTGACATAACAACATAACATTTTAAAAATAGATTTTGAAATGAGATCCACATGTGCACTTCCGTTTCCAAAATTATAAACATACTATATTTTATAAAAGCAAAATTATATTGCATTTCATGAATTTTAAAACATACAAAATATTGCCGAAACTTCAGGAAAAAAAGTTTAGAATTTTAGAATCTTAAAAAAAAAATTTAATATGTAAAGATTCCAATTCATTAATATGTAAAAAAAAGTTTAGAATTTTAAAGTTAAAGTTAAGAAAAAGTTTAAAAAGAAAAAAAGGTAAGAATTTGTTTTAAAAGTTAAAGTTAAGAAAAAGTAAAAAAAAAATAATCTGGCAAAAAAAAAATCGGCGAATTAGGGATTGACACGTGGCTACGAATAGTGTAAGAACCCCTTAAGAACCGGTTCTTAAAACTCTTATTTAAGAACCGGTTCTTACACGGTTCATAATTTATTTATTATTTTTTTTTTTTTTGGTTAAGAACCCCATCAAAAACCCCCCAATAACGATGCTCTTAAGTCTCTAAAAATACACCCCAGTGTCGGATATTTTTTCTCTCAACAAATTTTACTAAATTTCTCTAGGTTTTCCCTATGTTTTCCTCATCGGATTTTTCTCAAAGTTCACACCTTTTTCCAAAGTTCTCACCTTTCTTAGCAAAACAACCCTAAAGGTCCGATCTCTGCATAAAAGACTCAGCCTTTAAGCTGTTTTTGATCCAAGACCACCATTTTCCTTCGTCTCTTCGGAGGTCATTTCACTCCTTCCTCCGAGACAAACCCTCTTTTCCTGTCTCTCTTGGCCAAGGACCACTACACAACTACATGAAAAGCCTGAGTACTCCGTGAACCACCCATTTTTTCCGGCCTGGACTCAACCATTTTTCCATTCCCTTTCGTATCCTGAGTTTTTTAGGTTTCCGACCTCTGTCCCATTGTCTCCGTTCTCGTTTCTTTTTTTTTTCTAACTTCAGGGCCGGAGAATCTTCCCTTCGTGTTTTCCGGAGACTTCACGCTTCTACTGTTTTTGTAGGAGATTTTCTTCCCGGTGGACCGAACTTCACTCTCAAGACTACTCTCAAGATCCACTCTCGGAGGAGCCGACCCTCAAAGACCTCAACCACGGATTGCCCAGATTTCGCCCTTGAGTGAACTCAGAAGCGGTCCGGACTAGCAAAAATCAGCTACACCCCGTTCCCGAGGAAAAGAGTCCGCTTGATGGTCCATTTTCAAGCCCAAGACCCAGATCTTGGAGAACGTGGCAAGCCCGGCATTTTTTACCCGAAACATTAGGGCTGGACCGGCTGGTTAATTTGTTTTGAAGAAAATATTAGAGTTATGACATATTTGATAGTGTATTAAGACCTTCTAATTCCCGATTAGTTAGTGTTTAATATCTATGATTGCTGATTTGTTAGAATAATTTAATATATATGGTTGGTAAAGTTAAGATCTATGGTGCACGATTTGTTAGAGTTTAATATATATGGTGGCTGATTTGTTAAAGGTTAATATCTAGTCTTGATCATTGGTGAACCATGGTGCAAGAAAACCCACTCTCTTTTGCACAAGGGTATATGAATGCCTTCGTCCTAAGAGTTTAACTAGGATCTTATTAATATGATGCCTTTATAAGTGTAGTTTAACAATTTGTATTAGGCGTTTTAATTGAGTTAAAAAAAATTACCGTAGTACACACCCATTGTTGGCTTTCTGCAAGGTACAACAAGCACTGGTTGGCTATCATGTATGATTAGGCATTTCATGCAGTGCATTGCCGCATTCAACTAGGGCAAACAAACAAAAATTATGGACATGTCGACTTACGCTATGTTCATTAATAATATCATATTCAATTTTATAATTATAAGTTCATAATATTTTCAAAAAAATTGATACCCGATACCCGATATTTACCCACGCATAATAGAATTATGATACCTTTACCTGACTCTAAGGTCATGGGTATCCAATTTTTGGAGACGGGTATGAGTCGGGTAAAGGGGAGTGTTGTGATATGTGTGATGTTGATTTAATTTTCAGGGTTGAGAACGTGAACCGGATAAATTGATGAAGACCAAAGTATTGTGTTGGTTTGATTAAACCGGAAGTGGAAGAAAGTTTTTACTTTTAAAGAATGACCTAAATGCAAATACAGCATAGTATTTTCTTCTTCTTCTTCGATATAACAGAAGAAACGGAACAATCGGATATTATCACCATTGTTGTAAAGCTCTGAGTTCTTTGAGCTGATATACTTCTCTCATAGTGGATTGCCGGATTGAATCGGCCCCAGACGTAGGCTTAATCACATCGATTAAGTTGAACTGGGTATCATTGTGTTCGTGTTCTTTCGTTTGTTCTTGCTTTAAATTTCAGAAATTGTTAAACTGAGATTCGATTGTGTGAGAGATTGTGAGTATTTGAAGTCGGAATTCGTTTGATATAGAGGCGAATCGTAACAGGGATGAGTTGGGTAATTGAAGACGGGTAACAAGTCAGGTAACGAGACGGGTATTTAAAAAAAATTGATACATGATACCCAACACTTACCTACGGCTAATAGAATTATGATACATTTACCCGACCCTAAGGTCACGGGTACCCAATTTTCGGAGACGGGTATGAGTCGGGTAACGGGTTGAAGACGGCTAACGGGTATGAGTGTCCTACATAAAGATAATGTCTGTCTCCTTTTCGAAAGATTAGAAAAAGTCTCTTTTATGGAAGATGTATATATACACGGGCTCATCTTCTTCTCCTCCTCCTCATCTCCCATCATTACCCTTAACCAGACCTCATATTTACACCTCCATACCCTACTTCACCATTCCTGAAGCAACAAAACAACGCAATATTCTCATCTTCACAGTCTCTGCTTCTTCTTCTTTATCTTCACAATCCACACAAACCAAGAAGGTATGGAAAAAACAACCGGAGAACCCAACATCGTTGCGGAAACATCGGAGGTACCAAAGATCTTCCTTTCTCGATCACAAAGTCGACATGGACGAGCTTCTAGCTTCGATTCACCAGACCCAGAACGAAGAAGAGCTTTTTTCTCTGCTTTCTTCTTACAAAGACAGACAATTGTCTATACGGTTTATGGTTTCGCTTCTTTCCCGGGAAAAAGACTGGCAGAGATCACTTGCGTTGCTCGATTGGGTTCACGAGGAAGCTAAGTACACAGCTTCGGTTTTCGCCTACAACGTCGTTCTTCGAAACGTGCTAAGAGCTAAGCAATTCGACATTGCACACGGGCTGTTCGACGAAATGCGTCAGAGAGCTCTTGCTCCTGATAGGTATACTTATTCGACGCTGATTACTTCGTTTGGCAAAGAAGGTATGTTCGATTCGGCTTTGTCTTGGCTTCAGAAGATGGAGCAAAACCGTGTTTCAGGTGACCTTGTTTTGTATAGCAACCTCATCGAGCTTTCTAGGAGGCTCTGTGATTACTCAAAGGCTATTTCGATTTTCTCGAGGTTAAAGAAATCCGGTATTACTCCTGACCTTGTCGCTTATAACTCGATGATCAATGTGTATGGAAAGGCCAAATTGTTCAGAGAGGCGCGTTTACTGATAAAGGAGATGAAGGAAGCTGGTGTCGCACCAAACACAGTTAGTTACTCCACTCTTTTGAGTGTTTATGTTGAGAACCAGAAGTTTCTAGAAGCTTTATCGGTTTTCGCAGAGATGAAAGAGGTGAATTGCCCGCTGGATCTCACGACTTGCAATATAATGATCGATGTCTATGGTCAGCTCGACATGGTGAAAGAAGCTGATAGGTTGTTTTGGAGTTTGAGGAAAATGGATATAGAACCAAATGTTGTTAGCTACAACACTATCCTCCGTGTTTACGGTGAGGCTGAGCTTATTGGTGAAGCCATTCATCTTTTCAGGTTGATGCAGAGGAAAGACATTGAACAGAACGTTGTTACGTACAACACGATGATTAAGATCTACGGGAAAACTCTGGAGCACGAAAAGGCCACGAATCTTGTTCAAGAGATGCAGAGCCGAGGAATTGAACCTAACGCGATTACCTACTCGACGATTATATCAATATGGGGAAAAGCTGGGAAGTTGGACCGAGCTGCGATGCTGTTTCAGAAGCTGAGGAGCTCGGGTGTGGAAATCGACCAAGTTCTATATCAAACAATGATTGTAGCTTATGAAAGAGTTGGTCTAATGGGTCATGCTAAGCGTCTGCTTCAAGAACTAAAGCGCGCGGATAATATCCCTAGGGAAACCGCTATCACGATTCTGGCTAAAGCCGGGAGAACGGAAGAGGCGACATGGGTTTTCCGTCAAGCTTTTGAATCCGGGGAGGTAAAAGACATAACGGTATTTGGCTGTATGATCAGTCTTTACTCGAGAAACCAAAGGTACGTAAATGTCATCGAAGTGTTTGAGAAAATGAGAAGCGCTGGTTATTTTCCGGATTCAAACGCGATAGCTATAGTGTTGAACGCGTACGGGAAGCAAAGAGAGTTTGAGAAAGCGGATACGGTTTACAGAGAAATGCAAGAGGAAGGATGTGTTTTCCCTGATGAAGTTCATTTCCAAATGCTGAGTTTATACTCGTCGAAGAAAGATTTTGAGATGGTTGAATCGTTGTTTGAGAGATTGGAATCTGATCCTAATGTCAATAGTAAGGAGTTGCATTTGGTTGTGGCGGCTTTGTATGAGAGAGCAGATAAACTAAACGATGCTTCAAGAGTCATGAATCGAATGAGAGAACGAGGAATTTTAGAGCCGTTTTCTGGATGAAACATGTCTAATGATTCTTGTGCTATCTTTGAGTAAACAATCTAATATGTTCATTTTCTTTTAGTCTTACACTTGTTCTCTTGTGTATCCGGGAAAAAAAAAATCAAAACGAAACGAAACTCGAACCAAACCGAAAAGAGAAAAAAGTCGAATCAAACACTTTAGGAGGGTTTATAGGTTGATGGATTTAGAAATCATTGTAAGATTTACTGGTTTTTAAATAGAGAAATATTCTAAAATAACATAATTTTTTTTCCCAAACCTAGCATCATAAATTTAAAATTCTAAAAATAGCACAAATAATAATGTAAAAATATTTGCTTACCTAAAATAATATTAAACATTATGTTTGAGTTTACTATTTTTAATTTAGGGTTTAGTTTCTCCCCATTAATAAATGATTTTAGGTTATTTTAATATTAAATTTGTGCTATTATTGTCAAAATTTGTGCTATTATTATAATTTTCAACTAGTGATGCTAAGTTTGGAATACAAGTTTTAAAATGTGCTATTTTTGTCAATTGCCTTTTTAAATATAATATGTGTATTTTAATTAGTATTTGTAAATTTATAGATTTTTCTTTGGATTTAAATGTTGGCTTCAAATGGTGGCCAAAGGGATGCAGCATTTATAAGTAATTTTTTGTACATATGATTCCTTTTCATTCCAACTTTTTTAGGGAATTATACAACAAAAATATTCCTTATCAAATTTGAGAATGAACAATAAAGAAATAAATAATTTGCGGTTGACCTTCGAGAGCCATGCTTATATTTATGAAATTTGTATCCGCGAGTGAAGTACATTAGGGCAGTAGTGATCTTCGCAATTGGTTCTTGAACAACCTCATGCAACCATAGTGGCAAGGGCTGGTTTGCACATCCATTCATTACCTACATATATATAATTTGAATAACAATTAATTAATTTTAACAAATTATATTAAAAATATTCGTGAAATGATAGATAACTTATATATATATATGTATGTATATATATCTTACGTACATAGTATTTTAACCATCCAGCAAAGTCACGTTCTTTGTACTTCTCATAATCTTTTTCAAGTAAACCGGGATAGGCTTCTCGGATATGGATGTCAAAAACGCTGCAATAATTTTTTATAAAACTAATTAAACAACGAGTGAGATATATAAATGTAAGTAATCTAAGTGCAGCTAATTAATTAATACCTCTCAAACGGTTGAACAAAATCACAATTTCGCAATATATAATTGTGAGCTGCACGACAATGTTCATGGTCTTCCCACCAAACTTCTTTCAACTTTCCAGCAAGTCTCCCTATTTGGGCGAAGATATCCGGGACATCAACGTTATACGTAGGTGCAACCCCACCATCGTCATATCTTCTAGGAGCGGTTTTTTTTCGTTCTGACGGTTGGGCTAAAGTAGTATGACGCGAAGTGAGATGTTTCCTCGGTCAAACTACCTGCAACGATGGAACCCTCCACTCTTGCAAGATTTTTGGCATTTACTTTCAAATGTCCCATGAATCGCTCGAACGGGTACATCCATCGGAATTGCACGGCCCCCCCAAGAGCTGCTTCATATGGTAGGTGGATTGGGAGATGTTCTATGACGTCAAAAAATGAAAGTGGAAATATTTTTTCTAAATTACACAGCAAAACAGGTATATTATTGAGTAATTGCGCTATGCCATCCTCAGTCAGTGTTCGAGTGCATAGATCCCTGAAAAATGCTCCAATGCTTACCAATAATATATATATGTAATTAAATAAGAAAATTATATTATAAATACATATTTAAATACTTGTTTACCCGCAATTGCTTCGTGAACAGCTGTCGGTAAGAGCTCGAGTAATGCAAATGGTAGTAATCGCTGCATGAATACATGGCAATCGTGGCTCTTCATACCGGAAAATTTATTGCCTTGCTCTATGCATCTAATTGAGAATTTGGACAAATATCCATCAGGGAACTTTACTTCTGAACCAACCCAGTCAAACAACGCTCGTTTCGCATCCGTAGACAATCGAAAAGTTGGAATCGGCATTTTTCCGTTTTGTGTAATATGCAACTCGCTTCTTACACATATTTCGGCCATGTCCAACCTTGATTTCATTTTGTCTTTAGTCTTTCCCTTGACATTCAAAATCGTATTCATGATGTTATCGGAAAAAAAAATTTGGATGTGCATCACATCAAGGTTATGTCGTAATAGAAGATCCTTCCAATATGGCAGTTCCCAAAAAATACTTTGTTTGTGCCAATTGTGAGAAACGTTATATCCGTCAGGCATGTTTGCCTTAGTGTGCCAATTGCCCCCACGTTTACATGTTTCTTGAGCACCGTAATAATCAATCTGCTCAAACAAATCATTCCCTGAAAGATAGACAGGGGGGGGGGGAACACGCACGACCTTGTTCTTCCTAAACAACTTCTTGTTCTTACGATGCGGATGATGCATGGGAAGAAACCGACGATGACAGTCATACCAACATGGTTTCCTTCCATGCTTCAACTGGAAGGCCTCTGACCGATCAAGGCAATATGGACAAGATAACCTTCCATGCGTAGTCCACCCCGATAACATTCCATACGCCGGGAAGTCACTAATGGTCCACAATAGCACAGCACGCATCTTGAAGTTCCTTTGCTGCGAATAATCGAATGTGCGAACACCTGTATACCACAACTGTTTCAACTCATGAATCAAATGTTGGAGGAATACATCAAGGGATCGCTTCGGATTCTTAGGACCGGGTACTAGAATACTCATGAACAAAAATTCTCGTTGCATGCACATTTCCGGAGGAAGATTGTATGGCGTCAATATGACAGGCCATAGAGAATATTGTCTCCCGGACATACCAAATGGACTAAATCCATCGGTGCATAAGCCAAGATAGACATTCCTGCTCTCGTTAGCAAAGTCCGAATGTACAGTCTGAAAGTGTTTCCACGCCTTTGCATCTGACGGATGCGTAACCTCCCCATCCTCCGTGGTATGTTGTGCATGTCATCTCATTGCCGCCGATGTCCTTTCTGATTGTTATAACCGTTTCAATCTATCGGTGATTGGCAAGTACCACATACGTTGGTATGCAACGCTGGTCCTTCCAGTAGTTGGTTGATATCTCGGCTTCCCACAAAATCGACATTCCTGCAACTTAT
The DNA here is from genome assembly GCA_030161315.1 of Eutrema japonicum. Lineage (NCBI taxonomy): Eukaryota > Viridiplantae > Streptophyta > Magnoliopsida > Brassicales > Brassicaceae > Eutrema > Eutrema japonicum. Next base: position 52,753,223 of record BSQW01000011.1, read on the forward strand.
CATCATCTTTCCAGAAAATCATGCAATTGTCAATGCATACGTCAATCATTTCTGATGGTAATCCAAGACTCGCAACCAACCTCTGTATTTCATAGTAACTCTCAGCGGAAATATTATCTTGTGGCAAATACTCTTTAATTAGCTCAGCCCATGAATCCGTGCAAATCTCATTTAGTTTATGATCACTTTTAATTGTCATCATCCTAGATGCCAATGATAGTTTAAAATGCCCTTCTCTACATCCATCGTAGATGGGCTGCTTCGCAGCGTCTAACATATCATAAAAACGCTTTGCTTCTATGTTGGGTTCTTCCATAGTATTATCATCAGCAAATGCAGTTGTACTTTCATGAAATGCATCTGTAACCATATCATGAAACCTATTTCCCTGTTGATACCATTCATCAATATTTCCGAATAAATGATCATGCCCATAATTATAACTAGGTTGATCAACGCCATGACGGTTGGTTTTTTTTTTCTGATGTGCATCACATCAAGGTTATGCCGTAATAGAAGATCCTTCCAATATGGCAGTTCCCAAAAAATACTTTGTCTGTGCCAATTGTAAGAAACGTTATATCCGTCAGGCATGTTTGCCTTAGTGTGCCAATTGCCCCCACATTTACATGTTTCTTGAGCACCGTAATAATCAATCTGCTCAAATAAATCATTCCCTGAAAGATAGACGGGGGAACACGCACGACCTTGTTCTTCCTAAATAACTTCTTGTTCTTACGATGCGGATGATGCATGGGAAGAAACCGACGATGACAGTCAAACCAACATGGTTTCCTTCCATGCTTCAACTGGAAGGCCTCTGACCGATCAAGGCAATATGGACAAGATAACCTTCCATGCGTAGTCCACCCCGATAACATTCCATACGCCGGGAAGTCACTAATGGTCCACAATAGCACAGCACGCATCTTGAAGTTCCTTTGCTGCGAATAATCGAATGTGCGAACACCTGTATACCACAACTGTTTCAACTCATGAATCAAAGGTTGGAGGAATACATCAAGGGATCGCTTTGGATGCTTAGGACCGGGTACTAGAATACTCATGAAAAAAATTCCTGTTGCATGCACATTTCCGGAGGAATATTGTATGGCGTCAATATGACAGGCCATAGAGAATATTGTCTCCCGGACATACCAAATGGACTAAATCCATCGGTGCATAAGCGAAGATAGACATTCCTGCTCTCGTTAGCAAAGTCCGAATGTACAATCTGAAAGTGTTTCCACGCCTTTGCATCTGACGGATGCGTAACCTCCCCATCCTCCGTGGTATGTTGTGCATGCCATCTCATTGCCGCCGATGTCCTTTCTGATTGTTATAACCGTTTCAATATATCGGTGATTGGCAAGTACCACATACGTTGGTATGCAACGCGGGTCCTTCCAGTAGTTGGTTGATATCTCGGCTTCCCACAAAATCGACATTTCTGCAACTTATCATCATCTTTCCAGAAAATCATGCAATTGTCAATGCATACGTCAATCATTTCTGATGGTAACCCAAGACTCGCAACCAACCTCTGTATTTCATAGTAACTCTCAGCGGAAATATCATCTTGTGGCAAATACTCTTTAATTAGCTCAGCCCATGAATCCGTACAAATCTCATTTAGGTTATGATCACTTTTAATTGTCATCATCCTAGATGCCAATGATAGTTTAGACTGCCATTCTCTACATCCATCGTAGATGGGCTGCTTCGCAGCGTCTAACATATCATAAAAACGCTTTGCTTCTATGTTGGGTTCTTCCATAGTCTTATCATCAGCAAATGCAGTTGTACTTTCATGAAATGCATCTGTAACCATATCATGAAACCTATTTCCCTGTTGATACCATTCATCAATATTTCCGAATAAATGATCATGCCCATAATTATAACTAGGTTGACCAACACCATGACGGTCGCACATGGTTGGCTTGTCGCCTGGTACATGAATGCTCGCAACCCGTCCCGATACTCTTTCGTCACTTCACCCGTCCCTGGATCTCTTTGATTGTACATCCATGATCGTAATGCGTATATTTCGTGTCCCGAAGACATTTTTTAAACACCCACCACTAAAAATATATTTCTCAAAATTTTTTTTTTTTTTTTTTTGTTTTTTGTTTTCGAAGTTGTTGTGTTATGAGAGCTCTCAACGTGATCTGTATTTATAGGATTTCAAAAAAAATTGCGACGGATTTTCTATGGTAATTTGCAACGGATTTGCTACGGAAAAGGAATTTGCAAGGGATTTGCAACAACTTTGCGATGGAAATTAATTTTTCTTTTAAACGTGGTCCACCTACCTCACCTAACTAGATCCATCGCAAATCCCTTGCAAATTTCCGTAGCAAATCCGTCGCAATTTTGCGAGGGAAACTTGCCGTCGCAAAATTGCGACGGATTTGCGACGACCACTATAGTCCTCGCTAATCCCTCGCAAATTTGCAACGAATTTGCGACGACCTTTTGTCCTTCGCAAATTTGCGAGGGATTTGCGACTCTAGACGGTCCCTCGCACTTTCGTCGCAAATATGTTGCAAAATCGTCGTAATTTGCGACGACCCTTTCCCTCGCAAAATAGCGACGGATTTGCGACGACTAGTTAGTCACTCGCAAATCCCTCACAAATCCCTCGCAAAGTTGCGACGGATATTATCCATCGCAAATTCCATTGCAAATCGATTGTTTTCTTGTAGTGAAAGGTGATTGTATACACCGATCTCGCGGCCCTAAGATACATTCTTGCAAAGAAAGACACAAAGCCAAGGCTACTCCGTTGGATCTTGCTTCTACAAGAGTTTGACTTGGAGATAGTTGACAAGAAGGGGATAGAGAATGGAGTCTCGGATCACTTGTCTAGAATGAGGATTGAAGACCTTGTCCCGATTGATGATAAGCTCCTCGAGGAGAGTCTCATGGTTGTTGGTGTCTTGAAGAAAGGGGTTGAGGCCGTGCGAGGACTAGAGAGTGTCAATTAGTTACAAGATTAGAAACTACCGTGGTTTGCGGACCTAGTGAACTACTTAGTGTGCGGAAAGGAACCGCCTTTGGATGGGTATAAGATGAAGAGGTTCTTCCACGACGTGACGAGATACTATTGGGACGAGCCCTACTTATACAAGTTGTGCTCGGATGGTTTGTATAGGAAATGCGTGGTGGAAGAAGAAGTCCAAGGGATCCTACTCCATTATCACGGGTCAAGCTATGGTGGGCATCATGCATCCTACAAAACCGCTACAAAGGTCTTGCAATCCAGTTTTTGGTGGCCTTCATTATTTAAGGATGCGCACCTCTTTGTCTTCACATGTGATGCGTGCCAAAGGAAAGGGAACATTGGGAGGAGAGATGAGATGCCCCAAAACCCAATCCTTGTGGTGGAGATGTTTGACGTATGGGGCATCGATTTTATGGGACCTTTCCCGTCATCATATGGTAACCAATACATATTTGTGGCAGTTTATTACGTCTCTAAATGGGTGGAAGCCATTGCAAGCCCGAGCAACGATGCTAAGGTCGTTCTAAAACTGTTCAAGTCCGTTATCTTCCCAACATTCGAAATTCCAAGGGTGGTCATTAGTGATGGGGGTAGTCATTTCATCAACAAAGTGTTTGAAAGTCTACTTAAGAAGCATGGTGTGAGGCATAAGGTAGCAACACCGTACCATCCTAAAACGAGTGGCCAAGTAGAAGTATCCAACCGGCAAATCAAAGCCATATTAGAAAAGACGGTTGGGGGTTCAAGAAAGGATTGGGCCAACAAGTTGGATGATGCTTTATGGGCATACCGGACTGCTTTTAAGACGCATATAGGGACTACACCATTCAACTTGCTATATGGGAAGTCATGCCATCTACCGGTTGAGTTGGAGTACAAGGCCTTATGGGCGGTGAAGCTTCTTAATTTCGACATCAATACCGCACAAGAGAGGAGGTTAATCCAACTTCATGAGTTAGAGGAGACTAGGCTTGAAGCCTATGAGAGCTCGAGGATCTACAAGGAACGGACCAAAGCTTTCCATGACAAGAAGGTCTTGCGTAAGGACTTCAAGGTTGGAGACTTGGTGCTATTGTTCAACTCCCGGTTGAAGCTTTTTCCCGGGAAGCTCAAGTTGAGGTGGTCGGGTCCGTTTGAGGTTAAGAAAATAAGGCCATATGGAGCCGTGATACTTGTTAACAACGAGGGCCAAGATTTCATTTCAAATGGCCAAAGGCTCAAACTCTACCGAGCAAATCAAATCGTCGAAAAGGGAGGCTCGATCCCTCTCAATGATGTCCCCCTAGCTTGAGAACGGTAATAAACGTCGAACTTAGTGACGTTAAACAAAGTGCTTTTGGGAGACACCCCAAGCTTATCATTGTATATATTTCTTTTTTGTTTATCTCTTTTTCTATCTTTGCTAAATCTTTTTGATGTTTTTGTTAAGTGTGCATAGGGGTTCCGAGGTCAAGGGTGAATACCGAGGAGAGATACCGACGAGTGACGTCGGTATGGACTTGCCAAGGGACCAATACCGACGTCACAGATCGGTACAACACGTCGGTATGGAAACAGGAGGAAAATCTCCTTAACACCGATCTGTTGCACCGAGGAGTGACCTCGGTATGTCAATACCGAGGAATGACGTCGGTATTCAACAAAGAATTTGAAAATAAAAATCAGTCAATACCAAGGTACAATATCGATGAGTGACCTCGGTATTGACCAATTTTCTTCAAAAATTTCGGTACCCACCCAGGTAAGATCCGACTCGACCCAGGTAAGTCTTCTTCTTCTTCTTCCACGCGACATTAGCCCCATTTTTCAACCTATTTTCGCGATAAAAGGCAAAATTTCATCACATCTCCCTCTTTTCTCAACCAAATTTCACAATTCCAAGCCCCATAATCTCGATTTTCACTGCTCTTTTTGGATTTATCATCATTCCAAGCATTTAATTCCAATCCCCGAATGTATTATTCAATTAAATTTTCGAAAACCATAGTTTTGTTCTTAAGAAAATATTCCTTGAATGTGGTTTGATATTGCTTTTCACTTGTACAAATACCTTGGGGATGGTTTATCTATGCTTAAACTTGATTATTTATGTTCAATTTGTTGATGGTTTGATGAAAATTTGAGAAATTGAAATTTTGAGAATTAGGGATTGTGAATTGGAATAATTTGCTTGTTAAGTGTAAATTGTCACCTTGGTACGTTGCTCTTAGTTCATCTTTTGGTGAACCCTTGTTGATTTGATAAGAAATTATACTTATGCTCATAAATTGTCTCAAGGATATTTGTAGGTACAATGTCTGACAAGGGCGCTCCATCGACACGGGCACGAACCAAGGTTTCGACAGTAGGGAAAGGGAAAGGAATTGCCCAAGCTACGGCCGCGGAAAATGGAAAAGGGATTGCCAAAGGTAGTACGAAAGCAAAGGCTAAAACCGCGGCTATGAGCTCTAAAGCCAAGAAAACGGCCAAGGGAAAATGCAAGAGAGTCGACGAGGTCAAAGAAGAGGTCGAGAGTGAGAACTCAAGTGGAAAAATCCCGGAAGTGCCACGGGCAAAGCCAACTGAGCAAGATTACTTCGACAAGTTTTGCCTAATGAAGTTCGAGCAAGGCAAATTTGTCGATGCGGAGGTGATGGATAAGATGGGAATAAGTGACGAAGTGTGGACTCTTTTTGAGAATATGGGGCTAAGGAAGTTCATGAGCATGAAGCATGAATCTTTCAAGGCACTCTCCAACAAGTTCCTAGCCACCCTTCGAGCTAAGTTCTACGACACGGAAGATGCAAATTCTGGGTTTGGCATTTTAAAGTTCGGGCTCATGGGCACTACCTACACCGTCACTTTCCGCGAGCTTTGCGAGATATTCGGGTTTAGAGAAGAAGGTACCTACGGCGGACAATACTTAGATTATCCGCGACTCGAGCTCCGAAATCTTTGGGCAACGATTGCCTCCGGGGAATTTGAGGCCGGCACCTCTAAGAGTGCAAGCATACGGCACCCGGCTATTCGCTACGCGCACAAGGCATTGGTCCACAATTTCTACCACAAGGTGGAGATTGACACGGTTACTACGGAGGAGATGGAGTTGTTGGGGCTTGGTCTAAAGCCCATTCTCCCCATTCTCCGCAATGGTAAAGCGTTCGAGGGGCCGGAGAGACTTCCTTGTCTCGCAACACACTTGGTGAGATACTTGTTCGCTTACCGGAATTGGGTTTGGAAAACAAAGTCAAAGAAGGCCGCAATTTGCATCGGATGGATCATAACGCCTATTCTCTTGGCAAAGGGCATCAATGTGTCGGTTAGTGCCAATGAGTGGAAATCTTTGGATGCGGCCTACCTTTCAAAGACTAAGTTCTTCAAGGGATATATCGAAGGCAAGATGGCTTACAACCTCCAACTCACCGAGACATCTATGGCGCAAGTCCTCTTGCCTAATCCCGCGCTCACCAACTTCCATGATCCGAGGAACATCATGCTCATTCCTCCCCAAGAGTACCTCTACAACTCCACCGTCGATCCGCCTATACAAGCCTTCCGCAAAAGAACACAATGGAGAACCGCTACCGAGAAATCTCTTGATCTCGATGAGGAAGTACCAAATGAGTCGTCGCCCGAGACCGTGTACGGTAGTGAGCGCTACCACAAGATACGCTCACCACCAAACTCGTCTCCTCCAACGCATGTGCAAGTGGCAAAACAAAAACATGAAGAAGATGGTCAAGACGATCAAGTCTTTGAAGAAGACGGTTAAAGCCATGGGACAAACCATCAATGAGCTCAAGGACGGAGGTTGCGGAGCGAGTTCATCAAGGGCCGGTGAAGGAGGGGATGTTGTCATGAACACAAACCTCGCGCCTCGAGGAGAGGATTGTGCATTGGTCATGAGTACTAGCCGACCCACGGCCTGACCGGATCAAGCAACAAAGAGGAGAGCGATGCAGTCCCCGTCTCCCATTCAAGTAATCCATCTTACTCATTGGGGTCTTCGTCCCCATCTTAAAGCTTCTAGGTACGAATCCAAAACTCTTGTATATATTTTTCTTTTAAAGTCTTGCATTGTATAGTTTTCTCTTGTTTTTGGTCCTTTCCTTAGGCTTATTTCACACCGAGACGGTGTGATTTAAGTTTGGGGGAGGGACCGGTATCTAATGACATTTACTTTGTCTTATTTTGAATTTGCATCTTGAGTCTCATGGATACATCTAAGGCATAGAAAAACCAAACAAATTTGAAAAAAAATTTGAAAATGAAAAGACCAAAATAAGTCATTTAGGACGAATTTGCACTTCATGTAGGATTGAGTCTAGATGCATAGCACGTAGATAATGCATTGTATGTGCATTAGGAGCTAGAATTATTCCTCCTTGTGAAGTGTCGCTTTAAGAGTTTATGTCTTATGCTCTAGATCTTGTGTGCGAAATCAAGGTCGAACTATGTTTGGATCTCATGACTCATTACTTAGGTTTTAGCCGAAGCAAGTTTCGATTTGAATCCAATCCTATCTAAGTGAGAACCTTAATTTTGACACATTCAAATATCGTGTTCATGCATTGCATAATGGACTCATGGATCCCGCATACATACTTGGGTCATCTTATCACTTTTTACCACTCTTGTTGGCCCAAGTAGCCAATTCCCACCTTTGGAATGGTTCACTCCACCTAAAACTCAACCTTCTTTCAAGCCTACATGTTTAGTGAGCGTTGTGAGGCCTTATTTTTGAATGGACTTAGCAAAAAGTGTTGGGTCTAGAGCGACAAGAAAAGGCTTTCATGTAGAACTAGCTCGCACATAATGAGCTAGATTAGGCTAAGTTAGATAAGATGGTATTTGAGACGAGGGGAATGGTTGAAAAAGAAGGAAAAGAAAGGTTTTGGGATTGGAAAAGTGGAAAGAAAGGAAGAGATTCAGAAGGATGACTAGGGGAAGCAATAAGATTGTAATGGTTGGCAAGAATATATGTGGTTTAGCTCTAAAGTGTTGAAAATATAGTCTCTAGTTGTGAAAAGAAAGAAAATAAGCCAAAATGGCTAAGGCAAGTCATGAAGAAAAATGAGAGAGACTAAAGAATCTAAAAGAGGAGCTAGTCCAAGGAAAGTGAAGAAAGCCAAACCATTGGTTGAAGAAGAAACCCCCTAAATGCTTATGGAAAAAGAAAGATGAGGAAGAAATGTGGAATAAGAAGGCAAAAATGCCTTGAGAAGGGTAGATAGGATTGGTTCCTTGTGGGTTTAGAATTAGGGTCGAATTTGCGTTGGGACATTGGGTAGATGGAAGTCTAGCCTTGTATGCATCGATTGCTTTTCACCCTTAGCATTTTGCCAAGGTCCATTCCTTCAATGAGAGATCCCTTGTTCGGAAACCGCCTCATGCATTGAGATCATCTTTGTCTCAAAACCGTATCCTTAGCCAAATGAGTTTATTTGCATTGCATGAACATGATCCACTAAGAAACCGCTAATTGAATGTCAAAGGATTGGATGATAGGAAGGCTTGTGTAGGTTGAGGCTTAAGCTTAATTTATGTAAGGATGGACATGGCTAGCCCCTTTTGAGTAGACATGTTTGATCGTACATTAGAGTTTGCACTTGGACATGAACTATTTTAGTGATGCTTTTGCTTGAGGACAAGCAAAGAAGTAAGTTTGGGAGAATTGATATCATCATATTTTGCATCATTCTAGCATCTGTTTCATTTAGGTTTCGAGTCATTTGCATATAGTTCGTGTTATCTCCTTAGCATTTTAATCATTTTAGGAGTCTAATGTGTCCACATTTAGTCCTAGAGAGTCCTTGCATGTTTTGGATCGTATTTCAGGTGCTTCGGAGGAGATTCGAGACCCGAGGAGAGAAGACAGAGACTGTACTGACGTCACTGGTCGGTACCTCTCATCGGTATTGAAGGCAGAAGGATTGCACCGAGGTCACTGCTCGGTGCAACTGATCGGTATAGAAGACGGAGGAAGGCAGCCCCAGTACCGACGTGCAACACTGAGGAGTGACGTCGGTATCGAAGCTTCAGGGGATTGTACCGAGATCACTGCTCGGTACAACTAATTGGCTGCTCTCGGAGGAAACCCGGGGGGAAAATTCCTTAATATCGAGCAAAGATACCAAGGACTGACCTCGGTATCCATCGAAGAAACATCAAGCATCTCCCCTCAATACCGATGTCACTGCTCGGTACCCCTCATCGGTGCACAAACCCAGGCTCAATACCGAGGTGTTGTACCGACGAGTGACCTCGGTATTGGCCGACCATAACTTTTTATCCATCTAAACCGGGTCGGTACACGGTTTGTCCCGGGTCGACCCGGTTCGACACTGTTCACTATTTATGCCCAAAAACCTAATTTTGATAGGTTAAGTCTTTTCTTAAGCCAAAACCCTCTCTAAGAGTATTTTGTAAGAGATTGATCCTTTTGTTGAATGCAATTTGAGTATTGTTTTCTTGATTGAATCCATATATCTTCTACTTTCTAATCATCAAATCATCTTGATCATGAGTCTTGACTCTTCTTTCATTGGATTTGTTGAACTCATGATGATTAGTGAGTAGTCTTTAGGATCTTGGGATAGGGTAGATTAGGGTGATCCAAGGTTTGATTAGTGGTGTTTAGGGTTAGATAATCTTGTATTCCTTCTTGTCTAGTGTCCCTAATGCTAGATTCAGCCTGAAAGAGTGGATCTAGATCATAGGGCATTTCATGAACACCAAGTGTTTGATGAAATGCCTTGATGAACTAGGCAAGAGATTTATGCTCCTAACCTAAGACATTAGTTGTTTAGGGCATATCTTTGGTTGATCTTGTTATGATTCTTAATGCTTTCTAGTTGTTAACCCACAAATGATGATTTGCTAATGGACTTGATAATTAACATAGTGATTAGTTGCTTGAAAGAGAACTAATAAAGATTAGAGATCTTTTGCCTAGGAATTAGCTTCTTGAGTGAATGAACATCACTAATTGGATTTGGATCACCTTATATCAATAAACTCATCTCTAGTTCCGCTTTTGTTATTTGAATTACATCTTGTTTAGTTATTGCATCATTTATTTGCCTTAATTAGGTTACTTAGTCACAACACACTCGTTTAGCTTAACTTACTATAAGCACCTTGCATTCTTAGTGATTATGATAAATCCCTTTATGGATTGATAACCTTCGTACTACACGTATTGAAGTTATTGATACCTCCTATAGACTAAAAAGTCGTGTATCATCTTCTACTTCTTCTTCTTCTTTATTGTCTTCGTCTTCTTCTTCTTATTCTTCTTTTTTCTTTAGGTCTGTCTTCATTTTCTTCTTTTTTTTTTATTCGTCTTCTTCTTGTTTTTATTCGTCCTCTTCTTGTTCACTCTCATTCTTCATCATCTTCATATTCTCCAGGTATCTTATTCTTCCAATGTTTTTTTGTCTCATCTTTGTCTTCCTCCTCGGCACGTTTCTTTGGGAAGTTCGATTGGGAAACAGCAATCAAAGAGATTGGTGACAAAACATTTTTCGGTGTTGCGGTAAGTGTTCCTCTTCGCAATTTTTTTGCCTGCTGTAATTTGGTCGAAGAAGTCAATAGCTTCTTAGTTTAATTATGTTCTAAAACAATTTTTTTTTTATGGGCGTGATGATCAAAGCCCAAACTCCTATTTATCGGATTTGCCTTTTGCTAATTAATTAGAAATCTAGCTGAACTTTTGAAATTGAGTGAAAATATAAGTGTTCTTACTTTTTGCTGAGATCCTTTGTTCATTGAGAGTATACACAAATACTCTTTAACTTTTCCGACTTCTAATTCCTCTTCTTTCTGTTTTCTTCTTCTATATCATCTTCTTCTTCTTCTACTTCGATTTCTTCATATCTTTTGGGTTTCTTCTTATTCCTCTTCTTCCAGTTTTCTTTTTCTTCTCTAACTTCCTCTCTTGCCTTCTTCTTCTCTAACTTCGCTTTCTTCATATCTTCAGTTTTTTCACTTTGTATACATCATCTTTAACAAATTTATGTTCCTTGTCACCCATACAGTTTTCTTCCCGCTATTTTCACTTCAACATTCCCATGAGATTTAATTATCAAGTCCCCCGAAAAAGTTATCATTTGACACTATATATATCAAACTTGTCAAGAGGATTTGTAAGAAAATAATGTAAGATTTTAAGAAAATTACAAGAGAAATTTATCCTTAAATGCCCACATAAAATTTTGTGTCGGATCTTGAATGATGAGACTTTAAGATAATCTCATAGTGTGAGTTTGGATCGGAAAAAACTAAAGAATAAAAAAATTCAAGCTAGAAAATACACATAATCTATGCGTCTTTTATGAACAATAATGAGAGGTGTCAAATCTTTCTTCTATGTGTATTTTACAATCCACATAAACATATCAAATTGGTTGTATAGTTTTAAAAGAGACGAACTTTTTAAGAAAATAGAGTCTTTGAAACTAATAACAACACATTTTGTGATAATGAAAGTTTGGTATCACCGAGCGCAACTCATATATGCAGGTCTGCTCTGCAATCCATCAACATTACTTTGAATAAAAAAAGTGTCACAACAAAAATTTAAAATCACTTATGGGATGATAGTATACAAAAGCCTTACAGTGGAATGGAAACAACATGTTGTGATCAAGAGATCTAGGTGTAAGTATTCTCACATCGCATGACTGGATTAAACTAATAAGCATCGATATCAGCACAAAATTGAATTGAGATGAATAAGCCTTAAACATGAAGATCCAAACAAAATAAGAACATACTTCCTCGCCATCAGGTCTGAAAACGTATTCATGAGATGTATTAAAGCATATCCAACTGCAGAAACATCCTTTATGAGAATCTCAAGTCCAAAACAAACCATAATTTTTGGGATAAACCAAACACTACCAAACCAGAAACCTAATCGAAATCGGAGCAGCTTAAACAATTCGAGATCCGATCGATAAGAAACCCAAGATTACACATAAACCTCACTTGCAAATCTCGGTCATCTCCACACAAAAATCTAAACAGAAACAAATGAATAACAACAAAAAAACCAAGATATGTATACGAAAACTAATAATTATCTCATTTACTCTTTTTTTTAAAGCAAACCAATAATTATCTTATTTAACAATATTTAGTAAACATATTATTTGTTTGTAAGGCATCTAAATATTAGCAAGGTTTACGTTTTCCCTTCTTTTTTTTTTATAAGTAAGGTTTACTAAATTCTTTTTTTTTTATAGTCTTGCGTTAAGGAATATTCTGGGGGCTGAAGATTACAGAAGATGTGAGGATATTGTGCTCTGTTTCTTGAGTCTATGATTATCGACAACAAAAAATACAAATAACAAATGGAAATTTCTCAGCATATATATACAGAAATGAATTACGAAAGATACGGAGAATCACCGATTACTGAAATAGTATTTTTTTTTCAATAAGGATGAGCACAAGAAACTGTTGCGATTTCTAAAATACTTTTTTCAATAAGGATGACCACAAGAAACTGTTGAGATTTCTTTTTGAAGATATTTCATATCCAATATTCAATTCTCTGTCATTAAAATCAACGACATGCTCTCTTTGTCACTAAACCATTACTCTTTCACGTTAGCAACACACCAATTATAGTGAAAAACAGAGCGATCGATTCGACATGTCTTATAGAGAGAACAGTAGAAAATAGCTCAACATCGTCTCTTTGATGCTTGCGAATTTTTTTTTGTTGAAACGTTATATCAATTGATCAACAAAAGGGACTATGTACAGAGTTTTGGACCTTCAATTGGAAAAAAAACAGATCACAATATTTAAATGCAGAGCAATCAAATAATTTTAGAAGATCACACGTTCAAACCAAAATACTTAAGGCAGACTTGTCATGAGGCAGACTTCCCGTCAACAAAAGAAATATCTTCATCAATATAATTGGAAACACACAACAAAACGCTAAATCGGTATGATTAGCATCACTTTGATTCTGCGAAATTTAACTTAGATGAATATCTGCTACAAGAAGACCAGTACACAATCTCTAAACCAATACACCAAAAACAAAAACAAAAAAAAATCTTTATTAATATGAATCCAAAACGAATCCAACACAATTTTAGCCATAAAAAAGAAACCAATACTAAAAAACAAAAATCAAAAATAAGGAACGAAATTGAATCCTTTGAATAAATTAGAAACATCGATTGAGAATAAATTTGAGGATCCCAATTGCTTCAATCAACAAGAGGAACCAAACCTAATGCACGACATGCTTCTCGGAAAGTAGGATAAACAACACCGTAAACTGTCCAGATATCCTCAAAAGAACACGGCCCCCTAACAACATCAAGCAAAAGCCTCAAACAATAAGACTCGTCAGCTAGTCCGAAGAAGATTCCACAACACAAACAGGCGGGGTGCCCACAACACGGGGCTTCCATCTCTTATCCTTACTATCCCAAACAAACTTAGACATGAATTCTGAATATCGAAGAATCCGAGCCTCGGGAAATACATGATTACATTCCATCCAAGCCCGAAAAACATCATTCTGATCGAGAGTTACAGCTTCCGAATCACTCGAGTGAGGAAGATGAAACGGCATGCAAAACCCGAAGACGAACACCTAGAAGATGAACAACCTCTCGCAACCATCTTATAACGCAAACGCAAACCTTCAGAAGACAAACACCAAAAAAGTGCAAAAATTCAAGATAAGAAAAAAGAAACAGAGTAACAATCACTACTAAGTCGTGGGATGTTTAGGTTTTTGGTCTGTCACAAAAATAAAATAAAAAACAAAAAAGATGATCAAATCTAAAAGAGGAAGTAAACAAAGATATAGAAATTAAGAAAATACGATTTGTATTTAAAATAAAAAACCAATGCAACTAAGATATTGCAATCTCATTTGGCTTAGGCTTCTAAAAGCAGAGATCGAGAAATCAAAAGAGAAATTATCACATAAATCAAGACGAAAGACAGATTCACGTTTGAAATCAAAATCAACGCAACTAAGATAACGCAAAATCATATGGAAATCGAGAAACCAAAGAATTAACTAAAACCAAAAACCATAATTGTATTTGAAATCAAAATCAAATACAACTGAAACATCGCACCCAAGACATGATCGAGAGAAATCAGAGGATTTATTATCGTACCTCAGCGGCAAGGTACTCAAGAACGGCGGACAGATAAACTGGAGCTCCGGCACCGACACGCTCGGCGTATTTTCTGGCCTTAAGGAATCTGGCGATCCTTCCAACGGGAAACTGAATATCAGCTTTGCTCAATCTAGAGACGGACTTTGTAGCTTTTGGCTTTCCTCTGCCTCCTTTGGTTGTTCCACTTCCGGCGCCTGAACTTGAAAGTGACACACAAGTGACTTCGCAGTGAAGAAGAAGCAAATTCGTGGATCAATATAAGCCGAAAATCAATAGATCAATAGACGATCTGTTTTAAGAAGACAATAGACGAAAACAGACGATTTGTTTAATCGAAAAAGGCAATAAAAACAATCGCTAATCCGAGGAGAATATAGATTCTCGACACAAAGAATACGAATGATAGAAAGAACAACTTTGTTTATATATACAAATCTCAGCATATATAAACAATGAATAGAATTAAAAACGAAAACATGATCTCTAAAATAGTAAACACATACAAAGCTAATAGAAATCGAGAACCGAATGACCTGAATGAGGGCTAAATGTGCCATATTTATAAACCAAAGGACAAGTTAGGGTTTGCAAAAAAAAAAATTTAGCTCTAAACTTATTTTGAGAAGCCCACTATTATGAAACAAAACCAATTAAAAGCCCAATTTTCGATAATCGGTACGACAAATTATGAATTTTTAAAAAACTTAATTTGAACCGATTTTAAGGGTATTAACCGAGTTTTACGGTTTAGGTTGAATGAGAGAGCTCCATTCTCAAAATTTACTTCGCTTTTACTATATATGATAAATAAATTTGTATGATTGAATAACACGTGATTTGAATTAGTATTTATAAATCATAGAACTAATAACAAAATATTTGAACATGAATTTTTATCATACTGGATTTAGTTTGGATTTCCAAATCCATTAAAATCCATAAACCAATCATTTTCTTTATATATATATAAATTATTTAATGGAAGTATGAAGGGTACCAAACCGATCCATACTATATAATATTGATTTATTTGAAAATACATGTTTACCCAAAATAAATTCAAAATAAAATTAAAACTATATATTTGGGTTCAATATTTTCTATTTAGGATTTAGTTTTTTACATTAAGAAAAGATTTTGGCTCATTTTAATATTAAATTTGTGCTATTATTATCACTTTTAACTAGTGGTGCTAAATTTGGAATTTTTTTTTAAATGTGTTATTTTAGATGATTGCCCATTTGAAAATGAACAATAAAAAATTCCTATTATTTTATTCCTCTTTATTTTTCTCAAGACAACTATCCCAAACAACTAGAGTTAGAGGAAAGATAATTATTTAAGGTATTAAAATCCTCTGTTTAGTTAACTAAAATAATCATAAAATTGTTCAAAATTACTCAAAATTATATATAATTACCCAAAATATAAGAAGGATCAAGTGAACTAGTGGTTGTCATACCCCTGTTGCCATTTTACCGATGTCGAATTCGACTCGACCGACTTGTTGTGGCCCAAAATAATGACAAAAATATATCTGACCTGATATTCAAGGTAATTTTACATTACTAATCCGAAATGGACAAGCCTAAATGAACATCCCTAGGTTTAGCTGGTTACTCATCACTAGGGATATAAAAATGGGCTTACACTTAAAGGGTTAGTCCAACCCTATGTAATAAATTTAACCTTAAACCCTGTAATTTGAAATAGGGCTAAAAATAGGCTATTAAAATTAACCCTAGGGCTTGACCGGGCTTAAAATTAACCCTGTAATTTTTTTTTCATTCACCAGAATAAGCTATCCTCTTCTCGATTACAGGGTTTCTTTGACCTCCGGCGTCTCTTCTTCTTCTATGTAGTATAGTAATCTCACGGTTGAAGCATCTTAGGCTCGGAGGAAAACCTAATTTATCCGGAGAATCGCCACCTCTCTCTTTCGTTTCGTCTCGTTCCGCTTATACCTCGACTTTCTCTCACCAACCCATCTCTGTTGTAGGTAAGATACGAATCTCGATCCATGACAATGGTTATTGTTATGCTTGATTTGGGCATTCTATTTGGTGGGGATAGTGATTGTAGGTTAGTCTCCTTTTGATTCGTTTTTCTCTAAAGGTATGACATTTGAATCCAATTTTCTAAGGAGCAAGATAGCTTCCATGAGATTTTTCGTGAGTACATAAAACGGACAGTGAATTTGACTACACAGATCTTGCTCCTTAGAGCTAAAGGTTTCTCCTTTTTGGTGCGTAGTGAATAACTCCAGTTCTCATGGAGAAACCTCTGCTTTCGATAGTTCTTGGGCAATATTGTTAGATGTCTTTATGTGACACATTGATCACTAATAGTGATTCACTATCAAGTGTCTGTTTTGGGATTGATGTACTTGCTTGTCCAATTTAGTACTTCAGTTGATACATCCAATGATATTTGGTTAGCCCATTTTTGTATTAATTACAGGGTTAAAAAAGAATCAGGCTGGGCTGAAACCTTTTATTTAACATCCCTACTCATCACTCATCCTCTAGTTGTGTTCATACTTTAACCATTAAAGTCCTACGTTGACTTTATATAACTTTCAAATTTATGGGCTTTTTAAGTGGCCCATCACATAGATTCCAGATTATTTTTTTTCATTTTCACATTAAGATCTGATCTGATATCAATGCTTCTGACCAGTAAAAAACCTTCTCTCTGTCTTTGTCTTTGTCTCACTTCTTTGAATCTCTCTCTTCTCTACCAACGTTACTTCTTCTCCCTCATTGATCAGAAGGAACAAAATTCCCACAACAAAAGCAAACCCTAATTGCAAAAATCTCCGATCTTAATTCACCATCTTGCCAAAGTTTCATTTTTTTTAAAAAAAATGGGGACTTTCGTAACGTTTCTTCAGAATCCGAAAAAATAGGGAAGAAAAAAAAATGTGTCAACTTTGAATTGACCTTCCTCAAAGGGTTTTTCTCTTGCGATTTTGTGTTTTTTTGGATTCGATGAAGAAATTGAGAAGCTATTACTCGAATGTGAGGCATAATCATAATCATAATCATAATCATAATCATAATCATAATCATAATAATGCTCTTTCTTCAGAGAGGAAATGGATTTTTTTCCCGATTGTGATTGCTTCAATCTTCGCTTTCTTCCTACTGTTTCTCACAACCCTAACTTCACCAAACGGAGCCCGGTTCCTCCCTTTTACCCGACCCGTTTTGTTAACGGGATCTGG
Source organism: Eutrema japonicum (assembly GCA_030161315.1). Classification (NCBI taxonomy): domain Eukaryota; kingdom Viridiplantae; phylum Streptophyta; class Magnoliopsida; order Brassicales; family Brassicaceae; genus Eutrema; species Eutrema japonicum. The sequence goes on from BSQW01000011.1 coordinate 52,770,600, forward strand.
ATCATCGGCTTTCGTCGAATCCAAGATCAAACCTAAGCCAATCTCTCCCCTCCCTGCTCCGCCGCGATTCGCTTACTTGATCTCTGGATCCGCCGGGGATGGGAAGTCTCTCCGGCGAACTCTTCTGGCTCTTTACCATCCGAATAACCGGTACGTTGTTCATGTAGACCGAGAATCCTCGCCGGACGAGAGAGAGGATCTCCATGGATACATCCGAAACTCGTCACTGTTTGGAAGGTTTCAGAATGTTCATATGATTGAGAAAGCTAACCTCGTGACGTATCGTGGACCTACGATGGTCGCGAATACGCTTCACGCGGCGGCGATTTTGCTCAGGGAAGGAGCTGATTGGGATTGGTTCATCAATCTCAGCTCCTCAGATTATCCTCTAGTGACTCAAGATGGTGAGATTCTGAGAAGTTTTGTTCACAAAAATTGAGACTTTTGCTATGATTCTTCTTCACAAGATTTGACCTTTTTTGTTTGTTTGGGTGTTTTGTATATCAGATTTGTTGCATATATTTTCGCATTTGCCGCGGGATTTGAACTTCATTGATCATACTAGTAACATTGGATGGAAAGCGTAAGAGAAGTTTTTGTTTTGTGATATCTTTTGTTTCTTATAGTAGAAACTCAGGTTTTGATTTGGTTTCTTTCAGATCACAAAGAGCAAAACCGGTGATTATAGATCCTGGACTGTATTTGAACAAGAAATCTGATGTTTTTTGGGTTACGCAAAGACGGAGCATCCCAACTGCATTCAAGCTCTTCACAGGTGCTTGATCCCTCTAAACCCGAAATCGGTGTGATAGACTATATTCATCTCTGAGCAAGTCGCTGTCTTGTGTGTGTAGCTTTATACTTTGGAGTTGGATTTGCTAAGATTTTATTCATTTCTAGTTGATCGAAACACTGAATCATTATGCTTAGATTTCTAGGCAAAACTTTCTCATCTCTGAGCAATTTGCGGACGTGATTGATTGTCTTTATGTTGCATAGCTGTTTAGTTCGGTCGGTCTTTCTGAGATTTGCTCCATTTCTCATTGGTTGAACTACACTGATTCATTATGCTTAGATTGCTAGGCATAACTTTCGTCATATTTAGAACATTTGCTGAGAAAATGTCTGCACATGATCTTAAAGAGTTCGGTGTTGTGTGTTGCCTTTGATTGTGTGGAAGACTTTTGTCAGAATCCGTCAGACATTTAATTCTTCACATTGTTTGGATTTCAGATTCTCTTTTACTAAACATGTGATTCTTGGAAACAGGCTCTGCTTGGATGGCGTTATCTCGGCCATTCGTCGACTATTGTATTTGGGGTTGGGATAATCTACCTCGTACGGTCTTAATGTACTACTCGAATTTTCTCTCTTCTCCGGAAGGATATTTTCACACCGTTCTCTGCAACGCCGAGGAATTCAGAAACACAACAGTAAACAGCGACCTGCACTTCATAACGTGGGACAATCCGCCTAAGCAGCATCCACACCATCTCACTCTTGCAGACATGGATAAAATGGTCAATAGCAATGCCCCGTTCGCAAGAAAATTCGGAAGAGAAGATCCTGTCCTTGACAAGATCGATGATGAGCTTCTTAACCGAGGTCCTGGGATGGCTACACCTGGTGGTTGGTGTATTGGAAGCCAAGGAAATGGGAGTGACCCTTGTGCTATTATTGGTGACACCGGTGTTATCAGGCCTGGTCCAGGCGCTAAACGGCTTGAGAATCTGGTTACTTGGCTGTTATCTAATGAGAATTTCCGACCAAAACAGTGCAAGTAAATCTTAGTGAATCACATTGCAGAACATCGCAGAAGCAACCTTCATTTTTGGGATTAGTTGTGATTTAGGATCTGATAGTATCTCTTGTTTAGTCGAGAGTATAAGTGAAGATACTGAACAATTTAGGCTATGGGTTTTGGGAAGCATATGTATCACCGGATGTGCCTTAATGTATTGTTGTTGTTCTCACATTTTCACAGATTTATCATATTGGAATTTTGAGGTTTTAAAGTGTTAGCTTCTCTTTCACTTTATGCAAACTTTGCACTCTGCTTTTTAAGTTAGTTACTCTCTTTCAACTTCTAAATTAACCGAGTAGCATCTTCTATTCTTAGAGAAGGTAAACTAAAACGTTGCAAACTTAGTGGAATCACTGGTAAAAGAAAAAACATAAGCTTTTAAGCTCATCAAACAAGATCATCAACCAAATATTCTGAATTTGTTGTTTTTCTTCTCATCCTGGCTAATCTGACTGTTCTTCTTTTTCTCCAGAGATTTGATCAGATTGTTCAAGGATCCGTCAACGTCTACTTGATGGTTTCTGGCCATCAGGTTCTCTGCGACATCAGCTGGGGAAATCTTTGTCTCCTTCAACAAAGACTTGATTTTTCTGAACAAAGGATGATCATCAAGATCCAGGTAATTCTTGGCAAGAATCGTGAACGCTTCGTAAGTGCAGTAAGACAACTCAATGTGCGTAAGTGCAGTAAGACAACTCAATGTGCATATCCATTCTTCCTCTCCTAATCAAAGCAGGGTCGAGTTTTTCCAAGTGGTTTGTTGTGAACACAACAATCCTTTCTTGTCCACAAGCCGACCAAATACCATCAATGAAGTTGAGAAGGCCAGATAGTGTAACCGAGTTTTCGTCTTTATCTTGTTCTCTATTTCTTTCCATCGAGTTTCTGCCCTTCTTGATTCTGTTACTGGTGAGATCTACAGAGCAATCTATGTCTTCAATCACAACAATGGACTTGCTGGATGTCGCTGTAAGCAGTTTCCTCAACTCCGAGTTGTTCTTTATAGCCGTGAGTTCGAGATCATAGATGTTATAGTTTAAAAAATTAGCCATTGCTGAGATCATGGTGGACTTACCGGTTCCTGGTGATCCATACAACAAGTAACCTCGCTTCCAAGCTTTCCCGATCTTCTTGTAATACTCCTTCCCATTGCTGAAAGCGGTGAGGTCATTCATGATCTCTTCTTTCTTCTCTGTATCCATGGCTAGTGTCTCAAAACTCGAGGGGTGCTCAAACTCAATATATCTCCACATATTCTGGCTAAAAACCCATTGAGAACTCGGGTTATTCGTGAACAGCTTCGTCTGCTTTTTCTTGGCTTCAATCGATTTCCCTTCTACAAGCACATATTGTATGTATGATTCGGTTATGAGACTCCTTGCACGGTTGTGAAAGGTAAGCTTGTAAGATCTTTCTCCCTCAGTAGCAGTCACAATCTCCCACCAAACATTAGCTCCTTCGTATTCGTCTCTGATTTTCTTCTCGTCTCGTTTCAAGACCAGACCTTTGCTCTCCTTCACCTGGCTTCCTTTGAGAAGTTTGGATTTGTCAGTTGCTTTTGACCCAAGGTAGGTCTCGATGGCTGAGAAAGCTTGGTTGTAACGGTATTCATCGCTCTCCGGGAAGTTGATCTCGACATAAGGAGAGAACAAGTTGGTGAAATGGTCAGAAACTCTTTGAGCAAAACAGAGTTGTTGGAAAGAAGACAAAAGAAAATCTTTGATAGCAGTCTTCAAGTGGTTAGGGAAGATTTGTTGAATTGTTGCCCAAATAAAGAACAAACTCGCAATGCTTGAGCCTAAACTTCCAAATGTATCACCCATCATCATCATCGTTACACCAACAATGATTTGTCTTTACTCTCTTTTTGTTCTTTGTGTTGTTTGTGTGTGTGTGTGTTTTTTTTGTGTCAACTCCTTGGACTCTGGTTTATAGCAAATAAAGCTGGTCTTTTTGTATATTATATAGTCCTACACGTATTAAAATTTCTCCTTTTGACGCAAGTTTGATTTTTCTTAAATGGAGGTGGTCTTTTAATAACTATATAATAAAGTTTAATAAATCACCTAAAACAGCGCTGCCTAAGGTAGTCTACGGACGAGATCTAGTCACATATTTTTAAAAAGCTTTATCTCTCAATCTGGACCGTTCAAATGCTTTCACATTTATCCACTCTAATGAACGGTTTAGATTCGTTGATAAATTTGTGACAAAATCCAAACCGTTAAAATACAAAATGTTATCTTTTCTACAGATAATTTCTTCATTTGCTTAACACGTATGCTTTCTGTGACGTGTGGAACCTATAATTTGTGGAATATGGTGAAATTAATGGTCATTTTTTTGGGTAGAATCAGACGAATTAACTAAAAATGTAAATGGTAACTGAAGTATCTAGCATGATAACTAAACAAACTGACTAACTAAATAATTGCGAATAATCACGAGATAACTTAGAAACTATCTCAATGAATAAATAAAAAATTATCTTAAAATAAATAAAAATTATTGTGACATTTTAATTGACTAATAAATAAATAAATAAAAATATTTTTAAATAATTTTCAAAATTAATATGAATCATATTTTTACTTGTAAAATTAAGTTATTCCTCCACGATTTTTGCGTTAATATTTCTTTGCCAAGAAAATTATATTTAAGAACAGAAACTAGAAAAAGTAAGTCATTTGACATAATTTGTTGTTTTTGTCTGTAAATGTTGAATTTCACAAATCTACCATTAAATTTCACCATTATTAAGACCAATAAAGCAGAACTAATGTTTAATTAATTTCAACAGGAGTTTACAGATTTTATTTTGAACATTTCATTAAAAAAAAGTGAGTTTACATAAAGCATTTATACTTCTCTCATTGGCATTCTTTTTTTCTCTACAGTCAATAAAATTATTTCACCAAGTGGATGGAACTTACTTCACGCAAAGTCAGAAAAACAACTTCAGTTATATGCTTTCATTTCAATTCACATTCCTATTTTTACAAGTGACAGTGCGGTTTGGAGGATAGAAGAAAAATCCAAAAAACTTTTTTCTCTAGTAAAATATGGAATTGCATTCGTAATACAAAACATAATGTCCCTTGGTATGGATTAATCGATCTGGCATAAAGCTAGAGTCCCGAAGCATGCTTTCACGACATGACTATTTGTTCTTAATCACAAGTCTACTATTGATCGTCTTGTGAAGTGGGGATGCGATTTCATTTTAATACCTTCCCATTTTATCCATTCAAATGAGCGGTTTAGATTCGTTGGTAAACTTACGACAAAATCCAAACCATTAATATACAAAATGTTATTTACTTATAGGCAGTTTTTAATCCACTTAATACGTATGCTACTTTTTTTTTTTTTTGGTTTAAAATACGTATGCTACTTGAACCAACAATTTTTCCTCATTGAGGAAACTCACTTTTTTTCTGGGTCTCGTGATAATGGAATGAAGTCTTTACTTTATAGTTTTTTTTTCTTTCTTTTTGAAGTCTTTACTTTAGTTGTACCGACCATTTTGCTATTTTCCTTGAATTTCGTTTTATTTTTGAAAATTCCGAGCAACTGTCATCATTCATGATTAGTGACGAATCGATTAATGATTTTTATGGGTAGTGTTGATCTCGAGGATCACTAATGTTGTTTAAAGGTTGATTATGGAGTGGGAGGTGAGGTTTCTGTTAATTAGAACAAGTCAACCACAATTTATAGCAGGTTGGGTATTACGACGAACAGGTCGGGGACCGTATTCTTTATATTGATGGTGAAAAGAGACGGACGATTTAGATTTACGAACTGCTTCCGACGGAAATCCAGTTCGGCGTTCTAAATCGCGATGCCTTGTTACAAAGGAGAGAGAGAGAGAGACCGGGCCTATTTTTTGTAGAGAGTAATGAGGTTTTTTCCAAAAAGTCCCCTCCTTAATGCATAGCGAGGGGTATATATAGTGAGAGTAGCTTCCTGCTTCCGCGGATTCCGAGACCACGCGTCGCCCTCAGCCTGCTTCACGGGTAAGGTGCTCTAGGAAACGTGTCCCGGTTCTCAAGGTGAGAGGTAATGATGAGCTCGGCGCCATGCTTTTGTAAGATAGCATACTGTTCTGCCAACTTCCTTCCACGTGTCTTTTCCTCCTTCGCTTACTCTGCAGGGTTGGTGGGACGTCGAGGTCAGACCATGCCTCTATTCGGATAGTGCCCTGTTCGACCAACTCCCACGTGCCTTCTTCTCTTTTGACATCCCTGTTTTGGGCGAGGTGTCAGCGCGGACCCGGGGTGCGCCTTTTGGGAGCTCGGGATTTCCGGATGGAGCCGAGCGCGGGGCTCCAGGCCGGTGATCCCTGGTCTAAGATTGACGCTATGCTGACCGAATCGAGGAGGGCCCTTGCTAAGATGGGCCTAACTAAATGGGGGTGCTAGGCCCACCTCCAACAATAGCCCCCCCCCCCCCCCCCCCAGTTCGGTGGCATGAGGTGAGGCGAATACATCGAAGTTGATCTGATGTTAGTTCGGCGCATCTTAGGACGGTCCTTTGAGGTCCGAGTGGATAAGGGCGGCGTGTTGTGGCTCGGATTTGAGCCCGCGCTCACACGTGTCGGCCTTCCCGAGGATTCGGAGATCGTTGGCGCGTACCCATCACGCGGGGGAAACGAAACGGCGCTCCTTTTTCCGCGTGTATTGCTCACGCGCGGCGTACGAAAGACGCTTCGCATTTATCGAGGCGTCTCCTGCTTTTGGCGTGGGAAAAACGAAGATGCGCCATCATTAGGTTTTTGGGAGGTCGTGCTCCTTTCGACACGTGTCCAGGCGTCGCTTCGTTGTCTCCTTCCTCTATTTAACCCCTCTTTCTTCCTTTGGTTAGAACTCTCTGCGCATACTCTCAAGGTAACTCCTTCTTCTCTCTGCACTTTTCGATTTCCTCCTTCCTTTCTTCTCTCTGCGTTCTTCGATTTCTTCCTCCTCTCTGTGCGATGGCGCCGATGTTAGACGGAATTAGGGCCGAGTTGAGCGATGAGTCGGCGTCTCGCGACTACCGCGACGATTCTCCGTAGGAAAGCTCTTCCCCCGATGGTTCCGAGCACGCTTCTTCTCCGAATCGAGGCGCGGAGGGCGAAGAAAGGCCTGTTTCTTCTACTTCGGGGGCTGCTCCGCCGCTTCCCGGGACCCGTCATAGGAAGAAGGCGGTGATAAGGTCCTCCTCTGGGGGTCATGGAGCTGACCGGGACGGAAGAGGAACCGGGCGTGCGGGCGATCGTGGCGGACGCCGGGGTGGTCGCGGTGGAGGAGTACGAGCGGCCAAGGCGAGGAAGTCTCCCTTGGTCCTTTACGAGCAAGGCGGGTCGTCGACCTGGAGCACGCCGGGGTCGCTTGTCCTGTTGAGGGAGTTGTGCGACTTCCCTGCTGCCGCTGAGCTCCGCCTGCCCAGACCGGACGAGCGTCTGTGGAATCCTCCGGCGGGCTTCGTCTGCCTGTACGAGGGATTCTTCCTGAAGTGCGGGCTGCGTCTTCCTCTCCCCGAGCTGCTCGTCCAGTACTGCCGGGCGCGGGGTTTGGCCTTCTCGCAGATCTGCCCGTCCACGATCCAAGGGATGATCGTGTTGTTGACCCTGGGGCAGGAGTGTGACGTGGAGGTGACGGTACCCATGTTCGAGGCTCTCACCCAGCAGAAGGCGAATCCTGGGATCCCGGGGACTTACTACGCTGCTTTCGAGCCCGCGGCGAACATCCTTGAGGCTAGCAGTTCGGGGTCTAAGGCTAGCAAGCTGTCCAAGGTCGAGGACTGGTCTCGCAGCTACTTCTACATCCGGGCTGCCGAAGTGGTTGGACTCGACCCGTCGGCGAGATACACCCGGGATTGGAATTTTTCCCCGGGTAGGGGTTTGTAGACCGAGCTGCCATTCTTTTCTTCAGTTTTAGTCTGACTAATGCTGTTTGTTTTGCTTTCAGGTCCTCACTATTCCAGGTTCAAGTTGCCGGACTACGCGGGTATCCTTGCTGTGTTCAGGACGGTGGGTGAAAGAGATTGGAAGTCGTTCACCTCGGGGAGAGTAGCAGCTGCCATGGCCGGAGGTCGGGGTTTTTTTTTTTTTTTTTTTTTACCGACCTGACGGCTGACGTTATTGCAGGTCGATCAAGGTTCGCTAGTCCGCTTTACGCGGATTCGTTTGTGGCGCCGCCTCCGCCAATTGTCGAGGTGCAGGTCAGGAGAGAGCCGGCGCCACAGGCTGGAGGAGAGGGGTCCGAGGCTGTTCATTCGAAGAAGAGGGCGGCCATAACTGCCGGCGGAAGGGCTGGCAAGAAGAAGAGGACCGAGACGGGAGGGTCCTCGGTTTCAGGTCGGGACGATCTCCGGCCTGAACAGCCTGGTTGCGAGCCCGAGGGTTCCTGCGTCCCGCTTGCCGGGGAGGCCGAGGTACCTGCTGCCGAGGTACCCGCCGGTGGTGGGGTTGAAACGGGCCGGACCCTGGCGGACGAAGAGGTCGCAGTTCGGGCGACGGAGGACGGCGATGCGATCGTCGTTATGGAGGAAGGGCGGGATCCTGCTGCCGTGCAGGGTGCCGAGGATCGAAGCGGTGATAGAGGCGGAGCTTCGGAGGGTTCCGATGCGGAGCCTCGGGACTACAGCTTCTACTTCTGCCATGAGGATGGTGGTAGCCAGATCATCGTGGACCAGGATGAGTGCGCCGAGCTGGCGCAAGCGATGATGTTCGGGCAGAACCATCCGCACTTCCGGCCGTTGGAGATGGCGGAATCCGACGCCTTTCGCGCAGCGGCGCGGTCCGCGGCTCGGGTGAGGTTTTCCCATGGGTATAGCTTGTTAATTTATCAGAATTTACGATTGTTGTTACTAACATCTGGTTTGATGCAGAAGATGGCTCTCACTGCCTTTCTAGGGGAGGCCTACGAGAAGCGACTCGCCGAGAAGGACGCGTCGCTCAACTACCTAAAGATGCGCCAGGAGGCCAGCGCGCAGACCCAGTCCGTTCTCCTCCGCGGGCTTGAGAAGGAGCTGAGGGATGAGAAGGCCCGATCTGCAGCGATGGAGAATGAGGCGGCGTGGGTACGAGCCCGGGCTTTAGAGGCTGACAATGTTCACGCCGAGCTGGAGGCGGAGAGAGCTCGTTCTGCCGCGGAGAGGGCTCGGTCGGCTGCCTTAGAGGAGGAGCTCGGGCTTCTGAAGGGGGAGAGGGAAACACTCCGCTCCAGGGTTAAGGGGCTGGAGGGCGACATTGACCGGGCGAAGGCGTCCGTGGCCGCGGAGAGCGATCGGGTCACGGCCAGGTGGGAGGGGAGGAACCGGAAGTGGACCGCGAAGATGGAGAAGATCCGCGCCCATCTCGACGGTCGCAACCGGGCTTTGGAGCCTCACCTGCTGTTCAACCAGGTGGTCGGCATAAAGGTATGCCTCAAGAGGATGGAGGCTGAGGACGGGATGTCGGTACCGTGGTACCGGTATAAGAAGCTGGACGAGGATGAAGCGACGTTCGGAGCCCAGCTGGACGATATCGATTTTCCGGACTTGACCCCGGAAGATTTGGATATCCCTCTCGATCGCACGTCTGTCGTCCAGCTCGAGAGACTTATGCCCGTCGGCCCTTCCGAAACGCCCGTCGTGGACCTGACCTCGGACGTTCAATCATCGGCTGCTGAGGCTGTCCAAGCGGACCTGCCAGCACAAGACCCGGCCCCGGGTGCTGTTGAAGCCGGTCCTGTCGCGCTGCCTGCTGAGGCCGTGGTTGGGGAAGAGTAGACCGAGCAACCCTTCTTTGGTGAGCATGGCACCAATGTGAGGATGGTGGGCCCGGATGATCTGGATGGTACCCGTTAGGCGTGGGCATTCGGGTACCCGTTCGGGTTCGGGTCGGTTCTTTCGGGTATCGGGTCTTTCATGTATTGGGTTGAAGGACCCATTCGGGTATTTATAAAATTCGGTTCGGGTTCGGTTCGGGTATTTTCGGGTCGGTTCCGGATACCCGAAATATAGGAAAAAACTAAAAAAATACTAAATTTGATTAAAATTTGGTTAAATTTTGACAAATATAATTAAGAATTTTCAAATTTTTTATTATTTTAGATATTTCGGTTATTTCGGTCTAACAATAATTGATATTTTTGGGTTTTATAATTATAATTTTGGGTAATTGGGTTATATCAAGTCTAAATATAATTAATATTTTGGGTATATAATTATATTTCGGGTATTTCGGGTACCCATTCGGTTCTCGGTTCGGTTCGGGTTCGGTTTCGGTTCTTCAGGTATCCGAGTCTAAGATCCGTTCGGGTATTTTGTCGGTTCCGAGTTCGGTTCGGTTCCCTTTTTTCGGGTCGGGTTCGGTTCGGTTCTTCGGTTCCGGGTATTTTGCCCAGCCCTAGTACCCGTGCTGACGGGGGTGAAGACTTACCGGCCGATGTGGCCTTGTAAATTTTTTTGTTTTTTGTTGTTGTTTTTCTTCTTTTTTCTTTCTCTCTCTCCTTTTTTTTTTGTAAAGATTGTGCCGTTGGCCTTTTATGTAAGTGCCGTACGAGGCTTTGTTTGAAATGGAATTGGTGTTTTTGGAATTCCTTTGTTTCCTTTGCGAATGTCTGGTAGAATAGGTCGTAGACCGTATCATGTGGATCAAAGTCGTGTGTGCAGGTCGTAGACCGTGCCCTTGTGTCTTTGTATCGGGTGCGAGGTATGGCTCGGCTTGAGATACTTAATGCTTGTGTATCTTTATTTATTTTTTGTTTTTGCGAGGTGTATCTCGGCTTAAGGTACTTAAAGCTTGTGTACCTTTTTTTTGGTGCGAGTGGAGAGCTCGGCTTTGAGACACTTAGTGCTTGTGTGTCTGGTAGAGGTGCGAGCCTTGGGCTCGACTTTAGTACTTATAGCTTGTGTACTATGTGAGTGCGAGCATTGGAGCTCGGCTTTAGCACTTATAGTTTGTGTGCTGGGGAGTGCGAGCGTTGGAGCTCGGTCCCCGTTTCTTCTTTCTTGCTTGTGAGTGCAAGAATTGGAGCTCGGCTTGAGCACTTATAGTTTGTGTGCTGGGGAGTGCGAGCGTTGGAGCTCGGTCTTTTTTTTTTTTTTCTTTTTTTTTTGACGATGAACAGGTCGGGGACCGAATCCACTTTTTTTTGAAAAGGCTTTATTAGATTAATAGCTGAGCCCCTCCTTCTAGCGCCAATTGTTGATACCGAGGATCACTAATGTTGTTTAAAGGTTGATTATGGAGTGGGATGTGAGATTTTCGTTAATTTGAACAAGTCAACCACAATTTATAGCAGGTCGGGTATTACGACGAACAGGTCGGGGACCGTATTCTTTATATTGATGGTGAAAAGAGACGGACGATTTAGATTTACGAACTGCTTCCGACGGGAATCCAGTTAGGCGTTCTAAATCGCGTTGCCTTGTTACAAAGGAGAGAGAGAGAGAGAAAGACCGGGCCTATTTTTTTGTAGAGAGTAATGAGGTTTTTTCCAAAAAGTCCCCTCCTTAATGAATAGCGAGGGGTATATATAGTGAGAGTAGCTTCCTGCTTCCGCGGATTCCGGGACCACGCGTCGCCCTCAGCCTGCTTCACGGGTAAGGTGCTCTAGGAAGCGTGTCCCGGTTCTCAAGGTGAGAGGTAGTGATGAGCTCGGCGCCATGCTTTTGTAAGATAGCATACTGTTCTGCCAACTTCCTTCCACGTGTCTTTTCCTCCTTCGCTTACTCTGCAGGGTTGGTGGGACGTCGAGGTCAGACCATGCCTCTATTCGAATAGTGCCCTGTTCGACCAACTCCCACGTGCCTTCTTCTCTTTTGACATCCCTGTTTTGGGCGAGGTGTCAGCGCGGACCCGAGTTGCGCCTTTTGGGAGCTCGGGATTTCCGGATGGAGCCGAGCGCGGAGCTCCAGGCCGGTGATCCCTGGTCTAAGGTTGACGCTATGCTGACCGAATCGAGGAGGGCCCTTGCTAAGATGGGCCTAACTAAATGGGGGTGCTAGGCCCACCTCCAACAGGTAACAAAATATGAAATAAGACACAAAAATAACACCACATTCAAATCGAAATAACATCTAAAAAGTATCTTCAGTGTCGTGCGAAGACTTTTAGATGCTTGAGGTAAGTTATAAAAAAAGTGCATACAATTTTATTTTATGATGATTATTGTTTACGGGATTTTTTGTCTTTTTGAGGACAAGTTTCCTATAAAACAGGTAAAAATGTAAAGGCTCAAAAAATACTATGGAATGGTGTTTTCCGATAACTCTCTGACGTCCAAATAGAAAAGACCGTATTTATCTCAAATAATTTGCCCCCTCCACCACTGCACGGATTTACGTAACGAGTCCGTGGAGTAGATTGTAACCTTGCGTGTGACCAACACTTTCTCTCTAAAAGGTTAGTCGTACCTGAGCGTGAACATCTAGTGCCTGAGACGCGTAACGTCTTTTAGATGAAGATGAGAGTCTGAGCATCCAGTGTCTGAATTATTAAACTTTAACAAAAAATAATTAAACATTAAAATATTAAGATATTATCTTATTACTAAAAAATTGGATACATTTTAGAGTTAATTAGCCAACTTCCTATGAATTTAACAGAAATTAGGAAAATAATAATGATGTAATAACAAATATTTTCTGGACAAATAATATAAAAAAATGAATAAGATGATGGTTTCTCTCTTATCTAATTTATCTCTTGTTTTATCTAATGGTCTTATCTGTTTTGATAAAATTATAAACATTATATGATTTCATTCTATATATATATATATATATATATATTTATTTAATTTTTAAAGCATAATTTTAAAATAATTATCATTATAAATGAGATATTTATAAGCCTAAACTTAATAACAAATCTTCTTATTTAATAGAACATCTCAAGAAATTTATCATAATATCTAGATATGAAAAACAAAATCTAGATATTATCTTAATACTAATTAATGGATACATTTTGTTTTTTTTATAGAAAAATAATGATTACATTTTGTTATAAATGGCATTGGTGTAGAAGTTGTTCGATCAAATTCCAAACAAAATAATTAATTTATTAATAATGGATACTTTATGTTACAATACATTTATATGCATTAAAAATGATTACTCTTTGGCTCCGAATGGAGAAAACGGATTAGGCGGTGCGGATCAACCGGTTCAAGCGGATCAGGCGGATCAAGTGCGGATATGGCAGATTTGGCGGATCAAGTGCGGATCAAACGGTCTAAAATATATTGTTGAATGAGAAAAGCGGTTCATAACATATATTTAAACTAATATAAATATAAGAAATGTAATTATGATTATAAATATGTGTATTATACATAAATAAATTGAAAGACAATACATTGAGTGAAAACAAAACTAATGTTTCATTATTTCAATTTTCCCATAACATATTTGCAATATGTTCTCTGATATACATTATATGATTTTCCTCGGCTATCTCTGCTGCTTCAATGTCACATACATCAGTTCCAGATTATGTGTTGTAAAACTCAATTTGTTCCATTAATTCTGCAAAATCTTCATCTGAAAAATTTGAAATTCTGATAAAATTATGAAGTCCCATTGTAGTCATCACCACTCTTTTCTGTACTTCGGTATTATATCTAGGAAACTCAGAAAGAATTCTCCATTTTTTTTTCAAACTCCAAATATCCTCTCAATAACAGAACGTAATGAGGCATGCCATCGATTAAACAATTCTTGCTTATTTCAAGGAGGAGGACCATTTTTGAACTGCGACATATGGTACCGAACAACCATGTTACGTGAAGATCTATATGGAGCAAGAAAACCCTGTTTATTTGGATATCTAGAGTCAACTACATAATTGTTATCAGCCGGAGACAAAGGAAATTCAGCGTCATTATCTTGCGACATCGTGAGAACTGCTGTATCATGACAAGACCATGGTGCTCCATTCCAAACATATGTGAACAATATATTGAAATCACAAATTGCCATGATGTTAAACGATATTCTACTGTGCCGACTCCAGTACATTCCTTGCAATGCAGGCTTCACCTTTACGCATACATGAACTCCATCCATTGCTCCAACAAACCCACTAAAAATGGTCAATATTTTGAATCCATTAGAATGCGGTCAGGAATTCTGAGTAGTTCTTGTCTTCTTGGAGTTATGATAAAATCACAAGCAAGTAACTCAGTCGCTGTAAGCATTTCAAATAATTTTCTTTTCACTGTTTCTTGAGTTCTTCCGAATCGCATTTCATTACCATATGTTTCTTGGTCCATCTCATCTTCAACATTAGTTGCACCTTCATTCAACATTTCTTCTCTTCTCTGGTTGACATAGTATTGATTCTGGGATTGGACATTGTATAAACAATGTTGCATCACATCCCACAGCTGTGGCGGCTTTCGTTTAAATGATTTTACAATTTTACATACCTGTTAATAAAATTATTAATAATTATTTTTTACTTAATTTGACTATTCAATTTGGAAAATGAAAAAGATTATGAGTACTTACTTCACGTTCTTTCCACCATGATTCAGATGCATCACTCTCAAATGTAATAGGATCAACCGTGATGCCGGTAAAATCCATAAGAGTGAGATACTTCTTGTACTTCTTTTTCAATTGATCAAGTTTTTCTTTGAAAAACTTATACGTTATATTAACACCGAATTCCTCGTTGAACTTTTTAACCAAAAACTCTTTACCTAAAGTTGTGGGGTCTTTTAAACGGTAGTTATTCATCGCAATCGCTTCATTATACATCTCAAGAAATATTATTTCTCGGATAGGAGTCCATTTAAAATTATTTCCACTCTATAAGTTGTAAAAACAATTCTCAAATATTTTTTCACATAATTATAACTACATTAAAAATAACAAAAATAAAATATTAACTAGTTGACAAAAAAATATTAACTATTTTACCCGTGCTGATGTTGTTGTGGGTACATTTGTATCTCTTTGGACAGAAGCATTTGCGTTTTGTTGGCGGTTAGACGTCATATCTACAAATTTTAAAAATAAAAATAATTCATTTTTATTTTGACAATGAACTATTATATTTATCTATAAAAAAACAAACATATATTATGTCAATATTAGGATATTTGATTTCTAATTAAATTTTGATTATATCATAGATATGTTACAATTGACTAATTTAATTATTTATACTTACATTTATAGTTACCGTAATGTACAATTAACTATAAATAATAACAAGTATTATCATAGCTAAATAATATAATATGCAAAAGTAGAATTATTTAAGTTACATGTTTATAATATAAAAATTACAATATTCATATTATTATTTTTCAAATGAAATATATGTATGTAGCATTAAAAACATGAAATTGTTTTAGAAATTTTATTTACTATTTTCCTTATTTTTGGTTCACTTTTTATTATTAATAAGAATAAATCTAATATTTTAATTTATGTTGATATCAAAAAAATTATAAAACTTACTATATAGTTTGTACTTTGTATATTGTTATGTAAATAAAAATTTATGGTTTACATTAAATTATTTAACTAATTTAACTAAATTACCATATAACAAAACATAACTATACAAATTTAAGAGTTTATTATGAATATTATGTTTTTTACATATTTTAAAAAATATTATACAAATATTATTGAATTCTTACTATATTTATAAGTGTAACTATTATGCTTATTATTAAGTTTGTATGTATTATTATAATTTAATTATTATTATAAAAAATATAGGTGAGACAATGTAATATATATATATATATATATATATATGTAATATCATCATACCTGAAGTGATTCGATGAAACTGAAGAATGAAGTGCAAAACTTTTGTTTTTCTTTTTGTTGAAGAAGTGAGAAAATGTTTTTTTGTGTGTGTAGAATAGTTAGAATCACTTGCTTTTATAATGACATCAAAAGTATAATATATATTATCTTGTATTTTGGTTTATCTAAAATGCTAGAAAAGCGTGCCATACCCTTGGTTTTAGTTGGGTTTCATCCACTCAAAGTTTCGCCCATGTTTTGTTACTAAAAGACCAAAAAATTGTTTACAAGTGTGGTTCTTCTTCAGAAATTTCGACAAAAATAAATAAATGTTGAATGGCAATTTTTTTATGTTCATCTGCTTTTCTTAATATTTGTGTTTCATCCGTTTATCCATTCAAGGCCTATATTTGCTGTTGAAATTACAGATCGAGGTACATTGCAGAAATAGAGAAATAGTCATTGATCAATTGAATCAATATAGGTTTATATGATACTAGATAAGTACCCGCATATATGTGGATTTGTAATTTAATATTGGGAAAAAAACTAGAATGACACATATAAATTGGCTAAGGACTAGACTAACATATATTTACTGGGAAGGAAAAAGTGTGTTTTTTGCCCATTATACCCTTATTTGTTCTTGTTAGGAAAAACGTTATTACGAAACTGCCATTACGAAATTATTTCCACGTAAGCAAAAATTTGAGTTATTTACAAAAATGCCACCGCGGTTTTCAGAATAAGTCTGCAGACCTTTGTTGCAGACTTAATAAATCGATAAGTTTGCACAGACTTGTTATGCAGACTTAATCTGCATACTTGTTATGCAAACTTAATATGCAGATTTATTTTTCAATGTTGCAGACTTATTAAGTCTACGCACATCTGCAGACTTATTATACGTGTTGCAGACTTTTCGACGCAGACTTAATGTGCTTTGTTGCAGACTTATTCAGTCTGCACATTTTGATTGCAGACTTATTACGCATATTTATTCCCTTTGTCGCATACTTATGTTCATTTGAAGACTTATTATGCAGACTTATAAAAAATTCTACAGCTGTTTGTTGCAGACTTAAATGCTTTGTTGCAGACTTTTGGAAAATCTGCGACAAAAAGACTAAGTCTGCGACACTTAAAAGGTCTTACTGAAATAACATCGCTTGTCGCAGATTTATTTACAATGTCGCAGATTTAATGCTTAACGTCGCAGACTTATTTGTAAATTGCTTACGTGGCATTAAAAACTGTAGACTTATTAGACTGTGCTGCAGACTTGTTTTCTGACTAGAATAACACTTTGTTTGTCGCAAACTTGTTATCAGACTTGTTATGCAGACTTAATGAATGTGTTGCAGACGTAACGAATTTGTTTGTCCTACTCTTTTGTTGCAGGCTTATTGAATGTGTTGCAGACTTATTTCGAACTTCGAGGAATAAGATGAACTGTTTCTAATAGTTCGGGAGCTGTTAAAGTCTGTCACTACTTAACCATTTTGGAGCTTGTCTTTTCATCTATCCCCGGCGCAGCAAAGCCTTCTATTTCGATTTTCAGGGATTGTTTTTTTTTTTTTCTCCGAGTTGTGTGAATTTGTAGATGAGATTTGATCAAATTTGTCAAATTAAGGGAATTAGAGTCATGTCTTGGAAATGTACTTGGGTTGATCAACGAAAATGTAATTTTATTTAAATGTTTAAAAGTGCAACTTAATTAAAACCGAAACTGAAATTAAAACCGAGCTTTGAGGACGACTCATGCTAAGGTTTTAAACATCTAAAAACAAGTCATGCTTACTTTGATGTGCAAAAAGCACAATTTTATGGGGCAGATCCTGTCAGAGTAATCCAAAAAACACTAAAAGTGTTAAGATTCCTCTTCAGTTTGCATTAATATCAACAAAAACAGTATAATGTCATAGGTGACATACACAATAAGTCTGCGACATACATAATCTGTGACATACACAATAAATCTGCGACATACACAATAAGTCTGCGACATACACAATAAGTCTGCGACATACATAGTCTGTGACATACACAATAAGTCTGTGACATACACAATAAGTCTGCAACATACACAATAAGTTTGCGACATAAATAATAAGTTTGCGACATACACAATAAGTCTGCGACATACACAATAAGTATGTGGTATACATAATCTGTGACATACACAATAAGTCTGTGACATACACAATAAGTCTGCTACATACACTATAAGTCTGCGACATACACAATAAGTCTGCGACATACACACTAAGTATGCGACATACACAATAAGTGTGTGACATACATAATCTGCGACATAAATAATAAGTCTGTGACATACACGATGAGTCTGCGACATACACAATAAGTCTGTATCGCAGACTTATTTGTTTGTCGCAAACACAGATGACAACAAAAGAGGAATTTGAATCGAACGTTAAACACTACAAGAATACACTCGATTTCCGACGGGTATATTGGTCGGAAAACGGTCGGAAAACGTCATTCCCGACGAATTTCCGACCAATATCGCCCGTCGGAACTATAGCGTCGGAAATCAAATATGGTCGGAAATTGGTCGGTAATTCCCGACCGATTCCCGACCAGATTATTCCCGACGATTTACCGACCAAAGACCGATGCAACCATTCCCGACTAAATACCGACCAAAAACCGACCGAACTAAGTTCCGACCATATTCCGACCATAATAATACCCGACGATTTACCGACAACATTCCGATAACTTTTTTTCCGACCAAAATGCCGACCAAATGCCGACGTTACTAATATCCGACCAAACTCCGACTATAATAATTTCCTACCAAATTCCGACAAATGTCCGATGACCAAATTCCGACCAAATGCCGACGTGTTTCATTTCCGACCGATTTCCGACCGATCTAATTTCCGACCAAATTCCGACAAAATATTTTATTTTGTATTTTAAAAATTTTGAATATTTTAATACAAATTAAAATTAAACATTTTTCGAAAATGAAATTAAATTTATTCGAAAATTAATATTAAACATTAAACATTAATATTAAACATTAATATATTTAAAATTAAAATAGTTTAGAAATAAATAAAAAAGTGTTTATAAAACATTAAAAATTAACATTATTAAACATTTGCAAATCCGGATTCGGATCCGGATCACGTTCCCGGAAAATCCGGAAACTTCGCTTTCATCCACGACGACATGCTAGCGATATCTGACCTCGCCTCCGAAAGCTCATCTTGCGTGGCACCTAACCTGAATTCGGTGTCCGTTTTCGCCGCCTCCAAAGCTTCTACTTTGGACTTGAGCTCTTCATTCTGGTGGATGAGATCTTCAGAGAAAAATGAACCAGAAGAAGACCGGTCGTCCATAAACGGGATCGTACCCAAACCGCCACGACGTCGCCCTTTTTTATCAAGGGGAAATTCCTGTATAAAATATAAATAAATTAAAACATAATAAAATTATAATGTAAAACTATAAGAAAAAAAAAACTTACGTTCAAAACGAGTTGGTTGACCGCTTCCCGCGACATCTCGAAGGAGGAGGAGGAGTCACCTTGTGACTGTTGGGTCAGCTCAATGTCGGTCTTCTGCTTCGTCACGTTCTCGTAGATCTCCCTTATGAGGGGATCTTGAATAAACCCGGTTGTCTTGTTCGTGTGGCACCTCTTCATTAAGTCTAAATGATTCGGACGCACCCCTCCGGCCTCATTAGTCTATAAAAACAAATAAATTTAAATATGAATAAATAATTTAATAATTAATTAAGTAAAGAAAACAATGTAAACAATAAAATATTACCATTTGAATTTCTCGGGTCTGGAAGCTGCTCGATCCGGAGTTGTGGATGTATTGGCCCTTCCCGTTGCGATCACTCTTTCGGTTTCCCGAATTAGTCTTCGAGACTTTCTCTGTCTCCGGTTGTTGCCAATAGGGTCCGTAGTGATTCCAAACCTCCAAATTCAAGCCTTTCGGCTTGTCTGCCCCTTTCCTCCACTTTTTCTTCCACTCGTTCATGTGTCTCTTGAACTGCGTACTCGCTTCCTTCATAAATAATTTTTCCACCGTGGCAGTATGAGAATGATGCCATGTAAACTCTTGCTACGAAAACATAAATAAAAATGCTTAGTAAAATATTAAAAAAATACTTATAAATATAAGAAAAAATATAGTAATTGACAACTTACCGCAAATTGTCTAAACCAAAGTTGCTTCTCATCATACGGGACTTCTGAAAACTTCTTGTACGGTTTGTCGAGGATCGAATGGAACATCCTCATAATAGCCTTGCTAATCCCGTTGTTCGATATACCAAACCTACAAAAAAAGATAAAATATAAACAATTTGATATTAAATATATATATATATATATATATGAACTAAAGGTTTTTACCATGTCGATCTTCCAACGAGATGTGGATCAAGCCGGATGTGCAAGTCCCGGCCCGGTTGTTGGACTAACTCCTCGATGGTCATGATTCGAGGAGCTTGACTCTGCGACTCTGGGATATTCGATGCGGCCGGACTGGTATGTCGAGGTTGTTGCATCCCTTGAGAAGAACCACCGATGGTAAGGTTCGCGAAACCCTCGTACGCCCTGAAAAAAAAACGCAAAATTTGTTAGATATTAAACGCAAACGCAAACTATAAATAAAACGCAAACTATAATATTGATTCGCAAAAGAAAAAACGAATACTATTAAAATATTCAGAATAACGCGAAACAATGACCAAAAACCGTAACAATTACCAAAAATCCAAAATATTACGAAAAACCCGAAAAAACTATGAAAATTAGACAAAAAGTTTTTATGAAAATTTCAAAAATTCATAAAATTATAAGAAATTTATGAAAAAGAGTAATAATAAATTCATTAATTATACAAATGATTAAATTAAAAAAAATCCGAAAAATCTTAAAAATATCTTAGATTTAAAAATGTGTTATATACATGATTTCTATAACATTTAAAAAATAGATTTTTGTATTTTTAATCTAAAAATTATCTATTAAAGTTTATATTTATAACAAAAATCCAAAAATCCAAAAAATCCAATTGTGTAAAAAACCCAACAAATCCAAAAAATCTAATTAAACCAAAAAATCCAAAAAAATTATGAAAAACACTATGTGTAAACAACAAATCCAAAAACTATAATCTAACAACAAATCCTAAAAATCTAACCCACAAATCTCACAAATCTAACCACAAATCATAAGAACTAACATCCTAATCTCCAATCTAACCCACAAATCTCACAAATCTAACCACAAAGCATAAGAACTATGATCCTAATTATCTCTAATCTAACCACAAAACTCAAACTAAACAACGACATCCTTACATGGTAATAATTGGCCGGCGGTAGGAGAGACGTCGGAGGGAGGAGAGACGGCGGCGGGAGGAGAGACGGCGGCGGGAGGAGAGACGGCGGCTCCGGCGAAGAGACGGCGGCTCCGGCGATCTACAAACGAAGAAGAAAAGAGGAAGATAAGAGGGAGAGAAGAGAAGGAAGAGGAAGAGGGAGAGAAGAGAAGGAAGAGGCACTTACCGGCGAGGAAGGAAGACGGAGGCGGTCGCGAGACGGAGACGGAGGAAGGCGGAGAGAAATCGCAGAGAGAGAAGACAGAGAGCGATGAAGAAATGAAGAAGACGATGCGGTACAGGTATTTAGATTTAGTGTTGGTCGGAATTCCGTCGGAATTCCGTCGGTTTTCAAAAAATACGAAACCGTCTCAATATTTCATTTAGCGGTTAATTTTCGCGGGTTTAATTTCATTCTGGTCGGAAATCGGTCGGTAATTCCGACAGGATTCCGACCATTCATAATACTGCGTATCGCGGGTTGACATATATTGTTAACACTTGGCATTTTATCGAAAAAAATTACATTGGTCGGAAATTGGTCGGTAATTCCGACAGTATTCCGACCATTCATAATATTGCGTGTCTCGGGTTGATGTATTTTGTTAACACTTGGCATTTTTTCAAAAAAAAATTACATTGGTCGGAAATTGGTCGGAAATTTCCAACCAATTTCCGACCAGATAGGGTATAGGGTATGAAATTCTAAAATTGAATACCGTATAAAACATCTAAATATCATAGGTATGAAAACAATATGGCAAGGTAGACATAAATAGAGTATATGACGATTTTTATGAATCGATAAGAGAACGGGTTAAACCTCTCTTAACGAAACATATAACTTATATTTACACTATTCGTTTTCTTGTAAGGTTTGGATTAGATGTTGAAGAATATTGATTCTTAAGATAAAATTTAGTATTTCATACACGGTTTAGGGTTTATAAATCCAACATAAAACTTTAGAATTTCCTTATAATTTCCGACTAATTTCCTTATAATTTCCGACTATTTATCTATATTGGTCGGAAATTGGTCGGAAATTCCTTGATATTTCCGACCAATTTCCGACCATATAGGGTTTAGGGTTAAAAACTCTTAATTTTGAAACTGTATATTCTTTAAAAAACATGTAAACATCTTATGTCTAACATATATATGCCCCAAAATAAACATTTAATAGAGTATATGATGTTTTATAAATTGAAAGTATATTGAGTTAAACATTTCATAACGAAACTTTAACCTTATACGTATACTTTTCGGTTTCTTGTAGGTTTTTTATTATATGCCCAAAATTGTTTTACTTAAGCTGTATGGACATTTAATTATTTCAAAAGATCATATCTAACCATATTAAACATAGTCCATATCAATATTTATGCGTTTTGAGGTTTCGAAACCCCAATGGGTCGGAATTTGGTCGGAAATGTCGAGGAATTTCCGACCAATTTCCGACCACCAAGGAATTTTTTAGCCGGGGGAAATTTACCCGGGACATGTTTTAGCCGGGGCAAATATAATTCAATCATTCCCAATGGGTCGGAATTTGGTCGGAAATGTCGAGGAATTTCCGACCAATTTCCGACCACCAAGGAATTTTTTAGCCGGGGGAATTTTACCCGGGACATGTTTTAGCCGGGGGAAATTTACCCGGGAAAATGGTCGGAATGTAGAGTTAAATGTATTTAAGCATTTGAACAATTTTGAAAATTTTGTTTATTTAAAATAGATGCATATGAAAAAACATTGTGACAAATTTATTCTGAAACTGATGAATAAAATGATATAGATGTGAAAAACATTGTGAATCCTTATTAATTAATTAAAAATATTCGTACAACTAATTAAAGCATGTGAAAAAAGTTTCATAAATTTGTTACTTAAAAATAAATGCATATAAAATATTTTTTACAAAAACTATTCTGAGTCCGATGAATAATCTGAAGAAGCTGAATCGGATTCCTCATCAAATTCTCCTCTCTCTTCTTCAGAATCCTCAAATAGTTCGCCCATGCCGGTGAAGTCAACCACAAGGTCAACCTCTAGAGAATGCTCGATTTCACCTAAATTAGCAATTGGCATTTCCTGTAAAGGATCATGCTCGGAAACACCAGATATCATTCCTCTTGGTTGTATGGATGTTACTGCAATCCACGGATCTTGCTTGTTCCTAACACGGGGGTATCGAATGTAGGAAACCTGGTCTGCTTGTGAAGCAAGAATAAATGGATCGTATTTCCGATGTCGCTTGCCTCCGTGAACAGATGTCACACCAAATTCGTCCTGACGTAGACCTTCCACTGGATCATACCAATCGCAATAGAACACAATGCACTTCAAACCAATCATTCCTGGATATTTGACTTCTAATATTTCGCGGAGTATTCCGTAGTAGACAAATTCTCCAGATGTAGACGAAATACCGTAGTTGCAAGTTGTCCTTGAACTCCCTTCACGAAAAGCCTTAAAAGCATACCCCCGAGTGCAATACATCGGATAAACACTTGGAACAAAAGTAGGGCCACGCACCATCTCAACTAACCATGTGGGAATCGATGTCCCGGTAGTATTAATCTGATCAACCTGTACAATTTGTGGACACTCATAAACAATATGTGTAAGTATGTAAAATTTAGTTTAATTGCGGGAAATCGAGCACTTACGTAATATTTCAACCAATCCGTGAATTCATTCTGTTTACGGACCATAAGCTCATCCTCTGTGCAATTTGGAAACCAATTCCTTATTTGCTCCATGTATATACTGTGAATAAAACAAATACATTATTCAAAATACTATCAAGGATTAATTTATGGTAATTACTAAACAAATACATTATTCAAAATCAAGTGACGTACCTCTCATATTCGAAAATGTCTACGCAGTTTGTCAGAATATATGTATGCAAATGCCTTTGTTCCTCCTCTGTTAGTCGTCTAGACCTTCCTTTTCCACTAAGCCTTCCAATTTCTGCAAAAATATTTGGGACATAGACCGGATACAGCGGTTTTTCTCCTCCATCATCATGACGTGCAGGTCGTCTACTTTTAGTCTTCACCGAAGATGGAAAGTAGTAGCTAGCAAAGTTGGATGCTTCTTCATTCACGCTCTGTGCAACAATAGAACCCTCGACTCTTGCAAGATTTTTCACCTTCTTCTTTAGGTGGAGCATATATCGCTCAAACGGATACATCCATCGATATTGAACTGGCCCACCAAGTCTTGCTTCCCTAGGAAGATGAATAGGAAGATGTTCCATAACATCGAAAAATGCTGGTGGAAATATTTTCTCGAGGTTGCATAGTAGAGCCGGTATCTTCTCCTCCAAATTTTGGATACCGTCTGCTGTAAGTGATCTCGTGCATAAATCCCGGAAGAAAGCACCGATCCCTGCATAAATGATAAATAAAATTAGTAAAATTTAGACAATTTAGATAAATTTAGTAAAATTTAGATATAATTTTGTAAATTATAAATGTACCTGCAATTGCTCCATGGACGTTTCTAGGAAGAAGACCGGCAAAGGCAAATGGAAGGAGGCGTTGCATGATAACGTGACAATCATGACTCTTCAACCCTGAAAACTTCCCTTCTCCAATATTAACGCAATTACGAAGGTTAGATGCGTATCCGTCTGGGAATTGAACACTATGCGTAATCCAGTCGAAGAACACCTCTTTTGAAGGCTCATCCAAACGGAAAGCGGGGGCCTGAGATTTTCCGTTCGCCATTATATGGAGTTCCTTCCGAGAACAAATTTCTGGCAAATCCAATCTGGCTTTCAAATTATCTTTCGTCTTCCCTTGCACATTTAGAACAGTATTAATGATGTTGTCAAAAAAGTTTTTTTCAATGTGCATGACATCTAGATTATGGCGCAGCAGATGGTTCTTCCAATATGGCAAATCCCAAAAAATACTCCTCTTGTTCCAATTGTGGTACTCGCCACAACCATCTACGGGAAAATGACCATTACCACCACATGAAACCGTCTTCTCAGCACCAAAATCTCTCAACTGAGTGATGATGTTATTCCCATCCGGCTCAGGAGGTGGACCATCAAATACTTTTTTGTTCTTCTTAAACAATGTCGTGCTCCGACGATATGGATGATCATGCGGCAGAAATCGTCGATGACAATCGAACCAAGAAGTCTTTCGACCGTGCTTCAATTGGAACGCATCAGTGTTATCTTGACAATACGGGCACGCCAACCTTCCATGAGTCGACCATCCAGATAGCATACCAAATGCTGGAAAATCACTTATGGTCCACATAAGTACCGCACGCATAGTGAAATTCTGTTGGAGAGAAACATCGAACGCTTGAACACCATCTTTCCATAACATTTTCAACTCATAAATTAATGGCTGCAAGAAAATATCAAGGGACCTCTTAGGATGCTCCGGTCCGGGGACAAGAATCGTGAGGAACAAAAACTCTCGTTTCATGCACAAACTAGGCGGCAAATTGTAAGGTGTGACTATTACTGGCCACAATGAATATTGCCTCCCATGTTTCCCAAAAGGGTTGAATCCATCTGTAGATAACCCGAGGTATACGTTACGTGGCTCAGCCGCAAAACTAGGATACACCTCTTGAAAATGTTTCCACGCTTCTGCATCTGAAGGATGCGCAATCTCTCCATATGAGTTATGTTCTGCATGCCATCTCATAGCTCCTGCCGTGCGCTCGGATTGATATAACCTCTTCAACCTATCTGTTAACGGCAAATACCACATCCGTTTATGTGGAACTGGTACTCTTCCACCCGTTTCCTGATACCGAGGTTTCCCACAAAAACGACACTTGCGACGGTTTTCGTCCTTTCTCCAGTATATCATACAATTGTCGATGCACACATCTATCATCTGATACGGCAATCCAAGACCAGCTACAAGTTTCTGAACCTCGTAGTATGAAGCCGGTGAGAGATTATCTTCAGGTAAAAGATCTTTCACAAAATCAGCTATCGCATCCACACAATCCTCTGCCAAGTTGAAATCGGTCTTTATTGTCATCAACCTGCTTGCAGTTGATAAAGGCGATATTCCCTCTCTACATCCTTCGTATAGTGGATGTTTAGCTGCATCTAGCATATCAAAAAACTTCCGAGCTTCTAAATTAGGTTCCTCTATTCTAATACCATCTGGAACATACGATGCTACGTTTTCGCGATACGCATCATTCACCATCTGAACGTTTGCATCTACTTCCGGTGTTGATTCCTCTATTCTACCCGAATAATTAAAACCACTACAATGATGTTGCACCATTGCATCAGTTTCTCCATGCGTATACCAAATCTTATAACTCGGCATTAACCCATTCCTATAAAGATGCTTCCATACATCCCCAACAGAGACTAATCTATGATTCCGACATTTAGGACAAGGACAATACAATTTACCGTATTCCGACGTCATGCTATTGTTTGTCGCAAATGTCATGAATTCCTCAACACCTTGTGCATACTCATCCGTCAGTAAATTCGTCGCTGGATCTTGCCGTGGTCTATCCATCCACGATCGAAAATAATCTCTAGTAGTGTTTGGATTTGAAGAAGACATTTTCAGTTTTTTTTTTTTTGTTGTAAATTGTGAATGAGGGTGGTGTTGTATTTATAATTAAAATTTCCGCGGCTTTCCGACCGATTTCCGACCAATTTCCGACCAATGTAAAATTCTAACGGCTATGAAACGGCTAGTGCAACGGGTAGATTAACGTATATATTTCGTCGGAATTTAGTCGGATTCCTTACTGGTCGGAATTTGGTCGGAAATGTGATTAAATTTCCAACCACGTTCCGACTATACTAATATTCACCAACGGCTTTAAACGGTTAATTCAACGGGTATACTAACGTATATATCTCGTCGGAACATGGTCGGAAAATGGTCTGAAATTTCCGACCATTTTCCGACGAGTTTAATCGGTCTCCAATACGTCGTCGGAATTTAGTCGGATTATGTGATGGTCGGAAATCGGTCGGAAATTGGATTCAATTCCCGACTAATTTCCGACCGATATCCGACTATTATAATAACGTATTTATCATCGGAAAACAGTCGGAAATTTGGTCGGAAATGCCGACTAATTTCCGACGATTCTTAGTCAGTCTCCAATACGTCGGAAATCCGTCGGTATTTCCGACCAATTTTCCGACCAACATAAAATTGTCGGGAATTACCGACCAATTTCCGACGGGTGTGTTTTAATCGGAATATCGTCGGAATATGGTCGGAAATTCCCGACCATTTTAAATTGGTCGGAAATGTGGTCGGAAATCGTGATGTTTTCTTGTAGTGAAAGCAACAAAGAAACACACAAAAATACAGATCTGAGAGAAACAAATCTTACCTAGGACGGCGGAACGACGACACAGCTCTCATAGATGGTGACGGATAGGCGACAGGAGGAGGAGTTGCCAGAGGAGGAGATGCGACGGGAGGAGAAGGAGATGCATGTGGTGGAGAAGAGACTGGTGGTGGAGATGCATGTGGGGGAGAAGAGACTGGAGGAGGAGAAGAGACAAGAGGAGGAGGAGACGCTGGAGGTGGAGTTGTTGGAGTCGATGACGGAGAAAAACGTAGGAGTGAACAAATGAAATATTAGGGTTTTCTGAAATTTTGTTGAGTTTTATATTTTTATTTTATTTTCTACAAAAATAAATCAAAATGGCATTTGTGTAAATAAGTTACTCAAAATGGGTTTTCTGCCTTTTAACAAAAGAGTTGTGTTATTCTAGTCAACTCAGTTCTGAGGGTGTTATTCTAACATGAAAGAGTAGTGTTATTCTGAGTAATTTTCTCTTTAATATTTTATAACTCGTTAAAAAAAAATTAAAGACAAAGAAATGGAAATCAAAATTAGATCACCTATGAAAATATATAATACATAAATTTAGAGAAAACGTTTACGATAAAATAAATATATATCTTGAAAGAAAAATTTGGTGAAGAGATGAAATAAATAGTTTTGGATACTATTATTGGATTTTTAATTTTTTGGTGTGTAATTGACACACTACCAAATTGTGGTTTATATAAAGGTGATAAATTATAATTATTTTTCTTTTATGATTAATTTCCTTAATATAAATGGAAAAACTAAGGAATGTTTTTTTTTTTATTAATTTTACCTTTTAGGATAAATTTAATTTTTAATTTTTTATAGTAATTTTATCTTTAAGATTAAATTTTCAACTTTGACCAGAATTTTTAAGTTTTTTTTTATTAATCAATTTTTATTTAACTTTGATTTTTAGTTATCAAGCGATTAATGCGTATTAATCTATTTGATTTCTATTAGTCTTGCTTATGTACATAACGAATCATAATTTCCTAACATAATGAAGCATAATTTCCTCTAACATAATTTTGATAATGTACATCATAATTTAGCTTTTATTTTAGATAACGTACATCATAATTTCGGGTGTAGATAACGAAGATATGTGAAACAGGTGTATATAACGAAGATATTTCATAATATACATCATAATTTTAATTACACATAATATTACCTCGGATGTAGCTTATGTGTAGCGGGTGTATATAACGAAGTTTTTTATGTTGTAAAATTGAGAAACTATCGAATTGGTTATATAGAGGTGATGAATTAGAATTCATTTTCCTTATAGGATTGTATTCCTTTTTTTAATTTACTTAATCAAAATAGAAAATTTTGTATATACTTTTTAAAAACTTTATCTTTTATCTTTTTTTTTAACTTTAGCTTTTAGGATATTTGTTGGTTTAATTTTTATTTGTTTACTTTCCTTTTTATGATGTCAATCTATTGTTTATTTTCTTTATTCTAAACATGAATTTTTTTTTTTAAACTTTAAAATAAATTTCCTTCATCCAAAAGCAACTTTTTTTTTGTTAACTTTACTTTTAGGATTAAGTCTATATTATTTTGTTTTCCTTTTTTGTTAAAAAAAAATAATTTATGATAAATTTCTTTAATCTAAAAACAACTTTTATTTTCTTTTTTTGTGATAATTTTACTTATAGGATTAAATCTAGATTATATTTTTTTTCCTTTATTGTTAATACTATGTGTCAAAATCTAATTGATAATTTTTTTACACATGTCAAAATCTAATAGATTAACTCGACACGTGTAGCGATCTTGCGAAGCGAGTTACAAACGTTGAATCATTCTCCTTTATATATATAGATATTATGTGTCAAAATCTAATTGGTAATTTTGTTTACACGTGTCAAAAATTTAATGGATTAAATCTAAAAAAACTTTAAGATAAATTTTCTTAATTTAAAAGCAACTTTTATTTTCCTTATTTTTTTTTGGCTAACTTTACTTTTAGGATTAAGTCTATATTATATTTTTTCCTTTATTGTTAAATAAAAAAACTTTAAGATAAATTTCCTTAATGTAAAAGCAACTTTTATTTTTCTGTGCTAATTTTACATTTAGGATTAAGTCTAGATTATATTTTTTCTTTTATTGTTAATATTATGAGTCAAAATCTAAATGGTAAATTTTTTTACACTTGTCAAAATCTAATAGATTAACTCGTCATGTGTCACGATCTTGCGAGTTACTAACTTTGAATCATTCTCCTTTGTATATATAGATGGCTTTATAGGTTTAAGGGTTTTCTTTGTCTAGTTTTGGAAGAGGACAAAACAGTCTTCACTGAAAATGGGAATCTGTGGCCTGTCTCAGACAGAACAGTAAAAAGAGGATTCTTGCAGAATCTTTACTTTAGGACCTATAGCTTCTCGATTCAGTAAAAAAATTTCAAAACTCAGTAAAAGAATGCCAAAGAGAAAAGTGAGAGAGCTATAGAATTTGAGCCTGTCCTTTTTTGCATTTCATTTTGTTTGTTGCTACTATACCACAAAATCAAGATTCCAATGCTTAGACAAACACACACACACACACACAAAAAACAGAAAATGAATTATATATTGTTTTTCTGAATTTTTGATTCGATAAAACAAAAGAAAATAAATATAGAACAGAGTTTGACACATGCTAAATGTTATAACCCATCATCAACAAGACAACAACAAATTTAAGGAAAAAAATGTTTTTGGAAACAGAGCAAACTTTAGATAATGGTTGCTTTAGCAGAAGGGAACTCAAAGCACACTTTAAAAATTAAAATATAAATCAAACAATAGGAAAAGGCAAAGTATAGATAAACGTCTTAATTTCTTCAGTAAAAAAAGATAAGCATATTAACAAAAAAAAGACCAAAACTATTTGATAACTAATAAACCTATTTAAAAACAATATCTAAAATTCCCTCACCTTCATCTTTGTTGTTCAGAAACAAGATTCTGATTCAAAAACAGAGTGCAAGACTTCCACCTTCCAAAATCTAAACTCAAGAATCTCTGGTTTATCAGCTATAACATTTTCCATATTGTGTCCATGGATTCACTTCATAGCATTTATACTTTTCCTCAGGAAACAAAAAAATAGCTTCAAGATACAAAATCTCAACCGATTTGGGTGGTTTATACTCAATTGTTAATAGACTTTTGCAGTTTCATCGAACTCGTGGTGATCGTCTTGATGTCTCTGCTCTCCTGAAAGAAAACAAAAATCCTTTCCGTAAAGCAAACTTTTTTTTTTTGGTTAACTAAAGTGGTCACATTCTTTAAAGACAACCTTTACTCATCTAGGCATTAGAGAAAGATAAATTTTCGATAGAAGCTTTCACTTAAAACTAAAAAGAAAACATTTTCTGTTTCAAAGCATTTTAAAATACCAAATCTTTACATACAATGAAGACACTAGATGGAAGAAACAAGAATTATGAATAGATGTTGGCAACAAAAAAAGATATGAAACATGAGTGTAAAAGATTGAAACATGAAAAAAAGATATGTACCTGTTATGAATAGGATCAGGTCCATTAGGAACTTTTCGCTTGCTAACGTAAAATGGATTCACATATTTGTGAATTTGATGTGTGTTTTTACCGTGAAACCGCAAAGTCTTGACCATTTCTGTTGATAAAACCCTTGATGCAGAGTACGGTAAGATAGCTAAAAGAAGAAACAATATAACACCCAAAGACACAAGAGCTCTCATTATTCCCATAAATTTTCTTCTTGCTGCGATTGTGTGTCCTACAAGTTAGTGTTGAACATACCAACCAAACCAAAGACACAAACAGAGCAGAAGATTCATTATGATTTCTGAAGTGTATGTCACATATATAGACAGAGAAAGAGAGAGGGCGAGAGAGAGAGAGAGAGAGAGTTATTTGGTAAAGAACAAGCTCTTAGGTCATGTATATACCTTGGAGAACAAATCTGTGATTGGTTCTATTTAAAGACGAAGCACAGAAAGCAAAAGCATTGTCGACTAGTTGTCTTAATATATGTACACGTAGGCAATGAAAGAGAACGAGGGTAAGAGCTTTATGTGACATATAGGACCCATTAAGTAACTTTTTCTCTGTTTTTATTTGAGAATTTTTGTGCAGCCAAGCCATTGGGAATCTTACAAAGCTCACTTAACTACATTTATCTTAAGCCAACTTTAGAGGCATAGGACAATATAACCTTTATGTGGCTGAATATAATTGTATTAACAAGGCTATTGCTTTGTTTAGCGCTCTCTTAGATTGTTTAAAACATAAGAAAATCAATTCATTAAACAAATCTGTCAAAAGAACCAATTGGAAATAGAGGAGCTACAACAATTTTCTTCCTTGTTAAGTAACTATGTCCTGCTTAGAGATATAACTACAAAAACATACTTAAATTAAACAAATATACAAAAAAAGTTTATAGGTGTGATATTGTGTATATAATGTGTATTTTGGACATTGTTGCCCTTATTGGCACATACAATGGAGAGAAGATCAGAGGATGGCATGGCGTGACAACTCTTATCCTTCTATCTTTACCTTTTTTTTCTTCTCCCAATCTCATCTTATATGTTTTTGATTTCTTTGAAAAACAACTCATTCAATCTTGTGATATAATTAAAAAAAACGATTTTTATCCGCATAAGCCACAGTTTGATTATTTTTTTAGAGAACAAAAATTATTCAGAAAATAAATACATAAATAGGTGAAAAAGCACAAGTCTATGTAAAACACACGTAGATTATGTTCTACTACATAGGGTGGAACTATTATCTGTGATTCGAGATACGATCTAAGATCTGCTCCGATCCGCTCTAAAAATCCGGATATCTGAGGGGTCGAATCCGGATAGTAAAATCTTGAATCCGTCAAAACCAGATCCAGTTAGTTTAATTATAAGGTTCGGATATCCGTATCCGTTAAATATATTAACAATTTATCTTTTATTAATAATTTTTTTAATATATTGAGATATATACGGACTTCGGCCCAAATACTAAAAAAAATAAAAATAAAATAAAATAAAATAAAAAATAATGATGGAGATGTGCGTGAGGTCCATTAATAACCAATTAGACTTATAATTACATGGGCTGTCTTTTATCATATCATGGGCCTATTAACAAATTTAGAAAGGTTTCGTGAATCGCAGTCATGGGCCTATTTTGTTTGGTACGTGCCGAAAACCCTAATATCCCCTTAAATAGCGAAATTTCACGAAAACCCTAATCGCAGTCAGAAAAAAAGAAGAAGAGAGAACGATGAAGGTTGTTGCGGCGTACCTCCTTGCGAAACTCGGCGGCAATGAGATTCCATCCGTCGCTGATGTGAAGAAGATCTTGGAATCTGTTGGTGCAGAGATCGACCAAGAGAAGATAGATCTGTTTTTCTCTCTGATTAAAGATCACGATGTGGCTGAGCTGATCGCCGTTGGACGAGAGAAGATGGCTGCTCTATCTTCCGGTGGTCCTGCGGTTGCGGTTGCATCCGGAGGAGGCGGTGGCGCTGCTCCCGTGGCTGCGCCTGCGGCGGCTGAGACTAAGAAGAAGGAAGAGGAGAAAGAGGAGTCAGAAGACGACGGTGGAATGATGAGTCTCTTCGATTGATCTACTTATTATCTACTCGTTTTTGTTATGTCTTTTTTCTTAATAAATTAGGGTTTCTGGATTTCTGTCGGTAATTTTTCTAGAGATTTTGCAAGTGTTAAAGACTTGAGTTTGGTGAGAACAGATATTTGTTCTCTTGAAAATTTATGCGTTTTTGACATATTCTACAAATCTGCGATCGAAATTTCTATTGAATGATGACATTTTCCATGGATTATGGAGTTTAAACACTCATTGTTTTTACTTGAAATCGTATGCATTGGATGACATATTTTTCAAAGTTGAGTTTTGTAATGAAAAATGAATTTTTAATGGAGTTTTTGTAGTGTTATAAACGTATGTTGTGTTTATGAGGTTCTTCATTCCAATTTATTCCCATCAACATTCATATGTTTTACTTGAAATTGTATGCATCAGTGAACGACATATTCTACAAATATGTAATTGAACTTTGTATTGAATAAAGACATTTACTATGGTTAATTACTTTATTTAGGGACTTTGCCATGTTTTTGTTTCTGAAATTCCTCAATCTCTAGATTATTCCTTTGAACATTCCTGCTTTTTACTAGAAATCGTATCTAGTGAATGACATATTCCACAAATAATTGACTGAATTTAGTATTAAATGAGGACAATTGTTATGGATTATTTAGGGGTTTTGCTAGTGTTTTTTGTTTATGAGATTCTTAAATCCAATTTGTAGTCCTTTGAATATTCATGATTTTTTAGGTTTTTTAACTATAAATCTTATGTAGTGAACGACGACGATTTCTACAAATATGCCATCGAGTTTGTATTGAATGACATTTTCTATGAATTTTAAGGGATATTACAAGTGTTGACATCCTTATGCTTTTTAGTTTTTACTAGAAATCGTATCTATAGTGAATTACATTTCTATAATATTATTTAAAATAAATATTTTTAAAAATAAATTTTATTTTGTAAGTTATTACATGAAATGTCATTACAAATAACAAAAAATAATTGAAATAGATAAGGATATTATAGTATTTTAAAATTATTGATTAGAATATAGAAAGTATATATTTTATATTAAATAGGTTATTTATTATTTAATTTTTTAATTATTTTAATAATATATATTTTAAAATAATAATCAATTTATATTCAAAATCTTACTATAACAAATGAATTCAAAAAAAAAAAATCTATTCAAAATCTTGCTAAATTTTTCACTATAATTTATTATATTTTATTTGAATATATATCAAAACAAAAGTTCAAAAATATTTTACTAATTTTATAAAAAGTTAGACACAAGAAAACCATATTTTATTCAAGAGTTCGTAGACTAATCACAAAAACTATAGTCATTAACGGTGCATATTAAAATTATGTTTTCAAAATTATAAGTTTTTTGTGGGTTAATCCGAACAATATTTTAGTTCACTGCAAAACGAGTTAAATAGAC
Organism: Eutrema japonicum; assembly: GCA_030161315.1. Classification (NCBI taxonomy): domain Eukaryota; kingdom Viridiplantae; phylum Streptophyta; class Magnoliopsida; order Brassicales; family Brassicaceae; genus Eutrema; species Eutrema japonicum. Next base: position 52,804,928 of record BSQW01000011.1, read on the forward strand.
AAATTATTACAAATTGACATATTTATCTATAATCTATAATTAGTTATATTTTAAAATTCATATAAAAATAATTTTATTAAATTTTAAAACAATTTCTATAAAAAAAATTATTTTGCGATATAATTAACGCGGATTAAATCCTAGTATTCTACGAATCGGCGTTGGTATTTGTTTGTATAGAATAATTACATTTTCCAATGGATTATTTAGTGATTTTGCCACTATTCGAGACTTTAAGTTTATCAATCTTTTTTTTCTTTCTGAACTATGATGTTCCTCATTCCAATTTCCACCTTTGAATACTCATGCTTGTGACTAGAGAACGTATCCGTGTGTGACATTTTACAAATCTGCTAACTTCTTCTGACTTCAAAGATCCGCATACTTTATTTTTATTTTATTTTAATTACTAAGAGATTTTGGACCGAAACCCGTAATTCCCAAGACCTGAATCCGCATATTTTTTTTGCCAGTTTTGAGCCTTCTTCATATTGGTTCGAATGGTTGTCTAAATCAAGAACGGACTCACATGCAGGGGACGGGGGGTCAGCTGACTCCGGTTAAATATCCTAAATTAAATTTGTTAGTTGTATTTACTAAATGAGAAATTGCAGTAACTAGCTAAGAAAACACTGATAATTAGCAATATGACCAAACACTATTTCACACACTGTTACAGATTTTTAATACAAAACCTTCCCTACTACTCTTAAAAACTAGGTAACTATTGTGTCAGCGTAGGCTGCTTTTGTTATCAATATACCTACAAACTACTCCCTACCGATAGGTATCTTTTCGAACTCACCGTTTCGGTTATCCAAACATAGAGCCAACTTTATCTTTCTCAAATAAAGAGTCAAAAATCTCCGACGAAAACATTTTATCAAATAAAGAGTTTTGGCCAGTTTATAATCACTCGATTGCTAAAGGTAACCAAAAAACATGAAATCTGGATCTTGTTCTTTGGTAGACCAATTAGGGTTTCTCTTAGAGAATTTGCCATAGTCATTGGGTTACCATGCGGTAAGTTCCCTAAGAAGTCGAAGAAAAAGAAAAGAAACCCGGTCAAAGAAAAACCCTACTGGCCCGATTTGTTTGGCAATCTCAAGTCCTGCAACGTCGATCTTGCCACCAAGATGTTGAAAAAGAGGATTGTTGTCGACAAAATCACAAGGCTCAAGTACGCTTGCCTCGCCATTACCGGTGCTGTGCTTTGCCCAACAAACCATCGTTCTAAAATCATGGCTGAACATGTGGAGTTAATTAGAGAGATCGACGATTTTTTTGCATATCCTTGGGGCAGATACAGGTTTGAAATGCTAATGTCTAGTATAAAAGGCAAGGACGAAGTTCCTCTTGCCCAAAGTACAGTAGCCGTTAAAGGGTTCTTTCAAGCTATACAACTTGTATTGGTTGAAGCTGTCCCAACACTAACCAAGGTCGTACAAGTCAACGAGTCTTCATCTTCGTCGGAATTGGAAGGTGCAGAAGATGAAGAATTTGACACAGATGAGGCTGTCGACGCACGCAGAATTGAAGATGAGATGACTGATTCTGGCAATCCCCTCGAGGCTGATAAAGCGGCTTCGAAGTCAACACCCCATTTAGTGCCCCCCAAACTCGGGTTAGCCCATGCGAAACTAGAGAGCTCGATGAAGAGAGTGAGGTAATGTAGTACCAACAACAATTTGTAGCCGTTAAGTGTTTACGTTTCAAAGCTAACCCCTGGTGTAACGATAACAATGAAGTTAACTGCTATCACTCGAGATTATACGACTTACAGTATAACATTACTATGTTACACATGTTCCTGTTGTCAGTATTATCCATGATGATCCCGAAGTTTCCCTTGACGGGATGGACCTCGACTGGTCAGATGACATGGAGGACCCTAAGGTTGACCACATGGTCAGTCTTATTGGTCGCGGCTTCCATTTCAAAAAAAATATGTTCAGGGGGGGCGGGGGGGGTTTACAAAAGCTGAGTTAGATAAAATGAGGTTGGAGAAGAAGGAGATTAGAGATCGAAAAGAGAAAGAGAAATTGCAGGAATCTAGAGAAAGACAAGTCTCAGGAATCACAGCCTGCCCATTACAGATAGCGGAGATTGTCGCTGAGAAGGTGAAAGCGGATCTGTCCTGCATTGAGAAGAAGATAACCGCGGGAGTTGACAAAATCAACGTGGTGGAGAAGGATATTGTTGGTTTAGAACAAAGCCTGATGGCATCCCTTGACCTGAAATTTAAAGTTCTGCATGAGGAATTGATATCTAACATTCTTGAATTCCTAGATAAATCCGTGAAGGATGTGCAGAAACATGGCGGAGCAAAGGACAAATCCACTGCCGGAATTAGCAACAGTTACAAGCATGATCAAGGAGTGAAAGTCTCATTCCCCAGACTGTAAATTGTGATGGGAATGCGGCCATTAACAACGCCATTGGAATGGTAAACCGTCTTGGTAATGTTTCCTCATCAGAGGTTGACGAGAACAACGATATACCGGAGGCCAACCAAGTAAGTGTGAAAAATGGGTATAGATAGTAGTATGGGCCTAGCTAACGATATTGATAGATAACCAACATTTAAAGTTAGCATTTAGCGATTACGGCTGCAGTATAGTTAACGGCGATGGTATGCTCAGTGATGTGTACTATTTCACGATTACTGATTTAGGTGACTGAGGAGCAGATCGGACAGACTGGAGATGGAGAAATTGGAGAGAACGTCGAGGTATGCCATCACCTTACATTTTATTTTTGCATTTTCTCTGTCATCAAGACCATAATAAGCTTTAAGCCATGTCATTCCAAGGGGAAAGTGATGGAGAAGAAAGGAACCAAGCAGCCGACAGGGAAGACCACACTGAAGAGACAGGAGAAGTCACCGGTGGACCACGCAGAGGCAAAAGGCCAAGAATCTAAAGTACTATTTACAACGACTTTCAGGTGGACCCAAAGTGGATAAGCTGCAATATTGGGACGCACCCTTTCGTATTCCCGCCTGGACAACAACATAGCTTCGTGCAGAAGTTTGCACGGTTACATGCAATGCTAAAATCCCCACGGTATGTAATGTAGTATTATACGTACAACATAATATAGACATTGTTAACTGCTTTTGTTATGGTATGCAACAGCATTATTAGTCTTGGGAATGGGTCCGTCTTGAACATCAAGGAAATCCTAGAAATCGTTGGTAGGACCAAGCTTATGCAATCTAAGGTAAGCTTTCATAAACGCATAATTTTTTTCCATAAATATGGTAACGTTAACTATACGTATAACAAGACAATTAACTCGCTCAGGATAACAACTAGCTTTAGTAAACGTATAAGATAACATGTAACTTTGGATTGCTAAAGATATTGTTAACTTACTAAAGATATTGTTAATATGGTATGGTAATGGTAGTATATGTGTAGGACAACAATTAACGTTGCTAAGGATACTCTTAGCTGGCTTAAAAATTAGTACCCTTTGCCTTATTTTTTTTGATTATGATGCCACTTTTTTAATGATGAAACGCAGATGATGGATGCTCTCCTGTTATACGCACGTGCTGTATTCAGCAAGCAATTTTCTGATCCAGTACATAACAAGACAGAGTTCTTGGAAACCAAATTCCCTGCCGCACTAATGAAGAACTGGAATAAATTCTCGAAACATGCATCCAAAGAGAGGCACAAGTTCATATTTGGAGATGCTCTCATGAAATATTTGGATCATCAAATTCCTCAACAACCTGCAACTGAACGGCTGTACTTCCCATTCAATCTCGACAAGGAGCATTGGGTTGGCATCTTTGTCGACATTGTAGGCGGTGCACTGCATGTGATGGATTGCAACACCCCACTGTGAACTGATGGGATGATGAAGAAAAAGCTAACGCCGATTGCCCAGATGCTTCCCTATGCGTTGAAGCAGGTCCAAAGTAACAGACGACTAACTGATGCTAAGCCTTTTGTAATTCATAGGGCAAAGGGGATCCCACACAACCCAATCCATATGTATTCTGGTGTTACAGTTGACCTTCTGATTATGTTCCATTCGATTGGAGGATGGGACCGATGAAAAAGCCTATCTCCTGATGAAATGGCCAAGGAAAGTCAAATACTGGGAGTGAAATTCTTCGAGGAGTTTGCGGAGACCGTCTAGGATGTACACTCTACAATGTATTATTTTATTTTCTCACTATCATCTAAACTTGAACCTTTGTTGTTTCTTTTCTAAAACTTTTAACGGATTTTATGAGTTGCCGGTTCGCTAAACATTTATTGAAGTGGACTATCCGAACATAACAAATGTAGACAATAATTATGTCATTATATACATTAACATGTTTTTTACTGGAATACACATTTCGCAAACAAAGACTAAACAATTCGGTAGACGGTAACAATATAATTACAACCGCTAACAAATAAATTATTCTAATCGAAGGAAAAACACATTTTCCAATGCTTAGAGTAAATGCGTAGGAAGGCGGTAACCATACATTTTACACCGTTAACAATTAAATTAGCTTGATAAAGGAAAAAATTGGGGACATTAATAAAACCGGACTATTGAAAACCAACGTCCCTACCTAATATAAACCTAAATATATTAGGCAGACACTAATCATTGCATTTGTATCATTAACACATACGTTAATATGTTTTAAAACGAAAACCTCATTTCTCATACCGGAATACACACATTTTTTTTGTTTTATATCGGAATACATTTTTTCTCATAAAAGGTATAAATACAATTAGTAGACGGTAATCGTGGCATCCCATCCGCTAACACATACATTTTAATGCTTGGTGAAATACACATATTTCCATTCGTGGTCTAAATATATTGATAGACGGTAACTAGATTGGTTACACCATTAATACATACAACAGATTGATACCAGAAAGATTGGGGACAACATAAAAACTGGACTCTTGACATAATTAGTAGATTCATTTATACAATGTTGTTCAGGAGGGGCAGCCTTATTAACTCCAAAACTATTTTACAACAACTAAGTTATAGGAGTTCTTTTGGGATTTTACATAGCTAACATAAAACACAGTGGGTTGAAAAATATAGTCGACTCAAGCACGGCTAATGTAACATCCCGATTTCTTGTATATGCGGAGAGGCTTATAAGAATTGATTTGGCTACCTATGTCACCAAAGTGCACTTATCTTTTCGGGAACTTGTCCAGAGAGAAGCGTGCTTGAGCTGGAGCAATTTAAGGATGGGTGACCTACCGGGAAGTGATTCACGGTATCGTGTGAGTGAGGACAAAACACGGGGAAAGATCACGTGGTGATTGCAGGGTCAGTAAACAAGTATTACAAGCCTCCCGGACTAACGCACCGGCCGTCGGACAAGGGTGGGGCCCACGGGCCGAGACAGGGCATGGGGCCCACAGGTAGGGGCGGTCGGGGCGTTATAGCTAACGCAAGCAATCAAAAACCATCTCTTACAGATTCATCCAGTTGCACCCCCCAATATCCATGCAGCTTATATAGGCATCTTGCATGTGGTGCGGTTGTGACCCAAGCCACCGCACCGCCGACACAGTGTAAAACGCCTCGGGCCTCCCCCATGTAATATAGCCAACCATTCATCAGCATATGTAAACATTGTTTTGGATGAACCAAGCGATGTTAATTCCGTAAAAACAATATTACCCCAAATTCCCCACGGGATTGGATACGTCTCTTGCGAGGTCGACCTGGTGGGCGTCTAGTACTCGACGGCATCAGGTGAAGTGAGGTAAAGTCATCGCCTACAGCCACGGTGGGAGCCGGGGCCGTGACCGGATAGATGCTGCATTCATATGATTTATTCCAGAAAGTTGTTGTATACTCTATCGCCACCAATGAGTCAACCCTCGTATCTGTATGAATCGCAGCCACAACTACATGGGGGCAAAGTATGCGTAGCATATGAAATTCTTGGTAGCTGCAAGTGTTGGATTATAGGTTAACGAGGAAAGGAACACCTTCCTTGTTGTGGATCTCAAATTCGTCCTCATTTATCTTGCGCAAAGCAAACCCGGTAGAAAGCTCAAAGTTCTTTGCCAAAATCTCCTCTACCTTCGGAGTTACTGTGCTAACAGTAGCTTCGGCAGCTGCACTCCGAGAGGAAAACCAAACCATAAGAGTTGCTCGGATGTATTCAATTAAAGGGACAATCGGGTAACCACGTGCAGTGGCCAGGGCGTTGTTCAGCGACTCTGCTACGTTGCTCGTCATTAGATTGGAACGTAATCTGGGGAAATGAGACCTGGTCCAATGTTCATAACCAATCGCCGTCAAGTAATCCGTACAAGCTACATCCATTTCTCGGATCTCGTCGAACACCTCATAAAACTCGGACGGGTGATAAGCTCTTGCGGCATTCGACACCACATAACTAAGGTGGCGCCCCTTGAAGATGCTTTGGATGTTACGCTGAAGATGAACGATGCATGCACAATGCAAAGACTGTGGGTACACCTACACAACGCATGTAAATTTAAAGTTGTATCGTTAAAGATAAGCACATCACGTATTAGTCAAGTGATAGCGACCAAACCAAACAATAACAACTAAACATTCAGATAACGGACTAACATATATGTTATCAATAATGGATAATACAATCAATAACTTTACATGCATTTGACTGCAGTGTAAACATCAGTTGCCATGGAAATACCTTTCGCAACCCGGCGTAGATGGAGTTATGCCTGTCCGAGACAAACACGAGGTCAGGACTGTCCGGTACCAACTCCGCCAATTTTTGGAAAAACCACGACCATGCCTTGTCGTTCTCCCCATCCATAACACCAAAAGCAAGCGGGAAAAGCTGATAGTTTCCTGATAAGCTCAAATTAATACCTTAAAAGTACTAAAGCTTTGTCGATTGTAATACTTAGGGATCGAATCCACAGAGACTCAAGGAGACACACAATAGATTATATAGATAAAAATTAAGCTAAGTAATCAATGTAATTGAAAGCAAATACGTAAATTAAACTGTTGTAAATTCAATTGGAGAAAGATAGGTCTGGGGAATTTCTCAGGAAATCAATGAATGCAGATAAACTAACTAACCAGGGTTCAGGTTATGCACGGTTCTTGAACTCAAATCACTAAAGTATAATTAACCAACTCTCGTTGCGAGAATTATCTAAGTCTAAATCCTAGAATTCCAAATCTCTTTGCGAATCCTAAAGTCTAAACCAGCTTTTAGTTCAAGTTTGATTTGTTCACAAAACAACTAAACAAATCTCTTTGCGAATAGTTATTTTGCTCACCCTAAGTTCTATCAGGTAATTAATCGCACTCTCGTGCCTAATTAATTATCCTAAGATCTAAGTTCTAGGTGATCAATCCAGAATTAGGTATGAGAACAACCTATGGTGAAGAACTAATTCGGATTATGAACCCTAAACAACTAATCAACCGAGCATTCAAAGAAATCCCTAAACCTAACAGTAGATCTACTCAGACATGGAAATTGAAGCAATAAACATGACTGAATAAATACTTGAATAAATAAGAAAGAGTAACAAGAGGGTTAGAAATCTTCTCTCGGACGAACAGAGTTTCAGACTTGTCTCCCTACAAAGCTCTCTCACAAAACCAAAGTAAAATAAAAGATAGCCATCAAAGTGGATGTAAAATCCTATTAAATAACTTAAATCACGTTTTGGGGCTTCTTGTAAATAATAAAGTCTTCTGAGAAATTTTGCAATTCTTCAACTCTTCATTTATGTCGCGACTCGTGTCTTGCTGCAATGAGTATCGACCGATATTAGTCAGTATCGATCGACACTGAGGATTCAAATCGGGTACTCAGCTACACGAACTTCTGCTTTGATCCAAAATGCTATAGAAATCTACAATATTTCCAATTATGTTCCAAACGTGTTAAAACCTGTAAAAGACTTTAAACCACTACACAATAGTAGAAAGACTCTATAAAACTGACTTATATCATGGCTTATAAGGGGTAAAAACCATGATATATCAACTCCCCCATACTTAGCCTTTGCTTGCCCTCAAGCAAATAGAAGACTAAACCAGAGAAAGAGGTTTGAAAACATAGAGACTCACATGTTCTTGAAACATTGCAATGACCATTTTCCTTAGTGCTCCACATATCACATAACCAGTTTCGAATCTAACACCATGTACTTATCCGTAGGCATTCGCAGCTTCCCAGACTACACACATTATCTCACAGCATTACTCAATAAAGCCCTCATCGCCAGTTTCATTGCTGTGATTAATACCAAGAACCTTCTATATTCTTTCCCATACAATATCATGACAAGGAACCATCCAATTTCACACTTTCTGGTATTGTTTTCTCTCCCCCAGACTTATTTCTTATTATATTCTCGCATATGCTTAATAAGGTTCGAGACGCGAGTATTGATGGTGTTTGCCACCGAATCCCCGGTTCTTCCCTTAAAAAGTAATCAAAGGTGTAGACGAATAATGGTATCACAGGAAATTTTTCTAACCTCGCTTCCACCTTTGTGTGATCATTCCCTCTGAAGTAGAATAATGGGATCGCTAGAAATTTTCCTAACCCTCTACTCAGAAGAAAATCATTTCATCTTTTAATGCATCTTATTTATTAACTTGTAACAGGGAGAGAAATACCATTACTTTAAACACGTGGGTTCTTTTGTCAGATACGAATGAGGAATCAAGCTCTATGGACATCAATTACATCAATGAAGTGCAAAAATTTGGCTCAGGCTTTAAAGAACTTTGCTGGAAACATGAGTGTCTTCTAGTTAACTGGTCGGCCTTTGGATTTTTCATTAGTCGATCTAATATTGATTCTGTAACAATGGTCACTTAGAAGCAAGGTCAGAATAATAGAGTCAAGAAAAAGATCACAGTCTCCAACAGATTTTTGACTCAATAAAACAACGAATGACTCAAAAACAACTGACTCTAAGAAAAACAAAAACAATGTCAGCGACTACCTTCCCCCGACTTAAACAACACTGTCTCCAGTGTTATCTAGCCTAGAGTTGGTGAAAGAAATCAAAAGAACAGAATAGAATTGTGAAAACAAGAAGTTACCGAAAATGGGGTACAAGTGTCGACCGACACCCACTTGGTATCGATCGATACCAAGTACTGGTCGACACAGGTAATTCGTTTTCAACGTCTAAGTTCAGATGTAACTCCAAAAATGTGTCAAACGATCCATGTGTTAAATGTAAGCACTGTTAGACCACTCAAACACAAGTTAGGTGCAACAAAATATCATAGAAGCATAAATCCACAGGTGCAAAAGCATAAAAGGCACAAAAGTTCAAACGAAAATGAAAAGAAAAGGGAAAAGAAACAGCAAACATGATAATCAGATAGAAAGAGGACTAATCATCCTCAGTGGCGTCGCCAGCAGTACCAGATGGGCCAGCGTCAGTAGGCGTGCCCGGTGAACGTGGTGAAACAGGACGCTGAGACGCCATGCAGCTACAATGGGAAATGGCAGTCCAGATCGTCTGCAGACTTGCAACTACATACTGCTGAAAATGATCCATCTCCATCTCAGGTAGTGGAGGAAGAGAAAGCGCAGCAGCAATGGTAGATGGCTCGTGTCGCGGTTGACCCTCAGTAGGGCCATGTGCAGGTGGTCGTGCTCTAGTAGTTGAGCCTCGACGTCGAGTGACCTCTGCAGGCTCCATGTCAGCAGGAGCAGGTGCAAAAAGCAACTGAGCAAGAGCTTGTTTCACGTCACGAGCTTGACGTTACGGACGATCATTCAGGAAAAGAATGAGAACTTGCTTCAAAACAAGCTCCACACTTTGACATTTCCAGCTTCAGAGTTCTGCTCTACATGCTCTCCACAATCTCCTGTCCTTTCTCTTTAAGCTCCGGAGTAAGAATAACCATAGCCTTAGAGAATGGCTTCGAGGTTCCTTTGCACCTCACCTTATATTCAATCGAGTTTCCTTCGCACTTCTGAGGGATTAAGGTCACATGTGTAGCACTCTCAAATTTTTTTTTTCACCTCCTTCTTTGCCTTAGTCTTTTTGATGACTTTCTCGGTGATGATAGGAAGACGATCTGAAATGTCTATGACAGTTGGCCCATCATAAGGCTCGTCCAAGAGACCGACCATCAATGTCTCTCATGTGACAACAGTGATGCAAGAGATATGCTTGGGAGCTCTTCCAGCAGGAACGGTTTTGTAGGAGACATGTTCGTCAATGTATGAGAATGAGATTCTCTTACTGGGCGTGTCCATAATTGCACCATCCGTAGCCATGAACGGTATTCCAAGAATCAAAGGTGTACTAGACCTTGCATGCATCTCCACAACCTCAAAATCGGTCGGAACCAGACAGTCTCCTACATTAACCATCAAATCAGGGATTGTACCGTATGGAACTGATGTGGAGGAGTTCGCAAATGTGATAGACGTCTTGGGAGATCGAATATCAGCTCCCAATCTCTCTGCAATTGCCCTTGACATGACATTGACGCTAGCCCTCGAGTCTACGAGAGACTCTTTGAATTCAACTCCACAGATATAACATGGAACTGAGAATATTCCTGGGTCTTCCCTCTTAGTCAGCTGTTTCATCGGTGGTAGTGTGTTTCTTGCATTGATGAATATTGTCTTGATCTCTTCTTCAGTTTCTCTGCAATCTCAGAAGTAACAATCCAAATGGCGATTTTCAAAGGCTTCGTCAAAAGACATAGTATGGGGAATCCTCCTTACCATCTTCTCAAAAGCGAGCAACTTCTCTGCAGTGATGGATTTCATGAGATGTCTAGGTGGGCTAAGATATGGTACCTTAGGCTTGTAAACACGTTCCTCAATCACCTCCGGCTTCTTCACAATCTCTGGTTCAATCTGCAAGGGGTGTCGATCGATACTAGGTTGGTGTCGATCGACACAAGGCTCATGTGTCGTTTCTTCAGGTCGGTATCGATCGATACTCGCAGTGGTGTCGGTCGATACAGACGAATCAGGTTCGGAATCACCTTTGACAGGGTTTTCGAAATTTCTTGCACTCCTTAAGATGATTGCATTGACGTATTCATTCTGTGAATGAGCCATATTTCCCTTGACAGCTGCTGCAGTTTGAGCTATTTGAGTTTCTAGCATCTTCTGATGAGTACTGAGAGCATCGATCATTCCACTCAGATCTTTGTATAGGACATCAATCTTCCCATTGAAATCCACTGTTATCCGCTGCTATCCTTGAACCAACTGTTCGAACATAGACTCGATCTTGCTATCTGGGAGCTTAGCAGGGACAAGTTGATAAAATGAATTTCCATAGTTCCTGGTATACCCACTGTTCAGAGATGGTTTCTGGACTAACTGATTCGAACCTCCTTGCTGAGAGTTGTTGTTGAAGTTTTGGTTGTTGCTGAATTGATTCCTCTGACCTTGAAAACCATAACCACCAATATAGTTAACATCATCTGCTTCATCCTCATTCAAAACCTCAATATCTTCAGCAAAGTGCACAGCTTTCGTTGTCTTGCCCATCAGAAGGTTGTGAATAGAATCCAACTTGGCTTGAACATCAGCAACATGTGTACAGTCCATGCTATCAGCTTGCTTCTTGCGCTCAAAGTCTGCATTCTTGGTGATATTGATAGACGCCAAGTTCTCAATCAGCACATAAGCATCTTCAGGATACCTAGTGTTGAAGTTTCCAATGCTCGAAGCATCCAAAGTCATCTGATACCTCCAATCAAGTCCTCTTAATAAGAACCCCATCAGCTGAACATCAGAGTATCCGTGACGTGGACAATCTCTCTGATATGATCTGAATCTCGTCCAAGCAGCCTTTAACGCCTCAGTAGGGCATTGAGAAAACTGGGAGATCTTGTTCCTAAGATCTTCAGATCGAGCATCATCATAGAAGTTATTCAGGAAAGCGTTCTTAGTATCTTCCCAGGTAGTCAGTGATCCAGGAGGTAACTGCTTCAGCCAGTAAGTCGCATCTCCACCTAAAGAGTATGGAAAGAGCTTGCAGAAAAGGTAATCGTAGGACACTCCATTGCTCTTGATGCTAGTGACCAAATCCTCGAACCTCTCAATATGATCCCTGGGATGTTCATTGGAAAGACCATGAAAAGGGTGCTGACCCACAAGAGTGTAGTATGCAGGTTTCAGCTCAAAGTCATTCCTCTGAAAAGCAGGAGGTCGAATCGCTGATCGATTTGCATAAAACTGATCAGGCCTGTTGTATTCACCAATCGTTCTACCACGATTAACCACAACATTCATTGCATTCGCATTCCCAGCGACATTCCCAGCGACAACAGGAGCAGGTAGGATGATGTTCCCCTCTCCATCTAGTCGTTGTCCTCTCTCATTGCACAATTGACCCTCTTGGTCTCTATAAGCACCAGCTTCATCTTGAACCAAATCCACTTGATTGTTGTTCATCTCTGCTGGCTTCTTTACTCTTTTGTTTGTGCGTTCCAAAAGTGCTAGCTGCTCGTTTGACAGATCAACTAGCTAAGTGCTCTTTTTCCTTCTGGTTTCGCGAATAGGCATACACCTGAAAACAAAGGCAAGGCACGTAAGTAACAAAAATACAATTGGTATCGACCGACATTGGGTGGTGTCGATCGATATCAAAAAAAAGAAACGACGAGTATCGACCGACACTGAGTAGTATCAATCAATACCAACGAACTTAGTCAAAATTCTCAATCTAAAATCTAATGGCGAAATTTAGTCCCCGGCAACGGCGCCAAATTTGATAAGCTCAAATTAATACCCTAAAAGTACTAAAGTTTTGTCGATTGTAATACTTAGGGATCGAATCCACAGAGACTCAAGGAGACACACAATAGATTATATAGATGAAAATTAAGCTAAGTAATCAATGTAATTGAAAGCAAATACCTAAATTAAACTGTTGTAAATTCAATTGGAGAAACTAACTAATTGGGGTTCAAGTTATGCACGGTTCTTGAACTATCGTTGCGAGAATTATCTAAGTCTAAATCCTAGGATTCCAAATCTCTTTGTGAATCCTAAAGTCTAAACCAGCTTTTAGTTCAAGTTTGATTTGTTCACAAAACAACTAAACCAAATCTCTTTGCGAATAGTTATTTTGCTCACCCTAAGTTCTATTATGTAATTAATCGCACTCTCGTGCCTAATCAATTATCCTAAGATCTAAGTTATAGGTGATCAATCCAGAATTAGCTATGAGAACAACCTATGATGAAGAACTAATTCGGATTATGAACCCTAAACAACTAATCAACCTAGCATTCAAAGAAATCTCTAATGAGAATCCCTAAACCTAACATGAGATCTACTTAGACATGGAAGTTGAAGCAATAAACATGACTGAATAAATACTTGAATAAATAAGAAAGAGTAACAAGAGGGTTAGAAATCTTCTCTCGGACGAACAAAGTTTCAGACTTGTCTCCCTCCAAAGCTCTCTCACAAAACCAAAGTAAAATAAAGCATAGCCATCAAAGTGGCTGTAAAATCCTATTAAATAACCTAAATCATGTTTTGGGACTTCTTGTAAATAATAAAGTCTTCTGGGCAATTTTGCAATTCTTCAACTCTTCATTTAAATCGCGACTCGTATCTTGCTGCAATGAGTATCGACCGATACTAGTCAGTATCGATCGACACTGAGGCTTCGAATCGGGTACTCAGCTACACGAACTTCTGCTTTAATCCAAAATGCTCCAGAAAGCTCCAATATTTTCAATTATGCTCTAAACGTGCTAAAACCTGTAAAAGACTCTAAACCACTACAAAATAGTAGAAAAACTCTATAAAACGGACTTATATCATGGCTTATAAGGGGTAAAAACCATGATATATCATTTCCATCCTGACAACTTGCCGTAAGCAGGCAGCCCGCATACTTCCCATTGTGGTGAGTACCGTCAATGACAATAACCTTGCGCATATATGAGAACCCATTTAAGCATGTACCCAACGCAAATAAGAGATACTTAAATCTCTGCCCCACCCCTTCTTGGTGATCTGTCTCTAGTGACACCACACTTCCTAGATTTGAAATAACCAAACGCTGGAGAAAAGTTGGCAAAACTCGGTATGATGAACCGGCTGTACCAAGGCTTCAGTCAATCACCATCTCTCTTGACCTCCAAGCTTTCCAGTATGATATTGGTACCTCGTGGTCACCGCACATTAGCTCACGCAGCTCAGTAGGTCCAGGACCACTACATACTCCAGCGTCTTTTTTTCCATTATATCTCCAATCAAGGTTGTCGTTGCCTGCCTGTGAAAACGTCCCCGCTCGTCCACTGTGCACGTATGGACTACCGCCGCCCACCTAATTTGGTACCAATTTATCCCTTCCATCTTGACCGTGTATACCCACCATGGGCAATTCCGTCCAACACACTTGAGCACCATCATACCCGGGTTTGAGCGACTGTTGCGGTATTCGAACTTCTTAGCTAGAGCGTAAAAGGACATATGAAGTTTGAAAGCCTCCTGATTCTTGAACACCATCCCAACATAGAGCTCCCCTGCTTTATTTGTGCCATCACCTAAAGTATATAATTTTTGTAAGTATGAGCGGATAATAATTGAGTTAACGCAGTAAACAATAAAGTAACGGGTGAATGCTTAGAATACACACAAATGTAGTCGCTACATTCGTCGGAGGAGAAATCATCGTCTATCATGATGTTTGATGTTTTGGGCATCCTGCTAGGGCCACATTGCACCCAATTGTCAATCCCAAATACGGACCATCGTCGGTGACTGTCTGCAACTTCCCCTTTCCCTTTCGATCTACAGGGTTGAGGCTTTGTAGGCCCCCGATCGGAGAGGCTGCATACATTAGTGTTTATGAATACAAAAATGGTTAGACTATAGTGTTATTATTAGAGATATATTAAATATAAAGAATAAATCTAACACATACATCCATTGATTGGAGTCACTAGCGCCGGATTAGCGGCAGCAGACGTTTATGGTAGGCAGCTGCATTAGCAAGACAAGATCGTCAAACGATGATGTAGTAGACCCATCATCGTCCCCAGCAGCCAACTCGCGAGACGGGTCCACATGCGTAAGTACCAAATTCATTTCCTCGATTACACGCATCTTGCCCGCAGTGAAAATATCTTTCAAAACCCTCGCTAGCTTCCACCGTGGGACCATCCGCAAGTAAACCTTCCACAAAATTGTAAACGTCATCAATTCCACCACAAGTTTTAGCGCTTGGTAATTTAGAGTTAACGTTAATAAGTAAATTACCGTGATATCTGCAAACGTTGCGGCCTAAAATCATAGTTGTATTCTCACAGGTAGTAGATGGACCTACAACTTCAGTGTTAGATCTCTTCTGAAAGCGGTACCGCTCGACATGGTAAGAGCTAATTATCACGTATAATGCAATGGTTTCGCATTCTAGCCGAATCGCCATGAACAGCTCCACGTCGATGTCGTTGATGATGTCTCCCAGTGGAGTTTTTCTCCCATGGGGGACTAACATCCATTCCGGCAGCTGGTACGTCATAGCCATCATTTCGTACGGCTGCAAGAGAAACACTGATCTCACCATTTCATCAAGCGATTCAAAGCTTTGGTTTTCCTGGACCATCAACCCATGTCTTATGCCGGTTGTTTCCGGATGGAAATCCCATTCACCGTCCTCTGTTTTTTTTCCACACACCACGAGTAAACCTAACAAGTCGTCCCATACCGGCGACAACTCGTTTAATGTGGATATACAAACAATCGAATGAGTCGGTTAATAAATTTGTTAACAGACATAGCAACTTATTACTGCTGAAGATTCTATAAAGGAAGATAATTTAATAGATTTGCTAAACGAATTTTGCTAACATTAACATCACCATAAGTTAATGCTCAAACATTTTGTCCGTTTGCCATTTATGGATGTTTTGAAAGCTTCCTTTTCAATTTAATGAATTTTGTCTACTGGAAATGCCAATGCGCGAAGAAATGCCAATGCACACAAAATTTACGGTGTTCTAAACAATCACCGTCGCTTTATTTACCCAAATCATATCTAAACCTACGAAAACCTAAGCCTCCCTACCGTAATCATTACTCGCCCAAGCACACAAAACCAATCCGACGTGGCACGAATTAGAGGGGATAATTTGGTCATTTCCGATAACCACCAGAACAGTGGTTTTGGTTTTGCACAACCGTTTGGTCAGTTTCCCAATTTCTACCCAATTTCTGGTTATCTACCCACAACCCGAACTATAGCATAAAATGTCTTATTTTTCACCTCTATGACCCTTCTTATTATAAAAAAACTCATAACTTTTTGTACCCTTCCTTTTTCATCCGAAAATGCTTTCTTTATTTTTTTGTTCAACACTTATACATTTTCTTATATTTGCAAGTATTTTCTAATATATAATATTATTTTCTTTTCTTTTATTGGCCTCTTCACCAAAATTCAAAGAATATTTATTTTTTCCTTTCCGCCAATGATTTTTTGCAAATATTTTCTCATTATTAAATGTTATTTCCTCTTTTTTTATTTGTCTCCTCACCAAAATAAAATAAAAATATTTATTTCTTCACTTTCACCATTAATTTTAGTTCACTTATCATTCTTATGTTCAATTCTTTTATATAATAACAATTAAATGTATATTTTTAATAAAAATTGGGTAAAATATTTTTATTTAGTTTTTAAATTATGATTTTCTGTTTAAAATTGATAACATGCTAAAATTTAATGCCTTATGTAATATATTTTTTGGCGGATTATTTTCTTAAATATTTTATTTAGATTATGACCCCGATTAAAATATTTTCTGGGTCCGGTCCAGATCATGACTTCTCAATCGGTCAATCGAGTTTATTCCTTTGAATATACATACTTTTTTACTCGAAATTAGTCGTATAACGTGAAGTACTTTTTCTACAACATTTTTTAATCCAAATTTACATCGAATATTTGCATTTTGAGGGTAAATATATAAGTTTTGTAGCTGCATCTTGTACCTATCTAAAGCAAAAGCTTTTTCTTTCACCATGGCATAAAGATGAAACAAGTCATTTTCTTTTTCTGTGTTGTCTCATTTCAGTTTTCTTTTCAGAAAATTTACATTTTCTGGGAAAAAGGTTTTAGCATACGTACGTACTCAGAGAATATCTGTTAAAAAAAAAGGTCGAATTTTGTGTGGGAAAAGAATCCTTCATGCAAAAAAGGTTTTTGTTTTGTCTTTATAAGAAAGCTTAAAAGCCAAAACATGGTAGAAAAAAGCTAAAATTTGATGTGGGGACTAAACATATATATCATCTGTAAGATATATATGTTTGCATCTTTTAATTTTCACTTTTCTCGATTACACCACAAAATGAACCTTTTTTTTTCTTGTTCCCTGCAACAAAAGACTCAAAAGATTAAGCTTTTTTTTTCCTAAACCATTTCCCAAATCTTTGTGTGTTCTCCAATGCTTTAACCTTTATGAACATATAAATGGATATGATCCATTCAATTAATCAAACCATAACCTAACCGCAAATGCAAAATTGTTGCTTAATACAGAGGCTAAAAACCGAAACAACTCTAAAAAAGGAAAGAAAAATAAAATTCTTGGAGAAGCTGAATTACATTTTTCATCAGAAGAACTCAAAGTCTAAATAAGGACCTGATGAAGAGTCTGATTGTTTTGAATGCTTGTCTTGTTGTTGAACTGATGACTTGAGGGTTTCATTTAGTATCGAAAGATCGATCGGTTTCGGTATTTCTGGTGGATTGGTGCTTCTGATTAGAGCCCAATTGACATTCTCAAAGAAAGGATGTTGTTTTATCTCTGTAGCACCTTTCTTGAACCCTAATCTCTTCTTAGGATCTTTAGCGAGCAAACCTCGAATCAAATCCTTAGCCGCAAAACTTATAGATCCTTCTGGAAACTTTAGCGGTTGCCCAACAACATTGAAGAGCGTTTCACGGTTTCCGTTTCCTTTAAATGGCGTTTTCCCGGTTAACAACTCGTAGAGGAATATACCAAAAGTCCACCAATCAACAGAACTTCCATGACCATCTCCTCTTATGATCTCAGGAGCTAAATACTCGTGTGTTCCCACGAATGACATAGACCGAGCATCCGTTGGCTCAGCTATTAACATTGGGAGCGAATCCGAACCACCCTTTTCGGTTTTCGCCTTTCTTGGTTTATTGTTGAGGAAACGAGGCTTGAAGCACGATGGTTGGATACAGGCTACGGGTAATTTGCAGGATGAATCTACTATGCAAGACGGTTGAATACAGTACGACGTAATATGACAAGAAGGTTGTGAAGTTGATTGAATCAGTGTAGGACTCACAAAACTCTGCAAGGAAAGATCGAAATCCGAAAGCATAATGTGACCATCTTCTCTCACCATTACATTCTCTGGCTTCAAGTCTCTGTACACTACACCCATCATATGAAGATACTCGAGCGCAAGAAGTAATTCAGAAGCATAAAACCTGCAAATTCAAGAACATAAGGAAACAGACAAAACAGAGGATCCATTAGAACGTTAAAGGTGTCAATGTTTTCAGATTCTTAAAAGCTACACACAACAATCAAATCAATTTGATTTTCACTATTAGCCAAACCCAAAATATTGACATAAAAAAAGACAAAACAGGGGATCGATCGATGAAAATGCTAAAGTTACAATCATAATCTAAAAACTACATAGCACAGTCAAAGCAATTTGATTTCACACTCAGACAAAACCCAAAACATTGCCATGAAAAGACAAAACAGAGTATCCATTACAAAGTTAATGTTTTCAGATTCTGAAAGCTACACAGAATAGTCAAAGACATTTCTGTTGAAATTACACTCATTCAGATTTATTTCACTCTCAGACAAAACCCAAAACATTGAAATTGAACGGCTCTAAAGCAAATTAACCTGGCGGCTTGCTCGGAGAAATGTTTTCCGGGCTGCTTTTGCCGGAGAATATGAAGATCTCCGCCGCTACAAAACTCCATAAGAAGACAAGAAAACTTCTCAGTCTCGAAATGAGAGTAAAGCGTTGGCAAGAACGGATGATCTAGCAAACCCAGAATCTCTCTTTCGGTTTGAGCCCTAACCAATTTCTTCCTTCCAATCAACATTCCTTTATCCATCACTTTCATGGCGAAAAAACATCCCATCTCTCTAAGCTCAGCTAAATACACACTCCCAATATCTCCACATCCCAATTTCTTCAACAGCCTAAAATGCCCTAAACCCAGATCCTCGTTTTTACTGCATTTCACGCTCTGAATCGCGTCCCATCGAAGATCGTTCCCTTTATGCGGCTTCGAAGGAGAAAAGACCCTTTTGAAATTAGACTCGTTCGCATCGAAAGATCGAGACTTTTCGAGATTAGCTTCACTGCTTACACTGTTACTGCTACAGAAACTTAAGCTGACACTGTTGTTGAGCCTAACGTCTTGAGAGCCATTACTGCTGGTTTTGAAGCTCTCGGATCCAGAAGCTGGACTCGAATTAACAGCATTATTGCAATTGGAGGAACAATCATGTGAAGATTCGAGATTTGGAGTTTGTCTACTCATAACTGGAAAAGAAGATCGATAAATGAGAAGTTGAAGAAGTGAGAAGAGAGAAGAAAGATGTTTACTTTTAAGAATCTATGGGTTTGTGTTGTGTTGTTGATGGTCAAGGCTCTGTGATGTGACTCGAGGTGGTCAAAGAGAGAGAAAGAAAGGATTTTGAAAACATTGAGATTGTTGAAGAAAAATGTGTTTAATTTATTTATCAATTTCAAATTTTGAAACAGTGTGTATGTTGAGGGTAAAACGGAGATTTTTGTTATTGTAATGTCAAGGGAAAAAAACTTAAAAATACATAAACTATACATAATTTGAACGTTTAATACACGAACTATTTTGATATCTAGAAAAAGACACAGACTAACATTGACATCCATTTTAATACTCAAACTATCAATCATTCTTTGTTTAATACCTAAACTATTAAATTTTGTGTATTTTACAATATTTATATTTTGAAAATCCGATTTTACCCTCCTTTATTTATTAAATTCGATTTAGTTTATTAGAAAAAACAAAATTTATAATTTATAAAAATAAATTTAAAAAATTAAAAACAAATTAAAAACCAAAACAAAAATTGTTTCTTCTTCCTCCTTCGACCAGATCTGGGATTTATTTTCTTTTTTTCTTCTTGCTTATTCAAGTTTGATCTTTATCTTTTCAACCAGATCTGGGATTTATTTTCTTTCAAATCTCTCATCCTCTCATTTCGGGTTTGAAATCGAAGCCAATATAGTGGTGATTTTGACTTCTGGTTTCTGTTTTTGATAATCTGAGGTTTCTAAATTAGGAGTTTTTTATCCTCATTTGATTAAGCTTGTTACGGAAATGATGCAACAAAAGTAGGGAATCAAGTGGGTGTAGGACCAAAATTATCGCACAATAGACAGGAGAGATTTAATCACGATTTATATAAATAAACAGTAAGGAACAGACGATTCATAAAACGATAAAGCAATAAAATAAATCTAAGGAGGCGAGATGAATCTCTTTTCTTAACTCTAAAAATCTCCCGTAGTGCGACGGGTTTTAATAGATCCATGAGTCCCAGGATACAACCAAAGTAATATGTATCATCTACACTTGATATCAGATCTATCGAACATTATACTACGATACTCTCGAATAAAGACTTACTCTAAGCTGTAGAGAGTTGAATGAACTTTTTCTTTTGTAAGTGTGTTTTCTGTGTGTGATTGGATGCCTTTCTCTCAAGAGAGGCGATCCTATATATAGGAGAAGATCATAGAGGAAATTATTTCCAACTAGCGATGTGAGACTTTTTACATGTCCCTCACTTTTCCTTTTTTTAGGTTTTTCCTTTTCTTAAGGCTTTTCTTTTTTTGTAGAATTTTCCTTTTTTAAGGCTTTTCCTTTTTTAAAAGTTTTTCCTTTTTACATTCACAAGGCTTTTTTACTTAGTCCAAATATCTCATTTCAATTCACACATACACATATTTATAAAGCCCTCAAACTCTTATAAATTTTGTTCCAACAGTGGGTAGATCTGATTCCAAAAACCTGTGCGAGAGAGAAGCGAGATGAAGAAGGGAAGCAGAGGCGAGAAGGCGTAAGTCTGCTCATACTCGACCCACACTGCGTGATTCGAAGAAAATATACACTGTCCCATACAACGCTATTTTCAAGGGTCTTCGAGACTGCATTGGCTACAAGGAGCGGAGGAGCATCTTCGGCGACGTCTTTGTGATACAGACCCGGCGGGTTGAGTGCGGCGGATGTATCGTACGGTTGGAGCAAGCTCCGCCACAAAAGGGTTAAGAACAGAACGAGGAGTCGCGAGAAGATGGCGTATATTTGATCAAAATGCTCTCTTTCCTGGATTTTGAGATTGATTCCATGGCTCTGAATACGTGATCGTCTTCGAGAATCCCGATCCCGGAGAGAGAGTAGCAAAGCCTTCCTATTGCCAAACTCGAACAGGAATAACTTTCAATATTACTCCGACAGAAATTGAGCTCTAACAGAAATGGAAGACGAATCAAACTGTAGATTTGGTTAATGAGAGGAGAAGAGAAGGATGACGGTGGTCGAAGGAGGAAGAAGAAACAATTTTTGTTTTTAATTTCTTTTTCATTTTTAAATTTATTTTTATAAATTATTAATTTTGTTTTATGTAATAAACTAAATCGAATTTAGTAAATAAATGAGGAAAAAATCGGGTTTTCAAAATATAAATGTTGTAAAATACACGAAATTAACAGTTTAGGTATTAAACAAAGAGTGATTGATAGTTTGAGTATTAAAATGGATGTCAACGTTAGTCTGTGTATTTTTCTGGATGTCAAAATAGTTTGTGTATTAAACGTCCAAATAATGTATAGTTAGTGTATTTTTAAACTTTTTTCCCTAATGTTAACCAGTAAATAAACTAATGTGATTAACAATTAATTTTGCTGTTAAACCCAATGAAACCATTAGTGGATAATACTCGTATCGTGTGTCACGGTGAAGATTATATAAAATAAAATAAACAATTGCATAGTTCTAATTATATGCTTGTTTGTTTGTTACGTGTACTAATTAAATTTTCCTTTGTAATTTTTTTTTAAAAGTAAGGGTTGTGGCATGCACATTAGAACTAGGAAAATATTCAAAAACATAAAAATTTGAATAATTATAAGAACATAACAATTTTTTTGGGGGCAAACAAGGTAACATGACATTTTTTTTTTTTAATAACCAGAGTGATCCTAAGCTTTTTAGGTTCAGACTAATCTTTGGCAGCCCAACTCTGGGGTTCACGACAGCAATATGCTGATTTAAACGTGGATAGGTGGCCAAGAAAATTCGAAACTAGGAAACGGAGTATATACTCACGCCAACAAATTCGCTGCTACTACTGGCCCACAAGCCCTTGGTTTAACATAACATTCGAATACTTAAATCTAATGTTTATTGGAAACGAAAATATAAATCACAAATACCATAATTTGAAAACATCGAATATTCTACACATATGATGTATATACCATACTTTTTGTTGTTGTAAAAAACTATATTTTTCAAAATACAAAAAAAGTAGGTGAAAGTGAAACATGAAATGCAAAGTGATGCAATCTATTGGTAAGGACAGTAATGAAATAAAATAAAGAAATGAAGAGAGAGTGAGAGAGAACAGAAGTAGTTTTAGATTTCCTATAACATTATTTAAACACACAATTACCAATACCATTTTGGACTTCTATTTGTAGAGTTTTCAACGTTTGTTTATGACGTCTCATTTGGAAAATTGTAAAAGAAAACTATACAAGAAAGGCAAAAACCAAAATAAATATGATTATATTATTTGGAAAAGATTTTAGATGTTTTATTTGTAGACTTTTTTTTTAACGCTCCATAATATTTTATTAAGAAAATTAAAGTATCAGATGGTTTACAAAAACCAGAAAAAGGATCACTTCCCAAGTGAGGATTTCTGATTGTTGATTAGTTGGCCAGATGCAGTCAAATAATATCTTGGCTAATACGCCACAAGAAATAAGAGATAGAGTCAAAATTACTATGGGTATTGAAAAGGATGGAGGGCAAAGAAAATATCTTGGCTTACCGGAGAGCTTTGGACGCCGAAAGAAGGATCTGTTTACTCTTATTGTCGACAGGATTCGACAAAGAGCAATAAACTGGTCATCGAAGTTTCTGTCATTTGCCGGAAAGCTAACAATGATTAAATCAGTATTGTCAGCTATCCCCACTTACTCAATGACATGCTTCAAGCTCCCTACAAGTCTATGCAAGAGGATACAATCAGCGTTAACCCGTTTCTGGTGGGACTCAAAGCCAGGGAAAAAGAAAATGTGCTGGTTAGCGTGGACAAAATTGGCGAGATCCAAAAAAGAAGGAGGACTAGGCTTCCGTGACATCCAAAGCTTCAATGATGCACTTTTAGCAAAGCTGAGCTGGAGGATACTAAAAAACCTTTCAAGCCTCTTAGCTCGAGTGTTAATCGGGAAATACTGCAAAGACAAACACATACTTGATGTCCCCATTGCATCGTCGACTTCTCATGGCTGGCACGGGATTTTATTAGGCCGAGACCTGCTCTTGAAACAACTCGGAAAAGCCATAGGAAATGGTAGAGGAACGTCGATTTGGAACGACCCATGGCTCTCCCTAAAAAATCCTCAAAAACCATTGGGTCCACCTGATCAAGTTACAAAAGACTTGACAATCTCATACCTGATATCAGAGGATACATGTGAATGGAATAAGGAAAAAATAGAAGAGACAATCCCACAACATATTAATGAAATTCTCTGCCTTAGACCTAGCATCAAGGGAGCAGAAGACTCCTACATTTGGTTGCAAAACAAAACAGGGGCTTACTCCTCAAAATCAGGTTACCATGTGGCCATAGCAGAGAGAGAACAAGCTATCGACAGTCAGCCCCCCACCATTAATTGGTTAACTGAAATTTGGTCAGGAAAATTTTCCCCAAAAATAAAGGTTTTCCTGTGGAAGATTGTCCAACGAGCTCTACCTGTGGGAGAAAATCTACTGAACCGTGGTCTATTGACTGATTTTGGTTGCATTCATTGCGGGGACCTCGAATCGACTGAACACCTATTCTTTGAGTGTGCTTTCGCTCGCCGCGTGTGGTCGCTGGTTCCGTTTAAAAACAGTGTCAATCTCTCCTCCTCCACTGATTTCATCTCAAGGCTCATTGCTTCGAAGAATAGTATCTGCCTCCCACCAACAGGAGTTGGAACTGGCCCCCTGTTCCCGTGGCTGTGCTGGGCTATTTGGACAGCCATAAACTATCTTCTATTTGAAGATAGAGTATTCAGTGCGGAGGAAACAGTTAGTAAAGCTTTATCGGAAGCAAGGGAGTGGCAACAAGCTCAGATTCTGGAAAACAGAGTAATCTCTTATCAAGCCGAGAGGGCCAACCGAAACAGTATATCCGAATCTATCATATGTTTTTCTGATGCAGCATGGAAAGAAGAATCAAAAACAGCAGGTCTAGGATGGATCTTCTTCAACCAGCAGAACACAGAACTATGCAAAGGAAGCTATGCAGAACCGTTAGTCGGCTCTCCTCTAATGGCGGAAGCACTAGCAATCCAATCAGCGCTAATCCAAGCTTTAGAGAAAGGATACACAACCCTTCGCATCAAGTCAGACGCTCAGGAACTCATCCGATCTATCACATCGCAAGAGCAAATCAAGGAAATCTATGGTCTCTTTTTTGATATTAAAACTCTCGCATCTATGTTTATCTCCATTTCGTTTTCGTTTATTCCCGGCGCAGAGAACGCTAAGGCCGATGCTCTAGCTAAGAAATCACTTCATGATTTCTCTTTTGCTTTAGCTCCTATGTAAGACTCTGGTTCTAAGTTTTATTAAAGAAGATGTTCAAAAAAAAAAGAAAAGGATCACTTCCCAAGTAAATAATGATTTTTTGGGAAAATTGGAAATAAAGAATAGTTTTTCTTCATTTTTGTCCATCTACATCTTTCCAAATCATTTTCGGTGACTTAAGCTTTATATTAATGTAAATTCAAGTATACCATCTTAAGTTATTATTATTATTTTTTTAATATAATTATTATCACAAATAATTAAGAAATCTGTAATTTTAATCCCATTAACCAAAGAAATCCCAAAATCCCTTCTTCGATTTTTTTTTCTATTTCCCGTGAATCTTCTTCCTTTTCTTTTCTCAGCTACATCTAATTTTCTTATATCTTCTCTTAAATTTGTCTGGCCTTCTCTAGCTCCTCCCGTTCTTCTTCGTTTTCTCCATTACTAACCAAAGCACTAGGTAGATAACTGAATTCCACATCAATCATACTTGTTTCTACTATGTAGTCTTCCGAAACCATCATCTTTAGTTCGTCAAGAGTAGTAGTGGATTACAAAGTAAATAATCTACCACGTTTTTCTTGATCAACAATAAATCTCCATTCGTTGTTGCCAGAGGATCTCCAAACACCACACGTCACATAAATCTCCAGCATACTTAAATGTGATACAAAAAAAATTTGATGAATTCTTTTTGAAAAAGAATTAACACAGATCAATTTGTGGTAAAGCAAAGAACAAATTCGATAAACTCACCAGAACACGTTTGAAATGTATCCAATACTTCGCAGAGATGTGAAAAAGAAGAAACAAATAAGAAAGGGAAGAAGACGACGTGGAGAAACAAAGATAAAAGTGGAGATCATGATTCTCTTATTTCCCGCAGAAAACACGTTCTAAAACTCGCAGAACATTAGATTAGGCAGAAAATGTATTCTATGCCGTTGTAGAACACATAGAACCCGTAGAATACACGTTCTACAATTTGCAGAACATTTGGATTAGACAGAATATGTATTCTGAAATTCGCAGAACGTAACGAGATTGTAGAATATGTGTTCTACCATCCGTAGAACAGATCAAAAAAGATTTTCTAAATATTTTTTCTTACGTTTTTGGAATTATCAAAAATTTCTATTTCCTTAAATATATTTATTCTATTTTTTAATAATTAAATTGGTATTAAAAACAATTTTTAAAAACAAATTAGATATTAAAATATATGATTTTAGGGGTAATTTTGTCAAAATTGTGCTTACAAAATTAAAAGTGTAGATGGACAAGAGTGTAGAAAAAGTATCTTTTATTTCTAATTCTCCCATTTTTTTTGCATATACATGTCTAAAAATTCTTAAGATGAATCGCTCCACTTTTCGTTTTGAAATAGCTAAATCTCCATTGAGATGATTTTCATTAAAAATCTAAAAATATTTATTAACGTTTTAGACTTGACCACAGTTGCCACCCTCTTTTTATTGCTCCATTAGGAGCCACCGAAACGAGACAACTCTTTATATTGCTTGATTAATAACAACAGAGCTACTGAAATCACTGTTCCAAACATTTGATTAATTAGGAGTCTGCATTTCATGTCGCCTTATGGAGTAACCGTGGTTTGCGATGAAAAACCCACCAACACCAAATGAACAACTATCAACGATTGAAGACGGGCAGAACCGTTGCCACCATCCACTTTTAAATCTGTTAGTTACCTTTTCGAAACGGCTCAACTGGACTGGAGTTTTTGTTTTCCCAAATATATTGGAAAAATCTCACGTAAAAATGATCAATTTTTTTGCCAGATCTATAATGAATGGGAAGAAAACAAACAAACCAAACGAAAAATAGTAAAAGAAACCCAACCAAAACGATGCTAGAGCTATAGAAACCTCCGACCATCGCCCATGATCCACAGATAATAATCCCCTTTTTCTCTCTCGCTTGACAGCTAGGATATTTTATTTGTAGAGCTATATATGCACAAATATTTGGTAAAGTTATGAATCAATTCCGTCGGTTTACTGAGTTATACATTGTGGTTTCTTAAAGGAAACCATAATCTTGATCAATTCAAAATTATGGATAATATATGGATACATTGAGAAGTTGTGTTTGTACCGTTATGAATTTAGAGATTAAAGTTTAACATTAATAATTATATTTATGAAATAGCAATGACGCTTATAAGTTAGTGGTTAAAAGTTGGTTGTATTATTGAAGGTTAATTTACCTGTCCCTTAAAGCTTATTTATTTGAAGGTCATTATTCTTCTAGGTTTAGTCGTTTTATTTTATGTTTATAATATACATTTTACAGGTTTGAATCTAGATATTGACACAACGATAATCTTTATAATATTATTTAAAAATATATTTTTGATATAATATTATTTAAAAAGATATTTTTGATAATAAACTTTGTTTTGTAAGTTATTTTTTAAGAGTTCGCGAACTAACCACAAAACTAGAGTTATTAAACGGTGCAAGATAGAGTTATGTTTTCAAGATTATAAATTTTACGGATTACTATTTTAGTCCACTACAAAACATGTTAAATAGTAAAATTATTTCGTTTGACAACTATATTTATAATAGTTAGACATATTATAAAATTCAAATAAAAATAATTTTTCTTAAATTTTAAAATAATTTATTAAAAACAAAATAATTTATTCCGCGCTAATTATAGCACGAATTAAGTTATAATCTCAATAATATTATTTAAGAAAACATTTTTAAAAATGAACAATGTTTTGTAAGTTATTACATGAAATGCCATTACAAATAACAAAGAATAATTGAAATAGGAAAAGATATAATAGTTTTTTAAAATTATTGATTAGAATACGGAAAGTATATATTTTGCATTAAAGAGGTTATTTAATATTTAATTTCTTAATTATTTTTAATACTATATATTTTAAAATAATAATCAATTCATATATATTCAAAAATATATATTCAAAATTTTGCTATAGTTTTGACTATAATTTATTATTTTTTATTTGAATATATATCAAAACAAAAATTGAAAAATATTTTACTAATTTTATAAAAAGTTAGACACAAGAAAACTATTTTTTTAAAGAGTTCATAGACTAACCACAAAAACTATAGTCATTTAACAGTACATATTATGTTTTCAAGATTATAAGTATTTGTGGGTTAGCCCGAATAATATTTTAGTTCACTGCAAAACGGGTTAAATAGACAAATTATTATAAATTGACAGTTTTATCTATAATCATTAGTTAACTATATTGTAAATTTCAGATAAAATTATTTTTCTTAAATTTTAAAACAATTTTTTATAAAAAAAAATACTCCACGCTATAATAGCGCGGATTAAATCTTAGTACTAATACAATTGACACAACGATAAAACTAATACAAACCACTAAGTTATATTTCACGGTCAAATTGTTTGTTCTTTAGTTGAATTTAATGGACAATCTAGGACATTGTGGTATGGGCCTGTGGCCTTTTTTCTAGGACATTACTACTTCAATTAGAAAAATCTTACAAAATGTTTTTTTAAATATATTTACTAGTAATATATCCAATTACCCTAAAAACACTCTTGCATTTTCATCGTCCATTGATTTTCTTAAAAGGAACATTTACTAGTCAAAATTTCTTTAATTCCATCGTAAGCGACATCAATTCCCTTGTCTTCAAAGATCAAACCTTGGCTCTAGCCATAATCCAATCTTAAAGCATAATTAAGATCGACAACAACACTTGTTTGTGAGAAAAATCACATCTCTTGTAACTTATAAATACTCCAAATGATATCATTTAATATGAAATGGTGAAGTTCCAAACCAAAGTTCCAATGAGATTCCACTCTAGCTCCCTGTTACAAGTTTTCATTATATGGAGTTGTATAGTATATGGTAATTTTCTTCTTTTTCTAAAGCCAAATTGGTGGTATATTTGATCTTATCATGACTCTGATCAATGCTATACATAGGTAAAGTAACATGTCATGGAGTAACATTTTATGTGCAAAATAAATGCTCATTTCCCATTTGGCCGGCTGTTGCACCCAACTCTGGCCATCCGGTTCTAGCCTCCGGTGGATTTTACCTGCCATGCGGAGATACCAGACGCATTGATGTTCCTTCGGGTTGGAGTGGTCGTGTTTGGGCTAGAACAGGCTGTGATTTCACTTCAAATTGGAATCAAGCTTGTGAAACAGGTATTTGTAACTTCTAAATACAACAATCTTTTCATAGAATATATCAGAACATTATAGAGATATATTTAAAATTGATATTTGGGCTCTGGATGGTTTATATGTTTATATGACTTGGAGAGGGGAATAAGACATTTTGCAAACAGTGTTAAAATCATAATTTTGTTTGTTGGTTTACAATGAATTTTAGGTGATTGTGATGGACGTTTAGAGTGTAATGGATTGATTGGAAAACCTCCAGTGACCCTTATACAAATTGCGGTACAAGCTGACAAATCCATACCTAATTTCTATGATGTAAGCCTCGTCGACGGTTATAACCTCCCCGTCGCAGTGAACTCCAAACCCGTATCATCCAAATGCACCATCTTAGGTTGTCATAAAGATCTCAAAACCACCTGTCCTGAAGAATTACAGGTGAAATTTCAACTAACCTTTAATTTCAGAACCAGATTTAAATACTCTGTTTCGTATACTTACGGTCTTATCTTTTAAGTTTTGAGTCCATTTTTTCACTTTCATTTGTATAGGTTTTGAACAAAGAGGGACGAGTCGTGGCATGCAAGAGTGCGTGTTTAGCGTTTGGTAACGACAGGTTTTGCTGTCGGAATGCGTACGGAACGCCGGAAAAGTGCAAAAGGACTACGTACTCAATGTTGTTTAAAGAAGCTTGCCCCAATTATTACAGTTATGCCTACGACACACCTCCTCCTTTGGTCACTTGCTCCGCCAATGAATATCTTATCACGTTTTGTCCTTCAAATTGGGGTCATAGTTCCACGTAAAAAAAAAAAAAACTCTAAAAGAACATTATTCAACGATACTATTTGTATTAACCGCCTTCAAGTCTGCATC
Organism: Eutrema japonicum; assembly: GCA_030161315.1. Taxonomy (NCBI): domain Eukaryota; kingdom Viridiplantae; phylum Streptophyta; class Magnoliopsida; order Brassicales; family Brassicaceae; genus Eutrema; species Eutrema japonicum. The sequence continues at coordinate 52,834,837 of BSQW01000011.1, forward strand.
ATAGGTTCTCGTTCTCTATATCGAAACCAACATGATCTAGATGATTTCTTATGCTTTATAGTTTGTACTTGATACCTTCAAAACGACAAAATCTTCTCTTTGTTAAGCAAAATCTGTTTTGGTGATGAGACTCATGCGACATGACAGTCAGTCAGTCATATTGCTTTTTAGTTTAAACAATCACATTCTCTTAATATTGTAAAACTTTTATAAATTATAATGACGGGATTTTACAAAGAGTGATTTGCACTCTAGAGCATTTTTCCACTTTGCTCTTATATTAAAGACATTTGCTGAGTTTAAACACACTTTACCTATTTTTTGGGGGTAAAAAAACCAAAAACACATTTTCTCATTATTCACAAAAACAAATGAATTTATTATTCTTATTTTTTTCCGCACCCAAATGATATTTTGTTTTGGTTATTTATTCTCATAAAAAACAATTTCACATTTTTTGCACCATCAACTATATTTTTTTTTCTCTACACTTTGATACCATTTCACAATATTTTACTTACACGTGGTACGAACACATGCATATCTACATAGTTACGTCCACATGGACGCGTTTAAATGGATAGACATGTGGTATCTACACGCATATTATCCACGTGGACGCTACTACATCGATGTATATGCATATCCACGCGCATATCATCCACGAGTACGCACCTACATGGATAAGAAAGCATGTGTATCCACTCGAATGTCGTCTACATGTACGCACATACATGGATATGTATGTGTATCACACAAATATTGAACACGTGTACGCAGCTACATGGAAACGCACGCGTCATAGCCGGGCAAAATCTAGTTCTGGGCAAAACTATCCGAGCATGGCAAAACTATCCGAGCAGGGCAAAACTATCCGAACATGGCAAAACTAATTCGAGCAGGGCAAAAACTAATCCGAGCAGGGCAAAACTAAATCGAGCAAATGTTTTTTTTTTTTTGTTGTGAAATTGGTATCATAATATTGAGAAATATATAATTGATTGTGAACAAATAATTATTAGATTATTTTCTTATGAGAAGAATATAAAGATAACAAAAATGTGTGGGTGTGAGAGATGAAAAATAAATAAAAAATAGAGAGTAAATGGGAGAAGAGTAATTACATCTTGGTAAGACGGACACAAAGGTAAAAATACCCACCAAAAAGTAGGCAAAATGTGTCTAAAGACACAAAGTGTTTTTTTTTGTAATTGCACTTTGAATAAGTGTCTCTAGATATAATTAATTAATATTTATTAATAATAGATTAGTCGACTATTTTAGACGAAAATGACACATATTAAAAAATTTAAGATTTTGAAATAAGGAATCATTTATCACCTCTAGAACTCTTTATAAATTTTGGCTGCAAATCGAAAAAAACAATACTATGAGTTTTTTTTTTTTGCCAAAAAACACTGAGTTTTTGACAAAAAACAACACTGAGTTCTAATAAGATTTCACTTTAAGAAAAACAAACAAAACTACAATCATGTTTTAGTATATTGTATTAGTTTTTTTTTGTCACTTCTTTTTACTGAGAAAATCCAACAGAGAAATACGACGACGAACAACTCATAAAGAAACAAACACAGAACCAGAACTCGAAAAACCTATTACACAGAGAAGTCGATCTTTCTTTTTTTTTTTTTTTTTTTTTTGCTAAATGGTAAATCTATATATATATATATAAAGTTAGATTTTCTCTCTTCTCATGAAAACACCTCATATTCCACATCATTGCCACATCATATTTTTTTATTTAATCTTTTTTAATTTCAAATTTAATACACAATTGTTTTGATAAAAAAATTAATACACATACTAAATACACATACTAATTATAAATGTGGTTTTAACATTATGAAAGTTTTTTGAAAATGCATTATTCATATTCTAAATTAAACCAGAGAATTATAAACTTCTATATATATAAAGTTAGTTTTTCTCTCTTCTCATGAAGACACTTCATCTTCCACATCATTGCCAAATCATATTTTTTAATTCCAAATTTAATACACAATTTTTTTGATAAAAAAAATTAATACACATACTAATTATAAATGTGGTTTTAACATTATGAAAAGAATTTGAAAAGGCATTATTCATATTCTAAATTAAACCAAAAAATTATAAACTTATGTGAATATAGTTCATTGAAATAATAACAGGTTTAATAAACTAAGTTATCCTAATATATTTCAAATTTTATAAATATTTAATTAGGTTAAGTTGTATTGCAAATATTATAAAAAACTAAAATATCAAACAAGTTCTATCAATTAAACAAATAAGTTAATCTGTAACTAAATTCATAAAAAAAAATATAATTTGGTCAGTTTTGCATCTAATAAAGAGACAAATAAATAAAATTAAGGTATACTTAAAACAATAATTGTAATTATACATAACTATGAAAAAGAGAATAAGAGCAAAAAAAATTAAAAAAAAAACAGATTAAAAGTATTTACAGAAAAAATAAATTAAGTTTAAAAATTTAAGATCGTTGTGATTTGTGATATTATTTTTTACAAAAAGAAATTAAAATGTAAGTACAAGAGGATAAGAAAATAAAAGTTTTGTAAATGCAAAATATATATCATGTGATGTAAATATACTTCAATTCTCATAATAATTACCATCCATTAATACAATAGTTTTCCCTATAATTTGAAAAGACATTTATTTAATAAAAGATAGATTATATAGAATTAACCTAAAAAAGTTCAATTTAATAATTTAGTTTTATCAGTTTATTTATATAGTTTAGAAAACTATAGAATTTAGTGTTTATAAATTATGAATTAGATTTTTTTCTAAATAAAATCAAACAAATGTTGTCACTTCAAACAATCACTAAGGATTAATTCCTAATGAAATGTATAAGAGTTTTAAATCAATTTCTTAAAAAATTTATAATTTGAATAAAATAAAATTACTAATTAATCGCTTTTTATGACAAATTTTCGGGATCTGAAAGTTGATTTTAAGTGAGTTATAGTAGAAAAATAAAATAAATCATTTTTATGGTTATTAATTAGTGTTCGAGAATGGAAACAAAGATTCATTCAATAAAAGAATACTCGCATGTGAAATAATAACATGTTTAATAAACTTGGTTATCCTAATATATTTCAAATTTTATAATTATTTAATAATATTAAGTTGTATCAAAAATATTATAAAAACTAAAATATCAAACAAGTCCTAACAATTAAACAAATAAGTTAATCTGTAGCTAAATTCATAAATCAAAATATAAGTCGGCAAGATTTACATCTAATAAAGAGACAAATAAATAAAATTTAGGTATACTTAAAACAATAATTGCAATTATACATAACTATGAAAAAGAGAATTAGAGCAAAATTTTTTTAAGAAACAGATTCAAAGTATTTAAACGAAAATATAAATTAAGTTTGGAAATTTAAGATCGTTGTGTTTTGTGATATTTTTTTTTAAAATGAAAATGTAACTACAAGAGGAGAGGAAAATAAAAACTTTGTAAAAACAAAATATATATCATGTGATGTAAATATATTTCAATTTTCATAATAATTACCATCCATTAATACAATAGTTTTCCCTAGAATTTGAAAAGATATTTACTTAATAAAAGATAGATTATATAGAATTAATCTAAAGAAACTTCAATTTAATAATTTAAGTTTATCAGTTTATTTATAAAGTTTAAAAAACTATAGAATTTAGTGTTTATAAATTATATGGATTAGTTTTTTTTCTAAATAAAATCAAACAAATGTTGTGACTTCAAACAATCACTAAAGATTAATTCCAAATGAAATGTATAAGAGTTTTAAATCAATTTCTTAAAATATTTATAATTTAAATAAAATAAAATTACTAATTAATCGCTTTTTATGACAAATTTTTGGGATATGTTAGTTGATTTTAAGTGAGTTATAGGAGAAAAATAAAACAAATCATTTTATGGTTAGTAATTAGTGTTCGAGAATGGAAACAAAGATTCATTCAATAAAAGAATGAGAGAGAGAGAGAGAGAGAGAGAGAGATTATAAGTGCATCACGAAAACACGTCAGATGTTTGGGATAACACAATTCGATTATCGTGACATGCATTATTGCATATCCATCAAAGACTCTGAGTTGTCATCGCAGAAACATCTGACGTGTTTCACCAAAATGTAGTATATGGTGCAATTTGCAGTGTTGGTGAGAGAGAGAGAGAGAGAGAGAGAGAGAGAGAGAGAGAGATTATAAGTGTATCGTGGAAACACGTCAGATGTTTCCGGAATGAGATTAATGTCAAATGAATAGACATTTGATCCATATTTGAGAATAGTGAATTATATGTATTAATTATTCTCTAACGTGGGTTTTGAACCCTTAGAACTTCATTATAATTTTCCATTGTGTGAAATATATGGATTTTTAAAGAATTTGACTAATATAGATATGTAGATCGAATTTGGTGATTGATTTTTTTTGTACTTAGTTATGACTTATGAGCATTAGATGTCAAATTGTAGAATGTTTCGGTGGATATGACTTGATGCCGATAACTCCAACAAGGTTGAGTATTTTTTATGCGTGCATTATCTATTTTATAATTACATAAAAACAATGATATAAAATGCCGTGCGAAACGCGGCTAACCCATTAGTATCATATAAAATGAACGGTTTAGATTTTACAAGAATGTTTAACCTATAAATTGGTCTCATAGCAAAAACCAAATCGAAAGTCGATCTTCTTTGATAACATATTTTGGCGGTAACTATGTTATCTTCAATTAATTCCCCAACATAATTTCCTTCCTTCTTTCAATTGTAGGTTTACAAACTACTAGACATGTCCCAACGAAAAAGATCGTTTCATTATATTTTTTTGACAATCGTATGGGATAATGAATTTACAATTATTATTATGTAGAATGACAAAATGTGATGACAAAATGTGATGACCAAGATTTAATGAGTTTCTCTATTTTATGGACGGTTCTTCTGTTTCATGTCAACTATCCAACTAACATACACCAAAGACTATTAGACTTGATTTTTGTATTTTATAAGGATTGCTTAAATGACTTTTTAAGTTTTATTAGACAACCAACAAAAAGACGACTTTTTATCAAAAAGTTTGTTGGTTAAATACGTTACTAAATTTTAGTAAAATCGAATTATCTCATGTTTTCTTTGCTTTTAAAATCGAATAGTCTCATCTTTTTGTTAGTTGAATACGTTATTATTTAGTTAATCTAATTATTTATTGTGATAAGTTACATGATTATCCATATATATTGTTGATAATGATATGCCTAAATTTGATCATTCGTTTTTTTGCTGTCCGGTCAACAAATTGAGGGTCGAGAGGAAAACGCCTTTGAACCGAAAATCTGGGCTAATTTCTATATAGACCATAATTTCAGTTTAAATTTGTATTAGGACTTTAGTTTGCGGACCTAAATCAGTTTTTAGTTTAAGTAAAGTTTTTATTTATACTTTGTTTTTCTTCTTTTGCCTCAATTGTATCCTAGACGATGATTTAACCCGCGCTAGTGCGAAGTATTTTTTTTTTAAGAAATTGTTTTGATTTTTTTTAAAAATTGTTTTTATTTGAATTTTATAATATGTTTAACTCATGATTATAGATAGAGTTGTCAAACAGAATAATTTGTCTATTTAACCCATTTTGCAGTGGATTAAAATATTATTCGGACTAACCCGCAAAACCTATAATCTTGAAAACATAACTCTAATATGCACCGTTTAATAACTCCGGTTTTGTGCTTAGTTCACGAAATCTTTAAAAAATCAATTTTTTGTGTATAATTTTTTTTTATAAAATTAATATTTTTCAACTTTTATTTTGATATATATTCAAACAAAATATAATAAATCATAGTAAAAAATATAGTAAAATTTTGAATATATATGGATTGATTATTATTTTAAAATATATAATATTAAAAATAATTAAAAACTAAATAATAAATAACTTCTTTAATGATAAATAAATAATTTTCATATTCTCATCAATAATTTTAAAAGACAATTATTTCTTTTCCTATTTCAATTATCTTTTCTTATTTATAATGGCATAATATATAATAATTTACAAAACAAAATTAATTTTTAAAAATGTCTTCTTAAATAATATTATAGAGATGATATTTTATTCAATAGTAAAATCGGTCTTCTTCACCCATATATGGATATCTTATTATATAAAACTGAATCCCTTGATGTGAGAGTGACACGTATGATAATTATTTTACAATATATATTTATTCCAAAAAATAAAATAATAAAACTAACTATTGTATTGGTATATTCTTAAAATTCAAGATGGGTATAATTGTATTTTTACCTAATGAAAAAGTTAGTTTTCGAAGTTTTTAAAACATCTGCTACTTTTCAAAATATATAAAAAATTTAGAATATTAAATCAAATTTTCTCATTAATTAATAGGTTACAATCCTAAAAAGCTAAAGTTTTAAAAAAGGAAAAAACAATTATTGATTCTTAAAAAACCCACAAACTTAAAATGAAATACAATCCTAAAAAGAAAAGGAATTCTCATTCCCCACCTCTAGATAACCAAATTGATAGTTTTTCAATTTCACAACCAAACAAATTTTACATAACATTTTTTGTTCATAAACTGCATGTAATTGTTTGTCTAATAGAAGTAATGATTACGTAAAGAGAAAGTTCAAGTTACGTAAAGAGAAAAGCTTGATCTTGCCACATGTCAAGCCAATCGATCAGATTCTGACATGTGTAAAAGAAATTTCCAAAAAAAAATCAAATTAGTTTTTGACACATAATATTAACAATAGAAAGATAAATTTATAATTGATTCATAATCCTAAAAATTCAAATTACTAAACAAAAAATAAAAATAGAAAGGTAAATTTATTTTAAAAGCCAAAGTTGATTAAAAAAAAATCAATAATTAATAATGAAAAAAATTAAAATCGATTAATAAAAAAAACTTAAAAAATTAGAAAAATTAATAACCGATTCATAATCTTAAAATGTAAAGTTACTAAAAAATATATAAAAAATATTAAATTTATCCTAAAAGGCAAAATTAATATATAAAAAAAAAATCCTTAGTTTTTCTATTTATATTAAGGAAACAATTAATTATTATTCATTAAAGGAAAAAATTCAAATTTCTCACCTCTATATAAACCACAATTTGGTAGTATGTCAATTACACACCAAAAAAATTAAAGTTCAATAATCGTGTCCAAAACTATTTACTGCATATGCTTCACCAATATTTTTTTCAAAGTATATATTTATTTCATCGAAAACTTTATTTCTAAATTTATGTATTATATATTTTCATGGTTTATCTAATATTGTTTTCTATTTTTTTTTGTTTTTAGTATTTTTTCCATGAGTTATAAAATATTAAACTACTAACCCGTATTATCTACATCATGATGGACCACATATATCGGTTTGTGTTATTTGCCTTTTTATTTTGTTCTCTCACATTTGTCATAATTTATACATATATAAAGTTCATCATCGCTTTGATAATTTCGTTCTTACACAATTCCACGATCTGACAAGGTTGATAAACTATATATGAAACCACGCATAAATTTACATTTACCATGTCAAAGGTTTCATCAGAAAGCCAGCCAACAATGGTTTGTTTAACTCATTCCAAGTCTGAATAAATAAATCTAACAAAATAATTAGATATACGAAGCAGTGGTCCATTTACAAAACAAATATATTTCTCAGTCAACTGGACCAAACTACTACTTTGTTGTCTCTTGGTAAACGGAAATCGCTATCTAAATATTGAAGATAACTTAGGAATAAAATATGTATCTTGAGTATTAAGTATTGTCAACATTCAGATTTAAAGTTAATAAAACCCGAAGAAAAGTTTCTTTAGATCTCGATATATTTTTATAAAACACAATTTCTAGATAATCAAACACGAATTTTAAGCTAAAATCTAACTATTCGATTAATACTTACACTGGTTATCAATTTAAATAATTAAAAAAAATATTTTAGTTTTATTTACATATAAGTCGGATCCTAAATTATATAACAAAAATTTCCTTGATAAAAATTTATATAACGAAATTAACTGTTTTCTCCGCATCAAATTAACATTTAAAATTGACTTCGTCATAAATAAGAGTAATAATAATTCGGTGACAAAATCAAAGTAATAGTATATCTTCGTTGAAGCTTACGCCTAACCACAAGATGTCTGCAAATTTGTCTTATTAATTTACATATGTGTCATGTTAGTCTGAGTCTCTCAGATTTTATTGTTTCTTTTGTTGTCTTAGTCCTTCTGTTTCACTGACATATATTAAAAAATTATTAAAAATTTAATATTATCTTTTATTAATAATATATTAAACAATTTTTATTTTTTTAATTAATACACTAAAACAATAAGAATAGTATTGAATTTTTGTTCAAAATTATATATTGAAAACATATAACGACATTTTTTATAAAACAAAAATAAAATCTTAAAATGACATTTTTTATAAAATGGATGAAATAGTTTTTATTATTTTATTATTTTATTACATTCATTATATATTAGCAGTTCCCAATTCGTCATCCAACTGGTGATCATACATACATGTAAAATATATTTGACAATTTGACAATTTGACGTATACGGGGAAATTGACATTTGACAATTTCATGGTAGTTTCTAAAATATATTAATTTGCTAGTGTGTGTGTACATACATATCTACAAACTTCTTCCTCTTTATATATTAGATATCTCAAGAGTTGTGGTAAATCAAACTTACTCTCTTCTTCATTAAGCTCGCCATTCCCTCTTTGATAAAAAAAGCTCAACCCATATCCAACTTCGAAACCTTTCTTGCTATACAAGAAATCTAAAACAAAAACCCTATTCTGAAACAGAGTAGTTAAAAAAGATGGCGATAATGGATGAAGTATGGACTAACATAGGCACTGCTCTCGCAAGCCTAATGTTTATATACAGTCTTCGAAAGGTTCATCCCTTACCATCTCCGTGTACACTTCGAGCCATTAGTGCAAAGGTTCATCAATCTTTTCAACCCTTACATCCAGATAAAGTTTTTTGAATATAGCGGCGAGCGGTTTGAGCGAAACGATGATTATGCTTTGATCCAGAACTACCTAAGTAAAGACTCTTCTTCTCGAGCCAAAAAACTAAGGGCTAACACAACCAAAGGAAGTAAATCTACTGTCCTTAGCATGGACGATCACGAAGAGATCACTGATGAGTTTGAAGAAAGTACTGATGAGTCTGAAGAAAGTAAATCTACTGTCAAGGTTTGGTGGCAATCGAAGAAGCACCAAGTCGAAAGCCGGCCTTTTTCCTATTTCCCTAAAGCCGACGAATCGAGATTCTACATTCTCAAGTTCCATATACGTGACAGGGAAGTAATTACAACGACGTATATTGATCATGTTAAGAATAAAGGGAAGAAAATGGAGGTTAAGAACAGAGAGAGGAAGCTTTATTCGAACAATCCAAGCCAGAATGGGTCTGGTCATAATCAGACAAAATGGAGCCACGTCACTTTCGAGCATCCTGCGACGTTCAATACTCTTGCTATGGAGAATAAGAAGAAAGAAGAGATCAAGAACGATCTGACCAAGTTTAGTAATAGCCAAGAGTACTACAAGAAGATCGGGAAAGCTTGGAAAAGAGGGTATCTCTTGCACGGTCCACCGGGAACTGGGAAATCAACAATGGTCGCTGCGATGGCGAATTTCTTGGGTTATGATGTTTATGATCTTGAATTGACAACGGTTAAGGATAACACAGAGCTGAGGAGGTTGTTGATTGAAACTTCCGGGAAATCAATAATTGTTATCGAAGATATTGATTGTTCTCTTGATCTAACCGGTCAGAGAAAGCAGGAGGAGGAAGAAGACGAAGATATGATTATCCCGATTGAGAAGCAAATGAAGAAAAATCAAGGTGAGAATAAAGGAAGTAAAGTGACATTATCAGGGTTATTGAGTTTCATTGATGGGTTATGGTCAGCTTGTGGTGGTGAGAGGATCATTGTGTTCACTACTAATTTCATAGATAAATTAGATCCAGCTTTGATACGAAAAGGAAGAATTGATAAGCATATAGAGATGTCGTATTGCGGTTTCGAAGCATTTAAACTGTTGGCAAAAAATTATTTGGATGCTGAGGAAGAAGTTGATGATGAGTTGTTCGAAGAGATTAAGAGGTTGCTTGAGGTAGAAGAAATCAAGATGACACCGGCTGATGTGGGAGAGAATCTGTTGATGAAGACAGAAGATGAAGCTAAAGAGACTTGTCTAGAGCGATTGATCGAAGCGTTGAAGGAGGAGAAAGAGGAAGCTATGAGGAAGATTGAGGAAGAGATGAAAAAGAAAGGAGAAAAGGAAGAGATTAACAGGAAGAGAAAGAAGGAAGAGAAGGAAGAATATGGAAAAGTTTCGAAAGAGATGATTTGAATTTTTGTGATTTTTATAAGGGAAAATTGGAAAAAAGAAACAAAAAAACTCACATATTATCCCAATAATACTTTCTCACTTAACATTGTCCCATTAAAATCTATAATAATTGAAATCCAGTTTTACGGCCCTTAAAATAATGTTAATTAATATGTTTGTATACTTTTTAAAAAAATTACTTCGATCGAATAAAAAAAAACATATAAAACATAATTAAAAGGAAATATGAGAGTAGTCCTCTAAAACCATCTAAAATTTATTTAACTGGATTTCGTATTTTTTAAACGGGATGAGATGTGAGATTATTGAATTTTGAAGTTGAATTCAATGATTCTAGTCTCTAGATATGTGCCTGTTGTTGTTTCAGGTCAACTCTATGAGCAAGTCACGGAGCTCGACTGTATTTGTGTAGGATGAGATTTGAATTCGATACGTATATTTTCCTATGTAGTTTTAGACATTGGACGTAGTTTTAGACATTGGAGTAATAAAATATCTTCCAAGATTTTGTTTCTGGCAACTTTTCTCCTGCTTCTCTCTTTCTGGTACGTATATTTTCCATACTCTCTGATCATATTGTGTCGTACCTGATTATTATATCCGAATAATGATCTGGACAAGACAATGATGCTTCTTAATATTATAGGGTAGATGTTTGCCACAAGGGAAATGGAGAGGACGAGGATGATGATGATGAAGAAAATGTAGATTCTATCTACATTAATCTTCATTACAAGATCATTTCCAAGACCGTTCTAGTTCGTGTTTGATCCATATATTATTCAATGTTTGGTAATTGTATGAACAAGAAGGAGAAGAATGCTACTAACCAATATCCGTAGCCATGATTCGGATTCTGAAATCTGTAGATGTCTTCTTCCCTTAACCTTTGTGTATATTGGATCCTCAGGAAAAACTTACTTCAAAAAATGTCTCCATCCCCTACATATATATGGACGAAAATGGGGATGGAAAGACACCAAGTTGTACCCTTTAATTTAATCACAACATTTCATTCATAAATCGAGACCGAACCATCACGGTTTCGTCATAAATGTATTATAACTATAACTTAAATGTTGACTTGACCATATTGTTAAACCGGATACACATCGGCCACACACTAATACGAGTGTATTAATACCGAAGTATTCTTACATTCTCCCACTTGGCCGTTGTGTTAACTCAATGGTTTAACATACTAACATGCTCGCCAAAATGTCAAGTTCAACCTTAAAATACCGTAAGAACAAAATTGGCCGAGCCATGGCGGTTGCCCATTATATTTATGTCAATGGGTTCCCTTCCATCACCACATACCAACCCTGAGCTTACTATTTCTTAAATATTGAGATCAACGGAAATTCTAAAAATTTTAAATGTTGAGAGAAGCAGAAAATCTCAACTTCATATGTTATCCAAACTTAAGATGTACATTATTAATTGATAACATATACATAATAGCAGCAAACGTAAACTTAAATGATATCAATCCGAGTCACAACATTTTTAGCAACAAGCACATTACAGCAAGGTCTTATCTAAAATACACATGCGTTCTACATGGCCAATGAACACGCCGGGTGGTAGCCCTTTAGTCAACGGATCAGCTACCATTTGATCTGTTCTTATATGCTCAAATGTTACTCTACGTTTCTGCACTTCTTCTTTAACGGACAATAATTTCACTTCCATGTGCTTAGCTCCTTTAGTGTACTTGTCATTTTTTGAGAAGAAGACAGCTGCGGAATTATCACAATACATTCTCAGCGGCTTGGCAATACTGTCGACAATTCCAAGTCCCGAGATAAAGTTCCGCAACCACAAAGCATGAACCGTGGCTTCAAAGCATGCCACGAATTCGGCCTCCATAGTGGAAGTAGCAATGACAGACTGCTTCGCACTTTTCCATGACACCGCTCCCCCTGCTAAAAGGAACAGATAGCCAAACGTCGATTTTCTGCTATCGACGCATCCAGCATAGTCTGAATCTGAATATCCAACAACTTCCAAACTGTCGGACCTCTTATATGTAAGCATGAACTCTTTGGTCCCTTGCAAGTACCTGAGAACCTTCTTTGCAGCCTTCCAGTGGTCTTTACCGTGATTACTTTGATATCGACCAAGCATACCAACAGCGAAACTGATATCTGGTCTAGTACATGTCTGAACGTAGTTCAGACTCCCAACCACTGAAGCATAGGGAAGAAACTCCATTTCCTTACGTTACAATTCATTCTTAGGACACTGTTTTTTACTAAACTTATCCCCTTTCTGAATTGGAACCTTTTGTGGAGTGCATTTATCCATCCCATATCTCTCTAAGACCTTTTCTATGTATCCTTTCTGAGACATTCCTAACAAACCTTGTGATCTATCTCTTATGATCTCAATGCCGATCACATAGGAAGCCTCACCCATATCCTTCATTTCAAAGTTCTTAGAGAGATAACGTTTTACGTCACACATCATGCCCATGTCATTAGCAGCCAATAAAATGTCATCAACATACAAGACCAATATAACAAACTTGCTCCCATTAATTTTCATGTAGATGCATCGATCAACGATGACTTCTACAAATCCATATGACAAAATGGTATTATCGAACTTTAGGTACCATTGCCTGGAAGCTTGTTTCAAACCATATATTGACTTTCTCAGCCTACACACCAAATTTTCTTTACCTGCGGTCACAAATCCCTCGGGTTGGTCCATATAAACTTCTTCCTCAAGTTCACCATTAAGAAATGCAGTCTTAACATCCATTTGGTGAAGCTCTAAATCATAATGAGCCACCAAGCTTAAAACAATTCTCAAAGAGTCCTTCTTAGAAACGGGAGAGAAGGTCTCGGTATAGTCAATGCCATCTTTCTGTGTGAATCCCTTAGCAACAAGGCGAGCCTTGTATCTTTCTATGTTACCTTTCGAGTCCCTTTTGGTTTTAAATATCCACTTACAACCAACAGGTCTGAATCCATCAGGTAACTCTACTAGGTCCCATACTTTGTTCACACCCATGGAAGAAATTTCTTCTTCCGAGGCAATTAACCATTTATCAGAATTGTCACCTTTCATAGCTTTCTTGAATGTTAACGGGTCCTTATCTAGGCTCATGTCACATTCATTCTCAATACTGTAAACCACATAATCATCATTTATGGCAGATCTTCTTTCCCTCATAGATCGCTTTAATGGTTCTTGTGGCACAATATCCATTTCTTGAATCGTGACTGGTTCATTGGTTGTTTCTTGACCTAGTGAGATTATTTCTTCATTATGTTCTCCCATTGTTACATTGGGATGAATATCAACAATAGGAACCATAACCTCAGGTGATAAATTAGTTGAAGAATCTCCATGTGAAGAATCTCCAATTTTTATTTCTTTAATTATCACCCCCCCCCCCCCCCCCCCCCCCCCCCCCCCCGAGATTCTGAACTCCCACTAGATTGATCAATTTCAATGAACCTAGCATTCCCTGTTTCTACTATTCTCGTACTATGGTTAGGACAATAAAATGTATAACCTTTAGACTTTTCCGGATAACCAATGAAAAATCCACTAACTGTCCTAGAGTCTAGTTTCTTTTCATGTGGATTGTATAGTCTTACCTCTGCTGGACAACCCCAGACACGTAAGTGTCTTAAACTAGGTTTCCTTCCTGTCCACAGTTAAAAAGGTGTCTTAGGAACTGCCTTACTAGGAACCCGATTCAAGACATACATTGCAGTTCTCAATGCATAAATCCACAAGGATATAGGTAAATTACATTTACTCATCATACTCCTTACCATTTCCATTAGAGTACGATTGCGCCTTTCAGCTACACCGTTTTGTTGAGGTGTACCAGGCATTGTGTATTGAGCACAAATACCTTTTCTTTCTAGAAGTTTGGCGAAGGGACCAGGACATTGTCCATTTTCGGTGAATTTTCCATAGTATTCACCACCTCTATCACTCCTCATAATTTTCACTTTCTTTTCAAGTTGCCTTTCTACTTCATCAATGAAAATTTCCAATACATCCACTGATTTAGCCTTTTCATGCAACATATAAGTGTATCCGAACCGTGAGAAGTCATCAATAAAGGTGATAAAATATTTTTCACCACTCCATGACGGAGCATCAAATGGACCGCATATATCCGTGTGTATTAACCCTAAGAGTTGTGTACTTCTTGTGGCTGGTTTCTTTGTGATGTGTTTAGTATGTTTTCTTTTAATACATTCTAAACATACATCAAGGTCACTAAAATCTAATGGAGGTAGTATTTCACTTTTCACTAACCTCATCATTCGATTTTTTGATATGTGACCCAATCTTTTATGCCACAATAAAGCTGAGCTTTCATTTGATGAACTTCGTTTAATTCCATGGTTCTCAACATTAAATAGGGATTCCGCAAAAAATATTCATCAAGATTAAAATGATATAGTGAATCATACAAAGTACCATTACCATAAAAGTAATTCTTTCGGTACAAACTAAACACACCATTACCAATCTTGAAATTAAAACCTAAATCATCCAACCTACTTACAGAAACAAGATTTCTTGCACATTCAGATACATAGAGACAATTATCAAGATCTAAAGTACATCCAGTATTTAAGATCAAACTATAAGTCCCTATGCCTTCTATATGTGCCTTCATCCTGTTTCCCATGAACAAGAAACGATCAGGTCCCTTTATTGGCTGGATTGATTTGAATCCCTGTTTAACATGAGACACATGAGTAGATGCACCAGAATCTAACCACCAAGTATTATGAGGCACTTCAACAAGATTCAATTCAGAACAAACAAATAAATGTTTTGTACCTTTCTTGTCAAACCATGCCTGTCTCTTAGGACAATCTTTCTTGATATGACCTTCCTTTTTGCAAAAGAAACACTTCACAGTTTTACGGATTTGGCTCTCGGGTCCCTTAAAGACCTCCTTATCCCTTTTCTTGCCCTTTTTACTTGGTTTCTTGGAGCTGCTACTTGCACCAACATTACCAAGGCCCGCGATCATTACAACTTGATCATTCATTTTCTTCAACCTCCCCTCTTCCTGAATTACCATAGCCTTTATTTCTTGAAAGTTCCATTTTTCCTTAAGGGTGTTGTAATTCACCTGGAACTGGCTATATTCAATAGGAAGGGAGTTGATAATGAACTGGACCAAGAAAGACTCATGGACCTCCATTCCCATACATGTCAGCTTAGATGCTAAATTCGACATGTGTGTAACGTGATCATGGATTGGCCTAGACCAGTCAAACCTTATCGTAGTAAGCTCACTCATGAGACTTCCCACAATTGACTTGTCCGCCAAATCCGATTGGGATTGTTCTTTTATCTTAAGCATGAATTCCCTAGCTTTCTCTGTTTTAGGCATATATGGCTTAATATTATCTGCCATCGTCATTCTCAGCAAATTTAAACACAGCCTGTTCGATCGCTCCCATGTCTCGAAACGAGACTTGTCCAGTTCGGAGCTATCATCAGTAAGGGCTGTTGGCTCATCATCAGTGAGAATGGCTTGGTCTAGGGACATTACTCCCAAAGAGAACCTAATCTGCTCAGACCATTCCGCATAATTCTACCCATTGAACTTAACAACAGAGTTTGCCGAGGCAAATGCACTTGATGCTCCAAATTTTTTACCATGCTTAAACATTAGTGCTTTGAAAAAATTAAGTTCAGATTCATGTTTGAATAATCTAACTTTAATAGTACGTATCCAAGCAACCTTTGGGCAATACTTGAACACATACTCAAAAAGATGCTTTTTAGATTAATTTTACTTGAATGATCAATCTTTATCCTATGTATGATTAAATAGATATGTTACATTTGGGTATCCATACTACCAACCGCACAAGGACATATTTAATCCTTTAAATGTCACTAACCACATTCTATGATCTACCTTTGGGTGATCTTCAACGAATATAGTTAGTGAGCAATTGATCAATCCTAACTTTTATGTCAATCAACATCTTTTATTCATGATCAATTATAAACTTTACTTTAATGCCACATATAGCATAACAAGACCACTTTAGTGATTAACAAGTTATACTATATGTAGGCTTTTAATTAATAGGATTAAATTTAAATTTAATTGTGTATCATAATTATATGATACAATTATCCTATCAATCTATATTTGCAGAGGTTACTGTTCACGGTTACTGTTCACGGTTACTGTTCATCGTCTCTTTCATTTTAAAAGGGAAAATGAAAACCATAAAAAGTTTTCAGGAAACTTAAAATTGACATATCTTATGAAATACTTTACAGATTTTACCCATCTTTATACCGTTGGAAAGATAATCTCATCCTCTACACATTGATATAACTTTTAAACCATTACGTTATATCAATCATTCAATGAGATCAAATTCAAAAAACGGGTTTTAATCAAATTTTCACCAAACAATCCTTTCTATGGATCAATCGATTCTAGATTGGCTCTGATACCACATGTAGATTCTATCTACATTAATCTTCATTACAAGATCATTTCCAAGACCTTTCTAGTTCGTGTTTGATCCATATATTATTCAATGTTTGGTAATTGTATGAACAAGAAGGTGAAGAATGCTACTAACCAATATCCGTAGCCATGATTCGGATTCTGAAATCTGTAGATGTCTTCTTCCCTTAACCTTTGCGTATATTGGATCCTTGATGGAGAGGATCCCAGAACTTGTTCTTCCCTTTATGAATTGATTTCTTTTTATGTTGTGTTAAAAGATGTTAGGAAAAACTTACTTCAAACAATGTCTCCATCCCCTACATATATATGGACGAAAATGGGGATGGAAAGACACCAAGTTGTACCCTTTAATTTAATCACAACATTTCATTCATAACTATATGTATGTGTATAATTAAATCACTACTTATACACATACACATTAAGAACATAAATACATATGTGGTAAGGGAAGAGGGTTATCTTACACACCCATTATAATACTCATAAATCGAGGCCGAACCATCACGGTTTCGTCATACATGTATTAGAACTATAACTTAAATGTTGATTTGACCATATTGTTAAACCGGATACACATCGGCCACACACTAATACGAGTGTATTAATACCGAAGTATTCTTACAGAAAACAGAATCCAACAAGTGTTGCTTGAAAAAAGCAAGAGCAAAGCAGGTTCTTCGAGTACAAGTGATCGCAGAAAGTGTTGCTCTTTCCATGGGATTCATGTTGGCACCCCATAGAAGAATATTCCTAATCACGGGAGGAGGAATATGCTTCTATGGTGAGTAATTTCTTCAGTTCTTTTCTGGTTTGAGCGATTGAACTTTTCCATGTAGCATTTCGAGTATGTCAGTGATTAACAAGCTTATTGGTGTGATCTTATTGGGAAATTGCTCATTTAATTCCTCATCTATTTTCGAGTTCTCAATTTATTCATCAACTATCGTTTGCTCAAAATAATTCTCCAAGTTATAGTTAACTTTGCAAAATCGCGTTTAACAAAGTCAAATGTTAATGACTAAATAGATACATGTCCACTTTAATAGCTGTAACTCTTTCAATACAACTCTGAATGAGTTGAAACCACTCCCATTGGAAATTTAACTCAATTTCCTATAACATTCTTGAAGAGCGCCATAGCTAAATTTAAAGAGAATGCTTCCATCCGAGTTGATATTCTAGACACATATTCTTGATTCAAGATCGACTCGGATGGAATTTTTTCTTTTGGACTTAGCTTTGGAGGTCTTCATAAAAATTATAGGAAATTGAGTGAGATTTCCAATGGGAGTGGTTTCAACTCATTTGGGGTTGTATTAAAGGAGTCACAGCCGATTTAGTGGACATGTATCTATTTAGTAATTAGCGTTTGACTTTATTTATCCCGATTTTTCAAAGTCAACTACAACTTGGAGAATTATTTTTGAGCAAGCGATAGTTGGGGAATAAATTGAGCGCACAAAAATAGTTCAGGAATTAAATGAGCAATTTTCCGATCTTATTTCTATGGTTTTTCAGTTTTGGAAATTAGCCTAGACCCTAAATTTTCTCAGATTTGTCTTTAACTACTTAGGTAGAAAACAAATTTTACAGTCCGTAACAAAAAAAAGAACTATGTATTGTTTTTTACAGAATGTAGAATATAGAGAAAGAGATAGAATATGTATTCAAAACTTGGTAGAATATAAACAAATTTAAGAAAATATATTCTAACACTTAGTAGAACATAGAGCAAATGGTATATTATATATTCTAAGTTTGGTAGATTATAGATCAAATAGCAAAACACATAATCTACCAAATCGTAGAACTAGAATACGAATTTTGGATTTCATAGAGCAGATAAATTTTTTTTTCAATCTTGATTTTTCCAAAAACGGTTTTTCTTAAGATATTTCTTTCCTTCTATGTATTTTTCGAAATTTGTAAGATTTTTTTTTAAAAAAAATATTATGAATTTATTACATTTAATTAAAAGTATTTTAGTCAAAAATGACAAAAGTCAAGATAATATTATTAGGAAAATAGGTGAAATTTGTTGTCCTATATTTACAATTTTCCCTTTTTATAACTAATAAACGATTGTCGCTTATCAATTCATAGTTATGTGTCTATGTGATTTTTTGTATTACAAGATGTTTAGCCTGCACTTTGCACATGCAAATATGTTTCATCAAATAATCACATTAGTTAGATTATTAAATTTGTTACCGAACATATATTATGAAACCGAACACAAATATAATAGCAATGTAAGACATACGATCAACTAATCACATTAGTTAGATTATTTAACTTCTCTCTTTTGTTTCCTTTCTAAGGAAATTCAAGAGTGTACACACAGATTAATTATATTATCTCTATAATATTATTTAAGAAGACATTTTTAAAAATGAACTTTGTTTTGTAAGTTATTACGTGAAATACCATTACAAATAACAAAGAATAATTGAAATAGGAAATGATATAATAGTCTTTTAAAATTATTGATTAAAATATGGAAAATATATATTTTGCATTATAAAGGTTCTTTATTATTTAATTTCTTAATTATTTTTAATAATATATATTTTAAAATAATAATCAATTCATATATAATCAAAGCAAAAAATATATTCAAAATCTTGCTATATTTTCACTATAATTTATTATATTTTATTTAAATATTTATCAAAACAAAAATAGAAAAATATTATACTATCTCTATAATATTATTTAAGAAGATATTTTTTAAAAATGAAGTTTTTTGTAAGTTATGACATGAAATGCCATTACAAATAACAAGAATAATTGAAATAGGAAAGAATATAATAGTCTTTTAAAATTATTGATTAGAATATAGAAAGTATATATTTTGCATTAAAGAAATTATTTATTATTTAATTTCTTAATTATTTTTAATACTATATATTTTAAAATAATAATCAATTCATATATAATCAAAGAAAAATAATCTATTCAAAATCTTGCTATATTTTCACTATAATTTATTATATTTTATTTAAATATATATCAAAACAAAAATAGAAAAATATTTTACTAATTTTATAAAAATTTAGACACAAAAACTATTTTTTTAGAGTTCGTAGACCAACCACAAAAACTAGATTCATTTAATAGTGCATATTAGAGTTATGTTTTCAAGATAATAAGTTTTTGCGAGTTATCCCGAATAATATTTTAGTTCACTGAAAACGGGTTAAATAGATAAATTATTACAAATTGATAGTTTTATCTATAATCATTAGTTAACTACTCCATCTGTTCCACAAAGATGGATTTTTTAGAAAAAAAATTTGTTTCACAAAGATAGATTTTTTAGCTTTTCTATGCAAATTTTATCAATTAATGATGATACTTTGAAAAGTCTAAGAAGATTAATTATATTTATTGAACTACTATTGGTTTAGAGATATGGAAAATTGTTCAGTAACAAAAATTGATGCATTTATGATTAAATATTAATTATTTTTTTAATATGTGTGAAAACTCTAAAAGATCCATCTTTGGAACGGAGGGAGTATATTGTAAATTTGACATAAATATTTTTTCTTAAATTTCAAAATATTTTTTTTTAAAATTACGCCGCGCTATAATTAGCGCGGGTTAAATCCTAGTTGATTATTATATTAGAAAATAAATGAATTATATTAGTGAAACTTTTTTGTTAACTCTTTTTGGCTGTTAACTTGTAATTATTGCATGAACATAAAGTCCCTAAAGGCTTAGAGCATCACCAATGGTGAACCCCATGATAGGGTTTTTACCAATTTTTTAATCATAAATTTTGATTATTTAAAAATTTAGAACTTTTTAAGTTTTTTCACTTCCAATGGTTAACCTCATTAGGGGTTCTTAAAAAACAAAACTTTTTTTGATAAATCATTTATTTGAAGTATAAATTATATTGTTAAGAAAAAGTTTTAATCAAAAAATTAAGAATTTGTTTTTTAAGTTAAAGTTAAGAAAAAGTAAAAAAAAAATCTAGCAAAAAAAAAAATTCCGGCGAATTAGGTATTGACACGTGACTAAGAACCCTTCTTAAGAACCGGTTCTAAAAATTCTGATTTAAGAAACGGTTTTTAACAATTACAATTATTATTATTATTTTTTTTATTTTTTTTTAGATTAAGAACCCCATAATTTTGGGTTAAGAACCCCCCATTGGAGGTGGTCTTAACGACCTTAAAGGTTGACGATAGTTAATGATAATATATGATGGAGTATACTATTCTTCTTCTTCTTCTTTTTTTTTTTTTTGCGTGATCTATATATATATATATATATTATTATTATTTTTTTCTTCCTATGAATATTAATATCATTGAAAATGAAATGTTTAGATCTTACAATAAGCTTAATCTAATACTATGTTACCTTGGCCAAAAAGATAGATCGAAATACTTTATGTAGTACTTGTTATCACTTATAAACTAAATAGTAACTCTCGGCCAAGTGAAGATAAGAAGAAACAGAGAGTGGAATGTTAAATAAAAGAAACCATTATGATTATAGCTTTTGCATAATTAGGGTAAAATCAAGTTTTTAACCTCTGAAACGAGCAAAGATGTGGACAATAACTACAACAAGAAACATAATGATAGTACATAAGGAGGAGACATGGGCATAGAAGCTAAATAAGCTGAGATAACAATGAGTAAGAACGAGAGACGATCTAAAACGAAAGCCAGAGCTGGGTGTGTTCGGGGAAACACCGCGTTGGCCAAGAGGAAAAGAGAGAAATCCGCCTGATTAAGGAAGCATTGGATATGGATGCTGGTACTTAGGTTTGGGCGTTGAGACCACGAAGATGTGTGGCTTAGTCCACAAGCAAAGAAATAGTTTAGGACGCAAAACCTTAGATTGTCCATTGTGTGGAACTCATGCGGAAGTGGGAAGTGTGGTTCCATTGCCACGAAAAAACTAATCAGAAGCAGAAGCCAGAGAAGTCGAAGAAGAAAACAAATACATAGTAGACGAATAGGAAGTCGAAGAGAACGAAGAAGACAAAGGTGATGAAGAAGGAGAAAAAGAAGAAGAATAAAGAGAATAATATAACCCGGAAGAAGAAGATGAAAACAAAACATAAGAGGAACAAGAAGTTGAAGTCGAAGACGATGAGGAAGATGAAACAAAAGGGTGAGGAATAAGAAAATCGAAAGATGTATAAGAGGAAGAGGAAGTAGAAGTCAAAGACAATGAGGAAGAAGAATGAAAAGATGTGAAAAACACGAGTGACAAAGAAAAAACGATAGAAGAAAAAAAAATGGAAGAAAACGAAGAAGAAGACGTGAGAGAAGACAAACACGAGTTTTTTTGTCTTCACATAATCGTTCTTGCTTTTTGAGTTTAACTCAAAAAGAATATAAAAATTTAGTATTGCTTTTTGAGTATTTATTTTTTTATAGTGTTTACTTTTTTGGATTATCTTTATTTTGATCATGTATATCTCAAGTGGTTGTTCTAAATTTCTTCGATTTATAACATAAAGTTTTGTATTACGTTTTTGAGACCTTTTGACCCGCGCAAGGCGCGGACTATCTACCTTGTTTAAAGTATTTATCAAATAGAATAATTGGCCTCATTGACTATCTTAAATCTTTCACAGAAAAAAAATAGTATAAATACAGGGAGAATAAGACTTAACTTCAGATATGTTAGACTTTAGTTGAAGAGACTATAAAGTATTCAAAATGTGTGGCTCATCGTCATTTCACATGATAATTAGTGTTATATTCATGTTTTTTTCTCTTTGGTGGTCTTTGTGAGGCATTATTTACGCATGTATCGGTGGACATCATCAATGATATTGGTCCAAACGTTCAACTGGGACTACACTGCAAGTCGAAGAACAAAGATCTCAGATCACAATATTTAAGTTATCATCAACACTGGGGATTTAGATCATCTATTAACTTTTGGGACACGACTTTGTTTTTTTGTCATTTTCAATGGGGAAATCAGTCTAAATGGTTTGATATTCTTAAGGTCCTCAGAGATGAATTTAGGTGTGAAGATTATCCGTGTGTTTGGAGTGTAAGACCTAGTGGCCCATGTAGATTAACGGGTCAAGAAGAATGTTTCCCATGGAATATTGGTCAGTATTGAAAAACGTGGTAACAAGATGTTATATTGTTATGATCATCTTTTTGTATTTTATCTATCAGATATCTTTTATGATGTCCAAATCAATATCAATAAAACAAAGTGTTAAAAAGACTTCCAAATCCATTATAGTCACCGTAAATACACCATTTAACATAATCAAAAGGAACTTTAACAACAAAAATAGTATATGTCGAAATGTTGACCGTTTCTCAAAAACACGACTTTGACCGGCAATATTTTTCTGAATTTTTGTGGTTAATATTTTAAATATATGATTTGCTTTAAAAATGTAAAAAAGGGTTTATATATATATAAAAAAAATTAACAACAAAAAAATAATATTTATAGCAAAAATGTGTTTTTTTTGCAGCCGTAGCAAAAAAAGAAAAAGCACACCTTTTTGTTTTTTTAATAGCAACACAACTTTTTGTTTTTTTGTTTCTGCATACTACTGTCGCTGAGCGATCCTAAAAAATCGGAACTCTTAATTATTAGGACACGGGATGATGAAGATGAAACAAAAGGGTGAGGAATAA
This sequence comes from Eutrema japonicum, assembly GCA_030161315.1. NCBI lineage: Eukaryota > Viridiplantae > Streptophyta > Magnoliopsida > Brassicales > Brassicaceae > Eutrema > Eutrema japonicum. Next base: position 52,858,455 of record BSQW01000011.1, read on the forward strand.
GAAAATCGAAAGATGTATAAGAGGAAGAAGAAGTAGAAGTCAAAGACAATGAGGAAGAAGAATGAAAAGATGTGGAAAACACGAGTGACAAAGAAAAAACGATAGAAGAAAAAAAAATGGAAGAAAACGAAGAAGAAGACGTGAGAGAAGACAAACACGAGTTTTTTTGTCTTCACATAATCGTTCTTGCTTTTTGAGTTTAACTCAAAAAGAATATAAAAATTTAGTATTGCTTTTTGAGTATTTAATTTTTTATAGTGTTTACTTTTTTGGATTATCTTTATTTTGATCATGTATATCTCAAGTGGTTGTTCTAAATTTCTTCGATTTATAACATAAAGTTTTGTATTACGTTTTTGAGACATTTTGACCTGCGCAAGGCGCGGGCTACCTACCTTGTTTAAAGTATTTATCAAATAGAATAATTGGCCTCATTGACTATCTTAAATCTTTCACAGAAAAAAAAATAGTATAAATACAGGGAGAATAAGACATAACTTCAGATATGTTAGACTTTAGTTGAAGAGACTATAAAGTATTCAAAATGTGTGGCTCATCGTCATTTCACATGATAATTAGTGTTATATTCATGTTTTTTTCTCTTTGGTGGTCTTTGTGAGGCATTATTTACGCATGTATCGGTGGACATCATCAATGATATTTGTCCAAACGTTCAACTGGGACTACACTGCAAGTCGAAGAACAAAGATCTCAGATCACAATATTTAAGTTATCATCAACACTGGGGATTTAGATCATCTATTAACTTTTGGGACACGACTTTGTTTTTTTGTCATTTTCAATTGGGAAATCAGTCTAAATGGTTTGATATTCTTAAGGTACTCAGAGATGAATTTAGGTGTGAAGATTATCCGTGTGTTTGGAGTGTAAGACATAGTGGCCCATGTAGATTAACGGGTCAAGAAGAATGTTTCCCATGGAATATTGGTCAGTATTGAAAAACGTGGTAACAAGATGTTATATTGTTATGATCATCTTTTTGTATTTTATCTATCAGATATCTTTTATGATGTCCAAATCAATATCAATAAAACAAAGTGTTAAAAAGACTTCCAAATCCATTATAGTCACCGTAAATACACCATTTAACATAATCAAAAGGAACTTTAACAACAAAAATAGTATATGTCGAAATGTTGACCGTTTCTCAAAAACACGACTTTGACCGGCAATATTTTTCTGAATTTTTGTGGTTAATATTTTAAATATATGATTTGCTTTAAAAATGTAAAAAAGGGTTTATATATATATAAAAAAAATTAACAACAAAAAAATAATATTTATAGCAAAAATATGTTTTTTTTTGCAGCCGTAGCAAAAAAAAGAAAAAGCACACCTTTTTTTTTTTTTAATAGCAACACAACTTTTTGTTTTTTTGTTTCTGTATACTACTGTCGCTGAGCGATCCTAAAAAATCGGAACTCTTAATTATTAGGACACGGGATGATGAAGATGAAACAAAAGGGTGAGGAATAAGAAAATCGAAAGATGTATAAGAGGAAGAAGAAGTAGAAGTCAAAGACAATGAGGAAGAAGAATGAAAAGATGTGGAAAACACGAGTGACAAAGAAAAAACGATAGAAGAAAAAAAATGGAAGAAAACGAAGACGAAGACGTGAGAGAAGACAAACACGAGTTTTTTTGTCTTCACATAATCGTTCTTGCTTTTTGAGTTTAACTCAAAAAGAATATAAAAATTTAGTATTGCTTTTTGAGTATTTAATTTTTTATAGTGTTTACTTTTTTGGATTATCTTTATTTTGATCATGTATATCTCAAGTGGTTGTTCTAAATTTCTTCGATTTATAACATAAAGTTTTGTATTACGTTTTTGAGACCTTTTGACCTGCGCAAGGCGCGGGCTACCTATCTTGTTTAAAGTATTTATCAAATAGAATAATTGGCCTCATTGACTATCTTAAATCTTTCACAGAAAAAATAGTATAAATACAGGGAGAATAAGACTTAACTTCAGATATGTTAGACTTTAGTTGAAGAGACTATAAAGTATTCAAAATGTGTGGCTCATCGTCATTTCACATGATAATTAGTGTTATATTCATGTTTTTTTCTCTTTGGTGGTCTTTGTGAGGCATTATTTACGCATGTATCGGTGGACATCATCAATGATATTGGTCCAAACGTTCAACTGGGACTACACTACAAGTCGAAGAACAAAGATCTCAGATCACAATATTTAAGTTATCATCAACACTGGGGATTTAGATCATCTATTAACCTTTGGGACACGACTTTGTTTTTTTGTCATTTTCAATGGGGAAATCAGTCTAAATGGTTTGATATTCTTAAGGTCCTCAGAGATGAATTTAGGTGTGAAGATTATCCGTGTGTTTGGAGTGTAAGACATAGTGGCCCATGTAGATTAACGGGTCAAGAAGAATGTTTCCCATGGAATATTGGTCAGTATTGAAAAACGTGGTAACAAGATGTTATATTGTTATGATCATCTTTTTGTATTTTATCTATCAGATATCTTTTATGATGTCCAAATGAATATCAATAAAACAAAGTGTTAAAAAGACTTCCAAATCCATTATAGTCACCGTAAATACACCATTTAACATAATCAAAAGGAACTTTAACAACAAAAATAGTATATGTCGAAATGTTGACCGTTTCTCAAAAACACGACTTTGACTGGCAATATTTTTCTGAATTTTTGTGGTTAATATTTTAAATATATGATTTGCTTTAAAAATGTAAAAAAAGGGTTTTTATATATATAAAAAAAATTAACAACAAAAAAAAATATTTATAGCAAAAATATGTTTTTTTTTGCAGCCGTAGCAAAAAAAAAAAAAGCACACCTTTTTTTTTTTAATAGCAACACAACTTTTTGTTTTTTTGTTTCTGTATACTACTGTCGCTGAGAGATCCTAAAAAATCGGAACTCTTAATTATTAGGACACGGGATGATGAAGATGAAACAAAAGGGTGAGGAATAAGAAAATCGAAAGATGTATAAGAGGAAGAAGAAGTAGAAGTCAAAGACAATGAGGAAGAAGAATGAAAAGATGTGGAAAACACGAGTGACAAAGAAAAAACGATAGAAGAAAAAAAATGGAAGAAAACGAAGACGAAGACGTGAGAGAAGACAAACACGAGTTTTTTTGTCTTCACATAATCGTTCTTGCTTTTTGAGTTTAACTCAAAAAGAATATAAAAATTTAGTATTGCTTTTTGAGTATTTAATTTTTTATAGTGTTTACTTTTTTGGATTATCTTTATTTTGATCATGTATATCTCAAGTGGTTGTTCTAAATTTCTTCGATTTATAACATAAAGTTTTGTATTACGTTTTTGAGACCTTTTGCCTTCGCAAGGCGCGGGCTACCTATCTTGTTTAAAGTATTTATCAAATAGAATAATTGGCCTCATTGACTATCTTAAATCTTTCACAGAAAAAAATAGTATAAATACAGGGAGAATAAGACTTAACTTCAGATATGTTAGACTTTAGTTGAAGAGACTATAAAGTATTCAAAATGTGTGGCTCATCGTCATTTCACATGATAATTAGTGTTATATTCATGTTTGTTTTCTCTTTGGTGGTCTTTGTGAGGCATTATTTACGCATGTATCGGTGGACATCATCAATGATATTGGTCCAAACGTTCAACTGGGACTACACTACAAGTCGAAGAACAAAGATCTCAGATCACAATATTTAAGTTATCATCAACACGGGGGATTTAGATCATCTATTAACCTTTGGGACACGACTTTGTTTTTTTGTCATTTTCAATGGGGAAATCAGTCTAAATGGTTTGATATTCTTAAGGTCCTCAGAGATGAATTTAGGTGTGAAGATTATCCGTGTGTTTGGAGTATAAGACCTAGTGGCCCATGTAGATTAACGGGTCAAGAAGAATGTTTCCCATGGAATATTGGTCAGTATTGAAAAACGTGGTAACAAGATGTTATATTGTTATGATCATCTTTTTGTATTTTATCTATCAGATGTCTTTTATGATGTCCAAATCAATATCAATAAAACAAAGTGTTAAAAAGACTTCCAAATCCATTATAGTCACCGTAAATACACCATTTAACATAATCAAAAGGAACTTTAACAACAAAAATAGTATATGTCGAAATGTTGACCGTTTCTCAAAAACACGACTTTGACCGGCAATATTTTTCTGAATTTTTGTGGTTAATATTTTAAATATATGATTTGCTTTAAAAATGTAAAAAAAGGGTTTATATATATATATATAAAATTAACAACAAAAAAATAATATTTATAGCAAAAATGTGTTTTTTTGCAGCCGTAGCAAAAAAAAGAAAAAGCACACCTTTTTTTTTTTTTTAATAGCGACACAACTTTTTGTTTTTTTGTTTCTGTATACTACTGTCGCTGAGCGATCCTAAAAAATCGGAACTCTTAATTATTAGGACACGGGATGATGAAGATGAAACAAAAGGGTGAGGAATAAGAAAATCGAAAGATGTATAAGAGGAAGAAGAAGTAGAAGTCAAAGACAATGAGGAAGAAGAATGAAAAGATGTGGAAAACACGAGTGACAAAGAAAAAACGATAGAAGAAAAAAAAAATGGAAGAAAACGAAGAAGAAGACGTGAGAGAAGACAAACACGAGTTTTTTTGTCTTCATATAATCGTTCTTGCTTTTTTAGTTTAACTCAAAAAGAATATAAAAATTTAGTATTGCTTTTTGAGTATTTAATTTTTTATAGTGTTTACTTTTTTGGATTATCTTTATTTTGATCATGTATATCTCAAGTGGTTGTTCTAAATTTCTTCGATTTATAACATAAAGTTTTGTATTACGTTTTTGAGACCTTTTGACCCGCGCAAGGCGCGGGCTACCTACCTTGTTTAAAGTATTTATCAAATAGAATAATTGGCCTCATTGACTATCTTAAATCTTTCACAGAAAAAAAAATAGTATAAATACAGGGAGAATAAGACTTAACTTCAGATATGTTAGACTTTAGTTGAAGAGACTATAAAGTATTCAAAATGTGTGGCTCATCATCATTTCACATGATAATTAGTGTTATATTCATGTTTTTTTCTCTTTGGTGGTCTTTGTGAGGCATTATTTACGCATGTATCGGTGGACATCATCAATGATATTGGTCCAAACGTTCAACTGGGACTACACTGCAAGTCGAAGAACAAAGATCTCAGATCACAATATTTAAGTTATCATCAACACTGGGGATTTAGATCATCTATTAACTTTTGGGACACGACTTTGTTTTTTTGTCATTTTCAATGGGGAAATCAGTCTAAATTGTTGGAGGTGGGCCTAGCACCCCCAATTAGTTAGGCCCATCTTAGGAAGTCTCTCTTCAGCTCGGTCGCCGATCTGAAGGCACCGCGCTCGTATCACCCGAGCTCCCGAGCTCCCGAGCTCCCGAGCTCCCGAGCCCCCGAGGACGCACCTCGGGTCCGGCCTGACACTTCACCAAAGCAGGAGTGTCAGAAGAGCAGAAGGCACGTGGGAGCTGGTAGAACAGTGCCCTACCCGCGTAGGGATACGGCTTCGACTCGACGTCCCACCAACCCCGCAAAGTGGGCGAAGGAGGAAAGGACACGTGGAGAAGAGTTGGCGAAACAGTGCGCTGCTCTGCAACACGCCACGCCGAGCTCATCATGACCTCCCTCCTCGAAAGACGGAACACGCCTCCTAGACCACCTTACCCGCGAAACAGGCCGAAGACGCCACCTGGGCCCGAGATCCCGGGGAGCAGGAAGTCAACTGCCAGTATAAATACCCCTCGATGTCATTAATGATGGGGATCTGGAAAATTTGTATCTCACCTACCATAAGTCACCCGACCTCTCTCTCTCTCTGTAACAAGACAACAATTTAGAACGCCGAACTGGACGTCCTTCGGAACCATTTCGTAACTCTAAATTGTTCACTTCACTTATCATCAATAAAAGAACACGGCCCACGGCCTGCCCATAAAAATATTCCCGACCTGCTTTTGATTGTGGTTAACTATCTCTAATTAACGAAAATCTCACCTCTCATCTCCTAATCACCCCTTAATCTTCATTAGTGATCCCCGGGATCAACAATTGGCGCTAGAAGGAGGGGGGAGATTCTTCTATACGCAAGGAGCAGTTCAACCACAACCGTAACCGCATCGACGATGGCAATTCCGCCTCCAAGAGTGTTGTCAGACCAGGAGACCCTGGCCCAAACAACGGCCCACGTTGTCCGCCGTAATGCAGACCCTGCTCGCCAGAATAGACGTGCTGACGCGAGCTACCGATCAACGGTTCGCCACGCTAGGAACCTCCCGTGACCGGTCGGACAACACCGGCTCCCCGGACGTCCATCTCAGAGAGCCGGCCTCTCGGGAAGAGAGCCGACCTCTCGGGAAGAAACCCCGCGCATCCGGATAAGCCGGCCCGGCGACTCACCGTCAGGATCCGAAGGCCCGGGCGGACGTTTCGCCCCGGCCGTAGGAAGCCACCCGGGCGACGAATCCCACCATCTCCGATCCAGCTCGGAGCGCTCCAGGGACGCCGAGTTCGAGGCTATGAAGGAGACAATCCGCGTGATGTCCTCCAAAATCCATCAGGCCACCAGCGCGGCCCCGGAAATAGATCGCGTCCTCAGAGAGACGCAAAACACGCCATTCACCCACCGGATCGCCTCCGTACCGCTCCAGCACCTCGGGAAGCTCAAACTCCAACCCTACGCGGGAACCACCGACCCGGCCCAGTATCTCACGGCGTTCACCATCGCCATGGGCCGCGCCCACTTCTCTCCAGACGAGCGCGAAGCCGCCCACTGCCAGCTCTTCGTCGAGAACCTCACCGGCCCTGCCCTCACATGGTTCTCTCGGCTGAGGACACACTCCATAGACAGCTTCAGAGATCTGTCAACCACCTTCCTCGAGCACTACTCCATATACATCAGGCAGTCCGCATCCAGCGCGGACCTCTGGGCGATGAACCAGGGAGCGAAGAAGTCGCTCAGGTCCTTCATAGAGCGCTTCAAGGCCACGACCTCACAAAGTAACGTGACGGACAAGTCGGCGCTCCCCGCTCTAAGAAAGGGCCTGCGGGCTGATTCGGCCTTCAAGGACGATATGAAGCTCAACAGGCCGTGCTCGCTGGAAGACGCCTTACACCGCGATGGACTCTTCGTCGAGCTCGAGGAGGAGAAGGCGGCTGAGTCAAGGAACAGCGCCTCGCACAGGGCCCCGGCCCCGAAGGAGCGGCCCCAAGAAAAATGCCAGGAGCCTCGTCAACACTACGATGACGAGTATCAACGCAGCAAAGGAAAGCAGGCCGCCACATTCCTCGTCAACGGACCGCCCGCCGGCCTCCGTCTACGCGATCCCGTCCTTCCCCCCAGCCCCGCGCTAGGGCTGTCTTGGAACAAGTATGTACGGGATCCCCACCAGCAGGATCGGCGTCCCGACGAGCCGAGCGATAGGGAGTCCCGACCTGACGAGCAGTACGACAGGACGGCCTTCTGCGACTTTCACCAGCGAAAGGGGCACCCGACCTCGCACTGCCGCGCGCTCCAAGAAGTCCTGTTGAACCAATTTCAACGGGGGGAAATCCGCGTGCCAGAGCGGCTGCGTCCGCATGCCCGGGACGGCGATCGAGTGCAGCCCCGCGATAACCGAGGTCGCGAGGACAGCCGGGCTAGGCCTTACAACCGTGCCCAAAATGACGATCGTCGGCGACGATCCCCCTCGCGAGACCGGGAAACGGGCAGATCGCCTCCCCCGGCCCGGACTCTGATAGGGATGATCATGGGAGGCCTCCTCTCGTGCAATGACTCAGTGCGGTCCATCAAGCGTCATGAGAGGAAGACCGACGCCTCCCTGAAGTGGCACTCCGGGCCGGAGATCGACGCTCATGACACGAGCAATAGGGGGATATGTTTCACCAAGGCCGACGCGGCCGGAGTCCACCAGCCCCACAACGATCCCCTCGTCGTACAAGTCCGCGTGGCCGACTGCGACGTCAACCGAGTCCTCGTCGATACGGGCAGCTCGGTCGATCTCATCTTCAAGGACACCCTCACTAGGATGAACCTGAACGGAGCCGCGATCAAACCGCAATCCATCCCGCTAACCGGCTTCGCCGGGGATACCGTCAACGGAATCGGCACCATCGAATTGCCGGTCTACGTAGGTCGGGTGACGAAAGTCGTCAAGTTCGTGGTATTTGATACCACCCCATCTACAACATCATTCTCGGAACCCCATGGCTGCACTCGATGAAGGCAGTCACATCAACGTACCATCAGTGCCTCAAGTTCCCCAACCAGGCCGGCACGTATACTCTTAGGAGTAACCAGAGGGTCTCTCGCGCCTGCTTCGCCATTGAGCATAAGCTGCGCCACGCCGCGCCGGCCTGCCTGGCTGTCAGCGCGTATCAGCCCGGTGAGACAATCGCTCGGGATCTCCCGGGAGAAGACTTCGTCACCCAGGTCAACATCGATCCACGCGACGAGAGCATCAAGCGAGAGCTGGTCGAGTTCCTGGGGCAGAACGTCTCCACCTTCGCCTGGTCAATCGGCGACATGCCCGGCATCGACCCGGCCACGTGCAGTCACGAGCTCAACGTGGACCCGACCTGCAGACCGATCAAGCAGAAGCGGCGAAAGCTGGGCCCCGAGCGCGCCCAGGCAGTCAATGACGAGGTGGAAAGGCTCACCGCAGCCGGCTCGATCACCGAGGTTAGATACCCGGACTGGCTGGCCAACCCGGTGGTAGTCAAGAAGAAGAGCGGGAAATGGAGGGTCTGCGTGGATTTCACCGACCTCAACAAGGCGTGCCCAAAGGACAGCTTCCCCCTCCCCCGAATCGACCAAGTCGTCGAAGCCACCGCGGGGAACGAGCTGCTCTCCTTCATGGATGCCTTCTCGGGGTACAACCAGATCCCCATGCACCCCGACGACCAGGAGAAGACCGCGTTCATCACGGACCGAGGCATTTATTGCTACAAGGTAATGCCCTTCGGACTCAAAAACGCCGGCGCCACCTATCAACGGCTCGTCAACCGGATGTTCGCCGATCAAATTGGCCGCACTATGGAAGTATACATAGATGACATGCTGGTGAAGTCCCTGGTAGCAACCGACCACGTCGCTCATCTCCGGTCTTGCTTACGGACGTTGAACGAATAAAACATGAAGCTGAACCCAGCCAAGTGTTCTTTCGGTGTCACGTCGGGCGAGTTCCTCGGATACATCATCACCCAGCGCGGGATCGAGGCCAATCCCAAGCAGATCCGAGCTATCACCGAGCTCAAATCCCCGGAGAGCACGCGTCAAGTACAGCGACTCATCAGGAGAATCGCCGCGCTAAACCGGTTCATCTCCCGCTCTACCGACAGGTGCCTCCCGTTCTACCAATTGCTCCGAGCTAACAAGCGGTTCGAGTGGGACGACAAGTGCGAGGAAGCCCTCCAGCAGCTGAAGGAGTACATATCCACCCCTCCCGTCCTGTCCAAACCGGAAGAAGTCGAAACCCTCTACCTCTACATCGCCATCTCGGAGTCAGCAGTGAGCGGGGTATTAGTGCGGGAAGACCGGGGCGACCAGAGGCCCATCTCTTACATCAGTAAATCCCTTGACGACGCGGAGAGCAGGTACCCAACTCTGGAGAAGCTCGCCTTGGCGGTGGTCGTCGCAGCCAGAAAGCTCCGGCCTTATTTTCAATCCCATACGATTGCCGTCCTAAGCACCTACCCCCTCAGAACCATCCTCCACAGCCCAAACCGATCTGGCCGGATAATGAAGTGGGCTGTTGAGCTGAGCGAGTATGAAATCGAGTACCGAGGTCGGACCGCAATCAAATCTCAAGCGCTGGCCGATTTCCTGGTTGAGTTGGTACCCGAGCTAGTAGTCACCGAGGTCCCCGAAGTGTGGATTCTGCATGTCGACGGATCGGCCTCCAAGCACGGGTCCGGCGTCGGCATACGCCTCGAGTCCCCGACCAAGGAGATCCTCGAGCAGTCTTTCCGTCTGGCCTTCCCGGCGTCAAACAACGAGGCAGAGTACGAAGCTCTGATTGCCGGCCTGCGCCTAGCAAAGGAGGTCGGCGCGAAGAAAATCCAAGCTTACTGTGACTCCCAGCTCTTCGCCAATCAATTCAGCGGGGAATACGAGGCCAAGAATGATCGCATGGATGCCTACCTCAAGGTAACCCAAGGCCTGGCCGCAGAATTCTCCGAGTTCACCCTGACAAAGATCCCCCGAGGCGATAATACTTCCGCAGACGCCCTCGCCGCGCTGGCCTCCACCTCGGCCCCAGCCCAACGACGGGTGATCCCAGTCGAGAGCATCGACTTCCCCAGCATCGAGCTGCCAAAAGGGGCCTACCTGATCAACCCCCAGGCCGCGGACCCTGACGAAGACGTCCCACCTCCCGAAGTCCTACCGCCACCGACGGCCGAGCCCGAGCTACCAGACTGGCGAGTCGACCTACTTCTGTACATCGCAGACGGCGTCCATCCCCCAGACCGGTGGGCCGCTCGCCGACTAAGGAAGAAGTGCGCCCGATACACGATGCTGGACGGCAATCTGTTCCGGTGGAGCGCCTCGGGAACCTTGCTCGGCTGCCTCCACGGGCAGGAAACCATTGACGTGATGAAGGAAATGCACGAAGGCGCCGACGGAAAGCACTCCAGTGGCCGGGCTCTCGCTCTGAGGATACGGAACCAAGGACACTACTGGCCAACAATTCTTCAAGACTGCGAAAAATTCGCAGCCCGATGCGAAAAGTGCCAGCGTCACGGCCCCCTCATTCACTGTCCCACCGAGCTCCTTACCACTGCGGTAGCACCCTACCCCTTCATGCGATGGGCCATGGACATAGTCGGGCCCCTTCCCCGATCTCGCCAAAAGGGCTTCATCCTGGTCATGACCGACTTCTTCACCAAGTGGGTCGAAGCCGAAGCTTACGCCAAAATCACGGCAGAGGACATCCGAAAATTCGTCTGGAAGTTCATCATCTGTCGGCACGGGCTGCCCTACGAGATCGTGACCGACAACGGTGCCCAGTTCACGTCGGCTCTCTTCGAAGACTTCTGCGCGAAGTGGAAAATCAGACTAAGTAAGTCCACCCCGAGGTACCCCCAAGGGAACGGACAAGCCGATGCCACCAACAAAACAATCCTCGACGGCCTCAAAAAGCGACTAGACGACAAGAAAGGCTCCTGGGCCGACGAACTCGATGGAGTCCTCTGGTCCCATCGCACAACGCCGAAGACGTCGACAGGCTGCACACCGTTCAGCCTCTCTCACGGGATGGAAGCAATGGCCCCATCGGAAGTCGGCCTCCCCACTCCTCGCCGCGCTATGCTCACCCAGCAGCCCGCCCTGAACGACACCGTCCTACTAAGCGAGCTAGACTTTCTCGAGGAACAGCGGGACCATTCCCTCCTCCGAATCCAGAACTACCAGCAGCTCGCCTCCAAGTACTACAACAAGAAGGTTCGAGGCAGGTTCTTTACCGAAGGCGACCTGGTCCTCCGCAAAGTCTTCGAAAACACCGCCGAGCTAAACGCAGGCAAGCTCGGTGCACATTGGGAAGGCCCTTACCTTATCTCCAAGGTCGTGAAGCCCGGCGTCTACGAGCTAGTCACGATGACCGGCGACGCAATCCCGCGCTCATGGAACTCGATCAACCTCAAACGCTTCTACTATTAAGCCCCCGGGCTCCATTCCGCTCTCCGCTTTTGTAAACAAACGAACTACGACTGGCTTGATCCCTTATACTAAAGGGTACGTAGGCAACCCCTAACCAGGGCTCAGCTATTAATCTAATAAAGCCTTTTTGACAAAGGAATACGGTCCCCGACCTGTTCCCAAAAAGCCGAGCTCCAATGCTCGCACTACAAAAAAAAAAAAAAAAAAAAAAAAAAAAGCCGAGCTCCAATGCTCGTCCTACAAGAAGAAAAGCCGAGCTCCAACGCTCGCACTACAAAAAAAAAAAAAAAAAAAAAAGCCGAGTTCCAATGCTCGCACTACCAAAAAAAAAAAAAAAAAAAAAAAAAAAAAGCCGAGCTCCGACGCTCGCACTACAAGAAGAAAAGCCGAGCTCCAATGCTCGCACTACAAGAAGAAAAGCCGAGCTCCAATGCTCGCACTACAAAAAAAAAGGGGACCGAGCTCCGGTGCTCGCTGTCCCCAGCACACAAGTTATAAGTGCTAAAGCCGAGCTCCAATGCTCGCACTCACCTAGTACACAAGCTATAAGTACTAAAGCCGAGCCCCAGGGCTCGCACCTATACTAGACACACAAGCATTAAGTGTCTCAAAGCCGGGCTCGCTACCCGCACAAAAAAAAAAGGTACACAAGCTTTTAGTACCTTAAGCCGAGATCACCTCGCACCCACTAAAAATATTAAAGATACACAAGCATTAAGTATCTCAAGCCGAGTCGTACCTCGCACCCAATACAAGAGCACGGTCCACGACCTGCATACATGACAGGGTACGGTCTACGACCTACTCTACCGTTCAAAAAAAAAAAAAAAAGCCTCGAAACGGCACTTAAAAAAAAAAAAAAAAAATGGGCCAACGGCCTCGTTACTACAAAAAAGGGCCAACGGCCTCGTTATTACAAAAAAGGGCCAACGGCCTCGTTATTACAAAAAAGGCCAACGGCCTCGTCATTACAAAAGGGCCAACGGCCTCGTCATTACAAAAAGAGGGCCAACGGCCTAGTCCATACATGAACGGCCCACGGCCCGATCGTTACAAAAAAAAAAGAGAAGGAGCAACTACAAATTTTTTTTTTACAAGGCCGCATCGGCCGGTAGGTCTCCGCCCCCGTCAGCACGGGTACCATCGGCCGGTAAATCTCCACCCCCGTCAGCACGGGTACCTTCCAGATCAGCGGGGCTCTCCACCCCCACTTCCTCAACCGCGGCCTCACCGGATGGCGCGTCGGGACCGGCCTCATCAGCACGCGGGGCCGAGTCTTGTGCTGGCAGGTCCGTTTGGACGACCTCAGCAGCCGAGGAGGGAGCGTCCGTAGTCAGATCCACGAAGGGCGCCTCCGAAGGAGCGACGGGCATAAGCCGCTCGAGCTGGACGCCATGAGCGCGGTCAAGAGGAATGTCCAGATCCTCCGGGGTCAGATACGGGAAATCCATCCCGTCCAGCACGGCACCAAATGCCGCCTCGTCCTCGTCCAACTTCTGGTACCGGTAGAACGGTACCGACACCACGTCCTCAGCCTCCATCCTCTTGAGGCACGCCCTTACGCCGATCACCTGGTTGTACAGCAGGTGAGGCTCTAAGGCCCGGCTGCGCCCGTCGAGATGGGCGCGGATCTTATCCATCTTAGCGGACCACTTCCGGTTCCGTGCGTCCCACCGGGCCGTCACCCGGTCGCTCTCCGCGGCCACGGCCACGGCCACCGTCAGATCGGGCCCTCTCAGCCTCTAGCTCGGCCTGAAGACTGCCCACCTCTGGAGCCCGGGTACGTACCCGCGCCGCCTCCTGCTCCATCGCCGCAGACCAAGCCTTCTCATCCCTCAGCTCCTTCTCGAGCCCGCGGAGACGAAGGGCCTGGGCCTGCGTGCTGGACTCCCGGCACGCCTTCACGAAGTCGAGCGACGCGTTCTTCTCGGCGAGCCGCTTCTCATAGGCCTCCGACAGATAGGCGGTAAGGGCCATCGTCTGCGTCAAAACCAGCTGTTAGCAAAGACAACAAATCCTGATGAAACAGCAGTACACAAAATAAAACCTCACCCGAGCTGCGGACCGCGCCGCCTGACGAAAAGCATCGGACTCAGCCATCTCCAGCGGCACGAAGTACGGGTGCTTCTGCCCGAACATCATTGCCTGCGCCAGTTCGGCGCACTCGTCCTGGTCCACCATGATCTCGCTGTTGCCGTCCTCATGGCAGAAGTAAAAGCTGTAGTCCCGCGGCTCAGCATCGGAACCCTCCGAAGCACCGCCCCCATCAGCGCTTCGGTCCTCCTCCCCCTCCGCATCGGCAGGGTCCCGTCCCTCCTCCACCACGACGATCGCATCGCCGCCCTCGGTCGCCCGAACTGCGACCTCTTCGCCCCCCTGGGACCGGGTCTCCTCGACCCCCCCTGCCGGCACCCCGGCCGCAGGCACCTCGGGCTCGTCCCCGTGCAGTTCCGGTCGGACTTCATCCCGACCAGTGGCAGAGGACCCTCCCACCTCGGTCCTCTTCTTCTTCTTGCCGGCCTTACCACCGGCAACCTCAGCCGCCCTCTTCTTCGAAGGAGCCGCCCCGGACGACTCCCCCCAGCCCGCGGTGCCGGGTCTTGCCGGACCGGCACCTCGACTATCGGCGGCGGCGGCGCCACAAACGAGTCCGCATACAGCGGACTGGCAAACCTTGTTCTACCTGCAAGAGGCACCCGTCAGTTCGGTAAAAAAAAAAAAAAAAAAAAAAAAAAACAACAACAACAACCGACCTCCGGCCATTGCTTCTGCTATTCTCGCCGTAGTGAATGACTTCCACTCTCTTTTGCGCACCGTCCTGAGCACAGCAAGGATACCCGCATAGTCCGGCAGCTTGAACCTAGAAGAGTGAGGACCTGAAAGCAAAACAAACAGCATTAGTCTTACAAAACCGAAGAAGGGAGGTCAGCTCGACCTGCAAATCCCTACCCGGGGAAAAGTTCCAATCCCGGGTGTATCTCGCCAACGGATCAAGTCCAACCACGTCGGTAGCCCGGATGTAGAAGTAGCTGCGAGAACAGTCCTCGACCTTCGACAGCTTGCTAGCCCTGGACCCCGAGCTGGGGGCCTCCAGGATATTCGCCGCGGGCTTGAAGGCATCATAATAAGTTCCCGGGATCCCAGGATTCGCCTTCTGCTGGGTGAGAGCCTCGAACATAGGCACCGTCACCTCCACATCGCATTCGTGCCCCAAGGTCAGCAGCACGACCATCCCCTGGATCGTGGACGGGCAGACCTGCGAGAAGGCCAAACCCCGCGCCCGGCAATACTGGACGAACAGCTCGGGGAGAGGAAGGCGCAACCCGCACTTCTGGAAGAACGATTCATACAGGCAGACGAAGCCCGCCCGAGGAGTACACAGGCGCTCATCCGCCCTGGGTAGCCTGAGCTCGATGCCAGCCGGGAAATCGCACAAATCCCTCAGCAGAGTCACCGACTCCGTTGTGCTCCAGGTCAGTGACCCGCCCTGCTCATACGGAACCAAGGGGGACCTCCTCGCCTTGGTCACTCGCTCTCCGCCACCGCGGCCGCCCTTACGACCACCCCGGTCGCCCTGACGCCCGGTGCCTCTCCCAACCTGGCCAGCACCGCGCCCGCCAGAGGAAGACCTAACCACCGCCTTTTTCCGGAGATGGGTCCCCGGGAGCAGCGAGGCGGCCCTCGAAATCGAAGGAGCAGACTGTTCCCCACTGTCTGCGCCTCGACTCGGAGAGGAGGCGTGCCCGGAGCCATCGGAAGAGGAACTCGGAGAATCGCTGCGATTGTCACGAGATGCCGACTCGTCGCTCGACTCAGCCCTAATTCCATCTAGCATCGGTGCCATTGCAAAAAGGAGGAAGAAATCGAAAAGCACAGAAAAAGGAAGATAAGGAGAGAATCGGAGAGAAGGAGTTACCTTAAGGTTATGCGCAGAAGGTTTTAACAGGAGGAAGAAAGAGGGGTTAAATAGAGGAAGGGGACAGTGAAGCGACGCCTGGACACGTGTCGAGAAAAGCACGGTCGCCCAGAAACCTAATGATGACGACTCCTCGTTCTCCCACGCCAAAAAGCAGGGGACGCCTCGATAAACGTGAAGCGTCTGTCGCACGCCGCGCGTGGGCAGCTCACGCGAGAAAAGAGGTGACCTTTCGTCCCCCCACGTGATGAGTACGCGCCAATCGACTGCGGATTTTCGGAAAGTTTAACACATATGAGCACGGGCTCAAATATGGGCTGTAACACCCCGCGCTCCTCCCCCCAAATTTCGAGGAACCGTCCTAAGATGTGCCGAACTAACATCAGATCAACTTCGGATCACTCACCTCGCCTCGTGACACCGAACTGGGGGAGGGCCTATTGTTGGAGGTGAGCCTAGCACCCCCAATTAGTTAGGCCCATCTTAGGAAGTCTCTCTTCAGCTCGGTCGCCGATCTGAAGGCACCGCGCTCGTATCACCCGAGCTCCCGAGCTCCCGAGCCCCCGAGGACGCACCTCGGGTCCGGTCTGACACTTCACCAAAGCAGGAGTGTCAGAAGAGCAGAAGGCACGTGGGAGCTGGTAGAACAGTGCCCTACCCGCGTAGGGATACGGCTTCGACTCGACGTCCCACCAACCCCGCAGAGTGGGCGAAGGAGGAAAGGACCCGTGGAGAAGAGTTGGCGAAACAGTGCGCTGCTCTGCAACACGCCACGCTGAGCTCATCATGACCTCCCTCCTCGAAAGCCGGAACACGCCTCCTAGACCACCTTACCCGCGAAACAGGCCGAAGACGCCACGTGGGCCCGAGATCCCTGGGAGCAGGAAGTCAACTGCCAGTATAAATACCCCTCGATGTCATTAATGATGGGGATCTGGAAAATTTGTATCTCACCTACCATAAGTCACCCGACCTCTCTCTCTCTCTGTAACAAGACATCAATTTAGAACGCCGAACTGGACGTCCTTCGGAACCAGTTCGTAACTCTAAATTGTTCACTTCACTTATCATCAATAAAAGAACACGGCCCACGGCCTGCCCAAAAAAAATATTCCCGACCTGCTTTTGATTGTGGTTAACTAGCTCTAATTAACGAAAATCTCACCTCTCATCTCCTAATCACCCCTTAATCTTCATTAGTGATCCCCGGGATCAACATAAATGGTTTGATATTCTTAAGGTCCTCAGAGATGAATTTAGGTGTGAAGATTATCCGTGTGTTTGGAGTGTAAGACCTAGTGGCCCATGTAGATTAACGGGTCAAGAAGAATGTTTCCCATGGAATATTGGTCAGTATTGAAAAACGTGGTAACAAGATGTTATATTGTTATGATCATCTTTTTGTATTTTATCTATCAGATATCTTTTATGATGTCCAAATCAATATCAATAAAACAAAGTGTTAAAAAGACTTCCAAATCTATTATAATCACCGTAAATACACCATTTAACATAATCAAAAGGAACTTTAACAACAAAAATAGTATATGTCGAAATGTTGACCGTTTCTCAAAAACACGACTTTGACCGGCAATATTTTTCTGAATTTTTGTGGTTAATATTTTAAATATATGATTTGCTTTAAAAATGTAAAAAAAAGGGTTTATATATATAAAAAAAAAATTAACAACAAAAAAATAATATTTATAGCAAAATGTGTTTTTTTTGCAGCCGTAGCAAAAAAAAAGAAAAAGCACACCTTTTTTTTTTTTAATAGCAACACAACTTTTTGTTTTTTTTGTTTCTGTATACTACTGTCGCTGAGCGATCCTAAAAAATCGGAACTTTTAATTATTAAGACACGAGATTGGACCTTGGAGCGATCGCACCCCTTGACCAACCCCCCCCCAAAGCCGGCATTGGTTATGGATGACAGCCACAAAAACCAGCGACAGATTTTGGTTGTCTTAACATACTCCAACGATCGACACCGGAAACGATTTTATGTCAATGTGGTGTTAAAAGAGAAATAAAAAAGGAGTGCTTTTTTTAAGTAGCCGAAATCAGTCGCTGCCACTTTAAAACGAAGAGGGCAAATATTTCCTTTTGTCTTAGTTTAATAGGTAAACAATTAGTTTTAAAAAGGAAAACGTTATATTTTTCCGTGAGAACTTTCATATAATAACAGATCCCCCTGAAGTTTAATCATAGTTATATTTCTCCATCATTTGAAAGTTCGAATCTTATTTCCCCACGAAATCAAAGTTCGAAACCTATTTCCCCACATATATCGGTTATATCGTTTTGATATCGGTTTTGAACGGTTTGTAATCTAATTTTGACCATACCCGATTAACCCGATTTTAGAGCAAATTAAACCTGATTCTGACCATACCCAACCCAAAAAATACCGATCCGTAAACGACCCGGCCAGAGCTTCTTCTTCACCCGTAAACAAAATCATCAACATCAAGGATCATCTTTCCCGTCAATTTTTTTTATTCATCTCCGAATCTCTATGCCCTCTTTAGAATTCGACAAATTTGAGTTATGAATTTATTAAGCTCCGCCTCTGTAATATTTGTGGTAGACGAACACAGTAGTGAGAATCAATAAAGTATCACAATTCAACGACAAAAACTTAATTAGGCCAATAGAAAAATCACAATTCAATGAAGAGATCAAATAAGTCACACATTGATATAGCAATTTCAATTGAAAATTCAATGAACAAAGAAGAGCGATAGAACCAAATAACAACAATCACTTTTTAAAACAAAATCCCTATTGAAATTTTTAAGATTTGATTGCTTTATTTTGGAGCTCAGTTATCCACGACGACTCCTTTGCTCTCGCGCATCTTGTTGATCTGGTTAAGAGCTGGCTGGAGAATGTTGAAGAGGACCCAACCAAACTTAGTTCGAAAAATTCAGGAAAACAAAAATCGGAGACAACAAAATTCACGTTTACAGAGATGGAGAGATTTCGCCGGTGACGGAAGACTTCGGCAGTGATAGAAGGAAGTTTCGCCAGAGAAAAAATATGGGTTTGAGGTTCATGATTGAGTTCGTCGCAAAAATTTGGGTTTTGGTTTTTGGTGTCGCAAAATTTTTTATAGGGATTTTGGATTTTGGAGTGTAATTTGAGATTGTTTTGGGTTTAGATTTCTGATTTGTGTAATTGGTTTACCCATTTTAATAGGATCGTAAAGCGGTTTAGTTTCGATTTTAATTGGTTAAAGTTCCTTTGGGTTAATTCGGGTTGTGATCGGGTTTTGGGATGAATCGATCTTAATTAGATTAATTTTGGTTTATATTTAATTGGTATACAGTAAACCGAATCAAATCGTGGTCCACGGGAAAATAGGTTTCGAACTTTGATTTCGTGGGGAAATAGGTTTCGAACTTTAAAATTGTGGGGAAATAGAACTACGATCAAACTTCAGCGAGATCTGTTATTATATGAAAGTTCTCATGGAGAAATAGAACGTTTTCCCTTTTAAAAAGATATTTAAAACATGAAATTATAGTTACAGTAACTTGGGCACCCTTCATCTGGTTTCATTACTCTGTTCCCAAATATATGTTTTAATCGCTCGGCTCGCGTAGGTTTAGCCAGACCTGGCCTTTGGATCAATCTAATGAAGCCTTAACAATGAATTGCTTTAGACCTTAAAATTGAATTCGATTAGATATGAAAGAGAATTTAAAAGTTGTAATCGTTCACGAACAATCTTAAACGATGATAATTATAGATCATTTTCACTTATTATAAATAGCGGTTATATGGTTCTTGGCGGGTATTCTCCAATGTTACAAAAAAATACTAATATACTTTTCCTCGGACGCACTACACAGTAACAGAATTTGAGCTGATGCTTTTAACTCTTGCTAAAACACACAGGCCATAATCCATCCGAATAATAAATGAGAATTATTGTAAAATCAGGGGAACTTACTTATAATGGTGTGGATGAGCATAAAGTTATTGTATGGCTTTGCTATAGCGCCGACGATGTACGGATTGAACCCACGAGATTCTGATTCGTAACTATTTCTATTATTATGTATCGTTTATTTTATGTTTTTTTTTAGATTATTTTATTATGAAATTTATAGATTAGTTTAAGTAACCTATAGAATAACAAAATCATTGATGCGATGATGCAATATTTATCAATTTTTTTTTGTTGGTTTAATGATATTGTAACGTTTTTATTTATTTATAACGTGAAACTAATGATTCCACACTAGAGTGCCTGGAAGGAACACTCGGAGCCAAACCCAAGAAGCACCAACCTAATCCTGCCGATTATATGTCCTGCCTCCACGCTCCATCAGAATTGCAAATTATCACTCCTTCCTCTACATCGAGTGCCGGATCCAGCATCATGCGAGGAAGTGAAGGAGTTGGTTTGGGTTTTTGGACAGACATCCATTCCTTAGTCGCAAGCGTAGCTTTAAGAAGAGTCTCATTAGATGAGAACTCTCTGTCATTGAACACTTTGTTATTGCGAGCTGTCC
The DNA here is from genome assembly GCA_030161315.1 of Eutrema japonicum. Lineage (NCBI taxonomy): Eukaryota > Viridiplantae > Streptophyta > Magnoliopsida > Brassicales > Brassicaceae > Eutrema > Eutrema japonicum. The sequence continues at coordinate 52,878,596 of BSQW01000011.1, forward strand.
ACAACATCCAGCAAATCCAAGGTGCCAAGGGGCCGTCAGCTAACCCCGTTGGAGGAAGGCAGATTGCCGCAAGCATTTCTTTCCAAAGAGAGTCAAAGGTTCGCTCTGCAGGGTCTAAAACCGGGGTCAAGAAGGGGGCTCTATTCCAAACCTGAGAGGCAAACTCACATTGGAAAAGAAGATGCTCCACCGTTTCCGATTCACCACATCTTGGACAGAGAGAGTTTGCTGTCACTTGGCGATGACAGAGACATTCATTTACTGGAAGGGCTCCCATAGCTGCTTTCCAAATAAACATCTTCAGCTTCGGGGACATTCGCACATTCCAAATACCAGGTAGCCACTGTAACAAACGAGGGGGAGCACTACAAGAAAACATGGATATTTCCGACGGTCAAATCCGTCGGAAAGGGTCTTTTCCGACGGATTTCCGACGGATTTAAGCTGTCGGTTACAGTTCGTCGGAAATATGGTTTTCGTCGGAAATTTCCGACGGATTTGTGCCGTCGGAAAGCCGTCAGACATTTCCGACCGCGTACGTTCCGACGGATACTCCGACGGATATTCAGTCGGAAATGCCGTCGGTAATTTCCGACGGACTTCCGACGGATACTCCGACGGATATTCAGTCAGAAATGCCGTCGGAAATTTCCGACGGACTTCCAACGGATATATTACCGACAGAATTTCCGACGGATGGTGATCGAATGAATTTGTCGGAAGTCCGTCGTAAATCCGTCGGAAGATATTTCTGACGGATTTCCGACGGTAACTATTTTCGACGGAGTTACGACGGATAATTTGATCGGAAGTTATCTCGGAAGTCCGTCGGTTCTTCGTCGGAAATAGGTTCCGACGGATTTACGACGGTAACTATAACGCCCCGACCACCCCTACCTGTGGGCCCCATGCCTTCTCTCGGCCCGTGGGCCCCACCCTTGTCCGACGGCCGGTGCGTTAGTCCGGGAGGCTTGTAATACTTGTTCACTGACCCTGCAATCACCACGTGATCTTTCCCCGTGTTTTGTCCTCACTCACACGATACCGCGAATCACTTCCTGGTAGGTCACCCATCCTTAAATTGCTCCAGCTCAAGCACCCTTAACTCTGGAGTTCTCTCTGGACAAGTTCCCGAAAAGATAAGTGCACTTTGGTGACATAGGTAGCCAAATCAATTCTTATAAGCCTCTCCGCATATACAAGAAATCGGGATGTTACAATCACCCCCACTCATAGAGCGCAACGTCCTCGTTGCGCACCAGGATCGTCACCCTAGACGGTGTGAGCCCACCTGACTCCACACACGTGTTTGGGTTCGGCTCTGATACCACTTATAACGCCCCGACCGCCCCTACCTGTGGGCCCCATGCCCTCTCTCGGCCCGTGGGCCCCACCCTTGTCCGACGGCCGGTGCGTTAGTCCGGGAGGCTTGTAATACTTGTTTACTGACCTTGCAATCACCACGTGACCTTTCCCCGTGTTTTGTCCTCACTCACACGATACCGCGAATCACTTCCCGGAAGGTCACCCATCCTTAGACTACTCCAGCTCAAGCACGCTTAACTCTGGAGTTCTTTCGGGCAAGTGATCGGAAAAGATAAGTGCACTTTGGTGACATAGGTAGCCAAATCAATTCTTAGAAGCCTCTCCGCATATACAAGAAATCGGGATGTTACAATAACTTATTCCGACGGTTTTGGTATTTTGAATTTTATTTAATTATTTATTTTTTTGAAATTTATATATTAAAATTATATAAATTTAAAATATAAATTTAAAATAGAAATAACAAATATATAAATTCATTAAACAAAATTAAAAAATTTATTACACATTAAAATAAATTGTTCAAAAAAAAGCATTAAAAGCAAATATTTAAACGGTTGGAGAATCTTCGTCGTCGGGATTATTATCCCGAAACATATGCGGGAAGCATTTTTCCATCATCTTCTCCAAGCAGGAGAGCTTCTTGTTGGTAGTCTGTTGCTCCGTCCGTAGCTCTTCAACCTGCTGGTCACGGTCTTTCACCGTTTGGGTGAGCCTCTCGATTTCTACCCGGTACTCCGAAGGATAACGAGGAAGCGAGGAAGAAGATTCCTGGGTCGGAAGGGTGCCTAACCCAGCGAATCGACCTTTCACTTGCCGGGTTTGCTGCGAATAATTATAACCGATAATAAATAAATAGGCTAGTTGAAAGGACTGACCTCAAGTCAAGCGAACGGCACCAAGGAATCCCCATTTGAAACGAAAATAAAAAAAAACGAAATGAAATTAAAACTTACCTCAAGTACAATCTGGTTTATCTCTTCCCGGGACAAAGAGTTCGAGGACGTCGATCCTTCGATAGTGAGCTGCGATGATAGTTCACGGTCCAGCTTCGTCTTCTTGCTCTTCTCGACAACATCCCGCATCCCCAAGTCCTGTATCTGACCGGTTTTCTTGTTGGTGTGTCTATTCCCGATGAGTTGAAGATAATCGGGTTCGGAACCAGATTCTCTCGCCTGCGAAAATTTGTTAAGTTAAATAAATATAAAAAACAGAATTAACAATAAAAAATTTAAATTTAAATTAAACTTACCATTTCCATCGCTTCCCGTTCGATGGTCTTTGCGCCCGCGTTGTGGATGTAGACCCCTTTCCCGCATCGTTGGCTATTTCGGTTCTTCGACTGTTGCTCGGAGGTCTTTTTCGTCGCAGGCCTACTCCAGTACTCACAGAAGCCCTTCCAGACGTCGTCGTCAAGGTCCTTCGGCTTGTCTTTGTTGTGCTTCCACTTCTGCTTCCACTCGTACATGTGCTTCGAGTACGAGTTTGCGGCATACTTGTCGAATGTGTCAATGACTTTGCGCGTATGATGAGAGTCCCACGTGAACTCTTGCTACAATTTTTAAATAAAATATGTTACATATCAAAAAGAAAAATTGACAAAATGAAATTCAAAATAAATAATATATCAATAAATAACTTACCGCGAAAGTCCGGTGCCACACGTCTTTCTCCTCGGTAGGCATGTCCGAATACTTCTCGTACGGTTTGTCCAACATGTTGTGGAGCATCCGTAATATCGCCTTGGTGATCTGAGTCGACAGCTTAAACCTGAAAACATTATGAAAAGATATAAATATGTTAAGTTTAAAAATCTAAATAAATTGAAATAATGTACAAAAAATTTCTTACCAAGTGCCGTCCTCAAACTTCGGGTCGAGTCGAATGCAATGGCCCCGGTTAGGCTGCCGGACTAGCTCCTCGATCTCAATGTGGCTCCGAGCAGCGGATTGCTGGGAATCTGGGATGTGAGTTCCCGAGCTCGTTGGTCCCGGAGGAGGCGTACACCGAGAACCCCGAGAACGGCGTCCTTGGTTGCCGCCTCCCAACTGAAGAACTTCGTCGTGATCCCTGCGGAAAACGGAAAAATTGTTAGTAAATTAACAAAAAATTCAAAAGTTACAAATTTTTTTTAAATTTCCGGAAAAAAATTTGGGAAAAATTCAAATTTTCCGGAAAATTCAAATTTTCCAAAAAATTCAAATTTTCTGAAAAATTCAAAGTTTACTAAAAATTCAAATATTTCAAAAATTTTCAAAATTTGCTAAAATATTTTAAAATCAGTTTTAATATATAAAAATATTTATAAAACGTTTTATTACTATAAAAAATATTTAAAACGATTTTATTTCTAAAATAATATTTGAAAAAGTTTTTTATTATTAAAAAAATATTTTAACATCAACTTAAATATATATAAATATTTTAAAAACATTTTTATTAGTTAAAAAATATTATAAAGGATTTAATATATACACATATTATAAAAATGTTTTTATAATTAAATAAATATTTTAACATCAACTTAAATATATAGAAATATTTTAAAAACGTTTTTATTAGTTAAAAAATATTATAAACGATTTTAATATATATACATATTATAAAAACGTTTTTATTACTATACAAAATTTTAAAAACAATTTTAATATATACAAATATTATGAAAACGTTTTTATTACTTAACAAATATATTAAAAACGTTTTTAATATATACAAATATTGTCTAAACGTTTTTATTACTTAAACAATATTTTAAAAACGATTTTAATATATACAAATATTTTTAAAAATTCAGACAATATCTAGATCTAACAATTCTAAATCAACAATCTAAACACATAAACCCTAACACTAATATTATTCTAAATAACAAATTCTATTATAACCACTTAACAATTCACATAAATCGAATTCTGACAACCTAACTAATATATTCCCTAAAACTAAAATGATATAAAAAAAATTTAAAGGAATTGATTAAACTTACATGGTTTTGTTGGAGAAGAATTGAGGAATTGAAGAAGAGGAGTTGATGAATTGAAGATTAAAACTGAAATTGTGAAGAAGAAGAAGAGAAGAGGGAGAAGAAGAGATTTTCGGTAAGGAAGAAGAAGAGAGAAGAGGGAGAAGAAGCGACGGAAGAGAGAGAGGAAGAAGAGAGAAATAAGGAAAAAAACTTACGTTTCGTCGATATAATTCGATGTCCGTCGGAAATCCGTCGGATTTCGAAAAATAATTTCATTTACGCGGTTGATATTCCCGCGGTCTTGAAAATATCAAAGTCCGTCGGAAATCCGTCGGAAATTTCCGACGGATTTCCGACGGATTGGAGAAGATAAGGTATATTACTTGCATGTTTGTCGATTAGTCAGTCAACAAGCACGTGTCTAATTTTTCATATCCGTCGGAAATCCGTCGGAAATTTCCGACGGATTTCCGACGGATAAGGTATATTCCTTGCATGTTTGTCGATTGGTCAGTCAACAAGCACGTGTCTAATTTTTCAGATCCGTCAGAAATCCGTCGGAAATTTCCGACGGATTTCTGACGGAATTAGGGTATATTTGGGGTTTAAGGTTTAGGGTTTCTTTATATGATTTAGTGACATGTTATTTACATGTTTCATTCAATATATATATTAAGTTCATCAATATTAAAGGCTTTGCATTAGTTTAAAAATTATACAACATCAAAACATATCATTTCACATAAATCAACTATATCTTATACTATAACTTATACAAACACTTCCATCAAAATTTATAAATTATATATAACACATTTTCTTGATGTATATACAAGGTTAACCTATTTTATATACATCATACAAGTGTTTGTAAACTTTTGCCACAAAAAAAACCTATACCCTATACCCTAAACAAGATTTTTAAATATCCGTCGGAACTTTCCGACGGATTTCCGACGGTTTGAGTTGAATCTGGGTTATATCCGAGGGATTGATTTTTTAGCCGAGGCAGCTGAATCCGTCGGAAATTTCCGACGGTTTGAGTTGAATCCGTCGGAAATCCGTCGGAAAATTCTGACGGATTTCCGACGCATTCAGCTGCCTCGGCTAAAAAATCAATCCCTCGGATATAACCCAGGTTTTATCCGAGGCAGCTTAATCCGTCGGAAATTTCCGACGGATTTCCGACGGATATTCAAAAATCTTGTTTAGGGTATAGGGTATAGGTTATTTTTGTGGCAAAAGTTTACAAACACTTGTATGATGTATATAAAATAGGTTAACCTTGTATATACATCAAGAAAATGTGTTATATAGAAGTTATAATATAGGTTAACCTTGTAACCAAAATTTTTTTTGTGGCAAAATTCCGATTTTGTTACACTTAATCAAATGTCTAACTTTATAAAACTTCGACATAACTGATATATTACACATTAGAATTCTAGTTCAAATATATGTACATATTTTACGGTGCAAATTTTATAATTAAAACTACTGTCAATCCGATGATGAGTAATCTGATTCTCCTGAATCGGAAGGTTCCCCAAATTCGTCAAATTCTTCTTCTGAATCCTCAAATACTCGATCGTCTGACTGTATGGTGAAATCAACGACAAGGTCGACCTCAAGGGAATGCTCGATTGAACACAAACCTACGGAGCTTTGTTGGAGGGGTTCATGATCATACATCCCATGAACTCTACCTCTCGGGTTTATCGATGTGACTGTAACCCACGGGTCTTGCTTGTTTGTCACCCGCGGATAGGGAATATAGCATACCTACACCATGTACAAATTTAACCACGGGAATGCAACAAAACTAAATTAAAAATTAACGTAAAAGAAATACAAACCTGGTCTGCTTGTGATGCAAGTACAAATGGCTCGTATCTCTGGAGTTTTCTTCTGCTATGTAATGATGTAACACCAAATTGGTCGTGTCGCACACCGCTTCCTACTAATGGGTCGTTCCAGTCGCATAAAAATGCAACACATCTTAGACCGAGCATTCCCGGGTACTGAACATCGAAAATCTCACGTACGACACCATAGTATACAAGATCACCTGACTGAGTTGATACACCGTAATCTGAAGTTGTCGCACTCCTATCATCCCGAAGAATCTTAATAGCGTACCCCCGTGTGCTATACATCACATGTGACTGCACGGTTGCTAGTGGAAATCTCACAATTTCTTCTAACCACGTGGGAAATGTTTGTCCGTTAGCCTTCTCTGTCGTCACCTGCACAATTAAAATAAAAATACTTCAAATAATTAAATCTTTCATTACATATGATGATTGCTAAAAACAAGGCAATTAAAAGACTTACATAATCTCTTAACCAACGTCCGAACTCTTCCTGTTTGAGCTCGATTAGCTCGTACTCTGTTTTGTCAGGAAATGCAAAACGGTGATAAGCCATATACATCCTGTGAGATTGAAACAATTATCACGTTAGTACATATATATATAATCAAAAACCCAATAAGTAATTAAAAATTAAGTTCAATATATAATACCTCTCATATTCATCAACTCCATCGCAGTTTGTGAGAATATACATATGCAAATGCTCTCGCTCTTGTGGTGAAAGTCTCCTCTTCTTGCCTTTTCCACTAAGTCGTCCAATCTGTAAAAATATATGAGGTACATCGACCGGATAGAAAGGTAGGACGCCTCCGTCATCATGTCGAGCTGCTCTACGACTCTTTGTTTTGACTTGTGATGGAAAGTAGGACTCGGCAAAATGTGAGGTTTCTTCATTGATGGTCTGTGCGACGATAGAACCCTCCACTCTACTCAAATTTTTCACCTTCTTCTTTAGATGTAACATATACCATTCGAAAGGATACATCCAACGGTACTGAACCGGGCCCCCAAGCTCTGCTTCTCGAGGGAGATGAATTGTTAAATGTTCCATAACATCAAAGAATGAAGGAGGAAATATCTTCTCCAAATTGCAAAGGATTACAGGTATATTAGCCCCAAGATTGCGGATACCGTCTGATGTAAGAGAGCGAGAACATATATCTCGGAAAAAGGCACCAATCCCTGCAATTTATGGATAACAAATGAATAATTAAATAATGAAGTATATATTAGTAAATAAATAATTTCATGATTGTACCTGCAATTGCTTCGTGGACATTACGTGGTAGAAGACATGCAAAGGCAAATGGAAGGAGGCGCTGCATCACCACATGACAATCATGACTCTTCATCCCAGTAAACTTCCCTTCTCCATGATCAACGCAGTTCCGAAGGTTAGATGCGTATCCGTCCGGGAATCTAACACTTTCGGTAATCCAGTAAAAAAACTCGGCATTTGAAGGTTCATCGAAACGAAAAGCCGGGACCGGAGGCTTCCCGTTCCCTGTCACATGTAGTGCTCTACGAGAACAAATGTCTGGCAAGTCCAATCTAGACTTCAGATTGTCCTTCGTCTTCCCTTTGACATTGAGAACGGTGTTCATAATGTTGTCGAAAAAATTCTTCTCAATGTGCATGACATCCAGATTATGCCTCAAAAGATGGTTCTTCCAATAAGGCAAATCCCAGAAAATGCTCCTCTTGTGCCAATTATGAACGTTGCCACAACCATCAACAGGATGATGTCCGTTACCACCACAATCAACGGTCCTCTCTGCACCAAAATCTCTAAACTGAGTCAACATATACTCACCATCTAACTCAGGAGGAGGACCGTCAAATACTTTCCGGTTCTTCCTAAACAATGTGGTGCTCCGACGATAAGGATGATCGCTAGGTAGGTATCGCCTATGACAATCAAACCAAGACGTTTTCCGTCCGTGCTTCAATTGGAACGCATCAGTGTTATCTTGACAGTACGGGCACGATAACCTTCCGTGCGTTGTCCATCCTGATAACATGCCATATGCTGGAAAATCGCTAATAGTCCACAAAAGTACCGACCGCATGATGAAATTTTGGTGACAAGAAACATCAAACACTTCAATACCTTGGTCCCATAACATTCGCAGCTCATAAATCAATGGTTGCAAAAACACATCAAGTGATCTCTTCGGATGCTCTGGTCCAGGAACGAGAATGCTAAGGAACAAGAACTCCCTTCGCATGCACAAAGATGGCGGCAAATTGTAAGGTGTTACAATTACTGGCCACAAAGAATATTTTCTGCCGTGCTTCCCAAAAGGGCTGAAACCATCGGTACATAATCCAAGGTATACGTTCCTTGTCTCAAACGCAAAGCTGGGATAAATGGATTGAAAATGTTTCCATGCTCCTGCATCTGACGGATGGGCGATTTTTCCATCTGTTGTATGCTCTGCATGCCATCTCATTGCTCCTGCTGTGCGCTCTGACTGATATAACCTCTTCAATCTCTTTATTAACGGTAAATACCACATCCGTTTATATGGCACTGGCACTCTTCCACCTGTTTCCGTATACCGAGGTTTGCGACAAAAATGACATGTCGTACGATCTGCGTCCTCTCTTCAGTAGAGCATACAGTTGTCTATGCATACATCTATCATCTGATACGGCAATCCTAGACCTTGAACAAGTTTCTGTATCTCATAGTATGATGCCGGTGCAAGATTATCTTCTGGCAAAATTTCTTTCACAAAATCAGCGATTGCATCCACACACTCCTCACTCAAATTGAAATCCGTCTTTATACCCATCATCCTTGTTGCAGTTGATAAAGGGGAATGTTCACCTCTACACCCATCATATAACGGATGTTTAGCAGCGTCTAACATATCAAAGAATCTTCGAGCTTCTAAATTAGGTTCTTCTCCCCTATCTCCATACTCAGCAACCGATGGTATAGTTTCACGAAATGCATCGTTCACCATCTGAACATGACCTACAGTACTTTGTTCTTCCATTGCGGGTTCTTCTAAGCTAGTGTTATCCCCAATATAATGTTCACTAGTACTAGCATAATTATCCACCATTGTATCATTTTCTCCATGATAATACCAAATCTTGTAACCCGACATAAACCCATGACAATACAAGTGTGACCATACTTCATCTATCACGATAAATCTACGATTCCCACAATTGGTACAAGGGCAATAGATTTTACCGGTTTTTTTTGCTTTCTTCTGCATACCCGCAAATGCCATGAATTCCTGTAGACCTTTTTTGAATTCTTCCGTAATTAGGCCCGTGTCCGGAATTTGATGAGGCTTGTCCATCCATGATCGAAAATAATTATAAGGATTTGAAGAAGACATTTTCGTAAGGAATTAGATAACAGAGATTTTTTTTGTTGTGATTATAAATGAAGCGTGGAAACGTTTTTATAAGGAAAATTTTGTGCATTTTCCGACGGATTTCCGACGGATATAAAGTAGATATTATCGATGTCGGCAACCATGTCGGCAACCATGTAGGCATCTGTCGGAAATCCGTCGGAAATCCGTCGGAAATCCGTCGAAAATTTCCGACGGATGAACGTTGTCGGAAATCCGTCGGCAGTATGTCGGCAACATCAGAATTCGTCAAAAAGTCGTCGGAAATCTGTCGAAAAGTGTCCGACGGATTATTGTCGTCGGAAATCCGTCGGAAATTATTACAGATTTCCGACGGGTTAATATTTCCGACGGATTTCCGACGGATGAGAAGTTAGTCGGAAATCCGTCGGAAAGTCGTCGAAAATTTCCGACGGAATTATTGCCGTCGAAATTGCCGTCGGAAATACACCTGTTTTCTTGTAGTGGAGGCTCCAATTCTTCCGACAATTTTTCTTCTCTAGCTGCAAAATACCCAGATTTAAAAAAAACAAAACTGTTTATAATTAATTAAATGTAGCCAAAGCTGAAAATTGCATAATATATACTCTCTCTAAATAAATCTAAAAATGGACAATTCCTTGTCCTTAAATATTGAGTGCAAGAGTTACAACAAATTCATTGCTTCAGTTGGATCTTACAACTTCGAAGAAAACATACCGATTTCCGATGAAATACCGAGGAAAAAAGTATTTTCGCAAATTGATAGGAAATTCCCAACCATTTTTAGTCGTTAGAAATCAGTCAGAATTCCCGACCGATTTCCGATGATATAGAGACCGATTTAATATTGTCGAAAATCGGTCGAGAATTCCGATTTAATATTTTTTTACAAACAGAAAATAAATGTGTTGCTATACATTTAAAACATGTGTTCTCATCCCGACCATTTGTGGTTTCGAAATCTCAAATGGTAAAAATTTGATTACGTTTATGATTGCTAGGGTTAGATATGATATATTGAAAGAATTCAATTTTAAAATATCTTAATAATCACTCTTTTTGACCTTTTAATCAAAACCCGACAAGAAACCGATAAGTGTGAGTATAAGTTATATGTATCGTTATGAAAGGTTACACTTGTTCTCGAATCGATTCATATATAAATCGTCATATGATCCATTTTATGTTTACCTATTAAATTAGTTGTTAGAAAATAAGATTAGTAGATGTTTCTTAAAACCCTATATGGTTTTTAAATTTAGTATTGCATACCTAAACCCTATATGGTCGGAAAGTGGTCGGAAATCCCGACGGGATTTATTAATGATATTTTAACACTTAACATTTTTCGTAAAATCTTCATATATGGTCGGAAATTTGTTGGAAATCCCGACCAATTTCTGACGGAATTTAAAAATAATATTTTAACACTTAGCATTTTTCGTAAAATCATCATATATGGTCCAAAAATGGTCGGAAATCCCGACCAATTTTTGACGGGATTTATAAATAGTATTTTTACACTTAGCATTTTTCGAAAATTTTCATATATGGTAGAAAATTGGTCGGAAATTTATTACCAATTTCCATATGCATTAATTAATTGTACGGATTATATTATTGATTGTACATGTTTTATCTGCATTAATTAATTGTAAATTTTTATAGGGTTTAATTAATGAAGCATATTATATTATTTTCTAAGTCATATTTCTTGTTTTATCTGTTTTTGTAAAAATATCCGATTCGGTCGGTAATTAACGTGTTGGTTTAATTAACGTGTTGATATTACAAACATTTAATAAACGTATTGATATACATTTGTAACATGTGTTTTTAGTACATTCAGTAATCGGTCGGGAATTTCCGACGGATTTCCGACCATTTGGGGTTTCGAAACCTCAAATAGCAAAAAATTGATTATGTTTATGTGTGTTAGGATTATAAGATGTTTTGAAATAGTTGAATGTTGATTTATTTTTAAAATCTCTCTTTTTCATCTTTTAATCAAAACCATATAACAAACTGAAAAATGTTTTGTATAAGTTCTATGTTTCTTTATGAAATGTTATTTAATTTTCATTCCCGATGGATTTTGGACGGATATGCCCTTCGGGAATGTCTAATAAAATATCATATCTTCTTCTTCTTCTCCTCATTTCTCTTCTTCAATCCTCTTCTCCAAAAATCGACGATGCCGACCCCTCCGCCGCCGTTGTTCGCCGCCACCATCCTTGCTCTCCACCGCCGCTCCACCGCCCTTCCTCTTATTTCCTCTTCCTTTTTTCCTCACTTCTCTTCTCTTAACCATGTAAGTGTTTTTTCTCTTGGTTTAGATTTCGATTTAGATTGTTAGTGGATGGAATTTTTGTTAAATTGTTAGGTTGTCTATAGATTTGGTTGTTAGATTAGTTGGTTAGATTGTTTAGTATTTGGATTTATGTTGAAATTTTTTGTTTATGATATTTACTAAATTTTAGTTTAATAGATTTAGGTAGAATAATTATGTGTTTTCATATTTTGTGAATAGAAATTAGTTTTTGAAATTTATATAATTTTGTTATAATTTTTTGATATAAAATTTATAATATGAATGTTTTGTAGAATAATGTTTTTTACAATATAGTCATGTTTTTGGACAATTAAAAATGTAAAAATGTAAATTAGTTAAATATATTTTTCTATACAATTTTTTTTGAATTTTTAATAATTTTAGAAAGTTTTAGAATACTGTTTAGCACTTTACAAGTGATTTTTTAAAAAGAATATTAGAATCTTTTTAGCATTGTACAAGTAATTTTATTAATTTTTATAATATTAGAATATTTTTTGGCATTTTACAAGTGATTTTTTAATTGTTAGAATATTAGAATATTTTTTTGCATTTTAGAAGTGATTTAAAAAAAAATAATGTTATATAAACGTTTTTTGGCAATAAATTAACAAATTTTGCGTTTTTATTTGTCGAGTTCGTACGAAGGTTACAATGCTCGCCGCGGTGGTTTGTCTCGAGGGACATAACCATGTCAACATAACGATGGTTCATCTTGAGGGCCGCAAGAAGGACTTCAACAAGTTGGAACATGAACGGGAAGGGTAATGGGGAACGGGAACGGGAACGGGAAGGGAACTTCGGGAACGGGATCGGGACATTAATTTTTATATTTTTATAATTTGAAAACAATACTATTTAATTTCAAAACAATTATTATATTTACGCACAATTTAATTTTTAATTTTAATTTTTGAATTATTAATTTAATTTAATTTTAATAAAAAACACTATTTTTGAATTTTTTAATTACAGATTTTTTAAATGCCGTCGGGAATCGGTCGGGAAAACTCTCATCAGAAATCAATCGGGATATATGCCCGTCGGGAATCGGTCGGAAAATTTCCGATGAATTTTGATTTTCGACGCGATAGTCCCGACGGGTCAAATCGGTTGGAAATTGGTCCAGAAAACCATTTCTCGACGGGTTCCCGACGGATATGGCCGTCGGGAATCAGCTATATTCTTGTAGTGATTCCTCTCTTTCTATCCGTTCAATTATCCATTATTATCAACCTCCAAACCCTCGATCATTAATTTGGTTTGCTTGGCACCCTCATCGATATTGCAGACTATTGAATATAAGAATATTGTATTTGTGTTGTGTTTATGATGAGAATGACAAAACTATATATAGTATGAGCCATCTCTTGGCCAACTAAAATTAGGTACACCACCAACTGTCGAAATATCTTCCACTCCTTTGGTTGCTCCCTCGGCTCTCTCGGCTCTTTTATTTTTCGTAACACTACCTTGTGTCGAAATATCTTCCACCTTTTGTTTTCATTACACTATCCAGATCTAACACTCTATTATTTTTCGTATTTGTTTTGCAAAGCTTGGATATGCAGCTATCAAAATTCCAATTTGTGTTATTCTGTTCTATTTTATCAAGTACTGGAGTGTTATTTTTTGGGTTTTAAATATGACATTCTCATTGATTCTCAGCTGTTATAGCTCAATGTAGCACATGCCCTGTACTGCTTTAGCAATGCGTGGAGAGTGGAGTGCGTATGGCATTGAAGTTGGTCGAGCTTAGATTAACAACGGAGACTGCGTCTTTTTTCCAAAAATAAAATATGGTGCAGACTATAGGAAAGCTCCATGGAAAACAAATCTGAAAACTAGGTCACAGATCATTTCATTCTTTTGTTGACAAAATCATATATTTAAAGTATGAGAACAATAAAATCATATATTTAAAGTATTTATCAAATAGAATAATTGTCCTCATTGACTATCTTAAATCATTAACAGAAAACAAAAAAAAAGTATAAATACAGAGAGAATAAGACTTACCTTCAGATATGTTAGACTTTAGTTTAAAGGACTATAAAGTATTCATAAAATATTTAAATTGTAACACATTTCACAATCTAAATAAAAATTTCCAAATAAAATCGAAAAAATAGAAAATAACAAAATCAATTCTAAAGAATAGAAATAGAAAATATCATATATTTAAAGTATTTATCAAATAGAATAATTGGTCTCATTGACTATCTTAAATCATTCACAGAAAAAATAGTATAAATACAGAGAGAACAAGACATACCTTCCGATATGTTAGACTTTAGTTTAAGGGACTATAAAGTATTCATAATGTGTGACTCATTGTCATTTCATATGATATTTAGTGTTATATTCATGTTTTTTCTCTTTGGTGGTATTTGTGAGGCATATACGCATGTATCGGTGGACATCATCAATGATATTGGTTCAAACATTCAACTGGGACTACACTGCAAATCGAAGAACAAAGATCTCGGATCACAATCTTTAAGTAATCATCAACACTGGGGATTTAGAGAATCTTTTAACTTTTGGGGAACGACTCTGTTTTATATTGTCATTTTCAATGGGGAAATCAGTCTAAATGGTTTGATATTCTTGAGGTTGCCAGAGATGAACTTACGTGTGAACATCATCCGTGTGTTTGGAGTATAAGACCTAGTGGCCCATGTAGATTAACGGGTCAAGAAAAATGTTTCCCATGGAATATTGATCAGTATTGAAAAACGTGGTAACAAGATGTTATATTGTTATGATCATCTCTTTGTATTTTAGCTATCAGATATCTTTTATGATGTCCAAATAATCTCCTTTATATAAAAGTGATTGGTTTGGAGGCCTCTCAGGGCATCCACATGAGCAAAAATATTGGAAAAAATAATCCTCCAATAAAAACACTAGAACACGCCAAGTAATTTAAAATCTTCGTAAGCAAAAAACCTACAAAGCCTTCATGCATTAAAACCCATATTTGACTGACAAAAACCTTAATGGACACCAAAAGACAACACTTATAATTGCAAAGATTTATTAAGGTTAATTACCATTTACCATGACTCTCTATATTCTTTTCTATCTATCGAACTCATGCGGGAGCCCAAGTTACATCTGACCGCGAAGGACTTTCATTGTTGTTTCAACCTGTGATTTATAAATAGCTTCAGCACAAAATATGAAACGGTCTCTCCAACGCATAAATGGTTGAGGGTTCGCGGATAACCCCAATTTTTATCCCTCTCCTGTTTGTTCATTCTTTCATTTCTCTGTTTTTGAACTAATTACTCAGCTTCCAAATTTGCTTATTTGTTTTGCGTAAGTTTGTATCTCGTTTTCCCTGTCTCTAGATTCTTTCTTAGGTCTCGCAATGCGTAGTTTCATATGATCTAATATACCATGACATTTTTTTTCTCTAAATAGCTACAAATCCTTTTGGCCAGTAACCTATATTTTGTGATTTTTAATATATTTTAAGTTTTCAACGAGTGGGTTAAATCATTTAGAGACCTCATTCATGCTATGAATTTGCAGTAGCTATCAAACACCACTATAATATTGATCTTTATTGCTTAGACATTGTCATTTTTGTAACCTGATCTATGCTATAAATTTGAAAGAACAAATGGAAGTATACTCTCATGTAGTTTATCCCATGATTCCCCAATTTGTCGTCCAATATAACATTGACACTTCTTATGATATCAGAACAACACATGTGCAGGAAGAGGATGCAGAAGTATAAGAAGATTTTGCAAGGATTAAGGAAACTAAAGACAAATTAAAGTGGATTTGGCGTTGACCTACGCCTACCACTATAATTGTTTTAAAACGAAGGTCAATTTTGCAAACTTGCCATCTATTGATCAATGTCGAGCCTTTCCTTTCTGTGAGGATAACAACGCCGTTATTAATTCTGAAAATTCAGAGGGGGTTCTTCACACTTTTTTCTAGCTTTAATTATTTTTGTGTCATATATGTAGTTGGTGTATAAAATCATGCAAGAGAGTCGTCCATTGATAAACAAGAGGTGGTTTACACTTGAATTAAAACTCTAAATATAGAGGATTCTCGCTGATCTTTAAAATGAAGATTGTCCCACTCATTGCCGGCTAAAGTGCAAGGGGGAACAGTGCACCCGCCCCAGGGCTCATGGACACAAGAGGTCCAATTCGTTTTTTTAATATTTTTAATATATTTTTTATAAATATATATACAAAATAAGATAAACTTTTAAAAACAGAAAAAACTAGATATATATATTTTTTATTTTCATAATAAAATTTCTAAAACGTTTCATATAATTATTATTTTTAAATGTTATATTTTTTTATTTAAAGACCTAAAATTTATTTTTGCCCAAGTACCCCGAAAAATATTGAGCCGGTACTCCCAATCATAACATAATGATATACTACATTTTTTCTTGATCTTTAAGTCGAGAATGTACCATTTCTAATTTTTAGAAAATCTATTAAAGTTTTTATCGATTATATATTTATAATAATGCAACCGATATATCAAGAATTCCAAAATTTATAGTAAAAATTCAGCATAAAATATTAAATTTAAATCAAATATTAAATAAAAAGAAATATTTTAATCATCCCTACCCGCCCGTAGGGCAGGCTAAACCCTAGTATCAGTAAAACAAAGTGTTAAAAAGACTTCCAAATCCATTATAGTCACCGTAAATACACCATTTAACATAATCAAAAGGAACTTTAACAACAAAAATAGTATATGTCGAAATGTTGACCGTTTCTCAAAAACACGACTTTGACCGGCAATATTTTTCTGAATTTTTGTGGTTAATATTTTAAATATATGATTTGTTTTAAAAATGTAAAAAACGGGGTTATATATATAAAAACAATTAACAAAAAAAAAATATTTATAGCAAAAAGGTGTTTTTTTGCAGACGTAGCGATAAAAAAAAACACACCTTTTTGTTTTTTTTTGTATACTACTGTCGCTGAGGTATAAACCGACGACTCGGACGAAGTAATTTCTAAAAGAAGCAAAAATAAAATGAATGTATAAATAATATATTAAGCTAATAAATAGGCATAATAATAAGTGAAAAAACAAAAAGAATTCAAAGACTAGAATTCAAATCAAATTGTTCGTAACTCCAAATCATCAATAAAAATCAAGACTAAAAAAACCTAGAAAATATATGAAAAGAAGAAAATTCAGATTCTTATCATCGTCATCAGCCACGATTGTTCGTCTCCTCATGTTGCTTATGAATCTCTGATCAACAAAATTAACAACAAATAAACATTGAGAATTAACTATATTTACATACGATCTAAATATATTATAATGTATTTTAAGACTATGAAGGAATAATGAATACGCATTTTTTTATGTCTAAACCTTGAATTATTGGTGAGATTAGAAACTGTAAAACCTAAAACGTACATACATCATGAATTATGAACAAATTTCAGATGAGGAAAGTGAATACTTTCAAAACGTGCATACGTAATCAAACACGAGATTGAACAATAATTAGAAAACAAACACATAAAGAGAATAAATTAGATACCTAGAACTAGAAGATGAGTTATGAAGAAGAAGATACGATTATTAGAGGAACCACCCACAGGCCACAACCACATTTTGGTTTGTTTTGTACTAGGGTTTAGGATTTTCTTATTTTATAGATTTTGTTTTTAAGTATTAAATTTTAACTCTTAAACTAACTCTGAAGCTATTGGCAACTCAACCAAAAAACAAGAATGGATAAATGATAAATCTCAACTAAACCAAAAAATATAAAGCTATATAAAATTAATCTAAAATGTAAAAACTGAAAATACCATTCGGTTTTACGGTTTTAAAACAAACCAAACCGAAACCGAACTCTTAACAAAAATGATAACCAAATGGGTTTTTAGGTTACACCATAACCAAACCATATGATTTATTTCAGTTTGGTTCGGTTAGGTTTTTTCGGTTACGGTTTTTTTGCCCACCGCTACGACTTACTACACAGTTTCTCACTCTTTTCTTTGGACGCATCAAAACAGTAACACCTAATGAAATTTTCTCACTCCTTTTTTATGGCATTGAAGTTTGTAAAGCTTAGATTAACAACGGCGACTGAGTCTTTTTTCCAAAAACAAAATATGGTGCAGACTATAGGAAAGCTCCATGGAAAAAACAATTCTGAAAATTAGGTCACGGATCATTTCATTCTTTTGTTGACAAAATCATATATTTAAAGTATGGGAGCAACAAAATCATATATTTAAAGTATTTATCAAATAGAATAATTTCTCTCATTGACTATCTTAAATCATTCACAGAAAAAATAGTATAAATACAAGGAAAATAAGACTTAACTTCAGATATGTTAGACTTTAGTTTAAGGGACTATAAATTACTCATAAAATATTTGAATTGTAAAACATTTCACAATCTAAATAAAAAATTTCCAAATAAAATCGAAAAAATAGAAAATAACAAATCAATTCTAAAGTATAGAAATAGAAAAATATCATATATTTAAAGTATTTATCAAATAGAATAATTGGCCTCATTGACTATCTTAAATCATTCACAGAAAAAAAAATAGTATAAATACAGGGAGAATAAGTGTAACATTCCGATTTCTTGTATATGCAGAGAGGCTTATAAGAATTGATTTGGCTACCTATGTCACCAAAGTGCACTTATCTTTTCGGGAACTTGTCCAGAGAGAACTCCAGAGTTAAGGGTGCTTGAGCTGGAGCAATCTAAGGATGGGTGACCTTCCGGGAAGTGATTCGCGGTATCGTGTGAGTGAGGACAAAACACGGGGAAAGGTCACGTGGTGATTGCAGGGTCAGTAAACAAGTATTACAAGCCTCCCGGACTAACGCACCGGCCGTCGGACGAGGGTGGGGCCCACGGGCCGGGAGATGTCGTTGGGGCCCACAGGTAGGGGCGGTCGGGGCGTTATAAGTGGTATCAGAGCCGAACCCAAACACGTGTGTGGAGTCAGGTGGGCCCACACCGTCTAGGGTGACGATCCTGGTGCGCAACGAGGACGTTGCGCTCTATGAGTGGGGGTGATTGTAACATTCCGATTTCTTGTATATGCAGAGAGGCTTATAAGAATTGATTTGGCTACCTATGTCACCAAAGTGCACTTATCTTTTCGGGAACTTGTCCAGAGAGAACTCCAGAGTTAAGGGTGCTTGAGCTGGAGCAATCTAAGGATGGGTGACCTTCCGGGAAGTGATTCGCGGTATCGTGTGAGTGAGGACAAAACACGGGGAAAGGTCACGTGGTGATTGCAGGGTCAGTAAACAAGTATTACAAGCCTCCCGGACTAACGCACCGGCCGTCGGACGAGGGTGGGGCCCACGGGCCGGGAGATGTCGTTGGGGCCCACAGGTAGGGGCGGTCGGGGCGTTATATTTAAAGTATTTACCAAATAGAATAATTGGCCTCATTGACTATCTTAAATCTTTCACATAAAAAAAATAGTATAAATACAGAGAGAATAAGACTTAACTTCAGATATGTTAGAATTTAGTTAAAGGGACTATAACGTATTCATAATGTGTGGCTCATCGTCATTTCACATGATAATTAGTGTTATATTCATGTTTTTTCTCTTTGGTGGTCTTTGTGAGGCTTATTTACGCATGTATCGGTGGACATCATCAATGATATTGTTTTTTTTAAGCACACCTTTTTGTTTAAGCACACCTTTTTGTTTTTTTAATAGCAAAACACACCTTTTTGCTCATCATCATTTAAGCACACCTTTTTGTTTTTTTTTAATAGCAACACACCTTTTTGTTTTTTTTTCTGTATACTACTGTTGTTGGGGTTGAAACCGACGACTCGGACGAAGTAATTTCTAAAAGACGC
The DNA here is from genome assembly GCA_030161315.1 of Eutrema japonicum. Lineage (NCBI taxonomy): Eukaryota > Viridiplantae > Streptophyta > Magnoliopsida > Brassicales > Brassicaceae > Eutrema > Eutrema japonicum. The sequence continues at coordinate 52,898,333 of BSQW01000011.1, forward strand.
CACAAAAACCAGCGACATATTTTGGTTGTCTTAAAATACTCCAGCGATCGACACCGGAGACGATTTTATGTCAGTGTGGTGTTAAAAGAGACAAATAAAAAGAGTGTTTTTTTTAAGTAGCCGAAATTAGAACTATTTTAATAGAAATTTGAAGTTAAGAAACTGTGTTAAAAAACTTCTGTTTTTGCTGCTTTATTGTTAGAACCCCATTAGGGGTTCTTAAAAAAATATAATAATTTTGTTTTATTTTAAATAGAGTTTATTTTTTTAATTAAACATAGTTGACATAAAAACATAACATTTTAAAACGAAGAGGGCAAATATTTCCTTTTGGCTTAGTATAATAAAGTTGGTCGAGCTTAGAATAACAACTGGAGACTGAGTCTTTTTTCCAAAAACAAAATATGGTGATTCTGTAGCGTTACGTTGAACTATTAAAGCAAAATCCCGTCAGGTTCATGGATTAAGTAGTTCACACTTTCATGTTCACCAACCTCTTCATATCATTACTATATCATATTGCGTAATGCATTTAATTTTGATTATTTTCTACTTTGAACCTCCAATTCCGTCAATATACAGTTCAAGACTTGTTTTCTTATGGCAAATTTGGGCTGTTATATATATATATGTCTGATGGATCGTTGCGTTAATTATCTTCTCCTACAGCTTCTTAAGAAGTCAAATGGATCAAGAGTGGCAGACCAAACCATTAGGAATTCATCATAACGGTGGTCTCTTTGACTTCGAACTGCGGTCGGTGGACATCATCAATGATATTGGTTTAATTAATGTTCAATTGGGAGTACACTGCAAATCGAAGAACAAATATCTTGGATCCTACACTACGGTCTACGGATTTAGAGAATCTCTTAACTTTTGGGGCACGATTCTATTTTTTTCAGGAATGGGAAAATCAGTCTAGATGGTTCGATATTCTTGTATTTTATAGAGAAAGAGAACTATGTGAACATCGTCCGTCTGTTTGGAGTATAAGACCTAATGGTCCATGTAGATTAACGAGCCATTAAAAATGTTTCCCAAATTGATCAGTGTTGAAAAAGTTGCAACAAGATTTCATATTTATGAGATAAAAAATAAATTGTTTTTTTTTTGAAAATATGAATAGTTTATCTTATCTCGTATATGCTCTGATAAAAAATAAAGTTTATTTTTGGATAAAATTTTGCGTTAATTTAAAATTCGGTAGTACGCGGATTGAGATATATATAAAAAATTCGCTTTGATTTGGTAATCCCCTACAGATATAAAATTTTATTGCAATTCAATTTGAATATATAATTTATTATAATTAGACTTGAAAATGAAATTTAATATGATTTGAATTTGAATATACAAAATAAATGGTAATCTCAAAACAATTTAATCCATTTTGAATTCGAATATGGAATTCGTCACATGAATATTCATTAATACGTGTGCGTTTGATGAGACCATTAACATCAAACTATATTAGCATCAAACTATATCAAATAAAAATATAGTTTGATGAGACTATTAGCATCAAACGGTACTATCTAAGCTTTATATCTCGATAATCTTTAGCACGTGTGTGTGAACTATATTATACGTTTTATATCTCAATAATCATAATAGCAATAATATCAAAGCTAGATTTTAGATTATAATTTGAATTTGAATATACAAAAATTTGTATGAAATGAAATATAACTAAGATATTTTGCAAAAATAAAATGACCAAGTAAACATGAAACTTGTAAGAATAATATTTGTCACAATAATAAAACAAATAAATCTCAAAAATAAAATTTATAACCCCATGAAATGAAGCAATATAATTAAAAAAACTCAAAAATATTTTTATTTATTATAAAAATGAGATAACTTAGAAACTAATATTGATTTAACATTTTATATAAAATTTCATAATGAAATTTATATGATTATTCATAAGTTTAATGTGAAATGACATGAATGTAATTATTCTAGTAAGTTAAACCTTTTTTGAAAAAATCTATTGAGAAGCTATGTGATGATGACACATCAGCATGACACAATTGTAAATCGCATGTCAAGTCAATAATTTTTTTAACAATTTTTCTCAATTAATATATTGGGGATATGGCAAAGAGCCAACCATTGTTTTACATAGAAGTAGTAAATGAAAGTTCCACATTAAAAATCTAAATGAACCAATGAAATTAAAATCAAGCCCAAATTGATAAAAGCCCAAGCGAATGATAAGGAAGATGACAGTTACAAGTTTATTCATATTTTGCTTATGTTTTACTTTTATTTTGCTTATTTTTGAACATTTTTATCAATTGTTTTTTTTTCCTCTCGGATCAGATAGTTCTTATTAGCAGTAGATTATTTATTCGTTATGAAACTCAAATATATACATGTATACATTGTAACGTTATAATGAGTACGTATAGATAATTCATACCTAGATTTGATCTTCAACTATTATTAGATTGTTATGTAGGACCGCTTACATATTATCTTAAATGCAAACGACATTTGTCAGCTTCTTTGTCAGATTCATAAACTATATATTAAAATCTACCAGAAACAGAAAAACAATAAAGGATGCAAACTAAATTTGATCAACTGAAAGTCGACGATCCGGAAAATCAGTGAAGGGAGAACCACACCTGTATGATAACGCTTGCAGCTTAACTTAAAACAGTATCAGAAGTTTCTTGAGTCGGAGCATTCGTTTCCTCCGTTAGTGGTGGTGGTGACAACGAGGTTTGTTCTCCCATTTTCCCCCAAAGAAGAAGAGAGATGCCAAGTATAATCACGAAAGCACCAATTATCTTGTTTCAGTAAGAAGCAACAAAGAAATATGAGTTGAGAGGACCATTATATGATACTGATACTTTGTTTGATTCTCAATTTCTTACCTCCCCACAAACATTTGCTCGTAGAGTAAAACCGAGCTAATGAGTGTCGTGACAATCAGATTGATTGGGTTGAAGATGCTCACGAAGACTGGACCCTTCTTCTTTACCATCCACCCAACGAGGTGAACTGTTACTGCTAAGAAGCATCCCCTGTACAATGTGGAAGTCAATGAGATACTGATCACTGCGAAATATATAATAAACTGAACAAACAGATTCTCTTGATTCAACTAAACTTAACCCCTACAGAGATGCTAACATTGTTACATCAAGTCAGATTTTCCAGGGTTTCGGGGTATTTCTCTTCCATATCAGAGCTATGACAGCAGACCCAATCGCCCCGAGGATGCAGATGAGAGCCGTCAGGGACAGCTTTGCCGGGTATGACACAACCACCCTAGTCTGCAAAAAACACCATATGTCTTAGAGACAAGCCAAACTTTGTAAAGTATTCAAGGAAAAATTGTGATGTTATGGTTTTTACTTGAATCATCATATAAAAAGAACAACTCAAGCAGTTGGACACGAGCATTAACCCTCGTCTGTCAATGTCTCCATGCATTTGAATCTTTTTGGAGTGCATACCGAAGGTCCATTGAGGCAATATGATTGAATTCTGAGATTAAACATGAAAAATGTTATTTTGAAATTTTATTAATTTTTTAGTCTTTTTAAAAGTGCTATTAGAAAATAGCATTTTTGCTACTGTTCATGATCAATTTAACCATGTAAAATCTGGCGTGTACGGTACACGGGAAAGTATTATGGGATAATTTTGTCTTTTACTCGTAAGAAGACAAAAAAAATGAACAATAAAAATCTGAAAGTGTTTTAAACTAAAGAGTTTAAAATTAGACATATTTGCACAAACATGCACTTTATTTAACACCAGCCATCCAAGTAAAGCAATCATTTAATATAACCAAAATTATAAATTATAATTTAATTTTTTTTCTTAAGTAACTGATATTTTTGAATTGTTTTGTTGTGTAGTAGTTGGAAATTAAAAATTATCTTTTTTTATTATAGTGTCTCAATTTTCAACCTATAATTTTTACCTTTTTCATTTTTTCTTATATTTTGAATATGTTTTACTTTTATTTTGCTTATTTTTGAACATTTTTATCAATTGTTTCTTTTTTCCTCTCGGTTCGGGTAGTTCTTATTAATTAGCATTAGATTATTTATTCGTTATTAAACTCAAGTATATACATTGTAACGTTATAATAAGTACGTATAGATAATTTATTCATAGATTTGGTCTTTCACTATTATTAGATTGTTATGTAGGACCGCTTAATTACATTATCTTAAATACAAACGAAATTTGTCATCTTCTTTGTCAGATTCCAAAACTATATATTTAGATCTATCAGAAATAGAAAATTAACAATAAGGGATGCAAACTAAATTTGAGTTTTACCTCTACAAAAAAAGAACAAGAGGTGTTAGAATGGCAGATGCAATGACCAGTCACTCAGTAAGGAAGATCCTCGGAGTCAGCCCCTGAACAAGGGCGTATTCGGCGAATACAGACATAATCGGTTAATAATCATTCTCACTTGAAGTGAGACAGCAGCAAGAACTGGAAGCAAATTTAAGTTTATGCTTCTAAAATGATTTTTCAATTGTGGTTTATCTTATATATATTCAAGTGCAGAATCGAACGCCATAATGAATACAATGTGTTCTTGTTCACGTTGGATATGGGACGAGATATCAGAAGCAGGGGAAAATATGAGATTTAACCATACTCATCCTCTTTTTGGGTTATTTTCTTTTCTTGGGATGATGTCAAATGGTTTGAGCAACAACAGTGATAGATAAAAAGAATATATCAAACTCTTTTTTCCCTCCCTCTATAAGCTCTACTCAATACCTATAACCTACGGCTATTAGTAGCTGGAAAATGTCAAAATCCTGAGGGTTTCGGATAACCCTAGAACAAGCCTATTGGGTCAAGTTGATGGAACCTCTAAGACCACTTGGGTATACATGAAGCAAGCTCGAGTTCGAACCTCCTGCTTCGAGGTTTATGCCAAATCTTGCACATTACATATTATTCGTACGACTTATTAGGGGTGGGCACTTCGGTTTGTGGTCTGGTTTCGGTTCAGTTTTTTTGGTTTTTTGGTTTTATAAAAATTCAAACGATATAAAAACCATATATATTTCGATTTGGTACGGTTCGGTTTTTAACGATTTTTGGTTTATCGGTTTTATAAAAAATGAAACCATTTAAAATCCATATGCAATTTTGGCTCGGTTCGATTTGGTTCGGTTACGGTTTTTAGTTTGGTTCATAACTTTTGATAAGGCTCATACAATAAGCAAAAATAAAAAGAATGTATAAATAATATATTAAGCTAATAAGTAGGCATACTAATAAGTGGAAAAACAAAAAGAATTTAAAGACTAGAATCCAAATCAAATTGTTCGTAAATCCAAATCATCAATAAAAATCAAGACTAAAAAAACCTTGAAAATATATGAAAAGAAGAAAATTCAGATTCTTATTGAAACAACCGCACCCATTTTTTTTTTTTTTTTGTAAATAATCATTAAAATCCCATAAACAATAACTGAACCTCACCAATTAATTCCCGGTTCAAGACTAAAAATCCGAACAATGCAGATCATAAATTATTAAATTAAATACTCAATTAAACGACAAGTCTAGATCACCCCCTCTTCCTCGCCCTGATTCCACGGTCACACTTTCTCATTTCCTGCATCAATTAAAATATAAGAGATGCATAAGTATTTCGATAAATACTTAGTGAGACAATCCTCCCATCTACAGGCTAACAAATAATTAAGATAATTAATATAGACTATCACGAAAAATACCGAATAAATCAAACATTTCATGAAACACTCGATCTAGACCCTCCGAGATCGTAAACGGCCTATTATCACGAAACCACATCAATTATCAAAATTATTAAATTACGCATATGGTCCTGCACTCACCTTATTCCCGCACAGAAAGTTTCACGAGAAAATTCAGCAATTTTCTAGAACTCCCCGGGATGAATAACCTTCTATTAAACCACCTAGAAATAAAAAGAATAAAATAATCAAAAACAAAACAACATAACATCGATGGTTAACAACCGGTCTAAACCGGGAATCACTTCATCGACTTCACGCCGGAGCAACGACGCCCCACCGGAGCTCACCACCGGACTTCACCACGGCCCAGCCCCGATCCGCCATCCCGACTCCAAACCCACACCGGAGCTCACCACCGAAGCTCACCGCGGCCTAAACCCGATCCACAATCCCGACCCAAGACCCGCACACCGTCGAGTCCTCTTCGCCGTCAAGACTTATCGACAACCCGACGGTCTCCTCCTTGACACCACTCTCCTTCTCCACCCTCCGTCGGTTCAGTCGCACAACCCCGATCCTTCATCACGCACAAACCCGCACCGCACGAACTAACTACGGAGAGAGAGAGGTTCTTACCGTGGAGGAGAGGAGGTCGCGTCCCGGCTTGGCTCACGGCGGTCACCCACTCGAGCTTTCTCTTGATCTCTCACCACGCAGCAATCGTGACGGCTAGGTCAAACGCACGCACAAGGTTGGAGAGGGAGATGCATACGGCGATACATATGTGTTTTTTTTCAAGTTTCCCTTATTACACCAACCGGTCCTCGCACTTCCTCCTCTTCCGAAAGTTGACCCCAAACTTTCAAAATTATCAATTAAACCCACCCAGAAAAAATTGATTTACGCGAAATTAACCCCCAACTTCTAATTATTCAATTTCAACCTCAAAATTGAATTAGGGATGTTACAATTCTCCCCCACTAACATAGATTCGTCCTCGAATCTAACGTCCAACGAACATCCACAACATAGCACAACCGCTATTCCAACTCAGCGTCGCACGACCGCTCTTCCAACTCTACCAACAACGGTATCACGGCTCAACACCATAGTGCCATAGTTCCCTACTTGGTTTGGCCAACCACTCCAACACCCGGGAGTACAACGACTTCACGACCCAACACCATGGATCGGTCCGTCTAACGCATAGAGAGCCAGACAACGGCAATCTCTCTAGTGACCTGTCTCACCAATCAGGAATCACATCGAAACCCAACCGGCCAGGTACACTCGGCAGTGACTCACCAGTGCACTCCGATGCCGCTATATGGGGCCACCACCCCGTGCCAAACCAATCCGGAACTATCAGCCTTATGCGGCTACCAAACACCTAGTATCCGCACCCCGCTATCGGACCACTACCACTAGTAGCCCGCCAACCTGTCTACTAATCCCCTAGTAAACCCACCACTCAACATATTCAATGAAAACACCTTTTTATTGAATAGTCAAAAACTCCAAAGTACATCGATTAATTATAACACCATAAAAATAGACGAGTACAACAACGCAATAATTCCCAAAATCCCAACACCATGGTTACAACGATATGGAAACACCCGGCTAACCCTCCAGTTTGCCGAACCACTTGGGAAATTTGCGCTTCAACTTCGCTTCCGGCTCCCAAGTCACCTCCTCGGCTCCATTGCAGTCCCACAGCACCTGCATCTCAGGAACCTTCTTCCTCCTGATCACTCTCACCCGACGATCTAGGATTCTCAGAGGCCTCGCCTCCACCACCATGCTCGGTGTCAAATCTGATGGCACCCCCGTGACCACCTGATCATCCTTGTGCAGACATTTCTTCAGCATCGACACATGGAACACCTTGTGAAATGCCTGCATAGACTCCGGCAACTCTAACCGATAAGCCACCGGTCCGACCCGCTCCAGCACCCTGACGGGACCCATATACCGTGGACTCAACTTCGTCTCGGAAATGGACCTGTTCGGACCCCTCAACATGGCCATTTTCAGGTAGACCAAATCGCCAACTGCGAACTCCAGCTCCTTCCTACGCCGATCTGCGTAGCTTTTCTGACGATCTTGAGCTTCCTTCATGTTCAACTTCACAATCCGGACTTTCTCAGTCGTCTCCTGCACAAAGTCAGCTCCCAACAGGCTCCTCTCCCCCACTTGTGTCCAACATAACGGGGTCCTGCAAGGCCTACCATACAACGCCTCAAATGGTGCCATGCCGATACTAGCCTGGTAGCTGTTATTGTACGCAAACTCCACTAGATTCAGATGATCCGCCCAATGTCCACCCCAGTCCAACACACACATCCTCAACAGATCCTCCAACGTCTGGATAGTCCTCTCCGACTGCCCATCGGTCTGGGGATGATAAGCTGTACTCATGTGTACCTTAGTGCCCATCTCCTTCTGGAAAGCGCCCCAGAACAGCGAGGAGAACTTCGGATCTCGATCTGACACTATACTCACCGGTACCCCATGCAGCTTCACAATCTCCCTGACGTACCTCTTGGCCAACACTTCCGCACCGTCGGTCTTTTTTATGGCCAAGAAGTGCGCAGACTTGGTCAACCTATCGACGATGACCCAAATAGCATCATTGGTTCGCGAAACCGGCAGACCCACCACGAAATCCATGGTGATCATGTCCCACTTCCACTCCGGAATGGGTAAACTCCTCAACAACCCGCTCGGAACCTGATGCTCAGCCTTCACCAACTGACAGGTATCACACCCCGCAACCCAGTTGGCAACATCCTTCTTCATCCCTACCCACTGGTAATACCGTTTGAGGTCACGGTACATCTTGGTAGCTCCGGGATGAATAGAGAAACGGCTCTGATGTGCTTCCCTCAGGATTTCCTGCCTCAGCACTTCGTCCTTCGGTACACACACCCTACCTCTCAAAAGGATCGTTCCATTGCTGGATAACTCATACTCAGACCGCTCTGCCCTGCCAGCCTGCATTAATTCCGCATCCAACTGCTGTGCTACCCGCACCCTAGTCAGAATGTCCGCCTGATCCACCGCCTCTAAACCCAACGGCTCAGGTTCCTCAGACACAGCACACAGTCTCAGGGCACTCACCATGCCTACCAACGCCTCGGTATCTCGCTCAGCGTCTAAAATAACCCGCTTCCTGCTCAAAGCATCGGCTACAAGATTCGCTTTACCGGGATGGTAAGCTATCTCCAGATCATAATCTGCAACAAGCACCATCCATCGCCTCTGTCGCAGATTCAGTTCCGGCTGGGTAAAGATGTACTTTAGACTTTTGTGGTCTGTGAACACCTGAACCTTACCGCCATACAGATAAGACCTCCAGATCTTCAATGCAAACACCACTGCAGCCATCTCAAGATCGTGAGTAGGATAATTGCATTCATGTTTCCTCAGCTGCCTGGAAGCATATGCGATTACCTTACCCTGCTGCATCAATACACAACCGAGCCCCAGCCTGGACGCGTCTGTGAACACAACATATGGCTCATCCTGCTTAGGCAAGGCTAACACCGGAGTACTCACCAGCATCTCCTTGAGCTTCACAAAGCTCTCCTCACACTGGTCCGACCACACGAAAGGAACGTCCTTCCCGGTCAACTTGGTCATGGCCTGCGCCATACTAGCAAACCCCTTGACGAACCTCCTGTAATAACCCGCCAGACCCAGAAAACTGCGAATCTCCGAGGCATTCTTCGGTCTCGGCCACTCCTCAATCGAGCGAATCTTCTCCGGATCCACTGAAACACCACGATCAGATACGACGTGCCCCAGAAATCCGATCTCCCGCTGCCAGAAACTACACTTGCTCAGCTTAGCGAACAACTTCTGCTCCCGTAGCTTCTCCAGAACTTTCCTCAGGTGAACCATGTGCTCCTCAGGACTCTTCGAATACACTAGGATGTCGTCGATGAAAATGATGACGAACTCATCCAGATACTCCTGGAACACGCCGTTCATCAACCTCATAAACGCAGCCGGTGCATTCGTCAACCCAAACGGCATCACCACAAACTCGTAGTGCCCGTATCTCGTCCTGAAAGCCGTCTTCCTGATGTCCGTCTCCGCTATCGGGATCTGATGATAACCCGATGCTAAATCAATCTTAGAGAACCACGAAGCACCCTGCAACTGATCTAACAACTCATCGATCCTCGGTAATGGGTACTTGTTCTTCACAGTAACCCGGTTCAGCCCCCGATAATCAATGCACAACCGGAAGCTCCCATCCTTCTTCTTGACGAACAGTACCGGTGCACCCCACGGAGAACTGCTCGGTCTAATGAAACCCTTTTCCAACAACTCCTCGAGCTGCTTCTTAAGCTCAGCCATCTCCGCTGGAGCCATCCTGTAAGGAGCCTTAGACAACGGGGTCGTCCCCGGCTCTAACTCAATGGTAAAAGGATCCGACCTGGATGGTGGTAACCCGCTCAACTGCTGGAACACATCCTCGAACTCCCAGACCACCTCAATATCCCGCACCGCTGACTCCCCAACCTCCCCAGGTATCGAAATGGTAGCCAAATAGGCCTCACAACCCTGCTCGATCAGACGCTCCGCTTGAACCGCGGAAACGACGATGCCTCCCGGCACCGGTCTCACTCCCTGATAAACCAGTCTTCTGTTAGCATGCTCGAAAACCACACGACCCCGGCGACAATCCAAATGAGCCTTGAACTTTCCCAGCCAGTCCATACCCAAAATGATGTCATAGAGTTCCACTGGGCACACTATCAAATCCGCTGGCATCAGCTCTCCGGCGATAAGAATGTCGACATTCTCCACACAGCCCTGAGTCCTCAACAAGCGACCCCCAGCAACTCTCACCACACCCGAGTGGTCCCCAAACACCTCTTGGATACCGCTCCCCGACACCCAATCCGGTGTGGCAAAACTGTGGGACGCCCCGGAGTCAAACAACACATGTGACTCTACCCCAGCCACATTAAGGGTCCCTAAGCACGAAAAGGATTCACGGCAAATAGCAAACACCAATTACAGAGCGAGTAACTGAAATTACAATCAAACAAGAACATAATTAAGGTAACTAACCAGTAATCGGTCTGCTGCCGCTCGCCTCGCCTGACTCCGCGCCTATGGTGAACACCCTCGGTGCCACTGCGGCCCGTTTCGGAGGCGGTGCCTCGATCCTCACAAATGGCTGAGCCAACTTCGGACAATCCTTCCTGAGGTGACCGGGTTCCTTGCAATGAAAGCACACCGGCCCCCCTCGAGAACAATCCGCCACGCGATGTCCATGGGCTCCGCACCCGAAACAACGTGGTCCAGAACCCGCTTCCTTGGAAGTATCCTCCCACTTCCTCTTCTGTCCCTGCTGCTGACCAGACCTACCGCCCTTGCTCGGAGCAACACTCTGACTTTGAGGCCGTCGCGGAACCTCTGGTACTGCAGCCTTTAAACTAGCCTCCTGCCTCATCCCCTCCTCAAGCTGCGCTGCACACTCCACCAGTTCGGATACCGACTCGAACTTGCGGACTATGCACCGATTCCTGAGATCGATACGCATACCTCGCATGAAAGCACCAATCAACTCATACTCGGTATCTGCACCCCGACCAGCAAACCGCTTCAGCCGGTTAAACTCGGCCTCGTACTCTCGGACCGAACGAATCCCCTGTGACAAGTACAGAAACTCCGCCTGTAACCTGTCGCGAGCCTCCCGCGGAAAATACTTGAGATCGAACTCCCTCCGGAACTCGTCCCAAGGCAACACTACTCCCGCCCTCCTCGCAGCAACACCCTGCCACCACTCATGTGCATCTCCCTCCAGATAATGCACCGCCAAGTCAACCCTATACTCCTCAGGGCATCTGATCGACTGGAAGTTCCTCTCCAACCTGGACCTCCACTCATCAGACTCAATCGGTCGAGCACCACCACTGAAAAACTTGGTGCCCAACCTCTGCATATGCTCCATCACCCTCAGGTACGACGGAACCACTGGCTCGGCCTCAGCAACCACTCCCGGAACTCCCGGAGCAACAACACCCGGCATCGCGGCAACCCCCTGTGGCGCCACTGGAGCTGGAGCCGGTACCACACCAGGTAACCTCTCCAAGAGCTGGGCCAACATGCCCAAAACAGCCGCCATCGGGTTCGGGCCCGCACCCGCCTGAGCACCACCCGGCGCCGGCATCGCACCATACACGGCCGCTGGCTCCGACTGACCTTCCCCCTCGGCGTGATCATACGCCCCCTGCTCCATCGTGACACTCTGCGTCACATTCGCAGCTGCTCTGCCACCTCTACCACCTCTACCACCTCTACCACCTCTGCCGCCACGGCCTGTTCTGCCGCCCCGACCACGGCCGCCGCGACCACCCCGACCTCTGAGACCTTGCCCAACGCTATCAGAATCAACCATCTGCAATAACCACTTGTTACTAATTGACAACCGCAATAGTAAAACAAACACGAGTCTTACCGTGGAATCTCATTGAAGGCTCGAAGAGGATGATCTAGAACTTCAAGCTCAACAATTGACTAACTTACATAGACAGTTCTAATAGCGAAATTTTTTTTTTTAAAACCGTCCTAGAACCGTAAATGCTCTGATACCAAATTGAAACAACCGCACCCATTTTTTTTTTTTTTTTTGTAAATAATCATTAAAATCCCATAAACAATAACTGAACCTCACCAATTAATTCCCGGTTCAAGACTAAAAATCCGAACAATGCAGATCATAAATTATTAAATTAAATACTCAATTAAACGACAAGTCTAGATCACCCCCTCTTCCTCGCCCTGATTCCACGGTCACACTTTCTCATTTCCTGCATCAATTAAAATATAAGAGATGCATAAGTATTTCGATAAATACTTAGTGAGACAATCCTCCCATCTACAGGCTAACAAATAATTAAGATAATTAATATAGACTATCACGAAAAATACCGAATAAATCAAACATTTCATGAAACACTCGATCTAGACCCTCCGAGATCGTAAACGGCCTATTATCACGAAACCACATCAATTATCAAAATTATTAAATTACGCCTATGGTCCTGCACTCACCTTATTCCCGCACAGAAAGTTTCACGAGAAAATTCAGCAATTTTCTAGAACTCCCCGGGATGAATAACCTTCTATTAAACCACCTAGAAATAAAAAGAATAAAATAATCAAAAACAAAACAACATAACATCGATGGTTAACAACCGGTCTAAACCGGGAATCACTTCATCGACTTCACGCCGGAGCAACGACGCCCCACCGGAGCTCACCACCGGACTTCACCACGGCCCAGCCCCGATCCGCCATCCCGACTCCAAACCCACACCGGAGCTCACCACCGAAGCTCACCGCGGCCTAAACCCGATCCACAATCCCGACCCAAGACCCGCACACCGTCGAGTCCTCTTCGCCGTCAAGACTTATCGACAACCCGACGGTCTCCTCCTTGACACCACTCTCCTTCTCCACCCTCCGTCGGTTCAGTCGCACAACCCCGATCCTTCATCACGCACAAACCCGCACCGCACGAACTAACTACGGAGAGAGAGAGGTTCTTACCGTGGAGGAGAGGAGGTCGCGTCCCGGCTTGGCTCACGGCGGTCACCCACTCGAGCTTTCTCTTGATCTCTCACCACGCAGCAATCGTGACGGCTAGGTCAAACGCACGCACAAGGTTGGAGAGGGAGATGCATACGGCGATACATATGTGTTTTTTTTCAAGTTTCCCTTATTACACCAACCGGTCCTCGCACTTCCTCCTCTTCCGAAAGTTGACCCCAAACTTTCAAAATTATCAATTAAACCCACCCAGAAAAAATTGATTTACGCGAAATTAACCCCCAACTTCTAATTATTCAATTTCAACCTCAAAATTGAATTAGGGATGTTACACTTATCATTGTCATCAGCCACGATTGTTCGTCTCCTCATGTTGCTTATGAATATCTGATCAACAAAATTAACAACAAATAAACAATGAAATTATCTATATTTACATACGATCTAAATATATTATAATGTATTTTAAGACTATGAAGGAATAATGAATACGTATTTTTTATGTCTAAACCTTGAATTATTGGTGAGATTCGAAACTATAAAACCTAAAACGTACATAAATAATGAATTATGAACAAATTTCAGATGAGGAAAGTAAATACTTTCAAAACGTGCATACGTAATCTAACACGAGATTGAACAATAATTAGAAAACAAACACAGAAAGAGAATAAATTAGATACCTAAAACTAGAAGATGAGTTATGAAGAAGAAGATACGATTATTAGAGGAACCACCCACATGCCACAATCACATTTTGTTCTGTTTTGTACGAGGATGGGTTTTCTTATTTTATAGATTTTGTTTTTAAGTCTTAAATTTTAACTCTTAAACTAACTCCGAAGATGTTGGCAACTCAACTAAAAAACAAGAATGGATAAATGATAAATCTAAACTAAACCAAAAAAATATAAAGCTATATAAAATTAATCTAAAATGTAAAAACCGAAAAAACCATTCGGTTTTACAGTTTTAAACCAAACCAAACTGAAACCGAACTCTTAACAAAAATGATAACCAAATGGGTTTTTAAGTTACACCATAACCAAACCATATGATTTATTTCAGTTTGGTTCGGTTTTTTCGGTTACATTTTTTTTGCCCACCGCTACGACTTACTACACAGTTTCTCACTCCTTTCTCTGGACGCATCAAAACAGTAACACCTAATTAAATTTTCTCACTCCTTTTTTATGGCATTGAAGTTGGTCGAGCTTAGATTAACAACGGAGACTGCGTCTTTTCCCAAAAATAAAATATGGTGCAGACTATAGGAAAGCTCCATGGAAAAAAAAAATCTGAAAACTAGGTCACAGATCATTTCATTCTTTTGTTGACAAAATCATATATTTAAAGTATGGGAACAACAAAAGCATATATTTAAAGTATTTATCAAATAGAATAATTGTCCTCATTGACTATCTTAAATCATTAACAGAAAACAAAAAAAAAGTATAAATACAGAGAGAATAAGACTTACCTTCAGATATGTTAGACTTTAGTTTAAAGGATTATTAAGTATTCATAAAATATTTAAATTGTAACACATTTCACAATCTAAATAAAAATTTCCAAATAAAATCGAAAAAATAGAAAATAACAAAATCAATTCTAAAGAATAGAAATAGAAAATATCATATATTTAAAGTATTTATCAAATAGAATAATTGGCCTCATTGACTATCTTAAATCATTCACAGAAAAAATAGTATAAATACAGAGAGAACAAGACATACCTTCCGATATGTTAGACTTTAGTTTAAGGGACTATAAAGTATTCATAATGTGTGACTCATTGTCATTTCATATGATATTTAGTGTTATATTCATGTTTTTTCTCTTTGGTGGTATTTGTGAGGCATATACGCATGTATCGGTGGACATCATCAATGATATTGGTTCAAACATTCAACTGGGACTACACTGCAAATCGAAGAACAAAGATCTCGGATCACAATCTTTAAGTTATCATCAACACTGGGGATTTAGAGACTCTTTTAACTTTTGGGGAACGACTCTGTTTTATTGTCATTTTCAATGGGGAAGTCAGTCTAAATGGTTTGATATTACAAACATTTAATAAACGTATTGATATACATTTGTAACATGTGTTTTTAGTACATTCAGTAATCGGTCGGGAATTTCCGACGGATTTCCGACCATTTGGGGTTTCGAAACCTCAAATAGCAAAAAATTGATTATGTTTATGTGTGTTAGGATTATAAGATGTTTTGAAATAGTTGAATGTTGATTTATTTTTAAAATCTCTCTTTTTCATCTTTTAATCAAAACCATATAACAAACTGAAAAATGTTTTGTATAAGTTCTATGTTTCTTTATGAAATGTTATTTAATTTTCATTCCCGATGGATTTTGGACGGATATGCCCTTCGGGAATGTCTAATAAAATATCATATCTTCTTCTTCTTCTCCTCATTTCTCTTCTTCAATCCTCTTCTCCAAAAATCGACGATGCCGACCCCTCCGCCGCCGTTGTTCGCCGCCACCATCCTTGCTCTCCACCGCCGCTCCACCGCCCTTCCTCTTATTTCCTCTTCCTTTTTTCCTCACTTCTCTTCTCTTAACCATGTAAGTGTTTTTTCTCTTGGTTTAGATTTCGATTTAGATTGTTAGTGGATGGAATTTTTGTTAAATTGTTAGGTTGTCTATAGATTTGGTTGTTAGATTAGTTGGTTAGATTGTTTAGTATTTGGATTTATGTTGAAATTTTTTGTTTATGATATTTACTAAATTTTAGTTTAATAGATTTAGGTAGAATAATTATGTGTTTTCATATTTTGTGAATAGAAATTAGTTTTTGAAATTTATATAATTTTGTTATAATTTTTTGATATAAAATTTATAATATGAATGTTTTGTAGAATAATGTTTTTTACAATATAGTCATGTTTTTGGACAATTAAAAATGTAAAAATGTAAATTAGTTAAATATATTTTTCTATACAATTTTTTTTGAATTTTTAATAATTTTAGAAAGTTTTAGAATACTGTTTAGCACTTTACAAGTGATTTTTTAAAAAGAATATTAGAATCTTTTTAGCATTGTACAAGTAATTTTATTAATTTTTATAATATTAGAATATTTTTTGGCATTTTACAAGTGATTTTTTAATTGTTAGAATATTAGAATATTTTTTTGCATTTTAGAAGTGATTTTAAAAAAAATAATGTTATATAAACGTTTTTTGGCAATAAATTAACAAATTTTGCGTTTTTATTTGTCGAGTTCGTACGAAGGTTACAATGCTCGCCGCGGTGGTTTGTCTCGAGGGACATAACCATGTCAACATAACGATGGTTCATCTTGAGGGCCGCAAGAAGGACTTCAACAAGTTGGAACATGAACGGGAAGGGTAATGGGGAACGGGAACGGGAACGGGAAGGGAACTTCGGGAACGGGATCGGGACATTAATTTTTATATTTTTATAATTTGAAAACAATACTATTTAATTTCAAAACAATTATTATATTTACGCACAATTTAATTTTTAATTTTAATTTTTGAATTATTAATTTAATTTAATTTTAATAAAAAAACACTATTTTTTGAATTTTTTAATTACAGATTTTTTAAATGCCGTCGGGAATCGGTCGGGAAAACTCTCATCAGAAATCAATCGGGATATATGCCCGTCGGGAATCGGTCGGAAAATTTCCGATGAATTTTGATTTTCGACGCGATAGTCCCGACGGGTCAAATCGGTTGGAAATTGGTCCAGAAAACCATTTCTCGACGGGTTCCCGACGGATATGGCCGTCGGGAATCAGCTATATTCTTGTAGTGATTCCTCTCTTTCTATCCGTTCAATTATCCATTATTATCAACCTCCAAACCCTCGATCATTAATTTGGTTTGCTTGGCACCCTCATCGATATTGCAGACTATTGAATATAAGAATATTGTATTTGTGTTGTGTTTATGATGAGAATGACAAAACTATATATAGTATGAGCCATCTCTTGGCCAACTAAAATTAGGTACACCACCAACTGTCGAAATATCTTCCACTCCTTTGGTTGCTCCCTCGGCTCTCTCGGCTCTTTTATTTTTTGTAACACTACCTTGTGTCGAAATATCTTCCACCTTTTGTTTTCATTACACTATCCAGATCTAACACTCTATTATTTTTCGTATTTGTTTTGCAAAGCTTGGATATGCAGCTATCAAAATTCCAATTTGTGTTATTCTGTTCTATTTTATCAAGTACTGGAGTGTTATTTTTTGGGTTTTAAATATGACATTCTCATTGATTATCAGATGTTATAGCTCAATGTAGCACATGCCCTGTACTGCTTTAGCAATGCGTGGAGAGTGGAGTGCGTATGGCATTGAAGTTGGTCGAGCTTAGATTAACAACGGAGACTGCGTCTTTTTTCCAAAAATAAAATATGGTGCAGACTATAGGAAAGCTCCATGGAAAACAAATCTGAAAACTAGGTCACAGATCATTTCATTCTTTTGTTGACAAAATCATATATTTAAAGTATGAGAACAATAAAATCATATATTTAAAGTATTTATCAAATAGAATAATTGTCCTCATTGACTATCTTAAATCATTAACAGAAAACAAAAAAAAAGTATAAATACAGAGAGAATAAGACTTACCTTCAGATATGTTAGACTTTAGTTTAAAGGACTATAAAGTATTCATAAAATATTTAAATTGTAACACATTTCACAATCTAAATAAAAATTTCCAAATAAAATCGAAAAAATAGAAAATAACAAAATCAATTCTAAAGAATAGAAATAGAAAATATCATATATTTAAAGTATTTATCAAATAGAATAATTGGTCTCATTGACTATCTTAAATCATTCACAGAAAAAATAGTATAAATACAGAGAGAACAAGACATACCTTCCGATATGTTAAACTTTAGTTTAAGGGACTATAAATGAAACGACCGCACTCATTTTTTTTTTTGCAATTAAACAACACAATTACAAGAACAATCCAAGTTCTACAGTTACACAAACTAACAGTTCTATAACATCACAGTAACCACAATAATAACAACAACAAAAGAAACCCCGGGTCCAAATCATCCCCTCTTCACCGCCTTGATTCCACGATCACGCCTTATCTTTACCTGCATCGACAAAAGTGATGCATCAACATTTGGCTCGCCAAATGCTGAGTGAGATTGATCATCCCAACAACAGGCTACCAAATAAGCACAATCAATCAACAATTAATCATACGAAGAATTAATTAACACCAATTAAAAGAAATCCCGACACCATTAGCAATTAATCACCAATAATCAACAATTATTCACAATAATCAACAATTATTGCAATAATCAACAATTAATCACAAGAAGGAAATAACTCAACACCAACTTGCAATCAATCACGGTTAATCACAATTAACAGAACAACCCAACGCAAGCTTAGCGATTCCGCTCCCTACAAGCTTTCACGAACCGCAACAACAACAAAGGGAACCACTCGGATCGCCACCACAACAAGAAGAACAAATGGAATCCATCACAAGAAAACAAGCTCGGATCAATCATCAAGAAGGCAAGCTCGGCCCAAAAAAAACAAGAGACGAGCTCGGCTCAATCAACAAGAGACAAGCCCGGCTCAAACAACAAAAGACGAGCTCGGATCGCGAAACCAACAACCAAAAAGACATGCTAGAGTCGCGAATCCAACAGCCCATAACCAAGCAAGAGTTGCGATATCAAGCATCAAGAAGAATGGGCATGGATCGCGAATCAACAACGAAGAACAAGCAAGAACGCGAAGCAACAACGAAGAACCAGCATGAATCGCGAATCGACACAAGAAGAGCAAGCTCGGAACAAGCTTAAATGCTAGCCTTTAGTCACAACTCACCTTAATCGGATGGATCGAGCTTTAGAATGACTTCCCGAGCTCAAGATCGACCTCCCCTCGCTTCTCTTTAACCACGCTTCACTCTAGCTCACCAAGACCAACTCACCCGATCTCTTCTTCTAGCTTCTCCCAAGCTCGAATTTCTCTTGATCTTGCAAGACCCAAGCTTCACCAAGCTTCCCCTCTCTCACGCTCTCCTTCTCTCTCTCTCTCTCTCTCTCTCGCGACCAGTTTTTCTTTCTTCCACAGACTGGTTTTCACGCCTAAGAGAGAAGAGGAAGAAGACAACAATACAATATTTAATCTTTGAGAAAAACCCCACAACTTCTAAATCGGTTTATGACACCCCCGGAACAAACCCGAATTAATTATTTCCCCCAATAATTAATTTCTCCAGATTTGTCTAAGGCTCAAAACCCGAAGGAAAATTCCGAAACAATTAATTAATTACTTTAATTAATTTATTTTCCGGAACGCGGGCGTTACAATAAAGTATTCATAATGTGTGACTCATTGTCATTTCATATGATATTTAGTGTTATATTCATGTTTTTTCTCTTTGGTGGTATTTGTGAGGCATATACGCATGTATCGGTGGACATCATCAATGATATTGGTTCAAACATTCAACTGGGACTACACTGCAAATCGAAGAACAAAGATCTCGGATCACAATCTTTAAGTAATCATCAACACTGGGGATTTAGAGAATCTTTTAACTTTTGGGGAACGACTCTATTTTATTGTTATTTTCAATGGGGAAATCAGTCTAAATGGTTTGATATTCTTGAGGTTGCCAGAGATGAACTTACGTGTGAACATCATCCGTGTGTTTGGAGTATAAGACCTAGTGGCCCATGTAGATTAACGGGTCAAGAAAAATGTTTCCCATGGAATATTGATCAGTATTGAAAAACGTGGTAACAAGATGTTATATTGTTATGATCATCTCTTTGTATTTTAGCTATCAGATATCTTTTATGATGTCCAAATCATCTCCTTTATATAAAAGTGATTGGTTTGGAGGCCTCTCAGGGCATCCACATGAGCAAAAATATTGGAAAAAATAATCCTCCAATAAAAACACTGGAACACGCCAAGTAATTTAAAATCTTCGTAAGCAAAAAACCTACAAAGCGTTCATGCATTAAAACCCATATTTGACTGACAAAAACCTTAATGGACACCAAAAGACAACACTTATAATTGCAAAGATTTATTAAGGTTAATTACCATTTACCATGACTCTCTATATTCTTTTCTATCTATCGAACTCATGCGGGAGCCCAAGTTACATCTGACCGCGAAGGACTTTCATTGTTGTTTCAACCTGTGATTTATAAATAGCTTCAGCACAAAATATGAAACGGTCTCTCCAACGCATAAATGGTTGAGGGTTCGCGGATAACCCCAATTTTTATCCCTCTCCTGTTTGTTCATTCTTTCATTTCTCTGTTTTTGAACTAATTACTCAGCTTCCAAATTTGCTTATTTGTTTTGCGTAAGTTTGTATCTCGTTTTCCCTGTCTCTAGATTCTTTCTTAGGTCTCGCAATGCGTAGTTTCATATGATCTAATATACCATGACATTTTTTTCTCTAAATAGCTACAAATCCTTTTGGCCAGTAACCTATATTTTGTGATTTTTAATATATTTTAAGTTTTCAACGAGTGGGTTAAATCATTTAGAGACCTCATTCATGCTATGAATTTGCAGTAGCTATCAAACACCACTATAATATTGATCTTTATTGCTTAGACATTGTCATTTTTGTAACCTGATCTATGCTATAAATTTGAAAGAACAAATGGAAGTATACTCTCATGTAGTTTATCCCATGATTCCCCAATTTGTCTTCCAATATAACATCGACACTTCTTATGATATCAGAACAACACATGTGCAGGAAGAGGATGCAGAAGTATAAGAAGATTTTGCAAGGATTAAGGAAACTAAAGACAAATTAAAGTGGATTTGGCGTTGACCTACGCCTACCACTATAATTGTTTTAAAACGAAGGTCAATTTTGCAAACTTGCCATCTATTGATCAATGTCGAGCCTTTCCTTTCTGTGAGGATAACAACGCCGTTATTAATTCTGAAAATTCAGAGGGGGTTCTTCACACTTTTTTCTAGCTTTAATTATTTTTGTGTCATATATGTAGTTGGTGTATAAAATCATGCAAGAGAGTCGTCCATTGATAAACAAGAGGTGGTTTACACTTGAATTAAAACTCTAAATATAGAGGATTCTCGCTGATCTTTAAAATGAAGATTGTCCCACTCATTGCCGGCTAAAGTGCAAGGGGGAACAGTGCACCCGCCCCAGGGCTCATGGACACAAGAGGTCCAATTCGTTTTTTTAATATTTTTAATATATTTTTTATAAATATATATACAAAATAAGATAAACTTTTAAAAACAGAAAAAACTAGATATATATATTTTTTATTTTCATAATAAAATTTCTAAAACGTTTCATATAATTATTATTTTTAAATGTTATATTTTTTTATTTAAAGACCTAAAATTTATTTTTGCCCAAGGACCCCGAAAAATATTGAGCCGGTACTCCCAATCATAACATAATGATATACTACATTTTTTCTTGATCTTTAAGTCGAGAATGTACCATTTCTAATTTTTAGAAAATCTATTAAAGTTTTTCTCGATTATATATTTATAATAATGCAACCGATATATCAAGAATTCCAAAATTTATAGTAAAAATTCAGCATAAAATATTAAATTTAAATCAAATATTAAATAAAAAGAAATATTTTAATCATCCCTACCCGCCCGTAGGGCAGGCTAAACCCTAGTATCAGTAAAACAAAGTGTTAAAAAGACTTCCAAATCCATTATAGTCACCGTAAATACACCATTTAACATAATCAAAAGGAACTTTAACAACAAAAATAGTATATGTCGAAATGTTGACCGTTTCTCAAAAACACAACTTTGACCGGCAATATTTTTCTGAATTTTTATGGTTAATATTTTAAATATATGATTTGTTTTAAAAATGTAAAAAAACGGGGTTATATATATAAAAACAATTAACAACAAAAAAAAATATTTATAGCAAAAAGGTGTTTTTTTGCAGACGTAGCGATAAAAAAAAACACACCTTTTTGTTTTTTTTTGTATACTACTGTCGCTGAGGTATAAACCGACGACTCGGACGAAGTAATTTCTAAAAGAAGCAAAAATAAAATGAATGTATAAATAATATATTAAGCTAATAAATAGGCATAATAATAAGTGAAAAAACAAAAAGAATTCAAAGACTAGAATTCAAATCAAATTGTTCGTAACTCCAAATCATCAATAAAAATCAAGACTAAAAAAACCTAGAAAATATATGAAAAGAAGAAAATTCAGATTCTTATCATCGTCATCAGCCACGATTGTTCGTCTCCTCATGTTGCTTATGAATCTCTGATCAACAAAATTAACAACAAATAAACATTGAGAATTAACTATATTTACATACGATCTAAATATATTATAATGTATTTTAAGACTATGAAGGAATAATGAATACGTATTTTTTTATGTCTAAACCTTGAATTATTGGTGAGATTAGAAACTGTAAAACCTAAAACGTACATACATCATGAATTATGAACAAATTTCAGATGAGGAAAGTGAATACTTTCAAAACGTGCATACGTAATCAAACACGAGATTGAACAATAATTAGAAAACAAACACATAAAGAGAATAAATTAGATACCTAGAACTAGAAGATGAGTTATGAAGAAGAAGATACGATTATTAGAGGAACCACCCACAGGCCACAACCACATTTTGGTTTGTTTTGTACTAGGGTTTAGGATTTTCTTATTTTATAGATTTTGTTTTTAAGTATTAAATTTTAACTCTTAAACTAACTCCGAAGCTATTGGCAACTCAACCAAAAAACAAGAATGGATAAATGATAAATCTAAACTAAACCAAAAAATATAAAGCTATATAAAATTAATCTAAAATGTAAAAACTGAAAATACCATTCGGTTTTACGGTTTTAAAACAAACCAAACCGAAACCGAACTCTTAACAAAAATGATAACCAAATGGGTTTTTAGGTTACACCATAACCAAACCATATGATTTATTTCAGTTTGGTTCGGTTCGGTTTTTTCGGTTACGGTTTTTTTGCCCACCGCTACGACTTACTACACAGTTTCTCACTCTTTTCTTTGGACGCATCAAAACTGTAACATCCCGGTTTCTTGTATATGCGGAGAGGCTTATAAGAATTGATTTGGCTACCTATGTCACCAAAGTGCACTTATCTTTTCGGGAACTTGTCCAGAGAGAACTCCAGAGTTAAGGGTGCTTGAGCTGGAGCAATTTAAGGATGGGTGACCTACCGGGAAGTGATTCGCGGTATCGTGTGAGTGAGGACAAAATACGGGGAAAGATCACGTGGTGATTGCAGGGTCAGTAAACAAGTATTACAAGCCTCCCGGACTAACGCACCGGCCGTCGGACGAGGGTGGGGCCCACGGGCCGGGAGATGTCGTTGGGGCCCACAGGTAGGGGCGGTCGGGGCGTTATAAGTGGTATCAGAGCCGAACCCAAACACGTGTGTGGAGTCAGGTGGGCCCACACCGTCTAGGGTGACGATCCTGGTGCGCAACGAGGACGTTGCGCTCTGTGAGTGGGGGTGATTGTAACATCCCGGTTTCTTGTATATGCGGAGAGGCTTATAAGAATTGATTTGGCTACCTATGTCACCAAAGTGCACTTACCTTTTCCGATCACTTGCCCGAAAGAACTCCAGAGTTAAGCGTGCTTGGGCTGGAGTAGTCTAAGGATGGGTGACCTTCCGGGAAGTGATTCGCGGTAGCGTGTGAGTGAGGACAAAAACACGGGGAAAGGTCATGTGGTGATTGCAGGGTCAGTAAACAAGTATTACAAGCCTCCCGGACTAACGCACCGGCCGTCGGACGAGGGTGGGGCCCACGGGCCGGGAGATGTCGTTGGGGCCCACAGGTAGGGGCGGTCGGGGCGTTATAAGTGGTATCAGAGCCGAACCCAAACACGTGTGTGGAGTCAGGTGGGCTCACACCGTCTAGGGTGACGATCCTGGTGCGCAACGAGGACGTTGCGCTCTATGAGTGGGGGTGATTGTAACATCCCGATTTCTTGTATATGCGGAGAGGCTTATAAGAATTGATTTGCCTACTTATGTCACCAAAGTGCACTTATCTTTTCGGGAACTTGTCCAGAGAGAACTCCAGAGTTAAGGGTGCTTGAGCTGGAGTAGTCTAAGGATGGGTGACCTTCCGGGAAGTGATTCGCGGTATCGTGTGAGTGAGGACAAAACACGGGGAAAGGTCACGTGGTGATTGCAGGGTCAGTAAACAAGTATTACAAGCCTCCCGGACTAACGCACCGGCCGTCGGACAAGGGTGGGGCCCACGGGCCGAGAGAGGGCATGGGGCCCACAGGTAGGGGCGGTCGGGGCGTTATAAAAACAGTAACACCTAATGAAATTTTCTCACTCCTTTTTTATGGCATTGAAGTTTGTCAAGCTTAGATTAACAACGGCGACTGAGTCTTTTTTCCAAAAACAAAATATGGTGCAGACTATAGGAAAGCTCCATGGAAAAAACAATTCTGAAAATTAGGTCACGGATCATTTCATTCTTTTGTTGACAAAATCATATATTTAAAGTATGGGAGCAACAAAATCATATATTTGAAGTATTTATCAAATAGAATAATTTCTCTCATTGACTATCTTAAATCATTCACAGAAAAAAATAGTATAAATACAAGGAAAATAAGACTTAACTTCAGATATGTTAGACTTTAGTTTAAGGGACTATAAATTACTCATAAAATATTTGAATTGTAAAACATTTCACAATCTAAATAAAAAATTTCCAAATAAAATCGAAAAAATAGAAAATAACAAATCAATTCTAAAGTATAGAAATAGAAAAATATCATATATTTAAAGTATTTATCAAATAGAATAATTGGCCTCATTGACTATCTTAAATCATTCACAGAAAAAAAATAGTATAAATACAGGGAGAATAAGACTTAACTTCAGATATGTTAGACTTTAGTTTAAGGGACAATAAAGTATTTATAAAATATTTAAATTGTAGCACATCTCACAATCTAAATAAAAATTTCCAAATAAAATCGAAAAATAGAAAATAACAAAATCAATTCTAAAGTTTAGAAATAGAAAATATCATATATTTAAAGTATTTATCAAATAGAATAATTGGCCTCATTGACTATCTTAAATCTTTCACATAAAAAAAATAGTATAAATACAGGGAGAATAAGACTTAACTTCAGATATGTTAGAATTTAGTTAAAGGGACTATAACGTATTCATAATGTGTGGCTCATCGTCATTTCACATGATAATTAGTGTTATATTCATGTTTTTTCTCTTTGGTGGTCTTTGTGAGGCTTATTTACGTATGTATCGGTGGACATCATCAATGATATTGTTTTTTTTAAGCACACCTTTTTGTTTAAGCACACCTTTTTGTTTTTTTAATAGCAAAACACACCTTTTTGCTCATCATCATTTAAGCACACCTTTTTGTTTTTTTTAATAGCAACACACCTTTTTGTTTTTTTTTCTGTATACTACTGTTGTTGGGGTTGAAACCGACGACTCGGACGAAGTAATTTCTAAAAGACGCCACAAAAACCAGCGACATATTTTGGTTGTCTTAAAATACTCCAGCGATCGACACCGGAGACGATTTTATGTCAGTGTGGTGTTAAAAGAGACAAATAAAAAGAGTGTTTTTTTTAAGTAGCCGAAATTAGAACTATTTTAATAGAAATTTGAAGTTAAGAAACTGTGTTAAAAAACTTCTGTTTTTGCTGCTTTATTGTTAGAACCCCATTAGGGGTTCTTAAAAAAATATAATAATTTTGTTTTATTTTAAATAGAGTTTATTTTTTTAATTAAACATAGTTGACATAAAAACATAACATTTTAAAACGAAGAGGGCAAATATTTCCTTTTGGCTTAGTATAATAAAGTTGGTCGAGCTTAGAATAACAACTGGAGACTGAGTCTTTTTTCCAAAAACAAAATATGGTGATTCTGTAGCGTTACTGTAGCGCCCGCGTTCCGGAAGAATTGATTATTGGGGAAAATAATTAATTCTGTTTTGTTCCGGGATGGGGTATCGATCGATACCAGGGCAGTATCGATCGATACCAGCCGGGATTTCTCTTTATATTCTTCTTCCTCTTCTCTTCTTGCGCGTGGGAGACCATTTCTTTTGTGAGAGTAAAGTCTTGGTCGCGAGAGAGAGAGAGAGAGAGAGAGAGAAGGAGAGCGTGAGAGAAGGTGAGGCTTGGTGAAGCTTGGATCTTGCGAGATCGAGAGAGATTCGAGCTTGGGAGAAGCTTGAAGAAGAGATCGGAGGAGTTTGGTCGTGGTGAACTAGAGGGAAGCGTGGGAGGTCTTCTATAGCTCGATCCGTCCGATTTAAGGTGAGTGGGGACCAAAGGTTAGCAAGTAAGCTTGTGTGATGCTTGTTTAAGCTTGATTGATGATTTTCGTGGTTGGTCTTGGCGTTTTCTGGGTTTAGATCTCGCGGAAGGTTGTGAGTTGCAGGTGGGTATCGATCGATACCAAGTAGGTGTCGATCGATACTAGACTCTTGTCGGTGGACTCGAGTGGTGTGGGTATCGATCGATACCAGGCGTGTATCGATCGATACCAGCTGTTGCCTGTGGGCATGTGTTGTGCGGGCATCGATCGATACCAGGGGTGTATCGATCGATACCGGTTGCTTGCCTGTGGGCATGTGGTTGGGTATCGATCGATACCAAGGGGGTATCGATCGATACTGGTTGTTGGTTGTGCCTGGGAAGTGTGTTGTGTGTTTATCTTTCAGACTGTGTGTGTCTAGCTTTTCTTGGGATGGAATTGCTAGGCGTTGGTATAGTTTTCATGGTGATGGTTTGCTATTGATTTTGTTTTTATTTGTGCTTATTGTTTAGCCTGTTGTTGGGATGATCAATCTCACTCAGCATTTGGTTAGCCAAATGTTGATGCATCACTTTTGTCGATGCAGGTAAAGATAAGGCGTGATCGTGGAATCAAGGCGGTGAAGAGGGGATGATTTGGACCCAGGGTTTCTTTTTGTTGTTGTTATTATTGTGGTTGCTGTGATGTTATAGAACTGCTAGTTTATATGAACTGTAGAACTTGGTTCGTTCTTGTATATTGCGTTGTTTAAAAAAAAAAAAAAATGAGTGCGGTCGTTTCAATTTGGTATCAGAGCCCTTACGGTTCTAGGAGCCTAGGTGGTTCTAGATTGAATTGGGTATTGTGTGGGGGGTCTTAGAATCATCCTCTTCGAGCCTTGTGAGATTCCACGGTGAGTATCTTTATTGTGATGATTGTTTTTAGTTTCTTAGTTTGTGCTTCTGCGCGTGTGCAGATGGTTAGAGGGCGCGGTAGGGGTCGTGGCCGTGGTAGAGGTCGTGGCCGTGTGCCGGCGGAGCAGGTCGAGGATTCGCGTGGGAGTCAGGTTGGGTCTGAGGGTGCGGCCGAAGTGAGTGCCGTTGGGACTGGCGCGAGCGTCAGTGTGGCTGGTGTTCCAGCGGGTGATGCTCGTGCCCGAGATGATCGCATAGCGGATCTGCTGACGAGGTTGTTGGAGCGGTTACCAGAGAGGGTACCGGCTCAGGCTCCTGTGGCTCCGGTAGTGGTGGAAGCTCAGCCTCAGGCGGCAGCTGCGGTTGCTGAGGAGCTCCCATCCTATCTGAGGATGATGGAGCAGATGCTGAAGATTGGCACGGGGTTCTTTTCTGGAGGTGCTAATCCGGAGGAAGCTGATGCGTGGTTGAGGAGGATAGAGAGGAATTTCCTCTCGAGTAGGTGTCCTGCGGGGTACCAGGTGGACATTGCGGTCCATTTTCTGGAAGGTGATGCGCATCTCTGGTGGAGGGGTGTGGCAGCACGGAGAGCGCAGGCCGCGATGGCTTGGGCGGATTTTGTGGAGGAGTTTAACTCCAAGTTCTTTCCTCAGGAGGCGTTCCACCGGTTAGGGGCGAGGCTTGCGAGTTTGACTCAGGGGGATCGGTCGGTACGCGAGTATGAGGTGGAGTTCGTCCGGCTCGGGTCTTACGTTAGACGAGCGGGTGAGAGTGAGTCGGCCCGTGTGCAGAGATTCTTGATGGGTCTTCGGGTTGACTTGAGGAACCGTTGCATGGTGAGGTCCTTTCGCACGGTTGATGAGTTGGTAGAGACTGCAGCTTTGCTTGAGGAGGGTCTGAAGGACGAGGTGTTAGTGGCTACACCGCGTTTTCAGGCGAGATCGGTACAGCCGCAGTCCGGTTCGAGCAGAGGCAGTAGTAAGCCGACGCACGGACAGAAGCGGAAGCGGGAGAGCGCTTCGAGTAGTAGTCGGGGTGGTCCGGGTTGCTTTGGTTGCGGGAGCATGGATCACCGAGTGGCGAGCTGTCCTCAGAAGGGCGGGGCGCGAGTGGATACTCGAGTGTGCTATCACTGCAAGGAGGCGGGGCACATCAGGCCTCAGTGTCCCCAGTTGCGGCAGAGTGAGCCCGCGGTAGTGCAGCCTCTCAGGCAGGTGGCATCAGCGCCTCGAGTGTACTCCATCACCGAGACCGGCGAGCCGAGTTCCAGGCCGATCACAGGTATTTTCTTAGACTCCTCTAAGTTTAATTCTGTGTTGGGGAATGTCGGGCTTGTCGGGGTGTTAAGGTTCGCGGCACATGTATATGTGCAGGGACCTTGTGTGTTGGAGGTGTAGAGTGTCATGTGTTGTTTGACACGGGAGCATCGCATTGCTTCGTTTCCCCGGAGTTGGCCGAGAAGGCTAATTTACGGAGCGAGCCCGGTGTGAGTTTGGGTTTCGTGGAGGTTGCCGGAGGGAAGCTCCTGAGGATTCACGGTCGTGTGCGGGACGTGGATGTTCAGGTAGCAGGAGAGTCCATGGCTGCCGATCTGATTATCTGCTCAGTGGAGCTGTACGATGTCATCTTGGGCATGGATTGGCTCGGGAAGTTCAGGGCGCATCTGGACTGTCACCGAGGGCGAGTCGAGTTCGACCAGGGGAAAGGGAAGTTGGTGTATCAGGGTGTGAGACCGACTTCCGGGAGTCTCGTAATCTCGGTTGTGCACGCGGAGCGTCTAATCGAGAGGGGTTGCGAGGCGTATTTGGCTACTATTTCTTTGCCGGAGGCTGTCGGAAAGGCTAGGGTTCAGGATATTCGGGTGGTTCGTGAGTTCCAGGATGTGTTCCAGTCGTTGCAGGGGTTGCCACCATCTAGGTCGGATCCTTTCACGATCGAGTTGGAACCGGGGACGGCACCGATATCCAGGGCTCCTTATAGGATGGCTCCTGCAGAGATGGCAGAGCTGAAGAAGCAGCTGGAGGAGTTGTTGGGTAAGGGATTTATTCGTCCGAGTTCTTCACCGTGGGGAGCGCCAGTGTTGTTCGTGAAGAAGAAGGACGGGAGTTTTCGGTTGTGTATTGATTATCGGGGACTTAACCGAGTCACAGTGAAGAACAGGTATCCTCTTCCGCGGATTGATGAGTTGTTGGATCAGTTGAGAGGGGCTACTTGGTTCTCCAAGATTGACTTGGCGTCGGGATATCATCAGATTCCCATCGATGAGGTAGATATCCGGAAGACGGCTTTCAGATCTCGTTATGGTCACTACGAGTTTGTGGTGATGCCATTTGGGTTGACTAATGCACCGGCTGCATTTATGAGATTGATGAACAGCGTTTTCCAGGAGTATCTAGATGAGTTCGTGATCATCTTTATCGATGACATCTTGGTGTATTCGAGGAGCCGGGAGGAGCATGAGGTGCATCTGCGTGTGGTTCTTTCGAGGCTGCGGGAACAGAAGTTGTTTGCTAAGTTGAGCAAGTGTAGCTTCTGGCAGCGGGAGATCGGTTTTCTGGGTCACATTGTCTCTGCGGAGGGAGTGTCGGTAGATCCGGAGAAGATCCAGGCCATTAGTACTTGGCCGAGGCCGAGGAATGCTACTGAGATTCGGAGTTTTCTTGGGTTAGCAGGGTATTATCGGCGGTTCGTCAAGGGTTTCGCGAGTTTGGCTAAGTCTATGACGAAGCTGACGGGGAAGGATGTTCCTTTCGTGTGGTCCTCAGAGTGTGAGAAGAGTTTCGCAGGACTGAAGGCCATGTTGTCTAGTACTCCAGTATTGGCGTTGCCTGAGTCGGGTGAGCCTTACGTGGTGTACACCGATGCGTCGGGAGTGGGTCTTGGTTGTGTGTTGATGCAGAGGGGGAAGGTTATTGCCTATGCTTCGCGGCAGCTGCGGAAGCATGAGGGCAACTACCCTACCCATGACTTGGAGATGGCTGCAGTAGTTTTCGCTTTAAAGATTTGGAGATCTTATCTTTATGGCGGAAAGGTGCAGGTGTTCACAGATCATAAGAGCTTGAAGTACATTTTCACTCAGCCTGAGTTGAATTTGAGGCAGAGGCGCTGGATGGAGCTAGTGGCCGATTATGATCTGGAGATAGCTTACCATCCTGGTAAGGCTAATCTGGTTGCGGTTGCGTTGAGTCGGAAGCGGGTGGCTTTGGCTCGGGGGCTCGAGGTAGAGTCCTTGGTGAGCGAGATTAGCACATTGCGCTTATGTGTTGTATCTCAGGAACCTTTGGGCTTAGAGGCGGCTAACCAGGCGGATCTTTTGAGCAGGGTTCGGGTGGCTCAGGGAAAAGATGAGGGTTTGGTTAAGGCTTCGAGAGCAGAGGGTTCTGAGTATCAGGTATCTGCGAACGGCACTATCCTTGTTAGTGGGAGGGTATGCGTACCTTTGGATGAGGATTTGCGGCGAGAGATCCTGAGTGAGGCTCATTCGAGTATGTTTGCGATTCATCCCGGAGCGACTAAGATGTACCGCGATCTTAAGCGC
The DNA here is from genome assembly GCA_030161315.1 of Eutrema japonicum. Taxonomy (NCBI): domain Eukaryota; kingdom Viridiplantae; phylum Streptophyta; class Magnoliopsida; order Brassicales; family Brassicaceae; genus Eutrema; species Eutrema japonicum. The sequence continues at coordinate 52,929,433 of BSQW01000011.1, forward strand.
TATTATCATTGGGTCGGGATGAAAAAGGATGTGGCTAACTGGGTTGCTTCGTGCAACGTGTGCCAGTTAGTGAAGGCGGAGCACCAGGTCCCGAGTGGTTTGTTGCGGAGTTTACCCATTCCAGAGTGGAAGTGGGATATGATCACGATGGATTTCGTGGTGGGTTTACCAGTTTCTCGGACCAAGGATGCTGTTTGGGTCATCGTCGATCGATTGACCAAGTGTGCGCGTTTTCTGGCCATTAAGAAGACCGATGGGGCGGCAGTTTTGGCTAGGAAGTACGTGCAGGAGATTGTGAGACTGTATGGAGTACCGGTGAGTATTGTTTCGGACCGGGATCCTAAGTTCACATCGGAGTTCTGGAATGCGTTTCAGGCGGAGATGGGCACGAAGGTGCACTTGAGCACGGCGTATCATCCTCAGACAGATGGGCAGTCCGAGCGGACCATCCAGACCTTGGAGGATCTGTTGAGGATGTGCGTGCTGGATTGGGGTGGTCATTGGGTGGATCACTTGAGCTTGGTTGAGTTTGCGTATAACAATAGTTACCAGGCGAGTATTGGCATGGCTCCATATGAGGCTCTGTATGGGAGGCCCTGTCGTACCCCCTTGTATTGGACCCAAGTGGGGGAGAGGAGCACTTTGGGTGCGAGTTTTGTTCAGGAAACTACAGAGAAGATCCGGATTTTGAAGCTGAACATGAAAGAGGCCCAGGATCGGCAAAAGAGTTATGCTGATAAGAGGCGGAAAGAGCTTGTGTTTGAGGTGGGAGATAGTGTGTATCTCAAGATGGCTTTACTGAGAGGTCCGAACAGGTCCATTGTTGCGACTAAGTTGAGTCCGAGGTATATGGGACCGTTCCGGATTGTGGAGCGTGTTGGACCGGTAGCGTATCGGTTGGAGTTACCCGCGGTTATGCAAGCATTTCATAAAGTATTCCATGTGTCGATGCTGAAGAAGTGTTTGCATAGGGGTGACGAGGTATTGGCTGAGATTCCGCCAGATCTCCAGCCCAATATGACCGTTGAGGCGAGACCTTTGAGAGTTCTCGAGCGGAGGGTCAAGGAGCTTCGACGGAAGAAGATTCCGATGATGCGAGTTCTATGGGACTGTGGCGGTGTTCAGGAGGAAACTTGGGAGCCAGAGGCTAGGATGGAAGCGAGGTTCCAGAAGTGGTTCCAGAAGCAAGCTGCGGCTTGAGTTCCATCGAGAGGTTCCAGTTTCGGTTGTAGCTGTGTGCTATGTGTGTTTCATTTTGTATTGCCGTTGTATAGAACGATGTTACATTATGATGTGTAATAAGATGTGTATTTCTTATTGGTGACTTGTGAGTCACGGGTTGCATTGCGTTGGGGTAAAAGCGTTAACGCGAGAGAGTAATAAGATGGATGTTCTTAGGGCTGTTGTGAGCGTTGCGTGTTTCGGTTAAGCTTGTTCGGGAAAATGAGTCTAGTGACGAGACCGGGTTATTTCACTTAGCAGTTCTATGTGATGGGTTGGATTGCAGGCGTATGGTACTTGTTTGTTTTATTACGTTTGTATTGATGACTTACTGCAGAGAGTTGTTGGGTGTTAAAGATAGCCTAGTCGTAGTTGTCTTGACAAGTTTTTCTAAAGCAAGCCGACACTGGAAGGTGCGCAAGGGAGGTGCGATGGCCGGGTTATTGGTCATGCACGGCAGATATTCCGGGTATGGAGTATAGTTCAGTCGAGATGCTTAGAGATATGGGAATTATTGCTCGTTGGGAGGACTGGTTCCTCCGGTGCCGATAGCTCGCAGGACTGTGTGTCCTGGGAGTGTGAGTGGCGATGTACCCAGTCTCGGGAGATTTATAGCCTAGAGTGATACGTGATACCGTGGATTCGTAAGGAGTATGTCCCAGACGTGGGATATATTGCCTAGAATTGAGTGGTATGGGGTATTGAGACTCTTGTAGGTTATATTACCGAGTGGAGTGGTACGGCATATACCTAGAACCCGGAGATGCTGCGGTGTCTTGGGTGATATGGTATGGTGGATATCCTGCGGGATATGGCTGATGCTCAGAACTCAGAGATGCTGCGGTGTCTTGAGTAATGGGGTTGGCCGGTGTTTGAGCAATAGGTACATGTGATGCCGCGGTGTTATAAGCATAGGGACTGAATGGGAAACCTCGTAGGTTGGTATTGGACCTCGTGTGAGTATTGAGATGGTCGGGTTGGCCGAAGGTTGTGTATCGTTGCGACGATAAGGTTCATTGGAGATGAACGGTTCATGGGAGATGAACGGTAACGAAGATTCGAGGTCGAATCTATGTTAGTGGGGGAGAATTGTAGCGCCCGCGTTCCGGAAGAATTGATTATTGGGGAAAATAATTAATTCTGTTTTGTTCCGGGATGGGGTATCGATCGATACCAGGGCAGTATCGATCGATACCAGCCGGGATTTCTCTTTATATTCTTCTTCCTCTTCTCTTCTTGCGCGTGGGAGACCATTTCTTTTGTGAGAGTAAAGTCTTGGTCGCGAGAGAGAGAGAGAGAGAGAGAGAAGGAGAGCGTGAGAGAAGGTGAGGCTTGGTGAAGCTTGGATCTTGCGAGATCGAGAGAGATTCGAGCTTGGGAGAAGCTTGAAGAAGATATCGGAGGAGTTTGGTCGTGGTGAACTAGAGGGAAGCGTGGGAGGTCTTCTATAGCTCGATCCGTCCGATTTAAGGTGAGTGGGGACCAAAGGTTAGCAAGTAAGCTTGTGTGATGCTTGTTTAAGCTTGATTGATGATTTTCGTGGTTGGTCTTGGCGTTTTCTGGGTTTAGATCTCGCGGAAGGTTGTGAGTTGCAGGTGGGTATCGATCGATACCAAGTAGGTGTCGATCGATACTAGACTCTTGTCGGTGGACTCGAGTGGTGTGGGTATCGATCGATACCAGGCGTGTATCGATCGATACCAGCTGTTGCCTGTGGGCATGTGTTGTGCGGGCATCGATCGATACCAGGGGTGTATCGATCGATACCGGTTGCTTGCCTGTGGGCATGTGGTTGGGTATCGATCGATACCAAGGGGGTATCGATCGATACTGGTTGTTGGTTGTGCCTGGGAAGTGTGTTGTGTGTTTATCTTTCAGACTGTGTGTGTCTAGCTTTTCTTGGGATGGAATTGCTAGGCGTTGGTATAGTTTTCATGGTGATGGTTTGCTATTGATTTTGTTTTTATTTGTGCTTATTGTTTAGCCTGTTGTTGGGATGATCAATCTCACTCAGCATTTGGTTAGCCAAATGTTGATGCATCACTTTTGTCGATGCAGGTAAAGATAAGGCGTGATCGTGGAATCAAGGCGGTGAAGAGGGGATGATTTGGACCCAGGGTTTCTTTTTGTTGTTGTTATTATTGTGGTTGCTGTGATGTTATAGAACTGCTAGTTTATATGAACTGTAGAACTTGGTTCGTTCTTGTATATTGCGTTGTTTAAAAAAAAAAAAAAATGAGTGCGGTCGTTTCAGTTACGTTGAACTATTAAAGCAAAATCCCGTCAGGTTCATGGATTAAGTAGTTCACACTTTCATGTTCACCAACCTCTTCATATCATTACTATATCATATTGCGTAATGCATTTAATTTTGATTATTTTCTACTTTGAACCTCCAATTCCGTCAATATACAGTTCAAGACTTGTTTTCTTATGGCAAATTTGGGCTGTTATATATATATATGTCTGATGGATCGTTGCGTTAATTATCTTCTCCTACAGCTTCTTAAGAAGTCAAATGGATCAAGAGTGGCAGACCAAACCATTAGGAATTCATCATAACGGTGGTCTCTTTGACTTCGAACTGCGGTCGGTGGACATCATCAATGATATTGGTTTAATTAATGTTCAATTGGGAGTACACTGCAAATCGAAGAACAAATATCTTGGATCCTACACTACGGTCTACGGATTTAGAGAATCTCTTAACTTTTGGGGCACGATTCTATTTTTTTCAGGAATGGGAAAATCAGTCTAGATGGTTCGATATTCTTGTATTTTATAGAGAAAGAGAACTATGTGAACATCGTCCGTCTGTTTGGAGTATAAGACCTAGTGGTCCATGTAGATTAATGAGCCATTAAAAATGTTTCCCAAATTGATCAGTGTTGAAAAAGTTGCAACAAGATTTCATATTTATGAGATAAAAAATAAATTGTTTTTTTTTGAAAATATGAATAGTTTATCTTATCTCGTATATGCTCTGATAAAAAATAAAGTTTATTTTTGGATAAAATTTTGCGTTAATTTAAAATTCGGTAGTACGCGGATTGAGATATATATAAAAAATTCGCTTTGATTTGGTAATCCCCTACAGATATAAAATTTTATTGCAATTCAATTTGAATATATAATTTATTATAATTAGACTTGAAAATGAAATTTAATATGATTTGAATTTGAATATACAAAATAAATGGTAATCTCAAAACAATTTAATCCATTTTGAATTCGAATATGGAATTCGTCACATGAATATTCATTAATACGTGTGCGTTTGATGAGACCATTAACATCAAACTATATTAGCATCAAACTATATCAAATAAAAATATAGTTTGATGAGACTATTAGCATCAAACGGTACTATCTAAGCTTTATATCTCGATAATCTTTAGCACGTGTGTGTGAACTATATTATTCGTTTTATATCTCAATAATCATAATAGCAATAATATCAAAGCTAGATTTTAGATTATAATTTGAATTTGAATATACAAAAATTTGTATGAAATGAAATATAACTAAGATATTTTGCAAAAATAAAATGACCAAGTAAACATGAAACTTGTACGAATAATATTTGTCACAATAATAAAACAAATAAATCTCAAAAATAAAATTTATAACCCCATGAAACGAAGCAATATAATTAAAAAAACTCAAAAATATTTTTATTTATTTTAAAAATGAGATAACTTAGAAACTAATATTGATTTAACATTTTATATAAAATTTCATAATGAAATTTATATGATTATTCATAAGTTTAATGTGAAATGACATGAATGTAATTATTCTAGTAAGTTAAACCTTTTTTGAAAAAATCTATTGAGAAGCTATGTGATGATGACACATCAGCATGACACAATTGTAAATCGCATGTCAAGTCAATAATTTTTTTAACAATTTTTCTCAATTAATATATTGGGGATATGGCAAAGAGCCAACCATTGTTTTACATAGAAGTAGTAAATGAAAGTTCCACATTAAAAATCTAAATGAACCAATGAAATTAAAATCAAGCCCAAATTGATAAAAGGCCAAGCGAATGATAAGGAAGATGACAGTTACAAGTTTATTCATATTTTGCTTATGTTTTACTTTTATTTTGCTTATTTTTGAACATTTTTATCAATTGTTTTTTTTTTCCTCTCGGATCAGATAGTTCTTATTAGCAGTAGATTATTTATTCGTTATGAAACTCAAATATATACATGTATACATTGTAACGTTATAATGAGTACGTATAGATAATTTATACCTAGATTTGAACTTCAAATATTATTAGATTGTTATGTAGGACCGCTTACATATTATCTTAAATGCAAACGACATTTGTTAGTTTCTTTGTCAGATTCCTAGACTATATATTAAAATCTACCAGAAACAGAAAAACAATAAAGGATGCAAACTAAATTTGATCAACTGAAAGTCGACGATCCGGAAAATCAGTGAAGGGAGAACCACACCTGTATGATAACGTTTGCAGCTCAACTTAAACATTATCAGAAGTTTCTTGAGTCGGAGCATTCGTTTTCTCCGTTAGTGGTGGTGGTGACAACGAGGTTTGTTCTCCCATTTTCCCCCAAAGAAGAAGAGAGATGCCAAGTATAATCACGAAAACACCAATTATCCTGTTTCAGTAAGAAGCAACAAAGAAATATGAGTTGAGAGGACCATTATATGATACTGATACTTTGTTTGATTCTCAATTTCTTACCTACCCACAAACATTTGCTCGTAGAGTACAACCGAGCTAATGAGTGTCGTGACAATCAGATTGATTGGGTTGAAGATGCTCACGAAGACTGGACCCTTCTTCTTTACCATCCAGCCAACGAAGTGAACTGTTACTGCTGAGAAGAATCCCTTGTACAATGTGGAAGTCAATGAGACACTGATCACTGCGAAATATATAATAAACTGAACAAAAAGATTCTCTTGATTCAACTCAACTTAACCCATACAGAGATGTTAACATTGTTACATCAAGTCGGATTTTCCAAGCTTTCGGGGTATTTCTCTTCCATATCAGAACTATGACAGCAGACCCAGTCGCCCCGAGGATGCAGATGAGAGCCGTCGGGGACAGCTTCGCCGGGTATGACCCAACCACCTTAATCTGGAAAAAACACCATATGTCTCCATGCATTTGAATCTTTTTGGAGTGCATACCGAAAGGTCCATTGAGGCAATACCGAAAGTACCTGATATTTTTGAATTGTTTTGTTGTACAGTAGTTGGAAATTAAAAATTATCTTTTTTATTATAGTGTCTCAATTTTCAACCTATAATTTTTACCTTTTTCATTTTTTCTTATATTTTGCTTATGTTTTACTTTTATTTTGCTTATTTTTGAACATTTTTATCAATTGTTTCTTTTTTTCCTCTCGGTTCGGGTAATTCTTATTAATTAGTATTAGATTATTTCTTCGTTATGAAACTCAAGTATATACATTGTAACGTTATAATGAGTACGTATAGATAATTTATTCCTAGATTTGGTCTTTCACTATTATTAGACTGTTATGTAGGACCGCTTAATTACATTATCTTAAATACAAACGAAATTTGTCACCTTCTTTGTCAGATTCCAAAACTATATATTTAGATCTATCAGAAATAGAAAAATTAACAATAAGGGATGCAAACTAAATTTGAGTTTTACCTCTACAAAAAAAGAACAAGAGGTGTTAGAATGGCAGATGCAATGACCAGTCACTCAGTAAGGAAGATCCTCGGAGTCAGCCCCTGAACAAGGGCGTATTTGGCGAATACAGACATAATCGGTTAATCACCATTCTCACTTGAAGTGAGACAGCAGCAAGAACTGGAAGCAAATTTGAGTTTATGCTTCTAAAATGATTTTTCAATTGTGGTTTATCTTATATATATTTAAGTGCAGAATCGAACGCCATAATGAATACAAGGTGTTCTTGTTCACGTTCGATATGGGACGAGATATCAGAAGCAGGGGAAAATATGAAATTTAACCATACTCATCCTCTTTTTGGGTTATTTTCTTTTCTTGGGATGATGTCAAATGTTTTGAGCAACAACAGTGATAGATAAAAAGAATATATCAAACTCTTTTTTTCCCTCCCTCTATAAGCTCTACTCAATACCTATAACCTACGGCTATTAGTAGCTGGAAAATGTCAAAATCCTCAGGGTTTAGGATAACCCTAGAACAAGCCTATTGGGTCAAGTTGATGGAAACTCTAAGACCACTTGGGTATACATGAAGCAAGCTCGAGTTCGAACCTCCTGCTTCGAGGTTTATGCCTAATCTTGCACATTACATATTATTCGTACGACTTATTAGGGGTGGGCACTTCGGGTTGTGGTCTGGTTTCGGTTCAGTTTTTTCGGTTTTTTGGTTTTATAAAAATTCAAACCATATAAAAACCATATATATTTCGATTTGGTACGGTTCGGTTTTTAACGATTATTGGTTTATCGGTTTTATAAAAAATGAAACCATTTAAAATCCATATGCAATTTTGGCTCGGTTCGATTTGGTTCGGTTACGGTTTTTAGTTTGGTTCATAACTTTTGATACGGCTCATACAATAAGCAAAAATAAAAAGAATGTATAAATAATATATTAAGCTAATAAGTAGGCATACTAATAAGTGGAAAAACAAAAAGAATTTAAAGACTAGAATCCAAATCAAATTGTTCGTAAATCCAAATCATCAATAAAAATCAAGACTAAAAAAACCTTGAAAATATATAAAAAGAAGAAAATTCAGATTCTTATCATTGTCATCAGCCACGATTGTTCGTCTCCTCATGTTGCTTATGAATCTCTGATCAACAAAATTAACAACAAATAAACAATGAAATTATCTATATTTACATACGATCTAAATATATTATAATGTATTTTAAGAATATGAAGGAATAATGAATACGTATTTTTATGTCTAAACCTTGAATTATTGGTGAGATTAGAAACTATAAAACCTAAAACGTACATACATAATGAATTATGAACAAATTTCAGATGAGGAAAGTGAATACTTTCAAAACGTTCATACGTAATCAAACACGAGATTGAACAATAATTAGAAAACAAACACAGAAAGAGAATAAATTAGATACCTAAAACTAGAAGATGAGTTATGAAGAAGAAGATACGATTATTAGAGGAACCACCCACATGCCACAATCACATTTTGTTCTGTTTTGTACGAGGATGGGTTTTCTTATTTTATAGATTTTGTTTTTAAGTCTTAAATTTTAACTCTTAAACTAACTCCGAAGATGTTGGCAACTCAACTAAAAAACAAGAATGGATAAATGATAAATCTAAACTAAACCAAAAAAATATAAAGCTATATAAAATTAATCTAAAATGTAAAAACCGAAAAAACCATTCGGTTTTACAGTTTTAAACCAAACCAAACCAAAACCGAACTCTTAACAAAAACGATAACCAAATGGGTTTTTTAAGTTACACCATAACCAAACCATATGATTTATTTCAGTTTGGTTCGGTTTTTCCGTTACATTTTTTTTGCCCACCGCTACGACTTACTACACAGTTTCTCACTCCTTTCTCTGGACGCATCAAAACAGTAACACCTAATGAAATTTTCTCACTCCTTTTTTTATGGCATTGAAGTTGGTCGAGCTTAGATTAACAACAGAGACTGAGTCTTTTTCCAAAAATAAAATATGGTGCAGACTATAGGAAAGCTCCATGGAAAACAAAATCTGAAAACTAGGTCACGGATGATTTGATTCTTTTGTTGACAAAATCATATATTTAAAGTATGGGAACAACAAAAGCATATATTTAAAGTATTTATCAAATAGAATAATTGCCCTCATTGACTATCTTAAATCATTCACAGAAAAAAAATAGTATAAATACAGGGAGAATAAGAATTAACTTCAGATATGTTAGACTTTAGTTTAAGGGACTATAAAGTACTCATAAAATATTTGAATTGTAACACATTCCACAATCTAAATTAAAAAATTCCAAATAAAATCGAAAAAATAGAAAATAACAAATCAATTCTAAAGTATAGAAATAGAAAAATATCATATATTTAAAGTATTTATAAAATAGAATAATTGGCCTCATTGACTATCTTAAATCATTCATAGAAAAAAAAATAGTATAAATACAGGGAGAATAAGACTTAACTTCAGATATGTTAGACTTTAGTTTAAGGGAATATAAAATATTTATAAAATATTTAAATTGTAACACATTTCACAATCTAAATAAAAATTTCCAAATAAAATCGAAAAAATAGAAAATAACAAAATCAATTCTAAAGTATAGAAATAGAAAATATCATATATTTAAAGTATTTATCAAATAGAATAATTGGCCTCATTGACTATCTTAAATCATTCACACAAAAAAAATAGTATAAATACAGGGAGAATAAGACTTAACTTCAGATGTGTTAGACTTTAGTTTAACTATAAAGTATTCATAATGTGTGGCTCATCGTCATTTCAAATGTTATTTAGTGTTATATTCATGTTTTTTTTCGTTGGTGGTCTTTGTGAGCATGTATCGGTGGACATCATCAACGATATTGGTCCAAATGTATTCATAATGTGTGGCTCATCGTCATTTCAAATGTTATTTAGTGTTATATTCATGTTTTTTTTCGTTGGTGGTCTTTGTGAGCATGTATCGGTGGACATCATCAACGATATTGGTCCAAACATTCAACTGGGACTACACTGCAAATCGAAGAACAAAGATCTCGGATCACAATCTTTAAGTTATCATCAACACTGGGGATTTAGAGAATCTTATAACTTTTTCTACACGAATCTGTTTTTTTGTCATTTTCAATGGGAAAATCAGTCTAAATGGTTTGATATTCTTGACGGTCTCAGAGATGTATACCCATGTGAAGGTCAGCCGTGTGTTTGGAGTATAAGACCTAGTGGCCCATGTAGATTAACGGGTCAAGAAAAATGTTTCCCATGGAATATTGGTCAGTATTGAAAAACGTGGTAACAAGATGTTATATTGTTATGATATCTCTTTGTATTTAATCTATCAGATATCTTTTATGATGTCCAAATCAATATCAATAAAAAAATTGTTAAAAAAGACTTCCAAATCCATTTTAGTCACCGTAAATACACCATTTAACATAATCAAAAGGAACTTTAACAACAAAAATAGTATATGTCGAAATGTTGACCGTTTCTCAAAAACACGACTTTGACCGGCAATATTTTTCTGAATTTTTGTGGTTAATACTTTAAATATATGATTTGTTTTTAAAATGTAAAAAAAATGGGTTTTTATATATAAAAAAAAATTAACAACACAAAATAATATTTATAGCAAAAAGGTGTTTTTTGCAGACGTAGCAATAAAAAAAAGCACACCTTTTTATATTTTTTTAATAGCAACACACCTTTTTCTTTTTTTCTGTAAACTACTGTCGTTGAGGTAGAAACCGACGACTCGGACGAAATAATTTCTAAAAGACACCACAAAAACCAGTGACAGCTTTTGGTTGTCTTAAAATACTCCAGTGATCGACACCGGAGACGATTTTATGTCAGTGTGGTGTTAAAAGATACAAATAACAAAGAGTATTTTTTTAAAGTTAATCATCTTCTCCTACAGATTCTTAAGAAGTCAAATGGATAAAGAGTGGCAAACCAAACCATTAGGAATTCATCATAACGGTGGTCTCTTTGACTTCGAACTTTGGTCGGTGGACATCATCAATGATATTGGTTTAAATGTTCAATTGGGACTACACTGAAAATCTAAGAACAAATATCTTGGATCCTACACTACTGTCTACGGATTTAGAGAATCTCTTAACTTTTGGGGCACGATTCTGTTTTTTTAAAGGAATGGGAAAATCAGTCTAGATGGTTCGATATTTTTGTATTTTATAGAGAAAGAGATTTATGTGAACATCGTCTGTCTGTTTGGAGTATAAGACCTAATGGTCCATGTAGATTAACGAGCCATTAAAAATGTTTCCCAAATTGATCAGTGTTGAAAAAGTTGCAACAAGATTTCATATTTATGAGATAAAAAATTAAATTGTTTTTTTTTTTGAAAATATGAATAGTTTATCTTATCTCGTATATGCTCTGATAAAAAATAAAGTTTGTTTTTGGATAAAATTTTGCGTTAATTTAAAATTCGGTAGTACGCGGATTGAGATATATATAAAAAGTTCGCTTTGATTTGGTAATCCCCTACAGATATACAATTTTATTGCAATTCAATTTGAATATATAATTTATTATAATTAGACTTGAAAATGAAATTTAATATGATTTGAATTTGAATATACAAAATAAATGGTAATCTCAAAATAATTTAATCCATTTTGAATTCGAATATGGAATTCGTCACATGAATATTCATTAATACGTGTGCGTTTTATGAGACCATTAACATCAAACTATATTAGCATCAAACTATATCAAATAAAAATATAGTTTGATGAGACTATTAGCATCAAACGGTACTATCTAAGCTTTATATCTCGATAATCTTTAGCACGTGTGTGTGAACTATATTATACGTTTTATATCTCAATAATCATAATAGCAATAATCTCAAAGCTAGATTTAGTTTATAATTTGAATTTGAATATGCAAAAATTTGTATGAAATGAAATATAACTAAGATATTTTGCAAAAATAAAATGAGCAAGTAAACATGAAACTTGTAAGAATAATATTTGTCACAATAATAAAAAACAAATCTCAAAAATAAAATTTATAACCCCATGAAACGAAGCAATATAATTAAAAAACTCAAAAATATTTTTATTTATTTTAGAAATGAGATAACTTAGAAACTAATATTGATTTAACATTTTATATAAAATTTAATAATGAAATTTATATGATTATTCATAAGTTTAATGTGAAATGACATGAATGTAATTATTCTAATAAGTTAAACCTTTTTGAAAAAATATATTGAGAAGCTCTATGGTGAAGACACATCAGTATGACACAATTGTAAATCACATGACAAGTCAATAATTGTTTTTAACAATTTTTCTCAATTAATATATTGGGGATATGGCAAAGAGCCAACTATTGTTTTACATAGAAGTAGTAAATGAAAGTTCCACATTAAAAATCTAAATGAACCAAGGAAATTAAAATCAAGCCCAAATTGATAAAAGCCCAAGCGAATGATAAGGAAGATGACAGTTACAAGTTTATTCATATTTTGCTTATGTTTTACTTTTATTTTGCTTATTTTTGAACATTTTTATCAATCGTTTTTTTTCCTCTCGGATCAGATAGTTCTTATTAGCAGTAGATTATTTATTCGTTATGAAACTCAAATATATACATGTATACATTGTAACGTTATAATGAGTACATATAGATAATTTATACATAGATTTGGTCTTCAACTATTATTAGATTGTTATGTAGGACCGCTTACATATTATCTTAAATGCAAACGACATTTGTCAGCTTCTTTGTCAGATTCATAAACTATATATTAAGATCTACAAGAAACAGAAAAACAATAAAGGATGCAAACTAAATTTGATCAACTGAAAGTCGACGATCCGGAAAATCAGTGAAGGGAGAACCACACCTGTATGATAACGCTTGCAGCTTAACTTAAAACAGTATCAGAAGTTTCTTGAGTCGGAGCATTCGTTTCCTCCGTTAGTGGTGGTGGTGACAACGAGGTTTGTTCTCCCATTTTCCCCCAAAGAAGAAAAGAGATGCCAAGTATAATCACGAAAGCACCAATTATCTTGTTTCAGTAAGAAGCAACAAAGAAATATGAGTTGAGAGGACCATTATATGATACTGATACTTTGTTTGATTCTCAATTTCTTACCTCCCCACAAACATTTGCTCGTAGAGTAAAACCGAGCTAATGAGTGTCGTGACAATCAGATTGATTGGGTTGAAGATGCTCACGAAGACTGGACCCTTCTTCTTTACCATCCACCCAACGAGGTGAACTGTTACTGCTGAGAAGCATCCCCTGTACAATGTGGAAGTCAATGAGATACTGATCACTGCGAAATATATAATAAACTGAACAAACAGATTCTCTTGATTCAACTAAACTTAACCCCTACAGAGATGCTAACATTGTTACATCAAGTCAGATTTTCCAGGGTTTCGGGGTATTTCTCTTCCATATCAGAGCTATGACAGCAGACCCAATCGCCCCGAGGATGCAGATGAGAGCCGTCAGGGACAGCTTTGCCGGGTATGACACAACCACCCTAGTCTGCAAAAAACACCATATGTCTTAGAGACAAGCCAAACTTTGTAAAGTATTCAAGGAAAAATTGTGATGTTATGGTTTTTACTTGAATCATCATATAAAAAGAACAACTCAAGCAGTTGGACACGAGCATTAACCCTCGTCTGTCAATGTCTCCATGCATTTGAATCTTTTTGGAGTGCATACCGAAGGTCCATTGAGGCAATATGATTGAATTCTGAGATTAAACATGAAAAATGTTATTTTGAAATTTTATTAATTTTTTAGTCTTTTTAAAAGTGCTATTAGAAAATAGCATTTTTGCTACTGTTCATGATCAATTTAACCATGTAAAATCTGGCGTGTACGGTACACGGGAAAGTATTATGGGATAATTTTGTCTTTTACTCGTAAGAAGACAAAAAAAATGAACAATAAAAATCTGAAAGTGTTTTAAACTAAAGAGTTTAAAATTAGACATATTTGCACAAACATGCACTTTATTTAACACCAGCCATCCAAGTAAAGCAATCATTTAATATAACCAAAATTATAAATTATAATTTAATTTTTTTTCTTAAGTAACTGATATTTTTGAATTGTTTTGTTGTGTAGTAGTTGGAAATTAAAAATTATCTTTTTTTATTATAGTGTCTCAATTTTCAACCTATAATTTTTACCTTTTTCATTTTTTCTTATATTTTGAATATGTTTTACTTTTATTTTGCTTATTTTTGAACATTTTTATCAATTGTTTCTTTTTTCCTCTCGGTTCGGGTAGTTCTTATTAATTAGCATTAGATTATTTATTCGTTATTAAACTCAAGTATATACATTGTAACGTTATAATAAGTACGTATAGATAATTTATTCATAGATTTGGTCTTTCACTATTATTAGATTGTTATGTAGGACCGCTTAATTACATTATCTTAAATACAAACGAAATTTGTCATCTTCTTTGTCAGATTCCAAAACTATATATTTAGATCTATCAGAAATAGAAAATTAACAATAAGGGATGTAAACTAAATTTGAGTTTTACCTCTACAAAAAAAGAACAAGAGGTGTTAGAATGGCAGATGCAATGACCAGTCACTCAGTAAGGAAGATCCTCGGAGTCAGCCCCTGAACAAGGGCGTATTCGGCGAATACAGACATAATCGGTTAATAATCATTCTCACTTGAAGTGAGACAGCAGCTGTAACGACCGCATTTTTTTTTTTTTTTAAACATTAATACAGTCATAAATAAACAACGCGGAAACAATACAAACACCAGTTCTACAGCTTACAGCAGCCAACAGTTTTATAACAATAAAAGCAACAACAACAACAATAAAAACCCCGGGTCCTAATCATCCCCTCTTCACTGCCTCGATTCCACGATCACACTTATCTTTACCTGCATCGACAAAAGTGATGCATCAACATTTGGCTAACCAAACGCTGAGTGAGAGATCATCCTAACAACAGGATAAACAATAAGCACAAACAGCAACAATTATCAATACGCAGGATTAATTAACACCAATTAAAACTTCTAACACAATAGCAATTCATCACCATGAAAACTATACCAACGCCTAACAATTCTATCCCAAGAACTGTTAGACACACAGCCTGAAAGGCATACACCCAACACGCTTTCCAAGCACAAACCAACAACAGGTATCGATCGATACACCTCTGGTATCGATCGATGCCAAGACAACACGTGCCCACAGGCAACGACTGGTATCGATCGATACACTCCATGTATCGATCGATGCCACAGGCAACACATGCCCACAGACCACGACCAGTGTCGATCGATACACCCCTGGTATCGATCGACACCCACACAACTCGAGTCCACCGACAAGAGTCTAGTATCGATCGACACCCTCATGGTATCGATCGATACCCACCTGCAACTCACAACCTTCCGCGAAATCTAAACCCAGAAATCGCCAAGACCAACCACGATAATCATCAATCAAGCTTAAACAAGCAACACACAAGCTTAATTGATAACCTTTGGTCCCAACTCACCTTAAATCGGCTGGTTCGAGCTCTAGAAGACTTCACTCGCTTCCCACAAGCTCACGCCCAAAACCAAGACCAAACTCTTCCGATCTCTTCTTCAAGCTTCTCCCAAGCTCGAATCTCTCTCGATCTCACAAGATCCAAGCTTCACCAAGCTTTCTTCTCTCTCACGCTCTCTCACGCTCTTCTTCTCTCACTCTCTCCCTCTCTCGCGACCAAGACTTTTCTTTCCCAAAAGAATGGTTTCCACCCGTAAGAAGAGAAGAGGAAGAAGACTAATAAGGAGAAATCCCGACCGGTATCGATCGATACCCCCAGTATCGATCGATACTATCCGGAACAAACCTGAAATTAATTATTTCACCTAAATAATTAATCTCTCCGGAACGCGGGCGTTACAATTCTCCCCCACTAACTTAGATTCGACCTCGAATCTTCGTTACCGTTCATCTCCCATGAACCGTTCATCTCCAATGAACCTTAATCGTCGCAATGATAACACAATCCTTGGCCAACTCGGCCATCTCAACACTCATACGAGGTTCAAAACCAACCTCCGAGGTTTCCCACTCAGTCCTTATGCTTATGACACCGCGGCATCATATGTACTCATTGTTCAACACACGCCAATCCCATCACTCAAGACACCGCATCATCTCCGAGTTCCGAGCATCCGCCATATCCCGCAGGATATCCACCATACCTCGCAAGGTATCAACCATACCACAGCACTCAAGACACCGCAGCATCTCTGAGTTCTGATCATCTACCATATCCCGCAGGATATACACCATACCTCGCAAGGTATCTACCATATCCCGCAGGATATACACCATACCTCGCAAGGTATCTACCATACCACAGCACTCAAGACACCGCGGCATCTATGAGTTCTGGGTATCTGCCGTACCACTCCACTCGGTAATATAACCTATAAGAGTCCAAATACCCCATACCACTCAATTCTAGGCAATATATCCTACGTCTAGGATATACTCCTTACGAATCCACGGTATCACGTATCACTCTAGGCTATAAACCTCCCGAGCCTGGGTACATTGCCAGTCGCACCCTCAAGACACACAGTCCTGTGAGCTATCGGCACCAGAGGAACCAATCCTCCCGTGATCCGTGTAAATCCTCGCAAGGCAACACCGGCATCACCCATATTCCCTACCCGGAATATCTGCCGTGCATGACCAATAACCCGGCCATCGCACCTCCCTACCTCCTGTGATCCGTGTAAATCCTCGCAAGGCAACACCGGCATCACTTATATTCCATACCCGGAATATCTACCGTGCATGACCAATAACCAGGCCATCGCACCTCCAATACGCACCTTCCAGTGTCGGCTTGCTTTAGAAAGACTTGTCAAGACAACTATGACTAGGCTACCTTTTAACACCCAACAACTCTCTGCAGTAGGTCATCAATACAGACGTAATAAAACAAACAAGTACCATACGACTGCAATCCGACCCACCACATAGAACCGCTAAGTGAAATAACCCGGTCACGTCACTTGACTCATTTCCCCGAACAAGCTTAACTGAAACACGCAACGCTCACAACAGCAATAAGAACACCCATCTTATTACTCTCTCGCATTAACGCTTTCACCCCAAACGCAAATGCGAAACCGTGACTCCCAAAGTCACCAATAATAAGAAATACTCATCTTATTATACATCATAATGTAACATCGTTCTACACAACGGCAATACAAAATGAAACACACATAGCACACAGCTATAACCGAAACTGGAACCGCTCGATGGAACTCAAGCCGCAGCTTGCTTCTGGAACCACTTCTGGAACCTCGCTTCCATCCTAGCCTCTGGCTCCCAAGTTTCCTCCTACACCCCGTCGCAGTCCCACAGAACTCGCATCATCGGAATCCTCTTCCGACGAAGCTCCTTGACCCTCCGCTCGAGAACTCTCAAAGGTCTCGCCTCAACGGTCATACTAGCCTGGAGATCTGACGGAATCTCAGCCAATACCTCGTCACCCCTATGCAAACACTTCTTCAGCATCGACACATGGAATACCTTATGAAATGCTTGCATAACCGCGGGTAACTCCAACCGATACGCTACCGGTCCAACACGCTCCACAATCCGGAACGGTCCCATATACCTCGGACTCAACTTAGTCGCAACAATGGACCTGTTCGGACCTCTCAGCAAAGCCATCTTGAGATACACACTATCTCCCACCTCAGACACAAGCTCTTTCCGCCTCTTATCAGCATAACTCTTTTGCCGATCTTGGGTCTCTTTCATGTTCAGCTTCAAAACCCGGATCTTCTCCGTAGTTTCCTGAACAAAACTCGCACCCAAAGTGCTCCTCTCCCCCACTTGTGTCCAACACAACGGGGTACGACATGGCCTCCCATACAGAGCCTCATATGGAGCCATCCCAATACTCGCCTGGTAACTATTGTTAAACGCAAACTCTACCATGCTCAAGTGATCCACCCAGTGACCACCCCAAACCAGCACGCACATCCTCAACAAATCCTCCAGAGTCTGGATGGTCCGTTCGGACTGCCCATCTGCCTGAGGATGATACGCCGTGCTCAAGTGCACCTTCGTGCCCACCTCTGCCTGAAACGCATTCCAGAACTCCGATGTGAACTTAGGATCCCGGTCCGAAACAATGCTCACCGGTACTCCATACAGTCTCACAATCTCCTGCACGTACTTCCTAGCCAAAAATGCCGCCCCATCGGTCTTCTTAATGGCCAGAAAATGCGCACACTTGGTCAATCGATCAACGATGACCCAAACAGCATCCTTGGTCCGAGAAACTAGTAAACCCACCACGAAATCCATCGTGATCATATCCCACTTCCACTCTGGAATGGGTAAACTCCGCAACAAACCACTCGGGACCTGGTGCTCCGCCTTCACTAACTGGCACACGTTGCACGACGCAACCCAGTTAGCCACATCCTTCTTCATCCCGACCAAATGATAATAGCGCTTGAGATCGCGGTACATCTTAGTCGCTCCCGGATGAATCGCAACATACTCGTATGAGCCTCACTCAGGATCTCTCGCCGCAAATCCTCATCCAAAGGTACGCATACCCTCCCACTGACAAGGATAGTGCCGTTCGCAGATACCTGATAATCAGAACCCTCTGCTCTCGAAGCCTTAACCAAACCCTCATCTTTTTCCTGAGCCAACCGAATTCTGCTCAAAAGATCCGCCTGGTTAGCCGCCTCTAAGCCCAAAGGTTCCTGAGATACAACACATAAGCGTAATGTGCTAATCTTGCTCACCAAATACTCTACCTCGAGCTCCCGAGCCAAAGCCACCCGCTTCCGACTCAACGCATTCGCAACCAGATTAGCCTTACCAGGATGGTAAGCTATCTCAAGATCATAATCGGCCACTAGCTCCATCCAGCGCCTCTGCCTCAAATTCAACTCGGGCTGAGTGAAAATGTACTTCAAGCTCTTATGATCTGTGAACACCCGCACCCTTCCGCCATAAGGATAAGATCTCCAAATCTTTAAAACGAAAACCACTGCAGCCATCTCTAGATCATGGGTAGGGTAGTTGCCCTCATGCTTCCGCAGCTGCCGCGAAGCATAGGCAGTAACCTTCCCCCGCTGCATCAACACTCAACCAAGACCCACTCCCGACGCATCGGTATACACCACGTGTAACGCCCGCGTTCCGGAAAAATTAAATTAATTAAATTAATTGATTTAATTGTTTCGGAATTTTCCTTCGGGTTTTGAGCCTTAGACAAATCTGGAGAAATTAATTATTGGGAGAAATAATTAATTCGGGTTTGTTCCAGGGGTGTCATAAACCGATTCAGAAGTTGTGGGGTTTTTCTCAAAGTTTAGTCTTTTTCTTGTCTTCTTCTTCCTCTCATCTCTTGCGTAGAAACCAGAAAAAAAAAAAAGAGAAGAAGACTGGTCGCGAGAGAGAGAGAGAGAGAGAGAGAGAGAGAGAGAGAAGGAGAGCGTGAGAGAGGGGAAGCTTGGTGAAGCTTGGGTCTTGCAAGATCAAGAGAAATTCGAGCTTGGGAGAAGCTAGAAGAAGAGATCGGGTGAGTTGGTCTTGGTGAGCTAGAGTGAAGCGTGGTTAAAGAGAAGCGAGGGGAGGTCGATCTTGAGCTCGGGAAGTCATTCTAGAGCTCGATCCATCCGATTAAGGTGAGTTGTGACCAAAGGTTAGCATTAAGCTTGTGTGAAGCTTGTTCTCCTTGTTGTTGAATCGCGATTCCTCTTGTTCTTCTTGTTGCTGGATTCGCGACTCTTGCTTGCTTCTCGGTGGTTGATTTCGCGATTTCTTGCTGTCCTTATGGTTGTTGATGTCGCGATTATTGCTTGTTTTCTTGGATGTTGGTTCGCGATCCGAGCTTGGTTACTTGTTGTTGTGTTGCGATTTTTCTTGCTTGCTCTCATGGTTGTTGATTGCGATCCTTGAGAGCTTAAAGGGGCGGTGTTGCTAAGTTGTGTGGAGTTGGTTCCCTTGTTGCGGTTTTGCGATCCGGGCAAGCTTAGCGGGAGCTTAATTGCTAAGATTGCGTTGGGTTGTTCTGTTAATTGTGATTAACCGTGATTGATTGCAAGTTGGTGTTGAGTTATTTCCTTCTTGTGATTAATTGTTGATTATTGCAATAATTGTTGATTATTGTGAATAATTGTTGATTATTGTGAATAATTGTTGATTATTGGTGATTAATTGCTAATGGTGTCGGGATTTCTTTTAATTGGTGTTAATTAATTCTTCGTATGATTAATTGTTGATTGATTGTGCTTATTTGGTAACCTGTTGTTGGGATGATCAATCTCACTCAGCATTTGGCGAGCCAAATGTTGATGCATCACTTTTGTCGATGCAGGTAAAGATAAGGCGTGATCGTGGAATCAAGGCGGTGAAGAGGGGATGATTTGGACCCGGGGTTTCTTTTGTTGTTGTTATTATTGTGGTTGCTGTGATGTTATAGAACTGTTAGTTTGTGTAACTGTAGAACTTGGATTGTTCTTGTAATTGTGTTGTTTAATTATAAAAAAAAAAAAAAAAAAAAAAAAAATGTTTGAGTGCGGTCGTTTCATTTTGGTATCAGAGCCCTTACGGTTCTAGGAGCCTAGGTGGTTCTAGATTAAATTGGGTATTGTGTGGGGGTCTTAGAATCATCCTCTTCGAGCCTTGTGAGATTCCACGGTGAGTATCTTTATTGTGATGATTGTGTTTAGTTTTCTTAGTTTGTGCTTCTGCGCGTGTGCAGATGGTTAGAGGGCGCGGTAGGGGTCGTGGCCGTGGTAAAGGTCGTGGCCGTGTGCCGGCGGAGCAGGTCGAGGATTCGCGTGCGAGTCAGGTTGGGTCTGAGGGTGCGGCCGAAGTGAGTGCCGTTGGGGCTGGTGTGAGCGTCAGTGTGGCTGGTGTTCCAGCGGGTGCTGCGGGTGTAGCAGCGGGTGATGCTCGTGCCCGAGATGATCGCATAGCGGATCTGTTGACGAGGTTGTTGGAGCGGTTACCAGAGAGGGTACCGGCTCAGGTTCCTGTGGCTCCGGTGGTGGTGGAGGCTCAGCCTCAGGCGGCAGCTGCGGTTGCTGAGGAGGTCCCATCCTATCTAAGGATGATGGAGCAGATGCTGAGGATTGGCACGGGGTTCTTTTCTGGAGGTGCTAATCCGGAGGAAGCTGATGCGTGGTTGAGGAGGATAGAGAGGAATTTCCTCTCGAGTAGGTGTCCTGCGGGGTACCAGGTGGACATTGCGGTCCATTTTCTGGAGGGTGATGCGCATCTCTGGTGGAGGGGTGTGGCAGCACGGAGAGCGCAGGCCGCGATGGCTTGGGCGGATTTTGTGGAGGAGTTTAACTCCAAGTTCTTTCCTCAGGAGGCGTTCCACCGGTTAGGGGCGAGGCTTGCGAGTTTGACTCAGGGGGATCGGTCGGTACGCGAGTATGAGGTAGAGTTCGTCCGGCTCGGGTCTTATGTTAGACGAGCGGGTGAGAGTGAGTCGGCCCGTGTGCAGAGATTCTTGATGGGTCTTCGGGTTGACTTGAGGAACCGTTGCATGGTGAGGTCCTTTCGCACGGTTGATGAGTTGGTAGAGACTGCAGCTCTGCTTGAGGAGGGTCTGAAGGACGAGGTGTTAGTGGCTACACCGCGTTCTCAGGCGAGATCGGTACAGCCGCAGTTCGGTTCGAGCAGAGGCAGTAGTAAGCCGACGCACGGACGAAAGCGGAAGCGGGAGAGCGCTTCGAGTAGTAGTCGGGGTGGTCCGGGTTGCTTTGGTTGCGGGAGCATGGATCACCGAGTGGCGAGCTGTCCTTAGAAGGGCGGAGCGCGAGTGGATACTCGAGTGTGCTATCACTGCAAGGAGGCGGGGCACATCAGGCCTCAGTGTCCTCAGTTGCGGCAGAGGGAGACCTCGGTAGTGCAGACTCTCAGGCAGGTGGCATCAGCGCCTCGAGTGTACTCTATCACCGAGACCGGCGAGCCGAGTTCCAGGCCGATCACAGGTATTTTCTTAGACTCATCTAAGTTTAATTTTTGTGTTGGGGAATGTCGTGCTCGTCGGGGTGTTAAGGTTCTCGGCACATGTATATGTGCAGGGACCTTGTGTGTTGGAGGTGTAGAGTGTCATGTGTTGTTTGACACAGGAGCATCGCATTGCTTCGTTTCCCCGGAGTTGGCCGAGAGGGCTAATCTCCGGAGCGAGCCCGGTGTGAGTTTGGGTTTCGTGGAGGTTGCCGGAGGGAAGCTCCTGAGGATTCACGGTCGGGTGCGAGACGTGGATGTTCAGGTAGCAGGAGAGTCCATGGCTGCCGATTTGATTATCTGCTCAGTGGAGCTGTACGATGTCATCTTGGGCATGGATTGGCTCGGGAAGTTCAGGGCGCATCTGGACTGTCACCGAGGGCGAGTTGAGTTCGACCAGGGGAAAGGGAAGTTGGTGTATCAGGGTGTGAGACCGACTTCCGGGAGTCTCGTGATCTCGGTTGTGCACGCGGAGCGTCTGATCGAGAGAGGTTGCGAGGCGTATTTGGCTACCATTTCCTTGCCGGAGGACGTCGGAGAGGCTAGGGTTCAGGATATTCGCGTGGTTCGTGAGTTCCAGGATGTGTTCCAGTCGTTGCAGGGGTTGCCACCATCTAGGTCGGATCCCTTCACGATCGAGTTGGAACCGGGGACGGCACCGATATCCAGGGCTCCTTATAGGATGGCTCCCGCAGAGATGGCAGAGCTGAAGAAGCAGCTGGAGGAGTTGTTGAGTAAGGGATTTATTCGTCCGAGTTCTTCACCATGGGGAGCGCCAGTGTTGTTCGTGAAGAAGAAGGACGGGAGTTTTCGGTTGTGTATCGATTATCGGGGACTTAACCAAGTCACAGTGAAGAACAGGTATCCTCTTCCGCGGATTGATGAGCTGTTGGATCAGTTGAGAGGGGCTACTTGGTTCTTCAAGATTGACTTGGCGTCGGGTTATCATCAGATTCCCATCGATGAGGTAGATATCCGGAAGACGGCTTTCAGATCTCGTTATGGTCACTACGAGTTTGTGGTGATGCCATTTGGGTTGACTAATGCACCGGCTGCATTTATGAGATTGATGAACAGCGTTTTCCAGGAGTATCTAGATGAGTTCGTGATTATCTTTATCGATGACATCTTGGTGTATTCGAGGAGCCGGGAGGAGCATGAGGTTCATCTGCGTGTGGTTCTTTCGAGGCTGCGGGAACAGAAGTTATTTGCTAAGTTGAGCAAGTGTAGCTTCTGGCAGCGGGAGATCGGTTTTCTGGGTCACATTGTCTCTGCGGAGGGAGTGTCGGTAGATCCGGGGAAGATCCAGGCCATTAGTACTTGGCCGAGGCCGAGGAATGCCACTGAGATTCGGAGTTTTCTGGGGTTGGCAGGGTATTATCGGCGGTTCGTCAAGGGTTTTGCGAGTTTGGCTAAGCCTATGACGAAGCTAACAGGGAAGGATGTTCCGTTTGTGTGGTCCCCAGAGGGTGAGAGGAGTTTCGCAGGGCTGAAGGCCATGTTGTCTAGTACTCCAGTATTGGCGTTGCCGGAGTCGGGTGAGCCTTACGTGGTGTACACCGATGCGTCGGGAGTGGGTCTGGGTTGTGTGTTGATGCAGCGGGGGAAGGTTATTGCCTATGCTTCGCGGCAGCTGCGGAAGCATGAGGGCAACTACCCTACCCATGACTTGGAGATGGCTGCAGTGGTTTTTGCATTAAAGATTTGGAGGTCTTATCTTTATGGCGGGAAGGTGCAGGTGTTCACAGATCATAAGAGCTTGAAGTACATTTTCACTCAGCCTGAGTTGAATTTGAGGCAGAGGCGCTGGATGGAGCTAGTGGCCGACTATGATCTGGAGATAGCTTACCATCCTGGTAAGGCTAATCTGGTTGCGGATGCGTTGAGTCGGAAGCGGGTGGCTTTGGCTCGGGAGCTCGAGGTAGAGTCTTTGGTGAGCGAGATTAGCACATTGCGCTTATGTGTTGTATCTCAGGAACCTTTGGGCTTGGAGGCGGCTAACCAGGCAGATCTTTTGAGCAGGGTTCGGTTGGCTCAGGGAAAAGATGAGGGTTTGGTTAAGGCTTCGAGAGCAGAGGGTTCTGAGTATCAGGTATCTGCGAACGGCACTATCCTTGTTAGTGGGAGGGTATGCGTACCTTTGGATGAGGATTTGCGGCGAGAGATCCTGAGCGAGGCTCATTCGAGTATGTTTGCCATTCATCCCGGAGCGACTAAGATGTACCGCGATCTCAAGCGCTATTATCATTGGGTCGGGATGAAGAAGGATGTGGCTAACTGGGTTGCTTCGTGCAACGTGTGCCAGTTAGTGAAGGCGGAGCACCAGGTCCCGAGCGGTTTGTTGCAGAGTTTACCCATTCCAGAGTGGAAGTGGGATATGATCACGATGGATTTCGTGGTGGGATTACCAGTTTCTCGGACCAAGGATGCTATTTGGGTCATCGTCGATCGATTGACCAAGTGTGCGCGTTTTCTGGCCATTAAGAAGACCGATGGGGCGGCAGTTTTGGCTAGGAAGTACGTGCAGGAGATTGTGAGACTGTATGGAGTACCGGTGAGTATCGTTTCGGACCGGGACCCTAAGTTCACATCGGAGTTCTGGAATGCGTTTCAGGCAGAGATGGGCACGAAGGTGCACTTGAGCACGGCGTATCATCCTCAGACAGATGGGCAGTCTGAGCGGACCATTCAGACTTTGGAGGATTTGTTGAGGATGTGCGTGCTGGATTGGGGTGGTCATTGGGTGGATCACTTGAGCTTGGTTGAGTTTGCGTATAACAATAGTTACCAGGCGAGTATTGGCATGGCTCCATATGAGGCTCTGTATGGGAGGCCCTGTCGTACCCCCTTGTGTTTGACCCAAGTGGGGGAGAGGAGCACTTTGGGTGCGAGTTTTGTTCAGGAAACTACAGAGAAGATCCGGGTTTTGAAGCTGAACATGAAAGAGGCCCAGGATCGGCAAAAGAGTTATGCTGATAAGAGGCGGAAAGAGCTTGTGTTCGAGGTGGGGGATAGTGTGTATCTCAAGATGGCTTTGCTGAGAGGTCCGAACAGGTCCATTGTTGCGACTAAGTTGAGTCCGAGGTATATGGGACCGTTCCGGATTGTAGAGCGTGTTGGACCGGTAGCGTATCGGTTGGAGTTACCCGCGGTCATGCAAGCCTTTCATAAGGTATTCCATGTGTCGATGCTGAAGAAGTGTTTGCATAGGGGTGACGAGGTATTGGCTGAGATTCCGCCAGATCTCCAGCCCAATATGACCGTTGAGGCGAGACCTTTGAGAGTTCTCGAGCGGAGGGTCAAGGAGCTTCGTCGGAAGAAGATTCCGATGATGCGAGTTCTGTGGGACTGTGGCGGTGTTCAGGAGGAAACTTGGGAGCCAGAGGCTAGGATGGAAGCGAGATTCCAGAAGTGGTTCCAGAAGCAAGCTGCGGCTTGAGTTCCATCGAGAGGTTCCAGTTTCGGTTGTAGCTGTATGCTATGTATGTTTCATTCTGTATTGCCGTTGTGTAGAACGATGTTACATTATGATGTGTAATAAGATGAGTATTTCTTATTGGTGACTTGTGAGTCGCGGGTTGCATTGCGTGTCTTAGTTACGCTTGTTCGGGAAAATGAGTCGAGTGACGAGACCGGGTTATTTCACTTAACGGTTCTATGTGGTGGGTTGGATTGCAGGCGTATGGTACTTGTTTGTTTTATTACGTTTGTATTGAAGACTTATTGCAGAGAGTTGTTGGGTGTTGAAGGTAGCCTAGTCGTAGTTGTCTTGACAAGTTTTTTTCTAAAGCAAGCTGACACTGGAAGGTGCGCAAGGGAGGTGCGATGGCCGGGTTATTGGTCATGCACGGCAGATATTCCGGGTATGGAATATGGGTGATGCCGGTGTTGCCTTGCGAGGATTTACACGGATCACGAGAGGTAGTTCAGTCGAGATGCTTAGAGATATGTGATTTATTGCTCGTTGAGAGGACTTGTTCCTCTGGTGCCGATAGCTCGCAGGACTGTGTGTCTTGAGAGTGTGAGTGGCGATGTACCCAGTCTCGGGAGATTTATAGCCTAGAGTGATACGTGATACCGTGGATTCGTAAGGAGTATGTCCCAGACGTGGGATATATTGCCTAGAATTGAGTGGTATGGGGTATTGAGACTCTTGTAGGTTATATTACTGAGTGGAGTGGTACGGCATATACCTAGAACTCGGAGATGCTGCGGTGTCTTGGGTGATGTGGTATGGTGGATATCCTGCGGGATATGGCCGATGCTCGGAACTCTGAGATGCTGCGGTGTCTTGAGTAATGGGGTTGGCCGGTATTTGAGCAATAAGTACATATGATGTCGCGGTGTTATAAGCATAGGGGCTGAGTGGGAAACCTCGGAGGTTGGTATCGGACCTCATGTGAGTATTGAGATGGTCGGGTTTGGCCAAAGGTTGTGTAATCGTTGCGACGATAAGGTTCATTGGAGATGAACGGTTCATGGGAGATGAACGGTATCGAAGATTCGAGGACGAATCTATGTTAGTGGGGGAGAATTGTAACGCCCGCGTTCCGGAAAAATTAAATTAATTAAATTAATTGATTTAATTGTTTCGGAATTTTCCTTCGGGTTTTGAGCCTTAGACAAATCTGGAGAAATTAATTATTGGGAGAAATAATTAATTCGGGTTTGTTCCAGGGGTGTCATAAACCGATTCAGAAGTTGTGGGGTTTTTCTCAAAGTTTAGTCTTTTTCTTGTCTTCTTCTTCCTCTCATCTCTTGCGTAGAAACCAGAAAAAAAAAAAAAGAGAAGAAGACTGGTCGCGAGAGAGAGAGAGAGAGAGAGAGAGAGAGAGAGAAGGAGAGCGTGAGAGAGGGGAAGCTTGGTGAAGCTTGGGTCTTGCAAGATCAAGAGAAATTCGAGCTTGGGAGAAGCTAGAAGAAGAGATCGGGTGAGTTGGTCTTGGTGAGCTAGAGTGAAGCGTGGTTAAAGAGAAGCGAGGGGAGGTCGATCTTGAGCTCGGGAAGTCATTCTAGAGCTCGATCCATCCGATTAAGGTGAGTTGTGACCAAAGGTTAGCATTAAGCTTGTGTGAAGCTTGTTCTCCTTGTTGTTGAATCGCGATTCCTCTTGTTCTTCTTGTTGCTGGATTCGCGACTCTTGCTTGCTTCTCGGTGGTTGATTTCGCGATTTCTTGCTGTCCTTATGGTTGTTGATGTCGCGATTATTGCTTGTTTTCTTGGATGTTGGTTCGCGATCCGAGCTTGGTTACTTGTTGTTGTGTTGCGATTTTTCTTGCTTGCTCTCATGGTTGTTGATTGCGATCCTTGAGAGCTTAAAGGGGCGGTGTTGCTAAGTTGTGTGGAGTTGGTTCCCTTGTTGCGGTTTTGCGATCCGGGCAAGCTTAGCGGGAGCTTAATTGCTAAGATTGCGTTGGGTTGTTCTGTTAATTGTGATTAACCGTGATTGATTGCAAGTTGGTGTTGAGTTATTTCCTTCTTGTGATTAATTGTTGATTATTGCAATAATTGTTGATTATTGTGAATAATTGTTGATTATTGTGAATAATTGTTGATTATTGGTGATTAATTGCTAATGGTGTCGGGATTTCTTTTAATTGGTGTTAATTAATTCTTCGTATGATTAATTGTTGATTGATTGTGCTGATTTGGTAACCTGTTGTTGGGATGATCAATCTCACTCAGCATTTGGCGAGCCAAATGTTGATGCATCACTTTTGTCGATGCAGGTAAAGATAAGGCGTGATCGTGGAATCAAGGCGGTGAAGAGGGGATGATTTGGACCCGGGGTTTCTTTTGTTGTTGTTATTATTGTGGTTGCTGTGATGTTATAGAACTGTTAGTTTGTGTAACTGTAGAACTTGGATTGTTCTTGTAATTGTGTTGTTTAATTATAAAAAAAAAAAAAAAAAAAAAAAAAATTTTTGAGTGCGGTCGTTTCACCACGTAAGGCTCACCCGACTCAGGCAACGCCAATATTGGAGTACTAGTCAACATGGCCTTCAGTTGCGCGAAACTCTCATCACACTCTGAGGACCACACGAAAGGAACATCCTTCCCTGTCAGCTTCGTCATAGACTTAGCCAACTCGCGAAACCCTTGACGAACCGCCGATAATATCCTGCCAACCCAAGAAAACTCCGAATCTCAGTAGCATTCCTCGGCCTCGGCCAAGGAAATAGTAGCCAAATACGCCTCGCAACCCCTCTCGATCAGACGCTCCGCGTGCACAACCGAGATCACGAGACTCCCGGAAGTCGGTCTCACACCCTGATACACCAACTTCCCTTTCCCCTGGTCGAACTCGACTCGCCCTCGGTGACAGTCCAGATGCGCTCTGAATTTCTCGAGCCAATCCATGCCCAAGATGACATTGTACAGCTCCACGGAGCAGACAATCAAATCGGCAGCCATGGACTCTCCTGCTACCTGAACATCCACGTCTCGCACCCGATCGTGAATCCTCAGGAGCTTCCCTCCGGCAACCTCCACAAAACCCAAACTCACACCGGGCTCGCACCGAAGATTAGCCTTCTCGGCCAACTCTGGGGGAATCGAAGCAATGCGATGCTCCCGTGTCAAACAACACATGACACTCTACACCCCCAACACACAAGGTCCCTGCACATAAATATGTGCCGAGAACCTAAACACCCCGGCAAGCACGACATTCCCCATCACAGAATTAAACTTAGAGGAGTCTAAGAAAATACCTGTGATCGGCCTGGAACTCGGCTCCCCGGTCTCGGTGATGGAGTACACTCGAGGCGCTGATGCCACCTGCCTGACGAGCTGCACCACCGTGGTCTCAATCTGCCGCAATTGGGGACACTGAGGCCTGATGTGACCCGCCTCCTTGCAGTGATAGCACACTCGAGAATCCACTCGCACTCCGCCCTTCTGAGGACAGCTCGCCACTCGGTGATCCATGCTCCCACATCTAAAGCAACCCGGACCACCCCGACTACCTCTCGAAGCGCTCTCCCGCTTCCGCTTCCGCTTCTGTCCTTGCATCGGCTTACCGCCTCTGCTCGGACCGGACTGCTGCTGTACAGATCTCGCCTGAAAACTCGGTGTAACCGCTACCACCTCGTCCTTCAGACCCTCCTCAAGCAAAGCTGCAGTCTCAACCAACTCATCAACCGCGCAAAAAGCCCTCACCATGCAACGGTTCCTCAAGTCAACCCGAAGATCCCTCATGAATCTCTGCACACGGGCCGACTCACTCTCAACCGCTCGTCTAACATAAGACCCGAGCCGGTTGAACTCCACCTCATACTCGCGTACCGACCGATCCCCCTGAGTCAAACTCGCAGGCCTCGACTCTAACCGGTTGAACGCCTCCTGAGGGAAGTACTTGGAGTTAAACTCCTCCACAAAATCCGCCCAAGCCATCGCGGCCTGAACTCTCCGTGCTGCCACACCCCTCCACCAGAGATGTGCATCACCCTTCAGATAATGGACCGCAATGTCCACCTGGTATCCCGCGGGACACCTACTCGATAGGAAATTCCTCTCTATCCTCCTCAACCACGCATCATCGTCCTCAGGATTAGCACCTCCAACAAAGAACCCCGTGCCAATCCTCTGCATCTGCTCCATCATCCTCAGGTAGGATGGGAGCTCCTCAGCAACCGCAGCTGCCACCTGAGGCTGAGCCTCCACCACTACCGGAACCACATGAGTCTGAGCAGGTACCCTCTCTGGCAACCGCTCCAATAACCTCGACAATAGATCTGCTATGCGATCATCTCGGGCCCGAGCATCACCCGCTGCTACACACGCAGCACCCGCTAGAACACCAGCCCCACTGGCGCTCACGCCAGCCCCAACGGCACTCACACCGGCCGCACCCTCAGACCCCACCTGACTCGCACGCGAATCCTCGACCTGCTCCTCCGGCACACGGCCACGACCTCTACCACGCCCACTAGCCATCTGCACACGTGCAGAAGCACAGGCTAAGAAAATCAACAACAATCCTCACAATAAAGATACTCACCGTGGAATCTCACAAGGCTCGAAGATGATGATTCTAAGACCCCACATAACACCCAATCTATTCTAGAACCACCTAGGCTCCTAGAACCGTATGGGCTCCTAGAACCGCATAGGCTCTGATACCAAATTGTAACGACCGCATTTTTTTTTTTTTTTTTTAAACATTAATACAGTCATAAATAAACAACGCGGAAACAATACAAACACCAGTTCTACAGCTTACACCAGCCAACAGTTTTATAACAATAAAAGCAACAACAACAACAATAAAAACCCCGGGTCCTAATCATCCCCTCTTCACTGCCTCGATTCCACGATCACACTTATCTTTACCTGCATCGACAAAAGTGATGCATCAACATTTGGCTAACCAAACGCTGAGTGAGAGATCATCCTAACAACAGGATAAACAATAAGCACAAACAGCAACAATTATCAATACGCAGGATTAATTAACACCAATTAAAACTTCTAACACAATAGCAATTCATCACCATGAAAACTATACCAACGCCTAACAATTCTATCCCAAGAACTGTTAGACACACAGCCTGAAAGGCATACACCCAACACGCTTTCCAAGCACAAACCAACAACAGGTATCGATCGATACACCTCTGGTATCGATCGATGCCAAGACAACACGTGCCCACAGGCAACGACTGGTATCGATCGATACACTCCATGTATCGATCGATGCCACAGGCAACACATGCCCACAGACCACGACCAGTGTCGATCGATACACCCCTGGTATCGATCGACACCCACACAACTCGAGTCCACCGACAAGAGTCTAGTATCGATCGACACCCTCATGGTATCGATCGATACCCACCTGCAACTCACAACCTTCCGCGAAATCTAAACCCAGAAATCGCCAAGACCAACCACGAAAATCATCAATCAAGCTTAAACAAGCAACACACAAGCTTAATTGCTAACCTTTGGTCCCAACTCACCTTAAATCGGCTGGTTCGAGCTCTAGAAGACTTCACTCGCTTCCCACAAGCTCACGCCCAAAACCAAGACCAAACTCTTCCGATCTCTTCTTCAAGCTTCTCCCAAGCTCGAATCTCTCTCGATCTCACAAGATCCAAGCTTCACCAAGCTTTCTTCTCTCTCACGCTCTCTCACGCTCTTCTTCTCTCACTCTCTCCCTCTCTCGCGACCAAGACTTTTCTTTCCCAAAAGAATGGTTTCCACCCGTAAGAAGAGAAGAGGAAGAAGACTAATAAGGAGAAATCCCGACCGGTATCGATCGATACCCCCAGTATCGATCGATACTATCCGGAACAAACCTGAAATTAATTATTTCACCTAAATAATTAATCTCTCCGGAACGCGGGCGTTACAGCAGCAAGAACTGGAAGCAAATTTAAGTTTATGCTTCTAAAATGATTTTTCAATTGTGGTTTATCTTATATATATTCAAGTGCAGAATCGAACGCCATAATGAATACAATGTGTTCTTGTTCACGTTGGATATGGGACGAGATATCAGAAGCAGGGGAAAATATGAGATTTAACCATACTCATCCTCTTTTTGGGTTATTTTCTTTTCTTGGGATGATGTCAAATGGTTTGAGCAACAACAGTGATAGATAAAAAGAATATATCAAACTCTTTTTTTCCCTCCCTCTATAAGCTCTACTCAATACCTATAACCTACGGCTATTAGTAGCTGGAAAATGTCAAAATCCTGAGGGTTTCGGATAACCCTAGAACAAGCCTATTGGGTCAAGTTGATGGAACCTCTAAGACCACTTGGGTATACATGAAGCAAGCTCGAGTTCGAACCTCCTGCTTCGAGGTTTATGCCAAATCTTGCACATTACATATTATTCGTACGACTTATTAGGGGTGGGCACTTCGGTTTGTGGTCTGGTTTCGGTTCAGTTTTTTTGGTTTTTTGGTTTTATAAAAATTCAAACCATATAAAAACCATATATATTTCGATTTGGTACGGTTCGGTATTTAACGATTTTTGGTTTATCGGTTTTATAAAAAATGAAACCATTTAAAATCCATATGCAATTTTGGCTCGGTTCGATTTGGTTCGGTTACGGTTTTTAGTTTGGTTCATAACTTTTGATAAGGCTCATACAATAAGCAAAAATAAAAAGAATGTATAAATAATATATTAAGCTAATAAGTAGGCATACTAATAAGTGGAAAAACAAAAAGAATTTAAAGACTAGAATCCAAATCAAATTGTTCGTAAATCCAAATCATCAATAAAAATCAAGACTAAAAAAACCTTGAAAATATATGAAAAGAAGAAAATTCAGATTCTTATCATTGTCATCAGCCACGATTGTTCGTCTCCTCATGTTGCTTATGAATATCTGATCAACAAAATTAACAACAAATAAACAATGAAATTATCTATATTTACATACGATCTAAATATATTATAATGTATTTTAAGACTATGAAGGAATAATGAATACGTATTTTTTTATGTCTAAACCTTGAATTATTGGTGAGATTCGAAACTATAAAACCTAAAACGTACATAAATAATGAATTATGAACAAATTTCAGATGAGGAAAGTAAATACTTTCAAAACGTGCATACGTAATCTAACACGAGATTGAACAATAATTAGAAAACAAACACAGAAAGAGAATAAATTAGATACCTAAAACTAGAAGATGAGTTATGAAGAAGAAGATACGATTATTAGAGGAACCACCCACATGCCACAATCACATTTTGTTCTGTTTTGTACGAGGATGGGTTTTCTTATTTTATAGATTTTGTTTTTAAGTCTTAAATTTTAACTCTTAAACTAACTCCGAAGATGTTGGCAACTCAACTAAAAAACAAGAATGGATAAATGATAAATCTAAACTAAACCAAAAAAATATAAAGCTATATAAAATTAATCTAAAATGTAAAAACCGAAAAAACCATTCGGTTTTACAGTTTTAAACCAAACCAAACCGAAACCGAACTCTTAACAAAAATGATAACCAAATGGGTTTTTAAGTTACACCATAACCAAACCATATGATTTATTTCAGTTTGGTTCGGTTTTTTCGGTTACATTTTTTTTGCCCACCGCTACGACTTACTACACAGTTTCTCACTCCTTTCTCTGGACGCATCAAAACAGTAACACCTAATTAAATTTTCTCACTCCTTTTTTATGGCATTGAAGTTGGTCGAGCTTAGATTAACAACGGAGACTGCGTCTTTTTCCCAAAAATAAAATATGGTGCAGACTATAGGAAAGCTCCATGGAAAAAAAAATCTGAAAACTAGGTCACAGATCATTTCATTCTTTTGTTGACAAAATCATATATTTAAAGTATGGGAACAACAAAAGCATATATTTAAAGTATTTATCAAATAGAATAATTGTCCTCATTGACTATCTTAAATCATTAACAGAAAACAAAAAAAAAGTATAAATACAGAGAGAATAAGACTTACCTTCAGATATGTTAGACTTTAGTTTAAAGGATTATAAAGTATTCATAAAATATTTAAATTGTAACACATTTCACAATCTAAATAAAAATTTCCAAATAAAATCGAAAAAATAGAAAATAACAAAATCAATTCTAAAGAATAGAAATAGAAAATATCATATATTTAAAGTATTTATCAAATAGAATAATTGGCCTCATTGACTATCTTAAATCATTCACAGAAAAAATAGTATAAATACAGAGAGAACAAGACATACCTTCCGATATGTTAGACTTTAGTTTAAGGGACTATAAAGTATTCATAATGTGTGACTCATTGTCATTTCATATGATATTTAGTGTTATATTCATGTTTTTTCTCTTTGGTGGTATTTGTGAGGCATATACGCATGTATCGGTGGACATCATCAATGATATTGGTTCAAACATTCAACTGGGACTACACTGCAAATCGAAGAACAAAGATCTCGGATCACAATCTTTAAGTTATCATCAACACTGGGGATTTAGAGAATCTTTTAACTTTTGGGGAACGACTCTGTTTTATTGTCATTTTCAATGGGGAAGTCAGTCTAAATGGTTTGATATTCTTGAGGTTGCCAGAGATGAACTTACATGTGAATATCATCCGTGTGTTTGGAGTATAAGACCTAGTGGCCCATGTAGATTAACGGGTCAAGAAAAATGTTTCCCATGGAATATTGATCAGTATTGAAAAACGTGGTAACAAGATGTTATATTGTTATGATCATCTCTTTGTATTTTAGCTATCAGATATCTTTTATGATGTCCAAATCATCTCCTTTATATAAAAGTGATTGGTTTGGAGGCCTCTCAGGGCATCCACATGAGCAAAAATATTGTAAAAAATAATCCTCCAATAAAAACACTAGAACACGCCAAGTAATTTAAAATCTTCGTAAGCAAAAAACCTACAAAGCCTTCATGCATTAAAACCCATATTTGACTGACAAAAACCTTAATGGACACCAAAAGACAACACTTATAATTGCAAAGATTTATTAAGGTTAATTACCATTTACCATGACTCTCTATATTCTTTTCTATCTATCGAACTCATGCGGGAGCCCAAGTTACATCTGACCGCGAAGGACTTTCATTGTTGTTTCAACCTGTGATTTATAAATAGCTTCAGCACAAAATATGAAACGGTCTCTCCAACGCATAAATGGTTGAGGGTTCGCGGATAACCCCAATTTTTATCCCTCTCCTGTTTGTTCATTCTTTCATTTCTCTGTTTTTGAACTAATTACTCAGCTTCCAAATTTGCTTATTTGTTTTGCGTAAGTTTGTATCTCGTTTTCCCTGTCTCTAGATTCTTTCTTAGGTCTCGCAATGCGTAGTTTCATATGATCTAATATACCATGACATTTTTTTTCCTCTAAATAGCTACAAATCCTTTTGGCCAGTAACCTATATTTTGTGATTTTTAATATATTTTAAGTTTTCAACGAGTGGGTTAAATCATTTAGAGACCTCATTCATGCTATGAATTTGCAGTAGCTATCAAACACCACTATAATATTGATCTTTATTGCTTAGACATTGTCATTTTTGTAACCTGATCTATGCTTAGACATTGTCATTTTTGCAGACGTAGCGATAAAAAAAACACACACCTTTTTGTTTTTTTTTGTATACTACTGTAACGCCCGCGTTCCGGAAAAATTAAATTAATTAAATTAATTGATTTAATTGTTTCGGAATTTTCCTTCGGGTTTTGAGCCTTAGACAAATCTGGAGAAATTAATTATTGGGAGAAATAATTAATTCGGGTTTGTTCCGGGGGTGTCATAAACCGATTCAGAAGTTGTGGGGTTTTTCTCAAAGTTTAGTCTTTTTCTTGTCTTCTTCTTCCTCTCATCTCTTGCGTAGAAACCAGATCTTGGAAAAGAGAAGAAGATTGGTCGCGAGAGAGAGAGAGAGAGAGAGAGAGAGAGAGGGAGAGCGTGAGAGAGAGGTGAAGCTTGGTGAAGCTTGGGTCTTGCGAGATCGATCGAAGCTTGAAGAAGAGGTTGGCGGCCTGGGTTTGTGCGTGAGCTTGGGAGGTCTTCTTGAGCTTGGGGAAGTCTCTAGAGCTCAATCCATCGTGTCTAAGGTGAGTTGTGACCAAAGGCTAGCATTTAAGCTGTGTGAAGCTTGTTCTTCTTGTTGATTTCGCAACTCTTGCTTGCTTCTTGGTTGTTGATTTCGCGATTCATGCTCGTCCTTCTTGTTGTTGATTCGCGACTCACACTTGTTCTTCTTGCGGCCGGTTTGCGATTTCCGCTTGCTCTTCTTGTTGATTGTTTCGCGATTCATGCTGGTTCCCTTGTTGCTGTTTCGCGATCCATGCTCGTTCATGTTGTTGTTGTTTCGCGGTTCTTGTTGTCTTCTTGGTTGTTGGTTCCGCGACCCGAGTTGTCTCTTGTGGACTGATCCGAGCTTGTCTCTCGTGAGTGATCCGAACTTGTTCTTGTTGTGCTTGTTTTGCGATCCCTTGCTCGCTCTCTTGGTTGTGGATTTGCGATTCCGAGTGGTTTCCTGTGTTGTTGTTTGCGATCCGAGAAAGCTTAGCGGGAGTTGGATCGTTAAGCTGGTGTTCGGGTTATTCTTGGATTGCTAATTGCGTTGGGTTTCCTTTTAATGGTGATTAATTGTGTTGGGCTTTCCTTTAATTTGTGATTAATTGCGATTAATTGTTAAGCTTGTGTTGGGTTTCCTTTATTGTGATTAATTGCGATTAATTGTTAAGCTTGAGTTGGTTATTCATTTATTTGGCGTAATTGTTAATTGTTGATTATTGTGCTTATTGGTAGCCTGTTGTTGGGATGATCAATCTCACTCAGCATTTGGTTAGCCAAATGTTGATGCATCACTTTTGTCGATGCAGGTAAAGATAAGGCGTGATCGTGGAATCGAGGCAGTGAAGAGGGGATGATTAGGACCCGGGGGTTTGTTGTTGTTGTTGTCTTTGCTTTTGACGTTATAGAACTGCTAGTTGGTATGAACTGTAGAACTTGGTTTGTTCTCGTATTTGCGTTGTTTAATTATTGTGTGATTTTATAAAAAAAAAAAAAAAATTTTGAGTGCGGTCGTTTCATTTTGGTATCAGAGCCCTTACGGTTCTAGGAGCCTAGGTGGTTCTAGAATAAATTGGGTATTGTGTGGGGGTCTTAGAATCATCCTCTTCGAGCCTTGTGAGATTCCACGGTGAGTATCTTTATTGTGATGATTGTGTTTAGTTTTCTTAGCTTGTGCTTCTGCACGTGTGCAGATGGTTAGAGGGCGCGGTAGGGGTCGTGGCCTTGGTAGAGGTCGTGGCCGTGTGCCGGCGGAGCAGGTCGAGGATTCGCGTGCGAGTCAGGTTGGGTCTGAGGGTGCGGCCGAAGTGAGTGCCGTTGGGGCTGGTGTGAGCGTCAGTGTGGCTGGTGTTCCAGCGGGCGCTGCGGGTGTAGCAGCGGGTGATGCTCGTGCCCGAGATGATCGCATAGCGGATCTGTTGACGAGGTTGTTGGAGCGGTTACCAGAGAGGGTACCGGCTCAGGTTCCTGTGGCTCCGGTGGTGGTGGAGGCTCAGCCTCAGGCGGCAGCTGCGGTTGCTGAGGAGGTCCCATCCTATCTAAGGATGATGGAGCAGATGCTGAGGATTGGCACGGGGTTCTTTTCTGGAGGTGCTAATCCGGAGGAAGCTGATGCGTGGTTGAGGAGGATAGAGAGGAATTTCCTCTCGAGTAGGTGTCCTGCGGGGTACCAGGTGGACATTGCGGTCCATTTTCTGGAGGGTGATGCGCATCTCTGGTGGAGGGGTGTGGCAGCACGGAGAGCGCAGGCCGCGATGGCTTGGGCGGATTTTGTGGAGGAGTTTAACTCCAAGTTCTTTCCTCAGGAGGCGTTCCACCGGTTAGGGTCGAGGCTTGCGAGTTTGACTCAGGGGGATCGGTCGGTACGCGAGTATGAGGTGGAGTTTGTCCGGCTCGGGTCTTTTGTTAGGCGAGCGGGTGAGAGTGAGTCGGCCCGTGTGCAGAGATTCTTGATGGGTCTTCGGGTTGACTTGAGGAACCGTTGCATGGTGAGGTCCTTTCGCACGGTGGATGAGTTGGTTGAGACTGCAGCTTTGCTTGAGGAGGGTCTGAAGGACGAGGTGTTAGTGGCTACACCGCGTTTTCAGGCGAGATCGGTACAGCCGCAGTCCGGTTCGAGCAGAGGCAGTAGTAAGCCGACGCAAGGACAGAAGCGGAAGCGGGAGAGCGCTTCGAGTAGTAGTCGGGGTGGTCCGGGTTGCTTTGGTTGTGGGAGCATGGATCACCGAGTGGCGAGCTGTCCTCAGAAGGGCGGGGCGCGAGTGGATACTCGAGTGTGCTATCACTGCAAGGAGGCGGGGCACATCAGGCCTCAGTGTCCCCAGTTGCGGCAGAGGGAGACCTCGGTAGTGCAGCCTCTCAGGCAGGTGGCATCAGCGCCTCGAGTGTACTCCATCACCGAGACCGGCGAGCCGAGTTCCAGGCCGATCACAGGTATTTTCTTAGACTCATCTAAGTTTAATTTTGTGTTGGGGAATGTCGTGCTCGTCGGGGTGTTAAGGTTCTCGGCACATGTATATGTGCAGGGACCTTGTGTGTTGGAGGTGTAGAGTGTCATGTGTTGTTTGACACAGGAGCATCGCATTGCTTCGTTTCCCCGGAGTTGGCCGAGAAGGCTAATCTCCGGAGCGAGCCCGGTGTGAGTTTGGGTTTCGTGGAGGTCGCCGGGGGGAAGCTCCTGAGGATTCACGGTCGGGTGCGAGACGTGGATGTTCAGGTAGAAGGAGAGTCCATGGCTGCCGATTTGATTATCTGCTCAGTGGAGCTGTACGATGTCATCTTGGGCATGGATTGGCTCGGGAAGTTCAGGGCGCATCTGGACTGTCACCGAGGGCGAGTTGAGTTCGACCAGGGGAAAGGGAAGTTGGTGTATCAGGGCGTGAGACCGACTTCCGGGAGTCTCGTGATCTCGGTTGTGCACGCGGAGCGTCTGATCGAGAGAGGTTGCGAGGCGTATTTGGCTACCATTTCCTTGCCGGAGGCCGTCGGAGAGGCTAGGGTTCAGGATATTCGAGTGGTTCGTGAGTTCCAGGATGTGTTCCAGTCGTTGCAGGGGTTGCCACCATCTAGGTCGGATCCCTTCACGATCGAGTTGGAACCGGGAACGGCACCGATATCCAGGGCTCCTTACAGGATGGCTCCCGCAGAGATGGCAGAGCTGAAGAAGCAGCTGGAGGAGTTGTTGAGTAAGGGATTTATTCGTCCGAGTTCTTCACCGTGGGGAGCGCCAGTGTTGTTCGTGAAGAAGAAGGACGGGAGTTTTCGGTTGTGTATCGATTATCGGGGACTCAACCGAGTCACAGTGAAGAACAGGTATCCTCTTCCGCGGATTGATGAGTTGTTGGATCAGTTGAGAGGGGCTACTTGGTTCTCCAAGATTGACTTGGCGTCGGGTTATCATCAGATTCCCATCGATGAGGTAGATATCCGGAAGACGGCTTTCAGATCTCGTTATGGTCACTACGAGTTTGTGGTGATGCCATTTGGGTTGACTAATGCACCGGCTGCATTTATGAGATTGATGAACAGCGTTTTCCAGGAGTATCTAGATGAGTTCGTGATTATCTTTATCGATGACATCTTGGTGTATTCGAGGAGCCGGGAGGAGCATGAGGTTCATCTGCGTGTGGTTCTTTCGAGGCTGCGGGAACAGAAGTTATTTGCTAAGTTGAGCAAGTGTAGCTTCTGGCAGCGGGAGATCGGTTTTCTGGGTCACATTGTCTCTGCGGAGGGAGTGTCGGTAGATCCAGGGAAGATCCAGGCCATTAGTACTTGGCCGAGGCCAAGGAATGCCACCGAGATTCGGAGTTTTCTTGGGTTGGCAGGGTATTATCGGCGGTTCGTCAAGGGTTTTGCGAGTTTGGCTAAGCCTATGACGAAGCTAACAGGGAAGGATGTTCCTTTCGTGTGGTCCTCAGAGTGTGAGAGGAGTTTCGCAGGGCTGAAGGCCATGTTGTCTAGTACTCCAGTATTGGCGTTACCTGAGTCGGGTGAGCCTTACGTGGTGTACACCGATGCGTCGGGAGTGGGTCTGGGTTGTGTGTTGATGCAGCGGGGGAAGGTTATTGCCTATGCTTCGCGGCAGCTGCGGAAGCATGAGGGCAACTACCCTACCCACGACTTGGAGATGGCTGCAGTGGTTTTTGCATTAAAGATTTGGAGATCTTATCTTTATGGCGGAAAGGTGCAGGTGTTCACAGATCATAAGAGCTTGAAGTACATTTTCACTCAGCCTGAGTTGAATTTGATGCAGAGGCGCTGGATGGAGCTAGTGGCCGACTATGATCTGGAGATAGCTTACCATCCTGGTAAGGCTAATCTGGTTGCGGATGCGTTGAGTCGAAAGCGGGTGGCTTTGGCTCGGGAGCTCGAGGTAGAGTCCTTGGTGAGCGAGATTAGCACATTGCGCTTATGTGTTGTATCTCAGGAACCTTTGGGCTTGGAGGCGGCTAACCAGGCAGATCTTTTGAGCAGGGTTCGGTTGGCTCAGGGAAAAGATGAGGGTTTGGTTAAGGCTTCGAGAGCAGAGGGTTCTGAGTATCAGGTATCTGCGAACGGCACTATCCTTGTTAGTGGGAGGGTATGCGTACCTTTGGATGAGGATTTGCGGCGAGAGATCCTGAGCGAGGCTCATTCGAGTATGTTTGCGATTCATCCCGGAGCGACTAAGATGTACCGCGATCTCAAGCGCTATTATCATTGGGTCGGGATGAAGAAGGATGTGGCTAACTGGGTTGCTTCGTGCAACGTGTGCCAGTTAGTGAAGGCGGAGCACCAGGTCCCGAGTGGTTTGTTGCGGAGTTTACCCATTCCAGAGTGGAAGTGGGATATGATCACGATGGATTTCGTGGTGGGATTACCAGTTTCTCGGACCAAGGATGCTATTTGGGTCATCGTCGATCGATTGACCAAGTGTGCGCGTTTTCTGGCCATTAAGAAGACCGATGGGGCGGCAGTTTTGGCTAGGAAGTACGTGCAGGAGATTGTGAGACTGTATGGAGTACCGGTGAGTATCGTTTCGGACCGGGACCCTAAGTTCACATCGGAGTTCTGGAAGGCGTTTCAGGCAGAGATGGGCACGAAGGTGCACTTGAGCACGGCGTATCATCCTCAGACAGATGGGCAGTCCGAGCGGACCATTCAGACTTTGGAGGATTTGTTGAGGATGTGCGTGCTGGATTGGGGTGGTCATTGGGTGGATCACTTGAGCTTGGTTGAGTTTGCGTATAACAATAGTTACCAGGCGAGTATTGGCATGGCTCCATATGAGGCTCTGTATGGGAGGCCCTGTCGTACCCCCTTGTGTTGGACCCAAGTGGGGGAGAGGAGCACTTTGGGTGCGAGTTTTGTTCAGGAAACTACAGAGAAGATCCGGATTTTGAAGCTGAACATGAAAGAGGCCCAGGATCGGCAAAAGAGTTATGCTGATAAGAGGCGGAAAGAGCTTGTGTTCGAGGTGGGAGATAGTGTGTATCTCAAGATGGCTTTGCTGAGAGGGCCGAACAGGTCCATTGTTGCGACTAAGTTGAGTCCGAGGTATATGGGACCGTTCCGGATTGTAGAGCGTGTTGGACCGGTAGCGTATCGGTTGGAGTTACCCGCGGTTATGCAAGCTTTTCATAAGGTGTTCCATGTGTCGATGCTGAAGAAGTGTTTGCATAGGGGTGACGAGGTATTGGCTGAGATTCCGCCAGATCTCCAGCCCAATATGACCGTTGAGGCGAGACCTTTGAGAGTTCTCGAGCGGAGGGTCAAGGAGCTTCGTCGGAAGAAGATTCCGATGATGCGAGTTCTGTGGGACTGTGGCGGTGTTCAGGAGGAAACTTGGGAGCCAGAGGCTAGGATGGAAACGAGGTTCCAGAAGTGGTTCCAGAAGCAAGCTGCGGCTTGAGTTCCATCGAGAGGTTCCAGTTTCGGTTGTAGCTGTATGCTATGTATGTTTTCATTTTGTATTGCCGTTGTGTAGAACGATGTTACATTATGATGTGTAATAAGATGAGTATTTCTTATTAGTGACTTGTGAGTCGCGGGTTGCATTGCGTGTCTTAGTTACGCTTGTTCGGGAAAATGAGTCGAGTGACGAGACCGGGTTATTTCACTTAACGGTTCTATGTGGTGGGTTGGATTGCAGGCGTATGGTACTTGTTTGTTTTATTACGTTTGTATTGATGACTTACTGCAGAGAGTTGTTGGGTGTTAAGGATAGCCTAGTCGTAGTTGTCTTGACAAGTTTTTCTAAAGCAAGCCGACACTGGAAGGTGCGCAAGGGAGGTGCGATGGCCGGGTTATTGGTCATGCACGGCAGATATTCCGGGTATGGAGTATAGTTCAGTCGAGATGCTTAGAGGTATGTGATTTATTGCTCGTTGGGAGGACTGGTTCCTCCGGTGCCGATAGCTCGCAGGACTGTGTGTCCTGGGAGTGTGAGTGGCGATGTACCCAGTCTCGGGAAATTTATAGCCTAGAGTGATACGTGATACCGTGGATTCGTAAGGAGTATGTCCCAGACGTGGGATATATTACCTAGAATTGAGTGGTATGGGGTATTGGGACTCTTGTAGGTTATATTACCGAGTGGAGTGGTACGGCATATACCTAGAACCCGGAGATGCTGCGGTGTCTTGGGTGATATGGTATGGTGGATGTCCTGCGGGATATGGCTGATGCTCGGAACTCAGAGATGCTGCGGTGTCTTGAGTAATGGGGTTGGCCGGTGTTTGAGCAATAAGTACATATGATGCCGCGGTGTTATAAGCATAGGGACTGAATGGGAAACCTCGGAGGTTGGTATTGGACCTCGTGTGAGTATTGAGATGGTCGGGTTTGGCCAAAGGTTGTGTAATCGTTGCGACGATAAGGTTCATTGGAGATGAACGGTTCATGGGAAATGAACGGTATCGAAGATTCGAGGGCGAATCTATGTTAGTGGGGGAGAATTGTAACGCCCGCGTTCCGGAAAAATTAAATTAATTAAATTAATTGATTTAATTGTTTCGGAATTTTCCTTCGGGTTTTGAGCCTTAGACAAATCTGGAGAAATTAATTATTGGGAGAAATAATTAATTCGGGTTTGTTCCGGGGGTGTCATAAACCGATTCAGAAGTTGTGGGGTTTTTCTCAAAGTTTAGTCTTTTTCTTGTCTTCTTCTTCCTCTCATCTCTTGCGTAGAAACCAGATCTTGGAAAAGAGAAGAAGATTGGTCGCGAGAGAGAGAGAGAGAGAGAGAGAGAGAGGGAGAGCGTGAGAGAGAGGTGAAGCTTGGTGAAGCTTGTGTCTTGCGAGATCGATCGAAGCTTGAAGAAGAGGTTGGCGGCCTGGGTTTGTGCGTGAGCTTGGGAGGTCTTCTTGAGCTTGGGGAAGTCTCTAGAGCTCAATCCATCGTGTCTAAGGTGAGTTGTGACCAAAGGCTAGCAT
This sequence comes from Eutrema japonicum, assembly GCA_030161315.1. Lineage (NCBI taxonomy): Eukaryota > Viridiplantae > Streptophyta > Magnoliopsida > Brassicales > Brassicaceae > Eutrema > Eutrema japonicum. The sequence continues at coordinate 52,972,355 of BSQW01000011.1, forward strand.
TTAAGCTGTGTGAAGCTTGTTCTTCTTGTTGATTTCGCAACTCTTGCTTGCTTCTTGGTTGTTGATTTCGCGATTCATGCTCGTCCTTCTTGTTGTTGATTCGCGACTCACACTTGTTCTTCTTGCGGCCGGTTTGCGATTTCCGCTTTCTCTTCTTGTTGATTGTTTCGCGATTCATGCTGGTTCCCTTGTTGCTGTTTCGCGATCCATGCTCGTTCATGTTGTTGTTGTTTCGCGGTTCTTGTTGTCTTCTTGGTTGTTGGTTCCGCGACCCGAGTTGTCTCTTGTGGACTGATCCGAGCTTGTCTCTCGTGAGTGATCCGAACTTGTTCTTGTTGTGCTTGTTTTGCGATCCCTTGCTCGCTCTCTTGGTTGTGGATTTGCGATTCCGAGTGGTTTCCTGTGTTGTTGTTTGCGATCCGAGAAAGCTTAGCGGGAGTTGGATCGTTAAGCTGGTGTTCGGGTTATTCTTGGATTGCTAATTGCGTTGGGTTTCCTTTTAATGGTGATTAATTGTGTTGGGCTTTCCTTTAATTTGTGATTAATTGCGATTAATTGTTAAGCTTGTGTTGGGTTTCCTTTATTGTGATTAATTGCGATTAATTGTTAAGCTTGAGTTGGTTATTCATTTATTTGGCGTAATTGTTAATTGTTGATTATTGTGCTTATTGGTAGCCTGTTGTTGGGATGATCAATCTCACTCAGCATTTGGTTAGCCAAATGTTGATGCATCACTTTTGTCGATGCAGGTAAAGATAAGGCGTGATCGTGGAATCGAGGCAGTGAAGAGGGGATGATTAGGACCCGGGGGTTTGTTGTTGTTGTTGTCTTTGCTTTTGACGTTATAGAACTGCTAGTTGGTATGAACTGTAGAACTTGGTTTGTTCTCGTATTTGCGTTGTTTAATTATTGTGTGATTTTATAAAAAAAAAAAAAAAATTTTGAGTGCGGTCGTTTCAACTACTGTCGCTGAGGTATAAACCGACGACTCGGACGAAGTAATTTCTAAAAGAAGCAAAAATAAAATGAATGTATAAATAATATATTAAGCTAATAAATAGGCATAATAATAAGTGAAAAAACAAAAAGAATTCAAAGACTAGAATTCAAATCAAATTGTTCGTAACTCCAAATCATCAATAAAAATCAAGACTAAAAAAACCTAGAAAATATATGAAAAGAAGAAAATTCAGATTCTTATCATCGTCATCAGCCACGATTGTTCGTCTCCTCATGTTGCTTATGAATCTCTGATCAACAAAATTAACAACAAATAAACATTGAGAATTAACTATATTTACATACGATCTAAATATATTATAATGTATTTTAAGACTATGAAGGAATAATGAATACGTATTTTTTATGTCTAAACCTTGAATTATTGGTGAGATTAGAAACTGTAAAACCTAAAACGTACATACATCATGAATTATGAACAAATTTCAGATGAGGAAAGTGAATACTTTCAAAACGTGCATACGTAATCAAACACGATATTGAACAATAATTAGAAAACAAACACATAAAGAGAATAAATTAGATACCTAGAACTAGAAGATGAGTTATGAAGAAGAAGATACGATTATTAGAGGAACCACCCACAGGCCACAACCACATTTTGGTTTGTTTTGTACTAGGGTTTAGGATTTTCTTATTTTATAGATTTTGGTTTTAAGTATTAAATTTTAACTCTTAAACTAACTCCGAAGCTATTGGCAACTAAACCAAAAAACAAGAATGGATAAATGATAAATCTAAACTAAACCAAAAAATATAAAGCTATATAAAATTAATCTAAAATGTAAAAACTGAAAATACCATTCGGTTTTACGGTTTTAAAACAAACCAAACCGAAACCGAACTCTTAACAAAAATGATAACCAAATGGGTTTTTAGGTTACACCATAACCAAACCATATGATTTATTTCAGTTTGGTTCGGTTCGGTTTTTTCGGTTACGGTTTTTTTGCCCACCGCTACGACTTACTACACAGTTTCTCACTCTTTTCTTTGGACGCATCAAAACAGTAACACCTAATGAAATTTTCTCACTCCTTTTTTATTGCATTGAAGTTGGTCAAGCTTAGATTAACAACGGCGACTGAGTCTTTTTTCCAAAAACAAAATATGGTGCAGACTATAGGAAAGCTCCATGGAAAAAACAATTCTGAAAATTAGGTCACGGATCATTTCATTCTTTTGTTGACAAAATCATATAATTAAAGTATGGGAGCAACAAAATCATATATTTAAAGTATTTATCAAATAGAATAATTTCTCTCATTGACTATCTTAAATCATTCACAGAAAAAAAATAGTATAAATACAAGGAAAATAAGACTTAACTTCAGATATGTTAGACTTTAGTTTAAGGGACTATAAAGTACTCATAAAATATTTGAATTGTAAAACATTTCACAATCTAAATAAAAAATTTCCAAATAAAATCGAAAAAATAGAAAATAACAAATCAATTCTAAAGTATAGAAATAGAAAAATATCATATATTTAAAGTATTTATCAAATAGAATAATTGGCCTCATTGACTATCTTAAATCATTCACAGAAAAAAAAATAGTATAAATACAGGGAGAATAAGACTTAACTTCAGATATGTTAGACTTTAGTTTAAGGGACAATAAAGTATTTATAAAATATTTAAATTGTAGCACATCTCACAATCTAAATAAAAATTTCCAAATAAAATCGAAAAATAGAAAATAACAAAATCAATTCTAAAGTTTAGAAATAGAAAAATATCATATATTTAAAGTATTTATCAAATAGAATAATTGGCCTCATTGACTATCTTAAATCTTTCACATAAAAAAAATAGTATAAATACAGGGAGAATAAGACTTAACTTCAGATATGTTATAATTTAGTTAAAGGGACTATAACGTATTCATAATGTGTGGCTCATCGTCATTTCACATGATAATTAGTGTTATATTCATGTTTTTTCTCTTTGGTGGTCTTTGTGAGGCTTATTTACGCATGTATCGGTGGACATCATCAATGATATTGTTTTTTTTAAGCACACCTTTTTGTTTAAGCACACCTTTTTGTTTTTTTAATAGCAAAACACACCTTTTTCTCATCATCATTTAAGCACACCTTTTTGTTTTTTTAATAGCAACACACCTTTTTGTTTTTTTTTCTGTATACTACTGTCGTTGGGGTTGAAACCGACGACTCGGACGAAGTAATTTCTAAAAGACGCCACAAAAACCAGCGACATATTTTGGTTGTCTTAAAATACTCCAGCGATCGACACCGGAGACGATTTTATGTCAGTGTGGTGTTAAAAGAGACAAATAAAAAAGAGTGTTTTTTTTAAGTAGCCGAAATTAGAACTATTTTAATAGAAATTTGAAGTTAAGAAACTGTGTTAAAAACTTCTGTTTTTGCTGCTTTATTAGGGGTTCTTAAAAAAATATAATAATTTTGTTTTATTTTAAATAGAGTTTATTTTTTTAATTAAACATAGTTGACATAAAAACATAACATTTTAAAACGAAGAGGGCAAATATTTCCTTTTGGCTTAGTATAATAAAGTTGGTCGAGCTTAGAATAACAACTGGAGACTGAGTCTTTTTTCCAAAAACAAAATATGGTGATTCTGTAGCGTTACGTTGAACTATTAAAGCAAAATCCCGTCAGGTTCATGGATTAAGTAGTTCACACTTTCATGTTCACCAACCTCTTCATATCATTACTATATCATATTGCGTAATGCATTTAATTTTGATTATTTTCTACTTTGAACCTCCAATTCCGTCAATATACAGTTCAATTCTTGTTTTCTTATGGCAAATTTGGGCTGTTATATATATATATATATATATATATATATATATATATATATATATATGTCTGATGGATCGTTGCGTTAATTATCTTCTCCTACAGCTTCTTAAGAAGTCAAATGGATCAAGAGTGGCAGACCAAACAATTAGAAAATCATCATAACGGTGGTCTCTTTGACTTCGAACTGCGGTCGGTGGACATCATCAATGATATTGATTTAATTAATGTTCAATTGGGAGTACACTGCAAATCGAAGAACAAATATCTTGGATCCTACACTACGGTCTACGGATTTAGAGAATCTCTTAACTTTTGGGGCACGATTCTATTTTTTTCAGGAATGGGAAAATCAGTCTAGATGGTTCGATATTCTTGTATTTTATAGAGAAAGAGAACTATGTGAACATCGTCCGTCTGTTTGGAGTATAAGACCTAGTGGTCCATGTAGATTAATGAGCCATTAAAAATGTTTCCCAAATTGATCAGTGTTGAAAAAGTTGCAACAAGATTTCATATTTATGAGATAAAAAATAAATTGTTTTTTTTTTGAAAATATGAATAGTTTATCTTATCTCGTATATGCTCTGATAAAAAATAAAGTTTATTTTTGGATAAAATTTTGCGTTAATTTAAAATTCGGTAGTACGCGGATTGAGATATATATAAAAAATTCGCTTTGATTTGGTAATCCCTTACAGATATAAAATTTTATTGCAATTCAATTTGAATATATAATTTATTATAATTAGACTTGAAAATGAAATTTAATATGATTTGAATTTGAATATACAAAATAAATGGTAATCTCAAAACAATTTAATCCATTTTGAATTCGAATATGGAATTCGTCACATGAATATTCATTAATACGTGTGCGTTTGATGAGACCATTAACATCAAACTATATTAGCATCAAACTATATAAAATAAAAATATAGTTTGATGAGACTATTAGCATCAAACGGTACTATCTAAGCTTTATATCTCGATAATCTTAGCACATGTGTGTGAACTATATTATACGTTTTATATCTCAATAATCATAATAGCAATAATATCAAAGCTAGATTTTAGATTATAATTTGAATTTGAATATACAAAAATTTGTATGAAATGAAATATAACTAAGATATTTTGCAAAAATAAAATGACCAAGTAAACATGAAACTTGTAAGAATAATATTTGTCACAATAATAAAACAAATAAATCTCAAAAATAAAATTTATAACCCCATGAAACGAAGCAATATAATTAAAAAAACTCAAAAATATTTTTATTTATTTTAAAAATGAGATAACTTAGAAACTAATATTGATTTAACATTTTATATAAAATTTCATAATGAAATTTATATGATTATTCATAAGTTTAATGTGTAATGACATGAATGTAATTATTCTAGTAAGTTAAACCTTTTTTGAAAAAATCTATTGAGAAGCTATGTGATGATGACACATCAGCATGACACAATTGTAAATCGCATGTCAAGTCAATAATTTTTTTAACAATTTTTCTCAATTAATATATTGGGGATATGGCAAAGAGCCAACCATTGTTTTACATAGAAGTAGTAAATGAAAGTTCCACATTAAAAATCTAAATGAACCAATGAAATTAAAATCAAGCCCAAATTGATAAAAGCCCAAGCGAATGATAAGGAAGATGACAGTTACAAGTTTATTCATATGTTGCTTATGTTTTACTTTTATTTTGCTTATTTTTGAACATTTTTATCAATTGTTTTTTTTTCCTCTCGGATCAGATAGTTCTTATTAGCAGTAGATTATTTATTCGTTATGAAACTCAAATATATACATGTATACATTGTAACGTTATAATGAGTACGTATAGATAATTTATACCTAGATTTGATCTTCAAATATTATTAGATTGTTATGTAGGACCGCTTACATATTATCTTAAATGCAAACGACATTTGTTAGCTTCTTTGTCAGATTCCTAAACTATATATTAAAATCTACCAGAAACAGAAAAACAATAAAGGATGCAAACTAAATTTGATCAACTGAAAGTCGACGATCCGGAAAATCAGTGAAGGGAGAACCACACCTGTATGATAACGCTTGCAGCTCAACTTAAACATTATCAGAAGTTTCTTGAGTCGGAGCATTCGTTTTCTCCGTTAGTGGTGGTGGTGACAACGAGGTTTGTTCACCCATTTTCCCCCAAAGAAGAAGAGAGATGCCAAGTATAATCACGAAAGCACCAATTATCCTGTTTCAGTAAGAAGCAACAAAGAAATATGAGTTGAGAGGACCATTATATGATACTGATACTTTGTTTGATTCTCAATTTCTTACCTACCCACAAACATTTGCTCGTAGAGTACAACCGAGCTAATGAGTGTCGTGACAATCAGATTGATTGGGTTGAAGATGCTCACGAAGACTGGACCCTTCTTCTTTACCATCCAGCCAACGAAGTGAACTGTTACTGCTGAGAAGAATCCCTTGTACAATGTGGAAGTCAATGAGACACTGATCACTGCGAAATATATAATAAACCGAACAAAAAGATTCTCTTGATTCAACTCAACTTAACCCATACAGAGATGTTAACATTGTTACATCAAGTCGGATTTTCCAAGCTTTCGGGGTATTTCTCTTCCATATCAGAACTATGACAGCAGACCCAATCGCCCCGAGGATGCAGATGAGAGCCGTCAGGGACAGCTTCGCCGGGTATTACCCAACCACCTTAATCTGCAAAAAACACCATATGTCTCTGAAACGACCGCACTCAAATTTTTTTGTTTTTTTTTTTTTTTTTTTTTTTTTTTTTTTTTTATTAATTAAACAACACAATTACAAGAACAATCCAAGTTCTACAGTTACACAAACTAACAGTTCTATAACATCACAGCAACCACAATAATAACAACAACAAAAGAAACCCCGGGTCCAAATCATCCCCTCTTCACCGCCTTGATTCCACGATCACGCCTTATCTTTACCTGCATCGACAAAAGTGATGCATCAACATTTGGCTCGCCAAATGCTGAGTGAGATTGATCATCCCAACAACAGGTTACCAAATAAGCACAATCAATCAACAATTAATCATACGAAGAATTAATTAACACCAATTAAAAGAAATCCCGACACCATTAGCAATTAATCACCAATAATCAACAATTATTCACAATAATCAACAATTATTCACAATAATCAACAATTATTGCAATAATCAACAATTAATCACAAGAAGGAAATAACTCAACACCAACTTGCAATCAATCACAGTTAATCACAATTAACAGAACAACCCAACGCAATCTTAGCAATTAAGCTCCCGCTAAGCTTGCCCGGATCGCAAAACCGCAACAAGGGAACCAACTCCACACAACTTAGCAACACCGCCCCTTTAAGCTCTCAAGGATCGCAATCAACAACCATGAGAGCAAGCAAGAAAAATCGCAACACAACAACAAGTAACCAAGCTCGGATCGCGAACCAACATCCAAGAAAACAAGCAATAATCGCGACATCAACAACCATAAGGACAGCAAGAAATCGCGAAATCAACCACCGAGAAGCAAGCAAGAGTCGCGAATCCAGCAACAAGAAGAACAAGAGGAATCGCGATTCAACAACAAGGAGAACAAGCTTCACACAAGCTTAATGCTAACCTTTGGTCACAACTCACCTTAATCGGATGGATCGAGCTCTAGAATGACTTCCCGAGCTCAAGATCGACCTCCCCTCGCTTCTCTTTAACCACGCTTCACTCTAGCTCACCAAGACCAACTCACCCGATCTCTTCTTCTAGCTTCTCCCAAGCTCGAATTTCTCTTGATCTTGCAAGACCCAAGCTTCACCAAGCTTCCCCTCTCTCACGCTCTCCTTCTCTCTCTCTCTCTCTCTCTCTCTCTCTCTCTCTCTCTCTCTCTCTCTCTCTCTCTCTCTCTCGCGACCAGTCTTCTTCTCTTTTTTTTTTTTTCTGGTTTCTACGCAAGAGATGAGAGGAAGAAGAAGACAAGAAAAAGACTAAACTTTGAGAAAAACCCCACAACTTCTGAATCGGTTTATGACACCCCTGGAACAAACCCGAATTAATTATTTCTCCCAATAATTAATTTCTCCAGATTTGTCTAAGGCTCAAAACCCGAAGGAAAATTCCGAAACAATTAAATCAATTAATTTAATTAATTTAATTTTTCCGGAACGCGGGCGTTACAATTCTCCCCCACTAACATAGATTCGTCCTCGAATCTTCGATACCGTTCATCTCCCATGAACCGTTCATCTCCAATGAACCTTATCGTCGCAACGATTACACAACCTTTGGCCAAACCCGACCATCTCAATACTCACATGAGGTCCGATACCAACCTCCGAGGTTTCCCACTCAGCCCCTATGCTTATAACACCGCGACATCATATGTACTTATTGCTCAAATACCGGCCAACCCCATTACTCAAGACACCGCAGCATCTCAGAGTTCCGAGCATCGGCCATATCCCGCAGGATATCCACCATACCACATCACCCAAGACACCGCAGCATCTCCGAGTTCTAGGTATATGCCGTACCACTCCACTCAGTAATATAACCTACAAGAGTCTCAATACCCCATACCACTCAATTCTAGGCAATATATCCCACGTCTGGGACATACTCCTTACGAATCCACGGTATCACGTATCACTCTAGGCTATAAATCTCCCGAGACTGGGTACATCGCCACTCACACTCTCAAGACACACAGTCCTGCGAGCTATCGGCACCAGAGGAACAAGTCCTCTCAACGAGCAATAAATCACATATCTCTAAGCATCTCGACTGAACTACCTCTCGTGATCCGTGTAAATCCTCGCAAGGCAACACCGGCATCACCCATATTCCATACCCGGAATATCTGCCGTGCATGACCAATAACCCGGCCATCGCACCTCCCTTGCGCACCTTCCAGTGTCAGCTTGCTTTAGAAAAAAACTTGTCAAGACAACTACGACTAGGCTACCTTCAACACCCAACAACTCTCTGCAATAAGTCTTCAATACAAACGTAATAAAACAAACAAGTACCATACGCCTGCAATCCAACCCACCACATAGAACCGTTAAGTGAAATAACCCGGTCTCGTCACTCGACTCATTTTCCCGAACAAGCGTAACTAAGACACGCAATGCAACCCGCGACTCACAAGTCACCAATAAGAAATACTCATCTTATTACACATCATAATGTAACATCGTTCTACACAACGGCAATAAAGAATGAAACATACATAGCATACAGCTACAACCGAAACTGGAACCTCTCGATGGAACTCAAGCCGCAGCTTGCTTCTGGAACCACTTCTGGAATCTCGCTTCCATCCTAGCCTCTGGCTCCCAAGTTTCCTCCTGAACACCGCCACAGTCCCACAGAACTCGCATCATCGGAATCTTCTTCCGACGAAGCTCCTTGACCCTCCGCTCGAGAACTCTCAAAGGTCTCGCCTCAACGGTCATATTGGGCTGGAGATCTGGCGGAATCTCAGCCAATACCTCGTCACCCCTATGCAAACACTTCTTCAGCATCGACACATGGAATACCTTATGAAAGGCTTGCATAACCGCGGGTAACTCCAACCGATACGCTACCGGTCCAACACGCTCTACAATCCGGAACGGTCCCATATACCTCGGACTCAACTTAGTCGCAACAATGGACCTGTTCGGACCTCTCAGCAAAGCCATCTTGAGATACACACTATCCCCCACCTCGAACACAAGCTCTTTCCGCCTCTTATCAGCATAACTCTTTTGCCGATCCTGGGCCTCTTTCATGTTCAGCTTCAAAACCCGGATCTTCTCTGTAGTTTCCTGAACAAAACTCGCACCCAAAGTGCTCCTCTCCCCCACTTGGGTCCAACACAAGGGGGTACGACAGGGCCTCCCATACAGAGCCTCATATGGAGCCATGCCAGTACTCGCCTGGTAACTATTGTTATACGCAAACTCAACCAAGCTCAAGTGATCCACCCAATGACCACCCCAATCCAGCACGCACATCCTCAACAAATCCTCCAAAGTCTGAATGGTCCGCTCGGACTGCCCATCTGTCTGAGGATGATACGCCGTGCTCAAGTGCACCTTCGTGCCCATCTCTCCCTGAAACGCCTTCCAGAACTCCGATGTGAACTTAGGGTCCCGGTCCGAAACGATACTCACCGGTACTCCATACAGTCTCACAATCTCCTGCACGTACTTCCTAGCCAAAACTGCCGCCCCATCGGTCTTCTTAATGGCCAGAAAACGCGCACACTTGGTCAATCGATCGACGATGACCCAAATAGCATCCTTGGTCCGAGAAACTGGTAATCCCACCACGAAATCCATCGTGATCATATCCCACTTCCACTCTGGAATGGGTAAACTCCGCAACAAACCACTCGGGACCTGGTGCTCCGCCTTCACTAACTGGCACACGTTGCACGAAGCAACCCAGTTAGCCACATCCTTCTTCATCCCGACCCAATGATAATAGCGCTTGAGATCGCGGTACATCTTAGTCGCTCCGGGATGAATCGCAAACATACTCGAATGAGCCTCGCTCAGGATCTCTCGCCGCAAATCCTCATCCAAAGGTACGCATACCCTCCCACTAACAAGGATAGTGCCGTTCGCAGATACCTGATACTCAGAACCCTCTGCTCTCGAAGCCTTAACCAAACCCTCATCTTTTCCCTGAGCCAACCGAACCCTGCTCAAAAGATCTGCCTGGTTAGCCGCCTCCAAGCCCAAAGGTTCCTGAGATACAACACATAAGCGCAATGTGCTAATCTCGCTCACCAAAGACTCTACCTCGAGCTCCCGAGCCAAAGCCACCCGCTTCCGACTCAACGCATCCGCAACCAGATTAGCCTTACCAGGATGGTAAGCTATCTCCAGATCATAGTCGGCCACTAGCTCCATCCAGCGCCTCTGCCTCAAATTCAACTCAGGCTGAGTGAAAATGTACTTCAAGCTCTTATGATCTGTGAACACCTGCACCTTCCCGCCATAAAGATAAGACCTCCAAATCTTTAATGCAAAAACCACTGCAGCCATCTCCAAGTCATGGGTAGGGTAGTTGCCCTCATGCTTCCGCAGCTGCCGCGAAGCATAGGCAATAACCTTCCCCCGCTGCATCAACACACAACCCAGACCCACTCCCGACGCATCGGTGTACACCACGTAAGGCTCACCCGACTCCGGCAACGCCAATACTGGAGTACTAGACAACATGGCCTTCAGCCCTGCGAAACTCCTCTCACACTCTGGGGACCACACAAACGGAACCTCATGCTCCTCCCGGCTCCTCGAATACACCAAGATGTCATCGATAAAGATAATCACGAACTCATCTAGATACTCCTGGAAAACGCTGTTCATCAATCTCATAAATGCAGCCGGTGCATTAGTCAACCCAAATGGCATCACCACAAACTCGTAGTGACCATAACGAGATCTGAAAGCCGTCTTCCGGATATCTACCTCATCGATGGGAATCTGATGATAACCCGACGCCAAGTCAATCTTGGAGAACCAAGTAGCCCCTCTCAACTGATCCAACAGCTCATCAATCCGCGGAAGAGGATACCTGTTCTTCACTGTGACTTGGTTAAGTCCCCGATAATCGATACACAACCGAAAACTCCCGTCCTTCTTCTTCACGAACAACACTGGCGCTCCCCATGGTGAAGAACTCGGACGAATAAATCCCTTACTCAACAACTCCTCCAGCTGCTTCTTCAGCTCTGCCATCTCTGCGGGAGCCATCCTATAAGGAGCCCTGGATATCGGTGCCGTCCCCGGTTCCAACTCGATCGTGAAGGGATCCGACCTAGATGGTGGCAACCCCTGCAACGACTGGAACACATCCTGGAACTCACGAACCACGCGAATATCCTGAACCCTAGCCTCTCCGACGGCCTCCGGCAAGGAAATGGTAGCCAAATACGCCTCGCAACCTCTCTCGATCAGACGCTCCGCGTGCACAACCGAGATCACGAGACTCCCGGAAGTCGGTCTCACACCCTGATACACCAACTTCCCTTTCCCCTGGTCGAACTCAACTCGCCCTCGGTGACAGTCCAGATGCGCCCTGAACTTCCCGAGCCAATCCATGCCCAAGATGACATCGTACAGCTCCACTGAGCAGATAATCAAATCGGCAGCCATGGACTCTCCTGCTACCTGAACATCCACGTCTCGCACCCGACCGTGAATCCTCAGGAGCTTCCCTCCGGCAACCTCCACGAAACCCAAACTCACACCGGGCTCGCTCCGGAGATTAGCCCTCTCGGCCAACTCCGGGGAAACGAAGCAATGCGATGCTCCTGTGTCAAACAACACATGACACTCTACACCTCCAACACACAAGGTCCCTGCACATATACATGTGCCGAGAACCTTAACACCCCGACGAGCACGACATTCCCCAACACAAAAATTAAACTTAGATGAGTCTAAGAAAATACCTGTGATCGGCCTGGAACTCGGCTCGCCGGTCTCGGTGATAGAGTACACTCGAGGCGCTGATGCCACCTGCCTGAGAGGCTGCACTACCGAGGTCTCCCTCTGCCGCAACTGAGGACACTGAGGCCTGATGTGCCCCGCCTCCTTGCTGTGATAGCACACTCGAGTATCCACTCGCGCTCCGCCCTTCTGAGGACAGCTCGCCACTCGGTGATCCATGCTCCCGCAACCAAAGCAACCCGGACCACCCCGACTACTACTCGAAGCGCTCTCCCGCTTCCGCTTCTGTCCGTGCGTCGGCTTACTACTGCCTCTGCTCGAACCGAACTGCGGCTGTACCGATCTCGCCTGAGAACGCGGTGTAGCCACTAACACCTCGTCCTTCAGACCCTCCTCAAGCAGAGCTGCAGTCTCTACCAACTCATCAACCGTTGATATATCATGGTTTTTACCCTATTTAGGCCATGATATAAGTCCTTTTATAGAGTCTTTTCTTGTGTTTTGGAGTCTTTTAGAGTCTTTCACAGGTTATAGCACGTCTGGAGCTTAATTGGAATTATTGGAGCTTTTCTGGAGCATTCTGGAGCGAGACTGAAGTCTGATGACTAAGAGCCCGATCTGAGCACCGAGCATCGATCGATACCCCCTGGTATCGATCGACACTCATCAAGATTTCATGGGCCGCGACTAATTATGAAGTCTTGGAGAATTGCAAAAGCACCCAGAAGACTTTGATAATTACAAGAAGGCCCCAAATCGTGATTTAGGTTATAAATAGGATTTTACAGCCATTGTTTAGGCTATGCCTTTTTATGCTTTATTTTATAGTTTGATTTTACTTTGGTTTTAGAGAGACAAGTCTGAATCTCCCTTCGTCTGAGATCAGATCTCTAAACCCTTCTTCCTATTCTATTGATGATTTATTCAAACATGTCTTTTGATTCAATTGCCATGTCTGAGTAGATCCACTTTAGGTTTAGGGTTTTCTCATAAAGGATTTCTTTGAATGCTAGGTTAATTATCTGTTTAGGATTCACCATCTGAATTAGTTCTTCACCTTAGGTTGTGTTCATAGCTAATTCTAGGTTGACGAATCTGGAACTTAGATCTTAGGATAATTGATTAGGCACGAGAGTGCGATTAATTACCTGATAGAACCTAGGTGAGCAAATTGATTATTCGCAAAGAGATTTGGTTTAATTGATTTGTGAACATATCAAACCTGATATTAAAGCTGATTTAGAATTTAGGATTCGCAAAGAGATTTGGAATTCTTGGGATTTAGATTTAGATAGTTTTCGCAACGAGAGTTGATTAGCTATATTTTAGTGATTTGAGTTCAAGAACTGCGCTAAATCTGAATCATGTTAGTTAGTTTATCTGCATTCATTGATTTCCTGAGAAAAACCCTGAGCCTATATTTCCCAATTGATTTACATCTCGTTTAATTTCTGCACTGCTTTTAATTACAACTGTTTGGCTTAGCGTAATTCGACACTATAGAATCTATTGTGTGTTTCTGTGAGTCTTCTGTGGTTCGACCCCTAGCTATACTATTACAACTGCTTTAGTACTTTAGGGTATTAAATTGAGCATATCAATTTTGGCGCCGTTGCCGGGGACTCAATTTCGCCATTAGATTTTAGTTTAGAATTTCGACTAAGTTCGTCGGTATCGATCGATACTCACTAGTATCGGTCGATACTCCGGCGACTTCTTTTTTGGTATCGATCGACACCACTTGGTATCGATCGATACTCAACGTATTTTTCTGGTTACTTACGTGCTTTGCCTAGTGTTTTCCTTGCAGGTGTATGCCTGTTCGTGAAACCAGGAGCAACAAGAGCACTCAGCTAGTTGGACTATCACTGGAACAGCTAGCGCTTGTGGAACGCACAAACAGAAAGACCAAGCAAACATCAGGGATGAACAACCCAGTGGTTTTAAGAGCTGATGAAGCTGGAATTCTGAGAGACCAAGAGGGTCATGTGTGTAATGAGAGAGGGCAACGACTTGATGAAGCTGGAAACATCGTTGTCCCTGCTCCTGTTATTGAGATTGTTGTGCCAGCTGGGCGCGGCAACGTTGGCAATGCTGCAGGTGTTCGAGCTCAGACAATTGGTGAGTACAACAGGCCAGAGCAGTTTTTCGCCAATCGGTCAGCGATTCGTCCTCCTGCTTATGAGAGGAATGACTTCGAGCTGAAACCTGCTTACTACACTCTAGTAGGACAGCATCTCTTCCATGGTCTTCCTCATGAACATCCAATGGACCATGTAGAGAAATTCGAGGACTTGGTCACTAGCATCAAGAGCAATGGAGTGTCCTACGACTATCTCTTCTGCAAGCTCTTCCCCTACTCTCTGGGTGGAGAAGCTACTTACTGGCTGAGGCAGCTATCTCCTGGATCGCTAACTAATTGGGAAGACACCAAGAGAGCCTTCCTGATTAACTTCTACGATGATGGAAGATCTGAAGATCTGAGAAATAAAATCTCCCAATTTTCTCAAGGACCTACTGAGGCGTTCAAGGCTGCTTGGACAAGATTCAGATCGTATCAGAGAGATTGTCCACATCATGGATACTCTGATGTGCAACTGCTGGGTATCTTCTTCAGAGGAGTAGATTGGAGATATCAGATGGGTCTGGACTCTTCCAGCAATGGTAATTTCAACACCAGATATCCTGAGGATGCTATTGTGTTGATCGAGAACTTTGCCTCTAGTAGTAGCACCAAGAGCGCAGATTTCGAGCGCAAGAGGCTGGCTGGTAATCAGGATGGGTCGCAGATCGCTGAAGTGAAGGCTCAGCTGGATTCTATGCACAGTCTTCTGCTGGGAAAGACAACAAAGGCCGTCCACTTCGCTGCTGAGAATGAAGTGGAAGATGTTAACTACATTGGTGGTTCTGGTTTTCAGGGTCAGCGATTCGGATACAACTCCAATCGAAACTTCACCAACAATGCTCAGCAAGGAGGGTACCAATCCCCACCACCCAAAGCTCCTGAGAGTAAGATTGAGGCTATGCTTGAACACCTGGTTCAAGGGCAGGAGAAGATGACAGCCACCTTCAATGGTAAGATGGACACCATGTACACCGATTTGAGTGGAAGGATCGAGGCACTAAATACGAGCCACAGGATGCTGGAGACGCAAGTAGCTCAGACTGCAGCAAATTCCAAGGGAAAGGCGGTTCAATCACACAATGCACACGTCAATGCCATCAGCTTACGTGCAGAAAATCTCGAAGCCATTCCTAAAATCGCACAAGCATCGATCGATACTCCCCAGTATCGATCGATACCAGCCCAGACGTCTGCTAGAATGGATTCAATCACCCGTGTATCGATCGATACCCCATTGGTATCGGTCGATACTAAGGTGATTTCTGAGGAGACAACAGAGAGTTCTACTGTGGTGCCTAAGGTCGTTGCAGAACGAGTGTATGTAACCAGGATGCCTTATCCTATGATTCCTAAGCTGACAAGGGAGGAATGGGAGATTGCTAAACTACAGTATATGCTGGATAACCCGAACGTGGAGCTTCTTTCTGATGAAGATGTACTTGTCAGGAACGACTCAAATCGCATGGCATCGATCGATACCCTACCTGGTGTCGATCGATACCCCTCTCAGAACGGACCAGAAGTTATGAAAACACCTGAGGTGATCGGAGAAAGAGTTCGCAATTCACTACAACCGCGGAAATTGACACAGAGGGAAGACCCAGGGAAATTCGCTGTTCCATGCTCCATCTCAGGAGTTAATTTCAAAGAGTCTCTTGTCGACTCAGGGGCTAGTGTCAACGTCATCTCAAGGGCAATTGCAGAGCGGTTAGGAGCTGATATTCGATCACCAGAGGCATCTATCACATTCGCGAACAACTCCACCTCGCTTCCACACGGTACTATCCATGGTTTGCTGGTCAAAGTAGGAGACTGTCTAGTTCCTACTAATTTTCAGGTTGTAGAGATGGGTGCAATATCTCGTATGCCTATCCTTTTGGGACGACCGTTCATGGCTACTGCAGGCGCGATCATAGACACACCTAATAAGAGAATCTATTTCTCTTACATTGACAGAGGGGTCTATTATGGTGTCATTCCCCCTAGGAGTGCTCCCACACATGTGTCTAGCATCGAGGTTGTCACAGGAGAGTCGCTAGCGATTGATATTTTGGAAGAGCCTCCTGATGAGCCTACTGTCGCAGATGTTCCAGGTGAACCGCCCAGCATCCCCAAAGAAGTTGCCAAGAAAACTAAGGCAACAAAGAAGAAGGCCAAGAGCAACAAAGTTGAGAATCCCCATGTCACTTTGATACCTCAGAAGTGTAATGGAGATTCGATTGAGTACAAGGTCAAATGCAAAGGAGCCTTGAAGCCATTCTCTAAGGCAAGAGTCCTTCTTACTTCTGAGCTGAAAGAGAAAGGGCAGGAGTTTGTGGACAGCATGCTAAGCAGAACTTTGAAGCTAGTAATGTCAAGTGATGGAGCATGTTTTGGTGCAAGCTCTCACTCTTATCCAGCCTGAAGGGCGTTACAGTCAAGCTATTGACGTTAAACGAGCGCTTGGTGGGAGGCAACCCACTGGTGAGTATGTTTTTGATTCGTTTTTATTTTTATTTTCGTTTGTTTTGAGTCTGTGTCAGGATGAACAAGGAGCAACTCGAAATCGCCTAAGCATCGATCGATACCCCTATGGTATCGATCGACACCAATCGCGGATGAAAATTCACAAAGTCGATCTAAGCATGGTATCGATCGATACCATGCCGTGTGTCGATCGACACCGACTGTTCCAGAACGGTAATTTCTTGTTTCTCTTCGTTCCATCCTTTTTCTTTGTTTCTTTCACTGGCTCTAGGCTAGATAACACTGAGGACAGTGTTGTTCAAGTCTGGGGGAGGTGTCTGCTGACATTGTTTTCGTTTTTCTTAGAGTCAGTCGTTTTATCGAGTCAAAACTGTTTTATTGAGTCAAAATTTGTTGGAGATGATTGATCCTGTGCTTGAACCTATTGATTTGATTTTGTTTTTGAGTGCACAGTGTTACAGGATCAGTTCTAGATCGACTAATGAAAAATCCAAAGGCTGACCAGTTGACTAGAAAACATCCATGTCTCCAGCAGAGTTCTTCTGAAGCCTGAGCCAAATTTTTGCACTTCATCAATGTGGTTAGTGTTCATAGAGCTTGATTCATCATTCATATCTGATAAAGGAACCCGTGTGTTTAGAATTATGGTATCTCTCTCCCCTGAAATAAGTTGATAGATTAAGAGCATAAAAGATTGAAATGATTTTCTTCTGAGTAGAGGGTTAGGAAAATTTCCAGCGATCTCATTATTCTACTTAAGAGGGGATGATCACACAAAGGATTGGAAGCGAGGCTAGGATTTTCCTATGATGCCATTATTCGCCTACATCCTTTGATACATAGAGAGGGAAGAACCGGGGATTTGGTGGCAAACACCATCAATACTCGCGTCTCCTACCTTGATATGTATATGCTAAGCTGAAAATAAAAAAATAATAATAAGGATATAATAAGAAATAAGTCTGGAGGAGAGAAATTGATACAAAAAAGTGTGAAAAAGGGTGGTTCCTTTGTCAAGATATTGTCTGGTAAAGAGTCTAGAAGGTTCTTAAATATTAGCTGCAGAGATGAAACTGGCGATGAGGGCTTTACTTGAACAATGCTGTGGGATTTTGTGTGGAGTCTGGAAAAGCTGCAAATGTCTACGGAGAAGTACATGGTGGTTAGATCGAAAGCTGATCAGGTGACATTTGGGTACTTGGGAAAAGGGTCTTTTCGATGGTTCAGGAACAGGTGAGTCTCTACGTTTTCAAACCTCTTTTTCTGGTTTAGTCTTCTATTTGCTTGAGGGCAAGCAAAAGGCTAAGTCTGGGGGAGTTGATATATCATGGTTTTTACCCTATTTAGGCCATGATATAAGTCCTTTTATAGAGTCTTTTCTTGTGTTTTGGAGTCTTTTAGAGTCTTTCACAGGTTATAGCACGTCTGGAGCTTAATTGGAATTATTGGAGCTTTTCTGGAGCATTCTGGAGCGAGACTGAAGTCTGATGACTAAGAGCCCGATCTGAGCACCGAGCATCGATCGATACCCCCTGGTATCGATCGACACTCATCAAGATTTCATGGGCCGCGACTAATTATGAAGTCTTGGAGAATTGCAAAAGCACCCAGAAGACTTTGATAATTACAAGAAGGCCCCAAATCGTGATTTAGGTTATAAATAGGATTTTACAGCCATTGTTTAGGCTATGCCTTTTTATGCTTTATTTTATAGTTTGATTTTACTTTGGTTTTAGAGAGACAAGTCTGAATCTCCCTTCGTCTGAGATCAGATCTCTAAACCCTTCTTCCTATTCTATTGATGATTTATTCAAACATGTCTTTTGATTCAATTGCCATGTCTGAGTAGATCCACTTTAGGTTTAGGGTTTTCTCATAAAGGATTTCTTTGAATGCTAGGTTAATTATCTGTTTATGATTCACCATCTGAATTAGTTCTTCACCTTATGTTGTGTTCATAGCTAATTCTAGGTTGACGAATCTGGAACTTAGATCTTAGGATAATTGATTAGGCACGAGAGTGCGATTAATTACCTGATAGAACCTAGGTGAGCAAATTGATTATTCGCAAAGAGATTTGGTTTAATTGATTTGTGAACATATCAAACCTGATATTAAAGCTGATTTAGAATTTAGGATTCGCAAAGAGATTTGGAATTCTTGGGATTTAGATTTAGATAGTTTTCGCAACGAGAGTTGGTTAGCTATATTTTAGTGATTTGAGTTCAAGAACTGCGCTAAATCTGAATCATGTTAGTTAGTTTATCTGCATTCATTGATTTCCTGAGAAAAACCCTGAGCCTATATTTCCCAATTGATTTACATCTCGTTTAATTTCTGCACTGCTTTTAATTACAACTGTTTGGCTTAGCGTAATTCGACACTATAGAATCTATTGTGTGTTTCTGTGAGTCTTCTGTGGTTCGACCCCTAGCTATACTATTACAACTGCTTTAGTACTTTAGGGTATTAAATTGAGCATATCAACCGTGCGAAAGGACCTCACCATGCAACGGTTCCTCAAGTCAACCCGAAGACCCATCAAGAATCTCTGCACACGGGCCGACTCACTCTCACCCGCTCGTCTAACATAAGACCCGAGCCGGACGAACTCTACCTCATACTCGCGTACCGACCGATCCCCCTGAGTCAAACTCGCAAGCCTCGCCCCTAACCGGTGGAACGCCTCCTGAGGAAAGAACTTGGAGTTAAACTCCTCCACAAAATCCGCCCAAGCCATCGCGGCCTGCGCTCTCCGTGCTGCCACACCCCTCCACCAGAGATGCGCATCACCCTCCAGAAAATGGACCGCAATGTCCACCTGGTACCCCGCAGGACACCTACTCGAGAGGAAATTCCTCTCTATCCTCCTCAACCACGCATCAGCTTCCTCCGGATTAGCACCTCCAGAAAAGAACCCCGTGCCAATCCTCAGCATCTGCTCCATCATCCTTAGATAGGATGGGACCTCCTCAGCAACCGCAGCTGCCGCCTGAGGCTGAGCCTCCACCACCACCGGAGCCACAGGAACCTGAGCCGGTACCCTCTCTGGTAACCGCTCCAACAACCTCGTCAACAGATCCGCTATGCGATCATCTCGGGCACGAGCATCACCCGCTGCTACACCCGCAGCGCCCGCTGGAACACCAGCCACACTGACGCTCACACCAGCCCCAACGGCACTCACTTCGGCCGCACCCTCAGACCCAACCTGACTCGCACGCGAATCCTCGACCTGCTCCGCCGGCACACGGCCACGACCTCTACCACGGCCACGACCCCTACCGCGCCCTCTAACCATCTGCACACGCGCAGAAGCACAAACTAAGAAAACTAAACACAATCGTCACAATAAAGATACTCACCGTGGAATCTCACAAGGCTCGAAGAGGATGATTCTAAGACCCCCACACAATACCCAATTTAATCTAGAACCACCTAGGCTCCTAGAACCGTAAGGGCTCTGATACCAAAATGAAACGACCGCACTAAAAATTTTTTTTTTTTTTTTTTTTTTTTTTTTTTTTTTTTTTTATAATTAAACAACACAATTACAAGAACAATCCAAGTTCTACAGTTACACAAACTAACAGTTCTATAACATCACAGCAACCACAATAATAACAACAACAAAAGAAACCTCGGGTCCAAATCATCCCCTCTTCACCGCCTTGATTCCACGATCACGCCTTATCTTTACCTGCATCGACAAAAGTGATGCATCAACATTTGGCTCGCCAAATGCTGAGTGAGATTGATCATCCCAACAACAGGTTACCAAATAAGCACAATCAATCAACAATTAATCATACGAAGAATTAATTAACACCAATTAAAAGAAATCCCGACACCATTAGCAATTAATCACCAATAATCAACAATTATTCACAATAATCAACAATTATTCACAATAATCAACAATTATTGCAATAATCAACAATTAATCACAAGAAGGAAATAACTCAACACCAACTTGCAATCAATCACGGTTAATCACAATTAACAGAACAACCCAACGCAATCTTAGCAATTAAGCTCCCGCTAAGCTTGCCCGGATCGCAAAACCGCAACAAGGGAACCAACTCCACACAACTTAGCAACACCGCCCCTTTAAGCTCTCAAGGATCGCAATCAACAACCATGAGAGCAAGCAAGAAAAATCGCAACACAACAACAAGTAACCAAGCTCGGATCGCGAACCAACATCCAAGAAAACAAGCAATAATCGCGACATCAACAACCATAAGGACAGCAAGAAATCGCGAAATCAACCACCGAGAAGCAAGCAAGAGTCGCGAATCCAGCAACAAGAAGAACAAGAGGAATCACGATTCAACAACAAGGAGAACAAGCTTCACACAAGCTTAATGCTAACCTTTGGTCACAACTCACCTTAATCGGATGGATCGAGCTCTAGAATGACTTCCCGAGCTCAAGATCGACCTCCCCTCGCTTCTCTTTAACCACGCTTCACTCTAGCTCACCAAGACCAACTCACCCGATCTCTTCTTCTAGCTTCTCCCAAGCTCGAATTTCTCTTGATCTTGCAAGACCCAAGCTTCACCAAGCTTCCCCTCTCTCACGGTCTCCTTCTCTCTCTCTCTCTCTCTCTCTCTCTCTCTCTCTCTCGCGACCAGTCTTCTTCTCTTTTTTTTTTTTTCTGGTTTCTACGCAAGAGATGAGAGGAAGAAGAAGACAAGAAAAAGACTAAACTTTGAGAAAAACCCCACAACTTCTGAATCGGTTTATGACACCCCTGGAACAAACCCGAATTAATTATTTCTCCCAATAATTAATTTCTCCAGATTTGTCTAAGGCTCAAAACCCGAAGGAAAATTCCGAAACAATTAAATCAATTAATTTAATTAATTTAATTTTTCCGGAACGCGGGCGTTACAGTCTCCATGCATTTGAATCTTTTTGGAGTGCATACCGAAAGGTCCATTGAGACAATATGATTGAATTCTGAGATTAAACATGAAAAATGTTATTTTGAAATTTCATTAATTATTTTAGTCTTTTTAAAAGTGCTATTAGAAAATAGCATTTTTGCTACTGTTCATAATCAATTTAACTATGTACAATCTGGCATGTACGGTACACGGGAAAGTATTATGGGATAATTTTGTCTTTTACTCGTAAGAAGACAAAAAAAATGAACAATAAAAATCTGAAAGTTTTTTTTAAACTAAAGAGTTTAAAATTAGGCATATTTGCACAAACATGCACTTTATTTAACACCAACCATCCAAGTAAAGCAATCATTTAATATAACAAAAATTATAAATTATAATTTAAATTTTTTTTCTTAAGTACCTGATATTTTTTTTTGTCAACAGCCTTAATACCTAACCCTATTCGGTGAACCAAATCGGGAGTATCGAGTTTACATAGGTGAAATCTGATGGGTAGACTCGAGCACCTCGTGCTAACTTGTCTGCCACTGTATTGCTTGTGCGCGGGATTTGTGTGATAGAGAAATAGGTGAAAACCTCCTTGCTCCTCTTGAACTCCTCTAGCTGTAACGTAAATGTCGGCCACTCCTTCGGTGTAGACACCATCTTCATCAACTCTGAGCAGTCTGTAGCAAAAGCTATCGCCGTCGTGTGGTTTGCAATCATGCAATGCATCGCCCAGATGAGCGCTTCCAATTCCACGTGTAGCGGGGATAGGCTTCTTCGTAGATTACGGGCCCCCATAATCTTTCCTTCAATTCCCTCCTGAAAGCAAAACCATCCTAAACCAGAAAATTTATCCCCTTCCTTCCATGATCCGTCAATATAGCATTTGAACCCGTTGTATTCATTTTGTTCATTTATTCCCTTATTGAGACCCAGTTGTTGGGGATATATATCAGGTTCACTATTTTGTGCCGCTTCCCAAGTTGCTATTTCTGTTTCCGCTAACCTCAGAATCTCTTGTGGGTTTCTATCTACATTTGAGAACACCTTGTCGTTCCTTGCTTTCCAAATGTTCCACGCAATCCACGGAAACATTATATTATTTTCGTCATCTGGAAGTCTCCAAAATAGATGATCAAAATTTGCGAAAACCGATGTCATCGGGAAAACTCCCGGGGCCGATGTCATCAGCAAACCGCTTCAGCCGGTTAAACTCGGCCTCGTACTCCCGAACCGAACGAATCCCCTGTGACAAGTACAGAAAATCCCCCTGTAACCTGTCGCGAGCCTCCCGCGGAAAATACTTGAGATCGAACTCCCTCCGGAACTCGTCCCAAGACCACACTACTCCCGCCCTCCTCGCAGCAACACCCTGCCACCACTCATGTGCATCTCCCTCCAGATAATGCACCGCCAAGTCAACCCTATACTCCTCAGGGCATCTGATCGACTGGAAGTTCCTCTCCAACCTGGACCTCCACTCATCAGACTCAATCGGTCGAGCACCACCACTGAAAAACTTGGTTCCCAACCTCTGCATATGCTCCATCACCCTCAGGTATGACGGAACTATTGGCTCGGCCTCAGCAACCACTCCCGGAACTCCCGGAGCAACAACACCCGGCATCGCGGCAACCCCCTGTGGCGCCACTGGAGCTGGAGCCGGTACCACACCAGGTAACCTCTCCAAGAGCTGGGCCAACATGCCCAAAACAGCCCCCATCGGGTTCGGGCCCGCACCCGCCTGAGCACCACCCGGTGCCGGCATCGCACCATACACGGCCGCTGGCTCCGACTGACCTTCCCCCTCGGCGTGATCATACGCCCCCTGCTCCACCGTGACGCTCTGCGTCACATTCGCAGCTGCTCTGCCACCTCTACCACCTCTGCCGCCACGGCCTGTTCTGCCGCCCCGACCACGGCCGCCACGACCATCCCGACCTCTGAGACCTTGCCCAACGCTATCAGAATCAACCATCTGCAATAACCACTGGTTACTAATTGACAACAGCAATAGTAAAACAAACACGAATCTTACCGTGGAATCTCATTGAAGGCTCGAAGAGGATGATCTAGAACTTCAAGCTCAACAATTGACTAACTCACATAGACAGTTCTAATAGCGGAATTTTTTTTTTTTTTTTTAAACCGTCCTAGAACCGTAAATGCTCTGATACCAAATTGAAACAACCGCACCCATTTTGCAAACAATTACTAAAATCCCATAAATAATAATAATTGAATCTCACAAATTAATTTCCGGTTCAAGATTAAAAATCCGAATAATCAAGATCATAAATTGTTAAATAAAATCACCAAATAAACGATAAGTCTAGATCACCCCCTCTTCCTCGCCCTGATCCCACGGTCACACTTTCTCTTTTCCTGCATCAATTAAAAACATAAGAGATGCATAAGTATTTCGAAAAATACTTAGTGAGACAATCCTCCTATCTACAGGCTAACAAATAATTAAGATAATTAATATAGACTATCACGAAAATACCGAATAAACCAAACATCTCATGAAACACTCGATCTAGACCCTCCGAGATCGTAAACGGCCTATAATCACGAAATCACATCAATTATCAAAATTATTTAATTACGCCTATGGTCCTGCACTCACCTTATTCCCGCACAGAAAGTTTCACGAGAAAATTCAGCAATTTTCTAGAACTTCCCGGGATGAATAACCTTCTATTAATCCACCTAAAAATAAAAATAATCAAATAATCAAAAAACCAAACTTTCAATTATTCTAACTACAGGTCATCGTCCGACTCTGCAACAACCGTATTCTTCGTCCGACTCTGCAACAACCAGCCGATCACCACCGCCGGTGCCACTACACCATCACCGGAGCTCACCACCGGAACTACCACGATCCAACCACCGAACACGAACCCCGCCGCAAACACCAACACGTCGCGACAACACCGACGCTTGATCCTCACGTCACCGCCATCATCATCCATCTCCGATGACAACCACAAGACTACTTTGATTCCAACGTGAAAACCAAGCTAAGAGGAGGACCCTTACCTCTAAGACCCGACAACGAAAGCCCGATGGTGAATCGTTCACGGCACCGCGGACCTCCACCGATCCTTTCTCACGCCAACGAACACCACCGCCCGACTCTCTCTTCCTTCTCTCCTTGCTTCCACACCGAAAACCACACAACTTGACGGCTAGGGTAATCGGGAGCTCGGAGGCGGCGATACTTACGCACGTCTATTCATAGGTGTGTTTCAAGTTTCCTTATTACACCAACCGGTCCTCGCCCTTCCTCCCCTTCCGAAAGTTGACCCCAAACTTTCGAGATTATCAATCACACCCGCCCATAAAAATTGATTTATTCAATTTAACCCCCCCTAACTTCTGAAAGGTCAACTTAAACCCAATTAATGGATTACGGGTGTTACAGTTCTCCCCCACTAACATAGATTCGTCCTCGAATATAACGTCCAACGAACATCCACAACATAGCACAACCACTATTCCAATTCAGCATCGCACGACCGCTCTTCCAACTCCACCAACAACGGTATCACGGCTCAACACCATAGCGCCATAGTTCCCTACCTGGTTTGGCCAACCACTCCAACACCCGGGAGTATAACGACTTCACGACCCAACACCATGGATCGGTCCGTCTAACGCATAGAGAGCCAGACAACGGCAATCTCTCTAGTGACATGTCTCACCAATCAGGAATCACGTCGAAACCCAACCGGCCAGGTACACTCGGCAGTGACTCACCATTACACTCCGATGCTGCTATATGGGCGACCACCCCGTGCCAAACCAATCCGGAACTATCAGCCCTATGCGGCTACCAAACACCTAGTATCCGCACTCCCGCTATCAGACCACTACCACTAGTAGCCCGCCAACCTGTCTACTAATCCCCTAGTAACCACACCACTCGACATTTTCAATGAAAACACCTTTTTATTGAATAATCAAAAGCTCCAAAGTACATCGGTTAATTATAACACCATAACATAAACGAGTACAACAACGCAATAACTCCTAAAACCCCAACACCATGGTTACAACGACATGGAAAACACCCGGCTAACCCTCCAGTTTGCCGAACCACTTGGGAAACTTGCGCTTCAACTTCTCTTCCGGCTCCCAAGTCACCTCCTCGGCTCCATTGCAGTCCCACAGCACCTGCATCTCAGGGACCTTCTTCCTCCTAATCACTCTCACCCGACGATCTAGGACTCTCAGAGGCCTCGCCTCCACCACCATGCTCGGTGTCAAATCTGATGGCACCCCCGTGACCACCTGATCATCCTTGTGCAGACATTTCTTCAGCATCGACACATGAAACACCTTGTGAAATGCCTGCATAGACTCCGGCAACTCTAGCCGATAAGCCACCGGTCCGACCCGCTCCAGCACCCTGACGGGACCCATGTATCGCGGACTCAACTTAGTCTCGGAAATGGACCTGTTCGGACCCCTCAACATGGCCATCTTCAGATAGACCAAATTGCCAACTGCGAACTCCAGCTCCTTCCTACGCCGATCTGCGTAGCTTTTCTGACGATCTTGAGCTTCATTCATGTTCAACTTCACAATCCGGACCTTCTCAGTCGTCTCCTGCACAAAGTCAGCCCCCAACAGGCTCCTTTCCCCCACTTGTGTCCAACACAACGGGGCCCTGCAAGGCCTACCATACAACGCCTCAAATGGTGCCATGCCGATACTAGCCTGGTAGCTGTTATTGTACGCAAACTCCACTAGATTAATATGATCCGCCCAATGTCCACCCCAATCCAACACACACATCCTCAACAGATCCTCCAACGTCTGGATAGTCCTCTCCGACTGCCCATCGGTCTGGGATGATAAGCTGTACTCATGTGTACCTTAGTGCCCATCTCTTTCTGGAAAGCGCCCCAGAACAACGAGGAGAACTTCGGATCTCGATCTGACACTATACTCACTGGTACCCCATGCAGCTTCACAATCTCCCTGACGTACCTCTTGGCCAACACTTCCGCACCGTCGGTCTTCTTTATGGCCAAGAAGTGCGCAGACTTGGTCAACCTATCGACGATGACCCAAATAGCGTCCTTGGTTCACGAAAACCGGCAGACCCACCACGAAATCCATGGTGATCATGTCCCACTTCCACTCCGGAATGGGTAAACTCCTCAACAACCCGCTCGGAACCTGATGCTCAGCCTTCACCAACTGACAGGTATCACACCCCGCAACCCATTTGGCAACATCCTTCTTCATCCCTACCCACTGGTAATACCGTTTGAGGTCACGGTACATCTTGGTAGCTCCTGGATGAATAGAGAAACGGCTCTGATGTGCCTCCCTCAGGATTTCCTGCCTCAGCACTTCGTCCTTCGGTACGCACACCCTGCCCCTCAAAAGAATAGTTCCATTACTGGAGAACTCATACTCAGACCACTCTGCCCTGGCAGACTGCATTAATTCCGCATCCAACTGTTGGGCCAGCCGCACCCTAGTCAGAATATCCGCTTGATCCACCGCCTCTAAACCCAACGGCTCAGACTCCTCAGACACAGCACACAGTCTCAGGGCACTCACCATGCCTACCAACGCCTCTGTATCTCGCTCAGTGTCTAAAATAACCCGCTTCCTGCTCAAAGCATCGGCTACAAGATTCGCTTTACCGGGATGGTAAGCTATCTCCAGGTCATAATCCGCAACAAGCTCCATCCATCGCCTCTGTCGCAGATTCATCTCGGGCTGGGTAAAGATGTACTTCAAACTTTTGTGGTCTGTGAACACCTGAACCTTACCGCCATACAGATAAGACCTCCAGATCTTCAATGCAAACACCACTGCAGCCATCTCAAGATCGTGAGTAGGATAATTGCATTCATGTTTCCTCAACTGCCTAGAAGCATATGCAATTACCTTACCCTGCTGCATCAATACACAACTGAGCCCCAGCCTGGACGCGTATGTGAACACAACATATGGCTCATCCTGCTTAGGCAAGGCCAACACCGGAGTACTCACCAACATCTCCTTGAGCTTCACGAAGCTCTCCTCACACTGATCCGACCACACAAAAGGAACGTCCTTCCCGGTCAACTTGGTCATGGCCTGCGCCATACTAGCAAACCCCTTGACGAACCTCCTGTAATAACCCGCCAGGCCCAGAAAACTGCGAATCTCCGAGGCATTCTTTGGTCTCGGCCATTCCTCAATCGAGCGAATCTTCTCCGGATCCACTGAAACACCACGATCAGATACGACGTGCCCCAGAAATCCGATCTCCCGCTGCCAGAAACTACACTTGTTAAGCTTAGCGAACAACTGTTGCTCCCGTAGCTTCTCCAGAACTTTCCTCAGGTGAACCTTGTGCTCCCCATGACTCTTCGAATACACTAGAATGTCGTCGATGAAAATGATGACGAACTCATCCAGATACTCCTGGAACACGCCGTTCATCAACCTCATAAACGCAGCCGGTGCATTCGTCAACCCAAACGGCATCACCACAAACTCGTAGTGCCCGTATCTCGTCCTGAAAGCCGTCTTCCTGATGTCCGACTCCGCTATCGGGATCTGATGATAACCCGATGCCAGATCAATCTTAGAGAACCACGAAGCACCCTGCAACTGATCAAGCAACTCATCGATCCTCGGTAATGGATATTGTTCTTCACAGTAACCCGGTTCAGCCCCCGATAATCAATGCACAACCGGAAGCTCCCATCCTTCTTCTTGACGAACAGTACCGGTGCACCCCACGGAGAACTGCTCGGTCTAATGAAACCCTTTTCCAACAACTCCTCAAGCTGCTTCTTAAGCTCAGCCATCTCTGCTGGAGCCATCCTGTAAGGAGCCTTAGACAACGGCGTCGTCCCCGGCTCTAACTCAATGGTAAAAGGGTCCGACCTGGATGGTGGTAACCCGCTCAACTGCTGGAACACATCCTCGAACTCCCAGACCACCTCAATATCTCGCACCGCTGACTCCCCAACCTCACCAGGTATCGAAATGGTAGCCAAATAGGCCTCACAACCCCGCTCGATCAAACGCTCCGCGTGAACCGCGGAAACGACGATACCTCCCGGCACCGGTCTCACCCCCTGATAAACCAGTCTTCTGTTAGCATGCTCGAAAACCACACGACCCCGGTGACAATCCAAATGAGCCTTGAACTTTCCCAGCCAGTCCATACCCAAAATTATGTCGTAGAGTTCCACTGGACACACTATCAAATCCGCTGGCATCAGCTCTCCGGCGATAAGAATGTCGACACTCTCCACACAGCCCTGAGTCCTTAACAAACGACCCCCAGCAACTCTCACAACACCCGAGTGGTCCCCAGATACCTCTTGGATACCGCTCCCCGACACCCAACCCGGTGTGGCAAAACTGTGGGACGCTCCGGAGTCAAACAACACATGTGACTCTACCCCAGCCACACTAAGGGTCCCTAAGCACGAAAAGGATTTAAGGCAAACAGCAAGCACCAATTATAGAGCGAGTAACTGAAATTAACAATCAACCAAGAACATAATTAAGGTAGCTAACCAGTAATCGGTCTGCTGCCGCTCGCCTCGCCTGACTCCGCGCCTATGGTGAACACCCTCGGAGCCACTGCGGCCCGTTTCGGAGGCGGTGCCTCGATCCTCACAAATGGCTGAGCCAACTTCGGACAATCCTTCTTGATGTGACCGGGTTCCTTGCAATGGAAGCACACATGTCCCCCTCGAGAACAATCAGCCACGCGATGTCCATAGGCTCCGCACCCGAAACAACGTTGTCCAGAACCCGATGCCTTGGAAGTATCCTCCCACTTCCTCTTATGTCCCTGCTGCTGACCAGACTTACCGCCCTTGCTCGGAGCAACACCCTGACTTTGAGGCCGCTGCGGAACCTCTGGTACTGCAGCCTTTAAACTAGCCTCCTGCCTCATCCCCTCCTCAAGCTGCGCTGCACACTCCACCAGTTCGGACACCGACTCGAACTTGCGGACTATGCATCGGTTCCTGAGATCGATACGCATACCTCGCATGAAAGCACAAATCAACTCATCTTCGGTATCTGCACCCCGACCAGCAAACCGCTTCAGCCGGTTAAACTCGGCCTCGTACTCCCGAACCGAACGAATCCCCTGTGACAAGTACAGAAACTCCCCCTGTAACCTGTCGCGAGCCTCCCGCGGAAAATACTTGAGATCGAACTCCCTCTGGAACTCGTCCCAAGACCACACTACTCCCGCCCTCCTCGCAGCAACACCCTGCCACCACTCATGTGCATCTCCCTCCAGATAATGCACCGCCAAGTCAACCCTATACTCCTCAGGGCATCTGATCGACTGGAAGTTCCTCTCCAACCTGGACCTCCACTCATCAGACTCAATCGGTCGAGCACCACCACTGAAAAACTTGGTTCCCAACCTCTGCATATGCTCCATCACCCTTAGGTATGACGGAACTACTGGCTCGGCCTCAGCAACCACTCCCGGAACTCCCGGAGCAACAACACCCGGCATCGCGGCAACCCCCTGTGGCGCCACTGGAGTTGGAGCCGGTACCACACCGGGTAACCTCTCCAAGAGCTGGGCCAACATGCCCAAAACAGCCCCCATCGGGTTCGGGCCCGCACCCGCCTGAGCACCACCCGGTGCCGGCATCGCACCATACACGGCCGCTGGCTCCGACTGACCTTCCCCCTCGGCGTGATAATACGCCCCCTGCTCCACCGTGACGCTCTGCGTCACATTCGCAGCTACTCTGCCACCTCTACCACCTCTGCCGCCACGGCCTGTTCTGCCGCCCCGACCACGGCCGCCACGACCACCCCGACCTCTGAGACCTTGCCCAACGCTATCAGAATCAACCATCTGCAATAACCACTTGTTACTAATTGACAACAGCAATAGTAAAACAAACACGAATCTTACCGTGGAATCTCATTAAAGGCTAGAAGAGGATGATCTAGAACTTCAAGCTCAACAATTGACTAACTCACATAGACAGTTCTAATAGCGGAATTTTTTTTTTTTTTTTTTTTTTTTAAACCGTCCTAGAACCGTAAATGCTCTAATACCAAATTGAAACAACCGCACCCATTTTGCAAACAATTACTAAAATCCCATAAATAATAATAATTGAATCTCACAAATTAATTTCCGGTTCAAGATTAAAAATCCGAATAATCAAGATCATAAATTGTTAAATAAAATCACCAAATAAACGATAAGTCTAGATCACCTCCTCTTCCTCGCCCTGATCCCACGGTCACACTTTCTCTTTTCCTGCATCAATTAAAAACATAAGAGATGCATAAGTATTTCGAAAAATACTTAGTGAGACAATCCTCCCATCTACAGGCTAACAAATAATTAAGATAATTAATATATACTATCACGAAAATACCGAATAAACCAAACATCTCATGAAACACTCGATCTAGACCCTCCGAGATCGTAAACGGCCTATAATCACGAAATCACATCAATTATCAAAATTATTTAATTACGCCTATGGTCCTGCACTCACCTTATTCCCGCACAGAAAGTTTCACGAGAAAATTCAGCAATTTTCTAGAACTCCCCGGGAAAAATAACCTTCTATTAATCCACCTAAAAATAAAAATAATAAAATAATAAAAAAACCAAACTTTCAATTATTCTAACAACAGGTCATCGTCCGACTCTGCAACAACCGTCTTCTTCGTCCGACTCTGCAACAACCAGCCGATCACCACCGCCGGTGCCACTACACCATCACCGGAACTACCACGATCCAACCACCGAACACGAACCCCGCTGCAAACACCAACACGTCGCGACAACACCGACGCTTGACCCTCACGTCACCGCCATCATCATCCATCTCCGATGACAACCACAAGACTACTTTGATTCCAACGTGAAAACCAAGCTAAGAGGAGGACCCTTACCTCTAAGACCCGACAACGAAAGCCCGATGGTGAATCGTTCACGGCACCGCGGACCTCCACCGATCCTTTCTCACGCCAACGAACACCACCGCCCGACTCTCTCTTCCTTCTCTCCTTGCTTCCACACCGAAAACCACACAACTTGACGGCTAGGGTAATCGAGAGCTCGGAGGCGGCGATACTTACGCACGTCTATACATAGGTGTGTTTCAAGTTTCCTTATTACACCAACCAGTCCTCGCCCTTCCTCCCCTTCCGAAAGTTGACCCCAAACTTTCGAGATTATCAATCACACCCGCCCATAAAAATTGATTTATTCAATTTAACCACCCCTAACTTCTGAAAGGTCAACTTAAACCCAATTAATGGATTACGGGTGTTATAGGGAGTACGACTTGATAGGGTCTAAAGGGTCTGTGTTCCGATAGTACCGTCCCTTAAAAACCCGAGCGAAAAGCGATTCTGGTTGTTCCATTAACCGCCATAGCTGTTTTGCTAGTAATGATGTGTTGAATTCCTCTATTGATCGAAATCCGATTCCGCCGTCTAACTTATGTCGGCACATTTTCTTCCATGCCATCCAATGCATTCCTTTCTGTTGACCGTCTGAGCTCCACCAGAACCGCGCTGCCGCCCTGGTTAGCTTTGCTATAATAGACTTAGGTAACCGAAAACATGACATGACAAAAGTCAGCATAGCCGTGGCTACCGATTTAAGTAGAACCTCTTTACCTCCTTTGGTCAGGAGTCTGGATGTCCACCCGTTGACTCTATCATTGTGTCTTTCGACAACAAAATTGAAAATCCTGCTCTTTGCCCCTCCGAGACTTTCCGGCAGACCCAGATAAGTACCCATCCCTCCCATTTTTTGGATTCCTAGCAATAGTTTTATCTCGTCCTGTACCGCTCCTGGAACCGTGTGTCCGAAATTTAAAGAAGTTTTTGAAAAATTAATTTGTTGCCCTGATACCAGCTCGTATTGCTTAAGTATATGTAATATAGTGTGACACTCTTGTACCGTAGCCTTGCAGAAAAAAAGACTACGTCCGCAAAGAGTAAGTGTGAGATCGCTGGACCTGCTCTCGCTACCTTTAGCCCCGTGAGTGATTTCTCCCTTTCTGCTTTCCGTATATTGGCTATCAAGACCTCCGTGCAGAGGATGAATAAGTATGGAGATAATGGGTCGCCTTGCCGCAATCCTCTGAATGGTGTTATTTGTCCTTTGGGATTACCGTTAATGAGTACCTTATATTGTACCGATTGTATGCACCACATCATCCCTTAAATCCACTTTTCCGCAAAACCAAATTTCCTCAATAGGTGTTCAATGAAAGTCCATTCAACTCGATCATATGCTTTGCTCATATCCGTCTTGATTGCCATGAACTTGCTTTTGCAAGATTTATTGGT
Source organism: Eutrema japonicum (assembly GCA_030161315.1). Taxonomy (NCBI): domain Eukaryota; kingdom Viridiplantae; phylum Streptophyta; class Magnoliopsida; order Brassicales; family Brassicaceae; genus Eutrema; species Eutrema japonicum. The sequence continues at coordinate 53,005,463 of BSQW01000011.1, forward strand.
TCGTAATCCATGAAACATCTCCTGGGCAATCAAAATATTATCTGATATCAGTCGCCCTGATACAAAGGCTGATTAAGTCTCAGAAATCAGATCCGGTAGCAATTTCTTTAACCTCTGACATAACACTTTCGAGATGATCTTATACCCCACATTACACAAACTTATAGGTCTTAAATCCGTCATACGAGTTGGTCTTCCCGTTTTTGGTATTAGGCAAATGTTAGTAATGTTCAGCCTTTGATCAAAGGAACCTGTTTCCAGAAAACTGTTAACCAGATCTACTACATCTGACTTTATTATATGCCATGATCTTTGAAAAAATAAAGCCGTCATTCCATCCGGGCCCGAAGCCTTCTCTGGATGCATCATGAGAAGTGCTCTACGAACTTCCTCTTCCGTGGCCTTTGCAGTGAGCATGTCATTATCTTGTTCCGAAACTAATGCTGGAATCTCACTGAGGGCCTCCTCAAAATCCCTCGGTGAGGTGGATGTGAATAATTCCTCGAAATAGTTTACCGCTACTTGTTCTACATCTTTGTCTGAAGTAACCCAAGCTCCTGATGCATCATGTAGTCCCATGATTCGATTTCTCGCCCTGCGTGTTTTAACTTGCGCGTGGTAAAACTTTGTATTTCTGTCCCCCACCGTTGCCCATAGGGTGCGACTCTTCTGTTGCCAGAATAATTCCTCATCCAGATAAGCCTCTTTCAGTTTCCTCGTAATATCCATGAGTTCCTCATTTGTAATATTATCATAATTTTGAATCACCTCTAATGCTTGTTGTAAGTCCCTAATTTTCTCTTTGCCATATGGCAAATTGGTTTTCCGCCATTTTGAGATTTCTCTCCGGCAATTATTTATTTTCTCTATAAAGAGAGTCCCGCTTCCCGCTGTGTTAATTTCCCAGCCCTTTACTATTGTTTCCATCAGACCATCCCGCCCAATCCACCGTTTATCGAACCGAAACTGACCCCGTTTCCGGGGTATTTTGTCCTCTATAGTGGCGACAATCGGCCTATGATCCGACCCAATCATTGCTAAATATTCTACGAATGAATGGGAGAAAAGCTCATGCCAATCCTCGTTTGTTAAGGCCCTATCCAGACGACACCGCACAATTTTCGAGTTTCGTCTTCCTCGCCAAGACATTGTGTTACCCAAACATTGAAATTCCAGAAAACCGCAGTGTTGTATCATCAGGTTGAATGACATAAAGGAGGAAGCGGGTTTTAAATTTCCACCTTGTTTCTCGTTATTTCCCGTTATTTCATTCAGATCCCCTATTATAAACCAGGGATCCGCTCTTGTTAGACTCGTCCGTGTTAACCGTTCCCAAACTTGGTCTCTCTTTTTTGGTATCGGATCACCATATATAAATGATAAGAAAACTCTTTTTCCTTGTATTGTTGCCTCGATATCAATTATTCGATTACTAGAGTATAAGACCGTAACATTAAATGAATCATCATAATATAAAGCCAGTCCTCCGCTCGCACCACGCGGCTCGACCGTGAATAATTTATTATAACCGAGATGCAACTGAAATTTTTGCATAAAAGAAAAATCTTGTTTAGTTTCTGAAAGAAACAAAAACTCAGGTTTATGTTTCTTCCACACCTCCCTAAGATAACCTATTGTATACTTATTCCCAAGTCCCTGGCAGTTCCAACTAAGGATTCTCATAAATTAATCAGTATGTAATGTTTTTTGCTCCATTTGGATCCATTTAACCTGATCCGTCCTTTCGACGACCCGAAGTGTTTCCGCTATCCTTCCAACGTAATTCTGCTCTCTTAACGCGTGAAAGATTCTTTTGTGGCAAGAAGTAGAACTCGAAAAAGTTTTTATATATAGAATAGAAACCGCCATTGAAACAACATTGTACCACCGAATTAACAATAGTAGGTCCCAAAAAAACCTGCACAAAAAAATAATGAAGCCTAAACCCAGACATCTTCACCGGATTTGATACATGTCTTAAATTTCCCCCTTGTTTCTCATTAATACCTTTCAATTCGTTTAAATCCCCAATTATTATCCAAGGACCTGAGCGTGATATACTTGTTCGAGTTAGACCTTCCCATACCCGATCCCGTGTGTTTGGTACATGATCTCCATACACAAATGATAAATAAAGTTTTTTCCCTTGCATAGTCGCTTCAATATCAATTGTCCGATAATTGGAAAAAATTACATTAGCCTGCGAGGACTCATCATAGAATAAAGCAAATCCACCGCTCGCACCGCATGGTTCCACCGTATGCAATTTGTCATAACCGAGATGAGGTTGAAACTTTTGCACAAATAAAAAATCTTGTTTTGTGTCTTCCATACCTCCCGAGGGTACCTTATTGCATAAGGACTGCCAAGCCCGTAACAATTCCAACTCAAAATCCGCATAAATAGAACGTATTAACTTTACTCGAACCAGATCTCGGGATAGAGTCAGCTAACCAAATCCCAAATTCGTATTTCTCTCCGTATTTTTTCCTTAACGACAGCTTTTGGACCACAAGTTCGGATAACAAATAATAAAAAAGCTGGAAATTATTATAATGAAAATTAATAGCATGACCACCATACAAAGGGGACGGCTCAACCGTTTCCAAACTCTGAAATCTGAAAATTCCTTGGAAAAAAAACATGACCGAAACAAAACAGAAGAAAAAAACAAAAAAATTTAACCAGAAATCGAACTCAAGTCTCCGCCTCCTCCTGACTTCCGGAAAAATGCATAACGACCCCGTATTATCCATAGGTCGAAGACACCTATCCGTGAGCAGCATACCTAATCCTCTGGTGTTGAAAATTCTGTCGTAGGTCTTGTCTTTGATGGATTATTACCGATGCCCTGAGGTGCTACTCCGGCCCTTCCCAAAGGCTTTGGTACACCCTTCTTCCTTGGTGAGATAATGCCCTGCACAAATCTCTTTTTTGAACCTGAACCCATCATCTTTTTCTTCATTTTATTAACCTGATTCCGCTTAACCTGAGTAAGCCCCTCATTGATCTCCTTATCCTTCGTTGGTCCCTCCGCCTTCACCGTACCAACATCCGTCTCTATCCCCTCCTTATCAACCACCTCCTCTGGCCACACCATCTCAGCCCCTACCACAGCATCCTCCACAATTTCTCCTAACTCCATATCATCCCCAAGAAAATCAGCATCAAGAAAATCAACACCAAAATTGTCCAAAATTCCAACAGCAAAGGTTTCTTGTTCCGTTAACTCCTCCACCTCGGCCACATTATCCGTAGTAAGCTCATCTAAAATTTCTAGCACCCTAGGATTATTATCCGATGAGACCAGATTCTCAGAAACCTTACCTTGGGAGCTCTCCACCTCAACAAGGTCTGTTTCATCGTTCTGAAAAATCAAGCCCCTGCGGTCCTCCTTTCCCGAGACCGGAATTGCTTCTCCGGAAGTGCCTGAGACAGCACCTGCATTTGGGATATTGATTTTCCCAGCCGCAGTACCATGAAAAGCGTCTAACATTTTCTTCTCGTGATCGGAAAGGCTGTTTCCCATGCCGGAGACTGTGGACCTCATGTCATTCAGGCCCGTTGCATTTATGGCGTACCTTTTATGTAGCTCTTTAGCTGGTAACCGGCTTGAAGAAGCAATAGATTTTGCGTCCCCGTCTCTGTACCTTCTATCCACCTTCCATGTACCGTAGCGATGCTCCTTTCCCGACTTATTACCCACATCTTTATAATCATGAATCTTCCCTTTCCCCTTGTCCTGCCCATGGTAGGTTTTCCCTGAGAATTCAGTTTGCTTCTGAACCAGATTCCTTCCCACGCCATGAACAGTCGCAGCTTTGTAACTGACAACCTTCAGCCCCTGTTCCTGTTCATCCGCGTTAATTTCCAGACCCTCTATCCTTCCTTCCCGTTGAGGACACATGGACTGGTCGTGACATAGGCTGAAACAGCTCCGACAGTATCCGAACAGACGTTCGTATCGCAAGGTGATGAGTGTCTCCTTGCCACCATGAAACTCGACCGATGTCTCAAAACATAACGGTTTGAACCCATCCAAAACCACTTGCACTCGTCCCATGTCGAGATCCACCTCTTTCACCTCCCCTAGGGCTTCACTGATACTCCTAAAAGTTTGGTTAGCCCAGTAATGTAGAGGAACTCCCATAACCCGAATCCAAAATTTGATGGCGGATGGATATTTACTATCCAAAACAGGTTCCCATCTCACCAATGATACCATCCAGTAATCGAAATGAAATGGCTCCATCTTCAAAATCTCTGCAATGTCCTCCTCTCTGTCAAAGTCGAATTGAAACCGACCCATTCCGAGATCTGCCGCTGCTACTCGCTCCTCGACGTTTAGTATTCGAGGAAGCATATGAAGCTGTACCTTCATGTCCTGCTTCTTGGGGTTCAAGCACCTCCCAATCAGCGTCTTTGAGTACCCCGAAATGAGTTCCGAATTATCGAAATGAGGCACCCGAATCTTCAGTCTTTTCTGGCTGGTTGCCATCTTCATTTCTGAACCGTCACGCTTTACCAAATGGCTTTGAGACATTCGGGAATGGTTGAGGATTTGAGCAAAGGCCGTGAAAAGAGAGTGAGTAGAATGTGATGAGGATTTGACGAGCCTCTGCACTGACCATATATACCCAATATCCTTACTGATCCTTTGAGTGCCCACTGTCCGCTTAGCAATATCTTCACCCCAAAGATTAAACTGTGAATTAATTACCGGAATCCGTGATTGGCTCCCTGAATCTTCCCCGAGATATACCGCGTCTATCAGTGTCTCTAAAAACGACAATCTCTCCGTTATAACCACAAACCCAGCCCGCAATGTCCGGGGCCAAGATCGCGTGATTCCCTCAATCTCGAAAGATCCGTATCGGTGACGAACCTGTGTGACCGGCCTGTTAAGTGAATCTTCTAGTGATCTCGATCCCCCCAGAATCCGTGTCTTGGATGCGCAAATCATCGATGCCCGCCAGTCACGCATCACCTCCGTAAAGATCCATATCGTATCACTCAAAACATGACAGTGACTATGAACTATTCCAAAACTGAATAGCCCAGATCCGCATACATTAAATTCAGAGCTTGATTGTCGATTCCGCTTAACGCCGGATCTGGATCCGTTGAATTTTTCGGAGATCCGAATGATAATCAGATCCACTTGGATCCCACCGAAACAAGAGATATCCGAGAACGAGTTAATGAAACCCCAAACCAAAAACTCCTCCGAGCTCATCCTCAAGAGTGGAAACGTGCGACCGAGGTAGCGAGAGAGAAAAAACTTTTTAGATCCACCCAGTTCTTTGTTTAATAGGTTTACTTCGAATCTCTATTGATGAATCCTCTTTTTTTTGGTTTTTGGAAATCCTTTGATATTTTTCTTAAGTACCTGATATTTTTGAATTGTTTTGTTGTACAGTAGTTGGAAATTAAAAATTATCTTTTTTATTATAGTGTCTCAATTTTCAACCTATAATTTTTACCTTTTTCATTTTTTCTTATATTTTGCTTATGTTTTACTTTTATTTTGCTTATTTTTGAACATTTTTATCAATTGCTTCTTTTTTTCCTCTCGGTTCGGGTAATTCTTATTAATTAGCATTAGATTATTTATTCGTTATGAAACTCAAGTATATACATTGTAACGTTATAATGAGTACGTATAGATAATTTATTCCTAGATTTGGTCTTTCACTATTATTAGATTGTTATGTAGGACCGCTTAATTACATTATCTTAAATACAAACGAAATTTGTCACCTTCTTTGTCAGATTCCAAAACTATATATTTAGATCTATCAGAAATAGAAAAATTAACAATAAGGGATGCAAACTAAATTTGAGTTTTACCTCTACAAAAAAGAACAAGAGGTGTTAGAATGGCAGATGCAATGACCAGTCACTCAGTAAGGAAGATCCTCGGAGTCAGCCCCTGAACAAGGGCGTATTTGGCGAATACATACATAATCGGTTAATCACCATTCTCACTTGAAGTGAGACAGCAGCAAGAACTGGAAGCAAATTTGAGTTTATGCTTCTAAAATGATTTTTCAATTGTGGTTTATCTTATATATATTCAAGTGCAGAATCGAACGCCATAATGAATACAAGGTGTTCTTGTTCACGTTCGATATGGGACGAGATATCAGAAGCAGGGGAAAATATGAGATTTAACCATACTCATCCTCTTTTTGGGTTATTTTCTTTTCTTGGGATGATGTCAAATGTTTTGAGCAGCAACAGTGATAGATAAAAAGAATATATCAAACTCTTTTTTTCCCTCCCTCTATAAGCTCTACTCAATACCTATAACCTACGGCTATTAGTAGCTGGAAAATGTCAAAATCCTCAGGGTTTAGGATAACCCTAGAACAAGCCTATTGGGTCAAGTTGATGGAACCTCTAAGACCACTTGGGTATACATGAAGCAGGCTCGAGTTCGAACCTCCTGCTTCGAGGTTTATGCCAAATCTTGCACATTAAATATTATTCGTACGACTTATTAGGGGTGGGCACTTCGGTTTGTGGTCTGGTTTCGGTTCGGTTTTTTCTGTTTTTTGGTTTTATAAAAATTCAAACCATATAAAAACCATATATATTTCGATTTGGTACGGTTCGGTTTTTAACGATTTTTGGTTTATCGGTTTTATAAAAAATGAAACCATTTAAAATCCATATGCTATTTTGGCTCGGTTAGATTTGGTTCGGTTACGGTTTTTAGTTTGGTTCATAACTTTAGATACGGCTCATACAATAAGCAAAAATAAAAAGAATGTATAAATAATATATTAAGCTAATAAGTAGGCATACTAATAAGTGGAAAAACAAAAAGAATTTAAAGACTAGAATCCAAATCAAATTGTTCGTAAATCCAAATCATCAATAAATATCAAGACTAAAAAAACCTTGAAAATATATGAAAAGTAGAAAATTCAGATTCTTATCATTGTCATCAGCCACGATTGTTCATCTCCTCATGTTGCTTATGAATCTCTGATCAACGAAATTAACAACAAATAAACAATGAAATTATCTATATTTACATACGATCTAAATATATTATAATGTATTTTAAGACTATGAAGGAATAATGAATACGTATTTTTATGTCTAAACCTTGAATTATTGGTGAGATTAGAAACTATAAAACCTAAAACGTACATACATAATGAATTATGAACAAATTTCAGATGAGGAAAGTGAATACTTTCAAAACGTGCATACGTAATCAAACACGAGATTGAACAATAATTAGAAAACAAACATAGAAAGTGAAACGACCGCACTCAAAATTTTTTTTTTTTTTTATAAAATCACACAATAATTAAACAACGCAAATACGAGAACAAACCAAGTTCTACAGTTCATACCAACTAGCAGTTCTATAACGTCAAAAGCAAAGACAACAACAACAACAAACCCCCGGGTCCTAATCATCCCCTCTTCACTGCCTCGATTCCACGATCACGCCTTATCTTTACCTGCATCGACAAAAGTGATGCATCAACATTTGGCTAACCAAATGCTGAGTGAGATTGATCATCCCAACAACAGGCTACCAATAAGCACAATAATCAACAATTAACAATTACGCCAAATAAATGAATAACCAACTCAAGCTTAACAATTAATCGCAATTAATCACAATAAAGGAAACCCAACACAAGCTTAACAATTAATCGCAATTAATCACAAATTAAAGGAAAGCCCAACACAATTAATCACCATTAAAAGGAAACCCAACGCAATTAGCAATCCAAGAATAACCCGAACACCAGCTTAACGATCCAACTCCCGCTAAGCTTTCTCGGATCGCAAACAACAACACAGGAAACCACTCGGAATCGCAAATCCACAACCAAGAGAGCGAGCAAGGGATCGCAAAACAAGCACAACAAGAACAAGTTCGGATCACTCACGAGAGACAAGCTCGGATCAGTCCACAAGAGACAACTCGGGTCGCGGAACCAACAACCAAGAAGACAACAAGAACCGCGAAACAACAACAACATGAACGAGCATGGATCGCGAAACAGCAACAAGGGAACCAGCATGAATCGCGAAACAATCAACAAGAAGAGCAAGCGGAAATCGCAAACCGGCCGCAAGAAGAACAAGTGTGAGTCGCGAATCAACAACAAGAAGGACGAGCATGAATCGCGAAATCAACAACCAAGAAGCAAGCAAGAGTTGCGAAATCAACAAGAAGAACAAGCTTCACACAGCTTAAATGCTAGCCTTTGGTCACAACTCACCTTAATCGGATAGATCGAGCTCTAGGATGACTTCCCCAAGCTCAAGAAGACCTCCCCTCGCTTCTCTTTAACCACGCTTCACTCTAGCTCACCAAGACCAACTCACCCAATCTCTTCTTCTAGCTTCTCCCAAGCCCAAATTTCTCTTGATCTAGCAAGACCCAAGCTTCACCAAGCTTCACTTCTCTCACGCTCTCCTTCTCTCTCTCTCTCTCTCTCTCTCTCTCTCTCGCGACCAATCTTTTCTTCTCTTTTCCAAGATCTGGTTTCTACGCAAGAGATGAGAGGAAGAAGAAGACAAGAAAAAGACTAAACTTTGAGAAAAACCCCACAACTTCTGAATCGGTTTATGACACCCCCGGAACAAACCCGAATTAATTATTTCTCCCAATAATTAATTTCTCCAGATTTGTCTAAGGCTCAAAACCCGAAGGAAAATTCCGAAACAATTAAATCAATTAATTTAATTAATTTAATTTTTTCGGAACGCGGGCGTTACAATTCTCCCCCACTAACATAGATTCGCCCTCGAATCTTCGATACCGTTCATTTCCCATGAACCGTTCATCTCCAATGAACCTTATCGTCGCAACGATTACACAACCTTTGGCCAAACCCGACCATCTCAATACTCACACGAGGTCCAATACCAACCTCCGAGGTTTCCCATTCAGTCCCTATGCTTATAACACCGCGGCATCATATGTACTTATTGCTCAAACACCGGCCAACCCCATTACTCAAGACACCGCAGCATCTCTGAGTTCCGAGCATCAGCCATATCCCGCAGGACATCCACCATACCATATCACCCAAGACACCGCAGCATCTCCGGGTTCTAGGTATATGCCGTACCACTCCACTCGGTAATATAACCTACAAGAGTCCCAATACCCCATACCACTCAATTCTAGGTAATATATCCCACGTCTGGGACATACTCCTTACGAATCCACGGTATCACGTATCACTCTAGGCTATAAATTTCCCGAGACTGGGTACATCGCCACTCACACTCCCAGGACACACAGTCCTGCGAGCTATCGGCACCGGAGGAACCAGTCCTCCCAACGAGCAATAAATCACATACCTCTAAGCATCTCGACTGAACTATACTCCATACCCGGAATATCTGCCGTGCAGGACCAATAACCCGGCCATCGCACCTCCCTTGCGCACCTTCCAGTGTCGGCTTGCTTTAGAAAAACTTGTCAAGACAACTACGACTAGGCTATCCTTAACACCCAACAACTCTCTGCAGTAAGTCATCAATACAAACGTAATAAAACAAACAAGTACCATACGCCTGCAATCCAACCCACCACATAGAACCGTTAAGTGAAATAACCCGGTCTCGTCACTCGACTCATTTTCCCGAACAAGCGTAACTAAGACACGCAATGCAACCCGCGACTCACAAGTCACTAATAAGAAATACTCATCTTATTACACATCATAATGTAACATCGTTCTACACAACGGCAATACAAAATGAAAACATACATAGCATACAGCTACAACCGAAACTGGAACCTCTCGATGGAACTCAAGCCGCAGCTTGCTTCTGGAACCACTTCTGGAACCTCGTTTCCATCCTAGCCTCTGGCTCCCAAGTTTCCTCCTGAACACCGCCACAGTCCCACAGAACTCGCATCATCGGAATCTTCTTCCGACGAAGCTCCTTGACCCTCCGCTCGAGAACTCTCAAAGGTCTCGCCTCAACGGTCATATTGGGCTGGAGATCTGGCGGAATCTCAGCCAATACCTCGTCACCCCTATGCAAACACTTCTTCAGCATCGACACATGGAACACCTTATGAAAAGCTTGCATAACCGCGGGTAACTCCAACCGATACGCTACCGGTCCAACACGCTCTACAATCCGGAACGGTCCCATATACCTCGGACTCAACTTAGTCGCAACAATGGACCTGTTCGGCCCTCTCAGCAAAGCCATCTTGAGATACACACTATCTCCCACCTCGAACACAAGCTCTTTCCGCCTCTTATCAGCATAACTCTTTTGCCGATCCTGGGCCTCTTTCATGTTCAGCTTCAAAATCCGGATCTTCTCTGTAGTTTCCTGAACAAAACTCGCACCCAAAGTGCTCCTCTCCCCCACTTGGGTCCAACACAAGGGGGTACGACAGGGCCTCCCATACAGAGCCTCATATGGAGCCATGCCAATACTCGCCTGGTAACTATTGTTATACGCAAACTCAACCAAGCTCAAGTGATCCACCCAATGACCACCCCAATCCAGCACGCACATCCTCAACAAATCCTCCAAAGTCTGAATGGTCCGCTCGGACTGCCCATCTGTCTGAGGATGATACGCCGTGCTCAAGTGCACCTTCGTGCCCATCTCTGCCTGAAACGCCTTCCAGAACTCCGATGTGAACTTAGGGTCCCGGTCCGAAACGATACTCACCGGTACTCCATACAGTCTCACAATCTCCTGCACGTACTTCCTAGCCAAAACTGCCGCCCCATCGGTCTTCTTAATGGCCAGAAAACGCGCACACTTGGTCAATCGATCGACGATGACCCAAATAGCATCCTTGGTCCGAGAAACTGGTAATCCCACCACGAAATCCATCGTGATCATATCCCACTTCCACTCTGGAATGGGTAAACTCCGCAACAAACCACTCGGGACCTGGTGCTCCGCCTTCACTAACTGGCACACGTTGCACGAAGCAACCCAGTTAGCCACATCCTTCTTCATCCCGACCCAATGATAATAGCGCTTGAGATCGCGGTACATCTTAGTCGCTCCGGGATGAATCGCAAACATACTCGAATGAGCCTCGCTCAGGATCTCTCGCCGCAAATCCTCATCCAAAGGTACGCATACCCTCCCACTAACAAGGATAGTGCCGTTCGCAGATACCTGATACTCAGAACCCTCTACTCTCGAAGCCTTAACCAAACCCTCATCTTTTCCCTGAGCCACCCGAACCCTGCTCAAAAGATCCGCCTGGTTAGCCGCCTCTAAGCCCAAAGGTTCCTGAGATACAACACATAAGCGCAATGTGCTAATCTCGCTCACCAAGGACTCTACCTCGAGCTCCCGAGCCAAAGCCACCCGCTTCCGACTCAACGCATCCGCAACCAGATTAGCCTTACCAGGATGGTAAGCTATCTCCAGATCATAGTCGGCCACTAGCTCCATCCAGCGCCTCTGCCTCAAATTCAACTCAGGCTGAGTGAAAATGTACTTCAAGCTCTTATGATCTGTGAACACCTGCACCTTTCCGCCATAAAGATAAGATCTCCAAATCTTTAATGCAAAAACCACTGCAGCCATCTCCAAGTCGTGGGTAGGGTAGTTGCCCTCATGCTTCCGCAGCTGCCGCGAAGCATAGGCAATAACCTTCCCCCGCTGCATCAACACACAACCCAGACCCACTCCCGACGCATCGGTGTACACCACGTAAGGCTCACCCGACTCAGGTAACGCCAATACTGGAGTACTAGACAACATGGCCTTCAGCCCTGCGAAACTCCTCTCACACTCTGAGGACCACACGAAAGGAACATCCTTCCCTGTTAGCTTCGTCATAGGCTTAGCCAAACTCGCAAAACCCTTGACGAACCGCCGATAATACCCTGCCAACCCAAGAAAACTCCGAATCTCAGTGGCATTCCTTGGCCTCGGCCAAGTACTAATGGCCTGGATCTTCCCTGGATCTACCGACACTCCCTCCGCAGAGACAATGTGACCCAGAAAACCGATCTCCCGCTGCCAGAAGCTACACTTGCTCAACTTAGCAAATAACTTCTGTTCCCGCAGCCTCGAAAGAACCACACGCAGATGCACCTCATGCTCCTCCCGGCTCCTCGAATACACCAAGATGTCATCGATAAAGATGATCACGAACTCATCTAGATACTCCTGGAAAACGCTGTTCATCAATCTCATAAATGCAGCCGGTGCATTAGTCAACCCAAATGGCATCACCACAAACTCGTAGTGACCATAACGAGATCTGAAAGCCGTCTTCCGGATATCTACCTCATCGATGGGAATCTGATGATAACCCGACGCCAAGTCAATCTTGGAGAACCAAGTAGCCCCTCTCAACTGATCCAACAGCTCATCAATCCGCGGAAGAGGATACCTGTTCTTCACTGTGACCCGGTTAAGTCCCCGATAGTCGATACACAACCGAAAACTCCCGTCCTTCTTCTTCACGAACAACACTGGCGCTCCCCACGGCGAAGAACTCGGACGAATAAATCCCTTACTCAACAACTCCTCCAGCTGCTTCTTCAGCTCTGCCATCTCTGCGGGAGCCATCCTGTAAGGAGCCCTGGATATCGGTGCCGTTCCCGGTTCCAACTCGATCGTGAAGGGATCCGACCTAGATGGTGGCAACCCCTGCAACGACTGGAACACATCCTGGAACTCACGAACCACTCGAATATCCTGAACCCTAGCCTCTCCGACGGCCTCCGGCAAGGAAATGGTAGCCAAATACGCCTCGCAACCTCTCTCGATCAGACGCTCCGCGTGCACAACCGAGATCACGAGACTCCCGGAAGTCGGTCTCACGCCCTGATACACCAACTTCCCTTTCCCCTGGTCGAACTCAACTCGCCCTCGGTGACAGTCCAGATGCGCCCTGAACTTCCCGAGCCAATCCATGCCCAAGATGACATCGTACAGCTCCACTGAGCAGATAATCAAATCGGCAGCCATGGACTCTCCTGCTACCTGAACATCCACGTCTCGCACCCGACCGTGAATCCTCAGGAGCTTCCCCCCGGCGACCTCCACGAAACCCAAACTCACACCGGGCTCGCTCCGGAGATTAGCCTTCTCGGCCAACTCCGGGGAAACGAAGCAATGCGATGCTCCTGTGTCAAACAACACATGACACTCTACACCTCCAACACACAAGGTCCCTGCACATATACATGTGCCGAGAACCTTAACACCCCGACGAGCACGACATTCCCCAACACAAAATTAAACTTAGATGAGTCTAAGAAAATACCTGTGATCGGCCTGGAACTCGGCTCGCCGGTCTCGGTGATGGAGTACACTCGAGGCGCTGATGCCACCTGCCTGAGAGGCTGCACTACCGAGGTCTCCCTCTGCCGCAACTGGGGACACTGAGGCCTGATGTGCCCCGCCTCCTTGCAGTGATAGCACACTCGAGTATCCACTCGCGCCCCGCCCTTCTGAGGACAGCTCGCCACTCGGTGATCCATACTCCCACAACCAAAGCAACCCGGACCACCCCGACTACTACTCGAAGCGCTCTCCCGCTTCCGCTTCTGTCCTTGCGTCGGCTTACTACTGCCTCTGCTCGAACCGGACTGCGGCTGTACCGATCTCGCCTGAAAACGCGGTGTAGCCACTAACACCTCGTCCTTCAGACCCTCCTCAAGCAAAGCTGCAGTCTCAACCAACTCATCCACCGTGCGAAAGGACCTCACCATGCAACGGTTCCTCAAGTCAACCCGAAGACCCATCAAGAATCTCTGCACACGGGCCGACTCACTCTCACCCGCTCGCCTAACAAAAGACCCGAGCCGGACAAACTCCACCTCATACTCGCGTACCGACCGATCCCCCTGAGTCAAACTCGCAAGCCTCGACCCTAACCGGTGGAACGCCTCCTGAGGAAAGAACTTGGAGTTAAACTCCTCCACAAAATCCGCCCAAGCCATCGCGGCCTGCGCTCTCCGTGCTGCCACACCCCTCCACCAGAGATGCGCATCACCCTCCAGAAAATGGACCGCAATGTCCACCTGGTACCCCGCAGGACACCTACTCGAGAGGAAATTCCTCTCTATCCTCCTCAACCACGCATCAGCTTCCTCCGGATTAGCACCTCCAGAAAAGAACCCCGTGCCAATCCTCAGCATCTGCTCCATCATCCTTAGATAGGATGGGACCTCCTCAGCAACCGCAGCTGCCGCCTGAGGCTGAGCCTCCACCACCACCGGAGCCACAGGAACCTGAGCCGGTACCCTCTCTGGTAACCGCTCCAACAACCTCGTCAACAGATCCGCTATGCGATCATCTCGGGCACGAGCATCACCCGCTGCTACACCCGCAGCGCCCGCTGGAACACCAGCCACACTGACGCTCACACCAGCCCCAACGGCACTCACTTCGGCCGCACCCTCAGACCCAACCTGACTCGCACGCGAATCCTCGACCTGCTCCGCCGGCACACGGCCACGACCTCTACCAAGGCCACGACCCCTACCGCGCCCTCTAACCATCTGCACACGTGCAGAAGCACAAGCTAAGAAAACTAAACACAATCATCACAATAAAGATACTCACCGTGGAATCTCACAAGGCTCGAAGAGGATGATTCTAAGACCCCCACACAATACCCAATTTATTCTAGAACCACCTAGGCTCCTAGAACCGTAAGGGCTCTGATACCAAAATGAAACGACCGCACTCAAAATTTTTTTTTTTTTATATAAAATCACACAATAATTAAACAACGCAAATACGAGAACAAACCAAGTTCTACAGTTCATACCAACTAGCAGTTCTATAACGTCAAAAGCAAAGACAACAACAACAACAAACCCCCGGGTCCTAATCATCCCCTCTTCACTGCCTCGATTCCACGATCACGCCTTATCTTTACCTGCATCGACAAAAGTGATGCATCAACATTTGGCTAACCAAATGCTGAGTGAGATTGATCATCCCAACAACAGGCTACCAATAAGCACAATAATCAACAATTAACAATTACGCCAAATAAATGAATAACCAACTCAAGCTTAACAATTAATCGCAATTAATCACAATAAAGGAAACCCAACACAAGCTTAACAATTAATCGCAATTAATCACAAATTAAAGGAAAGCCCAACACAATTAATCACCATTAAAAGGAAACCCAACGCAATTAGCAATCCAAGAATAACCCGAACACCAGCTTAACGATCCAACTCCCGCTAAGCTTTCTCGGATCGCAAACAACAACACAGGAAACCACTCGGAATCGCAAATCCACAACCAAGAGAGCGAGCAAGGGATCGCAAAACAAGCACAACAAGAACAAGTTCGGATCACTCACGAGAGACAAGCTCGGATCAGTCCACAAGAGACAACTCGGGTCGCGGAACCAACAACCAAGAAGACAACAAGAACCGCGAAACAACAACAACATGAACGAGCATGGATCGCGAAACAGCAACAAGGGAACCAGCATGAATCGCGAAACAATCAACAAGAAGAGCAAGCGGAAATCGCAAACCGGCCGCAAGAAGAACAAGTGTGAGTCGCGAATCAACAACAAGAAGGACGAGCATGAATCGCGAAATCAACAACCAAGAAGCAAGCAAGAGTTGCGAAATCAACAAGAAGAACAAGCTTCACACAGCTTAAATGCTAGCCTTTGGTCACAACTCACCTTAATCGGATAGATCGAGCTCTAGGATGACTTCCCCAAGCTCAAGAAGACCTCCCCTCGCTTCTCTTTAACCACGCTTCACTCTAGCTCACCAAGACCAACTCACCCAATCTCTTCTTCTAGCTTCTCCCAAGCCCAAATTTCTCTTGATCTAGCAAGACCCAAGCTTCACCAAGCTTCACTTCTCTCACGCTCTCCTTCTCTCTCTCTCTCTCTCTCTCTCTCTCTCTCTCTCTCTCTCTCTCTCTCTCTCTCTCTCGCGACCAATCTTTTCTTCTCTTTTCCAAGATCTGGTTTCTACGCAAGAGATGAGAGGAAGAAGAAGACAAGAAAAAGACTAAACTTTGAGAAAAACCCCACAACTTCTGAATCGGTTTATGACACCCCCGGAACAAACCCGAATTAATTATTTCTCCCAATAATTAATTTCTCCAGATTTGTCTAAGGCTCAAAACCCGAAGGAAAATTCCGAAACAATTAAATCAATTAATTTAATTAATTTAATTTTTCCGGAACGCGGGCGTTACAGAAAGAGAATAAATTAGATACCTAAAACTAGAAGATGAGTTATGAAGAAGAAGATACGATTATTAGAGGAACCACCCACATGCCACAATCACATTTTGTTCTGTTTTGTACGAGGATGGGTTTTCTTATTTTATAGATTTTGTTTTTAAGTCTTAAATTTTAACTCTTAAACTAACTCCGAAGATGTTGGCAACTCAACTAAAAAACAAGAATGGATAAATGATAAATCTAAACTAAACCAAAAAAATATAAAGCTATATAAAATTAATCTAAAATGTAAAAACCGAAAAAACCATTCGGTTTTACAGTTTTAAACCAAACCAAACCGAAACCAAACTCTTAACAAAAACTATAACCAAATGGGTTTTTAAGTTACACCATAACCAAACCATATGATTTATTTCAGTTTGGTTCGGTTTTTTCGGTTACGTTTTTTTTGCCCACCGCTACGACTTACTACACAGTCTCTCACTCCTTTCTCTGGACGCATCAAAACAGTAACACCTAATGAAATTTTCTCACTCCTTTTTTATGGCATTGAAGTTGGTCGAGCTTAGATTAACAACGGAGACTGAGTCTTTTTTCCAAAAACAAAATATGGTGCAGACTATAGGAAAGCTCCATGGAAAACAAAATCTGAAAACTAGGTCACGGATGATTTGATTCTTTTGTTGACAAAATCATATATTTAAAGTATGGGAACAACAAAAGCATATAGTTAAAGTATTTATCAAATAGAATAATTGCCCTCATTGACTATCTTAAATCATTCACAGCAAAACAAATAGTATAAATACAGGGAGAATAAGAATTAACTTCAGATATGTTAGACTTTAGTTTAAGGGACTATAAAGTACTCATAAAATATTTGAATTGTAACACATTCCACAATCTAAATTAAAAAATTCCAAATATAATCGAAAAAATAGAAAATAACAAATCAATTCTAAAGTATAGAAATAGAAAAATATCATATATTTAAAGTATTTATAAAATAGAATAATTGGCCTCATTGACTATCTTAAATCATTCATAGAAACAAAAATAGTATAAATACATGGAGAATAAGACTTAACTTCAGATATGTTAGACTTTAGTTTAAGGGACTTTAAAATATTTATAAAATATTTAAATTGTAACACATTTCACAATCTGAATAAAAATTTCCAAATAAAATCGAAAAATAGAAAATAACAAAATCAATTCTAAAGTATAGAAATAGAAAAATATCATATATTTAAAGTATTTATCAAATAGAATAATTGGCCTCATTGACTATCTTAAATCATTCACAAGAAAAAAAAAGTATAAATACAGGGAGAATAAGACTTAACTTCAGATGTGTTAGACTTTAGTTTAACTATAAAGTATTCATAATGTGTGGCTCATCGTCATTTCACATGTTATTTAGTGTTATATTCATGTTTTTTTTCTTTGGTGGTCTTTGTGAGCATGTATCGGTGGACATCATCAACGATATTGGTCCAAACATTCAACTGGGACTACACTGCAAATCGAAGAACAAAGATCTCGGATCACAATCTTTAAGTTATCATCAACACTGGGGATTTATAGAATCTTATAACTTTTTCTACACGAATCTGTTTTTTTGTCATTTTCAATGGGAAAATCAGTCTAAATGGTTTGATATTCTTGAGGGTCACAGAGATGTATACCCATGTGAAGGTCAGCCGTGTGTTTGGAGTATAAGACCTAGTGGCCCATGTAGATTAACGGGTCAAGAAAAATGTTTCCCATGGAATATTGGTCAGTATTGAAAAAGGTGGTAACAAGATGTTATATTGTTATGATATCTCTTTGTATTTAATCTATCAGATATCTTTTATGATGTCCAAATCAATATCAATAAAAAAATTGTTAAAAAAGACTTCCAAATCCATTTTAGTCACCATAAATACACCATTTAACATAATCAAAAGGAACTTTAACAACAAAAATAGTATATGTCGAAATGTTGACCGTTTCTCAAAAACACGACTTTGACCGGCAATATTTTTCTGAATTTTTGTGGTTAATACTTTAAATATATGATTTGTTTTTAAAATGTAAAAAAACGGTTTTTTATATATAAAAAAAAAATTAACAACAAAAAATAATATTTATAGCAAAAAGGTGTTTTTTGCAGACGTATCAATAAAAAAAAGCACACCTTTTTATTTTTTTTTAATAGCAACACACCTTTTTCTTTTTTTTTGTAAACTACTGTCGTTGAGGTAGAAACCGACGACTCGGACGAAATAATTTCTAAAAGACGCCACAAAAACCAGTGACAGATTTTGGTTGTCTTAAAATACTCCAGTGATCGACACCGGAGACGATTTTATGTCAGTGTGGTGTTAAAAGATACAAATAACAAAGAGTGTTTTTTAAAGTTAATCATCTTCTCCTACAGCTTCTTAAGAAGTCAAATGGATCAAGAGTGGCAAACCAAACCATTAGGAATTCATCATAACGGTGGTCTCTTTGACTTCGAACTTTGGTCGGTGGACATCATCAATGATATTGGTTTAAATGTTCAATTGGGACTACACTGCAAATCTAAGAAAAAATATCTTGGATCCTACACTACGGTCTACGGATTTAGAGAATCTCTTAACTTTTGGGGCACGATTCTGTTTTTTTAAAGGAATGGGAAAATCAGTCTAGATGGTTCGATATTTTTGTATTTTATAGAGAAAGAGGTTTATGTGAACATCGTCCGTCTGTTTGGAGTATAAGACCTAATGGTCCATGTAGATTAACGAGCCATTAAAAATGTTTCCCAAATTGATCAGTGTTGAAAAAGTTGCAACAAGATTTCATATTTATGAGATAAAAAAATAAATTGTTTTTTTTTTGAAAATATGAATAGTTTATCTTATCTCGTATATGCTCTGATAAAAAATAAAGTTTGTTTTTGGATAAAGTTTTGCGTTAATTTAAAATTCGGTAGTACGCGGATTGAGATATATATAAAAATTTTGCTTTGATTTGGTAATCCCCTACAGATATACAATTTTATTGCAATTCAATTTGAATATATAATTTATTATAATTAGACTTGAAAATGAAATTTAATATGATTTGAATTTGAATATACAAAATAAATGGTAATCTCAAAATAATTTAATCCATTTTGAATTCGAATATGGAATTCGTCACATGAATATTCATTAATACGTGTGCGTTTGATGAGACCATTAACATCAAACTATATTAGCATCAAACTATATCAAATAAAAATATAGTTTGATGAGACTATTAGCATCAAACGGTACTATCTAAGCTTTATATCTCGATAATCTTTAGCACGTGTGTGTGAACTATATTATACGTTTTATATCTCAATAATCATAATAGCAATAATATCAAAGCTAGATTTAGATTATAATTTGAATTTGAATATGAAAAAATTTGTATGAAATGAAATATAACTAAGATATTTTGCAAAAATAAAATGAGCAAGTAAACATGAAACTTGTAAGAATAATATTTGTCACAATAATAAAAAACAAATCCCAAAAATAAAATTTATAACCCCATGAAACGAAGCAATATAATTAAAAAAACTCAAAAATATTTTTATTTATTTGAGAAATGAGATAACTTAGAAACTAATATTGATTTAACAGTTTATATAAAATTTAATAATGAAATTTATATGATTATTCATAAGTTTAATGTGAAATGACATGAATGTAATTATTCTAGTAAGTTAAACATTTTTTGAAAAAATATATTGAGAAGCTCTATGGTGATGACACATCAGTATGACACAATTGTAAATCACATGTCAAGTCAATAATTGTTTTTAACAATTTTTCTCAATTAATATATTGGGGATATGGCAAAGAGCCAACCATTGTTTTACATAGAAGTAGTAAATGAAAGTTCCACATTAAAAATCTAAATGAACCAAGGAAATTAAAATCAAGCCCAAATTGATAAAAGCCCAAGCGAATGATAAGGAAGATGACAGTTACAAGTTTATTCATATTTTGCTTATGTTTTACTTTTATTTTGCTTATTTTTGAACATTTTTATCAATCGTTTTTTTTCCTCTCGGATCAGATAGTTCTTATTAGCAGTAGATTATTTATTCGTTATGAAACTCAAATATATACATGTATACATTGTAACGTTATAATGAGTACGTATAGATAATTTATACCTAGATTTGGTCTTCAACTATTATTAGATTGTTATGTAGGACCGCTTACATATTATCTTAAATGCAAACGACATTTGTCAGCTTCTTTGTCAACAGAAAAACAATAAAGGATGCAAACTAAATTTGATCAACTGAAAGTCGACGATCCGGAAAATCAGTGAAGGGAGAACCACACCTGTATGATAACGCTTGCAGCTCAACTTAAACAGTATCAGAAGTTTCTTGAGTCGGAGCATTCGTTTCCTCCGTTAGTGGTGGTGGTGACAACGAGGTTTGTTCTCCCATTTTCCCCCAAAGAAGAAGAGAGATGCCAAGTATAATCACGAAAGCACCAATTATCTTGTTTCAGTAAGAAGCAACAAAGAAATATGAGTTGAGAGGACCATTATATGATACTGATACTTTGTTTGATTCTCAATTTCTTACCTCCCCACAAACATTTGCTCGTAGAGTAAAACCGAGCTAATGAGTGTCGTGACAATCAGATTGATTGGGTTGAAGATGCTCACGAAGACTGGACCCTTCTTCTTTACCATCCACCCAACGAGGTGAACTGTTACTGCTGAGAAGCATCCCCTGTACAATGTGGAAGTCAATGAGATACTGATCACTGCGAAATATATAATAAACTGAACAAACAGATTCTCTTGATTCAACTAAACTTAACCCCTACAGAGATGCTAACATTGTTACATCAAGTCAGATTTTCCAGGGTTTCGGGGTATTTCTCTTCCATATCAGAGCTATGACAGCAGACCCAATCGCCCCGAGGATGCAGATGAGAGCCGTCAGGGACAGCTTTGCCGGGTATGACACAACCACCCTAGTCTGCAAAAAACACCATATGTCTTAGAGACAAGCCAAACTTTGTAAAGTATTCAAGGAAAAATTGTGATGTTATGGTTTTTACTTGAATCATCATATAAAAAGAACAACTCAAGCAGTTGGAAACGAGCATTAACCCTCGTCTGTCAATGTCTCCATGCATTTGAATCTTTTTGGAGTGCATACCGAAGGTCCATTGAGGCAATATGATTGAATTCTGAGATTAAACATGAAAAATGTTATTTTGAAATTTTATTAATTTTTTTAGTCTTTTTAAAAGTGCTATTAGAAAATAGCATTTTTGCTACTGTTCATGATCAATTTAACCATGTAAAATCTGGCCTGTACGGTAC
Organism: Eutrema japonicum; assembly: GCA_030161315.1. Taxonomy (NCBI): domain Eukaryota; kingdom Viridiplantae; phylum Streptophyta; class Magnoliopsida; order Brassicales; family Brassicaceae; genus Eutrema; species Eutrema japonicum. The sequence goes on from BSQW01000011.1 coordinate 53,026,995, forward strand.
ACGGGAAAGTATTATGGGATAATTTTGTCTTTTACTCGTAGGAAGACAAAAAAAATGAACAATAAAAATCTGAAAGTGTTTTAAACTAAAGAGTTTAAAATTAGACATATTTGCACAAACATGCACTTTATTTAACACCAGCCATCCAAGTAAAGCAATCATTTAATATAACCAAAATTATAAATTATAATTTAATTTTTTTTCTTAAGTAACTGATATTTTTGAATTGTTTTGTTGTGTAGTAGTTGGAAATTAAAAATTACCTTTTTTTTATTATAGTGTCTCAATTTTCAACCTATAATTTTTACCTTTTTCATTTTTTCTTATATTTTGAATATGTTTTACTTTTATTTTGCTTATTTTTGAACATTTTTATCAATTGTTTCTTTTTTCCTCTCGGTTCGGGTAGTTATTATTAATTAGCATTAGATTATTTATTCGTTATTAAACTCAAGTATATACATTGTAACGTTATAATAAGTACGTATAGATAATTTATTCATAGATTTGGTCTTTCACTATTATTAGATTGTTATGTAGGACCGCTTAATTACATTATCTTAAATACAAACGAAATTTGTCATCTTCTTTGTCAGATTCCAAAACTATATATTTAGATCTATCAGAAATAGAAAAATTAACAATAAGGGATGCAAACTAAATTTGAGTTTTACCTCTACAAAAAAAAGAACAAGAGGTGTTAGAATGGCATATGCAATGACCAGTCACTCAGTAAGGAAGATCCTCGGAGTCAGCCCCTGAACAAGGGCGTATTTGGCGAATATAGACATAATCGGTTAATCACAATTCTCACTTGAAGTGAGACAGCAGCAAGAACTGGAAGCAAATTTGAGTTTATGCTTCTAAAATGATTTTTCAATTGTGGTTTATCTTATATATATTCAAGTGCAGAATCGAACGCCATAATGAATACAAGGTGTTCTTGTTCACGTTCGATATGGGACGAGATATCAGAAGCAGGGGAAAATATGAGATTTAACCATACTCATCCTCTTTTTGGGTTATTTTCTTTTCTTGGGATGATGTCAAATGTTTTGAGCAACAACAGTGATAGATAAAAAGAATTTATCAAACTCTTTTTTTCCCTCCCTCTATAAGCTCTACTCAATACCTATAACCTACGGCTATTAGTAGCTGGAAAATGTCAAAATCCTCAGGGTTTAGGATAACCCTAGAACAAGCCTATTGGGTCAAGTTGATGGAACCTCTAAGACCACTTGTATAACGCCCCGACCGCCCCTACCTGTGGGCCCCAACGACATCTCCCGGCCCGTGGGCCCCACCCTCTTCCGACGGCCGGTGCGTTAGTCCGGGAGGCTTGTAATACTTGTTTACTGACCCTGCAATCACCACGTGACCTTTCCCCGTGTTTTGTCCTCACTCACACGCTACCGCGAATCACTTCCCGGAAGGTCACCCATCCTTAGACTACTCCAGCCCAAGCACCCTTAACTCTGGAGTTCTTTCGGGCAAGTGATCGGAAAAGGTAAGTGCACTTTGGTGACATAGGTAGCCAAATCAATTCTTATAAGCCTCTCCGCATATACAAGAAACCGGGATGTTACAATCACCCCCACTCACAGAGCGCAACGTCCTCGTTGCGCACCAGGATCGTCACCCTAGACGGTGTGGGCCCACCTGACTCCACACACGTGTTTGGGTTCGGCTCTGATACCACTTATAACGCCCCGACCGCCCCTACCTGTGGGCCCCAACGACATCTCCCGGCCCGTGGGCCCCACCCTCTTCCGACGGCCGGTGCGTTAGTCCGGGAGGCTTGTAATACTTGTTTACTGACCCTGCAATCACCACGTGACATTTCCCCGTGTTTTGTCCTCACTCACACGCTACCGCGAATCACTTCCCGGAAGGTCACCCATCCTTAGACTACTCCAGCCCAAGCACCCTTAACTCTGGAGTTCTTTCGGGCAAGTGATCGGAAAAGGTAAGTGCACTTTGGTGACATAGGTAGCCAAATCAATTCTTATAAGCCTCTCCGCATATACAAGAAACCGGGATGTTACAACTTGGGTATACATGAAGCAAGCTCGAGTTCGAACCTCCTGCTTCGAGGTTTATGCCAAATCTTGCACATTACATATTATTCGTACGACTTATTAGGGGTGGGCACTTCGGTTTGTGGTCTGGTTTCGGTTCGGTTTTTTTGGTTTTTTGGTTTTATAAAAATTCAAACCATATAAAAACCATATATATTTCGATTTGGTACGGTTCGGTTTTTAACGATTTTTGGTTTATCGGTTTTATAAAAAAATGAAACCATTTAAAATCCATATGCAATTTTGGCTCGGTTCGATTTGGTTCGGTTACGGTTTTTAGTTTGGTTCATAACTTTTGATAAGGCTCATACAATAAGCAAAAATAAAAAGAATGTATAAATAATATATTAAGCTAATAAGTAGGCATACTAATAAGTGGAAAAACAAAAAGAATTTAAAGACTAGAATCCAAATCAAATTGTTCGTAAATCCAAATCATCAATAAAAATCAAGACTAAAAAACCTTGAAAATATATGAAAAGAAGAAAATTCAGATTCTTATCATTGTCATCAGCCACGATTGTTCGTCTCCTCATGTTGCTTATGAATCTCTGATCAACAAAATTAACAACAAATAAACAATGAAATTATCTATATTTACATACGATCTAAATATATTATAATGTATTTTAAGACTATGAAGGAATAATGAATACGTATTTTTATGTCTAAACCTTGAATTATTGATGAGATTAGAAACTATAAAACCTAAAACGTACATACATAATGAATTATGAACAAATTTCAGATGAGGAAAGTGAATACTTTCAAAACGTGCATACGTAATCAAACACGATATTGAACAATAATTAGAAAATAAACACAGAAAGAGAATAAATTAGATACCTAAAACTAGAAGATGAGTTATGAAGAAGAAGATACGATTATTAGAGGAACCACCCACATGCCACAATCACATTTTGTTCTGTTTTGTACGAGGATGGGTTTTCTTATTTTATAGATTTTGTTTTTAAGTCTTAAATTTTAACTCTTAAACTAACTCCGAAGATGTTGGCAACTCAACTAAAAAACAAGAATGGATAAATGATAAATCTAAACTAAACCAAAAAAATATAAAGCTATATAAAATTAATCTAAAATGTAAAAACCGAAAAAACCATTCGGTTTTACAGTTTTAAACCAAACCAAACCGAAACCGAACTCTTAACAAAAACGATAACCAAATGAGTTTTTAAGTTACACCATAACCAAACCATATGATTTATTTCAGTTTGGTTCGGTTTTTTCGGTTACGTTTTTTTTGCCCACCGCTACGACTTACTACACAGTTTCTCACTCCTTTCACTGGACGCATCAAAACAGTAACACCTAATGAAATTTTCTCACTCCTTTTTTATGGCATTGAAGTTGGTCGAGCTTAGATTAACAACGGAGACTGAGTTTTTTTCCAAAAACAAAATATGGTGCAGACTATAGGAAAGCTCCATGGAAAACAAAATCTGAAAACTAGGTCACGGATGATTTGATTCTTTTGTTGACAAAATCATATATTTAAAGTATGGGAACAACAAAAGCATATAGTTAATCTTTCGGGCAAGTGATCGGAAAAGGTAAGTGCACTTTGGTGACATAGGTAGCCAAATCAATTCTTATAAGTCTCTCCGCATATACAAGAAACCGGGATGTTACAGTTAAAGTATTTATCAAATAGAATAATTGCCCTCATTGACTATCTTAAATCATTCACTGAAAAAAAAAATAGTATAAATACAGGGAGAATAAGAATTAACTTCAGATATGTTAGACTTTAGTTTAAGGGACTATAAAGTACTCATAAAATATTTGAATTGTAACACATTCCACAATCTAAATTAAAAAATTCCAAATAAAATCGAAAAAATAGTAAATAACAAATCAATTCTAAAGTATAGAAATAGAAAAATATCATATATTTAAAGTATTTATAAAATAGAATAATTGGCCTCATTGACTATCTTAAATCATTCATAGAAAAAAAAAATAGTATAAATACAGGGAGAATAAGACTTAACTTCAGATATGTTAGACTTTAGTTTAAGGGACTATAAAATATTTATAAAATATTTAAATTGTAACACATTTCACAATCTGAATAAAAATTCCCAAATAAAATCGAAAAAATAGAAAATAACAAAATCAATTCTAAAGTATAGAAATAGAAAAATATCATATATTTAAAGTATTTATCAAATAGAATAATTGGCCTCATTGACTATCTTAAATCATTCACAAGAAAAAAAAGTATAAATACAGGGAGAATAAGACTTAACTTCAGATGTGTTAGACTTTAGTTTAACTATAAAGTATTCATAATGTGTGGCTCATCGTCATTTCACATGTTATTTAGTGTTATATTCATGTTTTTTTTCTTTGGTGGTCTTTGTGAGCATGTATCGGTGGACATCATCAACGATATTGGTCCAAACATTCAACTGGGACTACACTGCAAATCGAAGAACAAAGATCTCGGATCACAATCTTTAAGTTATCATCAACACTGGGGATTTATAGAATCTTATAACTTTTTCTACACGAATCTGTTTTTTTGTCATTTTCAATGGGAAAATCAGTCTAAATGGTTTGATATTCTTGAGGGTCACAGAGATGTATACCCATGTGAAGGTCAGCCGTGTGTTTGGAGTATAAGACCTAGTGGCCCATGTAGATTAACGGGTCAAGAAAAATGTTTCCCATGGAATATTGGTCAGTATTGAAAAACGTGGTAACAAGATGTTATATTGTTATGATATCTCTTTGTATTTAATATATCAGATATCTTTTATGATGTCCAAATCAATATCAATAAAAAAATTGTTAAAAAAGACTTCCAAATCCATTTTAGTCACCGTAAATACACCATTTAACATAATCAAAAGGAACTTTAACAACAAAAATAGTATATGTCGAAATGTTGACCGTTTCTCAAAAACACGACTTTGACCGGCAATATTTTTCTGAATTTTTGTGGTTAATACTTTAAATATATGATTTGTTTTTAAAATGTAAAAAAAACGGTTTTTTATATATAAAAAAAATTAACAACAAAAAATAATATTTATAGCAAAAAGGTGTTTTTTGCAGACGTAGCAATAAAAAAAAAAGCACACCTTTTTTTTTTTTTTTAATAGCGACACACCTTTTTCTTTTTTTCTGTAAACTACTGTCGTTGAGGTAGAAACCGACGACTCGGACGAAATAATTTCTAAAAGACGCCACAAAAACCAGTGACAGATTTTGGTTGTCTTAAAATACTCCAGTGATCGACACCGTAGACGATTTTATGTCAGTGTGGTGTTAAAAGATACAAATAACAAAGAGTGTTTTTTTAAAGTTAATCATCTTCTCCTACAGCTTCTTAAGAAGTCAAATGGATCAAGAGTGGCAAACCAAACCATTAGGAATTCATCATAACGGTGGTCTCTTTGACTTCGAAATTTGGTCGGTGGACATCATCAATGATATTGGTTTAAATGTTCAATTGGGACTACACTGCAAATCTAAGAAAAAATATCTTGGATCCTACACTACGGTCTACGGATTTAGAGAATCTCTTAACTTTTGGGGCACGATTCTGTTTTTTTAAAGGAATGGGAAAATCAGTCTAGATGGTTCGATATTTTTGTATTTTATAGAGAAAGAGGTTTATGTGAACATCGTCCGTCTGTTTGGAGTATAAGACCTAATGGTCCATGTAGATTAACGAGCCATTAAAAATGTTTCCCAAATTGATCAGTGTTGAAAAAGTTGCAACAAGATTTCATATTTATGAGATAAAAAAATAAATTGTTTTTTTTTTTGAAAATATGAATAGTTTATCTTATCTCGTATATGCTCTGATAAAAAATAAATTTTGTTTTTGGATAAAATTTTGCGTTAATTTAAAATTCGGTAGTACGCGGATTGAGATATATATAAAAATTTCGCTTTGATTTGGTAATCCCCTAGAGATATACAATTTTATTGCAATTCAATTTGAATATATAATTTATTATAATTAGACTTGAAAATGAAATTTAATATGATTTGAATTTGAATATACAAAAAAATGGTAATCTCAAAATAATTTAATCCATTTTGAATTCGAATATGGAATTCGTCACATGAATATTCATTAATACGTGTGCGTTTGATGAGACCATTAACATCAAACTATATCAAATAAAAATATAGTTTGATGAGACTATTAGCATCAAACGGTACTATCTAAGCTTTATATCTCGATAATATTTAGCACGTGTGTGTGAACTATATTATACGTTTTATATCTCAATAATCATAATAGCAATAATATCAAAGCTAGATTTAGATTATAATTTGAATTTGAATATGCAAAAATTTGTATGAAATGAAATATAACTAAGATATTTTGCAAAAATAAAATGAGCAAGTAAACATGAAACTTGTAAGAATAATATTTGTCACAATAATAAAAAACAAATCTCAAAAATAAAATTTATAACCCCATGAAACGAAGCAATAAAATTAAAAAAACTCAAAACTATTTTTATTTATTTTAGAAATGAGATAACTTAGAAACTAATATTGATTTAACAGTTTATATAAAATTTAATAATGAAATTTATATGATTATTCATAAGTTTAATGTGAAATGACATGAATGTAATTATTCTAGTAAGTTAAACCTTTTTTGAAAAAATATATTGAGAAGCTCTATGGTGATGACACATCAGTATGACACAATTGTAAATCACATGTCAAGTCAATAATTGTTTTTAACAATTTTTCTCAATTAATATATTGGGGATATGGCAAAGAGCCAACCATTGTTTTACATAGAATTAGTAAATGAAAGTTCCACATTAAAAATCTAAATGAACCAAGGAAATTAAAATCAAGCCCAAATTGATAAAAGCCCAAGCGAATGATAAGGAAGATGACAGTTACAAGTTTATTCATATTTTGCTTATGTTTTACTTTTATTTTGCTTATTTTTGAACATTTTTATCAATCGTTTTTTTTCCTCTCGGATCAGATAGTTCTTATTAGCAGTAGATTATTTATTCATTATGAAACTCAAATATATACATGTATACATTGTAACGTTATAATGAGTACGTATAGATAATTTATACCTATATTTGGTCTTCAACTATTATTAGATTGTTATGTAGGACCGCTTACATATTATCTTAAATGCAAACGACATTTGTCAGCTTCTTTGTCAGATTCCTAAACTATATATTAAGATCTACCAGAAACAGAAAAACAATAAAGGATGCAAACTAAATTTGATCAACTGAAAGTCGACGATCCGGAAAATCAGTGAAGGGAGAACCACACCTGTATGATAACGCTTGCAGCTCAACTTAAACAGTATCAGAAGTTTCTTGAGTCGGAGCATTCATTTCCTCCGTTAGTGGTGGTGGTGACAACGAGGTTTGTTCTCCCATTTTCCCCCAAAGAAGAAGAGAGATGCCAAGTATAATCACGAAAGCACCAATTATCTTGTTTCAGTAAGAAGCAACAAAGAAATATGAGTTGAGAGGACCATTATATGATACTGATACTTTGTTTGATTCTCAATTTCTTACCTCCCCACAAACATTTGCTCGTAGAGTAAAACCGAGCTAATGAGTGTCGTGACAATCAGATTGATTGGGTTGAAGATGCTCACGAAGACTGGACCCTTCTTCTTTACCATCCACCCAACGAGGTGAACTGTTACTGCTGAGAAGCATCCCCTGTACAATGTGGAAGTCAATGAGATACTGATCACTGCGAAATATATAATAAACTGAACAAACAGATTCTCTTGATTCAACTAAACTTAACCCCTACAGAGATGCTAACATTGTTACATCAAGTCAGATTTTCCAGGGTTTCGGGGTATTTCTCTTCCATATCAGAGCTATGACAGCAGACCCAATCGCCCCGAGGATGCAGATGAGAGCCGTCAGGGACAGCTTTGCCGGGTATGACACAACCACCCTAGTCTGCAAAAAACACCATATGTCTTAGAGACAAGCCAAACTTTGTTAAGTATTCAAGGAAAAATTGTGATGTTATGGTTTTTACTTGAATCATCATATAAAAAGAACAACTCAAGCAGTTGGACACGAGCATTAACCCTCGTCTGTCAATGTCTCCAAGCATTTGAATCTTTTTGGAGTGCATACCGAAGGTCCATTGAGGCAATATGATTGAATTCTGAGATTAAACATGAAAAATGTTATTTTGAAATTTTATTAATTTTTTTAGTCTTTTTAAAAGTGCTATTAGAAAATAGCATTTTTGCTACTGTTCATGATCAATTTAACCATGTAAAATCTGGCGTGTACGGTACACGGGAAAGTATTATGGGATAATTTTGTCTTTTACTCGTAAGAAGACAAAAAAAAATGAACAATAAAAATCTGAAAGTGTTTTAAACTAAAGAGTTTAAAATTAGACATATTTGCACAAACATGCACTTTATTTAACACCAGCCATCCAAGTAAAGCAATCATTTAATATAACCAAAATTATAAATTATAATTTAATTTTTTTTCTTAAGTAACTGATATTTTTGAATTGTTTTGTTGTGCAGTAGTTGGAAATTAAAAATTACCTTTTTTATTATAGTTTCTCAATTTTCAACCTATAATTTTTACCTTTTTCATTTTTTCTTATATTTTGAATATGTTTTACTTTTATTTTGCTTATTTTTGAACATTTTTATCAATTGTTTCTTTTTTCCTCTCGGTTCGGGTAGTTATTATTAATTAGCATTAGATTATTTATTCGTTATTAAACTCAAGTATATACATTGTAACGTTATAATAAGTACGTATAGATAATTTATTCATAGATTTGGTCTTTCACTATTATTAGATTGTTATGTAGGACCGCTTAATTACATTATCTTAAATACAAACGAAATTTGTCATCTTCTTTGTCAGATTCCAAAACTATATATTTAGATCTATCAGAAATAGAAAAATTAATAATAAGGGATGCAAACTAAATTTGAGTTTTACCTCTACAAAAAAAAGAACAAGAGGTGTTAGAATGGCATATGCAATGACCAGTCACTCAGTAAGGAAGATCCTCGGAGTCAGCCCCTGAACAAGGGCGTATTTGGCGAATATAGACATAATCGGTTAATCACAATTCTCACTTGAAGTGAGACAGCAGCAAGAACTGGAAGCAAATTTGAGTTTATGCTTCTAAAATGATTTTTCAATTGTGGTTTATCTTATATATATTCAAGTGCAGAATCGAACGCCATAATGAATACAAGGTGTTCTTGTTCACGTTCGATATGGGACGAGATATCAGAAGCAGGGGAAAATATGAGATTTAACCATACTCATCCTCTTTTTGGGTTATTTTCTTTTCTTGGGATGATGTCAAATGTTTTGAGCAACAACAGTGATAGATAAAAAGAATTTATCAAACTCTTTTTTTCCCTCCCTCTATAAGCTCTACTCAATACCTATAACCTACGGCTATTAGTAGCTGGAAAATGTCAAAATCCTCAGGGTTTAGGATAACCCTAGAACAAGCCTATTGGGTCAAGTTGATGGAACCTCTAAGACCACTTGGGTATACATGAAGCAAGCTCGAGTTCGAACCTCCTACTTCGAGGTTTATGCCAAATCTTGCACATTACATATTATTCGTACGACTTATTAGGGGTGGGCACTTCGGTTTGTGGTCTGGTTTCGGTTCGGTTTTTTTGGTTTTTTGGTTTTATAAAAATTCAAACCATATAAAAACCATATATATTTCGATTTGGTACGGTTCGGTTTTTAACGATTTTTGGTTTATCGGTTTTATAAAAAAATGAAACCATTTAAAATCCATATGCAATTTTGGCTCGGTTCGATTTGGTTCGGTTACGGTTTTTAGTTTGGTTCATAACTTTTGATAAGGCTCATACAATAAGCAAAAATAAAAAGAATGTATAAATAATATATTAAGCTAATAAGTAGGCATACTAATAAGTGGAAAAACAAAAAGAATTTAAAGACTAGAATCCAAATCAAATTGTTCGTAAATCCAAATCATCAATAAAAATCAAGACTAAAAAACCTTGAAAATATATGAAAAGAAGAAAATTCAGATTCTTATCATTGTCATCAGCCACGATTGTTCGTCTCCTCATGTTGCTTATGAATCTCTGATCAACAAAATTAACAACAAATAAACAATGAAATTATCTATATTTACATACGATCTAAATATATTATAATGTATTTTAAGACTATGAAGGAATAATGAATACGTATTTTTATGTCTAAACCTTGAATTATTGATGAGATTAGAAACTATAAAACCTAAAACGTACATACATAATGAATTATGAACAAATTTCAGATGAGGAAAGTGAATACTTTCAAAACGTGCATACGTAATCAAACACGATATTGAACAATAATTAGAAAATAAACACAGAAAGAGAATAAATTAGATACCTAAAACTAGAAGATGAGTTATGAAGAAGAAGATACGATTATTAGAGGAACCACCCACATGCCACAATCACATTTTGTTCTGTTTTGTACGAGGATGGGTTTTCTTATTTTATAGATTTTGTTTTTAAGTCTTAAATTTTAACTCTTAAACTAACTCCGAAGATGTTGGCAACTCAACTAAAAAACAAGAATGGATAAATGATAAATCTAAACTAAACCAAAAAAATATAAAGCTATATAAAATTAATCTAAAATGTAAAAACCGAAAAAACCATTCGGTTTTACAGTTTTAAACCAAACCAAACCGAAACCGAACTCTTAACAAAAACGATAACCAAATGAGTTTTTAAGTTACACCATAACCAAACCATATGATTTATTTCAGTTTGGTTCGGTTTTTTCGGTTACGTTTTTTTTTCCCACCGCTACGACTTACTACATAGTTTCTCACTCCTTTCTCTGGACGCATCAAAACTATAATGCCCCGACCGCCCCCTACCAGTGGGCCCCATGCCCTCTCTCGGCCCGTGGGCCCCACCCTTGTCCGACGGCCGGTGCGTTAGTTCGGGAGGCTTGTAATACTTGTTTACTGACCCTGCAATCACCACGTGACCTTTCTCCGTGTTTTGTCCTCACTCACACGCTACCGCGAATCACTTCCCGGAAGGTCACCCATCCTTAGACTACTCCAGCCCAAGCACGCTTAACTCTGGAGTTCTTTCGGGCAAGTGATCGGAAAAGGTAAGTGCACTTTGATGACATAGGTAGCCAAATCAATTCTTATAAGCCTCTCCGCATATACAAGAAATCGGGATGTTACAATCACCCCCACTCATAGAGCGCAACGTCCTCGTTGCGCACCAGGATCGTCACCCTAGACGGTGTGGGCCCACCTGACTCCACACACGTGTTTGTGTTCGGCTCTGATACCACTTATAACGCCCCGACCGCCCCTACCTGGGCCCCACCCTTGTCCGACGGCCGGTGCGTTAGTCCGGGAGGCTTGTAATACTTGTTTACTGACCCTGCAATCACCACGTGATCTTTCCCCGTGTTTTTGTCCTCACTCACACGATACCGCGAATCACTTCCCGGTAGGTCACCCATCCTTAAATTGCTCCAGCTCAAGCACCCTTAACTCTGGAGTTCTCTCTGGACAAGTTCCCGAAAAGATAAGTGCACTTTGATGACATAGGTAGTCAAATCAATTCTTATAAGCCTCTCCGCATATACAAGAAATCGGGATGTTACAATCACCCCCACTCATAGAGCGCAACGTCCTCGTTGCGCACCAGGATCGTCACCCTAGACGGTGTGAGCCCACCTGACTCCACACACGTGTTTGGGTTCGGCTCTGATACCACTTATAATGCCCCGACCGCCCCCTACCAGTGGGCCCCATGCCCTCTCTCGGCCCGTGGGCCCCACCCTTGTCCGACGGCCGGTGCGTTAGTTCGGGAGGCTTGTAATACTTGTTTACTGACCCTGCAATCACCACGTGACCTTTCTCCGTGTTTTGTCCTCACTCACACGCTACCGCGAATCACTTCCCGGAAGGTCACCCATCCTTAGACTACTCCAGCCCAAGCACGCTTAACTCTGGAGTTCTTTCGGGCAAGTGATCGGAAAAGGTAAGTGCACTTTGATGACATAGGTAGCCAAATCAATTCTTATAAGCCTCTCCGCATATACAAGAAATCGGGATGTTACAATCACCCCCACTCATAGAGCGCAACGTCCTCGTTGCGCACCAGGATCGTCACCCTAGACGGTGTGGGCCCACCTGACTCCACACACGTGTTTGGGTTCGGCTCTGATACCACTTATAACGCCCCGACCGCCCCTACCTGGGCCCCACCCTTGTCCGACGGCCGGTGCGTTAGTCCGGGAGGCTTGTAATACTTGTTTACTGACCCTGCAATCACCACGTGATCTTTCCCCGTGTTTTTGTCCTCACTCACACGATACCGCGAATCACTTCCCGGTAGGTCACCCATCCTTAAATTGCTCCAGCTCAAGCACCCTTAACTCTGGAGTTCTCTCTGGACAAGTTCCCGAAAAGATAAGTGCACTTTGATGACATAGGTAGTCAAATCAATTCTTATAAGCCTCTCCGCATATACAAGAAATCGGGATGTTACAATCACCCCCACTCATAGAGCGCAACGTCCTCGTTGCGCACCAGGATCGTCACCCTAGACGGTGTGAGCCCACCTGACTCCACACACGTGTTTGGGTTAGGCTCTGATACCACTTATAATGCCCCGACCGCCCCCTACCAGTGGGCCCCATGCCCTCTCTCGGCCCGTGGGCCCCACCCTTGTCCGACGGCCGGTGCGTTAGTTCGGGAGGCTTGTAATACTTGTTTACTGACCCTGCAATCACCACGTGACCTTTCTCCGTGTTTTGTCCTCACTCACACGCTACCGCGAATCACTTCCCGGAAGGTCACCCATCCTTAGACTACTCCAGCCCAAGCACGCTTAACTCTGGAGTTCTTTCGGGCAAGTGATCGGAAAAGGTAAGTGCACTTTGATGACATAGGTAGCCAAATCAATTCTTATAAGCCTCTCCGCATATACAAGAAATCGGGATGTTACAATCACCCCCACTCATAGAGCGCAACGTCCTCGTTGCGCACCAGGATCGTCACCCTAGACGGTGTGGGCCCACCTGACTCCACACACGTGTTTGGGTTCGGCTCTGATACCACTTATAACGCCCCGACCGCCCCTACCTGTGGGCCCCATGCCCTCTCTCGGCCCGTGGGCCCCACCCTTGTCCGACGGACGGTGCGTTAGTCCGGGAGGCTTGTAATACTTGTTTACTGACCCTGCAATCACCACGTGACCTTTCCCCGTGTTTTGTCCTCACTCACACGCTACCGCGAATCACTTCCCGGAAGGTCACCCATCCTTAGACTACTCCAGCTCAAGCACCCTTAACTCTGGAGTTCTTTCGGGCAAGTGATCGGAAAAGGTAAGTGCACTTTGGTGACATAGGTAGCCAAATCAATTCTTATAAGCCTCTCCGCATATACAAGAAACCGGGATGTTACAAAAACAGTAACACCTAATGAAATTTTCTCACTCCTTTTTTATGGCATTGAAGTTGGTCGAGCTTAGATTAACAACGGAGACTGAGTTTTTTTCCAAAAACAAAATATGGTGCAGACTATAGGAAAGCTCCATGGAAAACAAAATCTGAAAACTAGGTCACGGATGATTTGATTCTTTTGTTGACAAAATCATATATTTAAAGTATGGGAACAACAAAAGCATATAGTTAATCTTTCGGGCAAGTGATCGGAAAAGGTAAGTGCACTTTGGTGACATAGGTAGCCAAATCAATTCTTATAAGTCTCTCCGCATATACAAGAAATCGGGATGTTACAGTTAAAGTATTTATCAAATAGAATAATTGCCCTCATTGACTATCTTAAATCATTCACAGAAAAAAAAAATAGTATAAATACAGGGAGAATAAGAATTAACTTCAGATATGTTAGACTTTAGTTTAAGGGACTATAAAGTACTCATAAAATATTTGAATTGTAACACATTCCACAATCTAAATTAAAAAATTCCAAATAAAATCGAAAAAATAGTAAATAACAAATCAATTCTAAAGTATAGAAATAGAAAAATATCATATATTTAAAGTATTTATAAAATAGAATAATTGGCCTCATTGACTATCTTAAATCATTCATAGAAAAAAAAAATAGTATAAATACAGGGAGAATAAGACTTAACTTCAGATATGTTAGACTTTAGTTTAAGGGACTATAAAATATTTATAAAATATTTAAATTGTAACACATTTCACAATCTGAATAAAAATTCCCAAATAAAATCGAAAAAATAGAAAATAACAAAATCAATTCTAAAGTATAGAAATAGAAAAATATCATATATTTAAAGTATTTATCAAATAGAATAATTGGCCTCATTGACTATCTTAAATCATTCACAAGAAAAAAAAGTATAAATACAGGGAGAATAAGACTTAACTTCAGATGTGTTAGACTTTAGTTTAACTATAAAGTATTCATAATGTGTGGCTCATCGTCATTTCACATGTTATTTAGTGTTATATTCATGTTTTTTTTCTTTGGTGGTCTTTGTGAGCATGTATCGGTGGACATCATCAACGATATTGGTCCAAACATTCAACTGGGACTACACTGCAAATCGAAGAACAAAGATCTCGGATCACAATCTTTAAGTTATCATCAACACTGGGGATTTATAGAATCTTATAACTTTTTCTACACGAATCTGTTTTTTTGTCATTTTCAATGGGAAAATCAGTCTAAATGGTTTGATATTCTTGAGGGTCACAGAGATGTATACCCATGTGAAGGTCAGCCGTGTGTTTGGAGTATAAGACCTAGTGGCCCATGTAGATTAACGGGTCAAGAAAAATGTTTCCCATGGAATATTGGTCAGTATTGAAAAACGTGGTAACAAGATGTTATATTGTTATGATATCTCTTTGTATTTAATATATCAGATATCTTTTATGATGTCCAAATCAATATCAATAAAAAAATTGTTAAAAAAGACTTCCAAATCCATTTTAGTCACCGTAAATACACCATTTAACATAATCAAAAGGAACTTTAACAACAAAAATAGTATATGTCGAAATGTTGACCGTTTCTCAAAAACACGACTTTGACCGGCAATATTTTTCTGAATTTTTGTGGTTAATACTTTAAATATATGATTTGTTTTTAAAATGTAAAAAAAAACGGTTTTTTATATATAAAAAAAATTAACAACAAAAAATAATATTTATAGCAAAAAGGTGTTTTTTGCAGACGTAGCAATAAAAAAAAAAAGCACACCTTTTTTTTTTTTTTTAATAGCGACACACCTTTTTCTTTTTTTCTGTAAACTACTGTCGTTGAGGTAGAAACCGACGACTCGGACGAAATAATTTCTAAAAGACGCCACAAAAACCAGTGACAGATTTTGGTTGTCTTAAAATACTCCAGTGATCGACACCGTAGACGATTTTATGTCAGTGTGGTGTTAAAAGATACAAATAACAAAGAGTGTTTTTTTAAAGTTAATCATCTTCTCCTACAGCTTCTTAAGAAGTCAAATGGATCAAGAGTGGCAAACCAAACCATTAGGAATTCATCATAACGGTGGTCTCTTTGACTTCGAACTTTGGTCGGTGGACATCATCAATGATATTGGTTTAAATGTTCAATTGGGACTACACTGCAAATCTAAGAAAAAATATCTTGGATCCTACACTACGGTCTACGGATTTAGAGAATCTCTTAACTTTTGGGGCACGATTCTGTTTTTTTAAAGGAATGGGAAAATCAGTCTAGATGGTTCGATATTTTTGTATTTTATAGAGAAAGAGGTTTATGTGAACATCGTCCGTCTGTTTGGAGTATAAGACCTAATGGTCCATGTAGATTAACGAGCCATTAAAAATGTTTCCCAAATTGATCAGTGTTGAAAAAGTTGCAACAAGATTTCATATTTATGAGATAAAAAAATAAATTGTTTTTTTTTTTGAAAATATGAATAGTTTATCTTATCTCGTCTATGCTCTGATAAAAAATAAATTTTGTTTTTGGATAAAATTTTGCGTTAATTTAAAATTCGGTAGTACGCGGATTGAGATATATATAAAAATTTCGCTTTGATTTGGTAATCCCCTACAGATATACAATTTTATTGCAATTCAATTTGAATATATAATTTATTATAATTAGACTTGAAAATGAAATTTAATATGATTTGAATTTGAATATACAAAAAAATGGTAATCTCAAAATAATTTAATCCATTTTGAATTCGAATATGGAATTCGTCACATGAATATTCATTAATACGTGTGCGTTTGATGAGACCATTAACATCAAACTATATCAAATAAAAATATAGTTTGATGAGACTATTAGCATCAAACGGTACTATCTAAGCTTTATATCTCGATAATATTTAGCACGTGTGTGTGAACTATATTATACGTTTTATATCTCAATAATCATAATAGCAATAATATCAAAGCTAGATTTAGATTATAATTTGAATTTGAATATGCAAAAATTTGTATGAAATGAAATATAACTAAGATATTTTGCAAAAATAAAATGAGCAAGTAAACATGAAACTTGTAAGAATAATATTTGTCACAATAATAAAAAACAAATCTCAAAAATAAAATTTATAACCCCATGAAACGAAGCAATAAAATTAAAAAAACTCAAAACTATTTTTATTTATTTTAGAAATGAGATAACTTAGAAACTAATATTGATTTAACAGTTTATATAAAATTTAATAATGAAATTTATATGATTATTCATAAGTTTAATGTGAAATGACATGAATGTAATTATTCTAGTAAGTTAAACCTTTTTTGAAAAAATATATTGAGAAGCTCTATGGTGATGACACATCAGTATGACACAATTGTAAATCACATGTCAAGTCAATAATTGTTTTTAACAATTTTTCTCAATTAATATATTGGGGATATGGCAAAGAGCCAACCATTGTTTTACATAGAATTAGTAAATGAAAGTTCCACATTAAAAATCTAAATGAACCAAGGAAATTAAAATCAAGCCCAAATTGATAAAAGCCCAAGCGAATGATAAGGAAGATGACAGTTACAAGTTTATTCATATTTTGCTTATGTTTTACTTTTATTTTGCTTATTTTTGAACATTTTTATCAATCGTTTTTTTTCCTCTCGGATCAGATAGTTCTTATTAGCAGTAGATTATTTATTCGTTATGAAACTCAAATATATACATGTATACATTGTAACGTTATAATGAGTACGTATAGATAATTTATACCTATATTTGGTCTTCAACTATTATTAGATTGTTATGTAGGACCGCTTACATATTATCTTAAATGCAAACGACATTTGTCAGCTTCTTTGTCAGATTCCTAAACTATATATTAAGATCTACCAGAAACAGAAAAACAATAAAGGATGCAAACTAAATTTGATCAACTGAAAGTCGACGATCCGGAAAATCAGTGAAGGGAGAACCACACCTGTATGATAACGCTTGCAGCTCAACTTAAACAGTATCAGAAGTTTCTTGAGTCGGAGCATTCATTTCCTCCGTTAGTGGTGGTGGTGACAACGAGGTTTGTTCTCCCATTTTCCCCCAAAGAAGAAGAGAGATGCCAAGTATAATCACGAAAGCACCAATTATCTTGTTTCAGTAAGAAGCAACAAAGAAATATGAGTTGAGAGGACCATTATATGATACTGATACTTTGTTTGATTCTCAATTTCTTACCTCCCCACAAACATTTGCTCGTAGAGTAAAACCGAGCTAATGAGTGTCGTGACAATCAGATTGATTGGGTTGAAGATGCTCACGAAGACTGGACCCTTCTTCTTTACCATCCACCCAACGAGGTGAACTGTTACTGCTGAGAAGCATCCCCTGTACAATGTGGAAGTCAATGAGATACTGATCACTGCGAAATATATAATAAACTGAACAAACAGATTCTCTTGATTCAACTAAACTTAACCCCTACAGAGATGCTAACATTGTTACATCAAGTCAGATTTTCCAGGGTTTCGGGGTATTTCTCTTCCATATCAGAGCTATGACAGCAGACCCAATCGCCCCGAGGATGCAGATGAGAGCCGTCAGGGACAGCTTTGCCGGGTATGACACAACCACCCTAGTCTGCAAAAAACACCATATGTCTTAGAGACAAGCCAAACTTTGTTAAGTATTCAAGGAAAAATTGTGATGTTATGGTTTTTACTTGAATCATCATATAAAAAGAACAACTCAAGCAGTTGGACACGAGCATTAACCCTCGTCTGTCAATGTCTCCAAGCATTTGAATCTTTTTGGAGTGCATACCGAAGGTCCATTGAGGCAATATGATTGAATTCTGAGATTAAACATGAAAAATGTTATTTTGAAATTTTATTAATTTTTTTAGTCTTTTTAAAAGTGCTATTAGAAAATAGCATTTTTGCTACTGTTCATGATCAATTTAACCATGTAAAATCTGGCGTGTACGGTACACGGGAAAGTATTATGGGATAATTTTGTCTTTTACTCGTAAGAAGACAAAAAAAAATGAACAATAAAAATCTGATAGTGTTTTAAACTAAAGAGTTTAAAATTAGACATATTTGCACAAACATGCACTTTATTTAACACCAGCCATCCAAGTAAAGCAATCATTTAATATAACCAAAATTATAAATTATAATTTAATTTTTTTTCTTAAGTAACTGATATTTTTGAATTGTTTTGTTGTGCAGTAGTTGGAAATTAAAAATTATCTTTTTTTTATTATAGTGTCTCAATTTTCAACCTATAATTTTTACCTTTTTCATTTTTTCTTATATTTTGAATATGTTTTACTTTTATTTTGCTTATTTTTGAACATTTTTATCAATTGTTTCTTTTTTCCTCTCGGTTCGGGTAGTTATTATTAATTAGCATTAGATTATTTATTCTTTATTAAACTCAAGTATATACATTGTAACGTTATAATAAGTACGTATAGATAATTTATTCATAGATTTGGTCTTTCACTATTATTAGATTGTTATGTAGGACCACTTAATTACATTATCTTAAATACAAACAAAATTTGTCATCTTCTTTGTCAGATTCCAAAACTATATATTTAGATCTATAAGAAATAGAAAAATTAACAATAAGGGATGCAAACTAAATTTGAGTTTTACCTCTACAAAAAAAGAACAAGAGGTGTTAGAATGGCAGATGCAATGACCAGTCACTCAGTAAGGAAGATCCTCGGAGTCAGCCCCTGAACAAGGGCGTATTTGGCGAATACAGACATAATCGGTTAATCACAATTCTCACTTGAAGTGAGACAGCAGCAAGAACTGGAAGCAAATTTGAGTTTATGCTTCTAAAATGATTTTTCAATTGTGGTTTATCTTATATATATTCAAGTGCAGAATCGAACGCCATAATGAATACAAGGTGTTCTTGTTCACGTTCGATATGGGACGAGATATCAGAAGCAGGGAAAAATATGAGATTTAACCATACTCATCCTCTTTTTGGGTTATTTTCTTTTCTTGGGATGATGTCAAATGTTTTGAGCAACAACAGTGATAGATAAAAAGAATATATCAAACTCTTTTTTTCCCTCCCTCTATAAGCTCTACTCAATACCTATAACCTACGGCTATTAGAAGCTGGAAATTTTCAAAATCCTCAGGGTTTAGGATAACCCTAGAACAAGCCTATTGGGTCAAGTTGATGGAACCATTAAGACCACTTGGGTATACATGAAGCAAGCTCGAGTTCGAACCTCCTGCTTCGAGGTTTATGCCAAATCTTGCACATTACATATTATTCGTACCACTTATTAGGGGTGGGCACTTCGGTTTGTGGTCTGGTTTCGGTTCGGTTTTTTTGTTTTTTTGGTTTTATAAAAATTCAAACCATATAAAAACCATATATATTTCGATTTGGTACGGTTCGGTTTTTAACGATTTTTGGTTTATCGGTTTTATAAAAAAATGAAACCATTTAAAATCCATATGCAATTTTGGCTCGGTTCGATTTGGTTCGGTTACGGTTTTAATTTGGTTCATAACTTTTGATAAGGCTCATACAATAAGCAAAAATAAAAATAATGTATAAATAATATATTAAGCTAATAAGTAGGCATACTAATAAGTGGAAAAACAAAAAGAATTTAAAGACTAGAATCCAAATCAAATTGTTCGTAAATCCAAATCATCAATAAAAATCAAGACTAAAAAAACCTTGAAAATATATGAAAAGAAGAAAATTCAGATTCTTATCATTGTCATCAGCCACGATTGTTCGTCTCCTCATGTTGCTTATGAATCTCTGATCAACAAAATTAACAACAAATAAACAATGAAATTATCTATATTTACATACGATCTAAATATATTATAATGTATTTTAAGACTATGAAGGAATAATGAATACGTATTTTTATGTCTAAACCTTGAATTATTGGTGAGATTAGAAACTATAAAACCTAAAACGTACATACATAATGAATTATGAACAAATTTCAGATGAGGAAAGTGAATACTTTCAAAACGTGCATACGTAATCAAACACGAGATTGAACAATAATTAGAAAACAAACACAGAAAGAGAATAAATTAGATACCTAAAACTAGAAGATGAGTTATGAAGAAGAAGATACGATTATTAGAGGAACCACCCACATGCCACAATCACATTTTGTTCTGTTTTGTACGAGGATGGGTTTTCTTATTATATAGATTTTGTTTTTAAGTCTTAAATTTTAACTCTTAAACTAACTCCGAAGATGTTGGCAACTCAACTAAAAAACAAGAATGGATAAATGATAAATCTAAACTAAACCAAAAAAAATATAAAGCTATATAAAATTAATCTAAAATGTAAAAACCGAAAAAACTATTCGGTTTTACAGTTTTAAACAAAACCAAACCGAAACCGAACTCTTAACAAAAACGATAACCAAATGGGTTTTTAAGTTACACCATAACCAAACCATATGATTTATTTCAGTTTGGTTCGGTTATTTCGGTTACGTTATTTTTGCCCACCGCTACGACTTACTACACAGTTTCTCACTCCTTTCTATGGACGCATCAAAACAGTAACACCTAATGAAATTTTCTCACTCCTTTTTTATGGCATTGAAGTTGGTCGAGCTTAGATTAACAACGGAGACTGAGTCTTTTATCCAAAAACAAAATATGGTGCAGACTATAGGAAAGCTCCATGGAAAACAAAATCTGAAAACTAGGTCACGGATCATTTGATTCTTTTGTTGACAAAATCATATATTTAAAGTATGGGAACAACAAAAGCATATATTTAAAGTATTTATCAAATAGAATAATTGCCCTCATTGACTATCTTGAATCATTCACAGAAAAAAATAGTATAAATACAGGGAGAATAAGAATTAACTTCAGATATGTTATACTTTAGTTTAAGGGACTATAAAGTACTCATAAAATATTTGAATTGTAACACATTCCACAATCTAAATTAAAAAATTCCAAATAAAATCGAAAAAATAGAAAATAACAAATCAATTCTAAAGTATAGAAATAGAAAATATCATATATTTAAAGTATTTATCAAATAGAATAAAGGGCCTCATTGACTATCTTAAATCATTCATAGAAAAAAAAATAGTATAAATACAGGGAGAATAAGACTTAACTTAAGATATATTAGACTTTAGTTTAAGGGACTATAAAATATTTAAATTGTAACACATTTCACAATCTAAATAAAAATTTCCAAATAAAATCGAAAAAATAGAAAATAACAAAATCAATTCTAAAGTATAGAAATAGAAAAATATCATATATTTAAAGTATTTATCAAATAGAATAATTGGCCTCATTGACTATCTTAAATCATTCACAAAAAAAATAGTATAAATACAGGGTGAATAAGACTTAACTTCAGATGTGTTAGACTTTAGTTTAACTATAAAGTATTCATAATGTGTGGCTCATCGTCATTTCACATGTTATTTAGTGTTATATTCATGTTTTTTTTCTTTGGTGGTCTTTGTGAGCATGTATCGGTGGACATCATCAACGATATTGGTCCAAACATTCAACTGGGACTACACTGCAAATCGAAGAACAAAGATCTCGGATCACAATCTTTAAGTTATCATCAACACTGGGGATTTATAGAATCTTATAACTTTTTCTACACGAATCTGTTTTTTTGTCATTTTCAATGGGAAAATCAGTCTAAATGGTTTGATATTCTTGAGGGTCACAGAGATGTATACCCATGTGAAGGTCAGCCGTGTGTTTGGAGTATAAGACCTAGTGGCCCATGTAGATTAACGGGTCAAGAAAAATGTTTCCCATGGAATATTGGTCAGTATTGAAAAACGTGGTAACAAGATGTTATATTGTTATGATATCTCTTTGTATTTAATCTATCAGATATCTTTTATGATGTCCAAATCAATATCAATAAAAAAATTGTTAAAAAAGACTTCCAAATCCATTTTAGTCACCGTAAATACACCATTTAACATAATCAAAAGGAACTTTAACAACAAAAATAGTATATGTCGAAATGTTGACCGTTTCTCAAAAACACGACTTTGACCGGCAATATTTTTCTGAATTTTTGTGGTTAATACTTTAAATATATGATTTGTTTTTAAAATGTAAAAAAAAACGGTTTTTTATATATAAAAAAAAATTAACAACAAAAAATAATATTTATAGCAAAAAGGTGTTTTTTGCAGACGTAGCAATAAAAAAAAAAGCACACCTTTTTATTTTTTTTTAATAGCAACACACCTTTTTCTTTTTTTCTGTAAACTACTGTCATTGAGGTAGAAACCGACGACTCGGACGAAATAATTTCTAAAAGACGCCACAAAAACCAGTGACAGATTTTGGTTGTCTTAAAATACTCCAGTGATCGACACCGGAGACGATTTTATGTCAGTGTGGTGTTAAAAGATACAAATAACAAAGAGTGTTTTTTTAAAGTTAATCATCTTCTCCTACAGCTTCTTAAGAAGTCAAATGGATCAAGAGTGGCAAACCAAACCATTAGGAATTCATCATAACGGTGGTCTCTTTGACTTCGAACTTTGGTCGGTGGACATCATCAATGATATTGGTTTAAATGTTCAATTGGGACTACACTGCAAATCTAAGAAAAAATATCTTGGATCCTACACTACGGTCTACGGATTTAGAGAATCTCTTAACTTTTGGGGCACGATTCTGTTTTTTTAAAGGAATGGGAAAATCAGTCTAGATGGTTCGATATTTTTGTATTTTATAGAGAAAGAGGTTTATGTGAACATCGTCCGTCTGTTTGGAGTATAAGACCTAATGGTCCATGTAGATTAACGAGCCATTAAAAATGTTTCCCAAATTGATCAGTGTTGAAAAAGTTGCAACAAGATTTCATATTTATGAGATAAAAAAATAAATTGTTTTTTTTTTTGAAAATATGAATAGTTTATCTTATCTCGTATATGCTCTGATAAAAAATAAATTTTGTTTTTGGATACAATTTTGCGTTAATTTAAAATTCGGTAGTACGCGGATTGAGATATATATAAAAATTTCGCTTTGATTTGGTAATCCCCTACAGATATACAATTTTATTGCAATTCAATTTGAATATATAATTTATTATAATTAGACTTGAAAATGAAATTTAATATGATTTGAATTTGAATATACAAAAAAATGGTAATCTCAAAATAATTTAATCCATTTTGAATTCGAATATGGAATTCGTCACATGAATATTCATTAATATGTGTGCGTTTGATGAGACCATTAACATCAAACTATATTAGCATCAAACTATATCAAATAAAAATATAGTTTGATGAGACTATTAGCATCAAACGGTACTATCTAAGCTTTATATCTCGATAATCTTTAGCACGTGTGTGTGAACTATATTATACGTTTTATATCTCAATAATCATAATAGCAATAATATCAAAGCTAGATTTAGATTATAATTTGAATTTGAATATGAAAAAATTTGTATGAAATGAAATATAACTAAGATATTTTGCAAAAATAAAATGAGCAAGTAAACATGAAACTTGTAAGAATAATATTTGTCACAATAATAAAAAACAAATCCCAAAAATAAAATTTATAACCCCATGAAACGAAGCAATATAATTAAAAAAACTCAAAAATATTTTTATTTATTTGAGAAATGAGATAACTTAGAAACTAATATTGATTTAACAGTTTATATAAAATTTAATAATGAAATTTATATGATTATTCATAAGTTTAATGTGAAATGACATGAATGTAATTATTCTAGTAAGTTAAACATTTTTTGAAAAAATATATTGAGAAGCTCTATGGTGATGACACATCAGTATGACACAATTGTAAATCACATGTCAAGTCAATAATTGTTTTTAACAATTTTTCTCAATTAATATATTGGGGATATGGCAAAGAGCCAACCATTGTTTTACATAGAAGTAGTAAATGAAAGTTCCACATTAAAAATCTAAATGAACCAAGGAAATTAAAATCAAGCCCAAATTGATAAAAGCCCAAGCGAATGATAAGGAAGATGACAGTTACAAGTTTATTCATATTTTGCTTATGTTTTACTTTTATTTTCCTTATTTTTGAACATTTTTATCAATGGTTTTTTTTTCCTCTCGGATCAGATAGTTCTTATTAGCAGTAGATTATTTATTCGTTATGAAACTCAAATATATACATGTATACATTGTAACGTTATAATGAGTACGTATAGATAATTTATACCTAGATTTGGTCTTCAACTATTATTAGATTGTTATGTAGGACCGCTTACATATTATCTTAAATGCAAACGACATTTATCAGCTTCTTTGTCAGATTTCTAAACTATATATTAAGATCTACCAGAAACAGAAAAACAATAAAGGATGCAAACTAAATTTGATCAACTGAAAGTCGACGATCCGGAAAATCAGTGAAGGGAGAACCACACCTGTATGATAACGCTTGCAGCTCAACTTAAACAGTATCAGAAGTTTCTTGAGTCGGAGCATTCGTTTCCTCCGTTAGTGGTGGTGGTGACAACGAGGTTTGTTCTCCCATTTTCCCCCAAAGAAGAAGAGAGATGCCAAGTATAATCACGAAAGCACCAATGATCTTGTTTCAGTAAGAAGCAACAAAGAAATATGAGTTGAGAGGACCATTATATGATACTGATACTTTGTTTGATTCTCAATTTCTTACCTCCCCACAAACATTTGCTCGTAGAGTACAACCGAGCTAATGAGTGTCGTGACAATCAGATTGATTGGGTTGAAGATGCTCACGAAGACTGGACCCTTCTTCTTTACCATCCACCCAACGAGGTGAACTGTTACTGCTGAGAAGCATCCCCTGTACAATGTGGAAGTCAATGAGATACGGATCACTGCGAAATATATAATAAACTGAACAAACAGATTCTCTTGATTCAACTAAACTTAACCCCTACAGAGATGCTAACATTGTTACATCAAGTCAGATTTTCCAGGGTTTCGGGGTATTTCTCTTCCATATCAGAGCTATGACAGCAGACCCAATCGTCCCGAGGATGCAGATGAGAGCCGTCAGGGACAGCTTTGCCGGGTATGACACAACCACCCTAGTCTGCAAAAAACACCATATGTCTTAGAGACAAGCCAAACTTTGTAAAGTATTCAAGGAAAAATTGTGATGTTATGGTTTTTACTTGAATCATCATATAAAAAGAACAACTCAAGCAGTTGGACACGAGCATTAACCCCCGTCTGTCAATATCTCCATGCATTTGAATCTTTTTGGAGTGCATACCGAAGGTCCATTGAGGCAATATGATTGAATTCTGAGACTAAACATGAAAAATTTTATTTTGAAATTTAATTAATTTTTTTAGTCTTTTTAAAAGTGCTATTAGAAAATAGCATTTTTGCTACTGTTCATGATCAATTTTGAAACGACCGCACTCAATTTTTTTTTTTTTTTTTTTTTTTTTTTTTTTTTTTTTTTTATTATAATTAAACAACACAATTACAAGAACAATCCAAGTTCTACAGTTACACAAACTAACAGTTCTATAACATCACAGCAACCACAATAATAACAACAACAAAAGAAACCCCGGGTCCAAATCATCCCCTCTTCACCGCCTTGATTCCACGATCACGCCTTATCTTTACCTGCATCGACAAAAGTGATGCATCAACATTTGGCTCGCCAAATGCTGAGTGAGATTGATCATCCCAACAACAGGTTACCAAATAAGCACAATCAATCAACAATTAATCATACGAAGAATTAATTAACACCAATTAAAAGAAATCCCGACACCATTAGCAATTAATCACCAATAATCAACAATTATTCACAATAATCAACAATTATTCACAATAATCAACAATTATTGCAATAATCAACAATTAATCACAAGAAGGAAATAACTCAACACCAACTTGCAATCAATCACGGTTAATCACAATTAACAGAACAACCCAACGCAATCTTAGCAATTAAGCTCCCGCTAAGCTTGCCCGGATCGCAAAACCGCAACAAGGGAACCAACTCCACACAACTTAGCAACACCGCCCCTTTAAGCTCTCAAGGATCGCAATCAACAACCATGAGAGCAAGCAAGAAAAATCGCAACACAACAACAAGTAACCAAGCTCGGATCGCGAACCAACATCCAAGAAAACAAGCAATAATCGCGACATCAACAACCATAAGGACAGCAAGAAATCGCGAAATCAACCACCGAGAAGCAAGCAAGAGTCGCGAATCCAGCAACAAGAAGAACAAGAGGAATCGCGATTCAACAACAAGGAGAACAAGCTTCACACAAGCTTAATGCTAACCTTTGGTCACAACTCACCTTAATCGGATGGATCGAGCTCTAGAATGACTTCCCGAGCTCAAGATCGACCTCCCCTCGCTTCTCTTTAACCACGCTTCACTCTAGCTCACCAAGACCAACTCACCCGATCTCTTCTTCTAGCTTCTCCCAAGCTCGAATTTCTCTTGATCTTGCAAGACTCAAGCTTCACCAAGCTTCCCCTCTCTCACGCTCTCCTTCTCTCTCTCTCTCTCACTCTCTCTCTCTCTCTCTCTCTCTCTCTCTCGCGACCAGTCTTCTTCTCTTTTTTTTTTTTTCTGGTTTCTACGCAAGAGATGAGAGGAAGAAGAAGACAAGAAAAAGACTAAACTTTGAGAAAAACCCCACAACTTCTGAATCGGTTTATGACACCCCTGGAACAAACCCGAATTAATTATTTCTCCCAATAATTAATTTCTCCAGATTTGTCTAAGGCTCAAAACCCGAAGGAAAATTCCGAAACAATTAAATCAATTAATTTAATTAATTTAATTTTTCCGGAACGCGGGCGTTACAATTCTCCCCCACTAACATAGATTCGTCCTCGAATCTTCGATACCGTTCATCTCCCATGAACCGTTCATCTCCAATGAACCTTATCGTCGCAACGATTACACAACCTTTGGCCAAACCCGACCATCTCAATACTCACATGAGGTCCGATACCAACCTCCGAGGTTTCCCACTCAGCCCCTATGCTTATAACACCGCGACATCATATGTACTTATTGCTCAAATACCGGCCAACCCCATTACTCAAGACACCGCAGCATCTCAGAGTTCCGAGCATCGGCCATATCCCGCAGGATATCCACCATACCACATCACCCAAGACACCGCAGCATCTCCGAGTTCTAGGTATATGCCGTACCACTCCACTCAGTAATATAACCTACAAGAGTCTCAATACCCCATACCACTCAATTCTAGGCAATATATCCCACGTCTGGGACATACTCCTTACGAATCCACGGTATCACGTATCACTCTAGGCTATAAATCTCCCGAGACTGGGTACATCGCCACTCACACTCTCAAGACACACAGTCCTGCGAGCTATCGGCACCAGAGGAACAAGTCCTCTCAACGAGCAATAAATCACATATCTCTAAGCATCTCGACTGAACTACCTCTCGTGATCCGTGTAAATCCTCGCAAGGCAACACCGGCATCACCCATATTCCATACCCGGAATATCTGCCGTGCATGACCAATAACCCGGCCATCGCACCTCCCTTGCGCACCTTCCAGTGTCAGCTTGCTTTAGAAAAAAACTTGTCAAGACAACTACGACTAGGCTACCTTCAACACCCAACAACTCTCTGCAATAAGTCTTCAATACAAACGTAATAAAACAAACAAGTACCATACGCCTGCAATCCAACCCACCACATAGAACCGTTAAGTGAAATAACCCGGTCTCGTCACTCGACTCATTTTCCCGAACAAGCGTAACTAAGACACGCAATGCAACCCGCGACTCACAAGTCACCAATAAGAAATACTCATCTTATTACACATCATAATGTAACATCGTTCTACACAACGGCAATACAGAATGAAACATACATAGCATACAGCTACAACCGAAACTGGAACCTCTCGATGGAACTCAAGCCGCAGCTTGCTTCTGGAACCACTTCTGGAATCTCGCATCCATCCTAGCCTCTGGCTCCCAAGTTTCCTCCTGAACACCGCCACAGTCCCACAGAACTCGCATCATCGGAATCTTCTTCCGACGAAGCTCCTTGACCCTCCGCTCGAGAACTCTCAAAGGTCTCGCCTCAACGGTCATATTGGGCTGGAGATCTGGCGGAATCTCAGCCAATACCTCGTCACCCCTATGCAAACACTTCTTCAGCATCGACACATGGAATACCTTATGAAAGGCTTGCATAACCGCGGGTAACTCCAACCGATACGCTACCGGTCCAACACGCTCTACAATCCGGAACGGTCCCATATACCTCGGACTCAACTTAGTCGCAACAATGGACCTGTTCGGACCTCTCAGCAAAGCCATCTTGAGATACACACTATCCCCCACCTCGAACACAAGCTCTTTCCGCCTCTTATCAGCATAACTCTTTTGCCGATCCTGGGCCTCTTTCATGTTCAGCTTCAAAACCCGGATCTTCTCTGTAGTTTCCTGAACAAAACTCGCACCCAAAGTGCTCCTCTCCCCCACTTGGGTCCAACACAAGGGGGTACGACAGGGCCTCCCATACAGAGCCTCATATGGAGCCATGCCAATACTCGCCTGGTAACTATTGTTATACGCAAACTCAACCAAGCTCAAGTGATCCACCCAATGACCACCCCAATCCAGCACGCACATCCTCAACAAATCCTCCAAAGTCTGAATGGTCCGCTCGGACTGCCCATCTGTCTGAGGATGATACGCCGTGCTCAAGTGCACCTTCGTGCCCATCTCTCCCTGAAACGCCTTCCAGAACTCCGATGTGAACTTAGGGTCCCGGTCCGAAACGATACTCACCGGTACTCCATACAGTCTCACAATCTCATGCACGTACTTCCTAGCCAAAACTGCCGCCCCATCGGTCTTCTTAATGGCCAGAAAACGCGCACACTTGGTCAATCGATCGACGATGACCCAAATAGCATCCTTGGTCCGAGAAACTGGTAATCCCACCACGAAATCCATCGTGATCATATCCCACTTCCACTCTGGAATGGGTAAACTCCGCAACAAACCACTCGGGACCTGGTGCTCCGCCTTCACTAACTGGCACACGTTGCACGAAGCAACCCAGTTAGCCACATCCTTCTTCATCCCGACCCAATGATAATAGCGCTTGAGATCGCGGTACATCTTAGTCGCTCCGGGATGAATCGCAAACATACTCGAATGAGCCTCGCTCAGGATCTCTCGCCGCAAATCCTCATCCAAAGGTACGCATACCCTCCCACTAACAAGGATAGTGCCGTTCGCAGATACCTGATACTCAGAACCCTCTGCTCTCGAAGCCTTAACCAAACCCTCATCTTTTCCCTGAGCCAACCGAACCCTGCTCAAAAGATCTGCCTGGTTAGCCGCCTCCAAGCCCAAAGGTTCCTGAGATACAACACATAAGCGCAATGTGCTAATCTCGCTCACCAAAGACTCTACCTCGAGCTCCCGAGCCAAAGCCACCCGCTTCCGACTCAACGCATCCGCAACCAGATTAGCCTTACCAGGATGGTAAGCTATCTCCAGATCATAGTCGGCCACTAGCTCCATCCAGCGCCTCTGCCTCAAATTCAACTCAGGCTGAGTGAAAATGTACTTCAAGCTCTTATGATCTGTGAACACCTGCACCTTCCCGCCATAAAGATAAGACCTCCAAATCTTTAATGCAAAAACCACTGCAGCCATCTCCAAGTCATGGGTAGGGTAGTTGCCCTCATGCTTCCGCAGCTGCCGCGAAGCATAGGCAATAACCTTCCCCCGCTGCATCAACACACAACCCAGACCCACACCCGACGCATCGGTGTACACCACGTAAGGCTCACCCGACTCCGGCAACGCCAATACTGGAGTACTAGACAACATGGCCTTCAGCCCTGCGAAACTCCTCTCACACTCTGGGGACCACACAAACGGAACCTCATGCTCCTCCCGGCTCCTCGAATACACCAAGATGTCATCGATAAAGATAATCACGAACTCATCTAGATACTCCTGGAAAACGCTGTTCATCAATCTCATAAATGCAGCCGGTGCATTAGTCAACCCAAATGGCATCACCACAAACTCGTAGTGACCATAACGAGATCTGAAAGCCGTCTTCCGGATATCTACCTCATCGATGGGAATCTGATGATAACCCGACGCCAAGTCAATCTTGGAGAACCAAGTAGCCCCTCTCAACTGATCCAACAGCTCATCAATCCGCGGAAGAGGATACCTGTTCTTCACTGTGACTTGGTTAAGTCCCCGATAATCGATACACAACCGAAAACTCCCGTCCTTCTTCTTCACGAACAACACTGGCGCTCCCCATGGTGAAGAACTCGGACGAATAAATCCCTTACTCAACAACTCCTCCAGCTGCTTCTTCAGCTCTGCCATCTCTGCGGGAGCCATCCTATAAGGAGCCCTGGATATCGGTGCCGTCCCCGGTTCCAACTCGATCGTGAAGGGATCCGACCTAGATGGTGGCAACCCCTGCAACGACTGGAACACATCCTGGAACTCACGAACCACGCGAATATCCTGAACCCTAGCCTCTCCGACGGCCTCCGGCAAGGAAATGGTAGCCAAATACGCCTCGCAACCTCTCTCGATCAGACGCTCCGCGTGCACAACCGAGATCACGAGACTCCCGGAAGTCGGTCTCACACCCTGATACACCAACTTCCCTTTCCCCTGGTCGAACTCAACTCGCCCTCGGTGACAGTCCAGATGCGCCCTGAACTTCCCGAGCCAATCCATGCCCAAGATGACATCGTACAGCTCCACTGAGCAGATAATCAAATCGGCAGCCATGGACTCTCCTGCTACCTGAACATCCACGTCTCGCACCCGACCGTGAATCCTCAGGAGCTTCCCTCCGGCAACCTCCACGAAACCCAAACTCACACCGGGCTCGCTCCGGAGATTAGCCCTCTCGGCCAACTCCGGGGAAACGAAGCAATGCGATGCTCCTGTGTCAAACAACACATGACACTCTACACCTCCAACACACAAGGTCCCTGCACATATACATGTGCCGAGAACCTTAACACCCCGACGAGCACGACATTCCCCAACACAAAAATTAAACTTAGATGAGTCTAAGAAAATACCTGTGATCGGCCTGGAACTCGGCTCGCCGGTCTCGGTGATAGAGTACACTCGAGGCGCTGATGCCACCTGCCTGAGAGGCTGCACTACCGAGGTCTCCCTCTGCCGCAACTGAGGACACTGAGGCCTGATGTGCCCCGCCTCCTTGCAGTGATAGCACACTCGAGTATCCACTCGCGCTCCGCCCTTCTGAGGACAGCTCGCCACTCGGTGATCCATGCTCCCGCAACCAAAGCAACCCGGACCACCCCGACTACTACTCGAAGCGCTCTCCCGCTTCCGCTTCTGTCCGTGCGTCGGCTTACTACTGCCTCTGCTCGAACCGAACTGCGGCTGTACCGATCTCGCCTGAGAACGCGGTGTAGCCACTAACACCTCGTCCTTCAGACCCTCCTCAAGCAGAGCTGCAGTCTCTACCAACTCATCAACCGTGCGAAAGGACCTCACCATGCAACGGTTCCTCAAGTCAACCCGAAGACCCATCAAGAATCTCTGCACACGGGCCGACTCACTCTCACCCGCTCGTCTAACATAAGACCCGAGCCGGACGAACTCTACCTCATACTCGCGTACCGACCGATCCCCCTGAGTCAAACTCGCAAGCCTCGCCCCTAACCGGTGGAACGCCTCCTGAGGAAAGAACTTGGAGTTAAACTCCTCCACAAAATCCGCCCAAGCCATCGCGGCCTGCGCTCTCCGTGCTGCCACACCCCTCCACCAGAGATGCGCATCACCCTCCAGAAAATGGACCGCAATGTCCACCTGGTACCCCGCAGGACACCTACTCGAGAGGAAATTCCTCTCTATCCTCCTCAACCACGCATCAGCTTCCTCCGGATTAGCACCTCCAGAAAAGAACCCCGTGCCAATCCTCAGCATCTGCTCCATCATCCTTAGATAGGATGGGACCTCCTCAGCAACCGCAGCTGCCGCCTGAGGCTGAGCCTCCACCACCACCGGAGCCACAGGAACCTGAGCCGGTACCCTCTCTGGTAACCGCTCCAACAACCTCGTCAACAGATCCGCTATGCGATCATCTCGGGCACGAGCATCACCCGCTGCTACACCCGCAGCGCCCGCTGGAACACCAGCCACACTGACGCTCACACCAGCCCCAACGGCACT
This sequence comes from Eutrema japonicum, assembly GCA_030161315.1. Lineage (NCBI taxonomy): Eukaryota > Viridiplantae > Streptophyta > Magnoliopsida > Brassicales > Brassicaceae > Eutrema > Eutrema japonicum. Next base: position 53,059,806 of record BSQW01000011.1, read on the forward strand.
CACTTCGGCCGCACCCTCAGACCCAACCTGACTCGCACGCGAATCCTCGACCTGCTCCGCCGGCACACGGCCACGACCTCTACCACGGCCACGACCCCTACCGCGCCCTCTAACCATCTGCACACGCGCAGAAGCACAAACTAAGAAAACTAAACACAATCGTCACAATAAAGATACTCACCGTGGAATCTCACAAGGCTCGAAGAGGATGATTCTAAGACCCCCACACAATACCCAATTTAATCTAGAACCACCTAGGCTCCTAGAACCGTAAGGGCTCTGATACCAAAATGAAACGACCGCACTCAAATTTTTTTTTTTTTTTTTTTTTTTTTTTTTTTTTTTTTTTTTTATAATTAAACAACACAATTACAAGAACAATCCAAGTTCTACAGTTACACAAACTAACAGTTCTATAACATCACAGCAACCACAATAATAACAACAACAAAAGAAACCCCGGGTCCAAATCATCCCCTCTTCACCGCCTTGATTCCACGATCACGCCTTATCTTTACCTGCATCGACAAAAGTGATGCATCAACATTTGGCTCGCCAAATGCTGAGTGAGATTGATCATCCCAACAACAGGTTACCAAATAAGCACAATCAATCAACAATTAATCATACGAAGAATTAATTAACACCAATTAAAAGAAATCCCGACACCATTAGCAATTAATCACCAATAATCAACAATTATTCACAATAATCAACAATTATTCACAATAATCAACAATTATTGCAATAATCAACAATTAATCACAAGAAGGAAATAACTCAACACCAACTTGCAATCAATCACGGTTAATCACAATTAACAGAACAACCCAACGCAATCTTAGCAATTAAGCTCCCGCTAAGCTTGCCCGGATCGCAAAACCGCAACAAGGGAACCAACTCCACACAACTTAGCAACACCGCCCCTTTAAGCTCTCAAGGATCGCAATCAACAACCATGAGAGCAAGCAAGAAAAATCGCAACACAACAACAAGTAACCAAGCTCGGATCGCGAACCAACATCCAAGAAAACAAGCAATAATCGCGACATCAACAACCATAAGGACAGCAAGAAATCGCGAAATCAACCACCGAGAAGCAAGCAAGAGTCGCGAATCCAGCAACAAGAAGAACAAGAGGAATCGCGATTCAACAACAAGGAGAACAAGCTTCACACAAGCTTAATGCTAACCTTTGGTCACAACTCACCTTAATCGGATGGATCGAGCTCTAGAATGACTTCCCGAGCTCAAGATCGACCTCCCCTCGCTTCTCTTTAACCACGCTTCACTCTAGCTCACCAAGACCAACTCACCCGATCTCTTCTTCTAGCTTCTCCCAAGCTCGAATTTCTCTTGATCTTCCAAGACCCAAGCTTCACCAAGCTTCCCCTCTCTCACGCTCTCCTTCTCTCTCTCTCTCTCTCTCTCTCTCTCTCTCTCTCTCTCTCTCTCTCTCTCTCTCTCTCTCTCTCTCTCTCTCTCTCTCTCTCTCTCTCTCTCTCTCGCGACCAGTCTTCTTCTCTTTTTTTTTTTTTCTGGTTTCTACGCAAGAGATGAGAGGAAGAAGAAGACAAGAAAAAGACTAAACTTTGAGAAAAACCCCACAACTTCTGAATCGGTTTATGACACCCCTGGAACAAACCCGAATTAATTATTTCTCCCAATAATTAATTTCTCCAGATTTGTCTAAGGCTCAAAACCCGAAGGAAAATTCCGAAACAATTAAATCAATTAATTTAATTAATTTAATTTTTCCGGAACGCGGGCGTTACAAATTTAACCATGTACAATCTGGCGTGTAAGGTACACGGGAAAGTATTATGGGATAATTTTGTCTTTTACTCGTAAGAAGACAAAAAAAATGAACAATAAAAATCTGAAAGTGTTTTAAACTAAAGATTTTAAAATTAGACATATTTGCACAAACATGGACTTTATTTAACACCAGCCATCCAAGTAAAGCAATCATATAATATAACCAAAATTATAAATTATAATTTAATTGTATTTATTAAGTAACTGATATTTTTGAATTGTTTTGTTGTACAGTAGTTGGAAATTAAAAATTATCTTTTTTTATTATAGTGTCTCAATTTTTAACCTATAATTTTTACCTTTTTCATTTTTTCTTATATTTTGAATATGTTTTACTTTTATTTTGCTTATTTTTGAACATTTTTATCAATAGTTTCTTTTTTCCTCTCGGTTCGGCTTGTTCTTATTAATTAGCATTAGATTATTTATTCGTTATTAGACTCAAGTATATACATTGTAACGTTATAATAAGTACGTATAGATAATTTATTCATAGATTTGGTCTTTCACTATTATTAGATTGTTATGTAGGACCGCTTAATTACATTATCTTAAATACAAACGAAATTTGTCATCTTCTTTGTCAGATTCCAAAACTATATATTTAGATCTATCAGACATAGAAAAATTAACAATAAGGGATGCAAACTAAATTTTAGTTTTACCTCTACAAAAAAAGAACAAGAGGTGTTAGAATGGCAGATGCAATGACCAGTCACTCAGTAAGGAAGATCCTCGGAGTAAGCCCCTAAACAAGGGTGTATTTGGCAAATACAAACATAATTGGTTAATCAACAATCTCACTTGAAGTGATACAGCAGCAAGAACTGGAAGCAAATTTGAGTTCATGCTTCTAAAAAGATTTTTCAATTGTGGTTTATCTTATATATATTCAAGTGCAGAATCGAACTCCATAATGAATACAAGGTGTTCTTGTTCACGTTCGATATGGGACGATATATCAGAAGCAGGGGAAAATTAAGATACGGAAAATATGAGATTTAACCATACTCATCCTCTTTTTGGGTTATTTTCTTTTCTTGGGATGATGTCAAATGTTTTGAGCAACAACAGTGATAGATAAAAAGAATATATCAAACTCTTTTTTTCCCTTCCTCTATAAGCTCTACTCAATACCTATAACCTACGGCTATTAGTAGCTGGAAAATGTCAAAATCCTCAGGGTTTAGGATAACCCTAGAACAAGCCTATTGGGTCAAGTTGATGGAACCTCTAAACTCACTTGGGTATATATGAAGCAAGCTCGAGTTCGAACCTCCTGCTTCGGGGTTTATGCCAAATCTTGCTCATTACATATTATTCTCACCGTACGACTTACTGGGGGTGAGCACTTCGGTTTGTGGTTTGGTTTCGGTTCAGTTTTTAACGGTTTTTGGTTAATCGGTTTTATAAAAAATGAAACCATTTAAAATCCATATGCAATTTTGGCTCGGTTCGATTTGGTTCGGTTACGGTTACGGTTTTTAGTTTGGTTCATAACTTTTGATAAGGCTCATACAATAAGCAAAAATAAAAAAAAATGTATAAATAATATATTAAACTAATAAGTAGGCATACTAATAAGTGGAAAAACAAAAAGAATTCAAAGACTAGAATCCAAATCAAATTGTTCGTAAATCCAAATCATCAATAAAAATCAAGACTAAAAAAACCTAGAAAATATATGAAAAGAAGAAAATTCAGATTCTTATCATCGTCATCAGCCACGATTGTTCGTCTCCTCATGTTTCTTATGAATCTCTGATCAACAAAATTAACAACAAATAAACATTGAGAATTTCTATATTTACATACGATCTAAATATATTATAATGTATTTTAAGACTATGAAGGAATAATGAATACGTATTTTTATGTCTAAACCTTGAATTATTGGTGAGATTAGAAACTATAAAACCTAAAACGTACATACATCATGAATTATGAACAAATTTCAGATGAGGAAAGGGAATACTTTCAAAACGTGCATACGTAATCAAACATGAGATTGAACAATAATTAGAAAACAAACACAGAAAAAGAATAAATTAGATACCTAGAACTAGAATATGAGTTATGAAGAAGAATATACGATTATTAGAGGAACCACCCACAGGCCACAACCACATTTTGGTTTGTTTTTTACTTGGGTTTAGGGTTTTCTTATTTTATAGATTTTGTTTTTAAGTCTTAAATTTTAACTCTTAAACTAACTCCGAAGATATTGTCAACTCAACCAAAAAACAAGAATGGATAAATGATAAATCTAAACTAAACCAAAAAAATATAAAGCTATATAAAATTAATCTAAAATATAAAAAAGGAAAAACCATTCGGTTTTACGGTTTTAAACCAAACCAAACCAAAACCGAACTCTTAACAAAAATGATAACCAAATGTCTTTTTAGGTTACACCATAACCAAACCATATGATTCATTTCCTCCGTTAGTGGTGGTGGTGACAACGAGGTTTGTTCTCCCATTTTCCCCCAAAGAAGAAGAGAGATGCCAAGTATAATCACGAAAGCACCAATTATCTTGTTTCAGTAAGAAGCAACAAAGAAATATGAGTTGAGAGGACCATTATATGATACTGATACTTTGTTTGATTCTCAATTTCTTACCTCCCCACAAACATTTGCTCGTAGAGTAAAACCGAGCTAATGAGTGTCGTGACAATCAGATTGATTGGGTTGAAGATGCTCACGAAGACTGGACCCTTCTTCTTTACCATCCACCCAACGAGGTGAACTGTTACTGCTGAGAAGCATCCCCTGTACAATGTGGAAGTCAATGAGATACTGATCACTGCGAAATATATAATAAACTGAACAAACAGATTCTCTTGATTCAACTAAACTTAACCCCTACAGAGATGCTAACATTGTTACATCAAGTCAGATTTTCCAGGGTTTCGGGGTATTTCTCTTCCATATCAGAGCTATGACAGCAGACCCAATCGCCCCGAGGATGCAGATGAGAGCCGTCAGGGACAGCTTTGCCGGGTATGACACAACCACCCTAGTCTGCAAAAAACACCATATGTCTTAGAGACAAGCCAAACTTTGTTAAGTATTCAAGGAAAAATTGTGATGTTATGGTTTTTACTTGAATCATCATATAAAAAGAACAACTCAAGCAGTTGGACACGAGCATTAACCCTCGTCTGTCAATGTCTCCAAGCATTTGAATCTTTTTGGAGTGCATACCGAAGGTCCATTGAGGCAATATGATTGAATTCTGAGATTAAACATGAAAAATGTTATTTTGAAATTTTATTAATTTTTTTAGTCTTTTTAAAAGTGCTATTAGAAAATAGCATTTTTGCTACTGTTCATGATCAATTTAACCATGTAAAATCTGGCGTGTACGGTACACGGGAAAGTATTATGGGATAATTTTGTCTTTTACTCGTAAGAAGACAAAAAAAAATGAACAATAAAAATCTGATAGTGTTTTAAACTAAAGAGTTTAAAATTAGACATATTTGCACAAACATGCACTTTATTTAACACCAGCCATCCAAGTAAAGCAATCATTTAATATAACCAAAATTATAAATTATAATTTAATTTTTTTTCTTAAGTAACTGATATTTTTGAATTGTTTTGTTGTGCAGTAGTTGGAAATTAAAAATTATCTTTTTTTTATTATAGTGTCTCAATTTTCAACCTATAATTTTTACCTTTTTCATTTTTTCTTATATTTTGAATATGTTTTACTTTTATTTTGCTTATTTTTGAACATTTTTATCAATTGTTTCTTTTTTCCTCTCGGTTCGGGTAGTTATTATTAATTAGCATTAGATTATTTATTCTTTATTAAACTCAAGTATATACATTGTAACGTTATAATAAGTACGTATAGATAATTTATTCATAGATTTGGTCTTTCACTATTATTAGATTGTTATGTAGGACCACTTAATTACATTATCTTAAATACAAACAAAATTTGTCATCTTCTTTGTCAGATTCCAAAACTATATATTTAGATCTATAAGAAATAGAAAAATTAACAATAAGGGATGCAAACTAAATTTGAGTTTTACCTCTACAAAAAAAGAACAAGAGGTGTTAGAATGGCAGATGCAATGACCAGTCACTCAGTAAGGAAGATCCTCGGAGTCAGCCCCTGAACAAGGGCGTATTTGGCGAATACAGACATAATCGGTTAATCACAATTCTCACTTGAAGTGAGACAGCAGCAAGAACTGGAAGCAAATTTGAGTTTATGCTTCTAAAATGATTTTTCAATTGTGGTTTATCTTATATATATTCAAGTGCAGAATCGAACGCCATAATGAATACAAGGTGTTCTTGTTCACGTTCGATATGGGACGAGATATCAGAAGCAGGGAAAAATATGAGATTTAACCATACTCATCCTCTTTTTGGGTTATTTTCTTTTCTTGGGATGATGTCAAATGTTTTGAGCAACAACAGTGATAGATAAAAAGAATATATCAAACTCTTTTTTTCCCTCCCTCTATAAGCTCTACTCAATACCTATAACCTACGGCTATTAGAAGCTGGAAATTTTCAAAATCCTCAGGGTTTAGGATAACCCTAGAACAAGCCTATTGGGTCAAGTTGATGGAACCATTAAGACCACTTGGGTATACATGAAGCAAGCTCGAGTTCGAACCTCCTGCTTCGAGGTTTATGCCAAATCTTGCACATTACATATTATTCGTACCACTTATTAGGGGTGGGCACTTCGGTTTGTGGTCTGGTTTCGGTTCGGTTTTTTTGTTTTTTTGGTTTTATAAAAATTCAAACCATATAAAAACCATATATATTTCGATTTGGTACGGTTCGGTTTTTAACGATTTTTGGTTTATCGGTTTTATAAAAAAATGAAACCATTTAAAATCCATATGCAATTTTGGCTCGGTTCGATTTGGTTCGGTTACGGTTTTAATTTGGTTCATAACTTTTGATAAGGCTCATACAATAAGCAAAAATAAAAATAATGTATAAATAATATATTAAGCTAATAAGTAGGCATACTAATAAGTGGAAAAACAAAAAGAATTTAAAGACTAGAATCCAAATCAAATTGTTCGTAAATCCAAATCATCAATAAAAATCAAGACTAAAAAAACCTTGAAAATATATGAAAAGAAGAAAATTCAGATTCTTATCATTGTCATCAGCCACGATTGTTCGTCTCCTCATGTTGCTTATGAATCTCTGATCAACAAAATTAACAACAAATAAACAATGAAATTATCTATATTTACATACGATCTAAATATATTATAATGTATTTTAAGACTATGAAGGAATAATGAATACGTATTTTTATGTCTAAACCTTGAATTATTGGTGAGATTAGAAACTATAAAACCTAAAACGTACATACATAATGAATTATGAACAAATTTCAGATGAGGAAAGTGAATACTTTCAAAACGTGCATACGTAATCAAACACGAGATTGAACAATAATTAGAAAACAAACACAGAAAGAGAATAAATTAGATACCTAAAACTAGAAGATGAGTTATGAAGAAGAAGATACGATTATTAGAGGAACCACCCACATGCCACAATCACATTTTGTTCTGTTTTGTACGAGGATGGGTTTTCTTATTATATAGATTTTGTTTTTAAGTCTTAAATTTTAACTCTTAAACTAACTCCGAAGATGTTGGCAACTCAACTAAAAAACAAGAATGGATAAATGATAAATCTAAACTAAACCAAAAAAAATATAAAGCTATATAAAATTAATCTAAAATGTAAAAACCGAAAAAACTATTCGGTTTTACAGTTTTAAACAAAACCAAACCGAAACCGAACTCTTAACAAAAACGATAACCAAATGGGTTTTTAAGTTACACCATAACCAAACCATATGATTTATTTCAGTTTGGTTCGGTTATTTCGGTTACGTTATTTTTGCCCACCGCTACGACTTACTACACAGTTTCTCACTCCTTTCTATGGACGCATCAAAACAGTAACACCTAATGAAATTTTCTCACTCCTTTTTTATGGCATTGAAGTTGGTCGAGCTTAGATTAACAACGGAGACTGAGTTTTTTTTCCAAAAACAAAATATGGTGCAGACTATAGGAAAGCTCCATGGAAAAAAATCTGAAAACTAGGTCACGGATCATTTCATTCTTTTGTTGACAAAATCATATATTTAAAGTATGGGAGCAACAAAATCATATATTTAAAGTATTTATCAAATAGAATAATTGCCCTCATTGACTATCTTAAATTAATCACAGAAAAAAATAGTATAAATACAGGGAAAATAAGATTTAACTTCAGATATGTTAGACTTTAGTTTAAGGGACTATAAAGTATTTATAAAATATTTAAATTGTAACACATCTCACAATCTAAATAAAAATTTCCAAATAAAATAAAAAAATAGAAAATAACAAAATCAATTCTAAAGTATAGAAATAGAAAAATATCATATATTTAAAGTATTTATCAAATAGAATAATTGGCCTCATTGACTATCTTAAATCTTTCACAGAAAAAAAAATAGTATAAATACAGGAATAATAAGACTTAACTTCAGATATGTTAGAATTTAGTTGAAGGGACTATAAAGTATTCATAATGTGTGGCTCATCGTCATTTCACATGATAATTAGTGTTATATTCATGTTTTTTCTATTTGGTGGTCTTTGTGAGGCATTATTTACGCATGTATCGGTGGACATCATCCATCATCAATGATATTGGTCCAAACGTTCAACTAGGACTACACTGCAAGTCGAATAACAAAGATCTCGGATCACAATCTTTAAGTTATCATCAACACTGGGGATTTAGATCATCTATTAACTTTTGGGGCACGACTCTGTTTTTTTGTCATTTTCAATGGGGAAATCAGTCTAAATGGTTTGATATTCTTAAGGTCCCCAGAGATGAATTTAGGTGTGAAGATTATCCGTGTGTTTGGAGTATAAGACCTAGTGGCCCATATAGATTAACGGGTCAAGAAAAATGTTTTCCATGGAATATTGGTCAGTATTGAAAAACGTAGTAACCGGATGTTATATTGTTATGATCATCTCTGAAACGACCGCACTCATTTTTTTTTTGCAATTAAACAACACAATTACAAGAACAATCCAAGTTCTACAGTTACACAAACTAACAGTTCTATAACATCACAGCAACCACAATAATAACAACAACAAAAGAAACCCCGGGTCCAAATCATCCCCTCTTCACCGCCTTGATTCCACGATCACGCCTTATCTTTACCTGCATCGACAAAAGTGATGCATCAACATTTGGCTCGCCAAATGCTGAGTGAGATTGATCATCCCAACAACAGGCTACCAAATAAGCACAATCAATCAACAATTAATCATACGAAGAATTAATTAACACCAATTAAAAGAAATCCCGACACCATTAGCAATTAATCACCAATAATCAACAATTATTCACAATAATCAACAATTATTGCAATAATCAACAATTAATCACAAGAAGGAAATAACTCAACACCAACTTGCAATCAATCACGGTTAATCACAATTAACAGAACAACCCAACGCAAGCTTAGCGATTCCGCTCCCTACAAGCTTTCACGAACCGCAACAACAACAAAGGGAACCACTCGGATCGCCACCACAACAAGAAGAACAAATGGAATCCATCACAAGAAAACAAGCTCGGATCAATCATCAAGAAGGCAAGCTCGGCCCAAAAAAAACAAGAGACGAGCTCGGCTCAATCAACAAGAGACAAGCCCGGCTCAAACAACAAAAGACGAGCTCGGATCGCGAAACCAACAACCAAAAAGACATGCTAGAGTCGCGAATCCAACAGCCCATAACCAAGCAAGAGTTGCGATATCAAGCATCAAGAAGAATGGGCATGGATCGCGAATCAACAACGAAGAACAAGCAAGAACGCGAAGCAACAACGAAGAACCAGCATGAATCGCGAATCGACACAAGAAGAGCAAGCTCGGAACAAGCTTAAATGCTAGCCTTTAGTCACAACTCACCTTAATCGGATGGATCGAGCTTTAGAATGACTTCCCGAGCTCAAGATCGACCTCCCCTCGCTTCTCTTTAACCACGCTTCACTCTAGCTCACCAAGACCAACTCACCCGATCTCTTCTTCTAGCTTCTCCCAAGCTCGAATTTCTCTTGATCTTGCAAGACCCAAGCTTCACCAAGCTTCCCCTCTCTCACGCTCTCCTTCTCTCTCTCTCTCTCTCTCTCTCTCTCTCTCTCTCTCTCGCGACCAGTTTTTCTTTCTTCCACGGACTGGTTTTCACGCCTAAGAGAGAAGAGGAAGAAGACAACAATACAATATTTAATCTTTGAGAAAAACCCCACAACTTCTAAATCGGTTTATGACACCCCCGGAACAAACCCGAATTAATTATTTCCCCCAATAATTAATTTCTCCAGATTTGTCTAAGGCTCAAAACCCGAAGGAAAATTCCGAAACAATTAATTAATTACTTTAATTAATTTATTTTCCGGAACGCGGGCGTTACAATTCTCCCCCACTAACATAGATTCGTCCTCGAATCTTCGATACCGTTCATCTCCCATGAACCGTTCATCTCCAATGAACCTTATCGTCGCAACGATTACACAACCTTTGGCCAAACCCGACCATCTCAATACTCACATGAGGTCCGATACCAACCTCCGAGGTTTCCCACTCAGCCCCTATGCTTATAACACCGCGACATCATATGCACTTATTGCTCAAATACCGGCCAACCCCATTACTCAAGACACCGCAGCATCTCTGAGTTCCGAGCATCGGCCATATCCCGCAGGATATCCACCATACCACATCACCCAAGACACCGCAGCATCTCCGAGTTCTAGGTATATGCCGTACCACTCCACTCAGTAATATAACCTACAAGAGTCTCAATACCCCATACCACTCAATTCTAGGCAATATATCCCACGTCTGGGACATACTCCTTACGAATCCACGGTATCACGTATCACTCTAGGCTATAAATCTCCCGAGACTGGGTACATCGCCACTCACACTCTCAAGACACACAGTCCTGCGAGCTATCGGCACCAGAGGAACAAGTCCTCTCAACGAGCAATAAATCACATATCTCTAAGCATCTCGACTGAACTACCTCTCGTGATCCGTGTAAATCCTCGCAAGGCAACACCGGCATCACCCATATTCCATACCCGGAATATCTGCCGTGCATGACCAATAACCCGGCCATCGCACCTCCCTTGCGCACCTTCCAGTGTCAGCTTGCTTTAGAAAAACTTGTCAAGACAACTACGACTAGGCTACCTTCAACACCCAACAACTCTCTGCAATAAGTCTTCAATACAAACGTAATAAAACAAACAAGTACCATACGCCTGCAATCCGACCCACCACATAGAACCGCTAAGTGAAGTAACCCGGTCTCGTCTCTCGACTCATTTTCCCGAACAAGCTTAACTGAAACACGCAACGCTCACAACAGCACTAAGAACACACATCTTATTACTCTCTCGCATTAACGCTTTTACCCCAACGCAATGCGAACCCGCGACTCACAAGTCACCAATAAGAAATACTCGTCTTATTACACATCATAATGTAACATCGTTCTATACAACGGCAATACAAAATGAAACATACATAGCATACAGCTACAACCGAAACTGGAACCTCTCGATGGAACTCAAGCCGCAGCTTGCTTCTGGAACCACTTCTGGAACCTCGCTTCCATCCTAGCCTCTGGCTCCCAAGTTTCCTCCTGATCACCGCCACAGTCCCACAGAACTCGCATCATCGGAATCTTCTTCCGACGAAGCTCCTTGACCCTCCGCTCGAGAACTCTCAAAGGTCTCGCCTCAACGGTCATATTGGGCTGGAGATCTGGCGGAATCTCAGCCAATACCTCGTCACCCCTATGCAAACACTTCTTCAGCATCGACACATGGAATACCTTATGAAAGGCTTGCATGACCGCGGGTGACTCCAACCGATACGCTACCGGTCCAACACGCTCTACAATCCGGAACGGTCCCATATACCTCGGACTCAACTTAGTCGCAACAATGGACCTGTTCGGACCTCTCAGCAAAGCCATCTTGAGATACACACTATCTCCCACCTCAAACACAAGCTCTTTTCGCCTCTTATCAGCATAACTCTTTTGCCGATCCTGGGCCTCTTTCATGTTCAGCTTCAAAATCCGGATCTTCTCTGTAGATTCCTGAACAAAACTCGCACCCAAAGTGCTCCTCTCCCCCACTTGGGTCCAACACAAGGGGGTACGACAGGGCCTCCCATACAGAGCCTCATATGGAGCCATGCCAATACTCGCCTGGTAACTATTGTTATACGCAAACTCAACCAAGCTCAAGTGATCCACCCAATGACCACCCCAATCCAGCACGCACATCCTCAACAAATCCTCCAAAGTCTGAATGGTCCGCTCAGACTGCCCATCTGTCTGAGGATGATACGCCGTGCTCAAGTGCACCTTCGTGCCCATCTCTGCCTGAAACGCATTCCAGAACTCCGATGTGAACTTAGGGTCCCGGTCCGAAACGATACTCACCGGTACTCCATACAGTCTCACAATCTCCTGCACGTACTTCCTAGCCAAAACTGCCGCCCCATCGGTCTTCTTAATGGCCAGAAAACGCGCACACTTGGTCAATCGATCGACGATGACCCAAATAGCATCCTTGGTCCGAGAAACTGGTAATCCCACCACGAAATCCATCGTGATCATATCCCACTTCCACTCTGGAATGGGTAAACTCCGCAACAAACCGCTCGGAACCTGGTGCTCCGCCTTCACTAACTGGCACACGTTGCACGAAGCAACCCAGTTAGCCACATCCTTCTTCATCCCGACCCAATGATAATAGCGCTTGAGATCGCGGTACATCTTAGTCGCTCCGGGATGAATGGCAAACATACTCGAATGAGCCTCGCTCAGGATCTCTCGCCGCAAATCCTCATCCAAAGGTACGCATACCCTCCCACTAACAAGGATAGTGCCGTTCGCAGATACCTGATACTCTGAACCCTCTGCTCTCGAAGCCTTAACCAAACCCTCGTCTTTTCCCTGAGCCAACCGAACCCTGCTCAAAAGATCTGCCTGGTTAGCCGCCTCCAAGCCCAAAGGTTCCTGAGATACAACACATAAGCGCAATGTGCTAATCTCGCTCACCAAGGACTCTACCTCGAGCTCCCGAGCCAAAGCCACCCGTTTTCGACTCAACGCATCCGCAACCAGATTAGCCTTACCAGGATGGTAAGCTATCTCCAGATCATAGTCGGCCACCAGCTCCATCCAGCGCCTCTGCCTCAAATTCAACTCAGGCTGAGTGAAAATGTACTTCAAGCTCTTATGATCTGTGAACACCTGCACCTTTCCGCCATAAAGATAAGATCTCCAAATCTTTAATGCAAAAACCACTGCAGCCATCTCCAAGTCATGGGTAGGGTAGTTGCCCTCATGCTTCCGCAGCTGCCGCGAAGCATAGGCAATAACCTTTCCCCGCTGCATCAATACACAACCCAGACCCACTCCCGACGCATCGGTGTACACCACGTAAGGCTCACCCGACTCCGGCAACGCCAATACTGGAGTACTAGACAACATGGCCTTCAGCCCTGCGAAACTCCTCTCACACTCTGGGGACCACACAAACGGAACATCCTTCCCTGTTAGCTTCGTCATAGGCTTAGCCAAACTCGCAAAACCCTTGACGAACCGTCGATAATACCCTGCCAACCCCAGAAAACTCCGAATCTCAGTGGCATTCCTCGGCCTCGGCCAAGTACTAATGGCCTGGATCTTCCCCGGGTCTACCGACACTCCCTCCGCAGAGACAATGTGACCCAGAAAACCGATCTCCCGCTGCCAGAAGCTACACTTGCTCAACTTAGCAATTAACTTCTGTTCCCGCAGCCTCGAAAGAACCACACGCAGATGCACCTCATGCTCCTCCCGGCTCCTCGAATACACCAAGATGTCATCGATAAAGATGATCACGAACTCATCTAGATATTCCTGGAAAACGCTGTTCATCAATCTCATAAATGCAGCCGGTGCATTAGTCAACCCAAATGGCATCACCACAAACTCGTAGTGACCATAACGAGATCTGAAAGCCGTCTTCCGGATATCTGCCTCATCGATGGGAATCTGATGATATCCCGACGCCAAATCAATCTTGGAGAACCAAGTAGCCCCTCTCAACTGATCCAACAACTCATCAATCCGCGGAAGAGGATACCTGTTCTTCACTGTGACCCGGTTAAGTCCCCGATAGTCGATACACAACCGAAAACTCCCGTCCTTCTTCTTCACGAACAACACTGGCGCTCCCCACGGTGAAGAACTCGGACGAATAAATCCCTTACTCAACAACTCCTCCAGCTGCTTCTTCAGCTCTGCCATCTCTGCGGGAGCCATCCTATAAGGAGCCCTGGATATCGGTGCCGTTCCCGGTTCCAACTCGATCGTGAAGGGATCCGACCTAGATGGTGGCAACCCCTGCAACGACTGGAACACATCCTGGAACTCACGAACCACGCGAATATCCTGAACCCTAGCCTCTCCGACGGTCTCCGGCAAGGAAATGGTAGCCAAATACGCCTCGCAACCTCTCTCGATCAGACGCTCCGCGTGCACAACCGAGATCACGAGACTCCCGGAAGTCGGTCTCACACCCTGATACACCAACTTCCCTTTCCCCTGGTCGAACTCAACTCGCCCTCGGTGACAGTCCAGATGCGCCCTGAACTTCCCGAGCCAATCCATGCCCAAGATGACATCGTACAGCTCCACTGAGCAGATAATCAAATCGGCAGCCATTGACTCTCCTGCTACCTGAACATCCACGTCTCGCACCCGACCGTTAATCCTCAGGAGCTTCCCTCCGGCGACCTCCACGAAACCCAAATTCACACCGGGCTCGCTCCGGAGATTAGCCTTCTCGGCCAACTCCGGGGAAACGAAGCAATGCGATGCTCCTGTGTCAAACAACACATGACACTCTACACCTCCAACACACAAGGTCCCTGCACATATACATGTGCCGAGAACCTTAACACCCCGACGAGCACGACATTCCCCAACACAAAAATTAAACTTAGATGAGTCTAAGAAAATACCTGTGATCGGCCTGGAACTCGGCTCGCCGGTCTCGGTGATAGAGTACACTCGAGGCGCTGATGCCACCTGCCTGAGAGGCTGCACTACCGAGGTCTCCCTCTGCCGCAACTGGGGACACTGAGGCCTGATGTGCCCCGCCTCCTTGCAGTGATAGCACACTCGAGTATCCACTCGCGCTCCGCCCTTCTGAGGACAGCTCGCCACTCGGTGATCCATGCTCCCGCAACCAAAGCAACCCGGACCACCCCGACTACTACTCGAAGCGCTCTCCCGCTTCCGCTTCTGTCCGTGCGTCGGCTTACTACTGCCTCTGCTCGAACCGAACTGCGGCTGCACCGATCTCGCCTGAGAACGCGGTGTAGCCACTAACACCTCGTCCTTCAGACCCTCCTCAAGCAGAGCTGCAGTCTCTACCAACTCATCAACCGTGCGAAAGGACCTCACCATGCAACGGTTCCTCAAGTCAACCCGAAGACCCATCAAGAATCTCTGCACACGGGCCGACTCACTCTCACCCGCTCGTCTAATATAAGACCCGAGCCGGACGAACTCTACCTCATACTCGCGTACCGACCGATCCCCCTGAGTCAAACTCGCAAGCCTCGCCCCTAACCGGTGGAACGCCTCCTGAGGAAAGAACTTGGAGTTAAACTCCTCCACAAAATCCGCCCAAGCCATCGCGGCCTGCGCTCTCCGTGCTGCCACACCCCTCCACCAGAGATGCGCATCACCCTCCAGAAAATGGACCGCAATGTCCACCTGGTACCCCGCAGGACACCTACTCGAGAGGAAATTCCTCTCTATCCTCCTCAACCACGCATCAGCTTCCTCCGGATTAGCACCTCCAGAAAAGAACCCCGTGCCAATCCTCAGCATCTGCTCCATCATCCTTAGATAGGATGGGACCTCCTCAGCAACCGCAGCTGCCGCCTGAGGCTGAGCCTCCACCACCACCGGAGCCACAGGAACCTGAGCCGGTACCCTCTCTGGTAACCGCTCCAACAACCTCGTCAACAGATCCGCTATGCGATCATCTCGGGCACGAGCATCACCCGCTGCTACACCCGCAGCGCCCGCTGGAACACCAGCCACACTGACGCTCACACCAGCCCCAACGGCACTCACTTCGGCCGCACCCTCAGACCCAACCTGACTCGCACGCGAATCCTCGACCTGCTCCGCCGGCACACGGCCACGACCTCTACCACGGCCACGACCCCTACCGCGCCCTCTAACCATCTGCACACGCGCAGAAGCACAAACTAAGAAAACTAGAAACAATCATCACAATAAAGATACTCACCGTGGAATCTCACAAGGCTCGAAGAGGATGATTCTAAGACCCCCACACAATACCCAATTTAATCTAGAACCACCTAGGCTCCTAGAACCGTAAGGGCTCTGATACCAAAATGAAACGACCGCACTCATTTTTTTTTTCGCAATTAAACAACACAATTACAAGAACAATCCAAGTTCTACAGTTACACAAACTAACAGTTCTATAACATCACAGCAACCACAATAATAACAACAACAAAAGAAACCCCGGGTCCAAATCATCCCCTCTTCACCGCCTTGATTCCACGATCACGCCTTATCTTTACCTGCATCGACAAAAGTGATGCATCAACATTTGGCTCGCCAAATGCTGAGTGAGATTGATCATCCCAACAACAGGCTACCAAATAAGCACAATCAATCAACAATTAATCATACGAAGAATTAATTAACACCAATTAAAAGAAATCCCGACACCATTAGCAATTAATCACCAATAATCAACAATTATTCACAATAATCAACAATTATTGCAATAATCAACAATTAATCACAAGAAGGAAATAACTCAACACCAACTTGCAATCAATCACGGTTAATCACAATTAACAGAACAACCCAACGCAAGCTTAGCGATTCCGCTCCCTACAAGCTTTCACGAACCGCAACAACAACAAAGGGAACCACTCGGATCGCCACCACAACAAGAAGAACAAATGGAATCCATCACAAGAAAACAAGCTCGGATCAATCATCAAGAAGGCAAGCTCGGCCCAAAAAAAACAAGAGACGAGCTCGGCTCAATCAACAAGAGACAAGCCCGGCTCAAACAACAAAAGACGAGCTCGGATCGCGAAACCAACAACCAAAAAGACATGCTAGAGTCGCGAATCCAACAGCCCATAACCAAGCAAGAGTTGCGATATCAAGCATCAAGAAGAATGGGCATGGATCGCGAATCAACAACGAAGAACAAGCAAGAACGCGAAGCAACAACGAAGAACCAGCATGAATCGCGAATCGACACAAGAAGAGCAAGCTCGGAACAAGCTTAAATGCTAGCCTTTAGTCACAACTCACCTTAATCGGATGGATCGAGCTTTAGAATGACTTCCCGAGCTCAAGATCGACCTCCCCTCGCTTCTCTTTAACCACGCTTCACTCTAGCTCACCAAGACCAACTCACCTGATCTCTTCTTCTAGCTTCTCCCAAGCTCGAATTTCTCTTGATCTTGCAAGACCCAAGCTTCACCAAGCTTCCCCTCTCTCACGCTCTCCTTCTCTCTCTCTCTCTCTCTCTCTCTCTCTCTCTCGCGACCAGTTTTTCTTTCTTCCACGGACTGGTTTTCACGCCTAAGAGAGAAGAGGAAGAAGACAACAATACAATATTTAATCTTTGAGAAAAACCCCACAACTTCTAAATCGGTTTATGACACCCCCGGAACAAACCCGAATTAATTATTTCCCCCAATAATTAATTTCTCCAGATTTGTCTAAGGCTCAAAACCCGAAGGAAAATTCCGAAACAATTAATTAATTACTTTAATTAATTTATTTTCCGGAACGCGGGCGTTACAATCTCTTTGTATTTTATCTATCAGATATCTTTTATGATGTCCAAATCAATATCAATAAAACAAAGTGTTAAAAAAGACTTCCAAATCCATTATAGTCACCATAAATACACCATTTAACATAATCAAAAGGAACTTTAACAACAAAAATAGTATATGTCGAAATGTTTACCGTTTCTCAAAAACACGACTTTGACCGGCAATATTTTCTGAATTTTTCTGGTTAATACTTTAAATATATGATTTGTTTTTAAAATGTAAAAAAAAACAGGTTTTTATATATAAAAAAATTAACAACAAAAAAATAATATTTATAGCAAAAATGTGTTTTTTTGCAGACGTAGCAATAAAAAAAAAGCACACATTTTTGTTTTTTTTAATAGCAACACACCTTTTTGTTTTTTTTCTGTATACTACTGTCACTGTGGTAGAAACCGACGACTCGAACGAAGTAATTTCTAAAAGACGCCACAAAAACCAGCGACAGATTTTGGTTGTCTTAAAATACTCCAGTGATCGACACCGGAGACGATTTTATGTCAGTGTGGTGTTAAAAGAGACAAATAAAAAAGAGTGTTTTTTTTAAGTAGCTGAAATTATTAGTCGCTGCCACTTTAAAACGAAGAGGGCAAATATTTCCTTTTGACTTAGTATAATAAAGTTGGTCGAGCTTAGAATAACAACTGGAGATTGAGTCTTTTTTCCAAAAACAAAATATGGTGATTCTGTAGCGTTACGTTGAACTCTTAAAGAAAAATCCCGTCAGGTTCATGGATTAAGTAGTTCACACTTTCATGTTCACCAACCTCTTCATATCATTTTTGTTTTTTGACTAAAACTTCTTCATATCATATTGCGTAATGCATTTAATTTTGACTATTTTTCTACTTTGAACCTCCAATTCCGTCAATATACAGTTCAAGTCTTGTTTTCTTATGGCAAATTTGGGCTGTTATATATATATATATATGTCTGATGGATCGTTGCGTTAATTATCTTCTCCTACAGCTTCTTAAGAAGTCAAATGGATCAAGAGTGGCAGACCAAACCATTAGGAATTCATCATAATGGTGGTCTCTTTGACTTCGAACTGCGGTCGGTGGACATCATCAATGATATTGGTTTAATTAATGTTCAATTGGGAGTACACTGCAAATCGAAGAACAAATATCTTGGATCCTACACTACGGTCTACGGATTTAGAGAATCTCTTAACTTTTGGGGCATGATTCTGTTTTTTTTAAGGAATGGGAAAATCAGTCTAGATGGTTCAATATTCTTGTATTTTATAGAGAAAGAGAGCTATGTGAACATCGTCCGTCTTTTTGGAGTAT
Organism: Eutrema japonicum; assembly: GCA_030161315.1. Lineage (NCBI taxonomy): Eukaryota > Viridiplantae > Streptophyta > Magnoliopsida > Brassicales > Brassicaceae > Eutrema > Eutrema japonicum. The sequence goes on from BSQW01000011.1 coordinate 53,078,933, forward strand.
AAGACCTAGTGGTCCATGTAGATTAATGAGCCATTAAAAATGTTTCCCAAATTGATCAGTGTTGAAAAAGTTGCAACAAGATTTCATATTTATGAGATAAAAAATAAATTGTTTTTTTTTTTGAAAATATGAATAGTTTATCTTATCTCGTATATGCTCTGATAAAAAATAAAGTTTGTTTTTGGATAAAATTTTGCGTTAATTTAAAATTCGGTAGTACGCGGATTGAGATATATATAAAAATTTCGCTTTAATTTGGTAATCCCCTACAGATATACAATTTTATTGCAATTCAATTTGAATATATAATTTATTATAATTAGACTTGAAAATGAAATTTAATATGATTTGAATTTGAATATACAAATAAATGGTAATCTCAAAACAATTTAATTCATTTTGAACTCGAATATGGAATTTGTCACATGAATATTCATTAATATGTGTGCGTTTGATGAGACCATTAACATCAAACTATATTAGCATCAAACTATATCAAATAAAAATATAGTTTGATGAGACTATTAGCATCAAACAGTACTATCTAAGCTTTATATCTCAATAATCTTTAGTACGAGTGTGTAAACTATATTATACGTTTTATATCTCAATAATAATAATAGCAATAATATCAAAGCTAGATTTTAGATTATAATTTGAATTTGAATATGCAAAAATTTGTATGAAATGAAAAATAACTAAGATATTTTGCAAAAATAAAATGAGCAAGTAAACATGAAACTTGTAAGAATAATATTTGTCACAATAATAAAAATATAAATCTCAAAAATAAAATTTATAACCCCATGAAACGAAGCAATATAATTAAAAAAAAACTCAAAAATATTTTTATTTATTTTAGAAATGGGATAACTTAGAAACTAATATTGATTTAACAGTTTATATAAAATTTCATAAAGAAATTTATATAATTATTCATAAGTTTAATGTGAGATGACATGAATGTAATTATTCTAGTAAGTTAAATCTTTTTTGAAAAAATATTGAGAAGCTCTTTGGTGATGACACATCAGCATGACACAATTGTAAATCACATGTCAAGTCAAAAATCATTTTTATTTTTTAACAATTTTTCTCAATTAATATATATAGGGGATATGGCAAAAAGCCAACCATTGTTTTACACAGAAATAGTAAATGAAAGTTCCACATTAAAAACCTAAATGAACCAAGGAAATTAAATTCAAGCCCAAATTGATAAAAACCCAAGCGAATGATAAGGAAGATGACAGTTACAATTTTAATGGGGGTTATTGGTTCTTTCATTTTAATGGATTTGGAAATCCAAACTAAATCAAGTGTTATTGGTTCTATAATTTTGAAATCCATATTCAAATCTTGTGTTATTGGTTCTATGATTTTAAAATCCATGTTAAAATCAAGTGTTATTCAATAGTAAGTATTTTCATAAGGATTTGATTTTAATTTGGATTTGAATGGATTTACAAGTGTTTTTAAGAGTAAAATACAAAGGGGGAAATATCGAGTGAAACTTTGTTATTTGGTTGGATTTGGATTTACAAGTGTTTTTTTTCAAGATGAAACTATTACGTAGAATTAAAAATAGAAAGACACCTATCAATTAATGTGTAGAAGAAGAGACAAGAAATAACTACACGTAACATTAATCTACTACATGTTACAAGGAATAACTAAGTGGATACGTAACATCTACTACATGCTGGATACGAGGACAGCTAGTTTCTAAGTGAAGGTTCAAAACACTGCCCGTGAGACCTCTCAGGTTTCATGTAATTAGTGTCTGTTAATGTACAAACAAAGATTGTTATTGTTCTGCACGATCGCTAAACTTAAAATACACAGACAACTATCCTTGGTATCTTCAAATCTTGATTCCTACTTTTTAAGTCTGCTTCTCCTTTTCCTTATAAGACACAGACATAAATGGTACTTGCATGTGCTGGTTTACATAACTTTCTTCGAAAGTACTGTCGAACATATATTTTTCCTGAAGAAACAAATTCTGATAAAGAAGAAGAAGAAGATTTTGAAGAAGTTAATAACAATGATGAAGAAATTCTTGGAACCCATGATCAAGAAAGAGAACATGTCAATCAATTGAGAGCAATAATTGCAACAAATATGTGGACAGATTATATACTTTAGGAGAATACTAGATTATTAGTGAAAGAAAAAGAACGAATTTTGTTTTTGGTTTGTTTTTTTTATTTTCTTATAATACTAAAATTCTTGTAAATCTATTTGGTTGATTTACAATAATCTATTTATATGATTTTAAAATCTAATTATTTAACTTTGAAATCCACTTCCCTGATTTTAAAATCAATGTATACATTAGAATTTCTAAATCTGAGAAATCCATTAAAATGCAAGAACCAATAACCCCCCCACTTATTCATATTTTGCTTATGTTTTACTTTTATTTTGCTTATTTTTGAACATTTTTATCAATTGTTTTTTTTTTCCTCTCGGAGCAGATAGTTCTTATAAGCAGTAGATTATTTATTCGTTATGAAACTCAAATATATACATGTATACATTGTAACGTTATAATGAGTACGTATAAATAATTTATACCTAGATTTGGTCTTCAACTATTATTAGATTGTTATGTAGGACCTCTTACATATTATCTTAAATGCAAACGATATTTGTCAGCTTCTTTGTCATATTCCAAAACTATATATTAAGATCTACCGGAAACAGAAAAACAATAAAGGAGGCAAACTAAATTTGATCAACTGAAAGTCGACGATCCGAAAAATCAGTGAAGGGAGAACCACACCTGTATGATAACGCTTGCAGCTCAACTTAAACATTATCAGAAGTTTCTTGAGTCAGAGCCTTCGTTTCCTCCGTTAGTGGTGGTGGTGACGACGAGGTTTGTTCTCCCATTTTCCCCCAACAAATAAGAGAGATGCCAAGTATAATCACGAAAGCACCAATTATCTTGTTTCAGTAAGAAGCAACAAAGAAATATGAATTGAGAGGACCATTATATGATACTGATACTTTGTTTGATTTTCAATTTCTTACCTCCCCACAAACATTTGCTCGTAGAGTACAACCGAGCTAATGACTGTCGTGGCAATTGATTGGGTTGAAGATGCTCACGAAGACTGGACCCTTCTTCTTTACCATCCACCCAACGAGGTGAACTTTTACTGCTGAGAAGCATCCCCTGTACAATGTGGAAGTCAATGAGACACTGATCACTACGAAATGTATAATAAACTGAACAAAAAGAGTTCTCTTGATTCAACTCAACTTAACGCATACAGAGATGCTAACATTGTTACATCAGGTCGGATTTTCCAGGCTTTCGGGGTATTTCTCTTCCATATCAGAGCTATTACAGCAGACCCAATCGCCCCGAGGATGCAGATGAGAGCCGTCAGGAACAGCTTCGCCGGGTATGACACAACCATCTTAGTCTGCAAGAAACACCATATGTCTTAGAGACAAGCCAAACTTTGTAAAGTATCCAAGGAAAAATTGTGATGTTATGGTTTTTACCTGAATCATCATATAAAAAGAACAACTCAAGCAGTTGGACACGAGCATTAACCCTCGTCTGTCAATGTCTTCATACATTTGAATCTTTTTGGAGTGCATACCGAAGGTCCATTGAGGCAATATGATTGAATTCTGAGATTAAACATGAAAAATGTTATTTTGAAATTTCATTAACTTTTTTAGTCTTTTTAAAAGTGCTATTAGAAAATAGCATTTTTGCTACTGTTCATGATCAATTTAACCATGTACAATCTAGCGTGTACGGTACACGGGAAAGTATTATGGGATAATTTTGTCTTTTACTCGTAAGAAGACAAAAAATGAACAATAAAAATCTGAAAGTGTTTTAAACTATAGAGTTTAAAATTAGACATATTTGCACAAACATGCACTTTTAACACCATCCATCTAAGTAAAGCAATCATTTAATATAACCAAAATTATAAATTATAATTTATGTTTTTTTCTTAAGTATCTGATATTCTTGAATTGTTTTGTTGTACAGTAGTTGGAAATTAAAAATTATCTTTTTTTATTATAATGTCTCAATTTCAACCTATAATTTTTACCTTTTTCATTTTTTTAATATTTTGCTTATGTTTTACTTTTATTTTGCTTATTTTTGAACATTTTTATCAATTGTTTCTTTTTTCCTCTCGGTTCGGGTAGTTCTTATTAATTAGCATTATATTATTTATTCGTTATGAAACTCAAGTATATACATATATACATTGTAACGTTATAATGAGTACGTATAGATAATTTATTTCTAGATTTGGTCTTTCACTATTATTAGATTGTTGTGTAAGACCGCTTAATTACATTATCTTAAATACAAACGAAATTTTTCACCTTCTTTGTCAGATTCCAAAACTATATATTTAGATTTATCAGAAATAGAAAAATTAACAATAAGGGATGCAAACTAAATTTGAGTTTTACCTCTACAAAAAAAAAGAACAAGAGGTGTTAGAATGGCAGATGCAATGACCAGTCACTCAGTAAGGAAGATCCTCGGAGTCAGCCCCTGAACAAGGGTGTATTTGGCGAATACAGACATAATCGGTTAATCACCATTCTCACTTGAAGTTAATGCTTCTAAAATGATTTTTCAATTGTGGTTTATCTTATATATATTCAGGTGCATAATCGAACGCCATAATGAATACAAGGTGTTCTTGTTCACATTCGATATGGGACGAGATATCAGAAACAGGGGAAAATTAAGATACGGAAAATATGAGATTTAACCATACTCATCCTCTTTTTGGGTTATTTTATTTTCTTGGGATGATATCAAATGTTTTGAGCAACAACAGTGATAGATAAAAAGAATATATCAAACTCTTTTTTCCCTCCCTCTATAAGCTCTACTCAATACCTATAACCTACGGCTATTAGTAGCTGGAAAATGTCAAAATCCTCAGGGTTTAGGATAACCCTAGAACAAGCCTATTGGGTCAAGTTGATTGAACCTCTAAGACCACTTGGGTATATATGAAGCAAGCTCAAGTTCGAACCTCCTGCTTCGGGATTTATGCCAAATCTTGCTCATTACATATTATTCTCACGGTACAACTTACTAGGGGTGGGCACTTCGGTTTGTGGTTTGGAGGTTCGGTTTTTTCAATTTTTCGGTTTTATAAAAATCAAACCATATAAAAACCATATATATTTCGGTTTGGTATGGTTCGGTTTTTAACGGTTTTTGGTTTATCGGTTTTATAAAAAATGAAACCATTTAAAATCCATATGCAATTTTGGCTCGGTTCGATTTGGTTCGGTTACGGTTTTTAGTTTGGTTCATAACTTTTGATAAGGCTCATACAATAAGCAAAAATAAAAAGAATGTATAAATAATATATCAAGCTAATAAGTAGGCATACTAATAAGTGGAAAAATAAAAAGAATGCAAAGACTAGAATCCAAATCAAATTGCTCGTAAATCCAAATCAACAATAAAAATCAAGACTAAAAAAACTTAGAAAATATTTGAAAAGAAGAAAATTCAGATTCTTATCATCGTCATCAGCCACGATTGTTGAAACAACCGCACCCATTTTTTTTTTTTTTGCAATTAATTATTAAAATTCCCATAAATAATAATAACTGAACCTCACCAAATAATTTCCGGCTCAAGATTAAAAATCCGAATAATCAAGATCATAAATTATTAATAAAATAATCAAATAAACGACAAGTCTAGATCACCCCCTCTTCCTCGCCCTGATCCCACGGTCACACTTTCTCTAATCCTGCATCAATTAAAATATAAGAGATGCATAAGTATTTCGATAAATACTTAGTGAGACAATCCTCCCATCTACAGGCTAACAAATAATTAAGATAATTAATATAGACTATCACGAAAAATACCGAATAAATCAAACATTTCATGAAACACTCGATCTAGACCCTCCGAGATCGTAAACGGCCTATTATCACGAAACCACATCAATTATCAAAATTATTAAATTACGCCTATGGTCCTGCACTCACCTTATTCCCGCACAGAAAGTTTCACGAGAAAATTCAGCAATTTTCTAGAACTCCCCGGGATGAATAACCTTCTATTAAACCACCTAAAAATAAAAATAATAAAATAATCAATATACAAACGTTATCAACTTCCCGTCTTCACCATCGCCGGTGCAACGACGCCACCACCGGAGTTCACCGCGGCCCAACCTCCGATCTGCAATCCCGATTCCAAACCCACACCGGAGCTCACCACCGGAGCTCACCACGGAAGCTCTCCACGGCCCAACCCCGATCCACAATCCCGACTCCAAACCACACACCGGCGAGTGCTCATCACCGGAGCTCACCACGGAAGCTCACCACGGCCCAACCCCGATCCACAATCCCGAGCGACCCCGCATCGCATCAAAAAAAACTAAGGAGGGAGAGAAGGGTTCTTACGGTGGCGACGAGGACTTGACGGCTAGGTTAATCGCACAAGCTCGGAGAGGGAGATGCTTACGCGTATATAACCTATGTGTGTGGGACCAATTTTTTTTGAATTCTCAATTGACCCCAAACTCCCAAAATTATCAATTAAACCCACCCGGAAAAAATTGATTTACGCAAAATTAACCCCCAACTTCTAATTATTCAATTTCACCCTCAAAATTGAATTAGGGATGTTACAATTCTCCCCCACTAACATAGATTCGTCCTCGAATCTAACATCCAGCTAACATCCACAACATAGCACAACCGCTATTCCCACTCAGCGTCGCACGACCGCTCTTCCAACTCCACCAACAACGGTATCACGGCTCAACACCATAGTGCCATAGTTCCCTACTTGGTTTGGCCAACCACTCCAACGCCCGGGAGTATAACGACTTCACGACCCAACACCATGGATCGATCCGTCTAACGCATAGAGAGCCAGACAACGGCAATCTCTCTAGTGACCTGTCTCACCAATCAGGAATCACGTCGAAACCCAACCGGCCAGGTACACTCGGCAGTGACTCACCAGTGCACTCCGATGCCGCTATATGGGTCACCACCCTGTGCCAAACCAATCCGGATCTATCAACCCTATGCAGCTACTAAACACCTAGTATCCGCACCCCCGCTATCGGACCACTACCACTAGTAGCCCGCCAACCTGTCCACTAATCCTCTAGTAAACCCACCGCTCAACATATTCAATGAGAACACCTTTTTATTGAACAATCAAAAGCTCCAAAGTACATCGATTAGTTATAACACCATAAAATAGACGAGTACAACAACGCAATAACTCCCAAAATCCCAACGCCATGGTTACAACGATATGGGAACACCCGGCTAACCCTCCAGTTTGCCGAACCACTTGGGAAATTTGCGCTTCAACTTCGCTTCCGGCTCCCAAGTCACCTCCTCGGCTCCATTGCAGTCCCACAGCACCTGCATCTCAGGAACCTTCTTCCTCCTGATCACTCTCACCCGACGATCTTGGACTCTCAGAGGCCTCGCCTCCACCACCATGCTCGGTGTCAAATCTGATGGCACCCCCGTGACCACCTGATCATCCTTGTGTAGACATTTCTTCAGCATCGACACGTGGAACACCTTGTGAAATGCCTGCATGGACTCCGGCAACTCTAACCGATAAGCCACCGGTCCGACCCGCTCCAGCACCCTGACGGGACCCATATATCGCGGACTCAACTTCGTCTCGGAAATGGACCTGTTCGGACCCCTCAACATGGCCATTTTCAGGTAGACCAAATCGCCAACTGCGAACTCCAGCTCCTTCCTACGCCGATCTGCGTAGCTTTTCTGACGATCTTGAGCTTCCTTCATGTTCAACTTCACAATCCGGACCTTCTCAGTCGTCTCCTGCACAAAGTCAGCTCCCAACAGGCTCCTCTCCCCCACTTGTGTCCAACATAACGGGGTCCTGCAAGGCCTACCATACAACGCCTCAAATGGTGCCATGCCGATACTAGCCTGGTAGCTGTTATTGTACGCAAACTCCACTAGATTCAGATGATCCGCCCAATGTCCACCCCAATCCAACACACACATCCTCAACAGATCCTCCAACGTCTGGATAGTCCTCTCCGACTGCCCATCGGTCTGGGGATGGTAAGCTGTACTCATGTGTACCTTAGTGCCCATCTCCTTCTGGAAAGCGCCCCAGAACAGCGAGGAGAACTTCGGATCTCGATCTGACACTATACTCACCGGTACCCCATGCAGCTTCACAATCTCCCTGACGTACCTCTTGGCCAACACTTCCGCACCGTCGGTCTTTTTTATGGCCAAGAAGTGCGCAGACTTGGTCAACCTATCGACGATGACCCAAATAGCGTCCTTGGTTCGCGAAACCGGCAGACCCACCACGAAATCCATGGTGATCATGTCCCACTTCCACTCCGGAATGGGTAAACTCCTCAACAACCCGCTCGGAACCTGATGCTCAGCCTTCACCAACTGACAGGTATCACACCCCGCAACCCAGTTGGCAACATCCTTCTTCATCCCTACCCACTGGTAATACCGTTTGAGGTCACGGTACATCTTGGTAGCTCCTGGATGAATAGAGAAACGGCTCTGATGTGCTTCCCTCAGGATTTCCTGCCTCAGCACTTCGTCCTTCGGTACACACACCCTGCCCCTCAAAAGGATAGTTCCATTGCTGGATAACTCATACTCAGACCGCTCTGCCCTGCCGGCCTGCACTAATTCCGCATCCAACTGCTGTGCTACCCGCACCCTAGTCAGAATGTCCGCCTGATCCACCGCCTCTAAACCCAACGGCTCAGGTTCCTCAGACACAGCACACAGTCTCAGGGCACTCACCATGCCTACCAACTCCTCCGTATCTCGCTCAGTGTCTAAAATAACCCGCTTCCTGCTCAAAGCATCGGCTACAAGATTCGCTTTACCGGGATGGTAAGCTATCTCCAGGTCATAATCCGCAACAAGCTCCATCCACCGCCTCTGTCGCAGATTCAGCTCGGGCTGGGTAAAGATGTACTTCAGACTTTTGTGGTCTGTGAACACCTGAACCTTACCGCCATACAGATAAGACCTCCAGATCTTCAATGCAAACACCACGGCAGCCATCTCAAGATCGTGAGTAGGATAATTGCATTCATGTTTCCTCAGCTGCCTGGAAGCATATGCGATTACCTTACCCTGCTGCATCAATACACAACCGAGCCCCAGCCTGGACGCGTCTGTGAACACAACATATGGCTCATCCTGCTTAGGCAAGGCCAACACCGGAGTACTCACCAGCATCTCCTTGAGCTTCACAAAGCTCTCCTCACACTGGTCCGACCACACGAAAGGAACGTCCTTCCCGGTCAACTTGGTCATGGCCTGCGCCATACTAGCAAACCCCTTGACGAACCTCCTGTAATAACCCGCCAGACCCAGAAAACTGCGAATCTCCGAGGCATTCTTCGGTCTCGGCCACTCCTCAATCGAGCGAATCTTCTCCGGATCCACTGAAACACCACGATCAGATACGACGTGCCCCAGAAATCCGATCTCCCGCTGCCAGAAACTACACTTGCTCAGCTTAGCGAACAACTTTTGCTCCCGTAGCTTCTCCAGAACTTTCCTCAGGTGAACCATGTGCTCCTCAGGACTCTTCGAATACACTAGAATGTCGTCGATGAAAATGATGACGAACTCATCCAGATACTCCTGGAACACGCCGTTCATCAACCTCATAAACGCAGCCGGTGCATTCGTCAACCCAAACGGCATCACCACAAACTCGTAGTGCCCGTATCTCGTCCTGAAAGCCGTCTTCCTGATGTCCGACTCCGCTATCGGGATCTGATGATAACCCGATGCCAAATCAATCTTAGAGAACCACGAAGCACCCTGCAACTGATCTAACAACTCATCGATCCTCGGTAATGGGTACTTGTTCTTCACAGTAACCCGGTTCAGCCCCCGATAATCAATGCACAACCGGAAGCTCCCATCCTTCTTCTTGACGAACAGTACCGGTGCACCCCACGGAGAACTGCTCGGTCTAATGAAACCCTTTTCCAACAACTCCTCAAGCTGCTTCTTAAGCTCAGCCATCTCCGCTGGAGCCATCCTGTAAGGAGCCTTAGACAACGGCGTCGTCCCCGGCTCTAACTCAATGGTAAAAGGATCCGACCTGGATGGTGGTAACCCGCTCAACTGCTGGAACACATCCTCGAACTCCCAGACCACCTCAATATCCCGCACCGCTGACTCCCCAACCTCACCAGGTATCGAAATGGTAGCCAAATAGGCCTCACAACCCTGCTCGATCAAACGCTCCGCTTGAACCGCGGAAACGACGATGCCTCCTGGCACCGGTCTCACTCCCTGATAAACCAGTCTTCTGTTAGCATGCTCGAACACCACACGACCCCGGTGACAATCCAAATGAGCCTTGAACTTTCCCAGCCAGTCCATACCCAAAATGATGTCATAGAGTTCCACTGGGCACACTATCAAATCCGCTGGCATCAACTCTCCGGCGATAAGAATGTCAACATTCTCCACACAGCCCTGAGTCCTCAACAAACGACCCCCAGCAACTCTCACCACACCCGAGTGGTCCCCAAACACCTCTTGGATACCGCTCCCCGACACCCAATCCGGTGTGGCAAAACTGTGGGACGCTCCGGAGTCAAACAACACATGTGACTCTACCCCAGCCACATTAAGGGTCCCTAAGCACGAAAAGGATTTAAGGCAGACAGCAAACACCAATTACAGAGCGAGTAACTGAAATTACAATCAAACAAGAACATAGTTAAGGTAACTAACCAGTAATCGGTCTGCTGCCGCTCGCCTCGCCTGACTCCGCGCCTATGGTGAACACCCTCGGTGCCACTGCGGCCCGTTTCGGAGGCGGTGCCTCGATCCTCACAAATGGCTGAGCCAACTTCGGACAATCCTTCTTGACGTGACCGGGTTCCTTGCAATGGAAGCACACCGGACCCCCTCGAGAACAATCCGCCACGCGATGTCCATGGGCTCCGCACCCGAAACAACGTGGCCCAGAACCCGCTTCCCTGGAAGTATCCTCCCACTTCCGCTTCTGTCCCTGCTGCTGACCAGACTTACCGCCCTTGCTCGGAGCAACACTCTGACTTTGAGGCCGTCGCGGAACCTCTGGTACTGCAGCCTTTAAACTAGCCTCCTGCCTCATCCCCTCCTCAAGCTGCGCTGCACACTCCACCAGTTCGGACACCGACTCGAACTTGCGGACTATGCATCGGTTCCTGAGATCGATACGCATACCTCGCATGAAAGCACAAATCAGCTCATCTTCGGTATCTGCACCCCGCCCAGCAAACCGCTTCAGCCGGTTAAACTCGGCCTCGTACTCCCGAACCGAACGAGCCCCCTGTGACAAGTACAGAAACTCCCCCTGTAACCTATCGCGAGCCTCCCGCGGAAAATACTTGAGATCGAACTCCCTCCGGAACTCGTCCCAAGACCACACTACTCCCGCCCTCCTCGCAGCAACACTCTGCCACCACTCATGTGCATCTCCCTCCAGATAATGCACCGCCAAGTCAACCCTATACTCCTCAGGGCATCTGATCGACTGGAAGTTCCTCTCCAAGGTGGACCTCCACTCATCGGACTCAATCGGTCGAGCACCACCACTGAAAAACTTGGTGCCCAACCTCTGCATATGCTCCATCACCCTCAGGTACGACGGAACCACTGGCTCGGCTTCAGCAACCACTCCCGGAACTCCCGGAGCAACAACACCCGGCATCGCGGCAACCCCCTGTGGCGCCACTAGAGCTGGAGCCGGTACCACACCAGGTAACCTCTCCAAGAGCTGGGCCAACATGCCCAAAACAGCCGCCATCGGGTTCGGGCCCGCACCCGCCTGAGCACCACCCGGCGCCGGCATCGCGCCATACACGGCCGCTGGCTCCGACTGACCTTCCCCCTCGGCGTGATCATACGCCCCCTGCTCCACCGTGACACTCTGCGTCACATTCGCAGCTGCTCTGCCACCTCTACCACCTCTGCCGCCACGGCCGGTTCTGCCGCCCCGACCACGGCCGCCACGACCACCCCGACCTCTGAGACCTTGCCCAACTCTATAAGAATCAGCCATCTGCAATAACCACTTGTTACTAATTGACAACAGCAATAGTAAAACAAACACGAGTCTTACCGTGGAATCTCATTGAAGGCTCGAAGAGGATGATCTAGAACTTCAAGCTCAACAATTGACTAACTCACATAGACAGTTCTAATAGCGAAATTTTTTTTTTTTTTTTTTTAAACCGTCCTAGAACCGTAAATGCTCTGATACCAAATTGAAACAACCGCACCCATTTTTTTTTTTTTTTGCAATTAATTATTAAAATTCCCATAAATAATAATAACTGAACCTCACCAAATAATTTCCGGCTCAAGATTAAAAATCCGAATAATCAAGATCATAAATTATTAATAAAATAATCAAATAAACGACAAGTCTAGATCACCCCCTCTTCCTCGCCCTGATCCCACGGTCACACTTTCTCTAATCCTGCATCAATTAAAATATAAGAGATGCATAAGTATTTCGATAAATACTTAGTGAGACAATCCTCCCATCTACAGGCTAACAAATAATTAAGATAATTAATATAGACTATCACGAAAAATACCGAATAAATCAAACATTTCATGAAACACTCGATCTAGACCCTCCGAGATCGTAAACGGCCTATTATCACGAAACCACATCAATTATCAAAATTATTAAATTACGCCTATGGTCCTGCACTCACCTTATTCCCGCACAGAAAGTTTCACGAGAAAATTCAGCAATTTTCTAGAACTCCCCGGGATGAATAACCTTCTATTAAACCACCTAAAAATAAAAATAATAAAATAATCAATATACAAACGTTCGATAATCGCTTATTAGACCGGCCTAAACCGGTAATCAACTTCCCGTCTTCACCATCGCCGGTGCAACGACGCCACCACCGGAGTTCACCGCGGCCCAACCTCCGATCTGCAATCCCGATTCCAAACCCACACCGGAGCTCACCACCGGAGCTCACCACGGAAGCTCTCCACGGCCCAACCCCGATCCACAATCCCGACTCCAAACCACACACCGGCGAGTGCTCATCACCGGAGCTCACCACGGAAGCTCACCACGGCCCAACCCCGATCCACAATCCCGAGCGACCCCGCATCGCATCAAAAAAAACTAAGGAGGGAGAGAAGGGTTCTTACCGTGGCGACGAGGACTTGACGGCTAGGTTAATCGCACAAGCTCGGAGAGGGAGATGCTTACGCGTATATAACCTATGTGTGTGGGACCAATTTTTTTTGAATTCTCAATTGACCCCAAACTCCCAAAATTATCAATTAAACCCACCCGGAAAAAATTGATTTACGCGAAATTAACCCCCAACTTCTAATTATTCAATTTCACCCTCAAAATTGAATTAGGGATGTTACAATTGTCGTCTCCTCATGTCGCTTATGAATTTCTGATCAACAAAATTAACAACAAATAAACATTGAGAATTAACTATATTTACATACGATCTAAATATATTATAATGAATTTTAAGACTATGAAGGAATAATGAATACGTATTTTTTATGTCTAAACCTTGAATTATTGGTGAGATTAGAAACTGTAAAACCTAAAACGTATATACATCATGAATTATGAACAAATTTCAGATGAGGAAAGGGAATACTTTCAAAACGTGCAAACGTAATCAAACACGAGATTGAACAATAATTAGAAAACAAACACAGAAAGAGAATAAATTAGATACCTAGAACTAGAAGATGAGTTATGAAGAAGAATATACGATTATTAGAGGAACCACCTACAGGCCACAACCACATTTTGGTTTGTTTTGTACTAGGGTTTAGGGTTTTTTTATTTTATAGATTTTGTTTTTAAGTCTTAAATTTTAACTCTTAAACTAACTCCGAAGATATTGGCAACTCAACCAAAAAACAAGAATGGATAAATGATAAATCTAAACTAAACAAAAAAAATATAAAGCTATAAAAAATTAATCTAAAATGTAAAACCCCAAAAAACCATTCGGTTTTACGGTTTTAAACCAAACCAAACCGAAACCGAACTCTTAACAAAAATAATAACCAAATGGGGTTTTAGGTTACACCATAACCAAACCATATGATTTATTTCGGTTTTTTCGGTTACAATTTTTTTGCCCACCGCTACGACTTACTACACAGTTTCTCACTCCTTTCTTTGGACGCATCAAAACAGTAACACCTAATGAAATTTTCTCACTCCTTTTTTATGGCATTGAAGTTGGTCGAGCTTAGATTAACAACGGAGACTGAGTCTTTTTCCAAAAAGAAAATATGGTGCAGACTATAGGAAAGCTCCATGGAAAAAAAAATCTGAAAATTAGGTCATGGATCATTTCATTCTTTTGTTGACAAAATCATGTATTTAAAGTATGGGAACAAGAAAATCATATATTTAAAGTATTTATCAAATAGAATAATTGCCCTCATTAACTATCTTAAATCATTCACAGAAAGAAAAAAAAATAGTATAAATACAGAGAGAATAAGACTTAACTTGAGATATGTTAGATTTTAGTTTAAGAGACTATAAAGTACTCATAAAATATTTAAATTGTAACACATTTCACAATCTAAATAAAAATTTCCAAAAAAAATAAAAAAAATAGAAAATAACAAATCAATTCTAAAGTATAGAAATAGAAAAATATCATATATTTAACTTATCACAGAAAAATATCACAGAAAAAAAAAATTATAAATACAGGTAGAATAAGACTTAACTTCAGATATGTTAGATTTTAGTTTAAGGTACCATAAAGTATTTATAAAATATTTAAATTGTAACACTTTTAATGGTGTGGAAGGAAGAATGGATGAGCATAAAGGCACAACTTTTATGCTCATGAGCTCGATTTTATGTATCAGAGACTCCTTGAATCCATTTTTTTCACTCAGCTTCACTTCTTCGATTCTTGGAGTCTTGAGCACATTTCAATGGGAGGTAATGGCCCAGCAAATGATATTGCAACCAGTGTAACAACTTACAAGGGATCACCGTTATGCATCGTACATTGCTCAAGGTGGCCCTCCATGGTTGCAGAATCGTATTGCAGCTGATACAGCAAACGACTAATTGTACAGCCATTGTTCCCTCTTTCTTGATTTGTTTTGAGGGTTGCTTTAGTTACAGTTCTCTGGTTTTTGAGGCTGTATTTGTTTCAGTACGGTACTCTCCAAATTTGTAACTCTTTGATATATGCGAATGAATTCAGTGTTAAAAACAAAAAAAACCTCGTCTCAATATAATATTACATACAATTTTGACTATTACGCACATCCAAGATCTTTGAAGCAGCCAAGAAAATCTCTGGAGCTGGTTTCAAATTTTTCAAGGCGTCTGCTGAACTAATGTCGTCGAACCTGAAAGTTAACATCACTGACATTTATTTAGACATGGAACCTGAATGCGCAGAAACATCTCGAAGACATATCAAAGTAGATCGAGAATTTTAGCAAAATCAAAAGAAGATAGAAAACAAAAAAAAAGACAGAGAATCCATTTCATCCTCGGACACTTGTTGGATATAGATTCGTAGTCACTGCTGTCGTCGGCGATATCCTTAACTTTGTCTTTGGACGCTTCTCCAGGTTCAGATTTGGCTACACTGTCATCGTCTATCTCTTCTTTGTCTGATGATGATTCGTGGAATTCCCAGAGGTCATTGTCTTGATATTCATCTCCAGATCCCCAATGGTTGCTTCCGTCTGTTTCGTCCGTCAAGATCTTGACACCACATTCAAGAATGTCAAAATCTTTGTATGTGCTGCTGATTTCGAGCACTATCTCTCTGCTAGAGGGGTTAAATGGCATGTTCAATATCTGAAATATAAATAGATGTTCCATTCGATATTTGTAGACATCGGATAGGACAAACTTGATGTCAGTGGAGTTTACTAAGTGGCCGATGAATCTGCAACGACACAATAGTCTTGAAACTATACTAGTATCTCTGTCTTGATGATCGAACTCTGCAGAAATCACGACGCAAACCTTAAACCTGTTGAAACCAGAATGAGGAATTGTTAAGGAATCTCCTCTTGCTCGGTGATCGAACTCTGTCGGTATTTTACTTCCTGGTAATAGAGCATACCCGCCAACAAACCACTGTTGAATAATCGCTCGTCGTGCTTGTCGACCCAATTTGAAGCAGTTGCTGAAATCGAGTTCTGCATTTGGAGTGTTTAAAGGGCCACTTACTGTCTCCAATGATTCGCAATAATTTGCACGTAGCCATTTGAGCGAACCGGGGAGCTCTGGCAATGATGTGAGTCTTTTGCAGCTTGATACATCAATGAGTTGTAGATTATGAAGACCTTTGATGCAATCTGTAATCCTCTCAATACCACTATTACATAGGAACATATGCGTTACACTTGTGGGGAGATCTGTTGAGAAGGTCTTGAGATTTACATTGCCCCTTATATCAAAAGACTCAAGAAGCAATAAATGCCTAAGTGACGCGGGAAGTTCTTCTATCGCTGTCTCTATTACAGAGAGTCTAAATGATGCTGGTAGGAATATCTGGAAAACTTCTCAATCGTGAGCATCCCATCATATTGATATCTGTGAGAAATGCCAAGTTGATGAGACTTGGAATGACTTGTAGACTTCTGCAACTATTCGTCTCTAAGTGGTATAGTTTATGAAGCTTTGAAATTGAGGATGGAAGCTCTACCAAAGCAGTGCATCCAAACAAATCCAATCTCTCCAGATTTGTAGCATTTGAAAGATCTGGAAGTTCCTTCAAACGAGATGACATATTGAAATTCATCTCCTTGAGATTTGCAAGTTGCTGAATGTAAAAATCACAACATAATGAGAACTTTCCTTTTTCATCTCAGTTCTGACTATTGCTAATATCAAATAAGTAACTAACCTGAGTTCCTTCCCATAGCTTCTCGAGTAGGCTAGACTTCATGTTGATTTTGACAAGATTTTCAGGGCAAATTCTAAAAGATTTTCTCGGATATGCCTCCCAATGTAGTAACCTTATGCTAGATGGAAACTTCATCTCCTCTGGTACGTGCAATTGTCTCTCTCGCCGATGACTCCCATTGTAGACTTTTAGGATGAGAAGATTGCACATTCTTTTAAAAGCCTTCTTGCTTATTTTTAATCTGTTGATCTCTGATACGTCAAATGATACAGCTAAATTCGATCGATTACCCTAACAAATATTCCAAACTATAACTTGTTAGTGGCCAGAGATGATCTGCCTAAACAATAACATGGTAGGTAATGCAAACGTCTTATATTAAGACATCTCTTGCAATTGGGTCGACAAGCACGACGAACGATCTGAAACATCTCTTGCAATCTTCTCGATCTTTTCCGCTTCATTGTGCCTAACAAAAGAAAAAGAAAATTCATGAGAGAAACAAATCATAAAAGAGAACATTCCTCTGTTTCCTTGCACAGACACCACAGATTTATGGCTCCCCTTAACAATTAAACACACTCCAAAATAGATTTGACCAAAATAAAAAATTAAACACACTCCAACATAAAGCTCCTACAAATTTTGATCATATATACTTCAAGAATTGATATTTATAACTATATTCAAACTCCAATTCATCACTTACCATAGAAACATTACTATCAAATATAGTTAAAGATTTCAAATTTATAACGATAAATCTAACTCCACATTTTCACAACCCATATCTTCCCACAGAAAATCATAGAACACCATTAATCATCATAAGAAAGATACAAACCAAATTTGGAAGTGTTCTCCGGCTATGTTGCCCACACAATTCAAAGCTTGGCTCCAATTTCTCCTCTTCTCCTCTGTTTTAGGAGCACAAGTTTCATTGAAAGCCATCCAAAAATCTTCGAATTGGTGCCGCAAATGAGAAGGATCTACTCCATAAAAGATCGTCATCACTGTTTGTCCCATATTTTTCTTGCACTCCAAAATCTCCAACAGCTCATCTAAACACCAACTGGAAGAAGCGTAGTTCTTCGAGAGCAATACGATCGAGATCCGAGATTCTCTAATCGCTTCTATGAGAGCTGGGGCGATGGTGTGGCCTCTCTCGATCCCTTCATCATCAAACATCGTAATTCCATTGTGGTGAAACTGTTTGCGTAAATGACTGAGAAATGTATTACGGACGTCTGGTCCATGGAAGCTCGTGAAGACATTGTATTTCCATGTGCCAAGTGTAGAAGAAGAAGAAGCCATGACAGAGGATCTTGAGTCGTTCAAAATCACAGATTCAGAAAGACTTTGAGTTATTGCATAGTCGTGTTCAATTATTGTGAGAGAGAGAAATGGGAATTTTCTTTGCAAAGTAAAGTCGATAGAGAAGAAAAAAAAAAGTCATAAATCAAAAACGCGTAATGAGAGAAAGTCTATTTTATAAAGAGGAAATCTATTTTATAAAGAGAAAATGGTTGCTTTCCAGTTGACACATCAGCATCTTCTATTGATCAATTTTTTTTTTTTTTAGATTAATTACATATTAAAAATTAATTAATAATTAATAAATTGATGCATACCTCTTATATTATTGTATACTAGATTAGGTTTCGCGTAATACGCAGAAAACTAAAAAAATATTTAGATTTAAAATTGATTATTTGCGTAATAAAGATTTGTAGAACAAAATTATATACTTAAGATTTTGTTAGGTTTTTTACAATTTATGTTTTATGATTCACAATTTAAAAATTAGAAATGATCCATATTATCCTTAAATTTGGTAAACAATCATTCTAAATAAATAATAAAGTTAAAAACATAAGTTTCATTATATTTTACTTTTTCAATTTAGAAATTTCTATTCTGAAAAAAACATATTTCGTTTTTTCCTTTTTTGAAGTAAATAATTAAGAATGGAATTTATTTTTACTGAATTGACACATGTCGTGATCTTAATTAGCCACAACACATGTTACGATTTCGTGAGTTATAATTTTGCCTACGTGTCACGCCCATGTTGAAAGATTCAGCTTTATATAATAAGATACATGTTATGTAGATCTACCTTATAAAGAGTGAAGAGGATCTCTCCAGCTTCGACACTTGTTCTCCTCTTATTGGTCATTTTTATTTTTTAATTAATATTATTTCATTAATATTTACTTTTTCTCATTTTTTCATAGAACATTAATATTTATTATTATATGATGTATATCTACATAAATTAGTAAGAGAAATAGTTACAACATTTATCGAAGAAAAATAGATAATACATTATGGAAAAAAATAGTTTTCGCAATGGCGCCAATAGTCAAACTATTTTTTTAACAATAATTTTTTCAAGTCAACAAACAAATGTAAGTGAAAATATTAAATTATCGAAAAAATGACTATAGATTAAGAAAGTTTCAAGAAATTAAAATAAAAATTAGAATAAAAACCATATGACAAAAGAATATAATAAAAGAATCGAAGAGATAACAAGTTATCAAGAAAGAAGAGAAGAAGATAACAAATAAAAAACATAAAAGACGGAAACAAAGATAAATACAAGAATTATAAAGCGTAGAAAAGAGAAACGGAATAGTGAAAGGTATATGAGAACAAAAACTCAAAATGGTAAATTGATAAAGTTAAAAAGTGTGAAGAATAAGTAAATATTCAGAAAAAACAAATATAAGAGATTACTAAGGTTATTATAAAAGAAAAAAGATATATAAAAAGATACAAGATAATATTGAAGGTTCATCGATTCCTCGAGTATTGTCGTCGAAGAAGAGGTGTTGGTAATCGATCTGCTATGGCGACAACCAGTCCAGGAAGAGGCCATGATCGCCCCCGCCGTAGATGCAACCTCTTCCTTCTCTGTCTAGGAGGATGACGCGAGTTGGGAGTATGGTGATTCATCAACCTAACAAAGACGAGAGCTCCGACTCTTCTAGCGATGATTCGTTTTGAAATAGTAATGATCGCGGATTCAATCTCCTGAATTACAAGGGGTAAGGCTAAAGGGTTCAGGCGAGGAAAGGAGCAAGAGAGGCGCTAAAGGAGCCGAAGAAGAGGATTCTTAATCGAACGGCGACATGCCAGCTTGTTTCAATTGGGGCATGCGGCGTCGGGAAAGGAGCATCACCAGGCGGGTCCGGTGAAGATAAGTTTAAGTTTGATGGCTAATCATGATCAGTCCCAGCAACAACAAGCGCAAGGAAAACATGAATTTACCAGTGGTGGAATGGATGCATCGTCGTTTATGTTAGGGAACCAATACCATCCGGTTTATGTAACCGGAATGTTGGGGAATCCAGCTTTAGCAGCAGCATCCGGAGGAGGTTACATGTATCAGATGTTGGAGAGTGCTCTAACCCATGGTGGGTTGAGCCATGCTTTGTTGCAGTCGAGCCAGATGGGTGGTATTGGTGAGCCAGACGTTGGTGCTGGTCTATCAGTTATGGGATCTTACTTTAGAGGTCAGAGCCTGCCTAATGCTTATCGTGATTCGGATACCGGAAAATAAGGGAATGGTAAAGATTCGGATGATGGCGGCTCGTTTCATGGCTACTCAAACTATTCATGGTACGCTCTCGCTGTAACATCTTGTGTTTTGTAGCAAAGTATGTGCTCATATTGTGGTTTAAATATTTTTGTATAAGCATATGTTGCATGATTCATAGTAGGAGCGTATGTATTTAGCTTAATGGATATATATATATATATATATATATATATATAATGGGTTAAGACTTTGTGATAGTAATCGAAATATCATCTGGCATGATGTCTCTTTAGATCTGCATTTGTTTTGAAGAATTTTTTTAAAAGTACAAAAAACCCTCTAAATAAAAATACACGCGCTTTAGCGCAGGGACTCACCTAGTATACAATAAATCTCAAATGCAAACATGCAATCTAAACACAAAAGGTAGTTATAAAAATTCAGGACAACGTCCAATGACATTTTTAATTCCCTCTGAAAAATAATCATATAAATAAGTATTGGCATTAGAAAAAAAAAGTTGTTTGCAAACCTTTCGTAGATAAAACATTGGATCGAGAATCTAGCAACCATGTAAGTCTTGAAAATTTAACACACAAGGCATTTTACAAACATTATAGATAGTATATTTTGTAAGTATATCTTGATCGTATATATATACCAAATCAATCATACTCATTCATACAGTGGCGGATCTATAACATTTTTTGACTGGGGGCATAAAATATTTAAAATTGAAAATTTAAGATTATATATATATATATATATATATATATTGTTTAAGGATTTCAAAACAACCATAAATAGTTATAGGTACAAAATTAGTTGAGAAATCAATTGAAAACTAAATCGCATTGTAAGAAAAAAGTTGGATCGACAAAATCAATGATAATGCAGAGTATCATGAAACCGAAGGAAATCATGAGATTCTTATCAACTACATTTATAATGGAAAGATATGGAATCGAAATAAAATTCCACAACGACGTTCTGTCAGTCACAGCGTGGTTAAAGGAGCAGCCGATGAAAACGTCGTCGATCAATTCTGTGACTTGAACGGCGAGGATTGGTCGCGGACGTGATCGGATTTTGCGTCGGCGAAAAAAAAATTCACGTCGGCGTCATTGCAGAGCCGGCGAGAGGAGAGAAGTGAGAGAGGGTGACAGAGAGAGAGTGTTTGAGGTGAGAGAGAAGTGCGTGTGTGGGGAGGTGACCAGGGCGCGTGAAGAGGCATCCTTTCTGGATTTTTTTTTTAGTTTTTTTTTTAATTTTTATTTCAAGTCCAAGAGAGAGAGGTGATCATGTCGGATCCGAGAGAGGCGCGACTTCAGGCCTGTTAGACCCGGCCGGAGAGATTTCGAGATTTAACTCTGCCGGCGTGTATTTCTCGGCGCCGCTCGGTAGCGTATACTCGAAGAAGAGCCAGGAAAGAAAGAAGCGCATTTCCTAGCACCCGATTTCCAGGGAGAGGAAGCAACGACCCTGGGTTCTTCCGGTGTCGAATTTCGTCGTGGTTCTAAGAGGGAAAACATTGTCAGACCCGACGGCGGAACGGCGTTATCGTCGAAGCTGTGTTAGCGGCTGCCGGAGTGAAGGCAAGTGGCGGAAGCGAGAACAATTTACAGTGGGCATTGGAAGAAAGCATGAGAGGACATAGTGCAATTAGCGGTTTAAGAGAAGTAAGGATGTCTTCTCGCTGGGATCTACAACGTTTTCAATGGACCCGACGCTCCAAAATTTCTGATGGCTAATCTTTACCGTGATGTTCATAGTGAGTTAAAAGAAAACCCGCGCGTAGCGCGGACGCTCCCCTAGTAGTAATAAATAAAGGGAAAACGGCCAATTCCTACCCGAACTATTCCAAATGGTGCAGATTCGTACCTAACAAATTCAAGTGCCTAATTTCATACCCAAACTCTTCCAAATTTGAAAATTCATACATGGACTATTATTTTTTTTGGCAAAAACAAACATTGACTAACAGCCCCGTTAGTCAACTCCGTAACATCGTTAACGGCGATGAGTCACATGCCACGTATGCTTCCGAGTTGGCACGGAATGATAAAACGACGTCGTTTTGAAAAACAAAAATCTAAAAACCTGATGATTGATATTACCGCTAAGTCATTCTACGATTTTGTTAAAACCCCAACCCCAAGAGTAAATAGCAGTCATGTACCGTCGCTTAGCTGTTCGAGGAGATCTAGATGTGTTCGTGCTGAAGAAGAAGAAAAACCTTCAAGGAAAGCGAATCGATGGTTATCAGAACTCAATTTGTTTCTCGATTTTTTGGAAAATTCCAACGATACCGCAAAATCCTTATTGAAATCATAATACCTAAGCTCATCGACTTTATGGTGAATTCCTTGTCGTCAGGCCTTCTGCAAACTTTAGGAATTCTAAATTTCATCTTTCCAACAAATTTAGATGTCTATCTCTTAAGATCATCAGAGGCGTAAACCCAGATTCCTCCTCCGATAATTCTCTTTCTTCCTCTCTCACGACAATGACACTTTAGGAAGTCCGTGTGGTTACTTAGGTCTCGTCCATTCCTCTCAGCCAATGAAGAATTGATTCATCGCAATCGAATTCGACACCAAATTGGATCCCTATTTTAACGATTCGAGCGGTAATCACGTCGGGGTCAATATGTTAAACTCAATCGCGACCTCATATCCATCGATTTTGTCTCAAATCGATCTTAAATATGGGAAATCGATCACTGCTTGGTTCGATTACAAAAAAAAATAGTGTTCTTGAGTTCTCGATCCTATGTTGCCATAAATCGTACAGCTCCTCCAGCGACGCTCTCAATTTCACACTCTTCTTGCCGTCGATTCCCTTCTATGAATCACCGGATGATTATATAAACTGGTTTTGATAACTATGGTCATAAAACTCGTCGAGCTTAGTTGGTAAAGTGTAAGGCTTATGGCCTTGATGTCAAGGGTTCAAGCCCAAAATTGTAGTTTATTTTTTGTTTTTTTGGTTTTTTTTTTACCAAAACGACGTCGTTTTGTCATTCCGTGACAACTATGAAGCATACGTGGCAGGTGATTCATCGCCGTTAACAGTGTTACGGAGTTGACTAACGGGAGTGTCGGTCAATGTTTGTTTTCGCCAAAAAAAAATAGTCCAGGTATGAATTTTCAAGAGTCTGGATATGAAATTGGACATTTGAATTTGTCTGGTACGAATTCGCACCATTTGGAATAGTCCAGGTATGAATTGGCCGTTTTCCCATAAATAAATCATAAAGTGATTGAATATTGGGTTTACTTCTCTATACCTCGACGACAAGATTGAAAGCCATTAAAGCCGATTTTTCCAAATTCAGGTTAGTTTTCTAATTTTAATCTGTTTTAGTTTAAATCTATCGTGTCTGTTATTCGATTTTGTCCTAGAAAAAAAATTGTTTTCGTTTTGTATTTGGAGAGGGACGAGCAGGAGGTGGGATCCCAAGATCTGTTTGTGTTTGTAATTAATGGACATTGGGGGGGGGGGGGGGGGGGGGGGGGGAGTCAATTAGGGGATTTTAACATAGCTTTGATAATTCAAGGATTGTAGTGTTTGAATCGTATCCCATTAGAACAAAAAAAAGCCAGTTGGCAACTGGATTTCCGCGTCCATCATAAGCCAATTGTTCACTCTTGATCATAAGAGTGTAACAGGAAAAGTTCACATGCTCCTCCTGATAGTATAGGCTTTCTGGTTGACAATCAACTCCTTTGTTTCTCAAGCTTCTCTAATGTTTCCACGGCCAAGACTCCACATCAATCTAACAAAAACAATCATCAATGTTGTCACTAATTAATTACCAATAGGAATGGAGAACCTGTAAGCATTCAAGAAACAAAACAAGGGACCTTTATTGCAAATTCTTCTAATGTAATCATAATCAATGCACTTGCTTGAACAATTTCTCTCAAGGATCTAAATTCAAATCCTTGAGTATTAGAGAATAGTTCTTTCCCCAAATCTTCCTTTCTAGTGACTAACAGAATGCATGTATACTCAAAATATGTTGAGGACATAAACGATAACTAATATTAACTACAACAGCTATGCAATTTCTCGAATCCAAGACATTTACAAGAAAACAGAAACTTGCTTCACTTGCACATATTTATTATGGGATTATATATACCTTTTCATTGAAGGTCTCCGTGCACCAACTCATTACAGCTCTCATATACATTCACTCTTTTTTCACATCAGGTACCACAGCTATTTGCCTTTGTTTTATGCTTCCATCTCTTTATCATCTTGTCCATATAGTTGTTTTTTATTTCAGGGTTGGGTGTCCACGGCTCAATGATGAGTGGGCCAAGTACGGTGACAGCATGAGTCTTGTCTGGTCTTCGCTCGGGTTCATTGGCGCAGCAGTGAATGGCGAGTTTAGCTACTTTCTCGATGCTCCTTTGCGTCTCTTCTTTGACCTCAATGGTCTTGTCAATGAAATCCTTCTCACTGAAATTCTTACTGAATCAAATCACAATGTTGGCATCAACTTCTGATCGCGTCTCATCTATAGCTTGATGGCCACTTATCAGCTCCATCAGAATAACTCCAAAGTTGTAGACGTCGCTCTTTTTAATAACCCTTCCCGTCGCTGCAATTAAAGAGTTTTCAGTTGTTAGTTACAAAATCAAATGGTGATCAAATATATATAGATATTGACAGAGGAAACGAGAAAGCCATACTTGCGTATTCAGGTGCGATGTAACCGAATGTTCCAACACACTTGATCCTGATTGATTCTATGCCTTCTTCTATAGACCGGACTAAACCAAAATCATATACTTTGGCCTGCATATCTTCTCCCAGCAGAATATTTGGAAATTTCAGGTCTCTGTGAATGTGGCTTTGACCCGGACAAGCCAACGTATGCAGATACTCTACTCCTCTAGCCACATCCAACGCAACAAGAAGACGTCTGCTACAATCGAGTGGTATCAATCATTCGTCCTTCCAGTCAAATAGATGTATGCTTATCGTACCTTGTGGCATGTATTGGTAAACCAACAGCCTCTCGTTTCCTTCGAGGCAATACCCATGAAGAACCACAACGTTGCGGTGATGAACTATAGTTAGAACGCTAACCTCATATTTGAATTGATCAATGTCTTTTCCTCCTACAAATGATGGATCCATCCTCTTAACCGCAACTTCGATTCCTTCACGCAGCTTACCCATATACACTTCTCCAAACCCGCTTCTCCCAACAAAATTGCTATCGTGAAAGTCGTCTGTAGCATCCCTCAGAGCTATGTTCTCTGCTTCCAGGATCTCGTTGTGCTCAGAAGGCTGTTGAGTATGTATGGACACTTCATTTGGTTCTGACTACCTATTAAATCGCTATGTATCATCCTCTAACAAGCAGCACACCAACAACCACAATCCCAATGAAAAGGCAAAAAATGAGTGCACTTTTTGTTACATGTTTGTCCTATTAAATCGCTATGCATCATCCTCTAACAAGCGGCACAGCACATGTTTTGCTACAGGACCTTGGATTCTGAGCAAATGCACTTTAGAAAAAAATAATGATCCTTCTGAAATAGCATACACTTCAACTTCAGAACAATCAAGTCCTCAAAGATAATCACAAAAAGTAATCTGATTCGAGTTTGCAAAACCGATTGTGAAAAAATGAATTCTTTAGAGAAATTCAACTACTTAGATTTTTCGGCGACAAACCAATGCCTTGCAGCATTTGTGCATTTGTAGCAACCAAAGTTGCGTAATTGATGAGATAGAGAAAAGAAGTTTCCAACAATTGCACAACCTGAGTAAGCACAAGAAATCAGAAATTGATGAAACCTAATCACTCCAATTCTTCAAAGGCAAATGAGAGTAAAGTTGAATAAAGTCACAGCAACATGACCTTCGATTATGAGAAAATGCACTTTAGGAAAAATTATTGATCCTTCTGAAATAACATACACTTCAAAATAAGAACAATCAAGTCCTCAAAGATAATCGCTGAAAGCTTCCTGATTCTAGTTTGCAAAACCGATTGTGAAAAAAATGGATTATTTAGAAAACATCAACTCCTTAGATTTTTCGGCAACAAACTGATGCCTTGCTGCATTTATAGCAACCAAAGATGCTTAATTGATGAGATTGAGAAAAGGAGTTTCCAACAATTGCACAACCTGAGTAAGCACAAGAAATCAAAAAGTGATGAAACCTGATCACTCCAATTCTTCAAAGGCAAATGAGAGTAAAGATGAATAAACTCAAGGCAACATGTCATTGGATTATGAGCAAAGACACTTTAGGAAAAATTATTGATCCTTTCAAAATAGCATACACTTTAACGGCAGAACAATCAAGTCACCAAAGATAAACGCAGAAAGTAACCTAATTCGAGTTTACAAAACCGATTGTGAACAAAATGGATTCTTTAGAAAACAGCAACTCCTTAGATTTTCAGGCAACAAACCGATGCCTTGCTGCATTTATAGCAACCAAAGATGCGTAATTGATGAGATTGAGAAAATGAGTTTTCAACAATTGCACAGCCTGTGTAAGCACAAGAAATCAGAAATTAATGAAACCTGATCACTCTAATTATTCAAAGGCAAATGAGAGTAAAGATAAATACACTCAAGGCAACATGACATTGGATTATGAGCAAATGCACTTTAGAAAAAACTATTGATCCTTCTGAAATAGCATACACTTCAACGTCAGAACAATCGAGTCTTCAAAGATAATCGCAGAAAGTAACCTAATTCGAGTTTGCAAAACCGATTGTGAAAAAATGGATTCTTTAGAAAACATCAACCCCTTAGATTTTCCAGCAACAAACTGATGCCATGCTGCATCTATAGCAACCAAAGATGAGAAATTGATGAGATTGAGAAAAGGAGTTTCCAACAATTGCACAACCTGAGTAAGCACATGAAATCAAAAATTGATGAAACCTGATCACTCCAATTCTTCAAAGGCAAATGAGAGTAAAGATGAATAAACTCACAGCAACATGACCTTCGATTATGAGCAAAGGAACTTTAGGAAAAACTACTGGTCCTTCCGAAATAGCATACACTTCAATGTCAGGATAATCAAGTCCTCAAAGATAATCGCAGAAAGTAACCTGATTCGAGTTTGCAAAACCGATTGGGAAAAAAATGGATTCTTTAGAAAACATTAACTCCTTAGAGTTTCCGGCAACAAACCGATGCCTTGCTGCAGTTATGGCAACCAAAGAGGCGTAATTGATGAGATTGAGAAAATGAGTTTCCAACAATTGCGCAGCCTGAGTAAGCACAAGAAATCAAAAATTGATGAAACCTGATCACTCCAATTCTTCAAAGGCAAATGAGAGTAGAGATGAATAAACTCACCGCAACATGACATTTGATTCTGAGCAAAGTCACTTTAGATAAAACTATTGATCCTTCCGAAATAGCATACATTTCAACGTCAAAATAATCAAGTCCTCAAATATAATCGCAGAAAGTAACCTGATTCGAGTTTGCAAAACCGATTTTGAAAAAAATGGAATCTTTAGAAAACATCAACTCCTTAGATGTTCCGGCAACAAACCGATTCCTTGCTGCATTTGTTGCAAACAAAGATGTGTAATTGATGAGATTGAGAAAATGAGTATCCAACAATTGCACAACCTGAGTAAGCACAAGAAATCATAAATTGATGAAACCTGATCACTCCAATTCTTCAAAGGCAAATGAGGGTAAAGATGAATAAACTCACAGCAACATGACATTCGATTCTGAGAAAATGCACTTTAGAAAAAATTATTGATCCTTCCGAAATAGCATACACTTCAACGTCAAAACAATCAAGTCCTCAACGATAATCGCAGAAAGCTTCCTGATTCGAGTTTGCAAAACCGATTGTGGAAAAATTGATTCTTTAGAAAACATCAACCCCGTAGATTTTCCGGTAACAAACCGATGCCTTGCTGAATTTATAGCAACCAAAGATGCTTAATTGATGAGATTGAGAAAAGGAGTTTCCAACAATTGCACAACCTGAGTAAGCACAAGAAATCAAAAATTGATGAAACCTGATCACTCCAATTCTTCAAAGGAAATGAGAGTAAAGATGAATAAACTCACAGCAACATGACCTTCGATTATGAGCAAAGGAACTTTTGGAAAAACTACTGATCCTTCCGAAATAGCATACACTTCAACGTCAGAACAATCAAGTCCTCAAAGATAATCGCAGAAAGCTTCCTGATTCGAGTTTGCAAAACCGGTTGTGAAAAAAAATTGATTCTTTAGAAATCATCAGCTCCTTAGATTTTTCGGCAACAACCCGATGCATTGCTGCATTTATAGCAACCAAAGATGCGTAATTGATGAGATTGAGAAAATGAGTTTTCAACAATTGCACAACCTGAGTAAGCACAAGAAATCAGAAATTGATGAAACCTTATCACTCCAATTCTTCAAAGGCAAATGAGAGTAAAGATAAATACACTCAAGACAACATGACATTGGATTCTGAGCAAAGGCACTTTAGAAAAAAATATTGATCCTTCCGAAATAGCATACACTTCAACGTCATAACAATCAAGTCCTCAAAGATAATCGCAGAAAGCTTCCTGATTCGAGTTTGCAAAACCGATTGTGAAAAAAAAATTGATTCTTTAGAAAACATCAACTCCTTAGATTTTCCGGCAACAAACCGATGCCTTGCTGCATTTATAGCAACCAAAGATGCGTAATTGATGAGATTGAGAAAAAGAGTTTCCAACCATTGCACAACTTGAATAAGCACAAGAAATCAGAAATTGATGAAACCTGATCACCCCAATTCATCGAAGGCAAATGAGGGTAAAGATGAATAAACTCACAACAACATGACCTTCGATTCTGAGCAAAGGCACTTTAGAAAAAATTATTGATCCTTCCGAAATTGCATACACTTCAACGTCAGAACAATCAAGTCCTCAAAGATAATCGCAGAAAGCTTCCTGATTCGAGTTTGCAAAACCGATTGTGAAAAAAAAATTGATACTTAAGAAAACATCAACTCCTTAGATTTTTCGGCAACAAACCGATGTCTTTCTGCATTTATAGCAACCAAAGATGCGTAATTGATGATATTGAGAAAATGATTTTTCAACAATTGCACAACCTAAGTAAGCACAAGAAATCAGAAATTGATGAAACCTGATCACTCCAATTCTTCAAAAGAAAATTAGAGTAAAGATGAATAAAGTCACAGCAACATGACCTTGGATTATGAACAAAGGCACTTTAGAAAAAAACTATTGATTCTTTAGAAAACATCAACTCCTTAGATTTTTTGGCAACAAACCGATGCCTTGCTGCATTTATAGCAACCAAAGATGCTTACTTGATGAGATTGAGAAAAGGAGTTTCCAACAATTGCACAACCTGAGTAAGAAAAAGAAATCAAAAAATGATGAAACCTGATCACTCCAATTCTTCAAAGGCAAATGAGAGTAAAGATGAATAAACTCAAGGCAACATGACATTGGATTATGAGCAAAGACACTTTAGGAAAAATTATTGATTCTTTCAAAATTGCATACACTCTAACGTCAGAACAATCAAGTCACCAAAGATAAACGCAGAAAGTAACCTAATTCGAGTTTGCAAAACCGATTGTGAACAAAATGGATTCTTTAGAAAACAGCAACTCCTTAGATTTTCCGGCAACAAACCGATGCCTTGCTGCATTTATAGCAACCAAAGATGCGTAATTGATGAGATTGAGAAAATTAGTTTTCAACAATTGCACAGCCTGTGTAAGCACAAGAAATCAGAAATTGATGAAACCTGATCACTACAATTATTCAAAGGCAAATGAGAGTAAAGATAAATACACTCAAGGCAACATGACATTGGATTATGAGCAAAGGCACTTTAGAAAAAACTATTGATCCTTCTGAAATAGCATACACTTCAACGTCAGAAAAATCGAGTCTTCAAAGATAATCGCAGAAAGTAACCTAATTCAAGTTTGCAAACCGATTGTGAAAAAAATGGATTCTTTAGAAAACATCAACCCCTTAGATTTTCCGGCAACAAACTGATGCCTTGCTGCATTTATAGCAACCAAAGACGAGTAATTGATGAGATTGAGAAAATGAGTTTCCAACAATTGCACAACCTGAGTAAACACAAGAAATCAAAAATTGATGAAACATTATCACTCCAATTCTTCAAAGGCAAATGAGAGTAAAGATGAATAAACTCACAGCAACATGACCTTCGATTATGAGCAAAGGAACTTTAGGAAAAACTACTGGTCCTTCCGAAATAGCATACACTTCAATGTCAGAACAATCAAGTCCTCAAAGATAATCGCAGAAAGTAACCTGATTCGAGTTTGCAAAACCGATTGTGAAAAAAATGGATTCTTTAGAAAACATCAACTCCGTAGAGTTTCCGGCAACAAACCGATGCCTTGCTGCAGTTATGGCAACCAAAGAGGCGTAATTGATGAGATTGAGAAAATGAGTTTCCAACAATTGCGCAGCCTGAGTAAGCACAAGAAATCAAAAATTGATGAAACCTGATCACTCCAATTCTTCAAAGGCAAATGAGATTAGAGATGAATAAACTCACCGCAACATGACATTTAATTCTGAGCAAAGTCACTTTAGATAAAACTATTGATCCTTCCGAAATAGCATACATTTCATAGTCAAAACAATCAAGTACTCAAATATAATCGCAGAAAGTAACCTGATTCGAGTTTGCAAAACCGATTTTGAAAAAATGGAATCTTTAGAAACCATCAACTCCTTATATGTTCCGGCAACAAACCGATTCTTTGCTGCATTTGTTGCAAACAAAGATGTGTAATTGATGAGATTGAGAAAATGAGTTTCCAAAAATTGCACAACCTGAGTAAGCACAAGAAATCAGAAATTGATGAAACCTGATCACTCCAATTCTTCAAAGGAAAATGAGAGTAAAGATGAATAAACTCACAGCAACATGACATTGGATTATGAACAAAGGCGCTTTAGAAAAAACTATTGATCCTTCTAATATAGCATACACTTCAACGTCAGAACAATCAAGTCCTCAATGATAATCGTAGAAAGTAATCTGATTAGAGTTTACAAAACCGATTGTGAAATAAATGTTTTTTTTTAAAAACATCAACTCCTTAGATTTTCCGGCAACAAACTGATGCCTTGCTGCATTTATAAAAACCAAAGATGCTTAATTGAAGAGATTGAGATAAGGAGTTTCCAACAATTGCACAACCTGAGTAAGCACAATAAATCAAAAATTGATGAAAAATGATCACACCAATTCTTCAAAGGCAAATGAGAGTAAAGATGAATAAACTCAAGGAAGCATGACATTGGATTATGAGCAAATGCACTTTAGGAAAAAATATTGATCCTTCCGAAATAGCATACACTTTAACGTCAGAACAATCAAGTCACCAAAGATAAACGCAGAAAGTAACCTAATTCGAGTTTGCAAAATCGATTGTGAACAAAATGGATTCTTTAGAAAACAGCAACTCCTTAGATTTTCCGGCAACAAACCGATGCCTTGCTGCATTTATAGCAACCAAAGATGCGTAATTGATGAGATTGAGAAAATTAGTTTTCAACAATTGCACAGCCTGTGTAAGCACAAGAAATCAGAAATTGATGAAACCTGATCACTCCAATTATTCAAAGGCAAATGAGAGTAAAGATAAATACACTCAAGGCAACATGACATTGGATTATGAGCAAAGGCACTTTAGAAAAAACTATTGATCCTTCTGAAATAGCATACACTTCAACGTCAGAAAAATCGAGTCTTCAAAGATAATCGCAGAAAGTAACCTAATTCAAGTTTGCAAACCGATTGTGAAAAAAATGGATTCTTTAGAAAACATCAACCCCTTAGATTTTCCGGCAACAAACTGATGCCTTGCTGCATTTATAGCAACCAAAGACGAGTAATTGATGAGATTGAGAAAATGAGTTTCCAACAATTGCACAACCTGAGTAAACACAAGAAATCAAAAATTGATGAAACATTATCACTCCAATTCTTCAAAGGCAAATGAGATTAGATATGAATAAACTCACCGCAACATGACATTTAATTCTGAGCAAAGTCACTTTAGATAAAACTATTGATCCTTCCGAAATAGCATACATTTCATAGTCAAAACAATCAAGTACTCAAATATAATCGCAGAAAGTAACCTGATTCGAGTTTGCAAAACCGATTTTGAAAAAATGGAATCTTTAGAAACCATCAACTCCTTATATGTTCCGGCAACAAACCGATTCTTTGCTGCATTTGTTGCAAACAAAGATGTGTAATTGATGAGATTGAGAAAATGAGTTTCCAAAAATTGCACAACCTGAGTAAGCACAAGAAATCAGAAATTGATGAAACCTGATCACTCCAATTCTTCAAAGGAAAATGAGAGTAAAGATGAATAAACTCACAGCAACATGACATTGGATTATGAACAAAGGCGCTTTAGAAAAAACTATTGATCCTTCTAATATAGCATACACTTCAACGTCAGAACAATCAAGTCCTCAACGATAATCGTAGAAAGTAATCTGATTAGAGTTTACAAAACCGATTGTGAAATAAATGTTTTTTTTTTAAAACATCAACTCCTTAGATTTTCCGGCAACAAACTGATGCCTTGCTGCATTTATAACAACCAAAGATGCTTAATTGAAGAGATTGAGATAAGGAGTTTCCAACAATTGCACAACCTGAGTAAGCACAATAAATCAAAAATTGATGAAAAATGATCACACCAATTCTTCAAAGGCAAATGAGAGTAAAGATGAATAAACTCAAGGAAGCATGACATTGGATTATGAGCAAATGCACTTTAGGAAAAAATATTGATCCTTCCGAAATAGCATACACTTTAACGTCAGAACAATCAAGTCACCAAAGATAAACGCAGAAAGTAACCTAATTCGAGTTTGCAAAACCGATTGTGAACAAAATGGATT
This sequence comes from Eutrema japonicum, assembly GCA_030161315.1. NCBI lineage: Eukaryota > Viridiplantae > Streptophyta > Magnoliopsida > Brassicales > Brassicaceae > Eutrema > Eutrema japonicum. The sequence goes on from BSQW01000011.1 coordinate 53,112,393, forward strand.
CTTTAGAAAACAGCAACTCCTTAGATTTTCCGGCAACAAACCGATGCCTTGCTGCATTTATAGCAACCAAAGATGCGTAATTGATGAGATTGATTAAACTAGTTTTCAACAATTGCACAGCCTGTGTAAGCACAAGAAATCAGAAATTGATGAAACCTGATCACTCCAATTATTCAAAGGCAAATGAGAGTAAAGATAAATACACTCAAGGCAACATGACATTGGATTATGAGCAAAGGCACTTTAGAAAAAACTATTGATCCTTCTGAAATAGCATACACTTCAACGTCAGAAAAATCGAGTCTTCAAAGATAATCGCAGAAAGTAACCTAATTCAAGTTTGCAAACCGATTGTGAAAAAAATGGATTCTTTAGAAAACATCAACCCCTTAGATTTTCCGGCAACAAACTGATGCCTTGCTGCATTTATAGCAACCAAAGACGAGTAATTGATGAGATTGAGAAAAGGAGTTTCCAACAATTGCACAACCTGAGTAAACACAAGAAATCAAAAATTGATGAAACATTATCACTCCAATTCTTCAAAGGCAAATGAGAGTAAAGATGAATAAACTCACAGCAACATGACCTTCGATTCTGAGCAAAGACACTTTAGAAAAAATTATTGATCCTTCCGAAATTGCATACACTTCAACGTCAGAACAATCAAGTCCTCAAAGATAATCGCAGAAAGCTTCCTGATTCGAGTTTGCAAAACCGATTCTGGAAAAATTGATTCTTCAGAAAACATCAACCCCTTAGATTTTTCGGTAACAAACCGATGCCTTGCTGAATTTATAGCAACCAAAGATGCTTAATTGATGAGATTGAGAAAAGGAGTTTCCAACAATTGCACAACCTGAGTAAGCACAAGAAATCAAAAATTGATGAAACCTGATCACTCAAATTCTTCAAAGGCAAATGAGAGTAAAGATGAATAAACTCACAACAACATGACCTTCGATTATGAGCAAAGGAACTTTAGGAAAAACTACTGGTCCTTCCGAAATAGCATACACTTCAATGTCAGAACAATCAAGTCCTCAAAGATAATCGCAGAAAGTAACCTGATTCGAGTTTGCAAAACCGATTGTGAAAAAAATGGATTCTTTAGAAAACATCAACTCCGTAGAGTTTCCGGCAACAAACCGATGCCTTGCTGCAGTTATGGCAACCAAAGAGGCGTAATTGATGAGATTGAGAAAATGAGTTTCCAACAATTGCGCAGCCTGAGTAAGCACAAGAAATCAAAAATTGATGAAACCTGATCACTCCAATTCTTCAAAGGCAAATGAGATTAGAGATGAATAAACTCACCGCAACATGACATTTAATTCTGAGCAAAGTCACTTTAGATAAAACTATTGATCCTTCCGAAATAGCATACATTTCATAGTCAAAACAATCAAGTACTCAAATATAATCGCAGAAAGTAACCTGATTCGAGTTTGCAAAACCGATTTTGAAAAAATGGAATCTTTAGAAACCATCAACTCCTTATATGTTCCGGCAACAAACCGATTCTTTGCTGCATTTGTTGCAAACAAAGATGTATAATTGATGAGATTGAGAAAATGAGTTTCCAAAAATTGCACAACCTGAGTAAGCACAAGAAATCAGAAATTGATGAAACCTGATCACTCCAATTCTTCAAAGGAAAATGAGAGTAAAGATGAATAAACTCACAGCAACATGACATTGGATTATGAACAAAGGCGCTTTAGAAAAAACTATTGATCCTTCTAATATAGAATACATTTCAACGTCAGAACAATCAAGTCCTCAACGATAATCGTAGAAAGTAATCTGATTAGAGTTTACAAAACCGATTGTGAAATAAATGTTTTTTTTTTAAAACATCAACTCCTTAGATTTTCCGGCAACAAACTGATGCCTTGCTGCATTTATAACAACCAAAGATGCTTAATTGAAGAGATTGAGATAAGGAGTTTCCAACAATTGCACAACCTGAGTAAGCACAATAAATCAAAAATTGATGAAAAATGATCACACCAATTCTTCAAAGGCAAATGAGAGTAAAGATGAATAAACTCAAAGAAGCATGACATTGGATTATGAGCAAATGCACTTTAGGAAAAAATATTGATCCTTCCGAAATAGCATACACTTTAACGTCAGAACAATCATGTCATCAAAGATAAACGCAGAAAGTAACCTAATTCGAGTTTGCAAAACCGATTGTGAACAAAATGGATTCTTTAGAAAACAGCAACTCCTTAGATTTTCCGGCAACAAACCGATGCCTTGCTGCATTTATAGCAACCAAAGATGCGTAATTGATGAGATTGAGAAAATGAGTTTTTAACAATTGCACATCCTGAGTAAACACAAGAAATCATAAATTGATGAAACCTGATCAGTCCAATTCTTCAAAGGCAAATGAGGGTAAAGATGAATAAACTCACAGCAACATGACCTTCGATTCTGAGCAAAGGCACTTTAGAAAAAATTATTGATCCTTCCGAAATAGCAATACACTTCAACGTCAAAACAATCAAGTCCTCAACGATAATCGCAGAAAGCTTCCTGATTCGAGTTTGCAAAACCGATTCTGGAAAAATTGATTCTTTAGAAAACATCAACCCCTTAGATTTTTCGGTAACAAACCGATGCCTTGCTGAATTTATAGCAACCAAAGATACTTAATTGATGAGATTGAGAAAAGGAGTTTCCAACAATTGCACAACCTGAGTAAGCACAAGAAATCAAAAATTGATGAAACCTGATCACTCAAATTCTTCATAGGCAAATGAGAGTAAAGATGAATAAACTCACAACAACATGACCTTCGATTATGAGCAAAGGAACTTTAGGAAAAACTACTGGTCCTTCCGAAATAGCATACACTTCAATGTCAGAACAATCAAGTCCTCAAAGATAATCGCAGAAAGTAACCTGATTCGAGTTTGCAAAACCGATTGTGAAAAAAATGGATTCTTTAGAAAACATCAACTCCGTAGAGTTTCCGGCAACAAACCGATGCCTTGCTGCAGTTATGGCAACCAAAGAGGCGTAATTGATGAGATTGAGAAAATGAGTTTCCAACAATTGCGCAGCCTGAGTAAGCACAAGAAATCAAAAATTGATGAAACCTGATCACTCCAATTCTTCAAAGGCAAATGAGATTAGAGATGAATAAACTCACCGCAACATGACATTTAATTCTGAGCAAAGTCACTTTAGATAAAACTATTGATCCTTCCGAAATAGCATACATTTCATAGTCAAAACAATCAAGTACTCAAATATAATCGCAGAAAGTAACCTGATTCGAGTTTGCAAAACCGATTTTGAAAAAATGGAATCTTTAGAAACCATCAACTCCTTATATGTTCCGGCAACAAACCGATTCTTTGCTGCATTTGTTGCAAACAAAGATGTGTAATTGATGAGATTGAGAAAATGAGTTTCCAAAAATTGCACAACCTGAGTAAGCACAAGAAATCAGAAATTGATGAAACCTGATCACTCCAATTCTTCAAAGGAAAATGAGAGTAAAGATGAATAAACTCACAGCAACATGACATTGGATTATGAACAAAGGCGCTTTAGAAAAAACTATTGATCCTTCTAATATAGCATACACTTCAACGTCAGAACAATCAAGTCCTCAATGATAATCGTAGAAAGTAATCTGATTAGAGTTTACAAAACCGATTGTGAAATAAATGTTTTTTTTTAAAAACATCAACTCCTTAGATTTTCCGGCAACAAACTGATGCCTTGCTGCATTTATAAAAACCAAAGATGCTTAATTGAAGAGATTGAGATAAGGAGTTTCCAACAATTGCACAACCTGAGTAAGCACAATAAATCAAAAATTGATGAAAAATGATCACACCAATTCTTCAAAGGCAAATGAGAGTAAAGATGAATAAACTCAAGGAAGCATGACATTGGATTATGAGCAAATGCACTTTAGGAAAAAATATTGATCCTTCCGAAATAGCATACACTTTAACGTCAGAACAATCATGTCATCAAAGATAAACGCAGAAAGTAACCTAATTCGAGTTTGCAAAACCGATTGTGAACAAAATGGATTCTTTAGAAAACAGCAACTCCTTAGATTTTCCGGCAACAAACCGATGCCTTGCTGCATTTATAGCAACCAAAGATGCGTAATTGATGAGATTGAGAAAATGAATTTGTAACAATTGCACATCCTGAGTAAGCACAAGAAATCATAAATTGATGAAACCTGATCAGTCCAATTCTTCAAAGGCAAATGAGGGTAAAGATGAATAAACTCACAGCAACATGACCTTCGATTCTGAGCAAAGGCACTTTAGAAAAAATTATTGATCCTTCCGAAATAGCAATACACTTCAACGTCAAAACAATCAAGTCCTCAACGATAATCGCAGAAAGCTTCCTGATTCGAGTTTGCAAAACCGATTCTGGAAAAATTGATTCTTTAGAAAACATCAACCCCTTAGATTTTTCGGTAACAAACCGATGCCTTGCTGAATTTATAGCAACCAAAGATACTTAATTGATGAGATTGAGAAAAGGAGTTTCCAACAATTGCACAACCTGAGTAAGCACAAGAAATCAAAAATTGATGAAACCTGATCACTCAAATTCTTCATAGGCAAATGAGAGTAAAGATGAATAAACTCACAACAACATGACCTTCGATTATGAGCAAAGGAACTTTAGGAAAAACTACTGGTCCTTCCGAAATAGCATACACTTCAATGTCAGAACAATCAAGTCCTCAAAGATAATCGCAGAAAGTAACCTGATTCGAGTTTGCAAAACCGATTGTGAAAAAAATGGATTCTTTAGAAAACATCAACTCCGTAGAGTTTCCGGCAACAAACCGATGCCTTGCTGCAGTTATGGCAACCAAAGAGGCGTAATTGATGAGATTGAGAAAATGAGTTTCCAACAATTGCGCAGCCTGAGTAAGCACAAGAAATCAAAAATTGATGAAACCTGATCACTCCAATTCTTCAAAGGCAAATGAGATTAGAGATGAATAAACTCACCGCAACATGACATTTAATTCTGAGCAAAGTCACTTTAGATAAAACTATTGATCCTTCCGAAATAGCATACATTTCATAGTCAAAACAATCAAGTACTCAAATATAATCGAAGAAAGTAACCTGATTCTAGTTTGCAAAACCGATTTTGAAAAAATGGAATCTTTAGAAACCATCAACTCCTTATATGTTCCGGCAACAAACCGATTCTTTGCTGCATTTGTTGCAAACAAAGATGTGTAATTGATGAGATTGAGAAAATGAGTTTCCAAAAATTGCACAACCTGAGTAAGCACAAGAAATCAGAAATTGATGAAACCTGATCACTCCAATTCTTCAAAGGAAAATGAGAGTAAAGATGAATAAACTCACAGCAACATGACATTGGATTATGAACAAAGGCGCTTTAGAAAAAACTATTGATCCTTCTAATATAGCATACACTTCAACGTCAGAACAATCAAGTCCTCAACGATAATCGTAGAAAGTAATCTGATTAGAGTTTACAAAACCGATTGTGAAATAAATGTTTTTTTTTTTAAAACATCAACTCCTTAGATTTTCCGGCAACAAACTGATGCCTTGCTGCATTTATAACAACCAAAGATGCTTAATTGAAGAGATTGAGATAAGGAGTTTCCAACAATTGCACAACCTGAGTAAGCACAATAAATCAAAAATTGATGAAAAATGATCACACCAATTCTTCAAAGGCAAATGAGAGTAAAGATGAATAAACTCAAGGAAGCATGACATTGGATTATGAGCAAATGCACTTTAGGAAAAAATATTGATCCTTCCGAAATAGCATACACTTTAACGTCAGAACAATCATGTCATCAAAGATAAACGCAGAAAGTAACCTAATTCGAGTTTGCAAAACCGATTGTGAACAAAATGGATTCTTTAGAAAACAGCAACTCCTTAGATTTTCCGGCAACAAACCGATGCCTTGCTGCATTTATAGCAACCAAAGATGCGTAATTGATGAGATTGAGAAAATGAATTTGTAACAATTGCACATCCTGAGTAAGCACAAGAAATCATAAATTGATGAAACCTGATCAGTCCAATTCTTCAAAGGCAAATGAGGGTAAAGATGAATAAACTCACAGCAACATGACCTTCGATTCTGAGCAAAGGCACTTTAGAAAAAATTATTGATCCTTCCGAAATAGCAATACACTTCAACGTCAAAACAATCAAGTCCTCAACGATAATCGCAGAAAGCTTCCTGATTCGAGTTTGCAAAACCGATTCTGGAAAAATTGATTCTTTAGAAAACATTAACCCCTTAGATTTTTCGGTAACAAACCGATGCCTTGCTGAATTTATAGCAACCAAAGATGCTTAATTGATGAGATTGAGAAAAGGAGTTTCCAACAATTGCACAACCTGAGTAAGCACAAGAAATCAAAAATTGATGAAACCTGATCACTCAAAATCTTCAAAGGCAAATGAGAGTAAAGATGAATAAACTCACAGCAACATGACCTTCGATTATGAGCAAAGGAACTTTAGGAAAAACTACTGGTCCTTCCGAAATAGCATACACTTCAATGTCAGAACAATCAAGTCCTCAAGAATAATCGCAGAAAGTAACCTGATTCGAGTTTGCAAAACCGATTGTGAAAAAAATGGATTCTTTAGAAAACATCAACTCCGTAGAGTTTCCGGCAACAAACCGATGCCTTGCTGCAGTTATGGCAACCAAAGAGGCGTAATTGATAAGACTGAGAAAATGAGTTTCCAACAATTGCGCAGCCTGAGTAAGCACAAGAAATTAAAAATTGATGAAACCTGATCACTCCAATTCTTCAAAGGCAAATGAGAGTAGAGATGAATAAACTCACCGCAACATGACATTTGATTCTGAGCAAAGTCACTTTAGATAAAACTATTGATCCTTTCGAAATAGCATACATTTCATAGTCAAAACAATCAAGTACTCAAATATAATCGCAGAAAGTAACCTGATTCTAGTTTGCAAAACCGATTTTGAAAAAATGGAATCTTTAGAAAACATCAACTCCTTAAATGTTCCGGCAACAAACCGATTCTTTGCTGCATTTGTTGCAAACAAAGATGTGTAATTGATGAGATTGAGTTTCCAACAATTGCACAACCTGAGTAAGCACAAGAAATCAGAAATTGATGAAACCTGATCACTCCAATTCTTCAAAGGAAAATGAGAGTAAAGATGAATAAACTCACAGCAACATGACATTGGATTATGAACAAAGGCACTTTAGAAAAAACTATTGATCCTTCCGAAATAGCATACACTTCAACGTCAGAACAACCAAGTCCTCAAAGATAATCGCAGAAAGTAACCTGATTCGTGTTTGCATAACCGATTGTGAAAAAAATGGATTCTTTAGAAAACATCAACTCCTTAGAGTTTTTGGCAACAAACAGATGCCTTGCTGCATTTATGGCAACCAAAGAGGCGTAATTGATGAGATTGAGAAAATGAGTTTCCAACAATTGTGAAACCTGAGTAAGCACTAGAAATCAAAAATTGATGAAACCTTATCACTCCAATTCTTCAAAGGCAAATGAGAGTAAAGATGAATAAACTCACCGCAACATGACATTTGACTCTGAGCAAAGTCACTTTAGATAAAACTATTGATCTTTCTGAAATAGCATACATTTCAACGTCAGAACAATCAAGTCTTCAAAGATAATCGCAGAAAGTAACCTGATTCGAGTTTGCAAAACTGATTGTGAAAAAAATGGATTCTTTAGAAATCATCAACTCCTTAGATTTTCCTGCGACAAACTGATGCCTCGCTGCATTTTTAGCAAACAAAGATGCGTAATTGATGAGATTGAGAAAATGAGTTTTCAACAATTGCACAACCTGAATAAGCACAAGAAATCATAAATTGATGAAACCTGATCAGTCCAATTCTTCAAAGGCAAATGAGGGTAAAGATGAATAAACTCACAGCAACATGACCTTCGATTCTGAGCAAAGGCACTTTAGAAAAAATTAGTGATCCTTCCGAAATAGCAATACACTTCAACGTCAAAACAATCAAGTCCTCAACGATAATCGCAGAAAGCTTCCTGATTCGAGTCTGCAAAACCGATTGTGGAAAAATTGATTCTTTAGAAAACATCAACCCCTTAGATTTTTCGGTAACAAACCGATGCCTTGCTGAATTTATAGCAACCAAAGACGCTTAATTGATGAGATTGAGAAAATGAGTTTCCAACAATTGCACAACCTGAGTAAGCACAAGAAATCAAAAATTGATGAAACCTGATCACTCAAATTCTTCAAAGGCAAATGAGAGTAAAGATGAATAAACTCACAGCAACATGACCTTCGATTATGAGCCAAGGAACTTTAGGAAAAACTACTGGTCCTTCCGAAATAGCATACACTTCAATGTCAGAACAATCAAGTCCTCAAAGATAATCGCAGAAAGTAACCTGATTAGAGTTTGCAAAACCGATTGTGAAAAAATGGATTCTTTAGAAAACATCAACTCCTTAGAGTTTCCGGAAACAAACCGATGCCTTGCTGCATTTATGGCAACCAAAGAGTCATAATTGATGAGGTTTAGAAAATGAGTTTTCAACAATTACGCAACCTGAGTATGCACAAGAAATCAAAAATTGATGAAACCTGATCACTCCAATTCTTCAAAGGCAAATGAGAGTAAAGATGAATAAACTCAAGGCAGCATGACATTGGATTATGAGCAAACGCACTTTAGGAAAAAATATTGATCCTTCCGAAATAGCATACACTTTAACGCCACAACAATCAAGTCATCAAAGATAAACGTAGAAAGTAACCTAATTCAAGTTTGCAAAACCGATTGTGAACAAAATGGATTATTTAGAAAACAGCAACTCCTTAGATTTTTCGGCAACAAACCGATGCCTTGCTGCATTTATAGCTACCAAAGATGCGTAATTGATGAGATTGAGAAAATGAGTTTTCAACAATTGCACATCCTGAGTAAGCACAAGAAATCAGAAATTGATGAAACCTGATCACTCCAATTCTTCAAAGGCAAATGAGGGTAAAGATGAATAAACTCACAGCAACATGACCTTCGCTTCTGAGCAAAGGCACTTTAGAAAAAATTATTGATCCTTCCGAAATAGCATACACTTCAACGTCAGAACAATCAAGTCCTCAATGGTAATCTGATTAGAGTTTACAAAACCGAGTGTGAAATCAATGGATTTTTTTAAAACAATCAAGTCCTCAACGATAATCTCAGAAATCTTCCTGATTCGAGTTTGCAAAACCGATTGTGGAAAAATTGATTCTTTAGAAAACATCAACCCCTTAGATTTTCCGGTAACAAACCGATGCCTTGCTGAATTTATAGCAACCAAAGATGCTTAATTGATGAGATTGAGAAAAGGAGTTTCCAACAATTGCACAACCTGAGTAAGCACAAGAAATCAAAAATTGATGAAACCTGATCACTCCAATTCTTCAAAGGCAAATGAGAGTAAAGATGAATAAACTCACAGCAACATGACATTCGATTATGAGCAAAGGCACTTTTGGAAAAACTACTGATCCTTCCGAAATATCATTCACTTCAACGTTAGAACAATCAAGTCCGCAAAGATAATCGCAAAAAGCTTCCTGATTCGAGTTTGCAAAACCGGTTGTGAAAAAAAATTGATTCTTTAGAAAACATCAACTCCTTAGATTTTTCGGCAATAACCCGATGCCTTGCTGCATTTATAGCAACCAAAGATGCGTAATTGATGAGATTGAGAAAATGAGTTTTCAACAATTGCACAACCTGAGTAAGCACAAGAAATCAGAAATTGATGAAACCTTATCACTCCAATTCTTCAAAGGCAAATGAGAGTAAAGATAAATATGACATTGGATTATGAGCAAAGGCACTTTAGAAAAAACTATTTATCCTTATGAAATAGCATACACTTCAACGTCAGAACAATCAAGTCTTCAAAGATAAGAAAGTAACCTGATTCGAGTTTGCAAAACTGATTGTGAAAACAATGGATTCTTTAGAAAACAGCAACTCCTTAGATTTTCCAGCAACAAACCGATGCCTTGCTGCATTTATAGCAACCAAAGATGCGTAATTGATGAGATTGAGAAAATGAGTTTTCAACAATTGCACATCCTGAGTAAGCACAAGAAATCAGAAATTGTTGAAACCTTATCACTCCAATTATTCAAAGGCAAATGAGAGTAAAGATAAATACACTCAAGGCAACATGACATTGGATTCTGAGCAAAGGCACTTTAGAAAAAATTATTGATCCTTCCGAAATAGCATACACTTCAACGTCATAACAATCAAGTCCTCAAAGATAATCGCAGAAAGCTTCCTGATTCGAGTTTGCAAAACCGATTGTGAAAAAAAAATTGATTCTTTAGAAAACAACAACTCCTTAGATTTTCTGGCAACAAACCGATGCCTTGCTGCATTTATAGCAACCAAAGATGCGTAATTGATGAGATTGAGAAAAAGAGGTTCCAACAATTGCACAACCTGAATAAGCACAAGAAATCAGAAATTGATGAAACCTGATTACCCCAATTCATCGAAGGCAAATGAGGGTAAAGATGAATAAACTCACAGCAACATGACCTTCGATTCTGAGCAAAGGCACTTTAAAAAAAATTATTGATCCTTCCAATATAGCATTCACTTCAACGTCAGAACAATCAAGTCCTCAAATATAATCGCAGAAAGCTTCCTGATTCGAGTTTGCAAAACCAATTGTGAAAAAAAAATTGATTCTTTAGAAAACATCAACTCCTTAGATTTTTCGGCAACAAACCGATGCCTTGCTGCATTTATAGCAACCAACGATGCGTAATTGATAAGATTGAGAAAATGAGTTTTTAACAATTGCACAACCTGATTAAGCACAAGAAATCAAAAATTGATGAAACCTGATCACTCCAATTCTTCAAAGGCAAATGAGAGTAAAGATAAATATACTCAAGGCAACATGACATTGGATTATGAGCAAAGGCACTTTAGAAAAAACTATTGATCCATCTCGAATAGCATACACTTCAACGTTATAACAATCAAGTCTTCAAAGATAATCGCAGAAAGTAACCTGATTCGAGTTTGCAAAACTGATTGTGAAAAAAATGGATTCTTTAGAAATCATCAACTCCTTAGATTTTCCGGTAACAAAATGATGCCTCGCTGCATTTATAGCAACCAAAGATGCGTAATTGATGAGATTGAGAAAAATGAGTTTCCAACAATTGCACAACCTGAGTAAGCACAAGAAATCAGAAATTGATGAAACCTTATCACTCCAATTCTTCAAAGGCAAATGAGAGTAAAGATAAATACACTCAATGCAACATGACATTGGATTATGAGCAAAGGCACTTAAGAAAAAACTATTTATCCTTATGAAATAGCATACACTTCAACGTCAGAACAATCAAGTCTTCAAAGATAATCGCAGAAAGTAACCTGATTCGAGTTTGCAAAACTGATTGTGAAAACAATGGATTCTTTAGAAAACAGCAACTCCTTAGATTTTCCAGCAACAAACCGATGCCTTGCTGCATTTATAGCAACCAAAGATGCGTAATTGATGAGATTGAGAAAATGAGTTTTCAACAATTGCACATCCTGAGTAAGCACAAGAAATCAGAAATTGTTGAAACCTTATCACATCCAATTATTCAAAGGCAAATGAGAGTAAAGATAAATACACTCAAGGCAACATGACATTGGATTCTGAGCAAAGGCACTTTAGAAAAAATTATTGATCCTTCCGAAATAGCATACACTTCAACGTCATAACAATCAAGTCCTCAAAGATAATCGCAGAAAGCTTCCTGATTCGAGTTTGCAAAACCGATTGTGAAAAAAAAATTGATTCTTTAGAAAACAACAACTCCTTAGATTTTCTGGCAACAAACCGATGCCTTGCTGCATTTATAGCAACCAAAGATGCGTAATTGATGAGATTGAGAAAAAGAGGTTCCAACAATTGCACAACCTGAATAAGCACAAGAAATCAGAAATTGATGAAACCTGATTACCCCAATTCATCGAAGGCAAATGAGGGTAAAGATGAATAAACTCACAGCAACATGACCTTCGATTCTGAGCAAAGGCACTTTAAAAAAAATTATTGATCCTTCCAATATAGCATTCACTTCAACGTCTGAACAATCAAGTCCTCAAATATAATCGCAGAAAGCTTCCTGATTCGAGTTTGCAAAACCAATTGTGAAAAAAAAAATTGATTCTTTAGAAAACATCAACTCCTTAGATTTTTCGGCAACAAACCGATGCCTTGCTGCATTTATAGCAACCAACGATGCGTAATTGATAAGATTGAGAAAATGAGTTTTTAACAATTGCACAACCTGATTAAGCACAAGAAATCAAAAATTGATGAAACCTGATCACTCCAATTCTTCAAAGGCAAATGAGAGTAAAGATAAATATACTCAAGGCAACATGACATTGGATTATGAGCAAAGGCACTTTAGAAAAAACTATTGATCCATCTCGAATAGCATACACTTCAACGTTATAACAATCAAGTCTTCAAAGATAATCGCAGAAAGTAACCTGATTCGAGTTTGCAAAACTGATTGTGAAAAAAATGGATTCTTTAGAAATCATCAACTCCTTAGATTTTCCGGTAACAAAATGATGCCTCGCTGCATTTATAGCAACCAAAGATGCGTAATTGATGAGATTGAGAAAAATGAGTTTCCAACAATTGCACAACCTGAGTAAGCACAAGAAATCAGAAATTGATGAAACCTTATCACTCCAATTCTTCAAAGGCAAATGAGAGTAAAGATAAATACACTCAATGCAACATGACATTGGATTATGAGCAAAGGCACTTAAGAAAAAACTATTTATCCTTATGAAATAGCATACACTTCAACGTCAGAACAATCAAGTCTTCAAAGATAATCGCAGAAAGTAACCTGATTCGAGTTTGCAAAACTGATTGTGAAAACAATGGATTCTTTAGAAAACAGCAACTCCTTAGATTTTCCAGCAACAAACCGATGCCTTGCTGCATTTATAGCAACCAAAGATGCGTAATTGATGAGATTGAGAAAATGAGTTTTCAACAATTGCACATCCTGAGTAAGCACAAGAAATCAGAAATTGTTGAAACCTTATCACTCCAATTATTCAAAGGCAAATGAGAGTAAAGATAAATACACTCAAGGCAACATGACATTGGATTCTGAGCAAAGGCACTTTAGAAAAAATTATTGATCCTTCCGAAATAGCATACACTTCAACGTCATAACAATCAAGTCCTCAAAGATAATCGCAGAAAGCTTCCTGATTCGAGTTTGCAAAACCGATTGTGAAAAAAAAATTGATTCTTTAGAAAACAACAACTCCTTAGATTTTCTGGCAACAAACCGATGCCTTGCTGCATTTATAGCAACCAAAGATGCGTAATTGATGAGATTGAGAAAAAGAGGTTCCAACAATTGCACAACCTGAATAAGCACAAGAAATCAGAAATTGATGAAACCTGATTACCCCAATTCATCGAAGGCAAATGAGGGTAAAGATGAATAAACTCACAGCAACATGACCTTCGATTCTGAGCAAAGGCACTTTAAAAATAATTATTGATCCTTCCAATATAGCATTCACTTCAACGTCAGAACAATCAAGTCCTCAAATATAATCGCAGAAAGCTTCCTGATTCGAGTTTGCAAAACCAATTGTGAAAAAAAAATTGATTCTTTAGAAAACATCAACTCCTTAGATTTTTCGGCAACAAACCGATGCCTTGCTGCATTTATAGCAACCAACGATGCGTAATTGATAAGATTGAGAAAATGATTTTTTAACAATTGCACAACCTGAGTAAGCACAAGAAATCAAAAATTGATGAAACCTTATCACTCCAATTCTTCAAAGGCAAATGAGAGTAAAGATAAATATACTCAAGGCAACATGACATTGGATTATGAGCAAATGCACTTTAGAAAAAACTATTGATCCATCTGGAATAGCATACACTTCAACGTTATAACAATCAAGTCTTCAAAGATAATCGCAGAAAGTAACCTGATTCGAGTTTGCAAAACTGATTGTGAAAAAAATGGATTCTTTAGAAATCATCAACTCCTTAGATTTTCCGGTAACAAAATGATGCCTTGCTGCATTTATAGCAACCAAAGATGCGTAATTGATGAGATTGAGAAAAATGAGTTTCCAACAATTGCACAACCTGAATAAGCACAAGAAATCAGAAATTGATGAAACCTGATCACTCCAATTCTTCGAAGGCAAATGAGGGTAAAGATGAATAAACTCACAGCAACATGACCTTCGATTCTGAGCAAAGGCACTTTAGAAAAAATTATTGATCCTTCCGAAAATTATTGATCCTTCGAGTTTGCAAAACTGATTGTGAAAAAATGGATTCTTTAAAAACATCAACTCCTTAGATGTTCCGGCAACAAACCGATTCCTTGCTGCTTTTGTTACAAACAAAGATGTGTAATTGATGAGATTGAGATAAGGAGTTTCCAACAATTGCACAACCTGAGTAAACACAAGAAATCAAAAATTGATGAAACATTATCACTCCAATTCTTCAAAGGCAAATGAGAGTAAAGATAAATATACTCAAGGCAACATGACATTGAATTATGAGCAAAGGCACTTTAGAAAAAACTATTGATCCTTATGAAATAGCATACACTTCAACGTCAGAACAATCAAGTCTTCAAAGATAATCGCAGAAAGTAACCTGATTCGAGTATGCAAAACCGATTGTGAAAAAATGGATTCTTTAGAAAACATCAACTCCTTATTTTCCAGAAACAAACCGATGCCTTGCTGCATTTATAGCAACCAAAGATGCGTAATTGATGGATTGAGAAAAATGAGTTTCCAACAATTGCACAACCTGAATAAGCACAAGAAATCAGAAATTGATGAAACATGATCACTCCAATTCTTGGAAGGCAAATGAGGGAAAAGATGAATAAACTCACAATAACATGACCTTCGATTCTGAGCAAATGCACTTTAGAAAAAATTATTGATCCTTCCGAAATAGCATATACTTCAACGTCAGAACAATCAAGTCCTCAAAGATAATCGCAGAAAGCTTCCTGATTCGAGTTTGCAAAACCGATGCTGAAAAAAAAATGGATTCTTTAAAAACATCAACTCCTTAGATGTTTCGGCAACAACCCGATGCCTTGCTGCATTTATAGCAACCAAAGATGCGTAATTGATGAGATTGAGAAAATGAGTTTTCAACAATTGCACAACCTGAGTAAGCACAAGAAATCAGAAATTGATGAAACCTTATCACTCCAATTCTTCAAAGGCAAATGAGAGTAAAGATAAATACACTCAATGCAACATGACATTGGATTATGAGCAAAGGCACTTTAGAAAAAACTATTTATCCTTATGAAATAGCATACACTTCAACGTCAGAACAATCAAGTCCTCAAATATAATCGCAGAAAGTAACCTTATTCGAGTTTGCAAAACCGATTGTGAAAAAATGGATTCTTTAAAAACATCAACTCCTTAGATGTTCCGGCAAAAAACCGATTCCTTGCTGCATTTGTTGCAAACAAAGATGTGTAATTGATGAGATTGAGTTTCCAACAATTGCACAACCTGAGTAAGCACAAGAAATCAGAAATTGATGAAACCTGATCACTCCAATTCTTCAAAGGAAAATGAGAGTAAAGATGAATAAACTCACAGCAACATGACCTTGGATTATGAGCAATGGCACTTTAGAAAAAACTATTGATCCTTCCTATATAGCATACACTTCAACGTCAGAACAATCAAGTCCTCAATGATAATCGCAGAAAGTAATCTGATTAGAGTTTACAAAACCGATTGTGAAATAAATGGATTTTTTTAAAAACATCAACTCCTTAGATTTTACGGCAACAAACTGATGTCTTACTGCATTTATAGCAACCAAAGATGCTTAATTGATGAGATTGAGATAAGGAGTTTCCAACAATTGCACAACCTGAGTAAGCACAAGAAATCAAAAATTGATGAAACATAATCACTCCAATTCTTCAAAGGCAAATGAGAGTAAAGATAAATACACTCAAGGCAACATGACATTGGATTCTGAGCAAAGGCACTTTAGAAAAAAAACTATTGATCCATCTGAAATAGCATACACTTCAATGTCAGAACAATCAAGTCTTCAAAGATAATCGCAAAAGTAACCTGATTCGAGTTTGCAAAACTGATTGTGAAAAAAATGGATTCTTTAGAAATCATCAACTCCTTAGATTTTCCGGCAACAAACTGATGCCTCGCTGCATTTTTAGCAACCAAAGATGCGTAATTGATGAGATTGAGAAAAATGAGTTTCCAACAATTGCACAACCTGAATAAGCACAAGAAATCAGAAATTGATGAAACATGATCACTCTAATTCTTCGAAGGCAAATGAGGTTAAAGATGAATAAACTCACAGCAACATGACCTTCGATTCTGAGCAAAGGCACTTTAAAAAAAATTATTGATCCTTCCGAAATAGCATACACTTCAACGTCAAAACAATCAATTCCTCAACGATAATCGCAGAAAGCTTCCTGATTCGAGTTTGCAAAACCGATTGTGGAAAAATTGATTCTTTAGAAAACATCAAACCCCTAGATTTTCTGGTAACAAACCGATGCCTTGCTGAATTTATAGCAACCAAAGATTCTTAATTGATGAGATTGAGATAAGGAGTTTCCAACAATTGCACAACCTGAGTAAGCACAAGAAATCAAAAATTGATGAAACCTGATCACTCCAATTCTTCAAAGGCAAATGAGAGTAAAGATGGATAAACTCACAGCAACATGAACTTCGATTATGAGCAAAGGAACTTTTGGAAAAACTACTGATCCTTCCGAAATATCATACAATTCAACGTCAGAACAATCAAGTCCTCAAAGATAATCGCAGAAAGTAACCTGATTCGAGTTTGCAAAACCGATTTTGAAAAAAATGGATTCTTTAGAAAACATCAACTCCCTAGAGTTTCCGGCAACAAACAGATGCCTTGCTGCATTTATGGCAACCAAAGAGGCGTAATTGATGAGATTGAGAAAATGAGTTTCCAACAATTGCGCAACCTGAGTAAGCACTAGAAATCAAAAATTGATGAAACCTTATCACTCTAATTCTTCAAAGGCAAATGAGAGTAAAGATGAATAAACTCACCGCAACATGACCTTCGATTATGAGCAAAAGAACTTTTGGGAAAACTACTGGTCCTTCCGAAATAGCATACAATTCAACGTCAGAACAATCAAGTCCTCAAAGATAATCGCAGAAAGTAACATGATTCGAGTTTGCAAAACCGATTGTGAAAAAAATGGATTCTTTAGAAAACATCAACTCCCTAGAGTTTCCGGCAACAAACAGATGCCTTGCTGCATTTATGGCAACCAAAGAGGCGTAATTGATGAGATTGAGAAAATGGGTTTCCAAAAATTGCGCAACCTGAGTAAGCACTAGAAATCAAAAATTGATGAAACATTATCACTCCAATTCTTCAAAGGCAAATGAGAGTAAAGATGAATAAACTCACCGCAACATGACATTTGACTCTGAGCAAAGTCACTTTAGATAAAACTATTGATACTTCTGAAATAGCATACATTTCAACGTCAAAACAATCAAGTCCTCAAATATAATCGCAGAAAGTAACCTGATTCGAGTTTGCAAAACCGATTGTGAAAAAAATGGATTCTTTAAAAACATCAACTCCTTAGATGTTCTGGCAAAAAACCGATTCCATGCTGCATTTGTTGCAAACAAAGATGTGTAATTGATGAGATTGAGTTTCCAACAATTGCACAACCTGAGTAAGCACAAGAAATCAGAAATTGATGAAACCTGATCACTCCAATTCTTCAAAGGCAAATGAGAGTACAGATGAATAAACTCACCGCAACATGACATTTGACTCTGAGCAAAGTCACTTTAAATAAAACTATTGATCCTTCTGAAATAGCATACATTTCAACGTCAAAACAATCAAGTCCTCAAATATAATCGCAGAAAGTAACCTGATTCGAGTTTGCAAAACCGATTGTGAAAAAAATGGATTCTTTAAAAACATCAACTCCTTAGATGTTCCGGCAACAAACCGATTCCTTGCTGCATTTGTTGCAAACAAAGATGTGTAATTGATGAGATTGAGTTTCCAACAATTGCACAACCTGAGTAAGCACAAGAAATCAGAAATTGATGAAACCTGATCACTCCAATTCTTCAAAGGAAAATGAGAGTAAAGATGAATAAAATCACAGCAACATGACATTGGATTATGAGCAATGGCACTTTAGAAAAAACTATTGATCCTTCCGATATAGCATACACTTCAACGTCAGAATAATCAAGTCCTCAATGATAATCGCAGAAAGTAATATAATTAGAGTTTACAAAACCGATTGTGAAATAAATGGATTTTTTTTAAAAACATCAACTCCTTAGATTTTCCGGCAACAAACTGATGTCTTACTGCATTTATAGCAACCAAAGATGCTTAATTGATGAGATTGAGATAAGGAGTTTCCAACAATTCCACAACCTGAGTAAGCACAAGAAATCAAAAATTGATGAAACATGATCACTCCAATTCTTCAAAGGCAAATGAGAGTAAAGATAAATACACTCAAGGAAACATGACATTGGATTCTGAGCAAAGGCACTTTAGAAAAAAACTATTGATTCATCTGAAATAGCTTACACTTCAACGTCAGAACAATCAAGTCTTCAAAGATAATCGCAGAAAGTAACCTGATTCAAGTTTGCAAAACTGATTGTGAAAAAAATGGATTCTTTAGAAATCATTAACTCCTTAGATTTTCCGGCAACAAACTGATGCCTCGCTGCATTTTTAGCCAACAAAGATGCGTAATTGATGAGATTGAGAAAAATGAGTTTCCAACAATTGCACAACCTGAATAAGCACAAGAAATCAGAAATTGATGAAACCTGATCACTCCAATTCTTCGAAGGCAAATGAGGGTATAGATGAATAAACGCACAGCAACATGACCTTCGATTCTGAGCAAAGGCACTTTAAAAAAAATTATTGATCCTTCCGAAATAGCATACACTTCAATGTCAAAACAATCAAGTCTTCAACGATAATCGCAGAAAGCTTCCTGATTCGAGTTTGCAAAACCGATTGTGGAAAAATTGATTCTTTAGATAACATCAACCCCTTAGATTTTCTGGAAACAAACCGATGCCTAGGTGAATTTATAGCAACCAAAGATGCTTAATTGATGAGATTGAGAAAAGGAGTTTCCAACAATTGCACAACCTGAGTAAGCACAGGAAATCAAAAATTGATGAAACCTGATCACTCCAATTCTTCAAAGGCAAATGAGAGTAAAGATGAATAAACTCACAGCAACATGACCTTCGATTATGAGCAAAGGAACTTTTGGAAAAACTACTGATCCTTCCGAAATAGCATACACTTCAACGTCAGAACAATCAAGTCCTCAAAGATAATCGCAGAAAGTAACCAGATACGAGATTGCAAAACCGATTGTGAAAAAAATGGATTCTTTAGAAAACATCAACTCCTTAGAGTTTCTGGCAACAAACAGATGCCTTGCTGCATTTATGGCAACCAAAGAGGCGTAATTGATGAGATTGAGAAAATGAGTTTCCAACAATTGCGCAACCTGATTAAGCACTAGAAATCAAAAATTGATGAAACCTTATCACTCCAATTCTTCAAAGGCAAATGATAGTAAAGATGAATAAACTCACCGCAACATGACATTTGACTCTGAGCAAAGTCATTTTAGAAAAAACTATTGATCCTTCTGAAATAGCATACATTTCAACGTCAAAGGCAAATGCAAATGAGAGTAAAGATGCTTAATTGATGAGATTGAGAAAAGGAGTTTCCAACAATTGCACAACCTGAGTAAGCACAAGAAATCAAAAATTGATGAAACCTGATCAATCCAATTCTTCAAAGGCAAATGAGAGTAAAGATGAATAAACTCACCGCAACATGACATTTGACTCTGAGCAAAGTCACTTTAGAAAAAACTATTGATCCTTCTGAAATAGTAAACATTTCAACGTCAAAACAATCAAGTCCTCAAATATAATCGCAGAAAGTAACCTGATTCGAGTTTGCAAAATCGATTGTGAAAAAAATGGATTCTTTAAAAACATCAACTCCTTAGATGTTCCAGCAACAAACTGATTCCTTGCTGCATTTGTTGCAAACAAAGATGTGTAATTGATAAGATTGAGTTTCCAACAATTGCACAACCTGAGTAAGCACAAGAAATCAGAAATTGATGAAACCTGATCACTCCAATTCTTCAAAGGAAAATGAGAGTAAAGATGAATAAACTCACAGCAACATGACCTTGGATTATGAGCAATGGCACTTTAGAAAAAACTATTGATCCTTCCGATATAGCATACACCGCAACGTCAGAACAATCAAGTCCTCAATGATAATCGCAGAAAATAATCTGATTTTAGTTTATAAAACCGATTGTGAAATAAATGGATTTTTTTAAAAACATCAACTCCTTAGATTTTCCGGCAACAAACTGATGTCTTGCTGCATTTATAGCCACCAAAGATGCTTAATTGATGAGATTGAGATAATGAGTTTCCAACAATTGCACAACCTGAGTAAGCACAAGAAATCAAAAATTGATTAGACATGATCACTCCAATTCTTCAAAGGCAAATGAGAGTAAAGATAAATACACTCAAGGCAACATGACATTGGATTTTGAGCAAAGGCACTTTAGAAAAAAACTATTGATCCATCTGAAATAGCATACACTTCAACGTCAGATCAATCAAGTCTTCAAAGATAATCGCAGAAAATAACCTGATTCGAGTTTGCAAAACTGATTGTGAAAAAAATGGGTTATTTAGAAATCATCAACTCCTTAGATTTTCCGGCAACAAACTGATGCCTCGCTGCATTTTTAGCAACCAAAGATGCGTAATTGATGAGATTGAGAAAAATGAGTTTCCAACAATTGCACAACCTGAATAAGCACAAGAAATCAGAAATTGATGAAACCTGATCACTCCAATTCTTCGAAGGCAAATGAGTGTAAAGATGAATAAACTCACAGCAACATGACCTTCGATTCTGAGCAAAGGCACTTTAAAAAAAATTATCGATCCTTCCTAAATAGCATACACTTCAACGTCAAAACAATCAAGTCCTCAACGATAATCGCAGAAAAGCTTCCTGATTCGAGTTTGCAAAACCGATTGTGGAAAAATTGATTCTTTAGAAAACATCAACCCCTTAGATTTTCTGGTAACAAACTGATGCCTTGCTGAATTTATAGCAACCAAAGATGCTTAATTGATGAGATTGAGAAAAGGAGTTTCCAACAATTGCACAACCTGAGTAAGCACAAGAAATCAAAAATTGATGAAACCTAATCACTCCAATTCTTCAAAGGCAAATGATAGTAAAGATGAATAAACTCCCAGCAACATGACCTTCGATTATGAGCAAAGTAACTTTTGGAAAAACTACTGATCCTTCCGAAATAGAATACACTTCAACGTCAGAACAATCAAGTCCTCAAAGATAATCGCATAAAGTAACCTGATTCGAGTTTGCAAAACCGATTGTGAAAAAAATGGATTCTTTAGAAAACATCAACTCCCTAGAGTTTCCTGCAACAAACAGATGCCTTGCTGCATTTATGGCAACCAAAGAGGCGTAATTAATGAGATTGAGAAAATGAGTTTCCAACAATTGCGCAACCAGAGTAAGCACTAGAAATCAAAAATTGATGAAACCTTATCACTCCAATTCTTCAAAGGCAAATGAGAGTAAAGATGAATAAACTCACCGCAACATGACATTTGACTCTGAGAAAAGTCACTTTAGATAAAACTATTGATCCTTCTTAAATAGCATACATTTCAACGTCAAAACAATCAAGTCCTCAAATATAATCGCAGAAAGTAACCTGATTCGAGTTTGCAAAACAGATTGTGAACAAAATGGATTCTTTAAAAACATCAACTCCTTATATGTTCCGGCAACAAACCTATTCCTTGCTGCATTTGTTGCAAACAAAGATGTGTAATTGATAAGATTGAGTTTCCAACAATTGCACAACCTGAGTAAGCACAAGAAATCAGAAATTGATGAAACTTGATCACTCCAATTCTTCAAAGGAAAATGAGAGTAAAGATGAATAAACTCACAGCAACATGACCTTGGATTATGAGCAATTGCACTTTATAAAAAACTATTGATCCGTCCGATATAGCATACACTTCAACGTCAGAACAATCAAGTCCTCAATGATAATCGCAGAAAGTAATCTGATTAGAGTTTACCAAACCGATTGTGAAAAAAATGGATTTTATTACAAACATCAACTCCTTAGATTTTCCGGCAACAAACTGATGTCTTGCTGAATTTATAGCAACCAAAGATGCTTAATTGATGAGATTGAGATAAGGAGTTTCCAACAATTGCACAACCAGAGTAAGCACTAGAAATCAAAAATTGATGAAACATGATCACTCCAATTCTTCAAAGGCAAATGAGAGTAAAGAAGAATAAACTCAAGGCAACATGACATTTGACTCTGAGCAAAGTCACTTTAGATAAAAACTATTGATCCTTCCGAAATAGCATACATTTCAACGTCAAAAAAATCAAGTCCTCAAATATAATCGCAGAAAGTAACCTGATTCGAGTTTGCAAAAACGATTGTGAACAAAATGGATTCTTTAGAAAACATCAATTCCTTAGATTTTCCGGCAAAAAACCGATGGCTTGCAACATTTATAACAACCAAAGATGCGTAATTGATGAGATTGAGAAAATGAGTTTTCAACAATTGCACAGCCTGAATAAGCACAAGAAATCAGAAATTGATGAAACCTGATCACTCCAATTCTTCAAAGGCAAATGAGAGTAAAGATAAATACACTCAAGGCATCATGACATTGGATTATGTGCAAAGGCACTTTAGAAAAAACTATTGATCCTTATGAAATAGCATACACTTCAACGTCAGAACAATCAAGTTTTCAAAGATAATAGCAGAAAGTAACCTGATTCGACTATACAAAACCGATTGTGAAAAAAATGGATTCTTTAGAAAACATCAACTCCTTATTTTCCAGCAACAAACTGATGCATTGTTGCATTTATAGCAACCAAAGATGCGTAATTGATGAGATTGAGAAAAATGAGTTTCCAACAATTGCACAACCTGAATAAGCACAAGAAATTAGAAATTGATGAAACATGATCACTCCAATTCTTCAAAGGCAAATGAGGGTAAAGATGAATAAACTCACAATAACATGGCATTCGATTCTGAGCAAAGGCACTTTAGAAAAAATTATTGATCCTTCCGAAATAGCATACACTTCAACGTCAGAACAATCAAGTCCTCAAAGATAATCGCAGAGAGATTCCTGATTCGAGTTTGCAAAACTGATTGTGAAAAAAAAAATGATTCTTTAGAAAACATCAGCTTCTTAGATTTTTCGGTAACAACGCGATGCCTTGCTGCATTTATAGCAACCAAAGATGTGTAATTGATGAGATTGAGAAAATGAGTTTTCAACAATTACACAACCTGAGTAAGCACAAGAAATCAGAAATTTATGAAACCTTATCACTCCAATTCTTCAAAGGCAAATGAGAGTAAAGATGAATAAACTCTGAGCAAAGTCACTTAAGATAAAACTATTGATCCTTCTGAAATAGCATACATTTCAACGTCAAAACAATCGAGTCCTCAAATATAATCGCAGAAAATAACCTTATTCGAGTTTGCAAAACCGATTGTTAAAAAAATGGATTCTTTAAAAACATCAACTCCTTAGATGTTCCGGCAACAAACTGATTCCTTGCTGCATTTGTTGCAAACAAAGATGTGTAATTGATGAGATTGAGTTTCCAACAATTGCACAACCTGAGTAAGCACAATAAATCAGAAATTGATGAAACCTGATCACTCCAATTCTTCAAAGGAAAATGAGAGTAAAGATGAATAAACTCACAGCAACATGACCTTGGATTATGAGCAATGGCACTTTAGAAAAAACTATTGATCCTTCCGATATAGCATACACTTCAACGTCAGAACAATCAAGTCCTCAATGATAATCGCAAAAAGTAATATGAATAGAGTTTACAAAACCGATTGTGAAATAAATGGATATTTTTTAAAACATCAACTCCTTAGATTTTCCGGCAACAAACTGATGCCTTGCTGCATTTATAGCAACCAAATATGATTAATTGATGAGATTGAGATAAGGAGTTTCCAACAATTGCACAACCTGAGTAAGCACAAGAAATCAAAAATTGATGAAACATGATCACTCCAATTCTTCAAAGGCAAATGAGAGTAAAGATGAATAAACTCAAGGCAACATGACATTGGATTATGAGCAAAGGCACGTTAGGAAAAAATATTGATCCTTTCGAAATAGCATACACTTTAACGTCAGAACAATCAAGTTATCAAAGATAAACGCAGAAAGTTACCTAGTTCGAGTTTGCAAAACCGATTGTGAACAAAATGGATTCTTTAGAAAACAGCAACTCCTTAGATTTTCCTGCAACAAACCGATGCCTTGCTACATTTATAGCAACCAAAGATGCGTAATTGATGAGATTGAGAAAATGAGTTTTCAACAATTGCACAGCCTGAATAAGCACAAGAAATCAGAAATTGATGAAACATGATCACTCCAATTATTCAAAGGCAAATGAGAGTAAAGATAAATACACTCAATGCAACATGACATTGGATTATGAGCAAAGGCACTTTAGAAAAACTATTGATCCTTATGAAATAGCATACACTTCAACGTCAGAACAATCAAGTCTTCAAAGATAATCGCAGAAAGTAACCTGATTCAAGTATGCAAAACCGATTGTGAAAAAAATGGATTCTTTAGAAAACATCAACTCCTTATTTTCCAGCAACAAACTGATGCCTTGCTGCATTTATAGCAACCAAAGATGCGTAATTGATGAGATTGAGAAAAATGAGTTTCCAACAAATGCACAACCTGAATAAGCACAAAAAATTAGAAATTGATGAAACATGATCACTCCAATTCTTCAAAGGCAAATGAGGGTAAAGATGAATAAACTCACAATAACATGTCCTTCGATTCTGAGCAAAGGCACTTTAAAAAAATTATTGATCCTTCCGAAATAGCATACACTTCAACGTCAGAACAATCAAGTCCTCAAAGATAATCGCAGAAAGCTTCCTGATTCGAGTTTGCAAAACCGATTGTGAAAAAAAAATTGATTCTTTAGAAAACATCAACTCCTTAGATTTTTCGGCAACAACCCGATGCCTTGCTGCATTTATAGCAACCAAAGATGTGTAATTGATGAGATTGAGAAAATGAGTTTTAAACAATTGCACAACCTGAGTAAGCACAAGAAATCAGAAATTGATGAAACCTTATCACTCCAATTCTTCAAAGGCAAATGAGAGTAAAAATGAATAAACTCACAGTAACATGACATTTGATTCTGAGCAAATTCACTTTAGATAAAACTATTGATCCTTCCGAAATAACATACATTTCAACGTCAAAACCCTTAAGTCCTCAAATATAATCGCAGAAAGTAACCTGATTCGAATTTGCAAAACCGATTGTGAAAAAATGGATTCTTTAGAAAACATCAACTCCTTAGATGTTCCAGCAACAAACCGATTCCTTGCTGCATTTGTTGCAAACAAAAATGTGTAATTGATGAGATTGAGAAAATGAGTTTCCAACAATTGCACAACCTGATTAAGAACAAGAAATCATAAATTGATGAAACATGATCACTCCAATTCTTCGAAGGAAAATGAGAGTAAAGATGAATAAACTCACAGCAACATGACCTTGGATTATGAGCAAAAGCACTTTAAAAAAAATTATTGATCCTTCCGATATAGCATACACTTCAACATCAGAACAATCAAGTCCTCAATGATAATCGCAGAAAGTAATCTGATTAGAGTTTACAAAACCGATTGCGAAATAAATGGATTTTTTAAAAAACATCGACTCCTTAGATTTTCCGGCAACAAACAGATGCCTTGCTGCATTTATAGCAACCAAAGATGCTTAATTGATGAGATTGAGATAAGGAGTTTCCAACAATTGCACAACCTGAGTAAGTAAGCACAAGAAATCAAAAATTGATTAAACCTGATCACTCCAATTCTTCAAAGGCAAATGAGAGTAAAGATGAATAAACTAAAGGCAACATGACATTGGATTATGAGCAGAGGCACTTTAGGAAAAAATATTGATCCTTCCGAAATAGCATACACTTTAAACCTCTGAACAATCAAGTGTTCAAAGATAAACGCAGAAAGTAACCTAATTCGAGTTTGCAAAACCGATTGTGAAAAAAAGGGATTCTTTAGAAAACATCAACTGCTTAGATTTTCCGGCAACAAACCGATGCCTTGCTGCATTTATAGCAACCAAAGATGTGTAATTGATGAGATTGAGAAAATGAGTTTTCAACAATTGCACAGCCTGAGTAAGCACAAGAAATCAGAAATTGATGAAACCTGATCACTCCAATTCTTCAAAGGCAAATGAGAATAAAGATAAATACACTCAAGGCAACATGACGTTGGATTATGAGCAAAGGCACTTTAGAAAAAACTATTGATCCTTATGAAATAGCATACACTTCAACGTCAGAACAATCAAGTCTTCAAAGATAATCGTAGAAAGTAACCTGATTCGAGTTTGCAAAACCGATTGTGAATAAAATGGATTCTTTAGAAAACATCAACTCCTTATTTTCCGGCAACAAACCGATGCCTTGCTGCATTTATAGCAACCAAAGATGCGTAATTGATGAGATTGAGAAAAAGGAGTTTCAAACAATTGCACAACCTGAATAAGCACAAGAAATCAGAAATTGATGAAACATGATCACTCAAATTCTAGAAAGGCAAATGAGGGTAAAAATGAATAAACTCACAGTAACATTGTGAGAGCAGAATCTCACAACCTCAATCTTTGGCCTTTTTCAGGTTGTATGTTCTTGAGAAATAACAAAGAATTGCGTAGATGAGTTTGAGAAAGAAAGCGTGTATTATTATTATTATGCCAAGAATTCGGTCTCTTTTACAATCACCTTCCTCTTTGATTTATACAAGTTTTTAAAAATACAAGACGTTTCAATCTACTTCAAAGCGCGGAATTGAATTTCTGATCTTCGAGTAAATGCCCAGCTTGATCCGGGGGAGAACGCATTTAATGTATTTGACTTGTTTGTCATGAGCTCCTTTTCCCAACGATCTCCCCCTTTCCTACATGCTCAGCTTCTTCCCAGATCGCGACCTTGCTTTACGAGGCCAAGTTGTGAACCGGGCTTAATTCCAGGCCTGTTAAATCGAGCTGAACTTTAGGTGTGGAATTTGGGCCCAACAGTTGCCCCCCAGCATCTTTAATGATTCATCATCGAAGATGCGGAACTACGATCTCGGGATTTAATTGATCCTCCAGCTGGCACGATCTCGCAATCTCGGGCCTCTGATTGATCTTCTAGCTTGCTTGTAAGGCGAGTTTGTAGGGATCCTGTAGCGTTTGCGTGCCTTTTGAGGGATGTGACAGGACGAGTGGGCGAGTGGGTATAAATGAGCGGTTTTCGTTGCTTCAACTTCCCACGTCGCCTCAACTCCCACTTACCGAGGTAATGATATATTTTCACTTTTTCCCTTCTCTTTTTATTATTATTTTTACTCCATTAATTTAACAGTCTTCTCCTTACTCTTACTTTTATCCGAGATATTTTTCCTCTGTAAAAATTCAACTACCATCGTTTCTGGTTGAATTTCCTCCTTTTTCAAACTCGATTTTCTTTGCTTTTTCCTGCAATGGCTTCTGCTTCTCAGCTGGATGCTCCTCCTCCCCTTGCTGAGCGGTTCTATTCCCATTCGAAGAGCACGATTTCGGCTGCTGAGCTTGCGAATATCTCTTCCTTATGCGGACTTGATATCGGCGATCTGCTCATCCCGCCGGCTGATGGTTCCCCGGAGAATCCCCCGGAGGGTTATGCATGTGGTTATGTTGCGTTCTTCCTGAGATGTCGCCTTACTTACCCCATCCCAGCCGTTATTTTTAACATCATCAGTGACCTCGGGCTTGCCCTTCCGCAGCTTATGCCCAGTGCCATGAGGTCCCTGGTCGCACTCTGGGTACGCTCTAGAGAGTCAGGGGTTATTTTTGATACAGAAGTCTTTCGCCAGTTCTTTAACTTCAAGGGGAATTCTCATCTTCGTGGGACCTACTACTTTCCGGCGAAGGTCAATCGATCCGTTTTAGATTCAATGTGAGAGATGACAAATGGTGGGAGCAGTGGTTTTATTTCCGAGTTTCCAGCAGATCCGTTGAAGGCGAGTCGGTGCTTAGACACTCATGGGCTCAGATCACCGGTCAGCGCGAACTCGGATATCGACCTGAGCATTCCTTCTGGGGATTTCTTAATCGTTGCCCCCTTTTATTTTGCTCTATTGTGATGATCTTTTTTTTTTTGCAGAGTCAATTGATTCTTCGAAGACAGTAACAGCTGAGGTTCAGCGGCTTGTCGACCTTGTCAAAGGTGAGGGTTCCGACTGTAAAGGTTTCTCCCTTGATAGGATTCAGCAAGCTCGTGAAAACGTCGATCTCCAAGACTGTCCGTTGCGGTTGCTTGCCAGCGTATAGGTTTGGAAGGACTTAAGTTTTTCTCTTCCTTAGATTACGAATTATTCCTTTTATTTAGATTCCCCTTTATTTGATTTTGCAGCTTCTCCACCTCCATCTCCTCTGCTTCAAATTCAAGCTCCGGCTTCCGCTCCATCCTCTCGAGGTTAATCCCCTGACTGGTTCCCATGTGCCAGATACTGCCCCTGCTACCTCCCAGGTTGATCTTACTCGTAGCGAGAGTTCCACCGAATCCAGCAAGATGGTTCCTCCTAAGAAACCGTCGCGTCTTTCTTATAGGGAGAGGATGCGATTGCGCCCTACCCCGACGGTAGCTGGTGCTCTTGACAAGAGGGTTAAAGAGGCTCTTGGTAAGTCCATTCATGCTGAGATGGCACATCGAGAGGAGGTTAAAAAGGATGAGCGTCGTGAGCCTGAAGCTGATCCTGTTGGAGGTGATATATTGCCAATAGGTGGTGAAACCAAGACTGCCCGACACGTTGCTCGAGCTACAGGTCCCCAAAAGTCCACTTCCAGGGTGTCCTCTAAGGAGCCAAGTCATTCGGCTGAGCAGCAATCCCGTTTCAAACGATCTCGTGGTGATGGTTTTGATGGTGAAGAAACATCAAGGAGGTATGCGATACCTTGTTCTCAGGGTAGCGGAGGTGCTTCTCCAAATGCCTTTAGGTTCGACTTTGACCGACCTGAGGCAATTGATGAAAACAGCTCCCAGCTTGCAAATCTCTTTAGGCGTGTTAGGCCCTCGTCTTACTTCTTGCCATCTCTTAGGAACATGAAGAAACTTGAGGGCTATATTCAGTTCGCAAGTGCGATGGGCCAGGTAGTTTTTGCTGTCTTTACCCCTTTTTCTTATTGCTTTGATTTTTCCCTTTGCTGAACTTTTACTTCTTTTTCCCAGGCCGTTTCCGCTGCCAACGAGCTGATTACTTCTTTCGAGCAAGATCTCCGCTTTGCGACCCAGCCTGAGGAAGTAGAGCGGGCAGCTAGGACCATAACTGACCTTGTCGCTGAAAGGGACGAGCTGGCGAGGAGAATTGCTCGTAACGAGGAGAGGATGGCCGAGGTTGTTCTTTTGGAAGGCCAGGTTAGGGACCAAGCTATTTCGGCTAAGAGATGGGAGGATTCCGCTCAGGAGGCTCAAGCTCGGATTTCTGCGTTGGAGAAATCAAACGAGGATTTGAAGGTAGATCTCCGTGTCGCCGAGGGGCGAGCTGGAGCTGCTGAGGTTGGTCTGCGTTCAGCTAGTGAAAATATAGTGGACTTAAGGGTCCAGGTTGAGAAAGTTACTGAAGACTCGAAGAAACTTGCCAAGAGGCAAAAGGAAATGGTCAGGAAAGCTGAGAAAGCTGCGAGGAGGGAGATATCCACGCAGTATCGTGCCATTCTTTTGGGAATAAAAGATAAATGGGAGAAGAAGAAGATCGAGGTCGATACCGAGACTCAAATTATGGAGTGTAAATCCAATATTCTTCTTCTCGATGATATTATCAGCCAGACCATCAATGATTTTGAGGCCGAAAAGAAAAGTATCCAGGTTGAGAAGCTGAGGTTGGACGCGGAGCTTGCCATCGTCCAGGTATCAGATTTTTCCCTGGGTAAAATTGATATTCCTCAGGTATCCTATGACTCGGTTACGCTGCATGCTGGGTCAAGCGCACAATTGAATGATCAGCTGGACCTTGATTCTCAGGAGCTCAGGAAGGAGTTCCCGCTGCCCTTGAATCAGGCTGCCCCGGAGGATAAACCAGCTGATCCTACTTATTAAAAATACCTTCACTGTTTTCGTTTCTTGTTGTTCTTTTGAACTTGGTGCCTGGGGAGGCCTTTAAACCTTTTCCCGGTTTGTTTGTTGAACTTGTTTATGCCCTAGTGGCCTTTTGGTTTGAACTTATGCTCCTTTGAGGAGGCTTTATTTATTTTGATGATTAAAAAAAAAAAAATCTTTCTTTTTATGGTTGTTCATGTTTTTGTTATTTAAAGGTTGTGTTTTTTTTTTAGATCAAAGGCGGTTTTTCAGCCAAGGATCCAGGTCGTTTAGAGACCTTGTTCCCAGGTCGTTTAGAGACCTCGGAAGCTGACCAGACGATTTAAAGACGCAAGGTCGAAGCCGTTTAGAGGCATGTGTGTAACCTAAACAGTTTAGACGTAGAGGTTGTTGTCATTTAGAGACTAGGAAGGTTGTGACTCTGCAATTTAGACGCAAAGTCGAGTCGTGCTAACTGGTAGCATGCTCTAGCTCGTAAGGCTGTTTATTTATAGAGTGAAGCTTTTAGCTTGTATATGATAGCTGAGGGGTCTCAGGCTGTTTTTAACAGGGTCAAAGAAGAAGATTTTTTTATATTAATAGTTGCACCCTGCACCCTTGTGAGGTTGCCTACGTACCCTGAGGAGGGATCAAGCCTTTTCGTAGTTCAATTTTTACAAGTGTCTTTTTAATGATAGTACTTCTTTAAATTCATGGCATTCCATGAGTTCCTTTCAGGCGTATTGTCGTGCATCCTGGTGAGTTTGTACACGCCGTCTTTTACTATCTCGGAGATCTGGTATGGACCTTCCCAGTTGGTGCCTAGTTTTCCAGCGTTTCTTTCCCTTGTGTTCTCGTATGTTTTTCGTAGGACGAGCTCGCCGAATCGAAATCTTTGTTGTTTGACCTTTGCATTATAGTAGCGTGCTGCCGCATATTGATAATTTTGAAGGTTAACGAGTGCTCGGTCTCGACGTTCATCGATAACATCGAGGTGGTCGAGAAGCATTTCGTTGTTTAGTTCCTCGTTTATGGGACATACATTTATTCTTAAGCTGGGAACTGCGACCTCGGCGGGAACCACAGCCTCGATTCCGTAAGCAAAAGAGAACGGTGTTTCTGAGGTTGCCTTGCGAGGTGAGGTCCGGCAGGCCCACAGAACTCCAGGGAGCTCGACGGACCACCTTTGTTTTTTAGAATCCAGTCGCTTTTTGAGATTGCTCAGTATTAGCTTGTTTGTTGCCTCAGCCTGCCCGTTACCCTGAGGGTAACGTGGGGTCGAGGTTGTTAATCTGATTCCATGATCTCCGCAGAATTCGAGGAATTGATTCGAGATGAACTGTGAGCCATTGTCGGTCACGATTTCGTATGGGACTCCGTGTCGGCAGACTATGTTTTGCCATACGAATTCTTGTACGTGATTTGCTTTAATGTGCTTGAAAGCTCCTGCCTCCATCCATTTGGTGAAGTAGTCGGTGAGGACTAGTAAGAAGCGACATCTTCTTTTTCCCGAAGTTACCATGGGTCCTACTATATCCATTGACCACCTCATAAAGGGGTATGGAGATGAAATGGAGGATAGGTTTTCGGTAGGTTGATGCAAAGTTGGAGCATGCCGTTGGCATTTGTCGCATGCTTTAGAATGTTCTTCGCAGTCAGCAACGAAGGTGGGTCAAAAATATCCTTGCCTTTTGATCCTAATGGCTAGTGCCCTTCCTCCTGAGTGGCTGCCACACGAGCCCCCGTGAATTTCCGATAATATCGTAAAAGCTTCGAGCCCGTGGACGCATACCAGGTAGGGGCCGTTTACACTTCGTTTGTAAAGGCGGAGACTTATTATACAATATTTTGAAGCTATGGTTTTGAGCTTGCGAGCTTCCCACTTGCTGGGGGAACCTTTCCCCCCTCAATGTATTGTATAATCGCTACTCGCCAGTCAATTCTTGCAATCATTTTATCGCGGAGCGTGACGTGTCTGGCGTCAAGCAGGTCTGGCTCCGGGTCTGCGGCTTCTTCCTCTTACGGGAGGTCGTTTATCATTATTGTATCTAACTCCATGTCGTCATTGTCTATTTCCATTGAAACTTCGCTATCCTACACATGCCCCTTGTTTTGAGGAGGCTCCATCGACATAAAGCTGCCAGGTCTCGATGCTTGTTCCGGTAACCTGGCTATTAGCTGTGAGCTCGATTATGAAATCAGCTAGTACTTGTGCTTTGGCGCTTATCCGAGGTCGATATTCGATATCGTACTCGCTCAGTTCGATGGCCCACTTTGCTAACCTGCCAGACTGGATGGGGCTGTGCAATACTGTGCGTAATGGATGTGTTGTCATTACTATAATGGGGTGTGATTGAAAATACGGCCTGAGTTTTTCCATTCGTGGATATCTGGTTTCGGCGTCTACTAAGGATTTGCTCACGTAGTATATCGGTTTTTACTCAGCTCGTTCTTCTCTTATGAGGACGCCACTCACTGCGGCTTCGGAGATTGCTACGTATAGGTAAAGTGGCTCTCCCTCAATCGGTTTTGATAAGATGGGGGGCTCGGAGAGGTATGTTTTAGTTGCTTAAAGGCTTCCCCGCACTTGTCATCCCATACGAATTTTTTGTTTCCCTTTAATAATTGGTAAAAGGGGAGACATTTATCAGTCGACCTGGAAATAAACCGATTTAACGCGGCAATACGGCCTGTCAGCCTTTGCACCTCTTTTACTGAGCTCGGAGGTTGCATTTCTAGGAACGCACTGATTTGTTTGGGGTTTGCTTCTATTACTCTTTGAGTCACTATGTAGCCTAGGAATTCACCTGATGCGACCCCAAAAGTGCACTTTGAAGGGTTGAGTTTCATCCCATATTTGTTTAGTAAGGTGAAATATTCCCCCAGCTGACCTATGTGATCTTCCGCTTTCAGAGATTTGACCAGCATGTCATCGATGTAGACTTCCATCGTTTTTCCCAGGAGGTTGGCGAACATTTTGTTCATAAGTCTTTGATAGGTTGCACCCGCGTTTTTGAGGCCAAATGGCATCACCTTATAGCAGTACGTTCCTCGTTATGTTATGAAGGATGTTTTTTCTTGGTCCTCAGGGTTCATTTGTATTTGATTATATCCTGAGAATGCGTCCATAAAGCTGAGGAGCTCGTGTCCTGCGGTAGCTTCCACCAGCTAGTCAATGTGAGGTAGTGGGAAGCTATCCTTAGGACATGCTTTGTTTAGATCCGTAAAATCTACGCATACTCGCCAGGTGCCATTTTTCTTTTTTACTACAACCGGATTTGCTAGCCAATCAGAATATTTTACTTCTTTGATGAATCCAACATCTAGCAACCTCGTGACCTCATTGTTGACAGCCTCGGTCTTATCAGGTACGAATTTTCGACGCTTTTGGCGTACTGGTTTGTGGTTTGGATCCACGTTGAGCTCATGTGAAATGATGTTTAGATCGATTCCGGGCATGTCAGCTATTGTCCATGCGAATGAAACGGAATTTTCTTTGAGGAATGTTATTAATTGTTCTTTTTGGGATCTGCTGAGCTCGGACCCAATAATTAGGATGAGACTCGTTGACCACGGTTTTCTCAGTAAAGTCTTTGCGGGGTCCGATGGAGCCTGGGCCACTTTTCGTTTTGGCTAGGCTGTATGTTAGCTCATCTTTTCGTTGCAGTTGGTATATAGCGCTTTCCTTTGCGATCTGAAAACCTGCCATGTAGCACATTCTGGATTCCTTTTGACTTCCCATAATTATTGTGATCCCATTTTGGGCGGGAAATTTTATGCATTGATGGTAAGTCGAGGACACAGCTCTCATCGAATGTATCCAGGTCCTTCCCAGGATGGCATTGAATGGAGCTGGCCTGTCTATCACCGTGAATTCAACCATTCTTCTTACTCCGGCTGCTATTACCAGGAGTTTTATTGTTCCAAGAGATAGAGTGGTTTCCCCGGAAAAGCCGGTTAACACCATCTTATTTTCTTCGATTTCGTGATCTGGTATATTCATTTCCCTATGACGCTTAGGAGGATGAGTTCTACAGAGCTCCCCGTGTCTACGAGCATCTTAGTGAGCTCATATTCACCCACTTCTAGCATGATGAGGAGAGCATCGTCATGTGGAGAATCTAGTTCAAAGGCCTCGCTTTCCCAGAACGAAATTTGTGTGTTAGGTCCCTTGAATGGGGTTCTATCACGTGTATCGGTGTTTACCCTTCGCTGATGTTTCTTGATTGAGTTTACGGAGTTGCGACATAGCCGGGATCCTCAATGGATAAAGTTAATTCTTTTCTTCGTGCTGGGAGGAGGCAGGTATGTTTCCCTGTCTTTGGGGGGATCTCGCCTCGTTGCATCCTCGGATGAACGTTCTCGCTTACGGTCATCCTCGAATGGGCGATCCCGCCTTTCATCGTTTCTCGCTGGGTAATAGTTCTTCCTCGGAGGAGGTTTTTCCAGCTCAATTTTTCCCAGCTCTCCCGCTGCGAATTTAGCAGCGAGCTGCTTCTTCACCTCATGGCATTCCTCCATGAAATGTCCCTTGATCTTGTGGAAATCGCACCACTTGATGGGATCGTAAAGCTTGAATTTATTACGAGGTGGGCTTCCCACTGAGTATGAGTGTATCCCCTAGCTTTGTTTTTGATCTTGGGACTCCTTTCTCCCGGATTTTTTAGATCCTTGAGAGTTGTTTGTCTGAGATTGCTTAACCGAGGTTACGGGTGCATGCTGCCTTGGCTGAGCTGTACTCGCTTCTTCGAGGATAATCCAGCGCGATGTAATGCGTCGTCTAGCGATACGGGCTCCCGAACTGTAAGCTCCTCAAAGAAATTTGAAGTTTTTAACAATCCGTTTTGGAGGGCTTTCAGGGCCGTTGGATTATGCAGATCAGCGATTTTTGCTTTGATGGCTTTGAAGCTGTCAAAATACGTCTGCAGTGAGTCGCCAGGCTTTTGAGTGAGTACCCACAGATTGGCCTCTGAGGTCTCGATCTGGATAAATACCGAATATTTCTTCAAGAATGCAGCTTGAAGTTGGGTGAAGTTGTCAATCGAGTTCGGCTTCAGGGAGGTGAACCATTCCAGGGCCGAATCTGTTAGATTTTCGGTGAAGAAGCGGCAGCGCGCTGACTCGAGGTCACCCTCGGGTAGTCGAATCCTTGAGAAGGCAAATTTGAAACTTCTCATGAATGCCTTGGGGTCGGTTTCTCCGTTATACCTAGGAAATCGGATATTCCCGACATCGCCGAGCTGAGGGCTCGCGATTCGTGAAGTGAATGAGGTCTGATTGATTTCATCAATCACCCTATCTATCTCAGGTGCTGAGCTTAGAGCAGCGTGGATCTGCGATCTCATCCGCTGCAGCTCGGCGTTCGTTTCTTTGCAATATTTCTTGATTGACTCGAACCCATGTGAGCTGCCGGGTCCCAAGTGGTTTTCGTTATTGCTCGGGAAGCGGAGTAGGGATTCTCCGGCAGATTGGACCTCGTTTATGTTCCCAGAGCGGGCCTGATCGGTTAGTAGATCCTAGGTCGGGTCTACTCCTGGTAAGGTCGCTATTGGCGTAACCTCTCCTTCCGCAGCCTGGATCGTGGAGGGAGTGAATATGGGATCCGATATCATCGAGCTGAACCGCGAGGCGGTGGCTGAGCCGACCATCCTGCTGGTTGAGGCGTTGATATCGGAAAAGTTTAGTCTTGTCACCGGTGGAGGTGGGAATGGCAATCCTCCCTGTCCAGGGGCAAGAAGGGATTGTCCCCAAGGTGGGAGAGCGAGCCTCCCAGAGGTGCCTGCCCGATTTACTCTTTCGAGGTCGTCCTGGCGTGCTGCCATTGAGCGATTCTGCTCTATGAGGCACAATATTAGGTTCCGGATCTCAGCTATTTGATCTGGAGCCGATTGGTTCAAGGCTGTAGGTCCCGGGGGGACGACAATGTCGTTGATCCCGGTCGAGATGCTTGCTCCCGAGGTGGTAATGGGAACACTTGTTGTTCTGTCCAGGTCTGCTGAAATGATGTCGGCGGATTGGGTCAGAGGAATGGAGGTGTTTATGACTCCAGATGATGTAGAAACCGCCGCACTTGTTGTATCTGCCATCGTCTTCTTTTGAGTGGTTAGTTTCGTAGGTTACAAAGAGTAAGTTGTTTTGCTCTTCCCCACGGACGGCGCCAAATTGTGAGAGCAGAATCTCACAACCTCAATCCTTGGCCTTTTTCAGGCTGAATGTTCTTGAGAAATAACAAATAATTGCGTAGATGAGTTTGAGAAAGAAAGCGTGTATTATTATTATTATGCCAAGAATTCGGTCACTTTTACAATCACCTTCCTCTTTGATTTATACAAGTTTTTAAAAATACAAAACGTTTCAATCTCCTTCAAAGCGCGGAATTGAATTTTTGATCTTCGAGTAAATGCCCAGCTTGATACGGGGGAGAACGCATTTAATGTATTTTACTTGTTTGTCATGAGCTCATTTTCCCAACGATCTCCCCCTTTCCTACATTCTCGGCTTCTTCCCAGATCGCGACCTTGCTTTACGAGGCCAAGTTGTGAACCGGGCTTAATTTCAGGCCTGTTAAATCGAGTTGAACTTTAGGTGTGGAATTTGGGCCCAACAAACATGACCTTCGATTCTGAGCAAAGGCACTTTAGAAAAAATTATTGATCCTTCCGAAATAGCATACACTTCAACGTCAGAACAATCAAATCCTCAAAGATAATTGCAGAAAGCTTCCTGATTCGAGTTAGCAAAACCGATTGTGAAAAAAAAATTGATTCTTTAGAAAACATCAACTCCTTAGATTTTTCGGCAACAACCCCATGCCTTGCTGCATATATAGCAACCAAAGATGCGTAATTGATGAGATTGAGAAAATGAGTTTTCAACAATTGCACAATCTGAGTAAGCACAAAAAATCAGAAATTGATGAAACCTTATCACTCCAATTCTTCAAAGGAAAATGAGAGTAAAGATAAATACACTCAAGGCAACATGACATTCGATTATGAGCAAAGGTACTTTAGAAAAAACTATTGATCCATCTGAAATAGCATACACTTCAACGTCAGAACAATCAAGTCTTCAAAGATAATCGCAGAAAGTAACCTGATTCGAGTTTGTAAAACTGATTGTGAAAAAAATGGATTCTTTAGAAATCATCAACTCCTTAGATTTTCCGGCAACAAACCGATGCATTGCTGCATTTATAGCAACCAAAGATGCGTAATTGATGAGATTGAGAAAAATGAGTTTCCAACAATTCCACAACCTAAATAAGCACAAGAAATTAGAAATTGATGAAACATGATCACTCCAATTCTTCAAAGGCAAATGAGAGTAAAGATGAATAAACTCACAGCAACATGACCTTCGATTATGAGCAAAGGAACTTTTGGAAAAACTACTGATCCTTCCGAAATAGCATACACTTCAACGTCAGAACAATCAAGTCCTCAAAGATAATCGCAAAAAGTAACCTGATTCGAGTTTGCAAAACCGATTGTGAAAAAAATGGATTCTTTAGAAAACATCAACTCCCTAGAGTTTCTGGCAACTAACAGATGCCTTGCTGCATTTATGGCAACCAAAGAGGCGTAATTGATGAGATTGAGAAAAATGAGTTTCCAACAATTCCACAACCTAAATAAGCACAAGAAATTAGAAATTGATGAAACATGATCACTCCAATTCTTCAAAGGCAAATGAGAGTAAAGATGAATAAACTCACAGCAACATGACCTTCGATTATGAGCAAAGGAACTTTTGGAAAAACTACTGATCCTTCCGAAATAGCATACACTTCAACGTCAGAACAATCAAGTCCTCAAAGATAATCGCAAAAAGTAACCTGATTCGAGTTTGCAAAACCGATTGTGAAAAAAATGGATTCTTTAGAAAACATCAACTCCCTAGAGTTTCTGGCAACTAACAGATGCCTTGCTGCATTTATGGCAACCAAAGAGGCGTAATTGATGAGATTGAGAAAATGAGTTTCCAACAATTGCGCAACCTGAGTAAACACTAGAAATCAAAAATTTATGAAACCTTATCACTCCAATTCTTCAAAGGCAAATGAGAGTAAAGATGAATAAACTCACCGCAACAAGACATTTGACTCTGAGCAAAGTCACTTTAGATAAAACTATTGATCCTTCTGAAATAGCATACATTTCAACGTCAAAACAATCAAGTCCTCAATTATAATCGCAGAAAGTAACCTGATTAGAGTTTGCAAAACCGATTGTGAAAAAAATGGATTCTTTAAAAACATCAACTCCTTAGATGTTCCGGCAACAAACCGATTCCTTGCTGCATTTGTTGCAAACAAAGATGTGTAATTGATGAGATTGAGTTTCCAACAATTGCACAACCTGAGTAAGCACAAGAAATCAGAAATTGATGAAACCTGATCACTCCAATTCTTCAAAGGAAAATGAGAGTAAAGATGAATAAACTCACAGCAACATGACCTTGGATTATGAGCAATGGCACTTTAGAAAAAACTATTGATCATTCCGATATAGCATACACTTCAATGTCAGAACAATCAAGTCCTCAATGATAATCGCAGAAAGTAATCTGATTAGAGTTTACAAAACCGATTGGGAGATAAATAGATTTTTTTAAAAACATCAACTCCTTAGATTTTCCGGCAATAAACTGATGCCTTGCTGCATTTATAACAACCAAAGATGTGTAATTGATGAGATTGAGAAAATGAGTTTTCAACAATTGAACAATCTGAGTAGGCACAAAAAAT
This sequence comes from Eutrema japonicum, assembly GCA_030161315.1. Taxonomy (NCBI): domain Eukaryota; kingdom Viridiplantae; phylum Streptophyta; class Magnoliopsida; order Brassicales; family Brassicaceae; genus Eutrema; species Eutrema japonicum. The sequence continues at coordinate 53,151,639 of BSQW01000011.1, forward strand.
CAGAAATTGATGAAACCTTATCACTCCAATTCTTCCAAGGCAAATGAGAGTAAAGATAAATACACTCAAGGCAACATGATATTGGATTCTGAGCAAAGGCACTTTAGAAAAAACTATTGATCCATCTGAAATAGCATACACTTCAACGTCAGAACAATCAAGTCTTCAAAGATAATCGCAGAAAGTAACCTGATTCGAGTTTGTAAAACTGATTGTGAAAAAAATGGATTCTTTAGAAATCATCAACTCCTTAGATTTTCCGGCAACAAACCGATGCATTGCTGCATTTATAGCAACCAAAGATGCATAATTGATGAGATTGAGAAAAATGAGTTTCCAACAATTGCACAACCTGAATAAGCACAAGAAATTAGAAATTGATGAAACATGATCACTCCAATTCTTCAAAGGCAAATGAGAGTAAAGATGAATAAACTCACAGCAACATGACATTCGATTATGAGCAAAGGAACTTTTGGAAAAACTATTGATCCTTCCGAAATAGCATACACTTCAACGTCAGAACAATCAAGTCCTCAAAGATAATAGCAGAAAGTAACCTGATTCGAGTTTGCAAAACCGATTGTGAAAAAAATGGATTCTTTAGAAAACATCAACTCCCTAGAGTTTCCGGCAACTAACAGATGCCTTGCTGCATTTATGGCAACCAAAGAGGCGTAATTGATGAGATTGAGACAATGAGTTTCCAACAATTGCGCAACCTGAGTAAGAACTAGAAATCAAAAATTGATGAAACCTTATCACTCCAATTCTTCAAAGGCAAATGAGAGTAAAGATGAATAAACTCACCGCAACAAGACATTTGACTCTGAGCAAAGTCACTTTAGATAAAACTATTGATCCTTCTGAAATATCATACATTTCAACGTCAAAACAATCAAGTCCTCAATTATAATCGCAGAAAGTAACCTGATTCGAGTTTGCAAAACCGATTGTGAAAAAATGGATTCTTTAAAAACATCAACTACTTAGATGTTCCGGCAACAAACCGATTCCTTGCTGCATTTGTTGCAAACAAAGATGTGTAATTGATGAGATTGAGTTTCCAACAATTGCACAACCTGAGTAAGCACAATAAATCAAAAATTGATGAAACCTGATCACACCAATTCTTCAAAGGCAAATGAGAGTAAAGATGAATAAACTCAAGGCAGCATGACATTGGATTATGAGCAAATGCACTTTTGGAAAAAACATTGATCCTTCCGAAATAGCATACACTTTAACGTCAGAACAATCAAGTCATCAAAGATAAATGCAGAAAGTAACCTAATTCGAGTTTGCAAAACCGATTGTGAATAAAATGGATTCTTTAGAAAACATCAACTCCTTAGATTTTCCGGCAACAAACTGATGCCTTGCTGCATTTATAGCAACCAAAGATGCTTAATTGATGAGATTGAGATAAGGAGTTTCCAACAATTGCACAACCTGAGTAAGCACAAGAAATCAAAAATTGATGAAACATGATCACTCCAATTCTTCAAAGGAAAATGAGAGTAAAGATGAATAAACTCAAGGCAACATGACATTGGATTATGAGCAAAGGCACGTTAGGAAAAAATATTGATCCTTCCGAAATTGCATACACTTTAACGTCAGAACAATCAAGTCATCAAAGATAAACGCAGAAAGTAACCTAATTCGAGTTTGCAAAACCGATTGTGAATAAAATGAATTCTTTAGAAAACATCAACTCCTTAGATTTTCCGGCAACAAACTGATGCCTTGCTGCATTTATAGCAACCAAAGATGCTTAATTGATGAGATTGAGATAAGGAGTTTCCAACAATTGCACAACCTGAGTAAGCACAAGAAATCAAAAATTGATGAAACATGATCACTCCAATTCTTCAAAGGAAAATGAGAGTAAAGATGAATAAACTCAAGGCAACATGACATTGGATTATGAGCAAAGGCACGTTAGGAAAAAATATTGATCCTTCCGAAATTGCATACACTTTAACGTCAGAACAATCAAGTCATCAAAGATAAACGCAGAAAGTAACCTAATTCGAGTTTGCAAAACCGATTGTGAACAAAATGGATTCTTTAGAAAACTGCAACTCCTTAGATTTTCCGGCAACAAACCGATGCCTTGCTACATTTATAGCAACCAAATATGCGTAATTGATGAGATTGAGAAAATGAGTTTTCAACAATTGCACAGCCTGAATAAGCACAAGAAATCAGAAATTGATGAAACCTGATCACTTCAATTCTTCAAAGGCAAATGATAGTAAAGATAAATACACTCAAGGCAACATGACATTGGATTATGAGCAAAGGCACTTTAGAAAAAAACTATTGATCCTTATGAAATAGCATACACTTCAACGTCAGAACAATCAAGTTTTCAAAGATAATCGCAGAAAATAACCTGATTCGAGTATGCAAAACCGATTGTGAAAAAAATGGATTCTTTAGAAAACATCAACTCCTTAGATGTTCTAGCAACAAACCGATTCCTTGCTTCATTTGTTGCAAACAGAAATGTGTAATTGATGAGATTGAGAAAATGAGTTTCTAACAATTGCACAACCTGAGTAAGCACAAGAAATCGGAAATTGATGAAACCTGATCACTCCAATTCTTCAAAGGCAAATGAGAGTAAAGATGAATAAACTCACAGCAACATGACCTTGGATTATTAGCAAAAGCACTTTAGAAAAAACTATTGATCCTTCCGATATAGCATACACTTCAACGTCAGAACAATCAAGTCCTCAATGGTAATCGCAGAAAGTAATCTGATTAGAGTTTACAAAACCGAGTGTGAAATCAATGGATTTTTTTAAAAACATCAACTCCTTAGATTTTCCGGCAACAAACTGATGCCTTGCTGCATTTATAGCAACCAAAGATGCTTAATTGATGATATTGAGATAAGGAGTTTCCAACAATTGCACAACCTGAGTAAGCACAAGAAATCAAAAATTGATGAAACATGATCACTCCACTTCTTCAAAGGCAAATGAGAGTAAAGATGAATAAACTCAAGGCAATATGACATTGGATTCTGAGCAAATGCACTTTAGGAAAAATTACTGATCATTTCGAAATAGCATACACTTTAACGTCAAAACAATCAAGTCATCAAAGATAATTGCAGAACGTAACCTGATTCAAGTTTGCAAAACCGATTGTGAAAAAAATGGATTCTTTAGAAAACATCAACTCCTTAGATTTTTCGGCAACAAACCGATTCCTTGTTGCATTTATAGCAACCAAAGATGCGTAATTGATGAGATTGAGAAAATGAGTTTTCAACAATTGCACAACCTGAGTAAGCACAAGAAATCAGAAATTGATGAAACCTGATCACTCCAATTCTTCAAAGGCAAATGAGAGTAAAGATAAATACACTCAAGGCAACATGACATTGGATTCTGAGCAAAGGCACTTGAGAAAAAAACTATTGATCCTTCCGAAATAGCATACACTTTAACGTCAGAACAATCAAGTCTTCAAAGATAATCGCAGAAAGTAACCTGATTCGAGTTTGCAAAAGCGATTGTGAAAAAAATGGATTCTGTAGAAAACATCAACTCCTTAGATTTTCCGACAACAAACCAATGCCTTGCTGCATTTATAGCAACCAAAGATGTGTAATTGATGAGATTGAGAAAAGGAGTTTCCAACAATTGCACAACCTTAGTAAGCACAAAAAATCAGAAATTGATGAAACATAATCACTCCAATTCTTCAAAGGCAAATGAGAGTAAAGATGAATAAACTCAAAGCAACATGACCTTTGATTCTGAGCAAAGGCAATTTAGAAAAAACTATTGATCCTTCCGAAATAGCATACACTTCAACGTCAGAACAATTAAGTCCTCAAAGATAATCGCAGAAAGTAATCTGATTCGAGTTTGCAAAACCGATTGTGAAAAAATGGATTCTTTAAAAAACATCAACTCCTTAGATTTTCCAGCTACAAACCGATGCTTTGCTGCATTTATATCAACCAAATATGCGTAATTGATGAGATTGAGAAAATTGAGTTTCCAACAATTGCACAACCGGAGTAAGCACAAGAAATCAGAAAGTGATGAAACCTTCAATTCTTCAAAGGCAAATGAGAGTAAAGATTAATAAACTCACAGCAACATGACATTGGATTCTGAGCAAAGGCACTTTAGAAAAAACTATTGATCCATCTGAAATAGCATACACTTCAACGTCAGAACAATCAAGTCTTCAAAGATAATCGCAGAAAGTAACCTAATTCGAGTTTGTAAAACCGATTGTGAAAAAAATGGATTCTTTAGAAAACATCAACTCCTAAGATTTTCCGGCAACAAACCGATGTCTTGCTGCATTTATAGCAACCAAAGATGCGTAATTGATGAGATTGAGAAAAAGAAGTTTCTAACAATTGCACAACCTGAGTAAGCACAAGAAATCAGAAATTGATGAAACATTATTACTTCAATTCTTCAAAGGAAAATGAGAGTAAAGATGAATAAACTCACAGCAACATGACCTTGGATTATGAGCAAAGGCACTTAAGAAAATCTATTGATCCTTCCGAAATAGCATACACTTCAACATCTGAACAATTAAGTGTTCAAAGATAATCGCATAAAGTAATCTGATTCGAGTTTGCAAAACCGATTGTGAAAAAATGGATTCTTTAGAAAACATCAACTCCTTAGATTTTCCGGCAACAAACCGATGCCTTGCTGCATTTATAGCAACCAAAGATGTGTAATTGATGATATTGAGAAAATGAGTTTCCAACAATTGCACAACCTGAGTAAGCCCAAGAAATCAGAAATTGATGAAATATGATCACTCCAATTCTTCAAAGGCAAATGAGAGTAAAGATGAATAAACTCACAACAACATGATCTTGGATTATGAGCAAATGCACTTTAGAAAAAACTATTGATCCTTCCAAAATAGCATACACTTCAACGTCAGAACAATCAAGTCCTCAAAGATAATCACAGAAAGTAATCTGATTCGAGTTTACAAAATAGATTGTGAAAAAAATGGATTCTTTAGAAAACATCAACTCCTTAGATTTTTCGACAACAAACTGATGCCTTGCTGCCTTTATAGCAACCAAAGATGCGTAATTGATGAGATTGAGAAAATGAGTTTCCAACAATTGCACAACCTGAGTAATCACAAAAAATCGGAAAATGATGAAACTTGATCACTCCAATTCTTCAAAAGCAAATGAGAGTAAAGATGAATAAACTCATATCAACATGACCTTCGATTATGAGCAAAGACATTTTAGAAAAAACTATTGATCCTTCCGAAATAGCTTACTATTCAACGTTAGAACAATCAAGTCCTCAAAGATAATCGAAGAAAGTAATATGATTCGAGTTTGCAAAACCGATTGTGAAAAAAATAGAATTTTTAGAAAACATCAACACCTTAGATTTTAGAAAACATCAACTTTGGTTCAACTTCTTAGATTTTCCGGCGACAAACCGATGCCTTGTTGCAGTAGATATTCGGTCATTTCATAATTTTGTAAACGTAACATTTTAAAAAGAATTTTGTCTTTCTGCTGTAGATATTTAAGTTAATTCAACATTTTATTTCTGATCTGTAACACTACGTTGCATATAATCATGAAATCATGAGAAAACAGTTAAAAAGAATGGATTTAACAAAATAAATAATATTAATGGATTGACTAAAATATCTCATTTTTTTTTCTTTTCTACTTAAATGAAAGCTCAAGAAAGAGAGAGGAAACCCAAAATCCACCAAATCTTTTCGCTGTCGTTTCGTCTTTTTCCTTGACTTTGGAAAGTGTTCACTGACGAATCGAATTGTTATCTCCTTTTCGTTGTGGCTCTTCTCATGATCATACTACACGGATTATTTGGTCCAAGCCATTTTGATGTGAGTTTGATCTCGACCCAATTCATGGAATCTTCTCAGAAAGCAACCCAAATTTGGCTTCTGCAATTCTTGTTAGGATACTATGTATAGCCAAAACCCCGATTTTAGACAGAGAAAGGAGAAAATCGATTCTGAGACTGGAATCGGCGGAGAAAAACCGACTGCGGCTGGAGGAAAATGGCTTATCCTTTTGGTTTTGCCGGAGAAATTCAAATAGATATATACCGGACTACAATCTTGGGTTTTAAACCGGAGATTTAGTTTTCGCATGAACTCAAAATTTAGGCCTCGGCGTTCGGGTTTGGGTCGGGTATTTCGGATTTTCGGATTTAAAGGCTTAAGTCCCATTCGAGTATTTATAATTTCTGGGTCGGTTTGGTTCGGGTTCTCTCGGGTTTAGATCGGGTTAGGTTTACCCGAAATACCCAAAAATACTTGAAAGTACTCGAAAAATTCGGAAAAAAAAACTACCCAAAAGTACTCAAACTAACCGAAAGTACTCGAAAGTATTCAAATTACTTGAAAACCCCAATAAAAAGACTATACAATCTACCCAAAAGTATCCGAAAGTATTTAAAATATCCAGAAAACCCAAAAAATGAAGAGAACCGGCAAGGCTAGGTAAAAAGGGGTTAATGGGTTTAGTTAGCTTCGAGTTTGTTTGGGTACTAGTTCGGGTTTCGGTTCGGATCGGATATTACCCGAAAAGACACTAAACCCCATTAAAGTATTTCTCTAGTTCGGATCAAGTTCAAGCCGAGTTTTTTTGGTCAAGTTCGGGTTCAGATATCGGATACGATTAAAACGTCCAATCCTAAGATTCTCATACATACGTACATACACTTTATTATTTCAAAAAAAAACGATAAAAACAAATAGAATAAAATCAAATCAAATCTAAAATATATTTCACTCCAGTTTCTGTATAATTAATGATCTCATAATTAATAACGGATGTGAGAGAGAGACTGGGTTAAACGCGTTTTTTTTTTACCTTTGGGGTAAAGAAAAGAAATCTATAAATATATCAATCACACAGTTTCTCCCTCAATTTCATTATTTTTCATCTTCGTCTTCTTGGTGCTTACTTCTTGCTCTGCGAAAACCAGAGCGTGTTTCGGAAATCAACAAGAAAATCACCATGCAATCATCTCCTTCTTCCTCTTGTTCCCATTCGCTTTCTTCTTCTTCTTCAAGTTCACTCGCTGCAATATATTTGAGCAGGAGGCTCGAGACCATCTTCAAGAAAGCTTACGAGCTTTCCACTCTCTGTGATGTCGAAGCCTGCGTCATCTATTACGGACCAGACGGAGAATTGAAGACATGGCCTGAGGATAGAGAGAAAGTGAAAGACATTGCTCTGAGGTATATCAAATTAGACGAAGCCAAGAGACGCAACAAAAGCGTCGATCTTTATGGGTTCCTCGAGAAGAACAAGAAGAAGATGACGAATGTGCAGAAGAAGACTAAGACGAATGTGAAAGGATTAAAGTATCCAATCTCTGATCACTACTCTCGCGACCAAATCTCCCAACTGATTCAGTCCTTGGATCTAAATTACTCTAAGTTGCAAGAAAGGCGAAGTTTTCTCGAGGCACAGAAACATCAAGATCATAAGGGTTTAACACCATCCTCGCTGAAACATCAAGATCATCATCAGACACAATCCTTGAACCCTAGCAAGTTCTCGCTAGTTATGTATAACCATGAAGATGCTACTCTCTCTCTCTTCCCACTCTCTGCATCAAACTTCAATCAGTTGACCAATTACTCAGCAGTTCAAGAATCTGGGTTGGAGATTCAAGATTGTGATCAACAGGAACACCTTTCCACGTCCTTGCGTCTCTGATACGATCGTTGATTAAGAAGATGGGCCAATTTAGAAGCAATTCCAGGATGAAGTAGCTGACCCAGAGAGATTGAAGCTGTTTATGCGTCTTGATTTCTTGCTATGTTTTTTATTTTGAATATATGGATTTAGCTGCAAAACAGATGCATTTTTGTAGAGATTTTGTTTTGAGTTTTGAAGTTTGAACTTTTTTCTCGGTTTAGAGCATTATTCATACATGTATGCACAGCCATATCCCATATATAGCTTTAACGAATCCTTATAAAACTTCAATGAAACAAATTATCTAAAAACATTGAATAAAAAAGTTTGTGTGTTCAGTGACAACTCACAAGACTATTTCAATTGCTATGAATTAGCAGATTCCACCTGCAAAGTCAAATCCTTTACTCCTGCATCTTCTAACAAACGTGAGACTTGCAACTTAGTATCTGTCTTGTCTAAATCAGCTGATACAAGGAGATGGAGAGTCGCCACGACGTCTGAGTTTGTGAAGCTCCATACATGTAGTCTCTGGATACTGCAAACCCCTTTAATCTTAAGGATGCTCTTCATGGCTTCTTTCAGGTCGTGCTCGTGAGCCTTGGGGACTCTCTGCAGTAGGATCTCTGCAGAGTTTCTGAGCAACGGAATGACTGAGGCGATGATGAGGATGGAGATGAAAATTGAGCTGGCTGGATCTGCAACTAACCAGCCCTTGTATTTGATCAAGAGTGTCGATATTACAACTCCAACGCTCCCCATTGTGTCTGCTAAGACATGAAGGAAGATTCCTTCCATGTTATGGTCAATGTGGCGATGCTCCTTGTTTTCGCTTTTTCCGGGTTTGAGATCAGAATGATGATGATGGTCATGGTTTTGGCCGTGGCTGTGGTTGCCTTCATGATGCTCCTCATTACTATGGTTATGAGAATGATGATGGTGGTTATGGTCGTGGTTATGGTTGCATTCATGATGCTCTTCATGTTTATGGTTATGGGAATGATCATGATGATGATGCTCCTCATGTTTATGGCTATGGGACTGGTGCGAGTGAGAATGTGTGCAACCGGATCCACCATGAGCATGATGATGCTCCTCATGGAAAAAGATCAACCCGACAACATTCACGAGAAGCCCTCCAACCGAAACAACCAAAAGACTACTCGTAGAGATCTCCTGAGGATCCAAGATTCTTTCAATTGACTCGAGCACAATCAGAGCTCCAACAAGAACGAGAAACACCGCATTAACATAACCAGAAAGCACCTCAAATCTACCTCGGCCATAGTTGAACTGATGGTTTGCAGGAAGACGGGAGATATAAGACGCATAAAGCCCAATTGCCAGAGCGGCACAATCAAACAACATATGACAAGCGTCAGAGATCAATCCAAGACTATTGCTCATGAATCCAGCCACAAACTCTACAACCATATACGCGGTGTTGATCAAAAGAAACAACGCAATCTTTCTGGACTTCTTCTCGCTCAAAATGTGACGGATAGGCTTCATAAACATGGTGGAAAACGACTCAGGTGATTCCATCCCAATCTCTTGATAATCTGAATACACAGAACCCAATTCTCTAACAGCAACATAAAGCAACAAACCACACAACAACAATCCCCAAAGAGAAAGCTCAGGGAAGTAGAAGAGCTCCAATACTATGGTGCATAGAAACGTAACCAGAAACTCCCTCTCTGAGTCTTTCTTGGAGCTCGAAAACTTATCTTCGTTGTAATTCTCACTCAACAGTACTCCAAATACAACAGTGTTAGCTAAAGGCCAACCCAAGTTTCCAACTGAGACACCAACTTCATCACTTCCAGAGAAGAGGAAACTCCAAATAGCAAGTGGGAACAACAATACTGTGGTTAGAAACAAGGACATCAATCGAACTCGTTTCTGATCAAGTTGCTTGATTTCAACCCAATTCATGGAAACTTTCTCATAGCAACCCAAAAACCCAGATAGAAATGGAAGCAACATAGGCCAAATCCTCAAGCAATTCTCTTTAGGGTATATCCAAAAACCCCAATTTTCGACAGAGGACGAAGAGAAAGGGAAACAATCGACACGATCCCAGCTGATCGATAGCAACAACAACCCAGCAAACAAGATGCAAAACCCACGAACCTTAGATGATCCAGTTCCACCATTATCGCCGGAAAATCGATTCCGAGACTCCGATAAAACTCTGGCGGAGACTGTACCGGAGAGCTCGGCTAAGATCATAGCAGCTGCGCCGCAATAACGGAGAGCCTGGAAACGGAGGAGGAAAACAACGGCTAGAAAAAACGATTTAGCGAGTATGAGCTTGAATTGAGACGAGGAGAGAGATGAAATCGAGAAAACAGCACGGTTCTGCCGGAGAAATGGGTCTTTTTTGGACGGAGAAAACGCAGAGAAGAGAGTGAAAGCAAGAGAGAAGACAAAAGAGAGGAGAGAGACAAGGAATGAAAAAGGGAACAGAGAGAATGAAGGAGAAGAACGAAGAAAAGGTAAGAGAGAGTAGAGAGATCGCAGAGAGAAGAGGATGAGTAAGAGAAAGGAGATTGAAGATTTAGTGGTTCCATGGATCGATCTGAGACGGGTTTTGGAAGGGGTTGGAGTCGGAGTGTAAGGGAAAGAAGGATAAGCTCTTCCGATTGTTGCGGTTGTTCGTGGAGGCACTGAAAGACGATTGGGTCGATGCTGTTGATGTTGATGATGATGATGATCCGCCATTGTTGAAGCGGAAGCTTGACTCTTCTGCTGAGTCGCCGGGAGAATTTGTGAAAAATATATTTTGTGATTCGGTGGGTGTGGGTCTAACCCAAAAATTAATCCGTTTGGTTAAAGTTAACCGAGTTAAACCGGAACCAAATTAAGAATTAACCTAAAACCAAAAACCAATTTCGAAATGAGAGATGATTTCAACCACACTAACACACTGATCTCATACAATCAGCATTATTCAAAACAGTCCGTAAGTTGAATCGCGATATGACCCTGCTCGTTCGACTCCACCGGTTGTTCCAACGACTCGGTTTAGGTCGGCTCGATAAGTCTGTGTTCAATGGCTATACTCAAATGGTTCCAAGGCCGGGTCATAGAGATTGTGTGATTCCTGCAAAAGAAGAGCGACTACTTTTCTTTCTTTTTTTTGGATTATTCCTTGGCTTGTTTTGCTTCTCTTACAACTTAAATTAAAGTTTTTTTTTTTTGATAATATGTGAAAACACGGAACGTTTCCTTACAATGTTTGGCATAGCAACTAGCTTAATTTAGGCCCCAAAAAAACAGATGAGACAGTTAACCTAAATCTAAAACTAATACAAAGACGTACTAGTCGTATGTAAACCAAGTCGTATTAAACTAAAGTTTGTTAATACAGGAGAGGTTTTTCTACTGTGGTTTTGGTGTAAGTAGGGCTGTCAATTTGAGTTATTATCTGCGGGTTCTGTCCCGTTTAATCCGTCGCGGGTAGAGAAATTTTAAATTGCAAAAAAACGAAGTGGTGCTGGTCGAGTGTTTTAATATGCGGAGCGGGTGCGGATCGAATTTTTTTCCCGCAGGTCCTGCGGGTTACCCGCAATTTTTTTAAAAAATTAAAAAATAATATTTATTTACTAAATACTATTAAAATGAAGTAATATTTTGTAATATATAAAAATTAATTAATTATTTTTTTTCAGAAAATTGTGATTTTATGTTTTTCATATGAAATTTATTTTATTAAATATATTTTTTTACTAAAAAAACATTATAAATTTTTTATTATTATTTAAATATTTGCGGATTAGTCGCGGGTATCCGTGAATTTAAGCAGGGCGGATACGGGTCAAAAAAATTGTGTTAATGAATTTGACGGGCGGGTCGAATGTTGGAACGTGTTTGAGCACGTCTCCTACAAATCAATTTGTATCGGGGATGTTCGGGGATTTTTCTGTTAAGATAGAGCCGGTTGCGTTCCGGTCGGCAAATGAGGAGGAAGAGCTGATTTATAGCTGTGCCCGGAGGGCTGCCTACGTACCCCGGATTGGGGATCAAGCCATTCGTAGTTCGTTGCTGAGGCAGGTAGGAGAGAACTGGAGAGCTGAGAGCTAGTCAGGTCGACTGTCAGGTCGGGTCGTCGATCGGGTCGCCAAGTCGACCGTCAAGTCGGGTCGTCGGGAGAGCTGGGAGCTCATCAGAGCTGCGGAGAGCTGCGGAGAGCTGGGGGAGCTGCAGAGAGCGGAGAGCTGGGAGAGCTGTGAGAGCTGGGAGAGCTGCAGAGAGCGGAGAGCTGGGAGAGCTGCAGAGAGCGGAGAGCTGGGAGAGCTGGGAGAGCTGGGAGAGCTGGGAGAGCTGCAGAGAGCTGGGAGAGTTGCACCGAGCTGGGAGAGCTGGGGAGAGCTGGGAGAGCTGCACCGAGTTGGGAGAGCTGCTGAGAGCTGGGAGAGCTGCACCGAGCTGGGAGAGCTAGGGAGAGCTGCAGAGAGCTGCACCGAGCTGGGAGAGCTGCAGAGAGCTGGGAGAGCTGCACCGAGCTAGGAGAGCTGCATAGAGCTGGGAGAGCTGCACCGAGCTGGGAGAGCTGCACCGAGCTGGGAGAGCTGGGGAGAGCTGCAGAGAGCTGGGAGAGCTTAGAGAGAGCTCCTTTTAGAGAGGGAAAGTTATTTAGAGAGAGAGAATGAGAGTTTTTTGTGTCCGGGATAATGAACTCCAAATGGGGTATTTATAGTGGGAGTTGAGCAGACAGCTCTCCGGTTTTTGGGGATGACCCGGCGTTGTGAACAGTACCCGGCATGTCGTGAACAGTGCCGGGCAGGTCGGGAACAGTAACCGGCAGGTTGTGAACAGTGCCGAGCAGGTTGGGAATAGTAACCGTCAGGTCGTGAACAGTACCGGCACGTCGTGAACAGTACCGAGCAGGTCAGGAATAGTAACCGGTAGGTTGTGAACAATACCCGGCATGTCGTGAACAGTGCCGAGCAGGTCAGGAACAGTAACCGGCAGATCGTGAACAGTGCCCAGCATGTCGGGAACAGTAAAAAGAAAAAGAAAAAGGGGTGTGCTCATCACCACACCTAAATCGAACTGGGTGGAAGACAAAAAAATTAACCCATGTGGGACGGGTTTGACTAGGTGTAAGTTTCTTGGTCGGTTATGATTCTTTAGCTGGTTTAAATTTCAAAATAGGTAACGTTTTTGTTTGTCCGGTTCTTTCAGTACCAATCTGTTTTCTCTAAACCGGTGAAATGTTGAGCAAACTGGAACAGAGACAAGGAATGTGTTATTTGTTATTGGGCTGGACGAGAAGACAAGCTATTAGGCCAAGATTCGCTAAGTGATTAATACACTTTGAGAGAGCCAATTTTATCTAGAATTGTGTGGTGGAGAAGCTTTTCATCGTCTTTGTATGGCCGAGAGACGGACGAACACGGCTCTACTCGTGATCGATATGCAGGTCTCTTCGTGTATATCTCTGTGTGTGTGTGTGTGTTTTCTTGGATTTTTTAGTATTGAATTTTCTGTCTTTGTGAGCAGAATGATTTCATAGGGGAAGGTTCTGTGCTGCAAATGAATGGCGGAAAATCTGTAGTTCCTAATGTTATTAGAGTCGTCGAACTCGCGAGGCAGCGTGGAATTCTCGTCATTTGGGTATTTCTCCATTATCTCTTGTCCGCATGCATTATGTTTTGCGAGTTCGTTGAGAAATTAGAAATAGGGTTTTTGTTTTTGATTGATGTCAGAATCTGAATGTGAGATCTCCAGTAGTAAGAATAGGTTCTTGCTTTAATATTTAAGCTTAAGGGTTTATTATGCTCACATTGCTACAAACTGATGAATCTTGATTTCAGTGTTGATTGGAAAATTGTTTTCGACGTTTGTTTTAAGGTTGTGCGAGAACATGATCCGCGAGGAAGAGATGTTGAACTATTCAGGCGTCACCTCTACAACTCTGAGAAAGTTGGACCGGCTGTTAAAGGAACCGTAGGTGCAGAACTGGTAGATGGATTGATCATCAGAGAAGAAGAAGACTATAAGATAGTGAAAACCCGTTTCAGCGCATTCTTTGGTACAAATCTTCATTCCTTCTTGCAAACTTCCGGGGTTACCAAGTTAGTCATTGCTGGTGAGTATGTTTGTGCTTTTTTTATGTGAAACATTTCTTATGTTTTCTATACAAATCTCCCAGTTATTTCATTAACTATTTCAGGTGTTCAAACGCCAAATTGTATCCGGCAAACGGCGTTTGATGCAGTTGAGCTGGATTATCCACTTGTGACTGTTATCGCAGATGCCACAGCCGCTGCAACACCAGGGATCCATACCGGTAAAAAACCCGTCTTCTACTGTTTGGTATTTGTCTTTTTTTGGTTTAACAAGAATCATACTTAGTAGCTATAAATATTTCTAGCAAAGACCTTTTCATTTATTAGAATCATGATATTTTGTATTGTTCTTTGTAATTCTTTGGAAAAAGGAGGAACTAACATTGTCGTAACATCTTTTGGATCAGCGAATATTCTGGACATTAAGAATATCGGCGTCAAGACTCCTACATTACACGAGTGGTCCGAAGAATTTGCTTGAGAATTCGGATGACAAATTTCATTAAACCCTTCTTCCACCTTTTTTTTGTTTGTTTTTCTTTGTGGTATTTGTGTTTCTGTAAAACTTAATAACGTATGTCTTCAACTATTATGCGGAAAATCATCGTTTGATTATCAGCTGCTAGAAAGTGATGCATTGAATTTGAAACAATAATAATTGTATTTTGTTTTTGTTTTTGTTATAGAACAAAAACATTATTCATTAATTAAAAGAGATAATAACTTCCAAAACAAAATTCATTTTCAAAATTATCTTCTTAAATAATAGAGATCAATCACATATATAAGATTTTCACTAATCTAGTAATATTCCAATTTGATCTTTACACATCTTAGTACTCCATAATTCATTTCACCAACTCTTTTAATTTCTAACACTCAAAACCCACAAATTTTAGACACATAAAAGCTAGCTATAAAAGAATACTAGGCCAATAGTAATTTTTCCCACACAATTTTGTTTTTCTTTTAAGAATTTGTGTGGGAAGAATCTCACATTACACCCATAGAATCTTGCAAATATTTGTTAGCACTTTTAAAAACCAAAAGTTTCCTCCACACATTCTGCAAATATCCAATAAAGTTCAGTATCAAGTCATGGTTCATGACGCCAATGCCTCAAGAGAGTCTATACTCATCTCTAGCAGCCTGTAAACAGTGAACACTTTTTCAGTCAATCTGATAGCAATGTTCATGTCATTTTCAAACACTCTATCAGCATATGTAGATGGAGGGCAACTGTGTAATAAGCTAATATTGTTCTGTAATCAATCCATTTGACTAATGATACAGAAATATTACCATCTCTCAAGCTTCTCTTTCAAACACTCGATTTCCATTACAAATAAGGATTCTTGAGCCTGAACGTAGTGTACTATGTTATAGCAAATGGGCATTTATCTAATGCTTCTCCTCCATCAGAAGGATTCAAGAAGGCAACAGTTCAAAACAAATACTTGATTTCATTCTCTAAAGAAATTTTCAATTCGTTCGAATTTGGAAATAAGACTCTTAAACAAAGAGAAATTTAGGGAAGCAACCACAGTCAAAAACCCTGATCTTGAATAAGAAAAATCGTTCTATTACAAAATCCTACGAACGAAAAAACCCGCAAAGTTATGAAAGAGAAACATCACTAGACATACCGACACAACTCATAAGCTGATAGATTACGAAAGAAAAACATCGATTGTGGTGTAATGTGAGTCTATCAAACCAATGGCTTTTCAGTACGAGGAAGCCATTACAAGCCAATTTTGTTTTCTTAAATCAATGTAAATTCCAAATAAAGGAGGCTCAGAGTTTTGCATAATCTGCTCAAAGAAGAGTTTATCAGGCTCTTCTCATACAAGAGGTGTCAGAAATATTAAGCATTATTCATCCTCGCCAAAACCGATTCTTTTAAAATCAACAACACAAACCCACTCACAAAAGAAAAAGAAAAAACTTCACAGAGATCTTAAAACGGAAAATCGAGCTAGAGGGGAGAAAGAGGCATAAGGATTTAGGGTTTCTGTTTCAGATAATGATGGGAGAGACGATGGACAATGGAACTGTATTTATAGATACTTAATGGGCTTATTCAATAGAAGGCCCATTAAAGTGTTTCTCGTGTAAACCGTCGGTCTACGCTCTTAGGTTAATTTGCAGAACTTTATTTTCATTAAGATCACAGGTCTAAAAAGAAACTACATAAACAACTTGCATAGTTTTACGTTCCCGGAAAATGTTCAAAATCAATATTTACTGAATTTAATTTGCTAAAAAAAATTTGAACTAAAATAAGATATAATTTCTTACATTTTGGACCTAAAATTTTAAATTTCCTATCCAAACTATTGAATCTAACCCAAATTTAAATTTTTGTGAACAAAACGAGAAAGTAAATTAACATAATCAAATCCAAACAAAAAAAATACTAATGAAATAAATATATATATGTCGCCAAAAAAATTAAAATAATGAAAAGAAAAAAAAAGTTCTTAGGTTAATTTGTGGAACTTTATTTTCATTAAGATCATAGGTCTAAAACGGACCTACATAACAACATGCATAGTTTTACGTTCCGAGAAAAAGTTCAAAATCAACATCTACTAAATTCGATGTGCCGAAAAAAACTTGAACTAAAATACGGTGCAATTTTCTACATTTCATACATAAAATTTTAAATTTCCTATCCAAACTATTGAATCTAACCTAAATTCAGCATTGACCGCAAATTCGTTAGTCAAACCGTTAACAGCGTTGATTCAAAAATATGAGTCAGCAGCCACGTCAGCTAAAACATCGACAATTGTTGAGTGAGCTGCAACGTCAGTCGTCATTAATTTTTTTAACTATGTTATTATTAGTGGCAGCAAATTTTCCATAAAATTCCAATCACTTTTCCATAAAATTCCAATCAACAACGAAATCTTGAATCTTTAGAGAAACCCTACAATCAGATTGGGATTGAATCTATATTCTTCAGGAACACGCAGCAGACTTGAGGACCTGAGGTTCAAACTTGAGGATTAAATGGAAAAAATACTGACGATTGAGGAAAGATGCAAATGTCCTCGAATTGTTTCTGGTTTGTGAAATTATTTACCGAAACGGTCTAAACCGGAAACCGTCTGGTTGTTTAATAGTGTTCAAGTATAATTAAATTGGAGCTAATGTCACCAATTCGATCCCACACTCACTGGTTGTCTCATATCAAAGTTATCACCAACCTGGGTTCGATGGGTACCCTTAGCCCCGACTTAATAACTCGTGGCTCACTCTCTTCCCAGAGTTAATTCTCTGTGGTTGTTTAAACTCGGCTCCACCTTCGGGTGTGGTTGCTACCTTGAGGTAATCTAAATTACCTCTCTTTTTGGCTTTTAATTTGATTTTTTAAGAACATGTTTTTTTTTTGGCTGTTCTCAGATAGTCTTACTGTAATATTGATTGCTATAATCGTCGTTTTGTTTTGGAATCAGATTATTTCTTTTTGCAGATTCTCCGGTACGGCGGAGATAGGTTTCATTTCATTGTGACTCGGTGGATTCAATTGTACTGGGCCTTTAGTGGGCCTTCATGGAATTAAACGCTTAATCTCATGTTTTTGTTTTCTTGGACTGCTATTCATTTTTGTCAATTTCTTGTATGTAGTGTATAAGTCATGTCTCAAACTAACATTTTCATTAAAGAACTTGAAAGTGTTTCGTAATTTTATTTTCCTTAAATCCAACAGAATCCCGTAATGTTTTCATCAAGAAACACTTGTTTAAACTGATCGACCTCATAATATACGCAGACCTAAAATTTAACAAATGTAAACACTCATGAAATGTTACGTTTAGCATAAATTATTATTATTGGCTTCAATACAGCTCTATCAGAAACAATTTCCATAATTGTTGTTGTTGTTGTTGTTGTAATAAGTCTCTTTTAAGAGATCATCAAAAGAAAGAATCTTTAACACACAAGATTTCGGTGTTGATTGGAATTTTATAGAAGCCACGGAGAAAAAGGTATAAGGATTAGGGTTACTTTATCGTCCATCCTGACTTTTAAATTTGATATTTTGATTAGAGGATCGACGCGTTTTCTCTCTCTCCTAGAGAGAGCACGCGTTCTCTCCGCCGCCCTAGGGTTTCTTTTTTATCTGCTCCGATCTGCCTCTCCGACTCCACGCCAAAGCCGGGGAGGCAACCCCCCCCCCCCCCGTTTTTCCTTTTCCGTTGTTCGGTCCTTCTTCTGCGGTTTTGGGCTTCCCCAAAGAAGAGTTGGTGACAGATCTGGTTCTCCCGGTGAATCTGCGGTGGCTCGGCAAGAGTTCGGTGGTTGTGGTGCTTTGCGGACCATAGATCTTATGAGGACATGATCGGGTGAAGCTTTCTCAAGCACCGCTCTTGGCGTATCTTCTGCGAGCTCTCTTTCTCCCGGGTCTTCTAGGGTTTCACGGCAGTGGTTAGCAGGGGTTGGGGTTAGCTGTGGCGGTTCAGGGTTGGGAGCTTGAGCGCAGGTCCTCTAAGGTATTTTCTCATCCACTGTCGGTGATCTCATGAGTAAGGCCGTTGTTTGGAGGGCACATACGGTTCTTGAAAGGAGGTCTCCGACGGCGGCTATCACACGACAACGAAGGTTTTTCGGAGGCTGCTAGACGTAGTATGGTCTCTCCTCCCACTGGTGGTTTTCGGGTTTCTCTTCGGCTCGGTTCTCTCCTCCTCTCCAAAGTGTCTTTGTCCTTCTCTGGCGATCTGCTCTGCTGCGGCGTGGAGGTCTCTTCAGTCTTCCCTCGTGCGGTGGCAGTTGTTTTCTGATCCCAGCTTCAGGCCATTCGGCCGGTTACTCTTAAACGGAGGTGGCGGCGACTCTGGCTGTTTCTGTTTTAGGGATAGAGTGTCTCTGGGCTTCTGTGCTTTTGGGCTTCTCTACTTCTGGGCTTGTTTAAATCGGGCCCATTTGGATTTGTTTTTGGGTCTCGTTTGTGTGTTTTTATCCTTGTGTTTAGTTGTTGGGCCTATTCAAGCCCTTTGTAACCCTTTTTTATTGTTAATGAAAACTCTTTAACAAAAAAAAAAGATTAGGGTTTTTGTTTCAGATAATGATGGGAAAGTCGATGGACAATTAACTGTATTAAATAGATACTTAATGGGCTTATTCAATAGAAGGCCCATTAAAGTGTTTCTCGTGTAACCGTCGGTCTACGCTCTTAGGTTATTTGCGGAACTTTATTTACATTAAGATCACAGGCCCATTAGGCCTAAAAAGGAACTACATAACAACATGCATAGTGGGAAAATGTTCCAAATCAACTTTTACTAAATTTTATTCGCCGAAAAAAACTTGAACTAAAATACGATGTAATTTTTTATATTTCGGACATAAAATTTTAAATTTCCTATCCAAACTATTGAATCCAACCCAAATTCAGCATTGACCGTTAACAATACTGACTCAACAGCTTGAGTCAGCAGCCACGTCAGCTAAAGCTTCCACAATTCTGAGTCAGTTGTCACTAATTTTTTTAACTATGTTATTAGTGGTAGCTGACTCAGCAACTGTGGACGCTTTAGCTGACTGAGATTGTTGAGTCCGTGTTGTTAACAGTTTGACTAACAAATTTGCGGTCAATACTAGATTTGGTTTGGATTTAATAGTTTGGGTATGAAATTTGAATTTTTTATGTCTCATAATGTAGGAAATTGCACCGTATGTTAGTTTAAGTTTCTTTTCGGTGCATCGAATTTAGATAGATTGATTTTGATCATTTTTCCACGTAACAACAGTCATAGTTTTATGTTCTGCATAAAATAGTCTCAGAGACACATCTGAAAAGTTTCTCTTGTGAATCTTGTTATTGGCCCCATCATGATATGTAAAGCTTCGATAAATAGACACAAACTCTTATCATGTCACACGAGCTATTATAGTCGGTTAAATATACCACTGATCTGTAAGGGCCACAACACATTCACCACCCGATCTTGACATCACCGGTTCCTCGTGTTCACTGTATATAGATCATTTGTATATAGAGATTACTGCAAAAAAAACCGTAATCTTTATTGTTTTTGTAAAAATACATTTGAGTTCAAAAAAATGCAGGTCAATCCCCTCATTTCCAAAGTCACTCGCAAATCAGCCTTTGGCCATATCAATGACGTGGCACTCTGTTAAAAACAGACGCCAATTACTGTTCATCAATAATAATTTTTTTTGGTCAACTAGCCTTCTATTAAAACAACTTTGGCGGAAAAATGTTTTTCCCTGGTAAACGGGATTTGACGTTTTTGACGGTAAAACGGGATTTTACGTTTTTTATGAGAAAACGAGATTTTACGTATTTGACGGGTAAACGGAATTTTATGTTTTTAACACGAAAACGGGATTTTATATTTTTTTTGCAGGGAAAATCATGTTTTCCCGTCAACAACGTAAAATCTCATTTTCCCGTCAAAAACGTAAAATCCCGTTTTCCTTTCAAAAACGTAAAATCCCGTTTTCCCGCAAAAAACGTAAAATCATGTTTTTCCGTCAGAAACGTAAAATCTTGTTTTCCCATCAAAAACGTAAAATCCCATTTTCCCGTTTAAAACGTAAAATCCCATTTTACCGTCAAAAACGTCAAATCCCATTTTCCTACAAAAAACGTAAAATCATGTTTTACCGTCAAAAACGTCAAATCCTGTTTTTCTATCAAAAACGTAAAATTTCATTTACCTGAGAAAAACTTTTTTTCCACCAAACTTGTTTTAATAGAAGAGTAGTTGACAACAAAAAATTATTAAAAAAATTATTGATTGACGTTTGTAAACAGTAACAAACGTCTGTTAGAAACAGACTGCCACATCATCAATATAGCCAAAGACTGTTTTGCGGATGACTTTTGAAGTGAGAAAATTGACCAGCATTTTTTTGAGCTAAATGATATTCTTGCAAAAACAATAAAAGTTACATGTTTTTTTGTAGTATTCCTTGTATATATATTTGCATTTAGATCATGTAAAGCCATGTAATCATCAGGGGCATCATATGTATATATATTATATCGATAGCTTCTTCTTTTCTGCATATAGAATAGAATTATGCCAATTAATTGAACCGAATTGGAAACCCTTGATATTAGCTGGAGGATTCTGGTTTTGCGAATTTACGGGTTATCAAACCAAAAACTAAACCGGACGTTACACACATAAAAAATTGGACCAAGTTTCAGAAACACGTATCATCCATCCGCTTGCAAAATACATGTAACCAAATTATCAATCACCACCAACTTGACGCTTCCACGAGTCTTCAACGATCAATTCATCCACTCCCCATTCCTCAAAACTTGATTCAGAATCATAACAAAAAGAAACATGTCAAGTGAGTGAAGAGAATCATCGATCTTTCCTAAGAAATTCGATATGACCTATAACGCAAACTCACCTCCCATCAGGCAGATAGCGTCTAATAGTGAATGGTATCTTCCTTTGCCTAAGCTCCTTCATAGCAATCTTAGAGCCAATATCATAAGTTAGCTAAAATGTCCAGAAAGAACAACAAGAATGGAAAAGTGAGTGCAAATAAAAGTAGTAGCACCTCAAGAGGATCAGTCTCGCCCTCTAGCTCGACCATCACAGGAGCATTCATGCTGTATCAGTCAACAACAGCATAAGGTATCAAACTTAACTTAGAGGTTAGATGAAGCAGAACACAGACTGTTCTCAGTTGAATTAAGTACTCTCATGAGTTTTATAACACATGATGACAAACTTAACACATATGATGAAAGGATAAGTGAGTGCCAGTAGAAGAATCAGACTTTTCAAGCCAACTTATCAATTATGTGAAAGAGAACAAAAATAGTTCTCAGTTTAATTGAGTATCAATACACAATACATATAAGATGAAAGGATAAGTGAATATCAATAAACAATACATTCGAGCCAACTTAATTATTATATGAAATAGAACAAATATTTTTCTCAGTTTAATTGAGTAAACTCATCAAGTTTTATAACAAATGAAGATAAATTCTTAACAAACTTAAGATATAAGGTGAAAGTATAAGTGAGTACCAGTAAAAGTATCAAACTTAACGATTATATGAAATAGAACAAAGACTGTTCTTAGTAGAATTAAGTTCCTCATCAAGTTTTGTAAGATCTGAAGATAAATTCTTGACAAACTTAAGAGACATGAAGCAATAGTAGAAAAAGGTGGAGAACCAGACCTAATTTGCAGGGCACGAGTACCGAGGATACGTGCACGTTCATACTTCGTCATAAACTTTGACGTTTTACGTGGACGCTGTACGGGCTCTGCTTCGACCTTCTCTTCTGTTTCAAGAGGCTCGCCGTTGAGATCCTCGTTCTCCTTCATATCAGCATCTTCCTCAACCCCTTCCTACTCATTAAAACTAATCAGAAAATAGCAGCTTGTAATAAGCAATATCCATGTCTTTTCTACAAAGAAGATTAACTTACTTCTATTTCAGGCTCCACTGGCTCGTCCTCATAACTGCAGCAGCAAAACAAATTGAAGCAACATCAATTATATGGCTTAACCATAGTAACAAAACAGCTTCAACTTACCCACAAGTTTCATAAAAGTTCATGTAATCATTCCACGAGAAGGAAAAACATGTTTACCAGCGAGAAAAGAAAATGTTTGATGAACCCTAACATATTGGAACATTTTCTCTATAAACACTTAGCGGTCGCGAAATTAGCTCTATCTCTGTTAATCCACCACGAAATTAGGGTTTTCTACCTTAAAATTGATTGGGATCAATACTCTCTGCCGAACAAACATTCCTTTTTTTATCAAATAAAGCAAAAAGTCATCGAAGAAACTCATGGATAAACTTTCATTCTCAATAGTTTACGGCTCGTCGAGAAGAAAACAAAATCCTTTGAAATCGAGCGCAAAACTAATACAGACATAGGAAACCGAGAGAGAGAGAGAGGATACCCCAAATCATCGACTTCGTTGTAATCGTCGTCCGCCATTAAGGCCGATTTGAGATCGCTCTCTTCCTCTTTGCACAATCGATAAACCCTAAGAGTTGTTGCAGAGAATCAAACGACGAGTTATGCGTGAAATATCTAAGAAGTCGCAATTTTATATTTACCGGCTTTATGACCTTAACCGTATTTTTCGGATAATTTCATTTCAAGCCCAACTTAGGCACACATAAGAGATTCAAAAGATCAAATTAATTTATTTATTTGGAAAATCGCATTTAAAACTTTAAAGTTGAACTCACTATCACTTTAAATGGAAAAAAGCATATTCTCCTGTGAAGTATTCGATTGCTGATTATTAATACACGAAGTTTTAAACCATGCCAAAACCTATATAAACTACCAAATATTTTGAATTTCCTTCATAACTTATGAATGGTGGTCAATTTCACCAAAACCGTAAACAGTGTGAGTTTCACCGTTAACGGATGCTAACGTGGCCGACAAGTGGCAATACAGTTTGGTCTGGTTTGTGAGTTAGTCCTCTTTTTTTTTATAATCGACAATATCAAACGACGTCGTTTTGGTCATTGGTTATGCAACAAGACAATACAAAACTACGTCGTTTGGTTATTTGGGGGAAACACTTAAATTAGGGTTCTAAGTGTTCTCCGCATCGGGTTTGAGAGTTAGAGAGGAAATAAAGAGTTGATTCGTAGAACTCATAGAAGGAAGAGGAGACAAAACTCAGAGGAGTAATCGAATCAAAACGACTAATCGAGGGATTTCATAGTCAACAGAGGTGATTTCGCGAGTGGGAATTGAGTTCCCCGAAATCGAAAATGAGGTAAGTCGAGTTTGATTGTTTGTGAAATTCTTAGTTTTCAGTAGATATGAGGTTTCGAAGTTCATTAATTTTCGTCTAGAATTCATTCGTTTAAACTTGTATTGCTGCTATTTAGTAACGATTTTCATGATATGTTTCTAATATGTGGCAGTTGCATTTAGGCTCTATGATCTAAGACAAACCGGATTTATTGAGAGAGAGGAGGTAAATAATGTGCCATTGCAAGTTGCAACTGTCTTTTGAGCTTAATAACAAGTTGCAAATTGCAGAGAATGAAAAATCTAAGAAGTGGCAATTTTATATTTCGGTTTTATTTTTCGGGCTTTGTGACCTTAACCGTATTTTTCGGATAATTTAATTTCAAGCCCAACTTAGGCCCACATAAGAGAAACAAAAGATCAAATAAATGTGTTTTTTTTTTATTAATGAAGAAGAAGAAGAAGAAGAAACAGAGTCTTTAATCTTTATAAAGTTCTTGCCTTCATGAGGGTTTTACAAATCTTCCTTAGTTCCATTAAAACTATTATCATTGCGATAACTCATAAGATGATATCGTCTTGAACACTGACATTAAGTGTCTTATTCTGAAGAACAATGCTTCCTGTGACTACAACTTCATCTTCTACAGTCACAGCCTCACCTGCATAAACAAAATGTATCAGAGAGAACTAAACAAAACGTTTGTTGAACATAAAGCTTTGAAAAGAGGCAATGAAAATTACCAAGAATGGTAATCCCAAGCCTCTCATTGTAATCTCCACTAGCTTGAACTCTTGACCATCTACCTATCGAAGATTTCCAACCGATGATTGAGTTTATAACAACAGCATTGTCCTGCATTTAAACCAGATTAGAACATCGAGAACACACACATCTTTTTGGATTTGTAACTAGACGGAGATTAAAAGCTCGTTTATATATTTTACCTTGATTTCAACATCGTCCAAGATTATGCAGCTAATAAGCCTTACACCAGGTCCAACTCGAACGTTTGCCGAGATTGACACGTTTGGACCAATCTTGTTCCAAGGAATTTTAAGATTTTAAGAGAGTGTGTCATTTGCAAATTTACATGAGATGGTAAAGTAGATTTCATGAGGGTAAAAAAAAGTTACCTTTGCGGTTAGATGTAATTTTACGGATGGGTGAATATAAACATCACCAACTATCATCGGTTTCTTATTAGTACCATCTCCTGAGGCCAAAAGATGAGGCGATGTTTGGCGGAATTGTGAAAGATATAAAGCCGAGCATTTCAAAGACTTCCTGTTTTAAAACAATTTGTTAGCTAACTTTGAAGAGAGTCTGAAGCAAAACAATTATTAGGAGCAAAACAATTTGTTAGCAATCCGAATTGATTACCCTGGATTCTTAATCTGTTCCCAAAAATCCTTATTCTCATATGTGTATAGTTGCTTCTTTCCAGCAAGTGGTGACAATATATCTTGATCTAATCTCACAAAATCCGCAGGAACAGACCTTATAGCAGATTGGAAGTGATTCGATGTCTGGTAGTTGCTAGCTGCCAAATTTAGTATCAAGTCAAGTGATTATAAACGGAACAAATCGAAAATCGAAAATAATTCAAGCCAATAATGAATACTCACATGTCTCTCTCATTTGGTTGTATACTCCTTCAATGGCTTTGAAGATATCTGAAGTAAACACATAGACACCACAGTTTATCAAGTCACTGACCTGCATCGAGTGAAACCTTATAAGCTCAACAAAGTCCAGAACCAGTGAAGCAGATAAGAAAACAGAAAACTTTAGCAGAGAATTACAAAAGTCTCGGGTTTCTCTGTATAATGCAGGAGTTCTTTAGTATCAGGATCAGCTATCAACTCTCCAAATTGACTGGCTGCTTCGGCAGAAACCTGAAGCAAGAAAAAACAAAATCCATAAACTTTCGATCTTTATATTTGTTTCCTCTGTAATATCTATAAACAAAGAAAGAAAAAAACTCGAACCTTGATTACTAACATAGTTCCAACCCCAGCATATCTTCGATGTGCGTCTGCCAAAAATTGTGTGAAGTTACATCAAAGTAAGAAAAGGAAAATGATGAAGCAGATTCAAGAAAGCGAGATTACCGAGTATGTCCTGAAGAGGGAAAGAACAGCAAACATCGCAGTTTAGGAGGAAAACATGTGACTGTTCAAAATGACAAAAAAATAAACCATACAACCAAAATAAGCAGCTGATTCAACAAATCAAATGAATGAAAGCAATAACAAAGATTGGTAATTTCATTAGAGATCAAACCGGTTTTTCTTCCATGATTCTATCCCGGAAGTAATATAGCGCACCAGCCGAACCATGAGGCTTATCTTCTTTCAAGTATCTGCAAAACAAGAACACAACATGAGAGAAGGTTGTAAACACCGAACACCAAAAACTGAAAAACACAAGTGCTATAAACTTACCGCACTGGTATTTTCAGCTCGCTAGATATCGAAGAAACATACAAAGCGAACTCTCTTTCCTCATAAAATCCAATCAGAAAAATCTGAGCCATATTTGATATCTGCCCTCCAAACATATAAACACAATCCATATCAAATGAAAACTTGCAAACATTTCAAAGTTGACAACTTTCCCAACTAATGTAACAAGAAAATTTCACAACTTGGAGATCACAAATCATACAATAACAATCTTTTCTAAAGTGGGAACAAACCCAGGTTTTAATTTTCTCAAAGATCAAACATTTCAAAGGTGACAACTTTCCAAACTTTTGCAACTAATGCAACAAGGATTAAGAAAGCTTGGACATTACAAAATACAAATCATACAATAACAAGCTTTTCCAATTTGGACTAAACCCAGGTCCACATTTTCTCAGGGATCAAACATGAAATAGTATGAGAACAAAAAAAGAACAAACCTTTTTACAAGCAGAAATAGGATGATGAATCATCGGTTGCCCAGCCAAAGGGATCAATGGTTTTGGTGTATTGAACGATAATGGGCGAAAACGAGTTCCTAAATCGATCCACATTAACAGAAAACCAAAATAAATTTCATTTGAAAATTAGAAGTCGAGATCCAACAAAGAATTGAAATCGAATACATATTGTTCACCTTTGGTCGGACCTCCGACCATAATCACGGCGACGACTTTCTCTTCCGACATGTCGATTCAAACCCTAGATTCGTGAAAAGACGGATGATCTGATTTTGTGAAAGGTGGTATCTTTTTAGTCGGATACGATACTCCCAAGTTTTTGAATTAAAAGTTTTGTAAAGTAGACACAGAGAAATGAGAATGGAGCCTACGTTTTAAGCAGCATACGGAAAAAGGAAAAAGGAAAAAGGAAAAAACAAAAAATTGAGTTTGACTTTGATGGTCAAGAGCACGTTATGTCTTTTTTTTTGTTTCTGTCATCTTTATTACTTCGAAAAAAACATAGTCAAAAGACTCAAAACTCAAAGCCGAAAAAACTGAGCGTGACTTGCTGCTATATAACTCAAAGCCGTAAACTTACAAAATCACATAAGTTTTAATGAAATTTTCGAATTTGAACAACAACAAAAATTGCTATGGATGGACACTCTCAAACTAGTATCCTTTACCCAACCCGATCTTTATGGATAAATAAATAAATTATTCTTACTCGATCTGCAAATAACGGATATCCGAAAAACAAGTATCCGATAAAAAATAATTGATCAGCTAAATACCCGACCATTTATCATTACCTGCATATTTATAGATTGTTACCATTACCCGCATAATAACTTCATATCGGGTTAGGTTGGATTTGGACTTTAACATCCATTAAAAACATAATTAGATATTTTATTGTTAATTAAACATAATCATTGGATTTACAGTATTATCAACTATATATATACAATAGTTGAAGATGTTTAAAAAACTTTTTCGATGACGATAGATGTATAAGCAAGAGACAGATGATGATAGGTTTATAATCACAATACATGTAAAAATCTTAATGATTAGTTTGAGCTAGATTTTTTTTTTTTTTTTTGCTGATGTATCACTCCCACAATTATTCTCACCTGGAATTTATTTGATATAATAGAGAGGTGATATATTTGATCTAATAGAGAGGCGATAGGTAAGAACTCTAACTTTAACTTTAGGTTGTTAATGCCTTCAAATAAATGTTGTAGAGAATTTAACTTTAAAATAATGGGTAGCGATTTAAAAATAAATAACCTAACGAATATAGAAACTGATGTTATAAGGAAAGATGAATGTATTCATGACGAACTTCTTTGACTTACCAACAATAATTATTACTCGCTTGAAGGTGTTTCAAGGCACGTTGAAGGTGTTTAAAAAACGTTTTCGCTGACGATAGTGTATAAGCAAGAGACATATGATGATAGGTTTATAATCATAATACGGGTAAAAGTCTAAACGATTAGTTTGAGCTAGTTTAAATTTAATTTTTTTTGCGGATGTATCAGTGTATCACTTCCACAATTATTTTTAGCTGGAATTTATTCGATCTAATAGAGAGGTGATAAGTAAGAACTCTAACTTTAACTTTAGGTTGATAATGTCTTCAAATAAATGTTGTAGAGAGTTTAAGTAGAAAATAATGGGTAGCTATTTTAAAATAAATAATCTAATGAATATAGAAACTGATGTTATAAGGAAAGATGAATGGATTCATGACGAACTTCTTTGACTTACCAACAATGATCATTACTCGCTTGATCAATTTTTTATTTTCAAATGTTCTCAAATTGTGAAAATGGTGTAATGTGTAATCAATTTTTTTTTCACTTTTTAATCATGCATTATAGAATACTAAAACTCTCGTATTTTAGTATTTTAGTAAAAATATAGAATACTAAAATGATACTATATTATCAATATATATAATTATGATATTAGTCAACTTTTTATGATATAGTCAATCTCTCGTGAGAGCGGATAGGTGGTTGGCCCGTATGCATGTGCGAACCAACCAGGCCTAGATGCTCTTAGGACGCTCTTAGGGCCGGGCACGTTGAAGGTGTTAAAACAAAAAAATCGCTAACGATATGTGAATAAGCAAGAGACATATGATCATAGGTTTATAATCACAATACATGTAAGAGTCTAAACGATTAATTTGAGCTAGATTTTTTTTTTCTTGATGATGTGTCACTCTCACAATTATTCTCACATGGAAGTTATTCGATCTAATAGAGAGGTGATAGGTAAGAACTCTAACTTTAACTTTAAGTTGTTAATGTAGTTCAAATAAATGTTGTAGAGAATTTGATTTTAAAATAATGGGTAGCAATTTAAAAATAAATAAAGTTTTATTTGTTGGCTTTCAAAAAATAAACTATCGCATGAACAAAAAGGCGATATTAGACGTGTTAGTAAAATTTTATAGGCTTTAAAAGTGTTAAACCTTAATTTGATAAATTAGAACTTTAAGATTTTAAAATAAAATAAAAATTCATAAAGTCCCATAATTAAAATAAGGGAAAACGACGTATTTTCACCTCAAGTTTATGATATAGTTGTAGATCCACCCCAAGTTTGGACCTGGACACATATACCCCTAATTCGAAAGTTTCAGACGTATTTTCCCCCTATTTGAAAGTTTCAGACGTATTTTCCCCCTATTTGAAAGTTTCAGACGTATTTACACACAATATAGAAGTTCAAAATGTTAAACCACACAGACCATGATTTATGTCGGTTTAGAGTTTACCGAATGATATTTAACCATTTAAAATCGGAACTAAACCGATTTATTGACCCGATTAAGAAAATTAACCACATTTGACCGGATTAAAGAAATAACCCAGATTTGATCACAAAAAAAAAAAAAATCCAAACCCAAACTCAGTCTCATTGCCTTCGCTGAAAAATGCCTCAATTTCAGCTCGAATCGATTCTCCGGAGTGATTCCACCGGATTTATGTCCTAGAGCAGCTTCATTAGAGGAGCTAAGAATTCCCGATAATCTCGTAACCGGTCAGATTCCACCGGCGATATCTCAGTGCTTAGAGCTTCGAACGATTGATCTCGGAATCTCCAGAAACTCGAGCAATTCATCGCTATCAATGGTTGGTGATGATGTGTGTAGTGTTGTCTCTCTGTTGTCTTTTGCTTCTCTTTGTACAGCCCGTGTCTGTCTCTTCTGGTGTTTTTAGTGTTTCGTCCTAATAAGTTATGTCTTAGAAACCCAAAATCCACCTTCTTTGATACTTGTATCTCTTGTTCATAACTTGTTTCTCTAGTAAATCTCGCAATTCTCAATCTGTCTACACTCTCAAACGTTGCAGAGAATGGGTTCTGAGCATTGATTGAGTACTAATCTTTATTTGGCAATCACAACGTTCATGTTTCATTATTGAGAGAACATAACTGAGGAAAAAGACATAAGAGAACAGAAACATGAACATCCTTTTAAAGTTTCTCACGGACAATAAGATGTAGTAGAAGGCAAGACAACTCTAGCTCATTTGTTCTGCAGAAGTAGATGCAGGGCAAATATCCTCTAAACTGTAAAAACACCGAAAATATTACGACCGAGACATACTTTTGTGGATTCTCTGATCCAGCAAATTTAAAGAAAGAAATACATACCTCGTCCCTAAACATTCAATAATGTCGCTTGTGAGAGTTGATCTCTTATGGTTTGTAAAAGCCAGAGATGCATCCATTCTCAGCAGGCCAGATGCAGCTATGCAACCCAAGATGGCTGGGTTCTCAGAGGGACTGGAATTTTTTGAAATTTTTGGTTTCAGAGGGACTGTCTCCCCGTTGCTTATAAGATCAGATTTCCCTTTCTGAAGAATCGTGACGCCACCAATCCTGAATGACACAGGCTTTTAACAATATTATCATCAGATTTTCCGCTACAAATTGCCAGATGAGCCTGGGCTGTATGGACTGTGGAGATACTTCCCTCTAGATGACTTGTGGAGAAATCCCTCAACGGAGCAACGACGAGTCTGCGGTGGATACTGGGTTGAGATTCGGAGGAGACGGCATCACCGAAATATTCGCTGGGATTCTCGGAAGTCGGTGTTTCCTCCATCGTGCTTTAATTGCAGGCGATTCATTCACGGACAAAAAAATCTTCACTTTTCCGATGATACAAGATCATGGAAAAATCAAGAGAAATCTGGTTTTTCTTTTAACGAACCAGGTGAAGAATAAAATAGAGTTGGGTCGGGTCATAACTGGTTGGATTGGGTTTTGTTCGGTTTAGATTTAGGTTTAGTCGGTTTGTAAACAATAACCAATAAAACCAACGATTATGGGTAAATAAGTTTCGATGTTTCAGATTGGGGAGAAATACGTCTGAAACTTACGAATTAGGGGGATCTGTGTTCAGATCCAAACTTGGGGTGGATCTACAACTATATCATAAACTTGAGGTAGAAATACATCGTTTTCCCTTAAAATAAATTAAAAATCTTCAAAGTTTCATAACAAAAAATAGTAAAGATAGCGAAAAAAAAACCACAAACCATCGCTATCCTAAATTAATCAGAATACCGCTCTCTCTTACTGAAACAACGAAAATACCTTGAACTTTTTTAAAGGAAAATGAAGAGAAGATTTTGAAATTCAATCTTCAAATTAAAAGCCATATAGAAATCGGAATTCAAGGACAAAGAGAGCAAATTTCGCGTCGTAGCATGAATCCAACGAAGGAAACTCCATGAATCTTCAAGTGGTTTTCGTTTTGGGTCCACTTTTCTCTCCCAGAACTTCATTCTGGTGATCGTCACCGGAGAATTTTGCCGGGAAATTAATTAGGGTTTAGTGAAAAGATGGAATTTTTAGGTTCAACTGAGTGTAATCTAGGGATTCTAGAAAGTCTATCTGGCGATGCGATTCAGGAAATTACAGAAAGCTACGATGGATTTTTCACTACTGTGGAGTCTCTCATTGCCGGCGCCGGAGATTCCTCAGTTGAGCAAGAGTTCGTATCTCATGTATATTGTCTCTGCAAACACGGGCTTGATTCTCTTGTTCGTGACCACTTCCTCAGATCACTCGAGGTATTAAAATTATAGCAGAAAACTTTTTGATTTCTACACTCTTGGGTCAAAGTTTGAGTCGTATCTTTAACGGACTAGCTTGTTCTAGTTAGTATCTGCTCTGTTGTGAGATAGCTGGTGTATGTTTCTTTTTCTTATGAGCTTTGTGACAACATTTATTTGTTTCAGCAAGCTTTTGAGAAGAGTGGTGCATCGAGTTTTTGGCATCATTTTGACGCTTACAGCGAGAAGAAACATTCTGTAAGTAGATACAACGCTTGGTTGATGCCTTAAAATTCTGAAATTGACAGTTTTCGTTTTTTCGATTAGTAAGTTTTGACTGAAATGGATGCTTTTGGACAGGATTATGGAGAGGAGATTCAGGAAGTCTTATGCAAGGCTTTGGAAGAAATATCTATAGAGAAGCAGTATCATGAGAAGTGCTTGTCCATCGTGGTTCATGCTTTGCAGTCATTTAAAGAACAGTCATCAGAGGCTAGACAGAACTCAGATGCAGAAAGGGTTCAACTTTTTGCTAGATTCCGGTCAATGTTGTCTTCAACTCTGATGACTACTCTTCCTCAGCATTTTCCTGGTATACCCATCTTTGATAGCTTGTCGTTTGTTCATTTTCGATGTGATTTGATTCAAACAACCAATGAGGCAGTAGTCTGATCATTCACAATGATCAATTTTAACTCTGATTTGTTTGCTTGGAACTTTGTTTTAGATCTTTGCCACTTGTTCAATCATTACTCTCATATATTTCCTCTCTTTATTATGTTCTTAGAAATACTCCTCTCTTTATTGTGATTTGATTCAAACAACCAATGAGGCAGTAGTCTGATCATTCACAATGATCAATTTTAACTCTGATTTGTTTGCTTGGAACTTTGTTTTAGATCTTTGCCACTTGTTCAATCATTACTCTCATATATTTCCTCTCTTTATTATGTTCTTAGAAATACTCCACTGGTATTTTAAGGAAAAGCTGGAGGAGCTAAGTGCAATCATGGATGAAGATGATATTGAAAAACAGGAGAGTGATTGCATGGATTTGGACGAGAAGCTAAGATCTAAAAATGGAGAAATGGATGTTGACGAAGGCTATTCAAGACATGACGATTTGGTGAAGAACATTGGGAAGGTGGTACGTGACCTTAGAAGCATTGGATTCACATCTATGGCTGAAAATGCTTATGCTTCTGCAATATTTTTGCTTCTTAAGGTATTTGATGCGTCAGAGATTTCATCTGCCTCACTAAGACTTTTAACATGGTAAATGTAGTTAGTATACATATGATATAACTTGTACCTTGTTTGGTGATGTTATACTCCAGGCGAAAGTGCATGATCTAGCGGGTGATGATTACAGGAGTTCTGTTTTGGGGTCAATAAAAGAATGGATTCAGGTAGTTTTTTCTGCTTAGATTCTCACTGCACCATCAGACTGTTTGGTGATTTGGAGATTCCTGACATTGTGATTTTCTTTCCAGACAGTTCCTCTTCAGTTCCTTAATGCGCTTCTTTCTTATCTTGGTGATTCCGTGAGTTACGGTACCACATCGTCTGGCCTCACGTCCCCTCTGGCTTGTTGTCCATCTCCAAGCTTTTCTAAAGTGGTGACTCCTTCCGAAGGAATTGTTAGGTGGAAGTTACGGCTTGAATATTTTGTGTATGAGACACTGCAAGATTTAAGGATAGCCAAACTATTTGAGATAATTGTTGATTATCCTGAGAGGTATTTTCTGCACTGATAGTAGTCTTTTTCTCCCTACATATCTCACTTGAGACCCATTTCAAATATTGCAACAAGTTGAAATATCTTGCATCTCTGATAGCAGTTTTGTTGATGCAACAGTTCTCCTGCTATTGAAGACTTAAAACAGTGTCTTGAATATACTGGACAGCATTCTAAGCTAGTCGAATCTTTTATTTCTTCGCTGAAATACCGTTTGCTCACTGCTGGTGCCTCAACCAATGATATATTGCATCAGTATGTGTCGACCATTAAAGCCCTTCGAGCAATAGACCCAGCTGGTGTATTTCTGGAAGCAGTGGGTGAGCCAATCAGAGATTATTTACGGGGAAGGAAAGACACCATCAAATGTATTGTCACTATGCTTACGGATGGAAGTGGAGGGAATGCAAATGGTTCAGGAAACCCTGGGGATAGTCTTCTTGAAGTGTTAATGAGGGATGAAGAAAGTCAAGAGAATGTGGGATTTGATGATGATTTTCACACTGATGATAAGCAAGCCTGGATCAATGCTTCTCGGTATCCTTTCTGTTGTATATTTTCTTGTTTTATCATCTTGCATGGCATTGGATTTGTCTGACACATCTTATCTGCTTTGTCCTCAGTTGGGAACCTGATCCTGTCGAGGCTGATCCGTTAAAAGGTAGCCTCAGTCAGAGGAAAGTAGACATACTTGGAATGCTTGTTGATATAATTGGATCTAAAGAGCAACTAGTAAATGAATATCGTGTTATGCTTGCTGAAAAGCTTCTCAACAAGACTGATTATGACATCGACACTGAGATACGCACTGTCGAACTTCTCAAGGCAATTTTTTCTTTTCACTCTAAAGTTTATCTTACCAAACTATTGGATTGTTTCTAGTAGATACGCACTGTAGAAACTTTCTACAGGGTTGAATCTAAAATTTAACCTTCTCTTATAATGCCAATAGATACATTTTGGAGAAGCTAGTATGCAAAGATGTGAGATAATGCTGAACGACCTGATTGATTCTAAGAGAGTGAACACTAACATTAAAAAGGCATCTCAAACAGGTTATATGTATGAATTGTTCTCAATTTTAATGTAAGTTATTGTCTGAATCTTATACTTTGTATCTGTGTCCATTCCTTGTTTCTAGGCGCTGAGTTAGAAGAGAATGAGCTATCTGTTGATATTCTTACCTCGACGATACTTTCAACAAACTTCTGGCCACCAATTCAGGTATTCAGATATGTTATTCTTTCTGATTTTTCTTTCATTATGTTGTACAAGTATAAACATATGAAGGGTATAGATTATTGTGTTCGCTTCCATTGACTGAATTAGAGGATGAATTTCAGGATGAGCCTCTTGAGTTACCTGGACCTATTGACAAGCTGCTATCAGATTATGCCAATAGATATCATGAAATCAAGACCCCTCGTAAACTACTTTGGAAGAAAAATCTTGGCACGGTCAAGGTAATTTTTTTTGCGTAAATACTTTAGTAGTGAATGATTCGTGTTTTGTTTGGAGTCTCGGAGAAAGCAAATACTGACAAAAATGTGTCTCTCTGAAATGGTTTGGATGTATTCAGTTGGAATTGCAATTTGAAGACAGAGCTATGCAGTTCACAGTCTCCCCCACACATGCAGCCATTATCATGCAATTTCAAGAAAAGAAAAGGTTACAAGAATCAATCAAATATGGATATTTTCTGCTTCCTAAGTTACTGAAATCATGTAAATCTTTCAGTTGGACCTCTATAGATCTTGCTGCAGCCATCGGGATACCCATTGACGCATTAAACCGAAGAGTAAACTTCTGGATAAGCAAGGTACGTACTGTACTGTAATTGTAGTCTTCTGCTTTAAGTCTAAACCATTCATGTGGAGGAAGAACTAACTTGTAAAGTTTCCTGAACTTAGGGAGTTTTGAGAGAATCTACAGGAACAGACTCAAATGCCAATGTGTATACGCTTGTTGAATCCATAACTGATTCCGGAAAAACTGAAGGCGAGGAGCTTTTAGCAGGTGATGAAGAGAGTGAAAGATCAATCGCCTCTGTGGAAGACCAACTTCGCAAAGAAATGACAATATACGAGGTATGTGATGATGCTATGCTTTAGGGAAAGTTTCATTCCATTTTCCTCTTAGAAATATAAAATCTAAACCAATTCTCAACAATGCTAACAGAAATTCATCATGGGAATGCTCACAAATTTCGGCAGCATGGCCCTAGAACGAATCCATAACACTCTCAAGGTACAATCAAAGGCATATTAACCTCTTCTCACACTGATTTTTCAACGTTGTTGTCTTGATCATGATCAATTTTGCTCTGTTTTGTTTTTGTGTGTGTAGATGTTCTGTGTAGCTGATCCTTCTTACGACAAGTCTCTGCAGCAGCTTCAGAGCTTTCTTTCTGGTTTGGTCTCTGAAGAGAAACTAGAGTTTAGAGATGGAATGTATTTGCTAAAGAAGTAGAGCACTTTTTACATTGTGTTATTACAAGAACTACCAGTTCTGTCTCTTTGTATCAAGATCTCCTCCTCCTTTTTAATGTAATATCTAACATCAAGACCTGAAAGCCTGAGCCAGGGAAACACTGCATCAATTGAAAACAATTATTACCTTGAAATTTGATTTTGGTAAAATGGTCTTACCTCAAGGCTCAACCACAAAAACTCAAAATCTTCCTAATGTAAATTGACTAAAATAGCATGTAATGACTTCTGTTTAATGGACTAAAATAAAATACTTCTATCTCTTTCACTCATTTTGACACATTACACGCATATTAAAAAATATATCTCTATTTAAACTTTAAGATTATACCAATATACTCCTATTTAATATACACATAATTAATTCAAAATAATTTAAATACAAATGTTATTAGTTTTGGGTAAAGGGTAATTTTGAGAATTAATTTCAAAAATTGAATTGAAAATGTAACACGAGTTTTTTTTAAACAAAAAATTAACTTTAAAACGATACTTTTTGTCAAAAGGAAGGAATAGTAAATTGATGTCGAAAGCTAAATTTTGTTTTTTTGGGTTTTTTGGCTATAAAAAAGGATAAAATGTTAAAATCAATAATTTAATAAAATTATAACTAAAAGATGGAAAAAGTGTATA
This sequence comes from Eutrema japonicum, assembly GCA_030161315.1. Classification (NCBI taxonomy): domain Eukaryota; kingdom Viridiplantae; phylum Streptophyta; class Magnoliopsida; order Brassicales; family Brassicaceae; genus Eutrema; species Eutrema japonicum. The sequence continues at coordinate 53,188,050 of BSQW01000011.1, forward strand.
TTAAATAGGAGTATATTAAAAGGTCATTTTGAGGATTAGTTTCAAAAATTGAATTGAAAATATAACACGACAGTTTTTTTGAAATAAAATATTAATTATAAAACGATATTTTTTTGTGAAACCGACGAAGTAATAAATTGATGTCAAAAGCTAAATTTTGTTTTTTTGGGTTTTTTTTTTGCTATAGAAAAGGGAAAAAAGAAGAAGCTAAAATCAATAATTTAATAAAATTATAACTAAAAGATGAAAAAACAAATAAAAAAATTAGAACTAAACTTGTGTTTTAGGGTTTTGAGTTATGCCGCCTCGTACCCCTCTCTATATATAAATCGAGCTTCTCTTTATCTTCTCCAATATCTTCTTCTTCATACACGTCTCTACCTTCTTTCGTTACAAGATGTTTTTCAGTGTTTCGATTCTCTATTTCCATCAAAAAAATTCTCATAATCGATTGTTTTTGTTTTTTTTGTTTCGAAATTTGATATCCGATGAAGAAGAATTCCCAAAAGATAGGAAGTGCCGTATGACACTTTTACACAGCGGCGGACTTAACGAGGATGCATCCGGTTTAATTTTCCCATCCACCGGATCAGTCGTCTCCGCCGTATTCGGATCCGTAACCCGGGTCCGAATACAGTCGGATTCGGGTTCCCTGGTCGGGTTATCTAAACCGTACTTCCCACCGTTTCTGTGTCCGCTTCTGTGTGGTTGATTTTAAACGGGTTTCTGAAGGGTTTTCAATTTTCTGTTTTGTCCGATGAAAATTTGTCCGATGCCACGTCGACGATAGCCTTTCAGGCGATGATTCTTCGATGCTACATTGGACATAAACAAATGTTCGTGTTTCGCTTTTCTGATAGGAACCTGTGGATCTTTGATTCTCTTTTGATCTACGGAGCCATTTCGGCGATTACATTTTAAATTTTAACCTAATTAGTGTGATTAATGGGATGAATCGATGATGATTAATTGCTAAAAATATGGAATTACCGTCTGAGTTTTTATACTTTGACGAGAAAAACGCTGTCTTTATCTGAGATTTCCCCCAAAAACATAAAGTTTATGCTAATTTTGAGTTTTGTTGGACAGTGACGATTGATATTGAAAGGTCTCGTTCGTCGTAATATCGGTTTTTTTTTTCAGTTCTTAGAATCGGCCGATGATTAAATCGATTAAGACAAGCATATGTCTGAATTAATCTGTGTTGATAAGCCTAATCTACTCAATGAGGCCGATCTTTACCTTCTTGATTGTTGTTATTTTCTTGGTGATTGAGATTCTTAGAAAGGGTTTCAATTGATTAGTACTGGTATTGGTTGATTATTCAAATTATATAATCTATTTTGGGTTTGATATTATGTTTTTGGATGACTTAGATTTGGATAAAGTTGCTGCATTTTGTTCTTGAATTCCAAAACCAAACACCAATAGAGGTTTGTCCATATTAGTCAAACACAGCCTGTAAAAAGTGATACATTATTATGAATGTTATCATTTGCTTACTTCACATACATAGAGATGTATACTCATATGGCTTCGTTATTGTTGTTGGAGCTGAAGTTTCCTAACGAATTTGCGGTGAGCCGGTGATGATCTCATGTTGATTTATGCGTGTTTATCTGCGATTTCCAAGAGATGGGCACAGAGTTCTTGAGGCTTGGAGAACATTGGCATATGATCTGCATCTTTGATCTCCATTACTTCTTTTGGCGGAAAGTTGTTGATTATCAAACGCTGGTATTCCTCACGCATTAAATTATCCTCTCCGCATACGATATAAATACGTGTAACTGATCCGTACCCTTCCTCGGTGAAGCTTTTTGTCCCTGCAAGATTGTCCGTAGCTAGCGCTGGGTTTGCCCTCACCAACAATTTCGCTAATTCAAGATCCTAACAATAGATTGGATTTCAGGTCTGTTACTAGTACTCTCATTTGTGCTTGAACACACAGAGGTTTGATAAGGTGATTCTTGGATCGGAGTCTTACTTGGACCGGAGACAATTGATATAACTTCTTGGCCATGAACTTTGGTCCGAAAAGAACAGTGTGTACAGGACGATCTGGTGTTCTGTAGCTGTGAAACGCTGTGTCCAAAAACTCTTCTGGTGGAATGCTCGGGACCAACTGCAAAATTTTGCACTTTAAGATATCAAGAAACATTTCTAGTGATTTATACTGAATTTGTGATCAGAAAATACCTTTTCGTAAGCGTAACCAGGCGGATTTTTGGTGTCGGGCATGGTAGCTGTCAAGAAGACAATAGCAGCGATCTTTTGAGGGAAGATGTCGGCAGCGAGAGCAGCCGGTATGCCTCCCATGCTATGAGCAACAAGAATCACTTTTTCGTCATCATCCGAGCCAGACGAGTTCAGAAACTCAAGCAACGGTTTGGAGTAATCTTCTAGAGACTGAATCTCTTCCACTCTGCTCGTGTTTATACCTGATGCAGCTAGATCCATTGCGTTCACGCTATGACCGGCAGCCTCGAGAAGCGGTTTTACCCTGTACCAAGTCCATGCCCCATGGCAGACCCCATGGACAAGCACAAACCGCTTCTTGTTCTTCCCCATTGACTTCTCTTTTTTGTTACAGCCTTTTTAGTCTCTCTCTTTTATATATGTAGATATTTATTCGTATCCTGTCGGTGAGATAAATAAGAAGAATATTTGGATAAGCTAAAGATTGTTTTTTTTATTTGTTTCATTATTGCTTTACACAAAGAGACAAGTATTTATCTTTTCAGAACAACTGTATGGCCACACACAAAGAATGGCCAAAGCATACTAGTACAAGAGACCATAAGATTGAAATACTACAAGAGAAGCAAAATCTTCCGATCTTCGTGAGGTTTAAGTATTCTCCACATGCATTATTTACAAACTGATATGAAAGCTGAGAAGCGATCAAAACGTGATTGTTCTGAAAAGCTCCGATTTTGGCATTCCTTCTGTTGCTCTCCATATTATGTTTTCCAGTTTTGCGCATAACTTCTTGTAGAACTGCGCGATACCACAAAATCAAGAAAATGATGCACTCTCTTTAGATATATAATGCAATTACTGTTATTGTATTCACAAACCTTGTGATATTCAAGAGTTTCACCAGCAGCCTTTCTAACGTCTACCATGAAAAGCGATGGTGCTACCTTGTAAATCTACATATACAAGGTTAATTTTTTATGTTAATAGAAGCCTTTTAATTGAAGATTCAAAAGAGACTTGTATTAGAATCACAAGAAGCGATAACCACCTCTATCACAACTGCGAATTGCCCGGCCTTGATTGAAGATAATCCCTCAAGCCTCGTCTGTTTAGCACATCAAGTGCATAATTAAGAAACAATTTGCAACAAATCATAGCAATTCAACATTAGATCACTATAAAATTTATGCTAGGATTTATTTACCTTGAAGTTGCGCGTATGAGCCTTAAAACCCATTGAGGTCGCAACAGCCTCAATATTAGCAATTATCACACTAGGCGCCCTTCTAGAAACAAAACGGGTTTGCCTTTTAACAAAATCCTGCGAGATCTACGGATCAGCCACCAATATGCAGGAACATTTCGGATTCCAAGTCTATCTACTAATGCCATGCAACCGATGATCTCATTAACTTATAGTTGTTACAAACTAGTAGAACACAGAATCGAAAGTTACCACCATAAGCATGTCAAAACATGAAGTATGAAGATTAGATGCTACTGACATTCTTTTATTCAATAAGGAGATCTCTCTGACCAATAAAAGAAAATCAAGTACTACCTGTCTCCGGTCAAATAGTGCTGATAAGTTTAAGCCTTGTGATAAGGTAATCATCTCAAAGGCATTCATCATCAGGGGTCCCTCATCTTTTCTCTCTACATTCTCCGCTACATAACTGCCCTGTGAACAAGTGCAACTGACCGGTCAAATGTGTGTAAAACAAGCAAAAGTAAGAGACAATTGTTGACGAACGACCAACCTCAATTCCATCAAAAACTGCACGAACATCATCCAAATTCACTTCTTCCTCTTCCCTTGCTCGAGTAGGCACATAATTTAATCTGAACCAAGGATCTTTCCTAATTCCTTGAATTTGAATACGCTGCTCTAATTGGGAAACAATCGTAGATAAGCAGATAGAATTACTAAAACTTTAAATAATAGCAAACATGAAATCTGGGAGACGACGAAGCAAAACACTCACTGTTTTGGGATTGGGGTCAAGTATCCTATGTATTAAAGACTTCACTTCTGTAGAAAACCACGGTGGAAAAGAAAATTCTGCTGCATTTATCTGTGCGGAGTTGATCAATTTTGCAATCAAATACCAGCATTCAAACAGTAAATCATGTGGAATAATCTGCAAAATGTGTAACTTACTTTTCTGTACAGTGCTGGAAGATCTGTCTCAGAAAAGGGTAAAAATCCAGCCATTATAACAAAAAGAATAACCCCGCACGACCAAACATCTGCTGCTGAACCATCGTAACCTTGGCCACTAAGTACCTCAGGGGCTACATAGTTCGGAGTTCCACATGTGGTGCGCAGAAGTTCTACTCCCTGATTCAGTATATAACAAATGAATGAAAGAGCTAGAACAAGAGTCTTTACTGCTGAAGCAGAGATGTGAGCACTTACTTGCTGAGGCAATGCACTGAGTCCGAAATCCGAAACCTTCAGATTTCCATTAATATCGAGTAAAAGATTTTCTGGCTGAATATCATAATGACACATAGACATCAAGTCTGGATTACAACACATCGAAAAAGTAGAAATATTCTACGGAAATTAGTTAACAAAAAGAAAAAAATTGGCTTCACTTTTAGGTCACGGTGGTAAACACCCTTGAAGTGACAATGAGCAATAGCATCTACAAGCTGTTGAAAGTATTTGCGAGCCTCACTTTCTTCAAGCCTCCCGTTATGAACCTGCATGAACAGAAGATATCCAAGATTTAAAAAAACCGAAAATTAAAGCGGAAAGCTCATACAGAGGCTTTAACTAGTAAACACTAAAAAAAGCATACAAGTATGAAATTCCTTACAATTCTATCAAAGAGCTCTCCTCCTGTCACAAACTCCAAAACGATATATATTTTCGAAGGACTTGCCAAGACCTACATCCGGAAAGCACAAAGAAAACAACAGAAGAACAAGCATCAGATGCAATAAAAACTTAGGAGACAAACTTGGCGAAATGCAGGGAAACATACATACCTCATACAACCTCACTATGTTAGGGTGTCGGACAATCTTCATTATGGATATCTCCCTTTTTATCTGAACAAAGAGGACGAGCTTAAACAAAAGCAAGAACATATGACATATTAGATTAACGGAGCAACCATTTTGAACGTACCTGATCAACCATTCTGTGCTTAAGTATTGTACTCTTCGCCATAATTTTGATGGCTACATTTTCTCCGGTATCTGAGTTCCTCGCAAACTTAACCTTAGCAAAGGTGCCTTCACCTATCGTGCGACCAACCTCATACTTCCCCACTCTCCTCATTTTCTTTGTCATTCTTTGGCAGTTTTTCTTTTTTTGCCTGATCCATTACAACAGCTATCAAAATCAGATTATACAGAGACCTACTGAAAAACCTAAACAAGCCAAATTTTTTGTCACAATGAACAAGATCAAGATCAGGATCAACAAAAACCAAATTCCTCGAAACAGGGCAATGAAATTAAGGAAACACTGAAACAAGAATCTCTCTCCAAACACACAAGGGAGGTAAACGATCAAGATCATCGCAAGATAACCAACAACAACTAAAATCCCTTACAAATCCAATTGCAATTCCTCAACGTAACGATAGTGATGTAAAGGTCCAATTTTTAGAATCGCAATTGAGAAATTAGTGGACTTTGACCAATCAAAAACCAAATCGAACAAGTAAATTGATAAGTAATCCTTACTTTAAGGAAAAGAGAGCGGTTCGATCGGAAATGATCGGAAGGTATACTTTTGATCGGAAATGAAGACGGCGACGGACGGCCGAGGAAATCGAGTGAACGTGAAGCGTCAGAGAGAATTTTTTCTTTTATGATAAAAAGCCACAACCCTTGGATTAATATGAGAATAAATCAGAACCGTTAGATGATATTGTATGCAAAAAAAAAACTATACAGATCATTATATATAGGGAAAACAACGTATTTCTCCTTCAAGTTTATGATATAGGTGCATATCCACCCAAAGTTTCGACTTCGGCACAGATCTCCCAATTTGAAAGTTCAAGACGTATTTCCTCCCAATTTAAAAGTTTAAGACGTATTTTCCCATATCTGTTGGTTTGAATGGTTAACATGCTTAACCTGATACTAAACCAGTGTGGTTAATATCATACCAAATTATTACCCAACCCCAACAAGTTTGGTAAACCCGATCGGACCCCAACACTTTTTTTATTTTGGGTAAAAAATCTTCTTCTTCTTCACCCGTTCTTCTTCTTCTTCTTCTTCTTCTTCATCTTCTTCTTTTTCACCTATTTTGTTGAGTATATTAATTTCCCGTTTTTGCTTTCAAAATCCCTAATTTTTGATACGTTCGCTTCTTCTTCTCCATCTTCTTGAGGAGATGGGGAACGCATCGTCGTCATTATCACAAAACAATGAGAAATTTCTCATTGAAGAGAGAGAAGAAGTTATGGTTTCTGAGAAAGGTCACAGCTTAAGAAAAGCCTATTTTCTAAAACCCTTTGTTACCTCCATCGATGGCTCTAGTGTAGCCGAGATTCCCCGTCAATGTCTCTTTGTTCCTTCTTCGCAAGAATCATTCTGGACATTCTCTGGGTTTTGGGTTGCAGAGCGTCATTTTGTATCTTGGCTTGGAAAATGGGTATTTACGCCGGCAAGGGAAATATGCGGCTAGGCAACGGTAACGCCAGTCGTCGCTGATTACATACTCGTCGTCAATTGCGGCGGCGACGGAGGAAGGAGTCGGAGGGATGTAATTTAGCCCCAATTCAAAGGAATCATGTAAAATTGGGGATTTTGATTCATTCTAGAGATTTTATGGAACATATAACTTTGGTCCATGGTCTTGATCGAGAATTTTTTTTGTAAGAACGGAACTGAAATGAAGATTTGATGTGTTTTTAAATTCTTCTATTTTTCAATCGTTGGTTATGTAGAGAATGAATCAATGATCAAATGAGAAAGTTCGTAGATTTGGAAAGGGATCACTGAACATTGCAGAATTCTCGCCTCTGCTTTTTCTTCACTTTTTCTAAACCCAGAAATTCAGAAAGTTACAGAGAGATGTTGATAACGATAACGAAGATGATGAAGAGTGTGTTTAGTTCGATTCAAAAAAAAAAGAATGTGTTTAGCTGAATTGATATTTTGAGTTTCGTGACTGGTTCAACTGAACATTTTTAGGGTTCTAAGATTTGGGGATTTTTTATTTGGAGATTTGTGATTTCAGTGTTCACGGCGGTGGAAATTACGGTGACAACCACAAGCTGCGCATTTGAAAGAAGTTGGATCGGTGGAGATTGACGACGGAGACGGCATGAATTCGGGTTGGAATTTAACCGTCGAAGGAGAGGAATGCGTCGAAGATTTCTTTTTATTTTGTATTTTTTTAATGTTATTAATTAAAATAAATATATAAAATAATAAGATTGATTTTGGTTTAGAAATTGGAGATTTTAGAGGTTCAGTTTTCGGGTGGTCTAAATCTGGTAGACCAATTATAATTGGGTTGTAATCCGGTTTATTTCTAAGATTATTTGGTTAAGATTTGCTTGGTAAATTGTAAACCGACATTAACCATCATTAACCATCATTTGTGTGGATTTTAGGTTAGAACTTTCGTCTCGTGGGGAAATACGTCTTAAACTTTTAAATTGGGGGGAAATGCGTATTAAACTTTAAAATTTGGGGGATATGTGCTGATGTCAAAACTTTGGGTTGATCTACACCAATATCATAAACTTGAGGGAGAAATACGTCGTTTCCCTTATATATATGATTAGATTAGGCTCATGCTAATAAAAGATATGTACAAATAATTAGATTCTAAAATTAAGTTATCCATAATAAACCATTCTTCTATATAATAAATGAGGATTATATATATTACTAGGGTGTGATCCGCGCTACGCGCGGACGTTGTAAACAATTTTTTAAACAGTTTTTATTGTCTATTATTTTAATTTTGGAATCTGGTAGTTAATTGAATTGTCTCTATCAACTTAAAATGTGTGTATTTTTTATTTTTGGTTTATTTTATTAATTTCTTAAATTTATGATTTTATATGTATTTGTGTAGTGGATAGTACATATTTTTACTTTTTTTTTTCTTTGTTGATCAATATCATGCAATTAGTTGTTTTTTTTAGGGAAGATCTTAACAATTTAAAGTTTTTCTTGCATAATTTTTTTTTTTTTTTCATTTAAAACATATTTGTTGAAACCCTTGTAGAATATGTTTTCTTTAATATTAAGGAATGAAGGAATTTGAGCTACTTTTAAATTTTTAGTTTTAAGATAATTTTCTGTTATTTTTTAAAAATATGTTAGATGTATAGATACAATTCGCGGACATGGTCCACATTTAAAATTTTTTTTTTTTTGATTGTGTAATAGTATTTTATTTTCTTGGTTTTTGAGTTAATGGAACTGTTTATAACAGTTTAATATTGGGTGGTTCCTTATTTTATTTTATTTTTCATTTTTATATTATTTTTAATCGTGTTTTTTAAAAATCATTCTTTTTAATCGTGTTTCATGTTGGATTCTAATTAGACATGTCAAGCGGTTCAAACTTGCCCCGCTAGATCCGCTCCGTGCGGATTAATTTTTTTGTTCGATCCGCACCCGCCCCGCTTGAATTCGTGGGTATCCGTGGATAATCCGTAAATATTTAAATAATAATTAATAAAAAAACTTAAAATTTCTCGACCCGCACCTGACCCGTACCCGACTGACGGCGAGTTAAACAGGCGGGACCCGCAGATAATGACTCAAATTGACAGCACCGATTTATGTATATTTTGGAATTTTTGTTTTAAGTTTGAGTTTTTTTTTATTATTTTATTTTATGTGTGTGTGCTTTATTTTTTTAATTTATGAGGTGTCATCATACAAAAAAAGAAAAGGTTTTTTTATATATATAGAATATTAGATTAGGCTCATGCTAATAAAAGATATGTACATATAATTAGGTTCTAAAATTAAGATAATTGTTTAGTTATCCATTAATCTATATAAATGAAGATATCAAAAATAAATTTTAAATATTATCTTATTATATAAAGCGGAATGATTCAAAGTTAACAATTCACCAGTTCCCAATACGTGTCAAATTATTTTATCAGATTTTTACATATATAAAGAGATTTTTCAATTAGATTTTGCAGAAAAAATTATATTTGAGTCATAATCCTAAAATGAAGACGGCGACGGACGGAAAAAAAAGAAGCTATGGCGGCTGAGGAAATCGAGGATTGGATTAATATGAGAATAAATCTGAACCGTTTGATGATATTTTGTTTCTATAAAAATTGCTGACAGGATACTGTATGCAAAAAAAAACTATTTTTTATTAGTTTTCATTTTGGTATGAAGATTTATTTTATTAAAAACAAATTACTATACCGATCATTATATATATTATTAGATTAGGCTGACAGATTCTAAATTAAGATTTTTGTTTAATTATCTATAAATTACGTTTTGTAATTTACAATTTAAAAAATTCCAAATTGATTTATATTCTATCCATAAATCTGATAAACATTCTTTCTATATGAATGAGGATTCCAAAAACAAAATTTAAATCTTATGCAAGATAAAACTGAATCAAATTGATTTTGTTTTTTTTTGTTCAAAAAATTGAATCAAATTGATAAAATCCAATCTCTTATTAAAAAAATCTTTTTTTATGACCAAGAAAGTATTTCTATAATATTATTTAAGAAGACATTTATAAAAATGAACTTTGTTTTATAAGTTATTACATGAAATGACATTACAAATAACAAAGAATAATTGAAATAGAAAATGATATAATAGTATTTTAAAATTATTGATTAGAATATGGAAAATATATATTTTGCATTAAAAATGTTATTTATTATTTAATTTCTTAATTATTTTTAATACTATATATTTTAAAATAATAATCAATTCATTTATATTCAAAGGAAAAAAATCATATATATTCAAAGAAAAAAATCTATTCAAAATCTTGCTATATTTTTCACTATAATTTATTATATTTTATTTGAATATATATCAAAACAAAAGTTGACAAATATTTTACTAATTTTATAAAAAGTTAGACAAAAGAAAACTATTTTTTTAAAGAGTTCGTAGACTAACCACAAAAACCAGAATCATTTAACAATGCATATCAGAGTTATGTTTTCAAGATTATAAGTTTTTGCGGGTTAGCCCGAATAATATTTTAGTTCACTGTAAAACGGGTTAAATAGACAAATTATTACAAATTGACAGCTTTATCTGTAATCATTAGTTAGTTATATTGTAAAATTCAGATAAAATTAATTTTCTTAAATTTTTTTTAAAAAACTTTTAAAAAAATTACTCAATGCTATAATTAGCGCGAGTTAAATACTAGTCTCTATTAATATGAAACAACGTCTTCATGATCTTTTGTAGTTCAAATAATTTGACTAGCTAGAAAAAGCTATAAAATGATAGTTTTGTGTTTTTAATGCAAAATATTAAAAAAAAATTTAACTTTAACTCTATTGATTTAGTGTATTAATTAGAAAGATAAATTTGTTTAATGTATTAATAAAAAGTAATATAAAACTTTTAATAAATTTTTAATATATGTGAAATATGTTAAAATGACACTGATCATTTTTGTGAAACAGAGTGAGTATAAGATTAGTAGCAAACTTCAACCGAGTGGAACGATGTTGAAATCTTATACATGGAATTTAATTCTTCCATTATCTTCTTTCCATCTTTACGGCTGCAGCTTGGTTTCAAGAAATATGTAGCTCTCTTTAGACACTTGGAGTTGGCAAAGATGTATCTTACTATTTCTTTCTCTTCCGTTGTTCCTCCATAATCTTTCCACTTAAAGATCTCGAGATTGGTAGACAAGCATACGGGAACAGAACTCGGTTGGTTCCAGGAAAGTTGAAAAGGATGATCTCGCAAATATATCTGTGAAGCAACGTCGTCAAAGAATGTAATTAACACTGTCGACAATTTATTAGTGCATGTGCAGGGGTACGTATACGAACCTGATTGGTGACAAGAACTTTCAGTTTAGGAGAATTTTGAAGCAAAGACATAAACGGCTCAAACCAATCTAACTTAAAAGGACATATTTTACACACTATAAGCTGGGAGAAGATAATGGCGTCACAACACGCAACCTGCAAATGAAGAAAACAACAAATAAAGTAAACGCTAGAAATGTGACAAACAAACAAGTGAGGTTGAAAGTACGTACCGTAGCAAGGCTTAGGCATATGTCGAGATACCTGACTGAGGAAAGAGATTTCATAAATTTGTCATCAAGGTATGTACGAACGTAGATAATTGCTTTATTAAGGCGAGGCTTGTTCTCAATCGAGTACGAGTCAGTCGAATTATCAAAGATTTTGAATTCCTTTAAAAGCGCGGAATCTATGACCAGAGATCCTCCAATATCTTGTACATTTTCTTCGTTGAGTACTCTTGGTTCCAAACAATCATACACTATGGTCTCTAGAGATGGCACTTTTACACTAAACTTTGTCACATTGTCTTGGTCATGTCGCATCACATACAAATATTTGAGAATAGGACAACTCGACAAGAGCATAACAAGAGAATCTTCATCTTTGTATACCACAGAGACAAGGCTAAGATATTTGAGGGATGGGAGGCAAACCGGAGAAGAAACATCTACAAAAACCTTGTTGGAAAGACGGAGATACACAAGTGTATCGCATATATAAAGGCTTTTGGGCAAGCTAGTAGGCTCCGCGGACCACATGAGATCGAACTCTAGTTTACGAACCCTGCCATCAACAGCTTTTGCAATCCACTTTCCCACGTTAGCATCAACAGGACAATGTTGACCGAGTTCTATAGCTATTATATCTAATATAGGTGCCTTGTGGAGTTTCAATGACTCGTTAAGAAACCGCCAAATAGACCGTGGTCGCTCACTTTGGCCAAATAAACGGCCAAGTAAACCGGCAAGAAATCTTTTGTGAGTACAATCTTTGATTTCTTTGTACTCGAGTCGTGGCACCATCGTCCAAATAGACTGCCATCGTTTCGACAAAATCATGGTAGCCACTGCATCCTTTGTTGGAACCAATGACAAAATCTGCACGAGCAAATCGTCTGACAATGCACTGATCCTATCTTCACCTCCAATTCTCCGATAGCTTATGGCTCTTTTCTTCTTCACAAATTGATTCTCTTCCCAACCATATCCAGCCGATTATAAGCAAAACCCGTCCTAACATATTTTTCTCAATGAAACTACACCAATTCTTATGGTTCTAGGTTTTGTTTGTTCTTATAAATATATAGACGGTTCGTAGGATTCTCTCTTTCTTTGTTTACATTTTCGATTATTATGCTTCCGTTTTTTGTTATCTGTTTTACATTTATTTTGCTACCCTTTTTAATGCTTCCATTTTTGTTATTATCCTTTTAAGGGATTAATCGTACAAGATGGTGGAGGCTGTTCTCGTGTAGATTTATCGTTGTACTAGTTCTCATAATTTGTATCAGTGTTTAAAAAAAAAAGGATTACTTGTTCCTTTTCATACGTAAACTTTCTCTTGGGGTTATCAGATCTTTAATATGTCTATCTTCATCATTACCAAGCCAAAACAAAAAAAAATCTCATGGGGATGGTTTGATTAGGGTTTGTAAATGTAAGAATAGGTTTGGCTAAACAAGAGATGCTCGAAGTCTCGAACCTTGGCTAATACATTAGTAGCGTATAATGAACATGTGTATACCATACATAGATATATATAGTGTTCATACCCTTTTTTTTTTTTGAATGAATGTTAAATTTATTAAACCAAAAAAAAGTGTTTTTACATCTGTGATGCGAACTAATTTAGAAAATGCTAGAAACTTTTTACATTTGCGAACTCATCAAGGATCATAACGTTTAGAGATAATCTCTAATCGTTTGATCTAGAAGCTAGCCAAAATTGGGATCCTTCTTCATATCTGTGATCGCCCAATTTTCGAATGGAGTTAAACCGATTCTCCAGCCCCGTGCCTACGATCATTCCGTTCCCGCCATAAGAAATAGATGGTAGTTTGAAACAAGTACCTTATGGTGAACATGTGTACTCGATTCCGGCTCGAGCTGGTGAGAAGAGTAACAATTTCCTCCCATAATAACGTGAAGTCATGAAGGAGCACCCTTTCGCGAGATTTGTCCAAACTTGTTGAGAGTACGGACACATGAAGTATAAGTGGCTTCGTGTTTCCAAGGTGTTGTGACACAAAACACACGACGAAGAGATGTTCGCGTCCCAATATAGCATGCAATCACCTGTTGGGAGTCGATTGAGCATCGTAACCCACGCGTGGAATGCGAATTTGGGAGTATTATGGCTGAACCAGATGCCTTTACACCAAGGGACGGGTTGTCGAGCTTCCCACAGCTGATCCCAAGTGTTTTTTGTGACAAATGTGTTCATACCCTTTTGTGTCTGCTTTTTAGACAGTTGAGTAAAATGCACTGGAGTGGCACCCATATGCTGATTGTCATAATGTCATTTATATATCTATACCAATTTTGCAGAAAGTTATGTTGATTGAATCGAAACCAGAGCTGCGCATGATGTTATGGGTTCTAAGGTAGAAAGGTAGGGGGAGACGCAAGAAGCATGAACATTGTGCAGTGGTGTGGTGGGAGACGCATCAAATGGCCATTGGGTGCTTTCAGAAAACCCTTTGTGGGAATGTTGATTTCCCATTCGTTAAACTAAACCAAACCCATCGAAAACAAGCTCCCTTTGGCAACCATCAAATCCGAAGCTTTACTCACCAGTCCTCACCCATGAATATCCTTCTCCTCAAAAACCTAACATAGCAACGATTTCTTGCAGAACAAGCTTTCACTATTCTCAATTTCTCATATATCTCCGAAACTTCCATGAACGACATGATTTGACTGAAAAATAAAAATAGATGAGAAACTTTAAAAGTGTTTTTCTTGAAGATCAAGAAAACTTAGAAAATCGGAAAGAAAAATTACTTACTCGTGTTTGAAACAGTTGACGCAACTGATATGAGAAACGCATATCAGAACGCTGCGAACAATCTGTTGGAACTAATTTTTTATCAAAGCTTGAGGGTTTGATAAAATTGTGTTAGTGTGAAAAGAAATGAGTTAAGCTCATGCGAATGAAATGTTTTCATTGGCTGAAAAATGTTTTCTCGTGTATAACAAGAGAGAAGAAAAGACTACACGCGCGTCGATCGCATCTTGGGCCTGATGGGCTCGTGGACTTTTAGAGGTATCGATCGATACTCGACGGGCTGACTTAAAAAATCGCAGCCCCTAGAATATTCTGAGGAATATTCCATATCTGTCTGGAAAAAACCCTAGCCTCTCTCCTATATATACTGGCCGATTTTCACCTTAAAAATCATCATCTAAAACACTAAAAACACATCCTAAAAGTTCTAGCAAAAGTTCCTTCAATTCCCTACTGCTTAGAGTAAGTCTTTATTCGAGAGTATCGTAGTTATAAGGTTCGACAGATCTGATATCAAGTGTAGATGATACAGATAAACTTTGGTTGTATCCTGGGACTCATGGATCTATTATAATCCGTCGCACTACGGAAGATTTTTTGAGTAAAGGAAAGAGATTCATCTCGCCTCCTTAGATTTATTTATGATTTATCGCTTTATGAATCGTCTGTTCTTTACTGTTTATTTATACAATCGTGATTAAATCTTATCCTGTTTATTGTGCGAAATTTTGGTCTTATAATCTTAAATTAAAGAAGATCCGATTTTGTTTTATTACTTCAATCGGATCTTTAATCACGAGTAAATAAACGTTTTCAAAAGGTTTTTAAAACGATTCTTCTACTACTGATGATACTCAAACGTTATCAAAAAGCTTTTTAGCAACTTGAAACGTGTAGTAGAAGCAACTTTTGTCTATTTTATAAGAAGATGTTCAGCTGCTAGTGATACTCAAACGTTATCAAAAAGCTGTTTAGCAAATTGAAAATTGTAGTAGAAGCAGTATTGCTTTAAACATCTTCTACAACCGTCTTTAATTGCGATTAATGAACGGTATAATCAACGAACGCACCTTGTGGTTCTTGATAGGTTCGATTGCGATCGAAACCTTGTGAGTATCGATCGACACTGAGGTGTATCGATCGATACTATGCAAAAAGTTGTATCGGTTGACACTGAGGTGCATCGATCGATACTATGCAAAAATTCATTGACATCGATTGACACCGAGCTTGGACATATCGATTTAAGTCTCTGAAGATTGTGTATCGGTCGACACTGCGCATCGACCAAGTTAGGGTCTATGTCGATCAATATTGTGAAAAATTTACACGTATCGATCGACACAGTGGTGCATCGATCGATCCTGTGAAAGATTCACTTTCATCGATCGACACCTAGAGTGCATCGATCGATACTGAGGGTATCAATCGACACCAGCTGAGCATCGATCGACGCCGTGGTGCATCGATCGATCCTATGCAAAAGTTAAGTGCATCGATCGACACCAAGGGTGTATCGATCGACACTGAGTGCATCGATCGACACTGAGTATGCAACGATCAACACCAAGCAAAAATTACTTTGCATCGACCAGTTCGGGTCTGTATCGATCGACACTTAAGTTGTATCGATCGACACTGTATGCATCGATCGACACCAATGCTGTGTGGTTCGATATCAGTATTAGAATTGCGATTCTTAACTACATATCGGTACAAATGTGAAGCTTGTGTACAACGAATGGAACGTTTTAAACGCTTTCCGGGTTAGGGTTTGCGAACGCCTAAACATCAAACACATTGGAGAACGGTTTGAAGAACACTCTGCGGAGGTTACTGTTAAAACGCTTTATCACGTCTCTCATAAACGCCTTCAAAAGGTTTAAAATTGTGTCTAAAATGCTAATTAAACGCGTTTCGAGAAACCGTTTGACGAACGCTCTGAGGAGGTTCGAACTTGAACGCACGTTTGCGGTTCAAACTTTAGAACGCGCACATGCGGTTCTAGTCGTTTCGATAAGCGGATTTTAAATTGGAATTTAATTCCGTATCGATATAAATCATCTATGAAAAGGTGATTGTTTATTAGTCAAAGTCATATATAATAATCGTCTCATTATTATTATGAGTTTGCGGACGTGTATAACCGGTTCGACAAGTGACAACTTTGCGGTACTAATCCCGCGTCGTTTAGCGTTTGCGAACGTCTCATAGCGTTTCTCGTAAAACCGGCTAAAACATTTATCAAAAGTGATTCAAGAAACGAATCGGCGAACGTTTTACGGAAGTTCAGATTAGAACGCGCGATAGCGATTCTAAAACGATTTCATAATCCGTTATAATCGGTTTTAAACTGGGGTTTAAAATAAAAAAGAAAGGGTTTCAGATTCTCATTGAATACTCTTAATGTTTAATTATTAAATTGATACAACGTTGAAATCGTTAAACCGTCTTTTGTTTTAAAGACGGGTTAAGTTGCAGTATGTTGCAAATAGCTCAATACTATGTTTCCTAAAATTTGCTATTTTGGAATAATTAATTGATGTTCAATTAAGTATTAGAAGCTGATTTAATCGGTTAATTAAATCATTGGGCTAAATTAGCAGGCCTCTTGCGATTCTTGATATGTTTTCAAGAAAACTAATACAATTCGATATTGTATTAAGTTTATTAAATTGCGAATTTTCTGAATTAATTCTAGAAATCGAATTTAATTTTACCCTTTAACTTGAAAGTTGGGTATTGGTTAGTATATTAATTTAGTTTGTTTCTCTTGAAAAAAATCAAATTTCAATATGACTAACAACACCGATGTGATCTTTGTTAGATTCGGTTGTGTAAAAGACAATGGAATGGCTCAAGCCAATGTAGTCGAGATAGACATGTGTAATGTCATCCTCGGAGTCAATATGGTTAAGCATAACCCACATGAGTGGTGGTATTATACCAATATATGCGTTGATATGGGAATGTTTCCCTCCTACCATAAATAATGACAAGAATTTTGGTGCTGAAGCTGAGTTCTCAAAGAAGCTCACTCTCACTAATGTAAAGCATGTGCTAGAGATGCATAAAAATCTTATTTAGGGCACAATGCTAATTAGGCACGAATTCATCGTCAATTGTCAAAGCTGATTAGCGTGTATTGACAAAGAATATTGTCTATATTAAGGACGGACTGGTCCAAATTAACGTTGAGACAGTCGGACTTAAAATTAATGTAACCAATGTTGTTGACATTAATGAGAAAGAATCATTTGCTTATTGTACATAATCTCTTAGTATTTGATCTGAATGTTTCAGTCACATTATATTCGAATCTATGCGTAGATTGAATGAGATCCCGAAATACAAAATAAGCAAAGATGAGTGTGAGGTTTGCGTTCAAACCAAACTCACTAAAACACCACAATCGAGCGAACCTCTTGGTTTGACTCATACAAAAGGTGGTGAGAAATATTTTGTGACTTTCGTGAGGATTGTACGAAATATAGTTATGTATATTTGCTAAGAAGCAAATACGAGACCTTGGAAAACTCAAGGAGTTTAAACTCGAGGTTGAAAACCAACTCGAAAGAACTATCAACATAGTTTGAAGTGATAGAGGACATGAACATGGTAGTATCCATCAAACGATTGATCCCTACTCACCTGAATCCAATGGAGTTGCTGAAAGAAAGAACAGAACTCTCAAAGAAATGATGAATGCAATGTTGCAAGAATTTGGGTTAGTCCAGAAATGTGGGGGGGGGGGGAAGCATTGTTTACCACAAGTTATATCCTGAACTAAATACCACACAAAGTCACTGGAAATGTTTCATGTGAACTTTGGAAAAGTAATGTGTTTTATACAAATACATGAAAGTGTGGGGGTGCCAAGAAACCACCTAAGAAGGTGACAATCGGACCAAAAACAGTGGATTGTATATTCATTGCATATGCACACAATGTAGTGCTGATTGCTTTCTGGTGTATAAATTAGACATACCAGACATCCAAGTAATCACGGTAACCAAGGAATGTGTCTTACTTTGAACATGAGTTTCCGTGTTAAGGATAAGCTCTAGTACCTCACGAATTGAGGCGAGCAATTGATCTCTTGTGTTGATCCGTAAATCACACAAAAAGGGGTAAAACAGTACTTTAGTCGGAATCTCGTTTATTGATCAAGAGTCGGCGATTACAACAGAGTTTAAGTAAGAAGGCAAAGACGAAAGACTTGAGATCGGTAATGAGCTTTCTCTTGTATTCTCTGTCTCTGCGGAAGTTGTGGATGTCTCGAACGAATGAGGCTCCTCCTTTATTTATAGCGTTTTTGAGGCGGTTGAAAGGAAGATTTCTCCTTTTCCGAGTTCGATTAGAAAAAGGAAATCTTCCGGTTCTCTCTCCGAGATAAGGATAAGTTCCTGATATCTCGAAGAGTCGACCGAAGAGAATATTTCCTTTTCCGAGATCGGTGGGGAAAGGGAAATATTCCGGTTTCATTTGTTGTAACGGACTGGGCTTGTGATGGGCCTAGATCGGTAACCGAGATGGGCTTTTAGCGAGATTCCGAGCTCGGCCCAACGTTTTCGGGCCGACTTGTCTTTGATCCGAACCATCGTAAATCGGTCTTGATTGAACCGATCTCGGTTCGAACCGAGTTAAACCAGGGGGTGCTAATCCCCCCTCTAACAATTGGTCCCCCCCTCAGTTCGGCGAGGAAGTTTATGAGTTCGGTGAATTTTTGGGGAGTATTCTTTAGCTCGGTTGAAAACTGAGATCGGTACGATCTGATCAGATTCTATTTCGAGTGCGGCAGATTTTTGGGTTCGGCGAATTTTGAGTTCGGCGAACTTCTTTCGAAAGTGAAGATCGGAATTCCCGTGATCGAATAGATTTTGGAGCTTTCGAGTTCGGCAGATTTTTCTCGGGAAGAGTGTGCCGCTTTATCTTCTTTAGTCGCAGAATTCGAGGAGTCGCGTGTCGATTCGTATTCTTTGGCTACAGAATTCGAAGAGTCGCGTGTCGATTCGTATTCTTTGGCTACAGAATTCGAAGAATCGTCATCATTGCGTTTTTCCTTATAAATACCGCTCGACCCTCTTTCTGTTTTTCACTTCTGCTTTGCTTCCGAAAAGAAAAAGGTACTTTCTCTCTCTAAACGCTCTCCCTTCTCTCTAGAATTTATTTTTCTTTCCGTTCTCCGATCATTTCTCCGCCGTGGTTTCTCCGATCTGCTTGAAGATCTTCAAACTTTCCGGGCGATCTTCAACTGTTCTTTGTTAGTTTTCAAGCTGTTCTTCATTAATTCCTTCCTCCGATCGAAATGACCTCTGAAGGTGACTCTATATCTGTTAATGACCGATCTCTGAATCAAGACTTCCCAGACCTTAGACGTTTTATGGATGATTCTGTTTCGAGCTCGGATATGCAAGATCTACTCAGACATAACTCGCGTCGTGGTGAAGCGAGTAGTTCCAGGGTTGCTGCTGCCGGGTTGAGTAATCCAAGGGTTACGATCGAGGTTCCTCA
Organism: Eutrema japonicum; assembly: GCA_030161315.1. NCBI lineage: Eukaryota > Viridiplantae > Streptophyta > Magnoliopsida > Brassicales > Brassicaceae > Eutrema > Eutrema japonicum. The sequence goes on from BSQW01000011.1 coordinate 53,207,768, forward strand.
ACTTATTGATGAGGATGAACTTGAAGAAGTCGTTGAGCCAGATGAACAGATTCGGGCAGATCGGGAATTTACAGTTCGGCTCGCGGAGGGCGATGATGCTGCCTGTCTGGACGATCACGCTGTATCGCCAGCGGCTCGTCAGGATGATGTTTCCAGGTCGGCTACCGGACGGGTGGTTGAAAAGCCCGCGAATATTGGGCCGTCTCGTTCCAAGGCCGAGACGGTCCAAGTTACTTTGGAAAGATGCAATGCTCCGGATGGTATCCTTATCAAGATCCCGAAAGAGACCGACCGCCCGTGGGACGCTCCTGACGGTTACCTTTGTGTTTACGAGGAGTATTTCAGGAGCTGCGGTCTTAAGTTTCCCATCCCAGAACTCTTCTATAAGTATTGCAAGAGGCGGCATATTGCGATCTCTCAGTTGATGCCGGCCACGGTAATAAATCTTATGGGTCTTCTCTCTCTTGGGGAGGAGTGCGGCATACCCATCTCGGCGAAGATTTTTGAAAGATTGTTCCGGGTTAATTTGTCGAAGGCGAAACCTTGGTACTTATCAGCTAATGCGAAGCCGGAGTGTGACCTCGTCACCGGGAATAAACCGAGCAAGGTTAACAACTGGAATGCTCGGTACTTCTATGTGAAGATTGACGAGTCTTCTGTCGAGCATCCAAACGGGAGTTACCGAACTCAGTGGAGGACGCCTATTGGTAGATATTCGTTCCTGACTCCTTTTAGTGCTTTATTTTGCCTAAGTTATATTTCTTCGTTTCTTTTTCAGATCGTCACATACCGGGCTTCCTTATCACCACGCCGGGATTCACCTTTATCCACGTGAAGAAATTAAGTGCGGCAGGGAAAGCTCGGTGGCCAGAAGCTTACCAGGAAAAGCTTGATTTGAAGGCGAAGAGAGTTCTCAGAGGTATAAATCTGTCATTTTTGTAGATCGTTCGATACCGATACTCATTTTTCCGGTGTTCATATCGCTTTTTCCCTTTTGCAGCAAAGTCATCACGTCGTCGGAGAAAAATGAAGTTCGATGATATCCCTAATCTTTCAGCCGAGATGGACGGCGTGGATGTTCCCGTGCCTGATGACCAAGTGAATCCCGAGGCTACGGCCGTTGACGAACAGGTTGGCCAAGAGGAGGTTCCTGCTGGGGATCGGACTCCTTCGGCGACCGAACAGGCAAACCCGGAAGCTCCAGCCGAAGAGATTGGCCAAGGAGACGTTCCTACTGGGGAGCACACTTCTCATCCGGCCGAGAAGAAGAAAAAAAGGAAGACAAAACGGGGGTCTCGGCGGGCTGCTGGTTCAACCGCTGGAGTCGGTACCGAGCACGCCGAAGGTGGCGAAGGCGACGAGGGGATTACCGAACCCCAACAAGCTGATGGAGATACAATTGTCCTCTCGGACAGTTCTCCAGTGTCGAAGAAGCGTCGGACGTCAGATCCCAAGGTCAATTCCTGGGATTACGTCGAATCGTATCGGCGCTTGAGTTTCGGCCCGGACTTCCTTCCGCCGATCGATTGCCTTCGCCAATCTGAGGCCTATAAGAAACTGGCCCAGACTACTGCCGAGGTAAACCTTTCTCTTTTTTTTTTTTTCAGTTCGTTATCCTTTTTCTTTCGATTGCTTATTTTTAAAGTTCGTTATTTCTGCAGATGGTTGCTCAGACGAACGAGATCGTCGGGTCTTACGACCGCGAGCTCGGAGAATCGCGCCGTAAAGCTTTCGAGGCGAGGGTTCAAGCGGCGGAGCTTCGCAAGGAGCTGCACATATCCGAGGACCGAGTGGAGGTGGGCGATCGTGCGGTGGACCAACTGACTCGCGAGATTGCCGCACTTAAGAGATCCAATGCCGAGCTGGGGTTGGAAAGAGACGCTCTCTCGATAAAGCTGTTCGCGGAAACTTCGCGATTGAGGGCTGGTCGTACCCAGCAGATCTCCAGGAGAAAAGCGGTCACTGAAAAGTGCCAAGTCCGGCTTCAGAAGGTAAAGGACCATTTGTCGGCGGTTGAGCAGGCGAAGAAACCGTTCCTCGTTATCAATCAGGTTCAGGGAGTACTTGATTTCTGTGAGGGCCTCAAGAAGAAGCACGGTATTGTTGTCCCTTCGTCTCGTATCGATCGGCTCGAGAAGCTTAAGGCCGAAAAGGTGAAGGAATATGCCGCGATCGACCTCTGTGAGCTGGATGAGGTGGACTTGGTTGTCACGCCTTTTAGTGATCAGGTGCATCCAGAGGTTTCGACGTCGATGGGCAATGAGGTTCCACCGGGCCTTGACGAGTTCAGATCCAATCAGGCTTCCATGTCGGCTGATCGCGCTGATGCGATGCGGAAGCAAAATGTCTAAGCCCCTTTTTTTGTGATTTGTTTAGTTTTCTTTTGCCCGAATGGGCTTATAACAAACCCTCTTGGACCGGAGGGTTTTTAAAGTCCAGTATCCGTTTTGTTGTTTTGTCCGAGGGGTTTTTTAAATGAATATCGGTTTTTGATCAATTCGTGTTCTTCAAATGTTTATACTTAGTTGTTTCCTAAGTTATTCTTGTGCCGAACTTTGATATATTTGAAGTCATACATTATACGAACTTCTCGAATCTATCGTACACAATGGTGCCATAATCAGTACGGTCTTAGCCGGGTGAAGAGGATAAATTCGACTGAACCTGTTCGAGGTCGGCAATCCATATTGTAGATCGGCTTACTGTTTTGCGATTGTTGAGAAATCGGCTTACTTGTTTTTGCGACTGTTGAGAAATCGGCTTACTAATTTTTGCGACTGTTGAGAAGTCGGCTTTGATTTGCGAGGAAGGACGTTCGGCTTGACCTTAGAGTGTAGTTTAAGAGTACGTGAACATTTCATCTTAATATGCTCTAGGTTTTTCTCACATTGAGTCCGAGTGTGTGAGACGGACTCGGCTTATTTGGCTTGGATAATCTGAGAAGTTGATGCGAGACTGATCTCGGCTTTTAAATGTGGAAAGTGTGTTATCCATTGCACCATGAGGATGCGTGCGAGTTAAGCTCGACTTATTTCGATCGTCTGGCCAGGACGTCGATATGGGAACCGTTTGTGGTTGAAAATGCGAACTGTTGAAGTTCGGCAAACGTAAAGTTTGACTTAGAAAATACGAACAGTTGGAGTTCGGCAAACGAAAAGTTTGATTTGGAAGATACGAACTGTTGGAGTTCGGCAAACGAAAAGTTTGACTTAGAAAATACGAACTGTTGGAGTTCGGCAAACGAAAAGTTTGACTTAGAAAATACGAACTGTTGGAGTTCGGCAAACTAAAAGTTTGACTTAGAAGATACGAACTGTTGGAGTTCGGTAAACGAAAAGTTTGACTTAGAAAATACGAACTGTTGGAGTTCGGCAAACTAAAAGTTTGACTTAGAAAATACGAACTGTTGGAGTTCGGCAAACAAAAAGTTTGATTTAGAAAATACGAACTGTTGGAGTTCGGCAAACAAAAAGTTTGGCTTAGAAAATACGAACTTGGAGTTCGGTTGCAATGCCTTTGCGTAATAAAGTTTTATTGATGTTATAGCTGCGCCTGTGAAGGCTGCCTACGTACCTTCGAGAGAAGGATCAAGCCGTTCGTAGTTCATATTACATAGTGAAATTGAGCCTAAGTATAATAGCTCGGTGATCTTTTTTTTTTTTTTTTTTTTTTTTTTTTTTTTTTTTTGGGCCCGATATCTAGACTAGATGTAGTAGCGTTTGAGGTTCATCGAATTCCATGAACGGGGAATGGGGGTTCCGTCTAGCTTCATGAGCTGTTGAACGCCTGGTTTGACTACCGGCGTGACCTGATAAGGTCCTTCCCAGTTCGTGCCGAGCTTGCCGGCATTCTTCTCTTCGGTGCCCTCGAAGACCTTTCTCAGAACAAGGTCGCCATCGGTGAAATGGCGTCCGCGGACCTTTTTGTTGTAGTAGCGTGCTGCCAAGTTCTGATAATTCTGAATCCGAAGTAACGCTTGATCGCGTTGTTCCTCGAGATTGTCGAGGTTGTCGAGCATGATTTCGTCGTTAAGATCAGGATTTTGTACGAGCATCGTCCGACGGATAGTCGGGATGGTGAGTTCGGCGGGGCATAGGGCTTCCATGCCATAGGCCATGTAGAAGGGGGATTGCCCCGTTGACGATCTTGGGGTCGTTCGGTATGACCATAAGACTCCGTCGAGTTTATCTGACCATGTCCCTTTATGAGTATCCAATCGTTTCTTGAGGCCGGCTATGATTGTTTTGTTTGTTGCTTCGGCCTGACCGTTGCTCGGCGGGTATCTTGGTGTGGAAAAACTTAGTCGAATTTTCCACTTAGCGCAGAAGTCGTTGAATAGTGTTGATATGAATTGGGGACCGTTATCGGTGATAATCTCGTACGGAATTCCGTGTCGGCAGATAATGAATTTCCAGACGAATTTCTGAACGTCAGAGGCGAGGATGACGGGATATGCCTCGGCTTCTACCCATTTGGTAAAGTAATCCGTCATGACGAGGATGAACTTTTTCTGCGTAGTGGATCGTCTGAAAGGACCGATGATGTCCATCCCCCATCGCATGAATGGATACGGAGCTGTCGAAGTGGTTAGCAGCTCGGTAGGAAGATGTATCATTGGGCCATGCCTTTGGCATTTGTCGCACTTCGCGACGAACCTCTCGCAGTCTGCTTGCATACTTGGCCAATAATAGCTTGCTCTCTTGATTTTCAGGGCTAGAGGTCGGCCGCCGGAGTGATTGCCGCCATCGCCTTCGTGTATTTTTTTCATGACTTCCTGAATTTCATCGCCTGAGATGCATTTGAGGAGGATTCCTGCTGCACTCCAACGAAACAGTCCGTCCTTGATAAGTATGTAGCGAGCGGCTCGCATTTTGAGTCGTCGAGCGGCCCATCTATCGGCCGGAATTTTGCCATCGATGATGTACATTTTTATCTCCAGTGTCCAATTGGCGGGAGTCTGCTCGTCGGACTGTTCGAGGTCTATTGGCTCATGAAGTCCGTCCGTCTGTTCCTCCGTTTCATCGTCTGATCGGGCCGATTCGTCGACTTGTAGCGTGTCGTTGTTGCCTTCGGCGGTACTAGAGTGTTCGGGCTCGGTGTCTTGATCGGGCTCGATGGTTGGAGTCCGTCTCTGTCGACATAAGACAGGTTCAGTCGCAGGATTTTCCTCGTAATCCCGTCTACGAGTCGTGACGATGCATTGTTCTGTGCTTCCGATACTAAGTTCTGATATACTTTCCACCGGGATCGTTCGTTTGAGGTGAGGGTCGGAGCTCGAAGCCAAAGCAGCGAGTGCGTCGGCTGGAGCATTTTCGCCCCGCGGAATCTTGGTAAGTTCGAACGAATCGAATTCGGCAACGAGTTGTTTGACGAGCTTGAGGTATGCGTCCATTCGATCACTCTTGGCGTCATACTCCCCGCTGAACTGACTTGCGACGAGCTGTGAGTCGCAGTAGGCGTGAATGCGTGTAACGCCGATGGCTTTGGCTAAACGTAGTCCGGCAATTAGCGCTTCGTATTCTGCCTCGTTGTTAGACGCGTTGAACGTCAGGCGGAAAGATTGCTCCAAGATTTCTCCTGTTGGAGATTTGAGGCGAATGCCTATTCCAGAGCCTCGGTGAGACGACGACCCATCGACGTGAAGGATCCATTGTTCGGCGGTTATGACATCAGTGTTGACGTATTCCGGAGATAGTTCAATGAGGAAATCGGCGAGGACTTGTGATTTGATGCTTGTCCGGCTTTTGTAATCGATGTCGTACTCGCTGAGTTCGATAGCCCATTTAGCCAACCGACCGGACTGGCTTGGGCTATGTAGGATTGTCCGGAGTGGTTGATCGGTTAGCACGGTGACTGAGTGTGATTGGAAATAAGGGCGCAATTTCCGAGCTGAAACAACAACGGCGAGGGCCAGCTTTTCGAGAGTCGGATATCGCCCTTCAGCTCCATCTAGTGATTTGCTGATATAGAAGATCGGTTTTTGTTCGCCCCGGTCTTCCCGAACGAGGACCCCGCTGATCGCCGAGGTTGAGATCGCGATGTAGAGATAGAGGGTCTCGCCGTCTTCGGGTTTTGCCAAAACTGGTGGTGTTGATAAGTATTCTTTGAGCTGCTTGAATGCTTCCTCGCACTTATCATCCCACTCAAGATTTTTGTTTCCGCGCAGCAATTGGTAGAAAGGGAGACACTTATCGGTGGACCGGGAGATAAACCGGTTGAGTGCGGTGATGCGTCCTGTGAGTCTTTGCACCTCCCTTCTCGTTGTTGGAGATGGTAAGTCAAGGATTGCTGAGATCTGTTTAGGATTGGCTTCGATTCCCCTTTGAGTCACGATATACCCGAGGAATTCTCCGGAGGTTACACCGAATGTGCATTTGGTCGGGTTAAGCTTCATACCGTACTCGTTTAGGATGTCGAAACAGGTGTTAAGATGTCCGGCGTGATCCTTTGCAACCAGTGATTTGACGAGCATGTCGTCGATGTAAACCTCCATTGTTTTGCCGAGCTGGCTAGCGAACATCCGATTAACGAGGCGTTGGTAGGTAGCACCGGCGTTTTTTAGGCCGAACGGCATCACTTTGTAGCAATAGATACCGCGATCGGTAATGAATGAGGTCTTCTCGCGATCGTCCGGGTGCATGAGTATCTGATTGTAGCCTGAAAAGGCGTCCATGAATGAGAGGAGTTCGTTCCCGGCGGTGGCTTCGACGAGTCTGTCGATATGTGGGAGTGGGAAACTATCCTTTGGGCAGGCTTTGTTTAGGTTGGTAAAGTCGACGCATATCCTCCACTTTCCGTTCTTCTTCTTCACAACGACCGGGTTTGCCAACCAGTCGGGATACCGAACTTCTGTAATCGATCCTGCGCTAAGTAATCTTTCGACTTCATCGTTTACAGCTCGGGCTTTCTCGGGACCGAGCTTGCGTCGTTTCTGTTTGATCGGTTTGAAGGTGGGGTCGATGTTGAGTTCATGGCTTATTATCTTTGGGTTGATTCCGGGCATATCTGTGACTGACCAGGCGAAGGTCGAAACGTTTCTTTTGAGGAGTCGGATTAAATCCTCTTTGATGTCTTTGTCGAGCTCGGCTCCGATTCCTACGCATTTTTCCGGATTGAAATCATCGATATTGACTTGGACGATCGTTTCGCGTAGCGGCAGATCGGGATCGTTTGGGATTTTCTTTTTATTGATCACGCAGGTGCGGGGAGTGGTCCTTAGTTTGCATTTGTTTATGAAACACGTTCGGGACATCACCTGGTCGCCTCTAAGGGTGAAAACTCCGGAAGGTGTCGGGAACTTGACGCATTGATGATACGTTGACACGACTGCTTTCATCGAGAATATCCACGGCGTGCCGAGTATCACGTTGTAGATCGCGGGTTTGTTTAGCACCAAGAACTTGACCATTCGACATATTCCCCCGGTATACATAGGAATTTTGACCGTTCCTGCTGTCATGGTTTGCTCGCTTGAGAATCCGGTGAGTGGTTCGATGTTCGGTCTGATTTGGTTGTCGGGAAAATCCATATTTTTCAGCGTATCCTTGAAAATCACGTTAACCGAGCTCCCAGTGTCGATCAAAATTCGCCCGACTACGACATCACCGATGAGTGTCTCGACGACTAACGGGTCGTTATGCGGCATATGAAGTCCTTCCGTGTCGGCCTCAGAGAAGGTGATCGGCGTTCCGCAGGGTGTAGTCTGATGTGACTGTTTTGCGGCCACTGCTTCCTTACTGTATGTCTTCAGAGCTCGGACGGAGTAGTTGCATGTTTCCAATGCACCCATGATCATGTTGACACGTTTCCGAACCTGCGGAGGTTGTTGAGTTTCCACGTTGTCCTCCCGATCTCGTTTCGGTTGTTCGTCGTCGGTTTTGTCTTTCTTTTGCTTGGCAGGCTTGTTCGGTTTGGAGTTACGTCTCCTACCGTTATCGTTACGGCGCGGTCTGTTCGAGGGTTGGAAGGCTCCTTCGACTGGAACTTCCCCCTTTTTGTACTTCATCATCAGGAACTCCTGTAGATGTCGGCACTCTTCGGTCGAATGGTTTCCATACCGGTTATGGAAATTGCAGTACGGTGCGGATTCAGTGGTGTCGGGCTCTTTTGGCTCATCCGACCGAACCCAAGTGTTTGACCAGGATTGCTGCGTTTGGATCGTATTGACGGGTTGTTTCGGGGGAACGTACAGTTTGTCCTTAGTGGCGGGCTGTTTCGTGATTGCGTATCGCCTATCTTTCTCGGATCTTTCCTCCTCCTCCATGATGAAGATATGCGCCCTGTGCAGGATGTCCTCCAATGTCTTTGGATTATTGCGTTTGATCTCCCTGTGGAAGTCCGATTCGTACCAGGTGGCTTTGTAAAGAGCCTCGATTGCGGCTTCGTCGTCGATCGTGCAATGGGATACAACCGCTTTGAAACGTTCCATGAAGTTGCGTAGGGGCTCGTCCTGCTTCTGCTCGAGGGCCCAGAGTTCGGCGTTCTTTGTTTTCTGCTTAATAAACATGGTGAAGCGTTTGAGGAATTTGGTAGTGAGCTCGTTATAGCTGTTTACCGAACTTGGCTCGAGCGTTGAAAACCAATCGAGCGCGGCTCCGGATAAGTTCTCCACGAATAGTTGGCACATGGCTGCGTCCTTCTCGGTTTCCGAGCCGAAACGAAATCGGTTCATTGTGATGACAAACGAGGTCAAGAAGTGTTTAGGATCGGTAAACCCGTCGTATGATGTGATCTTGACTCTTTCCAATCGTCGGACTGGAGTGTTGACGACTTTGTCGGTAAACGGCGTCCTCTGTGACTCTTGAATTACCCGGTCGATCTCCGGCGCCGAACTCGTAGCCTGATGGACTTTGGTCCGCATATCTTGTAGTTGGGCCTGGACCTTGGCGAATTCCAAATTAACGGCGGCTTGGTCCGTGATGTTGATTTCCGAACCGGTCGCGGAGGATCTTCTTGTCGGCGGGTCGATCGTGCCTGGGGGTTGAGCGTCGGTTAAGTCGGACAAGAGATTTCGGCGTAACGTGTTTTCGTTGGCGGGGGTGACCGGGTTTGGATCGAGGATACCGATCTGGTTTCGGAGCTCAAAATGGGATGCTATGAGAGATGCGATCCGCTCTTCGTTCTTTTTGTTAATTTCGGCGAACTGCGCTGTCATAGCTTCTATGAAGACGGTCGGATCCGTAAATATCGAAGCAGTCGGAGGCTGTGGAAGAGTCCGAGATGGATTGACCTGATTGTCTTCTCCAACAGGTATGGTCGGAGGGGGTCCTCCTCCGGTTGTCTGTAGTTCGGTATCGATAGGATTGAGCTCGTCGATCCATGGGTTTTGATCGTCGGTTTCTGAGACGTTGACGAGGGCTGCGGTGGTATCGACTGGAAGAACCATTGCCGAACTTCAATCAAACGATATCCGAAAGTACTGTTATATAGTTCCCCACAGTCGGCGCCAATTGTTGATCCGTAAATCACACAAAAAGGGGTAAAACAGTACTTTAGTCGGAATCTCGTTTATTGATCAAGAGTCGGCGATTACAACAGAGTTTAAGTAAGAAGGCAAAGACGAAAGACTTGAGATCGGTAATGAGCTTTCTCTTGTATTCTCTGTCTCTGCGGAAGTTGTGGATGTCTCGAACGAATGAGGCTCCTCCTTTATTTATAGCGTTTTTGAGGCGGTTGAAAGGAAGATTTCTCCTTTTCCGAGTTCGATTAGAAAAAGGAAATCTTCCGGTTCTCTCTCCGAGATAAGGATAAGTTCCTGATATCTCGAAGAGTCGACCGAAGAGAATATTTCCTTTTCCGAGATCGGTGGGGAAAGGGAAATATTCCGGTTTCATTTGTTGTAACGGACTGGGCTTGTGATGGGCCTAGATCGGTAACCGAGATGGGCTTTTAGCGAGATTCCGAGCTCGGCCCAACGTTTTCGGGCCGACTTGTCTTTGATCCGAACCATCGTAAATCGGTCTTGATTGAACCGATCTCGGTTCGAACCGAGTTAAACCAGGGGGTGCTAATCCCCCCTCTAACATCTTGGGCTCTTACGCTTTTAGAGGTATCGATCGATACACCTCGGTATCGATCGATGCTTGACGGGCATTGGACCTTAGATCGAGCAATACTGGTACTTCTGTGAAGAAGCAGAAGAGGCTAAAGTTGAAATTAGTCGTATGCTAATTGGAATCACAGCAATATGAGATCTTGTAATCCATCAAATGGATGTAAAATCTGCCTTTCTAAACGACCATTTAGAAGAGGAGATTTACATGAAACAATCCGAGGGTTATGTCACTCCTGAACAAGGAAAAAAAATAAGTAGACTTGCAAAGTCCTTATACGAGCTTAAGTTAGCTCCTAAGCAATAGCTTGGAAAGTTTGACAACAAAGTGACAAATAACTTCCAAATCACTTAAGGTGATATACATCAAAAGTACTCCACATGGATACGTTTTGTTAGGTTTATATGATGACACGGTCATCATGAAAGCAAGAAGGACATAATCCAACATACTAAAAATGTGCTTAGTGGAAAGTTTGATAGACATAAGATTAGTGGATAATCTTGTCTCAAGATCCTAGAATATTTTGAGAACTACTCAAACAAGATTACAATAACTCCAATTGTGATAAAGTTGTATCACAAGTGATGTATGCAAGAATTATCGGAAGTCTAACATACTTGATGAATCGTACTAGATCCGATTTAGCGCATTCAGTCGCTACAAGAGTAATCCATGTCATACTCTGTGGAAAGCCATAACTAGAATTTTGAATTATCCAGTGTTATATGTCGTCTTGGTTTACATCAAAGTCCGGAGGGTTCAAGACATTATGTTCACCTCTTGGCCTAGTAACCTGACATATATTATAAGTGGATAATATTTTTTCTTGGTGGTGCAGCAGTATCCTGGAAATCTTCCAAACAAGCAATCTTGGCCTAATTAACCAAGGAGTCAAAGTTTATAGCTTTAGATAAAGCTGCAGAGGAAGCAGAATGGCTTCGAAACTCTCTGGAATATATCCCGATGCGGGAAAAATTAGTGCCAGCATTATGTGTACACTGTGAGAGTTAGTGAGCTATCTCTCGGGCACTGAGTAAGTTATAAAATGGCAAATCTCGAGAATGACATAAGACCATTTAGACAGCTGATCTCAAAATGGCTGATAACTTAGCGGATCTGTTTCCCAAAAAGTTAGCCTCGAGATCAAGTTTGTTAAATCATCAAAAGGAATGGGTTTAAAGCCTATAGAAAAAGATGATGTTTGACAGATACCCCACCTATGTGACTGGAGATCCCAAGATCTAGGTTCAAAGGGAAAACAAAGTTGAACTGATTCGAAATTGAGCACTGTGAGACTATGTCTCTGCCCAGTTCCTAGGATGATAAAACAGTGCTACATGTGGATAATAAGGATAAGCGTTGGCTTTTAATGATCGCATAGCTGTGCAATAGTGGAGTGTGACATGACACTTCTGAAAACAAGCTAATAAAAGATCACCTAATGAAGTGTGAAATGAGGGCCGTTTCTAGGAGAATGAATGAGAAGGCTATATTCTCCAAGTTCACTCACGAAAAACCAGGCATGTTCAAGGCCAAAATGAACACAATAGAGAACAAAGTTCTACGAGAAAATGTTGCTGTGCGATATATGTTGTCTCATTTTATATCAAAATCCGGGTGGTTCAAGACATCATGCTCACCTCCTGGCCGAGTAAACTCGACAGATATCAAAAATGATTGGTTCAAAGCTGGAAAACGCTACCTCTCAGATGGAGTTACATTTTCGTATACTCTCGAAAGTCTGTCTACGTCTAGATGAGTCTAGTCAAGTATGTCTAGTAAAGTCTAGTATGTTCAATTTTCATATGTTTAGAGTCATTTCTATTCATGTGGGGGATTGTTAGAACTAATTTTTTATCAAAACTTGAGGGCTTGATAAAATTGTGTTAGTGTGAAAAGAAATGAGTTAAGCTCATTCGAATGAAATGTTTTCATTGGCTGAGAAATGTTTTCTCGTGTATAACAAGAGAGAAGAAAAGACCACACGCGCGTCGATCGCATCTTGGGCCTGATGGGCTCGTGGACTTTTAGAGGTATCGATCGATACTCGACGGGCCGACTTAAAAATCGCAGCCCCTAGAATATTCTGAGGAATATTCCATATCTGTCTGGGAAAACCCTAGCCTCTCTCCTATATATACTGGCCGATTTTCACCTTAAAAACCGTCCTCTGAAACACTAAAAACACATCCTAAAAGTTCTAACAAAAGTTCCTTCAATTCCCTACGGCTTAGAGTAAGTCTTTATTCGAGAGTATCGTAGTTATAAGGTTCGACAGATCTGATATCAAGTGTAGATGATACAGATAAACTTTGGTTATATCCTAGGACTCATGGATCTATTATAATCCTTCGCACTACGGAAGATTCTTTGAGTTAAGGAAAGAGATTCATCTCGCCTCCTTAGATTTATTTATGATTTATCGTTTTATGAATCGTCTGTTCCTTACTGTTTATTTATACAATCGTGATTAAATCTTATCTTGTCTATTGTGCGAAATTTTGGTCCTGCACAATCAGTAAACCACGATGGGGACATGATCGGTAAACACAGATGTGATGTGGTTTGGTGGGAGTTGATAGATCTAATTGATGGTCTTGTCGAGACGCGTGCTGTATTTTCCGGTATTATGCATCGGTGAGATCAACCATATCATGCATAAGTATTTTCCGGTCTTGTCGAGACGCGTGTGCCTAGAGAAGATGCTAGTGACTGTTGATCCCGAGGATCACTAATGATGTTTAAGAGGTTGATTAAAGAGAGGGAGGTGAGATTTCCGTTAATTAGAGCGAGTTAACCACGATTTAAGCAGGTCGGGTGAATGGTGAACAGGCAGTGGGCCGTGTTGCTTTTATTGATGATGGAAGGAAGTGAGCAATTTAGATTTACGAACTGGTTCCGACGGAAATCCAGTTCGGCGTTCTAAATATGCTGCTTTGTTACAAACGAGAGAGAGAGGTCGGGTCTATTTGTGGCAGGTGAGATCCAAAAATTTGGAAGTCCCCTCATTAATGAATACTAAGGGATATATATACTGGGAGTCGGCTTCCTGCTCCCCGGGATTCCGGGGCCACGTGGCGTCTTCAGCCTGTTTCGCGGGCAAGGCGACCTAGGAGGCGTGTTCCGGCCTTCGGGGAGAGAGGTCATGATGAGCTCGGCGCCATACCTCTGCAGAGTAGTACACTGTTTAACCAACTCTCCTCCACGTGTCTTTCTCTCCTTTGTCAAGTCTGCAAGGTTGGTGAGAGAGGTCATGATGAGCTCGGCGCCATACCTCTGCAGAGTAGTGTACTGTTTAACCAACTCTCCTCCACGTGTCTTTCTCTTCCTCGCTTACTCTGCTGGGTTGGTGGGAGGTCGAGGTCAGATCGTACCTCTACTCAGATAGCACACTGTTCGACCAACTCCCGCGTGTCCTCTTTCCTTTTGACATTCCTGTTTCGGCGAAGTGTCAGCACGGACCCGAGGTGCGTCCTCAGGAGCTCGGGAGTTCCGGACAGACGGGAGCGCGGGGCTTTCAGGTCGGCGACCAAACTGAAGAGGGATTTTTCCTAAGATGGGTCTAACTAATTGGGGGTGCTAGGCCCACCTCCAACAGTGACCTGACTGCTGAGTTGTTGCATATGTCTCTCGCGAAAGGAGAAAATGATTAGCATTGATGAGGTACGTAAACGTAATCATGGTTAGTAACTTGTGGGATTAAAAAATTTACGAGTTGAATTTTCGTCTATACTTTGACATAAAAAAAAGTCAACTAAAATGGTAAATTTAGAAAGTTATTTATAGTGCTATAGATATTGACCATCCTGTTTCGGAGGTTACCGCTCACTACAAAAAGTATGACAAGGTTAAGCTGTGAACCTCTGCTTGACAAGATATGATCTCGTATGATTTCTTGGTCAAGTAAGGCATTGTCATTAGCAGGGAGATTTCAATTGATTCAGTCAGTTATCACGAGTATCACAAACTTTTGGTGTTCAACATTCGGGATGCCCAAAAATACTTGTGTTGATGCTATAGATAGTATGTGTCCGGCTTTTCTTTAGTCGGGATCACCCCATGTTAGTACTAAGGCGAAAGTTGTTTGGGAAGATGTTTGTATTCCTAAAAAGGAAGGTGGTTTGGACAATAGGCAGTTGCGCGACTCCTTTCAATTAATGTTCATATTCGTTATGGATTGCTTTGGCTCGCCATTATCTTCTTCGTAACTCATCGTTTTAGGACGTTTCAGAATGATCTAGGGGAAAAATCAACTCAAGATGAGACAGCTAGCTGCTAATTTCATAAGAATGAATGTAAAATACGGTAATTATAAATTCTTTCGGTTTGATGATTGGTTAAAAATGGGACGACTCATTGACATTACATGAGACATATGGACAAGGAGTCTTGGGAGTGTGTGGAGTGTGTCGCAAATGAAAAAGTTTCGGCTGTAAGTACTATCAATGGCTAGAATATTAGTCGTACTAGAGGATTGCACTTACAAAGACATGCTCCAAAGGATTAGATTCTTCGGCTGGGCCTGATCACGTCCTATTGAGACATGTTCAAGACGATTTGAAGTCATATTTCTCAGTGACAAAACTTGGAGTCAGATTCGGGTGCCCAGAACGCAAGTATCTTAGAACCGAACCGAAAACCGATCGGTACCTAAAATATCCGAAATATAATTATATACCCATAAATATTAGTTAATTTTTTCGGATATTTAGGATATTTCAGGTATATTTTTAATTTTACGGATATATTTTCTTTAGTTTTTCAGGTTTTTAGGTATATTTTTGAGCTTTTGAATATATTTTGGATATTTTAGATAAAAAAAATATCTGAACCGAACCATATCCAAAAAATTGAATATTTACCGATTCTCAAAATTAACATCCGAAAGATCCAAAACCGATTGAAACTGAACCAAAATCCTATCGATTTTTATATGGGTCTAAAGTCTTTCTAACCGAAAGATTCGAAACCGAACCGAATATCCGAATGCCCAGACGTACGATTAGTCTAGACAAACTATATTTACGAAATAAACCCAATATTATAATGAAATATTGGGCCTTGGTCAAGGCCCATAATTTACTCTCTTTTTTTTTTGGTAATCAATCAAAATATATTGTAATAATATTTCTTCCCGAGAGCTTGAGAAGATCGTCTTCTTCTAATGGCGTATAGAGATTTAACTTTCAAACTTTTGATTTCTAGATAAGTTCTGCTTCCTTTCGTTTTTTTAACATACTCCAAAGAAGAAAAGAAAACTTGTCTGATACTCCAAAGAAGATAAGAGATCCAAAGAGATAAGAATCAGTTTAAAAGTGAAACCCATCTTGGGACTGGTGAAGTTGACCTTTTTTTGTTTTCTCTCTTTCTATTTCATTCGTCTTCTTTGCTCAATTTGGTTTCAGCCATCGCAAAACTTAAAAGCATGGAACTTCAAGTCCGTCTTCGTCAAATCATCATCTTCTTCTTCTTCCTCCTCTTGACAGTTCTTGAACATTCTTCTGCTGCTCGGATTCTGAGTATCGCCAAGCCTGATAGGCATGACGTTGCCGCAAGCGCTCGTTGGCTTGTCTCTCAGAACATTTGGGGTGTCCTCAGGTATTTAACTTTTTTTTGGTTTCTCTTGAACAGAGCAAGATCTTGTCTCCATAAGTTGCTTGTCGTGATTCTGGAGTTTCTTACAGCAGGAGTTTCAGTTTTTAGGGTGACGCAATCTATTAGGAGTATTTTAGGGCTGATTAGTACAGAAAGTTCGTAGCTTTTTAGCAGATTGAATCTGTTTATTGATAATAGTATCGACGAACGTTGTTGGGTTCCTATGATTCGCTATTACTTCATCAAGCTTTGATCCTTTTGAAATTGAAATTGATTTGGGATTTGACACAAAATCAAGTTTGAATCCAGTCACTGATTGTAGTATGTTTTGATAAGGATTAACTTCATCAAGCTTGATCCTTTTGAAATTGATTTGGGATTTGATCACTACAGTTACCAGATATCTTATGAACTGCTTTCTGTTTGATTTGTCTTTATGAGTGAGAAAAAGATTGTTGCAAGTGTCTGTGTTATTAAAATTGTTGCAATCTTGTCATCATCAATGGTGGATTACTAATTGGCTTTGGTGATTTTATTCGTCTTGCAGCACATTGTCCATTGAGCATGAAGGCGCACCTTTCGGGTAATCTTGTTTCCATGAATCAAATCACAACTCTTGATCAGCCAAATTGCAGAATAGTTCCATTAGTGTGTGCTATTTGTTAAAGTCTTCGGTATAGCTAAACATTGATAAGATCTTGGTATCTTTTAAACTTGTTTTGCAGGAACGTTGTATCATTTAGTGATGGTTTGCCCGGGAATGGCAACGGTATACCTTACTTTTACTTGACAACTCTTGATCCAACCACAAGAAACGCTCTAAAAGACTCGAGGGCTTCGTTCGCAATCAGTGAATCTCCCATTGGAACTTGTAAGAGAGATCCAATGGACCCTACTTGCTCTAAACTAACCCTCAGCGGAAAGGTAAATGTCTTGAAAAAACCGAGATTTTCTTATCAAGCTAACAAGCAAATGTGTAGTTTTATGACATATGCTTCGGTCTTGATCTCATAATGTCTCAGTTGTTGCAACTGGATGAAGGATCTGAGGAAGAAGAAGTAGCCAAAAAAGCTCTATTCACTAAGCACCCGGAGATGATGGGTAAACGTTTATGTAATCTGGTAGCTTCAGAGTCATGATAGTTGTATATCATTGTGTATCGGTTATATCGGTTTTGCTTTTTGTTGCAGATTGGCCTAATGAACATGATTTCCGCTGCTTCAAACTCGAGATCATCAATATATTTCTGATCAATTGGTATGGTGGAGCTAAATCTACCACTGTAGATGAATACCTTCGTTACAAGGCGTAAGTTTGATCTCATAGTAGTAAAAACATCGGTAATCTCTTAGAATGCGATTTTGTTTATAGTGATTTGATCTCATAGTTTTTGAATGTTTTTCAGGATCAAAGTCGCTTCCTTTTAATGAAATGTCATCGGAGTTGAGCAAACGGCGAAGCATGAAACTTGAATATTAGCAACACAATAAAGTGTGTTCAACTCTTCTGTACATGACTGTTGTATACCCTTCAATGACTTTTCTTTGGACATGAAACTAAAGAAAAATATTTCATAAATTACCACAAACCAAATTCATGGTATAGTATACAAATATTTTTCTATGGATAATAAAATTTACAATTGTTTGATCTCCGGTTTTTTCTGGTTTGAGGATGAGCTAAGCTTTATCAACTGTACCGGTTAGGTTTTTGCCAGAGGTGAACTGTACATTTTCTTACCGTTTTAATTCTGTTCTAATTCCGATCGCTTTTAAAAAAAACTAACCGTCTTAGCCGAATCGAACCGAATATCCAACTCTGGTTCTTCCCGGTTTGAGGATGAGATTTATCAATTGTACCGGTTTGGTACGGCCCAAAGCCTCACCATTTACTTTTCTTTGGACATAAAAAGACAAAAAAATTCATAAATTACCACAAAACCATATTAAAGGTATGTTTGATTCGTTATTTTATTTGTGAATACTGAATGGTTAGCAGTCAAACAAGTTTTAACAGATTTTGATCTTCAGTTATTTCCGGTTTGAAGATGAGCTTATCAACTGTAATGTTGATCCATATGATCACTAATGTTGTTTAGAGGATGATTAGAGAGTAGAGAGGCGAGATTTCCGTTAGATAGAACGAGTTAACCCAGACTTTCAGCAGGCCGGGTATTATGATGAACAGGTCGGGGACCGTATTCTATGTATTAATGATGAAAAGAGGCGAACGATTTAGATTTACGAACTAGTTCCGACGGAAATCCAGTTCGGTGTTCTAAATGGCGCTGCCTTGTTACAAATGAAAGAGGTTAGGTCTATTTGGTAGAGGAAAAATGAGAGAAAACCAAAGATCCAGCTCCCTTTCCTAGTGCATACTAAGGGGTATATATAGCGGGAGTTGACTTCCTGCTCCCCGGGATTTCTGGGCCACGCGGCGCTTCCAGCCTCTTTTGCGGGTAAGACGTCGTAAGAGACGTGCCCCGATTTTGGGCCGAAGGGTCATGATGAGCTCGGGCCATTCCTCTACGCAGATAGCATACTGTTCGGTCTTCCACATGTCGTCTCTTCTTTGGATCTTCGTGCAGAGTTGGTGAGATGTCGAATTCAACGCCATCCTCCTACGGGATAGCACACTGTTCGGTCAACTGCCTTCCACGCGTCCTTCTCTCCTTCCCCTCCTCTGAATGGGGTTAGTAAGAAGTCAGTCTGAGCCCGGGGCACGCTCCTATGAGCTCGGTGGGGTTTGACTTCGGCAGACCGGGCTTCTAGCCCGGGCGTTTAGCTCGGGGATGTGATCGAGAGGGACCTTTTTGCTGAGATGGACCTAGCTAATCGGGGGTGCTAAGCCCACCTCCAACAATAGGCCCCCCCAGTTCGGTGCCATGAGACGTAGCGAATGTATCGAAGTTGATCTTGCGTTAGCTCGGCGCATCTCAGGTCGGTCCTTTGAGACTGAGTAGGTGAGAGTGGGGTGTTATGGCTTAGATTCGAGCCCTTGCTCATACGTGTCGGCTTTCCCGAAGATCCGGAGATTGTTGGCTCGTGCCCATCACGCGGGAGAACCGAAGCGGCGCTTTTTTTTCTGCGCGTACGAAAGATGCTTCGCGTTTATCGAGGCGTTTCATGATTTTGGCGCGGGGAAAACGAAGAGGCGTCATCATTAGGTTTTTGGGAGGCCGTGCTCCTTTCGACACGTGTCCAGGCGTCGCTTTGTTGTCCCCTTCCTCTATTTAACTCCTTCTTCTTCCTTCGGTTAAACCTTTCTGCGCATATTAAGGTAACTCCCTTTCTTCTCCATGAACTTTTCGATTTCTTTCTGATTTTCTTTCGACTTCGCTTTCTGCTTCGGTTGTCGGAATTTCTTCCTCCTCTTTGTGCGATGGCGCCGATACTAGATGGAATTAGGGTTGAGTCCAGCGATGAGTCGGCGTCCCGCGATAATCACGATAATTCTCCGAGGGAAAGCTCTTCTCCTGATGGTTTCGAGCACGCTTCTTCTCCGCATCGAGGCGAGGAGAGCGAGGAACAGCATGTTCCTTCGACTTCGGGGGCCGCTCCGCTACTTCCTGGGACTCATCTCAGGAGGAAGGCGGTGATAAGGTCCTCTTCCGGTGGTCGTGGCGCTGGCCGGGATGGGAGAGGAGCCGGGCGTGCCACCGATCGAGGTGGACGTCGAGGTGGTCGTGGTGAAGGGACGCGGGCGGCGAAGATACAGAAGTCTCCCCTGGTTTTCTATGAACAGGGCTGGTCGCTGACTTGTAGCACACCAGAGTTAGTCAACCTGTTGAGGGAGCTATGCGATTTCCCCGTTGCCGCCGAACTTCGTCTCCCTAGGTCGAACGAGCGTCCGTGGAATCCTCCAGCGGGTTTCGTCTGTATGTACGAGGGGATTTTTCTGAAGTGCGGGTTGCGCCTTCCTCTTCCCGAGCTGTTCGTCCAATACTGCCGGGCGCGGGGTTTGGCCCTTTCGCAAATCTGCCCATCCACGATTCAGGGGATGATCGTGCTGCTGACCATGGGGTGGGAGTGTGATTTGGCGGTGACGGTTCCTATGTTCGAGGCTCTCACCCAGCAAAAGACGAATTCGGGATCCCGGGGACCTACTACGCCGCTTTTAAACCTGCAGCGAATATCGTTGAGGCTAGCAGTTCGGGGGCTAAGGCTAGCAAGTTGTCTAAGGTTGAGGACTGGTCCCGTAGCTACTTCTACATCCGGGCTACCGAAGTGGTTGGACTCGACCCGTCGGCGAGATACACCCGTGATTGGAATTTCAGCCCGGGTAGGGGTTTGTAGACCGAACTGCTTTCTTTTTGACTTTGTTTATTTTAAATGACGCTGCTTATTTTGCTTTCAGGTCCTCACTCTTGCTGTGTTCAGGACGGCTGGTGAAAGAGAGTACCGGACTACGAAGGTTACCTTGCTGTTTTCAGGACGGTGGGTGAAAGAGAGTGGAAGTCATTCACCTCGGGGAGAGTCGCTGCTGCAATGACCGGAGGTCGGTTTTTTTTTTTTTTTTTAATGACGCCGAGCTGACCGTAAACTGTTTGCAGGTCGTTCAAGATTTGTCGTTCCGCTGTATGCGGATGCGTTTGTAGCGCCGCCGCCGTTTGTTATTGAGGTGCCGGTTCGGCGAGAGCAGACCGAGCCAGCCCGACCTGCTCCTTCCAAGAAGAGGGCGGCTATCGCCGCAGGCAAGAAAGTTGCCAAAAAGAAGATGACCGATACGGCGGGGTCATCAGGGCCGGGTCGGGAGGAGGACCGCCCTGTCGAAACTGGGGCCGAGCTTCCCCGTGGATATGTTGAGGGGTCCGGAGTCCTGGAGACCGAGGTACCAACCAGTGGGACGGTTGAGGCATCCCAGGATTTGGTGCTCGTAGAGGCTGAGGTTCGGGCGACAGAAGAGCCCGAGGTGGTTGTTGTCGGGGAGGAGTCCTAGGATCCCGAAGGACGGACAGTTGAAACGGTCGTCGTGCCTTCGGATGAAGAACTGGCAGAGAGTTCCGAGGCGGGGAATGAGGACGTCTCCCGTGGTGCTGATGGCGATGATGTGTTGGATGATTCTGACGCGGAGCCTAATGACCACAGTTTCTACTTATGTCATGAGGATGGAGGCGTTCCGTTTACTACGGACAAGGATGGGTGTACCGCGCTGGCACATGCGATCGCATTCGGGCAAAAGGCTTCGCGCCATCTACCTTCGGATATGGCGGAAGGTAGTGCCTTTCGAAACACAGCGCGGGCTGCTGCTCGGGTGAGTAAAAATAATTTTTTTTTTTTTTTTTACTTACGCCGAGCTGTGTTAGCGCAGACGATGAGCCATATTTCCCTTCTCGGGGAGCAGTACCAGAAGCTGCTGGTGGAGCAGGAGGGGTCAGTCTCCTACGAGAGGCAACGCCGGGAGGCAAGCGAGAAGGATGTGGCCGCTCGTGGCTGTGACGCAGGCGCGAGAGCGGGCCCAGGCAGCGGATCAGTTGGAAGAGGAGCTTGAAGCGGAGAAGGCCAGATCCGCCGCTCTGGAAGAGGGGCTAGGGCTTATGAGGGGGGAGCGGGAAATGCTTCGCTCCAGGGTCAAAGGGCTGGAGGGCGCTATCGAGCGGGCGAAGGTGGCCGTGGCTAAGGAGAGCGACCGGGTGACGGCTAGGTGGGATAGGAGGAACCAGAGTTGGGCTACGTAGATGGAGAAGATCCGCGCCCATCTTGCTAGTCGTGACCGGGCTACGGAGCCTCACCTGCTGTATAGCCAGGTGGTCGGAACGAGGGCATGCCTGAAGAGGATGCAGGCTGAGGACGGGATATCGGTGCCGTGGTACCGGTACAAGAAGCTGGATGAGGATGAAGCAATTTACGGTGCCCAGCTGGATGAGATTGACTTTCCGGACTTAACCCCGGAAGACCTGGATGTCCCTCTTGAACGAACCTCTGGTGTTCAGCTCTAGCGGCTTATGCCTGTCGAGGTCCTTTCAGCCTCGAATCCTCAGCCTGCATCCTCTTCAGGATTTGCAGTTTGGAGTTTCCTTGTTTTTCTTGTTTTCCTTGCAAGTGCTTGGTAGAATAGGTCGCGGATCGTACTCTTTTGTTAATATCGTGCGTACAGGTCGTAGACCGTGCCCTTGTGTCTTTGTATCGAGTGCGAGGTATGGCTCGGCTTGAGATACTTAATGCTTGTGTATCTTTATATATTTTTTGTTATTGCGAGGTGTAGCTCGGCTTAAGGCACTTAAGGCTTGTGTACCTTCTTTTTTTTTGCGAGTGGCGAGCTCGGCTTTAAGACACTTAGTGCTTGTGTGTCTGGTAGAGGTGCGAGCCTTGAGCTCGGCTTTAGTACTTACAGCTTGTGTACTGTGTGAGTGCGAGTATTGGAGCTCGGCTTTAGCACTTATAGTTTGTGTGCTGGGGAGTGCAAGCACTGGGGCTCGGTCCCCTTTTCTTCTCTCTTAGTTTGGGAATAAGGTAGTGGACCTTATTCTTTAGGATAGGTCGTGGACCGTTTTCTCTCCCCCCTTTTTTTTGTGGATCTTGAAAAGATTTTATTAGATTTATAGCTGAGCCCTGGTTAGGGGTTGCCTACGTACCCTTTAGTAGAAGGGATCAAGCCAATCGTAGTTCGTTTGCTTACAAAGATAGAAAGCGGGGCGGAGCCCGGGGGCTTAGTAATAGGATCATTTTAGGTTTATCGAGTTCCATGAGCGAGGAATTGCGTCGCCGTTCATCGTGACCAGCTCGTAGCCGCCGGGCTTCACGATCTTGGAGATGAGGTAGGGGCCTTCCCAATTGGCGCCGAGCTTGCCTGTGTTTAGCTCGGGGGTGTTTTCGAAGACCTTGCGCAGAACCAGGTCGCCCTCGGCAAAGAACCGACCTCAAACCTTCTTGTTGAAATACTTGGAGGCTAGCTGTTGATAGTTCTAGATCCGGAGGAGGGACTGGTCGCGTTGTTCCTCGAGAAAATCAAGCTCGCTCAAATGCACGGCGTCGTTCAGGTCGGCTTGCTGGGTGAGCATAGCGCGGCGAGGAGTGGGTATTCCGACCTCGGAGGGGGCCATTGCCTCCATGCCATGTGACAGGCTGAACGGAGTGCGACTTGTTGCCGTCCTTGGCGTTGTGCGGTGGGACCAGAGAACTCCATCTAGTTCGTCGGCCCAAGAGCCCTTGTCGTTTAGTCATTTTTTGAGGCTGTCGAGAATGGTCTTGTTGGTGGCTACGGCCTGTCCGTTGCCTTGTGGATATCTCGGGGTGGACTTGCTCAGTCTGATCTTCCATTTTGCGCAGAAGTCTTCGAAGAGAACCGACGTGAACTGACCACCGTTGTCAGTCACAATCTCGTAAGGCAGACCATGCCGGCAGATGATGAACTTCCAGACGAACTTGCGGACATCCTCCGCCGTGATTCTGGCATAAGCTTCGGCTTCAACCCATTTGGTGAAGAAGTCGGTCATCACTAGGATGAAGCGTTTTTGACGAGATCGGGGAAGGGGCCCGACTATATCCATGGCCCATCGCATGAATGGGTAGGGTGCCACCGCGGTGGTCAGGAGCTCGGTAGAACAGTGAATGAGTGGACCGTGGCGTTGGCACTTCTCGCACCGGGCTACGAACTTTTCGCAATCTTGAAGCATGGTCGGCCAGTAGTGGCCCTGGTTTTGAATCCGGAGGGCGAGAGACCGGCAGCTGGAGTGGTTTACGTCCGCGCCTTCGTGCATCTCCTTCATCACTTCAATAGTTTCTTGCCCGTGGAGGCAGCCGAGCAGGGTTCCTGAGGCGCTCCATCGAAATAGATTTCCGTCCATCATTGTATATTGGGCGCACTTTTTCTTTAGTCGACGCGCGGCCCATCGATCTGGGGGAGCGGTGCCGTCCGCAATGTATAGCAGACCCCTTTTGGTAACTCGATGTCGACTCGATGTCGACTCGCCAGTCTGGTAGCTCGGGCTCAGGTGGAGGTGGTGGCAGATCTTCGGGAGGAGGGATGTCTTCGTCGAGGTCTGTGATCTGGGGATTTATCAGGCAGACCCCTTTTGGTAGCTCGATGCTGGGGAAGTCGATGCTTTCAACCGGGATCACCCATCGTTGAGCTGGGTCCGAGGTGGAAGCCAGTGCTGCAAGGGCGTCTGCGGAAGTGTTATCACCTCAGAGGATCTTCGTCAGGGTCAACTCGGAGAAATCTGCGGCCAAGCCTTGGACCACCTTAAGGTAGGCGTCCATACGGTCATTCTTGTCTTCATACTCTCCACTGAATTGGTTTGCGACGAGATGGGAGTCGCAGTAAGCCCGGATTTTCCTCACCTCGATCGCCTTCGCCAGGCGCAGACCGGCAATCAGAGCTTCGTACTCGGCTTCATTGTTTGATGCTGGGAAGGCCAGACGGAAAGACTGTTCGAGGATCTCGTTGGTCGGGGACTCGAGGCGTATGCCGATGCCGGAGCCGTGTTTGGAAGCTGACCCGTCGACATGCAGACTCCACTTTTCGGGGAGCTCTTCAGTTGCTAGCTCGGGCGCCAGTTCTACTAAGAAGTCGGCCAAGACTTGGGATTTGGCCGCGGTCCGTCCTCGGTATTCGATCTCCTACTCGCAGAGTTCGATTGCCCATTTCATTATTCTGCCAGATCGGTTCGGGCTGTGGAGGATGGTTCTGAGCGGGTAGGTGCTTAGTACGGCGATTGTGTGAGATTGGAAGTAAGGTCGGAGCTTTCTAGCTGCAACAACTACTGCCAAGGCGAGCTTCTCCAGCGTCGGGTATCTGCTTTCTGCGCCGTCCAGAGATTTGCTGATGTAGAAGATGGGCTTTTGGTCGCCCTGGTCTTCTCGTACTAGCACTCCGCTGACTGCTGACATGGACACGGCGATGTAGAGATAGAGGGTCTCGCCCTCCTCGGGTTTGGCCAGGACGGGGGGAGTTGAAATGTACTCCTTCAGCTGCTGGAGCGCCTCCTCGCACTTGGTGTCCCATTCGAACCGCTTGTTAGCTCGGAGCAGTTGGTAGAACGGTAAGCAAAGGTCAGTTGAGCGGGAGATGAATCGGTTTAGCGCAGCGATTATCCCGGTGAGTCGCTGTACTTGGCGCGTGTTTTCTAGGGACTTGAGGTCGATGACGGCCCGGATTTGTTTGGGGTTAGCTTCGATCCCGCGCTGCGTGATGATGTACCCTAGGAATTCCACCGACGTGACGCCGAAGGAACATTTGGCCAGGTTCAGCTTCATGTTGTACTTATTCAGCGTCTGGAAGCAGGATAGGAGATGAGCGACGTAGTCGTCCGCGATTAGGGATTTTACCAGCATGTCATCTATATAGACATTCATGGTGCGGCCGATTTGATCGGCAAACATCTTGTTGACGAGCCGCTGGTAGGTGGCTCCGGCATTTTTGAGCCCGAAGGGCATCACCTTGTAGCAGTAGGTCCCTCGGTCCGTGATGGAAGCGGTTTTCTCCTGGTCCTCGGGGTGCATAGGGATTTGGTTGTATCCCAAGAAGGCGTCCATAAAAGAGAGCAGCTCGTTCCCGGTGGTGGCTTCGACGACCAGGTCGATTCGGGGGAGGGGAAATCTATCTTTTGGGCACGCCTTGTTGAGGTCGGTGAAGTCTACGCAGACCCTCCATTTCTCATTCTTTTTCTTGACCACCACCGGGTTGGCTAACCAGTCCGGGTATTTGACATCGGTGATCGATCCGGCCGCGGTCAACTTTTCTACTTCATCGTTGATGGCCTGCGCCCGCTCTGGGCCTAGCTTCCGCCGCTTCTGCTTTATTGGTCTGAAGGTCGGGTCCACGTTGAGCTCGTGGCTGCATATCGCCGGATCGATGCCGGGCATATCGCCGGTCGACCAGGCGAAGGTGGAGACGTTCTCCCCCAGGAACTTGACCAGCTCTTCCTTGATGCTTGCTTCTAGGTCGGTTCCGATGCCGACGCAACGGGTGGGGTCACGTGGATCGATGTTGACCTGGGCGACGAGGTCCCGACCTGGGAGGTCCTGGTTATTTGGCTCACCAGGCTGATGCGCGTTGAGGGTTAAGCAGGCCGGTGCGGCGTGACGCAGCTTGTGCTCGATAGCGAAACAAGCGCGGGAGACCCTTTGGTTACTTCGAAGAGTATATGTCCAGGCCTGGTTTGGGAACTTGAGGCTTTGGTGGTATGTCGAAGTGACCGCCTTCATTGAGTGCAGCCACGGGGTTCCGAGAATGATGTTGTAGATCGGGGTGGTATCGAAGACTACGAACTTGACAATTTTGGTGACCCGGCCTACGTAGACCGGTAATTCAATGGTGCCGATTCCGTTGATAGTGTCTCCGGCGAAACCGGTTAATGGGATTGAGAGTGGCTTGACCTCGGCTCCGTTTAGGTTCATCCTAGCCAAGGGGTCCTTGAAGATGAGGTCGACCGAGCTGCCCGTATCGACGAGGACTCTGTTAACATCACAGTCAGCCACACGAACTTGTACGACGAGGGGGTCGTTGTGGGGTTGATGAACCCCGACCGCGTCCGCCTCGGTGAAGCATATCCCCTTTTTACTCGTGTCTTGTGCGTCAATCTCCGGGCCGGAGTGCCATTTTAGGGAGGCGTCGGTCCTCCTCTCGTGACGCCTGATGGACCGTACCGAGTCGTTACACGAGAGGAGCCCTTCCATGATCATCCCTATCAATGTCCGTGCTGGGGGATGCGACCTGCCCCTTTCCTGATCTTGAGAGGGAGATCGCCGGCGACGGTCGTCGTTCTGGGCACGGCTATAATTCCTAGCCCGGTTGTCCTCGCGGCCTCGGTTATCTTGTTGTTGGCTTCAATCGTTGTCCCGGGCTCGCGGGCGCAACCGCTCGGGTACGTGGATTTCCCCCCTTTGGAATTGATTCAGCAGGATTTCTTGGAGTGCGCGGCATTGTGAGGTCGAATTCCCCTTTCTCTGGTGAAAGTCGCAGAAGGATGTTCTATCGTACTGCTCATCTGTTCGGGGATCTTTGTCTTTTGGCTCGTCGGGGCGTTGATCCTGTTGGTTGGGGTCGCGCACATATTTGTTCCAGGGCAATTTCGGCGCGGGGTTGGAGAGAGGAACAGGGTCATGCATATGGAGAACGGCCGGCGATTCGTTGACGAGGAATGTGGCGGCCTGCTTTCCTTTGCTGCGTTGATGCTGACGCGGTTCCTGATACCCGTCCTGGGGTCGCTCCTTTGGAACCGGAGCCTTGTTCGAGGCGCTGTTCTTCGACTCGGCTGCCTTTTCTTCTTCGAGCTCAGCGAAGAGTCCGGCGCGATGTAGAGCGTCTTCCAACGAGCGCGGCCTGTTGAGCTTCATGTCGTCCTTGAAGGCCGAATCATCCCGCAGACCCTTCTTCAGAGCGGGGAGCGCTGACTCGTATGTTACGTTGCTTTGTGAGGCCGTTGCTTTGAAGCGCTCGATGAAAGACCCGAGCGACTCCTTTGTCCTTGGTTCAATGACCAGAGGTCTGCGCTGGATGCGGACTGTCTGATGTAGATGGAGTAGTGCTCGAGGAAGATGGTCGAGAGATCTCTGAAACTGTCGATGGAATGTGTCTTTAGCCGAGAGAACCATGTGAGAGCTGGGCCGGTGAGGTTTTCTACAAAAAGCTGGCAGTGGGCGGCCTCACGCTCGTTCGGGGAAAAGTGGGCGCGGCCCATGGCAATGGTGAACGCCGTTAGGTACTGGGCTGGGTCGGTGTTGCCCGCATAGTTCTAGAGTTTGAGCTTTCCGAGGTGCTGGAGCGGGACGGAGGTGATCCGGCGGGTGAACGGCGTGTTTTGCGTCTCTCTGAGGACGCGATCTATTTCTGGGGCCGCGCTGGTGGCCTGATGAATCTTGGAGGACATTGCACGGATCGTTTCCTTCATGGCCTCAAATTCGGCGTCCCCGATGCGTTCTGAGCTGGATCGTTGATGGTGAGCTTCGTCGATCGGGAGCCGCCTGTTGTTGGGACGAATCGGCCAGCGGGATCTTCGGACTCTGACGGCGAGTCTCCGAATATATTTCTCTAGGGGCGCGGGGTATCCCCCCGGGAGGCTGGTTCTCTGATGTGGACGCCGGGGTATCCGGTGTTTCCTGACCGGTCGCGGGAGGCTGCTAGTGTGGCGAACCGTTGATCGGTGGTTCGCGTAAGCTCGTCTATTCTGGCGAGTAGGGTCTGCATTACGGCGGACAGAGTGGGCTGGTCTTCCGGCGGCCCGACCGGCGTTCGAGGCGTGTTTTTAGTGGCGGAGCCGTCAAGGGGAGTGGATCCCGGAGTTGGGGGCGGAGTTTCGAGGGATTGGTCTTGAGGGATTGTCGGTCGGTCGTCACCTGGGCTGATGGTGAGACGACTGCTGTTGCGTGAGTCGAGGACGAGGCCGTTGTTTGGGCCGGAGTCTCCTGTTCCGACAGTACTCTTGGAGGCGGGATCGCCGTTGCTGCTGCGGTTGATGTCATGGTTGAACTGTTCCTTGCGTGTAGGAAAATCTCTAAACACCCCTCCTTCTAGCGCCAATTGTTGATCCAGATGATCACTAATGTTGTTTAGAGGATGATTAGGGAGTAGAGAGGCGAGATTTCTGTTAGATAGAATGAGTTAACCCAAACTTTCAGTAGGCCGGGTATTATGATAAACAGGTCGGGGACCGTATTCTATGTATTAATGATGAAAAGAGGCGAACGATTTAGATTTACGAACTAATTCCGATGGGAATCCAGTTCGGTGTTCTAAATGGCGCTGCCTTGTTACAAATGAAAGAGGTCGGATCTATTTCGTAGAGGAAAAATGAGAGAAAACCAAAGATCCAGCTCCCATTCCTAGTGCATACTAAGGGGTATATATAGCGGGAGTTGACTTCCTGCTCCCCGGGATTTCTGGGCCACGCGGTGCCTCCAGTCTCTTTTGCGGGTAAGACGTCGTAAGAGACGTGCCCCGATTTTGGGCCGAAGGGTCATGATGAGCTCGGGCCATTCCTCTACGCAGATAGCATACTGTTCGGTCTTCCACATGTCGTCTCTTCTTTGGATCTTCGTGCAGAGTTGGTGAGATGTCGAATTCAACGCCATCCTCCTACGGGGTAGCACACTGTTCGGTCAATTGCCTTCCACGCGTCCTTCTCTCCTTCTCCTCTTCTGACTGGGGTTAGTGAGAAGTCAGTCTGAGCCCGGGGCACGCTCCTATGAGCTCGGTGAGGTTTGACTTCGGTAGACCAGGCTTTTAGCCCGGGCGGTTAGTTCGGGGATGTAATCGAAAGGGGTCTTTTTGCTGAGATGTACCTAGCTAATCGGGGGTGCTAAACCCACCTCCAACATATAAGTGGTTAACTGTAGGTTTTGGCCAAAGGTGAACTATACATTTTCTTAACCGTTTTTAATAAAATTCGGTTCTAATTCCGATCCGTTTTATATAAAAAGAAAACTAAAAGTCTTAATCGAACCTAAAAAACAAATGTCTAAGTTAACAATTCAAACAGGTGTTAGTTAAACGGATCTCCAACTTTGGTTCTTTCCGGTTTTAGGATCATATACCGGTTAGGTTTTGGCCAAAGGTTAACTGTATCCTTTTTTGTTTTTAAAGGGTTGAAAGTCTTAACCGAATCGAACCGAACCGAATGTCCAAGTTAGCTCAAACTCTGGTTCTCTCCGGTTCGGGGATGAGATCTATCAATGGTTGAGAGTCTCTGTTGCAGTTAGAGGTTTATGGCCAAAGGTGAAGTCAAGTGAGTGGAGAGCATTAGTTTCTGGCAAATATCTGGAAGACGAACAGAAAAAATCTGAAATTCGATCTAAAAGCCTAAAGAATCAGAATTCAAGAAAAAAATAGAAAAAAAGAGAGAAACTTTCGCTTCGTAGTTTGAAATCCCACGAAACTCTCGCTTTTGTGTTTCTTCTCCATGAATCTTCAAGCTGTTTATTGTAGCTTCGGCTTCGTTTCTGTTCCACTTGTCTCTCCCAGAACTTCATTTCGGCGATTTGTAATCCGAGCGAAATGTAAAGTTTTAATCCCAAGATTTGTTCTTCGTGATTTGAAAATCGGTTTCGGATTCATTTTCTTGTTGTTTTGATTGCAGCGGAACCATCGGAGAAATCTGTGGAGGTTATGAGGAAATTCTCCGAGCAATATGCTCGTCGCTCAGGGACTTACTTCTGTGTTGATAAAGGAGTTACTTCAGTCGTGATTAAGGTATGAAATCAACCAAAAAATGTATGAAATTTCTGAAAGATTTGTTCTGAATAATGAATATTATGGTGGCCTCTGTTTAAAGATTCTATCTTTCTGGATAAATTATTAAACTTTTGGAGGAATTGAGTCTTCTACTTGAAAATAATGAATCTGCAGAAGAAATTGAGTTACTGCAAGTGTTTAATTGTGTAACTGTTTTGGAACAGGGTTTGGCTGAGCATAAAGATTCACATGGTGCGCCGCTTTGCCCGTGCAGGTGATCTTTGATTCCGGGCTATCGTCTTTTTTAAGAAATATTTGAACAACCCCAAAGTCTGATCCTTGTTTTTGGTGCAGACATTATGATGATAAAGCTGCTGAGGTTGGACAGGGCTTTTGGAATTGTCCGTGTGTTCCAATGAGAGAGAGGTAAGAAGTAGCTCCATGTGGCTGCGTAAGCATTGTGGTTTCATGTTTGTGTTATATAAGTAGAACTCGTTTATGATATTAGCTGGCTTCTCTCCAGCTTGTTTATGGTTATTAATTGGATAGTATTTAGCAGCACACACACGTTATGCTTTCTATAGAGGTTACCGAAGCTCCTCGATGTATATACCAGATTGCTTCACTCCATAGTTAGCAACAACTTCCAAACAAAAAAATCTTAAGCTCTCTCGTAGACTGTTGGCTTATTTGACCAAATTCTGATCCACAACGAATTCAGATGTCCTTAGCGTTTAGATAGGACTTGTTTCGGGTAGAGTCGATAAATTTTGCATCTCCTAACGAACTATCCTTCGTTCATCAGGAAGGAATGCCATTGTATGCTGTTCTTAACTCCTGACAATGATTTCGCCGGGAAGGATCAGGTAAACCTCAAATCAATTTACTTTCCCTAATTACAAGCTCGAGATTCTGTCTCTATTTTAAGCATACCATTAATAGTTTGAAGCAACTTGTGAGTATTGAGATCTGATGCTTTCTATTCTTTGTTTCGTGCAGACAATTACATCAGATGAAATCAAAGAAACCACAGCTAACATGTGAGAACTGATTCAGAGAGAAATGTCTCACCAATGCAGCCTTGTACATTAGTACATTAGTACATCTTTGTTCTTCTGTACAACTATTTCCCTCTCAGATAAATACTTTAGTATGAATCTTGTTTTTGCAAATGGTTACAAATATATAAAAGGATCTGACTTTACGCCGAAATCTTCAATAAGTTTTCATAAGATATGTTTTATCCCTTTATTTTTTGCAAAACTGTTACTAAAAGCATTTAACTGATTGGGAAATAGGAACAGTTCTTCTTCTTCCACATCCTTTACCGTCTCTCAAAGCCAAAGCTTCCATAAACTTATCATTCAATCTTTGGTCAGCATTTGCAGAATTAGTCAGGCACGCTGAAGGAAACTAGTCTTGATCTTGTATGTTTATAATATTACTAACAGTAACAATAGAAGCATTACAGTGTTAAGAAACATAAGAACAAAGTGGAGTTTTTGGATCATAATGTTGGCAAGCTTCACACTCATGGTATATAGTGAAAGAAACAAAGAAACATGAAAGGGAAATGGTCACTCTTCATACTGATATCTTTATCTTCTGATGCTTCCCATTCCTCCTCATTCTGGCCTTCTTTTGCGTCTAATATCCTTAATATCTTTATCTTCTGATGCTTTCACAAGATCTTGACGTTCTTTTTCATTGTGTTTAAGCAGGGCAGCATCCCACTCAGCTTGACATTTATCTTCTGATGCTTCCATAAGTCTCCACACTTCCATTATATTTTCACCTTGCTTTGCATTGAGTTTAAGCAGTGCAGCTATCCACACCTCTCGACCTTTACCAGTTAAAAACGACCCTAACAATCTAAGGGCCAAAGGAAGAAACCCTGCGAGATGGACAGCACGAACCGCAAGCTGTTCGAAATCAGGAGTAGGATATTGCTGCTTGAAAGCAAAATGAGAGAAGAGTTGAAGAGCTTCATCATATCTTAGAGATCTGACTTCATACACATCCATCACTCCGGCATCAACAAGCAAATTCTTGTTCTGGCTAATAAGAATGACTCTGCTTCCTGGAGCAAACCAGTTAGCGTATTCAATGATCCACTTCCCTTGTTCGATGTTGTTCACATCATCAGCGATAAGGAGAACTTTCCGGTGTTTACGTCTTGCTTCGGTAATTTCATACGCATCGTAATCTGAACTTATTATTACTGTTGGATCTTCTTCCCCTATAAGTTTTAGAATCTTGTCTTTTATGTTTTGGACATTTTCTAGGAAAACGTGTGTCTGAAAATTTACAAAGATCTCTGCATAAATGTACCTTGCAAGTGTTGTCTTCCCAACACCTGAACTACCCCAAATGCCAATGGTACGAACCTCTTTGTTAAATTCTGAAGCCAACAACTCATAAATCACTTCCATGTGACGATCCATTGCAACAAGGCCATTCAAATCGGTTGACATGGAAGAAAGAAACAGAAGACAAATGTCATGAGCGATTTTCTTGAGCCAATCTGATAGGCCCGTACACCTAAGATTCTGAGAAAATGGATACTCAGCGGCGATGATGGCCAGTTTGGTAAGTGCGGTTCTCCAACTTGGCGCATTCTCCGGATATCGTTGGCAGATTTCTTCTTCCACATCATCCAAAGGGTAAGGTGTGAGGAAGATGGGTATGACCGTGAGTGAACCTTTCTCTTGAAACTCGAGAATTACTATGAGCTCTTCCAGGAACCCAATGGAAAAAGGTTCCCTCGGAGAAATCATCACAACCGCGACTTTCGACTCTTCCAAAGCCTCGAGCGTCCGTTGATCAATTGGTCTGACTCTCGTCTCCTCCCAGCTGTTGGATTCAAAAGTTTTAATGCCATTTCGAAACAAATGATCTTCGAAAAGTTCATGGCCAATGTTGTTGTTGCAGAAACTCAGGAAGACATCCACTTTCCTTTCAGCCAACAAAGAAGAAAAAGAAGAAGAAGACATTGGTTTGGTTCCAACAATGTCAAAATGCTTCACTTTAGTCTTGCGGTAAGAGACAGAGCTTACAAAACTTTTTTCTTCATTTTGTGTGTGATTTCTAAAGGAGACCCATGCCACCACTGACTTATTCATTGGCCACCTAAAATGAAAGAAAATAATTTGATGGATATTCTTTTCATTGTCGGCAGAAATTGACAAAAGTGGAAACTTTGGTCAAATTGCCAGAAAGATATCATATTACTTAGATATTGATATCAAAATGCAAGTGGAAAACTTTCGACTAAACAAAATATACTCCAGCTGTTTCATAATAAGTGTCTTTTGACATTTTGCACACAAATTAATAAAACATATTGAAAATTTAATTATACTTTTCAAATATATAATAACTTCACTTATTATTAAAGAGAAAAAATCCTAAACAACACCTATTGTGAAAGTGAGGGAGTATATTTTTTGGCCTCTGCGTACAAAACTTTGTATTTTCTGTAAATTTCTACTCTGTCACGTTTGTTTGCTTTTGCATTTCAGCGGTTTCCCAGAAAATCCAGTGGTCGTCGCATTTATGAGGTTTTACAACAAGGCAGAAAAGGCAAGTTTTTCGACAATGGTTTCCTTATCTTTATCGAAGTATGATGTCTTTGGTGTGATCCTCTTGTTTGGTTTAATCGAAATTTGTATTAGTTCAGTGTCGGAATTTAGAATTTAGTTCGTAGGCTTCTGTATTTTGCTTTGTTTCTCCTTTTTTGGAGTTGTTGGCTCCAGATGGGTATTGGCTCACATTTGCTTTTGCCTTGGAGCAGTTTCCTAGAAAATATTTGAGGCAAGTCATTCGACGACCTTATTTTTCGACAATATGGCTTCCTCATCTGTATCGAAGTATGATGTCTTCCTCAGTTTCCGAGGTGAAGACACACGCCATTCCATCGTCAGCCATTTGTACGCAGCACTTGCTAGCAGAGGACTTGCCACATTCAAAGACGACAAAAGGCTCGAGATAGGCGATCACATTTCTGACGAACTCCGCAGAGCCATACAAGGTTCAGATTTCGTTGTCGTGGTTCTCTCGGAGAACTACGCTACTTCCAGGTGGTGCTTGATGGAGCTCCAATTGATAATGGAGCTTCAGAGGGAGGGGAGACTTGGCGTCTTTCCCGTCTTCTATGGAGTAGAACCCTCTGTCGTAAGGCACCAGCAGAGAAGTTTCAATCTAGAAAGGTACCAAGGTCCAGAGATGGTGGATAAGGTTCCCATGTGGAGAGAAGCTCTTAAACTCATTGCCGATCTTTCAGGCGTGGAATCCAGACTCTGGTTAGCCTTTTTATGTCACGGAAACCTAAATTTTAAGTATAATCAGCTTCATGGTTAAATTCTTGAATATCTAGATACTTCTTAATTATATTTGTGTTCGTTTTCAATTTTAGCATTGATGAGGCAACTATGGTTATGCAAATTGCACAAGATATTTCAAGACGCAAGACATTGATGCATAAGATAGACTTGAGAAATATTGTTGGGGAAAATACTCACATGAAAGGTCTCAAGTGTCTCTTGGACATGGACTCCATGAATGATGAGGTTCGTATGATTGGAATATGGGGAATGGGAGGCATTGGCAAGACCACCATCGCCAAGTGTCTCTATGACCAACTCTCATCTCAATTTACAGCTAGTTATTTCACAAAAGACATTAAGGGTATTCATAGAGACCTTGATCTAATGCTTTTACAAAAGGAACTTCTCTACAGTACACTCGGTGAAATTATTAGGCCGTGGAGCGTGGAAGCTGGACGCGAGGTCATAGCGGCGAGACTTGGGAACCACAAGGTTCTTCTTGTGCTTGATGGTGTGGATAAAATGGCCCAGGTGCATGCTCTGGCGAAGGAGACAAGATGGTTTGGTCCTCGGAGCAGAATCATCATAACCACCCGAGACCGGGGATTGCTCAATAGCTGTGGAGTAAAAACCATTTATGTGGTTAAGTGTTTGGACGATAAGGGTTCCTTGCAGATGTTTAAACAAATTGCTTTTGAAGGAGGACTTCCTCCTTCTGATGATTTTGAACAACTCTCAATCCGAGCAGCTCGGCTTGCTCACGGGCTTCCTTCAGCCATTCTAGCCAACGCCTTATTTCTCCGTGGAAGGGCCAACTCTCGTGAGGAATGGGAAGAAGCAGTATGTGGACTTGAAAGTGCTCCTGACGAGAATGTAACGGAAATCTTGAAAATCAGCTATGAAGGCTTAGCAAAACCATATCAGAATGTTTTTCTTCATGTTGTCTGCCTCTTTAATGGAGACACTTTCCAGCGTGTCGCTTCACTACTCGATGGTTCCGGACCTGAGGGGAACCTAGGGATAAGAGTTTTAGCAGAGAAATCTCTTATCAATATAACGACTAATGGATATGTAATCCTGCATAAGCTGGTTGAACAAATGGGAAGGGAAATTATGCTCGTCGGTCAAAAATTCCTCTGGGATCCTGAGAAAATTCACGATGCACTGGTTTATGGAGCAGTAAGTATCCTGCACCTAGCCTGCTATGTGTTTTTATTTTCTGTTTACTAAAAAAGTTTCTATCACCAGGGAACAGAACAAACCAAATGCATCTCCATACACTCATGTGAGATAACCTGTGCATTTTCGATGAAGACCAGTGTTTTTGACCGTATGCATATTCTTAAGTTTCTCAAGGTCTACAAGCATGTTGATGACAGAGAATCGAGGCTGCATGTCATTGCAGACGATCATTATCTTGAATTGCCTCATACCCTAAGGTTACTCCACTGGGATGCATTTCCATTGAGAACCTTTCCTCTCAGGGTTGATTCATATTTTCTCGTTGAACTCAATCTGCGTCACAGCAATCTAGAAACACTATGGAGTGGAACACCGGTAATCTTGCCTATGATTTTTACCGTGTGTTAATTTTTTTTTTTTGTTATAGCAATGTGCGAAATCCAACTAGTATATGTTGTACCTTCCTCAGGTTTTCAGTAATTTGAAGAGACTAGATGTTACTGGATCTAAGAATCTCAAACGACTACCAGATCTTTCATATTTCAAGAACCTTGACGTGTTGATTCTAGAACAATGCACGAGACTGAAAGGAATTCCACAGTCCATTGGAGAAAAGTCTACCCTAGGCAGGCTTAATTTATCATACTATGGTGGGCATAAGAGTCCCATGAGTGTTGTTACACGGGAAGTGTCTGGGATGCAACATATTACATTGGAGTTCCCAACTTCAAAAGTGGAAATGAAACTTAAAAATATATCGATCGCGGGAGACATAAAATTTCAGTTGTTTGCAGATTGTGAAGGATATGCTGAATACTTCTCATTTAGTTCTGAGCAGCAAATCCCTGTTACGACGACGATGAGTGTCCAGCAAGCTCCTCGGCTCAATATCAGGAGGTTCAGCTACAACGAGAACGATCGACCAGTCACCTTTCACAGCTTTCCAGATATTCCTGGCCTGAAAGAGATAAAACTGATCAACTTAAACATTCAAAAGTTGTCAGATGGGATTGGTCACTTGGAATTCCTAGAAAAGCTGGACTTCAGCGGAAATGATTTTAAGTACTTACCAACAAATATGAGCAAACTTCCCCGGTTGAAAACTCTCTGGCTTCGAAACTGCGGCAAACTCAAGGAATTGCCAGAGCTAGCTCAAGTGCAGTCAATCACTCTTTTAAACTGTAGGAACCTCAAATCATTGGTGAACCGCTCTAATCCGGGTAGATACTGTTTGCTTGAGCTTTGCCTAGACAACTGCAAGAATGTGAAGTCATTGTCAGACCAACTTAGCCATTTCACCAAGTTGACATATTTAGATCTCAGCAATCATGATTTTGAGACACTTCCATCAACCATCAGAGATCTTACCTCATTGGTAACTCTCTGCCTCAATAACTGCAAGAAACTCAAATCAGTGGAAGAACTTCCACTGAGCCTCCAGTTTCTCGATGCACAGGGCTGTGATTCTCTTGAAGCTGATGCTTTAGAACATTTTATTGAGAGACGAAACATAAAGGTAAATATTCTGCTCTTGACCCATCTCTACTATGGTTTATTTAGTCTCTTTATCATCTTATTTTATTTTATAGGTACCAGCACTGCAGCAGAGTGTCTGCTTCCAAGAAACTGAGATTCCGAGTTACAAACTGGATCACCAAGCCACAAAGAGTCGCCTGCCCAAGTTCCTACAACAAACGTTAAGGAGACATCTACGTTAACAACAAACCTCCGCGCTTAAGGTTGTTCTTTTCATTTTGCTCATGCGTTTTTACCATGTGAACAGCTACGTTAAGGACTTTGCAAAATATCTGTATGAAGAGATTTGACACCATTTTGATACCAATGTCTGGCTAGATATGGTGCACCGCTTTGCCCTTTCAGGTGATTTTTGATTCCTTGGCAATCTTTATTCTATGATCCTTGTTTTTGATGCGGACATTATGATGATAAAGCTGCGGAGGTTGGACAAGGCTTTTGGAATTGTCCGTGTGTTCCAATGAGAGAGAGCTGAG
This sequence comes from Eutrema japonicum, assembly GCA_030161315.1. Lineage (NCBI taxonomy): Eukaryota > Viridiplantae > Streptophyta > Magnoliopsida > Brassicales > Brassicaceae > Eutrema > Eutrema japonicum. The sequence continues at coordinate 53,245,049 of BSQW01000011.1, forward strand.
AATTAGCTCTATGTGTCTGCATAAGCATTTTATGTGTGTGTGTGTGTTTATATAGGTATAATAACTGAGCACATAAGTTCCTTTGGGTAACATTGGTTATATCTTAAGCATATAAAGTCCTTTGGGGAACACTGGTTATATCTTATAAGTTTATGGTTCGTCTCCAACTTGTTTATGGTTCCATAGAGAGGTTACCAGTGCTCCTCAATGTATCAAGATTGATGCAAAGGATGTATTTACCATATTTCTGGGCAAGTAGAAGTTGATTTACTCCATAACAACAGCCACAACAACAACAAAAAGCTTGAGCTCTCTCGTAAACTGTTGGCTTATATAACTGACTGGGAAATCGGAACAAGAGTTCATCTTCCACCAGGGCCGGCTCAGATAGGGGGGCTAGGAGGGCGACCGCCCCAGGGCCCACATTTGTTTTTTAATATTAAAAATGGTCACAAATTTGTAAAAAAAAAAAAAAAATTATTTTATTACTAAAAAGAACTTTTTTTTTTATTTTTACTTTTATACCTCCAAAATTTTTTTTGCCCAAGAGCCCCCAGTAGAATTGAGCCGGCCCTGTCTTCCACATCCTTTACCTTCCCTCAAAACCAAAGCTTCCATAAACTTATCATTCATTCTTTGGTCAGCATTTGCAGAGTTAGTCTTTTTTTTTTATGCAGGCATGAACATCTTGAAATCTGTGAATCCACAAATCTTGCAAGTAACTTTGTATATGTAATTAAGAAGGTGGTTTAGATGTTTCTAGGCCGAAGCCCATTTTATGTAATATTGTTTTCTTTTTTTTGTCGAACTTTAATATAAAAAGAGAATATTCTATTTACGGATTCAAGGATACATCATATTCTTCAATCAATCATCAGTGTTGCTAAAAACAAATACGTTGTGATTTAGTAATTAGAAAATAAGGTTTAGTTATTAGGGTTTATGATTATGTATAGTTTATGGTGTTAGACTATTTTATTAATATAAAAAGATAGAATATCTTATAATTCTAATATAAAATTTACGTATAATGTATATTCCTCAAATGGTAGCTTCACATTTTCCTTTATTAAACTTTACAGAATAAGTTTCTTAAGCATTGAAGTGTGAACTGTGAAGAGAAGTCAAGCCCAAGGCCATTGTTGTTCCAAGAAGTAATCAAATGTCAAAGAAGGCCCATGAGTTTAGGGTTTACAACAAGTGTTATCATATAAATACTTATGTTATGTAATTGGAAAAGCTTAACCTTGAGAGTTGCCTCTTTGAGCAACTCTTCTTCTTCCATTTTATGAATATCAATCTAAAACTCTTTTGATCTTGGTGACAACTTAAAAGCTTCTTCCTTTCTTTAGTTTCTTGCATCTAAATAAAGCTCTCATGAGCTATTTATATCTCAATCTTGTTTTCTATGTTTCTCCTTAAGCTCTTTTAGAGAATGAATAAGTTTGCTTTGCAATTGCTTTCATGGTATCAGAGCCACACCGATAGTTGGGCCACCCGTCCCAAAGTAAACTCCACGCATCAGATGGAAAAACCATACTGAGCGTGAGAGGGGATGTGAGTGAAAAGAATCCCACATCGGTAGTAGGACCTAAGATTAAGTGGTATATAAGGGTATTGGGTCACTCCTCTCATCAGCCAATTGGTTTTTGAGTTGGAAGCCCAATAACCCAAGTCTATCATGGTATCAGAGCTTCAGTCGATCTAGGATCTCTAAGTTCTCATCTTTCTTCTAGCTTATGCTGGTTTTAACGATCGGAGATTTGTGGGTTAAAACAAAAAAAATCCCACCGACAAAAAAAAAAAAAAAAATGTTTCAAGACTTGTTGGAGCTCTCATCTTCCCTGGTGCCGGTTATAAGATTCGTTGCTTTGTTTTCCTTCTGCTGCATCAATTTCTGTGATTCCAGCCTTGCATCCACTCGATCTGCGGAAGGTCGAGACACAGAACATGAGCTCCTGATGTTGCATCTTCAACTCAAGGATTTGAAACAGAGAAGTTACGGGCTAGCCTTCACAGAAATGGGGCCCGATCTCCCACTCCCACTCGTTGAGGAAACTGAAAGCAGCGGTTCCAAATGGTATGTTCTGATTTTACTAGTTGAAGTGAGAGTAACAGTTTTAGTTTCTGGGATTTGTTGCTGGAATTGCTTAATCTGAGGGAAAAGGAATAGGTTGGTCTTGGGTTTGATATTGATGATTGCGGATTCAAGTATCAGTCAAATTCTATGGCAATTACAAGGTGTTGTTGAGTGCACTCAAGTTATTCGATGAAATGCCAAAGAAAAAAGACAGATTATTTACATGCAGTTTTTTTGTGGCAATTGGATAAGAAGCTTAGAGTGAGTAATGTTTCAATGGTTGTGGTAAGATGACTCTCTTTCATCGTGAGACAGCTTAGGAGAGTTAAACGGGTAAAGAAACCCGGACTCTTCGTGAGACAAATAGGTCACAAGAACCTGAAAATGTCTCACACTAATGCTTGATTTTATGGTGAAGAGAAGTTGCTGGCTACATCACGTTGATCTTGTTACAAGCCCTCTGTTTTCTGTCAAACCATCACATTTGTGCTTCCAAACTTGGCTCCGTTATGTTCACCCGCGCCAAGTTTGCGGGGGAGTGTGAAGAGAAGTCAAGCCCAAGTCCATTGTTGTTCCAAGAAGTAATCAAATGTCAAAGAAGGCCCATGAGTTTAGGGTTTACAACAAGTGTTATCATATAAATACTTATGTTATGTAATTGGAAAAGCTTAACCTTGAGAGTTGCCTCTTTGAGCAACTCTTCTTCTTCCATTTTATGAATATCAATCTAAAACTCTTTTGATCTTGGTGACAACTTAAAAGCTTCTTCCTTTCTTTAGTTTCTTGCATCTAAATAAAGCTCTCATGAGCTATTTATATCTCAATCTTGTTTTCTATGTTTCTCCTTAAGCTCTTTTAGAGAATGAATAAGTTTGCTTTGCAATTGCTTTCATGAACACCTGTTTTTTTTTTTTTTTTTGGAAGAAACTAGCACAAAGAAGCTAACAACTTTGGGAAAAGGCAAAAAAAAAAGTAAGCAAAAATTGAGAAAAAACAGCCTAAAACCACTCTTAAAAAGTCTAAAGATTGTGTATATATCATCATTTAGTAGCACTTATTTACACATAAACACACACATACATACAAGATACATACACTACCTATACATATATAGACCTATCTGAATACTTAGCAACTAAGAATACAATTATTAATGGCAACTTGTTATACACTCTCTTCCTTTTATGTAATCATTTCATTATTTATTCCCATGCAATAAAAACAAAAGAGAAAAGTAGTAACTGGTAAGCTTTGAGCCTAACTTTAAATGAATACTGCGACCAAATATTTGTTTTGAATCAGTTTATACTGCGACCAAAATTTGGATTCGAATTAGAATGTTAAGACTGTTATAGTCATACAGATACTAAATTATACCATTTTTTAACCCTGTGAAAAAATGTTGACTTAACTGAAGTTTTTACAAACTGAAATATTTTAACTTAATATTATCGTAAAAAAATAAACATTTTGATATTACGAAAATAGTAAATATAAGCATATACGAATTCTTTAGTTAAAAAAAAACATCTACGAATTATGTTAGTCACCACAGTTTTAACAAGATGGTAATGTTTTGATGCTTATGGAGAAGATGTTTGAAACCGATGATTGTATAAATAGTTGTGACTGATATAAGTGGTTGTTTCTATTTATATATATGAATAATAATTATTTTATGGGTAAGTTAAATATATGGATAATAATAATTTATTAACACATTTTTTTATTTTACTCACATCAATTTATCATTCAAAACAAATGCCACCAATCAAATACTTTACAATTCTAACATCTAACCAAATACTTGATTGGAGGAAATATATCTGTCATGGTCATGGAAGAAGAAAATAGGTTTTGTTCCCAGAAACGAAGGGCAGAAAGCAGAAATAAAAAAGCAAAAAAGTATAAACTTTTTGAAAATTCATAAAGCTGAAAACGACAGTACTGTTCTTGGTAAAAAACAGTTTTTTTTTTCATAAAGCAAACACACATAATTGCTTCAACATTAAGCCTTTCTTTTAAGCATGCTCATCTTACACACAATGCCATATCATTAACCTTTTAGATTTATCTCAGTTTGACCCGGAATCAGTAGTATAATAATTTGTCACTAATGCCGATTTACTATCAAGTAGTGTTTGTTTACCTGACACAATATTTTGCGGCTAAACGTTGTGTCTAGTTATTGCGATATATGTTCGAAATTTTTGATCACTGAAAAAATTCAGTGTTACATCTGGAATTGTTAATATCAGTCGCAGCGGCCAACCGCACAACTACAAAACGAACAACAACTAATGCACATAGTCACAACCGCTAACGGCAGACAAACGAACATGGCCATAATATAATTCAATTTTCTCTAAGTAATTAAGATCAAGGAGTTATTATCTTTTTAAAATTTATGTTTGTGTTTGTAATTTACAATGTTATATTTATTATATACATGAAAACAATATTAGTTTTTTTTATCTTAGATTATTTAATTACCAATAAATGGGGGAATTCACCAAAAACATATAGATAACAAATCATTGAGAAAACAAACAAAAAAACCTCATCAATGCTCTCTATACAAAACAGTTGAAAAAAACACATGTGAATCACAAAAGCTCAAAGCAAAGACAAATTCTCCAATCAATAACTCTCACAAAGGACATATCTTCACTTTTACCTGCTAAAATATTTTAAATCTTTGATTTTAACATCATAGTTTTTAAAAAAAAAAACATGACAAAAAAACATGACCATAATAATGATAGAACATGACCAAGTCCACAGTTTAACAACAACAACAAGCAACAAAATTTCCCTCCCAAAATCTCTCTTTCCTGTTTTGTCAATCTCTCTCCCACAAAAATCTCATCTTTAGGTTTTCATGGGTCTTCTTCTTCAACATCAATTCACTTTCTCCACTCTGAAAAATCCAATCTTTAATGGAGATTCAACGACCAGTCATCAAGCTCATGCTTCTCCACTCAAAACACGACAAAAGTGACAGCATTTCCCGACGAGAATCTCTTTTTCTCGATCTTCTTCTTCCTCCTCTTCTTCTTCTTCTTCTTCAAAATCCAACAATTCTCCGGCGAAAACAGAGATTCCGGCGGAATTTCTCTGTCCGATCTCTGGTTCTTTAATGGACGACCCAATTATCGTCTCTTCCGGCCACTCCTACGAGCGAGCTTGCGTCATCGCTTCTAAAACCCTAGGGTTTACTCCAAATCCTTTATTCCCGAATTCACCGCCGGATTTCTCCACCGTCATACCGAATCTCGCGCTGAAATCCGCGATTCTAAGCTGGTGTGAGCGACGGTGTCTTCCTCCGCCGAAGCCGCTCGATTACGCCGCCGCGGAGAAGCTCGTTTTCTCGTTAATGGAGAAAACACACAGATCGAGCCGGAAAGTTTCGATTTCAGAGAAGGAGCTTATCCAAGCGATTAAAGACAAACCTTCGGTGAGACTCGACCACGCTGCGACGGAGCTTGACCGGAGGCCTAATTACTTCAACTCGAGCTCCGACGAGTCAATAGCCTCCTCGAGCCGTACACTACAGCTAACGACTCGGCCTAGCTGCTTCTCTTCACCTTCATCTGCAGAAATCGAGTCGTTAGAACCAAACCCTAGCCCAGAAGAAGAAGCTTTACTCATAAAGCTAAAGAGCAATCGAATTTCGGAGATCGAAGAAGCGTTGATTTCGTTCAGACGCGTCACGAGACTCGACGAAGCTTCTAGGATCAATCTCTGTACGGCGAGGCTAATCTCTGCACTTAGGTCACTGATCGTTTCGAGATACGCGATGGTTCAGCTGAATGTCACGGCGGTTCTGGTGAATCTCTTGCTTGAGAAATCGAACAAAGTGAAGATCGTACGGTCAGGAATCGTTCCTCCGTTGATCGACGTTCTCAAATGCGGTTCGCCGGAAGCGCAGGAACATTCCGCCGGAGCGATTTTCAGTCTATCTCTCGAAGACGAGAACAAGACGGCGATCGGAGTTCTCGGAGCTTTAGAGTCGCTGCTTCATCTGATCCGAGTCGGGACTGAGTTAACTCGGCATGACTCGGCTCTTGCTCTGTATCATCTCTCTCTTGTACAGAGCAATCGAGGGAAGCTCGTTAAACTCGGAGCTGTTCAGATGCTTCTAAACATGGCGAAATTAGGTCAGACGATTAATCGGGTTTTGCTGATTCTCAGTAACATGGCGTCGTGTCCGGTGAGTGGACCCCCTCTGTTTGACTCGGGAGCTATTGAATGTATGGTTGGGATTCTGAGAGGACCGAGAGAGGTTAGCGAGTCGACTCGTGAGAGCTGTGTTGCGGTTTTGTATGGACTGAGTCACGACGGAGGATTGAGGTTTAAAGGTTTGGCTATGGTGTTGGGATTTTGTGATTTCTCTTTAACAACCTTTCTCTTTATTAATTTCTCTCTTTTTCTTTGATCTTTGTGATCTTTGTTTCTTATTGTTTTGTGATACAATAAACATTAAGCCTATAACTCTATTTATAGAGTTGTGATTCTAAACAATAATAGTAAATTGCTATTTCTTTATGATTTCATTTTTGCCCAATTTCTTTTCTCCTTTTGCCTCTTCTTCATGATTTCCTTTTTGCCCAATTTCCTTTGTTGTTTGATTTCCGTTTGGTTTGCTTTTCCCTTTTGCTTCTTTTCCTCTTTCTTGATTTTCCTTTTTATTTGTTCTTCCTTTTTCTTCCACAAATGAATCTATTCCAACACTCCCTCTAGATTCGTTTGTTGTAGTTTCCATTTGCTCCCTCTTGCTTGAATCATCTTCCTCTTCATCGTTTGTTGTTTCTTCATCTTTTATCTCCATTGCTTTGTAGCAATCTTCTTTGACTGGAATTGGTTGTGTCTTCTCTTTTTTTGTCTCTCTTGCTTTTCCTTTAAGAATCTCCCATCTGATAATGAACTTATGATTATCTTCTTGAACCTCTATTAGCTTCTTCCAAGCTTTATCCATGATTGTACATGTCTTCTCTTCAAATAGAACTTTATGACCTTTAGCCAATAATTGTGGCACACTTAGCAAATTTCTGTCAAGCCCTGGAACTAGTAGAACATCTTTGATTGTAATTTTTCCTTGAGTTGTCTCCATGTTAATATCTCCTTTTCCTGCACTTGTAAGAATTACTCCACATCCAAATTTGATTTGAACTTTGTATGTTCTGTCTAATCTTGTGAAGAACGTCTCATCTCTAATCATGTGACATGTTTCTCCACTATCAATTAGCCATGCTCTTTCTTCATAAATTTGACTTGCATCATAAGCTGTTGCAGTGAAAGACAATTCGCCAAACCTTTTCTATGTTTCTTGATTTTGACATTAGTGAGCTTCTGCCTTAAACCTGTTTTGGCAGTTCTTTGCATAATGCCCAGACTTCCCACACACAAAACATTCTCCTTACTCTTGTTTTCTTTCATATGGCTTTCCTTCCTTGTTCCTGAAATAACAAACATCTTCATTGTGATTATTCTTCTTGCAGATACCACACCATGGTGAATTTCCTTTTTTGAAGTAACAATCTTCTTCATTGTGATTTTCCTTTTTTCATGTACTGCACCACTTGTTCGTTCTCTGATGTTGATCTGATCTTTGACCAAACTTTGTTCTTGCATACAGTGCTCCTTCGATTGGTTCCTCATCTAGTAAATATTTTGCCTCATGTGAGATTAGTGATCCAACAAGATCTGTCACAGTAATCTTCCTTAAGTCTTTCGTTTCTTGCATTAAAGCTGCTAGCCCGGCATAACTCTTTGGCATTGAGTTTAATATCTTCCTCATAACTTGATGATTTGTCTTCTGTTCTCCTAGTAAACTCATCTGGTTCACGATCTCCTGGATTTTATCAGTATACTCTTGAATCTTTTCTCCATGTTTCATCTTCAGATCTTCAAACTCTTTGTTCAAAGAATCTAGTCTCACAAGTTTTGCTTGATCATTGCCTTGATAGTTTTCTTGTAGTCTTTCCCAGATTTCTTTGGAAGTGGTAGCAGAAACTACCTTCTTGAAAACTAGATCTGTCACAGCCATCTGTAACAGTTGTAGAGCTTTCATATCTTGCATCTCCTTGTTTTTCCATTCTTCTAGTAACTCTGATTTTGGTTTTGGCTCCGGTGGAAGTCTTTTCTCCACAACTTCCCAAAACTCTTGAATCTTCAAAGTAGTTTTTATCTTTGTAGCCCAAAGCTCATAATTTTGCCCATCAAATACTGGAATATTTAATGTTTGCATGTTTTTGGTGATGATGACGCTTCTCTTGCTTCTGCACGGATTCTGCACGAACTCGGATTTTGCACGACTTGGATTTTCTCCCGAACTGGATTCTTTTCACGAACCCGTATTCTGCACGGACCTGATTTTTTACGAACACGGATTTTGCACGGAACAATTTTTTTTTTTTTTTTTTTTTAATAAAAGGTATTGCACTCAGGACCTTGGCTCTGATACCATGTTGGGATTTTGTGATTTCTCTTTAACAACCTTTCTCTTTATTAATTTTTCTCTTTCTCTTTGATCTTTGTTTCTTATTGTTTTGTGATACAATAAACCTTAAGCCTATAACTCTATTTATAGAGTTGTGATTCTAAACAATAATAGTAAATTGCTATTTCTTTATGATTTCATTTTTGCCCAATTTCCTTTCTCCTTTTGCCTCTTCTTCATGATATCCTTTTTGCCCAATTTCTTTTGTTGTTTGATTTCCGTTTGGTTTGCTTTTCCCTTTTTCTTCTTTTCCTCTTTCTTGATTTTCCTTTTTATTTGTTCTTTCTATTTCTTTCACAAATGAATCTATTCCAACAGCGGGGGAATGCGGTGGAGGAGCTGACTAAAGTGGAGAGGAGTGGGAGAGAGAGAGCGAAGCAGAAGGCGCGAAGGGTTTTGGAAGTGATGAGAGCTATAATGGAAGATGATTCTTCGCCGGAGAATCAGGAGATTGATTGGGAAGAGTTGTTAAACTCCGGTACTGTATGTCGGAGTCAGCATCGACTCGGTGGCGACGGTGAGAAATCGTCCGAGTTTTGACGTGTCTTTAACTCGTAATTTCTTTGCTTTTTTATTTATTTTGATTTTAATTTTAATTTTAATTGTGGATTTCTTTTCCTTTTGTTAATTTCTAAATAATAGGGTTTTAGGGTTGCATTTTTTTGGTTTGTTTAAATCCCATCCTTATTTTTTTCGTATTATCTTTTGCTTTTATAAAATTTGAAAAAGTAACAATGAAAAAAAGTTGTAAAGGAAGGACTTTTAATTGGTGGAACTGATTCTCCAGTGGAATGATAAAAATTCAACAATCATATATTCGGTTCAGAATTAAACCGAACTTGATTTCAAACCAATGAATATGTGTCAATATATTGAAATTAAAAAAAATTTACATCTATCTTTCGTCTTTGTTATTTGGTGTCGATATCATCTTGTTCTTATATATATATAACAAATTTTGTTATCTCATAGTATGATAAAATAACAAAATTTGTTAAACAAAAACACAATACGAAATAACAAGTTTTTTTCTTTTGTTATCTCATAGTATGATAAAATAACAAAATTTTGTTATCTTTCAATTTCTCTTTTTGGAAATTAGAATCTATTGTTTATTCAAATATTTCAATCGTTTTATTGAATCGCCTTGTTTATGTTTGCAGAGATTTTGTAGGTGATAATATCAAAATGGTAAGCCTAGTTTTTTTTTATTTTTTTTTATTTTTATGTTTTACCTTTATATGGCTCTACTTGCTGTCTGGATTTTAAGCTAAATACGTTTTTATGAATTTGCAGGTGAAGTTCACAGCCGATGTGCTTCGTAGGATTATGAAACACAAACACATGCAAGATCCGTAATACGTCCCACGTCGACCATGCATGGTACTATCTTGAGCTCTCTTTCATTATTCTCATCACTTTTTGCATGTAACCAAATCATTCCCCTCTTTCAGCCTTAATTTTTTTTTTTTATAGCTTACGCCTCTAGGAGTAATCACAAGCCCAAACAGATTCATATTATTTTTTTTGGTGGGAGTGACACAACCTATTTTGAATGCCCCACTTAGCCAAAACTAATATGATAATTCTGCTTCCGTGAACCGCGAAGAGTCGGTTCCTTGTTTGGACTAGCATGACGATTCTTCCAACAGAAAGAGAACTATCCCACTACAATATCTTAGTTGTTTTAGTTGTTCTGTTTTTTTTTCTTATGCTTTAAAATTATACTAATGTATATTTATTTCTTGATCAACAGGGAAATCCACCCTCACTGACTCCCTGGTGGCTGGCTGCTGCTGCAATCATTGCACAAGAAGTTGCTGGTGATGTGCGGATTACTGATATCACAATCAAAGAAGCAACTAAGATTGAAAAAAAAACATAAGTAGATCATTTCAAAAAGCATCTAATGCCTCTAATAATTTTCAACTTAATTTACCTTTAGAAAAATCCCTTAAAATAGCACAATATTTTTTTTTCCAATACTAGTATCCTAAATTTAAAATTCCAAAAATAGCACAAATAATTATGTAAAAAATACTTGTTTACCCAAAATAAAATTAAACATTATGTTTGGGTTCATTATTTTCAATTTAGAGTTTAGTTTTTTCCCATTATGAAATAATTTTAGGTCATTTTAATATTAAATTTGTGCTATTATTGTTATTTTAACTAGTGATGCTAAGTTTGAATCAAAAGTTTTAAAGTAGATGCAGAAATGGTTCTTGATCCTGTATACTACTAAAGAGTCTCTGCCCTCGATCCTTGAAACTCATTGGTTCTTTAAATTTCTGGGATTTAGATGCAGAAATTTTGGGAAGTTGGATTTGGAAGAGTATTTGTAAGTTACGTCCTTTAGCAAAGCCTTTACTGGTGTGCGAAGTGGGATCGGGGATCACTGCCAAATTTTGGTTTGATAATTGGACATCTTTTGGTGCGTTGATCGATCTGACAGGTCCTAGGGGCCCAATGGTTTCTGGACTTCCAGCCAATGCAGTGGTAGCAGATGCAATTAGGGATGAAGTGTGGTGGATCTCAAACTCTAGAAGCAGGAATCCAATAATAAGATTGCTTATGCAGTGTCTCCCAAGTCCTCATCCAATCTCGGAATCGGAAGCAGATGATGTATATTTGTGGAAACCTGGGATCAACCCTCCGTCTGGTTCTTTTTCAACGTCTGAAACGTGGCATTCTCTTCATCCTCAGGGGTTAAGAGTTGAATGGTATCAAGCGGTTTGGTTAAAAGGTAGGATTCCGAAGCACGCTTTCATCACTTGGGTTACGGCAAGGCACAGGTTGGTGACTCGGGACAGACTTCTAAGTTGGGGTTTAACGGTTTCGCCAATGTGTCTCCTGTGCAACATCCATCATGAAAATCGTCAACATCTATTCTTCGATTGCGAATTCAGTAATGAGTGTTGGAGGTGGGCCTAGCACCCCTAATTAGTTAGGCCCATCTTAGGAAAAGTCCCTCTTCAGCACGGGCGCCGACCTGAAGGCACCGCGCTGGTATCACCCGAGCTCCCGAGCTCCCAAGGACGCACCTCGGGTCCGGGCTGACACTTAACCAAAGCAGGAGTGTCAGAATAGCAGAAGGCACGGGGGAGCTGGTAGCACAGTGCCCTACCCGCGTAGAGATACGGCCTCGACTCGACGCCCCACCAACCCTGCAGAGTCGACAAAGGAGGAAAGAACACGTGGAGGAGAGTTGGCGAAACAGTGCGCTGCTCTGCAACACGCCACGCCGAGCTCATCATGACCTCCCTCCCCGAAAGCCGGAACACGCCTCCTAGGCCACCTTACCCGGGAAACAGGCCGAAGGCGCCACGTGGCCCCGAGATCCCGGGGAGCAGGAAGTCAACTGCCGGTATAAATACCCCTCAATGTCATTAATGAAAGGGATGGGAAAAATTTGTATCTCACCTACCACAAGGACCCGACCTCTCTCCTCTCTCTCGTTTGTAACCAAGCAGCACGTTTAGAACGCCGAACTGGATTTCAGTCGAAACTAGTTCGTAACTCTAAACTGCTCACTTCATTCATCAATAAAAAGAACACGGCCCCCGGTGTGCCCGAAAATATCCCCGACCTGTCTCTATTTGTGGTTGACTCTCTAATTAACGAAAATCTCGCCTCCCTCTCGCTAATCAATCTCTTAAACACACTTAGTAATCCCCGGGATCAACAATTGGCGCTAGAAGGAGGGGGGTTTAGAGATTCTTCTATACGCAAGGAGCAGTTCAACCGCAACCGTAACCGCAGCGACGATGGCAATTCCACCTCCAAGAGTGTTGTCAGACCAGGAGACCCCGGCCCAAACAACAGCCCAGGCCCAGTCAACAGCCCCGCCGACGACTCCAGCAGCAGCGACCGGCCCACCATCAGCCCTGGCGGCTACCAACCATGCGATTCCTGGAGAGCAGTCCTTCAGAGCTCCGCCCCAAGCTCCGGCGCCCACTCATTCCGACGGCTCCGCCGCCCATAACGCGCCCCGAGCATCGGAGGACCAGCCCACGCTGTCCGCCGTAATGCAGACCCTGCTCGCCAGAATAGACGAACTGACGCGAGCTACCAATCAACGGTTCGCCACGCTAGGAGCCTCCCGTGACCGGTCGGACAACGCCGGCTCCCCGGACGTCGATCTCAGAGAGCCGGCCTCTCGGGAAGAAACCCCGCGCATCCGGATAAGCCGGCCCGGCGACTCACCATCCGGATCCGAAGGCCCTGGCGGACGTTTCGCCCCGGCCGTAGGAAGCCACCCGGCGACTCACCATCCGGATCCGAAGGCCCGGGCGGACGTTTCGCCCCGGCCGTAGGAAGCCACCCGGCGACTCACCATCCGGATCCGAAGGCCCGGGCGGACGTTTCGCCCCGGCCGTAGGAAGCCACCCGGGCGACGAAGCCCACCATCTCCGATCCAGCTCGGAGCGCTCCAGGGATGCCGAGTTCGAGGCTATGAAGGAGATAATCCGCGTGATGTCCTCCAAAATCCATCAGACCACCAGCGCGGCCCCGGAAATAGATCGCGTCCTCAGAGAGACGCAAAACACGCCGTTCACCCGCCGGATCGCCTCCATCCCGCTCCAGCACCTCAGGAAGCTCAAACTCCAGCCCTACGCGGGCACCACTGACCCGGCCCAGTATCTTACGGCGTTCACCATCGCCATGGGCCGCGCCCACTTCTCCCCAGACGAGCGCGAAGCCGCCCACTGCCAGCTCTTCGTAGAGAACCTCACCGGCCCGGCCCTCACATGGTTCTCTCGGCTGAAGACGCACTCCATAGACAGCTTCAGAGATCTGTCGACCATCTTCCTCGAGCACTACTCCATCTACATCCGGCAGTCCGCATCCAGCGCGGACCTCTGGGCGATGAGCCAAGGAGCAAAGGAGTCGCTCAGGTCCTTCATAGGGCGCTTCAAGGCCACAGCCTCCCAAAGCAACGTGACAGACGAGTCAGCGCTCCCCGCTCTGAGAAAGGGACTGCGGGCTGACTCGGCCTTCAAGGACGATATGAAGCTCAACAGGCCGCGCTCGCTGGAAGACGCCTTGCACCGCGCTGGACTCTTCGTCGAGCTCGAGTAGGAGAAGGCGGCCGAGTCGAGAAACAGCGCCTCTCACAGGGCCCCGGTCCCGAAGGAGCGGCCCCAAGAAAGATATCAGGAGCCTCGTCAACCCTACGATGACGAGTATCAGCGCGGAAAAGGAAAGCAGGCCGCCGCATTCATTGTCAACGGACCGCCCGCCGGCCTACGCCTGCACGATCCCGTACTTCCCCCCAGCCCCGCGCCAGGGTTGCCTTGGAACAAGTACGTACGAGATCCCCACCAGCAGGATCGGCGTCCCGACGAGCCGAGCGATAGGGAATCCCGACCAGACGAGCAGTACGATAGGTCGGCCTTCTGCGACTTTCACCGGCGAAAGGGACACCCGACCTCGCACTGCCGCGCACTCCAAGAGGTACTGCTGAACCAATTTCAACGGGGAGAAATCAGCGTGCCAGAGCGGCTGCGTCCGCATGCCCGGGATGGCGATCGAGTGCAGCCCCGCGATAACCGAGGTCGCGAGGACATCCGGGCTAGGCCTTACGTCCGCGCCCAAAACGACGATCGTCGGCGACGATCCCCCTCGCGAGACCGGGAAACGGGCAGATCGCCTCCCCCGGCCCGGACTCTGATAGGGATGATTATGGGAGGCCTCCTCTCGTGCAATGACTCAGTGCGGTCCATCAAGCGTCATGAGAGGAAGACCGACGCAACCGAGCCGGAGATCGACGCTCATGACACGAGCAAGAGGGGGATATGCTTCACCGAGGCCGACGCGGCCAGGGTCCACCAGCCCCACAACGACCCCCTCGTCGTACAAGTCCGCGTAGCCGACTGCGACGTCAACCAAGTCCTCGTCGATACGGGCAGCTCGGTCGATCTCATCTTCAAGGACACCCTCACTAGGATGAACCTGAACGGAGCCGCGATCAAACCGCACTCCATCCCGCTAACCGGCTTCGCCGGGGACACCGTCAACGGAATCGGCACCATCGAATTGCCGGTCTATGTAGGTCGGGTGACGAAAATCGTCAAGTTCGTGGTCTTCGATACCACCCCGATCTACAATATCATCCTTGGAACCCCTTGGCTGCACTCGATGAAGGCAGTCACGTCAACGTACCACCAGTGCCTCAAGTTCCCCAACCAAGCCGGCACGTATACTCTTAGGAGTAACCAAAGGGTCTCTCGCGCCTGCTTCGCCATCGAGCATAAGCTGCGCCGCGCCGCGCTGGCCTGCTTAGCCATCAACGCGCTTCAGCCCGCCGAGCCCGACGCCCAGGATCTCCCAGGTCGGGACCTTGTCCCCCAGATCAACATCGATCTACGCGACCCCGCCCGCTGCGTTGGCGTCGGCACCGACCTCGACGAAAGCATCAAGCGAGAGCTGGTCGAGTTCTTGGGGCAGAACGTCTCCACCTTCGCCTGGTCAACCGGTGATATGCCTGGAATCGTCCCAGCGACGTGCAGCCACGAGCTCAACGTGGACCCGACCTGCAGACCGGTCAAGCAGAAGCGGCGAAAGCTAGGCCCGTAGCGCGCCCAGGCAGTCAGTGACGAGGTCAAAAGGCTCACCGCAGCCGGCTCGATCACCGAGGTCAAATACCCGGACTGGTTGGCCAACCCGGTGGTAGTCAAGAAGAAGAGCGGGAAATTGAGGGTCTGCGTGGATTTCACCGACCTCAATAAGGCATGCCCAAAAGACAGCTTTCCCCTCCCCCGAATCGACCAAGTCGTCGAAGCCACGGCCGGGAACGAGCTGCTCTCTTTCATGGACGCCTTCTCGGGGTATAACCAGATCCCCATGCACCCTGATGATCAGGAAAAGACCGCGTTCATCACAGACAGAGGCATTTACTGCTACAAGGTAATGCCCTTCGGACTCAAGAACGCCGGGGCCACCTACCAACGGCTCGTCAACCGGATGTTCGCCGGTCAAATAGGCCGCACTATGGAGGTGTACATAGATGACATGCTGGTAAAATCCCTGGTGGCGACCGACCACGTCTCTCATCTCCGGTCTTGCTTCCGGACGTTGAACGAATACAACATGAAGCTGAACCCAGCCAAGTGTTCTTTCGGCGTCACGTCGGGCGAGTTCCTCGGATACATCATCACCCAGCGCGGGATCGAGGCCAATCCCAAGCAGATCCGAGCTATCAGCGAGCTCAAATCCCCGGAGAGCACGCGTCAAGTACAGCGACTCACCGGGAGAATCGCCGCGCTGAACCGGTTCATCTCCCGCTCTACCGACAGGTGCCTCCCGTTCTACCAACTGCTCCGAGCAAACAAGCGGTTCGAGTGGGACGACAAGTGCGAGGAAGCGCTCCAGCAGCTGAAGGAATACATATCCACCCCTCCCGTCCTGTCCAAGCCGGAAGAAGGCGAAACCCTCTACCTCTACATCGCCATCTCGGAATCAGCAGTGAGCGGGGTATTAGTGCGGGAAGACCGGGGTGACCAGAGGCCCATCTCTTACATCAGTAAATCCCTTGACGACGCGGAGAGCAGGTACCCGACTCTGGAGAAGCTCGCCTTGGCGGTGGTCGTCGCAGCTAGAAAGCTCCGGCCTTATTTTCAATCCCATGCGATTGCCATCCTAAGCACCTACCCCCTCAGAACCATCCTCCACAGCCCGAGCCGATCGGGCCGGATAATGAAGTGGGCTGTTGAGCTGAGCGAGTACGAGATCGAGTATCGAGGTCGGACCACGATCAAGTCTCAGGTCCTGGCTGATTTCCTAGTCGAGTTGGCGCCCGAGCTGGCAGTCAGCGAAGTCCCCGAAGTATGGAGCCTGCACGTCGACGGATCGGCCTCCAAGCACGGGTCCGGCGTCGGAATACGCCTCGAGTCCCCGACCAAGGAGATCCTCGAGCAGTCTTTCCGTCTGGCCTTCCCGGCGTCAAACAACGAGGCAGAGTACGAAGCTCTGATCGCCGGCCTGCGTCTGGCAAAGGAGGTCGGCGCGAAGAAAATCTGAGCTTATTGCGACTCCCAGCTCGTCGCCAATCAATTCAGCGGGGAGTACGAGGCCAAGAATGATCGCATGGACGCCTACCTCAAGGTAACCCAAGGCTTGGCCGCAGAATTCTCCGAATTCACTCTGACAAAGATTCCCCGAGGCGATAATACTTCCGCAGACGCCCTCGCCGCACTAGCCTCCACCTCGGCCCCAGCCCAACGACGGGTGATCCCGGTCGAGAGTATCGACCGCCCCAGCATCGACCTGCCTAGAGGGGTCTACTTGATCAACCCCCAGGCCGCGGACCCTGACGAAGACATCCCACCTCCCGAAGTTCTACCACCACCTCCGGTCGAGTCCGAACTGCCGGACTGGCGAGTCGACCTACTGCTGTACATCGCGGACGGCGTTCATCCCCCAGACCGGTGGGCCGCTCGCCGACTAAGGAAGAAGTGCGCCCGATACACGATGCTGGACGACAACCTGTTCCGATGGAGCGCCTCGGGAACCCTGCTCGGCTGCCTCCACGAGCAGGAAACCATCGACGTAATGAAGGAAATGCACGAGGGCGCCGACGGAAACCACTCCAGCGGCCGGGCTCTCGCCCTGAGAATACGGAACCAAGGACACTACTGGCCAACAATGCTTCAAGACTGCGAAAAATTCGCAGCCCGGTGCGAGAAGTGCCAGCGTCACGGTCCCCTCTTTCACTGTCCCACCGAGCTCCTTACCACTGCGGTTGCGCCGTACCCCTTCATGCGATGGGCCATGGACATTGTCGGTCCCCTTCCCCGATCTCGCCAAAAGCGCTTCCTCTTGGTCATGACCAACTACTTCACCAAATGGGTCGAGGCCGAAACTTACACCCAGATCACGGCAGAGGACGTCCGAAAGTTCGTCTGGAAGTTCATCATCTGCCGGCACGGGCTGCCCTACGAGATCGTAACCGACAACGGTGCCCAGTTCACATCGGCCCTCTTCGAAGACTTCTGCGCGAGGTGGAAAATCAGACTAAGTAAGTCCACCCCGAGGTACCCCCAAGGGAACGGACAAGGCGAGGCCACCAACAAGACCATCCTCGACGGCCTTAAAAAGCGACTAGATGACAAGAAAGGGTCCTGGGCCGACGAGCTCGATGGAGTCCTCTGGTCCCATCGCACAACGCCGAAGATGTCGACAGGCCGCACACCGTTCAGCCTCTCTCACGGCATGAAAGCAATGGCCCCATCCGAAGTCGGGCTCCCTACTCCCCGCCGCGCTATGCTCACCCAGCAACCCGCACTGAACGACACCATCCTACTAAGCGAGCTGGATTTTCTCGAGGAGCAGCGGGACCATTCCCTCCTCCGAATCCAGAACTACCAGCAGCTCGCCTCCAAGTACTACAACAAGAGGGTTCGAGGCAGGTTCTTTACCGAAGGCGACCTGGTCCTCAGCAAAGTCTTCGAAAACACCGCCGAGCTAAACGCAGGCAAGCTCGGTGCGCATTGGGAGGGCCCTATCTGATCTCCAGGATCGTGAAGCCCGGCGTCTACGAGCTAGTCACGATGACCGGCGACGCAATCCCGCGCTCATGGAACTCGATCAACCTCAAACGCTTCTACTATTAAGCCCCCGGGCTCCATTCCGCTCTCCGCCTCTGTAAGCAAACGAACTACGATTGGCTTGATCCCTTCTATTAAAGGGTACGTAGGCAACCCCTAACCATGGCTCAGCTATTAATCTAATAAAACCTTTTTGACAAAGGAATACGGTCCCCGACCTGTGCTCAAAAAGCCGAGCTCCAAACGTTCGCACCTCCGCAAAAAAAAAAAAAAAAAAAAAAAAAAAAAGAGAAAGCCTAGCTCCAACCCTCGCACCTCTACAAAACAAAAAGCCGAGCTCCAAATTCTCGCACTACAAAAAAAAAAGAGAAGAAAAAGCCGAGCTCCAACGCTCGCACTACCAAAAAAAAAAAAAACAAAAAAAAAAGAGAAAGCCGAGCTCCAAACGCTCGCACCTCTACAAAACAAAAAGCCGAGCTCCAAATGCTCGCACTACAAAACAAAGGGGACCGAGCTCCGGTGCTCGCTCTCCCCGGCACACAAGTTATAAGTGCCAAAGCCGGGCTCCAATGCTCGCACTCCCATAGTACACAAGCAATAAGTACTTAAGCCGGGCCCCAGGGCTCGCACCTCTACTAGACACACAAGCATTAAGTGTCTCTAAGCCGGGCTCGCTACCCGCACCAAAAAAATAAGGTACACAAGCTTTAAGTACCTTAAGCCGAGATCACCTCGTACCCACTAAAAATATTAAAGATACACAAGCATTAAGTATCTCAAGCCGAGTCGTACCTCGCACCCAATACAAGAGCACGGTCCACGACCTGCATACATGACAGGGTACGGTCTACGACCTACTCTACCGATCAAAAAAGCCTCGAAACGGCACTCACAAAAAAAAAGAGAAGGGCCAACGGCCTCGATTATCAAAAAGGGCCAACGGCCTCGCTATTACAAAAAGGGCCAACGGCCTCGTTACTACACAAAAGGGCCAACAGCCTCGTCATTACAAAAGGGCCAACGGCCTCGTCATTACAAAGGGGCCAACGGCCTAGTCCATACATAAACGGCCTACGGCCCGGTCTTTACAAAAGAGAGAAGAAAACAAAAAGGAAAAACTACAAAATTTTTACAAGGCCGCATCGGCCGGTAGGTCTTCGCCCCCGTCAGCACGGGTACCATCTAAATCACCCGGGCACACCATCCTCTCATTGGTGCCATGCTCACCGAGGAATGGCTGCTCGGACCTCTCTTCCTCAACCACGACCTCACCGGATGGCGCGTCGGTGCCGGCCCCACCGGATGGCGCGTCGGTGCCGGCCTCACTGGATGGCGCGTCGGTGCTGGCCTCATCTGCACACGGGGCCGAGTCCTGTGCTGGCAGGTCTTCTTGGACGATCTCAGCAGCCGAGGGAGCGTCCACAGTCAGATCCACATAGGGCGCCTCCGAAGGAGCGACGGGCATGAGCCGCTCGAGCTGGACGCCATGAGCACGATCCAGAGGAATGTCCAGGTCCTCCGGGGTCAAGTCCGGAAAGTCCATTCCATCCAGCACGGCACCGAATGCCGCCTCATCCTCGTCCAGCTTCTGGTACCGGTACAACGGCACCGACACCCCGTCCTCGGCCTCCATCCTCTTGAGGCAGGCCCGTACGCCGATCACCTGATTATACATGAGGTGAGGCTCTAAGGCCCGGCGGCGCCCGTCCAGATGGGCGCGGATCTTCTCCATCTTCGCGGACCACTTCCGGTTCCGCGCGTCCCACTTGGCTGTCACCCGGTCGCTCTCCGCGGCCACGGCCACCTTCGCCCGGCCTATGGCGCCCTCCAGCCCCTTCACCCTGGAGCGGAGCGTCTCCCTCTCCCCCTTCAGGAGCCCGACCTCCTCCTCCAGAGCAGCCGATCGAGCCCTCTCAGCGGCAGATCGGGCCCTCTCAGCCTCCAGTTCGCCCTGAAGACTGCCCACCTCTACAGCCCGGGCCCGCACCCGCGCCGCCTCCTCTTCCAGCGCCGCAGACCGGGCCTTCTCCTCCCTCAAGTCCTTCTCCAGCCCGCGAGTAAGAGCGGACTGGATCTGCGCGCCGGCCTCCTGGCGCCCCTGCAGGAAGCTGAGCGACGCGTCCTTCTCGGCGAGTCGCTTCTCATAGGCCTCCGCTAGAAAGGCGGTAAGGGCCATCGTCTGCAACAAACCAGCTGTTAGCAAAAACGTACAAACGAATCCTGATAGAAACAAGATCAGCAGCGAAAGCTTACCCGAGCTGCGGATCGCGCCACCTGGCGGAAGGTATCGGACTCCGCCATCTCCAGCGGGACGAAGTGCGGGTGCTTCTGCCCGAACATCATGGCCTGCGCCAGCTCGGCGCACTCGTCCTGATCGACGATGATCTGGCTGCTTCCGTCCTCGTGGGTAAAGGAGAAGTTATAGTCCCGAGGCCCATCGTCGGAACCTCCCGAGGCGCCGCCTCCAGCAGCGCTGCGGTCCTCGGCCTCCTGCACAGCAGCAGGATCCTCCACGACGACGATCGCCTCGCCGCCCTCAGTCGCCCGCACTGCGACCTCTTCGCCCCCCTGGGTCCGGGTCTCCACGACCCCCCCCCCCCTGCCGGCACCTCGGCCGCAGACACCCCGGGCTCGACCCCGGTCAGTTCCGATCGGACTCCATCCCGACCCGCGGCAGAGGACCCTCCCACCTCGGCCCTCTTCTTCTTCTTGCCGGCCTTACCACCGGCAACCTCAGCCGCCCTCTTCTTCGAAGGAGCCGCCTCGGAGGACTCCCCCCCAACCCGTGGTGCCGGGTCTCGCCGGACCGGCACCTCGGGTATCGGCGGCGGCGGCGCCACAAACGAGTCCGCATACAGCGGACTGGCAAACCTTGCTCTACCTGCAAAGGAGGAACCGTCAGTTCGGCAAAAAAAAAAAAAAAAAAAAAAAAAAAAGTGCGACCTCCGGCAATTGCTGCTGCTATTCTCGCCGAAGTGAATGACTTCCACTCTCTTTTACGCACTGTCCTGAGCACGGCAACGATACCCGCGTAGTCCGGCAGCTTGAACCTAGAAGAGTGAGGACCTGAAAGCAAAGCAAACAGCGTCAGTCAGACAAAACCGAAGAGGAGAAGTCAGCTCGACCTGCAAATCCCTACCCGGGGAAAAGTTCCAATCCCGGGTGTATCTCGCCGACGGGTCGAGTCCAACCACGTCGGTAGCCCGGATGTAGAAGTAGCTGCGAGACCAGTCCTCGACCTTCGACAGCTTGCTCGCCTTAGACCCCGAGCTGGGTGCCTCCAGGATGTTCGCCGCGGGCTTGAAAGCGGCATAGTAGGTCCCAGGAATCCCAGGGTTTGCCTTCTGCAGGGTGAGTGCCTCGAACATAGGCACCGTCACCTCCACGTCGCATTCGTGCCCCAAGGTCAGCAGCACGATCATCCCCTGGATCGTGGACGGGCAGACCTGCGAGAAGGCCAAGCCCCGCGCCCGGCAATACTGGACGAACAGCTCGGGGAGAGGAAGGCGCAACCCGCACTTCTGGAAGAACGACTCATACAGGCAGACGAAGCCCGGCCGAGGAGTCCACGGGCGCTCATCCGCCCTGGGTAGCCTGAGCTCGACGCCAGCAGGGAAGTCGCACAAATCCCTCAGGAGAGTCACCGATTCCGCTGTGCTCCAGGTCGGTGACCCTCCCTGCTCATAAAGAACCAGGGGAGACCTCACCCTGGCCACTCGAACTCCGCCGCTGCGGCCGCCCTGACGACCACCGCGGTCGCCCAGATGCCCGGTTCTACCCCCAGCTTGGCCAACGCCGCGACCGCCAGAGGAAGATCTAACCACCGTCTTTTTCCGGAGATGGGTCCCCGGGAGCAGCGGGGCGGCCCCCGAAGTCGAAGGAGCAGACTGTTCCCCACTGTCTGCGCCTCGACGCGGAGAGGAGGCGCGTCCGGAACCATCGGAGGAAGAACTCGGAGAATCGCTACCGCCACCACGGGACGCCGATTCTTCGCTCGACTCAACCCTAATTCCATCTAGCATCGGTGCCATTGCAAAAAGGAGGAAGAAATCGAAAAACACAGAAAAAGGAAGGGAAGGAGAGAATCGGAGAGAAGGAGTTACCTTAGGGTTATGCGCAAAAGGTTTTAACAGAAGGAAGAAAGAGGGGTTAAATAGAGGAAGGGGGACAATGAAGCGACGTCTGGACACGTGTCGAAAAAAGCACGGCCGCCCAGAAACCTAATGATGACGACTCCTCGTTCTCCCACGCCAAAAAGCAGGGGACGCCTCGGTACACGCGAAGCGTCTGTCTCACGCCGCGCGTGGGCAGCTCACGCGAAATAAGAGGCGACCTTTCGCTCTCTCACGTGACGGGTACGCGCCAACCGCCTACGGACTTTCGGAAGGATCAACACATACGAGCACGGGCTCAAATCTGGGCTGTAACACCCCGCGCTCCTCAGCCCAATTTCGAGGAACCGTCCCAAGATGTGCCGAACTAACACCAGATCAACTTCGGATCACTCACCTCGCCTCGTGACACCGAACTGGGGGAGGGCCTATTGTTGGAGGTGGGCCTAGCACCCCCAATTAGTTAGGCCCATCTTAGGAAAAGTCCCTCTTCAGCACGGGCGCCGACCTGAAGGCACCGCGCTGGTATCACCCGAGCTCCCAAGGACGCACCTCGGGTCCGGGCTGACACTTAACCAAAGCAGGAGTGTCAGAATAGCAGAAGGCACGGGGGAGCTGGTAGCACAGTGCCCTACCCGCGTAGAGATACGGCCTCGACTCGACGCCCCACCAACCCTGCAGAGTCGACAAAGGAGGAAAGAACACGTGGAGGAGAGTTGGCGAAACAGTGCGCTGCTCTGCAACACGCCACGCCGAGCTCATCATGACCTCCCTCCCCGAAAGCCGGAACACGCCTCCTAGGCCACCTTACCCGCGAAACAGGCCAAAGGCGCCACGTGGCCCCGAGATCCCGGGGAGCAGGAAGTCAACTGCCGGTATAAATACCCCTCAATGTCATTAATGAAAGGGATGGGAAAAATTTGTATCTCACCTACCACAAGGACCCGACCTCTCTCCTCTCTCTCGTTTGTAACCAAGCAGCACGTTTAGAACGCCGAACTGGATTTCAGTCGAAACTAGTTCGTAACTCTAAACTGCTCACTTCATTCATCAATAAAAAGAACACGGCCCCCGGTGTGCCCGAAAATATCCCCGACCTGTCTCTATTTGTGGTTGACTCTCTAATTAACGAAAATATCGCCTCTCTCTCCCTAATCAATCTCTTAAACACACTTAGTGATCCCCGGGATCAACAATGAGGTATGGTCTTTCTTTTACTCTAAAGCCAACCTATCTCCTCCTTCTATATTTGATGATGGAATTAGATGGATGAATAAACCCTCGAGGAACAAAAATATGACTCTCATACTAAAGCTCGCCTATCAAGCATCGATCTACTTCATTTGGAAAGAAAGAAACTCTAGGGTACACAACAACTGTGCTCGGCCTGCAACAGCCATCCTTAAGGAAATTCAACAGACTATCCGGTTCAAGCTAGATCCTCTCTCAAGAGCTCAACCAATTTCTCCGGATACGGTTTCTTATCTTTCTACGTGGTTTGAATTTTTCCAACTTTAGTAGTGCTCTTCTAAAACCCCTGCTTGTTTTAATGTTTACGTCTACTTTGTGATTGTTTCCTGTAAGAACTTTTTGGTTTAAAAAAAAAAAAAAAAAAAAAAGTTTTAAAGTATGCTATTTTGATCAATTGCCTTTTTCTTTATTAAATATGTAATTAAAATTTAAAATAAAGAGAAAAATGTCTTTTTTACATTAAAAAGAGTTATTTTAAATATGAAAATAAACATAGGATATTTCAAATTTATAAACATAATTGGGATATTTATACAAAAAAATTGTGGTAACTCAATTTTACAAGCCTTTAATTACAGCGCAGTTGATTAAAGAATTTCAAACAAAAATCAGAAAATCTTGTTATGGAGGGCAGAGATTCTTTAGTAGTATACAGGATCGAGATGGAGAAACTACAAGCACACAAAGACTGCATGAATAAGCAGAGCAACATCTTGCATCTGCCTCCAGGTATGCCTTTCAAAAAAACTGAAAACAACAATGAACGAGAAAAGAAGACATCTCATAGTCATGATCCAAGAAACAATATATCCCTTATGAAACTTATTTCACAACATTCTTGCAAAACATACACGGTTGTCTAAAAGAAGATAGCGACTGAGAAAACGAAAAATCATCTCTTTTTCTCTTGTCGTTACTCACTAGAGGTTTGGTGGAAACTAATGAGTGGTTTTTTGAGAACTCGATTCAAATCGGATTAGGACCAGTTGATTGCCTTGCTACATGAAACAAGCTACAATCGGCTGCACCAGTTCACGATACGGTACGTATTTCAAACAACTCTCTACCATATTTGGTGTGAAAGAAACGGTCAAAGACATGGAAAAACACCAATCCCTGCATCTTGCCTCGTGAAGATTATTGACAAAGGTATAAGAAATAGCTTCAACGCAATTCAGATACGAGGGGACTATACCTACACTGACGGACTTCAACTCTGGTTTGCCACGCGCATTCCATAGCCGTACCTCTTTCGGAAAACTCACTACTATCTCTTCTCAAATTTCAGTTGTATTTCTTAGATCGAAATTAACCAAAAACAGTAGCATTAATTGTAAAAAAAACCATTTTTTTGGGTATTCAAAAAAAATAGTTACTGTAAATCCATACCCAACATCAAATGTTTTTAAAATGTGTTCAGCCAAGAAATGATGACGAACATATCTCTAAAACACATCCAAAAGAGTAGATGCTTTTGGGAAATTGTAAAGAAGTTACATACTCCATCCGTTCTGTAATAAGTGATGTTTTAGAGGTTTTTTTTTTGTTTTCAAATAAGTGATGTTTTCACGAATCAATGCAAAATTGAATAATTTTTATTTGTTTTTCACCCTTTATATTTTTCAGATTTTTTTCTTATTGGTTTAATTGTGTTTAAATGTACAATAAATGGTGTTTTTAGTATTAAAAAAAAAAAATTAAAAGAATCCTTAATTGGTGTGCAAAAACCTTAAACATCACTTAATATAGAACATATGGAGTATCTCTATAATATTATTTAAGAGGACGTTTTTAAAAATGAACTTTGTTTTGTAAGTTATTACATAAAATGCCATTACAAATAACAAAGAATAATTGAAATAAGAAATGATATAATAGTCTTTTAAAATTATTGATTAGAATATGGAAAGTATATATTTTGCATTAAAGAGATTATTTATTATTTAATTATTTAATTATTTTTAATACTATATATTTTAAAATAATAATCAATTCATATATATTTCAAAAAAAATCTATTCAAAATCTTGCTGTATTTTTCACTATAATTTATTATATTTTATTTGAATATATATCAAAAAAAAAATTGAAAAATATTTTACTAATTTTATAAAAAGTTAGACACACGAAAACAATTTTTTTTTAAGAGTTCGTAAACTAACCACAAAAACTAGAGTTATTTAACGGTGTATATTAAAGTTATGTTTTCAAGATTATAAGTTTTTTTAGTTCATTGTAAAACGGGTTAAATAGACAAATTATTACAAATTGACAACTTTATCTATAATCATTAGTTATCTATATTGTAAAATTCAGATAAAAGCAATTTTCTTAAATTTCAAAACAATTTAAAAAAAAAAATTAATCTGAATAATTAACGCGGGTTATATCCTAGTTATAATAATACTAGATTAGCAACTTTGAAACATTCATCTGGTTTACTGTAAGTGTTTTTCTAACCGGTTGATTTCTTCTCTATTCTCATCATACAGCTGAGATTTTTGTGTTCTTGCTCTTGTTCACTGGAAAGACGGACAGAGAAGAGAAGCACTCCTAACTAATCATTGTATATAAAATTATAAATATGGAATAGTCATTTGTTTAAACTTAAACGTAGTTTAGTTACTTGAGATATTAGTGAATATCCGATTTCTAATTAATTGATAATTGGAAAGCTTTGAGGAAAATGTATTTGAGCATTACCCATTTCTTCAATGGTTTTTGATATACAACACAAATCTAGTTTGGTATTACAAAACTTACAAACTCAACCGGGTTGCTTCAACCTTTACCACTTTAACCGGATTAGGTTACAATCCCGGTTTAGTATTCTCAACCTGATCATTCAGCACCTCACCAACTATTTCTATATATCGTCAGTGGGCATGATCTTCAACAGCTTGACTAGATCATATGACTTGAAATCTCTTCCAAAGCAGAGAGCCATGTCCAAAGCTAATTTCCCATCCTGCAATAACAGCAAGAACAGAAACCAAATTGATCGGTTATTCGAACAAAAGTCTTCATATAATCATACAGTCTCAGCATTTTTTTCGATATAAGTTTTCACCATTCACACCTTTGTTCTTCTTGTTTTATCAGCACCATTGGTCAACAAGATCTTCGTAATATCTCTATTCCGGCTTTGTACAGCGATATGTAAAGGAGTCCATCCTTCCTGTAAAGAAAGAAATCTTCGTTAGATCTCAAATCGAATCTAATTCAATGGTTTGGATATGCTTTTTCGTTGCTACTGACATTATCTGTAACATTGACATCTACGTTGTACTTGATCAGTAGTTTTACAGTCTGCAAGGCTCCAACTTGAACTGCATAATGAAGTGAAGATGCACCGTCCTGTATGTTCCAACAATCGGGTTACGAAAGTTTGAACCTTTTGTTTTCAAATGGGGTTTTAAGTATATGGAACCAGATAAGTTCTCTCACCCGATCTTGAACGTTCGGATTTGCTCCTTTTCTCAAAAGATGACTAATCACAGCTTCTTTTTTGCCAATGACAGCTTTATGAAGAGCGGTTTGGCTTTCCTGCTTTTTTGTAGATTCAATCAATGTTATGGTAAAGACTAGAAACAAGATTTGGCGACAACATTTCATGTTTTAAAAACAAACCTTGTCAACATCATCAATGTCTAGTCCATTTTCGATAAGGTTATCCAATAATTGAATCTGCATTGACAGAGCAAGAGTCTGAAGTGGCTTCCACTTCTTCTGCAAAATCCATATTTTACACAATTAAGCATGTGAATCGAAACCACGACACCTCGAAGCAAACGATCATAGATTGATATGAGAATGACTATCAAATGCATTATGCAAACAAGAGATATCAAAGACAAAAATCACTAGAAAACTTACTGTTGATATCATTCGGAGGTTTGGTTTATCATTTTGCTGCAGAATCGCTCTTTCTTCGGGTTCAAGAAGTTTCTCAACCTCTGCATACACACACAAAATCACAGCTTTGAAACTATTTCAATCGATTATCCTAAAGATTATACAGAAATACAGAGTGATTATAACTCGCAATTTGGAGAATTTTTCCTAAAGTTTGTAGTTTTTCGAAGAAACGACAAGGGAAGTGAACAAGAAGAAGAACCTCTTGCAAGCTCTTCCTCGTAGTTGTCTGTAGTAAGCTTCTGGTGAGCTCTCGAGTCTTCTTCTTCCCAATCACTCTCGAAATCTAAATCGTGCCCGACACCATCTTCGTCTTCTTCTTCGTCGTCTTCGGTGTCGCTACCATCGTCTGGGTCTTCCCAGAATTCACGTTTGGATTGCACGGTAGGTGTTCGACGCTTTGCCTCAGTGAAACAGCGAGACTTGGCCGGCGATTGTCTCTTGACGGAAACAGATAAGCCTCGTCGGAGACAAGTGGAGTGACAATCCACGAGCTTCGATTTACAACTTCGAGAATCAGAGACAGGAAATTCTGAAAGTAGCCAACTTTGTGGACGGATGGATAAAACCCAAGAGAACATTGGTAATTAAAAAGCTCCTTTGAGTTCTCGACACTTTTTCGCTGGTTAGAAGAAGACAACTCAAAATATACTAATTTTTATTTTTATTTTCGAAATTTGACGTTCAAAATCTTTTACTAAAACGGATAAAGTAGACTTAAATTTTGGGTACCTAAATTTTAGAAGTTTATGACTCATTCGGGTATTTTTTATTTCGGATCAGGTTCGGTTTGGTTCTGTCCGGGTTCGAATTGGTTCCGAGTACCCGAAATTTATTCTAATTCTCAAAAAAACTAAAAAAAATATTTAATTTAAATAAAATTTGGTTAAATTTTGCAAAAATTATTTAATTTTGACAAATATAACTAAAGATTTTTGAATATTTTGAGTATTTTAGTTATTTCGGTCTAAACATAACTAATATATTCGGTTTATAATTATAATTTTGAGTATTTTAGTTAATTCAAAACTAAATATACATAATATTTATATATATATAATTGTATTTCGTATATTTTGGATACCCGTTCGAATTTCGGTTCTGTTTCGGTTCGGTTCGGGTACCCTAAATATTTTATAAGAGAAATTATTCGGGTATTTATAACTATTCAGTTCGGTTCGGTACATTCTAATTCGGTTTGATTTCGATTCGGTTTTTTGGTTCCATGTATTTTCCCCCGGCCGGGATAAAAGTAAGTATTTTTTTTTTTATGAAAATGCAAAAAGTGGAAAATTACCAAAGACGAATTGATAAAATTGTATATATACTAAACCTTTTGTACAAAGATTTTTCTTTCTAAAATTTAAATTATTTAGATACATCTCAGAATCTGATAATTATTGACATGCAATGATGAGTTCTTCGTCGATTTTCCGGGGAAAATTTAAGAAAGTGATCACCATAAGAAGATTGGCACTATATTTTTTTTTTGTATAACTCTATCCTCTATCACTCTCTTCTTCTTTCCTCGGAATCCTTACAACCCCATCAACGATCACAATGTTGTCTACGTCGAACCTCAGATCGGTAAGTTTTAAATTTTAACAAAAAAAAAAGATCATAGAAAAAGAGATGATCTTTATGATACTGTCTTTGTTTGATTCTCTTAAAGTTCTTATACATTGTTGAAATTAAAACCCCAAACTGTTGAATATATTGAATGGATGAAAGGTGCTTGTAGAGTTATAGTTTTTTTTTTTTTGGTTTTTAGTTGTTGGTTTTATGAGAGAAAGCAAAATTAAATAGGTAGATTTTCTACTAAAAATGCAAGGGTAAGACAAAAACTAGCTTTTTAGTTATTAAGAGAACAAAATCTTCAAAAACTTAAACTGTTGCCAATTAACACCTATACTAGATTTTAATGCGCGCTCGCGCATGGTATTTTTTTTTGATAAATTTAATTTTGTGTAAGTGGTTTATTAAAAAAAAAAAATTGTTTGAAAGATAATTAAATTTGTGCAATATTTCAAACACACGTGTCTACAAAATAATTGTTCTTGATTGACCTGTTTGACAATAAATTTAATAGTATAAATAAATTATAGAAATATCTTTAATGAGACATGTTTGGCAATAAAAAGTGTTTTTGTTTAAATAGTATATATAAGATATATATATATATATCTAAAAATTGTGACAAATTTAATATAATTGTGTTTTTTTCTTAATGTTGGTTTTTTTCTTTTGTCAACTTTTTATATTTTTGTCAACTAATGTTGTTGATTTAGATTTGAAGGACTGTGACTTGTCTAAAGGACACTGGGTTCCAGACCAAAGAGGGTCTCTGTACACGAACTCAAGTTGTCTTACAATACCTGACTCGAAGAACTGCTTAAAACATGGGAGACCAAACAGAGATTTCTTGTTCTGGAGATGGAGACCCGAAAGCTGTGATCTTCCGAGATTCAATCCCAAAGCTTTTCTCGATCTTGTTCGAGGCAAAAAGATGAATTTTATTGGTGATTCTGTAGCCAGAAACCACATGGAGTCTCTTCTTTGCCTCTTGTCAATGGTACAAATCTTGTTTATAGAAGAACTTGTGACCTAGCTCCTTAAGCTTTGTGACCTAAAAAATCTCTTTTTGTTGCGTTGCTTGTGCAGGAAGAAACTCCGAAAGATATCTACAAGGATGCAGAAGACAGAAACCGGATATGGTACTTTCCTGGTCATGACTTCACTCTATCTACCTCATGGACTAAGTTTCTAGTGGCGGGATATGAGAGGACATACGCTAACAAGACCGGAACAGGAATTTATGATCTCGACATTGACAAGATCGACGAGAAATGGGCGAAAGATCTGCCAAATGCAGACATTGCCATTATTTCAGCTGGACATTGGTTATTCAGACCAATATACATACATAGAGGAGATGAGACAATTGGTTGCATCTTCTGTAACTTACCGAACATGACTCCGATCAGTCTGAAAGAAGGGTTTAAGCTGGTTTTCTCAGCTGCCTTTAAGCACATCAATGCATGTGAAAACTGCAAAGACAACTTAGTGACGGTTCTCAGGACATTTTCGCCATCTCATTTTGAGAATGGGACTTGGAACACTGGAGGAGCGTGCGGAAGGATGAAACCTTTTAAGTTAAATGAAATCGACCTGCAGAGTAGCGATATGGAAATAAGGACATCCCAGATGGAACAGCTTGAAGAGATAAAACATGAAAGCCTAAAGAAGAAGTTTGCGGCTTTGGATGTGACTAGGGTCATGCTAATGAGACCAGATGGGTACCCAAACTCGTACTGGGGAAACCAATGGATGAAGGGTTTTAACGACTGTACTCATTGGTGCTTGCCCGGACCAATCGATACCTGGAGCGAGTTTCTCATGGAGCTACTTTGACAACTCATGTAATCTTGAGGATATGAACTTCTAAAGCAGAACAATTCTTACTTTTTTCTTTTTCGATAAAGCCTTTGATTTAACCCTCATTGCAAGCTTTAGTTGTAATGTGTTACAAAGAGATCAGACACATGTTTACAGGACATATAATAGATGAACGTACCTGGCATTGCTTCATGTTTTCATTGGTCACAGCCTGGAAAAAGAATTGAGCAGAGGAATAAAAGTTTCCACCATTTTTTTTGTGTTCATGCGAAGACATGAAAACACACAAAAAAAAAAATCATGAGAACTTCTAAAGAATCTCATAGCAATTTATCAAAGTGCATAATCTCAAGCGGATGTAATAGAAACAAATTGACAATGACATAACCAAAAAGTTAAAAAGATCATTGTGATCCAAACAGAATTTGTCCAAAGACTAAAAATTACAGAGAAGTAAGACAGAAAGCTTCACCAGCCATGACTACAAAACATTGCTTCTATAAAAATATACTCTAGCAATCATAACATCATTCAGATAGAACTGTAACTCTACATTGCTCCAAATACATATCTAGAAAAGATTGAAACTGAAGAAATTTTCACTCACATGGAATGAGAAAGGTGTGGTTGATAAATAAGTTATCAAAGTGCATAAACTCAAAGAGGATGAAATAGAAACAAATTGACATCACCGACTAAAAGTTACAGAGAATTGAGACAGAAAGGTAATAGCTAATGAAGGAACCAGAATTCGCACATATCGTAGATTGGCGAATTCAGTTTAGAGTTTAGGAGAATTATTTTTATTAGATTTATAGCTGTGCCGTTGAAGGCTGCCTACGTACCCTTCAAATAGGGATCAAGCCAAAACGTAGTTCTTGTTACAAAGGATGTGATGGGATTTTGAGATATTAAGAATGAGGCGATGGCCTCCTTATTTATAAGTCTTGAAGTCCTTAGCTCTTCATTTTCCTTCTTGACTTTGTATTGGTAATTATCCTTTTTCCTTGAAGCTGATAAGGATAATCTCCTTTCTTTCCGGGATTTGCCTTTATCCAAATAAAGGAAATCTTCTCTTTATTAATTAAAGGAAATTTCCCTTTAATTACGTAGATCGGTTTCGATGGGC
Organism: Eutrema japonicum; assembly: GCA_030161315.1. Classification (NCBI taxonomy): domain Eukaryota; kingdom Viridiplantae; phylum Streptophyta; class Magnoliopsida; order Brassicales; family Brassicaceae; genus Eutrema; species Eutrema japonicum. The sequence goes on from BSQW01000011.1 coordinate 53,276,982, forward strand.
CTTGAAGTTGATTGTTGGGCTGATTTCTATTCAAACCGGGTTAAACCGGGGGAGTGCTAAATCCCCCTCTAACAATTAGTCCCCCCCTCAGTTCGGCGAAGGAGTGTTCGAGTTCGGCGGATTTCTTTAGCCCGATTGGAATTGAAATCAGCATCTGGTCGAATTTCCTTTTAGACGTTGTTCGTCTTTGTTCCTGCAAAAATTACTAAAGACGAGAGATTGAGCTCGAGACTGAGCTCGGCGTTTGTTAGTTAGGTGCGAGGTCGGTCTCGGCTTTTCCAAGTTCAGTTTCGATAGTTCGTGCGGGACTGTGAGGTCGGCGAGCTGTGATTGCGAGCTGCCCAATTGTTTAGATCGGTGAATTACGATTACGAGTTGCCATACTGCGGAGTCAGCGAGCTGTGCGATCGGAGAACTGCGATCGTGAGTTTGGCGAGCAGGGGGTTGGCGAGCTGTGGCCGTGAGTTAGGTGGGGCTGCGAGATCGGCGAACTGTGACTGCATGATGAGTAAGTTGCGACTGAGCTACCTAACTGTTAGACCGACGAGCTGCGACCGCTAGCTACCTTACTGTCGGATCGTCGAGCTACGACCACGAGCTGCTTTACTGCGAAGTAGGCGATATGTTCGATTGGGAGGTAGGTGAACTGCTTGAGTTTGGCTTGATGATACGAACTGTACGAGTTCGGCGAACTGCTTAAGTTCGGCCTGATGATACGAACTGTACGAGTTCGGCGAACTGCTTAAGTTCGGCTTGATGATACGAACTGTACGAGTTCGGCGAACTGCTTAAGTTCGGCTTGAAGGAACGGATCCTGTGATATAATCTGAAAAGAAAATATCTTCGAATAACAAGTAAAAAAAATTGATTAAAAATACCTGAATTTTTATAACTCGGTTGACGAGCTGTGATACTGGTTTTGATAGATCGGTAATTTCGAGCTGGAACGTGAGCGTTCTTATTTTTTCTTTTAATCTCAACTTTTCTTTGCCGGTTCGGTTTTGTCGCAGGTCGGGGTGAGAGTGGGTGAGGTCAGCGTCGTGTGCTTCGTGGTCGGCATGCATGTTGCTTAGCATGCAAGTTACAATCGTCATGGTTGTATTTCGTTGCGTTTTCTCATGTTGGTCGTCTCCTCTTCACGTGGTCGTCATGTTGCATGGTGGTGCATGCACATTATGATCGTGCACGTTGCTCCTCATGAGCTTGTCACGTCTTCAAGCTCGGCACGTTCTTTGAAGGCGGTTCGTCTCGGAGAGCTCATGATTTCTTTCTCATGGTCGTGAGTGAGCTCATGAGCTCTGTCTTGATCGGGGATTTACCGGATTTGATTTCACCGGAGCTACATCCGTTTTGTCGTTGAAAGACGATGGCGGAGACATCTCCCAAAGTGGAGATGGTGATGAACGTGGGCTTAAGTCTATTGGGCCTGATTTCTTATGACACCAGGTGGGCCACAAGTTTGTTTTGAGCCCAATAGAGAAAAGGAAATCTGATCCCTTCCATCGTCGATTTTGTTGCAGGTCGGCGGTGTTCCGGAGAGCTTGAGCGACGGCGGATAGTGAACTTGAGGTTGTTTGTTGTTCGAAATCTCCGGAGTCAAGGCTCGAAGGATTGATGGTGTTGAATTGCCGCGGTGAAGATCGAGCAGGTCGTCGGAGAAGATCCGACACGGTGACAAAGCAATCAGTCACCGGCGGTGCGCATCTGGTCTCCGGTGTCGAAAGAGACGATTAGGAACAGCAGCCGGCTTCAACGTGTTGGAGGTGAGATCCGAGATCGGAGATAATATCTCGGAAGAACGGGGATGGCGGCTATTTTTTTTTTTTTTTTTTTTTTTTTTTTACGCGATCTGTTGCTGCGTAGATTGGAGAATTGTTGATTTAATCGGTAAACATGATGAGATTTTCACGTCGTCTCCGTGTTTCTGATTTCTCGGGTTAAAAAATAATTCTCCATAAACACCAGATTTTTCTTGCCCCCTCCTTCTAGCGCCAATTGAAGGAACCAGAATTCGCACATATCGTAGATTGGCGAATTCAGTTTAGAGTTTAGGAGAATTATTTTTATTAGATTTATAGCTGTGCCGTTGAAGGCTGCCTACGTACCCTTCAAATAGGGATCAAGCCAAAACGTAGTTCTTGTTACAAAGGATGTGATGGGATTTTGAGATATTAAGAATGAGGCGATGGCCTCCTTATTTATAAGTCTTGAAGTCCTTAGCTCTTCCTTTTCCTTCTTGACTTTGTATTGGTAATTATCCTTTTTCCTTGAAGCTGATAAGGATAATCTTCTTTCTTTCCGAGATTTGCCTTTATCCAAATAAAGGAAATCTTCTCTTTATTAATTAAAGGAAATTTCCCTTTAATTACGTAGATCGGTTTCGATGGGCCTTGAAGTTGATTGTTGGACTGATTTCTATTCAAACCGGGTTAAACCGGGGGAGTGCTAAATCCCCCTCTAACAGCTAAGTTCTTCACCAATCATAACTACCACAGTACACACTGCTTCCAGTGTGCTCTATCAGTTAACTATAGCAATCATAACATCGTTCCGATCGAAACACATATCGCGAAAAGCTTGACAGTGAAGAATTTTTCCCTCACATGCTACATGGACTGCTTTCTTTGCTTTGTCAACAAAGAATCCACTGCTGAGAGTATAACAAGAGACCTTGGGGGAAGTGAGACTGATAAATAGTAATTCTTCAACATAAAGCAAAGACTAAAAATTACAGAGAAATGAAACATAAAGGTAATAGCTTACTTCTTCACCAACCATGACTACAACAATATGCTTCTACTGTGTTCTATCATTTAACTCTAGCAATCGTAACATCATTCAGATCCAACTACATATAGCGAAAAGCTTGACAGTGAAGAAAAATTGGACACAAAGATTCAAAAGTTGAAATGAAAGAATCTATATGCTTGACAGGAGAACTGTGAGATTGATGAACAGCAATTCTTCATCTATTTCTTGGAAATTTCAGTGTTCAACAGTAAACATTGATACTCTAAGGAGGGAAATCACAAGAACCAATCAGCTAAGATCATCAAACCCACACAAAAGATCAAACATTTTCAATGATCAAGACTCCAAAGTGTTGTTACCAAGAGCAAATGAGAAGACTTCACGGACCGGAGAAAACTCTACCAGACCAATCTCCATGCCGTACCCATTCACCGGAAGCTTCAAATCTCTCAGCACCGAGAAAGCTTCAGCCATACGCGACTTAGGGACTTCAAGAGCCACTGGACAGAACGGAACCCACGAATCGGCGCGATAATCTTCAGAAATCTCAACACCTTCTTTCTTCATCGTGTCGCATAACTGAGACTGTAACTGAAGAAGCGATAGGGATGGTGTCGGCGAGAGGAACAGCACGTTGCTGTCGCTCGAGAAGCTTCCGATAGCTGAGAACGAGATCGAGAGCGGTTCCTGCTTCGATACGAAGTTTCTGATGACGGATTCGAGCCTCGTTGAGTCGAAGAAGACGGTCGAGAATAAGGTTATGTGCGGGCGAGACTCATCGTTGATCAATTTCGTGCTGATTTGGCGGCGAGCGAAGACGTTCCAAGCTTTCAGAACCTGGTTTTCAAGCGCCGGATCGAAGTAAAGCTCGATCGCGTAACCTTCAGACATTTGATTAATCGAAGATCGGAGAAGAAATTGAGAACGGATCACGATTCTGAGGCAGAGAAATTTCAGATGATTCAAGTGAGATTTGGAGTGATTGTGGTGGTGAAGAAGACTGAAGAACAAAGAGAAAGTGAAATAATCAAATTTATTTCAGATTTGGTTTATACTCGAAAGGGAAAGTTCTTAAAATTCGAGATTTAAAAGCCCAAGCTCGTTATTCGACTAATGGGCCTACCCTTTAGGCCCATTTTCTTATATTCAGACACGACGGGACGACTGATCGCCGTTTCTTACATCCTCACTCTCCGATTATAAACCCTAGCCGCGTCGAATAGCAATTTTCGATTCCAATTGCAATTTCGCGTGGAGGATAAGCATTTTGAGGAAAATCTCACTTTTTTTTCTTCCGGGTCGGGAAAAAAATGAAAACTTCTCAAAAGAGAGGACGCAAACACAAAGGACAAGATGCTTCATCGGCGGAAATCTCCGGCGGAGAAGTTAAAGAAGGTTCGGTTACACAGCTCAACGAATCGGCGTCACCTGAGCCTGCTTCAGCTTCCGAAACCAATCCATCTCCGTCGCGACGCAACCGTGGGAGAGGCAAGAAGCGCCGATTGAACAACCAGTCCGAAACCACCGAACGCCGCGGCGGAAGGTTGTCTCTTCCTCATCACTCTGACCAGAAGAACGGTGATTGCAGCAATGGGATGATTGTTTCAGCGACAACAACGGAATTGATCCCTGCTGCTCCGAGTTGGGAAACTGTGGTGAAAGTCGCGCCTTCGATGGATGCTGTGGTGAAAGTCTTTTGCGTTCACACTGAGCCTAATTTCTCGCTGCCGTGGCAAAGGAAACGACAGTATAGCTCCGGTAGCAGTGGTTTCATTATCGGAGGAAGAAGAGTTTTGACAAATGCACATTCCGTTGAGCACCACACTCAAGTCAAGCTCAAGAAGCGTGGCTCTGACACAAAGTATCTAGCAACAGTCTTGGCCATTGGAACTGAATGTGACATTGGTATGAATCTAGTTTCTGTATCGTTTCTTGTAGTTTTAGACTATGCAATGGAACAGTTTATCAGTGTGAAGTAATGGTTTTATTGTTCTTTGGATGGTAGCATTGTTGACAGTTACTGATGATGAGTTTTGGGAAGGAGTATCTCCTGTGGAGTTTGGAGATTTACCAGCGTTGCATAATGATGTAACTGTTGTTGGTTATCCAATCGGTGGGGACACAATCTCTGTAACAAGTGGTGTTGTTTCGCGTATGGAGATACTGTCTTATGTACACGGCTCTACCGAGCTTTTGGGCTTGCAGGTTCTACAAACACTTTTGGCGGTTTTCATTTTATTTTTCTGACTATGAAGTTTTGGGCACTTACGATAGTGATTTTTGTTTTTGGTTTTCAGATAGATGCAGCTATTAATTCTGGGAATTCTGGTGGCCCTGCATTTAACGACAAAGGAAAATGTGTCGGTATTGCTTTTCAGTCTTTGAAACACGAAGACGCTGAGAATATCGGTTATGTCATACCCACGCCGGTGATTAAACATTTCATTCAAGATTATGAGAAGCATGATAAATACACAGGTACTTAAGTCTCACCGATGACACTGTTGTTTCGTTATCTCTACATGTGCTGTTTTTCTCAAACTTGTACTTTTTTTGTAGGTTTTCCTGTTATTGGGATTGAATGGCAGAAGATGGAAAATCCAGACTTGCGTAAGAAAATGGGAATGGAATCTCACCAAAAGGGAGTGCGGATAAGAAGAATCGAGCCAACCGCCCCGGAATCACAAGTTTTGAAGCCATCCGATATTATCCTTAGCTTTGACGGAGTTAACATTGCTAATGATGGAACTGGTAATAATTATTACAGCTAGTTACTTATTCACAATTATGGAACCAATGAGTGAGCTTTTATCTGGTGGAACCTAGACATCCATCATCCATGGCTATAACATTCCTGAATTTGTTTGTTTTTTTCAGTTCCATTTAGGCACGGCGAACGAATTGGCTTTAGCTATCTTATATCTCAAAAGTACACTGGAGATTCTGCTCTTGTGAAGGTTCTGCGTAACAAAGAAATACTTGAGTTCAACATAAAACTTGCAATCCACAAGAAGCTAATCCCTGCACACATAAGTGGCAAACCTCCTTCTTACTTCATCGTTGCTGGCTTTGTATTTACAACTGTCTCTGTTCCATATCTTCGATCTGAGGTTCTTTCTCTCTCTCCTAGCTTTCTCTATCTCTCACATGTATCCATTTACAGTCTTTATAACCTTTTTCCAATAATTTGTTTGGCAGTATGGAAAAGAATACGAATTTGATGCACCTGTCAAGCTTTTGGATAAACATCTTCATGCAATGGCTCAATCCGTGGACGAGCAGCTTGTTGTAGTTTCACAGGTTGATTTCTTTTGCCAACTCTTTACGCTATTATTTGATCCTATTTAACGTCCAAAACCTCAACATCCATATATTACTTGCAGGTTCTTGTTTCTGACATTAACATTGGTTATGAGGATATTGTCAATACCCAGGTTTGTAAAGTTGCATTATCATTTGTCACTTTGTTGTTGCATCCATCACTCTTAAGTGTTTTAATCTCTGTGTAGGTTCTTGCTTTCAATGGCAAACCTGTGAAAAACTTGAAAAGCTTGGCTGAGATGGTGGAGAATTGTGACGATGAATATATGGAGTTTAATCTTGATTATGATCAGGTATTATTCTCTGATGATCTCACTTGACTTTATAGATAAGATTATGACAAACTTTTAGCTAAAACTCTCTTGCGATTTCACAGGTTGTTGTTCTGCAAACTAAGACAGCAAAAGAGGCAACTTTAGATATTCTGACCACGCATTGCATACCTGCTGCTATGTCTGATGATCTCAAGACTTGAAAATAAACTGAAACAGTCGCAGCCATAAACAGACATGGAAGGAGGTCAGATAGAGAGAAAAGGAGAGTGAGAGAGAGAAAAGGAGAGAGGGAGATTTTGCTTCATGGAAGCACGCAAAAGCAAATACAGAGTCATGGAAGACAAAAAGAGCTTCGAAAGCTCGAACAATATCTTTTATCGTCTTTGATTCTTACTCTAGTTGGGAAAATATGCAGGGCGAAACACGAAGCATAAAAAAAAAGTCTTGAAAGATTCATTGTGTCTCTGGTTTCTGTTTTATAACTTCTACTTCTTTTAAAAATGCTTTATACTCGTTCAGTGTTTTTTTAGTCGTCTGAATGTTTCAAGTCTACGAACATTGTCCGAATCCACAAACCAGCAACGATATTTTTCGGGTTGGGCCAGACTGGCTTCGGCTTTTGACCCTAACTGACACGTGTACTGTTCACCGTCTTCTTCGGTGGTGGTAGCTAGTACTGTCAATTGGGTGGATTGTGATGCGGTCCCTCTTCAGAAGCTTAGAGATTGTGTAACACAAGAACAATAACACTTTTGTTTGGCAAATTTAGTCTGTTTTTATTTCTTTTGGCTTTTTCTTTATATAGAAACAAATGGAACTATCGTTCCTACAAACTTGGAAACAAACTCAATGGAGCTATCGTTCCTACAAACTTGGAAACAAACTCAATGGAGCTATCGTTCCTACAAACTTGGAAACAAACTCAACGTGCTTACTCTGATCCTACAATTCAGTAGTAAAAGAAGACTTAGTTATTTGCAAGAAATAAAGAAATAGAAACTTGTGATGACTTAGTCCAAGTATTTTGGATTTCGTCTTCTTTCCCTTGTTGGTCTTCTCCCGCCACTTTCAACGTCTCTTACGACTTCTCTCTCATCAATACCCCTTTCCTCCGAAAGAACCTTGTCCTCAAGGTTCTGTACGAACTCAGGAAAACTTGCAGCGATCTGATCATAAGGCTCCCAAGTGGCCTCCTCACTTCGTAATCCTTGCCATTGAACCAAGACCATTGCTACCGTTTCGTCGTCATGCTTTTCCCAACGTTTTTGCAAAATAGAATCTGGTTTTAACTTCAGACCGGCGTTGTTACGTAGAGGTGGTAACTCCCCAGGTGTTGGTGTTCCCTCTCCCTTCCACGGTTTAAGCAAGGAAACGTGAAAAACAGGGTGGATTTTAGTACCTGCAGGAAGTGTTAAACGATACGCGACTTCACCAATACGTGACTCGATCTGAAATGGTCCAAAGAAACGATGAGAGAGTTTCTGTGAGCTGCGTCGAAACAGAGTTTTTTGACGGTAAGGTTGAATTCGCAGTAGAACCCAGTCACCAATTTTGAACTGAATATCCCGTCGCTTAGCATCGGCCAGTTGCTTCATTCGATTATTTGCTGTCGTTAGGTGCTGTTTCAACTCAGTCAACAACTCAGCACGAGAGGCTAATTGTTCATCCAATTCACCGATCAAGGCCGACCCGACTTCATAAGCTGGAATTGGTGGCGGTGGACGGCCATAAAGAGCTTCGAAAGGAGACATTCCTGTTGACGCATGAAACGTCGTGTTATACCAGAACTCTGCCCATGGAAGGAATGAACTCCACTTCTTAGGATGACTGTGGACAAAACAGCGGAGAAACTGTTCAATGCACCGATTCACGAACTCGGTCTGGCCGTCGGATTGGGGATGATATGCTGTAGACATTCGCAACTGGGTGCCTGAAAGTTTCCAGAATTCTTTCCAAAAAAGACTGACAAAAATGGGGTCACGATCGCTTACGATTGAACGTGGTATGCCATGTAGCTTCATAATGTGGGAGATGAACTTTGCTGCTACCGTTTTTGCGTTGTATGGATGTGTAAGTGGTACCAGGTGCGCTGATTTCGTCAAACGATCAACTACCACCATCAAAGATGTATAACCTTCCGATCGTGGCAAACTATCAATGAAATCCATTGAAATATCTTCCCACACTAGAGATGGTATAGGCAAGGGTTGTAATAATCCAGCAGGAGAGAGCGAAGAATATTTGGCCTTCTGACATACCTCGCAAGCAGCGACGAACTCTCGGACGATACGATGCATTGCCGGCCAGTAGTATTGGCGAGCAAGTCGACGATAGGTGCGAAGGACACCCGAGTGGCCTCCCATTGGTGTGTTGTGGTGTTCGCGCAATAGCTGATGCACCAGTGGTGAAGAGGATGGAACAATGACCCTGTTGTTGTAACAAAGCATATCATTTTTCCACTCATAAGGCTTTCCCGGGTTAGCTTTGGCGAGATGTCCTACACATTGCAAATACGGATCTGATGCGTATAAAGCCCGAATATCGTCCCAGATGGAGGATTGTGAAATAAATATGGCGTCGAGAGCAGGGCTTCCATGGACCCGAGATAGTGCATCCGCTGTGGAATTGGACTTTCCTGGCTTATATGTAATCTCGTAGTCGTATCCAACCAATTTTCCCATCCATTTTTGTTGCTCAGGGGTGAGAATACGTTGCTCCAACAGATAACGCAGGCTCCGTTGATCCGTTTGAATCACGAAATATCGGCCAATGATGTATGGTCTCCAAGTGCGAATAGCGATGACAATCGCCAGCATCTCTCTTGCATATGTAGACCATAACTGCTTCGATACCCCCAATGTTCGGCTCATGAACGCAATTGGTTTCCCATTTTGTGATAAAACTGCCCCAATGCCCTCACCAGACGCATCCGTTTGAATCACAAATGGAATTGAAAAGTCTGGCATCGCCAATGTCGGAGTTGTGGTGAGGGCTTCTTTCAGATTTTTGAATGCTTCGTCTGCCTCCTTACTCCATGTAAACTGCCCTTTTCGCAACAGATTGGTTAATGGTCTTGCGATGATCCCGTAATCACGAACGAACTTGCGGTAATATCCCGTTAGCCCGAGAAATCCTCGGAGCTCCGTTACCGTCGTTGGGCTCGGCCAGTCCAGCATTGCTGCAATTTTATTTCGATCCACCTTAACACCCTCGTTGGAGATGATATGGCCCAAATACTCCAATTCCGATTGGCCAAATGCACATTTTTTTTAATTTCACCGCCAATTGATGTTGTCGTAAGAGCTGAAAAACAGCTCGTACATGCTGTAGATAAGAATATCGTCAAAGAAAACCAGTACCGATTTCCGGAGTAGCGGTCGAAAGATGCTGTTCATCAAGGCCTGAAACGTCGACGGAGCATTGCATAACCCGAACGGCATGACTAAGTACTCGTAATGGCCGTTGTGTGTTCGAAAAGTTGTTTTGTGGACATCCGTGGTGTGCATTCGGACCTGATGATAGCCAGCCGTGAGGTCGAGCTTGGTGAAAACCGTCGCGCCATTCAATTCGTCAAGCATATCCTCCACCGTGGGAATTGGAAATCGGTCTTTCACCGTCACCGAATTTAACGCCCTATAATCAGTACAAAACCTCCAAGAGCCGTCCTTCTTTTTCACTAACAGGATCGGTGATGAGAAGGGGCTCAAACTGGGCTGCACGATACCGGCGTTGAGCATCTCGTGGACCTGACGTTCAATCTCGTCTTTCTGGTAGTACGCATATCGGTACGGTCGCACGTTAACCGGGTCTGTGCCCTCCTTTAATGGAATACGGTGCTCAATCTCTCGTGAAGGTGGAAGATGAGTCGGTGTGGCAAAGAGATCGTCAAACTCTGCAATCAAGCCGCGCATCGTTCCTGGTGGAGGAGATGACGTTGCAGTGGATTGGGCCACACTAATAGCAAAAATTGTCTGTCCTCGTCGGGCCTCTTTTGCCATTTTTTCATGTTCAATGGCCCGAATTTCCTTTGCTTCTAGCCCATGTAATGTGATCTCCTTTCCAGCCCATGTAAATTGCATCGATTGTGCTCTCCAATCACAAAGAGTTGGGCCCAAGCTAGCTAACCAATGAACTCCCATCACTAAATCCAGGCCCACCAAAGGTAGGGCATAGAGTGTTACGCTGAAAACTTCTCCTCCCATCGACACCGGCGCGGCCTCGAATTTGTGGCTGCACCGCAGTGGTGAACCGTTTGCTACACGGACCGTGAACGGCGTTGTCGGCGTGACTGTTAGATTCATCCCGCGCGCTGCTTTCTCACTGATAAAATTATGTGTCGAGCCACTATCAATGAGAGCCACGAGCTGGTTCTTGTGGATCGATGCGTGAACTCGTAATGTATTTGCCGTATCCCAGCCCGCCAGTGCGTACATCGAGATTTCTGGTTTCGGATCAGGCTCCTCCTCGTCATCCTCAATTTCCATATCGTCATCTTGAATGCCTTCCATTATAAACAGCTTAGGCTGTTTGCAAAGATGGCCAGGAGTGTAACGCTCATCGCAGCTAAAACAAAGACCGAGGCTGCGTTTCCTCTTTAATTCCTCCCATGACAGCTTCTTCGGTCCTTGGGCCGGTGCCTGCGATTCTCAAAGTGAGGTTGGTTTAAATTGCCCGAAAGGTTTGAATGGTGGCTTAGATGGGGTCATCTTCTTCTATCGTTGCAACTGCCCATCCATCAATCGAGCATAATTGATGATCTCCTTCAGTGTTTTTGGTCTAAACATCCTGATTCCATCAGCAATTGTGGGGTGTAAACCTCCCATAAAGGTTCCAACTAGTGCATGTTGTGACCACCCGCGAACTTTATTCTGCAATCGTTCGAATTCTTGTTGGTAATCGCTCAAAGAACCAGTTTGGCGTACTAGGGACAGTGCTTCGTGGAAATCTTCACCATCCGTAGGGCCAAATGGTGCCCACAACTCTTCTTCAAAGACCTCCCACGTAATCATGATTCGATCTTCCCGAAGAGCCTTCGAGATTGCTTGCCACCACTCGTTCGCTATGCCATCGAGGTGAAATGATGTGTAGCTAACGTGTTGTTCAGGCGCCATCTCCTGGTAGTCGAAGAACTGCTTGACTTTGCTCACCCACTCCATTGGATCTCCGCCCGAGAATCGAGGGAAATCCAGTTTTACGTGCCTGTGACTGGTCGTTGGTGCGGCTGCGAAAGGATTGCCTTGTTCGCGATGGTGCGGGGCGTTGGGTAGAGTCTCTTCCGGTCTGTGGCTCAGTCGTGAAGCGTTCGATCCTCCTTCATCACGATGGCTTGTTACGGCATCCATCAGACGTGAAAAATTAGCATCCATTTATCGAAACTTCTCATCGAGTTCCCTTTTCATATCCATCATCGCGCCGGTCATCTTCTGTATTTCGTCTTGCATCATTCCACTACTCGTCTCCAATTCCTCCAAACGGTCTTTGGTACTTGCCATCGGCTCAACGGGTAAGCCCGGAGCTACGGCCTGCTTTCCTTTCCGTTTAGATCTTCGTAAACTAATTGTGACTCGTGTAAAGAAAAGAAAAAAAAAGGTTGATAGAGTGCTCTGATACCACGTTGATGCGGTCCCTCTTCAGAAGCTTAGAGATTGTGTAACACAAGAACAATAACACTTTTGTTTGGCAAATTTAGTCTGCCTTTATTTCTTTTGTCTTTTCCTTTATTTAGAAACAAATGGAACTATCGTTCCTACAAACTTGGAAACAAACTCAATGGAAATATCATTCCTACAAACTTGGAAACAAACTCAACGTGCTTACTCTGATCCTACAATTCAGTAGTCAAAGAAGACTTAGTTATTTGCAAGAAATAAAGAAATAGAAACTTGTGATGACTTAGTCCAAGTATTTTGGATTTCGTCTTCTTTCCCTTGTTGGTTTTCTCCCGCCACTTTCAACGTCTCTTACGACTTCTCTCTCATCAGATTGACCATGGGCCAAGCCCAGTTCGCAAAATTTTGGACGGTTTAAATTTTCGCCAAATATTAAAATTGTCCAACTGGACATAACCAAGTTGACCCGCGGTCAAAAGCGGGTTACGCTGGACACCCGATTTCTTCTTCCTCGCCTTAGGTTTCTCGCTTTTTCGGTTCCTAATTCTCTTCATCTTCCTCCTCTGCAACAAAGCGGTAGGTTTTCTTCTTCTCTTCCTCTCGCTCGCTATCTATCTATCTTCTCTTCGTCAATCGATTTTCTCGTTTTTTATCTCAAGGTTCTTAGATCGATTTTCTTTTCTATCTGTTTTGATTTTGTGCTTGCTGGGTTTTATGGATTTCCCAAGCTTGATCGAAATCGGTTGTTGGGTTTCATCATTGTAGGTTTTTGTGAATGTTCAACAGAATCGTTGTTGCGATTGTTCACCAAGGATTGAGTTCTGGGTTTATCGATTTCCTTGATTTAGATTGATAAATACTGATTCAGGCGGCGATCCTTTTTGTATAACAATGCTATTGATCATAAAGTTGCATAATTTGAGTGCTCAATGTTTTGGGTTGTTCTTAAGCTCTTGTTCATGGTGTTTACTACTTTGTCTATCTCTAATCTTTTGTTCCTGCTATGTTAGTTATGGCTTCATTGAGTTGGTTTATTGTTGCTGATTGATGGTTTAAAAACGTCAAATTTCTATGTGTCGTTTTGGTAAGCTTTAAAAACGTTTATATGTAGAAGTGGAACTGGATTGATGGTTTGTGTGTGTGTGTGTGTTTTACATCTCTTGATAAGTTTCTGTGTGTCGTTTTGCTGTTTAACTCACTTACCTACATTAGATTGTTAAGTGCTTAATACATAAACACTTAGATGTCTATTGATTATAGGTTCATGAAGCTATAATTGGTTTTAGCTCATTCAGATGAAGTATAAGTGCTTAATACTTAATACACAAACTTCTGCTTTACGTTCTTGGATTAATTCAGTTTAATGTTGTTTAGTATTGCGTTTAACTTTGTGTCTTAGGGTCTTAGGGTCTTGTCTTGTGTCTGGTTTGTGTCTGATTATAGGTTCATGAAGCTGTAATTGTCTTGTGTCTTCTGGTGTCTGGCATGCAAGTACAAAAAAAACACTGTTTGTAATCATTACAAGCTTCTTATATTGTTTGGTTGTAATTTTCCTTCAAATTGAGTATTCAACCAACAATTTTTTGTCTCTGTCCATGGACATGGTCATTTATGGGCTTGGTCATGTTTGGTTTTGGTCATTTCTGTCCACAAAAAAAATTTGTCGTCAAGCCCAATTGAGAGCTCTAGTGGTAGCTTATGTAATTGAGGAAAACATTTAACCAACGCTCTTAGAAAAAAAGAAGGAAATTTCATCAACACGCTTAGGAAAAAGAAAAAAGAAAAAAGAAAAAATATAATAAACCACTAGTGTAGTTTTTTTAATAACACTAGTGAAGTTGGTATCACACAAAACCAACTTTGAAAATTAAAAAAGATAAAAATATAATAAACTAACTTATCCCCTGAAGCGAGAAAATATATAGACCAAAGAAACTAGAAGAAGCATAATGATCGCCATATAGGGAGGGAACATTGGCATGTTTGACAAGTAACCGGAGACGACGATGAGTAAGAAGGAGAGGCGGTCGATGATAAAAGCCAAGACTGGGCGTGTCCGGGGAAACACGAGGTGAGCCAGTGCAAAGAGAGAGAACGCCATCTGATTGAGAAAACATTGTATGTGTAAGCTGTTGCTTAGGCTTGGGCGTTGTGCCCACGTGGCAGTGTTACTCAACCCTCCCATTAAGAAATAGTTTAGGACGCATAAGCTTAGGTGGTCCATTCTGTGAAATTCATTGGGGGCATGGAGGCAACCTTCGATTGCCAAGAACGGATTCGTCTGGTACCACGGGAGGTTAATAGGACGATCAGGTTCATGAGCTGGGCGTTCTGGTGGCTGAAAATCTTGAGGAATCATCAGAAATGACGACTGATGACTAGCTCTCTCGTACCTAGTGTAATTAACATTAAGATTAAAAACATTTAAATAAATTTTATGCTAATAACTTTAAAAGAAAAAAAATATTAGTGTGGGGCACATGCCACACCTACTCTTTACCTGGATCCGCCACTAGATGGGGGTGGGTGAGCCGGAGCCGAAGACGAAGGAGACGGATCAGTGTCTCTCGCCGGCGAGAACATGTTGTTGATTGCCGTGGCTCTCTGATTTGCCGGTGGAGACGGAGCTGGCTCATTCACTGGTGGTTGTAACTGGTTGGACGTGGATGTTATGATGTGGGCTGCTTGTGCAACCCTCCTCGATGTAATTGGTTGGATGTGATGATTCGGAACAGTTGAGCGAGCCGGGTTGCTCTGACTCGGTAGAGACAGGTTAGTTCGAGACTGAGCAGGTTTGTTATCCTGTGGTGGCTGCGTCGGTAAGCTTGGGGAAGGGTTTTCATTGGTAAAACTTGGTGGTCTTCTAGGTGATTTAGACGCAACGGGGATTGATCCTGAAGAGCTGAGAATTAACAAGATGAAGAGGAGAATCATAGCTCAAGCAAAATTTGGTTACAACTTTGAAAGATGAAAATGAGATGAGATGTGTGGTTACTTACCACCACCACTCTTTATACTAATTCTTCCAAACTATATTAACTAATGATTGTTTATTGATCAGATACTTGTTTGCTAAGGGATCAACGACTTGATTGTTTTCGATGTTTTTAAAACCGGATTGGATGTTTACACCGGAAAGTCAATTGGTGGTTCATGGATTAACCCGGTTCAACATAAACATTTTCATTTTTGCTTTCACAAATATTTATACTTGGCAATAGTTTTTTGTCAACAAATAGGACCAATGATTAAGTGGTATATAAAGGTATTGGGTCACTCCTCTCATTAGCCAATTGGTTTTTGAGTTGGAAGCCCATTAACCCGAATTTAACATGGTATCAGAGTCACGCCGATCGTTGGGACACCCGTCCCAAAGTAAATTCCACGCATCAGATAGACACCATACTGAGCGTGAGAGGGGATGTGAGTGAAAAAGTTCTACATCGGTAGTAGGACCAATGATTAAGTGGTATATAAGGGTATTGGATCACTCCTCTCATTAGCCAATTTATTTTTGAGTTGGAAACCCATTAACCCGAATTTATAAACTATTGTTAAAAAAACTAAAGAAAAAAGCAATGGTTAAAAGCTTACAAATTGAAGAACCGGGTTTTAGTGGTTCATTGGTTCGACCCGGTTTGTTGGTTTTCAATACCGGTTTTCAAAGTGATAGATTTGAAGCGCAATCAACGGTCTGGTTCATGACTTATTTGCCCCTGGATTTTAGTTAGAGAAACTGAGAGGAGCTGTAGACCCGGAGAATCTTTGTTTTTGGCCTTTTGATAATGCGTTTTTTTTCTTTTGACATCGATCTCTTTTTCATAATTAACTAAGCTTTTTGTTGTTGTTGAATTTCATGATTAAATAGTTGAGTGTTGACTGTTGAGAGAAGGTGGATTATAAGTTGGACAAAACCATATTTAATCTTATTGAATGATGTTACTATGATCTAGCCCTTCGAACGTTGAAGCGATGTGATTAGCTAGTCATTATTATATTTTTTTTTTTAATATACGCCATCGGCTATCCTAGTTAGTCCCAGGTAGGAACACAGCGAAGTGTTACAGAATGGACTCCAATGACCCTATAAAAAGTATGTACCACTCCGTCTGACCCCAAATTTAATACCAACCAGACTAAGTGTTAGTTCGTCATTATTGATGTTGACCCGGTGGTTTTGGCTCCATCTGTTTGTGAGTTAATGGACCTTAAACGAGGTGGTGTAGCCCATTAGATTTGTGCCTCTTCCCTCGACCTCGACCTCGACCTCTTGCTTCTCTTCTCTTCTTTCTCCAACCTTTGATCATGTTTCATATTTTGGACTTTTATAGGAAAAATTGAGAATTATTCAAAAATGTATTGAACACGCATATATAGTAAAGAAGCAAACATAGAAAATTTGACGTTAAAAAAAATAAAAGATTCATAAGAACAATATCTAAAAAGGCATTATTTAATTGGAAGCAAAGTCTCAACATAATAATCATATAAAGTAATATAACACAACTTGAGATTAGTCTCGACCTTAATAAACTCAAATCCTCGTAGCTTCATGTCCCAAATACTTCACTTTCCATTCTTCTCTATCCTTATACGTCCCAAGTAAAGCGATATCGTTTCTTTGGGACCCTATAAATCCATCGAAACAATCCTTAACTATGCACAACTTGCTCCAAGATTTTTCATTGCTTGCGGTCCAAACAACTATCTTTGTCCTGACTTGGAACATGTACATTTCCACAAACCCTAGACATCCTCGGACATTCAATATCTTTGTCCTGACTTGGAACATGTACATTTCCACAAGTCTTAAGTTAAAACAATGACGTATTTCGGGAAATTGATCGATATACTCCAGCGCGAAGATGACTTCACCGTGAAGATTTCGCCTCGAGACCAACCTTTTGGAGCCATTATGGTTTCAGATATTGCCGAGAAGATCACAATCTTGTAATCATCAATCGAATGATCATAACCAAATCAGAGGGGAGTTCGATCTTCTTCTTGTTTGAACTACGATCAGCCATTGATTTACTCTCAGAGGAAACCCTAGAGAGAGACTAAAGGGTCTTTTATATTGCAATCATAGTCAATTTCTAATCAATTTCGAGAGTCCTAGTCTGATTTGTTATTTTGTATAGTACGAACTTGGATTCGGTTTAGCTACTTGAACCGATTTTGAGAACTAGAAGTTTAGAACAAAATAATTACTAAGAACAAAATAGAACAAAAATAAAGAAAAAAGAGAGATAGTATATTCTTATTTTACAGAAATAATCGAATGCAATAACTAAGGAAAAAAGAAAAATAGAAAAATAAGGAGATAATAGAAGAATGCTTTGTTGTTATAGTTAAAAATAATAATCTCTGTTTGCATAAAGATTACATATCGTTATTAGCTTTTAGTTACCCAAGAGAGGAGCTTTATGTGAAGGAGATGACTCAATGGTTACTAATATGTCCACTTTGTCTTCCTTGGATTTTCCCCACAAGACCATGTAAAATCCTATTGATATCAATATTCCTCCTATCAAACTGTGTATTCAAAACATAAAACATGAACATTGAGAGATGAGATTAACATAATGAGATTAAAAACATAACCTAAAGACAAATAGAAGCAAAAAAAAATGATGTGTTATACATTCCAAGGTAGATCGACTCGCCGAGGAAAATAGTAGTTGATGCGGCTGCGATCAATATAGATAACGGTTTGAACATCGACAAATACACCGGTCCCTTGTGACTCACCGCCCATGTATGTATAATGTAGTATCCCGAATTCAAAATCCCCTATGAAACAAATGTATATATATATCCCATATCTCATCAAGACCAAGAAAAACGAGAAAATCAACAAACATATATAACCAAATAGAGATTGTTAAAATTACCGTTGCTCCAACGCTAATCAAGGTTATGTCAAATCTTATGATCCATGCCTTCGAGTCATCTTTCTCTACCAAAAGACTAACGAATGCACACACAACGAGGATGCAAACATTGTGCACGAGCGTTACAATGACCGTAGATGGATATCGACTCATTGTGTGCGCCTATAAATACCTGAGTTTCGAGTTATCATATAATACATATATCTTGTTGATTGTATTTGTATTCTGAAGTGCATATACAGATGTAACGTATGTACCATAACAAGGTAGGAGACGGAGACAAGGATGTATTGGAGAGCAAGAAGGCCACCTCCAATAATCCAATCGGAATGTGAAGACATAAGCATTGGACCGTGGTAGAGAGTAACCACAAGTGCACCTATTATAGACATTATTGTTCCCAACACTTTGGCTACACTACTCTCTTTTCTTATAGATATTTTCTCCATTCTACACCAAAAAGTGCAAGTTAATAAACATTAAAAGTATTTTTTCTTCTTTTTTTTCCTTGTTCTACTATTAATAAAAAATTGTGAAGGTTATATATTAAACGAGAAGTGGTCTAGTGACTTCACCGTCGACTAATTCGTTATGCCTCATACCAACAACATTCAAAACTTAAAAGTCAGCTTTCATATCTTATTATAAATCAAATTGATGAATAAACAGGACTATATTAAAAGGTTTAAGTGTAACACATACTAATATATATATGTAACTCATTGATATAATTTAATGGATATGTAATTTCGTTAGTGCGGCGAAACTTTACAGGGCTACGCGTTGGCGACTTGACGTTGTGACTGGATTTAAAAAGCATTTGCTTTCCACACGTTTTCAATGATATATTAATAAAAATTGTACACATTTTTGAGTTGTTATATCCTTACATATTAATTAAAAATATTATTAGAATCTAATTTTGTATTGACATGTTATACATGGATATTATGCTGATCTGTCAACATTATAGAGCTTCTACAAAAATAGAAAAATAAGTTTAAATTATTAAAATATTTACATTTTATGCCACTCACATTAAATTGTTTAAAAATCAATTTTATATCCTATTAAACTAATCATAAAATAAATCATTTATATTTTCTCTCTCTCTCCCTATTTTATCTTCCAATTATACCATAGTAACTATTTTAATTATTATATTCCTCATATCACCTTTGTTTGATCATATCTTTTTTAAAAATTAAATCATCACATCATCAACATAATTAAAAAAAAATTCCATATTTTTTTAGATGTGATTTAAATTTCTTAAAACCAACATAAAGCACCCACTTTCTGAATGAAAAAGTGTTAAAAGTTTCACATCAGCTATAAATATGTGTACTTCGTAGAAGCCACCGAAATACATGATAAAAATGACCAAAATAATAAAAATAAGAAAATTACGGTGTTAGAGCATCTCCAATGGGGGTTCTTAGAGGAGAGGTTCTTAAAATTTTATAATGACAAATAATGATAAATATTAGAGAGGTTCTTAACTTTGAAAAAAAAGGTTCTTAAAGTTCTTATTTAAGAACTTTTTTTGGGGTTCTTAGAAAGAGGTTCTTAAAATTTATAATTAAAATATTGGTAAGAACCCCTCATGGGGTTCTACCATTGGAGATGGTCTTACGTACTTTAAAAAGTTGTGAAACTATAAAAAGTTAAGTTGTTTACTAATTTTTAATAATAATCGTTAATTTGAATATATAAAATAATCACAAATTTAAAAATAGTTAAAAATAATCATTACGTTGATAAAAATTATTACATGTTTTAGCATATACAAATATATCTCAGTTACCAGATAATAATTTCACCAATAACTATAATAGATTTTACCCCGTGCACAGCAACGGCTCAATACTTTTAGGAGTCCGGGGGCAAATGTTTTTTTAGGGTTCCTGGGTAAAAAAAAAAATTTGAGCCCCAGTGGGCAATAAAAAAAATTTAGGATCCCTGTGCAATAAAATTTTTGAACCAAAAAAAAAAAGTGCGGGCCTTGGGGTGGTCGCACCGCTGGTCCCCCTAGTTAAGCCGGGGCTGCCCGTGCATGGACACGGATATCACTTAATTATAAAATTAATCTTAAAAACTACTCCCTCTGTTTCACAAAAATGTCGTTTAAGGTTTTATTTTGTTTCACAAAGAGTGTCGTTTTACATTTTCAATGCAAAATTTTGAATAAAATTCTAATTTTAACTATGTTGTTTTAGTGTATTAAATGGAGAGAGAGAAATTGTTAATGTATTACTAAATGATAGTATGAAATTTTTAATAGTTTTATTAATATGTGTGAAATGTGTCAAAATAACACTATTTGTGAAACAAATAACGTGAACCCGTAAGTTATTTGAACATATGTGAGACTAAAATCATAGAGATCCCTTTTTCCCTTTTTCCAACATATCAACAGAAATGTGTTTTCCCCTTTTTCCAACTAAGTAGTAAGTACACGTTATTAAGTTTACGGTTGGATCCATTAAAATATAAGCAATCTTATAAAAAGTAAAAGCAAATAAAGTTTTAAGAAGCTAATAAACTACTTATTTGGGAAACACATTACCGGAAAATGACTGCGAGGATGAAGGTAAATGCAGGATTGACATTGCTCATGGCCGACGATAAAGTCGGCGAGCTGTATTTTATCCCATTGTAACCTGCGATTTGGAATGCACTCCTGTATTTTTTTTAATGAGAATTTGAAAGGGGGAAAAAATTGAAAGTAATTCATAACACGAACAAATAAAACTGACTTATCGTCATGGAAGTGATTTGAATAAGTTTTAATTCTTTTATATGGTACTTATAAAACTTTATTTCAAGATGAAACAAATTTAAACTAATTTTCCTATCTAATAAAAATAGATCTTGCATTAACTAACTAAGTA
The DNA here is from genome assembly GCA_030161315.1 of Eutrema japonicum. NCBI lineage: Eukaryota > Viridiplantae > Streptophyta > Magnoliopsida > Brassicales > Brassicaceae > Eutrema > Eutrema japonicum. Next base: position 53,297,726 of record BSQW01000011.1, read on the forward strand.
GAAAATATAAATCATGTATTTTATTATTATGGTTTATAGAAATTATCAAACACTCCCCAATTTTGTTTTTGAAAAATTCACTAATAATAATTATTTGAATCATTACTCTTTTATATGCAACTAAAAAATCATTGAAAAACTCATATGTAATAAAAAAAAAACTTTATCTATGCAACTCAAGAACCAAGTAAATAATTGTTTTTGAAACCTAGGAAGATATATGGATTCAGATGCTACTTGTTATATTGTTACCAAGAAAAGAAAAAAACTTACGCAATTAGACCAAGAAGTCCCATTTTGCAAAGAATTGAAGAAGACAATGGAGGAAGAGATCTTGATCTGTAGAGATGAAGCTATATCTAAGAGCAAGTTCTTATCAAAATTTTGGAAACAGAGTCGTAAGTAAGAATGAAGAAAACCTGAAGGAGAAGAAGGCAAGAGGAAGAATAAGAAGAGATCCAAAAGTGTAAGAGTAGACGAGAACCACAAGTGGGCTAAGTCCTTTGGAAGTCACTGATTTGACCAGAGTGTTTACTCCGACGTTGGAAAACTCCGTTAACACCATCGCCGTCAAGATCAAGCCGTCTCCGTTGCATAATAATCCCGGAGCCATTCTCAGTTCTTGGCTTCTTTTGTTTTTGTTTGCTCTCTCTAGATCTCTCTCTAACAAAATATAAGTATATTGTCTTTTTAATCCATGGGGTCTTCTTTTGTAATATCTTCTTTTGTAAAAGACCCGTGAAGCATCTCCATCACATAAATGAGTGATATCTTCTTTTGTAAAAGGACACGAAAATAAATGAAATGTGAAAAGTGAAAACTTATAACGTGTGACGCAAATACAAACATACATGAATAAGAACTATAGGGTTAAAATGATGGCCCAGTAAAAATGGGCCCAAGAAAATGCCCAATGAATTCAAAGAATGTAAACGAGCTCAAAGTAGTCAGATTGCTCATATGAACAGAGGTGACTCGCCGAACTGAAAGGTCCACTGCAGTGAAAATCTACGATCAAATAGGATTAAATGTAGAACTGTTAGTCAATCCCGATGAGATCATAGACTCGTTCAAACCGATGAATTAAGGCGTCTGGACGTAACGGTCGAAGCCTCAACATTAAAACCTATTCATGGCGAATCAGGCGGAGTAAACGGTAACGTTAAACACAATTTCAGAGTATAAAACAAGGATAAGAGCAAGGAGAAAAGGACCTCGAATCCAACTATCTACACCACTTCTTACTACGATTAGCTATAAACTCAAACACTTGTCATTTCTTAGTTCTTGTGTTTGTAAAATCACTCTTGAGAATCGAAATACTAAAGCCATTTTACCTCGCAAAAACCTTGTCCAAATCACTTTTGAATCATGTTTGCTCTCGTCGAGCAACAAATTTTTTGCTTATTGTTCGATAGTCTTTATGTTCTTCTTCTTTTAAAGATAAGTCAAAGTCATTCGTTTATTCATACTAGAATGGAAGAGATAGAAGTGGTATATTTGGGTGGGAGTGGGCTTGTAAATTATTACATTTGGTATACTTGGAGCAAAAAAAAAAAAAAAAAAGAAAGAAAGAAAGGAAAAAAACATAAAAAATAAAATAATATGCCAAATCTTGGTTTATCTTTGTTCATTTTCTCCACTTTCGGCATAGAACGGTAACCTTTTGGTTTCCCATAAATAGAAACAAAGTTGTATATTTGAATTCAAATGATGTGTGGGTCAATTTTTGTTGCCTTCAATATTTTTCACTTTCTCAACAACGGCGAAAACCTCAATTCTCCCCAATTGGTTCCATTGCTCATAGAAGACAAACCTTTTGAAGCTCTCATGTTTCCAGTTGATAAGGTTCACACGATGTGTTTGCTCTAATTTACATATGCCCAAAATATGCATATACAAAAAGTAAATACATATTAAGATTTAATGTGAGGTATGAAGAGTTTATCGTAATATGCTATGTTTGCTATCATCTTCTTATCAACATCAACTCTTCCACTTCTCTAATTCCTAATTCCTTAGAAAAAGAAACCAGAGTGAACAAAATATGGTTCACGAACGTGACGTTGATTCCTTGGCCTTTTTGCACATCCTTCACCACTTCATGCACAGCAACACTCCGCACATGTTCAAAACGGTATGCTAGCACCAAAACCTTCAGTTGTTGACGACTCCACGTTCCCAATTGTCGGTCAATGGCCTTCACGAACACCTTCAAGATGCTTGATGTAGGAGTCGTTAACTCATCGACCGTGGTCTGGGGGTTGTTGGAACAAAATTTATAAGAGCTTGAGGGTTTTATAAATATGTGTATGTGTGAATTGAAATGAGACATTTGGGCTAAGTAAAAAAGCCTTGTGAATGTAAAAAGGAAAAACCTTAAAAAAAAGAAAAACCTTAAAAAAGGAAAAGCCTACAAAAAAGGAAAAACCTTAAGAAAAGAAAAAACCTAAAAAAGGAAAAACCTAAAAAAAGGAAAAGTGAGGGACATGTAAAAAGTCTCACATCGCTAGTTGTAAATAATTTCTTCTATGATCTTCTCCTATATATAGGATCGCCTCTCTTGAGAGAAAGGTATCCAATCACACACAGAAAACACTTACAAAAGAAAAAGTTCCTTCAATTCTCTACAGCTTAGAGTAAGTCTCTATTCGAGAGTATCGTAGTAGAATGTTCGATAGATCTGATATCAAGTGTAGATGATACAAATTACTTTGGTTGTATCCTGGGACTCATGGATCTATTAAAACCCGTCGCACTACGGGAGATTCTTAGAGTTAAGGAAAGAGATTCATCTCGCCTCCTTAGATTTATTTTATTGCTTTATCGTTTTATGAATCGTCTGTTCCTTACTGTTTATTTATATAAATCGTGATTAAATCTCTCCTGTCTATTGTGCGATAATTTTGGTCCTACAATCTTAACTCTAAGAAGATCCAATTTTTGTTAGTACTTCAATTGGATCTTTAATCACGAGTAAATAAACGTTTTCAAACGGTTTTCTAAAACGATTCTTCTACTGCTGATGATACTCAAACGTTATCAAAAAGCTTCTTAGCAACTTGAAACGTGTAGTAGAGGCAATCTCCATCTATTATATTTTTAAGAAGATGTTAATCTGCTAGTGATACTCAAACGTTATCAAAAAGCTGTTTAGCAACTTGAAACGTGTAGTAGAAGCAGTACTGCTTTAAACATATTCTAAATACCGTCTTTAATTGCGATTAATGAACGGTAGAATCAACGAACACAAATCATGTTCTTGATAGGTTCGATTGCGATCGAAGCCTTGTGAGTATCGATCGACACCTTATGGTATCGATAGATACTAGACAAAATTGTATCGGTCGACACTGAGGTGCATCGATCGATACCATGCAAACAGTTGTATCATATGACACTAAGGTGCATCTATTGATACTTTGCATCGAGTTGTATCGATCGACACTGAGGTGTATCGATCGATACTGTGCATCGACCTAGTTGGGTCTATGTTGATCGATACTGTGTAATATTAACATGTATCGATCGACACTGTGGTTTATCGATCGATCCTGTGTAAAAATTCACTTGCATCGATCGACACACAGGGTGCATCGATCGACACTATATGTGTATCGATCGACACAAGCTTGTGTATCGATCGACACCGAGGTGTATCGATCGATACAAGCTGATCATCGATCGACACCGAGGTGTATCGATAGATCTTATGCAAAACTCACGTGCATCGATCATCACCAAGGGTGTATCGATCGACACTGTGTGCATCGATCGACACCATATGGATGTATCGATAGACATTGTGTGTGTATCGATCGATACCAAGGAGTATCGATCGACACCAATGCGATTTAGTTCGATATTAGAATTGCGATTCTTAAAGTTTATATATCGATACTAATTGAAAGTTGTTTCTTTTGTCTTAACAGAATGACAATTAATGTGGAAAACAACTCTGGATTGGTGGAGAAAACCAGTGAGAAGGTTGAATCGACTGCGAGTCAGATCGAGACGGTCAAAGTTCCATCTGGGAACCATGTCGCTACTCCAACCAAGTTTGATGGGACAGCATTCAAGATGTGGAAAAGGAAGATGTTCTTCTATCTGACAACATTGAATCTGCAGAAATACACCAGTGAGGTGAAACCTATTCTCCCAGAAGATAACATTGATCCACGTGCGCTTGCGAGTGTCCACGCCTGGGAACATGCTGACTTCTTGTGCAAGGGCTATATTCAGAATAGCCTTTCGGACTCTCTGTTTCTGGTGTACGAAAATGCTGAGACATCTAAGGATCTGTGGGATTCCTTAGACAAGAAGTACCGCATTGAAGATTCTGGTACTCAGAAATTCACTGTGGCGAAGTTCGAGCAGTACAAGATGGTGGATTCAAAGCCACTTATCTCGCTGAGTCTTTTAATATTTGGCATGAACGATTAGGACAAGTTAATTTCAAGTCTATGAGTAGATTAATGAACATGAACATGATTCCTAAATGCAAATTAAGCAAAGACAAATGTGAGGTTTGTGTCCAAGCCAAACTCACTAAAACGCCATCACCCAGCGTTCAAAGAACAACAAAACCTCTAGGTTTAATTCACACAGATTTATGTGATTTGAAATATATTCAAACCAGAGGAAGCAAAAAATATTTCGTGACTTTCATAGATGATTGCACGAGATATTGTTACATCTTTCTACTGCGAAGTAAAGATGAAACCTTGGACAAATTTAAAGAATACAAGCTGGAAGTTGAAAACCAACTCGGCAAGACCATAAAAAAGATCAGAAGTGATAGGGGTGGTGAATATAGTGAACCATTCGATGCATTCTGTAGAGCACATGGAATTATTCATCAGACAACTGCTCCCTACTCACCGGAATCCAATGGAGTTGCTGAAAGAAAAAACAGAACTCTCAAGGAAATGATGAATGCAATGTTGCAGAAATCTGGGTTAGCCCAGAACATGTGGGGGGGAAGCTCTGCTTACCTCTAATTATATTCTGAACAAAATTCCACACAAAGTCACAGGAAAAACTCCTTATGAACTTTGGAAAGGTAATGTACCTTCGTATGTATACCTGAAAGTGTGGGGGTGCCTGGCAAAAGTTGCAGTACCACTTCCGAAAAAGGTCACCATCGGACCTTAAATGGTAGATTGCATTTTCATCGGACACGCGCACAATAGTAGTGCCTATCGATTTTTGGTACATAAATCAGATATACCAGACATTCATGTAAACACAATAATGGAGTCAAGGAATGCATACTTCTTCGAAAATGTGTTTCCATGTAAGGATAGAGGAAATCCTAAACGAACTCGTGACGAACGAGATGCTAGCAATGAAGCAAGTACTTCAGGCACTTCTACAGAAGTAGAAGAAGCTGAACCGAGATGAAGCAAGAGAGCTCGTAAGGAGAAGACATTTGGCTCTGAGTTCATAATGGCATTCCTAGTTAAAAGTGGTCCAAGAACTTTCATGGAAGCGATGTCTACACCTGATGCACCTTTCTGGAGGGAGGCATCTAACAGTGAAATCAACTCAATTATGCAAAATCATACTTATGAGTTGGTAGACCTACCTCAAGGTTGTAAACCTCTGGGCTGTAAATGGGTCTTCACCACTAAGCTAAAAATCGATGGCTCTATAGACAAATATAAGCCCAGACTTGTGGTACAAGGATTTCGTCAAAAGGAAGGATTGGACTTCTTTGACACTTATTCTCCAGTGACGAGAATTACTTCGATTCGCATGTTGATTGGAATCGCAGCTTTAAGAAATCTTGAAATACATCAGATGGATGTTAAGACTGTTTTTCTAAACGGAGATTTAGAGGAAGAGATCTATATGAATCAACCTGAGAGTTATGTTGCTCCCGGACAAGAGAAAAAAGTCTGTAGACTTGTCAAATCGCTATATGGACTCAAGCAAGCTCCGAAGCAATGGCATGAAAAATTTGACAGTGTAATGATGTCAAATGGCTTTCACATCAATGAATGTGATAAGTGCATCTCTATCAAAAGTACTTCACAAGGTTATGTGTTGTTGTGTTTGTACGTAGATGACATGCTAATCATGGGAAGCAACAAAGATATAATCATTCAAACAAAGAACATGCTAAGTGGAAAGTTTGATATGAAAGACATGGGATTAACTGATGTAATTCTAGGGATTAAGATTATTCGAAATTCAAAAGGAATAATTATGTCTCAAGATCATTACGCTACAAAAATCCTAGAGAGGTTTAAGACCTACTCCAATGGGACTGCAAAAACTCCACTTGATCCTCATCTTCACTTGACAAAGAATTCATGTGAAGTAGTGTTACAAGTGGAGTATGCAAGAGTCATCGGGAGTCTAATGTACTTAACGAATTGTACTAGACCCGATTTAGCACACTCGGTAAACGTACTAAGTCGTTACACGAGCAATCCAGGTCATACCCATTGGAGAGCCATAACTAGGGTATTAAATTATCTAAGATACACCAAAAGTTATGGGCTGCACTTCGGTAAAGAACCAGCAGTGCTGGAAGGGTACAGTGATGCCAATTGGATTTCAGATTCAAGAAACTCCAAATCCACGAGTGGATATGTCTTTACTCTTGCTGGTGCAGCAATATTCTGGAAATCTTCCAAACAAACACTCATGGCAAGATCAACCATGGAGTCAGAGTTTGTAGCTTTAGACAAAGCTGCTGAGGAAGCAGAATGGCTTCGAAACTTTTTGGAAGATATCCCGATGTGGGAGAAACCAGTGCCAGCATTATGTGTACACTGTGATAGTCAGTCGGCTATCTCTCGGGCACTGAGTAATCTATATAATGGCAAGTCTCGTCATATAAGAAGACGACATAAGACCATTAGACAATTGATCTCAACTGGTGTAATAACGATAGATTACATCAAGTCGGCTGATAACCTAGCGGATCCGTTTACCAAAGGTTTGCCGCGAGATCAAATTGAAAAATCATCAAAAGGAATGGGTTTAAAGCCTATAGAAAACGATGATGTTTGACAGATACCCCACCTATGTGACTGGAGATCCCAAGATCTAGGTTCAAAGGGAAACAAAATTAAACTGATTCGAATTGAGCACTGTGAGACTATGTCTCTGCCCAGTTCCTAGGATGATATAACAGTGCTACATGTGGATAGTAAGGATAAGCGTTGGCTTTTAATGATTGCATAGCTATGTAGATAGTGGAGTGTGACAGGACACTTCTGAAAAACAAGCTAATAAAAGATCACCTAGTGAAGTGTGAAATGGGGCCGTTTCTAGGAGAATGAAAGAGAAGGCTATATTCTCCAAATTCACTCACGAATACCAGGAATGTTCAAGGCCAAAATAAACACAATAGAGAACAAAGTTCTACGAGAAGATGTCTCTGTGCGATACCTGTTGTCTAAGTTTACATAAAAATCCGGGCGGTTCAAGACATCATGTTCACCTCCTGGCCGAGTAAACTCGACATATATTAAAAATGTTTGGTTCAAAGCTGGAAAATGCTACCTCTCAGATACAGTTACATTTTCGTATACTCTCGAAAGTCTGTCTACGTCTAGATGAGTCTAGTCAAGTATGTCTAGTAAAGTCTAGTCTGTTCAATTTTCATATGTTAATAGTCATTTCTATTCATGTGGGGGATTGTTGGAACAAAATTCATAAGAGCTTGAGGGCTTTATAAATATGTGTATGTGTGAATTGAAATGAGACATTTGGGCTAAGTAAAAAAGCCTTGTGAATGTAAAAAGGAAAAACCTTAAAAAAGGAAAAGCCTACAAAAAAGGAAAAGCCTTACGAAAAGGAAAAACATAAAAAAGGAAAAACCTAAAAAAAGGAAAAGTGATGGACATGTAAAAAGTCCCACATCGCTAGTTGTAAATAATTTCTTCTATGATCTTCTCCTATATATAGGATCGCCTCTCTTGAGAGAAAGGTATCCAATCACACACAGAAAACACACTTACAAAAGAAAAAGTTCATTCAATTCTCTACAGCTTAGAGTAAGTCTTTATTCGAGAGTATCGTAGTATAATGTTCGATAGATTTGATATCAAGTGTAGATGATACATATTACTTTGGTTGTATCTTGGGACTCATGGATCTATTAAAATCCGTCGCACTACGGGAGATTCTTAGAGTTAAGGAAAGAGATTCATCTCGCCTCCTTAGATTTATTTTATTGTTTTATCGTTTTATGAATCGTCTGTTCCTTACTGTTTATTTATATAAATCGTGATTAAATCTCTCATGTCTATTGTGCGATAATTTTGGTCCTACATGGGTAATTGTTAACCCATCTCATATTGTTGACGATTCCTACATCAAGCATCTTGGAGCTGAAGGAGGAGACCGCCAGCGTCGTGGTGTAGGAGACAGACGCATGCAGCGGCGAGGTGAAGGTTAACGTTAACGTCAACGTTCACGTTAACGTTAAGGAGGAACATATGTGGGGTTTCTTAGGTTTACTGGTTTGTGTCAGAGGTTTAATCCTCAAAGCGACATCTAATTAGTTTTAAAAAACATAATATCATAACACTTTAAAATTTCAATTCATATATAAAATATCAAGTTAATTTATATGGTTCCAATAAAATTTACGTGTAAATACTCGACTTCCATTTATTGTATATGTAAGCAAAGAAAAAAAAATATTGTTGACATAATTTTTCATTTTCAAGAATAAATTTATAGAGAAATTTCCAGAAAACTTAATTATCCTTAGTTTTCTTTTGAATTTCTGATCTCTTAACACTCATTTTTTTATTTAGTTCTGATTATATATAATCATTTAGTCCCTTTTAAAATCTTTTTAAAAAAAATTTTCTCTACTATTGTTTATCCATAATTTCATTTATTTGTTATTGTCTTTGTCCAATTTTACTTGTTCTCGACTTTGTAAAATTAATTATTAAACTTATCTTTACCCCAAATTTTTAGTATAAATATGACTCTCAAATGATGTAAATTTCATTATAAAAATTATATATTCTTGGACCAAAATTGATTAATTTTTTTTTCATTATACAAAGTAAATTTACATTCTTAATTTCATAAACATATTCTAACATTTTAAATAGGATAAATCTTCGACTCAAGTTTTTGGTTAAAAATCTAATATTATATTATTTTGAATAAAATATTTCATTATTTTTTTATCCAATTATAGTATTACAATTTTTGTTTGTATTTTGTAATGGGACAATTGGCCAAATAACCAATTTTCAATAAATCCTTAAGAAAATAGCCATAGATAATCATAAATTAAGTAAATAACAAAAGGGTTGCTTTTGAGACGATTTTGCCCTCCTCTGCACTCAATGTAGACCGTCTATACTATTTTGATATTGTTCTATTTGACAGCACATATTGTTTCCCCATAGATTTTGTTTTTTCCGTTATTCGCATCCTATGAATTGATTCAATTTTGTAAAACCACAAAAAAACACATATTTTTTTTGACAGCAAACATGATTTCAATTTTTTAAAACTAACAAGATTTTTTTTCAAGCTGTGAATATTATCACCAATACCGTAACAAGTCTATTTTTATTAATAACATAACAAGTCTATTTTTAATATCAAAAACGTAGCAAATTTATCAATAACATAACAAGTTTATTTTTTTCCAGACATTTCATCTCTTAAGTGTCTCATCAATAATTTACAAAATTGCAAAAAATGATAGACGTTCTATACACACATAAAAATTAGGCTCCATTAATTTCCGATCGTCTCTCACCCACGACGTCAAAGTCACCATCTTTCTCCAACGGCGAAGTACTGGGTAGTGTTGCGAAGTAACATGGTACGGCAATCTCTCTGATATTATTTGAAACGAATCCAAGCAGCTTTGAGTGCCTCTGTTGGAACTTGAGAAAATTGAGAGATCTTGTTCCTGAGCTCTTCAGATCTCGCATCATCGTAGAAATTGATCAGGAATGCATTCTTCATCTCATCCCATGTAGTTAGCGAATCAGGAGCTAACTGCTTCAGCCAATAAGCAGCATCCCCACCAAGAGAGTACGGGAAGAGTTTGCAGAAAAGGAACTCATTGGACACTCCATTGTACTTCATACCAGTGACCCAATCCTCGAACCTTTCGATATGATCCATGGGATGCTCATGAGGTAGACCATGGAAAGGGTTCTGACTTACAAGTGCGTAATACGCAGGTTTCAGCTCGAAGTCATTCCTCTGAAAAGTTGGGATGCGAATCGCAGCTCGATTGGCAAAGAATTGATCAGTTCTGTTGTGCTCACCAAGTGTTCTACCTCGATCAACTCCAGCATTCCCAACGTTGGCTTGCGCAGCTGGCGCGACAATCTGATCAACAACAGCAGGAGGGGCAATGACGATTCCAGCCTCATCAAGTCGCTGCCCTCTCTCATTTCACACTTGACCCTCTTGGTCTCTCAAGACTCCAGCTTCATCAGCTCTTAAAACCACTGGGTTGTTCATCCCTGATGTTTGCTTTGTCTTTCTATTTGCGCGTTCTAAACGTGCTAGCTTCTCTAACGATATATTGACTAGCGGAGTGCTCTTGTTTCTTCTGGTATCACGATTAGGCATGCACCTGAAACACAAAAATCAAGAACGTAAGTAACCAAAGACACGATGAGTATCGATCGATACCGGTGGTGTCGATCGATATCAACAAAATAGAACGACGCGTATCGACCGATACTAGGTAGTATCGATCGATACCGACAGGCTTAGTCAAAACTCGACAACTAAAATCTAATAGCGAAATTGAGTCTCCAGCAATGGCGCCAAATTTGATATGCTCAAATTAATACCCTAAACAGTACTAAAGCAGTTGCTGCAGTATATCAGGGGTCGAACACAAGAGCTCAGAGAAATCACACAATAGATCGTATAGTTATCAAATCAAGCTAAGATATTCAGATTAAACAAAAAGCAATAAGCAGTAAACGAGTTGTAATTCAATGGGAAAAAGATAGGTTCAGGGATATTTCTCAGAAAATCAATGAATGCAAAATAAACTAACTAATCAGGGTTCTGGTTACGCACGATTCTCGAACTCAAATCACTAAAGTATAATTAACCAACTGTCGTTGCGAAAACTATCTAAATCTAAACTTCAGAATCCCAAATTTCTTTGCAAATTCGTAAGAATAAATCAGCCTTAATTTCAAGTTTGATATGTTCACAAATCAATTAAACCAAATCTCTTTGCGAATAATCAATTTGGTCACCCTAAGTTCTATCAGGTAATTAATCGCACTGTCGTGCCTAATCAATTATCCTAAGATCTAAGTTCTAGGTGATCAATCCAGAATTAGCTTTGAGAACAACCTAAGGTGAAATCAGGTTCAACTGTTGGGTACTTTCTACAGAGGGATCGATTGGAGGTACCATATGGCTTTGGATACGACAAGTAATGGGAACTTCAACACCAGATATCAAGATGATGCGGTTGTGCTGATTGAGAACTTGGCGTCTAGCAATAGCACCAAGAATGCTGATTTCGAGCGGAAGAAGCAGGCTGCAGGAATTGATAGATCACAGATTGCTGAAGTTCAAGCGAACTTGGATCTTCTGCTTGGGAAGTCGAAGAAGACTGTACATTTTGCTGATGGAGTCGATATCATGGATGAAGAAGAATTGGAGGATGTTAATTACGTTGATGGTTCTGGTTTTCAGGGTCAGCGATTTGGGTACAACAATAACCGAAACTTCAACAACAACACTCAGCAAAGTGGATACAAGTTTGAGGGGAACCAATCTGGTTTTGGAGAGAAACAGTTTGTTCAGAAACCGCTACAGAGCAGCGATTTCAGTCGAAATTATGGGAACTCTTCGTACCAGCCCATCTCTCCAAAGTCCACAGAGAATAAGATGGAATCCATGCTTGAGCAGATTCTTCAGGGACAGCAGAAACTGCAAGTGGATTTCAATGGGAAGATTGACCATCTGTACACTGATCTCAATGGGAAGATGGACCATCTAAATGGGAATATTGAAGCTGCAAACCTTTGTCAGAGAAATGCTGGAGACTCAGGTTGCTTAGACCGCATCAGCTGTGCAGAGGCAGGAAGGTTATCTTCTAGGAAAAACTGAGAATCCAAGAGCACACATCAATGCCATTACCTTGAGGAGTGGAAAAGAGGTGATTGCAGGAGCAAAGAACAGCCCAACATCAGATATTTTCGCCGATCTTGCTGGAGATGACGACTGGGATTCTGAAAATCCACGTGTATCGATCGATACCAACCAGTATCGATCGATACCAGCCCAGACGCCTACACGAGAGAATCCAAAATCCCGTGTATCGATCGATACTCATCTAGTGTCGATCGATGCTGAGACACATGTCGAGAAGGAGCCTGAAAGTGTCAAGGAAAGGGTGTATACCCCCAAGATACCTTATCCTATACTTCCTAAGCTGACAAGGAAGGAATGGGAGGATGCTAGATGCAAGGTTATGTTAGACAAGTTAGTTGTGGAGCTTCCTTTTGTTGATGCTATTAAGACTTCTTCAGCTTTCAGGAGATATGTGAAGAAGGTGGTCTCTAGAAATGTGAACCTGGAGGAAGGTGTCATGATGATCACAGCTGAGTGCAGTGCGATCCTACTCAACAAAATTCCCAAGAAGCTACCAGACCCAGGGATCTTTGTTTTTGACTGCACTATCTTCACATAGAGATTTGAGCGTGCTCTTCGCGATATTGGGTCGAGTGTGAACCGTATGCCACACTCAGTTGCCAAACGAATGGGAATGACAGATTTCCAATCTACAAGGATCTCGCTGGTACTTGCTGATCGCTAAATGCGACTTCCAGAGGGACTACTCGAAGATGTCCCAATCAATATTGGGAATTGTTTGATCCCAACAGATTTCATATTCCTGAAGTACGATGTTGAGCCTAAGGATCCTCTTATCCTGGGCAGACCATTCATTGCAACTGCTGGAGACTTGATTGACTGTAAGAATGGACAGATAGCCCTCAACATCGGTGATTTGGTGATGTCCTTTAACATGGAAAAGATGATGAAGAGGCCAACCATCGATGGGCAGACATTCTATGTGGACACCTTCAGTGACATAGATGAGTAGTACTTCCTGGAGATGCACCCTGAGGATCCACTGGAGAGAGCATTGGTCTGTTCGGCCACTTCGGAGGTCCGTTCGTGTGACGATACTGCTGGATACTCGAAGATGCTTGATTCAGCATCACCGATATCGATCGATACCCCTCTGGTATCAGTCGATACCCTACGGCCAGAAGGAGAGTTGGTCGGCGGTTCTAAGAAAGCTGCTGGGCTTGGAGATTGGAGTGCAGAGAATGCTCCTAAGGTGGAACTAAAGCCACTTCCAGCAAATCTGAGGTATAGTTTTATTGGTCCTAATTCTACATACCCAGTCATTGTTAACGCTTCTTTGAACAACGCAGAGATTGCCTTACTGCTGAACAAGCTGCGCAAGTTTCGCAAAGCTCTTGGATATTCTCTTGATGAAATTTCAGGTATAGCACCAGACTTATGCATGCATCGGATTCACCTGGAGGATGAATCAAAGTCTTCGATTGAGTGTCAGAGGAGGCTGAATCCGAACCTAAAGAAGGTGGTCAGAAAGGAAGTTATGAAGCTGTTGGAAGCAGGGATTATCTATGCCATCTCAGATAGTTCTTGGGTTAGTCCAGTTCACGTTGTGCCTAAGAAAGGAGGCATAACTATGGTGAAGAATGAGAAGGACGAGCTGATCCCTACAAGGACAATCACTGGTCACATGATGTGTATTGACTACAGGAAACTGAATGCGGCTACAAGGAAGGATCACTTCCCATTGCCATTCATTGACCAGATGCTGGAAAGGTTAGCGAGTCACCCATACTACTGTTTTCTTGATGGGTACTTGGGCTTTTTCCAGATTCCTATACATCCAGAGGACCAGGGAAAGACGACTTTTACATGTCCCTATGGCACATTCGCCAGAAGAATGCCATTTGGATTATGTAACGCTCCAGCGACTTTTCAGCGATGCATGATGTCGATTTTCACAGACATGACTGAGGAGTTTATGGAGGTGTTCATGGATGAATTTTCAGTGTATGGATCATCTTTCAAGCATTGTCTAGATAACTTGTGCAAGGTACTTCAAAGATGCGAGGAGAAGCACTTGGTTCTTAATTGGGAGAAGTGCCACTTCATGGTACAAGATGGCATTGTTCCTGGGCACGAGGTTTCTAAGGCAGGGATCGAAGTTGACAAAGCTAAGATTCATGTCATGACGATCCTGCAGCCTCCACGATCTGTTCCTGAGATACGAAGCTTCCTTGGTCATGCTGGGTTTTACAGGAGGTTCATCAAGGATTTCTCTAAGCTTGCACGCCCAGTCACAGCCCTGTTATGTAAGGAAGTCAAGTTTGATTTCACATCTGATTGCCTTGCAGCATTCGAGGAGATTAAGAAGGCATTGGTGAGTGCCCCTATTGTCCAACCACCTGATTGGAGTTTGCCTTTTGAGGTTATGTGCGATGAAAGTGATTTTGCTGTTGGAGCTGTGTTGGGTCAGAGGAAAGACAAGAAGCTCCATGCTATTTATTATGCCAACAGGACGCTGGATGTTGCTCAGCGAAATTACAGCACCACTGAGAAGGAGTTGCTTGCACTCGTTTTCTCTTTTGAGAAATTTTGGTCCTACTTGATTGGGAGCAAGGCTATTGTTCACATAGACCATGCTGCTCTCAAATACCTGCTGAAGAACAAGGACCTCAAGCTTCGTCTATGCCGATGGGTTCTTTTGCTACAAGGGTTCGACATCGAGATCAAAGACAAGAGAGGAGTTGATAATGGCGTTGCTGACCACTTATCACGATTAAAGGTCGATGAAGTCGTCCCTATTGATGATTGCTTACCAGAGGAGGGTATTTACTTCATTGAAGCTCAACTTCAAGACCTTTGTCCCGAAAATCTGCAATTTTCACGAATGCAGACTTCCGGTATCGATCGATACTCACCTAGTGTCGATCGATACCCGTCGCGATTTGGACATGTTTTGTCTGCAACGCACTTAAACTCCTATGATGTCTATCTAGCTGCTGTCTCTAGTGCTGCACGTCCATGGTAAGCAGACATTTCCAACTACCTTGCTGTAGAGACTGAGCCAAAGTATCCCACAAAGTATGCAAGGAAGAAGTTTATGCGCGAGATGAGGAGGTTCTTCTGGGATGAGCCTTACCTATACAAGCACTGCTCAGATGGTATCTACAAAAGATGCGCTGCAGAGTCTGAAGTACCAGCGATTCTTTTTCACTGCCATGGTTCTGAGTATGCTGGTCACTTTGCTACTTTCAAGACGGTGTCCAAGATTCTTCAAGCAGGCTTGTGGTGGCCTACTATGTTCAAGGATGCTCATGCCTATATCGCACAGTGTGATGTCTGTCAGAGGAGAGGGAAGATCAGCAAGAGCCATGAGATGCCACATAATTTCATCCTTGAGGTTGAAGTTTTCGATTGATGGGGCATCGATTTTATGGGTCCCTTTCCCTCATCATACGAGAACAGGTACATCCTGGTTGCTTTGGACTATGTGTCCAAATGGGTGGAGGCGATTGCTAGCTGAACCAATGATTCTTCGGTGGTCGTTAAGCTGTTTAAGACCATCATCTTCCCTCGATTTGGAGTACCTCGAATTGTGATAAGTGATGGTGGTTATCACTTTATCAACAAGATTTTCGAGAGGTTTCTCAAGAAGTATGGTGTAAATCATCGCGTGGCTACTCCATATCACCCTCAGACCAGTGGGCAAGTCGAGGTCTCCAACAGGCAAATCAAAGAAATTTTGGAGAAGACAGTAGGTGCTTCTAGGAAGGATTGGTCTAAGAAGCTGGATGACGCGCTATGGGCATATAGGACTGCTTTCAAGACACCGCTTGGCACTAAACCATTTCACTTGTTGTATGGCAAAGCGTGTCACCTTCCAGTGGAGATTGAGCACAAGGCAGCGTGGGCGACGAAGTTGCTGAATTTTGACATCAAGCCTGCTGCAGAGAGGAGATTGATTCAGCTAAACGAGTTGGATGAGATTAGGCATCACGCCTACGAGAACTCCAAGCTGTACAAGGAGAGGACTAAGGCCTATCATGATAAGAAGATCATCTCCATACATTTCGAGCCAAATGACCAAGTACTTCTGTATAACTCTCGTTTGCAATTGTTTCCTTGTAAACTGCGTTCTCGTTGGTCAGGTCCTTTCACAGTTAAGGAGGTCAGACTGATATATCATGGTTTTTACCCTGTTTAGGCCATGATATAAGTCCTTTTATAGAGTCTTTTCTTGTGTTTTGGAGTCTTTTAGAGTCTTTCACAGGTTATAGCACGTCTGGAGCTTAATTTGAATTATTGGAGCTTTTCTGGAGCATTCTGGAGCGAGACTGAAGTCTGATGACTAAGAGCCCGATCTGAGCACCGAGCATCGATCGATACCCCCTGGTATCGATCGACACTCATCGAGATTTCATGGGCCGCGACTAATTATGAAGCCTTGGAGAATTGCAAAAGCACCCAGAAGACTTTGATAATTACAAGAAGGCCCCAAATCGTGATTTAGGTTATAAATAGGAATTTTCAGCCACCTGTTTAGGCTATGCTTTTATTTTCTGTGTTTGATTTTACTTTGGTTTTAGAGAGACAAGTCTGAATCTCCCTTCGTCCGAGATCAGATCTCTAAACCCTTCTTTCTATTCTATTGATGATTTATTCAAACATGTTGATTGTTTCATTCTCCATGTCTGAGTAGATCCACCTTAGGTTTAGGGTTTTCTCATAAGGGTTTTCTTTGAATGCTAGGTTAAATATCTTTTAGGATTCACCATCTGAATTATAGTTCTTCGCTTAGGTTGTGTTCATAGCTTGTTCTAGATTAGCTACCTAGAATATAAATCTTAGGATAATTGATTAGGTACGAGAGTGCAATTAATTACCTGATAGAACCTAGGTGAGCAAATTGATTATTCGCAAAGAGATTTGGTTTAATTGATTTGTGAACATATCAAACCTGTTGTTAAAGCTGATTTATACTTTAGGATTCGCAAAGAGATTTGGAATTCCTAGGATTTAGATTTAGATAGTTTTCGCAACGAGAGTTGGTTAGCTATATTTTAGTGATTTGAGTTCAAGAACTGCGCTAAATCTGAATCCTGTTAGTTAGTTAGTCTGCATTCACTGATTTCCTGAGAAAAACCCTGAGCCTATATTTCCCAATTGATTTACATCTCGTTTAATTTCTGCACTGTTTTTAATTACATCTATCTGGCTTAGCGTAATTCGACACTTCATAATTTATTGTGTGATCTCTGTGAGTCTTTGTGGTTCGACCCCTACACTTACTACAACAACTGCTTTAGTATCTTAGGGTATTAAATTGAGCATATCAATTTTGGCGCCGTTGCCGGGGACTCAATTTCGCCATTAGATTTTAGTTTAGAATTTCGACTAAGTTCGTCGGTATCGATCGATACTCACTAGTATCGGTCGATACTCCGGCGACTTCTTTTTGGTATCGATCGACACCACTTGGTATCGATCGATACTCAACGTATTTTTCTGGTTACTTACGTGCTTTGCCTAGTGTTTTCCTTGCAGGTGTATGCTTGTTCGTGAAACCAGGAGCAACAAGAGCACTCAGCTAGTTGGACTATCACTGGAACAGCTAGCGCTTGTGGAACGCACAAACAGAAAGACCAAGCAAACATCAGGGATGAACAACCCAGTGGTTTTAAGAGCTGATGAAGCTGGAATTCTGAGAGACCAAGAGGGTCATGTGTGTAACGAGAGAGGGCAACGACTTGATGAAGCTGGAAACATCGTTGTCCCTGCTCCTGTTATTGAGATTGTTGTGCCAGCTGGGCGCGGCAACGTTGGCAATGCTGCAGGTGTTCGAGCTCAGACAATTGGTGAGTACAACAGGCCAGAGCAGTTTTTCGCCAATCGGTCAGCGATTCGTCCTCCTGCTTATGAGAGGAATGACTTCGAGCTGAAACCTGCTTACTACACTCTAGTAGGACAGCATCTCTTCCATGGTCTTCCTCATGAACATCCAATGGACCATGTAGAGAAATTCGAGGACTTGGTCACTAGCATCAAGAGCAATGGAGTGTCATACGACTATCTCTTCTGCAAGCTCTTCCCCTACTCTCTGGGTGGAGAAGCTACTTACTGGCTGAGGCAGCTATCTCCTGGATCACTAACTAATTGGGAGGACACCAAGAGAGCCTTCCTGATCAACTTCTATGATGACGGGCGATCTGAAGATCTGAGAAATAAGATATCCACTTTTTCTCAAGGACCTACTGAGGCGTTCAAGGCTGCTTGGACAAGATTCAGATCGTATCAGAGAGATTGTCCACATCATGGATACTCTGATGTGCAGCTGCTGGGTATCTTCTTCAGAGGAGTAGATTGGAGATATCAGATGGGTCTGGACTCTTCGAGCAATGGTAATTTCAACACCAGATATCCTGAGGATGCTATTGTGTTGATTGAGAACTTTGCATCTAGTAGTAGCACCAAGAGCGCAGACTTCGAGCGCAAGAAGCTGGCTGGTAACATGGATGGGTCACAGATCGCTGAAGTGAAAGCTCAGCTGGATTCTATGCACAGTCTTCTGCTGGGAAGGACAACAAAGGCCGTCCACTTTGCTACTGAGAATGAGGTGGAAGATGTTAACTACATAGGTGGTTCTGGTTTTCAGGGTCAGCGATTCGGATACAACTCCAATCGAAACTTCACCAACAATGCTCAGCAAGGAGGGTACCAATCCCCACCACCCAAAGCTCCTGAGAGTAAGATTGAGGCTATGCTTGAACACCTGGTTCAAGGGCAAGAGAAGATGACAGCCACCTTCAATGGTAAGATGGACACCATGTACACCGATTTGAGTGGAAGGATCGAGGCACTAAATACGAGTCACAGGATGCTGGAAACTCAAGTAGCTCAGACTGCAGCAAATTCCAAGGGAAAATCGGTTCATGCACACGTCAATGCGATCTCCTCAAGTGCAGAGAATTACGAAGAGGATTCTGAAATCGCCAGAGCATCGATCGATACCCCCAGGTGTCGATCGATGCCGGTTACAATTCTGAAACGGGACACTTCCAAAACCCGTGTATCGATCGATACCCCACTGGTATCGGTCGATACCAAGGCAATTTCTGAGGAGACACATGATATTTCGACCAAGGAGCCTCAAGTAGCAGCAGCACGGTTCAGTATCGCCCAATTTTGGGAAGACTATGAAACGAAGTGTCAGGCAGCGATAGCTAAGGAACGAGCTGAGAAAAGAGCTCGCAAGCCCAAGAAGGAGAATCCTGTACCTAAACACCTCAGAGATCCCATCTCTCCAAAGCAGCTGCGTGGCTTTGAGAAGATGGTAAGAAGGATTTCCCCTGATTCAACCTTTGAAGAAGCCCTAGAGTGCCGTCCTCTGCTAAGTCACTTCAAGGATTGCAGAGAAACTGAGGAAGAGATTAAGGCACTCTTCATTAAGGCTAGAGGTCCACCTCCACTGAGACAGTTGACCCCAAGGGAGGATCCAGGGAAATTTGTAGTTCCATGCTCTATCTCTGGAGTTGAGTTCAAAGAGTCTCTTGTCGACTCAGGGGCTAGTGTCAATGTCATCTCAAGGGCAATTGCAGAGCGGTTAGGAGCTGATATTCGATCACCAGAGGCATCTATCACATTCGCGAACAACTCCACCTCGCTTCCACACGGTACTATCCATGGTTTGCTGGTCAAAGTAGGAGACTGTCTAGTTCCTACTAATTTTCAGGTTGTAGAGATGGGTGCAATATCTCGTATGCCTATCCTTTTGGGACGACCGTTCATGGCTACTGCAGGCGCGATCATAGACACACCTAATAAGAGAATCTCTTTCTCTTACATTGACAGAGGGGTCTATTATGGTGTCATTCCCCCTAGGAGTGCTCCCACACATGTGTCTAGCATCGAGGTTGTCACAGGAGAGTCGCTAGCGATTGATATTTTGGAAGAGCCTCCTGATGAGCCTACTGTCGCAGATGTTCCAGGTGAACCGCCCAGCACCCCCAAAGAAGTTGCCAAGAAAACTAAGGCAACAAAGAAGAAGGCCAAGAGCAACAAAGTTGAGAATCCCCATGTCACTTTGATACCTCAGAAGTGTAATGGAGATTCGATTGAGTACAAGGTCAAATGCAAAGGAGCCTTGAAGCCATTCTCTAAGGCAAGAGTCCTTCTTACTTCTGAGCTGAAAGAGAAAGGGCAGGAGTTTGTGGACAGCATGCTAAGCAGAACTTTGAAGCTAGTAATGTCAAGTGATGGAGCCTGTTTTGGTGCAAGCTCTCACTCTTATCCAGCCTGAAGGGCGTTACAGTCAAGCTATTGACGTTAAACGAGCGCTTGGTGGGAGGCAACCCACTTGTGAGTCTGTTTTTGATTCGTTTTTATTTTTATTTTCGTTTGTTTTGAGTCTGTGTCAGGATGAACAAGGAGCAACTCGAAATCGCCTAAGCATCGATCGATACCCCTATGGTATCGATCGACACCAATCGCGGATGAAAATTCACAAAGTCGATCTAAGCATGGTATCGATCGATACCATGCCGTGTGTCGATCGACACCGACTGTTCCAGAATGGTAATTTCTTGTTTCTCTTCGTTCTATCCTTTTTCTTTGTTTCTTTCACTGACTCTAGGCTAGATAACACTGAGGACAGTGTTGTTCAAGTCTGGGGGAGGTGTCTGCTGACATTGTTTTCGTTTTTCTTAGAGTCAGTCGTTTTATCGAGTCAAAACTGTTTTATTGAGTCAAAATTTGTTGGAGATGATGATCCTGTGCTTGAACCTATTGATTTGATTTTGTTTTTGAGTGCACAGTGTTACAGGATCAGTTCTAGATCGACTAATGAAAAATCCAAAGGCTGACCAGTTGACTAGAAAACATCCATGTCTCCAGCAGAGTTCTTCTGAAGCCTGAGCCAAATTTTTGCACTTCATCAATGTGGTTAGTGTTCATAGAGCTTGATTCATCATTCATATCTGATAAAGGAACCCGTGTGTTTAGAATTATGGTATCTCTCTCCCCTGAAATAAGTTGATAGATTAAGAGTATAAAAGATTGAAATGATTTTCTTCTGAGTAGAGGGTTAGGAAAATTTCCAGCGATCCCATTATTCTACTTAAGAGGGGATGATCACACAAAGGATTGGAAGCGAGGCTAGGATTTTCCTATGATGCCATTATTCGCCTACATCCTTTGATACATAGATAGGGAAGAACCGGGGATTTGGTGGCAAACACCATCAATACTTGCGTCTCATACCTTGATATGTATATGCTAAGCTGAAAATAATAAAAATAATAAGAACATAATAAGTGATAAGTCTGGGGGAGAGAAATTGATACAAAAAAGTGTGAAAAATGGTGGTTCCTTTGTCAAGATATTGTCTGGTAAAGAGTCTAGAAGGTTCTTAAATATTAGCTGCAGAGATGAAACTGGCGATGAGGGCTTTACTTGAACAATGCTGTGGGATTTTGTGTGGAGTCTGGAAAAGCTGCAAATGTCTACGGAGAAGTACATGGTGGTTAGATCGAAAGCTGATCAGGTGACATTTGGGTACTTGGGAAAAGGGTCTTTTCGATGGTTCAGGAACAGGTGAGTCTCTACGTTTTCAAACCTCTTTTTCTGGTTTAGTCTTCTATTTGCTTGAGGGCAAGCAAAAGGCTAAGTCTGGGGGAGTTGATATATCATGGTTTTTACCCTGTTTAGGCCATGATATAAGTCCTTTTATAGAGTCTTTTCTTGTGTTTTGGAGTCTTTTAGAGTCTTTCACTGGTTATAGCACGTCTGGAGCTTAATTTGAATTATTGGAGCTTTTCTGGAGCATTCTGGAGCGAGACTGAAGTCTGATGACTAAGAGCCCGATCTGAGCACCGAGCATCGATCGATACCCCCTGGTATCGATCGACACTCATCGAGATTTCATGGGCCGCGACTAATTATGAAGCCTTGGAGAATTGCAAAAGCACCCAGAAGACTTTGATAATTACAAGAAGGCCCCAAATCGTGATT
Organism: Eutrema japonicum; assembly: GCA_030161315.1. Taxonomy (NCBI): domain Eukaryota; kingdom Viridiplantae; phylum Streptophyta; class Magnoliopsida; order Brassicales; family Brassicaceae; genus Eutrema; species Eutrema japonicum. The sequence goes on from BSQW01000011.1 coordinate 53,319,806, forward strand.
TAGGTTATAAATAGGATTTTTCAGCCACCTGTTTAGGCTATGCTTTTATTTTCTGTGTTTGATTTTACTTTGGTTTTAGAGAGACAAGTCTGAATCTCCCTTCGTCCGAGATCAGATCTCTAAACCCTTCTTTCTATTCTATTGATGATTTATTCAAACATGTTGATTGTTTCATTCTCCATGTCTGAGTAGATCCACCTTAGGTTTAGGGTTTTCTCATAAGGGTTTTCTTTGAATGCTAGGTTAAATATCTTTTAGGATTCACCATCTGAATTATAGTTCTTCGCTTAGGTTGTGTTCATAGCTTGTTCTAGATTAGCTACCTAGAATATAAATCTTAGGATAATTGATTAGGTACGAGAGTGCAATTAATTACCTGATAGAACCTAGGTGAGCAAATTGATTATTCGCAAAGAGATTTGGTTTAATTGATTTGTGAACATATCAAACCTGTTGTTAAAGCTGATTTAGACTTTAGGATTCGCAAAGAGATTTGGAATTCCTAGGATTTAGATTTAGATAGTTTTCGCAACGAGAGTTGGTTAGCTATATTTTAGTGATTTGAGTTCAAGAACTGCGCTAAATCTGAATCCTGTTAGTTAGTTAGTCTGCATTCACTGATTTCCTGAGAAAAACCCTGAGCCTATATTTCCCAATTGATTTACATCTCGTTTAATTTCTGCACTGTTTTTAATTACATCTATCTGGCTTAGCGTAATTCGACACTTCATAATTTATTGTGTGATCTCTGTGAGTCTTTGTGGTTCGACCCCTACACTTACTACAACAACTGCTTTAGTATCTTAGGGTATTAAATTGAGCATATCAATTTTGGCGCCGTTGCCGGGGACTCAATTTCGCCATTAGATTTTAGTTTAGAATTTCGACTAAGTTCGTCGGTATCGATCGATACTCACTAGTATCGGTCGATACTCCGGCGACTTCTTTTTGGTATCGATCGACACCACTTGGTATCGATCGATACTCAACGTATTTTTCTGGTTACTTACGTGCTTTGCCTAGTGTTTTCCTTGCAGGTGTATGCCTGTTCGTGAAACCAGGAGCAACAAGAGCACTCAGCTAGTTGGACTATCACTGGAACAGCTAGCGCTTGTGGAACGCACAAACAGAAAGACCAAGCAAACATCAGGGATGAACAACCCAGTGGTTTTAAGAGCTGATGAAGCTGGAATTCTGAGAGACCAAGAGGGTCATGTGTGTAACGAGAGAGGGCAACGACTTGATGAAGCTGGAAACATCGTTGTCCCTGCTCCTGTTATTGAGATTGTTGTGCCAGCTGGGCGCGGCAACGTTGGCAATGCTGCAGGTGTTCGAGCTCAGACAATTGGTGAGTACAACAGGCCAGAGCAGTTTTTCGCCAATCGGTCAGCGATTCGTCCTCCTGCTTATGAGAGGAATGACTTCGAGCTGAAACCTGCTTACTACACTCTAGTAGGACAGCATCTCTTCCATGGTCTTCCTCATGAACATCCAATGGACCATGTAGAGAAATTCGAGGACTTGGTCACTAGCATCAAGAGCAATGGAGTGTCATACGACTATCTCTTCTGCAAGCTCTTCCCCTACTCTCTGGGTGGAGAAGCTACTTACTGGCTGAGGCAGCTATCTCCTGGATCACTAACTAATTGGGAGGACACCAAGAGAGCCTTCCTGATCAACTTCTATGATGACGGGCGATCTGAAGATCTGAGAAATAAGATATCCACTTTTTCTCAAGGACCTACTGAGGCGTTCAAGGCTGCTTGGACAAGATTCAGATCGTATCAGAGAGATTGTCCACATCATGGATACTCTGATGTGCAGCTGCTGGGTATCTTCTTCAGAGGAGTAGATTGGAGATATCAGATGGGTCTGGACTCTTCGAGCAATGGTAATTTCAACACCAGATATCCTGAGGATGCTATTGTGTTGATTGAGAACTTTGCATCTAGTAGTAGCACCAAGAGCGCAGACTTCGAGCGCAAGAAGCTGGCTGGTAACATGGATGGGTCACAGATCGCTGAAGTGAAAGCTCAGCTGGATTCTATGCACAGTCTTCTGCTGGGAAGGACAACAAAGGCCGTCCACTTTGCTACTGAGAATGAGGTGGAAGATGTTAACTACATAGGTGGTTCTGGTTTTCAGGGTCAGCGATTCGGATACAACTCCAATCGAAACTTCACCAACAATGCTCAGCAAGGAGGGTACCAATCCCCACCACCCAAAGCTCCTGAGAGTAAGATTGAGGCTATGCTTGAACACCTGGTTCAAGGGCAAGAGAAGATGACAGCCACCTTCAATGGTAAGATGGACACCATGTACACCGATTTGAGTGGAAGGATCGAGGCACTAAATACGAGTCACAGGATGCTGGAAACTCAAGTAGCTCAGACTGCAGCAAATTCCAAGGGAAAATCGGTTCATGCACACGTCAATGCGATCTCCTCAAGTGCAGAGAATTACGAAGAGGATTCTGAAATCGCCAGAGCATCGATCGATACCCCCAGGTGTCGATCGATGCCGGTTACAATTCTGAAACGGGACACTTCCAAAACCCGTGTATCGATCGATACCCCACTGGTATCGGTCGATACCAAGGCAATTTCTGAGGAGACACATGATATTTCGACCAAGGAGCCTCAAGTAGCAGCAGCACGGTTCAGTATCGCCCAATTTTGGGAAGACTATGAAACGAAGTGTCAGGCAGCGATAGCTAAGGAACGAGCTGAGAAAAGAGCTCGCAAGCCCAAGAAGGAGAATCCTGTACCTAAACACCTCAGAGATCCCATCTCTCCAAAGCAGCTGCGTGGCTTTGAGAAGATGGTAAGAAGGATTTCCCCTGATTCAACCTTTGAAGAAGCCCTAGAGTGCCGTCCTCTGCTAAGTCACTTCAAGGATTGCAGAGAAACTGAGGAAGAGATTAAGGCACTCTTCATTAAGGCTAGAGGTCCACCTCCACTGAGACAGTTGACCCCAAGGGAGGATCCAGGGAAATTTGTAGTTCCATGCTCTATCTCTGGAGTTGAGTTCAAAGAGTCTCTTGTCGACTCAGGGGCTAGTGTCAATGTCATCTCAAGGGCAATTGCAGAGCGGTTAGGAGCTGATATTCGATCACCAGAGGCATCTATCACATTCGCGAACAACTCCACCTCGCTTCCACACGGTACTATCCATGGTTTGCTGGTCAAAGTAGGAGACTGTCTAGTTCCTACTAATTTTCAGGTTGTAGAGATGGGTGCAATATCTCGTATGCCTATCCTTTTGGGACGACCGTTCATGGCTACTGCAGGCGCGATCATAGACACACCTAATAAGAGAATCTCTTTCTCTTACATTGACAGAGGGGTCTATTATGGTGTCATTCCCCCTAGGAGTGCTCCCACACATGTGTCTAGCATCGAGGTTGTCACAGGAGAGTCGCTAGCGATTGATATTTTGGAAGAGCCTCCTGATGAGCCTACTGTCGCAGATGTTCCAGGTGAACCGCCCAGCACCCCCAAAGAAGTTGCCAAGAAAACTAAGGCAACAAAGAAGAAGGCCAAGAGCAACAAAGTTGAGAATCCCCATGTCACTTTGATACCTCAGAAGTGTAATGGAGATTCGATTGAGTACAAGGTCAAATGCAAAGGAGCCTTGAAGCCATTCTCTAAGGCAAGAGTCCTTCTTACTTCTGAGCTGAAAGAGAAAGGGCAGGAGTTTGTGGACAGCATGCTAAGCAGAACTTTGAAGCTAGTAATGTCAAGTGATGGAGCCTGTTTTGGTGCAAGCTCTCACTCTTATCCAGCCTGAAGGGCGTTACAGTCAAGCTATTGACGTTAAACGAGCGCTTGGTGGGAGGCAACCCACTTGTGAGTCTGTTTTTGATTCGTTTTTATTTTTATTTTCGTTTGTTTTGAGTCTGTGTCAGGATGAACAAGGAGCAACTCGAAATCGCCTAAGCATCGATCGATACCCCTATGGTATCGATCGACACCAATCGCGGATGAAAATTCACAAAGTCGATCTAAGCATGGTATCGATCGATACCATGCCGTGTGTCGATCGACACCGACTGTTCCAGAATGGTAATTTCTTGTTTCTCTTCGTTCTATCCTTTTTCTTTGTTTCTTTCACTGACTCTAGGCTAGATAACACTGAGGACAGTGTTGTTCAAGTCTGGGGGAGGTGTCTGCTGACATTGTTTTCGTTTTTCTTAGAGTCAGTCGTTTTATCGAGTCAAAACTGTTTTATTGAGTCAAAATTTGTTGGAGATGATGATCCTGTGCTTGAACCTATTGATTTGATTTTGTTTTTGAGTGCACAGTGTTACAGGATCAGTTCTAGATCGACTAATGAAAAATCCAAAGGCTGACCAGTTGACTAGAAAACATCCATGTCTCCAGCAGAGTTCTTCTGAAGCCTGAGCCAAATTTTTGCACTTCATCAATGTGGTTAGTGTTCATAGAGCTTGATTCATCATTCATATCTGATAAAGGAACCCGTGTGTTTAGAATTATGGTATCTCTCTCCCCTGAAATAAGTTGATAGATTAAGAGTATAAAAGATTGAAATGATTTTCTTCTGAGTAGAGGGTTAGGAAAATTTCCAGCGATCCCATTATTCTACTTAAGAGGGGATGATCACACAAAGGATTGGAAGCGAGGCTAGGATTTTCCTATGATGCCATTATTCGCCTACATCCTTTGATACATAGATAGGGAAGAACCGGGGATTTGGTGGCAAACACCATCAATACTTGCGTCTCATACCTTGATATGTATATGCTAAGCTGAAAATAATAAAAATAATAAGAACATAATAAGTGATAAGTCTGGGGGAGAGAAATTGATACAAAAAAGTGTGAAAAATGGTGGTTCCTTTGTCAAGATATTGTCTGGTAAAGAGTCTAGAAGGTTCTTAAATATTAGCTGCAGAGATGAAACTGGCGATGAGGGCTTTACTTGAACAATGCTGTGGGATTTTGTGTGGAGTCTGGAAAAGCTGCAAATGTCTACGGAGAAGTACATGGTGGTTAGATCGAAAGCTGATCAGGTGACATTTGGGTACTTGGGAAAAGGGTCTTTTCGATGGTTCAGGAACAGGTGAGTCTCTACGTTTTCAAACCTCTTTTTCTGGTTTAGTCTTCTATTTGCTTGAGGGCAAGCAAAAGGCTAAGTCTGGGGGAGTTGATATATCATGGTTTTTACCCTGTTTAGGCCATGATATAAGTCCTTTTATAGAGTCTTTTCTTGTGTTTTGGAGTCTTTTAGAGTCTTTCACTGGTTATAGCACGTCTGGAGCTTAATTTGAATTATTGGAGCTTTTCTGGAGCATTCTGGAGCGAGACTGAAGTCTGATGACTAAGAGCCCGATCTGAGCACCGAGCATCGATCGATACCCCCTGGTATCGATCGACACTCATCGAGATTTCATGGGCCGCGACTAATTATGAAGCCTTGGAGAATTGCAAAAGCACCCAGAAGACTTTGATAATTACAAGAAGGCCCCAAATCGTGATTTAGGTTATAAATAGGATTTTTCAGCCACCTGTTTAGGCTATGCTTTTATTTTCTGTGTTTGATTTTACTTTGGTTTTAGAGAGACAAGTCTGAATCTCCCTTCGTCCGAGATCAGATCTCTAAACCCTTCTTTCTATTCTATTGATGATTTATTCAAACATGTTGATTGTTTCATTCTCCATGTCTGAGTAGATCCACCTTAGGTTTAGGGTTTTCTCATAAGGGTTTTCTTTGAATGCTAGGTTAAATATCTTTTAGGATTCACCATCTGAATTATAGTTCTTCGCTTAGGTTGTGTTCATAGCTTGTTCTAGATTAGCTACCTAGAATATAAATCTTAGGATAATTGATTAGGTACGAGAGTGCAATTAATTACCTGATAGAACCTAGGTGAGCAAATTGATTATTCGCAAAGAGATTTGGTTTAATTGATTTGTGAACATATCAAACCTGTTGTTAAAGCTGATTTAGACTTTAGGATTCGCAAAGAGATTTGGAATTCCTAGGATTTAGATTTAGATAGTTTTCGCAACGAGAGTTGGTTAGCTATATTTTAGTGATTTGAGTTCAAGAACTGCGCTAAATCTGAATCATGTTAGTTAGTTAGTCTGCATTCACTGATTTCCTGAGAAAAACCCTGAGCCTATATTTCCCAATTGATTTACATCTCGTTTAATTTCTGCACTGTTTTTAATTACATCTATCTGGCTTAGCGTAATTCGACACTTCATAATTTATTGTGTGATCTCTGTGAGTCTTTGTGGTTCGACCCCTACACTTACTACAACAACTGCTTTAGTATCTTAGGGTATTAAATTGAGCATATCACAGACCACATGGAGCCATCTTGCTGATTAGTCCTACATGAGATGAGTTTACTGTTAATGGACAGCAGGTGAAACACAATTGGGCGAAAGCCGAGATTCCAGCAGGGCAGATAATGCCTCTGGATGATGCACCCAATGCCTGAGTGGCTTTACAGTCAAGCTAATGACGTTAAACGAGCGCTTGGTGGGAGGCAACCCACTGGTGAGTCTATATATATAAGCATTTTTCTTTTATTTATTGTTTTGTGTCAGGATGAACAAGGAGCAAACTCGAAATCGCCCGAGTGTCGATCGATGCCCATCAGTATCGGTCGATGCCCTACGCGATTGAGAAAGGTTCATGTCGATTTAAGCTTAGTATCGATCGATACCAGGCCGTGTGTCGGTCGACACCAGACGTTCCAGCACGGTAACTTCTTGTTTCTCTTCGTTCTATTCTATTTTTTGTTTTATTTTACCTACTCTAGGCTAGATAACACTGGGGACAGTGTTGTTCAAGTCTAGGGGAGGTGTCTGCTGACATTGTGTTTGTTTTTCTTAGAGTCAATTGTTCTATCGAGTCAAAAACGTTTTATTGAGTCAAAACTTGTTGGAGATGATGATCCTATGCTTGAATTGTTGTTCTGATTTGGTTTTTGAGTGACCAGTGTTGCAGGATCAGCTCTAAATCGACTAATGAAAAATCCAATGACTGACTAGTTGACTAGAAAACATTCATGTCTCCAGCAGAGTTCTTCTGAAGCCTGAGCCAAATTTTTGCACTTCATCGATGTGGTTAGTGTTTACAGAGCTTGATTCATCATTCATGTCTGACAAAGGAACCCATATGTTAAAGTAATGGTATCTCTCTCCCCTGTTATAAGTTGATAAATAAGAGCATAAAATATGAAATGATTTTCTTCTGAGTAGAGGGTTAGGAAAATTTCCAGCGATCCCATTATTCTACCTAAGAAGGAATGACCACACAAAGGTTGAAAGCGAGGTTAGGAAAATTTCCCGTGATACCACTATTCGCCTAAACCTTTGATACATAGAGAGGAAAGAACTGGAAATTCGGTGGCAAACACCATCAATACTCGCGTTTCGGACCTTCATATGTATATGCAGGTCTAAAAAAGAGAACATAATAAGAAATAAGTCTGGGGGAGAGAAATTGATACAAAAAGTGTGAAAAGGGTGGTTCCTTGTCATGATATTGTATGGTAAAGAATCTAGAAAGTTCTTGAATATTGGCTGCAACGATGGAACTGGTGATGAGGGCTTTATTTGAACAATGCTGCGAGATAATGTGTGGAGTCTGGAAAAGCTGCGATTTTCTACGGAGAAGTACATGGTGATTATATCAAAAGCTGGTTAGGTGACATTTGGGTGCTTGGGAAAAGGATCTATGCGATGGTTCCTGAACAGTTGAGTCTCCGCGTTTTCAAACATATTTTTCTAGTTTAGTTTTCTGTTTTGCTTGAGGGCAAGCAAAAGCTAAGTCTGGAGAAGTTGATATAACATGGTTTTTACCCCTTTTAGGCCACGATATAAGTCCGTTTTATAGAGTCTTTCTGCTATTTCGTAGTGTTTTAGAGTCTTTTACAGGTCTTAGCACGTTTGGAGCATAATTGGAGATATTTGAGCTTTCTGGAGCATTTTAGAGCAAAGCTGAAGTTCGTGTTGCTGAGTACCCGATTCCACGTCGAGCATCGATCGATACCTCCCTGGTATCGATCGACACCCATCGAGGCATACACGACCCGCGACTTTAATGAAGAGTTGAAGAATTGTAACTTGGTCCAGAAGTCTTTAATATTAACTTGGTCAGAATTATAACTTGGTCCAGAATTGTAACGAAAAAGGCGAGGCTTGAGATCTTTATTTTGCATCAGATATTTGAGAGCAGCATGATCAGTATGAACAATCACTTTGCTCCCAATCAGGTAAGAGCAAAATTTCTCAAAGGAGAAAACAACTGCAAGTAGTTCCTTCTCTGTGGTGCTGTAATTCCTCTGAGCATCATCCAATGTCCTGCTGGCATAGTAGATAACGTGCAGCTTCTTATCCTTTCTCTGACCTAGAACAGATCCGACAGCAAAATCACTAGCGTCGCACATGATCTCAAAAGGCAAGGTCCAATCAGGAGGTTGCACAATAGGAGCACTAAACAAAGCCTTTTTAATCTCCTCAAAGGCTGCAAGACACCCTGGTGTGAAGTTGATATGCTCAAATTAATACCCTAAAAGTACTAAGCAGTAGTTGCAGTATAGTAGGGGTCGAACACAAGGACTCACAGAGACACACAATAGATTATATGGATGAGAATTAAGCTAAGCGATTGATATATCATGGTTTTTACCCAGTTTAAACCATGATATAAGTCTGTTTTGTTGAGTATTTATTCTATTATAGAGTCTTTTAGAGTCTTTTACAGGTTTTAGCACATTTGGAGCATTATTGGAAATATTGGAGTTTTATGGAGCATTATGGAGCAAAACTGAAGTCTTGTGACTAAGTACCTGATCGGAGCGTCAAGCATCGATCGATACTCCCTGGTATCGATCGACACCCATCGGAGCAGATTACAAGTCGCGACTTTAATGAAGTTTGAAGAATTGCAGAACTGCCCCAGAAGACTTTAATATTTACAAGAAGACCACAATTCGTGTTTAGACTATTTAATTAGGTTTTACAGCCACTTTGGCTGTGTGCTTTTTATTACTTTGTTCTAGAGCTTTTGAGAGGGGAGACAAGTCAGAACTCTGTTCGTCTGAGAGAAGATTTCGAACCCCTGTTTCATTTTACTCTTATTTTATTCTGTTGATGATTTATTCAGTTATGTTGATTGTTTCATTCTCCATGTCTGAGTAGATCCCTTGTTAGGTTCAGGGTTCTCAATAGGGTTTTCTCTGAATGCTAGGTTGACTTATTTGCTAGGATTCATTATCTGAACTAGTTCTTCACCATAGGTTGTTTGCAAAGCTAATTCTGGATTGATCACCTAGAAGTTAGATCTTAGGATAATTGATTAGGCGCGAGAGTGCGATTAATTACCTGATAGAACATAAGGTGAGCAAAATAACTATTCACAAAGAGATTTGGTTTAGTTGTTTTGTGAACATATCGAACTTGTAGATTAAAAGCTGATTTAGACTTTAGGATTCGCAAAGAGATTTGGAATTCCTAGGATTTAGATTTAGATAGTTTTCGCAACGAGAGTTGGTTAGCTATACTTTAGTGATTTGAGTTCAAGAACCGCGCTAAATCTGAATCCTGCTAGTTAATTTATCTGCATTCAGTGATTCCCTGAGAAATACCCTGAGCCTATCTTTCTCCAACTGAATTTACATCCGTTTTAATTTACGTACTTGTTTTCAATACCATTGATTGCTTAGCGTAATTCCCACATCCATAAACTATTGTGTGTCTCTGTGAGTCCTTGCGTTCGACCCCTAGCTATATTATAACAACTGCTTTAGTATCTAAATAGGGTATTAATTTGAGAATATCAAATTTGGCGCCGTTGCCGGGGAATCAATTCGCCATTAGATTACGTTTGTGAATTTCGACTAAGTTCGTCGGTATCGATCGATACTGTCTAGTATCGGTCGATACTCGCCGTTCTCTTTTGTTGACATCGATCGACACCACTTGGTATCGGTCGATACTCATCGTGTTACAAATTACTTACGTTCTTGGCTTCTGTTTTCAGGTGTATGCCTAATCGCAAAACCAGAAAGAACAAGAATACTCAGCTAGTTCAACTGTCATTGGAGCAACTAGCACTTGTGGAACACACAAACATAAGGGCAAAGAAACCAGCAGCTATGAACAACAATCAAGTATAGTTGGTTCGAGATGAGGCTGGTGCCTACAGGGACCCAGAGGGTCGTTTGTACAATGAGAGAGGACAACGTCTGGATGGAGAGGGGAACATCATTCCACCTGCTCCCGTTGTAGCTGAGAATGCCGCTGGGAACGCAAACGCAGTGAATGCTGAGAACGCTGTGGTTAATCGTGGTAGGACGATTGGTGAGTGCAACAGACCTGACCAGTTCTACGTAAATCGCTCTGCGATCCGTCCTCCTGCGTTTCCAAGGAATGATTTTGAGCTGAAACCTGCATACTACACTCTTGTGGGACAGCACCCTTTTCATGGTCTTTCCAGCGAGCATCCTATGGACCATATTGAGAGGTTCGAGGACTTGGTCACTAGCATCAAGAGCAATGGAGTGTCTTATGACTACCTCTTCTGCAAGCTTTTCCCATACTCTCTTGGTGGGGAAGCAACCTACTGGCTGAAACAGTTACCTCCTGGATCGCTGACTAGCTGGGAGGAAACTAAGAATGCTTTCCTGACAAATTTCTATGATGATGCAAGATCCGAGGATCTGAGGAACAAGATCTCCCAATTCTCTCAAGGACCGACTGAGGCGTACAAGGCTGCTTGGACAAGGTTCAAGTCATATTAGAGAGACTGTCCACATCATGGATACTCTGATGCTCAGCTGATGTGATTTTTCTTTAGAGGACTTGATTGGAGGTACCAAATGACTTTGGATGCTTCAAGCAATGGAAATTTCAACACCAGGTATCCTGATGAAGCCTATGTCCTGATTGAGAACTTGACGTCTAGCAATAGCACCAAGAATGCAGATTTTGAGCGGAAAAGGCTAGCTTGTAACGTGGATGGTTCGCAGATCGCTGACTTTCAAGCTAAGTTGGATTCTATGCATAGTCTTCTGATGGGCAAGACACAGAAAGCTGTTCACTTTGCTGAAGATGTCGAGGTATTCAACGAAGATGAAGTAGAGGATGTTAACTACATTGGTGGTAGTGGCTTTCAGGGTCAGAGAAATCAATTCAACAACAACCGAAACTTCAACAACAACTCGCAGCAAGGAGGGTCGAATCAGTTTGGCCAGAAACCATTTCAGAACAGTGGGTATGTCAGGAACTATGGGAATTCATCTTATCAGCATGTACATGCAAAGTTACCAGACAGCAATATCGAGGGTATGTTTGAACAGCTGATTCAAGGACAGCAACAACTCACAGTGAATCTCAATGGAAATATAGATGTTGTGTACAAAGATCTGAGTGGAATGATCGACGCCCTAGATACTCATCAGAAGATTCTGGAAACACAAGTAGCTCAAACTGCAGCTGCTGTGAAAGCAAAGGCGACACCAGCGCATAACGAATACGTCAACGCGATCACCCTTAGAGGTGCAGGAAATCTCGAACACCTTTCAGAAGGTGATTCCGACCCTGATTCGTCAGTATCGATCGATACCACTGAGGATATCGATCGATACCAACTTGAAGAACCGACACATGAACTTTGTGTCGATCGACACCTCCCTAGTATCGATCGATACCCATCGGAGGCTGAACCAGGGTACTCAGCTACACGAACGTCTGCTTTGCTCCAAAATGCTCCAGAAAGCTCCAATATCTCCAATTATGCTCCAAACGTGCTAAAACCTGTAAAAGACTCTAAACCACTACAAAATAGTATGGCTTAAACGGGGTAAAAACCATGATATATCAGAAGTCGAATTTGATCTCCTTGCATAATATGGCGGTGAGTGGGCGTGCTAGCTTGGAGAAATCCTTGATGAACCTCCTGTAAAACCCATCATGACCAAGGAAGCTTCGAATATCCTTAACAGAATTCAGCGGTTGGAGGCTTGTCATGATTTGAATCTTGGCTTTGTCAACTTTGATCCCAGCTTCAGAAACCTTGTGTCCAAGCACGATATCATCCTGAACCATAAAGTGACGCTTTTCCCAATTAAGGACCAAGTGCTTCTCTTCACACCTCTGTAGCACATTGCACAAATTATCCAAACAGTCTTTGAACGATGATCCATACACTGAAAAATCATCCATGAACACCTCCATAAAGTTCTCAATCATGTATGTGAAGATAGACATCATGCATCTCTGAAAGGTGGCTGGAGCATTACACAATCCAAATGGCATTCTTCTGTATGCGAATGTGCCATAGGGACATGTAAAAGTCGTCTTCCCTTGGTAATCTGGATGTATCAGAATCTAGAAGAAACCTGAATACCCATCGAGAAAACAATAGTAGGGATGACTAGCCAACCTTTCTAACATCTGGTCAATGAATGGCAATGGGAAGTGATCTTTCCGTGTAGCTGCATTCAACTTTCTGTAGTCAATGCACATTCGATGCCCAGTGATAGTCCTAGTAGGAATTATCTCATCCTTCTCATTCTTCACCACAGTTATCCCTCCTTTCTTAGGAACAACATGTACTGGACTGACCCAAGAACTATTCGAAATAGCATAGATGACCCCAGCTTTCAGAAGCTTCATTACCTCCTTTTTGACCACTTCCTTCAGGTTCGGATTCAACTTCCTTTGATGCTCAATTAAAGCCTTTGACTCGTCCTCAAGATGAATCCTATGCATACACAGGTCCGGTGATATTCCTGAAATGTCATTAAGAGAATAGCCAAGAGCTTTGCGATACTTGCGCAGCTTTCTCAGCAGTAAGGCAATCTCTGTGTTGTTCAAAGAAGCATTAACAATTACTGGGTATGTGGAATTAGGACCAAGAAAACTATACCTCAGATTTGCTGGAAGTGGTTTGAGTTCCACCTTAGGAGCATTCTCTTATCTCCAATCTCCAAGCCCAGTAGCTTGCTTAGAACCTTCGGCCCATTCCCGTTCTGGTCTCACGGTATCGATCAATACATGTGGTGCTGAATCGAGCATCTTTGAGTATCCAACAGTATCATCACACGAATAAACCTCTGACTCAGCTGAACAGACCAATGCTATTTCCAGTGAATCCTCAGGATTCTTCTCCAGGAAGTACTCTTCAGCTATGTCACTGAAGGTATCTACAATGAAAGTCTGCCCATCGAAGGTTGGTCTCTTCATCATCTTCTCCATATTAAAAGTCATGACCAAATCACCGATGTTAAGAGCGATCTTCCCATTCCTGCAATCAATCAAAGCACCAGCTATTGCAAGGAATGGTCTGCCTAGGATAAGAGGATCCTTAGGCTCAACATCATACTCCAGGACGATGAAATCCGTTGGGATCAAGCAATTCCCAATCTTAATAGGGAAGTCTTCGAGTAACCCTTCTGGAAGTCTAACTAAGCGATCAGCAAGTACCAGAGAGATTTTTGTGGTTGTGAAGTATGTCATCCCCATCTGTTTAGCAACTGAGTACGAAATGAGGTTGACACTTGAGCCAAGGTCACAAATAGAGCGCTCAAATCTGTCTGTGAATATCGTACAATCCAACACAAAACTCCTTGGATCTGGTAGCTTCTTTGGGATCCTGTTGGTCAGGATTGCACTGCACTCATGAGTAATCATCAAGCATCCTTCTTCAAGGTTCACATTGCTAGACACAATCCTCTTGAAATATCTCCTGAAAGCTGGAGAGGTCTTGATAGCATCGATGAAGGGAAGTTCCACGATCAATTTTTCCATAATTGCCTTGCATCTAGAGTCTTCAACCTCCTTCTTAGTCTTCCCAATAGCCATGGGATAAGGTATCATTGATATGTAGACTCTCTCTGCAACTACATTAGGTACTTCCTTAGAAACCTTAGGTGTTGACTCGGCAGCAGGATCAGTGTCGATCGATACAGGAGTGGTATCGATCGATACACGGGGTTTTGAGTTATCCCGTGAAAGTATCTTGACCGGTGTCGATCGATGATGTCTAGTGTTGATCGATACTAGGGCGATTTCAGAATCCTCCTCATCAAGATCAACGAAATTATCTGCAATTTGGCCAATTTTCACTCCTGGATTGACCTCTTTTCCACTCCTCAAGGTGATTGCATTGATGTGTGCCCTTGAGTTTTCTCCTTTCCATGGAAGAAAACCTTCTTGTCTTTTCACAGCCTCTGAAGTTTGAGCTACTTGAGTTTCCAGCTTCTTCGGATGCATACCAAGAGCTTCGATCTTTCCACTCAGATCCTTGTACATAGCATCCATCTTTCCATTGAAATCTACTGTGATCTGCTGCTGTCCTTGAACCAGTTGTTTAAGCATAGACTCAATCTTGCTCTCTGGGTTTTTAGCAGGTACATGCTAATAAGATGAATTCCCATAGTTCCTGGTGTAACCAATGTTCTGAAAAGGTTTCTGGCCAAACTGATTTGACCCTCCCTGCTGAGAATTGTTGTTGAAATTTTGGTTGTTATTGTATTGATTCCTCTGTCCTTGAAAACCAGAACCACCAATGTAGTTAACATCCACTACTTCATCCTCATTGAATACCTCAACATCTTCAGAAAAGTGAACAGCCTTCGTTGTCTTGCCCATCAGAAGGTTGTGCATAGAATCTAACTTAGCATGAACCTCGACAATCTTCGAACTTTCCATGCCACCAGCTAGTTTCTTGCGCTCCATGTCTGCATTCATGGTACTATTGCTAGATGCAAAGTTCTCAATCAGCACATAAACGTCCTCAGGATACCTGGTGTGAAATTTCCATTGCTTGCAGCATCCAAAGCCATCTGCTGCCTCCAATCAATCCCTCTGAAGAAAAGACCCAGCAACTGAACATTAGTGAACCCGTGATGCGGATAATTCCTCTGATATGACCGAAATCTGAGCCAAGCAGCCTTGAATGCCTCAGTAGGTCCTTGAGAAAACTGGGAGATCTTGTTCCTGAGCTCCTCGGATCGTGCATCATTATAGAAAATTTTCAGGAATGCATTCTTAGTCTCTTCCCAAGTAGTCAGTGACCCAGCTGGTAACTGTTTCAACCAATAAGCCGCATCCCCACCAAGAGAGTATGGGAAGAGCTTACAGAAGAGGTAATCATAGGATACTCCATTGCTCTTGATGCTTGTAACCAAATCCTCAAACTTCTCAATGTGATCCATAGGGTGTTCATGAGAAAGACCATGAAAAGGGTGCTGACCCACAAGAGTGAAGTATGCAGGTTTCAGCTCAAAGTCATTCCTCTGAAAAGGTGGAGGGCGAATCGCTGATCGATTAGCATATAACTAATCAGGCCTGTTGTACTCACCAATTGTTCTACCACGATCAGCCACGACATTCCCTGCATGCGCATCAACAACCTCCTCGACAACAACAGGAGGTGGAATGATGTTCCCCTCTCCATCCAATCGCTGCCCTCTCTCATTGTACAATTAACCCTCTAGGTCCCTGTAAGCACCAGCTGCATCTTGAACCAAAACCAATGTATTGTTGTTCATCTCTGCTGGCTTCTTTGCTTTTCTGTTTGTGCGTTCCAAAAGTGCTAGCTTCTCTAATGACAGATTGACTAGCGGAGTGTTCTTGGTCCTTCTGGTTTCGCGAGTATGCATCCATCTAAAATACAAAAGTCAAGAACGTAAGTAACAAAATTCACGACTGGTATCGACCGATACCACTAGGGTGTCGATCGATACTGGTCGAACTTAGTCGAAATTCTCAAACTAAAATCTAATGGCGAATTGAGTCCCCGGCAACGACGCCAAATTTGATAAGCTCAAATTAATACCCTAAAAGTACTAAAGCTTTGTCGGTTGTAATACTTAGGGATCGAATCCACAAGGACTCACAGAAACACACAATAGATTATATAGACGAGAATTAAGCTAAGTGATCAATGAAATTGAAAGCAAGTACATAAATTAAACGAGTTGTAAGTTCGATGGGAGAAAGATAGGTTCAGGGTATTTCTCAGAAAATCAATGAATGCAGATAAACTAACTAATTATGGTTCAGGTTATGCACGGTTCTTGAACTCAAATCACTAAGGTATAATTAACCAACTCTCGTTGCGAGAATTATATAAGTCTAAATCATAGAATTCCAAATCTCTTTGCAAATCCTAAAGTCTAGACCAGCTTTTAGTTCAAGTTTGATTTGTTCACAAAACAACTAAACCAAATCTCTTTGCGAATAGTTATTTTGCTCACCCTAAGTTCTATCAGGTTTCTCAATTGCACTCTCGCGCCTAATCGATTAACCTATGATCTAAGTTCTAGGTGATCAATCCAGAATTAGCTTTGGGAACAACCTATGGTGAAGAACTTATTCAGATTATGAACCCTAAACAACTAATCAACCTAGCATTCAAAGAAATCTCTTATGAGAACCCTAAACCTAACATGAGATATACTCAGACATGGAAATTGAAGCAATAAACATGTTCGAATAAATCATCAAATAAATAATAAGAAAGAGAGTAAAACAGGGGTTCGAAATCTTCTCTCGGACGAACAGAGTTTCAGACTTGTCTCCCTCAAAAGCTCTCTCACAAAACCAAAGTAAAATAAAGCATAGCCATCAAAAGTGGCTGTAAATCCTAATAAATAACCTAAGTCACGTTTTGGGGCTTCTTGTAAATAATAAAGTCTTATGGGCAATTTTACAATTCTTCAACTCTTCATTAAAAGTCGCGACTCGTGTCTGCTTCAGTGAGTATCGACCGATACGAATCACTTTGGTTTAAACTAGTTATAAATTTAAAATTTGCGGGATAGATTGAAAAATAATTTGTTGATTTTTATTTTCATCATTATGTGCTTATTATTGTGAATGATATGTATTTGGCGGAATCACATTTTCAAATGAGAAAACGTGGAAACGTGAAAAAGCTATATACCAAATGAGACAACCTACTAAGCCTTAATTAGCCAAATGAAATTTCATTTAAAGCCGATAGATGGATATACACATTAGATCAAACGAATAAATGGATACCGTGACGGCTTAGTAACAGCAGACGATAACTCTTCCTGTTAGATATAACTAGTTGTAAGAATCGATGAATAAACATTACTGAAGAAATATAAAATTTCAATTGCAAAGGTATGAAAAATAGTAAATAAGAACCTGAAGATCATCAAACATGGCATGTTGACGCTCATACCATCCCTCCAAGGCCCCAACGGCCTCACAAAACGCACAATTGGTTCGAAACTCTCAGGGGGACATAAACATTTGCCATGGCAGCTGATACAACAGAAATTCATTCGATCGACGCTTACCTCTGAGTTCATCTCTGAATTCATCGCCCTTGTGAAATCTCCCCATTATTGATGTGCCTTGGGGACGGTGGCAACCCTAAGCTACATATCTATATATATACTTCTACTTTCTCCTTCCGCCACCTCAACATCCATTATGCATCCACAGTTAAAAAAAAAAACCAACCAAATTAAATATCTACTTCAAAAAATTAGTGGTGTGATGTATCCATGTACATTTAGATCCAATTACTTCCTAACTACATATTTAGAAAAAATAATATTTACTAAAAAATAATAAACTGAATATTAATCAAATAGAAATAAAACAAAATTACTAAATAATTGTTGTGATCATAACAAAATTTCATGATCTATCATACAGTTAATTCTATGGGATATGCTCTCTTTAGAGAAATTTAAGTTTGTACGATTTCGACAAACTCATGGATGATTGATTCAAATTTGAAGAGGCAATTTTTTTGTTAGTGTTAGTCTTGACTGAATTGTAGAGCTGTCATAACAGAACATGACACAGCTGTTGGAACAAACATGATACATATGCTGGCAATATGTGATATAGAGGCTGAGATAGAATCGACATAGCTTGTGACAGTTCAGATAGAGACACTGAGGTAGTACATGAGCTGATACAAACCACATGACATATCACAAAAGTTTACAAGATAAAGGAAGTCATCAAAGAAAGAAAGGAAAAAAGCTTAAGAGAAAAGGAAATTGGTCTTTTCCTAATTTGTGTATAATTAGGAAAATGGATTTGATTTATCATTATAAATATCAAGACGCGGTCTCATAAACACTTGACCCGCCTAGGGTATTATTGACACATATGTGAGATTTGTAGATCTGTTGGTGGTTATCGCCTATGGATTATGCAGCCGTTGAGGAGACGGTGTTGCACCGGTGCTGCCGGGTGGTAGTCAAGTCATGCGTGACTTGATACTGTTTGCATAGATTGTCCATCTAGAAAAGAATGGTAGATTGATCAGAACTGTTGCATAGTGTGTAACACGATCATAGCTTCCACCAACGGATGTGTATATATTGATTCGGATAATCCACCCAAAACTGGATTTAATATTTCATTAGAAACAAACAAATCATTAGCTTTTAATGGTTTGATAAGAATGATTGAAGAATAAGGAAGTCGCTATATTTTAATTACCTCTTCTAGTTCCCCACGAATAGTCCCATGTTCACGGGTTTCAAATTTCCCATCCTTTTCGTATATATGATATATGATATACAGTCAAAAAGACCTCGCTCTTTTCCGACAATTATTTTCTTCACACCGTCACAAACACCATCATCGAATTCTACTCCATTGTTACCACCCATTGGTCCCTCCTTTTCTGACATGATTTCCTTCTCGTAACTTTACAAAAACCTGAAAGATTGAATCAAGAAGCAAAAAAACACAGTAGATTGTTATTTCAAACTCCACATAAAAATCTCTGGATTTTAGGCTTTTTAGCTAGGTAGACAATGTACAATTACATAAAACCGTTAAAAATTCTGAGAATCTTAGACCATCTCCAAAGGGAGTTCTTAGAAGGAGGTTCTTAACATTGTATGTATATAAAATAATAATTAAATATTAGAGATGTTCTTAAAAGAGGAGAGAGGGTATCTAAAGTTGTTTATTTAAGAACCTCTCTCTCTTATTTTAAGAACCCCTCTCTCCTCTTTTAACATGATTTTATTTTATATATTTTTTTAAGAATTTCTATACTAATTTTAAGAACTCCATGGTTGGAGATGCTCTTAGGACGTATTTAAAATACCTATTGAGGAAGGACACTGAGAAAACTTTTAGTATCCTTTTCGTTGTATTTGCAGTTAAAGTAAATATTTTTACTAAGACATGTTTAATAAGACCACATTTTTTCGAACCCACCATTTCGTGCCATGTTATCTCAAGAGTGTGAAAGTAGAAAATAAGTGATTTCTAAACCGTTTTAGGTATTTAAGTTGTTGACAACAAAAAATAGGAATTGAACAACCAGACGATCAAGACTAATCACACAAAGTGAAATCTGGAGAATTAGTAGTTTTCGCTTTTTATTTTATATGTATGATCTTGCATTTGGATTCACACGTAAACAAATTTAATATGTTTCTAATTATTTGATATTAACGAATTTAAAAATTATGACTATTTTTAAAATTTTTAATTATAATTTAATTTGAAGATAATTCTCAAAAAAAAATTTAATATGTTATTGTTTAGATTGACGTTGGGATGGCGCAAAAAGAATTGAGCAAAACTAACTTTATATATATATAGATTGAGTACGTGCGCTTGCTGGGAGCTCACCATTACTGATCATTTACATAATTTGCTACATTTGCTATAAACGTGAGGGAATTGCTTTCCCACGTGGTGTAACAAACAAAATAAATAAATAAAAACTAGAGAGCATTGAATGACAAAGACTTTTACTATATTTAGCCAAATGAAAAAAATACTATTACAAGTATTATTACACTTATGATAACCCGAATTAGCTTTTGATGACTATAATTATACAAAAATAAAATGACAAAATCATAATTGTAAAATGGTGTGTTGTAATTGGAATTACAACGGTTAAAATTTGTAAATAAGAATAATCTGTGGATTTTGGCTTATCTTTAATAACGACGATAGTATTTTCGATAGTGTGAGATAGGAATAATCTGTGGAATTTGGCTTATCTTTTAGCGTTGTTAACTCCTAATAGTTCACATGTCGTTGACAGCTAATACTTGTAAAATGGTGGAGGGCTAATGGATATTGGCACAGTTGAGACGAAAATGATGTCAATTTATTGACACTTACACCTTATATTTTTTCCTTCTCTTTATACCGTGAAATTATTGTTTTGCAATTTTAATTTCTTTTTCTTTTTTATCATTGAATAATTTTTTTGTTATATAAATGTTGAGGATAAATATTGATTCTTAAGATTAAACGAATCTTTTAACGTCATGTGTAATTGAAGTAGTAAATATCTCGTGTCCCAAAACCTACCACTCATGCCGGTTTATCCAGAGAGAGTGCTATAAGGGACTGAATGACCACATACTAAGATATGTTTAATAAGACCACATTTTCTCAAGAGTGTGAACGTAGAGAATGAGTAGTTTCTAAACCGTTTTAGGTATTTAAATTGTTGACAAAAAAAATTAGGAATTGAACAACCAGACGATCAAGACTGATCACACAAAGTGAAATCTCGAGAATGAGTAGTTTTCGCTTTTTATTTTATATGTATGATCCTTCTATAATGTAATTCATTCCATATTTATATTAATCACACAAAGTGTTAAAAACAAAAAACATGATTTGTGAAAAATTACAAATATTTAATACTCTAAGAGATTTTTTAAAAATTTGTTTACGTGTGAATCCAAATGCAAGATGTTTGAAATAATGGGAGGTTTAAAAGAGATTGAAAAGAAGCATCCTTTATTAAAATCTACAAGTGACAACACACCATCAAGGCAGAGAACATCACATGATCGCTTAACGCATTGACACTAAAACACACACACACAAACATAGTAAAAGCTGAAAAGCATACTTAATACTTCGAGTGACACAAAATCCAAAAGCATGGACCTTATTTTACGGAATCAAGAGAGAAATCAAACTTAAGAGTATGTCTGTAATTGGTGATAATGGGCACGATATGGACTCGGATCTGATGAACCAAATCACCATCTTGTACCTTTCTCCTTTCCTTAAGCTCCTCCATTACCACCTCCCTCGCCTCAATGATCTAGGCGTTCACCAGAACCAATATCGAAGTACGCCCCGATGGCATCAATAGCAACACCAGAACGTCCAAAGAATCCAAGAAGCTTTCCTCCATTTTCACCTTTGAGAATAAATTCTTCTCCAAGCTTCTCACCAAATAATCGAGAGGTAAATCCACTGGAGGTTGTGAAGTATAGCGATGTGATAACCGTTGTATTATAGTTGGAAATATGATTGAAGCTTCCACCAACAGCTGTGAAATGTTCTTTCGGATAATCCACCGAAAACTGGATTTCATTTCCAATTAGAAACAACGATTTAATAGTGAATGTTAACAAAATTCAAAAAAATCAAATATATATATTTTAACCTCTTCTAGCTCCCCGTAATTCGTCCCGTGTTCACGGATTTCGACATTTCCGTCCTTTTCGTATTCAATCTTGATATATGTTGTATATACGTCTTTCCCGACGGTTATTTTTTTTACACCATCGTCGAATGGAAGCCCCTTGCTACCACCGACCGGTCCCACCTTTTCCCACATGATTTCCTTCTCGTAACTTTACAAAAACCTGAAAGATTGAATCAAGAAGCAAAAAAAACAAAGTATGGTATGTTATTTCAAAACCACGGACATAATTATGTAAAGACACTTTTTTTATTGGTATCCTCAATATCAAGTAAAGCAGACTTGAAATATTCCACTCTTAGTACTATATAAGCTTGGTAGAGGAACACATGCCGTTTCATGTGGATATGATATGTTATATTGCCCTTTTAACAAAAAAAAACCAAGTAATTGTGATAATGTGTATATAAAGAATGTCGACCCAAAAAAAATGTGAATATAGAATCGTGGAAAAATAGGATGCAAATTGTGAGAGAGAGAGAGAGACCTTCAGGTTGGAGAAGAGCTGTGAGTGAAAATGATTTTGGATTTAGGGTAGTGCTATACTCCCTATATATATAGGCACTCGTTTTGTAGTGTTTTAGTTTTTAAAAACTGTATATAAAGTTTACTCTATCATTGAGATTTATCACATGAATTTAAAAAGACAAATTAGGGTATATAGTCATGAATTAAAAAAATATTAGCAATCTAACCATATACTGTTCTGGCAACTGTTTAAAAAAATAATAATAAATTCATCGACGTCTCTCTCTAAATTCCATATTCCGCGTCCAATTGCCCGCACAGATCCGCTGTCTCTGCCGCCGCTTTCGAAGGCTCTGGTAGTACATACAAAATCACCTCTCAGATCTGTACAGACAAAATCATAAGATGATAAATATCATGATTTATTGGAAAACTTTGTTTTAACACAGTAACTTTCTTGTTTTACCCTAATATATTTTTTATTAACAAGTTATATTATTTTTAGCGCGTTAAACAAATTAATAACACATATAACACACAAACCAAGAAAAAACATTTCCCACAAATATATATATATGTTAATATGGAAGTTAACGTTCAGCGAATTAGTTAGCGCACTAAATAAAAACTTAGATATACATCTAAATGTTTATATGGTACAACAATACGAAAGCTAACATACAATGATTAAGTTATCATGTTAAATATAAAGTTGGAGATATATTTAAATATTTATCCAGTACAATAAATATTTTAACATGTTACACTATTAGTAACACGTTACAAAAAAAATTGTACTCCTTCACAATAATAACTACATTGGCCGATACCGGCGCCGTCATCGTTTCTGGAACCATTGGTATATGGATATCGTTAGATTGCCACCGCTAAGAAAAATATGTTTTGTGTTCGAAATTTTGTCAGATTCATCTTTTATTTTTAATTAGATCAATTTATATTTTTTGTTTTTTGGTTTTGCTGTAGAAAAAAGAAGAAAGAGAAACTAATAATTTATCTGCTTATGTGGCACAAACAATAGGGCCGTATGGACTTCTCACCCATTACGCCGAGTTTTTTGGAAACTTTTGTTACTTATGTGGCACAAACAATAGGGCAAAAAACTTTTGTTATCTACCTTATTAACTCATTTAAAAACTTTAATGATTTTAAAAATTTTAATAATTAAGCGCACCTCTTTTAACTAGTGAACTAGGTGTGCTAACATAATTTTGGAGCAAAATTAAATAAATAAAAGATATTATTTTATTCAAAAGTAAATACAAGGAAAATACCTTGTAGCCCCTCATCTACTTTACCTAATATTAATTATACGCATTTCCAGCATCCAGTGTTTTCCATCTCTTTTGATAACTTGATTTTTTTTTCTTCCATATTCAAATATATTTATCTTTCTTCCATATCAACAAAAACGAACCGTGCATTTTATTCCCTCTCTTTCTCACCGGCCTCTTCCTCACAGACGACTTCCTCACCGGCCTCTTCGTCACCGTCGTCTTTCTCACCGGGCTCTTCCTCAACGGCGTCTCCCTCAACGGTGTCTTCTCCACATGCGTCTTCTCCACCGGCGTCTTCCTCACAGGCTCCAAACGTCTTCCACACTGGCGGCTTCCTCACAGTCTCCCACTACAAGAAAACAGGTTTTTTACTACTGCAAAAACAGTCGGAAATCAGTAGCAAAACACCATGTTACGACTGATTACCGACTGATTTCTGCAGTAGGTAAAGGTCTCGTCGCTAAAAAAATCAGTAGCAAAATTGCTACTGATTTACGACTGATATTAGGCGGTCACTATTCAGTCGCTAATCAGTAGCAAAATTTTACGACTGATTAGTGACTAAATAGTGACTGAATTTTGCTACTACAGCCGTAGTCGGTAATCAGTCGTAAAATTTAGCTACTGAATTGCGACTGATTACCTACTACTTTAGCTACTGATTTGCTACTGGTTTGTGATTTTTTTAACAACTGATTTGCTACTGGTTTGTGATTTTTTTACGACTGATTTTAGCTATTCAGTAGCAAAATATAGCTACTGATTAGCGACTGATATATTGTTTAAATTAAAAAAAAAAATTCAATTTATTAATATAAATGTAGACTAATTACATATAAAACATTCAAGTTTACAAAAGTAAAGTAAAACAAATGAAGAACAGAAATCCATACACCAAATTTGGACCCTAAGAGAAATCATTTAATGGGTAACTTAAGTACAGACATCTAGATATCTGAATGTCGCACTGCAACACAAAGGAGCAGCAAATCTTACCAGCGTGTAGAAACATACTCGGTAAAAGGTGGGCTTGAATTAACCTCCCGCGCCAGACCAAAATCAGCAATCTTAATGATGTCCTTAGAGACCAATAGATTTTCTGCAACAACCAACACAATATAAATATATATTCAATGACCATTTGTTATTTAACCATGATTGTTAAAAAGACAGTGATTATTTGACCCCCAAAAAAAAAAAGCAGTGATTAAAATCAGAATAGTCAATTTTCACAGCAGATGCTTGAAGCTTTGTAACAACTGACACCTCAATGTTATTAATTACCTGGCTTAAGATCACAGTGGAAGTAACCACGCTGATGCATGTATGAAAGGCCTTGAAAGACTTGAAAACACCAATTTCGGATATCAGCTTCAGAAAAGAGCTTTTGTCGATCCTTCATAAGCTGGTAAAGATTGCACTCCTGATCAAGTAAGAATGACATACGCAGATTCAGTGCAATGAGGCAAAGTGTCAGGTAAAATCAAATTACAGGCAGGAAGAAGTATACCATGTACTCAAAGACAAAGTATAGGATATCATTTTCCCGGATGACTTCCTTCAGCTTCACGATGTTGGGATGATTTATTCTCCTGAGCGACTAATAGGAGAAAAAAGAGAAATAATTAAACATACAGTAAAGAAGACAAAAAAAACGCATCTCAACGAAGTCCGTTCACTACCTTCACTTCTCTCAGATTGATACATTCATCCCACAAGTAGTACTTCTTTTTCATTTTCTTAATTGCAACCTGTCATAGAAAACTCCAGTTAGTAAACAATCAAGCACAGAACATTATACAGGCATAGATAAGATAGCTCTCAAAAGAAATCAACTTACGACTTCACCCGTCTGCTTATTGATAGCTCGCCAAACACTACCAAAAGTTCCATCGCCAACCTCTTTAATTAACTTATACCTATAGATTCATAAGGCATTGAGTACAAAAATATAAGCCATAAATCAAGAGGCCAAATGCCAAAGATATTCAAAAAAAGTTAAGAGAAATATGAGATACCTGTCCATTGTCTTTCCGGTAAAGCAAAGTGATCTCTTTATTTTATGTATGTAAAGAACTTCCGAAAGCTTTAAATAGCATTAATACTCCAGTGCTATAAATCAATGATTCTCCAGCTGGGTAGACTGACCGTTATTTACTTTGAACATCAATGGATTGACCATTAAGGCAGAAGAAAGACAGCAAGAGAAGAGGAAAACACATACTGAGAACTCAAAGACGCAAAGGAACCAACAAGAAAGAATGTGTTGGCTAACAGGAAGGACCCTAAGCTCACAACATCTCACTCAGGGGTTCAGACTCGAGACTCAAGGAAAAGGCATCACATCTACGACATATGTAAACTTGAAAACGACACAGATATATCCTTCTTTAACCAGCGCCCATATCAACAATACCAAGATAGATCTCTCCAAATGATCCACCGCCGATCTTCCGTCCGAGCCGAAACTTGTTTCCGAATCGTGGTTCCATCAAATCAAAAGCTGATAACCCTCTAAACTACCGGAATCCGATTGCTAACTACCACCAGAAGCTTCACATTGAGGAGTATGAGATAATACAGACCAAAAACAAGAAAATCAAGCGGATTGAAGGTACAAGTTGCGATGGATTCCGATTGACGTCCGATGACAGAGCATCGACACCTCAGCGACGACGAGACAAGTTTCCGAAGCTCCACCGTCTCCACCTCCACTTCCTTCTCTCTCCTCTCGCTCTCTCTCTTCAGAGCCTCGCTCGCCTCGATTTCTCGCCTTAGCCTCTCGTTCTCATCCGCTAATCTCGCCGTCTCCTTCCCCATTACTTTGGCTGTCTCGACGGCGGCGGCAAGATCTGAAAAACAAAGAGTTAGGTATGAATAAAATGAGGAGGGAGAAGAGGAGGATGAAGGAGAGGAAGAGGAGAAGAGGAGAAGAGGAGAAGGAGAAGATAAAACTTACCATGAGTCCACGACTGCAAATTTTTTTTAGCATCGGCGTTGGAGCCATGGAGGCCAGAAAGGAAGAAAAAAAAAAGAATTAAAAAAAATAAAATTAAAAAAATAAAATTAAAAAGGAAAAAGATTTGTGACTTTGGATTGAGTATTATCAACGGTGGATGTGTGCGATCGTCGTCAATATGAGTTAACCAATGAGAAGCCATTCTTTTTGTGCTGCATTTTGAATTAATATAATTTTTAATTTCAAATTCAATTGTTTGTTTGTTCCTAATATTTATTTAAACTCAATTGATAATATTTTAAGGGTTAGAGGTTTAGGGTTTAGGGTTTGTGTTTGGGACTTAGAATTTAGGATTTATAAAATGATTATATTTAAAAAAATTGTAAGTGTTATTTTTTTTGTATATTATTAGATATTTATGTGTAAGATCTAGTTTACAATTAAAGATTTAGAATTTATGATTAAGGGTTAGAGATTTAGGGTTTAGGGTTTGTGTTTGGGGTTTAGAATTTAGGATTTATAAAATGGTTATATTTAAAAAAAATTGTAAGTTTTATAAATATTTTTCAAACCTTAATTCTTAAACCTAAACCTCAAACCCCATACCCTAAACTTTAAACCTAATAAAACCAAAAAAAAAACTTTAAACCTAAACTTATAATTAATTACTATAATATACCCCAAAACTAAGGTCCAAGACTTATAAAAAGTCATGTTTTATAAAAAAATTTCAAACCTTAATTCTTAAACCTAAACCTCAAACCCCATACCCTAAACTTTTTACCTAAACTCCAAACCCTAAATCATAAACTAAGATCCACCACTTATAAAAAGTCAAGTTTTATAAATCTTTTTCAAACCTCAATTCTTAAACTTAAATCTCAAACCCCATACCCTAAACTTTAAACCTAAACTTATAATTAATTACTATAATATACCAAAAACTAAGATCCAAGACTTATAAAAAGTAATGTTTTATAAAAAAATTTCAAACCTTAATTCTTAAACCTAAACCTCAAGCCACATACCCTAAACTTTAAACCTAAACTCCAAACCTTAAATTATAAACTAAGATCCAACACTTATAAAAAAGTCAAGTTTTATAAATCTTTTTCAAACCTTAATTCTTAAACCTTAACCTCAAACCCCATACCCTAAACTTTAAATATATACTTTACATAAAACCAATCTCAAACTATTTACTTATAATTATTTTTAAGCCTAAATCTAACCAAATGACAAGTCAATTGGGCTTGAGAATGAAAATTTAGATTAATCTTATTGTGATAAAACATTATCAATTGGGTTTAAATGAACATTAGCACCAAAAAAATTAGAAAAAATTATATTAATTTAAACCAAATTCTTTGGTTTATTAGTTTATGATTAAAGTTGGAATTTTAAAACCAAACCGATTGGGTTTGAAATTAAACCAAACCTATTGCCACCAAAACATTTGGTTTTGCCACCAAAAGTTTTGGTTTTTGCCACCAAAGTTTAAGTTTGGCAGAGGATTTTTAGTTTTTAGCACCAAACCATTTGATTTTTTTATAACACTTAGAAACAAAAACAAACACTTAACTCTCAAATACCTTTTATTCGACATAACACAACAACACTTGGAGAAGAAAAAAAAATCCCTCGCTCTCAAATCTCTTCCTCCTCGAGCCGCCATGGCTTCCTCCGGCCAAAACTCCGACCGTCGTCGCGCATGGCCCTCCGACTCGACTCCGTCGGGTACGTTTGCTTCTCCTCTTTCTCCAAAAGTGTTTCTTCTCTTTCAATGTATAAACGCTTAGGGTTTGAAATTGTTTTGCAAAATTTGTGTTTGAGTTTTCTCTTACATGCTTAATTATGTGAAAATTTTGTTTGATTTAGTGTTTGGGTATGGTCTATTTCTGGTTTGGGTATAGTCTAGGGTTTGGAATTAGATTTATGGTTTGGAATTGGGTTTAGGGTTTCTCTTCCATCGTGGGTGTTTTTGACATCTCTAGTATGATAAGATTGGGAATCGTTTTAATTTTGGTTTTGGTTTCCTTCTTTCAAAAAATGTTTCTTTGTACGATAAAATTGTGAATCTTATTATTTTTAGTTTGCAAAAATTGTTTGATTTGCCTTTAGTTTTTGTTTTGCAAAGCTTTATTAGCTTCTCTATAACGATGTCTTATCCAATTGGTTTGTAAAGTTTTGTAAAGCTTTGTTAGCTTTTAGTGTTAGTTTCGGTTTGAAAATCAAAGCTTTTAGTTTTAGTTTTGTTTCCTAGTACGATGTTTCCTAGTTTTAGTGTTAGTTTCGATTATGGCCTGTTTTAAAGTTGGTTGAAAAAGATGTCTTATCCACTAACACTTCTCTGTTAGCTTAGGCGTATGACATAGCCTCTATATTCTGTTTTTTTATCTTTGACTTCTTTTTGCTTGTGTGGCTATTTGTTTCGGATTATGTAAGTCTTTTTTTCTAATCACATAAGCTCTAGAACCAGACCTTGTGTCTTGCTTTATTTATGGTTACCTTTGGTGAATCTTTGCATCTTGTCATGCTCACACATGTATTGATTTATGCAGCTCTTCCTTAGACATTGATGGATGTCTAATGACTTCTGTGTTTTGTATATTTTCAGAGATGCAACAGAGAAGGCCTGCAAGGACTTCAGCTTCAGCTTCAGGTTATGCTCAACAAATAATATCTCAAGGTACTCTAAAAAATCTCACTCATTCTGTTCATTCTTGTATTATGTGCTTAGGCAAGAATATGGATTTGTTGGCTGCTTGTGGATTAGTTATGTATCTCATAAGTGTTGATTTGAATGAGTTAGTTTGTTTGCATAATAGATTTGATTATGGATTTGTTGTCTGTGTGTGGAACTTTGATTTGTTGGTTATGATTTATTTGTTTGCACATTGGATTTTATTGCTAGAGATTGCTCACAGAAATTGAACAAGCTTTATATTAGATTTTCACATTATTTGTCAGCTTGTTCTGTTGCTAGACTTGTTCAGCTTGCAAGACTTAGACACTTTTCTTTGGATTTTCACATTATTGCTAGACTAAGACACATTTGTTTGTTTGTTTTTTAATGATTGCTGATGCTCATTTGTTTTTTTTCTTTCACAGCACTAACCCGATATTGTCCAACAATCTTTAGTTCCTGCTGCCACGACCACTAACCCGACTCCGATAGTGCCGGCTCGTGCCTTTACTCCCCTTATGACCCAAGAACAACAATCCAACTTAGATAAGTTGTGTACTATTGTTTTGAAGATTGAAATTTGCTTCTTTTGTAAGACTTATAAGTTTTTTGGTAATGTATGATTGAATATTTTGTAAAACTTTTAGTAATGCATGTTATTGGATTCTGGATTTTTTTTTTTTTTTCTTTTGTCAGCGGATTTGGATTTTCAAATTCAGATTTTCAGGTTTTATATTCTTAGAATTTCATTTTTTTAATTCAAATATACGATTAGCCACGAAAATTCCCTACTGCAAACCATATTAGGTACACAAACCACCAAATGAAATCCATGTGATTTATAACTACTTTTTGCTACTGATTTGCTACTGTTCTACGATCCACCGAATTCAGTAGCAAATCAGTCGCTAAAATTACTACTGATTAGCTACTGCATGTTTCCGACTACAATTCAGTCACTAATCAGTCGTAAAACGGCTACTAATTAACGACTAAAATTTTCAGTCACTAAATACCTATTGATTTGCTACTGTTTGAAAATAGTCGCAAATCAGTCGGAAATCAGTAGCGAAACAGTCGGTAAATTTACCGACTGCCTAATCAGTAGCAACAATCAGTAGCAAAAACCCTGTTTTGGTGTAGTGTCCATCCGGCTACCTCACCGTCGTCTCCTCCATCTCATAGGTATTAACGCTTCCTTTTTTTCCTTAGATTGAATAGTTCAATGTAGCTCTGATTTGTATAGTTCAATGTAGCTCCGATTTGTATGGATGTACAATGGATATGGTGTTGTTTAGAATAGATTTGTAATTCAGGCTCCATCTTCGACCCAAATTAGACGTATTTTTTATCTCATAGTTTCAATCTAGCGTTGTTTAGAATAGTTTGTTTCTATTAGATGCCTATTTTAGTTCATAGTTATAATATGTATTTATTTAGAATAATTGCTTACATATTTGTTGCTTACATATAGTTGACTATTCTATTTTATCTATAGTTGTATTTGCATAATGGAGTACCCTAGTCTCAGAGGTTCAATATGGTGTAGTTTAGAATAGTTGACTAATTTCCAACACTAGCTGTCTCTCTACGATGTTTTACATTCTGTATTATGCATATAGTTAACTACGGTAGTTGGCTATT
Organism: Eutrema japonicum; assembly: GCA_030161315.1. NCBI lineage: Eukaryota > Viridiplantae > Streptophyta > Magnoliopsida > Brassicales > Brassicaceae > Eutrema > Eutrema japonicum. The sequence goes on from BSQW01000011.1 coordinate 53,350,325, forward strand.
TTATTTTCATAGGTAGAGTCTCAGATTATTCTGAGTAGTTATTTATTTATGTAATTTTTATATTTTGTATATAATTGACTACTTTATTATCATAGTTCCCAGCTAATCAAATATAAATACCATAGTCAAATATATTCGTTGTGTAGTCACATTATACTAATTGACTATATACCCGACTATCTAAATCTGTAGCAACATGGACACTGATCCACGGTATATGCCACACCCCATCCAACTAATGTGTTTCACCAAATCCGAGATGTACTCGTTGATGTGCTAGTAAAGGTGGGAAGAGAATCTTCAAAGGACGCTTGTCGCTTAAGATGTTCGTGTAAGCTGCTAAATGAAACATTGAAGGAACCATCTGTCATGAGGGAGCTCAACCTATCTAAATTTGTTGAAGACACCAACTTAATGTATCGCTACCCTACCTTATTTGATATGGCAATCAAATCAGGTAATCCTAAGACATTGTACTTGTGTGGAATGAGCAGAATGGTACTTGCCGTTGACCTTGAGGATACTTTTATGTATTTCAACATGGCTTCTAAAGTAGGTATAGATCATGCGACCTATATGTTTGCAATATTGGCCATCGCATATGGCCAATATCCAAGGGCACTCGAACTCTTAGACAGTGTTGGTTGGAGATCCCGCATGAGTTACATGATCGACATTTGGGAGGAGGTCGTGGATACAATCACAAATATGTGGATTGATAGCCGACTTAATTTGCCCAACGTCCTACATGAATTCCCTAAATGCGGTATGAAGCACACGATGATGTGTTGTGAGGAGTGCTACCTTTAAACTCAATATCAATTGTTGAGGGATTGAATTTGAATTCAATCCAATTGAATGTTTTATTTCGTAGTAAACTCTTCTCGTACTCCCCAGATTATAATAGACTATCATAACTGTTTTATTTGTTATTAGTAGTACACTATTTCGTAATTGTAAGAACTTTTTATTTGTAGTTTGTCTACGTTTTTATATGTAGATGGCTAATTTTTATTTGTAGTTCGTCTACAGACAAAGATGATTACAATTACTTTTGATCAAGGAAAATTGCTATAATAGTGGGCTACTATGTTTTCAATTATATATTCTCCCAAAATAATAATATTCACAATAGCACATTTTTTTATCATTAACATTGCAGTTTTTATTCTGACAACTGCCTAATAGAACTGCTACAAACTTTTTAAAAATAAAAATAAAAAACTATTTTTCCGAAGTTGAGAAGACTAATGTTTCTCTTTCTCTTCTCTTTCCTCTTCCTCTGACCCTTCTATTCCTCTTCTTTTTCCATTGTTGTTGAATTTCAACATCTCCAACCCTAATCGTAGCACCCGCCGTACTTACTCTGATTCGGACTTCAGATTCCCGACCGCCGCTTCACCCAATTTATGTCTTGCCATCGGATATCGGTTACTGAGGATAAACCCATGACTTCCGTCGTTGTTCTTCTAGGGTAAGTTCATAAACCCTAGTTCCACAATTTAAACGAAGTACTACCGCCGTCTTTAAAGAGGATTTGTGTACCTAAACCCTAGTTATAGATTTAAAATGTGTATCGATTTCTCCTGTTGTAATCTCACGCATTCAAACTTTGAAAGTAGTCACTGTTATAGAGGATTTTCGCACTTTGAAAGTAGTCAACTACTTCTTAAACCTATTTTGTTAGACGTGTATAGTCGCATTGTGAAACTTATTTTGTATAGTCAACTACTTCTTAAACCCTAGTTCATATCTTCTTAGTCGCACTACCTTTTTTATGACTACATAGTGAGTACATACCTATTACTAAGTTCATAGTCATCGATCTACCATTTGATAGTTATCTACATAGTGAGTACATACCTATTACTAAGCTCATCCGCTATCTTTTTCGTACTTCCTAAATTCATTGTGTTTATGTTACCAGTGATTACACAATGAGTCTGTTACCTGAGAGGCTCTTCAAATTAGGCAATAAGCCTGTAAACAAGAAGGTCAACACCTACTTCCAGCTTAATTATTTTGACGCCATTACCTTTGCACTAGAAGTAGACCACGTAGAGAAGCTAAAGGAGTCCTAATTCAGCAAACTGATTGAAGCTGTTAACAAAAACGCATCTTCCGTCAGATTCCTCCACTTCATTTTGTCTAGGAAACTCGTAACGAAAAAGAAAGAAAGAGATATGGTGTCTCTTTGTGGGTCAACCAATTCGCTTCTCAATCAGAGAGTTTGCCATTGCTACTGGTCTCGATTGCTCTAAATTACCGGGTTCTTCGACAGGTGATGAAGATCAAATCAAAAAGTACACGCAACAATTGTTTGGTAAAGAGAAGAACGCAACTCCGCAATGGATATTGAACACCCTTTTAGGCAAGCCGTACAAAGACAAAGACACAAGATTCAGGCTTGCTTGCCTTTTGCTTGTCGATGGAGTTCTCTGTCCTACTTCGAAGAATACTAAAATCAATGGGGAAAGTCTATCAAACCCAATTTGGTGGATGAGGAAGACGAAGAAGATGAAGTTCTAATACTACGACATGGTGCTCATAAGCCAATCAACATCTCTATGCCTTAAGTGAAGTTTCTTGACAAAGAGCACAAGATACCCACTTACAAATTTTAATGCAAGTAGACAACCATTTCCATCCATATAAATAGTCAACTACAATTACTTTTATCATTTACTCATAAATTTACAAATAAATCATTTCCTTAGTAGTCATCTCTTTTACATGGTTTTAATAGACAACTATTTTCACTTCATATAAATAATCAACTACAATTATTATTATCGGTGACACAAGTCTACAAATAAAGCATTTCATTAATACTCGACTATAGCCACATCTTATAATAGTCATCTATTTTATATGATTTTAATAGACAACTATGTCCGTCCTCCACTTTGTAACACGCTGTTGTGAAACCAATACTTGTAGACAAGGACAATGATTTTGACGATACAGAGATAAGTTTATCGGATGAAGAAGAAGACCCCCTGGTTGACAACTTAATGGATGCAATAAAACGTCCCGATATCTTCACAATGAAATCATGGACTGGCGGGGTAAGAGCATGTGACCATATCAAACCACCAAAGGCACAAACAACGACACAAACATCAACTGTCCCAAATGTACAAAATTCTGATGTTAATGTTGAGCTATTAGTAAATTCTGCTGCGTTAGCATTTTTTATAAGGTGGTTGCTGCCAATGTCATTGTCATAAAAGAAGTCAATACTTTGAAAGCTGATTTTGCCCTTCTACGGACCGATGTTGCATCAGCGCTAGCAAAGTTTTCTCTTGAGGTTAGCACACTTAATATAAATGAAGTCACGTCGCTTGGAGATGATGGGGAGCATTCTCAACAACAGCCTAAGGATCAAACTAAAACCAAGGAATTTCAGAAATTCAAAGCTGACGAAACTGACTATGGTGAAAACAATTCAGAGGATGATATTAAAGATGGAGAAGAAGCTAACGATGACGAGGATTCAAATGGGAACGACAATGCAAATGATGATGATGCAATCGAGAATGAGGTTGTTGATGTTGATGATGATGATGATGATGATGATGAAGATGAAGATGGAAAGGCTGAGGAGGATAGTGAGTATGTGGAGGTTGGAATGGATTTGGAAGATGGTAAGGATCATCAGCATGGCAAGGATGTGCAGGATGTACTTGACGAAGCTACAATCGCTAATAACATGATATCTTATGTGCTTTTTGATCTTCTACCTACCTCTCACGAGGTAGTTTCTTAAAACAGACAACTCCTTTATGTTAATAGTCAACATCTTTTCCCTAACATGCTTTATCAATTTATGAACACAAACCATCATAACCACCAAACAGTCTGACGACCCAGTGGATAATTATGAAAAAACGGTAAGACGACTACTTTTAATATAACTATCATAAATAGATAGTCAGCTACTTTAAATTATCAAGTTCACTAGTAGAGGAAGAGATACGCTGACTACTTTTGTATAACTACCATAAATAGATAGTCAACTACTTTAAATTATCAACTTCGCTTTTTAACTTAATTGCAAAGTTCTGTTACTTTTACCCTTAATTTCGATTCATTCATGATAATAACCAGGACATGGAGGAGAATACATACCTACTAGAGAACAAAATCCCTTCCTCAGAGAATCCTGCGCTAGATGCTAATCAAGTTTGTACTTAAACTTTGTCACTTTCTGGTAGTATTTTATGTATTTAAATAGTCATATTGTATATCTTATGTGCTTTATGATCTTCTACCTACCTCTCACGAGGTAGTTTCTTAATACAGACAACTACTTTATGTTAATAATCAACATCTTTTCCCTAACATGCTTTATCAATTTATGAACAAATACCATCATAACCACCAAACAATCTGACGACCTAGTGGATAATTATAAGAAAGAGGCAAGCCGACTACTTTTAATATAACTATCATAAATAGATAGTCATGTATTTTAAATTATCAAGTTCATTAGCAGAGGAAGAGATACGCCAACTACTTTTGTATAACTACCATAAATAGATAGTCAACTACTTTAAATTATCAACTTCGCTTTCAAACTTAATTGCAAAGTTTTGTTACTTTTACCCTTAATTTTGATTCATTCATGATAATAACCTAGTCATGGAGGAGAATACAGACCTACCAGAGAACAAAATTCCTTCTTCAGAGAATCATGCGCTAGATGCTAATCAAGTTTTTACTTAAACTTTTTCACTTTCTGGTAGTCTTTTTATATTTAAATTGTCATTATGTATATTCGTAAATAGGTAGTACATCCTCCAATAGATGTCCGCCCTCCCAGTTGGTCTCTTGGTCTAACACAAGAAGATAAAAAATTTGACATCAAACCAGCCACAAGCAGACCAGCCCCAAGAAGAGAAAATGTTGGCACCACTACCTAATTTAACAGATCCCAAGCCACTAATACGTAAAAGTGGCCTCCCAAGGGCTGCTCCACCTAGAATGACAGACTTTGTAGTCCCGACGAAACGGCAAAGAAAGGATGAAAAATGTGAGGAGCTCTCAAATATTTTCACAAGACCAAACCCTCAACAAATAGATGTTCTCGAAGCGAGGCTTGAAGAAAGCTGGTGAGTAAGACATTATTTGTTAACGCTACCCTTCGTTATACTTAATAACATTTTTGAGCTATTCTTGTTAGTAAATTTCCAACCTAGAACGGGCTTCAGCTAACAACGAACATCTTTAAAGAAATCTTGTCCCTTACACATACAATTTCTCCACTGGTAAAATTTTAAACCGTCCACTCATACATAGTCATCTACTTTTTAATAATCAAGTATATGTCTACATTTTCCCCAAATAACCGTATACCTTCGGCCTTTTTTGCTAGGCCATTGACACTATAATTAACTGTTTCCGTAATCAACTATGGAGAAACAAAAAAGATCCAAAAAATTATGACTTCGTCGAGTTCGGTTTCGTCAATGAAATCGTCAAGCTTCATTCAGTGTATCTAAAACCTCAAAAGAAGAAACCCATAGGGATTCCCCCGGGATCTCTTTCTTATGTCAAATCCAGGCGTGCATGGTACACGGAGATTTCTTGTGTCTACTGCCCCTACGTACCTAATTGATAGAAAGCATTGGGTTGGTTTGTGTATCAATTTGGAGTCTCACGAGATAATTGTCATGAACTGCAACCGGTCGCTTAAGGAGCTGAAGCTTAAGACCACCATAGCACCACTTGCTCAATGTCTACCACACTTAATCATGACAGTGGCATACAATTCAGAGATGAAAGCTGACACACTTCAGGCGTTCTCCATCTTAATTGCGAACCCTGTTTCTCAATTACAAACCTCAGGTAAATTTTTATATCACTTTAATAGTCATCTATTTAATAGTCACCTATTTAGTAGTCACCTACGAAATCTCTAATATATGTCCCATGATTAAATTTGAGTAGTTGTTTAGAATTTCAAATTGTTTCTTACGTACTACTACTATTCTTGCAGGTCACAACGGCGTTATGACACTCATGATACTTTTGCTACACGCCGGAAATATGCCATTGGACCTTGTTAATACTGAAAATGATATTCGTGATGCATCGCTAAAGTTCGCAGTCAATCGATCTTCTATCTGAGGTGGAACCACCTAAGTCCTCAGACACCGTCTTGGCGAATGAATCAAAATCTACTTGAACGTGTGCTAAATTTTTCATTCGATCTTCTATCTGAGGTCGAACCACGTATGTATGTTAGATGTTGACTCTATCTATGTATTCACATATTGTTAGGAACTAAGATATTTGTCTATTTTTATGTTTATGTTATATGTATTTTTTTTGAAAGTTTTTGTCTATTTCACTCTATTTTCGTCTATTTTTTTCTATTTTATGTTTATGCATCGCTAAAGTTTTTGTCCATTTTTGTCCTAGTAACCACATGTTTGGGAAAGTTTTTGCCATTGGTATCAACAAATAAAGTAGGTACCTATTTCAGCGTTAGCTTATTCTCGTCATTCTTATGTAAAATATAGTCTAAAATCAGTAGGTAGCTATTCTTCACTACATAGACAACATTATGTGTGCAAGATATAACCAAAGTATCTGAATGCCATATCAGAAATTAAGAGAGTTTTTGTAAATTTCACTAACCAGTTCAAAATCCAAAAGCAAAAACCCGAAATAATAGCCAGAATAAACGATGCATTGTAGCCAAAAAAAGGCTTCAAAACACCAAGAGCTATTTTGAAGTGCATCATCTTCTACTCGCCCATATGGCAATAACCCAAAAATCCTCTGCCATACGCGTTCATCTTTCACGCACATGGAGCTTGCAAGAGGCTTTGTTGTGGCCCCGACCAAGGCACCTAGTGCAAAGCCGGACCGCCCTCCTCGAACGTCGCTGAGTTATCAAAATCAAATGTATAAATTACTACGTCTATCAAGAAATAGTCAACTACATTTTTACAGTAAATAATGGACTACTTTTACCTTGAATTCTCCATGTGATGGGATCCTGGGTTTCTTTGGACGTCCTGGTGGACGACACATTATCGGAGGAAGCAGTTCCACCTCATCAGAAGTTACATGAGTTGGTACCGGGTGAAAAAATCATTCATAAAGGGATCTCGTAAAACATGTTGTGTACACCTCTCCCACAAGTTTTTCGATTGGAATGTTGCTATTAGAAGCAGCAGCCAAATCGTGACAACATGGTATAAGCAGCATTTGAAACTCCCTGCAGCTGCAGGTTTTAGATACTAGGTTGACTTCAAACCTCTCTCCCTCTCGACTATAAACTTCAAACTCATCCTGGTTAACGACAACCACCTACATTAACAAGATAGTCAATAACCTCACATATAACTACAACAAGCGATTCAGGTAGTCACCTACTAATATAAAAATCACGTTTCTGACTACATTACGTATACCGTCTATCAACTACAGTATGTAGTGCATATATATTTTGATGAAGACATATAGATATGAATTTTTACCTACATCTCGGTGCTTGCATAGAAGTTGTCGTCCATCAGCTCTCGCAATTTCGGGGTGAGAAGATGTGTCTCAGAGGAGCATGCAACTCTCCTCCTTACAAACCAACCGATAAGACTCATCCGAATGGCCTCAAGCATTGATATTAGTGGGAACACTCTATTCAAAGACTCAGCAACGTTTGTTGTCATGAGGTTGTACCTTTCTCCGATGCAATAGGTCCTTGTCCAATGTGGTAGTCCCAAATCAAGTAAATATTCGGGCTAACAGTTTGCTGGTCCGCAAATATTTGGGTAAACTCATACACTGTGTAAGCCTTTGCCGCACAGACTATTAATGAAGGCAAGCGACTCTCTTTAAATCTTGTTGTCACGTTCCTTTCTAGATGAACAAGACAAGCACTATGTCCTGACGAAGGATACACCTACAATCAAATAAAGAACTTATACATTAGTCTAAATGACTATTTCTACAAGTAGGCAACTTCACTGTTGTATATTATAGTCGCATATTTTCATTTAATTACTTTCAATACGACTATGAGTACATATAGTTGACTATCTTTCCACTTTCTCTTACAAACTTTTACCATTTCTTACCTTACTTAGCCCTGAGTAAATGCTTGAGTGTCGGTCTAAAATAAACATCACCCCTCTGTCATCTCTTATGATTGTTTGCAGACAATTGAAAAACTATTCGTATGATACATCATTCTCGCTGTCAACTACAACATAAGCGATGGGAAGATTTGGAAGTTCCCATCTTGTGCACTTGCACATATAAGACATCCACCATACCGCCCAACAAGATGTGTACCATCAATCAAAACGACATGCCTTAAGTACCTTAGGACGGCAATGGAGGCAGCAAACGAGATAAATAGATACTTGAACCTCTTACAACCATTCTTTTCCACCGCAAACTCTGTTTTGCACACGGTTCCCAGGTTTGAGCTTTGCAGATTTTCAATATACGGCAGCAATGCAAAACTTCCGAAGACTGATCCAAAAGTTTTTTTGACAGCAAATTCCCGGCATCGCCATGCCTTCCAGTAGGAAATATTCACCTGGAACTCTTGAAGCATGATTCGTTGAATCTAAATTTGACCTGGACCTTTTTGTCCTGCCACAAATCTTATTTGTATCAACTCTCCTATAACATGCGTAGTTGCTTGCCTGTTATATTGTCGTCGATCGTCAATGGGGCATGTGTGTCTCATTTTTGCCTTTTTAATCTGGAAATTCCCAGATGCATCCATCTAGGAAACGTATACACGCCAAGGGCATTTTGGACTCACACACAAGAACTCTATGTAGTTTGGTGTGGAACGTGCAGTCCTAAAGTTGAATTTTCTGTTGATTGCGTGTATAACCATTTTGATTTTGTACTCCATTTTGTTTTTTTAATATCCGGCCAACAAAAATCTCATCACCCTCATACTGAACGTCTTTCAAAGTACTGTCGATCCCTGAAACCATAAATAGTCATATACAAATACATTACTTTTGTATACAGCTAGAAAGAAATATAATTTATTTAACTACAAGTAGTCAACTATTACCATCATCCAAAATTGACGGAGCATCCCTTCCAAACATAGCATAGACTTTTTTGGGGTCAGAGAAAACACCATTAATCGTTTCTTGTGTGCAGCTGAACCTAACTGATTGACAGCTACTTTCACCGTTGTGTGGACCTTCACCATTCCCTTCAAAACCGGAGTCATAATTATTGACTCTTGACTTTCCTTTCCGTGAAAATTTGATAACGGCATTGTTTCCCTCAACAGTTTCATCAACTGCAAAATCATGCAACTCTTCATCGTTTCCCTCAACTGATTCATCATCAATACCTTTGTCAAAATCCACCTCTTCACCAACAAGACAAATTGTAGCCAACTCGTCCAGGTTCTCACATCCTTCTACAATAGAAACCCATTAACATATACATATTAAAATATCAAATGTTGTCTATCCGCACTTAGTAGTTATTTATACAACACATGTGAGAAGTCAAATAGTCAACTACTTTCAAAGTTAACCCATTACTATAGAAACAAGATCCATATTCTGAAACAAGATAATGTAGTCGGCTACTTTCTAAGTTAACCCCCCAAACGTATAGATGAATACTTTAAATATAGTCAGTCAAATAAATAGGTGACTATTTCATTCAGATATACCCCAACTAAAGATAAAGACTCATACATAAATACTAAAATAATCAACTATTTAGGAAACATAAAGATTTAACTACAAGTAAGAGTATTTTCTTATCTAACTTACCATCATCTTCTTCAGTGTTTTCATATACCACCATAGATATTTCCTTCACACTCTCAGTCATCTCTTCATCCATAGTAACACCTAGGTTCAGTTGCTCTATCTCAGAGCGCATTTCCACAAACAAGGAAACATCGTCGTTACAGCGAATAGAAACCGGAGGCGCATCTTTTCCATCATCCATGAGCATGTATTGAGGCCATTGATAGGTCAGGGCGACGACTGCATGTTCTTTTAACTCCATCTTTTCCTTCACCAGATTTACAACATCCGCATATTTCATCCTAGAACTTAGGAAAGCACCTCGGATGTTTCATATTTTCTCTGTGAGGAAAGTCCAAACACCAGTTGATTCGTCAAACCATTTCTTATACATTGAAAATTACGAACTCAACATGTTTTAGTGTCAATGTGCCTCCCGAAAGTTATCGCCGTAAATCCACAAGTCGTTGTGTTACTCGACGGAAAAGCATTGAATCCACTAACTCAAAGCTTTTGAATTCGCTCGAGAAAGAGTTCGCCGTTAACGGAAAAGCCGAGTCTAGTTGTCCCGGAGATGGAGCAGCTTTCGATTTCTTGGTTAGAGCGATGTACGTGAAGAATCCACATGATACGAAGCTTGAGCGATGCACCGAAGCTATTCATTATATAGGTTTTCTTCAGAAATAGACGTCTATACACATGAAATTAGCAAATATAAAATAGCAAAATTACATATATTAAACCATCATTTACAACGTGCCAATACATATTTCGCCAACGTCGAAGTACTGGATAGTGTTGCGAAGTAATAAAACAAACAATCGAATTAACAGAAGTAAAATATAGACCCTCCACCATGAAAGCCAAATAGACATTCTATGTGTTCTATATAGACTTGTTATGATATTCTTATCAAATTGCGAAATAGACTCTCTATACACAAATTTCATATATTAAACCATAATTTACAACGTGCCAAAACATTCTTATCCAACTAAGAAATAGACTTTCTATACATAAAATTCACAAAATTAGATTCAATTGGGTGACAGCCCTTCTATACATAGAAAAATAGACTTTCTATACACAAAAATAGACTTTCCATACAAAATCACCAAAATTCACAAAAATCTCAAAATACATTCATGGGTAAAGAGTGATTCCCAGAGGGAGAGAATCAAATCAAAGAGAAAGAGAGAAGCTTCTCTGCAATTCGAGAAACTAATTAGAGAGAGAGAGAGGTCGTTGTGGGCAACAACAAGGTATTGCCAAACTGCTTTCATACATTGCACTAACCCCTGATACCTCCAGATTTCTTGTCTCCAACAGTCGCTCCCGTGTCAAAAGAGAAGCAGGTGGAACCACGAATACAGAAGCAATTCCATCGATCGAACGGCGGCGATCGTCGAGGACTTCAATTTTACCATCGACGGTGAGGGATCGGAATTTGGGAGGAATCTCAGAGACGGAGGTGGGGCTTGTCAGGTTGAAGCGGGTATCAAGGCGGTTAAGGGTTTTTGGTGGCCGGCGATCTGGTTTCTGTTGAGTGGCTCCTCTTCTCGATCTTGGATTACTCGGTGAGAGAGGCTGCGGCGGAGGAGGAAATCGACGGGACATAGCGGTGGATTGGCCGTGAGATATTAGAAGGAAAGAGATTTTGTGAGGATGAAGGTCTGAGAAAGACGCGAGAGAGAGAAGTGGAAAATAAAAAAAAATTGTGAAGGGTAAAATTGTATTAATATATAATATATATAGAATATCTTGTTCAGATTTTTTTTTGGTTAGTTAGTGAATTATAATTTTATTTATGGTTATACACTGCAATTTCCCTTTTGTAATTTGTATTAAATAAAAGTAATGATAAATATAAATAGATATGTATTAAATACATATTTTAAATATGTTTTAATGTTAAAATTTGTGGTTTTATTAAGGTGAACACCTTAGGATATTTAGGGCTGGGAACGGATATTCGGGTTTTTTTTATATCCTTATCCGGATCCGGGGAGTTCGGATATCCGGATCAATAAAAAATAATTAAAAAATATTAAAAAATTAAAAATAATGATAAAATTATAAAATATGATAAAAATTATAAAAAAATAATTAAAAAACAATTTTACAATATTTTGTATAAAAAATAAAATCTGTTAATATAAATGTTTTTAAAACTTATTTATATATATAAATCTCATCATTTTAAAAAAAATATTAATAAATTATATATTTTTAATATGTTTAACGGATTCGGATACGGATCAGATATCCGGACCTCAAAATTTAACTATCCGGATCCTTATCCGACCCCTTCGTATATCCGAATTTTCGGATCGGATATCGGATACCGGATAATATTTCCACCCTTACCTTAGATGGAAAAAAAATTATGCTATTATATATAGGATTTATAAATTTTGACTCTTGTATTTCCAGCTACAAAAATGACCAATGTCCAATGGGTACAAAAATCAATTAATGAATCCAAGAAACTGGAAGATATATAGAACTAAATTCTTGTTTACCTTCTAAATGCTTCGAGAAGAAACATAAAAACTTATATGTAAATAGAAATATTAACATGATATTGACAAAAAAAAAAAATATATATATATATATATATACAAGATATATACGGAAAATCTTCTTTTGATGTCAAAAAAAAAAAAAAAGTATAGGGAACATCTTCTCAATTGGTCCATAATCATGAGAGAAAAAAAATACTAAATATGATTTCACATGTATCCAACATATCTTCATGATAACGTTTCATCATCTTCACTGTTCTGCGTAGGCAACAAAAGTGACTGCTCAGAATCACTTACTGTTTTGGTTGCATCTTCTCTTGCTTTGCCCCAAATCACAGTATAAAAGCCAAAGCTCAATATCACTGATCCAATCACACTGCCCACAACACATATATGCAAAATTATATATACTAATCTCTCAATCTTATTACTCAACAATCGAAAATCTATATAGCTTATTACTGCTACATATTTCAAAGAAATTCATTAGTTCTTGAGTTAAGCATTAAAGATGAAACAAAACATTGCAACAGCCTAAAACTAAGCTTTAATCACTTATGATTTTCAAGAAAGAGACACTATAGTTGAAAGATATGCATATGGTACCTCCCAAGGTGAAGTTCATCGCCGAGGAACATAGCAGCCATGGCGACTGCAATAGCAATAGACAACGGCTTGAACAAGGATACGTAGACTGGACCCTTCAAATGCAGACCCCATGTGTGGATAACTGAGCCCAAAGATGTATCAAAGATTCCCTGAAACAGAGTGTTATTTTCTGAGCTTAAGCTAAGATAAGAGTCAGTACTCGAAGAGAGTCATAAGGCTTGGTTTCTCACCGAGTATATGACTGCAGCGAGGGAGATTCCCGGTTTAAGCTTCCAAGAACTCAAGTCTTTTTCTGCAAGTAGACATACTAGCGCTGAGATTAGCATTGCACAGAAGTTGTAGAAGAAGACTACGCTTATTTCTTCAGGGTATATCTCCATAATCTGAGTCTGAAATCATGTAAAGTTGCCGAATCTAGCTTTAAGTTTATGCGTCAACTAACAGACCCAAAAATCTCTTTCATGAATCTGTTCAAGTTTATGTACACTACCTGAAGAATATACCAGACTGAAAGAAGCAAATATTGTAAAGCGAGAAAAAGGCCTCCAACGATCCAACTTGACTCGAATGAAGTAAGAGATGCAGGAAGAAGAAGTTTTGGGCCTTTATAAAGAACAATAACCAGTGCACCTGATATAGATACTATAGTGCCAATGATTTTAGCCTGAGTTGCAGAGCTTCTTAGTATTACTTGTTCCATCCTTTACGAGTCACACGAGGAAGCAAAACCACTTAGATGATATAGTAACAAACAAACAAACCTCATAGTAACATTACTTGAAAAAACAGAAAGAAAAGAGAAGAAAGTGGAACCTAAAGAAGACTGCAAGCACGAAGGTGAAAGCTGGTGTGAGGTTGCTGATAGCAGAGGAAAGAGTTGGGGAACTATACTCTATACCTTTACAACCAGCTATCTTCGACGTGAGCCTGTTATCCCCAAAGTTACCAAACAAGAAAAGAATAATCATAAATCTCGAAACAAGAATATATAATTACCCGAGAATCGTAAGCAAGAAAATCTTGAAGAAGAGAGGAGACTTGGCTGAAGGTAAGCTTCTCGACCTGCACATGTAAAATAAGTTTTGATATTCAAGAAAAAGTATATACCGAACAAAGAGTAGTTGAGGAGATGAAATACCTTTTAAAGATGAGGGAAAGTGTAAACAGGACAAGTGTAGCAACAGCATAAGAGTAGAAGACAAAGACATAGAAACTCAATCCTTTTAAGGTAGCAGCTTTGAACAGTGTGGATGAACCAACCGTGGTACACTCTACTGCGATCATTGCAGAAAACGGTACAACATCCCGGCTAAAGTACCTCCAAGCCACTGTTTCTCTCATGATAGATTCTTGAGAAAGTCTCTGAAGTTAAAGTGAGTTTAAGGATTCATGATCTTGGGTGATTTACTCCAGCACGCATGCTAGATTATTTAATATTTCAAATACTTCACACCACAAGGATCATATCCGAATATTCTAGGGACCCACGACAAGGAACTTTGCCCATTATAGCAAACAACTGAAGAAATTTAACCCCAATGATCAAGACTTATACCAAAATTGCATCACCATCAACGATCACAACGATCCTTCATCTTCAATGATCAAGAAATTTAACCCCAATGATCAAGAACAACTGTTTCTTGCAGGGTCAAAGGACAGAGTAGTTGAGGAGATCAATTACCTTCAGATGGAGTAAAGTGGAAGAAGACAATTACATTAATCCTTTTAAGGCAGCACCACCCTTGAAGAGTGTGTTAGATCCGACCGTCTCGCAAAAGTCAATGTCTCTTCTCTTGACTTTAGATCTGATGTCTAGACTCTGACAAATTCTCTCAAGACAAAATGAGTGAAGGTAATATCAGTCGTTTTTCCAATTTCATTCTTATCTAAATAATACAAATATTATATGTGCAAAAGATAGATATATATATATATATATAGGTAAACATTATTGGTTCCATATTTATTAATGAATAATATTAAAAGGTTCCACTTGCATCTTCTATGGTATGTGTTAGCAACAAAGGTGAGTGCTCAGAGCCAGCCACGTTTCTTGTGGAATCCTCTCTTGCTTTGCCCCAAATCACAGTGTAGAATCCTAAGCTCAAAATCACTCATCCGATGACACTAAAAATAGGCGGGCATGTTCATGAGTTGTCTGCGTCCAAAATATTATGGACCGATCATGGACAAGTCTATATATGAAGCAGTTTAAATGGGTTAGGTCAAACTTCACCACGGATAAAACAGGTTAGATAATGTGGACATTGGTTAACCCAAAATACTTGAAAATCTAGGTCAAATTCGATTTGGGAGAAAATCAAAATTCATTCTCATTTTCTTAAAATCAATTTGCTCCGGTTCGAAAAACGTTTTCCACTGAAATCTACGGAGTCCAGAAGATAAAATCGTGAAATCGCGTTTTTCGTCAAAATCGTGCTTTTCCGCATAAACCGTAAAATCACGTTTTCTCGCAAAAACCACGAAATCGTGTTTCTCGTCAAAACCGTGAAATCATGTTTTCCCGCCAAAACCGTGAAATCGTGTTTTCCTGCCAAAACCGTAAAATCGTGATTAGAGATAGAGTTGTCAAACGGAATAATTTATCTATTTAACCCGTTTTGCATTGGACTAAAATATTATTCGGGTCAACCCGCAAAACCTATAATCTTGAAAACATAACTCTAATATGCACGGTTTAATGACTCTAATTTTGTGGTTATTTCACGAACTCTTTAAAAAATCATTTTTTCTTGTGTCTAACTTTTTTATAAAACTAATTAAATATTTTTCAACTATTTTTTATATATATATTCAAATAAAATATAATAAATTATAGTGAAAAATATAGCAAGATTTTGAATTTTTTTTTGAATATATATGGATTGATTATTATTTTAAAATATATAATATTAAAAATAATTAAAAAAACTAAATAGTAAATAAACTCTTTAATGATAAATAAATACTTTTCATATTCTCATCATCATCAATAATTTTAAAAGATAATTATATCATTTCCTATTTCAATTATTTTTTCTTATTTATAATTGCATAATTTGTAAAAACTTAAAAAAAACAAAATTTATTTTCAAAACTGTCTTAAATAATATTATAGGTGAAAACTTCCTTAGTCCATTGGTTGAGTAAATATTAATGCTTATACCAGGAGGTCCGGATTTCGATTCTCAAGGGATGCAATTTCTGCAAATTAATGGAGAAAAACTTATAAGAAAATCTTTAGCATGGTGCAAATAGAACCGTTCATCGTGATTATGAATTTTTATGGAGCGGATAGCGTTATCCGTTGTCGAATTGTCTTTGTAGTAGTTTTTTTAATTTGTATTAGTGTTAAATATATATAATAGAGATAATATTAAAAGGTTCCACATGCATCTTCTATGGTGTGTGTAAGCAATAAAGGTGACTGCTCAGAGCCAGCCACGTTTCTTGTTGAATCCTCTCTTGCTCTGCCCCAAATTACGGTGTAGAATCCTAAGCTCAAAATCACTGATCCGTTGACACTGCCCACGATATATACAAAAGCATATAAAAAAAACTATATAACTCTCTTAGATGTGATTCCACGGATCTCCTAACTAGGGCTGGGTGTTCGGATTCGGATCGGGTATTTCGGGTCTTCGGGTTTAGGCTTAGAAGACCCGTTCGGATATATTAAACAATCGGGTCGGATTCGGTACTAATCGGGTTCGGTTATAACCGAAGTAACTAT
This sequence comes from Eutrema japonicum, assembly GCA_030161315.1. Taxonomy (NCBI): domain Eukaryota; kingdom Viridiplantae; phylum Streptophyta; class Magnoliopsida; order Brassicales; family Brassicaceae; genus Eutrema; species Eutrema japonicum. The sequence goes on from BSQW01000011.1 coordinate 53,366,950, forward strand.
TGTTTCGGGTAAGTTCGAACTATTTTTAGCCATACTATGATCAAAACCCGAAATACCCGTAAACAAGTCTCCATAATTCAACAAAACAAGTCCATAAATTAGTCGGGTTCGGGTACGGTTAAAACGCTCAGCCCTATGTATAACAAAAGGGGTTAATTGGCTACTTCGGGTAATTCGGGTTTGTAGTTCGGGTTTCGGTTCGGTTCGGGTATTACCCGAAACCCGAAGTACTTAGACCCTAAAACCCGTTCGGGTATTTTTCTAGTTCGGATCGGGTTCAGGTTCGGGTTTTTCGGGTCGGGTTCGGGTACGGTTAAAACACCCAGCCGTACTCCTAACTATTTCAATTACCTAGAGCTGTATGTTTCTTATTCTAAATATAGATAAAATCTGTAGGTGTGCTATAAAGGAAGAAGGTGAAAGACATGTTACCTTCCAAGGTGAAGTGCATCGCCGAGGAAACTAGCCCCCATTGCAACCGCAATGACAATAGACAACGGCTTGAACAAGGATATATAGACTGGACCCTTGAGATGCAGACCCCATGTGTGTATAACTGAGCCCCATGATGATACTAAGCCTCCCTGAAACAGAGTGTTAATTTCTGATCTTAAGGGTCTTAGTCACTACATATAAGCAGCTTTGATTCTCACTGTGTACATCACTGAAGCGAGGGAGACACTCGGTTTAAGCATAAAGGACGTCAAGTCTTTTTCTGCAAGTAGACATACTGGTGCTGAGATTAGTGTTGCACATAAGCTGTACAAGAACACTACGGTTGTTTCTTCAGGGTATACCTCCATGACCTGCGTCTGAAATCATATAGACAGGCCCGTCTTAAGGGGTAGGCAAGGTAGGCATTTGTCCAGAACTCCTTTCAAAATCTTACAAAAATGTTTAAGAAAAAAAAAGTTTTAAAAGGGTCCCAATTTGTTTTTTTGCCTAAGGTCCTATAAAAGATTGAGACGGGCCTGCATATAGAGCTGCCGAATTCAGCAAGACTTTTATGTATCACCAACAAATGACAAATCCATACTCTTTTTTTTCATACCTGGAGAATATACCAGACTGAAATAAGAATGTACTGTGAAGCTACCAAAAGCCCTCCGATGATCCAACTTGAATCGAACGAAGTCAGATGCGAAATGGTAGATGATGAAGGTGTAAGAGATGCAGCAGCGACAACTTTTGGGCCTTTATACAGAACAATAACCAGAGCACCAGATATAGATACTATCGTGCCAACTATTTTAGCCTGAGTCGCAGAGCTCCCTAACACTACTTGTTCCATCCTTTACAAGTCACCCAATGAAGCATAATCAGTTAGAGTTAAATGATTGCTCTCAGACAGAAATTGCATGATTGTGCTTGTACTATCTGGCCGTGACCTTTTCTGTGTGTTAAGGTTTTGATTGGTACCAAACTACTTACTCACTTAATCGAAACAGAATCGAAAGAGAACGAGGTGGAACCTGAAGATAACTGCGAGCGTGAATGTGAAAGCTGGCGTGAGGGTGCCAATAGCAGTGGCAAGAGTAGGAGAACTATATTCTACTCCTTTACATCCAGCTATCATCGACATGAACCTGTTCCCTCCAAGTTAAAAACCGGAAAAGAAAAACCGGAAATGCCCGTAACTTCTAGGAGTATATAATGATTACCCGAGAAGGGCAAGCAAGAAAATCTTGAAGAAGACATGAGATTTGGGTGAAGGTAATCTTCTTGACCTGCACATGTAAAATATGCACTCATATTCTTGAAAAAGTTTATAAAGAGTAGTTATCACTTATCAAGTACCTTCCGAAGATGAGGGAAAGGGGAAGAAGGACAAGCGTAGAGACAAGATAAACGTAGAAGACAAAGACGTAGAAGCTCAATCCTCTCAAGGTCGCAGCCTTGAACAGTGTGGTCGACCCAACCGTGACACACTCCACTGCGATCATTGCAGCAAATGGCACAACATCTCTGTTTAAGTACCTCCACGCCACTGTTTCTCTCATGATATCCAGATTTGATTCTCAGAAATTCTTTGAAGTTAACAGTGAGTTTAAAAGCAATATCTTAGTGACGAGTGACGACAATATGGAAATTAATATCCCAACGTGACTAAATACTTCACACCACAAAGATCATATTCATATCCCAATCTTTCTAGGGACCCACCACAAGGAACTTTTGCCCATTATAGCTACAACATTCTTCTCCAATGAGTAAAGACTTGAATTTTTTGCTTTACAAATTTGATCTAACAAACCCTAATTCATCTCTGACCTTCGACATAAGATAAGCAACTCAATCAACGGTTAGGATTTTGATACACTCTTTGACACTAGGGTGGGAACCAAACCAAAGCCTGGAACCGAAAAAAAAAACTAAACCGATCCGAACCAAAATGTCTTGAACAAAATCTACTAAACAGCTGTTTATAATATGATGATTTTAATTGTTTTGAAAACTAAAAAGGGAAGATTTCATAATAAAACACCAACTAAATTTTTAATTACCATTCTAAATTTCTAATACAACATTTTTTTGTATATCCAAAATAATACATCAACTCTAACTATCTATCCATTTTACAACATAAACGGTCATCCGAACTAGTCTTGGGCATAATAATAACTGAACCAAACCGAAATTAATGATTCGGTTAGGTTATGGTTACTTCACAATAACCGAATAGTTTTTATTTTGATATTCATTGGTTATGATAACCGAGTGGTTATTAACGGATAACCAATGAATATCCATAGATATCAAATACTAAAGTTCAACAACATAAAGATATATTTACCTCCACCAAATATTGAACCGCAAACCACCAAGTCTTTTACTTAGTGTGCAACCAACTATACCAATCATTAAACTTGACATTTCATTACATTTTATTTAACATAAATGAATAAGAAAGTTTCGGTTAACCAAAATAACCGAAATAACCGAAAATAACCAAAACCATTTGGTTAACCAAAAATAACCGAAACCAAGCGGTTATTAATTTTGTTAACCATACCGAACCGAAACCAAACCGAAAACTGTTACTTACCGAATGGATGATAAAAGACATAACCGAACGTAACCAAAAACCGAAATAACCGAACCGAATAACCATATGCCCGAACTACTCCGAACAAAGCTTTTCTCAGGATTCTTTGCTACAAAGCTCTTTTCAGAATCTCTCATCACAACACTTTTTGTTTGTTTGTTGCAAATAGTATCTATTGTATGACTATTTTTTTTGTTTTAATCTCGTCTTATGTTATAAAATGGATAGACGGTTAAGAATTTGTAAATTAATATAGAAAATTATAATATTAATTTAGATTATTTTGGATTTTCTTAAATATAGGTTAGTTGATTTACCAAAAATCAGAAAATCAATTATTATATTTAAAAAATGATAAATCGGATATTAATTTAAATTTAATTTAAATATTCAAATTTAATAAACTCAACTAATTTATTAATCAGATGTTGATGGATTTGAGTTTATTAATCCGATTTGAATGAGTTATATAATAATAAAATATAGAACTAAAAATATATATAACAAAATGGGTCGGAAAATTTATGTTTTTCTGATATTTGTTTTCAATTATTATTCTTATTATAATAAATAAATAAATAAAATAATATTATTTGGGTGAATTAGGTTTTTGGACGGATATACAAGTCGGGTTTTAGGAAATCGGGTGTTTTGTTCGGTTTAGTTTTGTGGTTTGGTATATGGTTTCGATCAAAAATCATTAAAACCGACATCTGTGGGTATATACGTTTAGAACTTTTTTCGGGGGATATAAGTCTTTAAATTTGTTTTCGTGGGGATTTGAAACATGGTCATAGTTTGGGAGACATATGGAAAGATGTGATACTTCTCGTGGGGAAATATATCGTTTTCCCATACTATTTTATTTTAAATAAAAAAGATAATTCACATATAGATAGTATTGGTCATATTTTAAATATAAAATATTTATGATTAATTGTAGGGATAAATGATATGATATTTATATTGATTATATAAAATATTTATGATTAAGCTTTATTCGCAAAATAATAACAAAACAATAGATAAGAGTCTGAATGGATATTTTAGGTATTAAAAATATATTTAAAATATAATATATAACTGAAAATATATATAACAAAATGGGTCGGAAAATTTGGATAGCTAAAATCACTAATTTGAATCATACATGTCATACCAAAAATATATTTTCCATACAAAATATAAAACGTAAAAACAAAAACAAATAATAATTTATCTCATGCCCTCATTGTGGATTAAAATTGTAGAAAACTATATAATATATTCTATACTAAAAATAAAACTGTTAACACATCTCAAACTTTTACATCCATAAAATACATTTTGTCCAAAAAATGGAACTATACATCAAAAAACAAAAATTAAAACTTATACCCGTTCTAGGGCGGATTAGAAAAAGATTATGTCAACATAATAAACTCTCATTACTTTTCATATTGAACTACCGTTCTAGGACGGATTAGAAAAAATAAATTATATTTAAAAACCAAAATAATTATGTGTCTCATATGACAAAATTAAATATACAAAAAATTATATCTAAACACAAAAAAAACACAAATTATATTACAAAATTTGAGAAACAAAAAAAAATTCTCGTGCGGACACACGGGATTAGAATCTAGTTACTATGAATTTTTCCCAACTAAAAAACATAAATATCAAATTCGAACCAACACAAAAGTGTAATCAAACCGGAGCAATTGGTACGGTCACGTTTCAATGATGACATTGATGAGGTTTCATCTTCTATGGTTTGTGACAGTGTGTAACCAACAAATGTGTGTAACCAACAAATGTGACTGCTCAGAACCAGCCACATTGTTGCTTGAATCCTCTCTTGCTTTGCCCCAAATCACAGTGTAGAATCCTAAGCTCAAAATCACTCATCCCATGACACTAGTAGAGCTGTCAAAATGGGCGGGCCTGTCCATGAGTTGTTTGCGTCCAGAATATTATGGACCGGTCATGAATAAGTCCATATACGAAGCGGGTTTAAATGGGTTAGGTCCACTTTCGCCACGGATAAAACAGGTTGGATAATGTGGACATTGATCGACCAAAAATACTTGAAAAGCTAGGTTAATCTCGATTTGTGAGAAAATCAAAATTTATTCTTATTTTCTTAAAATCTATTTGCTCCGGTTCGAGAAACTTTTTCCACTGAAATCTACGGAGTCCAGAAGATAAAATCGGGAAATCGCATTTTTCGTCAAAATCGTGCTTTCCCGCCAAAACCGTAAAATTGCGTTTTCTCGCAAAAACCACGAAATCGTGTTTCCCGTGAAATCATGTTTTCCCGCCAAAACCGTGAAATCGTGTTTTAATTTCCTGCCAAAACTGTAAAATCGTGATTATAGATAGAGTTGTTAAACGGAATAATTTATCTATTTAACCCGTTTTGCAAAGGACTAAAATATTATTCGGGTTAACCCACAAAACCTATAATCTTAAAAATATAACTCTAATATGCACCGTTTAATGACTCTAGTTTTGTGGTTATTTCACGAACTCTTTAAAAAAATCATTTTTTCTTGTGTCTAACTTTTTTATAAAATTAGTAAAATATTTTTGAACTATTTTTTATATATATTTAAATAAAATATAATAAATTATAGTGAAAAATATAGAAAGATTTTGAATTTTTGTTTTTGAATATATATGGATTGATTATTATTTTAAAATATATAATATTAAAAATAATTAAGAAACTAAATAGTAAATAACCTCTTTAATGATAAAGAAATACTTTTCATATTCTCATCATCATCAATAATTTTAAAAGATAATTCTATCATTTCCTATTTCAAATATTTTTTCTTATTTATAATGGCGTAATTTGTAAAAACTTAAAAAACAAAATTTATTTTCAAAAATGTCTTCTTAAATAATATTATAGGTAGAAACCCCCTTAGTACAGTGGTTGACTAAATATTAATGCTTACACCAGGAGGTCCGGATTTTGATTATCAGGGGATGCAATTTCTGCAAATTAATTGAGGCAAATTTATAAGAAAATCTTTATATAGTATGGTGCAAATGGAATCGTTTATCGTGATTGTGAATTCTTGTGGAGCGGATAGCGTTATCCGTTGTCGAATTGTCTTTGTAGTAATTCTTATAATTTGTATTAGTGTTAAATATATATATATATACTATGAAAGCAGGAGTTTGAAGCTCGTAAGGCTAGCCTCAAATGCTTATTATTGCGTTGAAGTTAAAAAATAATAGTCCAATCAGAAACTTTAGAAACATACATGCCAGCAAACGAACTTATAATCTGCAACGTCGAATTAATTGTATCTAACGTGCAATCTTCACTTGATTGCTATACATGCTTCCAATTAACTCTTCCTCCCTCCTCTTCCAATGAACTTATAAATTATCTAATCATGCTTCCAATTAACTCTTCCTCCCTCCTCTCTCTCTCTCTTGTGCAATCTTTGCTTGATTGCTATACGACGGCCCTTCGCTCTCCACCAGATAAAGCCATATGATGAAATGAAATCAACATCGCGCCGGCTAATCGTACGACGCTCTCTCTCCCATCTTTCGCTAGGTTACAAAGCCGCCGGTCACAGCTTCATTCCATAGCTCCCCTCAAGAATCGTAATTCAAATTCGTTTTAAAGCGGCTGTATCTAAAAGTCTAGGTGGATCAACAATTCGTTTCCAGGTTTTTTATCCATCATTCCTCTCCAAATGTTTAAAGATATTTAGTGTGGCGTTTTGCCAGGGAGAACTAACCAGTTTGCCATGAATTTATCTTCTTCTCGACTTATTGTCCATCACAATACAACCGTAGAAAAGGTAAACCATCAACTATGACATTTATACTTATAGCTAATAAATTGCAGTAGATGAATCCTAATTGTTGGAACGTGTTTGAACACGTCTCCCACAAATCAATTTGTATCGGGGAGGTTCGAAGATTTTCTGTTAAGATAGAGCCGGTTGCGTTCCGGTCGGCAAATGAGGAGGAAGAGGTGTTTTATAGCTGTGCCCGGAGGGCTGCCTACGTACCCCGGGTTGGGGATCAAGCCATTCATAGTTTATTGTTGACGAAGCGTGTGTGAGGAACTAGGGAGCTCGGGAGAGCTGGGAGCTCGTCAGGAGAGCTCGGGAGAGCTGGGAGCTGGGAAAGCTGCGGAGAGCTGGGAGAGCTGCGGAAAGCTAGGAGAGCTGGCCGTCAGGTCGTCAGATTGGCAGGTCGTCAGGCCGTAAGGTCGGCAGGTCGTCAGGCCGTCAGGTCGGCAGGCTGTCAGCCGTCAGCCCGTCAGGTCGGCAGGTCGGCAGGCCGGTAGGCCGTCAGCCGTCAGGTCGGCAGGTCGTCAGGCCGGCAGGTCGTCAGGCCGGCAGACCGTAAGGTCGGCAGGTCGTCAGGCCGTCAAGTCGGCAGGCTGTCAGCCGTCAGGTCGGAGAGCTCGGCGAGAGAATTATTTAAAGAGAGAAAGTTATTTTTAGAGAGAGAGTGGGAGAGTTGAGAATGAGATACTTTGACAATGAACTCCAATGGGGTATTTATAGCGGGAGTTGACCAGACAACTCTCCGCTTTTTGGGGATGACGTGACGTTGACAAGGCATGTCGTGAACAGTACCGGGCAGGTCGTGAACAGTACTGGACAGGTCGTAAACCGTACTGGACAGGTCGTGAACAGTACTGGATATGTTGTGAACAGTAACGGACATGTCGTGAACAGTAACAAACAGTTTGAATTTTTAAGCTCACCCGCAATTCTAACTAAATTTAGATTTTTCTTTTAAAATATAAAAATTTAATCTACTGGTATAAAATAGAGTTCCAGAGATTCATGATATATATATATATATATATTTTTTGTTTGGTTTTAATATTCATGCCATTATTTGCATCAATTGTTTCAGTGAACGATCCATTAATTTGGGATGAATGCATGAAGAAATACATACCCAGAGAACCACCATGTGAATTTTTTAGCAGATAGGCCTGGAGAATAGATACAGTTTCTAGGACTTGAGCTTAACTTAAGAAGAACAAAGGAAAGAGAAACGTAAGAAGAATTGATCCGACGGGCCATTATATATTTGGAAGCAAGTGTTTGTTTGCGTATCTTATCCTCGATTTTGTGCACTACGCCCTAAAAAAAACCAACGACGGTGTGAAGAAATGCAGTCAAGATGGCAATGTAGACGAAAGCAGCGACAGTTCGAACTGGGATTGAGTAAGCATCTAAACATTTTTAAAATTTGTATCATTAAATTATCTTATGTTCCACAAAAAAACTAAGATCTCTTTGAAAGTTCTTTCGCTTTGCTCAATATTTTTTCATCGTTGGTGGGTGTGATTTCTCTTTGAAAGAGACCGATATTAAAAGATGAAAGCGGGAGAAAAACGAGGTAGAGACCAGAGAATCAAGCAGAAGCGGTGATGATGAAAGTTTCTGATTTTCATGCACCATAGCATTAGTGTGGCAAAGAGATGAGTTATTGAAATATTCTCCCGAATAATCCAAAAAGTAAGCACTTGTGGTTCATTTGAATATTGATGATGGCTATATATTCTTTGAATTAGTGTAAACGTGTGAATACACTTATATATAGAGCTTATTAAATAATAATGACCTATGTATAGAATAGTTTACGTGCTTTGGTGGAGTTAAAGGTGACTATGATCTAATAGCTGCAAGTACTAATGTCTTATATTGTATATTACTTTTTTGCGATTTGCGTATAACTGTCCACATTGAGCTGATGCAAAGATGAATGTTTACAGTTGCGAATAGATAATAATACAAAAATCGTAAACGAACATCTCTAGAAAATTCAGGTCTTTTTCTGTCTTTTTCTCCATTTTTCCAACAAATAAAAAATAAATACTAAAAAAACAAATATTAGTAAACGGACAAAATATTACAAATTTTTACTCAAACAACAGTATGAAAAGAAATATATATATAAAGAATTTATTTTTGGATACACCTACGTGCGGGATAACCCCTAGATCTAGTTCTAGAGATTCATGGTATATATATATATATTGTTTGGTTTTAGTATTCATGCCATTTTTTGCATCAATTGTTTCAGTGAACGATCCATTAATTTGGGATGAATGCATGGAGAAACACATACCCAGAGAACAAGCATGTGAGAGACTAGTCATGGCATAATAACCGAACCAAATGAAACTGAACCGAACTGAAATTGATGGTTTAGTTTAGTTATGGTTCCTTCACAATAACCGAATGGTTTTTTTTTTTGGATATCCATTGGTTTCAGTTCGGTTCGGTTATATAACCGATAACCAATGGATATTCATGAATATCAAAATAAAATAATAATAATAATATTTATCTCCCCCAATTATCCAAAATAACCGAAATAACAGAAATATTTCCAAACTTTAACCGAAATATTTCCAAAATTTAACCGAAATATTTCGAAATTTAACCGAGATAACCGAAATAACCGAAACATTTCGGTTAACCAAAAATAACCGAAATATTGCGGTTATTAATTATGTTATACCGAACCGAACCAAATGGTAACCGAATCGAAAACTATTTGGTTCTTATATGTATAGTAAAAAATATAACCGAACGTATTCGAAAACCGAAATAACCAAACCGAACCGAATAACCATATGCCCAGGACTATGAGAGAATAGATACAGTTTCTAGGACTTGAGCTTAACTTGAAGAAAATCAAAGGAAAGAGAAAGAAAATAAAATATGAGTAATTAAGCATCAAGAAGGTCAATCTCTATCTTCACTATCCTTTTGCCAGTGTATTGCAGTTGTTTTGTGTTATGACTCTGAAACTTTGGCTCTATTGTGATCCTTCTTTGAACATGAAGTACATTCTTAAAGGAAAACAGAGTTTTTAATGCAGATAAGGCCGCTGTGTTCAGAAATGAAAAATGAATGTGATAGTTGTAGACTATCAACATCCCTCCCAGTGTCTGTTTTGACTTTCTGTTTTAGTCATGTATGTCGTTAAACATAGTACACTACAAGAAAACAGGGATATTTTCGACGGGCAAATCCGTCGGAAATCCGTCGGAAAAGGTCATTTCCGACGGATTTTCGACGAATTTAAGCTGTTGGTTACAGTTCGTCGAAAATATGGTTTCCGTCGGAATCCGTCGGAAATTTCCGACGGATTTGTGCCGTCGGAAAGCCGTCAGACATTTCCGACGGATTTCCGACCGCGTACGTTCTGACGGATACTCCGACGGATATTCAGTCGGAAATGCCGTCGGAAATCCGTCGGTAATTTCCAACGGACTTCCGACGGATATATTACCGACAGAATTTCCGATGGATGGTGATCGGATGAATTTGTCGGAAGTCCGTCGTAAATCCGTCGGAAGATATTTCCGACGGATTTCCGACGGTAACTATTTTCGACGGAGTTACGACGGATAATTTGATCGGAAGTTGTCTTGGAAGTCCGTCGGTTCTTCGTCGGAAATAGGTTCCGACGGATTTACGACGGTAACTTATTCCGACGGTTTTCCGGCGGAATTGGTATTTTGAATTTTATTTTGAATTTTATTTAATTATTTATTTTTTTGAAATTTATATATTAAAATTATATAAATTTGAAATAAAATTAAAAATAGAAATAATAAATATATAAATTCATTAAACAAAATTAAAAAATTCATTACACATTAAAATAAATTGTTAAAAAAAAAAGCATTAAAAGCAAATATTTAAACGGTTGGAGAATCTCCGTCGTCGGGATTATTATCCCGAAACATATGCGGGAAGCATTTCTCCATCATCTTCTCCAAGCAGGAGAGCTTCTTGTTGGTAGTCTGTTGCTCCGTCCGTAGCTCTTCAACCTGCTGGTCACGGTCTTTCACCGTTTGGGTGAGCCTCTCGATTTCTACCCGGTACTCCGAAGGATAACGAGGAAGCGAGGAAGAAGATTCCTGGGTCGGAAGGGTGCCTAACCCAGCGAATCGACCTTTCACTTGCCGGGTTTGCTGCGAATAATTATAACCGATAATAATTAAATAACGAAAATAAAAAAAAACGAAATGAAATTAAAACTTACCTCAAGTACAATCTGGTTTATCTCTTCCCGGGACAAAGAGTTCGAGGACGTCGATCCTTCGATAGTGAGCTGCGATGATAGTTCACGGTCCAGCTTCGTCTTCTTGCTCTTCTCGACAACATCCCGCATCCCCAAGTCCTGTATCTGACCGGTTTTCTTGTTGGTGTGTCTATTCTCGATGAGTTAAAGATAATCTGGTTCGGAACCAGATTCTCTCGCCTGCGAAAATTTGTTAAGTTAAATAAATATAAAAAACAGAATTAACAATAAAAATTTAAATTAAACTTACCATTTCCATCGCTTCCCGTTCGATGGTCTTTGCGCCCGTGTTGTGGATGTAGACCCCTTTCCCACCTCGTTGGCTATTTCGGTTCTTCGACTGTTGCTCGGAGGTCTTTTTCGTCGCAGGCCTACTCCAGTACTCACAGAAGCCCTTCCAGACGTCGTCGTCAAGGTCCTTCGGCTTGTCTTTGTTGTGCTTCCACTTCTGCTTCCACTTCTGCTTCCACTCGTACATGTGATTCGAGTACGAGTTTGCGGCATACTTGTCGAATGTGTCAATGACTTTGCGCGTATGATGAGAGTCCCACGTGAACTCTTGCTACAATTTTAAAAAAATATATGTTACATATCAAAAAGAAAAATTGACAAAATGAAATTCAAAATAAATAATATATCAATAAATAACTTACCGCGAAAGTCCGGTGCCACACGTCTTTCTCCTCGGTAGGCATGTCCGAATACTTCTTGTACGGTTTGTCCAACATGTTGTGGAGCATCCGTAATATCGCCTTGATGATCTGAGTCGACAGCTTAAACCTGAAAACATTATGAAAATATATAAATATGTTAAGTTTAAAAATCTAAATAAATTGAAATAATGTACAAAAAATTTCTTACCAAGTGCCGTCCTCAAACTTCGGGTCGAATCGAATGCAATGGCCCCGGTTAGGCTGCCGGACTAGCTCCTCGATCTCAATGTGGCTTCGAGCAGCGGATTGCTGGGAATCTGGGATGTGAGTTCCCGAGCTCGTTGGTCCCGGAGGAAGCGTACACCGAGAACCCCGAGAACGGCGTCCTTGGTTGCCGCCTCCCAACTGAAGAACTTCGTCGTGATCCCTGCGGAAAACGGTAAAATTGTTAGTAAATTAACAAAAAATTCAAAAGTTACCAAAATTTTTGAAATTTCCGGAAAAATTTAGGAAAAATTCAAATTTTCCGAAAAATTCAAAGTTTACTAAAAATTCAAATTTTTCAAAAATTTTCAAAATTTGCTAAAATATTTTAAAATCAGTTTTAATATATAAAAATATTTAGAAAACTTTTTATTACTATAAAAAATATTTAAAACGATTTTATTTCTAAAATAATATTTGAAAAAGGTTTTTATTATTAAACAAATATTTTAACATCAACTTAAATATATAGAAATATTTTAAAAACGTTTTTATTAGTTAAAAAATATTATAAACGATTTTAATATATACACATATTATAAAAACGTTTTTATAATCAAAAAAAATATTTTAACATCAACTTAAATATATAGAAATATTTTAAAAACGTTTTTATTAGTTAAAAATATTATAAACGATTTTAATATATATACATATTATAAAAACGTTTTTATTACTATAAAAAATTTTAAAAACAATTTTAATATATACAAATATTATGAAAACGTTTTTATTACTTAACAAATGTATTAAAAGCGTTTTTAATATATAAAAATATTTTCTAAACGTTTTTATTACTTAAACAATATTTTTAAAACGATTTTAATATATACAAATATTTTTAAAAATTCAAACAATATCTAGAAACGTTTTTAAAATATTTTTAGAAAATAAAACAAGATCTAAAAACGATTTTAATATTTTTAGAAAATAAAACAAGATCAAAAATTTGTTTTCTAGATCTAACAATTCTAAATCAACAATCTAAACACATAAACCCTAACACTAATATTATTCTAAATAATAAATTCTATTATAACCACTTAACAATTCACATAAATAGAATTCTAACAACCTAACTAATATATTCCCTAAAACTAACATGATATAAAAAAAAATTTAAAGAAATTGATTAAACTTACATGGTTTTGTTGGAGAAGAATTGAGGAATTGATGAAGAGGAGTTGATGAATTGAAGATTAAAACTGAAATTGTGAAGAAGAAGAAGAGAAGAGGGAGAAGAAGAGATTTTTGGTAAAGAAGAAGAAGAGAGAAGAGGGAGAAGAAGTGACGGAAGAGAGAGAGGAAGAAGAGAGAAATAAGGAAAAAAACTTACGTTTCGTCGATATAATTCGATGTCCGTCGGAAATCCGCCGGATTTCGAAAAATAATTTCATTTACGCGGTTGATATTCCCGCGGTCTCGAAAATATCAAAGTCCGTCGGAAATCAGTCGGAAATTTCCGACGGATTTCCGACGGATTGGAGAAGATAAGGTTTATTCCTTGCATGTTTGTCGATTAGTCAGTCAACAAGCACGTGTCTAATTTTTCATATCCGTCGGAAAGCCGTCGGAAATTTCCGACGGATTTCCGACGGATAAGGTATATTCCTTGCATGTTTGTCGATTGGTCAGTCAACAAGCACGTGTCTAATTTTTCAGATCCGTCGGAAATCCGTCAGAAATTTCCGACGGCTTTCCGACGGAATTAGGGTATATTTGGGGTTTAGAGTTTAGGGTTTCTTTATATGATTTAGGGACATGTTATTTACATGTTTCATTCAATATATATATTAAGTTCATCAATATTAAAGGCTTTGCATTAATTTAAAAATTATACAACATCAAAACATATCATTTCACATAAATCAACTATATCTTATACTATAACTTATACAAACACTTCCATCAAAATTTATAAATTCTATATAACACATTTTCTTGATGTATATACAAGGTTAGCCTATTTTATATACATCATACAAGTGTTTGTAAACTTTTGCCACAAAAAAAAACCTATACCTTATACCCTAAACAAGATTTTTAAATTTCCGACGGTATGAGTTGAATCTGGGTTATATCCGAGGGATTTATTTTTTAGCCGAGGCAGCTGAATCCGTCGGAAATCCGTCGGAAAATTCCGACGGATTCAGCTGCCTCGGCTAAAAAATCAATCCCTCGGATATAACCCAGGTTTTATCCGAGGCAGCTTAATCCGTCGGAAATCCGTCGGAATTTTCCTACGGATTTCCGACGGATTCAACTCAAACCGTCGAAAATTTCCGACGGATTTCCGACGGATATTCAAAAATCTTGTTTAGGGTATAAGGTATAGGTTTTTTTTGTGGCAAAAGTTTACAAACACTTGTATGATGTATATAAAATAGGTTAACCTTGTATATACATCAAGAAAATGTGTTATATAGAATTTATATAGAAGTTATAATATAGGTTAACCTTGTAACCAAATTTTTTTTGTGTGGCAAAATTCCGATTTTGTTACACTTAATCAAATGTCTAACTTTATAAAACTTCGACATAACTGATATATTACACATTACAATTCTAGTTCAAATATATGTACATATTTTACGGTCCAAATTTTATAATTAAAACTACTGTCAATCCGATGATGAGTAATCTGATTCTCCTGAATCGGAAGGTTCCCCAAATTCGTCAAATTCTTCTTCTGAATCCTCAAATACTCGATCGTCTGACTGTATGGTGAAACCAACGACAAGGTCGACCTCAAGGGAATGCTCGATTGAACCCAAACCTACGGAGCTTTGTTGGAGGGGTTCATGATCAGACATCCCATGAACTCTACCTCTCGGGTTTATCGATGTGACTGTAACCCACGGGTCTTACTTGTTTGTCACCCGCGGATAGGGAATGTAGCATACCTACACCATGTACAAATTTAACCACGGGAATGCAACAAAACTAAATTAAAAATTAACGTAAAAGAAATACAAACCTGGTCTGTTTGTGATGCAAGTACAAATGGCTCGTATCTCTGGAGTTTTCTTCTGCTATGTAATGATGTAACACCAAATTGGTCGTGTCACACACCGCTTCCTACTAATGGGTCGTTCCAGTCGCATAAAAATGCAACACATCTTAGACCGAGCATTCCCGGGTACTGAACATCGAAAATCTCACGTACGACACCATAGTATACAAGATCACCTGACTGAGTTGATACACCGTAATCTGAAGTTGTCGCACTCCTATCATCCCAAAGAATCTTAAAAGCGTACCCCCGTGTGCTATACATCACATGTGACTGCACGGTTGCTAGTGGAAATCTCACAATTTCTTCTAACCACGTGGGAAATGTTTGTCCGTTAGCCTTCTCTGTCGTCACCTGCACAATTAAAATAAAAATACTTCAAATAATTAAATCTTTCATTACATATGATGATTGCTAAAAACAAGGCAATTAAAAGACTTACATAATCTCTTAACCAACGTCCGAACTCTTCCTGTTTGAGCTCGATTAGCTCGTCCTCTGTTTTGTCAGGAAATGCAAAACGTTGATAAGCCATATACATCCTGTGAGATTGAAACAATTATCACGTTAGTACATATATATATAATCAAGAACCCAATAAGTAATTAAAAATTAAGTTCAATATATAATACCTCTCATATTCATTAACTCCGTCGCAGTTTGTGAGAATATACATATGCAAATGCTCTCGCTCTTGTGGTGAAAGTCTCATCTTCTTGCCTTTTCCACTAAGTCGTCCAATCTGTAAAAATATATGAGGTACATCGACCGGATAGAAAGGTAGGACGCCTCCGTCATCATGTCGAGCTGCTCTACGACTCTTTGTTTTGACTTGTGATGGAAAGTAGGACTCGGCAAAATGTGAGGTTTCTTCATTGAAGGTCTGTGCGACGATAGAACCCTCCACTCTACTCAAATTTTTCACCTTCTTCTTTAGATGTAACATATACCGTTCGAAAGGATACATCCAACGGTACTGAACCGGGCCCCCAAGCTCTGCTTCTCAAGGGAGATGAATTGTTAAATGTTCCATAACATCAAAGAATGAAGGAGGAAATATCTTCTCCAAATTGCAAAGGATTACAGGTATATTAGCCCCAAGATTGCGGATACCGTCTGATGTAAGAGAGCGAGAACATATATCTCGGAAAAAGGCACCAATCCCTGCAATATATGGATAACAAATGAATAATTAAATAATGAAGTATATATTGTATAAAGTAGTAAATAAATAATTTCATGATTGTACCTGCAATTGCTTCGTGGACATTACGTGGTAGAAGACATGCAAAGGCAAATGGAAGGAGGCGCTGCATCACCACATGACAATCATGACTCTTCATCCCAGTAAACTTCCCTTCTCCATGATCAACGCAGTTCCGAAGGTTAGATGCGTATCCGTCCGGGAATCTAACACTTTCGGTAATCCAGTCAAAAAACTCGGCCTTTGAAGGTTCATCGAAACGAAAAGCCGGGACCGGAGGCTTCCCGTTCCCTGTCACATGTAGTGCTCTACGAGAACAAATGTCTGGCAAGTCCAATCTAGACTTCAGATTATCCTTCGTCTTCCCTTTGACATTGAGAACGGTGTTCATAATGTTGTCGAAAAAATTCTTCTCAATGTGCATGACATCCAGATTATGCCTCAAAAGATGGTTCTTCCAATAAGGCAAATCCCAGAAAATGCTCCTCTTGTGCCAATTATGAACGTTGCCACAACCATCAACATGATGATGTCCGTTACCACCACAATCAACGGTCCTCTCTGCACCAAAATCTCTAAACTGAGTCAACAAATACTCACCATCTAACTCAGGAGGAGGACTGTCAAATACTTTCCGGTTCTTCCTAAACAATGTGGTGCTCCGACGATAAGGATGATCGCTAGGTAGGTATCGCCTATGACAATCAAACCAAGACGTTTTCCGTCCGTGCTTCAATTGGAACGCATCAGTGTTATCTTGACAGTACGGGCACGATAACCTTCTGTGCGTTGTCCATCCTGATAACATGCCATATGCTGGAAAATCGCTAATAGTCCACAAAAGTACCGACCGCATGATGAAATTTTGGTGACAAGAAATATCAAACGCTTCAATACCTTGGTCCCATAACATTCGCAGCTCATAAATCAATGGTTGCAAAAACACATCAAGTGATCTCTTCGGATGCTCTGGTCCAGGAACGAGAATTCTAAGGAACAAGAACTCCCTTCGCATGCACAAAGATGGCGGCAAATTGTAAGGTGTTACAATTACTGGCCACAAAGAATATTTTCTGCCGTGCTTCCCAAAAGGGCTGAAACCATCGGTACATAATCCAAGGTATACGTTCCTTGCCTCAAACGCAAAGCTGGGATAAATGGATTGAAAATGTTTCCATGCTCCTGCATCTGACGGATGGGCGATTTGTCCATCTGTTGTATGCTCTGCATGCCATCTCATTGCTCCTGCTGTGCGCTCTGACTGATATAACCTCTTCAATCTCTCTATTAACGGTAAATACCACATCCGTTTATATGGCACTGGCACTCTTCCACCTGTTTCCTTATACCGAGGTTTGCGACAAAAACGACATGTCGTACGATCTGCGTCCTCTCTCCAGTAGAGCATACAGTTGTCTATGCATACATCTATCATCTGATACGGCAATCCTAGACCTTGAACAAGTTTCTGTATCTCATAGTATGATGCCGGTGCAAGATTATCTTCTGGCAAAATTTCTTTCACAAAATCAGCGATTGCATCCACACACTCCTCACTCAAATTGAAATCCGTCTTTATACCCATCATCCTTGTTGCAGTTGATAAAGGGGAATGTTCACCTCTACACCCATCATATAACGGATGTTTAGCAGCGTCTAACAAATCAAAGAATCTTCGTGCTTCTAAATTAGGTTCTTCTCCCCTATCTCCATACTCAGCAACCGATGGTATACTTTCACGAAATGCATCGTTCACCATCTGTACATGACCTACAGAACTTTGTTCTTCCATTGCGGTTTCTTCTAATCTAGTGTTATCCCCAATATAATGTTCACTAGTACTAGCATAATTATCCACCATTGTATCATTTTCTCCATGATAATACCAAATCTTGTAACCCGGCATAAACCCATGACAATACAAGTGTGACCATACTTCATCTATCACGATAAATCTACGATTCCCACAATTGGTACAAGGGCAATAGATTTTACCGGTTTTTTTTGCTTTCTTCTGCATACCCGCAAATGCCATGAATTCCTGTAGACCTTTTTTGAATTCCTCCGTAACTAGGCCCGTGTCCGGAATTTGATGAGGCTTGTCCATCCATGATCGAAAATAATTATAAGGATTTGAAGAAGACATTTTCGTAAGGAATTAGATAACAGAGATTTTTTTTTTGTGATTATAAATGAAGCGTGGAAACGTTTTTATAAGGAAAATTTTGTGCATTTTCCGACGGATTTCCGACGGATATAAAGTAGATATTATCGATGTCGGCAACCATGTCGGCATCTGTCGGAAATCCGTCGGAAAATTCCGACGGATGAACGTCGTCGGCAGTATGTCGGCAACATCAGAATTCGTCAAAAAGTCGTCAGAAATCTGTCGAAAAGTGTCCGACGGATTTCCGACGGGTTAATATTTCCGACGGATGAGAAGTTAGTCGGAAATCCGTCGGAAAGTCGTCAGAAATTTCAGACAGAATTATTGCCGTCGGAATTGCCGTCGGAAATACACATGTTTTCTTGTAGTGATAGTCTTTATATACCATTTCTTTTCTTTATATATCATTTCTAATTGCATGGCGTTGAAGCAAGGTTGCATCCATTGTCTTTAACACAAACGTCTCTGCCTTGATTTTTATAAGTTCTTCAGTGATTACTTGTGTACAAGATGGTCTACATTACTAAAACTGACGACTTCTATAGATGGATTTAATAGTTAGTCCATTAAACTTTGATACATTCCATATGACCAATTTGTCTGTGAAAGATAAATAAGCTTACACTTTGTGATATTTTCTTTTTAAAGGGACTACACTTTGTTATTATGATGGCCATATTAAAAAGTGATTCACATTTGCACGTTTTTGTAACCATTTTCACCAATTACAATTGAACGCATGAGTGAAAAACAATTGAAAAAGCAAAATAATTTTTTTATAAGGGTTGTTGTCCAGGTCATGATATATACGGTATTCAAAGAATCCATCTATGTATATGCATGGATTTTGCCACCTCTGCGGTGCACTTTTAAACACTTAATAAAGTTTTCAGATTACCAGCCATAGCAGTACATATTAAAAATGGATTTATAAAAGATTAATTACAAGAAATATGATCAAAATTAACACTTCTTTTTTGACACTATACCACATCTACTATACACATTAAAATGTCCAATTTATTTTTATACTTTCTATCTAATTATATATGACTATTTCTCTCTCATGATTAACTACTCTCGTCGGAGAAGAAACATATCACCGGCGAACGATAACACATGTGGGCGGCGATAACACCGACGGGCGACAATAACACCGGCGGGCGGCGATAATACCAGTGGTGTTATGATAACACCGGCGGGTGACGATAATACCGGCCGCCGACGATAACACCGGCGGCCCGACAATAACACCGACGATGTTAATTGGATTAACGCGATAATTTATAATATGATAAATAGATTAACATGACAATTTCATAAAAATGAACATGATAACTGGTTTAGCATGACAATGTTAACGATACTAACTATATGTTAATGATGTTTACAATGATAACTAGGTTCATGGCATAGTTCCTGTTTATTTTATTTTTTTCCCCTTTCATTTGTTAATTTCCTTCATCTATGGAGAACAGAGCAGGCTGCGTTTAACTTTAAAAAAAAATTAGCAAGCATGCTTAGATTCGAGTTTCTCTTTTCTAATTTTGTCCTTGATAGCTTTACAGAGAGTGCAAGTGGCTGATATAGACTCTCCCGATGGGAATAAACTCGATCTTCTTGGATGGTCTATTTGTGGAGTGTAGGAAGTTTGGAGAAGTTTTGGCGAGTAAAGGGCTAATAAATTCAAAAGATATCGAAGAGGCGAGATCTAGTAAAGGCAGCCAAGTGATCAGCGTTGGCTTACCTCTTCTTTGTAAGATGAGACTTTTAAGAATTAATAAAATAGCAATTGCTTAGTTCCCTTGAGCAAAAATTTGATTAAATTCATCTTTCTTGAGAAGTAAGATCTCTAGCGATTCTCCTAGGAGAATCCCTAGATTGAGTTGAACTCTGTTCTTACCCCCTATCACGGAGGAAATCTAAGAGAACAGAAGAAAAGCAATATGTTTTGTCCTTTTTCTTTTTTTTATGGTTTACATCTAACTAGTTTTCGTTACATCGATCGTCGTCGAACGAAGATATCCAATCCTCCAATTGAATTGACGGATCTCCCAATGGATTTGGCGGAGGATATGCTCTCTAAGGTTCCGGTGACATCGATGAGAAGTGTCCGATCAACTTGCAAAAAGTGGAATACTTTATCCAAATGTGGGAGCTTTGCAAAGAAGCAGCTTGGTCAAGCAAGATTAGCCTCAGTGAAGGAGTTTATTGTGGTGGTGATGATGGATTTTAGGGTTTATTTGATGCGCGTCAATCTCCACAACGACGTCGTTGAATCAGGCATGAATCATTTGACATGTTGCTCCAGTATCAATCGAACATGGTTTACATTTCACCAATAAATTATTTTCAAAAGAAAATTTGGTAGTCCAAAGGTTAAATAGTCATTAAATCTTGTCATGTAATAATCATGAAGTCGTTATAAGGTAGTCTGTAACTATGTAATGTTGCGAAATATTCTCGAGCATGTTTGGACACGTGTTAAACATGAAAGCAGCATCGTTTTTTTCAGCCGTGTGATCATCTTTTTGGTGCTGTATTGTCAATCTAACGGTTCGAAATAGGGCATGGGGTCCACAATTTCTCTTTATAAACGGAGTAGGTCCCACAAGGCTGAACAACTCTAAAACATTGACCAAGGAGTCAAAGATGATAAACAAGAAAACTATTATTTTTGTATACACATACATCATCCAAAACATTTAATATTTTTGATAATTTTTTATTATCATTTTAAATTTTTAAAAATCGTTAAAATTTGAACTTGTAAAAATGAATTTCATCTACAGACAATTTTTAGGTAATTTAAAATGATATTTCACATTTGTGTGTTATCGTAATTGATACACCATAAGAATAACGATGATCGGATTTGAACCAATGACATTATACCCACGCAACCAAATTGCAATGCTTTAATTCGTTAAATGAATTAAACTATCTTTTCTTTTCTTTTCAACTTTATTTTTACCTCTTTTACGACACAATATTAAAAATTTGCACAATAAATACAAAGAAAACTAACTGAAAATGAATGATTATTTTCTTTTTGTCAACATTAATTGATTATTTATAATAAGTGAATAAAAACATATTGATCTCAACAAGGAATCAGAGCTTTGGTTAGAAATTTGTGGGCCTTTGCATGATGTCCACTTGTACGTAAAGGGGCCTTAGATCCAGCATAAAACTTGGCCGAAAAACGGCATGTTCATCTCTTACCAGAAAAAAAAAAAGTAAACAATCTATTTCCGCCAAAAAAGTTTCATATAATAACGATCTCTCCAGAGTTTGAGTCTAGTTTCATTTCTCCATATTTAAAAAGTTCGAATCCTATTTCCCCACGAAATCAAAATTCGAAACCAATTTCCCCACGAATATCGGTTATATCAGTTTAATATCGGTTTTGAACGGTTTGTAACCTAAACGTTAAACCACTCTTGATTCCAACCAAACCCGTACCCATAAACAATCCGACCCGACCCAGCTTTTTCTTCTTCTTCACCCGAGCGAAATTCCTTCCCCACCTATGTCGTCTTGTCTAATTGATAGAAAAAAAAATCATAAACAACACTTCAATTACAAAATCAATGATGATGAGATTTTGAAGTTGTTCGCTTACCCAGAAGGAAATCTTCATTCATTTCACATAAGAAACCCATCCAAAATCAATCTGGATAACCAAAAGGGATTAGAGATCGAATCTTATTTCGTGGATTGACCGTGAATATATATAAATATAATAACTTTGTTTCTCTCAGATTAATCTCGACTTGAATTTTGCCATCTGGGTTTGAGCGATTTCCCGTAAAATCTCATATATTCAGTCCTCAGATTCTTAATTCTTAGTCCAGGTGAGAAGAAAAAATGGCGTTTGTGACCACTGCGGAAGTTTGTAACGCGAATCAAGAGCTAGTTCGTAGTGGGCAGCTCCGAGCTCTGCAACCCATTTTCCAGATTTACGGTCGTCGTCAAATATTCTCAGGTCCAGTAGTTACTGTCAAATTAAGTGTTTGAAGACAATGGCTTGATCCGTCAGTTTCTCGAAGCTAGAGACCAAGAGCTTCTCTCCTGTGGATTCGCACAGAGCTAAGAGATTGAGGAA
Organism: Eutrema japonicum; assembly: GCA_030161315.1. Lineage (NCBI taxonomy): Eukaryota > Viridiplantae > Streptophyta > Magnoliopsida > Brassicales > Brassicaceae > Eutrema > Eutrema japonicum. Next base: position 53,389,487 of record BSQW01000011.1, read on the forward strand.
GAATTCATCTTCACACCATCTCACAACGACGGCCATAAAACCGATAACTCAAGAACACGTTCAATAAACGCAAATCGCGATTGAGTTGTCGTGAGAGAGATTTTTTTTTTTTTTGATCAAAATTTTTTTGGTTTCGGGTGGGGATTATAATCGGGTTTAGGAGTTGATTCGGGTTATAATCGAGTTTTGGGGTTTAATCGGATCTTAATTAGGTTTATTTTGGTTTTTTCTGTTTATATTTAATTGGTATACAATAAACCGAGTCAAATCGTGGTTATGGAAAAATAAAACTAGACTCAAACTCTAGGGTGAACTGTTATTATAAAAAACTTTTCAAAAATAAATAGATCGTTTTCCCAAAAAAAAACATCACGCAGTCCACAAGTTCTTCAAACTCTCTACATCACTAGGAAGGTTTGGAAAAGTTTGGGTGCTTTTGAAATAAACTTCATCTTGTAGGTGGTCATCCATAATTTTATTCTAGCGAGTAAGGCTTTTGTATTATAAGGCGGTTACATTTAGTATTTTTTTCATCCAAAGGAAAAGGAGTCCACAATCTTTAGTATTATAAGAAGAAAAAAAAACAATTCTTACTTATAAACGTAAGCGCCAAATGCACTGCATTTTGCAAAAAAAACAAAAAATGTTTATGTAAAAGTTTTACAGTAAAACTGGCCAAATATAAAAAACAAAGAGCATGAGCCAGGTAAGAACAAACATTTACCTCTTTCATTATCTTGATCGTTCCCATTTACAGCTACATGTGCTCCTGAATCTGATTTCTCATACAATGGTGTTGGTAGAGGGACATAGGTGGCTTCTCCTTCTTCTTGTCTCTTTGGTTTCACCTTTGTTTGGGCCCTCGAAGCAGGCTTCTTCTTGTCTCTTTGGTTCCACCTTTGTTTGGGCTCTCGAAGCAGGTATTGGTGCAACAATATTATAGAAGATTGATAACAACATTTTGTGTAAAAAAAGCAGTCTTTTGAGTGGGCAAGAGCGAATACTTACGCCATAGCTTCCAATCTGACATTTCTTCGCATCCTCCTATTAAAACCCAGAATACCATTTAGGAAATACTGAAAGCACAAAACCTAACCTTAGCTATTTCAGGATTAACTGATTAAGAAAGACTCACCAGAGGAACATAATCTGGATCGTTGTCAGATTATGAAGATGAATCGTTTACTTCTTCTTCGTCGTCTTCAGGATCTTGCTCACCATCGTCGTCTTCTTCTTCGTGGTCGTCTTCTTCTTCTTCGTGGTCTTGAGCTACTTCAAGAGGGTCTTGCAATTGGTCCACAAACAAGTAGTGGACCAATTGCAAGACCCGCTTGAAGTAGCTCAAGACCACGACGAAGAAGAAGACGACCAAGTAGTGGACCAATGCAAGATCGTCAAATTCTCGTCTGTAATGGTGGGTACGCCTGTAGAATCTTCCTTGTAAGCCTGTACGGCAAGCTTCCGTGTAGCCAATATCTTGACCTCCGGGCTGAAACAAAAAGGTCTCAAATCAAGCAAATCAAGAGGATCTGCGACCTAGGTTGTGAATGTTTAGTGTGTTTAGTACTAAACACACTATGATTTACCAATAAAGTTACTATTCACGTGAGAAAACAACACAAGTTCATATTTAAAAAAAAAAAAAAAAGTTAGATAGTGGAAAGATAGACAGGTTCCGCACCAGAAAGAGAAAAGTAGGGGAAATTGTGCGTTTGAAGTATGATTCGTTGTGGTTCACTGATTTTTTTTTTTTTTTTAAATCCAAAATAAAAACTCTATAAAATTCCACTTCCTCCATAAATAACTCTCAACCCAAAAAATTTCTCCAAACCTAAACACTCCCCAAAAATTCTCTCCAAAACTAAACATTTTCCAAAAATTCTTTCCAAAACTAAACACTCTCCAAAAATTCTCCAATTCCTTTGCACCAAGTAATCAATTTTTTATTTCGACATGATGCAATTTTTTTTTTTTTGTAAACATAATATGTTAGATAATATATATATATATATATATATATATATATATATATATATATATATATGTGATTAACATTATAATGCAATTGATGTAGAAGATGGAGCAGATGGAGGATATATGACACGACTAAGGGATAATATATCAAATATGTTATGGACAAATCAAAATAGTTGATAAATTTTTTTATGTATTGTATTATACTTAATATTTTGAATATAATGTATTTCTTAACAACAAATATAGTTTGTTATATTTATAAATTAAAACTTTAACTTTAAAAATAATTTTATTATGGCTATATTGTATTATATTATTTTACTTGGTTTTTTTGGCTGTATTTTTTAATTTGATTTTAGCAATAAATATATTATTATAAAATGCCAAACAAATTTATTAAAAATTTAATAATTATTTAGTTATGGTTCGTAATTAATTTATGAAAAAGATTTGATCATTAACAAATTAATAAGTTTTAATTTATGATCATATAAATATCATTAATCCATTTTTATTTATAAAATATTTATCTAAAATATATATTCCGCACCGCTTTTTACATTTTCACCATTCACACATTTGGACCGCACCGCATATTGTTTTTTTCACCATTCATATATTGTCATGCACCGCTTGTTCCGCATGATGCATTTCTTCTAACCGCACCGCACTAAAACCGCACCGTACCTCATAAACCGCTTGTTCTGCACCGCTCTAACTGTTGTCACCATTCAAAACCATAATAGTTAAAAAATACACAACTAATTTCTTTTTACCAGGTAAGCGGAAGAACATTTTCGTCGGTGGGGTTGCATGACATTATCTCAGAGGTAGTCATCGGTGTAGCGAGAGGCAGCAAAGAAAAACAGACCTGGTACAAGCGGAACTGGCCCAGGCCGAAGTGCCGCTTCTCCGCCGCCGCCGGACAAAGGCAGGGGATTCAGATTATGAAACTCGTAGATTTCAATGATTTTGAGATGATCAAGGAATCAATTCGCGGATTCACCGATAATATAGGCTATTCCACCAAGGTTGTGAGGATCAAAGAATACGGCAGCCATGATCGAGCAAATTCGATTTGTCGAGAGAGTGGAAGATTATCGAATTTTTGTGGTTGTGAGATCTAATTACAATTAAAAAAACCCTAATCCTTAAACTAGTTGCACATCGAGTTTTTGTTGTTATGAGCTTCTGGATGTGTCCACGTGCCAAAAGAAAGTAGCTCATCAAAATGCCACCTGGCATCTAAAAAAAATTACACTTTACAATCCCTTTTAACAAACAAACAAAAAAGTATCGCTTTTAACTAAATAATTAGGATTTAACCCGCGTTATAGCGTGGAGTAATTTTTTTTTAAAATTTTTATATAAGAAAATGTTTTAATTTTTTCTATTGAATTTTATAATAAGTCTAAATAGTGATTATAGATAGAGTTGTAAAATCGAACTAACCTATTTTGTAATGAACTAAAATATTTTTTTTGACTAACCCGCAAAAATGTATAATCTTGAAAACATCAATTCTAATATGCACCGCCATCGCTTAACGATTGTGAGTTTTATGATAGATTCACTAACTATTTAAAATAATCAATTTTTAGTGTCTAAATATTTTTAAAAATAGTAAAATACTTTCAAATTTAAATTTGATACATAGTCAAATAAAAATATAACAAACTATAGTTAATTTTAAAAGAAAAATATTATTATTTGGTAAATAGAGTTATAACATATATCTTAAAAATTAAAATATAATATTTTGATTTATGAAACCGCTTTTATAGAAATTTAAAAATTAGAATCCTTACTCGTCTCATTTTCTAATAGATTAAAAAAATTATTTAAGATAACTCGCATATTGTTTTTAATATAACACCAACTCTAATATGCACCGTTTAATACATGTGTTTTATGGTCAGTTGAACACTTAAAAAACAATTTTCTCATGTCTAAGTCTTCGTAAAAATAGTAAAATATTTTTAACTTTTGTTTTTATACATATTCAAATAAAATATAATAAATTATAGTGTAAATAGTGTATTATATCTATATGTGTAGATTAATTATTATTTAATAATATATAATTTTTAATAGTGTAATAATTATGAATTTATAAATAGTAAATAACCTTTTTAATGGAAAATATATATTTTCCATAATTTATTCAATAGATATAGAAGACAATTATAATATTTCCTATTCCAATTAATTTTTCAAATTTGTAATAACATTTTATGTAATAACTTACAAAACAATGTTCATTTTTAAATGAAACTCCTTAAATAATAGTATAGAGATAAGCGATCAACTTTATTAAGAATATATAAGGCTTATTAGCACAAAAACAAATTATTAAGAATTTTTTAACAAAGATCCCAAACATACGTAGTACATGAAATAATAATAATATAATGATAATTGATACCATCAAAATTATATTATTTGGATTGGCTAGATCTTAAAAAATCCCCATATTATAAGTTCTTAACCTTACCTTTCTGGATACAATTAATAAAAAGAAAAAAATAATAATATATATATATATATATATAATACTGGTCGTCGATCAAAACCCAAATTCACATAGACATTAAACTTTCATTTAAAATAAATAAATGTAAATATAAAAAAAAACATGGGGAAGCCATCATTGATACTTCCAAAAACCTAGTTGTTTGCGTTTGTGTTTACGTTTTGGTTTACTGTACTTTATTTTCTCAAATAAACCCACAACATAAGTAGCTGAAATTATTTATTAAAATATATATATATATATATATATATATATATATATATATATATATAAGCAGCTGAAACAAACAAACAATATTAACAACAACAAAAAATAAATCCTTCAAGTCATAACTTCTTGTATTTACTTCTTGTTTTTTTTCCTTTTGACAAAATCTGCGTTCGCATTTTACATAATTATTTTACAAAAAACTTTAAATTTTCATATTTCATAAGTGTTCAAAGTCCATCCAATCACAAATGTTTTTTAAAAAATATATAGATAAAAACATGTAATTGCGCAAAAAAACATGGATGTGCCAACAAAAGCAAGCATTGTCCAATTGAAGTGTAAAGGGTATCTCTCTTGATTAATTTGGATGTTAAAGGTATTTCATTAAGTTAGGAGTCAGTCACTTGTCACTATTAAGATAAGTGGATTTAAATTTGGTTAGGGATATTAGTGAGTTAACTTTTAGAGGGTCCAGATCTTCTTGTGTCTCCATCTTTGTACTTTCTTTGTCCTGATCTTCGTTTGTTTACTAATTAAGTAAAGTAACGTTATTATCAAAAACAAAACAAAAAGGTTAATTAGCGTCATGATCAATTAAATGTGATGTGCTAATTTACTTTATCTAATTCCTTATGATAGATCCTCTACAAAAGCATATAGAGTTGTCGAAGTACATATCGAATTTATTCTACCATTTAATTTACTCAATCAAATATTATTTGGTCAATGGGGATTTGAAGGTATATACGATCTTGATGTTGACTTATAAAAACGACAAGGAGTCCCGTGATGATAATATAGAACGTCGAGGTTTGACATAACCAGTCTAAAATGGAACGGCATACATACAAGTCTTTGCTTTAAGTGGGGAAGTAAACCGATGTAAACCGAGACTGCAAAATCGATTCAAAATCAAGCTAGTTTAATAATTTGTTTTGTATCTAAAAACCAAATAATACTACACATAATTTAGAAAACTGAACATATATCAAGATTATCATTTGTCAAATAAAGCGATGATATTTGTTTTATACACTTACAGTTTTCTTAAGTTTTAACAAAACAAAAAAAGAACTACCGTTTATTTTTTAGACGACAGTGTGTAGGTTGAAATAAATGATTTTAACAAGGTTTCAAAATTAACGGTAGTTCTCACAGATGTTTAAGCGATAGTTCTCACAGAAAACACTTTAAAAAGGTTTCAAAATTAGCAATCATTTTAAAATATTCCACTACTAACACAAATTTAATATCAAAATGTTTAAAAGCTCCTTTTTAATGAGGGAATACAAACCCTAAAATTGAAAAGGGGTATTCAAATCTAATGTTTTAATTTTGTTAGGGTAAACAATTATTTTCACAATAATTTGTGTTATTTTGGAACTTTAAATTTGCTGTGTTAACTTTGAAATAAAAACTAACTTTTATGTTTTAAAGGTATTTCTCAAAGATATTGCCTAGGCATATATTTTTGAACTAATGTATGTTTTTTACATCGAAATCAAGTCTGAGATGGAGACCATCCAAATATAATGTGAGTTCTACAAGTAAAAATAAATGCAGTTAATACAGATTAGTGTCCTGCGTTCGGGATAATAGCGAATCCACTAAATTACATGGTCAATTGATTGTCATATATTAATTTCAAAATCCAAACTAATATATGAAATTTACTGCCTATATGTAATTTTTTCCGTAGTTATAAAAAGAACCGTGTCTAGTAGAAATCGGCTGTTACTCTACACCAAAAAGACGTTAACCACTGAATTGTCGTCATCGTTATACTTATAAGTTGATTGACTTTGTTCTTAACTCTAACAAATTGATGTGTGTCTTTGGTTTTAATTATCATGGAACCTAATTCTAGCGTTATATATATACACACACATACACATAAACACGTTACACTTCTAGAGTATAACTTCATCCATGGTTAAATTTAATGGAAAACAACATGACTACATGAGTTGGTATACATACTACACATCAACAAGCATGCGTATGTATGTGAAACTAAATGGCAATGCATGCATGCATGTATGTTTGCATCATCATATCCATGCATGAATGCATCAAAGACTTTCTTCAACCTTTAGCATATATGATATATCGGTTGGAACAAAATTTATAAGAACTTGAGGGCTTTATAAATATGTGTATGTGTGAATTGAAATGAGACATTTGGGCTATGTAAAAAAGCCTTGTGAATGTAAAAAGGAAAAACCTTTAAAAAAAGGAAAAACCTTAAAAAAAGGAAAATGCTACAAAAAAAGGAAAAGCCTTAAGAAAAGGAAAAACCTTAGAAAAAAGGAAAAGCCTTAAAAAAGGAAAAGCCTACAAAAAGTAAAAGCCTTAAGAAAAAGAAAAACCTAAAAAAAGGAAAAACCTAAAAAAAGGAAAAGTGAGAAGTACCACATCGCTAGTTGGAAATAATTTCCTCTAGGATCTTCTCCTATATATAGGATCGCCTCTCTTGAGAGAAAGGTATCCAATAAAACACAGAAAACACACTTACAAAAGAAAAAGTTCCTTCAATCCTCTACAGCTTAGAGTAAGTCTTTATTCGAGAGTATCGTAGTATAATGTTCGATAGATCTGATATCAAGTGTAGATGATACAGATTACTTTGGTTGTATCCTGGGACTCATGGATCTATTAAAACTCGTCGCACTACGGGAGATTCTTAGAGTTAAGGAAAGAGATTCATCTCGCCTCCTTAGATTTATTTTATTGCTTTATCGTTTTATGAATCGTCTGTTCCTTACTGTTTATTTATAAATCGTGATTAAATCTCTCCTGTCTATTGTGCGATAATTTTGGTCCTACAATCTTAACTCTAAGAAGATCCAATTTTTGTTATTACTTCAATTGGATCTTTAATCACGAGTAAATAAACGTTTTCAAACGGTTTTCTAAAACGATTCTTCTACTGCTGATGATACTCAAACGTTGTCAAAAAGCTTTTAGCAAATTGAAACGTGTAGTAGAGGCAATCTTCATCTCTCTCTATTTTTTAAGAAGATGTTCTTCTGCTAGTGATACTCAAACGTTAATCAAACAGCTGTTTAGCAACTTGAAACGTGTAGTAGAAGCAGATCTGCTTAAACATCTTCTAAAAAACCGTCTTTAATTGCGATTAAAGAACGATATAATCAACGAACACACATCTGTTCTTGATAGGTTCGATTCATATCGAGGCCTTGTGAGTATCGATCGACACCCTATGGTATCGGTCGATATTGGACTAAATTGTATCGGTCGACACTTAAGTGTATCGATCGATACCATGCAAACAGTGTATCGGTCGGCACCTCAGTGTATCGATCGATACTTTGCATCGACCAAGTTGGTCTATGTCGATCGATACTGTGTATAAGACACAGGTATCGATCGACACTGGTGCTATGATCGATCCTGTGAAATTCACTTGTATCGATCGACACCCAGGGTATATCGATCGACACTGAGCGTGTATCGATCGATACCAGGTTGCTTCGAATGACACAGTATGTGCATCGAGCATCAATAGGAACCCAGGGTGTATCGATCGACACTCAATGTGTATCGATCGACACCAAGATGCTTCGATTAACACAGTATGTGCATCGCGCATCGATCGACACTGTGGTTTATCGATCGATCCTGTGTAAAAATTCACTTGCATCGATCGACACACAGGGTGCATCGATCGACACTATATGTGTATCGATCGACACAAGCTGAGCATCGATCGACACCGAGGTGTATCGATCGATACAAGCTGATCATCGATCGACACCATATGGGTGTATCGATAGACATTGTGTGTGTATCGATCGATACCAAGGAGTATCGTTCGACACCAATGCGATTTAGTTCGATATTAGAATTGCGATTCTTAAAGTTTATATATCGATACTAATTGAAAGTTGTTTCTTTTGTCTTAACAAAATGACAATTGATGTGGAAAACAACTCTGGATTGGTGGAGAAAACCAGTGACAAAGTGGATCAAACGACTGCGAGTCTGATCGAAACAGTGAAAGGTCAAGCAAACTTGACAGAAGCTGACATGTGTGCTGTGGTCACTGAGGCAAATGTTTCAGAAAGCCATCCAAAGACTTGGTGGTTCGATGCAACCAGACACATCTGTATGGATCGCGAGATGTTCTCGACATACACAAAGAATAAGGGTGGTGTTAAATTCTTGATGGGAAAATTCCGCCTCGTCGACAGTTGATGGTCACGGGAAGGTTGTTCTGAATCTCACCTCTGGACAGGAACTGGTTCTCACGAACGTCGTCCATGTACCAGATATGCGCAAGAATCTGATCTCTGGATCGCTCATAAGTAAGCATGGATTCTCTGTGAAGCTGGAAGGTGATAAGCTAATCCAAACGAAAAATGGAATGTATGTGGGTAAGGGTTTTGTATGTGATAATCTGTGTAAGATATCTGTTGAGGAAGTAATCCGAAAGGATAATTTAACCGAGGCATCCACCTCGTAGAACCCTAAAGATTAATGATAAGAAACCATTTGCTATTTGGCATGAACGATTAGGACATGTTAATTTCAAGTCTATGAGTAGATTAATGAACATGAACATGATTCCTAAATGCAAATTAAGACAAATGTGAAGTTTTGTGTCCAAGCTAAACTCACTAAAACGCCATCACCCAACGTTCAAAGAACAACAGAACCTCTAGGTTTAATTCACACAGTTTGATGTGATTTGAAATATATTCAAACCAGAGGAGGCAAGAAATATTTCGTGACATTCATAGACGATTGCACGAGATATTGATACATCTTTCTATTGCGGAGTAAAGATTAAGCCTTGGACAAAATTTAAAGACGTGTAGCTCAATATTATGTGTCCAAAAAATTTGCGATTTTTTGGAATAATTGATGTTCAATTAAGTATTGGAGGCTGATTTAATTAAATAATTAAATCATTGGGCTAAGTGAACAGGTCTCTTGCGATTCTTGATATGAGTTCAAGAATACTAATACAATTCGATATTGTATTAAGTTTATTAAATTCTAGAAATTGAATTTAATTTTACCCTTTAACTTGAGAGTTGGGTATTGGTTAGTATATTAATTTGGTTTGATTCTCTTGAACAAAATCAAATTTCAATATGACTAACAACACCGATGCGATCATTGTTAAGATTCAGTGGTGTAAAAGATAATGAAATGGCTCAAGCCAATGTAGTCGAGATAGACATGTGTAATGTCATCCTCGGAGTCAATATGGTTGAGCATAACCCACATGAGTGGTGGTATTATACCAATATATGCGTTGAGATGGGAACGTTTCCCTCCTACCATAAATAATGACAAAAATTTTGGTGCTGAAGTTGACTTCTCAAAGAAGCTCACTCTCACTAATGTAAAGCATGTGCTAGAGATGCGTAAAAATCTTATTTAGGGCACAATGCTAATTAGGCACGAATTCATAGTCAATTGTCAAAGCTGATTAGCATGTATTGACAAAGAATGTTGTCTATATTAAGGACGGACTGGTCCAAATTAACGTTGAGACAGTCGGACTTAAAATTAATGTAACCAATGTTGCTGACATTAATGAGAAAGAATCATTTGCTTATGGTACAAAATCTCTTAGTATTTGATCTGAATGATTCAGTCACATTATATTCGAATCTATGCGTAGATTGAATGAGATCCTGAAATACAAAAATAAGCAAAGATGAGTGTGAGGTTTGCGTCAAACCAAACAATCGAGTGAACCTCTTGGTTTGACTCATACAAAAGGTGGTGAGAAATATTTCGTGACTTTCGTTGAGGATTGTACGAAATATAGTTATGTCTATTTGCTAAGAAGCAAATACGAGACCTTGGAAAACTCAAGGAGTTTAAACTCGAGGTTGAAAACCAACTCGAAAGAACTATCAACATAGTTTGAAGTGATAGAGGACATGAACATGGTAGTATCCATCAAACGATTGATCCCTACTAACCTGAATCCAATGGAGTTTCTGAAAGAAAGAACAGAACTCTCAAGGAAATGATGAATGCAATGTTGCAGGAATCTGGGTTAAGTCCAGAAATGTGGGGGGAAGTATTGCTTACCACAAGTTATATCCTGAACTAAATACCACACAAAGTCACTGAAAATGTTTCATGTGAACTTTGGAAAAGTAATGTGTTTTTATACAAATACATGAAAGTGTGGGGGTGCCTAGCAACCACCTAAGAAGGTGACAATCGGACCAAAAACGGTGGATTGTATCTTCATTGCATATGCACACAATGTAGTGTTGATTGCTTTATGGTGTATAAAGTAGATATACCAGACATCCAAGTAATCACGGTAACCAAGGAATGTGTTTTCTTTTGAACATGAGTTTCCGTGTAAAGGATAAGCTCTAGTACCTCACGAATTGAGGCGAGCAATTGAGTTCTTGGGCTCTTACGCTTTTATGCGTATCGATCGATACCCCTCGGTATCGATCGATGCTTGACGGGCATTGGACCTAGATCGAGCAATTCTGGTACTTCTGTAAAGAAGCAGAAGAGGCTAAAGTTGAAATTAGTCGTATGCTGATTGGAATTACAGCAATATGAGATCTTGTAATCCATCAAATGGATGTAAAATCTGCCTCTCTAAACGACCATTTAGAAGAGGAGATTTACATGAAACAACCCGAGGGTTATGTCACTCCTGAACAAGGAAAGAAAATAAGTAGACTTGCAAAGTCCTTATACGAGCTTAAGTTAGCTCCTAAGCAATAGCTTGGAAAGTTTGACAACAAAGTGATGTCAAATAGCTTCAAAATCACTTAAGGTGATATACATCAAAAGTACTCCACATGGATACGTTTTGTTATGTTTATAAGATGACACGTTCATCATGGAAGCAAGAACGACATAATCCAACACACTAAGAAAGTGTTTAGTGGGAAATTTGATAGACATAAGATTAGTGGATAATCTTGTCTCAAGATCCTAGAATGTTTTGAGAACTACTCAAACAAGATTGCAATAAATCCAATTGTGATAAAGTTGTATCACAAGTGATGTATGCAAGAATTATCGGAAGTCTAACGTACTTGATGAATCGTACTAGATCCGATTTAGCGCATTCAGTCGCTACATGAGTAATCCAGGTCATACTTTATGGAAAGCCATAACTAGAATGTTGAATTATCCAGCGTTATATGTCGTCTCGATTTACATCAAAGTCTGGGGGGTTCAAGACATTATGTTCACCTCTTGGTCTCGTAAACCTGACAGATATTATAAGTGGATAATATTTTTTCTTGGTAGTGCAGCAGTATCCTGGAAATCTTCCAAACAAACACTTTTGGCCTAATTAACCAAGGAGTCAGAGTTTATAGCTTTAGATAAAGCTACAGAGGAAGCAAAATGGCTTCGAAACTTTGTGGAAGATATCCCGATGTGGGAAAAACTAGTGCCAACTTTATGTGTACACTGTGAGAGTTAGTGAGCTATCTCTCAGGCACTGAGTAAGTTATAAAATGGCAAATCTCGAGAATGATATAAGACCATTTAGACAACTGATCTCACAACGGCTGATAACTTAGCGGATCTGTTTCCCAAAAAAGTTAGCCTCGAGATCAAGTTAGTTAAATCATCAAAAGGAATGGGTTTAAAGCCTATAGAAAAAGATGACGTTTGACAGATACCCCACCTATGTGACTGGAGATCCCAAGATCTAGGTTCAAAGGGAAACAAAATTAAACTGATTCGAGTTGAGCACTGTGAGACTATGTCTCTGCCCAGTTCCTAGGATGACAAAACAGTGCTACCTGTGGATAGTGAGGATAAGCGTTTGCTTTTAATGATTGCATAGCTGTGTATATAGTGGAGTGTGACAGGACACTTCTGAAAACAAGCTAATAAAAGATCACCTTGTGAAGTGTGAAATGGGGCCGTTTCTAGGAGAATGAAGGATAAGGCTATATTCTCCAAATTCACTCACGAATACCAGGAATGTTCAAGGCCAAAATGAACACAATAGAGAACAAAGTTCTACGAGAAAGTGTCTATGTGCGATATATGTTGTATCAGTTTACATCAAAATCCGGGTGGTTCAAGACATCATGTTCACCTCCTGGCCGAGTAAACGCAACAGATATTAAAATTGTTTGGTTCAAAGCTGAAAAACGCTACCATTCAGTGACAGTTACATTTTCGTATACTCTCGAAAGTCTGTCTACGTCTAGATGGGTCTAGTCAAGTATGTCTAGTAAAGTCTAGTCTGTTCAATTTTCATATGTTTAGAGTCATTTCTATTCATGTGGGGGATTGTTGGAACAAAATTTATAAGAGCTTGAGGGCTTTATAAATATGTGTATGTGTGAATTGAAATGAGACATTTGGGCTATGTAAAAAAGCCTTGTGAATGTAAAAAGGAAAAACCTTTAAAAAAAGGAAAAGCCTTAAAAAAAGGAAAAGCCTACAAAAAAAGGAAAAGCCTTAAGAAAAGGAAAAACCTTAGAAAAAAGGAAAAGCCTTAAAAAAGGAAAAGCCTACAAAAAGGAAAAGCCTTAAGAAAAGGAAAAACCTAAAAAAAGGAAAAGTGAGAAGTCCCACATCGCTAGTTGGAAATAATTTCCTCTAGGATCTTCTCCTATATATAGGATCGCCTCTCTTGAGAGAAAGGTATCCAATCAAACACAGAAAACACACTTACAAAATAAAAAGTTCATTCAATCCTCTACAGCTTAGAGTAAGTCTTTATTCGAGAGTATCGTAGTATAATGTTCGATAGATCTGATATCAAGTGTAGATGATACAGATTACTTTGGTTGTATCCTGGGACTCATGGATCTATTAAAACCCGTCGCACTACGGGAGATTCTTAGAGTTAAGGAAAGAGATTCATCTCGCCTCCTTAGATTTATTTTATTGCTTTATCGTTTTATGAATCGTCTGTTCCTTACTGTTTATTTATAAATCGTGATTAAATCTCTCATGTCTATTGTGCGATAATTTTGGTCCTACAATATCTATAAACATAAGGTTTATGGACATATGGATGATATGAAACTATGTTATTGTACATAGGTAGGTCGTTAAGGTATCAGATATAGTCCCATGTACTTATTAGAATAGTATAAATCCAAACAATTACGAACAAAATAATTTTATGATTAATTGAAAAAATTAAGCTAATGGTAATACCTGATTAATTAAGGATTGCTAATCACGCGGTGAATTTAGTCTCCATAAGACCATCTCCAATGTATTACTCTATTTTTTACTCTAAAATAGAGTTAAGTTTTGCTCCAATGTATTACTCTATTTTTCACCCTAAAAAGAAATAATATATGGTATATTATATTTCTATTTTATTATAAATATCATCTATTTGTAAGAAATTATAATTTAACACAACTTATTTTTTTTCTTTCAAAAACTTCCATAAATTATGATTTTATTTAAATTAAACATTTATTATATAAGAAAAATTACATTACATCATATAAAAATAATAAAACATATAAGACTTTGGTTTAAACATCACCATTACTGTATTTTTCCCATAAATGATCAATTAATGCATTTCAAATAAAAAATGAGTTTCTCTATCATTGATTTTTCTAAATCGACCAAGAAATTCTTCGAACCGAATATCATCATCCTCTGCTATTTGGACCACAATTATCAATACTTTAGAAGAAGGAAATAAACGATTTTTGGAGGAATTAAATAAGACAAACGCACAAAGAGAATATCATTTGGAGATTCAAAATAAAAATTATGTTTTGAAAGAGTTAAAGGAGGAAAACAAAATTTTATTTTGTGACTTAAATTCCATACAAGATCCAAGCATTCGTGCATATATCCAGGCTGAACAAGCACGAATTTTACAAAAGCGGGGTGATCAACAACAAACTGGTCCTCCATCTACAAATTATCTCAAATAATATGAACATATCACAATATATGGTTTTATGTGATTCAACTTTAAAAAATATTATAATAAAGTTATTTAAATGTAAAATTGATTTTCTTGTATTTAAATATTATAATTATTATTTGTTTCAGTTATAATTACAAAGATATAAAAATTAAAGGACCATTCTATAAATAAAAAAAGTTTAACTCTAAAATAGAGTGATAAATAGAGTTACTCTAAAAATAGAGTAAAAATATAGTTACTCTATTTTAAAGTGGGAAATAGAGTGGGTTTGGAGAGAATTTTACTCTAAAATAGAGTTTAGAGTGGAAAATGCCCTAAACGCAGTAGCTCACCTTACACAAACTTCAATATCAACTCACCACAACCTTCTCTCTTATTCTCTCTCATCTTTTATATTCTTCTCTCTAAATATAAATTATATAAAACTAATAAAATGGAGAAAAGAAGGGAAATAAGAGCATCTCCATTGGTTTAGATACCCATTTGGATATCTCAACAATAAAATAGTCATATTTTATTATGGTTGAATTAAATAATTAAATTTTAATTTTAAAACAAAAAATAAACTAATAAAAAAGAGACAAGTGTAAAGAGAGGTTTTCATGGGTATTCAAAAGTTCTCTAATGAGAACCGATCCTCATCTCTCTCTTCCTTTTTCTTTTTTAATATTATTTTAAAAGTAAGATACCCTTTGAAAACCCCTTGATGGAGATGCTCTAAGTAGTGGAGGTTCGGGATCATCAGGAGAAGCAGAGGTGAGAAAATTAAGGACCATGGACGATGGAAGAAGATCTTATTCTCATCAACTATATTGCCAACCACGGCGATGGCGTTTGGAACTCTCTTGCCAAATCTGCAGGTTGATTTAATTTATATTTTTTAAAACAAAATTTCAATTATATTTAACCATTAATAACATATATATTGCGTTTACGTTGTATGTCAATACATAATGAGGTAGCGTTTCGTCATAACATGCAAAGGTATCATCATACAACAAACAATATTTTTCTTTCGGAAATCCAAAGACGTTTACATATGTAGGTGCTCTTATAATGGATTAGTTATTAAAAAAAGGGTAAGTAGTAAGATAATTAAAAATCTGTAACATACCCATCCCAGAGGTCCAGTTGCAGGCCCAAAAGAGAGAGGCTCAGTTGCAGGAAATCCTACATGCACTCTATTTAAGAGAGGAAGAAGGGTTAGAGGAGCTTCATTTGTCACCTCAGCAAGCAGAGCAGCCCGGGAGAGAGAGAGAGAGCCGTCGCCACCGCCGCCGTCGACCCGCCGTGAACCGTCGCCGTCGCCGCATGTGCTTACCGTGAACCACCGCGAGTCAAGCCGAGATCTCCCAGAGCCGAACCGAGCATATCCGCCGCCGTCAAACCACAGCCAGCCGCCGCCGTCGGGACCGCCCGCGAGCCACCGCGAGTCACCGTCGCCCGCATCCGAGCCGATCCGTGAACCGCCGTGAGTCAGCCAAGAGTCGCGAGCCGCTGTTCGCCCAGATCCGCCGCCGCCGACAACCGCAGCGCCGCCGCGAGCCTTGCCGGAGCCGAGGATGAGCCGCCGAGTAGGGCGTGTTACGGAGTACGGACACGTTTTCAGTGTGCATATTGTTTGACTTGCAATTGTGGAATGAACTGAATTAGGAAAGCATTAGATGAATAACCTGCATCCTTGTTTGATCACCTGGTTGTGTGAATAGTGAATGTAACTTAGCTAGAAACGAGGTCATCGTCACTGCGAAGGAACCAGTGGTACGATTTGATTGATGGACCCGACTTCAGTGGCACTGATAGGCTTCCAACGGGGTTAAAAGGAGCTATCCCGCGCTCTAGGCCAGTGAGCCAGGTTACGAGAAAAGGCCAGTGAGCCAAATATGAGAAACGGCCAGTGAGCCTGAGGAGTTCCTTTGCTTGTAGATTGATTGTGCGCTGGTAGAGCGTTATGTTTGATACGTGCGTAGGTTTAAACTTGGCATATTGGATTGAAACGGTTGAATGTGTTGAGAGTGTAGGTTTAGTTCTCACTGGGTAATCCAAATTACTCATCCCTCTCTCTTCTTTTCAGGTGAGTCCGATGAGGACGAGTATGTGGAGCTGGACGAGTAGTTTCAGTGTGGTGCGCCGTTTTCGGGAATCGGGTTTTATTTATTTATTTAGAATTTCAGTCATTTACTTTTAAAAAGACAATCGCTGGTTTTATTTCAGTTTTAATTAGTCATTTCGATTTATGAATTATTGTTAGACTTTAATTATTTATTGGAATAAATGAGACTTTAGAAATGTGGTAAGAAAAGTGTTAGAGCCGACATGTCGCATTTAACCAGCGACGGGGTCGAAGGTGTCAGGCCGGTTTGTCAGGATCCTTGAGCAGGAAGGCGGGATCGGGTGTTCACAAAGTGGTATCAGAGCGGATTACGAGAAGAGAGAGATAGAATTATAGGATTAGTGGTTTAGAGAAAAGTTTTCCCGGATTTTGGATTTAAAAAAAAAAATATATTCTTCGGATTTCGATTAAAGTTCGGTTTCAGTTAAAAAAAAAAAAAAAAAATTATTTCGGATTTGAATATTTTTGGGATGAGAAATTTTTCAAAATTTGTAAAACCACCTAGAAAAGCTCTCTGGTTTTTTTTTTGGTTTTTTTTCTTTGCAGGAATATCAGTCTTTACTGGACCAGATTGATTTACCTTGCATGTTTCATTCTTTCAGATGCCGCCAAGGACGAGAAACGCTGTAGCCAGAGCTGGTACCTCTGCTGAAGGTCAGACAGCGAGTGAGTCCACTACCGGAAGTGTGAATGCTAACCACGTGAATCCAATGGACGTGAACCAAGTTGAGGTCGGAGAAGTTGAGATGCCACCAGCAGTCCAAGCTGCCTTGGAAGAGTTGAGGCGTTACCATGATAGGTATGGAAACCTCCAGAATGGACCAAATCCACCAGTGAATCCTCCATTGTTTGCCCAAGGACAGCAGCACCAAGTGCCACCAGTGAATGGACAGCCACAACACCAGTTTGTGCAACCCCTAGAAAATGTTCAGCAGCCGATGGTATAACCTGTGTTACCTCCGCCGCCGCCAGTGTTCGTTCAACCGCAGAATATGTCACCTCCGATGTATGCTCAGCCTCAGTTTGTTCAACCACCACCTGGGCCAGTGTATGCGCAAGGAATGGCCTACTATAAAGCCATGAGGCATATGAAGGACATGGGAGTAGAGCTGTTTGGAGGAAGATCTGACCCTATCAACACTGATAATTGGAGGAAGAAGTTGGAAATAAACTTTGAATCCATGAGGTGCCCAGAAGGTTATCGCAAGGAGTTGGCCGTACAGTACCTTAAGGACGAGGCGCTGATATGGTGGGAAGGTGTGGAAGAAGAAGCCCGTGGACATTATGAGTTGACATGGGATGATTTTCGGACTGAGTTTGCCAAGGAGTACTTTCCGCCCGAGGCTAGGGACCAGATGGAAAGCGCTTTTGAGGATCTCCGACAGAAGGATCTTAGCGTGCGAGATTTCAAGGAGGAGTTCAACCGACTGAGAAGGTTTTCCAGGAAACATTTTACCCAGGCTGATCTAATCCGTCAGTTCATGAAAGGTCTGGGAATGGAGCTGAAGGAAAGATGCTCAATCAGAAGGTTTGACAGTCTGGGGGAGCTAGTGGAGACAGCTGCTAATCAAGAATCTCTGATAGAAGAGCGGAGGAGGATCAGAGGTGCTAATGTTCAGAAATTCCGTGCTCCAGAGGCACCAAAAAGGAGTTGGGATGACATGAACTCGGGAAAGACAGTTGTCAGTGTCCAGGCGTGCTACCGTTGTGGAAAGAAGCATTTGGGACGTTGTGCACTTCTCAAATGTACGGGTTGTGGGAGAGATGGTCATATCGTGAAGGACTGTCGTTCCACTGGAAATCAACTGCCCAGAAACACCGCATGCCACCGCTGCGGGAAGCAAGGACACTTTGCGAGGGAGTGCACGTGGAATCCGGGTCAGCCAGCAGCGCATACACATGGTGTGTTACCAGCACCAACAGCTAGGAGACAAGCTGTGGGACCTCGAGTGTATGATCTGGAAGATGCCGAGGGAGCAGCACCGATCGCTGGTATGTAATTTTGTTTAGAGTGAATTTAGCCGTGAGGCGTGTAAATTTGTGTGTAAAAGGAAAATGCATACTTAGACATAAGCGTAAAAAAATCGTGTAGGATCGGTCTCCGTAGGAGGAGTCGCAACTTTTACTTTGTTTGACACTGGTGCTACACATAGTTTCGTGAGCCCAAGGTTAACTAAGTACTGGACTTTTACTGGAAAGTTCATGCCGGAGTCGAAAACAATTGAGACTGTTGGGACTGAACAGGTGAGGTCTAGGGGTGTGCATAAGGATGTACCAATCGTCGTAGAAGGAGCGAATGTACCATGAAGTCTAGTGGAGATGAAGTTGGGCCATTATGACATAATCCTTGGAATGGACTGGTTGACACACTACCAAGTTGTCATGGATTGCAAAAGAACGCGAGCCTACATAGCGCGACCTGAAGGGAGGATAAAGTTTCAAGGAGTGAAGTCGGATTCTGGAGTTCCGATTATTTCGATGATTCATGCCACAGACCTGATGGAGAAAGGATGTGAACCATATCTAGCGACTATTTCTATGGCTGGAGAAGGGGAAGCATCTAACTTGGAGGAGATTCCAGTAGCCCGCGAGTATGCAGATGTTTTTAAGCTACTGAGAGGACTGCCACCTTCAAGAGGAGATGATTTCACTATCGAGTTAGAACCAGGGACGACCCCTGTTTCAAAAGCTCCATATCGGTTAGCGCCAGCGGAAATGGTAGAATTAAAGAAGCAGTTAGAGGATCTTACGGACAAAGGATTCATCCGACCAAGCAGTTCACCATGGGGAGCACCAGTGCTGTTCGTTAAGAAAAAGGATGGAAGTTTTCGTCTCTGTATTGACTACCGAGGATTGAACAAAGTGACCATCAAGAATAAGTACCCGTTACCGAGGATCGACGAGTTGTTGGACTAACTAGAAGGAGCGTCATGGCTCTCGAAGATCGATTTAGCATCAGGCTACCACCAGATCCGGATAGCTGAAGATGACATAAAGAAAACGGCATTCCGAACCAGTTATGGACACTACGAGTTTGTCGTAATGCCGTTTGGTCTCACTAATGCACCTGCCGCATTTATGAAATTGATGAACGATTTTTTTTCGGGCATAGTTGGACAAGTGTGTGATTGTGTTCATTGATGATATTCTGGTCTACTCGAAGACTGAGAGGGAGCATGCTCACCATTTGCAAAATGTACTTCAGAACTTAAGGAACCATCAACTTTTTGCGAAGTTGAGCAAGTGCAGTTTCTGGCAAAAGGAAATAGGATTACTCGGTCATGTTGTTTCCGGAGAAGGAGTGGTAGTGGATCCTGAAAAGATTAAAGCCGTAACGGAATGGCCTACTCCTAAAAACGTTACTGAGGACCGTAGCTTTTTGGGTTTAGCTGGCTATTACCGAAAATTTGTTCCGAGTTTTTCCAAGTTGTCTAAGCCGTTGACAAGTCTGATAGGAAAAGACGTGAAGTTTGAATGGACTGAAGCTCGATCCAAAAGTTTTGAGGATTAAAGAAAAAGTTAACTGAGACGCCAATTTTGGTACTCCCAAGGTTAGGAATACCATTTGAAGTTTATACGGATGCATGTGGAACCGGACTAGGAGCAGTGCTTATGCAAGAAGGCAAGGTCATAGCCTATGCATCGAGACAGTTAATGAAGCATGAGTGGAACTATCCGACCCACGATTTGGAGCTAGCAGCATTAGTTTTTGCTCTAAAGATTTGGCATGCGTATTTTTACGGAGAGAAGGTGCAATTGTACACCGACCATAAAAGTCTGAAGTATGTTTTCACTCAGAGTGATTTGAATCTACAGCAAAGAAGATGGGTGGAGTTGTTGGCCGATTACGATCTGGATATTGCCTACCAACCGGGGAAAGTGAATCATGTTGCAGATGCCCTGAGCAGGCGCCGAAATGATGTAGCAGAAGTGAAGGAGATCCACAAGTTGACTGCAACCCTGGCTAGTTTGACGTTGTGCGTAATGGAAGTGGGAGAGGGTTACGCGGGATTAGAAGCATTCGAAAATGTCGATCTTCTTTAGAGAATTTGTCAGGCTCAGAAATCAGACGACGCCTTGAAGGAATTAGTCGAGAAACAAGTGGTCGGATACCAAACATCTGATAATGGGACGTATCTGTATAGGAATCGGGTATGTGTTCCCAACGACGAAGGACTGAGGAGCGAAGTGTTAAGTCAGGCTCACCATTCTCTATTTTCAGTGCACCCAGGCAATACCAAGATGTACTACGATTTGAAAAGGTACTATCATTGGGGAGGAATGAAGCGTGACATCGCTAAATGGATATCGCAGTGTGAAACGTGTCTCCAGGTGAAAGCAGAACATATGGCACCTAGCGGATTGTTACAAAGTTTACCACTACCAGAATGGAAATGGGACATGGTAACTATGGATTTTGTAACGGGATTACCGATGACGTTGGATAAGAAAAATGCGATTTGGGTAATCGTGGACCGCCTCACTAAGTCAGCCCATTTTGTGCCAATTAAAAAGACAGATGGAACAGAACAGTTAGCGCATAAGTATCTGGACCTAATCGTAAGATTGCACGGAGTTCCGGTTAGCATTGTGTCGGACAGAGATGCGAAGTTTACAGCAACGTTTTGGAAAGCGTTTCAGAAAGCATTGGGAACGGAAGTCCATTTGAGTACAACATATCATCCTCAAGCGGATGGACAATCGGAAAGGACACTTTGGAGGATATGCTGAGAGCTTGTGTCTTATACTGAGAAGGAAACTGGGGTAAGTATTTACCGCTGGTAGAGTTTTCATACAACAACAGCTATCAAGCTAGCATCAAGATGGCTCCATACGAAGCCCTGTATGGGAGACCATGTCGTACACCCCTCTGTTGGACCAAAGTAGGTGAAATGAGGGATATGGATCCAGAAATAGTAAAGGAAGCTACAAAGCAAGTGGAAATGATTAAGGTCAGGCTGAAAGAAGCTCACGATCGTTAGAAAAGTTATGCAGACAAGCGCTGAAAAGAATTGTCGTTTGAGGTTGGAGATGAAGTGTACCTAAAGTTGAGAACGTTTCAGGGAAATGACAGGCACCGGAAACTGAAAAAGCTTAAGCCAAGATATATGGGACCGTACCCTATCGTCGAGAGAATCGGGGAAGTAGCGTATCGACTTAAGTTGCCCCAGGAATTGTCAGAATGGCATGATGTATTCCACGTATCGATTTTGAGGAAAGTAGTAAGAGAGCGTGAGCTCATTCTGTCTCATTTGCCAAGTAACCTGGACAGAAAATTTTTGGTACAGAGTAAACCAACCGAGATCTTGGATTTTAAGGAAATAGATGTCAACAGGAAGAGGACAAGTTCATTAAGAGTCAGTTGGGAAGGAGTGGGTATCCGCGAGGAAACGTGGGAATCTGAGCAGCATATGAGAACAGTTTACCCTGAGCTGTTTAAGGACGGGATGGAAACCAAAGACGAAAGGGAGAATTCGGGGACGAATTCCTTTCAACCAGGGGAGAATTGTAACATACCCATCCCAGAGGCCCAGCTGCAGGCCCAGAAGGGAGAGGCCCAGTTGCAGGAAACCCTACATGCACTCTATTTAAGAGAGGGAGAAGGGTTAGAGGAGCCTCATTTGCCACCTCAGCAAGCAGAGCAGCCCGAGAGAGAGAGAGAGACGTCGCCGCCGCCGCCGTCGACTGCGAACCGCAGCCCGCCGCCGTCGACTGCGAACCACAGCCCGCCGCCGTCGACCCACCGTGAACCATCGCCGTCGCCGCCTGTGCTTACCGTGAACTGCCGTGAGTCAAGCCGAGATCTCCCAGAGCCGAACCGAGCAGATCCGCCGCCGCCGAACCACAGCCAGCCGCCGCCGTCGAGACCGCCCGCGAGCCGCCGCGAGTCACCGTCGCTCGCATCCGAGCCGATCCGTAAACCGCCGCGAGTCAGCCGAGAGTCGCGAGCCGCTGTTCGCCCAGATCCGCCGCCGCCGACCACCGCAGCGCCGCCGCGAGCCTTGCCGGAGCCGAGGAGGAGCCGCCGAGCACCACCGCCTTCACGCCGTCTTCTAGATTCGTTCTCCTTCGTCATATATGCAGAAAATCAAAGGTGAGGATTAGATCTATGCTTTTTACATGTTTAATGGTTTCCTTTTAGTGTGTTGAGTCTAGATCTATTCAGGTTAGGGCGTGTTACGGAGTACGGACACGTTTTCAGTGTGCATATTGTTTGACTTGCAATTGTGGAATGAACTGAATTAGGAAAGCATTAGATGAATAACCTGCATCCTTGTTTGATCACCCGGTTGTGTGAATAATGAATGTAACTTAGCTAGAAACGAGGTCATCGTCACTGCGAAGGAACCAGTGGTACGATTTGATTGATGGACCCGACTTCAGTGGGTCTGATAGGCTTCCAACGGGGTTAAAAGGAGTTATTCCGCGCTCTAGGCCAGTGAGCCAGGTTACGAGAAAAGGCTAGTGAGCCAAATATGAGAAACGGCCAGTGAGCCTGAGGAGTTCCTTTGCTTGTAGATTGATTGTGCGCTGGTAGAGCGTTATGTTTGATACGTGCATAGGTTTAAACTTGGCATATTGGATTGAAACGGTTGAATGTGTTAAGAGTGTAGGTTTAGTTCTCATTGGGTAATCCAAATTACTCATCCCTCTCTCTTCTTTTCAGGTGAGTCCGATGAGGACGAGTATGTGGAGCTGGACGAGTAGTTCCAGTGTGGTGCGCCGTTTTCGGGAATCGGGTTTTATTTATTTATTTAGAATTTCAGTCATTTACTTTTAAAAAGACAATCGCTGGTTTTATTTCGGTTTTAATTAGTCATTTTGATTTATGAATTATTGTTAGACTTTAATTATTTAAACATTCGCCTACAGGTCTACATTTAAAAATAAATAAATAAATGATCTAATTCTTTAGTTAAGTTTATTAGTTGTTAGTAACATGAAAACGTTTATTTATATATACATATTTGTAGATGTTAACACTTAATTCAATTTTTCTTACAAATTTAGTACTTAATTTTTTTTTTTAATCGTGTAAATGATGAAAATACCATTATTTCTGTCTACCCGTGTAGTGTCCACAAACGTATACTCGTACTGTACATGGGCTAAATTATCATAAATAGTAACAAAAATGTTAAAAACTATGAAATAATTTAAGTGATAAAAAATTATGAACAATATTTAAGTGTTAAAAATTATCAAAAGTTTAGATAGTGCTAATTCTTGCAAAACACATGTCTATATAAAATTAGCAATTAATTAAAAATTAATTTAACAATACGATAAAATATTAGGGCAACACACGTAACAACTTAAACAATTAGCCAAATTAAACTTTTATTCTCCTCTTCTTCGTCGAAGACTTCTACAACTCACTTCTTCTTCTTTTTCACAACAACCACATAATCAATTGGTACTTGCTATTTGCTAAGTATTTTTTTCATCATAAATTTGTGTAATCTAATATTAGATTTAGTTTGATTGGTGATTTAGATTATATTACGAACGAAAACTCAAATAATTGTCAAATTTATCATCTTTAAGGAAGTATGATTTGGAATTTTAGATATATATTGTAATTTTGTGAATATGGAAACAATCAATTGTTGTTATGATGAAGGAAAACATGTTGTTTTAGACTCTTAATGCACATGCTCTTTTTACCAAAGTCATATAAAACATGAATTATTTTTTAATATACAATACACTTATATAATTAAATATTTTTTTTTATTAAAAAATTGTTGTAACTCTTTATGAATTGGATGGTTTTATATGAATTTGGGGCGATGATGTTTAATTGGGGCATTTTTTTAACACCGTTTACGGACTACGTATCTCTAGGCACGGCTCTATCTAAAACGCACCGGAAAAAATTGCCGGCTCCGGTGGCTGAACTATCTCCGCCCCGACGTACGACGGGGAAACATATCACGCCGGATGAACAACTTATCATCATGGAACTTCATGCTAATTAAGTGGGGAAACAAGTTAGTTTTATCTGTAACGAAATAATCAAAGAACAAAGGCAAAATCTTCCAACCTTTGAATCGTTTATATACTCCTGAGGCTATATGCCACGTAGATCTTTGAAAAGACAATAAAGCAACACATTTGGTGAATACAGCAAAAACCCGTTTAATTCTCTTTGTGACTTCCTTTGATCCAAGTTTGTTCTTAGGCGTCAATTCTGAGGTGTTTGCACGTGTCGAAATTTTCTAGCCACTAATATTAAACCTCGTGCTTTTTTTTATCAAAACTACATGAAAACCTCGTGCCTATTTGTATTGAATCTCGTGGCTAAATTTTCCCGATATTTTGTCAAAAATGGTTTATAAAGAATATAAGATCATCTCCAATAGGGAGTTTTAAAGAGGTTCTTAAAGAGTATTTGCTCAAAATTTAAATAAAAAAGGATAAATGTTGATCTCGAAGATCACTAATGTTGTTTAAGGGTTGATTATGGAGTGAGATGCGAGATTTCCGTTAATTAGAGCGAGTCAACCACAGTTTATAGCAGGTCGGGTACTATGATGAACAGGTCGGGGACCGTATCTTTTGCATTAATGGTGAAAAGAGACGG
This sequence comes from Eutrema japonicum, assembly GCA_030161315.1. Classification (NCBI taxonomy): domain Eukaryota; kingdom Viridiplantae; phylum Streptophyta; class Magnoliopsida; order Brassicales; family Brassicaceae; genus Eutrema; species Eutrema japonicum. The sequence continues at coordinate 53,414,802 of BSQW01000011.1, forward strand.
ACGATTTAGATTTACGAACTGCTTCCGACGGGAATCCAGTTCGGCGTTCTAAACCGCGGTGTCTTGTTACAAAGGTGAGAGAGAGAGAGAGAGAGAGAGGCCGAGCCTAATTTTTTATAGAGAGTAATCTGGTTTTTTCCCCAAAAGTCTCCTCATTAATGCATAACGAGGGGTATATATAGTGATGGCAGCTCCCTGTTTCCGCGGATTCCGGGGCCACGCGTCACCCTCAGCCTGCTTCACGGGTATGGTGCTCTAGGAGGCGTGTCCCGGTTCTCAAGGCGAGAGGCAATGATGAGCTCGGTGCCATGCTTTTGTAAGATAGCACACTGTTCGGCCAACTCCCTTCCACGTGTCCTTTCCTCCTTTGCTTACTCTGCAGGGTTGGTGAGACGTCGAGGTCAGACCATACCCCTATCCAGATAATACACTGTTCGACCAACTCCCACGTGTCTTCTTTCCTTTCGACATCCTAGTTTTGGCGAAGTGTCAGCGCGGACCCGGGGGGCTTGAGAAGGAGCTGAGGGAGGAGAATGCCCGATCTGCGGCGATGGAGAAGGATGCGGCGCGGGTACGAGCCCGGGCTCTAGAGGCGGACAGCGTTCTGGCCGAGCTGGAGGTGGAGAGGGCCCGATCTGCCGCGGAGAGGGCTCGATCGGCTGCCTTGGAGGAGGAGCTCGGGCTTCTGAAGGGGGAGAGGGAGACACTCCGCTCCAGGGTGAAGGGGCTGGAGGGCGCCATCGACCGAGCGAAGGCAGCCGTGGCTGCGGAGAGCGATCGGGTCACGGCCAGGTGGGAGGGCCGGAACCGGAAGTGGACCGCGAAGATGGAGAAGATCCGCGCCCATCTCGACGGTCGCAACCGGGCTTTGGAGCCTCACCTGTTGTTCAACCAGGTGGTCGACATAAAGGCGTGCCTCAAGAGGATGGAGGCTGAGGATGGGATGTCGGTGCCGTGGTACCGGTATCAGAAGCTGGACGAGGACGAAGCGGCGTTCGGAGCCCAATTGGACGACATCGACTTCCCGGACTTGACCCCGGAAGATTTGGACATCCCTCTCGACCGCACATCTGGCGTCCAGCTCGAGCGGCTTATGCCCGTCGGTCCTTCCGAGACGCCTGTCGTGGACCTGACCTCAGACGTTCACTCATCGGGTGCTGAGGTCGTCCAGGCGGACCTACGAGCACAAGACCCGGCCCCGGGTGCAGTTCAGGCCGGCCCTGACGCACTGCCTGATGAGGCCGCGGTTGAGGAAGAGCGGACCGAGCAGCCCTTCCTTGGTGAGCACGGCACCAATGTGAGGATGGTGGTCCCGGATGACCTGGATGGTACCCGTGCTGACGGGGGTGAAGATTTACCGGCCGATGTGGCCTTGTAAAAACTTTTGTTTTTGTTGTTGTTTTTCTTCTTTTTTTTCTTCTCTCTCTTTTTTTGTAATGACTAGGCCGTTGGCCCTTTATGTAAGCGCCGTTCGAGGCTTTGTTTGAAATGAAATTGTTTTTGGAATTTCCTCGTTTCTTTTGCGAATGTCTGGTAGAGTAGGTCGTAGACCGTACCCTGGGGATCAACGTTGTGTGTGCAGGTCGTAGACCGTGCCCTTGTATTGGGTGCGAGGTATGGCTCGGCTTGAGATACTTAATGCTTGTGTATCTTTATTTTTTTGTTTTTGCGAGGTGTAGCAAGGTACTTAAAGCTTGTGTACCTTTTTTTTGGTGCGAGTAGCGAGCTCGGCTTTGAGACACTTAAAGCTTGTGTGTCTAGTAGAGGTGCGAGCCTTGGGCTCGGCTTTAGTACTTATAGCTTGTGTACTATGTGAGTGCGAGCATTGGAGCTCGGCTTTAGCACTTATAGTTTGTGTGCTGGGGAGTGCGAGCGTTGGAGCTCGGTCCCCGTTTCTTCTTTCTTGCTTGCGAGTGCGAGCATTTGGAGCTCGGCTTCAGCACTTATAGTTTGTGTGCTGGGGTGTGCGAGCGTTGGAGCTCGGTTTTTTTTTTTTTTTTTTTTTTTTTTTTGTGAACAGGTCGGGGACCGTATTCTTCTCTTTTTGTAGAAAATGCTTTATTAGATTAATAGCTGAGCCCTGGTTAGTGGTTGCCTACATACCCTTTAGTAGAAGGGATCAAGCCAATCGTAGTTCGTTTGATTACAAGGATAGACAGCGGAGCGGAGCCCGGGGGCCTAATAGTAGAAGCGTTTTAGGTTTATCGAGTTCCAGGAGCGCGGGATTGCGTCGCCGTTCATCGTGACTAGCTCGTAGACGCCGGGCTTCACGATCTTGGAGATAAGGTAAGGGCCTTCCCAATTTGCACCGAGCTTGCCTGCGTTTAGCTCGGCCGTGTTTTCGAAGACCTTGCGCAGGACCAGGTCGCCCTCGGCAAAGAACCTGCCTCGAACCTTCTTGTTGTAATATTTGGAGGCGAGCTGTTGGTAGTTCTGGATCCGTAGGAGGGAGTGGTCCCGTTGTTCCTCGAGAAAATCTAGCTCGCTTAATAGGACGGCGTCGTTCAGGTCGGCCTGCTGGGTGAGCATAGCGCGGCGAGGAGTGGGGAGGCCGACTTCGGACGGGGCCATTGCTTCCATACCGTGAGAGAGGCTGAATGGTGTGCGACCTGTCGATGTACTCGGCGTTGTGCGACGGGACCAGAGGACTCCGTCTAGCTCATCGGCCCAGGAGCCTTTCTTGTCGTTTAGTCGCTTTTTGAGGCAGTCAAGAATGGTCTTGTTGGTGGCCTCGGCTTGTCCGTTTCCTTGTGGGTATCTCGGGGTGGACTTACTCAGTCTGATCTTTCACTTTGCGTAGAAGTCTTCAAAGAGGACTGACGTGAACTGGGCACCGTTATCCGTCACGATCTCATAAGGCAGCCCGTGCCGGCAGATGATGAACCTCCAGACGAATTTTTGGACGTCCTCCGCCGTGATCTTGGCGTAAGCTTCGGCTTCGACCCACTTGGTGAAGAAGTCGGTCATCACCAGGATGAAACGCTTTTGACGAGATCGGGGGAGAGGCCCGACTATATCCATGGCCCATCGCATGAATGGGTAGGGCGCCACCGCAGTGGTAAGTAGCTCGGTTGGGCAATGAATTAGTGGACCGTGGCGTTGACATTTCTCGCACCGGGACGCGAACTTTTCACAATCCTAAAGCATTGTTGGCCAGTAATGGCCTTGGTTTCGTATTCTCAGGGCGAGAGCCCGGCCGCTGGAGTGGTTCCCGTAGGTGCCTTCGTGCATCTCTTTCATTACGTCGATGGTTTCTTGTCCGTGGAGGCAGCTGAGCAGGGTCCCCGAGGCACTCCATCGGAACAGGTTGCCGTCCAACATCGCGTACCGGGCGCATTTTTTTCTTAGCCGGCGGGTGGCCCATCGGTCTGGGGGGTGGATGCCGTCTGCGATGTACAGTAGTATGTCGACTCGCCTGTTTGGTAGTTCGGGCTCGGCTGGGGGTGGCGGTAGATCTTCTGTAGGTGGGACGTCCTCGTCGGGGTCCGCGATCTGGGGACCGATCAGGTAGGCCCCTTTTGGCAGTTCGATGCTAGGGAAGTCTATACTTTAAACCGGGATCACCCGTCGGTGAGCTGGGGCCGAAGTGGAGGCTAGTGCTGCGAGGGCGTCCGCGGAAGTATTATCACCTCGGGGGATCTTCGTCAGGGTGAACTCAGAGAAATCCGCGGCCAAGCCTTGGGTCACCATGAGGTAGGCATCCATGCGATCATTCTTGGCCTCGTACTCCACGCTGAATTGATTAGCGACGAGCTGGGAGTCGCAGTAGGCTCGGATTTTCTTCGCGCCGACCACCTTTGCCAGGCGCAGGCCGGCAATCAGAGCTTCGTACTCGGCTTCGTTGTTTGACGCTGGAATGGCCAGGCGGAAAGATTGCTCGAGGATCTCCTTGGTCGGGGATTCGAGGCGTATGCCGATGCCGGAGCCGTGTTTGGAGGTCGACCCGTCGACATGCAGGCTCCACACCTCGGGGGCTTCGTCGACTGCTAGCTCGGGCACCAACTCAACTAGGAAATCGGCCAGCACTTGAGATTTGACCGCGGTCCGTCCTCGGTAGTCGATTTCATACTCGCTCAGCTCAACTGCCCACTTCATTATTCGGCCAGATCGGCCCGGGCTGTGGAGGATGGTTCTGAGGGGGTATGTGCTTAGGACGGCGATCGTGTGGGATTGAAAATAAGGCCGGAGTTTTCTGGCCGCGACGACTACCGCTAGGGCGAGGTTCTCCAAAGTCGGGTACCTGCTTTCCGCGTCGTCTAGAGATTTGCTGATGTAAGAGATGGGCCTTTGGTCGCCCCGGTCTTCCCGCACTAGTACCCCGCTGACAGCCGACGTAGACACAGCGATATAAAGGTAGAGGGTCTCGCCTTCTTCCGGCTTAGACAGGACGGGAGGAGTGGATATGTACTCCTTCAGCTGCTGGAGGGCCTTCTCGCACTTGTCCTCCCACTCGAACTGCTTGTTAGCTCGGAGCAACTGATATAACGGTAGACATCTGTCGGTTGAGCGGGAAATAAACCGGTTAAGCGCGGCGATTCTCCCGGTGAGTCGCTGGACTTGACGCGTGCTCGCTGGTGATTGCAGGTCGGTGATGGCCCGGATCTGCTTGGGGTCAGCTTCGATCCCGCGTTGGGTGATGATATATCCGAGGAACTCGCCCGACGTGACGCCGAAAGAACACTTGGCCGGATTCAGCTTCATGTTGTATTCGTTCAACGTCCGGAAGCAGGATCGGAGATGAGTGACGTGGTCGGTCGCTACCAGGGACTTTACTAGCATGTCATCTATGTATACTTCCATAGTGCGGCCGATTTGATCGGCGAACATCTGGTTGACGAGACGCTGGTAGGTGGCCCTGGCATTTTTGAGTCCGAAGGGCATCACCTTGTAGCAGTAGATCCCTCGGTCGGTGATGAACGCCGTTTTCTCCCGGTCGTCGGGGTGCATGGGGATCTGGTTGTACCCTGATAAGGCATCCATGAAAGAGAGCAGCTCGTTCCCGGCGGTGGCTTCGACGACTTGGTCGATTCGGGGGAGGGGAAAGCTGTCTTTTGGGCACGCCTTGTTGAGGTCGGAGAAATCTACACAGACCCTCTATTTCCCGCTCTTTTTCTTGACTACCACCGGGTTGGCTAGCCAGTCCGGGTACTTGACCTCAGTGATCGACCCGGCCGCGGTCAGCCTTTCTACCTCGTTATTGACTGTCTGTGCTCGCTCGGGGCCCAGCTTTCGCCGCTTCTGCTTTATTGGTCTGAAGGTCGGGTCCACGTTGAGCTCATGGCTGCACGTTACCGGGTCAATGCCGGGCATATCGCCGGTTGACCAGGCGAAGGTGGAGACGTTTTGCCCCAGGAACTCGACCAGCTCTCGCTTAATGCTCACTTCGAGGTTGGTTTCGATGCCGATGCAACGGGCGGGGTCGCTCGGATCGATGTTGACCTGGGAGATCCTGGGCGTTTGGCTCGTCGGGCTGATGCGCGTTGATGGTTAAGCATGCCGGCGCGGCGTGACGCAGTTTATGCTCAATGGCGAAGTAGGCGCGAGAGACCCTCTGGTTGCTCCTAAGAGTATACGTGCCGGCCTGGTTGGGGAACTTGAGGCACTGATGGTACGTCGAAGTGACTGCCTTCATCGAGTGCAGCCAGGGGGTTCCGAGAATGATGTTGTAGATCGGGGTGGTATCGAAAACCACAAACTTGACGATTTTTGTGACCCGGCCTACGTAGACCGGTAACTCGAAGGTGCCGATACCGTTGACGGTAACCGGCGGGATGGAGTGCGGTTTGATTGCGGCTCCGTTAAGGTTCATCCTAGTGAGGGTGTTCTTGAAGATGAGATCAACCGAGCTGCCCGTATCGACGAGGACTCGATTGACGTCGCAGTCGGCTACCCGGACTTGCACGACAAGGGGGTCATTGTGGGGCTGGTGGACCCCAGCCGCGTCGGCCTCGGTGAAACATATCCCCCTTTTAACGGCGAGACAGCGGAACAGATCTTCAAATCGATACTGAGAGGGAATCTGAGGTTTCCATCGATTTTTTTTTTAAGAACCCTACTTGGGGTTCTACCATTGGAAGAGCATAAAATTAAAAACATGGAATGAAGTTCTTAATTTACAATTTTTCAAAATTATTAATAAAATAATGGTAAGAACCCCATTTGGGGTTATACCTTTGGAGATGGTCTAAGTCTCTCGAAACTATCAAGTAATTGTTATGAATTATAATATTTATAGATATGGGAAGTAAGATATGTTTAGTATATATATAGGAGAGTAAGAGACGAGAGAGAATGAAGAGGAATGGTTTCTTTTGTTTTCTCTTATTGAACCTCTGCTTCATCTCTTTCACAACAAAACGAATGTGCATATATATAGCAAGTAGTAAACGGTAAAATAATTGAAGGTGGTAAGAAAGTCATAAAGTGTTAGGCAAGTCGGCAAAAAACATGGATAATCATTATCCATTTCTTAACACTCCCCCTTGATTATCCATTTCTTAAAATTATTGAAGGTGGATAATAATTACTGTTAAGAAATGATTATCCATTGGAAGTGGATAATGATTATCCATGTTTTTTGCAGACTTGCCTAACACTTTATGACTTTCTTACCACCTTCAATAATTTTACCGTTTCCTACTTGCTATATATATGCACATTCGTTTTGTTGTAAAAGAGATGAAGCAGAGGTTCAATAAGAGAAAACAAAAGAAACCATTCCTCTTCATTCTCTCTCGTCTCTTACTCTCCTATATATATACTAAACATATCTCACTTCATATATCTATAAATATTATAATTCATAACGTTATCAGCACGATCGTTCCCCGATCCGTTCATATACCGCAAAGGTGAGGTTTAATTTATGTTCAATCTTTTGCCGATCTGTATCATACACAAAACATTTTGCCGATCTGTATCAAGAATCACAAAAAGGTGAAAGGAAAAGAAGGTGAAACCAACTTCACATATGGCGAACCCGAACCTTCTTTTGATGGTATAAATGATGATATGCATCTCGATATTTCTGATTTCGTGGTTGATCCTGAAGACATCAACGAACGACAAAACGAATAAGATCTTCCTGAAGAAGAAAAATATGATATGATAATTATATAGTTGTGCTTGTTAATCTTTGTGAAGAAGAATAATGTTTATATTTTTTTGTGCTTTTTGTAAAATAGTTTTATTGTAATATAAAGTTTCTATCTAGCTATGTTTATTAATATTTTTTAATAAATATTTTAAATTCAGAATATGTCAAAATCTGAGATCCAGAATGGAAATATATGTCTGGCAGACACTGCTACAACGCACACAATACTTAAAGATAGAAAGTATTTTTTCTCTCTTAAAATGAAAGATTCTGCCGGAAGCGTGAATATTATATCTGGTAATGCAAAAATTATTATGGGCTCCGGAATAGTCATTTTTTTAATGCCGAGGGGAACGAAATTTGAATCAAATGATGCATTATATTCCCCTAAATCTTACATAAACTTATTAAGTTTCAGAGATATCCGCAAAAATGGATATCACATAGAAACTATGAATAAAAACGGCATTAAATATCTTTGCATCACATCAGTTACTCCGGAGAGAAAACCTATATTAGAAAAATTACCAGTATTATCCTCCGGATTATATTCCACAAAAATAAATATGGCTGAATCATATATTACGGTAAACCCGAAGTTTACAAATACATTTAAAGTTTGGTATTAACGACTAGGGCATCTTGGTTCAGTCATGATGCGGAAAATTATGGAAAATTCTAATGGTCATCCGTTGAAAAACCATAAGATTTTCCAATCGAGCGAATTTTCATGTAATGCTTGTTCTCAAGGAAAACTCATAACTCGGCCATCACTAGCCTAAATTGAGAATGAATCTCCAGTATTCTTGGAAAGAATACATGGTGATATATGTGGGCCTATCCACCCACCATGCGGACCATTTCGATATTTTATGGTATTAATTGACGCATCCAGTAGATGGTCACACGTGTGTCTATTGACGACATGAAATACGGCTTTCGCAAAATTCATTGCCCAAATAATCAGGTTGAAAGCACAATTCCCTGACTACGTTATAAAGAAAGTTAGGCTTGATAACGCTGGTGAATTCACTTCACAAGCTTTTAATAGCTATTATATGTCAATGGAAATCGATGTTGCGCATCCGGTCCCCCATGTACATACACAAAATGGCATGGCTGAATCTTTTGATTAAGCGTATGCAACTCATTGCTAGACCATTGATATTGAGAACAAAGCTCCCAATTTCTATATGGGGTCATGCTATCTTGCATGCTGCGTCATTGGTCCAGATAAGACCAAGCGCATATAATAAACATTCCCCTTTACAATTAACATTTGGCCAGGAGCCAAATGTATCTCATCTCCGTGTTTTTGGTTGTGCGGTTTATGTTCCTATAGCCCCACCGCAAAGAATAAAAATAGGGCCACAAAGGAGATTGAGTATATACGTTGGTTATACATCACCAAGTATAATTCGGTACCTTGAACCGCAAATTGGTGATATGTTTACGGCTCGTTTTGCCGATTGTCATTTTAATGAAGCTGAATTTCCAGTGTTAGGGGAAGGAATTAAAGAAACTCCAAAATATGTTACATGATGCACACCGTCTTACAAAATATGGCAAATCAGTTACCAGATGCGTTCACTGATACAAAAAGGGTGACAAAATCATATATCCCTGCTGCAAATGTTCCATCAAGAATTAACGTTCTTGAAGAACAAATTGATGGGAATAGAGCAAATGAACCCAAAGTTCAGTTAAAAAGGGGGAGGCCAATTGGTTCTAAGAACAAAAATCCCCGAAAGAAAAATAAATTGGGAGAACAAAATGAAAAGGTTCATGAAGAACCATATAAAGAAAAATATCCAGAAGACATACATGAAAATGTTCAAAGAGAGCCACGTAAAGAGATTCATCCAGAAGATGAACATGATACAGAAAAATACGAGATTTCCATTAACTGATGCCCAAGACGGAAAATTATGGGATAGAAATGAAATAGAAGATAATGATGGAATTTTCTCATTCTCTGTATCCAAAGACATAGATTATGAAAGTGATGATCCAGACCCAAGGTCCGTATCAGAGTGCCAGAAAAGGCATGATTGGGAGAAATGGCAAATGGCCATGAAAAATGAATTATTCTCCCTCAATAAAAGAAATGTTTTTGGACATATTGTCACTACACCCAAAGATGTAAAACCTGATGGATACAAGTGGGGTTTTGTGCTAAAAAGAAATGAGAAAAATGAAATCACAAGATATAAACCTGATGGATACAAGTGGCACAAGGATTTTCTAAAAGACCGAGAATTGATTATGAAGAAACATATTCCTCAGTTATGGGTGCAATTACATTCAGATTTTTAATGAGCCTTGCGGCATCTAAAAATCTAGAAATGTATCTTATGGATGTAGTGACATCATATCTATATGGATCACTTGATAATGATATATATATATGAGGATCCCAGAAGGGTTAAAAATGCATGTTGCATTAAACTCAAAACCCAAAGAGATATGTGCGATCAAATTACAGCGACCACTTTACGGATTAAAATAATCCAGGCGCATGTGGTACAATCGTTTAAGCGAATATTTGCTAAAGAAAGGGTATGTGAATAATACAATTTGCCCTTGCGTCTTTATTAAGAAATCTTCATCAGGATTTGTGATTATTGATGTATATGTTGATGACCTGAACATCATTGGAACTCAGAAGGAAATTGATGATGTAAGAACTCATATGAAAGAAGAGTTCGAAATGAAAGATCTCGGACAGACAAAATTTTGTCTTAGACTCCAGATAGAGCATTTCCGAGATGGAATATTCATTCATCAATCAAATTATACCAAAATGATCCTAAAACACTTTTATATGTATAAAGCAAATCCCTTGAGTACCCTGATGGTCAATAGATCGCTCAATGTTGAAAAAGATCCATTCCGACCTCGTGAAGATAACGAGGAAGAGTTAGGTCCTGAAGTACCTTATATGAACGCTATAGGAGGACTTATGTATCTCGCAAATTGTACCCGACCGGATATAGTATTTGCTACAAATCTACTTGCAAGATATAGTTCGTCACCTACGCGCAGACATTGGAATGGGATAAAACATATATTTCGTTATCTTCAAGGAACGATTGATTTGGGATTATTTTATCCTCGAAATCCCAAATTTGGTTTAGTTGGTTTTGCAGATGCATGATATTTATCAGATCCGCATAAATCCCGGTCGCAAACTGGATATGTTTTCACCATTGGAGGAACTGCAATCTCATGGCGACCACAAAAACAAACTTTGGTTGCCACTTCTTCAAATCATGCAGAAATTATTGCACTTCATGAGGCATGTAGAGAATGTGTATGGCTCAGATCCATCACTCAACACATTCAAGAAGCCACCGGAATAATCACCAGTAAAGAACCAACAATCTTATATGAAGATAACGCTGCATGCGTTGCCCATACAGAAGAAGGCTATATCAAGAGCGACAGAACAAAACACATCCCTCCAAACATTTTCTCTTACACACAAGAGCTCGAGAAAAATCAAGAAGTGGATATTCGATATATTCGCTCAAGTGACAACGCAACAGATTTATTTACCAAGACGCTTCCCACTACAACATTCAAGAAACATATTCAAAGTATCGGAATGCGTCATCTACGTGATCTATAAGGAAGAGATCATATCCATAATTTCAAGGGGGAGACTGCACTCTTTTTCCCTTATCATGGTTTTTATTCCATTGTGTTTTTCCATGATTAGGTTTTTAACGAGGTAGTACATAACACGTTAACGATGATGGGTAATCAAGGGGGAATGTTAAGAAATGGATAATGATTATCCATGTTTTTTGCCGACTTGCCTAACACTTTATGACTTTCTTACCACCTTCAATTATTTTACCGTTTCCTACTTACTATATATATGCACATTTGTTTTGTTATAAAAGAGATGAAGCAGATGTTCAATAAGAAAAAACAAAAGAAATCATTCTTCTTCATTCTCTCTAGTCTCTTACTCTCCTATATATATACTAAACATATCTCACTTCATATATCTATAAATATTATAATTCATAACATATCAAGTAATTTCCCACGTTACTGAAATATTGATGCGGCTTTATTTATTTCCTTGTCTGTTTGTTTTATCCGATTTTTATTTTGATTTGTTTTATATGCAAAGAGCTGGAATATATGGCCCAAACTTACAAGGTACATGATTCTCTAATTCGAAAAAAAAAAATATGCAAATTTTCAAATAAGTGCGGTTTGGTTATCATTTTATCCGCAGTTAACTCCTTTTGGGTATTACTAATTACGAAAAAGTGCAGTAGCTTATTAGGTATGGGTGAAGACTATATCAGCCAAATGATATTTAGATTTTAAATTTTCATAATTCTTGAAATAGAGTTTCTAATTTTTCTTTCTAACTTTTTTAGTGCTTTCATTAAACTATTTTCACTTTTTTATATTTTAGCAAATTACTCTTATGACAGGAAGATTTTACTAAATCACAAAATTACACTTTACAACCCCTTTTAACAAACAGACAAACAAACAAGTAACGCTTTTAACAATAGAATAAGCGATAAACTTTATTAGGCTTATTAGCACACCAAAAAAATATTAAGAAAAAAAATTAAAAGATCCAAACATAGTACATGCAATATATAATAGTATTGATGATACCGAGTATCACTCAAGGGACAAAATAGTAATTCGATTCGAGTTCTCGGTTTATTGAGTTCGGAAAATCAGTCGGTTACAAGAGAGGTTCAGTTAGTCAAAGTTAGCGAACAGAATAAAAGACAGAAAGATTAACTAAAGTCGGGGCTCTCGGTCTTCTCTTGTGAATTTTGGATTCTTCTTCAATGATCTTGACCTCCTTATTTATAGTCGAGATTGTCAGTTTTGGTTTTCCTTCTCATCAGGAATAGGAATCCGGAAACTTTCCTTTTCCCCGAAAATTTTCATATTCCTGTTCGGATCCCAACTCGTCCGGAAAGCTTCCTTTTTCCTCTGACAAGTTTTCCGACTCGAGGTTCGGGCTTTAGGTGGGCCTAAACCAGCTCGCCGACTTAGCCCTTGTGATATGAACTATCGTAAATCGGGATCAATTGGGGCAATCTCGGTTCATACCGAACTAAACCGGGAGTGCGGAGTACACCTCCAATAGTACCCCCCCCCTCAGTCAGCGAAGTGAATTGGCGAACTTCGTTGTATTTTTACTTCGTTTAGTTCGGTAAAAAGAGGCGAACTTGATTACACTATAAAAACTCATTGTTATTTTGTTGTTTTGCCCTGAAGCCCTAATTTTGAACAGGTGCGTGAGTTACACCCCGGCGCAGAAACCGAAGAGACGTCATGATTACACTTTTGCTTATAAATGCTCGACATTTTCGTCTTCATTCCTCACTTCTGATTATAAAAGGTTAGTTTGATCTCCCTTCTCTCTAGAATTTTTAACTCTCTCTCTCTAGAATTCCGGTGATCGCCGTCATAATATTCCGTTTTGCCTCAAATTTCCATTTTTCTTCATAACGCCTTTATCAAAAATGGCTCTGAACACCTCTCCTGAGTCCGTCAATGATCAACTTCAACCTCCAGCTCATAGGAACCCTGACGCGTTTGTTCTTGGGCTGGTTAGTTCGCCAGATTCGTCTGACTTGACTCCTCTTTCCGAGTTTCATGCTCGAATAACTGCTCATCCGGATGAGGCTGGACCGAGCTGTCCGAAGAGTCTGAGATTAAGGGACAACGCTGAGATCTAGGCTCAAATTCAGTGTGACGAAGAGTTGGCCCTTCGTATTGCTTCTGAAACTGCTACAATTGTGCTGCAGAAACGGGAGCAGATTCGTTTAGACGCCGAAATGGCTATGCGTCTCGCGGAGGAAGAGGAAAGACGAAATGCGGACAAAAGTGATCTGGATGGTGAAGTCGGAGATGGAGATGAGGACCATGCCAACGATGCCATCGAAGAAGACCATACTGATAGTCCGCCAAGATTGCGTATCATTATTACTCCGAGCTCGGTTGGTCCAAGTTCGTCTAAAAAGGAATATGTTGATGCTGCTCTGGATCGCTGTCCTCACCCAGCCGATCTCTTTTTTGCTATTCCTCGGCTTAATCATCGACCGTGGACCCCTTTTGAAGATTATATCATGGTTTACGAGGATTATTTCAAGGAATGCAGCCTTAAGATTCCTATTCCATCTCTCTTGATTGAATACTGCAATCGTCGTCGCGTAGCGCGCTCTCCCAGCTCATGCAGGTGACTATGATTAATATCATGGGGCTCATTCAGCTTGGTGAAGATGTCGGTCATCCGATGACTGTTCAATACATCAAGGAGATGTTGTGCGTAAAATCACGGAGCGAACTCCTTGGTTTCTTTCGGCATCTGCAAGGCCGAACTCTGATTTGGTTACTAGCCACAAACCGAACAAACTCCCAGACTGGGGTTCAAAATATTTATATCTCGCAGTTGACTCAACTAATTTTGAGAATCCTAACATCCCTTTTCAGAATGAGTGGACCACGCCAATTGGTAGCTAACTAGTGCTTTTGTATTTCTGTTCGCCTTTATTGCGAAAATTTCAAACTGTTGTTTTTTCTCGATGATTTGGGGTTTGAAGGTATGTAATTCCATGGGTAAAGCATGGGTGAGTGATGTTTTGCATTTATCTTGATAGCCTTGTCTTAAGCGGTTAACCGCCTTTTGTTGCAGGCCGGGAATCAAAGATGGGGGTAGACGAAAAGCTTCGGTGTAGGTTTTTCGCGACAGACTGGTACCCAAATTCGGGTCTAAACGTGTATTCCAAACTGGATACTCTGACATTTATTCACGATGTTCTTAGAGGGACCCCGGAACTCGAGCATATACGAATTTCTGTTTCGACAAGCTTTTCGATATACCGGCTGCGAGGGCCCATATATCTTGTAAACTCGTTCATGCCTTGATGACGCGGCAGTTAGTAAGTAAACAAAAGTATGAGCTGTGGACGGTGTTTGGTGGACAACCGATGAGGTTTTCCCTAAATGAGTTTGAGAAAGTTACGGGGTTACCGTGTGGTGAATTTGAAGAAGATTACGATATGTGTTCTGTGTTTCAAAACAAACCATTGGCGGCTGATGAATATTGGGTAAAGCTTATAGGAAATGATATGAAGACAACTTGTGCAGATATCGCCAATATGCTTAGAGACGATCCTAACATGGAAAGCGGGAGGAAGGTGCGATTGGCTTTGATACTAATTGTTGAGTGTGTTTTCATTGCAAGGACCCAAATTCAAAGACCATCGCCTAGGTATGTTAGGATGGTTGAAGATATTGATTCATTTTGTAAATTTCCATGGGCCGAGAATCATTCTTGATGACTGTAACTTCCATGAGACCTGGGAAGAAAACATATAAGAAATGCGAGGACCTTGTTGGTGTATTTGTACAACAGATGAAGCAAGAAACCTATAGGATGCAAGGCTTTCTACTTGTTTTACAGCTTCTAGCATTCCAGTTGATTCACGGACTTCTGAACAAGATTGGTGAGCATTCAGAAGCACACAAGCTCATTGACTTAGGGACTGCTCGGCTGCCTAGGCATTCTTCTCTAACTAGTAGCCAAGTTCTGGATGTTGAGAATGATATTGAAGTAAGACTTTAAGTTTTTCAGGTTTTTTAGAATGCTTAGATTCATAAGGATAAATGTGGAGAAGTAAAATTTTGATGTCCTATATTGCAGTTGGAAGTCCAGCCAAGGCTCCTTGATGGGGAAAAGGTGATGATATGTGGGGGGACTGGGATGACAAGGTTAGAGACAAGAAAATTTCATATATGGTGGAATTATCAAAAATTCACATGTTTTCACTAAAGATGCTTGGCCTGGAGGGGATTCATCTTGTCCTTGCTTCTATCCCCATGAGAAGGAAGTGAAAGCAACCCACAAGATCCACGTTGTTCAAAGGAGGCAAGAGAAGAAGAGCGTGTTCAGCAAAATCTGCCAAACGGGGAAAATGGTTAAGATCGAGACAAGTCTTGTCGAGAAAAAGTTGGAAATAACTACGAAAATCTGAATGTTTGAGGGAAACTAGGTTTAGCAAAGGATATTAGTAAGTTCGGATGATTACCGTGCTGACTCTGACTTTCGCCGAGCTGGATAAGTTTTGCCGAGCTAAAATCATCCAAGGGATCGATGACGTTATGGGTACGTCATGGCATGCATCACAGCGTGACGTCATGGGTTCGTTATGGCATGCGTCACAGCATGATGTCACGGCATGCGCTGTGTTTTAAAAGGCGCGCCTGAGGCGCGCCTAGGCGCAAGGCTCACCAAGGCTCAGCCTCTATCGCCTAGCATAGCTGGAGCGAGGCTCTGTCCCAAAGGCTCACTGGAGCGTGCGCCTTGCCATGGAGCGAGCCTGAGCCTAAGGCGCGCCTCAGCGGAAAAATGTAAACTTTCTCTAAATTTCATTCTGATATAATTTTATAGGTAAATTATACTTAAACCCAATATATTTTGTTGCCTTTTTATGTTTTCAATACCTAAAACATGTTTGGAAACATTCTTATTTCTGATAAACAAGAATTATTATCACTGTTTCTGTGTTGCATTAAGAAAGTAGCTGTATGTAGTACTATGTAACTCATGATTACCTCAGTGCGCCTCAGGTACCAAAGGCTCACGAGGCTCCGCGCCTAGGCTCAAGGCTCAGGCTCAAGACCTTGGAGCCTCAGTGCGCCTCACGCTATTTAAAACACAGGGCATGCGTCACAGCATGACATCACAGCATGCGTCACGGCATGAATCACGAGTACGTCATGGCATGAATCACGAGTACGTCACGGCGGCCACTCCTTGGCTATATAAATGCGGCCTTTGTCTCATTATTTTCGACACCGTTCAAGAGAAAAATCAGTTTTATTTGAGGGAGTCCGATTGTGGTCGAGAGAAACCCGATTCTATCCGAGAGAATCCGATTCTAGCAGAGAGAAACATATTTTTGCCGAGAGAATCCGATTCTTGCCGAGATAATCTGAGGGATTCTAGGGAAATCTATGTGGGTGATCAACCGATCCGAAGTGCAAGAGGTGTCAGAATCTGTCCGCACCGAATCTGCGAAAATCTTAAAGTGAGTGCGTGACCGTGACTATATGTCTTGGATCGTTTCTTGCTTAGATTATGTAGTTTGTTGCGTGGCTGGTTCTATGCTTATCATGTTTATATATGGCTAACCGTGGTGATCGATTCAACTTATCGGCAATCTAAATCAAGCAATGCGCTCGCGGCTGTGATGCTCGTCGAGGCTTGTCTGTTTGCGGAAAGATTGGCCAGTAAGCGTGGGTGATTATGCGTGGCTAACTTTCTATTCTGATAAGCGTATATGATTGTCCTATCTATGTTTGATGCGATTTCTTGACTGTGGCTCGATGAGATGGGATGACCGCTCTCACTAAGCAATTATGTTGCTTACGCCTCCATTTTTGGATGCAGGATCTGATTACAGCCGAGATGATAGTCGTGATGTCGGATCAGGTCGCAAAACTAAAGCGGAAAACGGATGGATGGTAGCGTTGGGTAGTTCGATCTAGTATTCTGTACTAGAACCGCGTGTGATTAATTCAAGTATTCTGCTTAATCTACTTAACTTGTCTGATCGAACCAAACGCGAAAAGGAAAATGTTAAAATTG
Source organism: Eutrema japonicum (assembly GCA_030161315.1). NCBI lineage: Eukaryota > Viridiplantae > Streptophyta > Magnoliopsida > Brassicales > Brassicaceae > Eutrema > Eutrema japonicum. The sequence continues at coordinate 53,431,544 of BSQW01000011.1, forward strand.
AATCCGCCTAAAAATGAAAACCGGGTTGGAGTGATGGCAATGAACTATAATTATAGGAGTATAAAAAAATTACATATTCAATAAATAAAGATAATAGTCACATAATCAATCATTACCGCTCACTAGTTTATTAGTATCATGCCATTAAACTAGGTTTTCAATCAATCAATTCACCGAACGAGATTTTCATGATTAAAATTCAAACGATTTTCAATAATCTCAAGCAATCAAAAGAAAACGAACCTAGACAATCGATGTTAATTTCTAATTATTGATTTTCGAATCATAAAAGAAAACATGTGTCGTTCAATGACAAAATCAGTGGGATGAATGAATACTAAAGAAATATTACGGATAAGAATTTAATTTCGAAATTAAATCTACACTACCACAATGATGTGAATCCAATTCCAAAGACCATGAATCAGCAAGGTTGTAATCACGATGCATAAGATCATCGATTAAAATATTTTATTCAGATTATGAATGCAAGTAAATAATCTTAAGTTAAACACACATTAAGTATTAAACCTTCATTCCAAAATCATCTAATCATGAGACTAAAATATCGATTAGCTTATTACTCAAAACAGAAGGCCCACTAATACATAAATTATGCAACAACCAAACAGATCAAAAGGCACGAATCCAGTGCATTAATCCAAACAATAAAAGTATGTGTAAAACATGTGTATACCCCTAAATTAAGTGGGTATAATTAATATGCTTGAATTATGAATTCCGACAAAAGCATGAGACGATAAGTATAAATCTTGAATACTTATCTCGATCAATGTCGAAGACAAAAAGATCGGAGACGAAGAACGGAAGCGGTATCGGTTAGAGGTTTTGGCTGAGATTATATTTTGCCATAAGAATACTCTCTTCTACAAAGAGATCGGATAAAATAAATAATAGCATGTTTCGTATTAGCATGAGTCGGCAATTATAAATTTCACTATATTTTATGTATGTCATAGATATATGAACCAATCAAATCTAATTAATATGGAGAGTAAGTTGTACTTATCTTGATATTTGTGGTTTTGGAAACGGAGACAGCGTTCAAAATTGAAGACGGTGTTGATAGAGATTTCAGTATGCTCAGACTGGGCGATAACTTGGTCTAACCGATTAGAGGTTAAGGGTTTGGCAGACGGTACCTATTGTGGAGATCTAGTCATATCTCTCGGTGTACAACTTCGTTTGCGGCGATTCTGGTCTTCCTAGAAAGCTGACGTCCGGGGCTTTCTGTGGAGAGTCGGATCGTCGCCTGATTCGTCCGGAGTCGCCAGAAAAACGTCGTTGAAGGTGACTGATCGGAATCGCCGGCGGAGGGCTCGGCCAGACTGCAGCGGCTTCACGGTTTAGGCCATAACTTCAGAACGGTGGACTCAATTGAGTCGCTTCTGGCGGTTATGAAAAGCTGATTCAAAGATCTATCCGTGGATGGTTGAATCGCCGCGAGACTCCCCGCAAGGTGGCAGATCGGAGAGTTTGGACAGACTGCACCTGTTTCAGGATAACGACGATATCTCTCTGACCGTGGACTCAAATGAAGCGAGGCCGGTAGCGTTGGAAATATGACTCGAAGAGCTTTCCAGGCATGTGTGGCTCGTCGCGAGATACGTCGTGCTTCGCCGGGAAATCGCTGTGCAAGGCGGCGGCTCGAATTCTAAAGCTAGAGTAGTCAGATATTTTGGATCTTGGAGAGAAGATGATCAAAGCAACTTCGTGCAATCATAGTTATATATATGGTGAGATTTGTGTTTTGTATATAATATATTGTGTAAATAGGGAAACTAATAAAAAAAAAACATAACAAAGAAAACTAATAATATAATCAGGACAAAAAAATAATAATAATATAACCACGACCAAAAAAATAATAAAATAAACACGGAATTTAAAAAAGAAAATTTAAAATAATAATATAATCACGACACTTAATTTTTTTTTTTAAACACGACCAAAACTCGATATTAAAAGAAAACATAAAAAATGAAATTAATAATATAACTAGGACCAAAATAATAATAATATAAACACGGAACTTAAAAAAGAAAACTTAACAAATATAACCAAGACCAAAAAAAACACGAAACATATAAAAAAGGAAACACGGAACATAATAAAAAAAGAAACTAATAAAGAGAAACTAAGGAAACATAAAAAAAGAAAGCTATTAATATAACCACGACAAAAAAGGAAACTAATATTAAAGAAAACTAATAATATAACCACGATAAAAAAAAATAATATAAACACGGAACTTTGAAAAAGAAAACTTAAAAAATACAACCATGACCAAAATAAATAAAAAACCGACCATAACTCTATATAAAAAGGAAATTTCCTACCGTTTTTCTACGGGTGGTTTTCCAACCATTTTCCTACGGATGGTTTTCCAACCGTTTTCCTACGGGTGGTTTTCAACCCGTTTTCCTACGGATGGTTTTTCAACCGTTTTCCTACGGATGTGTTTCCAACCGTTTTCCGACGGATGTGTTTCCTGCCGTTTTCCCAAAATCGTTCGATTTCGAGCGTCTTCGGGTCAGAAATTTTGCCGGTCTTATTGTTTGTCTGAATCTCCAAAATCCGGGTCGGTGGTCTCGCGGATCCGCTTGGCGCTTGCTGATTCGTTTGCATTCTCCTCATAGCTTCCGCGGTCTGATATTCCCAAAAAATTGATCTAAAATAAACAAAAAATTTCATTAATACAAAATATAAAAAATAAAGTATTTCATAAAAATTTATTAAATAAGAATTATTGTAAAACATGTTTAATAAATGATAACAAAAAACGTTTTCAAAAAATTAAGAAATAGAAAAAGATTTTATAAAATTAAGAAATAGAAAATGATTTTTTTTTTTTTAAACTTTATCATCTATCTATCTATACTATATGAAAGCTAGAGTTTGAGGCTCCTTGGCTATCCACCTCAGTTTTTTAAAAATGTTTGAGGCTCCATAGGCTATCTACCTCAGCTTTTTAAAAATTGAGGTGATGATGCCACGTCATCACATACAAATTTGCGGGGAAAAAGAGCATATATGGATGTAGTAAATTCAATAGAAAGCCAAAAAAGAATATGCCAGCTAAAAAATTTAAAATCTATCTATACTATATGAAAGCAAAAATTTGAGGTTCTTTGGGCTATCCATCTCAACTTTTTAAAAATTGAGGTGATGATGCCACGTCATCACATACAAATTTACGGGGAAAAAGAGCATATATGGATGTTGTAAATTCAATAGAAAACCAAAAAAGAATATGCCAGCTAAAAGTTTTAAAAGTCCAAAACAAAATGAAAAAAAGAAAGTACAACCCAAATAAGGTATATATATCGACCTACAACAACATGAAGACTATACCTGGGCTGTATTAAATTACAAAGCCTATTACTCACTTCCGATGCCCAATTACAAGTACATCCCCGACACAAAAGGTTAGCTAAGATCCGAGAATATTGACAGTCATCTTCACATACGCTCATCGCTCAGAGATATGTGAACGACACTCATTTCAGTCACAACTTTCACACCACTACCCTATACGTAATCAAGTATTTTATGATCTCTCTGTTTTGCTTTGTATATGTTGTTTTATGTTTCATGGCTTCTCTGCTTGAACGTGCATTCTATAAATCATATTGATTTATATGATGTTTGATAATATATGTCTAATTGATTTAGGGATTGTAAGGTATAAACTGGGATCTCTCTTACTCTGAGACTGCAAGTAACCTGGTCTTTAGCATATTGAACTTCATATGAAAACGACTCAAGAACATGTACAAAGGTATGTCTCCCCACGTTTCTAGTGGAATCCGCGTGATGTCAACGCAGCATGTGAAATTCATTAATGGCTCTATAGCTTTTGATACAAGCAATGATATATAATTTAAGCCCAATGAATTCATCTTCTATCTCAGATTCTCAATTAAACTTCATCATCAAGAAACCCTTCAAGTAAGTTACTTTGCGCTGGATTACCATATAAATGAGAATTATTATAATTCAATTATGTGATCCTTGTTTACAGGAGATCGGGGACCATTGATCTTCAACGCTCTTAGGTTCGTCTCTGATTATAGAAATATAAACATGATTTTTCAAACATATCTTTAGCGTGAATCAAAAGATTCATCTCTGGTTTAATTAAATGTAATGAAACAATAGACTTGGTTATATAAATGTAATGAAATCTTGATGTGCGATCATGTGTCTATAAATCAAGTTCCTTCTTCTCCTTGTGTTACCAGCACTCTCAAATGGCTTCAATAGGGTTGTATGAAGCAATCATAACTTTCTTCTGTTTTTTCACACTCGATTTCTTTTTTCACATGAAACCTTTATGTAACTTACAAAAAACCCGTAAAAACTACCCTTGGAACTGGCCGATTCTCGGTGTGCTTCCTGGTGTTCTCGTGAGGCTTCATCGCATCTATGACTACAGTGTTGAGGTTCTCGAGCGCTCTAACCTGACTTTTCAATTCAAGGGCCCGTGGTTCGCTGGAATTGATATACTGGTGACAGTTGATTCAGCTAATATCCATTATATATTGACCTCAAACTTCTCAAATTACATCAAAGGTCCTGAGTTCCAAGAAGTTTTTGAAGCTTTTGGAGACGGGATCATCAACTCAGACTCAGAACTATGGAGGAATTTAAGGAAGGCATCTCAGGCTACATTCAACCATAAAGGGTTCCAAAACTTCTCAACATTTACCACGAAAAGTAAACTCATGGACGGGTTTGTACCTCTTCTCAATCATTTTGCAGAGGAAGAGATGGTTGTGGACTTGCAAGATGTGTTCCAGAGGTTCATGTTCGATACAACCTACATTTTTCTAACCGGGTCCGATCCTAGAAGTCTCTCCATTGAAATGCCAGAGGTTGAGTTCGCTAAAGCTCTTGATGATATTGGAGAAGCGATTGTGTATAGGCATATTGCGCCGAGATTCTTGTGGAAGCTTCAAAAATGGATTGGAATCGGAACAGAGAAGAAGATGATGGAAGCTAATGCCACTCTTGATCGTGTTTGTAAAGAATTTATATCAGCCAAGAGAGAAGAGATCAGATCACAAGCGATTACTCATTCCGAAAGAGATAGTAAAGATCTTTTGACATACCACATAAAACTTGATACAAACAAGTACGAGCTCTTGAATCCGGAAGATGATAATTTCCTCAGAGACTTCGCAGTAGTTATGATGGCAGCTGGGAGAGATTCCACGGCCGCTGCACTCACTTGGTTCTTTTGGATTCTGTCTGAAAACCCTAATGTCTTAACCAAGATTCTCCAAAGAGATCAACACAAATCTACCAAAAACCGGAAATGGCCAAGACAAGTCATCGTACCTGAACAAGCTGGTGTATTTACATGGCGCATTGAGTGAATCATTGAGGCTCTACCCACCAGTTCCATTTGAACGCAAGTCTCCAATCAAACCGGATGTGCTTCCAAGTGGGGATAAAGTCAAATCAAATACCAATATTATGATCTTTATTTACGCGTTGGGGAGAATGAAAGCCATGGGGAGAAGACGCGATGGATTTCAAGCCAGAGAGATGGATTTCAGAGACAGGAGAGTTGAGACATGAGCCTTCTTACAAATTCTTATCGTTCATGGCCGGCCCAAGAACATGTCTAGGTAAGAATTTGGCTATGAGTCTGATGAAGACAGTGATCGTGGAGATATTACAAAACTATGAGATTATGGTCATCAGTGGGCAAAAGATTGAGCCAAAACCTGGTCTTATTCTTCACATGAAGCATGGGCTTAAAGTCACAATTGCTATGAAACGTTCAAGCTTGGAGTGAAATGCTCAAGTTGCTTCTTTTTTTTTTTCATAATATAGATTAACAAGGAGATCAAAAAGCACGGTCCTAAGAAAATTGTAATTAATTAATGATTTCTGAAATGTTTTTTCTACCTTTAAGATTTCTTAATGCTCCACTTGTATTAAACTCTTTCACATAATCGTTGAATTTAATATTTTACAAATGTAATGTATTCAACTTGAAATGGTTTTATGCATGCTTAAGTTATAAATTAAAAACTCTTTGGCTACATTGTAAAAAAAATCGCCATCATCATAATCTGCGGGATACTGAGATCTACTGGAACTTGTTTTTGAACAAATGGTTTTAGCTAGTATTCCGGTGGATTTTCCGGGCAACTCAGTTGTCGGAATGACTGAATTTTGAAATCGTTGGATTCCTCGTTGTGAGCACAATAACATAGTGTATTCATATGTCAAAAAAAGAGTTCGTTTGAATGAGAAATAAATGTCCAAAGTGGTTGTTTGATAAATATAAAATGAAACAAATGTAATTGTCCCACATTGAAAGTTGGAGGTGAAATCCTCTTGTATATATAGTGGAGAAGTCCTAACAAGGTTGATAACCTTAGGAACACTGGAAATGAGAGAAAAGTGAATTCATGCTAAACCACGTGCGCGCACCGAAACGAGTTGGTACGGATTTGGGATCGGGTGTGTGTTTTGGTGTGGGTTCGGGTAGATGAATCTTGATCCAATTTTGGTCAAGAAATAAACTCTCATCTTCAAATGAATAATCGATTTAATAAAATCATTTGTGTAACCTCCACAATTCATCTTAATGACTCATATTAAATTAGATTAATGGAGTATTATGGAGAATATAATTGAGACTTAAGTCTCTTGTCTCTCTCATTCTTGTGGCAACAAAAGTTGTTCATTATCCCCTTCATCTTTCTCTCTTTGCTTTTATTATTTTTCTATAAGAGTACAACACAGAAAAATGGTTCGAAAGCTTATTATTTTGAGTGATGTGAATCATAAGAAAATTACAGTTGTATCATGAGATTCGGAACGTCATGCAACCGTCATATTACGGGGCGTTTTCATAATTAAGGAAAAAGCGTCTCGGCTCTGCAAATATGTTCTTCCTAAATTCCTGTTTTTTTGTATCATTTTTAATATTATGTTTATCAATTTATTTATGTAATTCACTTTGCAAATATCAATTTGCCTTATTGTAGAATTGCGTTCCTACAAGATCTTCTTTGCATTTCAACCAATTCATCTAAACAAGATTGCCATAAGAAGCGTAATTCTTCGAGAGCACCAATACACCAAACATAATAGTAGCTAATATTATGATATCGATATTAGACTAACTCATACTCTAATTCTACAAAAAAAATATACCATTTCGATATTATAATAATCGAGTATACTATATGATGTTTCATAATCAAATTTTTTAATTAAAACATATGTCACATAAATTTTACAACTGATTGTTTTATTAAAATTAATTAACATCACAAAATTATTTCAAAAATCATGATCATCTCACTTGTTACATTGACAACGGTTTGGAGTGGAGAATCAAGTGATGATGAAGGGAGGGAAAGAAATGTAAGTGGGAATTTACTCTCATAGCCCAAGAAACACAATAATGGTACACTTTCGTCAAGCCCAAGTCCATTAGAAAATAAGTAAAAAGCCCAACACTCGTCCAAGAAGTTAGGTTTCGAGCTATTAGGGGAAGCTTGTGAAGTAGATTATAGGAGAAGCTTGTATACGTTTTGATTTCTTCTCTCTTTCTCACTCGCTTTCATTTTTCAGTTATCAGTTTTGAGGGAGAGAGAGCGATGGATAAGCAAGACCTTGTAGTGTGGGATGCCGAATTTCTGGAAGTCGCTTTTAAGTTGTTATATGATGTATGAATCTGATTTACTTTTAATTAAGAAGGTATGCTCTCTCATTTGTGTAATTGTGTGATATTACAGAAAGAAACTATCTCCTTCCACGAGGTAAGAATATAGTATTCGATTCTTACAGAGCTTTCGAAAACAATAAGGGCTAATGCAAATGGTTAAATAATACTCTTATGTAACTGTACAAAAGATTTAAGAAAAACACAAACTGTACAATATGTTAAAAAATACTCAGCATGCAAAAAGAAAATGTTTATACACAGATTCGTAGGGCATTATTTCACAGGAATTAAAATTAAAAAAAAAATCATTTCCATTAACAATACTACTAGCTATATTATTTCCATATAGCTAAACTATATAGAGATTTCGAATGCGTTTCGGTAACTATAGAAGGGATATTGTTTTTAAGAATGCTATGAATTTGTTTTAGTTTTTTTTTTAATTTATAAAATCACATTAAAGCATATATTAGCAGCTAAATCATGCATTTAATTATTATCTTACCAAAGTATGTCTCTTATCTAGCAAATGATAACTTAAAAAATCTGTCGCCAAAAACTAAATTCCATATTTATGCTGAATAATTTATATGATTTTTTAAAAAATTTAAACAAACAAACCTTTTAACTTCAAAATATCAACTTATCATTTATTTAATATTATATTCGATGAACATATAATTATTTCTGGATCTATAAGATCACAAACACCATCATAAAACAATTTTCTAAAGACCAAAATAGTAAACAAACCTATAAATAACATACTCGGGCGTAGCCTGGGATATCCCCTAGTAGAATAATAAAAACTTTGCAAAAAACGTTTTTGAGTTACTAATATATAATGCACAAAATTTCTAATTTCTAATAGTTCACCTAATAACTGAACAATGATAAAGAACTTACATAGTTTGTGATGATTGAGGAAGAAACGATTGAGCAAGGAGAGATTTTTGAGAGATTTTGAGGAGTTCACGTTTTTGGGAGAGATTTAGGAGAGTAATAATTGAGTTAAAGGAAAGAGGAAGACACAGATCTCGTTGGGAAATAAATATTATAATTTCTGACGGACAAATCCGTAGGAAATCGGTAGGTTTCCAAATTTTCCCAATTAAATGCTGCCTTTGCCAAAAATGTGGCGGTCAAAAATTTGATCCGTAGGAAATCTGATCTGTAGGAAATCGATAGTAATTCTAAGATCCGTCAGAAATCCGTAAAATCGGTAATAAATTTCCTACAGATTTCCAACGGATCATAGGGTATAGGGTATAGGGTATTAATTTTTAACATTTATTGGTTCCTTACCCATTTTAACACTAATACCATTCAAATTATGATCATATACTTCAATTATATAGAGTTTTGAAACACAACTCTCCTTATACTTCATCTTAACAAACACTTAACTTATACTACAACTTACATATTTCATAACAACAAATGTTCTACAATCTGAAAAACTATTTTTAAATGTGAATTTAAAGTTTTATGTGTGAGAAAATTTGTAAAAACGATGGTTATGACGGGTTGTTTTAAGTTTCGCACAAAAAAAATAACACTAAACCCCCAAGTCATCGGATATCGGTAGGAAAAGTATAGGGACCGTCGGAATTTGGTAGGAAAATTACAGGAGCCGTAGGAAATCGATAGTAAATTTCCTACAGATTTCCAACAAATCAAAAAATATTATTAATTTAAGGATCCGTAGGAAATTTACTATCGATTTCCTACGGACGGGGTATAGGAAATTAATTTTTAACATTTGTTGGTTTCATAACCAATTTAACACTAATACAATTCAAATTATGATCATATACTTCACTTATCTAGAGTTTTGAAACCAATATATAACTTTAACACAACTCTCCTTATACTTCATCTTAACAAACAATTAACTTATACTACAACTTACATATTTCATAACATATTGTTCTACAATTTAAAAAAACTATTTTTAATTGTGAATTTAAAGTCTCATGTGTTAGAAAATTTATAAAAACGATGGTTATGACGGTTTGTTTTAAGTCTCGCACAAAAAAAACAACCCTAAACCCCAAACCGTCGGAAATCGGTAGGAAAATTACAGGTGTTGTAGGAAAATTACAGGGGCCATCGGAAATCCCTAGGAAAATTTCTACATATTTCCGACGGACATGGATCCGTAGGAAATTTCCGTCTTATTTCCGACGGTTTCACTTTTCCTCGTAAAATGGTCGGAAATCCGTTAAAATTTTTCTACAACATTTTTTCCGTAGGAAATCCGCATGTTTTCTTGTAGTGAAAGGCTCACCAAACATAAAAAAACAGAGCATTACATCTCTTATTTTATGGGTACTATTTTTTTTTAATTATCGATAATATTTGTTTTTCCCCTTATCTCTTATTTTGCGCGGTAAAATTAATATATATATATAAAGTAGAATATGCTCTCTTCTTAGGTTGACATATCATCCTATCATTGTCTAAATTTATGACACATCATCAATTTATTTATCTCAATTACATTCCTTAATCTCATAGAATACTATCACTTAATTCCATAATTCTAATAATAATTATGTTATTATACCAAGAATGAGCAAGTGGGCCAGTGGTTGCCACACCTCTGCTGCCATCTTACCGGTGTCGAGTTCGACTTCACCTGCCCTCCATGTGGGGTATTTGGCTATTGGACCGGCTTGTTGTGGCCCAGGTGACTAAAAAAACAATTATGTTATTATACCTTAATTATCATAATAATTATCAGCCATTAATATAATAATTTTCCATAGAATTTGTAAAGACATTTCGTTAAAAAAAAGATTCTATTAAACTAAAGAAATTTTAATTTAATAATTTTAATTCTATGAGATTTATTTACAAAATTTAGAAAAACAATTACTTTTATATAATTACATGAAAATATTAATAATAATTTCACTAATTTATAAATGTAGCTTCATAAAATTATTGAAAATGTTTTACGTATTTTTTATCTATGTAAATGTAAGGAGTTATGATCCTATGATAAATATATTATATATATTTATTTAATGATAAAATTAATGCATAATTAAAATAAGATATACGATAAGATAGAAACGGGTAGGATAACCAATCCATATATGGTTTTTCTAAATCCGAGAAATTTTTTTTCGAATTCGGGTTCTCTAATATCCGCAAATATCCAAATATGCTCCAAAACCGTTAAAACAAAGCAAAAATATTACAAAAATATAAATTCTAAAAATATTAAAATGTTAAATCATAAAATAAAAATTAAACATAAATATTATATACATTTTGTCTTAGTTTATCATTTTATTTGGATATAAAAAACATTAAACTGGTTTATCATGACTCTTAGTCTGATTGGACAAGACTGTAAATGTAGAGTTTAGTGTTTATAATTTACGTATTATTTTTTAAAAATAAATAAATAAATAATGTTGTGTTATACTATTATTTAAAACAATCAATAAAGATTAGTTCCAAAACAAATTTATATAAATAATTAAAAACTTTTTAAAACATTGGTAATTAAAAAAAAACCAAAATTATTGAGTAGTCGTTTATTAGGACAAACTTTCAGAATTTGTTTGTTGATTTCAAGTGGGTTATAAGGAAACAAAAATAAAACAATGCATTTTGATGCTTAGAAATCAGTGTTTAAGCATGCGAACGAGGATTCATTCAACAAATGAATACTCGCAAGAGCTTTTACAAGCTCGAATTACAACTCCAACATTTGTTGTGGGTATGTGAGAGTGCATGTTATGATAGGCAAATTGTAGTATCCCAAAATGATAAGATGTTCAAGTCCATCGTTAAGAGGACAAATAGGTGAAGTCCTCCCGAAAGCTATCCAATGCTCAAGTCAGACTATAAACACTGAAACTTGCCATAAAAATGGAAATAGGAAGAAGATAGTGAATGTTATATTGAAATCATACCAAAATATGGTATGTAACTCAATTTGTCAGGTTGATGAGTGAGAGATAGAGAGTGATATTTTTATAATAAAAAAAATAGATAGAGAGTGAAATAAAGTGAGAGAGAGATTATGAATGCATCTTTGAAACATGTCATGTGATTTCAGAATGAGATTGATGTAAATGAATAGAAATTCGCCTCATATCTCAAAAGAGAGAAATATATGTATCAATTATTTTCAACGTAGGTTTTGAATGGTATTTATTATGTTTTAAAATAAATTTTATTTTATTGTATATATAGCCCCGTTAAATACTAGATATACTAAATAAATATTAAAAATTCTTTTTGCAAAATACTAAATTTAATTAAAAGTTTTGCTAACGTATATTTTTTAACTACATCAATAAACAAAAATATAGCATACCGCGCAAAGCGCGGATAACCCACTAGTTCATATTATAAAAAAGAAGATATGTGCAAAGCTAATATAAGGTCCATTAAAGACATTCGGTGAACTTTTAAGAGAAAAGAATGAACAAATGATCTCTAATGTCTCACTACCATCTTAAAAGATGTTAATAAAATCGGAAAAAGTTTCATTTTCATAACTTCTAATTTAAAACAAATAACACATTCATATAAAATTAATGTAGGGATATTTTAACAACATTTCATTTTCACAACTTTTAGCTTAAAATAATCAAATTCACATAATAAATTAAGAACAAATTATTTTCAACTAATATATAACCAATAAAATCTATAACTGCCCAAATCATATTTTCATTCTGCAAAAAAATGCAATATACTATAATCATGTAATGTTTATAACAAATTGAGGAAATTTTTATATAAAAATAATACTTAATTCAAAATAAATAAAAATTTGCTCTGCACATGGCGGATTAAATCCTAGTAAGTAAACATTATTGGGGACCATCTCTTAATGGTTCCATATTTATTAACGAATAATATTAAAAGGTTCCACTTGCATCTTCTATGGTGTGTGTAGGCAACAAAGGTGACTGCTCAGAGCCAGCCACGTTTCTGGTTGAATCCTCTCTTGTTTTGCCCCAAATCACAGTGTAGAATCCTAAGCTCAAAATCACTAATCCGATGACACTGCCCACAACACATATAGGGGAAATCTATATTACGATATATACAAAAGCATATAAAAAAACTATATAAGTGTAACGAGTGATGGATTAGAACCAGAAACCATATAACTCTCTTAGATAGTTAGATGTGATTCCATGGAGCTCCTAACTATTTCGATTACCTAGATCTGTATGTTTGGTTTTTTTTCTTCTTCTAAAAATAGATCAAATCTGTGGGTGTGCTATAAAGGAAGAAGGTGAAAGATATGTTACCTTCCAAGGTGATATGCATCGCCGAGGAATATAGCCCCCATTGCAACCGCAATGACAATAGACAACGGCTTGAACAAGGATATATAGACTGGACCCTTGAGATGCAGACCCCATGTGTGTATAACTGAGCCCAATGATGATATTAAGCCTGAGTTTAAGGTATAGTCACTACTTGAAGCAACATATAAGCTTTGATTCTCACTGTGTACATCACTGAAGCGAAGGAGACACTCGGTTTAAGCATAAATGACGTCAAGTCCTTTTCTGCAATGAGATTAGTGTTGCACATAAGCTGTACAAGAAGAGACTTGGCTGAAGGTAATCTTCTTGACCTGCATATGCAAAATAAGTTAATATTCTTGAAAAGATTATACTGGGCAAAGAGTAGATAAGCTTATAATTAAGTACCTTCCAAAGATGAGGGAAAGTGGAAGAAAGACAAGTGTTAAAACAGCATAAGCTTAAAAGATAGAGACATAGAAGTTCAATCCTCCACTGCATCCATTGCAGCGAATCTGCAAAGCATCCTCCCTTGTCTCTTCCCTTGCTTGTCCTTTATAAATAATACAGTAAAAACTGAAAAATAATCCAGTAAAACCTCTATAAATTAATAATGTAGAAACTTTAAAAATTTATTATTTTAGAGAAATATTAATTAATCGATAAATAAATAATTATTTATTTTATTGATGAAACTTATTCTTCAGTCCATAATTTTTTAAAATTGTTCTTCAAATGACGTTATATCAAAAAATTTAGATGATTTTATTTTTGAAATGAAATGTATGAACTTGAGGTTACGATTAATTCTCGTATATCATAGTAAAATATATGCTATTCGACTATCCATGTAAAAATTATACATGTTAAAAGTTCAAAATTTAGGAAAAATTGTGTCTACTAATATTGTTGATGAAGTTGAAGACAATTCTAAGATACTTTTGGAAGAAGTTACGGTTACCCATAATGAAGCAATTATCGCGATTAAGTATCAAGAAAACAATTTTGGATGCATATCAAAAAGATAATATTGTGAGTCTAAAATATAATTATCGCATCTTGGTATCAAACAATTATCGCGTTTATAAAACATTTTTTGTATGCATATCAAAGAGACAACACTATGAGTTTTTGATATAATAATAAAATAAAGAAAAACTTTAAGGAAAAAAAAACATTAGATTCATACTTTAGTACTTTATCTCATGTTTATATGCATATGTTTATATATTTATTAATTTATAATATTATGGGACCATATATTTACATGGAGATTCTAAAAATATTATTATCTTATCGAATTTTATTAATTTTTACGCTAACAAAATTCGGGACCAAAAAAATTATTATTTTATCGTGTTTATTGAGTTATCGAATATTAATTTATAGAGTTTTTATACATAAAAATTAAGGGAGAGCCATCTCTTATTATATATTTATTTTTGTGCAAACTCAATGGGTGCCATCTCTTAATGGCACCATATAGTGCTGGCATAATAACCGAACCGAATAAAACTGAAACGAACCGAAATTAATGGTTTGGTTTGGTTATGGTTACTTCACAATATCCGAATTGTTATTTTTTTTTTATGTCCACTGGTTATGATAACCAAATGGTTATTAACCAATAACCAATGGGTATCCATGGATATCAAAAAAAAAATGTTTATTTCCCTTAATTAACCGAAATAACCGAACCGAAATAACCGAAACTAACCGAAATTTAACTAAAATATTTCTGAAATTTAACCGAAATAACCGAAACATTTCGAAATGTAACCGAAATATTTTGAAATTTAACCGAAACTTAACCGAAACTAACCGAAAATATTTGAAATTTAACCGAAAATAACCGAAACCATTCGGTTAACCGAAAATAACTGAAAGATTTCTGTTACCAAACGGTTATTAATTTTGATAACCATACCGAACCGAACCGAATGGTAACCGAACCGAAAACTGCTACTAACCGAATGGATAGTAAAAGACATAACCGAACATAACCAAAAACCGAACCGAATAACCATATGCCCATCCCTAGCACCATATTTATAAATGAAAAATATAGAAGATCTCCACTTCCATCAGTCACGTATTAATGATGAGGCTTCATCTTCTATGGTGTGTGACTGTGTGTAACCAACAAAGGTGACTGCTCAGAACCAGCCACATTGTTGCTTGAATCCTCTCTTGCTTTGCCCCAAATCACAGTGTAGAATCCTAAGCTCAAAATCACTGATCCGATGACACTGTCCACAACACATATATGCGAAATCTATATCGGTTATTAATGTCTCGAAAGGCATACCATGATTTATATAGAATTTATAGATACATGAAGAAACTATATAAGGAGGCTAAGAGTGACTTGTGATGAATTAGAACTAGAAACCAGATAACTCTCTTAAATGTGATTCCATGGATAGATACATGAAACTAACCTTAGTGTTATGTTTGTTACTCAGTAAAGAGACAATATAGATAAAATCTTTTGAATGTAGTATTAAAGAAGATTGTGAAAGATATAATACCTCCCAAGGTAAAGTGTGTCGCCGAGGAAAATAGCACCCATAGCGACTGCAATGACAATAGACAGTGGCTTGAACAAGGATATGTAGACTGGACCCTTGAGATGCAGACCCCATGTGTGTATAACTGAGCCCAATGATGAAAGTAAGCCTCCCTGAAAAATGTTGATTTCTGAGCTCAAAAGATAGTCACTGCTTGAAGCAACATATAAGGTTTGATTCTCACCGAGTACAAGACTGCAGCAAGGGAGACACCCGGTTTAAGAAGAAACGAAGTCCAGTCTTTTTCGGCAAATAGACATACTGGAGCTGAGATTAGTGCTGCGCATAAGTTGTACAAGAATACTACAGTTATTTCTTCAGGGTATACCTCCATGACCTGAGTCTGAAGAATATACCAGACTGAAATAAGAAAATACTGTGAAGTGAGCAAAAGCCCTCCGATTATCCAACTTGAATCGAACGAAGTCAAATGCTGGTAAAGCAAAATGGTAGATGATGAAGATGTAAGAGATCCAACAGCCAGAACTTTTGGGCCTTTATACAGCACAACAACCAGAGCACCAGATATAGATACTATCGTGCCAATGATTTTAGCCCGAGTCGCAGAGCTCCTTAACACTACTCGTTCCATCCTTTACGAATCACCCATTGTTAATTTAGCTGTCTAGATTACTTTCAAGAAACAGAATCGAAAGATAACGAAGTGTAACCTGAAGATAACGGCGAGTGTGAAGGTAAAAGCTGGCGTGAGGTTGCTGATAGCAGAGGAAAGAGTAGGAGAACTATATTCCATTCCTTTACAGCCAGCTATCCCCGACATGAACCTGTTCCCTCCAAGTTTAAAAAAAAACGGAAATGCTCATAAGGCCATAACTCTAGGAGTATATAATTACCCCACAAGCGCAAGCAAGAAAATCTTGAAGAAGACAGGAGATTTGGCCGACGGTAATCTTCTTGACCTGCACATGTAAAATAAGTTCATATTCTTGAAAGGAATATACAGGGCAAGATTAGTTGAGGAAATCAAGTACCTTCCAAAAATGAGGGAAAGTGGAAGAAGGACAAGTGTAGCAACAACATAAGAGTAGAAGACAAAGACATAGAAGCTCAATCCTCTTAAGGTCGCAGCCTTGAACAGTGTGTTAGATCCAACGGTGACACACTCCACTGCGATCATTGCAGCAAATGGCACAACCTCTCTGCAAAAGTATCTCCATACCACTGTCTCTTCTTCTGCTCCTCTTGCCATAGGATCTGATGTCTAGACTTTCAAAATTTCTCACAAGTCAAAGTGAGTTCATAGGTAATCATAATTTGTTAATCCCACCACGTTTGCTAGTACATTATTTTATTTAGATAAATATCCCAACTTGACCAATACTTTAAACCATAACACAGCTATGTATTCACCTTTTTAATAATCGTTGCATGAATCCAAGAAAATAAAACAGATGAAAAAAATATATATCATTCTTAATTAACCTCGAAATAAAAACAGCAGAAAAATCTTATCTGTAATACACATAAATAAAGACCATCTTCTTCTAAAGGCTTTAACTTGCATCAATCTTATCTTAGTGAAAAGGCTTCATCTTCTATGATGTGTGTAAGCAGCGAAGGTGAATGCTCAGAAACAGCTACACTTTTGGTTGCATCCTCTCTTGCTTTGCCCCAAATCACAGTGTAGAATCCAAAGCATAATATCACTGATCCAATGACACTGCCAACAACACATAACAGGCGAAATTTATATCGGTTAATTATTGCGGTCTCAAAAAGCATATTGCAGTCTATACTCTATCCAGCGATATACGCGGAACTGTGAGACAGTGTTTCACACACCACACGAAAAAAAAACAAGAAACCATATATGAGAGCTCATGTAATGGTCAGGTTTGACTTGTGACGGATAGTGTAGAAACCAGAAACCATATAAATCTCCAAACGTGATTCTATTATATAGATACATGATACTAGGAATTTCAACAACCTAGAGTTGAGTTCTATGTGTCTCAGTGTAGTTAAAATCTTCTGAACGCGATGGAAATGAAGAAGATGAAAGATATGGTACCTCCCAAGGTGAAGTGGATCGCCGAGGAATATAGCACCCATGGCGACTGCAATAGCGATAGACAATGGCCTAAACAAGGATATGTAGACCGGACCTTTCAGATGCAGACCCCATGTGTGGGTAACTGCGCTGAATAATGAAACAAAGACTCCCTGAAACAAAGTTTTCATTTCTGAGCTTAAAAGGTCGTCAGTAATGGAAACGGATTATGAGATTTGATTCTCACCGAGTATATGATTGCAGCGAGGGATATATCTGGTTTAAGCACCCAAGAAGTTAAGTTGCTTTCCGCAAATAAACATACTGGTGCTGATATTAGCGTTGCAAATAAGTTGTAGAAGAAGATTACGGTTATTGCTTCAGGGTATACCTCCATGACCCGAGTCTGAAACCATATATTCAGTAGCCAAATTTAGCAAGAGTTTTATGTGTCAACAACAACCCAAAGTCTTTTTGATGAACTTTTCAAGTGTCTATACCTGAAGAATATACCAGACTGATAGAAGAAAATACTGTGAAGCAAGCAAAAGACCTCCGATTATCCAGCTTGACTCGAATGAAGTTAATTTCTGTTGAAGCCAAAAGGTAGATGATGGTGGTGTAAAAGATGCAGCAGCGAGAACTTTTGGGCCTTTATATAGAACAACGACCAGAGCACCAAAAATAGATAATATTGCACCAATGATTTTAGCCTGACTCGCAGAGCTCCTTAGCAATATTTGTTCCATCCTTTACGAGTCACACAAGGAAGCAGAAGCAGAAGCAGTTAGAGTTAAATAATCGGTAATATGATTGATAGTAACAAGCAGACCTCATCTCATGAAACAATGAGGATACATCATTTATAGCCAACCACAAGAATGTACTTATACTAGGGGATCTTCTGTGACCACTAATACAAGAACTTCATAAGTTTTCTGTAGACACCCCGTTTTCCGTTGTCCAGACCTATTTTCCCAAAACAGAAACCAAAGTTAACGAGTTGGAACCTGAAGATGACGGCGAGGGTAAATGTGAAAGCTGGTGTGAGATTGCTGATAGCAGAGGCTAGAGTAGGAGAACTGTACTCTATACCTTTACAACCAACTATCTGCGATGTGAACCTGTTCCATCCAAGTTAACAAACTGGAAAACAAAAATCACAGAGATGCCCATTAATCTAGAAGCAGTAGTATATTACTATTACCCGAGAATCCCAAGTAAGAAGATCTTGAAGAAGAGAGGAGACTTGGCTGAAGGTAATCTTCTTGACCTGCATATGCAAAAACTAGTTCATATTCTTGAAAAGACTAAACCGGGCAAAGAGTAGTAGATAAGCACCTTCCAAAGATGAAGGAAAGGGGAAG
Organism: Eutrema japonicum; assembly: GCA_030161315.1. Taxonomy (NCBI): domain Eukaryota; kingdom Viridiplantae; phylum Streptophyta; class Magnoliopsida; order Brassicales; family Brassicaceae; genus Eutrema; species Eutrema japonicum. The sequence goes on from BSQW01000011.1 coordinate 53,450,497, forward strand.
AAGGAGAAGCATTGACACAGCATAAGAGTAAAAGACAAAGACATAGAAGCTCAATCCTCTTAAAGTTGCAGCCTTGTACAGTGTGTTTGACCCAACCGTGGTACACTCCACTACGAACATCGCAGCAAACGGAACAACATCTCTGGTAAAGTACCTCCAAGCCACTGTCTCTTCTCCATCTCCTCTCATGATAGATTTGATCTCAGAGATTAACTCTGAGAAGCAATCATAGGTCTTGGTGGTTCACTCCACCACGCTTCCTATATATGTCATTGTTTTAATTTAGAAAGAAACCAAGACATTTCCACATAAGACAATATGGAAATAGTAATATTTCCAACTTGACACACGACAACAAAGTTTTTTTTTTTTTTTTTTTTTTGGGTCTAAATGTGAAATTTTATACCAATTTAAGATTTGTGACAGCGGTTACAGAGATAACTTAGAAAGCAGAAAAACCGAAAACTACAAACAAAGGCAAAGAACAACAGGTAACAAAGAAATGGGCATCGAAACGAGCTAGTTGGCACTCGTCACCGGAAACCAAGAGAATCCTCGACGAAGAAACACCAATTCCGAACACGAAGCTCGGACATTTGCATTTGCAGTTCTAAAGAACTCGAGTCCTCATCGTCGTTGCCACGAGCAGCTCCCACCTGAGGCCAGCCCTCAAACCCCGTTAGAAGGAACACCTACAGCTTCTCCGAGGACAAACACAAAAACGTAACTGTTTCAACGAACCACTCCACAACCGGCGGCACGGGAGCCTCTACGGGCAGCCAGAGAAGCCGCCTCCGGCCGCCATTCCCGAGCTTCAGAAACTATAGGAATCATCTCCCACGGAAATGAAGATAGTCGCCAAAACAGATCCGCCGCCTCTATTCATCACCGAGTCACCACCGGAGCCGATAACGAAGCACTCCCTAACCGCAACTTCGAACCACTCCTAGAACCGTCGAACGCAGCCGAAGAAAAGAAAACAAACATCGGAGGAGGAAGAGTGGAGCCACAATGATTAAGCTTCGACCACCGACAACAAAGTTTAGCTCTAATAATACCTTCAGCTCTCAAATCATTCAACTGAAGAAAATTCTGAACATCCTTCCTCAATGATTAAGACTTATATCTTTGCTTTGGTGTTGTATCAACGATCACAAGAATCCACCAGTGATCACAAGGATCCTTCGATTCCTTGTGATCACAAACCCTGAATCATCGCTGACCTTCGATTCGACGATTCCTACAGAAACAGAAGATAATCAACTCAATTAACTTGTTCAAAGGATCCCCAGAAATCGCACCAATATCCAGTCGTGCGCGACGGCGGAGCGGAGGCAGAAGCCCACGCATGTCCGGCGACTTCCCGTTCGATGCTTCCGGATCATCGTCTCATATACAACACTCGTGACAGTTTCTTCTCGAATCTCCTCAGTAAGTATATTTCTTTTTCTTTTTAAATACAAAAAGTTACTAAAAAATCAGAACAAAATCATGATATTTACAGTTTTTACCTGGTTTGATCCGATTTTCTAACCGATTACATCCGATCGGATAGTAGAGACGCGGGTTTGACCCGATTACATCCGATTCGGTTTTTGTTCTCTTCAAAATTCATAAATCGAGTGTTAATTTTCCCTCATTAATTCCAAAAACCGCAGACCCACCGCAGAACTCGGAAAAACTGAGGAATTCTCCCCAAATCCCTTCCCCTCTCCGCATTCACCTCCTTCACTCAGACAATGGTGGAAACCCGACGGTCGAAGAGAAGTGTGCGAAACCCTAATAGCGGCTCAAAGGAGGCGAAAGTGATGGAGAATCCGGCGAAGAAGAGGGCGGCAAAAGCGAAGGAGGCGAAGAAGAAGAATCCCGAAAAGAGAGCGGCGAAGAAGATGAAGATCGGCCCAAAAGAAGTACGGGATTTGCATACGGCGGAGACGGTGGTTCCGGCGGCGGTGGAAGGTTCATCTACGGTTCCGGAGACGGTGGTCGAAGCTTCTACTTCGAAAATGAGGGTTTATGCGAAGAAGAAGAAGAATCCGGTGGTTCCTCCGGTGGTCGAAACTTCTACTCCGGTGGTTCCTTCGGTGGTCGAAACTTCTACTCCGGTGGTTCCTTCGGTTCCTCCGGTGGTGAATGCTTCATCTTTGCTTCCTCTGGTGGCCGTTATGAGTGGTTGTACGACGAATCGGGATGATGAAGAAGAGAAGGAGTCTGAAGAAGAAGAAGAAGAAGAAGAAGAAGAAGAAGAGAAGGAGTCTGAAGAAGAAGAAAAAGAAGAAGAAGAAAAGAGTGGTGAAGAAGACGAAGAATAAGGAGAGGAGGCAGCAACCAAGGGCAAGGAGATAGCCAATGACTCGAGTGGAGAATCAAGTGAAGCAACCGAATCCAAATATGGATCGGAGAGGGAGAGTGAGGTAAGAAGCAATAGGGAAAACTAGTAGAAATAGGGAATAATGTGTAGGGAAAACTAGTAATACTTGGAGCAATAGAACAACTAGGGAATACTTGATAACTCTACTTGGTATATTCGTGATACTTGTGAGAAATAGGATAACTGAGTAATTCTTAGTAAAACTATATTAGTATAACTTTGGAAAACTTGGTAAAAATGTAGCTGTAGAACTTGGTAAAACTATAGTAGTAACTCTAGGAAAACTTGGTAAAACTGTATGGCATAATTCTTGTATAACTGAGTGAAGTTGATTGTTATTTTGCAGATTGAGCAGATGTTTATGGCACTAAAACCAAAGAGTTTGTACCTCCCTACTAGCAGCTATCAGCATCCTGTGAAGGTAGGGACACGGTGCTATCTCAAAGACGTGTTCAAAACGCTTGACGGTCTGAACCCGCCCCTGACCAAAAGAGAGAGGGAATGGTTTGTCTCGCATCTTCAGTTCAAACACCTATTCCACATGCCTAAGGACCATAACCACAAGGTTCAGGGCATGTGGATGCTTGTGTTGCGAACAGCCGAGATCCTGAAGACGAAGGAAGTTTGGTTCGTTGTAAATGGAGTTCCTGTGCGTTATGGCCTCAGGGAACACGCGTTGATCTCGGGTTTGAACTGCCGAAACTATCCTCTTGGATATAAGGAAAGGGGTAATATGAATTTCATCACGCGTCATTTCGGTACGGGAACGGTGAGGCAGGAAGATATGAAAGCAAAGCTTCAAGAAATGGGAGGTGGTAATGACAGATTGAAGATGGCTGTGTTGTTATTCCTTTCGAGTATAGTTTGTGCACAAACGAAGACTGGAGATGGTGCACCCGACGTTTTGGAAGTGTTTAAAAGGGCTGTGGAAGATCTTGACTATTGTAGGACATTTCCTTGGGGTAGATTTTCTTACGACTTCATGGTGAAGGAGATCATGCACACGGTGGAACATTTTCAAACCAAAGGGGGGGGGGGGGGGGGTGAAGGCAGGGACACAATGGCCCATTCCTGGATTTTGTATTCCTTTGGAGGTAAGTACAATGATTATGAGAATGTTGATGTTGATGTTTCTTTAATTCATAGTAAGTCTTACAACTCACAATTGTTTTGTAGCTACTAGCGTTTGAGACGATTCCTCAATTGGGAAAGCGATTTAGGGAGAGTGTCCCAAAAGCAGACTCGATGTGTCCGAGGATGTGCAAGTCGAAGTTCAAGAAAGGAGATATGAAAGGCTTTTCGATTGAGGCAATCAATGAAGAACTTGGTACTACTAAGGTAAGTTGTACCTTGCATCTAAACATTTATTTAAGTTGGAAACATTTATTTGAGTTGGAAACATTTATTTGATTCTTTCACAGCAGGACATTGACAGCCTCGTTTTAATCAGTATGAGAGAGGAAAAGATGTTATTGGATCAAATATTAGAGGAAGACGAGGATCGTGATGAAGATGATCTTGTGGTTGATAGTTGGATCAATCGCCTGGCCGGAGGTTACACTATCTTCTTTGAAGACCTGTTTGATCAAGACGTTGCTGCGTGTGCCAAAGAGGATAAGGAGATGGAACGATTAGAGGCCCCACCGGTGCAAACACCTCCAACCGAATTGGCCGAGATCTTGAAGACCATAAAAGAGATACATGAGAAGGTGAATGGATTTGATGCAAGATTGGCTGTGGTGGAAGTATCTATGGAAGAGTAGAACTTGGTGTTCGTTTAAACTTTTGTGGTGGTTTGTAGATAGATCTTATGTTGATATTCGTAAAACTATGTTGGTTTAAACTTTTGTGGTAATGCTTGGTAATACTATGTTGGTAATACTTGGTAATACTATGTTGGTAATGTTTGGTAATACTATGTTCGTAATGCTTGGTAATACTATGTTCGTAATGTTTGGTAATACTATGTTGGTAAAACAAGATTCTCATAAACAAAGCCATTGATAAGAGATTAGCTGAGCAAACATAATATGTCTTATACAAAATAGAAAGGAAGTTTTGGGATTACATAATATGTCTTATACAACATTTTAGATAATAGGTCTTAAATCTCATTTTGCATTTCTTCAATCTTCTTTTGCATTTCTTCAATCTTCTCGCTCTGCTCTTCAACCTTCCGGATTAGCTTCGAAATCTCTTCCTCGACACCAAAAACCCACGGCTGGCGAAAGTGGAGTCCATCATCCTAGCAATGAACATTCAAATAGTTTTACCTAGTTTTACTAGTTATCCGTCGAAGAACATTCAAATAGTTTTACCTAGTTTAACTAGTATTCCCCAGAAAAAACCTAGAAATGAACTTTTACCTTAAATACATTGCAGGTGAAGAACCTACTGCCCGGTAAAGTGTCGAAATCATTCCGAAACTTTGGATGTGTGGAGACATCTTGCTTGATTTGTCCACCACAGGGGCATTTCGTTGGAATCCCATATTGGGCGTCGGCGATGAAGCCAAGCATGTCGAAATGCCCCAGTTCATCGCAGATTTCAGATTTGTCTGTGTGGTGATAGCTACTTCCCATTCCGATTTCAGATATCGTGAAGGAAGGAAGAGAAAAGGGGAGAGAGAGAAGAGAGAGAGAGAAAGTATCCGAGAGAAGGCGAGAGAAGGGCGAGAGAAGAGAGAGAGAGAGAGAGAGAGAAAGTATTATGTTAATTTGTATCTTTTTATTGGATTTTTTATTGGCAAAAAAATTTGAAAAATTAGATTTTTTATTTTTGAAATTTGAAATTTCGAATTTACCTCTAAATATTTGGTCATAGTTGTCCAGAGGATACTAGTATTACGAGTTTGGGTCATAGTTGTATTTTTGCGGGTTTTATGTTTATCTAGTATTACTTGCCCTTAAGATATGTTTTAGTAGTTTTACCGAATAGATAAGTGCTTATACATATAGTTCTGATTGTTTTATGCAGTCATTTGCGTCAAATCATTATTTAGGTTAGTAGATCTTCCTAAACTGAATAAGACTACGTAAATACTTTTAAAACTACAAGGACAATGTTGTGTAACTGTTTCCACAACAACTCATAAAAAGATGGGAATTTAATATTTTCCATCTTTAATGCTACTCTCTTGATGTTATAACATTTTATTCGACACCAAATATCATTTCAAATATTTTATGCATACATAAATTATCCACCTTGAAGATAAAGTATAGTGATACCGAGTTATACCTAGTTGTTTCTACCAGAACATAATCTCTGAAGATAAAGTATAGTGATACCGAATTGTACCTAGTTGTTTCTACCAGAACATAATATCTGAAGATAAAGTATAGTGATACCGAATTATACCTAGTTGTTTCTACCAGAACATAATCTCTGAAGATAAAGTATAGTGATACCGAATTATACCTAGTTGTTTCTACCAGAACATAATCTCTGAAGATAAAGTATAGTGATACCGAATTATACCTAGTTGTTTCGAGGACATAAATAGTTTTACATAATGAAATACCAGTTGTACTGAGTTGTTTTACAGAACAAAAGCTAACAAAGATCACAAGTTCTTATCTCCAAATAAAATCCAGGGTAGTGTTCTTCGACGCCTTTTATTCGGTGTCCTTCGATGACGCCTTTCTCCTGCTGATGGAAACCTCGTCACTCTCTTCCTACCCTTGTTTATCTTGCGATCCGGAGGTCGGATTTGCTTCTCTTTGATGTAATCGGGGACAATACATGCAGACATATCCGGGACAACATAAATGGACCTGTGATAAGCCAATGCCCACAACTCCGTCCAATAATATTTTGAACACAACTCATGGACTTCTATTTGGGTATCACGACAACTAACTCCACCACCATTTTTCCTGAATGAGATGTATGCTGCTAGTGCGTGGAGACAAGTATACTTCTGAATATCGAAGAACCTACAAGAGCAACTCTTCTTTTCCAAGTTCACCAAATAAAGATTAGTATCAATATCAACGACTTCGTATTCGAGCTCGTAACTGTTTACCTCCCTCACGGTTAATTTCTTAGCAATAGCCCAGTTATCATGCAAGAAGTTCTCAACCAAAGGCACCAGTTTGTTATCAACATGTCCTGACACGGCCTCTTTCCTATGCTCGTTAAACCAATCAGAAAACTTTGCAATGATAGTATCCAGCATGGGTATTAAGGAGTACTTCCTCGGGTTATTAAAAGTGTTGTTCAGAGATTCCGCAGAATTGCTCGTGTCTAGGTTGTATCGGGCACCGGGAAAAAAACATCTTGACCATTTTTCCTTCACGGTGCTTTCCTCCACATACTTCGCCGCAGAAGGAAATCTCCTCTTAAACATGTTATAACGACTGTAGAACTCAGCCTCTGTGTGAGCCCAACCGCACTCCTGGAATCTGAAAGCCACTACGGATTTGTTTGCATAAGAAGCATTACCTTTCACGTTTTGGGCCAAATGCCATAAACAATACCCATGCCGAGCTTGTGGGAACACGTTTGCTATTGCATTGATGAGGCTTGGATTTCTATCACTCACAAATACCAATTCAGAGGAGTCCCCTACGTTGCCTAAAACGTTTTTCAACATCTCGAAAAACCATGTCCAACTCGCATTGTTCTCACCGTCGAGTACACCGAACGCTGTGGGATAAATGTGACGATTAGGATCTTGAGCAACGGCGAAAATTAGTACTCCACCATATCCGTTCTTCAAGAAAGTTGCATCCACAATTACCACTTTCCTCATGCATGCAAACCCTTCAATGCTAGCTCCTAAAGCTACGAATAGATACTTAAATTTTCCCGCCTCATCCAGTTCCACACTAGTTATCGTTCCAGGATTGACCTCCTCTAAGACGTACAAATAACTATACAACATCTTATACCCATCTTCTGGACTACCACGCATATCACAAACCGCTTGATTTTTCCCTCTCAACGCCGTCGAGTATGATATTTCTACACCATATTCTTGCCTAACTAGTTTCCTGATGACATTAGGCCTTGGAGTTTCGAGTTTCCCGGGATATTTCTCACTCAAATAAGATGAAACTAGCTGTGATGAGCCTCTCCTCTTATCAACGCTTGCACTCTGATCAGCCCGGTTGCATGTGTGCATCTTCGTATACGTTCTAATAGAGAACATATCCGTGTTATCGATCCTTGCTGCTCGTAGACCCCAACTACATCTTTGTATAGAACATTTAACCACCCACCGCGTTCTATCAGAATGTTTTATAACATAATCAAAAGAGTTAAGAAATGACAATTTCTTGACCAACTCTATAACCGCCTTCTTATCTCGGAATTCTTGACGCACACTCACACCAAAACCGTCTTCCCATGGAGCTACAAACTGGATACCTTCAACAACGGGTGCTTCCTCATAATATTCATCACGCATACCCGATGTATCCATACTGTTATCCTCTAATACATCATCATCATCCTCTATCACCTCCTCTTCTTCATTTGCTTGTCTGTTGTCTACGTACAACGTCAAGGCATTAGGTCCTATTTCATCATCGTCATAGTTCATACCATACGAGTTTTTCCCCGCTATCGACTGTTGCGAGGGCAACTCCGGTCTAGTCATGACCTCCACATTCAAAACAGGTCTACGGTTCTCTTTATCAACGGTCATTACATAACCAGCAAGATCTTCATCATCATCAATACTCAAATGTTCTTCACATCCAACCACCATAGGAACGTAACTCAATTCCAATCTAACCTTACTTTCATCTAACGCATGCTTCTTGTATAGCCTACCTTCTACCTTCTCCAAAGTTATCTCCTCTTTCAACACTACACTATAAATGCGCCCCTGACATTTATAATAGATGCAGACGCTGTTGCTCATTCTATCCTGCGAAAACAACACCAAACAACTCAATATATACTTATAGTTTTACCCAGTTTTACACTAGTTGTCCACAGTATTACGAAGTTGTCCACAGTGTTACGCAGTTGTCCACAGTTATACCACCATTTTTAATTAATATATGATTATTCACAGTGATACCTAGTTGTGCCTAGTTCTCCTCGCGCAGGAACACAAATTTATTCGATTTAGGGTTCCAATCTGCATACAATCCACAACGACTCTACCTCTAAAATGCATTTCTACTCAACTTAAAGTCCCAATCGACCCAGAATCATTGCTAAACAACAATGTGCAAACTCATCAATTGAATCTCAAATCTCCAATGCAATGGAGATCAATGAGAGTTCAATGGAGCTCAATGGAGATCGAGAGAGAAGCACAAACCTCGCTGGAGATCGACGGACTCGCGACGGAGGCAATGACTGCTGGCCGGAGATGCGACGGCGCCGACGTCGGAGCTGGATTCCTCCCACGTCGAGTTTTCTGTTTTTTTTTTTTTTCTTTTTGATCTAACCGAATTTGGCTGGTTTCCTTGGGTTTGGATCATACTGGGTAGGGTATTTGTTTGGGTTTGGATATGGCAAATTTGTAATTTTACTTACTCATTAAAAAGGAGAGTGGTATGGAGATTAAGTTAGGGTAGTTTTGTTTGTTTTTTTCCTCATAATGGTATATGCGGTGATGTACCGATGCTTCCGGCAGTCAAAAGAATCGATCCAACGGTTAGATTTTGACAGAGTGACACTCTTCCCAAATGTATATTTTGATCCAACGGTTAGGATGGTGGAAAACCATAAACGAAAAACTAAGCCGAATTAAAACAAAACATTTAATCCGATATTTGTCTGTAAACCTATTGGTCTTATTAATTGAAAACCAAAATAACTGGAAACCGAATCCAAAATTTATTATTTTCAATTATTATGTATATTTATTTATTTGACAAAAATATTATCATATTCCCTAAATATTATAGAAAGTAAATTATTATTTAGTACTCTCTCCGTTTCATAAAAAATGTCATTTTAAAATTTTATTTTTGTTTCATAAAGAATGTCGTTTTATGTTTTCAATGCATAATTTTGAACAAAAATTCAGTTTTACTTTTATTGTTTTAGTGTAATAACTAGGTAGAAACCCGCGCTACGCCGCATGATGTCGTAATACAACGTGGTTTTATATGTTAGATTCATGTTATTTTGATAAGAAATAAAGCTTACAAATTGTTTACTCAATATAAAAAAGTATATGGTAACTCTAGCTTAGGAACATGAGTTATATGAAATTTGTAAATTACGAATCATCGTGTTAGATCTTCTTTTAACCTTTACTGATTTTTTTTTAGTTTTTAGTGATTTTTTAATCGCTTGATGAGTTTTTTCTAATGATCTTTATGCTTCGTTATTAATCACGAAGTTAGATGAATATAATTTGTATTAAGTTAAGTTAATTTATTTGTTTATATTAAGTAATTTTTTATAAAATCATTATTTTCTTGAATTTTATGTTAATTTTTGACAAATTCGAGTAACACACCACCAACCATAGTTTTCCTTTAAAAAGACAAATTCATGAACTCATGTTACTAAACATACTTTCTTATGTTTTATGTAGCTTAACTTAATAATTTGATTTTTGTATTTTATTATAATCATTTAGTCGTGCGCGTCTCATCAGAAACCAAAAACGAAGGCAAATCTATAAAAAGAAAAAAAAAGAATCATCTTAATTGCTTATATATGCATGTCCATTCTTCTCTCTTTCACTCAACTTATAGGTTTTGTCTATGGTCGCAACTTGCCTTAAAAATTATTCACATCATATATTGTTCTAAAAAATAATAAGACATTACTATTTGAAGAAAAAAGATTACATCTGTTCTTTTAGCAAGTGAAGAAAAATTATATATAAGAGTATTATGTTTTAAAATAAATGTGTGAAGCTCAATTATTATTGTGTTTTTTTTTTCCAAGAATAACCCATTTACAAATTACCTTTTCGCTTATGGTACCACTCTTGCATCGAAAATATATGTTTTTCTCTTATCTAAAGCATAATTATTGTTATGATGTCAAAAAATGTTTTAACACAATTAAAAAAATGTTCATAATAGTAAGAGATGGAGAGGATAGTAAGAAGATGAGAAAGTGTCGGACCCTAAGCTTTTGCCATGAATTCTGAGAAACGACATATTTAGCAATGTTGCTTGAGATTATGTATCCGGGAAAGATAGATGCGCTTTGTAAGTTGTAACATTGTTGTAGCTCTATTTCCAGTTTTTCTATTTTCTCCTTCCATTTTGACCCCTGCATGAATATAGACAACCCAAATCAGGACATGTTTTTTTTTGTTTTTACAATCCAAATCAGGAGATGCTTAAATATTACAGGGCATAAAGAGTAGAAAGGACCGAATCTACTGAGATATTGAACCAAAACAAAAGAATTCAATAGGAGCTTTGAAGCGTACTATCTAATCTGAAGCAAGCATGAATAAAACTAAACTACTGTCTGTCTGTGAAACAACAGTATAACAATATAACCAAAAAGAATTATTACAAAAAAAAATATATAACCAAACAGAAGAACGGAGAAAATGATCAATGTTTCATCTATTTCAGGAGACACAAGCAGATGTTCGATATAAGAAAAGGAAAGCAAATTACAGATAGACCAAACCAACAATCAATGCTTCCAAAGGTGATATCATATTTAAACGATGCAAAAACTCTAACTTCAAACTCTAAGGAGCTGCATTTTGTTAGAGAAAGCGATGCCAATCCAATCAGGCTGTGAAGGAGACCACTGCAACTGGTTTATCTCCGAGCCGGCTGAGTAAACGGACATGGGATCAATATCGTTATGTCAAGATACAGTCGGGAGCTCCCAAATGAGAGTATGTGTGTCATCACCAGCCGAGCAGATGTGCTTGCACCTCTGTGGAGCCCAAGCTATGGCGTTGACGCTAGCCTGGTCCCGTTCGAGCTCCGCAACAGGCACTGTCGGCGAGCGAATGTCGAGAATCACAACCTTATTTGAATCCATCAGAATCGGCGAGCGAATATCGAGAAGCATTGATGAAAATTGGGAATCAAAGAGGCTGAGCAAGCTCAAATCCACATATCAATTGATGAAAGGAGGGGCCTTAAAATTTCCCGACTCGAAGACGGATCTGACAGAAACGCAAGAGAGGAATGTTGTATGAGATCCCTGTGGAATATGGTTTAGATTCGAAACAAAAGGTTGCCACTTTTATATCCCCAATATTTGGAAACCCTAATCATTACATGCTTTCTTCTCAAATATTAATCTCATGATTCCAGTATCCAAAAAAACTGAATCTAGAGAGCAAATTAAAAAAAAAAAAGCAAGGAGTGAGAGAGCTTTAAAGTTGTGGCGAGAGAGAGGAATCTAGTAACATATAAAGAAACAGAGAAATTTAGAATTATATAATAAACAAGCTTAAAGATCCCAAAGAGAAGCCAGAAAGCAAACATGGTGAGCTGTATTAAATAAAATGTTTTAATTGGCTGATTTTTTTTAATGATGTGTCAATTTCACATAACACAAAAAGGCTAATGTGTCACTGCTGGAGAGACTCATTGTGTTTTTATTGTATTGATTAGAGAGAGAAAAAATGTTTAATGTACTAATAAGATGTAATATTAAACTTTTAATAATTTTTTTAATATGTGTCAAAAAGACATTTTTGTGAAACAGAGAGAATATATTTTTAGTTTCTATTTTGGAAAGAAGAAAAAACCGAATCAATCCACAGCCGAAAACCAAACCAAAATGTCATTAAATTTCCATATCGGAACCGATAGATTTTTGGTTCAGTTCCAGGTTAGTACGGTTCTTAATTTTGAAAACCGATAAATATCCAAAAAAATTGAATATGGTTCGGTTCAGTTATTTTTTACTCGAAATATCCAAAATATACCCGAAAAGATATCCAAAAGCTTGAAAAAAACCAAAAAAAATATATTTGTAAAACCAAAAATATACCTGAAATACCTTAAATACTCGAAAATTAACTAATAATTATGGATATATAATTATATTTCGGATATTTTGGGTATCCGATCGGTTCTCAGTTTGATTCCGATTTTTCGAGTATAAAAGTTTATGATCCATCGGATATTTTTATAGGTTTCGGTTCAGGTTCAGTACCTTCTAATTCGGTTCGGTTTTGATTCGGTTCTACGGGTTTAGGGTATTTTGTCAAGGCCTGATGAAGGTTTCGATGCTAGAATTGGGCTGGCCGGTCCGGCCCAGTACGGATCCATATAAGACCAAAAACTTAGGAAACCGTCACTCTTTGTCTTTGGAGTTGACCATCTGACATGAACTCGTTCATCTATGCACGAATCTAAAAAGCTTTAATTTAAATTTATTTGTTTTTTTTATCTTCATTTTCAAAGCTTTTTACTTTTGTTTGCCTCGCACTTCGAAAAATCACTTTGCCATTTTCTTCGTGTTTTCTATTTCCACCATAAAAGCTCAAGAAAAGGAAACGTAAGAGATAAATCGAGAGAAAGAGAAAGAGAAAGAGAAAGAGGAGAGAGAGAGTGGCTTTATTTACTCTCTTTTTCCTCTGCAAATCTCTGACAGAGAAGAAGAAGAAGGAAAAAGCCCTCTCTGATTAGGGTTTTACTTCACGGGGAGTTAACTTTTTTTTTTTTGTTGTCTGAGAATCTGGGTGGCTTGCTTTTAGGTGAGTGTTTGCGTTTCTCTCGATGTTGATGAAATTGGAAAACTCTTCTTCCTCCACTTAACTTGGAGTTTTTGTTCTTGTTTTCATCCCGTTTTCTGGATCTTGAAATTGAGATCTTTTCTCATGATGAAATCTCTTTTCTTCTAAATGACCTAAATCTACAAACATGTCTTGGGCTCGATTCGCAATTGAGCGAAAAGACGGTAGCTTTGCTTACCCACCACCGTTATACAAAGACCCAATTCTTGCTCCGCCGTCTCCACCACCGTCCGGTAACAGAATCAGCCCGGCGGTTCTATTTGTAATTGTGATTCTAGCTGTGTTGTTCTTCATTTCTGGGCTTCTTCATTTGCTCGTTAGGTTTCTCATCAAGCATCCCTCTGCTGGTACTGCTTCTTCTTCAAGGTCCAATAGATACCCAGAGATCTCAACTAGTGATGCTCTTCAAAGACAGCTTCAACAGCTTTTTCATCTTAATGATTCTGGTCTTGATCAAGCTTTCATCGACGCTTTGCCTGTTTTTCACTACAAAGAAATGGTTGGTGCTTCTAAGGAGCCGTTCGATTGCGCGGTTTGCCTCTGTGAGTTCACTGAGAAAGATAAGCTGAGATTGTTGCCAATGTGTAGTCATGCTTTTCATTTGAACTGTATAGATACTTGGCTTCAGTCAAATTCGACTTGCCCTCTTTGTCGCAGCACTCTCTTTTCCCCCGGTGTCTCGGTGGAGAATCCGATGTTTGATTTCGATGATATAAGGGAAGATGAAGAGTGTGTAACCGAGAATGGAAGCCAGAAAACTATGGAGATCCAAGGAATCGTCGTGGAGAAAGGAGTTTTACCGGTGAGATTGGGGAAATTTAAGAGGCTTGACAATGTTGGTCAAGATCATGATGTTGTTGCTGGAGGAGAGTCTAGTAGTAGTAATTTGGATGCAAGGAGATGTTTCTCAATGGGTTCCTATCAGTATATACTTGCTAACTCGGAACTTAAAGTCCCGTTTTGCAACGATAGGCTGAAACCTCAGGACAAAGAATCTGAGCAGGCAGGGAATTCATCTTCAGAAGAGAAGAAGATCAATAGTGTGGCTAAAGGAGAGAGCTTCTCGGTTTCGAAGATCTGGTTATGGCCAAAGAAAGATAAATTCTCTTCAGATGCTCAAAGGAGGTTGCCTTCTTCATCGCTTAACGTCGATGATCTTCCAAAACTTCCATGGATGGAAGATCATAAGAAGCTGGAAAACGACGAAAGGTAGTATCTTGTACCATCATTCTGAATCAAAACCATCAATATTTAGGGCTTACTGATTATATTTTGGGGGGTGTGGGAATCATCTGTTGTACCATATTGTTAAAAGGTTTATAAAAACTCCGATTGCATTTTGGTTGTTAATCATCTGAGATCAAAATTAATTACTCATGCTCAACAATAATGGATTCCAAAAGACTGATGCTTTAGTTTTATCTTTGCCTCTTTTTTTCTTCACTTTAGAGTCACTGGTTCTCTTTACTTTCCTCTTTTCAATATACTTTCCTTTACTCTCTCAACAAATTCACTATTAACTTTTTGAAGATACATATCTTTGTATACATGATGATTATTAAGTGTTCTTGAATTTTAAGTGATATGCACTCAAGTATGGACAGAAAACAAACTAGGACGTTTGACTTGTGTTCACACACAATCTAGTCTTTGGTTTAGGTTAAAAGTTAGTGGTTGTCTGGTTGAGTTTCTTGGCTCTTTGTGTTAACCAAAACAAAAATGAAATCTTGCATAAACCAATTACCTTTAACTTAAGACTTAATTTCAAAAGTCTTTGGCTCTAATGGTTTATGTTGGTTGTTGTAGTAGGGTCAATATGTTCTTTGACTATTGAATTGGAAAAACCATCACCCACTAGATTTTGATTGATTGCACATAAATAAATAAAATAATCAAAAGATAAAATAACTCCAATGGATCCATATAATATCTGATGTTAATATATTTTTTACATTCTTATTTCTCATATGTCAACACTATGTTCTATATTGACTATCCAAGCTTTGCCCATGTTTAGAACAGAAGCTTTGAATACTTAGTCTCTTGTGCTGCTGTAAACTAGGGCTGAACGTTTTAACCGAAACCCGAACCCGAACCTGACCCGAAAAACCCGATCCCGAACTCGATCCGAACTAGAAAAATACCTGAACGGGTCTTAGTGTCTAAGTACTTCGGGTTTCGGGTAATACCCGAACCGAATCAAAACCCGAACTACAAACCCGAAACCCAATTTACAAACCCAAAACCAATTAACCTTTTTGTTATACCGAACAAATCTGAAATCAAAAATATGCTTAGTAAAGTTGACATTTTTTTATATATTCATTAAAAAAATCCGAACCGATCCCGATTAGTACCAAACCAAACATGACCTGATGGTTTAAAATATCCGAACGGGTACCCGAAAACCCCGACCTGAACCCGGACAGGTACCCAAACGCCGAGGCCTACTATAAACCGATCTCGAATTCTCAGGTTTTTTTACATAAGATTTGATGGCCAAACCCATCAGCCAAATGATTGATCGATGTTGGTGAGGTAATCTTCATTTGCTAATGGAATGAAAGTTGTGGAAGAGCTCATAGTTTCATCACTTTTAGAGTTAATCTTGTTTCTTTGGGTTTGGTTTGTTGCAGGAAGAAGCATCTCAGTCAAATTTAAGACCTGAACAAAAAAGTCTCTTATAAACATGTTAGAAACTGAACTCAATTTGCCATAAACATTGAAGCTTTTACTTACTTTAGATTTGAGTTTCTCATTCTCTGAGATAACCATTTCATGTTTTGCCAGGAGTGAATCGTAACAAGCCTTGAGAACATCGTAATCTCTTTCGATTCGCTTTATCTTACATCGAGCTTTTCGATTCTGAAACCAAACAGCTACTTGTCGTTGAGGCAATCCAAGCTTTTTCGATAGCTCAATCTTTCTCTCTGGTTCTAATTTGTTCTCTTCTCCAAAGCTCTTCTCCAACAGATTCACCTAAACCAGAAAACAAAAACAAAAAAACAAAAAATCGAAACCCGAAGCAGCGAAGATCTTTTCGATTCTGTCTCTGTTTTATAGACTTACTTGTTCAATCGTTAGTCGACGCTTTTTCTCAGGCGAATGATTATCAACTGCACCGTCTTTCATTTCCATGGCAGATTTTGATCGAAATCTCAAAAGAAGAGACAGAGATTATCACCTTTGAACAACCAGAAGAACGAGATTCTCAAAAGACAGTGATTCTCCGTCAGAAGAATCTCGATCGTAATATGGTTTGTGTAAAGAAGAAATTAAAACCTAAAATTTGAACTCAAAGTTAAACGATTCGTTAGAAAATCATGAGTTTGTGGCGGAAGAAACTCGTCGTCCACAACAATCTCGCCGGAGTTACTAACGAACAGAGACAAAATCCCATCGTTTCGAATATCAAGATCAACAAACACGAAATCAAGAACCCAAAAAATAAAATAAAAAAGACTTTTCCACAGAATCAAATCAAAGTGAATTTAATATAGAGACTTTTCCACAGAATCTTCATAGTGAGAAAAAAAACTATAAATAAATTTGTTTTTTTGTTGATAAATTCTTCTCGTTATGCGATTTGTGTAAATCTTTCGCGGGTAAAGTTTAGGAGCAAGAGTGGGGACTGTATTTATAGGTGGTTTCAAAGACGACTCGAAGTTACATTTTTACCCTTCACGCGGTTTGAGGTTTGAGGTTTGAGGTTTGAAGCTTTGAATTTTGAAGAATAAACGAATAATTAGAGAAGAACGTGACAGAAGAAAGAAAAAAAAAAGAGAGAATAATTAGAACTTAGAAGATGAAAAAATAAAATAATATTAATATGTATGTAATACCAGCACATATTCATTCTTATCCCTTTTCATAATTACATTAGTTATATATTAATATGGTATTTAGTTTGATATAATATTAATTAATAATAACAATATTTGCAACATTTGCCGAAAGCTATATATTGCGGTGGCATTTCCAAATTCCTTGCGAGGTTTAAAAATGGCCACTAGGCCGAGACAAACAAAAAATGAAGTGTATATTTAAAATTTTAAGGATTGGATAAAAAGCCCAAAACTAATTGTATTTCTAAAAATTTGAGTGGATAAAAATAATTTATTTTCAAATATAAAAACCACTTCAAAATCCACAAACATACATTACCAAGAACGTTTTATCTTGAAGTCAAATTGTTAAAGCAAGTACCAAGTACCTCTGAGATATTGCAGCTTTGTTTCGGAGCTTAGGACTGGATACTACAACATGAACGAACTTATTGTGTTGTGCTATGTGGCAGAGAGCTACTTCGACATGTAGCCTGATGGCTGAGCTTTTCATTCCTGGTGTTGTTTATAAGCCAAGTCAAATGCACCATTTGAAAAACTTCAGATCTTCATATGTTTCAATTCAACAATGCAACAATGGAAACCTCGAAAACTCGCATTTGGCAAAGTTTGCGGTTCCACAAGCGATTTGTTCAAGAAATCGTGAAGGTCTCGGGATTTAGAGCTCTGTCTGCTATTGTTTTTGAGATTCTCAGTATGTCCAAGATTCTTGAGATTGAACATGTACTTTGTTGATCCCGAGGATCACTAATTATGTTTAAGAGTTGATTACGGAGAGAGAGGTGAGATTTTCGTTAATTAGAGCGAGTCAACCACGGTTTAGAGAAGGTCGGGTGAATGATGAACACGCCGTGAGCCGTATTGCTTTTATTGATGATGGAAGGAAGTGAGCAATTTAGATTTACGAACTGGTTCCGAAGGACGTCCAGTTCGGCGTTCTAAATGTGCTGCTTTGTTACAAACGAGAGAGAGGTCGGGTCTATTTGTGGTAGGTGAGATCAAAAATCAAAAAGTCCCCCCCTCTTAATGAATACTAGGGGATATATATACTGGGAGTCGACTTCCTGCTCCCCGGGATTCCGGGGCCACGTGGCGTCTTCAGCCTGTTTCGCGGGTAAGGCGGCCTAGGAGGCGTGTTCCGGCCTTCGGGGAGAGAGGTCATGATGAGCTCGGCGCCATACCTCTGCAGAATAGTACACTGTTTAACCGACTCTCCTCCACGTGTCTTTCTCTTCCTCGCTTACTCTGCTGGGTTGGTGAGATGTCGAGGTCAGACCATACCCCTGCTCAGACAGTACACTGTTCGACCAACTCCCACGTGTCCTCTTTCCTTTCGACACCTTATCTTCAGCGAAGCGTCAGCTCGGACCCGGGGTGCGCCTCTTGGGAGCTCGGGACTTTTAGACGGAGCTCGGCGCGGGACTCCAGGTCGGTGACCCCTGGTCAAAGGTTGACGCCGAGCTGAACGGATCGAGGAGGGCCCTTGTTAAGATGGGCCTAACTAAATGGGGGTGCTAGGCCCACCTCCAACAATAGCCACCCCCCAGTTCGGTGGCATGAGGTGAGGAGGATACATCGAAGTTGATCTGGTGTTAGTTCGGCGCATCTTAGGACGGTACTTTGAGATCCAAGTGAATGAGGGCAGCGCGTTGTAGCTCGGATTCGAGCCCGCGCTCACACGTGTCGGTTTTCCCGAGGATCCGGAGATCGTTGGCGCGTACCCATCACGCGGGGAAACGAAACGGCTCTCCTGCTTTTGGCGTGGGAAAATCGAAGAGGCGCCATCATTAGGTTTTTGGGAGGCCGCGCGTCTTTCGACACGTGTCCAGGCGTCGCTTCGTTGTCCCCTTCCTCTATTTAACCCCTCTTTCTTCCTCCTGTTAAAACCTTCTGCGCATACTCTCAAGGTAACTCTTTCTCTCTGATTCCCTGCTTCCCTTCCTTTCTGTGTTTTTCGATTTCTTCCTCCTCTTTGTGCAATGGCGCCGATGCTAGACGGAATCAGGGTTGAGTCGAGCGATGAGTCGGCGTCCCGTGGTAACTGTAGCGATTCTCCGAGTTCTTCTTCCGTTGGTTCCGGGCACGCCTCCTCTCCGTGTCGAGACGCTGATAGTGGGGAACAGCCTGTTCCTTCGACTTCGAGGGCCGCCCCGCTGCTCCCTGGGACCCATCTCCGAAAAAAGGCGGTGATAAGGTCCTCCTCTGGTGCCCGCGGTGCCGATCAGGTTGGGAGAGGAACCGGTCGGCTGGGTGACCGAGGTGGTCGTCAGGGCGGTCGCGGTGGCGGAGTACGAGTGGCCAAGGCGAGGAAGTCTCCCTTGGTCCCTTACGAGCAAGGCGGGTCGTTGACTTGGAGCACGCCGGAGTCGCTTAGACTGTTGAGGGAGTTGTGTGATTTCCCTGCTGGTGCCGAGCTCAGACTACCCAGGTCGGACGAGCGCCCGTGGACTCCTCCGGCGGGCTTCGTCTGCCTGTACGAATGGTTCTTCCATAAGTGCGGGCTGCGCCTTCCTCTCCCCGAGCTACTCGTCCAGTACTGCCGGGCGCGGGGTTTGGCCTTCTCGCAGGTCTGCCCGTGTACTATCCAGGGGATGATCGTGCTGCTGACCCTGGGGCATGAGTGCGACGTGGAGGTGACGGTGCCCATGTTCGAGGCTCTCACCCAGCAGAAGGCGAACCCTGGGATACCGGGGACCTATTATGCTGCTTTCAAGCCAGCGGCGAACATCCTTGAGGTCAGCAGCTCGGGGTCCAAGGCCAGCAAGCTGTCCAAGGTCGAGGACTGGTCTCGCAGCTACTTCTACATCCGGGCTGCCGAAGTGGTCGGACTCGACCCGTCAGCGAGATTCACCCGGGATTGGAATTTTTCCCCGGGTAGGGGTTTGTAGACCGAGCTGCGTTTCCTCTCTTTCGTTTTAGTCTAACTAACACTTGTCCGTTCTGCTTTCAGGCCCTCACTCTTCCAGATTCAAGCTACCGGACTACGCGGGTATCCTTGCTGTGTTCAGGACGGTGCGTGAAAGAGAGTGGAAGTCATTCACCTCGGGGAGAATAGCAGCAGCAATGGCCGGAGGTCGGTAAATTTGTTTTTTTTTTTTTTTTTTTTTTTTATTGACGAACTGGCTGCTGCCATTATTGCAGGTCGAGCACGGTTTACCAGTCCGCTGTACGCGGATTCTTTTGTGGCGCCGCCGCCGCCAATAGTTGAGGTGCCGGTCCGGCGAGAGCAAGCGCCGCGGGCTGGGGGTGGCTCGTCCGAGACGGCTCATTCGAAGAAGAGGGCGGCCGTAGCAGCCCGAGGGCTCTCGCGGCGCGCTGGCCGGGGAGGCCGAGGTACCTGCTGCCGAGGTGCCAGCAGGTGGTGTGGTCGAGGGGGCCCTGGCCGGTGACGAGGTCGCAGATCGGGCGGTGGAGGGCGGCGATGCTATCGTCGTCGTGGAGGAGGGACGGGAGCCTGCTGCTATGCAGGGTGCTGAGGATCGGAGCGGTGGGGCTTCGGAGGGTTCCGATGAGGAGCCTCGGGACTATAGCTTCTATTTCTGCCACGAGGATGGTAACAACCAGGTCATCGTGGACCAGGACGAGTGCGCCGAGCTGGCGCAGGCCATGATGTTCGGGCAAAATCATCCGCACTTCCATCCGACAGAAATGGTGGAGTCCGATGCCTTTCGCCAAGTGGCGCGGTCCGCAGCTCGGGTAAGCTTTTGTTTTGAGTAGCCTGGTTTATTAGGATGTACTTTGTTGCTAACCTCTGGTTTGGTGCAGACGATGGCCCTTACTGCCTTTCTTGGGGAGGCCTACGAGAAGCGACTCGCCGAGAAGGAAGCGTCGCTCAACTTCCTGAAGGCGCGCCAGGAGGCCAGCGCGCAGATCCAGTCCGCTCTCATTCGCGGGCTTGAGAAGGACTTGAGGGAGGAGAAGGCCCGGTCTGCGGCGATGGAGAACGAGGCAGCGCGAGTACGAGCCCGGGCTGTGGAGGCGGACAGTGTTCAGTCCGAGCTGGAGGCTGAGAGGGCCCGATCTGCCGCTGAGAGGGATCGGTCGGCTGCTTTGGAGGAGGAGGTCGGGCTCCTGAAGGGGGAGAGGGAAACGCTCCGCTCCAGGGTTAAGGGGCTGGAGGCCGCCATAGGCCGGGCGAAGGTGGCCGTGGCTGCGTAGAGCGACCGGGTAACGGCCAGGTGGGAGGCGCGGAACCGGAAGTGGACCGCGAAGATGGAGAAGATCCGTGCCCATCTCGACGGTCGTACCCAGGCCTTAGAGCCTCACCTGCTGTACAACCAGGTTATCGGCATAAGGGCATGCCTCAAGAGGATGGAAGCCGAGGACGGGATATCGGTACCGTGGTACCGGTATCAGAAGCTGGACGAGGACGAAGCGGCATTCGGTGCCTAGCTGGACGAAATGGATTTTCCGGACCTGACCCCGGAAGATCTGGACATTCCTCTTGATCGCACTCATGGTGTCCAGCTCGAGCGACTTATGCCCGTCACTCCCTCCGAGACGCCCGTCGTGGACCTGACCTCGAATGTCCAACTAGCTGCTGAGGCCGTCCGAACGGACCCGCCAGTGCAAGATCCGGCCCCGGGCGCTGTTGAAGTCGGGCTTGTCGTGCTGCCTGCTGAGGCCGTGGCTGTGGAAGAGCTGACCGAGCAACCCCTCCTTGGTGAGCACGGCTCGGAAGTGGGGGTGGTGGGCCCGGAAGATGTGAATGGTACCCGTGCTGACGGGGAGGAAGATTTACCGGCCGATGCGGCCTTGTAAAATTTTTTGTTGTTTTTCTTCTTTTTCTCTCTTTTTGTAAGGACTAGGCCGTTGGCCCTTTATGTAAGTGCCGTTTCGAGGCCCCCTTTTTTGTAAAGACTGGGCCGTTGGCCTTTTGTGTAAGTGCCGTTTCGAGGCTTTTTTCGAAATAAAACCGGTGTTTCCGAATTCTTTTGCGAACGGTAGAGTAGGTCGTAGACCGTACCCTGTCATGTATGCAGGTCGTGGACCGTGCCCTTGAATTGGGTGCGAGGTATGGCTCGGCTTTAGATACTTACTGCTTGTGTATCTTTATTTATTTTTTTGTGGTTGCGAGGTGTATCTCGGCTTAAGGTACTTAAAGCTTGTGTACCTTTTTTTGGTGCGAGTAGCGAGCTCGGCTTTGAGACACTTAATTCTTGTGTGTCTAGTGGAGGTGCGAGCCTTGGGCTCGGCTTTAGTACTTATAGCTTGTGTACTATGTGAGTGCGAGCATTGGAGCTCGGCTTTAGCACTTATAGCTTGTGTGCTGGGGAGAGCGAGCGTTGGAGCTCGGTCCCCTTTTTTTTTTGCTTGGGTGCGAGCATTGGAGCTCGGCTTCTTTTTTTTTTTTTTGCTTCAATGCGAGCGTTGGAGCTCGGCTTGTTTTTTTTTTGCTTGAGCAGGTCGGGGACCGCATTATTTTCGTCGAAAAGGCTTTATTAGATTAATAGCTGAGCCCTGGTTAGGGGTTGCCTACGTACCCTTTAGTAGAAGGGATCAAGCCAGTCGTAGTTCGTTTGTTTACAAAGGCGGACAGCGGAATGGAGCCCGGGGGCTTAATAGTAGAAGCGTTTGAGGTTGATTGAGTTCCATGAGCGCGGGATTGCGTCGCCGGTCATCGTGATTAGCTCGTAGACGCCAGGCTTCACGACCTTGGAGACAAGGTAAGGGCCCTCCCAATGTGCACCGAGCTTGCCTGCGTTTAGCTCGGCGGTGTTTTCGAAGACCTTGCGGAGGACCAGGTCGCCCTCGGTGAAGAACCTGCCTCGAACCTTCTTGTTATAGTACATGGAAGCGAGCTGTTGGTAGTTCTGGATCCGGAGGAGGGAATGGTCCCGCTGCTCCTCGAGGAAATTCAGCTCGCTTAGCAGGACGGCGTCGCTCAGGGCGGGTTGCTGGGTGAACATAGCGCGGCGAGGAGTGGGGAGCCCGACCTCGGATGGGGCCATTGCTTCCATACCGTGAGAGAAGCTGAATGGTGTGCGACCTGTCGACGTCTTCGGCGTTGTGCGATGGGACCAGAGGACTCCATCTAGCTCGTCGGCCCAGGAACCTTTCTTGTCGTCTAGTAGCTTTTTAAGGCCGTCGAGGATGGTCTTGTTGGTGGCCTCGGCTTGTCCGTTTCCTTGCGGGTATCTCGGGGTGGACTTACTCAGCCTGATCTTCCACCTTGCGCAGAAGTCTTCGAAGAGGATCGATATGAACTGGGCACCGTTGTCGGTTACGATCTCGTAAGGCAGCCCGTGCCGGCAGATGATGAACTTCCAGACGAACTTTCGGACGTCCTCTGCCGTGATCTTAGCGTAAGCTTCGGCTTCAACCCACTTGGTGAAGAAGTCCGTCATGACCAGGATGAAACGCTTTTGTCGAGATCGGGGAAGGGGGCCGACTATGTCCATGGCCCATCGCATGAATGGGTAGGGTGCCACCGCAGTGGTGAGGAGCTCGGTAGGGCGGTGAATGAGTGGACCGTGGCGCTGGCACTTCTCGCACCGGGCTGCGAATTTTTCGCAGTCCTGAAGCATTGTTGGCCAGTAGTGTCCTTGATTTCGTATTCTCAGTGCGAGAGCCCGGCCGCTAGAGTGGTTCCCGTCGGCGCTTTCGTGCATTTCTTTCATCACGTCGATGGTTTCTTGCCCGTGGAGGCAGTTGAGCAGGGTCCCCAAGGAGCTCCATCGGAACAGATTGCCATCCAGCATCGTGTATCGGGCGCATTTCTTCCTTAACCGGCGGGCGGCCCACCGGTCTGGGGGATGAACGCCGTCTGCGATGTACAGCAGTAGGTCGACTCGCCAGTCTGGTAGTTCGGGCTCGGCCGGAGGTGCCGGTAGATCTTCGGGAGGTGGGACGTCTTCGTCCGGGTCCGCGACCTGGGGATTGATCAGGTAGGCCCCTTTTGGCAGCTCGATGCTAGGGAAGTCGATACTTTCGACCGGGATCACCCGTCGTTGGGCTGGGGCCGAGGTGGAGGCCAGCGCTGCGAGGGTGTCTGCGGAAGTATTATCACCTCGGGGGATCTTCGTCAGGGTGAACTCGGAGAAGTCCGCGGCCAAGCCTTGGGTCACCTTGAGGTAAGCAACCATGCGATCATTCCTGGCCTCGTACTCTCCGCTGAATTGGTTGGCGATGAGCTGGGAGTCGCAGTAGGCTCAGATTTTCTTCGCGCCGACCCCCTTGGCAAGGCGCAGGCCGGCAATCAGAGCTTCATACTCGGCTTCGTTATTTGACGCCGGGAAAGCCAGACGGAAAGACTGCTCGAGGATCTCCTTGGTCGGGGACTCGAGGCGTATGCCGACGCCAGAGCCGTGTTTGGAGGCCGACCCGTCGACATGCAGGCTCCACACTTCGGGGACTTCGTCGACTGCTAGCTCGGGTACCAGTTCAACTAAGAAATCGGCCAGAACTTGAGATTTGATCGCGGCCGACCTTGGTACTCGATTTCATACTCGCTCAGCTCAACAGCCCACTTCATTATCCGGCCAGATCGGCTCGGGCTGTGGAGGATGGTTCTGAGGGGGTAGGTGCTTAGGACAGCGATCGTGTGGGATTGAAAATAAGGCCGGAACTTTCTGGATGCGACGACTACCGCCAAGGCGAGCTTCTCCAAAGTCGGGTACCTGCTCTCCGCGCGTTTAGGGATTTACTGATGTAGGAGATGGGCCTCTGGTCGCCCCGGTCTTCGCGTACTAATACTCCGCTGACCGCTGATGCAGAGATGGCGATATAGAGATAGAGGGTTTCGCTTTCTTCTGGTTTGGACAGGACGGGAGGAGTGGATATGTACTCCTTTAGCTGTTGGAGGGCTTCCTCGCACTTGTCATCCCACTCGAACCGTTTGTTAGCTCGAAGAAGTTGGTAGAACGGTAGACATCTATCGGTAGAGCGGGAGATGAACCGGTTGAGCGCGGCGATTCTCCCGGTGAGTCGCTGTACTTGACGCGTGCTTTCTGGGGATTTGAGGTCGGTGATAGCTCGGATTTGCTTCGGATTAGCTTTGATCCCGCGCTGGGTGATTATATATCCGAGGAATTCGCCCGACGTGACGCCGAAGGAACACTTGGCTGGGTTCAGCTTCATGTTGTATTCGTTTAACGTCCGGAAGCAGGATCGGAAGTGAGTGACATGGTCGGTTGCTACCAGGGATTTCACCAGCATGTCATCTATGTATACTTCCATAGTGCGGCCTATTTGATCGGCGAACATCCGGTTGACGAGCCGTTGGTAGGTGGCCCCGGCGTTTTTGAGTCCGAAGGGCATTACCTTGTAGCAGTAGATGCCTCGGTCCGTGATGAACGCGGTCTTCTCCTGGTCGTCGGGGTGCATCGGGATCTGGTTGTATCCCAAGAAGGCATCCATGAAAGAAAGCAGCTCGTTCCCGGCGGTGGCTTCGACGACCCGGTCGATTCGTGGGAGAGGAAAGCTGTCTTTTGGGCACGCCTTGTTGAGGTCGGTGAAATCCACGCAGACCCTCCATTTCACACTCTTTTTCTTGACTACCACCGAGTTATCTGACCTCGGTGATCGAGCCAGCTGCGGTGAGCCTTTCCACCTCGTCATTGACTGCCTGCGCGCGCTCGGGGCCCAGCTTTCGCCGCTTCTGCTTGATTGGTCTGCAGGTTGGGTCCACGTTGAGCTCGTGGCTGCACGTGGCCGGGTCAATGCCGGGCATGTCGCCGGTTGACCAGGCGAAGGTGGAGACGTTTTGCCCCAGGAATTCGACCAGTTCTTTCTTAATGCCCTCTTCAAGGTCGGTTCCGATGCCAACGCAACGGGAGGGGTCACTTGGATCGATGTTGACCTGGGTGATGAGGTCTTCTCCCGGGAGATCCCGGGCAGTTGTCTCACCGGGCTGATACGCGCTGACAGCCAAGCAGGCCGGCGCGGCGTGGCGCAGCTTATGTTCAATGGCGAAGCAGGGGCGAGAGACCCTCTGGTTGCTCCTAAGAGTATACGTCCCGGCCTGGTTGGGAAACTTGAGACATTGATGGCACGTCGAAGTGACTGCCTTCATCGAATGCAGCCAAGGGGTTCCGAGAATGATGTTGTAGATCGGGGTGGTATCGAAGACCACGAACTTGACGATTTTTATGACCCGGCCTACGTAGACCGGTAGTTCGATGGTGCCGATTCCGTTGACGGTGTCTCCGGTGAAGCCGGTTAGCGGGATTGAGTGCGGCTTGATTGCGACCCCGTTTAGATTCATCCTGGCGAGGGTATCCTTGAAGATGAGATCGACCGAGCTGCCCGTGTCGACGAGGACTCGGTTGACGTCGCAGTCGGCCACGCGGACTTGTGCGACGAGGGGGTCGTTGTGGGGCTGGTGGACCCCGATCGCGTCGGCCTCGGAGAAACATATCCCCCTTTTGCCCGTGTCCTGCGCATCGATCTCCGGGCCGGAGTGCTATTTCAGGGACTCGTCGGTCCTCCTCTCGTGACGCTTGATGGACCGCACTGAATCGCTGCACGAGTGGAGACCTCCCATGATCATTCCTATCAGAGTCCAGGCCGGGGGAGGCGACCTGCCCCTTTCCTGGTCTCGCGAGGGGGACCACCGGCGACGATCATCGTTTTGAGCGCGATGATCAGACCTGACCCGACTGCTTTCGCGGCCTTGATTGTCGCGGGGTTGTACTCGATCACTGTCCCGGGCGTGTGGACGCAGCCGCTCTGGGACGCGGATTTCCCCCCTCTGGAATTGGTTCAGCAGGACTTCTTAGAGTGCGCGGCACTGCGAGGTCGGATGCCCCTTTCTCTGGTGAAAGTCGCAGAAGGCCGACCTGTCATACTGTTCATCTGGTCGGGGCTCCCTGTCGTTTGGCTCGTCGGGACGCCGATCCTGCTGGTTGTGATCCCGCACATACTTATTCCAGGGCAATTTTAGCGCTGGGTTGTGTAGGAGAGCGGGGTCGCGCAGGCGGAGGACGGCGGGCGAATCGTTGACGAGGAACGCGGTGGCCTGCTTTCCTTTGCTGCGCTGGTACTCATCATCGTAGTGTTGACGGGGCTCCTGATACCTTTCTTGGGGTCGCTCCTTTTGGACCGGGGCCTTGTGCGAGGCGCCGTTTCTTGACTCGGCCGCCTTTTCCTCCTCGAGCTCGACGAAGAGTCCAGCGCGGTGTAAGGCGTCTTCCAACGAGCGCGGCTTGTTGAGCTTCATGTCGTCCTTGAAGGCCGAATCAGCCCGCATGCCCTTTCTTAGAGCGGGGAGCGCTGACTCGTCTGTCACGTTGCTTTGGGAGGCCGTGGCTTTGAAGCGCTCTATGAAGGACCTGAGCGACTCCTTTGCTCATTGGTTCAGCGCCCAGAGATCCGCGCTGGACGCGGACTGCCTGATGTAGATGGAGTAGTGCTCGAGGAAGGTGGTCGAAAGATCTCTGAAGCTGTCTATGGAGTGTGTCTTCAGCCGAGAGAACCATGTGAGGGCCGGGCCGGTGAGGTTCTCCACGAAGAGCTGGCAGTGGGCGGCTTCACGCTCGTCCGGGGAAAAGTGGGCGCGGCCCATGGCGATGGTGAACGCCGTAAGATACTGGGCCGGGTCGGTGGTGCCCGCGTAGGGCTGGAGTTTGAGCTACCCGAGGTGCTGGAGCGGGACGGAGTCGATCCGGCGGGTGAACGGCGTGTTTTGCGTCTCTCTGAGGACGCGATCTATTTCCGGTGCCGCGCTGGTGGCCTGATGGATTTTGGAGGACATCTCGCGGATCGTTTCCTTCATGGCTTCGAACTCGGCGTCCCTGGCGCGCTCCGAGCTGGATCGGAGATGGTGGGCTTCGTCATCCGGGGAGCTTCCTACCGCCGGGGCGAAACGTCCTCCCGGTCCTTCGGATCCTGATGGTGAGTCGCCGGGCCGGTTTCTCCGGATGCGTGGGGTTTCTCCCCGAGAGGCTGGTTCTCTGAGGTGGATGTCGGGGGATCCAGCGTTGTCCGACCGGTCGCGGGAGGCAGCTAGCGTGGCGAACCGTTGGTCGGTAGCTCGCGTAAGCCCGTCTATTCTGGCGAGCAGGGTCTGCATTACGGCGGACATAGTGGGCTGGTCCTCCGGCGTTCAGGGCGCGTTGTGGGCGGCGGGACCGTCGGAAGGAGTGGGCGTTGGAGCCGGGGGCGGAGCCATGAAGGACCGCTCTCGAGTAATCGGTTAGTTGGTAGCCGTCTGGGCTGACGGCGGGGCAGCCGCTTTTGCTTGAGTCGGCGGCGGGGCCGTTGTCTGGGCCGGGGTCTTCTGGTCCGACA
Source organism: Eutrema japonicum (assembly GCA_030161315.1). NCBI lineage: Eukaryota > Viridiplantae > Streptophyta > Magnoliopsida > Brassicales > Brassicaceae > Eutrema > Eutrema japonicum. Next base: position 53,478,593 of record BSQW01000011.1, read on the forward strand.
ACACTCTTGGGGGCGGAATTGCCATCGTTGCTGCGGCTATGTTGTAGTGGTCGAACTGCTCCTTGCGTATAGAAGAATCTCTTAACTCCCCTCCTTCTAGCGCCAATTGTTGATCCCGAGGATCACTAATTATGTTTAAGAGTTTATTACGGAGAGAGAGGTGAGAGTTTCGTTAATTAGAGCGAGTCAACCACGGTTTAGAGAAGGTCGGGTGAATGATGAACATGCCGTGGGCCGTATTGCTTTTATTGATGATGGAAGGAAGTGAGCAATTTAGATTTACGAACTGGTTCCGAAGGACGTCCAGTTCGGCGTTCTAAATGTGCTGCTTTGTTACAAACGAGAGAGAGGTCGGGTCTATTTGTGGTAGGTGAGATCAAAAATAAAAAAGTCCCCCCCTCTTAATGAATACTAGCGGATATATATACTGGGAGTCGACTTCCTGCTCCCCGGGATTCCGGGGCCACGTGGCGTCTTTAGCCTGTTTCGCGGGTAAGGCGGCCTAGGAGGCGTGTTCCGGCCTTCGGGGAGAGAGGTCATGATGAGCTCGGCGCCATACCTCTGCAGAATAGTACACTGTTTAACCGACTCTCCTCCACGTGTCTTTCTCTTCCTCGCTTACTCTGCTGGGTTGGTGAGATGTCGAGGTCAGACCATACCCCTGCTCAGACAGTACACTGTTCGACCAACTCCCACGTGTCCTCTTTCCTTTCGGCACCTTATCTTCAGCGAAGCGTCAGCTCGGACCCGGGGTGCGCCTCTTGGGAGCTCGGGACTTTTAGACGGAGCTCGGCGCGGGACTCCAGGTCGGTGACCCCTGGTCAAAGGTTGACGCCGAGCTGAACGGATCGAGGAGGGCCCTTGTTAAGATGAGCCTAACTAAATGGGGGTGCTAGGCCCACCTCCAACATACTTCGACTTTGTTTAAAATACTACTAGATTGTGGTTTTAGCTCTTATTAATCTTGGATTTGAAGTTTTTAATTTGATTTTTTCCACATTTGATATCTGAATTGCACAACAATAGAAAAATTACTTCAGACGGTGATTTAGATTGCTGTAGTTTTGAAGGTTTAAAAGAACTTTTTGGATTACAAAAACGTTTCAAGACAGAGATAGGAACCTTTTGAGGAACATCTAAGAAAGAGATACGAGAGAGATAATGAAATTTGATTACGTGTTTTGTGTGAAACAGAACGACAAAAACGTTTCTGACGAGGTAATGGTGTGTTAACACAATCGACATATCTTGATGAGAGATTTGATGATTCAATCGGAGAATAAAAATAGACTCTTCGATAGGTTCTTCGTTTTTTGCTTTTGATGATTTAATCGAAGTGATTGTGAGGAATAACAAGTTGAGGTTGAAGGTTATTTATAAGGTTTCAACTTTTTGATGGGAACCCAATTTAAAAAAATGATTTGCTATAATAATCTTATAAATATTGAAAATAGCTAAAATAACTTACTAAATTTTTTAAAGCTTTTTACTATAGTACCCTTAGCATATCATTTAATTTTTTTCTTTACCACATAAATACTATGAATAATAATTTAAATATAGAGAAAATTTGATAGAAAAAGAAATGGCGACCTTTTGTCTGAGGCGATTTTTTTGGCGATTGTGTCTCTTCGTACACAACTGCCGTCTTCTCTCTCTGCCGGAGAGTGTGTGTCGTCGGTTACCGACGGTTTCTTCAGGGAAAATCAACGAGAAAATAGTTGGAGTAATAACTGCTGGTCTTCTCGCCTTATTTATACCCTGCGATTGTATTCAATTTGGTTATGTTGGTCGAAATCAAGGAAACACTTTTCCTTTGTTCATCCTGATAATGTTGGACAGAATTCGGAGACAATTACAAGAGATATCACTGGGAATCGAGGATGAGATTGTCAATCTTCCCTTAGATCTCTGTGCTGAAGCGGCGAATGAAACCCGATTTAGTTTAATCGAGAAACCCGTGAATCCAAGGAAGCAAAATCTAAGAGCAATGATGATTGCATTACCTCGTCTATGGGGGGGTTGATGATGAAGTCACAAGCCGGATTCTGGAGAATAAGAAAATACAGTTTCTATTTCAGTCTGAGGACGCGATGCTATCAATTCTACGAAGAGGACCATGGTCTTTCAACGACTGGATGTGCGCGATACAAAAATGGTCTCCTCTCCATTCCGATGAAGATCTTAAGCACATACCGTTTTGGGTACATATTAAAGAAATTCCATTGCAATTCCTAACTATTCGTATGGTCAATCATATTGGACACACTTTGGGCCATTTCCTGGAAACATATTTCGACGGAGACGGAGCGCAACATGTCAACTATGTTCGTGTGAGATTGCTGTGGAAGGTGGATTCTCCTCTGCGATTCCAGAGGTTGTTTCAATTTGGGGATGAAACAGCGGTTCTGAAACTGCGATATGAGAAACTTCGTAACTTTTGCTCCGTTTGTGGTCTGATTTCACATGAAGCAGCAGAATGTCCAGTGAAAAACGAAGCGGTGCCTGATGAACCAGCGGATGATAACGACGATGACAATGATGATGGTCCACCCGGTTTCCCTGAACCAAAAGAGAAGAATGCTGAATCGCATAAGAAGGAGAAGATGAAAGATAAAGTAGGGCCTGAAAATGAAACTCCATCGACAAAGAAACGCAAGGCGACTGAGGATTCCCCACCGGCTACAGTGGCACCACAGGTAGGATTTTGTGATGTGAGACAGAGTTTCTCTACGAACGAATGTCAGGAAATGGTGACAAAGAGGCTGCGAACCCATGCTGAAGTCATTGGTGTTCAGAATTGGGTTTTTCAACCATCTGAGGGAGCAAGTTCAAGTGCAAATGGAGAAAGAAGGGACATGACAACACCAACAACTGATCGAGACGGCACGGTGGGCCAGAAGCCACCGGAGAAGGGATGAATACGGCATTTTGGAACTGCCGGGGATTGAAAGGGTCTCTGGTAGTTCGACGCCTAAAGGGAATAAAAAGACGTTATTCCCCGGACATACTATTTCTCGCTGAGACAAAGAATTCTGATAATGTCGTACGTGATGTTGCTGCACAGTTGGGTTATGATAACGTTAAGTGTGTATCGCCTTTGGGCATTGGGGGTGGGTTAGCTTTGATGTGGAACAACTCTGTTTCTGTTTGTTTTAATTATGTTGATGCAAGACTTATGGATTGTATGATAAATAATAAAGAAGGTTCCTATTATCTCTCCTACGTTTATGGTAACCCAGTAAGGAAATACAGAAATATTCTATGGGAGAAGTTATAGAGAATTGCTACAAATCGTTCTGGACCTTGGTTAATGTGTGGGGATTTCAATGAAATCCTTAATGCCAATGAGAAACAAGGAGGCCGAGTAAGAGAGAATTGGTCTTTGGTGGATTTTCGCAACATGGTAAGTCATTGTGGTGTTAAAGACCTACCATTCCAAGGCAATAACATGACTTGGATCGGAAAGAGAAGAACACACACAGTAGAATCATGGTTAGATCGAGCAATGGCAAATGACGAATGGTCTGCAACTTACCCTGCATTAGAGGTAGAATATTTGCAGGTTATTGAATCAGATCATCGGCTAGTAATTATCAAAATAAGAAAAAGAACATATCATGGTATAAGACCGTTTCGCTTTGATAGTCGATTTTGCCAAAACCCAAGCTTCAAGGATATAGTCAAAAAGGGCTGGAAAGGTTGCGATAATGGACATGAGAATCAAATTATGAACTGTATTCGTAATTGTTGTATGTCCATATCAAATTGGAAAAGGAGGACGAATACGAACTCGGCAAGGAAAATCAAAGAACTAATGGACAGTATTGACGAAGCTCATACGGACCCTTCACGATCTCTTGATGAGATCTATGGGCTTCGAAAGGAGTTAACATTAGCTCATAGAGAAGAAGAAATATTCTGGCAGATAAAGAGCAGGAATCAATGGTTGAAGAAAGGGGATCGGAATACTCGTTTCTACCATGCTTCAACCAAAAATCGACGTGCTAGAAATCGACTTGTTTCATTAAAGGATTTAAATGGTGTTGAAATCAATGGGAATCGAGAGATTGCAAAAGAAGCTGAACGATATTTCACGGAGGTGTTCTCATCATCGAGGCGTACAGATATGAATGAGGTTTTAAGAAATATACCGGCCATAGTTACAGCAGAGATGAATGCTAATCTAACGAGAAAGATCACAGTGGAGGAAATTAAGAACTCTCTATTCTCAATTGGTGCTTCATGTGCTCCTGGCCCGGATGGATTCACAGCATATTTTTATCAGACTTACTGGGAGATTGTTGGACCGACTATCACAACCGAGGTTCAAAATTTTTTTGAGAAGGGAGAATTTAATCGAGAACTAAATCACACCAATCTTTGCCTCATACCGAAACATGACCACCCATCCACTATGAATGACTTCCGACCGATCAGTCTCTGCAATGTCATCTACAAAATTATTTCAAAAATACTGGTACATCGCCTGAAATCAGTACTACCCCTAGCTGTTTCAGAACATCAAGCGGCTTTTACGGCATGACGTTACATTACCGATAATGTTTTAATTGCACATGAAGTACTACATTCACTACGGGTTCGAAAACGTTGCGCAACGTCTTATATGGCGGTGAAGACATATATTAGTAAAGCATATGATCGAATAGAATGGGGATTTTTAGAAGAAGTACTTAGGAGAAAAGGATTTAACGACAAATGGGTGGGATGGATTATGATGTGCGTGACAACGGTTTCGTTCTCGGTACTTATCAATGGTAGTCCATATGGTAAATTTTCGGCTTCTAGAGGGCTTCGCCAAGGAGACCCTCTGTCTCCATACTTATTCATTTTATGCTCGGATGTATTGAGTTCCCTACTAAAGCAAGCTGAAAGGGAACGGAAAATACAGGGGATACGGGTGAGTAATAGAGGACCGTCGATATCTCATCTGCTATTCGCTGATGATTCACTATTCTTCTTAAAAGCAGATCAAAGAAATAGCAGACACTTAATGGAGATATTTGAGGATTATGGCACTGCATCAGGGCAAATAATAAATCTGGAGAAATCATGTATTACTTTTGGGGAAAAGGTCTTCCAACATACCAGAGAAAGCATTCAACAAATACTGCGGATCCCTAATATTGGAGGAGGAGGAAAATATTTAGGACTTCCTGAACAATTTGAAAGAAAGAAAAAAGAGATGTTGCAATACATCAAAGAGAAAGTCCAAAAAAAGATCAATGGATGGCAAACAAGATTTCTATCAATGGCAGGAAAGGAAACATTAATCAAGTCTGTTGATTATGCAATGCCGGTATATTCTATGAACTACTTTGAATTACCAAAAGAATTATGTTCTGAAATAGATAGTATGATGGCTCGGTTTTGGTGGGGTTCAACCAATGAAAGCAGAAAATATCATGGGTATCATAGAAGAAAATGTCAACTTCGAAAAGAAATGGGGGTTTAGGTTTCTGCGATCTTCATAAATTCAACCAAGCCTTGTTAGCAAATCAAGCATGGAAACTAATGCAACGTCCATATTGTCTCTTATATCGTATGCTTAAAGCGAGATATTTTAGAAATGGACAATTAATTACTGCTTCAAGAGGAGTAAGCCCTTCCTATGGATGGAACTCATTACGATTTGGATGCGAATTATTACGTATGGGCTTACAAGTTAAGATAGGGGACGGTAAGAGTACAAACGTGTCTTTGGATCCATGGCTTCCAATATTACCACCGAGACCACCGACAATGAAGACAATGGTAGAAAATGAACTGAAGGTTCAATCTCTAATCGATATGGACACTCATCAATGGGATGAAGAGAAAGTAAGATCTCTAATTGACGATGCGGACCAACATCTAGTTTATAAAATCTTTCTTCCAAATCAAGCCAGGTTAGATGATTATATTTGGGGATATTCATCGGATGGTAATTTTACGGTGAAAGCTGGTTATTGGCTAGCATCTACTCTAGAAGAAAATGAAGATGAACATCAACCTCCTTTATCTACAAATCCAGACATTGCGGTTGGAATATGGAAGATTGAGATAGCACCAAAACTAAAACATTTCTTATGGAGACTTGCTTCGAGAGCAATTGGTGTTTCAGAGAATCTAAGAAGAAGAAACATAATGGTGAATCCCCTTTGTGCTATATGCTGCTCGGAAGATGAAACAAGTAATCATATCTTCTTTAATTGTCAATATGCTGAATCAGTTTGGAGACTTACTAGACTGCCTACGAATATGATATGTGATCCATGTATTACTATGGAGGAAAAGTTAATATTTCTGTTTGAGATTTATCATGATGATAAACGTGAAGAACTTCAAAGATTACTCCCATTTTGGGTTATATGGCGTCTATGGAAAGGACGTAATGAGTTAATATTCAACAAAGTACTCATAGGAGCAAATGAAACATACAATCGCGCTGTGAACGATACTAAAGAATGGATTACAGCATTGAGCGAGGAAGATATAAGTGAAGTTCGAAACATGAGGAGCAGTCCTTATAGACAACATTCATGGACAAAACCAACAGCAGGGTGGATTAAATGTAACTACGATGTTTCCCATCATGATGGTGATCATGATTCTGGAATGGGATGGATCATCCGTGATTCTTTTGGGCAATTACTCGACTGTGGTTTGGGGAAATATCAGGGGCGAATAACAGTAGGAGAAGCAGAATGTTCAGCTCTTTTATGGGCAATTCAGAATACATGGGCTTTTGGCTATCAGAAAGTGGAATTCGAAGGTGATAATCTCATCATAAATCGATTAATCAATGGAGAAGGAAATAACTTGAGACTTCAACACTACATTCAAACAATTTGGAGTTGGAGAAGTATGTTTAGTGAAATAAGATTCAAATTCAGTCCTCGTAACACAAATATTTCTGCAGATTTATTGGCACGAAAAGCCATTGTATGTAATTCTCAATGGTATTTGTACCATACTTGCCCACATTTCCTTCGAGAGACTGTAAATAACGATGTTCCTCCAAATCTTTAATAAAGTTCATTTAGACGGAAATTTTTTTTTAATATAGATAATCAACTAATAAATAAATGTAAATAATATTTCATTTTTAGAGGAAAAGAAATCATTTTTCAAAAAAAAAAATAATAGCAGCAATCAATTCTTGTTTAAAAAAGGAAAACGTTTTAAAAAAAATAATAATAATGGTTAGTTTAAAACCATTGTCATCAAACATATATCTTCTATAAATTCATTGTCGTTAAAACATTCTATCTTAAAATTAAATCTGCTACTCCACCATTCTTTAAGATAGTTGGCTAACTTTCCCAAAATAATGATGGAATAGTCCACCCATTCATCAAAATTAAATCTGCCATTCTTTTGGAATTTTGGCAGACCTTGCGAGAGTCTTCCAAATTTAACGCTAAACTTAAAATTTAGTCTGCCATTCTTGTAAGTCTTCCAAATTTAGTGACAAACTTAGAATTTACCATTCCATTGTGGTTAATCTACCATTTATATGAAAATATATAATTTCATGTTTTGTTATGTTCACTTTCTTTAATAAAAAATTATTGTTTTGGAGGAAATAGAGGAGGAAGAAGAAAAAAATATCATTGATGGATGTGGTGAATATGAAGAAGAAAGTGGTACAATTGGGGTTGCAAACTATCTTAAAGAATGGGGAAAAAGTGATTAATACAATGAGATATTAAATTTCCTAAATTTCCTTTTTTTTGATATACGAAAGTTTCTTTTTTGATTAATACGATAAATTATTAATTTGTTGTAAATAAATGATTAGTTGTTTTCTTCTAAATATGATTATTTGATGAAAACGAATTTGAAAACAAAATTATAAAATTAGTAAGGGCAATTTAGAAATTAAAGAATTATTTAAGTGATTAGTAGGTGATATGAGTAATAACAATAAATGTAATAGGCTAGTCTAGCTATTTAAAAAAAAAAAGGTTATTCTGGGTGATATTTTCTATTTTATTTAGTTTTATTAATAAACATATACAAATATCCAAATCACACATCTTGACTTCGATAAAAATCATAAAATGATTTAACAGAAATGTCTTTAATCACAAGGAAAATCTGGCATATATATATATATATATATATATATATATATATAGATCTAGAATTTAAATTTTAGTAATAGAGAATACTTTTGCAGCCTAAGAAATCTAAGCGAAAACATTAATTGATTCAACGCATATGTATTATAAAAAACAATCTGGCAAATACATATATCAAATAATAAAACTCGATCCACAGTTAAGTGGGAAGTGACCTAGCTGAAGCTTTTAGGATACTAGGTGAGTATCCGCGCTACGCGCAGATTTTGTTTCTAATAATTTGATACATTCAATAGTTTTTTGTTCTGTTCTTTTTCAATTTTTATAAGTAGAGGGTATCTTTGATTTTTGTTTTTGATGTGTTAAGATGGACATCTAGACTAAATATTTCTTATCTCATTTATCATCCAAAGATTTAGAATTTAGATAGAATAATATTACTCATTGGTTTTCTCCTTTGTATTATAATTGAAGGTTTATATGTACAATGATGTTGATCCCGAGGATCACTAATGATGTTTAAGAGGTTGATTAGAGAGAGGGAGGTGAGATTTCCGTTAATTAGAGCGAGTTAACCACGATTTAAGCAGGTCGGGTGAATGGTGAACAGGCCGTGGGCCGTGTTGCTTTTATTGATGATGGAAGGAAGTGAGCAATTTAGATTTACGAAATGGTTCCGACGGAAATCCAGTTCGGCGTTCTAAATATGCTGCTTTGTTACAAACGAGAGAGAGAGGTCGGGTCTATTTGTGGTAGGTGAGATCCAAAAATCCGGAAGTCCCCTCATTAATGAATACTAAGGGATATATATACTGGGAGTCGACTTGCTGCTCCCCGAGATTGTGGGGCCACGTGGCGTCTTCAGCCTGTTTCGCGGGTAAGGCGGCCTAGGAGGCGTGTTCCGGTCTTCGGGGAGAGAGGTCATGATGAGCTCGGCGCCATACCTCTGCAGAGTAGTACACTGTTTAACCAACTCTCCTCCACGTGTCTTTCTCTCCTTTGTCAAGTCTGCAAGGTTGGTGAGAGAGGTCATGCTGAGCTCGGCGCCATACCTCTGCAGAGTAGTGTACTGTTAAACCAACTCTCCTCCACGTGTCTTTCTCTTCCTCGCTTACTCTGCTGGGTCGGTGGGAGGTCGAGGTCAGATCATACCTCTACTCAGATAGCACACTGTCCGACCAACTCCCGCGTGTCCTATTTCCTTTTGACATTCCTGTTTTGGCGAAGTGTCAGCACGGACCCGAGGTGCGTCCTCAGGAGCTCGGGAGTTCCGGACAGATGGGAGCGCGGGGCTTCCAGGTCGGCGACCGAACTGAAGAGGGATTTTTCCTAAGATGGGCCTAACTAATTGGGGGTGCTAGGCCCACCTCCAACAATAGCCCCCCCCCCCCCCCCCCCCCCCCCCCCCCCCCCCGAGTTCGGTGTCACGAGGCGAGGTGAGTGACCCGAAGTTGATATGATGTTAGTTCGGCGCATCTTAGGGCGGTTTCTCGAGATTTGAGCGGATGAGCGCGGGGTGTTACAGCCCAAATTTGAGCCCGTGCTCGTACGCGTCGACCTTTCCAAAAATTCGTAGGCGGTTGGCGCGTGCCCATCACGTGGGAGAACGAAAAGGTGCCTCTTTTTCGCGTGTACCGCCCACGCGCGGCGTGCGAAAGACGCTTCGCGTTTATCGAGGCGTCCCCTGCTTTTTGGCGTGGGGATAACGAGGAGACGCCATCATTAGGTTTCTGGGAGGCCGCGCTTCTTTCGACACGTGTCCAGGCGTCGCTTCGTTGTCCCCTTCCTCTATTTAAACCCTTCTTCCTCCTTCAGTTAGAACTTTCTGCGCATAATCTTAAGGTAACTCCTTCTCTCTGATTCCCTCCTTCCCTTCATTTCTCTGTGTTTTTCGATTTCTTCCTCCTCTTTGTGCAATGTCGCCGATGCTAGACGGAATCAGGGTTGAGGCGAGCGATGAGTCGGCGTCCCGTGGTAACTGCAGCGATTCTCCGAGTTCTTCTTCCGATGGTTCCGGGCACGCCTCCTCTCCGTGTCGAGGCGCAGATAGTGGGGAACAGCCTGTTCCTTCGACTTCGAGGGCCGCCCCGCTGCTCCCTGGGACCCATCTCCGAAAAAAGGCGGTGATAAGGTCCTCCTCTGGTGGCCGCGGTGCCGACCAGGTTGGCAGAGGAACCGGGCGCCTGGGTGACCGAGGTGGTCGTCAGGGCGGTCGTGATGGCGGAGTACGAGTGGCCAGGGCGAGGTCTCCCCTGGTCCTTTACGAGCAGGGCGGGTCGTCGACTTGGAGCACGCCGGAGTCGCTTAGACTGTTGAGGGAGTTGTGCGATTTCCCTGCTGGTGCCGAGCTCAGACTACCCAGGCCGGACGAGCGCCCGTGGACTCCTCCGGCGGGCTTCGTCTGCCTGTACGAAGGGTTCTTCCAGAAGTGCGGGCTGCGCCTTCCTCTCCCCGAGCTACTCGTTCAGTATTGCCGGGCGCGGGGTTTGGCCTTCTCGCAGGTCTGCCCGTCCACGATCCAAGGGATGATCGTGCTGCTGACCCTGGGGCACGAGTGCGACGTGGAGATGACGGTGCCCATGTTCGAGGCTCTCACCCAGCATAAAGCGAATCCTGGGATCCCGGGAACTTACTATGCTGCCTTCAAGCCCGCAGGCGAATATCCTGGAGGCTAGACCTGGGATCCCGGGTCTAAGGCTAGCAAGCTGTCGAAGGTCGAGGACTGGTCTCGCAGCTACTTCTACCGATGTGGTTGGACTCGACCCGTCGGCGAGATACACCCGGGATTGGAATTTTTCCCCGGGTAGGGATTTGTAGGTCGGGCTGCCTTTCTTTTCTTCGGTTTTGCCTGACTAACGCTCTTTGTTCTGCTTTCAGGTCCTCACTCTTCTAGGTTCAAGCTTCCGGACTACACGGGTATCCTTGCTGTGTTCAGGACGGTGCGTGAAAGGGACTGGAAGTCATTCACCTCGGGGAGAATAGCAGCAGCAATGGCCGGAGGTCGGTTTTTTTTTTTTTTTTTTTTTTTTTTTTTATTGACGAACTGGCTGCTGCCACTATTGCAGGTCGAGCACGGTTCGCCAGTCCACTGTACGCGGATTCTTTTGTGGCGCCGCCGCCGCCAATAGTTGAGGTGCCGGTCCGGCGGGAGCAGGCGCCGCGGGCTGGGGGTGACTCGTCCGAGACGGCTCCTTCGAAGAAGAGGGCGGCCGTAGCAGCCGGCGGTAAGGCTGGCAAGAAGAAGCAGAGGACCGAGGTGGGAGGGTCCTCGACTTCAGGTCGGTAAGCTGTCCGACCTGAAGAGGCTGGTTGGGAGCCCGAGGGCTCTCGCGGCGCGCTGGCCAGGGAGGCCGAGGTACCTGCTGCTGAGGTGCCAGCAGGTGGTGTGGTCGAGGGGGCCCGGGCCCTGGCCGATGACGAGGTCGCAGATCGGACGGCGGAGGGCGGCGATGCGATCGTCGTTGTGGAGGATCCTGCTGTCGTGCAGGGGGCTGAGGACCGAAGCGGTGATGGAGGCGGTGCTTCGGAGGATTCCGACGCCGAGCCTCGGGACTACAACTTCTACTTCTGCCATGAGGACGGTGGCAGCCAGATCATGGTGAATCAGGATGAGTGCGCCGAGCTGGCGTAAACGATGGTGTTCGGGCATAAACATCCGCACTTCCTGCCGCTGGAGATGGCGGAGTCTGATGCCTTTCGCGCAGCGGCGCGGTCCGCGGCTCCGGTGAGGTTTGGTTATAGCTGTTTTTATCAGGATTTGTTGTACGTCTTTGCTAACAGCTGGTTTGATGCAGACGATGGCCCTTACTGCCTATCTAGCGGAGGCCTATGAGAAGCGACTCGCCGAGAAGTACGCGTCGCTCAACTTCCTGAAGGCGCGCCAGGAGGCCAGCACGCAGACCCATACCCTTCTCCTCCGCGGGTTTGAGAAGGAGCTGAGGGATGAGAAGGCCCGGTCGACGGTGCTGGAGAAAGAGGCGGCGCGGGTTCGAGCCCGGGCTGTGGAGGCGGACAGTGTTCAGGCCGAGGTGGAGGCTGAGAGGGCCCGATCTGCCGCCAAAAGGGCTCGGTCGGCTGCTTTGGAGGAGGAGGTCGGGCTCTTGAAGGGGGAGAGGGAAACGCTCCGCTCCAGGGTTAAGGGGCTGGAGGCCGCCATAGGCCGGACGAAGGTGGCCGTGGCTGCGGAGAGCGACCGGGTAACGGCCAGGTGGGAGGCGCGGAACCGGAAGTGGACCGCGAAGATGGAGAAGATCCGCGCCCATCTCGACGGTCGCAGCCGGGCCTTAGAGCCTCACCTGCTGTACAACCAGGTGATCGGCGTAAGGGCATGCCTCAAGAGGATGGAGGCCGAGGACGGGGTGTCGGTACCGTGGTACTGGTATCAGAAGCTGGACGAGGACGAAGCGGCATTCGGTGCCCAGCTGGACAAAATGGATTTTCCGGACTTGACCCCGGAGGACTTGGACATCCCTCTCGATCGCACGCACGGCGTCCAGCTCGAGCGACTTATGCACGTCGCTCCTTCCGAAACGCCCGTCGTGGACCTGATCTCGGACGTCCAACCAGCTGCTGAGGGCGCCCGAGCGGACCTGCCAGCGCAAGATCCGGCCCCGGGTGCTGTTGAAGCCGGTCTTGTCGTGCTGTCTGCTGAGGCTGTGGTTGGGGAGGAGCGGACCGAGCAACCTCTCCTTGGTGAGCACGGCTCGGAAGTGGGGGTGGTGGGCCCGGAAGATGTGAATGGTACCCGTGCTGATGGGGGTGAAGACTTACCGGCCGACGTGGCCTTGTAATAGTTTTTGTTGTTTTTTCTTCTTTTTTCTTTTTCTTTCTTCGTTTCTCTCTTTTCTGTGTAAAGACCGGGCCGTGGGCCGTTTATGTAAGTGCCGTATGAGGCTGTTTGGAATAAGAATCGTATTTCCGAGCTCTTCGCTTTTTTTTTTTTTTGTAGAGACCGGGCCGTTGGCCGTTTATGTAAGTGCCGTATGAGGCTGTTTGAAATAGAAATGGCTTTTGTGAATTCTTTCGCGTATGTCTGGTAGAGCAGGTCGTAGACCGTACCCTGTGGGTCGACGTCGTGGGCGCAGGTCGTAGACCGGGCCCTTGTGTTGGGTGCGAGGTACGGCTCGGCTTGAGATACTTAATGCTTGTGTATCTTTATTTATTTTTTGTGGTTGCGAGGTGTAGCTCGGCTTAAGGTACTTAAAGCTTGTGTACCTTTTTTTGGTGCAAGTAGCGAGCTCGGCTTTGAGACACTTAATGCTTGTGTGTCTAGTAGAGGTGCGAGCCTTGGGCTCGGCTTTAGTACTTATAGCTAGTGTACTATGTGAGTGCGAGCATTGGAGCTCGGCTTTAGTACTTATAGCTTGTGTGCTGGGGAGAGCGAGCGTTGGAGCTCGGTCCCCTTTTTTTTTTTCTTGGGTGCGAGCATTGGAGCTCGGCTTTTTTTTTTGCTTGATTGCGAGCATTGGAGCTCGTCTTTAGCACTTTGTGTGCTGGGGAGTCCGGGCGCAGGAGCTCGGGGGTTTTTTTTTTTTTTTTTTTTTGTGAACAGGTCGGGGACCGTATTCTTTTTATCGAAAAGGCTTTATTAGATTAATAGCTGAGCCCTGGTTAGGGGTTGCCTACGTACCCTTTAGTAGAAGGGATCAAGCCAGTCGTAGTTCGTTTGTTTACAAAGGCGGACAGCGGAATGGAGCCCGTGGGCTTAATAGTAGAAGCGTTTGAGGTTGATCGAGTTCCATGAGCGCGGGATTGCGTCGCCGGTCATCGTGACTAGCTCGTAGACGACCTTGGAGATAAGGTAAGGGCCCTCCTAACGTGCACCGAGCTTGCCTGCGTTTAGCTCGGCGGTGTTTTCGAAGACCTTGCGGAGGACCAGGTCGCCCTCGGCGAAGAACCTGCCTCGAACCTTCTTGTTGTAGTACTTGGAAGCGAGCTGTTGGTAGTTCTGGATCCGGAGGAGGGAATGGTCCCGCTGCTCCTCGAGGAAATCCAGCTCGCTTAGCAGGACGGCGTCGTTCAGGGCGGGTTGCTGGGTGAGCATAGCGCGGCGAGGAGTGGGGAGCCCGACTTCGGATGGGGCCATTGCTTCCATACCGTGAGAGAGGCTGAATGGTGTGCGACCTGTCGACGTATTCGGCGTTGTGCGATGGGACCAGAGGACTCCATCTAGCTCGTCGGCCCAGGAACCTTTCTTGTCGTCTAGTCGCTTTTTAAGGCCGTCAAGGATGGTCTTGTTGGTGGCCTCGGCTTGTCCGTTTCCTTGTGGGTATCTCGGGGTGGACTTACTCAGCCTGATCTTCCACCTTGCGCAGAAGTCTTCGAAGAGGATCGATGTGAACTGGGCACCGTTGTCGTTTACGATCTCGTAAGGCAGCCCGTGCCGGCAGATGATGAACTTCCAGACAAACTTTCGGACGTCCTCTGCCGTGATCTTAGCGTAAGCTTCAGCTTCAACCCACTTGGTGAAGAAGTCGGTCATTACTAGGATGAAGCGCTTTTGACGAGATCGGGGAAGGGGGCCGACTATGTCCATGGCCCATCGCATGAATGGGTAGGGTGCCACCGCGGTGGTAAGGAGCTCGGTAGGGCAGTGAATGAGGGAACCGTGACGCTGGCACTTCTCGCACCGGGCTGCGAATTTTTCGCAGTCCTGAAGAATTGTTGGCCAGTAGTGTCCCTGGTTTCGTATTCTCAGGGCGAGAGCCCGGCCGCTGGAGTGGTTTCCGTCGGCGCCTTCGTGCATTTCTTTCATCACGTCAATGGTTTCTTGCCCGTGGAGGCAGCTGAGCAGGGTCCCCGAGGAGCTCCATCGGAACAGATTGCCGTCCAGCATCGAGTATCGGGCGCATTTCTTCCTTAGCCGGCGGGCGGCCCACCGGTATGGGGGATGAGCGCCGTCTGCGATGTACAGCAGTAGGTCGACTCGCCAGTCTGGTAGTTTGGGATCGGCCGGAGGTAGCAGTAGATCTTCGGGAGGTGGGACGTCTTCTTCGGGGTCCGCGACTTGGGGGTTGATCAGGTAGGCCCCTTTAGGCAGGTCGATGCTAGGGAAGTCGATACTTTCGACCGGGATCACCCGTCGTTGGGCTGGGGCCGAGGTGGAGGCCAGTGCAGCGAGGGCGTCTGCGGAAGTATTATCGCCTCGGGGGATCTTCGTCAGAGTGAACTCGGAGAAATCTGCGGCCAAGCCTTGGGTCACCTTGAGGTAAGCGTCCATGCGATCATTCTTGGCCTCGTATTCCCCGCTGAATTGATTGGCGACGAGCTGGGAGTCGCAATAGGCTCGGATTTTCTTCGCGCCGACCTCCTTGGCAAGGCGCAGGCCGGCAATCAGAGCTTCATACTCGGCTTCGTTATTTGACGCCGGGAAGGCCAGACGGAAAGACTGCTCGAGGATCTCTTTGGTCGGGGACTCGAGGCGTATACCGACGCCAGAGCCGTGTTTGGAGGCCGATCCGTCGACATGCAGGCTCCACACTTCGGGGACTTCGCCGACTGCTAGCTCGGGTACCAACTCAACTAGGAAATCGGCCAGGACCTGATATTTGATCGCGGTCCGACCTCGGTACTCGATTTCATACTCGCTCAGCTCAACAGCCCACTTCATTATCCGGCCAGATCGGCTCGGGCTGTGGAGGATGGTTCTGAGGGGGTATGTGCTTAGGACGGCGATCGTGTGGGATTGAAAATAAGGCCGGAGCTTTCTGGTTGCGACGACTACCGCCAAGGCGAGCTTCTCCAAAGTCGGGTACCTGCTCTCCGCGTCGTCTAGGGATTTACTGATGTAGGAGATGGGCCTATGGTCGCCCCGGTCTTCCCGTACTAGTACTCCGCTGACCGCTGATGCAGAGATGGCGATATAGAGGTAGAGGGTTTCGCCTTCTTCCGGTTTGGACAGGACGGGATGAGTGGATATGTACTCCTTTAGCTGTCGGAGGGCTTCCTCGCACTTGTCATCCCACTCGAACCGTTTGTTAGCTCGAAGAAGTTGGTAGAACGGTAGACATCTATCGGTAGAGCGGGAGATGAACCGGTTGAGCGCGGCGATTCTCCCGGTGAGTCGCTGTACTTGACGCGTGCTTTCTGGGGATTTGAGGTCGGTGATAGCTCGGATTTGCTTGGGATTAGCTTCGATCCCGCGCTGGGTGATGATATATCCGAGGAATTCGCCCGACGTGACGCCGAAGGAACACTTGGCTGGGTTCAGCTTCATGTTGTATTCGTTCAACGTCCGGAAGCAGGATCGGAGATGAGTGACGTGGTCGGTTGCTACCAGGGATTTCACCAGCATGTCATCTATGTATACTTCCATAGTGCGGCCTATTTGATCGGCGAACATCCGGTTGACGAGCCGTTGGTAAGTGGCCCCGGCGTTTTTGAGTCCGTAGGGCATTACCTTGTAGCGGTAGATGCCTCGGTCCGTGATGAACGCGGTCTTCTCCTGGTCGTCGGGGTGCATGGGGATCTGGTTGTACCCTGAGAAGGCATCCATGAAAGAGAGCAGCTCGTTCCCGGCGGTGGCTTCGACGACTTGGTCGATGCGGGGGAGGGGAAAACTGTCTTTTGGGCACGCCTTGTTGAGGTCGGTGAAATCCACGCAGACCCTCCATTTCCCACTCTTTTTCTTGACTACCACTGGGTTGGCCAACCAGTCCGGGTATTTGACCTCGGTGATCGAGCCGGCTGCGGTGAGCCTTTCCACCTTGTCATTGACTGCCTGCGCGCGCTCGGGGCCCAGCTTTCGCCGCTTCTGCTTGATTGGTCTGCAGGTCGGGTCCACGTTGAGCTCGTGGCTGCACGTGGCCGGGTCAATGCCGGGCATGTCGCCGGTTGACCAGGCGATGGTGGAGACGTTTTGCCCCAGGAATTCGACCAGTTCTTTCTTAATGCCCTCTTCAAGGTCGGTTCCGATGCCAACGCAACGGGAGGGGTCACTTGGATCGATGTTGACCTGGGTGACGAGGTCTTCTCCCGGGAGATCCCGGGCAGTTGTCTCACCGGGCTGATACGCGCTGACAGTCAAGCAGGCCGGCGCGGCGCGGCGCAGCTTATGTTCAATGGCGAAGCAGGCGCGAGAGACCCTCTGGTTTCTCCTAAGAGTATACGTCCCGGCCTGGTTGGGAAACTTGAGACATTGATGGTACGTCGAAGTGACTGCCTTCATTGAATGCAGCCAAGGGGTTCCGAGAATGATGTTGTAGATCGGGGTGGTATCGAAGACCACGAACTTGACGATTTTTGTGACCCGGCCTACGTAGACCGGTAGTTCGATGGTGCCGATTCCGTTGACGGTGTCTCCGGCGAAGTCGGTTAGCTGGATTGAGTGCGGCTTGATTGCGACCCCGTTTATATTCATCCTGGCGAGGGTATCCTTGAAGATGAGATCGACCAAGCTGCCCGTATCGATGAGGACTCGGTTGACGTCGCAGTCGGCTACGCGGACTTGTACGATGAGGGGGTCGTTGTGGGGCTGGTGGACCCCGATCGCGTCGGCCTCGGAGAAACATATCCGCCGTTTGCTCGTGTCCTGCGCATCGATCTCCGGGCCGGAGTGCCATTTCAGGGACGCGTCGGTCTTCCTCTCGTGACGCTTGATGGACCGCACTGAATCGCTGCACGAGAGGAGACCTCCCATGATCATTCCTATCAGAGTCCGGGCCGGGGGAGGCGACCTGCCCCTTTCCTGGTCTCGCGAGGGAGATCGCCTCCGACGATCGTCGTTTTGAGCGCGGTTGTCATGCCTAACCCGGCTGTCCTCGCGGCCGCGATTATCGCGGGGTTGTATCCGATCGCTGTCCCGGGCTCGCGGATGCAGCCGCTCTGGAACGCGGATTTCCCCCCTCTGGAATTGGTTCAGCAGGACTTCTTGGAGTGCGCGGCATTGTGAGGTCGGATGCCCCTTTCTCTGGTGAAAGTCGCAGAAGGCCGTCCTGTCATACTGCTCGTCTGGTCGCGGGTCCCTGTCGTTTGGTTCGTCTTGGCGTCGATCATGCTGATTGGGATCTCGCACATATTTGTTCCAAGGCAGCCTTGGCGCGGGACTGGGGGGAAAGACGGGGTCGCGCAGATGGAGGGCGGCGGGCGGTCCGTTGACGAGGAACGCGGCGGCCTGCTTTCCTTTGCTGCGCTGATACTCGTCATCGTAGTGTTGACGAGGTTCCTGATACCTTTCTTGGGGTCGCTCCATTGGGACCGGGGCCTTGTGCGAGGCGCCGTTCCTTGACCCAGCCGCCTTTTCCTCCTCGAGCTCGACGAAGAGTCCAGCGCGGTGTAAGGCGTCTTCCAACGAGCGCGGCTTGTTGAGCTTCATGTCGTCCTTGAAGGCCGAATCAGCCCGCATGCCCTTTCTTAGAGCGGAGAGCGCTGACTCGTCCGTCACGTTGCTTTGGGAGGCCGTGGCTTTGAAGCGCTCTATGACGGACCTGAGCGACTCCTTTGCTCCTTGGTTCAACGCCCAGAGATCCGCGCTGGACGCGGACTGCCTGATGTAGATGGAGTAGTGCTCGAGGAAGGTAGTCGAAAGATCTCTGAAGCTGTCTATGGAGTGTGTCTTCAGCCGAGTGAACCATGTGAGGGCCGGGCCGGTGAGGTTCTCCACGAAGAGCTGGTAGTGGGCGGCTTCACGCTCGTCTAGGGAGAAGTGGGCGCGGCCCATGGCGATGGTGAACGCCGTAAGATACTGGGCCGGGTCGGTGGTGCCCGCGTAGGGCTGGAATTTGAGCTTCCCAAGGTGCTGGAGAGGAACGGAGGCGATCCGGCGGGTGAACGGCGTGTTTTGCGTCTCTCTGAGGACGCGATCTATTTCCGGTGCCGCGCTGGTGGCCTGATGGATTTTGGAGGACATCGCGCGGATTGTTTCCTTCATGGCTTCGAACTCGGCGTCCCTGGCGCGCTCCGAGCTAGATCGGAGATGGTGGGCTTCGTCGTCCGGGGAGCTTCCTACCGCCGGGGCGAAACGTCCACCCGGTCCTTCGGATCCTGATGGTGAGTCGCCGGGCCGGTTTCTCCGGATGCGTGGGGTTTCTCCCCGAGAGGCTGGTTCTCTGAGGTGAATGTCGGGGGATCCGGCGTTGTCCGACCGGTCGCGGGAGGCTGCTAGTGTGGCGAACCGTTGATCGGTAGCTCGCGTAAGCTCGTCTATTCTGGCGAGCAGGGTCTGCATTACGGTAGACAGAGTGGGCTGGTCCTCCGGCGTTCGGGGCGCGTTATGGGCGGCGGGACCGTCGGAAGGAGTGGGCGTTGGAGCCGGGGGCGGAGCCCTGAAGGACTGCTCTCGAGGAATCGGTTGGTTGGTAGCCGCCTGGGCTGACGGCGGGGCGGCCGCTGTTGCTTGAGTCGGCGGCGGGGCCGTTGTCTGGGCCGGGGCCGTTGTTTGAGCCGGGGTCTCGTGGTCTGACAACACTCTTGGGGGCGGAATTGCCATCGTTGCTGCGGCTGCTGTTGTGGTCGAACTGCTCCTTGCGTATAGAAAAATCTCTTAACCCCCTCCTTCTAGCGCCAATTGTTGATCCCGAGGATCACTAATGATGTTTAAGAGGTTGATTAGGGAGAGGGAGGTGAGATTTCCGTTAATTAGAGCGAGTTAACCACGATATAAGCAGGTCGGGTGAATGGTGAACAGGCCGTGGGCCGTGTTGCTTTTATTGATGATGGAAGGAAGTGAGCAATTTAGATTTACGAACTGGTTCCGACGGAAATCCAGTTCGGCGTTCTAAATATGCTGCTTTGTTACAAACGAGAGAGAGAGGTCTGGTCTATTTGTGGTAGGTGAGATCCAAAAATCCGGAAGTCCCCTCATTAATGAATACTAAGGGATATATATACTGGGAGTCGACTTGCTGCTCCCCGGGATTCCGGGGCCACGTGGCGTCTTCAGCCTGTTTTGCGGGTAAGGCGGCCTAGGAGGCGTGTTCCGGCCTTCGGGGAGAGAGGTCATGATGAGCTCGGCGCCATACCTCTGCAGAGTAGTACACTGTTTAACCAACTCTCCTCCACGTGTCTTTCTCTCATTTGTCAAGTCTGCAAGGTTGGTGAGAGAGGTCATGATGAGCTCGGTGCCATACCTCTGCAGAGTAATGTACTGTTTAACCAACTCTCCTCCACGTGTCTTTCTCTTCCTCGCTTACTCTGCTGGGTTGGTGGGAGGTCGAGGTCAGATCGTACCTCTACTCAGATAGCACACTGTCCGACCAACTCCCGCGTGTCCTCTTTCCTTTTGACATTCCTGTTTCGGCGAATTGTCAGAACGGACCGAGGTGCGTCCTCAGGAGCTCGGGAGTTCCGGATAGACGGGAGCGCGGGGCTTCCAGATCGGCGACCGAACTGAAGAGAGATTTTTCCTAAGATGGGCCTAACTAATTGGGGGTGCTAGGCCCACCTCCAACAAATGAGACAGCTTTTTATTCATATTGTAAATGAGTGATTAGATAAATGAATTGAGAAGCCTTATTGGTATCGAATGTGTTTTGTATGTCTATTTCTTATTCTTTGATCAGTATGCTCTTTTTGTAGTTTTTCTCCATAAGTAGCCTTAACCTTTATGTTATTTTATTAATTTAAGTTATATGTTTTAATGGTTCTCACAAAAATTTCATTTGGAACAGCGAAGCTAATATATCAGGTGTAAAGGTAAAAACTTGCACGCATAAGTGAAAGATGATATTTCGACAAAAAAAAGTGAAAGATAGTAATTAAAGATGAAGAGGTAAAAGCAAATAGAAGCATACCCCTGTGAACATTTCGGCTACTGAACTTTTAAGCTTTAATTACAGATGGATAGCGTTTTTTTTTTTTTTTTTGTTGACTAAGGGATAGCGTTTATGGAGGTATGATTTCAGCCAACACACATCGTCAGCCAAAAATCCCAAGATTGTTGTTTGCACATGTATACTTCCTTTTAAAACCCAAAATTTTACAACGACTATCTTATATTAGAAGCTTTTATATAGTACTAACAGTGTACAGAAATCCCAAGAAGTACAATATATTGAGTGAATCATAAGATTTCAATACAAAATCAACAAAAAAAAAGAATTATTTGGAGTTGGGGTAAAATGTTAATAAGATGAACCAACCTCTGAGATCATAAACCAACATGAAAACTTCAGATTAAAAAATGACTTAGAAATAAAATGAAGCACTTACAATAGTTCAATAAAACCATCCTCTCCTTTTAATTTACCATAAATAACTCCCAATTACTTCCGCCTCCAAATGGTCCTCATGTCATCTATCCTCCTAATCTTCCTTCTTCCTATTCGCCTCTTCGCCTCTTTGTCCAACTGTTTCCACAACAGCCATCACAACTCCAATCAGACCACCTCTGACGTTCTTATTCGTTGTTTTTTTCTATCGCTCATTCCCATCGTCCTAACAATGTAACCCATAATATTATGATTATGAACAACCAAAAGAAAGTAAGTAAAGTTTGCAGCTGACATTACCTTGGTAAGTGCATCATCATGTAGCCACTTAGGCATCCGACCTTGATAGAACCCAAGCATTTGGGTCCCATTGGGAACCATCTTCTAAAGTGCATATAACATTTCTAGATGATTGGTCACAAGAAAAATGAAATAAACTAAGCAGGAAGACCCAAACTCTTTCATATAAGATCATAAACGCAAGCTTATGTTGCCTAGGCTATACCACACCAACTATTCAATTTCTTCAGGGAATTCTTTTATAATGGTTTAGGGACTTAGAAACCTACAAAACCAGCTAGTAACACAATCAAAAATGCAAAACCTGATAACTCAGGAAGAAAATTATAAGAATCTTTCAACCATGTAATTACCTGGTACTGAGGCTTAATTATGCAAGTAGTTGTTATTCATCTCAAGTTTTGTAGCTTCAGAAAGACAATAAGAATTGAACTGACTCAATCCATGGCGTCAAGTGTCATATAATAACAAATGAAACATCTTCAATCCTGAGTTGAACGGTTATTTTTGTTACAATCGTGAATTTCTAATTTGTCCCCTAGAATAATAAGTTAGGGATGATATTATTTTTTCTATAACCGTGTATATGTAAATCTACTATATGGCATTTGGGCATAGATGAATACCTAAAGAAGAAAATCATAAAGGATTTTGGCATACCGCATATATGTAGATCGTAGCCCTTGCGACTGAAAACGGGTGTCATCAATTTAACTATGTAGGGAAAAACGGGAAAGTGAAGATGGTGAGTAAGATGAGACTGCATCAATAAGCAAGGGACGGTTATCAGTTTCTCCGTCTTGATCCCTCTGAAATTGTACAGATTAACCGAATTTGACCACCTCCTCTGGTTCTGTTGGTGTTGTCGATATAGTCGTTGTTGATCCTGAGGATCACTAATGTTGTTCAGGGGATGATTAGGGAGTAGAGAGGCGAGATTTCCGTTAGATTGAACGAGTTAACCTAGACTTTTAGCAGGCCGGGTATTATGATGAACAGGTCGGGGACCGTATTCTTTGTATTAACGATGAAAAGAGGCGAACGATTTAGATTTACGAACTAGTTCCAGTTCGGTGTTCTAAATGGCGCTGCCTTGTTACAAATGAGAGAGGTCGGGTTTGTATCGTAGAGAACGAGAGATAAAAAAAAAGAAGATCCCTTTTTCTTAGTGCATACTAAGGGGTATATATAGCGGGGGTTGACTTCCTGCTCCCCGGGATTCCGGGACCACGTGGCGTCTCCAGCCTATCTCGCGGGTAAGGTGCTCCAAGAGGCGTGTCCCAGTTTTTAGGCTGAGGAGTCATGATGAGCTCGGCGCTATACTTCTGTAGGGTACTGTACTGTTCGGCCAACTTCCCTCCACCTGTCTTTTTCTCCTTTGCTCACTTTGCAGGGTTGGTGAGACGTCAAGTTGGAGCCATACCTCTATACGGATAGCGCACTGTTCAGCCAGCTTCCACGCGTCCTCTTCTCTTTTGACATCTCTGTTTAGGCGAAATGTCGATGCGGACCCGCGGTGCGCCCTTGGGAGCTCGGGAGTTTCGGACGGATGTGAGTGCGGGGTTCCAGGTCGGTGTTCCCTTGGTAAAAGGTTGACTTTAAGCTGACCGAATCGAGGAGGGCTTTTTACTAAGATGTGCCTAACTAATTGGGGGTGCTAAGCCCACCTCCAATAATAGCCCCCCCCCCCCCCACCCCAGTTCGGTGGCATGAGGTGTGGTGAATGCATCAAAGTTGATCTTGTGTTAGTTCGGCGCATCTTAGGGCGGTGCTTCGAGGTTAAGTTGTTGAGCTCGGTCTGTTATCGTTTGGGTGCGAATGTTTGCCCACTCGCGTCAACTTTCCTGAGGCAGCGGAGATTGTTGACGCGTGTTCGTCACGCGGGGGACCGAAGGGACATCCACTTGCTACGCGTACTGCTCACGCGTGGGCGGAGGAAGAGGAGAAGATTTCCTCGTTGGAGAAGTCGAGAAGGTCGTCGATACGAAGCAATTCCGGTGAAGATAAGCCGTAGACGTCCATTATTAGGGGTCACTCCTGTCACGCACAAATTTGGACTCGGACTTTGACTCAGACTCAGAGTCAGAGTCGTTCACTCAGTATGTGGTCACTGGTTCAGGGCCTTAATATAGAGAGAGAGTGGGTACTGTGAAGTAGTAAGTAGTAGTGAAGAAAAAGACGGAGACGAGAACGTGCATAGAGTTAGTATGCACCGAGGCTGACCTGAGCACTCCCTTTTATATTTATTTAAATTTGTCTACATTTTCTTTGGACATGCATGTGCAATTTTACAAAATATTATTACTTGAAAGTTTATAATCATTTCCATTATGACAAAAGAAAACTTAAAAAAGAAAATTATTAATATACAACCACGACCAAACTCTATATAATAATCTACACCTTTTTAATTTTAAAATGTGTGACTTTTAAAACTTAAAAATTACACATAATATTAATTAAAACATAAATATAAATATCTTAATTAAAAATATTTCAGTTTATAATAAAAGAATCTTATAATATAAAATTGAATGTAAAGTTACTCAAATCAATTAATAACCGATTTATAATCTTAAAATTGATTAATAAAAAAATCAAAAATTATGAAAATTTAATAAACGATTTATAATCTTAAAATGTAAAGTTATTGAAAATAAAAATTAAAAAAGTATCATAAAAGGCAAAATTAATATAAATAAGGAAAAAACAATATTTTGTTTTCCATTTAGATTAAGAAAATTAATCATAATATAAAAATAATTATAATTTCTCACTTTTATATAAATTACAATTTGGTATTGTGTCAATTACACACCAAAACATTAAAAGTCCAATAAACGTATCAAAAACTATTTTATTGCATTTATTTACATAATTTTCTTTCAAAATATATATTTATTTCATCGTAAACTTTGTTTCTAAATTTGTGTATTATATATTTTCACGGGTGATTTAATTTTGTTTTCTATTTTTCGTCTTCAATTTTTTTTAACAGGTCATAAAATATTAAATTACAAACCCGCATATATGCGGGTACTTATCTAGTTATATATAATCTAGAATTTAAAATTTAGTGATAGAGAATTCAAATTTCAAATGGGAGATTCATAAAAACTCGATATTGTTGTTACACAAATTCAGATACAGTTGTTCTAATTAATTGATTCAACGCATATGTGATATCATATCTTATCGTAACCTATTCCTAAGCTTCCGTTATGTCATTCGAGTTTTATTATTTGATATATCTACTATATAAAAGTTGGCTAAATCTCTCCAGTTGACTGCCACATCAGCGCTGGAGAGGTTGACACGTGGCACTTTATTATTAAAAAAAATAAAAAAAAATTCTCACGGAATGGTAATTGATTATTTTGATCCATCGAATTCAAATGTTTTCTTTTTAGGCACATTTTCCGGGTTTAGGGCAGCTTTGCAGATCTGAATCATACAGATGCGAAACGAAATTCAATGTCCGATGTATACTTTTACTTTCCTTCTACTGAGTTTGTTTTTCTAAGCTTATTGTTTGCACACAAACAAAATATGTCCTTCTTGTGTTTGTTGAAAGATTTCTTTGAGGCAGATGGATTAGGATTATTACGGTCTCAAGGTTTAAGCCAGCATATGTAGACCCAAAGCTCACTGATTTGTTGAATCTCTTAAACATTCATTCATGAGTCGCCAATTTAGCTTCTGTTTTCGGTTTTGTTTGTTTTGCTACCTTATGTCTTCATTGAATTTGTTAAATGAGCTCTTCTTTAATTTATCGTATTTGTTGGAGATAGGCCTAGCACCCCCATTTAGTTAGGCCCATCTTAGCAAGGGCCCTCCTCGATCCGTTCAGCTCGGCGTCAACCTTTGACCAGGGGTCACCGACCTGGAATCCCGCGCCGAGCTCCGTCTGAAAGTCCCGAGCTCCTAAGAGGCGCACCCCGGGTCCGAGCTGACACTTCGCTGAAAATAAGATGTCGAAAGGAAAGAGGACACGTGGGAGTTGGTCGAACAGTGTACTGTCTGAGCAGGGGTATGGTCTGACCTCGACATCTCACCAACCCTGCAGAGTAAGCGAAGGAGGAAGAGACACGTGGAAAGGGAGTTGGCCGAACAGTGCGCTATCTTACAAAAGCATGGCGCCGAGCTCATCATTGCCCCTCACCCTGAGAATCGGGACACGCCTCCTAGAGCACCTTACCCGTGAAGCAGGCTAAGGGTGACGCGTGGCTCCGGAAACCGCGGAAGCAGGGAGCTACCCTCACTATATATACCCCTCATCATGCATTGAAGAGAGGGACTTTTAGCAAAAAACGAGATTACTCTCTACAAAAATAGACCCGACCTCTCTCTCTTTTTCTCTCTTGTAACAAGACACCGCGGTTTAGAACACCGAACTGGATTCCTGCCGGAAGCAGTTCGTAAATCTAAATTGCCCATCTCTTTTCATCATCAATACAAAGAATACGGTCCCTGACCTTCTCATCATCGCACCCGAACTGCCATAAAATCTGGTTGACTCGCTCTAATTAACGAAAATCTCACCTCTCACTCCGTAATCAACCTTTAAACAGCATTAGTGATCCCCGGGATCAACAATTGGCGCTAGAGGGAGGGGAATAAGAGACTTTTCTATACGCAAGGAGCAATTCAACCACGACACCAGCCGCAGCAGCAATGGCGATTCCACCCCCGAGAGTGTTGTCAGAGCAGGAAACCCCGGCCCAAGCAACGGCCCCGGCCCAGGCAACGGCCTCGCCATCGACTCAAGCAACAACAACGGCCGCCGCAACGTCAACCCAGACGGCAACCGACCAATCGGTCCCCCGAGATCAGCCCTTCAAAGCTCCGCCCCCGGCTCCGACGCCCATCCCGTTCGGCGGCTCCGCCACTCACAACGCGCCCCGAACGCCGGAAGACCATCCCACTGTCTCCGCCATAATGCAGACCCTTCTCGACAGAATGGACGAGCTTACGCGAGCTACTGATCAACGGTTTGCCGCGCTAGCAGCCTCCCGCAACCGGTCGGACAACACCGGATCCCCCGACGTCCACCCCAGAGAACCAGCTCCTCGGGAGGAAACCCCGCGCCCCCGGAGAAATCGGGATCCGAAGGCCTGGGCGGACGCTTCGCCCCGGCAGTAGGAAGCTCCCCAGACGACGAAACTCACCTTCAACGGTCCAGCTCGGAGCGCGCCAGGGATGCCGAATTCGAGGCCATGAAGGAAACTATCCGCGCGATGTCCTCCAAAATCCATCAGGCCACCAGCGCGGCTCCAGAAATAGATCGCGTTCTCAGAGAGACGCAAAACACGCCGTTCACTCGCCGGATAGCCTCCCTCCCGCTCCAGCACCTCGGGAAGCTTAAACTCCAGCCCTACGCGGGCAACACCGACCCGACCCAGTATCTAACGGCGTTCACCATCGCCATGGGCCGCGCCCACTTCTCCCCGGACGAGCGTGAAGCCGCTCACTGCCAGCTCTTCGTGGAGAACCTCACCGGCCCGGCCCTCACATGGTTCTCTCGGCTGAAGACGCATTCCATAGACAGCTTCAGAGATCTCTCGACTACCTTCCTCAAGCACTACTCCATATACATCAGACAGTCCGCTTCTAGCGCAGATCTCTGGGCGATGAACCAAGGAGCGAATGAGTCGCTCAGGTCCTTCATAGAGCGCTTCAAGGCCACGACCTCACAAAGCAATGTCACGGACGAGTCAGCACTCCGCGCTCTAAGAAAGGGCCTGCGGGCCGATTCGGCCTTCAAGGACGACATGAAGCTCAACAAACCGCGTTCGCTGGAAGACGCCCTACACCGCGCCGGACTCTTCGTCGAGCTCGAGGAGGAAAAGGTGGCTGAGTCAAAGAACAGCGCCTCGCACAAGGCTCGGGTCCCAAAGGAGCGACCCCAAGAAAGGTATCAGGAGCCCCGCCAGCACTACGATGATGAGTACCAATGCAGCAAAGGAAAGCAGGCCACCGCGTTCCTCGTCAACGAACCGCCCGCCGTCCTCCGTCTGCGCGAACCCGCCCTTCTCCACAACCCCGCGCCAAAACTGCCCTGGAACAAGTATGTGCGGGATCCCCACCAGCAGGATCGGCGTCCCGACGAGCCGAACGATTGGGAGCCCCGACCAGATGAGCAGTACGACAGGTCGGCCTTCTGCGACTTTCACCAGAGAAAGGGGCATCCGACCTCGCAGTGCCGCGCACTCCAAGAAGTCTTGCTGAATCAATTCCAACGGGGGGAAATCCACGTGCCAGAGCGGCTGCGTCCGCATGCCCGGGACGGCGATCGAGTGCAGCCCCGCGACAATGGAGGCCGCGAAAACAGCCGGGCTAGGCCTGATAACCGCGCTCAAAACGATTACCGTCGCCGGAGATCCCCCTCGCGAGACCAGGAAAGGGGCAGGTCACCTCCCCCGGCGCGGACTTTGATAGGGATGATCATGGGAGGGCTCCTCTCGTGCAATGATTCAGTGCGGTCCATAAAGCGTCATGAAAGGAAGACCGACGCCTCCCTGAAGTGGCACTCCGGGCCGGAGATCGACGCACAGGACACGAGCAAGAGGGGGATATGCTTCACCGAGGCCGACGCGGCCGGGGTCCACCAGCCCCACAATGACCCCCTTGTCGTGCAAGTCCGGGTAGCCGACTGCGACGTCAATCGAGTCCTCGTCGATACGGGCAGCTCGGTCGATCTCATCTTCAAAGACACCCTCACCAGGATGAACCTGAACGGAGCCGCAATCAAACCGCGCTCCATCCCGCTAACCGGCTTCGCCGTGGATACCGTCAACGGTATTGGCACCATCGAGTTACCGGTCTACGTAGGCCGGGTCACCAAAATCGTCAAGTTCGTGGTCTTCGATACCACCCCGATCTACAACATCATTCTCGGAACCCCCTGGTTGCACTCGATGAAGGCAGTCACTTCGACGTACCATCAGTGCCTCAAGTTCCCCAACCAGGCCGGCACGTATACTCTTAGGAGTAACCAGAGGGTCTCTCTCGCCTGCTTTGCCATTGAGCATAAGCTGCGTCACGCCACGCCAGCATGCTTGACCATCAACGCGCATCAGCCCGGCGAGCCCAACGCCCAGGATCTCCCAGGTCGGGACCTCGTCGCTCAGATCAACATCGATCCACGCGACCCCGCCCGTTGCGTTGGCATCGGAACCGACCTCGAAGAGAGCATTAAGCGAGAGCTGGTCGAGTTCCTGGGGCAAAACGTCTCCACCTTCGCCTGGTCAACCGGCGATATGCCCGGCATAGACCCGGCGACGTGTAGCCATGAGCTCAACGTGGATCCGACCTTCAGGCCAATCAAGCAGAAGCGGCGAAAGCTAGGCCCCGAGCGAGCACAGGCGGTTAATGACGAGGTGGAAAGGCTGACCGCGGCCGGGTCGATCACCGAGGTCAAATACCCGGACTGGCTAGCCAACCCGGAGGTGGTCAAGAAGAAGAGTGGGATATGGAGGGTCTGTGTAGATTTCTCCGACCTCAACAAGGCGTGCCCGAAAGACAGCTTTCCCCTTCCCCGAATCGACCAAGTCGTCGAAGCAACCGCCAGAAACGAGCTGCTCTCTTTCATGGATGCCTTCTCGGGGTACAACCAGATCCCCATGCACCCCGACAACCGGGAGAAAACGGCGTTCATCACGGACCGCGGGATCTACTGATACAAGGTGATGCCCTTCGGGCTTAAAAATGCCGGGGCCACCTACCAGCGGCTCGTCAACCAGATGTTCGGCGAACAAATCGGCCGCACTATGGAAGTCTACATAGACGACATGCTGGTGAAGTCCCTGGTAGCGACCGACCACGTTACTCATCTCCGGTCCTGCTTCCGGACGTTGACAAATACAACATGAAGCTGAATCCAGCCAAGTGTTCCTTCGGCGTCACGTCGGGCGAGTTCCTCGGGTATATCATCACCCAGCGCGGGATCAAAGCTGACCCCAAGCAGATCCGAGCCATCACCGGCCTGAAATCACCAACGAGCACGCGTCAGGTACAGCGACTCACCGGGAGAATCGCCGCGCTTAACCGGTTTATTTCCCGCTCAACCGACAGATGTCTACCGTTCTACCAGTTGCTCCGAGCTAACAAACGGTTTGAGTGGGACGACAAGTGCGAGCAAGCCCTCCAGCAGCTGAAGGCGTACATCTCCACTCCTCCCGTCATGTCCAAGCCGGAAGAAGGCGAGACCCTCTACCTTTATATCGCTGTGTCTGCGTCGGCGGTCAGCGGGGTGCTAGTGCGGGAAGACCGGGGCGACCAAAGGTCCATCTCCTACATTAGCAAATCTCTAGACGACGCGGAAAGCAGGTACCCGACTTTGGAGAAGCTCGCCCTGGCGGTAGTCGTCGCGGCCTGAAAGCTCCGGCCTTATTTCCAATCCCACGCGATCGCCGTCCTAAGGACCTACCCCCTCAGAACCATCCTCCACAGCCCGGGCCGATCTGGCCGAATAATGAAGTGGGCAGTTGAGCTGAGCGAGTACGAAATCGACTACCGAGGACGGACCGCGGTCAAATCTCAAGTCCTGGCCGATTTCGTAGTCGAGTTGGTTCCCGAGCTAGCAATCGACGAAGTCCCCGAGGTATGGAGCCTGCATGTCGACGGGTCGGCCTCCAAACACGACTCCGGCATCGGCATACGCCTCGAATCCCCGACCAAGAATATCCTCGAGCAATCTTTCCGTCTGGCCTTCCCAGCGTCAAACAACGAAGCCGAGTATGAAACTCTGATTGCCGGCCTGCGTCTGGCAAAGGTGGTCGGCGCGAAGAAAATCCGAGCCTACTGTGACTCCCAGCTCGTCGCCAACCAATTCAGCGGGGAATACGAGGCCAAAAACGATCGCATGGATGCGTACCTCAAAGTGACCCAAGGCTTGGCCAGGATTTCTCCGAGTTCACCCTGACAAAGATCCCCCGAGGTGATAATACTTCCGCGGACGCCCTCGCAGCACTAGCCTCCACTTCGGCCCCAACTCACCGACGGGTCATCCCGGTTGAAAGTATCGACATCCCTAGCATCGAACTGCCAAAAGGGGCCTACCTGGTCGGCCCCCAGCTAGCAGACCCCGACGAGGACGTTTCACCTACAGAGAATCTACCGCCACCTCCAGCCGAGCCCGAGCTACCAGACTGGCGAGTCGACATGCTACTGTACATCGCAGACGGTATCCACCCAGCAGGCCGATGGGCCACCCGCCGGCTGAGAAAAAAATGCGCCCGGTACACGATGTTGGAAGGCAACCTGTTCCGATGGAGTGCCTCGGGAACCCTGCTCAGCTGCCTCCACGGACAAGAAACCATCGACGTGATGAAAGAGATGCACGAAGGCGCCGACGGGAACCACTCCAGAGGCCGAGCTCTCGCCCTGCAAATACGAAACCAAGGGCACTGCTGGCCGACAATGCTTCAGGATTGCGAAAAGTTCGCGTCCCGGTGTGAGAAATGTCAACGCCACGGTCCAGTCATTCATTGCCCAACCGAGCTGCTCACCACTGCGGTGGCGCCCTACCCATTCATGCGATGGGCCATGGATATAGTCGGGCCTCTCCCCTGATCTCGTCAAAAGCGTTTCATCCTGGTGATGACCGACTTCTTCACCAAATGGCTCGAAGCCGAAGCCTACGCCAAAATCACGGCGGAGGACGTCCGAAAATTCGTCTGGAAATTCATCATCTGCCGACACGGGCTTCCCTACGAGGTCGTGACCGACAACGGTGCCCAGTTCACGTCGGTCATCTTCGAAGACTTCTGCGACTGAGCAAGTCCACCCCAAGATACCCACAAGGAAACGGACAAGCCGAGGCCACCAACAAGACCATTCTTGACGGCCTCAAAAAGCGACTAAACGACAAGAAAGGCTCCTGGGCCGACGAGCTAGACGGAGTCCTCTGGTCCCACCGCACAACGCCAAGGATGTCCACAGGTCGTACACCATTCAGCCTCTCTCACGGCATGGAAGCGATGGCCCCATCCGAAGTTGGCCTCCCCACTCCTCGCCGCGCTATGCTCACCCAGCAGGCCGACCTGAACGACGCCGTCCTATTAAGCGAGCTCGATTTCCTCAAGGAACAACGGGACCACTCCCTCCTCCGGATCAAGAACTACCAACAGCTCGCCTCCAAGTATTACAACAAGAAGGTTCGAGGCAGGTTCTTTGCCGAGGGCGACCTGGTCCTGCGCAAGGTCTTCGAAAACACGGCCGAACCAAACGCCGGCAAGCTCGGAGCAAATTAGGAGGGCCCTTACCTCATCTCCAAGATCGTGAAGCCCGGCGTCTACGAGCTAGTCACGATTAACGGCGACGCAATCCCGCGCTCCTGGAACTCGATGAACCTAAAACGCTTCTACTATTAGACCCCCGAGCTCCGCTCCGCTGTCTACCCTTGTAAACAAACGAACTACGATTGGCTTGATCCATTCTACTAAAGGGTACGTAGGCAACCCCTAACCAGGGCTCATCTATTAATCTAATAAAGCCTTTTCGACAAAAAGAATGCGGTCCCCGACCTGTTCGCCAAACAAAAAAAAACCCGAACTCCTGCGCCCGGACTCCCCAGTACACAAAGGGCTAAAGCCAAGCTCCAATGCTCGCACTCAAGAGAAAAAAAAAAAAAAAAAAAAAAAAAAAAAAGCCGACCTCCAATGCTCGCACTCAAGCAAAAAATAAGAAAGCCGAGCTCCAATGCTCGCACTCAAGCAAAACAAAGAAAGCCGAGCTCCAATGCTCGTACTCAAGCAAGAAGAAACGGGGACCGAGCTCCAACGCCCGCTCTCCCCCGCACACAAGCTATAAGTGCTAAAGCCGAGCTCCAATGCTCGCACTCACATAGTACACAAGCTATAAGTACTAAAGCCGAGCCCAAGGCACGCACCTCTACTAGACACACAATCATTAAGTGTCTCAAAGCCGAGCTCGCTACTCGCACCAAAAAAAAGGTACACAAGCTTTAAGTACCTTAAGCCGAGCTACACCTCGCAACCACAAAAAATAATAAAGATACATAAGCATTAAGTATCTCAAGCCGAGCCATACCTCGCACCCAATACAAGGGCACGGTCCACGACCTGCATACATGACAGGGTACGGCCTACGGCCTACTCTACCAGACGTTCGCAAAAACATTCGGAAACACCAGTTTTATTTCAAAAAAAAAAAAGCCCCGAACGGCACTTACAAAAAAAAAAAAAAAAGAGAAGAGGGCCAACGGCCTAGTCCTTACAAAAGAGGGCCAACGGCCTAGTCCTTACAAAAAAAAGAAAGAGAGAGAAAAAAGAAGAAAAACAACAAAAACAACAAAAACAAAAGTTTTTACAAGGCCACTTCGGCCGATAAGTCTTCACCCCCGTCAGCACGGGTACCATCCAGATCGCCTGGGCCCACCGTCCTCGCATCGATGCCATCCTCACCAAGGGAGGGTTGCTCGGTCCGCTCTTCCTCCACCACGGCCTCAGCAGGCAGCGCGTCAGGGCCGGCCTCAACAGCTCCCGCGGCTGGGTCTTGTGCTGGCAGGTCCGCTTGAACAGCTTCAGCAACAGGTGAGTGAACATCCGAGGTCAGGTCCACGACGGGTGTCTCGGCAGGGGCGACGGGCATAAGCCGCTCGAGCTGGACACCAGACGTGCGGTCAAGAGGGATGTCCAAGTCTTCCGGGGTCATGTCCGGGAAGTCGATGGCGTCCAGTTGGGCTCCGAACGCCGCTTCGTTCTCGTCCAGCTTCTGATACCGGTACCACGGCACCGACATCCCATCCTCGGCCTCCATCCTCTTGAGGCACGCCTTTATGCCGACCACCTGGTTGAACAGCAGGTGAGCCTCCAAAGCCCGGTTGCGACCGTCGAGATGGGCGCGGATCTTCTCCATCTTCGCGGTCCACCTCCGGTTCCGGCCCTCCCACCTGGCCGTGACCCGATCGCTCTCCGCCGCCACGGCCGCCTTCGCCCGATCGATGGCGCCCTCCAGCCCCTTCACCCTGGAGCGGAGTGTCTCCCTCTCCCCCTTTAGGAGCCCGAGCTCCTCCTCCAAGGCAGACGACCGAGCCCTCTCCGCGGCAGATCGGGCCCTCTCCGCCTCCAGCTCGGCCAGAACGCTGTCCGCCTCTACAGCCCGGGCTCGTACTCGCGCCGCCTCATTCTCCATCGCCGCAGACCGGGCCTTCTCCTCCCTCAAGTCCTTCTCAAGCCCGCGAATGAGAGCGGACTGGATCTGCGCGCTGGCCTCCTGGCGCGCCTTAAGGAAGTTGAGCGACGCGTCCTTCTCGGCGAGTCGCTTCTCGTAGGCCTCCCCAAGAAAGGCAGTAAGGGTCATCGTCTGCACCAAACCAGAGGTTAGCAACAAAGTACATCCTAATAAACCAGGCTACTCGAAGCAAAAGCTTACCCGAGCTACGGACCGCGCCACTTGGCAAAAGGCATCGGACTCCACTTTTTCCGCCGGCTCGAAGTGCGGATGATTCTGCCCGAACATCATGGCCTGCGCCAGCTCGGCGCACTCGTCCTGGTCCACGATGACCTGGCTGTTACCATCCTCGTGGCAGAAATAGAAGCTATAGTCCCGAGGCTCCTCATCGGAACCCTCCGAAGCCCCACCGCTCCGATCCTCGGCACCCTGCATAGCAGCAGGCTCCCGTCCCTCCTCCACGACGACGATCGAATCGCCGCCCTCCGTCGCCTGAATGGCGACCTCCTCGACCCGGGCCGTTTCAACCCGACCACCGGCCGGCACCTCGGCAGCAGGCGCCTCGGCCTCCCCGGCAAGCGGGAAGCAAGAACCCTCGGGCTCGGTCCCGGGCTGTTCAGGCCGGACATCGTCCCGACCTGAAGCCGAGGACCCTCCCGTCTCGGCCCTCTTCTTCTTCTTGCCGGCCCTCCCACCGGCAGTTACGGCCACCCTCTTCTTTGAGGGAACGGCCTCAGACACCTCCCCGCCAGCCCGCGGCGCCGGCTCTCGCCGGACCGGCACCTCAACAATCGGCGGCGGGGGCGCCACAAACGAGTCCGCGTAGAGCGGACTGGCAAACCTTGATCGTCCTGCAATAAAGTCAGCCGTCAGGTCGGTAAAAAAAAAAAAAAACCGACCTCCGTCCATAGCAGCTGCAACTCTCCCCGAGGTGAATGACTTCCAATCTCTTTCACGCACCGTCCTGAACACAGCAAGGATACCCGCGTAGTCCGGCAACTTGAATATGGAAGAGTGAGGGCCTGAAAGCATAACGGACAAGTGTTAGTTAGACCAAAACGAAAGAGAGGAAACGCAGCTCGGTCTACAAACCCCTACCCGGGGAAAAATTCCAATCCCGGGTGTATCTCGCTGACGGGACGAGTCCAACCACTTCGGTAGCCCGGACGTAGAAGTAGCTGCGAGACCAGTCCTCGACCTTGGACAGCTTGCTAGCCTTGGACCCCGAGCTGCTGGCCTCAAGGATGTTTGCCGCGGGCTTGAAAGCGGCGTAGTAAGTCCCCGGGATCCCGGGATTCGCCTTCTGCTGGGTGAGGGCCTCGAACATGGGCACCGTCACCTCCACGTCGCACTCCTGCCCCAGGGTCAGCAGCACGATCATCCCTTGGATCGTGGACGGGCAGACCTGCGAGAAGGCCAAACCCCGCGCCCGGCAGTACTGGACGAGCATCTCGGGGAGGGGAAGGCGCAGCCCGCACTTCAGGAAGAAGCCCTCGTACAGGCAGACGAAGCCCGCCGGAGGGTTCCACGGATGCTCCTCCGGTCTGGGCAGGCGGAGCTCAGCGGCAGCAGGGAAGTCGCACAGCTCCCTCAACAGGGCAAGCGACCCCGGCGTGCTCCAGGTCGACAACCCACCTTGCTCATAAGGGACCAGGGGAGACTTCCTCGCCTTGGCCGCTCGCACCCCTCCACCGCGACCACCCAGGCGTCCACCACGATCGCCCGCACGCCTGGTTCCTCTTCCATCCCGACCAGCGCCATGACCCCCAGAGGAGGACCTTATCACCGCCTTCTTCCTGTGACGGGTCCCCGGAAGCGGCGGAGCGGCCCCCGAAGTAGAAGAAGCAGGCCTTTCTTCGCCCTCCTCGCCTCGATTCGGTGAAGAAGCGCGCTCGGAACCATCGGGGGAGGAGCTTTCCTCCGGAGAATCATTGCGGTAGTTGCGAGACGCCGACTCATCGCTCGACTCGGCCCTAATTCCGTCTAACATTGGCGCCATCGCTCAAGGAAGAAGAAGAAGTCTCGATGTCCAAAGACGGAAGCGAAGTCGAAAGGACAAAAAGAAAGCACAGAGAGAAGAAGGGTAAGAAGGAGGTTACCTTGAGAGTATGCGCAAAAGGTTTTAACAGGAGGAAGAAAGAGGGGTTAAATAGAGGAAGGAGACAACGGAGCGACGCCTGGACACGTGTCGAAAGGCGCGCGACCTCCCAAAAACCTAATGATGGCGCCTCTTCGATTTTCCCACGCCAAAAGCAGGAGACGCCTCGATAAACGCGAAGCGTGTTTCGTACGCCGCGCGTGATGGGTACACGCCAAAAGCAGGAGAGCCGTTTCGTTTCCCCGCGTGATGGGTACGCGCCAACGATCTCCGGATCCTCGGGAAAACCGACACGTGTGAGCGCGGGCTCGAATCCGAGCTACAACGCGCCGCCCTCATTCACTTGGATCTCAAAGGACCGTCCCAAGATGCGCCGAACTAACACCAGATCAACTTCGATGTATTCGCCTCACCTCATGCCACCGAACTGGGGGGGGGGGGCTATTGTTGGAGGTGGGCCTAGCACCCCCATTTAGTTAGGCCCATCTTAGCAAGGGCCCTCCTCTATCCGTTCAGCTCGGCGTCAACCTTTGACCAGGGGTCACCGACCTGGAGTCCCGCGCCGAGCTCCGTCTGAAAGTCCCGAGCTCCTAAGAGGCGCACCCCGGGTCCGAGCTGACACTTCGCCGAAAATAAGATGTCGAAAGGAAAGAGGACACGTGGGAGTTGGTCGAACAGTGTACTGTCTGAGCAGGGGTATGGTCTGACCTCGACATCTCACCAACCCTGCAGAGTAAGCGAAGGAGGAAGAGACACGTGGAAAGGGAGTTGGCCGAACAGTGCGCTATCTTACAAAAGCATGGCGCCGAGCTCATCATTGCCCCTCACCCTGAGAATCGGGACACGCCTCCTAGAGCACCTTACCCGTGAAGCAGGCTGAGGGTGACGCGTGGCTCCGGAATCCGCGGAAGCAGGGAGCTACCCTCACTATATATACCCCTCATCATGCATTGAAGAGAGGGACTTTTAGCAAAAAACGAGATTACTTTCTACAAAAATAGACCCTCTCTCTCTCTCTTTTTCTCTCTTGTAACAAGACACCGCGGTTTAGAACACCGAACTGGATTCCTGCCGGAAGCAGTTCGTAAATCTAAATTGCCCATCTCTTTTCATCATCAATACAAAGAATACGGTCCCTGACCTTCTCATCATCGCACCCGAACTGCCATAAAATCTGGTTGACTCGCTCTAATTAACGAAAATCTCACCTCTCACTTCGTAATCAACCTTTAAACAGCATTAGTGATCCCCGAGATCAACAGTATTTACTAACGAGAAGAGTGATAAGAACAGAGAAAGAGAAGGCACGTTTCATTAGGCTATTCTTTTTATTTCCATTCAAAGCCAAAGCATATTAGTTTTCAAATTGAAAGGCAGTCGTTCATATTCACTAATTTATACTTTTCTCTTTTTTAAGGGTGACTTAAAAACATAGCCCATGTGTTGACAATGAGTATGCTGCCGTAGTGCATCAATTTTACAAAAGCAAACAAGGTGATTTCCCATTTCTAAATCTCTTTGAAATCATTTTAAAATGTTATGTTTTCAGTCCACTTGCTTATATTTGTTATTGGAACCAAGTTAATTAGTTCGCATTCCTCTTTAAATTCCATTTGATTCTTCTAAGAAAGCGAGTTGGTTAACGTCAAAAAAAAAAAAACGAGCTGGTTCAGAGTGTTGATCTTAGTCGAAATCAAAAAGGTAAAAGAGCAGGATCAATTTCTCCAATTCGAAGCAGATGGCACTATACACAATTTGTTTTTTTCTTATGGACCATACATCTCTCTCACAATACAGCCATAGATTTCAAATGAATCCTACGTCTCAGGCTCTTATATATATATTGATTATGATATCAATCGCATGAAAGCTGTGGTGTATGAGTAAGTTGCCAATAATTAAATGAGATACTTTAATCTTGCCTTCATGCCATTTGTTGTTTACATGTCTCCTTTGTTTCTTACCTCTTTCAGCTACAATGTAAAACATTGTTCACTAACATCTAGATCACTCCAAAAGGTTGTTGTTGCTTTGGAACCGGATTCTAAACTTTCACAACTTCGTATAGGTAAACTCTCTTCTTTGTTATGTACTTTCGTTCACATGCCAATTTTCAAGAAATCAAGATTTAAGTTTTGGTTCTGGTTTTACAGTGTAACAATTCTGAGATAAACTGACACCTCGTGCAGTTTCATGGTTTACTGCAGAAGCTTGTGATGATTAAGACGATAATGATAATGGGGATCATATTCACTAATTTATACTTTCACTATTTATTACAGATACACCAAGGAATATCAGGAAGAAGACGTTTACACCGGAGCCACAAAAGATGCAGGAAACCGTGTCTCTCTTCATAGCACAAGCACGCACTGATAAGCACAAGTAGTTCATAGTTCACTGAGAAAAACTAGGAATCTTTTAATCTGTGCACTTTCCTTACTTAAACCAAGATATCGCAATGAGTTTGAATTTAAGTTGCAATGTTAGTCCATCACTTGCTTCAGGAGCATCTCAGCGATGAAATTGTGGTACTTGCGAGACAACTCAAGGAGAATAGCCTCATGATAAGCTAATATGTAGATGCTAAACTTCTTCCTCACAAATATATATATATATATATATATTTTTTTTCTTTATAAAATTCTGGTTGTGTTTTACTTAAAAGGGTCACAGTACATACCAATAGAAAGAAAAATGCCAAAGCAATAACGCCTTCCGGAATAAAAAAGAAGAAGAAGGTTTTGACTTAGCCCTTCGGTAATAAACCGAAATTGTCAGAGAGACTTATAATCTTATACAGTATTAGTTCATATTCAAATTCGAACTGTATATTCAATCTATAGACAATACTTTTTTTTATAACGAGATATTTTATACTGAACATCAAAATAATCTCATGCCAAATATATATCCATTAAACCATCATATAAATGAACTCAACTATTTAATTATACAATTACAAAAAAATACTATTTAGTTATACTAGGTGATTACCCACTATATAACGAAGATTCGGTATTGAAGCTCCCAAATGACAACGGAAGCGGATGAACGGTGTTCTTCTGAGTCAAAAGGCGTCCATTCTGTCAAAGCTGCAAACACCAACTATCTTCTTGAAAATGTTCAATATCTCACTTCTTCTTTTTCCTAAATCTTGTGTTGGAAATGAGAAATTTTTTTTTTATTTCCCTAATCACAATTGTGTGGAACTGTTCTACTTTTAGAGCTTCTTATTTTGGGTTAAACACTAATGAGAAATGTTCAAATGTGTTTTGGGAACTTATGTGTCAGTATATGTTAATTCAGGTAAGAATTTATCTTCCTGCATGTTTTTAAGTTCTCTGGATTTTTCTATGTTTTGTGACTTATGGAACTCAGTAGGTTTTGAGATATCCTTATATGTGTCTAATGTTAGCTTCGGTGATGTAATTTCATTTTCGCATACTTTGATATCGCTATTAATGATTCAAGATCTTTGTGGACTTGGTTCATATGAATTCCTCAGTAGTACGAATGAGTAATGGTGGACGTTTTAAAAAATTTGACCCCCCAAAAAAGTAAGAAGCATCGTAATTATAATTAAGTTAGTTTTTGTATCGTTTGAACCTTACAATGGTGATAAGAATCATAAATAGATATTTAAAAATTAGTCTCTAACCGAGCAAGTTGAAACTAAAATTGAGGGTATTTTGGGTTTTCTTTTATACAAGATGTCATACAAAAATTTCAATCACAAATATAAAATTGTATTAAAACATTTTCTAAACACAATAACACTAGAAAAACCCGCGCATAGGGCGGATATTCACCTAGTATCTGTAATATGTTATACGATAAGATATCTTTTAAGTTAAGAGAATGAGTAGGATATAAAGAGAAGAGACGATCAAGCCTTTGACTGTTTGAGGAACTGTGAAGCTGTATGAGGAAGAGTATTACCGCTAGAATGATTCTGTTTGCTCTGCCTTTTTCCCCCTTTTTATCAATGTCATGATGCTCAAAAATATTAAAACCCGATCCACAATCGATCCGACTCAAATTGTAGATCCACACTTCTCATCACCATCTTTATATAAAATCTATGGCATTAGATAAGCAATGGTCTAGCAACATTTTTGTGTTATTCTCAACTAATAGTCTATCTCTTCTACAAATCTACACCAAAGGACAATAATCCGATATGATTTGTAACGTTTTTGCGTGTTTGTTGTTGGAGGTGGGCCTAGCACCCCCAATTAGTTAGGCCCATCTTAGGAAAAGACCCTCTTCAGCTCGGTCGCCGACCTGAAAGCGGCGTCGACCTGCAAGGCCCCTCTTCAGCTCGGTCGCCGACCTGAAAGCGACGCCGACCTAAAAGGCCCCTCTTCAGCTCGGTCGCCGACCTGACACTTCACCCAGGGCTGGAATGTCAGAAGAGCAGAAGGCAGGTAGGAGTTGGTCGAACAGTGTATTGTCTGAGCAGGAGTATGGGCTGAACTCGACATCTCACCAACCTTGCAGACTTGACAAAGGAGAGGAAGACACGTGGGGGAGAGTTGGTTAAACAGTGCACTGCTCTGCAACACGCCACGCCGAGCTCATCATGACCTCTCTCCCCGAAAGCCGGAACACGCCTCCTAGGCCACCTTACCCGCGAAAGAGGCCGAAGACGCCACGTGGCCCCGAGATCCCGGGGAGCAGGAAGCCGACCCCGACTATATATACCCCTCAATGTCATTAATGAGGGGGACTTTTGATTTCGGCCATTTTGACTTAGGACAAGTCACCCGATCTCTCTCTCTCCCTTTGTAACAAGACCACAGTTTGGAACGCCGAACTGGACGTCCTTCGGAACCAGTTCGTAATTCTAAATTGTTCATTTCTTTCACCATCAATAAAAAGAAACACGGCCCCCGGCCTACTCATCTTTCTCCCGGCTTGCTTTAATAGTGGTTAAATTGCTCTAATTAACGAAAATCTCACCTTTCATCTCCTAATCACTCTTTAAACATACTTAGTGATCCCCGGGATCAACAATTGGCGCTAGAAGGAGGGGTTGAGATTCTTCTATACGCAAGGAGCAGTTCAACCACCTCCGCAACCGCAGCAACGATGGCAATTCCGCCCCCAAGAGTGTTGTCAGACCAGGAAACCCCGGCCCAAACAACGGCCCAGGCCCCGACAACGGCCCCGCAGACGACTAGAACGAAGGCGACCATCCCGTCGTCAGCCCAAGCAGCTGCCAACCAGACGATTCCTCGAGAGCAGTTCTTCAGGGCCCCGCCCCCGGCTTCGGCACCCGCTCATTCAGGGCCCCACAACGCGTCCCGAGCGTCGGAAGATCAGCCCACGCTGTCCGCCGTGATGCAGACCCTGCTCGCCAGGATAGACGAGCTGACGCGAGCCACCGACCAACGGTTCGCCACGCTAGGGGCCTCCCGTGACCGGTCGGACAATACCGGGTCCCCCGATGTCCATCTCAGAGAGCCGGCCTCTCGGGAAGAAACCCCCCGCAACCGGACAAGCCGACCTGGCGACTCACCGTCAGGATCCGAAGGGCCGGGCGGACGTTTCGCCCCGGCCGTAGGAAGCCACCCGGGCGACGAAGCCCACCACCTCCGATCCAGCGCGGAGCGCTCAAGGGACGCCGAGTTCGAAGCTATGAAGGAGACTATCCGCGCGATGTCCTCCAAAATCCATCAGGCCACCAGTGCGGCCCCAGAAATCGATCGCGTCCTCAGAGAGACGCAAAACACGCCGTTCACCCCCCGGATCGCCTCCGTCCCGCTCCAGCACCTCGGGAAGCTCAAGCTCCAGCCCTACGCGGGCACCACCGACCCGGCCCAGTATCTTACGGCGTTCACCATCGCCATGGGCCGCGCCCACTTCTCACCAGATGAGCGCGAAGCCGCCCACTGCCAGCTCTTCGTAGAGAACCTCACCAGCCCGGCTCTCACGTGGTTCTCTCAGCTGAAGACGCACTCCATAGACAGCTTCAGAGACCTGTCGACCACCTTCCTCGAGCACTACTCCATCTACATCCGGCTGTCCGCATCCAGCGCGGACCTCTGGGCGATGAACCAAGGAGCAAAGGAGTCGCTCAGGTCCTTCATAGAGCGCTTCAAGGCCACGGCCTCCCAAAGCAACATGACGGACGAGTCAGCGCTCCCCGCTCTAAGAAAGGGACTGCGGGCCGATTCGGCCATCAAGGACGATATGAAGCTCAACAGGCCGCGCTCGCTGGAAGACGCCTTGCACCGCGCTGGACTCTTCGTCGAGCTCGAGGAGGAGAAGGCGGCTGAGTCGAGAAACAGCGCCTCTCACAAGGCCCCGGTCCCGAAGGAGCGGCCCCAGGAAAGATATCAGGAGCCTCGTCAACACTACGATGACGAGTACCAGCGCAGCAAGGGAAAGCAGGCCGCTGCATTCCTTGTCAACGGACCGCCCTCCGGCCTCCGTCTGCACGATCCCGTACTTCCCCCCAGCCCCGCGCCAGGGTTGCCTTGGAACAAGTACGTACGGGATCCCCACCAGCAGGATCGGCGTCCCGACGAGCCGAGCGATAGGGAGTCCCGACCAGACGAGCTGTACGACAGGTCGGCCTTCTGCGACTTCCACCGGCGAAAGGGGCACCCGACCTCTCACTGCCGCGCCCTCCAAGAGGTCCTGCTGAACCAATTCCAACGGGGAGAAATCAGCGTACCAGAGCGGCTGCGTCCGCATGCCCGGGACGGCGATCGAGTGCAACCCCGCGACAACCGAGGTCGCGAGGATAACCGGGCTAGGCCTTACAACCGCGCCCAAAACGACGACCGGCGGCGACGATCTCCTTCGCGAGACCGGGAAACGGGCAGATCGCCTCCCCCGGCCCGGACTCTGATAGGGATGATCATGGGAGGCCTCCTCTCGTGCAACGACTCAGTGCGGTCCATCAAGCGTCATGAGAGGAAGACCGACGCCTCCCTGAAGTGGCACTCCGGACCGGAGATCGACGCTCAGGACACTAGCAAGAGGGGGATATGTTTCACCGAGGCCGACGCGGCCGGGGTCCACCAGCCCCACAACGACCCCCTCGTCGTACAAGTCCGCGTAGCCGACTGCGACGTTAACCGAGTCCTCGTCGACACGGGCAGCTCGGTCGATCTCATCTTCAAGGATACCCTGGCCAGGATGAATCTAAACGGGGTCGAAATCAAGCCGCACTCCATCCCGCTAACCGGCTTCGCCGGGGACACCGTCAACGGAATCGGCACCATCGAATTGCCGGTCTACGTAGGTCGGGTGACGAAAATCGTCAAGTTCGTGGTCTTCGATACCACCCCGATCTACAATATCATCCTTGGAACCCCTTGGCTGCACTCGATGAAGGCAGTCACGTCGACGTACCACCAGTGCCTCAAGTTCCCCAACCAGGCCGGCACGTATACTCTTAGGAGTAACCAAAGGGTCTCTCGCGCCTGCTTCGCCATCGAGCATAAGCTGCGCCGC
Source organism: Eutrema japonicum (assembly GCA_030161315.1). Classification (NCBI taxonomy): domain Eukaryota; kingdom Viridiplantae; phylum Streptophyta; class Magnoliopsida; order Brassicales; family Brassicaceae; genus Eutrema; species Eutrema japonicum. Next base: position 53,521,888 of record BSQW01000011.1, read on the forward strand.
GCCGCGCCGGCCTGTTTGGCCATCAACGCGCTTCAGCCCGGAGAGCCCGACGCCCAGGACCTCCCAGGGCGGGACCTTGTCGCCCAGGTCAACATCGATCCGCGCGACCCCGCCCGCTGCGTTGGCGTCGGCATCAATCTCGACGAGGGCATCAAGCGAGAGCTGGTCGAGTTCCTAGGGCAGAACGTCTCCACCTTCGCCTGGTCAACCGGCGACATGCCCGGTATCGACCCAAACACGTGCAGCCACGAGCTCAACGTGGATCCGACCTGCAGACCGGTCAAGCAAAAGCGACGAAAGCTGGGTCCGGAGCGCGCCCAGGCAGTCAATGACGAGGTCGAAAGGCTCACCGCGGCCGGATCGATCACCGAGGTCAAATACCCGGACTGGTTGGCCAACCCGGTGGTGGTCAAGAAGAAGAGCGGGAAATGGAGGGTCTGCGTGGATTTCACCGACCTCAATAAGGCGTGCCCAAATGACAGCTTTCCCCTCCCTCGAATCGACCAAGTCGTCGAAGCCACCGCGGGGAACGAGCTACTCTCCTTCATGGATGCTTTCTCGGGGTATAACCAGATCCCCATGCACCCCGATGATCAGGAGAAAACCGCGTTCATCACGGACCGAGGCATTTACTGCTACAAGGTAATGCCCTTCGGACTCAAGAACGCCGGGGCCACCTACCAACGGCTCGTCAACCGGATGTTCGCCGACCAAATAGGCCGAACTATGGAAGTTTACATTGACGACATGTTGGAGAAGTCTCTGGTGGCGGCCGACCACGTCACTCATCTCCGGTCCTGCTTCCGGACGTTGAACGAATATAACATGAAGCTGAACCCAGCCAAGTGTTCTTTCGGCGTCACGTCGGGAGAGTTCCTCGGATACATCATCACACAGCGCGGGATCGAGGCTAATCCCAAGAAGATCCAAGCTGTCACCGAGCTCAAATCCCCGGAGAGCACGCGTCAAGTGCAGCGACTCACCGGGAGAATCGCCGCGCTGAACCGGTTCATCTCCCGCTCTACCGATAGATGCCTCCCATTCTACCAACTGCTCCGAGCTAACAAGCGGTTCGAATGGGACGACAAGTGCGAGGAAGCCCTCCAGCAGCTCAAGGAGTACATATCCACTCCTCCCGTCCTGTCCAAGCCAGAAGAAGGCGAAATCCTCTACCTCTATATCGCCATCTCCGCGTCAGCGGTCAGCGGAGTGCTGGTACGGGAAAACCGGGGCGACCAAAGACCCATCTCCTACATCAGCAAATCCCTTGACGACGCGGAGAGCAGGTACCCGACTCTGGAGAAGCTCGCCTTGGCGGTGGTCGTCGCAGCTAGAAAGCTCCGGCCTTACTTTCAATCCCATGCGATTGCCGTCCTAAGCACCTACCCCCTCAGAACCATCCTCCACAGCCCGAGCCGATCGGGCCGGATAATGAAGTGGGCTGATGAGCTGAGCGAGTATGAAATCGAGTACCGAGGCCGGACCGCGATCAAATCTCAGGTCCTGGCTGATTTCCTAGTTGAGTTGGCACCCGAGCTGGCAGTCAGCGAAGTGCCCGAAGTGTGGACTCTGCATGTCGACGGATCGGCTTCCAAGCACGGGTCCGGCGTTGGCATACGCCTCGAGTCCCCGACCAAGGAGATCCTCGAACAGTCTTTCCGTCTTGCCTTCCCAGCGTCAAACAACGAGGCAGAGTACGAAGCTCTGATTGCCGGCCTGCGCCTAGCAAAGGAGGTCGGCGCGAAGAAAATCCGAGCTTACTGCGACTCCCAGCTCGTCGCCAATCAATTCAGCGGAGAGTACGAGGCCAAGAACGATCGCATGGACGCTTACCTCAAGGTGACCCAAGGCTTGGCCGCAGACTTTTCCGTGTTCACCCTGACGAAGATTCCCCGAGGCGATAACACCTCCGCAGACGCCCTCGCCGCACTAGCCTCCACCTCGGCCCCAGGCCAACGACGGGTGATCCCGGTCGAGAGCATCGACCTCCCTAGCATCGAGCTGCCAAAAGGTGTCTACTTGATCAACCCCCAGGCCGCGGACCATGACGAAGACGCGCCACCTCCCGAAGTTCTACCGCCACCCCCGGCCGAGCCCGAACTGCCGGACTGGCGAGTCGATCTACTGCTGTACATCGCAGACGGCATTCATCCCCCAGACCGGTGGGCCGCCCGACGGTTAAGAAATAAGTGTGCCCGATACACGATGCTGGACGGCAATCTATTCCGGTGGAGCGCCTCGGGAACCCTGCCCGGCTGCCTCCACGGGCAGGAAACCATTGACGTGATGAAGGAAATGCATGAGGGCGCTGACGGAAACCACTCCAGCGGCCGGGCTCTCGCCCTGAGAATACGGAACCAAGGACACTACTGGCCAACGATGCTGCAGGACTGCGAAAGATTCGCAGCCCGGTGCGAGAAGTGCCAGTGTCACGGCCCGCTCATTCATTGTCCTACCGAGCTCCTCACCACTGCGGTCGCGCCCTACCCCTTCATGCGATGGGCCATGGACATAGTCGGGCCCCTTCCCCGATCTCGCCAAAAGCGCTTCCTCTTGGTCTTGACCGACTACTTCACCAAATGGGTCGAGGCCGAAGCTTACGCCAAGATCACGGCAGAGGACGTGCGAAAATTCGTCTGGAAGTTCATCATCTGCCGGCACGGGCTGCCCTACGAAATCGTGACCGACAACGGTGCCCAGTTCACGTCGGCCCTCTTCGAAGACTTCTGCGCGAAGTGGAAAATCAGGCTGAGTAAGTCCACCCCGAGATATCCACAAGGGAACGGACAAGCCAAAGCCACCAACAAAACCATCCTCGACGGCCTCAAAAAGCGACTAGACGACAAGAAGGGGTCCTGGGCGGACGAGCTCGATGGAGTCCTCTGGTCCCATCGCACAACGCCAAAGACGTCGACAGGACGCACACCGTTCAGCCTCTCTCACGGAATGGAAGCAATGGCCCCCTCCGAGGTCGGGCTCCCCACTCCTCGCCGCGCTATGCTCACCCAGCAGCCCGCCCTGAACGACACCGTCCTACTCAGCGAGCTGGATTTCCTTGAGGAACAACGGGACCATTCCCTCCTCCGAATCCAAAATTACCAGCAGCTCGCCTCCAAGTACTACAACAAGAGGGTTCGAGGCAGGTTCTTTACCGAAGGCGACCTGGTCCTCCGCAAAGTCTTCGAAAACACCGCCGAGCTAAACGCAGGCAAGCTCGGTGCACATTGGGAGGGCCCTTACCTTATCTCCAAGGTCGTGAAGCCCGGCGTCTACGAGCTAGTCACGGTGACCGGCGACGCAATCCCGCGCTCATGGAATTCGATCAACCTCAAACGGTTCTACTACTAAGCCCCCGGACTCCATTCCGCTCTCCGCCTTTGTTAACAAACGAACTACGATTGGCTTGATCCCTTCTACTAAAGGGTACGTAGGCAACCCCTAACCAGGGCTCAGCTATTAATCTAATAAAACCTTTTTGACAAAGGAATAAGGTCCCCGACCTGTGCACAAAAGCCGAGCTCCAACGCTCGCACTACAAAAAAAAAAAAAAAAAGCCGAGCTCCAAACGCTCGCACTACAAAAAAAAGGAGAAAAAGCCGAGCTCCAAACGCTCGCACTACAAAAAAAAAAAAAAAAAGCCGAGCTCCAAACGCTCGCACTACAAAAAAAAAGGGAGAAAAAGCCGAGCTCCAAACGCTCGCACTACAAAAAAAAAAAAGAGAAAGCCGAGCTCCAAACGCTCGCACTACAAAAAAAAAAGAAAAGCCGAGCTCCAAACGCTCGCACTACAAAAAAAAAGAAAGCCGAGCTCCAAACGCTCGCACTACAAAAAAAAAAAAAAAGCCGAGCTCCAAACGCTCGCACTACAAAAAAAAAGGGGACCGAGCTCCGGTGCTCGCTCTCCCCGGCACACAAGTTATAAGTGCCAAAGCCGAGCTCCAATGCTCGCACTCCCATAGTACACAAGCAATAAGTACTAAAGCCGGGCCCCATGGCTCGCACCTCTACTAGACACACAAGCATTAAGTGTCTCTAAGCCGGGCTCGCTACCCGCACCAAAAAAACAAGGTACACAAGCAATAAGTACCTTAAGCCTAGATCACCTCGCACCCACTAAAAATATTAAAGATACACAAGCAATAAGTATCTCAAGCCGAGTCGTACCTCGCACCCAATACAAGAGCACGGTCCACGACCTGCATACATGACAGGGTACGGTCTACGACCTACTCTACCGATAAAAAAAGCCTCGAAACGGCACTTACAAAAAAGGATAGGGCCAACGGCCTCGATTATCACAAAAGGGCCAACGGCCTCGTTATTAAAAGGGCCCACGGCCTAGTCATTACAAAAGCCTCGAAACGGCACTTACAAAAAAAAAAGAGAAGAGAAAAAGGGCCAACGGCCTTGTTATCATAAAAAGAGGGGCCAACGGCCTGGTCCTTACATAAACGGTCTACGGCCCGGTCTTTACAAAAGAGAAGAAAACAAAAAGGAAAAAACTACAAAAAAGAAGTTTTTACAAGGCCGCATCGGCCGGTCGGTCTTCGCCCCCGTCAGCACGGGTACCATCTAAATCACCCGGGTCCACCATCCTCGCATTGGTGCCATACTCACCAAGGAAGGGCTGCTCGGACCTCTCTTCCCCAACCACGGCCCCACCGGATGGCGCATCGGTACCGGCCTCACCGGGTGGCGCGTCGGTGCCGGTCTCACCGGATGGCGCGTCGGTGCCGGCCTCGTCAGCACACGGGGCCGAGTTCTGTGCTGGCAGATCTGCTTGGACGGTCTCAGCAGCCGAGGGAGCGTCCGCAGTCAGATCCACGAAGGGCGCCTCCGAGGGAGCGACGGGCATAAGCCGCTCGAGCTGGACGCCATGAGTGCGGTCCAGAGGGATGTCAAGATCCTCCGGGGTCAAGTCCGGGAAGTCCATTCCATCCAGCACGGCGCCGAATGCCGCCTCGTCCTCGTCCAGCTTCTGGTATCGGTAGAACGGTACTGACACCCCGTCCTCGGCCTCCATCCTCTTGAGGCACGCCCTGACGCCGATCACCTGGTTGTACAGCAGGTGAGGCTCTAAGGCCCGGCTGCGCCCGTCAAGATGGGCGCGGATCTTCTCCATCTTCGCGGACCACTTCCGGTTCCGCGCGTCCCACCGGGCCGTCACCCGGTCGCTCTCCGCAGCCACGGCCACCTTCGCCCGGCCTATGGCGGACTCCAGCCCCTTCACCCTAGAGCGGAGTGTCTCCCCCTCCCCCTTCAGGAGCCCGACCTCCTCCTCCAGGGCAGCCGCCCGAGCCCGCTCAGCGGCAGACGGCCCCTCTCAGCCTCCAGCTCGGCCCGAAGACCGCCCACCTCTACAGCCCGGGCTCGCACCCGCGCCGCCTCCTCTTCCAGCGCCGCAGACCGGGCCTTCTCCTCCCTTAAGTCCTTCTCCAGCCCGCGAGTAAGAGCGGACTGGATCTGCGCGCTGGCGTCCTGGCGCCCCTGCAGGAATCTGAGCGACGCGTCTTTCTCGGCGAGTCGCTTCTCATAGGCCTCCGCCAGAAAGGCAGAAAGGGCCATCGTCTGCATCAAACCAGTTGTTAGCAAAGACGCACAACAACTCCAGCTAAAAACAGTTAGATCAGAGCAAAGGCTTACCCGTGCTGCGGATCGCGCCACCTGACGAAAGGTGTCCGACTCCGCCATCTCCAGTGGGACGAAGTGCGGATGCTTCTGCCCGAACATCATGGCCTACGCCAGCTCGGCGCACTCATCCGGGTCCACGATGATCTGGGTATTGCCATCTTCGTGGCAGAAATAGAAGCTATAGTCCCGAGGCCCGTCCTCGGAACCCTTCGAAGCCCCACCACTTCGGTCACCGGCGGCCTCCCGCCCTTCTTCCACAACGACGGCTGCATCGCCGCCCTCCGTCGCCCGACCAGCGACCTCTTCAATCGCCAGGGTCCGGGCCCCTTCGACCTCCCCCGCAGGCACCTCGGCCACAGGTGCCTCGGCCTCCCCGACAAGAGCGCCTCGGGAGCCCTCGGGCTCGCAACCAGCCTCTTCAGGCCGGCCAGACTCCCGACCTGAAGTCGAGGACCCTCCGACTTCGGTCCTCTTCTTCTTTTTGCCGGCCCTAGCACCGGCAGCGTCGGCCGCCCTCTTCTTCGAGAGAGCCGCCTCGGAGGACTCCCCCCCAGTCCGCGGCGCCGGATCTTGCCGGACCGGCACCTCGACTATCGGCGGTGGCGGCGCTACAAACGAGTCCGCGTACAGCGGACTGGCGAACCTTGCTCTACCTACAAGAGGCACCCATCAGTTCGGTAAAAAAAAAAAAAATAAAAAAAAAAAAAAAAAAAAAAGAAGAAAAAAAAATTTGACCGACCGACCTCCGGCCATTGCTTCTGCTATTCTCGCCGCAGTGAATGACCTCCACTCTCTTCTACGCACTGACCTGAGCACGGCAACGATACCCGCGTAGTCCGGCAGCTTGAACCTAGAAGAGTGAGGACCTGAAAGCAAAGCAAACAGCATCAGTCAGACAAAACCGAAGAAGAGAAGTCAGCTCGACCTTCAAATCCCTACCCGGGGAAAAGTTCCAATCCCGGGTGTATCTCGCCGACGGATCGAGCCCAACCACGTCAGTAGCCCGGATGTAGAAGTAGCTGCGAGACCAGTCCTCGACCTTCGACAGCTTGCTCGCCTTAGACCCCGAGCTGGGTGCCTCCAGGACGTTCGCCGCGGGCTTGAAGGCGGCATAGAAGGTCCTAGGAATCCCAGGGTTTGCCTTCTGCTGGGTGAGCGCCTCGAACATAGGCACCGTCACCTCCACGTCGCATTCGTGCCCCAAGGTCAGCAGCACGATCATCCCCTGGATCGTGGACGGGCAGACCTGCGAGAAGGCCAAGCCCCGCGCCCGGCAATACTGGACGAACAGCTCGGGGAGAGGAAGGCGCAAGCCGCACTTCTGGAAGAACGACTCATACAGGCAGACGAAGCCCGGCCGAGGAGTCCACGGGCGCTCCTCCGCCCTGGGTAGCCTGAGCTCGACGCCAGCAGGAAAGTCGCACAAATCCCTCAGGAGAGTCACCGATTCCGCTGTGCTCCAGGTCGGTGACCCTCCCTGCTCGTAGGGAACCAGGGGAGACCTCACCCTGGCCACTCGAACTCCGCCTCCGCGGCCGCCCTGACGACCACCGCGGTCGCCCAGATGCCCGGTTCTACCCCCAGCATGGCCAACGCCGCGACCGCCAGAGGAAGATCTAACCACCGTCTTCTTCCGGAGATGGGTCCCCGGGAGCAGCGGGGCGGCCCCCGAAGTCGAAGGAGCAGACTGTTCCCCACTGTCTGCGCCTCGACACGGAGAGGAGGCACGGCCGGAACCATCGGAGGAAGAACTCGGAGAATCGCTACCGCCACCACGGGACGCCGATTCTTCGCTCGACTCAGCCCTAATACCGTCTAACATCGGCGCCATTGCACGAAGAGGAGGAAATCGAAAAATACAGAAAGAAAGCAAGAAGGGAAAGGAGGAAATCGGAGAGAAGAGGTTACCTTAGGGTTATGCTGATAGTGAACTTTTTACGGTTCGCACAATTAACCCATTGTGCACAATACCACAATCTAATGGTATGTCGTTGTAGCACTTAGGGATCGAATCCACAAGGAGGCACGAGAACAACACACAGAGAATGCGAGACACTTCTTAATCTAAGCTAATCGAATAAAGATTTTCTAATGATCCTAATCAATTTAAAGACATGATAATAAACAACCCAGCATATAACAAATGTAATTAAAAGACTAACAAGTTTTGCACTAAAACGTAACGAAAACGATTTAAACAAGAATAAGCAAACGAACTTCGGGTAATGGTAATCGACTTGGACATTCTCTAGCTAAACCATGATACTCAAACAATGCTAATCCTTAGGCCTTAGATCACTAATTTAGACTAATCCACTTCCATGAAAATAATCACTTCACTAATCACTTAATTGAGAACAAACTTCCATTTGCAATTAAATGATCAACAAGCATTAATCTCAATTCTAAATAACCATTAAACACCCTAGACATCCATTTCCATAGGCTAGGAATGTAAAACACTTGCTAAGTTTGGTTGAAGAATTTCATCGAACACCTTCCGGGCATGAAATTCCTTAAGTTCTAAATCAACTTTGTCAAGGCTAATCTAGCATTAATCACACCTAACAAGTAAGGATTCTTCATAAACTAAGTCCTAAGCATCATGATTTAGCAAGAAAACATCTTAATCTACCATACCCAAAGTTCTAAAGAAACTACTCACAAACCATGATAATCTCAACAAATCCTATGTAGGAGGTGTTTAGATTCATGGTTAGATGATTAGAAATAGATAGATAGATGAAAAGAAACAAGAACTTTCATAAAAAGACTAAGAATCTCTTAAAATCTCCAAACTCTCTCTAAGAAGAGTGTTTTTGAGAAGTTAAAATGAGATATATTCTCAAACAACAAGGTTTTTGGCCTAAATATCAAAGCAGGTCGTAGGTTGCAGCGGTCTACAGTTGCCCGATGCAGCTGGCCGCTGTGGATTTCCGGTTTTGCTCCGTTTGCAGGTCAGGCGGACATGCGCTTACTAAAGTTGTCTTATCTCTCTAACCCCAGATCTGAATGACTTGACACTGGTTCCATTAGAACGCTAACTCACATATCTACAACTTTCATGAAGTACTCTGAAGCTAAATCCGAATGGAAACTGTCTTTCCGAGTCGATCTTTGAAGCACTTCGGACGGACTCTGCATTTTGCTCAGGAGGGAACCACAGCGGTCTGGCTCTCCCCGCTGCATGACCGCTGTGAATCTCTGTGTTTTTGACGGGAGGATCCGCAGCGGTCACTGTAGACCGCTGCCACACACCGCTGTGAGCTCCATGTAGCTCATTCGCGCGCCAGACGGACGTATGCTCAGTGAAATGGTGATAACTTCCGCAATACAGCTCAGAACTTGATGAAACAACGTCCGTTGGAAAGATGACTCAATTACCTACAAACTTTATCAAGTGTTCCAAAGCTTAATCTGAGCGCAAGAGCTTCTTCTGACCCAATCTTTAGAGCACATCGGATGGCTTCTGCATTTTTCTTGATTGTTTGGGTTTATTTTGCCCCATGATCTTGGTCCAAGCTCCAAAATGATTCCATAAGCTCCAAATGGTACCTAAAAGACTCCATAGCACACAAACATATGCAAAAACTAACCTAAGACTCATTAACTCTAAAATGGATGCAAACTAGACCAAAAACAATGAAATGAATGCACAAAGTCACAAAATGCTAACTAAAATGTATACTAAAATGGACTAAATTATGCAACTATCAACTCCCCCGAACTTGCCTTTTGCTTGTCCGCAAGCAAACAAACAAGAACAAGTCGAAGAAGAGGTTGGAATGCGAGAGATCATATCCGAGAATATTAACAAAATAATTTAATTCAATGCCCTTGAGAGTAGTTATGTGATGCACAAACAACCTCTAATTCAAAAAATTTAGCCATACTCGTCGCTATACGAATTGGTCTAAGCCTTAGCATCTACAAGTAATCATATCCTCTAACTCTTTAACATTCATTAAGTACAATGGTGAATCATGCTTAATAAAAATCAAGTGAACTCATTTGGCTTAGGGAAAAGGTTTTGAGATAAAAATGATCTCAATCATGTGGGTATTCCAATGCAATGGGATCTCTCACGAAAGAATGAACTTTGGCAAAATGCTAAGAGTAAAGAACAATTGATGCGTACAAGGATGACATCCGTCTACCCAATGCCCCAATATGAACTTCACTCCTATTTCTAAACCCATCAATATTCATTCTAAACTACCCATATCACAAGGCATTTTGCCTTCTTAGACCACATTTCTTTTCTTCTTCTCTTTCAACAAATGGATTGGCTCTTCATCTTTTTCTTTTAGCTCTTTTTCACTTTCATAACTAGTCTCTCAATCATCATTTAGATGCCTTAGCCATATATATTTTTTTTTTCTTTTGGCTCTTTCTTTCTTCTACACACATAGAGACTTATACTTTCAACCCCTAGAGCTATTCCACATTTTCATGCCAACCAATCCAAACTTTTTACTTTCCCCTATCCTTTTTCTCAATCTTTTCCTTTCTCCACACTTTCTTTTCTTTACATCAACACCCAAATCACCAACCTATCTATCAACTCCTTGTCGTTCCAAACTCAACACTTTTTGCTAAGTTCATTCAAAATTAGGCCTCACGACACACACAAGAAATGAAGGCTTGAAGGAAAAGTATAGTTAAGGGTGTGGTTAACCGTTCCAAAAATGGGAAACGGCTATTTGAGCTAACAAGAGAGTGGTGAAAAGGGCTAAGATAGCTCAAATATGTATAAGGTATCCATGAATTCACTTTTCAATACATAAACATGATAATTATGAGTCAAGATTAGAGTTCATGTAGATAGAGTTAGATTCAATTCAAAGCATGCTTCAACCAAGACAAAACATTCAAACCGCAAGATCAAAGCATGGATCATCCTTAACTTCGTGATCGCTCAAATGCATCAAAGAACTCCTAACGAGGGCATTAATTCAAGCTCTTAAGTTTATATTCTACATGGATAATTCTCCCAATGCAAGTGAATGCAAACCTATATGCATCTAGACTCAATCTTAAACATGCAAAATGCAACTAAATATTTTTTTTTTAATGGTTTTTATATGCACTTATATGAATGAATGAGACTCAAATATGCAAAAAGAAAAATAAGATCACAAAACACAATATCAAAAGACACAAATTCTTCCCCCGAACTTGAATTGCAACGTCTCGGTGCAACACAAATCAAAGAGAAGGTAAAAATATGCAAAAGTATGTACAATGAAATGGAGTTTGGATCATACCTTTGGATTGGAGAGGAGTGTGACGTGCTGTAGCTCTACCCATTCATGCGTTAAGTACCACGACCTTAGACCCAAGAAAACTATAAACATCAAACAAAAACATCAAAAGGAACAAGAAAGAACGAAAATATATACAAAGATAGTCATGGGAATGCCTCCCAAGAGCGCTTGTTTTACGTCGCTACGCTTGACGTTTCAAACCGTTTTAGGCTTGGAGAGAAGGAGTAGTGGAACTCCATGGCGGGTCTTCGAGCTTGAGTGTGAGAACCTTGCTCATGATCTCTTGAATTCCCGTTGGACCTTTTTCTTTGAGCTCGGGTGTGATGATTGCTCTAACCATGGCAAAAGGTTTTGACCTTCCCTTACACTTGATCTTGTACTCAACCACACCATCTTCATATCTCCACGGTGTCAAGGTCATAGTGGTGAGTTTGGGAAAAATTGATCTAACCTCATTAGGCTTGCTCGTCACGCCTTTGACAAGGGTGGGAGGGTGGGTATCATTGGGTTTCTTCTTTTTGGCCTTAGTGCCCTTACCCTTCTTTTGAACCTTTATACTCTCAACCTCATTTTCCATAGAGGTATGGAAAAGAGATTCCAAGCAAACACCATCCAGCGCTAAGGCTTCTTCAACATTACCATAACCCAAAGCTTTCTCTTCATGAGAATCTTTCTTCTTTTTACAAGCTTTTGGGGGTGAAACCAAATTCATCTTCTCACAACTTCCCACATACTCAACCTTTTTAACTTCCACTTCATCATCCTTACAAACAATGGTGCCACAAAGCTTGGTGGAAGAGGGCTTCATGGAATAGAAGACTTTGTCATTCACGTTCTTGAGAACGACCTTCTTGTTTTGGAAGTCCATGCTTGCACCGGTGGTATTGAGGAATGGAGTTCCAAGGAGGAGCGGGAGTTTGCTGGTTTGCTTCATCTTCATAACTATGAAATCGGTTGGAATGAGACAATTTCCGATCTTGAGAGGATAATCTTCAACAATGCCAAGTGGTTGCTTAGAAGAAGAATCTCCAAAAGTGATGTGTGATGGGTGGTGCTTCATGCTCTTGATTTCAAGACTCTTCACCAATTCAAGTGACATCACATTCACACTTGATCCCGAATCACACATGGCATCATCAACATTCAAATCACCAAGGGAGCAAGAGATGACAAATTTACCCGGATTTCCAAGCTTGGGAATCGATTTGGGCTCACGTTGAGGAGGTTCAATGCAAGAAGTCTCTTTCCTCACAATTGTCTTGGCCTCCACATCTTTTTTCTCAACTACTTCGTTGCTAGCAACCACTACGACTTCATCTTTGGATTCATGGAGAACTCTCTTGATCTCTCGTATAGCTTCTTCAATCTCGTCACTTGAGAGGAGAACATTGCAATACTCCATTGGGTTTGCATCGATTTTGCCCTTTAATTTCTCCATGGGTCTACTAGAATGGGAACCTCCTTGAGTGTGTTGTTGATCCAAGCGTTTGATTCTAGAGGATAGATCTTCAAATTTTGCGTTGAGATCGTTGTATGAGCAATCCACCTTATTGTGAATCTCGGTCATCTTCTTATTCAACTCATTTGCTCCAAGAGCTTGCCCCGTCAAGAGTTGTTGAAGCATACCCTTCATTTCGACATCTTGTTGTGTCGAGTTGCTTCCTTGCTCTTGTTGAAGTTGAGGTGCAAAATATGGTTTGCTTGGGTAACCACCTTGGTTTTCTTGGAATTGGTTTCTAGGAATAAACCCTTGTTGCGGGAAGTTGGAGTTGAAGTCTTTGTTGTAACCGTCTTGGTTTCCCACAAAGTGAACTTCCTCTTGGTAACCTTTGCAATCCCTTACATAGTTCACTCGCCTTTGTGTGGCTTCCAAGACCTTGTCTAACTTCTCATTTAGGGCTTTCATCTCTCTTCTTGTTCGTTCCTCATACTCTCCACTTCCTCTCAAAGCTATATCATAATCCTCACCATAATTCCCATTGCTTTGGGCAAGATTCTCAACAAGCTCCATCCCATCATCAACTTCTTTTCCCAAGAAGTTGCCATTGCTTGCGGTATCAAGGAGCATCCTAAACTTGGGCAAAACTCCTCGGTATAGAGTGCTTAAGAGCGATTCTTCGGAGAAGCCATGGTGTGGGCATTGCATTGTGTAGCCTTTGAATCGTTCCCACGCTTCACAAAAGCTCTCATTCCCTTTTTGAGTGAAGCTCGAGATCTCGTTTCTTAACCTTGATGTTCTTGTAGTAGAGAAGAACTTGGCAAGAAAGGCTTTCTTACATTGATCCCAAGAAGTGATGGATCCTTGAGGTAGGTTCTTTTCCCATTGGTGGGCTTTGTCTCCAAGAGAGCATGGAAACAATCGAAGCTTGAACCCATCTTCCGAGACTCCATTGATCTTGACCATTCCACAAATTCGATCGAATTGATCCAAGTGGTCTAAGGGATCCTCCACCGGTAAACCGTGGAACTTGTTTCCTTGCACCATGGAAATGAGACTCGCCTTGATCTCAAAATTATTACTCTCCACCGGTGGTGGATGTATACCGGCGCGATTTCCATGGGCGTTGGGAGCATCACCCGCTCCAATCAACCTCGGTGCTCTAATCCTTTGAGCAACCTCTTCTCGGTTCTCATTTGCATCTCTAACCGGTGGTGCTAGATTCATATTCATACCTCGCCTTTGAAAGTTCATGCACCTATAGAGAGAAGAGCAAACAAAGTGGAAAGATTAGTAAACAAAGAAAAATAAAACTTAGTCTCAAAAAGAGTCCTAATCCCTATGGCTATTGCTAAACCTCCCCGGCAACGGCGCCAAATTGATAGTGAACTTTTTACGGTTCGCACAATTAACCCATTGTGCACAATACCACAATCTAATGGTATGTCGTTGTAGCACTTAGGGATCGAATCCACAAGGAGGCACGAGAACAACACACAGAGAATGCGAGACACTTCTTAATCTAAGCTAATCGAATAAAGGTTTTCTAATGATCCTAATCAATTTAAAGACATGATAATAAACAACCCAGCATATAACAAATGTAATTAAAAGACTAACAAGTTTTGCACTAAAACGTAACGAAAACGATTTAAACAAGAATAAGCAAACGAACTTCGGGTAATGGTAATCGACTTGGACATTCTCTAGCTAAACCATGATACTCAAACAATGCTAATCCTTAGGCCTTAGATCACTAATTTAGACTAATCCACTTCCATGAAAATAATCACTTCACTAATCACTTAATTGAGAACAAACTTCCATTTGCAATTAAATGATCAACAAGCATTAATCTCAATTCTAAATAACCATTAAACACCCTAGACATCCATTTCCATAGGCTAGGAATGTAAAACACTTGCTAAGTTTGGTTGAAGAATTTCATCGAACACCTTCCGGGCATGAAATTCCTTAAGTTCTAAATCAACTTTGTCAAGGCTAATCTAGCATTAATCACACCTAACAAGTAAGGATTCTTCATAAACTAAGTCCTAAGCATCATGATTTAGCAAGAAAACATCTTAATCTACCGTCATGGGAATGCCTCCCAAGAGCGTAACGAAAACGATTTAAACAAGAATAAGCAAACGAACTTCGGGTAATGGTAATCGACTTGGACATTCTCTAGCTAAACCATGATACTCAAACAATGCTAATCCTTAGGCCTTAGATCACTAATTTAGACTAATCCACTTCCATGAAAATAATCACTCCACTAATCACTTAATTGAGAACAAACTTCCATTTGCAATTAAATGATCAACAAGCATTAATCTCAATTCTAAATAACCATTAAACACCCTAGACATCCATTTCCATAGGCTAGGAATGTAAAACACTTGCTAAGTTTGGTTGAAGAATTTCATCGAACACCTTCCGGGCATGAAATTCCTTAAGTTCTAAATCAACTTTGTCAAGGCTAATCTAGCATTAATCACACCTAACAAGTAAGGATTCTTCATAAACTAAGTCCTAAGCATCATGATTTAGCAAGAAAACATCTTAATCTACCATACCCAAAGTTCTAAAGAAACTACTCACAAACCATGATAATCTCAACAAATCCTATGTAGGAGGTGTTTAGATTCATGGTTAGATGATTAGAAATAGATAGATAGATGAAAAGAAACAAGAACTTTCATAAAAAGACTAAGAATCTCTTAAAATCTCCAAACTCTCTCTAAGAAGAGTGTTTTTGAGAAGTTAAAATGAGATATATTCTCAAACAACAAGGTTTTTGGCCTAAATATCAAAGCAGGTCGTAGGTTGCAGCGGTCTACAGTTGCCCGATGCAGCTGGCCGCTGTGGATTTCCGGTTTTGCTCCGTTTGCAGGTCAGGCGGACATGCGCTTACTAAAGTTGTCTTATCTCTCTAACCCCAGATCTGAATGACTTGACACTGGTTCCATTAGAACGCTAACTCACATATCTACAACTTTCATGAAGTACTCTGAAGCTAAATCCGAATGGAAACTGTCTTTCCGAGTCGATCTTTGAAGCACTTCGGACGGACTCTGCATTTTGCTCAGGAGGGAACCACAGCGGTCTGGCTCTCCCCGCTGCATGACCGCTGTGAATCTCTGTGTTTTTGACGGGAGGATCCGCAGCTGTCACTGTAGACCGCTGCCACACACCGCTGTGAGCTCCATGTAGCTCATTCGCGCGCCAGACGGACGTATGCTCAGTGAAATGGTGATAACTTCCGCAATACAGCTCAGAACTTGATGAAACAACGTCCGTTGGAAAGATGACTCAATTACCTACAAACTTTATCAAGTGTTCCAAAGCTTAATCTGAGCGCAAGAGGTTCTTCTGGCCCAATCTTTAGAGCACATCGGATGGCTTCTGCATTTTTCTTGATTGTTTGGGTTTATTTTGCCCCATGATCTTGGTCCAAGCTCCAAAATGATTCCATAAGCTCCAAATGGTACCTAAAAGACTCCATAGCACACAAACATATGCAAAAACTAACCTAAGACTCATTAACTCTAAAATGGATGCAAACTAGACCAAAAACAATGAAATGAATGCACAAAGTCACAAAATGCTAACTAAAATGTATACTAAAATGGACTAAATTATGCAACTATCATATGCGCAGAAGGTTTTAACAGGAGGAAGAAAAGGGGGTTAAATAGAAGAAGGGAGACAGTGAAGCGACGCCTGGACACGTGTCAAAAGAAGCACGGCCGCCCAGAAACCTAATGATGACGCCTCTTCGCTATCCCCACGCCAAAAAAGCAAAGGACGCCTCGATAAACGCGAAGCGTCTTTCGCACGCCGCGCGTGGGCAGCTCACGCAAAAAACGAGGCGTCCCTTTTATCCTCCCGCGTGGTGAGTACGCGCCGACCATCCGCGGATCTCCGGAAGGGACGACACGTACGAGCACGGAGAGACCGTCCTAAGATGTGCCGAACTAACATCAGATCAACTTCGGCATGCTCACTTCGCCTCGCGATACCGAACTGGGGGAGGGCCTATTGTTGGAGGTGGGCCTAGCACCCCCAATTAGTTAGGCCCATCTTAGGAAAGGACCCTCTTCAGCTCGGTCGCCGACCTGAAAGCGGCGTCGACCTGCAAGGCCCCTCTTCAGCTCGGTCGCCGACCTGAAAGCGACGCCGACCTAAAGGGCCCCTCTTCAGCTCGGTCGCCGACCTGACACTTCACCCAGGGCAGGAATGTCAGAAGAGCAGAAGGCAGGTAGGAGTTGGTCGAACAGTGTATTGTCTGAGCAGGAGTATGGGCTGAACTCGACATCTCACCAACCTTGCAGACTTGACAAAGAAGAGGAAGACACGTGGGGGAGAGTTGGTTAAACAGTGCACTGCTCTGCAACACGCCACGCCGAGCTCATCATGACCTCTCTCCCCGAAAGCCGGAACACACCTCCTAGGCCACCTTACCCGCGAAAGAGGCCGAAGACGCCACGTGGCCCCGAGATCCCGGGGAGCAGGAAGCCGACCCCGACTATATATACCCCTCAATGTCATTAATGAGGGGGACTTTTGATTTCAGCCATTTTGACTTAGGACAAGTCACCCGATCTCTCTCTCTCCCTTTGTAACAAGACCACAGTTTAGAACGCCGAACTGGACGTCCTTCGGAACCAGTTCGTAATTCTAAATTGTTCATTTCTTTCACCATCAATAAAAAGAAACACGGCCCCCGGTCTACTCATCTTTCTCCCGACCTGCTTTAATAGTGGTTAAATTGCTCTAATTAACGAAAATTTCACCTCTCATCTCCTAATCACTCTTTAAACATACTTAGTGATCCCCGGGATCAACATTTGTGGTATAAAGATAAGCAATGGTCTAGCAACTTGTTGTGTGCTTCTCAACTAAAAGTCTATGCTCTCTACTACAAATCTACACCAAAGGACACTAATAGAATGATATTTTTTGTAATGTTTTTGTGTGTTTATGGTATATATATATAGATAAGCAAATGGTCAACATTGTTGTGTGCTTCTCAACTAATAGTCTATGCTCTCTACTACAAATCTACACCAAAGGACACTAATAGATTTATATTATTTGTAACATTTTTTGTGTGTTTATATATATATAATGGTTCTCAACAAGTAGTCTATGCACTCTACTACAAATCTAGAAATATCTGTTTCCTTGCCATCGTAAGTCTTGTCTCTTTCTCTCATCAATTAATAATCAAAGATTCAAAATAAGAAAATGCTTAAGTGTTCTGTTATGTTCTTACTTCTTATAGTTGACTATTGGAATTTCATAATAATGAATTATATTTTAATTGATTTGATTAGGGGTAAACGAGATATTTCTTTTTCAAAAGTTACATGGGACACTTTTCTTAAACGAAAACAGAAAGTGGTGGACACGAAGAGAGTTGATCAGTGCATTACGTTTTGGTTATCTGAGATTTGAACTGCTCACTCTTTGATCTACAAAATTGATCTCTACGTCCTTGAGAATTTTTTTTATATATAATTTAAAAACTTTGATGTCTAATTAATAGATTGATATGATCACTTGTACGCTTTTGTGTTTGTGGTATATAGATAAGCAATGGTCTAGCAGTAACATTGTTGTGTTGTGCGCTTCTCAGCTAATAGTATATGCTCTCTACTACAAATCTACACTTAAGGACAGTACTACTAGATTGAAATGATTTGTAACGTTTTGTGTCTTTATGGTATATAGATACGCAAAATACTCTAGCAACATTGTTGTGTGCGTCTCAACTAATAGTCTATCCTTGGATATAATGACATAGAAGACTCTACTTAGTGCATTATAGATGGATACAATATATGTGCAATTTATTTGACCGTAAACTAAATTTGTAACGTGATTCGTCCCTCTAGTCCTCTATTAGATTTGTTATAAACAGGGTTGGTACAACTTGGCTATCTCCCAAAGTATATAGCTTTTGCTCTTGGCAGATCTCTCTTGACCAAAATGCCACTAGTTAGGATTGTAACAGAGTGTTATCAACGTGTCCCGGTCTCGTTAGAGACAGAAAAATCACTCCCAGCAATTATATATATTATTTAACAGATTTTTGCATATTTTTTATAAAAAATTTATAGAAAACTTTTTTTGGACATATTTATAATATTATTTTAGAAAACATTTTTGACAATGAACTTGTTTTGTAAATTATTACATATTATGCTATTATAAATAAAAGAAAGATAAATGAAATAGGAAATGATATATAATTGTCTTTTTAAATTATTGATAAAAATATGTAAAATATTTATTTCTCATTAAATAAGTTATTTACTATTTAGTTTCTTAATTATTATGATATTATTAAATAATAATCAATCCATACATATTCAAAAAAAAATATTAAAGATCTTGCAATATTTTCACTATGTTTATTATATTTTATTTTAATATATATCAAAACAATAGTTTGAAAAATATTTTACTAATTTTATAAAAAATTATACACGAGAAAATTGATTTTTAAGAGTTTATGAACTGACCACAAAACCCACGGTACATATTAGAGTTACGTTTTCAAGATTATAGGTTTTTCCGGGTTAGTCCGAATAATATTTTAGTTCATTGCAAAACGAGTTAAGTAGATTGGTTAGTCCGGGTTGACAATTCTATTTATAATAATTCGTTAGATATATTATAAAATTCAGATAAATTTATTTTTTCTTAAATTTCAAAACAATTTTTAAGAAAAAATTATACCGCGCTATATGGCTAAGCGCAGATTAAATGAATTTTTTTTTGAATATAATATTATTAAGTCGATGTTTAGAAAAGTTCAATATAGAGACTATTTCATCGAATATGAGTCTCTAATTGATAGGATCCGGTTCCGTAAGAAGAAAAGATACCAATTTTCTTTTCAATAAGTAAAATAATATTGAGAATCAAAGAATTATGTAATCAAAAAGTTTTATTATGTAAAAAACGCAATATATTATAATTATGTAACGTTAATAACAAATTGAGAAAAAAATTTTAAAATATCATTTAATTCAAAATAAAAAAACTTTGCATTGTGCTATAGCGCGGGTTAAATCCTAATACAAAGATATTTGAGAAGAATATATATACTTTTATTAATTTGTATATGTGTGTTTGACCACAATAAATTATTGGAATTATTTGCTTTAAAATGTACAAGTTTCTAAATCTACCTCTGCGTGAATTAATTATTTTCGTTGTTTTGGAAATACATACTAGACGTTGAAATATGAAGTTGACTCAAAACTATAACTAAAATTGACTTCATGGTAAAGCGTTTGCATTTAAAGAATAAACCGGAATCGCTTTGCAAAACCGATATAAAAGCTGAGTTAACCATCCGGTTTATTTGCCTTGTGCAGCAAGTCCCACGATATTGCATGTGTTTGTTGTGAATTGAGCTGTTGATGGCAAATCTCGTAATTACATTGAAAACTACGACCTATAAGTAAATTTCAGAAACAGAATTCTGACGTGGCCGAAAAATTCAGATTTTTTTTTTATAAATGGTAAAGAAACAAAAAAATAACACGATTGAGCAAAAAATATGCCGACAAAACAAATGAAATAAAGTAAAACGATTATTAATTTTAGTTTTAGGCTAATAAAACGGAATATTTTTAGATTATCCTGATTTCAAAATTATCCATAATGCTGTTGTTAATATCAAGAAAGAGAATCTATCTGTGGGCTGTACCTCCTGTACAAGATTAGTCTGGACTTCTTTATGAACTTAGGATATACCACTGAGTCATTAAAAACAAAAACAATTATTCATACTGTTATTGTTAATACTATTAAATTTTGATCGATCATATTTTTTGTTTTGTCAAAATTAGTATTATATAATTTTTTCGGGTAAAAATCAGTATTATATAATTAGCGTTTATCATAAGAATTATTATTATCTGATTTTGTAATATAATAATTAAACGCTAATTCTTGTTAAAAATAATATTCTTAGGTTTTTCGGATAAAAATTAGAATTATATATTTACATTAAAAAAAGAAAAACTGATATTATAGGTCATGGAATTATATGAAAATCTCATATTGCTATCGCAAAACATATTAGACATTACATTCTGTAATTAATTTTCTTGATATTACATTAAATACGATTTTAAAGTGTTTAAAGATTATCTTTGGTCAAAAAATGATAAAATTTATCACTAATTTTGGATAATTCAGAGAAAAACGATTGTTATTTAAGTATTAAATTACCTTTGAACAAACCCTTAATTATTTAAGTAATTATCATTTTGTTTGTTATCATAACAAATTGTTGGACGAATCTTTGACTTAAACGTCACTCTTATATAAACCTTTCTGTCTCCCTATATATAGTGTGTGTAATAGATAATTTGATCGGACGAATCTTTGAGTGTTGTAGAAATTATTTTATGTTATTGTTTTCATAATTTGTAATATATAATATTTTAGACGATAAAAAACCAATTGGACGAATCTTTAGGAAATTGACTCCTTGACTTAAACGTCTATGTGCAATTTATGTGCAGTTTATTTGACGGTAAACGAGTTTGTAACTCTAATTATCCCTCTAATTATTGGATAGATTGATATAAAAATGATTGGTACAATTTGGCTATCACATTGGTAAAACAAATGAAAATTTAGATTTCTTTTTAATAAATGGTAAAGATTTTATTTTTCAAAACGATTGAGAAAAAATTGAAAGAAAATAAAACGATTATTAATTTTAATATGCTGATAAAACGGCATATTTCTAGATTGCCCTTATTTCAAAATTACTAGATATTATAATCAATCATACAATTTTCTTTTTGTCCACCGATCAAGTAATTTCCGTATTCAATTATATGAAATAATATCCTTAACAAAAATAATATTCTTAGGTTTTTTCGGATAAAAAATAGTATTATGTATTTACATTTTTTTTAAAAAAACTGCTATTATATAGGTCATGGAATTGTATGAAAATCTCATATTGCTATTTTTGTTTGTTAAAATAATCTCATATTGCTATCGCAAAACGGATTAGACAATACATTATGTAATTAATTTTCTTGCAGAATAAGATAGTACATTAAATACGATTTTAAAGTGTTTAAAGATAATCTCTGGTCAAAAACAAAAAAGAAGAAGATAATCTCTGGTCAAAAACATAATAAAGTCTACTACAAGTTTTGGATAATTACGAGAAAAGGATGGTAAACTTTTTCTAATTATACATTAAATCGGATTAAATTACTTTTGAACAAAATCATTAATTATTTAAATATATTAAATGAGGATATCGTAACAAATTCTTTGAAAAATCTTTGACTCAAACGTCAGTTATCTAAATCTCTCTCTCCCTATATATACGTATATATATACAATACACACGCATAAACCCCCAAAACACTCTCTCTTCTCTCGATTAGGTTTCCTTCTACACTTCGTCTTCTTCTTTCGCTCATCTTCATCAATCTCTTTTTCTCTCCTCTCCGCTTCGATTTCACAATGGTTGACGCGAAAAACGTTCGTTTCATCGTCGGAGTTATTGGTACGATCGATCTCCTTCTCTCTCAATCATATATCGATTAGCGCTAATCTCTGTATATTTTCGCTTGATCTATCTCATGCCGTAACGATTCAATGTCGTTTTCACAGTGGATTTGATCTATACGAACAAGTAATAGATTATTTTGTGTGTTATTTGATTTGAATCCTTCGTTAATTATTAACCTCGATCGCTCGATGTTCATCATGAGATTTCAATGCGAAGAAGTATATTCAATTTTTGAATCGATCGTTATGCGTATATATTCATGTGTTGAGCTTGATTCTTATGACGGATCATGTGTGTTATTTGATTTGAAACCTTCGTTAATTATTAACCTCGATCGCTCGATGTTCATCATGAGATCTCAATGCGAAGAAGTAGTTTATATCATGCTTGATTCTTATGACGGATCTCTGATTTGAATGTTGAGCTCAACTCTAATGGCGGATCTCTTTAATTGTTACTTTGAAACTTGGATCTGTTTTCATCTAATACTGATTCGATCTTCGATCGCTATATATGTGACTTACACAAGTTTTCTCTCTTGCTTTGATACAGGGAATGTTATTTCCTTTGGTCTCTTCCTTTCACCAGTGTAAGATCCCTTTTCTTCTATAGCTACTATGAACGTTTTGAGATTATCATATAATGACATGATGAGATTTATATATACACAGGCCAACGTTTTGGAGGATCATAAAGAAGAAGGACGTTGAGGAATTTCAGCCGTATCCATATGTAGCAACAGTGATGAACTGTATGCTTTGGGTATTCTATGGTCTACCTGTTGTTCATAAGGATAGTATCCTTGTTTCCACCATTAATGGTGTTGGTTTGGTATTCGAAGCTGTCTACTTATCCATCTTCGTCTACCACTGTGGCAACAAGAAGAACTTCCGTGTATGTTTCAATTCAATATCTTTGATTAATGATGATGATGATGATGATGATGATTTTTTCGTATATATGTGCAGAGGAACATTGGGTTATATCTGGTGGCTGAGATTATTGCTGTGGCAGGGATTGTTTTGATTACGCTTTACGCTATTCAAAACGCGTTTGCTAAACAAACATTCGTTGGTGTTATCTGTGATGTCTTCAACATTGCTATGTATGGAGCTCCTTCACTTGTCATCGTATGTTCTCTCTCTCTCGATCTCTCACTCTCATTGATGGATATATTGTTAAAAACACTAATGGTTTGTGTGAAACAAAATACAGAAAAAAGTGGTGCAGACGAAAAGTGTAGAGTACATGCCGTTTTGGTTATCTTTCATTAGTTTCATCAACGCTATGATATGGACTGCTTACTCTTTGATCTACAAACTCGATCTCTACGTCCTTGTAAGTATCTTTTTTGTATCATCATCATGATCAATACTTGATTTGATATGATTTGTAACGTTTTTGTGTGTTTAATTGTGTATACGTACAGATAAGCAATGGTCTTGGAACGTTGTTGTGTGCATCTCAGCTTATTGTCTATGCTATGTACCGCAAATCTACTTCGAAGGACAAAACCGCGAAGCCATCGGAAATTCAGATTCCGGCGACGGAGAGAGTTTGAAGTTTGGGTCTTTCTACTTACGTACATATGCATGCACATTTGTGTGTATGTATAGGCTCCCTTTTTTATCTTTTCGCCTTTTTTTTTGTTTTGGTAGATTTTTTTTTTAATAAAATACATTTTCTGGATTTTTAGGAATTATTTGTTCTTTTCCCCATTTTGTGAAACGGTTTTTGACGGAATATTGAGTTCTGGTGATTCCATTATCTGTTTTTATTATGTTTACAAATATTCGTTGTTTTGTTACGAGACCTAGTCAATGTTATTTCATAACTCGTCAGATATACTATTTAAATACTTGAAAAGTGAACTAGGGTTACAAATTCTGTTATATATAATATTTTAAAACGATATATATTTTTTATTTAAAATATTGGGAACTTTTTGTTGTAAGCAAACAATATAATAATAAGATACTGAGACTAATTAAATATTGGGAGCATATTCAGCTAACAAACTTTTAAAAGGAATTCCAAAGTTGGCCCCACCCCGGACGATTCGCACACTTTCCACATTATAAACTTTGGGTTATTTACACTAAAAGGCATATTTTTGATTTTTTCTTACAAAAAAAACACTCCGCATGATCATGCAAAGTCGTGGATTAATAAAAAAAATCAAAAAATTTGAGTAAAATAATTGAAACAAGAAATCTTAAAAAAAAAAAAAAATCTAAACTTATAAAATCAAATCGATGAGGACATGAAAACGTAGACAATTATATGTGAATAGATGCAGGGCCGGCCCTGAAATTTTGGGGGTTAAATACCACTTTTAAAGTTTTTATTTTTTTTAGGCTAAAAAATGAAGAAAACAAAATTTTGGGAGCCAAAAAATGAAAAAAAAAAAATTTGGGGGCTAAAAAAAAAAAAAAAAAAAACTGGAGCCAAGGCAAATGTTTCAATGGGCTTGGCCCAGGGCCAACCCTGAGTTACATATGAGAATCCCATATTATTATTGTGGATGGTTATGTGTGGATAAGAATTTACTGACGGTCATGTGTGGATTGATCTAGTTCTTGATATTTACAAGTAGATTACTATCCACACATGACTATACACACTAATAATACGAGATTCTTATCTGTCCACACACAATTGTCCACGTTTTCCTATCCGCATCGATCTGATTTTATATGTTTAGATTTCTTGTTTTTGTTTTTTAGATTTCTTATTTTACATCAAAACTATAGCAAAATGGATATTAAAATATAAGAAAAATAAAATTATCATTTATTGTTACCAAAAAAAATATTTTATGTCTCACATTATAAAAAAATAGAAAACAAATCAGGTGGGTAATAACTATTTTACCCAGATTCTTGACCATCCACGATTTTGGTGAAGCATTGGGTAGTTTAGTCTTTTACTCTCACAAAAGTACACCAATAGTTGAAAGTGGTTTATTGTGTAATTTATAACTCAAAAAGTGGGTTTCTATGTAATTGTTCCATAAATTTTTGGGCGATTTACATAATAAGTCAGTTATGTGACTTTTTCTTACAAAAAAACTTTTTTTAACTATTGGTATACTTATTCTAATGTTCATTTTTTGTAAATCTGAAATTATTCTGCATGGTCATTGATGCAAGGTCGTGGATGAGTCAGAAAATTAAAAATTTAAGTAAAATAATTATTATCCCACCTGATTTGTTTTCTATTTTTTTATAATGTGAAATATATAAAATATTTTTTTTTTGGAACAATAAATAATAATTCTATTTTCCAATATTTTAAGATCCATTTTGCTATAATTTTTATGTGAAACAAGAAATCTAAAAAAAAATAAAAAACAAGAAATCTAAACATATGAAATCCAAATCGACGTGGTAATGAAAACGTGGACAATTGTGTGTAGAAAAATGGGAATCTCGTATTATTAGTGTGTATTGTCATGTGTGGATAGTAATTTACTTGCAAATATCAAGAACTACATCCACACATGACCATCAGTAAATTATTATCCACACATGACCATCCACACTAATAATATGAGATTATCATATGTCCACACACATGTGAGACTAAAACACCACACATGACCATTTTCTTTTTTTTTAGATTTCTTGTTTTACATCAAAACTATAGCAAGCTGGATCTTAAAATATAGGAAAAATAAAATTATAATTAATTGTTTTTATGTCTTTCACATTATAAAAAAATAGAAAACAAATCAGGTGGGGTAATAATTTTTTTACCCAGATTTTTGACCCACGACCTTGCATCGATGACCATGCTGAGCAATTTCATATTTACAAAAAAATAAAGTGAAACATTAGGTAGTTTGGTCTTTTAATCTCACAAAAGTACACAAATAGTCACAAATGACTTATTGTATAATTTATAACTCAAAAAGTGAGTTTTTCTGTAATTGTTTCTAAACTTTTCTGACCACAGATTTGACTATAAACGTTTTAGAAGACAGCAAAACTATCTAAAATGCCACAAAACATGTGTTTTTTAAATAATTAAGAGGGTTTGGACCAAAATCCATACATTCCCATATCAAAAATATATATACAGTATTTGTTCTTACGATTAGGGTTGGGTACGGGTCGGATATCTTTGAATTTTGAAGTATCTTTTACCCGACCCTACCTGGACCTTACGGATAAAGAAATAAATTACTTTTACTCGATCCGTAAAGAACGGGTAACCGAAAAAGGGTACCCGTTAAAAAATAATTGATCCGCTAAATACCCATCTTTTTACCATTATCTGCATATTTATAGATTGTTGCCCTTATCCGCATAATAACTTCATATCGGGTTAGGTTAGATTTGGGCTTTAACGTCCACTAAAAAATATAGTTAGATATTTTATTGTTAATTAAGCCTAATTTCAGTATTGTTAAAATATATATATATATTTGTAAAGTATTGGTAATGTTATAAAATACTATTACATCGGATATTTACGGATCAGGTAACGAGACAAGTACTATTTTTTTTTTTGATACCCGATATCCGACCTTTACCCACATGTAATAGTATTATGATACCTTTTACCCGACCCTAAAGTCACATATACCCTATATATTTTTTAGATACGTATGAATCGGGTAACGGGTCGAAGACGGGTAACGGATCGAAGACGGATAATGGGTATTAGTGTCCAGTCCTACTTATGATGACTCCACAAAATTTTATGGAACGTGTTACAATTCTGTCTCCCACAAAAAAAAATCTTCTTTTCTTGTTTTTTCATCTTACTTTTCTCTACTATAATTTTTGTAACCAGTCATAGGTGATTTGTTTTTTCTTCATAAATTTAAAAAGCGTTTAAATTAATGTTAATAAATTGTAAATTTCAAAATTTGAATTCAATTATTATTAGTAATAGTTATTAAAAAATGTGTAATGACCGGAAATTAAATTCTTTTATGAGGTCCATCATATTCCAATATTTCTCTGACGTGATACAACCGTTCATTCATGTGAAGAAGTTTTTGATGATGGATATGTCTCTTGTGTTGTGGTTAGGTCTTTTTCTCTTTGTTTATAATTATTTGTGAATTGTGATTATTTTTAGTCGTGTTAACCCGCATTCAAACGTTTTTATTGTGTTTAGGTATAAACTCATCATTATCTGTATCTCTGATCATACGAAAGAGATGGCTAAATTTCTTCTTCTGGACGTGTTGCTAATTCTTTTCTTCGCCAATCAGCTGGTGGACTTTCCGAGAAAATTGGTATAAAGCAATATTCCTTAAAGTCATACATGGGCGAATTTTCTTAAATCGGTATATTGCTTTATATATATGTCTTTTGTTTGTGTTATATATTGCCTTAGGAATTGGCTAACTTGTGGGAAATGCGTTTCATTTTAAACTTCCAACAATCTAAGGAACATAAAATTGCCGTTTAAAGTTAATATAGCATCGGATGATGCGGATATTTTGTATACTTTCGTGACCCAGAAAATTGTTGTTTAAACTTATTCACAGGTGATCTGAACATAAATTAAGAGTTTTTTTTATATGTTATTCATTAGTTATTGAGCAATTTTTTATATATTATATTTTTAGAAACTGTTTTTGGATTTATTTGTTTTAAATAACCTTCCATAGTCAATTAATTAATTGTAAGAAGAAGTCTGACTCAAACCCAAAGATGTTCCAACAAGCAAGCAAAAGTGTAACACACCCATCTGTTTAGGGTTCCACTCCAAATCTAGATTCATATAAATATAGTTTTATGGTTTCTAAAATTGTAATTTTGGCATCACAAATCGCAGCCTTCCTTTCCTCTTTATGATCTAAAATCAAACTATTTTGTTCTTTGTGACAATCTAGTTTTTCCGTCTTTCCCTTTTCTTTATGCATTTCAATAAAGATATTTTGAGCAAGAATAGTAAGGGAAAAAAAATCTTACCTCATTAAAAATCTTTATAATTTTTAAAATCTTTATCTATAGAACTATTAAAAAAAATTTTTGATGAGCAAGAATACTATTCAAGATCCATGTACCATTATCATTCATCCATATTTACTTGATATTTTTAAAATCTTTATCTATAGACTTTCAATAACATTTCTACATGATTTATACCTCTAAAATTTTAATATTATTTTACTCTTTTTTTATCTGTAGCTCTTGATGGTGATGAGGATTTAGAAGACGATGAAGAAGATTCTAATATGAACTTTACTACCTAGATTTGAAATGTTTTGATTTTATGTTTTATTTGGTAATACAATTTATTTAAATTTTATTTGTTTTTTGGTCAAACTTTTGCTTTTAAATTTAATTGGATTTGATATAATACATTTAAATTTAGATATATTTTGATAAATATTTTTTTTTAATTATTTTTCATTTGAGAATTGTGAATTTTTGTGTTTATAAAGAAAAGCCTGAAAAAGCCCAAAAAGCCCTAAAGCCATGTCCGGGCCGGGCCGGACTTTAGAATATAGGCCCGATTTTTTTCAGGCCGGGCCGGGCCGGGCTCAAATATATGCGGGATTTACGGGTTTCGGGCCGGACCAGCCCGATTGACATCCCTAATTTATCTTATTAATTATGTTTGTCTTATGGTATACTCCCTCCGGGTTATTTTATATGTCGTTTTAGAGTTGAGCACACAAATTAAAAAATCTATTAATTTGTCTATTATACTATCTCACAAAATTTAATGTATATACAATTTTAATTATCAATCTCTATTTTTGCAAATTAAGTGTCATTGAAAACTGAAAATGACACTTAATTTGAAAAAAAAAATCAACTCTAAAACGACATATAAAAAAAACGGAGGGATTATATGTTTTGTTGCAAAACATTACACTTGATATTTATAACCCTTTCTTAATATAACTTAAAACGATTGTTCTATTAAAAATCGAATTAAATTTTTAAATCGGAAAATACTAAATCATTTCTAGTCCACGCAAGCCACGGGCAAGTTAAATAGTATGTTTAATAAACTAGGGATTGACCTCCGCGTTTCGCGCGGCCTTATTTACATTCATGTTTTATATTAGTTTTTATGTAATTTATTTGGAAATCTTTTTTTTTCTTTTCAAAATTTAGTTTAATATTTGGTTTATGTTTAAAGTTGCATTATGTGTATGTGTGTTTTTTTTTTCTTCTTATTATCTCTATAATATTATTTAAGAATATATTTTTTAAAATGAACTTTAATTTGTAAGTTATTACATGAAATGCCATTAGAAATAACAAAAAATAATTAAAATAGGAAATGATATAATAGTCTTTTAAAATTATTGATTAGAATATGGAAAGTATATATTTTGTATTAAAGAGATTATTTATTTTTTAATTATTTTTAATACTATATATTTTAAAATAATAATTAATTCATATATATTCAAAGAAAGAAAAATCTATTCAAAATTAGGGGTGTTAATTAGGACCAAAGCCCGAAGGCCGGTCCGGCCCGACCCTGAAAAACAACGGGCTCGAGCCTAGAAATAAAAGCCCAAAAATTGGGGTTTTAAGGCTAAAGCCCATTTTGGCTAGTGTATTTTTCGGGCTTAGCCCGAAAAGCCCGAAACTTTACATTTTAGTTAGTTAGAGATTTTATTTAAACATTTATCTTTCTAAAAATAATAATTTGACATATTTTCTCTACATTTCATGATCCATGTACCAGTATCATTCATCCATATTTACTTCATATTTTAAAAATCATTATCTATAGATTTTCAATGACATTTCTATATGATTTATACATGTCAAAACTTAATATTATCTTACTTTTTTTTATATGTACCTCTTGATGGTGATGAAGATTTAGAAGACGATGAAGGAGATTATAATCTAAACTCTACTACCTAGATTTGAACTGTTTTGAATTTATGTTTTATTTGGTAATACAATTTATTTGAATTTTTTTTTTTTTGTCAAACTTTTGCTTTTAAATTTAATTAGATTTGATATAATACATTTCAATTTAGATTTATTTTTATAAATATTTTTTTTTAATTATTCATCTGAGAATCGTGAATTTTTTGTTTGTAAAGAAAAGATCGAAAAAGCCCGAAAAAGCCCAAAAAGCCCTAGAACCCTGTCCGGACCGGGCCGGGCTTTGGAATATAGGCCCGATTTTTTTTCAGGCAGGGCCGGGCTCAAATATATGCAGGTTTTACGGGTTTCGGGCCGGGCTACCCCGATTGACATCCCTATTCAAAATATTCTTCACTATAATTTATTGTATATATTTGAATATATATCAAAACAAAAGTTAAAAAATATTTTACTAATTTTATAAAAAGTTAGACACAAGAAAACTATTTTTTTAAAGAGTTTGTAGACTAACCACAAAAAGTAAAGTCATTTAACGGTGCATATTAGAGTTATGTTTATAAGATTATAAGTTTTTACGGGTTAGCCCGAATAATATTTTAGTTCACTGCAAAGCGGGTTAAATAAACAAATTATTACAAATTGATCTATAATCATTAGTTAGCTATATTGTAAAATTCAGATAAAAACAATTTTCTTAAATCTCAAAACAATATTTTTTTTTAAAATTACTCCGCGCTTTAATTAGCGCGGGTTAAATCCTAGTTGTTTGTATATAGTAACGGTTTTCTCTTACTTATGTTATTATTTTATATTGAAATATTGTTCTTTTTATGTGTTTATATTTTGTATTTCACTACTGTGATTTTAATTATAGTTTTATATTTATTTTACATATTTACATTCATATTTTTAAATTTGTTTCTATGCTATTTTTATGAATTATTTTTTAATGTCACAATAAGATATCCGTTAGAAGACATTTTTTTCTAACCTTAGTAAGAAGCGGTTGAGTGTGGGTTTGATAAACCGACGTCTCTTTACTCCTAATAATTAATATTTAATTATAATTAAACTAAACTAATCATTTGTTTTCGAAAACACCCAGAAGATTAAAATTCAGAAAACTCAACTCCACTTTCGACCATAGGGTTTCTCATAATCTCTTGTATCGGATTCTTTTGAATCTATCATCATTCTCTATCGGAATTGATATCCGAAATTGAGGTCTCCACTCGATTATGTATTTTTTTCCTGTCTCAGATACTTCTAAATCGGCTTCAGAACGAAGAATATATTGATTATTCTGTTGTCTTTCTGATTCAATAACTTGATTTTATTAATTATTTCAGGTATGATTTGACGTTATGATGGATTCGTAGAAATTATTTTCTAGGGTTTTTAGGGTAGAGTTTTCGGTGAAGAATCTTCATCTTCCGACGCATCTGTTATCGGCTGAAGCAGCTATTTCCTTGCATGATACGATGAAATTATGAAATCCACTGCTGAGGTAGCACCAATTTTTCTTATGATGACTCCAAGAAAGTCTTGTGGGAGTGTTTCTATGCGGCTGATTTCTTTTTTGTTTGGATCTATTGCAGGTTTTTTTTTGTTGATTATTGTCAAGTAGATTATGGTTTTGAGACTTACTGGTAATTTGTTTAAATAGTATAATGGTGGTAGTAGTAGCCTTTTGAACTCCATAATGTCCAAATTAATTTGCCTTAATGTACCTATACTAATTGATCATTAAATTTTAGTATTGAAGATATCCCCATCTTTGGTGTTTTTAATTCTTTTGGGAAATATGGTTCGTCATTTTTTCTTTACTCACTTTTTTATAATTTTGGTTTTGGTTGATATATTTGTTTTCAATTATTTAAAGTTACGTGACACAAAAAAATAACACAACTAATTAGTAATATTTTTAAATAGGTGGAGTCCATTAATTGAAGAGTTAAGTTCTGATGTGGACATCTTAGAATGAGAGAAAACTCTCTTATTATATTATAGATTTAAATCTGGACAAAATATCCGGAACTGAAGAATCGAACCGGAACATAATTGATTAAGAGGTACCGAACCTGAACCAAAACCTATAAAAATATCCGATGGATCCTAAACTCTAATGCCTGAAGAACCGGAATGGAACCAAAAACCGATTGGGTACCCAAAATATAATTATATACCCATAAATATTAGTTAATTTTTAGGGTATTTCAGGTATATTTTTGGTTTTACGGATATCTTTTCAGTAGTTTTTTCGGGTTTTGGGAATATTTTCTGGTTTTCGGGTATATTTTAGGCATTTTGGATATATTTTCTTTAGTTTTTTCGGGTTCTCGGGTATATTTCTCAAGTTTTCAGATATATTTTCGGGTTTTAGGTTAATAAATATCCGAACCGATTATGATCCAAAATTTTTTCGGGTTTTTACCAGTTCTTGAATCTCGGAACCGATCCAAAACTCTATCGGTTTCTAAATGGATCCACAATCCTTCTACCCGCAAAACTTACCCGAATGCCTATCCCTAAATAAACTAAGCCAAAACCCCAAGAACGGGACGAGTCTTAAAAAGCTTACCTTAAGACGACATATCTTGGGAGAGAAAACCAGGATATACACTAACTTATTTGTGAAAGAAAAAACCAGATTAAAAAAAAAAAAAACAACAGAAATTCCCCAATCTTCTGCCCAACTCATTCGCACTATCGACACATATCCATCAAAAACAACATCATTAAACTCTAAAAAAATTGGAGCATCTTCCAGCATATTGTTTATAAATTTTTTACAAACAAATTAAGAGAGGAAAGAAAAAGAAAAAAAGGTTTGCATGTAGCCATAATTATTCATCTCTTTTTCTCTTGCCTCCTACACCTTGCTGGATTTGAGTCAAACTTGGAACATAATTAAACAAAAACGGCCAAGACGATGAATTGGGTACTCCAAAATCCACTTCTCCGACGTTGTTGTCCTCTCTAACAATTTGGATCAAGTTTTTGCAATCGAATTCATCATTTCCAAAGTATTTATCACAACATACGATGACATTTTTCTCCTCATCGACCAAGAAACTTATGCCATCCCAAATAAAAAGTTCAGGCGGGATATCCACTGCTAAGACCATGCTCCACGACACCACTTTGGTCTCTCCAATCTTATTTGTCACCCATATCTCTGTCCTTGATGTATCTTTGTGTTGTAACAACACCGAAAGCTCTTCTCTAACAACGGATAGAGACATAGCTTCATAACGAGGACACTGATACGGAAGACGTAGACGTCCAAATGTTTCAGTTGTATAATCAAAACTGAGTAAGAATATGCTGAGCTCTTTCTCTTTTTCATATTCATCTTCATCTGAGGCAAACCAATATGTATTTCCTTTCAAAGACATGCACTCTTCAGTATTTTCTAGGATGCAGTCAAGAGTGACATCAAGACTCCTCCATGAGTTAGAGTTAATCTCATAGATTGCGAGTTCTTGGGTATAGCACAGTATTTTGTAGCTATTACCGTGGGATTTGTCTTGGTAGGATCCCAAAGCATAGTAACTGTAACGATTTTTGGGTTGGATCCACCTGGTTTGACCAGTACACGGGTTCCAAATCACGATTCTAGTGCCGTTTTCGTAATTGATGCATAACAATAAGCCGTCGCAGTGAGAGACTTGAGAAATCTCGAATTGATCTAAAAAAATAGAGCTAGGGTCGAGTAGGCTAAGTTCACCTGTGGCCTCTATAGATGGAGTTCCATGGAGTTTGACACTCATCGAACAAACCCTAAACTCCTTCAACATGAGAACCAGAAACTGCTTTGCGGCTTTATCCAACTGCTTTCTTGCCAATCTCCTATTGTTGAATAAACTGTTCCATCGTTTGCAAGTAGATCGGAATTTCTTCAGAGATGTGGCCGGAACGCGACAAAGTATTTCCTCTAACAAATCCCCATGAAGGCCTGAGATCATCATTGTGTTTGTGATCTCGAAAGTGCAGGTGGCTTTGATTGCTATTAGGGTTTTCGTTTTCCCTCTGCTCACTCCCCTAATAACAATATACACGATTTATATTTCTTTTTTGTCAGAGTTTTTTCCTTTTTTTTATTAACATCCAACTTTTTCCTTTTTATATATAAAAAACGCCTTTTT
The DNA here is from genome assembly GCA_030161315.1 of Eutrema japonicum. Lineage (NCBI taxonomy): Eukaryota > Viridiplantae > Streptophyta > Magnoliopsida > Brassicales > Brassicaceae > Eutrema > Eutrema japonicum. The sequence continues at coordinate 53,555,769 of BSQW01000011.1, forward strand.
TTTTTCGTTAAACACTCATTTCTTTTCCTATATGGTTTACAATTTCATAAGAGAAGACGAAGACGGATCAAATTGTTTCTATTTTCTATTTTCCTCCAATTTTATGATCACATGGTTCTCTATCGACTTATTATTATTATTTTTAACCCCATTAGTTAATTATTTCTTCTTTAATCTGATTATTATTGATAGTCGTGGGTATTTGGATATTCGGGTCGGTTCTAGGTAGGAATCGATCGGTTTCAAATCTTTCGGGTATAAGGATATTTTGAACCCATTTAAGAACCGATAGGATTTCGGATCGGTTCCGGTTCGATTCCAGATCGGTTCCGAGATTCTAGAACCGGTAAAAATCCAAGAAAAATCGGATCTTAATCGGTTTGGATATTTATTACCCGAAAAAGCTAAAGAAAATATACCCGAAATATCTAAAATATATCCGACATACCCTAAAATTAATCAATATTTATGGCTATAAAATTATATTTTGGATGTTTCGGGTACCCGATCGGTTCTCGGTTCGGTTCCAATTCTTCGGATATAAGAGTTTAGGATTCATCGGATATTTTTATAGGTTTCGATTCGAATTCGATGTCTTCTAATCGGTTTGGTTCCGGTTCGGCAAAAAAAAGTTGAAAATAAGGCCTGCATGGAAATGTTCGATTAGTTACTAATTGCATGATTGCATCAAATCTTATACACGTTTTCCAAAACCACCCAAGATTGCAAAAATGCCGATTTGGCCGATCAGTACTAGGAAAACTTGGATAAATTACACTGTAAGTCACATTTTGACTTATAAATTACAGAATAAGTCACATTTGTATATTGGATCACTTTTGTGGTATTAAAAGACTCTTATACCATCTTTCTTCTCATACGCCTCTCTTTTTTCTTTTTTTTTACTCTCTCTTCTCCTCCATCTCAATTTCTCCGGCAACAATCACCATCACCCAAGTGTTTTGGTTCTGCCTTCTTTGCTCCGGCTCGCGAGCTCCTTCTTATCCATCACTTTTGCGGCCAAGAGCGGTAGCTCCCCGGCGGTTGCGGATTTGAATTCTGCTAAGAAAACGGAACCGTTGTCGCCGGAGCCGAGACGGAGACGGAATCGGAGATCGTAGAGTGAGAGAGACGATCGGAGTGAGGGAGGAAGTTTATAGGAGGAGAGAGACGATATTTTCTCAGTCATTTTCATTTGTTTTTTTAGTTTTACAATTGATTTAAGTCGATAAACATATAATTCTGAGTATATATTGTGTAGATTACTTCATAACAACCCGATATGAAATAATTTTGTAATTTCCCACTTAATACATGTTGTAATATTTATTTCTGATGTTTACGACGCCAATAAGTCTGTTGAGTAATTTTGGTTTAGGTTTTGTAAAATCAAAATTAGTAATACCATTTTCAACTTTATTCAGTAATACCAATTTGACCAGTTATACGTTCTTTGCTTAGTAATACCAGTTTGACCAGATACATGTTTTACAAAACAAAAGCTGAAGATAAAATCAAACACTACTACAATTTCCAAATAACAACCATTGGATTCTTTGTCTCGGCCGCCGTTTATTTTGCGTGTATGATCTGCAACTCTTTGATGTAATATGGGATATTCTATTCAGACCTATTCGGCACTAAATAAATTGTCTTGTAATATTTTGTTAGAATCAAAAGTAAAATATAAATCAATTGGTAATTTGGATTCAAATCCAAATAAATATGATTTATAGAAGACCAAAATAAAATTAGTATTAGATATTGTTCTACCGTACAACTGTTAATTATTTGTAAATAGTATGAAAGGATTGGGTTGTTTTTGGGAACAAAAGACCGATAGACTTTTTGAGGCAAAAATGTATAAAAAAAAAGACAGATGAGTAAATATGTGAAAATTATAGTGATTCCAGAGTGAAATATAACGGATAATGAGTATAAGATTTCAGCCCAGAATTGGAGTGAAGAAATAAGAGAGAATAATATTAAGATCAATTCCGGGCTAAAATAATATTAATAGTTGCACTTAAGAATAGACTTGCATACGTACCCATTTCAAGATCAAGTTTGAACATAGTTCGTTTTAAAAACAATGATACTACTCATAAAATAAGGATTTTCGCTAGAAATTCTTTTAAGAAGAAGATAGTTTCACTTCTTCTATAGAATCCGAGCAAATATAGAATAAATATTTAGTATTATTGTGCGTTTTTCTTCAGATGAAGTCCCTTTTATATTGTTTTCATGCCTTTAAATATGTCATTGTGTAATGTTTCCTCTTCCCTTAATACTTCATTCATAGCCATTAATTGATAAATTAATGGTGAAATATGATTATTGATTGTCTTTAAATATCATTGACCGTTGATCTTTTTAACCATTCTAAACTAAGTGCATATTCTCGAGTTTATAAAGATAATAAGTCTCTGAAAAAACAGCCCGGATCCATTACAAGAGATCCTCCACCAACACATATAAAGATCCTCAATCAAAATGTATGCCCATATGCCACGTCCAAACCGTGATGATCCCAGTTTAGTGTCCTAGTTTATTTGTCAAAAAAAAAAAAAAACTTAGAATAGAAATTGAGGGTTTAGTTGTGGCATTTTCAAAAGTTCGTCGGTTTTTCTTGTAATAAAAGGAAAGTATAGGCCTCTATTTGCAGTTTTATCTTTTATTAAAAGGAATAATGGAGGAATATTGCGCACAAACGGCAAAAAGGCCTTAAAATACTATCTTTCTCTTTCTCTTTCTCTTTCTCTTTCTCAGTCTCTCTCAACTCCCTGCACCTTAAAATTCAAATCGCTTTCTCAATTTGCGTTTACCATTTTCAGTTTCTCTCGACGTACTGCATCACCGGAGATATAGCGAGCGACGCGAAATTCAAACTGATGGGAGCGTATTGCAACGAAGACCTAACTTTGCCGGTTTACTCCGCCTGCGCTCCGACGGACGAGCTCCGGCTCAGCAAGCATGTCTACGACAACGTTCATGGAAACATCTATCTCGATCCTGTAAACTTCCTTAAACTCTCTTCGTTTCCTGTTTTCCGTCATTCCAAACGGTTCGTTTCCGAGATAAGGACGCCGGAGAATTCTATCTGTTCTGTATAACTGTTTATATGGAGATTTTCTGTAAAATTTCCGGTGCCTTTTGTTCGAGTTGGAATCTAGACTTCATCTTTGATTTCTCGCCGTGATTTTTGAAGCTCGTTGGATATAGATTCATGTTTATGGGAAGATTTAACTAGTTTAAGGAATGTATGGTTGAGTTTTATTTAAGTCGCGGAGATATTTGTTGAACGAACCGCAAAAAGCTACTGTATCTGTGATGCGATTCTTCTGTTTTGCATTTCTGACTCATGCTGATTTCAAATCCTCTAAACCACTAGACTGCCGTTCATGTCTTTTGAAATCTCATTGCAAATGTTGTTTTTCCGTTGACTCGATATGTCATCTGTTCTGATAGTCGAGTTTGATTTGCAGCTTTGTTTAAAGTTCATTGACACAGAGCAGTTTCAGAGGTAAGTCGTTGGATTGTGCTCGTTTTTATGTTATAATTTCGATGACTTGTTAAAACTACAGTGTTCTGATTCTTTAATCTAATTCCTTGTGGCAGGCTTCGTGAACTAAAGCAACTTGGTGAGTTGTCTTGCGTTTTCAACTCAAGTTTCCTCTCCTCTTGTTTTATAAGCAAGACGGTCTTGTTTTGTCTATTTATCCCCTCGATAAAGAAGCATTTATCTTTTGATTATTTGCTTAGTACGTTACTAGTTCTAACTGTAATGAGTCTTGAGTGGTGTATCTTCTTTCTTTTGAGGAAATGTTTTTACATGGTTCAGGGGTGACGAACATGGTTTATCCAGGAGCTGTACATTCTAGATTTGAGCACTCTCTAGGGGTGTATTGGCTTGCAGGCGAAACTGTTCAGAGGCTAAAAAATTTCCAGGTAATGGAAATCTATCTTGTACAAATTTCAGTGGTAAAGTCACTTTTTGTTCAGTATGGTGTAAGGTTGTAATGTACGTTCTTTACTTTTTATAGGGAATGGAGCTTGATATTGATAGATATGATCTTCAGACTGTGGGACTTGCTGGTAACTATTGTTAGCTCAATGATTACATTACTCCTTGATCCCATTTCTGATTTCTGATATCTATTTGTATGTGTAGGACTTCTCCATGATATTGGCCATGGGCCTTTCAGTCATATGTTTGAGCGTGAGTTCCTCCCAAAGGTCATAAGTGACTGTCAGTGGTATGTTGCACATTCCTTGAAAAGATCAATGTCATGGTGTTACTTGATATGATATTAGAATTTTGCCTTAATTTTACTACTTTGGCTCTCTGGATTATTCTTCTCTGCAGCTCTTTATATGCCAATTCTTATATGCAGGTCTCATGAGTTAATGTCTGTAAAAATGATTGACCATATGGTGGATACGCATAACATCGATATTGATGCTCAAATGCTGAAAAAAGTGAAGGTAGTTTCCTATCTTAAGACTGTTTTGCTTCTCTCAAATGGCCTTTAGTATAAAAAATTAGAAACTGCGATATTGGTTTCAGTCTTTACAAATCCAATCTAATCTTTCTTGCTTCCTGTCCCTCTTTGCTGATGATTTTCTCAAATGTTTACTTAACAGGATATGATCCTAGCTAGTACTGAATTTTCACAGCTGAACGTAAGTTCTATAACAGGCATGTTCTTTTTTCTAGTCGAACATGAACAACTACTTATGTTTTTTATATATTTTCCCTTTTTCATAATTTGCAGAGTAATGCAGAGAAACGTTTCTTGTATGACATTGTTGCTAATGGTCGAAATGGGATTGATGTGGACAAGTAATTCTATCTATCCTTTAGTTGTATACTTGTCTGCTGTTTCTTTCTTTCCCCTTTCGCACATCATGATACTTAGATTTGCACCGTCTTAGGAAGTCAAATTTTGTTGTCTACAATATTCTACAGGTTTGACTACCTTGTTCGCGATTCTCGAGCTTGTGGACTAGGATGCAATTTTCAGTTCCAAAGGTCTTCATACTACTCTACTGTCATTTCAGTCTTTGCTAGTAAGAAAATTGCTAATTTTTAGTTTTCTAGACTGACAGAGACGATGAGAGTCATGGACAATGAAATATGCTTTCGCGCTAAGGAGTGTAAGTTTGTTTCCACCTGATATATTCTGTATTTGCATTTGCTTCTACTCCCTTGTAAAACCGGGTGAATTTTGCAGATCGTAATGTCCACAAGTTATTTGCAACTCGAGCTGATCTCTATCGAACGGTCTACACGCATCCGAAAGTAAAGGTATAATTGTACCATTATCATTCTCTCTTTCCCATCTCTTTTCTTTCTCTCTTTCCCACTTGTTTCTTTCCATTCATTTGCAGGCAATAGAGCTTATGCTAGTAGATGCTATGGTGAAAGCCAATGATTACCTGGGGATTTCTTCTAACATTAATGACCCATCTCAATACTTGAAGGTACACTCCTTCCTCAGGAGACAAATCTTTCCCTCTGTGCAACAAATTCTTTTGCGTCTCTATATTAAGTTTTGTTCTCCGCAAATGCAGTTGGACGATACAATCCTCAAAACCATTGAAATAGCTCCAGATCCAGAACTTGCAGAAGCTAAAGACCTGATACTCCGTGTTCGCAGAAGGCAATTGTACCAAGTAATAATACAATTTTACCGGTTTCCTGCTCCTTATTTTACACTTGATTAGTTTTAACACTTCCCCTCCTGAAAAGTTGGCTTTTGTTTTTATAATTGCAGTTCTGTAACGAGTATGCGGTTCCAAAGGACAAAATCGATCATTTCAAAGCTGTCACTGCCCAGGATATCATCTGTTCTCAGGTTTGTAATCTTTAACATTTAGCTAAAAAAGAGGAAAACTATATTGCAGTCCATTGCTATACTGATACACTTTTCATTTAACAGAAACATACTAGCTTAACATTGAAAGAAGAAGATATCTCTGTTACCAATGTCAAGATTGATTTAGCTCGTGGAAGAGAAAATCCTCTTGAATGGTAAGCAAACAAACACTATTTAATGCTTCTTTGTTTATTTCAGTTTTCGCTAAGTAAAAATCTAACCAATATATCTTTTTTTGCGGGATTTTTCACCATCAGCATCAATTTCTTCAAGGTACCTAATGATCTCTCTTCTTGTTACAAATTTGCTTCCAAAGGAAAAAGCTGAAAAGTAATACAGAATCTGAATACGGTTTTTTTCAGGATTATGAGAGTGAAGAGAAGTTTGTGATACCTGACGAACGAGTTAGCCACTTGTTACCAACAACATATCAAGATATGATAGTGAGAGTATATGCCAAAAAACCAGAATTGGTCTGTGATCAATATTTATCAACTCCTCTTAGTATATCAATTCCTTATTATGTTTCAAACACGACAAAAGTTAACGGTTTTTGTTTTGTTTCCCCATATTAAACAGGTAGAAGCAGTTTCTGAGGCGTTCGAAAACTTCCAGATGAGAACGTATGGAATCAAAGCTCAAGTACACGAAACACCCGAGAAAAAGAAACGGCGTGTGATGTGACTAAACCCCGCTTACGGTGGCCATCATTCATCTCATGGTTTAATCTTCTTCTTCTTCTTTTTTCTGTCTTCAAACTATAATTACGGAAGTGTGTATATACTAGCACGCGTATAGGCTTTAACAATACGTCGTCATTTTGGTCCATACCGAAGCCTTGGACTTAGGCAGTGTCTTTATACGTAAGAGGAAAGGGATAGCATATGCACTCTTCTTAATGTTTTTAGTCTTAAGCTGTGTTTGTCACAGCTTTGCAGATTCTGGTTTATCTTCTCTTCTCTATGCAAATAGACTTCGCATTTTTTTTAACCACTTTTTTTTTGTTTCCAAAAACAAATACGGCACAAAAAATATTTTTTTTTAAAAACATGTTTTTTGTGGCATTTTGGAGTTTCTTTTGCCTTCTAAAACGTTATAGTCAAATCTGCAGTTAGTAAGGTTACAGTGGGGCCAATTTCGGAATTCCCTCTGATACTTTTTTAATTGGTTGACCATCAGCAGATAAGTCTAGCGCGAGAAATCTCCCAAAAAATGATGACGTGTCGCGTCGTGATTCGTCGCGACATAAAAAAACAATTTAAAAAAAAAAAAAAAAATAGCGGAAGATCCCTGCAATGGGATGCTCTAAAGTTGTTAGCTGAATATGCCAATGTCATAGTCGGTCTCAGTATTTTACTATATTGTTTGCTAACATATATATTATTTTAATAGAAGATGACAAAAAAACCTAATATTTAAATAAACAAAACAAAAATCCAGAAAAAATCCAGAAACTGTTTTATTAAAGATCTACCAAAACAAAAAGCCGAAAAGATAAAAAAAAAAAGCCTATACATACACACAAATGTGCATGCACATGTACGTAGAATATCCAAACTTCAAGCTCTCTCCGTCGCCGGAATCTCAATTTCCGATGGCTTCGCGGTTTTGTCCTTTGGAGTAGATTTGCGGTACATAGCATAGACAATAAGCTGAGACGCACACAACAACGTTCCAAGACCATTGCTTATCTGTATACACAATTAAACACACAAAAACGTTACAAATCATATCAATCTATTTATTTAATTGATCATGATGATGATACAAAAAAGATACTTACAAGGACGTAGAGATCGAGTTTGTAGATCAAAGAGTAAGCAGTCCATATCATAGCGTTGATGAAACTAATGAAAGATAACCAAAACGGCATGTACTCTACACTTTTCGTCTGCACCACTTTTTCTGTATTTGTTTGCAGGCCTTAGTATCGAACAGAGGTTAGATCATAACAACGTTTTTTTCTTTCTTAACAACCTTTAATTTCATCTGATTGTTCTTCTTCTTTTTTTCGATTGAAGTACATGGACTGTTGAAGACATCGCTAGATTTGAACTGGCTATGCGTACAATACCAGAGTCTGGGGAAAAAATGGAAACAATTTCGGTGCTTATTCAAAAACCGTTGTCAGAAGTTGTCGAGAATCGTCAACATGTTACTCCGAGGTAAGTCGCAATAGTTCTGGGTTACTAATTACTATGAATTTTGATTTTTTTTTGCACTGTTTTTAATTCCGGACCGGACCGGCCGGTCGAACCGGTTTAGCAGTGAACCGGCTGACAATCCGGTCCGGATTACCTTTAAAAACTGGACTTCCAAAAACCCGAATAAACCGTAAAAAACCGCTAAAAATCTGTGAATCCATTTAGTTAATATTTTTTAAAAACAAACTTTTGCATCTTGTTAATATTGTAGTCAATTAAAATTGACTTCCTAAGACGAAGGTACAAATCTAAAGGATAGATAGAATTACTTGTCCACATCAATCCCATTTCGACCATTAGCAACAATGTCATACAAGAAACGTTTCTCTGCATTGCTCTGCAAATTATTGTTGATCCCGGGGATCACTAAGTATGTTTACGGGGTGATTAGGAGATGAGAGGTGAGATTTTCGTTAATTAGAGCAATTTAACCACTATTAAGGCAGGCCGGGAGAAAGATGAGTAGGCCGGGGGCCGTGTTTCTTTTTATTGATAGTGAGAGAAATGAACAATTTAGAATTACGAACTGGTTCCGAAGGACGTCCAGTTCGGCGTTCTAAACCGTTGCCTTGTTACAAAGAGAGAGAGAGAGAGATCGGGTAACTTCGTAGGTCCAAAAATGGCCGAAATCAAAAAGTCCCCCTCATTAATGACATTGAGGGGTATATATAGTCGGGGTCGGCTGCCTGCTCCCCGGGATCTCGGGGCCACGTGGCGTCTTCGGCCTCTTTCGCGGGTAAGGTGGCCTAGGAGGCGTGTTCCGGCTTTCGAGGATGGAGGTCATGATGAGCTCGGCGTGGCGTGTTGCAGAGCAGCGTACTGTTTGACCAACTCCTCCACGTGTCTTCTTCTCCTTTGTCAAGTCTGCAGGGTTGGTGAGACGTCGAGGTCAGCCCATACTCCTGCTCAGACAATACACTGTTCGACCAACTCCCACTTGCCTTCTGCTCTTCTGACATTCCTGCCTTGGTGAAGTGTCAGCCCGGGCCCGAGGTGCGTCGCTTTAAGGTCGGCGACCGAGCCGAAGAGGAGCCTTGCAGGTCGGCGACCGAGCCGAAGAGGAGCCTTGCAGGTCGGCGACCGAGCCGAAGAGGAGCCTTGCAGGTCGGTGCTTTCAGGCCGGCGACCGAGCTGAGGAGGGGCCTTTCCTAAGATGGGCCCAACTAATTGGGGGTGCTAGGCCCACCTCCAACAATAGGCCCTCCCCCAGTTCGGTATCGCGAGGCGAAGCGAGCATGCCGAAGTTGATCTGATGTTAGTTCGGAACATCTTAGGACGGGGAGTCCATGCTCGTACGTGTTGATCTTCCCGAGAATCCGTAGACGGTTGGCGCGTACCCATCACGTGAGAGAGTGAAAGGTCGCCTCGTTTTTCGCGTGGGATGCCCACGCGCGTCGTGCGATAGACGCCTCACGTTTATCGAGGCGTCTTCTGCTTTTTGGCGTGGGGATAGCGAAGAGGCGTCATCATTAGGTTTCTGGGCGGCCGTGTATTTTTTGACACGTGTCCAGGCGTCGCTTCACTGTCCCCCTTCTTCTATTTAAACCCTTCTTCCTCCTCCTGTTAAAACCTTCTGAGCTTACTTTCAAGGTAACTCCTCTATGACTTTCTCCTTCCCTTCCTTGCTTTCCCTCTGTATTTTTCGATTTCCTTCCTTCTCTTGGTATAATGGCGCCGATGTTAGACGGAATTAGGGTCGAGTCGAGCGACGAATCGACATCCCGTGATAACCGCAGCGACCCTCCGAGCTCCTCCTCTGGCGGCTCCGAGCACAACTCTTCTCCGTGTCGAGGCGCGGACAGTGGGGAACAGCCTGTTCCTTCGACTTCAAGGGCCGCTCCGCTGCTCCCTGGGACCCATCTCCGAAAGAAGGCGGTGGTAGGGTCCTCCTCTGGTGGTCGCGGTGGCGTTCAGATAGGGAGAGGAACCGGGCGTCTGGGCGACCGGGGTGGTCGTCAGGGCGGCCGCGGCGGCGGAGTACGAGTGGCCAGGGTGAGGTCTCCCCTGGTTCCTTACGAGCAGGGAGGGTCACCGACCTGGAGCACAGCGGAATCGGTGACTCTGCTGAGGGATTTGTGCGACTTCCCTGCTGGCGTCGAGCTCAGGATTCCCAGGGCGGACGAGCGCCCGTGGACTCCTCCGGTGGGCTTCGTCTGCCTGTACGAAGGGTTCTTCCAGAAGTGCGGGCTGCGCCTTCCTCTCCCCGAGCTGCTCGTCCAGTACTGCCGGGCGCGGGGTTTGGCCTTCTCCCAGGTCTGCCCGTCCACGATCCAGGGGATGATCGTGCTGCTGACCCTGGGTCATGAGTGCGACGTGGAGGTGACGGTGGCTATGTTCGAGGCCCTCACCCAGCAGAAGGCGAGTCATGGTATCCCGGGGACCTACTATGCTGCCTTTAAGCCCGCGGCGAACATCCTGGAGGCGCCCAGCTCGGGGTCCAAGGCCAGCAAGCTGTCGAAGGTCGAGGACTGGTCTCGCAGCTACTTCTACGTCCGAGCCACCGAAGTGGCTGGACTCGACCCGTTGGCGCGATACACCCGGGATTGGAATTTTTCCCCGGGTAGGGGTTTGTAGATCGGGCTGTTTTTCTTTTGCTTTAGTTTGGCCTGACTGATGTTGTTTGCTCTTCTTTCAGGTCCTCACTCCTCCAGATTTAAGGTGCCGGACTACGCGGGTATCGTTGTTGTGCTTAGGTCGGTGCACGACAGAGAGTGGAAGTCATTCACCTCGGGGAGAATTGAAGCTGCGATGGCCGGAGGTCGGTTTTTTTTTTTTTTTTTTTTTTTTTTTTTTTTTTACCGGGCTGATGGTTGCCACCAATGTAGGTCGAGCACGGTTTGCCAATCCGCTGTACGCGGACTCCTTTGTGGCGCCGCCGCCGCCGATACTTGAGGTGCCGGTCCGGCGAGGCCCGGTGCCGCGGACTGGGGGGGAGGCCTCCGAGGCGGCTCTCTCGAAGAAGAGGGGGGCCGACGCTGCCAGTGCTAGGGCTGGCAGGAAGAAGAAGAGGACCGAAGTTGGGGCTGATAGAGATGCCACAGGAACGCAGGAGGGGTCTTCGACTTCAGGTCGGGACTCTGGCCGGCCTGAAGAGGCTGGTTGCGAGCCCGAGGGCTCCCGAGGCGCTCTTGTTGGGGAGGCCGAGGCACCTGCGGCCGAGGTGCCTGCGGGGGAGGTCGAAGGGGCCCGGACCCTGGCGATTGAAGATGTCGCTGGTCGGGCGACGGAGGGCGGCGATGCAGCCGTCGTTGTGGAAGAAGGGCGGGAGGCCGCCGGTGACCGGAGTGGTGGGGCTTCGGAGGGTTCCGAGGACGGGCCTCGGGACTACAGCTTCTATTTCTGCCACGAAGATGGCAATTCCCAGATCATCGTGGATCAGGACGAGTGCGCCGAGCTGGCGCAGGCCATGATGTTCGGGCAGAAGCACCCGCACTTCGTCCCACTGGAGATGGCGGAGGGCGATACCTTTCGCCAGGTGGCGCGATCCGCAGCGCGGGTAAGTTTTTGTTCCGATCTCACTGTTTTTAGCTGGATTTGTTGTGCGTCTTTGCTAACAACTGTTTCGATGCAGACGATGGCCCTTACTGCCTTTCTGGCGGAGGCCTATGAGAAGCGACTCGCCGAGAAGGACGCGTCGCTTGGCTTTCTGAAGGCGCGCCGGGATGCCAGTTCGCAGGGCCAGTCCCATCTCCTCCGCGGGCTCGAGAAGGAGCTGAAGAATGAGAGGGCCCGGTCAGCGGGGCTGGAGGAGGAGGCGGCGCGGGCGCGGGCCCGGGCTGGAGAGGTGGGCAGGCTTCAGGCCGAGCTGGAGGCTGAGAGGGCCCGGTCTGCCGCTGAGCGGGCCCGGTCGGCTGCTCTGGAGGAGGAGGTCGGGCTCCTGAAGGGGGAGAGGGAGACGCTCCGCTCCAAGGTCAAGGGGCTGGAGGAGGAGGAGGCGCGGGCGCGGGCCCGGGCTGACGAGGTGGGCAGGCTTCAGGCCGAGGTGGAGGCTGAGAGGGCCCGGCCGGCTGCTCTGGAGGAGGAGGTCGGGCTCCTGAAGGGGGAGAGGGAGACGCTCCGCTCCAAGGTCAAGGGGCTGGAGTCCGCTATAGGCCGGGCGAAGGTGGCCGTGGCCGCGGAGAGCGAGCGGGTAACGGCCCGGTGGGAGACGCGGAACCGGAAGTGGTCCGCAAAGATGGAGAAAATTCGCGCCCACCTCGATGGGCGCCAGAGGGCCTTAGAGCCTCACCTTATGTATAATCAGGTGATCGGCGTGAAGGCATGCCTCAGGAGGATGGAGGCCGAGGACAGTCTGGTGGTGCCGTGGTACCGGTACCAGAAGCTGGACGAGGATGAGGAGGCATTCGGTGCCGTGCTGGATGGGATGGATTTTCCGGACTTGACCCCAGAGGATCTGGACATCCCTCTCGATCGCGCTCATGGCGTCCAGCTCGAGCTGCTCATGCCCGTCGCTTCTTCGGAGGCGCCCTATGTGGATCTGACTGAGGACGCTCCCTTGGCTGCTGAGACCGTCCAAGCAGCTGCTGAGACCGTCCAAGCAGATCCCTCGGCCCCGTTTGCCGATGAGGCCGGCACCGAAGCGCCATCTGGTGAGGCCGGTACTGAAGCGCCAGCCGGTGAGGCCGGTACCGAAGCGCCATCCGGTGAGGCCGTGGTTGGGGAAGAGGGGTCTGAGCAGCCCTTCCTTGGTGAGTACGGCACCAATGCGAGGATGGTGGGCCCGGGCGATTTAGATGGTACCCGTGCTGACGGGGGCGAAGACCGACCGGCCGATGCGGCCTTGTAAAAACTTCTCTTTGTAGTTTTTTCCTTTTTGTTTTCTTCTCTCTTTGTTTTTTTTTTTTTGTAAGTGCCGTTTCGAGGCTTTTGTAATGACTAGGCCGTGGGCCCTTTTTTATAATAACGAGGCCATTGGCCCTTTTGTGATAATCGAGGCCGTTGGCCCTTTTTTTTTTTTTTGTAAGTGCCGTTTCGAGGCTTTTGTAATGATTAGGCCGTGGGCCCTTTTTTATAATAACGAGGCCGTTGGCCCTTTTGTGATAATCGAGGCTGTTGGCCCCTTTTTTTTTGTAAGTGCCGTTTCGAGGCTTTTGTAATGAATAGGCCGTGGGCCCTTTTGTGACAATCGAGGCCGTTGGCCTTTTTTTTTTTTTTTTTTTTTTTTTTTTGTAAGTGCCGTTTCGAGGCTTTTTTGATCGGTAGGGTAGGTCGTAGACCGTACCCTGTCATGTATGCAGGTCGTGGACCGTGCTCTTGTATTGGGTGCGAGGTACGACTCGGCTTGAGATACTTATTGCTTGTGTATCTTTAATATTTTTAGTGGGTGCGAGGTGATCTCGGCTTAAGGTACTTATTGCTTGTGTACCTTGTTTTTTTGGTGCGGGTAGCGAGCCCGGCTTAGAGACACTTAATGCTTGTGTGTCTAGTAGAGGTGCGAGCCCTGGGGCCCGGCTTTAGTACTTATTGCTTGTGTACTATGGGAGTGCGAGCATTGGAACTCGGCTTTGGCACTTATAACTTGTGTGCCGGGGAGAGCGAGCACCAGAGCTCGGTCCCCTTTTTTTTTTGTAGTGCGAGCGTTTGGAGCTCGGCCTTTTTTTTTTTTTTTTTTTTGTAGTGCGAGCGTTTGGAGCTCGGCTTGCGAGCGTTTGGAGCTCGGCTTTCTTTTTTTTTTGTGTAGTGCGAGCGTTTGGAGCTCGGCTTTTTTTTTTTTTTTTTTTTTTGTAGTGCGAGCGTTTGGATTTCGGCTTGCGAGCGTTTGGAGCTCGGCTTTCTTTTTTTTTTTTTTAGTGCGAGCGTTTGGAGCTCGGCTTTTGTGCACAGGTCGGGGACCTTATTCCTTTGTCAAAAAGGTTTTATTAGATTAATAGCTGAGCTCTGGTTAGGGGTTGCCTACGTACCCTTTAGTAGAGGGGATCAAGCCAATCGTAGTTCGTTTGTTTACAAAGGCGGAAAACGGAATGGAGCCCGGGGGCTTAGTAGTATAACCGTTTGAGGTTGATCGAATTCCATGAGCGCGGGATTGCGTCGCCGGTCATCGTGACTAGCTCGTAGACGCCGGGCTTCACGACCTTGGAGATAAGGTAAGGGCCCTCCCAATGTGCACCGAGCTTGCCTGCGTTTAGCTCGGCGGTGTTTTCGAAGACTTTGCGGAGGACCAGGTCGCCTTCGGTAAAGAACCTGCCTCGAACCCTCTTGTTGTAGTACTTGGAGGCGAGCTGCTGGTAGTTCTGGATTCGGAGGAGGGAATGGTCCCGTTGTTCCTCAAGGAAATCCAGCTCGCTGAGTAGGACGGTGTTGTTCAGGGCGGGCTGCTGGGTGAGCATAGCGCGGCGAGGAGTGGGGAGCCCGACCTCGAAGGGGGCCATTGCTTCCATTCCGTGAGAGAGGCTGAACGGTGTGCGTCCTGTCGACGTCTTCGGCGTTGTGCGATGGGACCAGAGGACTCTATCGAGCTCGTCGGCCCAGGACCCCTTCTTGTCGTCTAGTCGCTTTTTGAGGCCGTCGAGGATGGTTTTGTTGGTGGCCTCGGCTTGTCCGTTCCCTTGTGGATATCTCGGGGTGGACTTACTCAGCCTGATTTTCCACTTCGCACAGAAGTCTTCGAAGAGGGCCGACGTGAATTGGGCACCATTGTCAGTTACGATCTCGTAGGGCAGCCCGTGCCGGCAGATGATGAACTTCCAGACGAATTTTCGGACGTCCTCTGCCGTGATCTTGGCGTAAGCTTCGGCCTCGACCCATTTGGTGAAGTAGTCGGTCATGACCAAGAGGAAGCGCTTTTGGCGAGATCGGGGAAGAGGCCCGACTATGTCCATGGCCCATCGCATGAAGGGGTAGGGCGCGACCGCAGTGGTAAGGAGCTCGGTAGGACAGTGAATGCGCGGGCCGTGACGCTGGCACTTCTCGCACCGGGCTGCGAATCTTTCGCAGTCCTGCAGCATCGTTGGCCAGTAGTGTCCCTGGTTCCGTATTCTCAGGGCGAGAGCCCGGCCGCTGGAGTGGTTTCCGTCAGCGCCCTCGTGCATTTCCTTCATCACGTCAATGGTTTCCTGCCCGTGGAGGCAGCCGAGCAGGGTTCCCGAGGCGCTCCACCGGAACAGATTGCCGTCCAGCATCGTGTATCAGGCACACTTCTTCCTTAGTCGTCGGGTGGCCCATCGGTCTGGGGGATGAGTGCCGTCTGCGATGTATAGCAGTAGGTCGACTCGCCAGTCCGGCAGTTCGGGCTCGGCCGGGGGTGGCGGTAGAACTTCGGGAGGTGGCGCGTCTTCGTCACGGTCCGCGGCCTGGGGGTTGATCAAGTAGGCCCCTTTTGGCGGCTCGATGCTGGGGAAGTCGATGCTCTCGACCGGGATCACCCGTCGTTGGGCTGGGGCCGAGGTGGAGGCTAGTGCGGCGAGGGCGTCTGCGGAAGTGTTATCGCCTCGGGGGATCTTCGTCAGGGTGAATTCGGAGAATTCTGCGGCCAAGCCTTGGGTTACCTTGAGGTAGGCGTCCATGCGATCATTCTTGGCCTCGTACTCCCCGCTGAATTGATTGGCGACGAGCTGGGAGTCGCAGTAAGCTCGGATTTTCTTCGCGCCGACCTCACTTGCCAGACGCAGGCCGGCAATCAGAGCTTCGTACTCCGCCTCGTTATTGGACGCTGGGAAGGCCAGACGGAAAGACTGCTCGAGGATCTCCTTGGTCGGGGACTCGAGGCGTATGCCGACGCCGGACCCGTGCTTGGAGGCCGATCCGTCGACGTGCAGGCTCCATACTTCGGGGACTTCGCTGACTGCCAGCTCGGGTGCCAATTCAACTAGGAAGTCAGCCAGGACCTGAGATTTGATCGCGATCCGACCTCGGTACTCGATTTCATACTCGCTCAGCTCGACAGCCCACTTCATTATCCGATCGGACCGGCTCGGGCTGTGGAGGATGGTTCTGAGGGGGTAGGTGCTTAGGACGGCAATCGCATGGGATTGAAAGTAAGGCCGGAGCTTTCTAGCTGCGACGACCACCGCCAAGGCGAGCTTCTCCAGGGTCGGGTACCTGCTCTCCGCGTTGTCAAGGGATTTGCTGATGTAGGAGATGGGTTTTTGGTCACCCCGGTCTTCCCGTACCAGCACTCCGCTGACCGCGGACGCGGAGATGGCGACGTAGAGGTAGAGGATTTCGCCTTCTTCCGGCTTGGACAGGACAGGAGGGGTGGATATGTACTCCTTCAGCTGTCGGAGGGCGTCTTCGCATTTGTCGTCCCATTCGAACCGCTTGTTGGCTCGGAGCAGCTGGTAGAACGGGAGGCACTTGTCGGTAGAGCGGGAGATGAATCGGTTCAGTGCGGCGATTCTCCCGGTGAGTCGTTGTACTTGACGCGTGCTCTCCGGGGATTTGAGGTCGATGATGGCTCGGATCTGCTTGGGATCGGCCTCGATCCCGCGCTGGGTGATGATGTACCCGAGGAATTCGCCCGACGTGACGCCGAAGGAACACTTGGCCGGGTTCAGCTTCATGTTGTATTCGTTCAACGTCCGGAAGCAGGACCGGAGATGAGTGACGTGGTCGGCCGCCACTAGAGACTTCACCAACATGTCATCTATGTATACTTCCATGGTGCGGCCTATTTGGTCGGCGAACATCCGGTTGACGAGGCGCTGGTAGGTGGCCCCGGCGTTCTTGAGTCCGAAGGGCATTACCTTGTAGCAGTAAATGCCTCGGTCCGTGATGAACGCGGTTTTCTCCTGATCATCGGGGTGCATGGGGATCTGGTTATACCCCGAGAAAGCATCCATGAAGGAGAGTAGCTCGTTCCCCGCGGTGGCTTCGACGACCTGGTCGATTCGAGGGAGGGGAAAGCTGTCCTTTGGGCACGCCTTATTGAGGTCGGTGAAATCCACGCATACCCTCCATTTCCCGCTCTTCTTCTTGACCACCACCGGGTTAGCCAACCAGTCCGGGTATTTGACCTCGGTGATCGAACCGGCCGCGGTGAGCCTTTCGACCTCGTCGTTGACTGCCTGGGCGCGCTCCGGGCCCAGCTTTCGCCGCTTTTGCTTGACCGGTCTGCAGGTCGGATCCACGTTGAGCTCGTGGCTGCACGTGGTTGGGTCAATGCCGGGCATGTCGCCGGTTGACCAGGCGAAGGTGGAGACGTTCTGCCCTAGGAACTCGACCAGCTCTCGCTTGATGGTCTCGTCGAGATCGGTGCCGACGCCAACGCAGCGGGCAGGGTCGCGCGGATCGATGTTGACCTGGGCGACAAGGTCCCGCCCTGGGAGATCCTGGGCGTCGGGCTCGCCGGGCTGAAGCGCGTTGATGGCCAAGCAGGCCGGCGCGGCGCGGCGCAGCTTATGCTCGATGGCGAAGCAGGCGCGAGAGACCCTTTGGTTACTCCTAAGAGTATACGTGCCGGCCTGGTTGGGGAACTTGAGGCACTGGTGGTACGTTGACGTGACTGCCTTCATCGAGTGCAGCCAAGGGGTTCCAAGGATGATATTGTAGATCGGGGTGGTATCGAAGACCACGAACTTGACAATTTTCGTCACCCGACCTACGTAGATCGGCAATTCGATGGTGCCGATTCCGTTGACGGTGTCCCCGGCGAAACCGGTTAGCGGGATGGAGTGCGGCTTGATTTCGACCCCGTTTAGATTCATCCTGGCCAGGGTATCCTTGAAGATGAGATCGACCGAGCTGCCCGTATCGACGAGGACTCGGTTAACGTCGCAGTCGGCTACGCGGACTTGTACGACGAGGGGGTCGTTGTGGGGCTGGTGGACCCCGGCCGCGTCGGCCTCGGTGAAACATATCCCCCTCTTCAGGGAAGCGTCGGTCTTCCTCTCATGACGCTTGATGGACCGCACCGAGTCGTTGCACGAGAGGAGGCGATCTGCCCGTATCCCGGTCTCGCGAGGGAGATCGTCGCCTCCGGTCGTCGTTTCGGGCGCGGTTGTAAGGCCTAGCCCGGTTATCCTCGCGACCTCGGTTATCGCCGGGCTGCACTCGATCGCCGTTCCGGGCATGCGGACGCAGCCGCTCCGGCACGCTGATTTCCCCCCGTTAAAATTGGTGCAGCAGTACCTCTTGGAGCGCGCGGCAGTGCGAGGTCGGGTGCCCCTTTCGCCGGTGGAAGTCGTAGAAGGCCGTCCTGTCGTAAGGTTCGTCTGGTCGGGATTCCCTATCGCTCGGCTCGTCGGGACGCCGATCCTGCTGGCGGGGATCCCGTATGTACTTGTTCCAAGGCAACCCTGGCGCGGGGCTGGGGGGAAGTACGGGATCGTGCAGACGGAGGCCGGAGGGCGGTCCGTTGACAAGGAATGCAGCGGCCTGCTTTCCCTTGCTGCGCTGGTACTCGTCATCGTAGTGTTGACGAGGCTCCTGATAGCTTTCCTGGGGCCGCTCCTTCGGGACCGGGGCCTTGTGAGAGGCGCTGTTTCTCGACTCAGCCGCCTTCTCCTTCTCGAGCTCGACGAAGAGTCCAGCGCGGTGCAAGGCGTCTTCCAGCGAGCGCAGCCTGTTGAGCTTCATATCGTCCTTGAAGGCCGAATCGGCCCGCAGTCCCTTTCTTAGAGCGAGGAGCGCTGACTCGTCAGTCACGTTGCTTTGGGAGGCCGTGGCCTTGAAGCGCTCTATGAAGGACCTGAGCGACTCCTTTGCTCCTTGGTTCATCGCCCAGAGGTCCGCGCTGGATGCGGACTGCCGGATGTAGATGGAGTAGTGCTCGAGGAAGGTCGTCGACAGGTCTCTGAAGCTGTCTATGGAGTGCGTCTTCAGCCGAGAGAACCACGTGAGAGCCGGGCCGGTGAGGTTCTCTACGAAGAGCTGGCAGTGGGCGGCTTCGCGCTCATCTGGTGAGAAGTGGGCGCGGCCCATGGCGATGGTGAACGCCGTAAGATACTGGGCCGGGTCGGTGGTGCCCGTGTAGGGTTGGAGCTTGAGCTTCCCGAGGTGCTGGAGCGGGACGGAGGCGATCCGTCGGGTGAACGGCGTGTTTTGCGTCTCTCTGAGGACGCGATCGATTTCTGGGGCCGCGCTGGTGGCCTGATGGATTTTGGAGGACATCGCGCGGATTGTCTCCTTCATGGCCTCGAATTCGGCGTCCCTGGAACGCTCCGAGCTGGATCGGAGATGGTGGGCTTCGTCGCCTGGGTGGCTGCCTACGGCCGGGGCGAAACGTCCGCCCGGCCCTTCTGACCCTGACGGTGAGTCGCCAGGTCGGCTTGTCCGGATACGGGGGGTTTCTTCCCGAGAGGCCGGCTCCCTGAGATGGACGTCGGGGGACCCGGTGTTGTCCGACCGGTCACGGGAGGCCCCTAGCGTGGCGAACCGTTGGTCGGTGGCTCGCGTCAGCTCGTCTATTCGGGCGAGCAGGGTCTGCATCACGGCGGACAGCGTGGGCTGATCTTCCGATGCTCGGGGCGCGTTGTGGGCGGCGGAGCCATCGGAATGAGCGGGTGCCGAAGCCGGGGGCGGGGCCCTGAAGAACTGCTCTCGAGGAATCGTCTGGTTGGCAGCTGCTTGGGCTGACGACGGGATGGTCGCCGTCGTTTGAGTCGTTGTCGGGGCCTGGGCCGTTGTTCAGGCCGGGGTGTCCTGGTCTGACAACACTCTTGGGGGCGGAATTGCCATCGTTGCTGCGGTTGCGGTGGTGGTTGAACTGCTCCTTGCGTATAGAAGAATCTCCGCCCCTCCTTCTAGCGCCAATTGTTGATCCCGGGGATCACTAAGTATGTTTACGGGGTGATTAGGAGATGAGAGGTGAGATTTTCGTTAATTAGAGCAATTTAACCACTATTAAGGCAGGCCGGGAGAAAGATGAGTAGGCCGGGGGCCGTGTTTCTTTTTATTGATAGTGAGAGAAATGAACAATTTAGAATTACGAACTGGTTCCGAAGGACGTCCAGTTCGGCGTTCTAAACCGTTGCCTTGTTACAAAGAGAGAGAGAGAGAGATCGGGTAACTTCGTAGGTCCAAAAATGGCCGAAATCAAAAAGTCCCCCTCATTAATGACATTGAGGGGTATATATAGTCGGGGTCGGCTGCCTGCTCCCCGGGATCTCGGGGCCACGTGGCGTCTTCGGCCTCTTTCGCGGGTAAGGTGGCCTAGGAGGCGTGTTCCGGCTTTCGAGGATGGAGGTCATGATGAGCTCGGCGTGGCGTGTTGCAGAGCAGCGTACTGTTTGACCAACTCCTCCACGTGTCTTCTTCTCCTTTGTCAAGTCTGCAGGGTTGGTGAGACGTCGAGGTCAGCCCATACTCCTGCTCAGACAATACACTGTTCGACCAACTCCCACTTGCCTTCTGCTCTTCTGACATTCCTGCCTTGGTGAAGTGTCAGCCCGGGCCCGAGGTGCGTCGCTTTAAGGTCGGCGACCGAGCCGAAGAGGAGCCTTGCAGGTCGGCGACCGAGCCGAAGAGGAGCCTTGCAGGTCGGCGACCGAGCCGAAGAGGAGCCTTGCAGGTCGGTGCTTTCAGGCCGGCGACCGAGCTGAGGAGGGGCCTTTCCTAAGATGGGCCCAACTAATTGGGGGTGCTAGGCCCACCTCCAACAATTATGAAAATGGGAAAATATATAAAAAAGCATAAGTAGTTGTTCATGTTCGACTAGAAAAGAGAACATGCCTGTTATAGAACTTACGTTCAGCTGTGAAAATTCAGTACTAGCTAGGATAATATCCTGTTAAGTAAGCATTTGAGAAAATCATCAGCAAAGATGTTATGCGTATCCACCATATGGTCAATCAATTTTAGCCTCTGAACAGTTTCGCCTCTGAACAGTTTCGCCTGCAAGCCAATACACCCCTAGAGAGTGCTCAAATCTAGAATGTACAGCTCCTGGATAAACCATGTTCGTCACCCCTGAGCCATGTAAAAACATTTCCTCAAAAGAAAGAAGATACACCACTCAAGACTCATTACAGTTAGAACTAGTAACCTACTAAGCAAAGTAAATTAGATTAGAACATGAACAACTACTATGATAAATAGACAAAACAAGACCGTCTTGCTTATAAAACAAGAGGAGAGGAAACTTGAGTTGAAAACGCAAGACAACTCACCAAGTTGCTTTAGTTCACGAAACCTGCCACAAGGAATTAGATTAATGAATCAGAACACTGTGGTTTTAACAAGTCATCGAAATTATAACATAGAAACGAGCACAATCCAACGACTTACTTCTGAAACTGCTCTGTGTCAATGAACTTTAGACAAAGCTGCAAATCAAACTCGACTATCAGAACAGATGACATATCGAGTCAAAGACTTACGAACGGCAGTCTAGAATTTGAAATCAAAAGCTAAATTGGAAAAAAAAACTCACACAGGAGTCAGAAATACAGAACAGAAGAATCGCATCACAGAAAATCCGATACAGTAGCTTTTTTGCGGTTCGTTAAACGAATATCTCCGCGACTTAAAATTCAACCATACATTCCTTAAACTAGTTAAATCTTCCCATAAACATGAATCTATATCTAACGAGCTTCAAAAATCACGGCGAGAAATCAAAGATGAAGTCTAGATTCCAACTCGAACAAAAGGCACCGGAAATTTCACAGAAAGTCTCCATATAAACAGTTATACAGAGCGAGAGCGTAACAGATAGAATTCACCGGCGTCCTTATCTCGGAAACGAACCGTTTGGAATGACGGAAAACAGGAAACGAAGAGAGTTTAAGGAAATTTTACATGATCGAGATAGATGTTTCTGTTGATCCGATTATGGAGTGTCAGGTGAGATTTCCGTTAATTAGAGCGAGTCAACCACAATTGATAGCAGGTCGGGTACGATGATGAACAGGTCGGGGATCGTATTCTTTGTATTAATGGTGAAAAGAGACGGACGATTTAGATTTACGAACTGCTTCCGACGGGAATCCAGTTTGGCGTTCTAAACCGCGGTGCCTTGTTACAAGGGAGAGAGAAAGAGAGAGAGAGATCGGGCCTATTTTTTGTAGAGAGTAATCAGGTTTTTTCTCCTCCAAGTCCCCTCCTCAATGCGTAACGAGGGGTATATATAGTGAGGGTAGCTCCCTGTTTCCGCGGATTCCGGTGCCACGCGTCATCCTCAGCCTGCTTCACGGGTAAGGTGCTCTAGGAGGCGTGTCCCGGTTCTCAAGGCGAGAGGCAATGATGAGCTCGGCGCCATGCTTTTGTAAGATAGCACACTGTTCGGCCAACTCCCTTCCACGTGTCCTTTCCTCCTTTGCTTACTCTGCAGGGTTGGTGAGACGTCGAGGTCAGACCATACCCCTATTCAGATAGTACACTGTTCGACCAACTCACACGTGTCTTCTTTCCTTTCGACATCCTAGTTTTGGCGAAGTGTCAGCGCAGACCCGGGGTGTGCCTCTTAGGAGCTCGGGACTTTCAGACGAAGCTGAGCGCGGGACTCCAGGTCGGTGATCCATGGTCAAAGGTTGACTCTATGCTGACCGAATCGAGATGGGCTCTTGCTAAGATGGGCCTAACTAAATGGGGGTGCCAGGCCCACCTCCAACAATAGCAGGTCGGGTACGATGATGAACAGGTCGGGGATCGTATTCTTTGTATTAATGGTGAAAAGAGACGGACGATTTAGATTTACGAACTGCTTCCGACGGGAATCCAGTTTGGCGTTCTAAACCGCGGTGCCTTGTTACAAGGGAGAGAGAAAGAGAGAGAGAGATCGGGCCTATTTTTTGTAGAGAGTAATCAGGTTTTTTCTCCTCCAAGTCCCCTCCTCAATGCGTAACGAGGGGTATATATAGTGAGGGTAGCTCCCTGTTTCCACGGATTCCGGTGCCACGCGTCATCCTCAGCCTGCTTCACGGGTAAGGTGCTCTAGGAGGCGTGTCCCGGTTCTCAAGGCGAGAGGCAATGATGAGCTCGGCGCCATGCTTTTGTAAGATAGCACACTGTTCGGCCAACTCCCTTCCACGTGTCCTTTCCTCCTTTGCTTACTCTGCAGGGTTGGTGAGACGTCGAGGTCAGACCATACCCCTATTCAGATAGTACACTGTTCGACCAACTCACACGTGTCTTCTTTCCTTTCGACATCCTAGTTTTGGCGAAGTGTCAGCGCAGACCCGGGGTGTGCCTCTTAGGAGCTCGGGACTTTCAGACGAAGCTGAGCGCGGGACTCCAGGTCGGTGATCCATGGTCAAAGGTTGACTCTATGCTGACCGAATCGAGATGGGCTCTTGCTAAGATGGGCCTAACTAAATGGGGGTGCCAGGCCCACCTCCAACAATAGCCCCCCCCCCCCCCCCCCTCAGTTCGGTGGCATGAGGTGAGGCGAATACATCGAAGTTGATCTGGTGCTAGTTCGGCGCATCTTAGGACGGTCCTTTGAGATTCGAGTGGATGAGAGCGGCGGGTTGTAGCTCAGATTTGAGTCCGCGCTCGTACGTGTCAGCCTTTCCGAAGATCCGGAGATCGTTGGCGCGTACCCATCACGCGGGGGAAATGAAACGACGCTTCCCTTTCCGCGTGTATTGCTCACGCGCGGCGTATGAGAGACGCTTCGCGTTTATCGAGGCGTCTCCTGCTTTTGGCGTGGGAAAAACGAAGAGGCGCCATCATTAGGTTTTTTGGATGTCGTGCGCCCTTCGACACGTGTCCGGGCGTCGCTTCGTTGTCCCCTTCCTCTATTTAACCCCTCTTTCTTCCTTCTGTTAAAACTTTCTGCGCATACTCTCAAGGTAACTTCCTTCTTCTCATTCTTCTCTCTGTGTGTTTTTTTGTCCTTTCGACTTCGCTTCCGGCTTCGGACATCGAGATTTCTTCCTCTTCTCTGAGCGATGGCGACAATGCTAGATGGAATTAGGGCCGAGTCGAGTGATGAGTCAGCGTCTCGCGACTACCGCGACAATTCTCCGGAGGAAAGCTCTTCCCCTGATGGTTCCGAGCATGCTTCCTCTCCGAATCGAGGCGAGGAGGGCGAAGAAAGGCCTGTTCCTTCTACTTCGGGGGCCGCTCCGCCGCTTTCCGGGACCCACCATAGGAAAAAGGCGGTGATATGGTCCTCCTCCGGGGGTCGCGGCGTCGGCCAGGGTGGTCGCGGTGGAGAAGTACGAGCGGCCAAGGCGAGGAAATCTCCCTTGGTCCTTTACGAGCAAGGCGGGTCGTCAACCTGGAGCACGCCGGGGTCGCTTGCCCTGTTGAGGGAGCTGTGCGACTTCCCTGCTGCCGCCGAGCTCCGTCTGCCCAGACTGGACGAGCGTCCGTGGACTCCTCCGGCGGGCTTCGTCTGCCTGTACGAGGGGTTTTTTCTGAAGTGCGGGCTCCGTCTTCCTCTCCCCGAGCTGCTCGTCCAGTACTGCCGGGCGCGGGGTTTGGCCTTCTCGCAGATCTGCCCGTACACGATCCAAGGGATGATCGTTCTTCTGACCCTGGGGCATGAGTGTGACGTGGAGGTGACGGTGCCCATGTTCGAGGCTCTTACCCATCAGAAGGCGAATCCCGGGATCCCGGGGACTTACTACGCCGCTTTCAAGCCCGCGGCGAACATCCTTGAGGCCAGCAGTTCGGGGTCTAAGGCTAGCAAGCTGTCCAAGGTCGAGGACTGGTCTCGCAGCTACTTCTACGTCCGGGCTACCGAAGTGGTTGGACTCGACCCGTCAGCGAGATACACCCGGGATTGGATTTTTTCCCCGGGTAGGGGTTTGTAGACCGAGCTGCATTTCTTTTCTTCAGTTTTGGTCTGACTAACGCTGTCTGTTTTGCTTTTTTCAAGTCCTCATTCTTCCAGATTCAAGCTGCCGGACTACGCGGATATCCTTGCTGTGTTCAGGACGGTGGGTGAAAGAGATTGGAAGTCGTTCACCTCGGGGAGAGTTGCAGCTGCATATTCCTCCATTATTCCTTTTAATAAAAGATAAAACTGCAAATAGAGGCCTATACTTTCCTTTTATTACAAGAAAAACCGACGAACTTTTGAAAATGCCACAACTAAACCCTCAATTTCTATTCTAAGTTTTTTTTTTTTTTTTTGACAAATAAACTAGGACACTAAACTGGGATCTTCACGGTTTGGACGTGGCATATGGGCATACATTTTGATTGAGGATCTTTATATGTGTTGGTGGAGGATCTCTTGTAATGGATCCGGGCTGTTTTTTCAGAGACTTATTATCTTTATAAACTCGAGAATATCCACTTAGTTTAGAATGGTTAAAAGGATCAACGGTCAATGATATTTAAAAACAATCAATAATCATATTTCACCATTAATTTATCAATTAATGGCTATGAATGAAGTATTAAGGGAAGAGGAAACATTACATAATGACATATTTAAAGGCATGAAAACAATATAAAAGGGAAGATGTCATCATTGGAAGAGGACTTCATCTCAAGAAAAACACACACTAATACTAAATATTTAGGGGGTTATTGAGAACTGGATTTATATAGAGTTCGGTTGATTTTAAAAGTCAAGAGATTTGTCAAATTTGCATAGAGTTTTGTTGAATTGTAGAAGTTTTCTAAACTTGTAAAGAGTTTTGTGTATTTAAACAATTCATAAAAAAATTCTATTATAACAAACTTTGAGAATCCAGAGGATGTACATAGTATTTTGAAATTTATGTTTTATGAGTTAAATTGTTAAGAATCTATATCTCAATAGCACTAGATTTTAAAATTCAAACTTTTTGAATAACAATGAATTTTGATTAGAATTTAGCTTCTTCTTAAGAGAATTTTTAGCGAAAATCCATCTTTTATAAGTAATATTAATGTCTTTAAAACGAACTATGATCAAACTTGATCATGAAATAGATATGTAGACAAATCTATTCTTGAGTGCAACTATCAATATTATAAACACTTATTCTCTCTTATTTCTTCGCTCCAATTCCGGGCTGAATTCTTGATTCTAATAAGATAAGTTTCGCTTAACTTTTTATTTGAGAGTATTCATAATAAGAGCAAATCTTGTAAACCAACTTCACCTGAATGCACTCGGCCGAATCAGAGGTAAACAAATATATAAAAGCTGTCTCTCGTACAGTAGTATGACAAATCAGCACTTGTAGGTTGTTGTGTAACTATTTTGGTAAATAGGATATTTATCGCATTAAATGGAAATATAGGGCTATATTCTACAAATCCCCTTTTCTAAATTCATCAAATTAATAATATAATAAATTTCAGTTAAAGGTGGTTTTGGTGGTGGACTGGTGGTGGAGAAGTGGGTTCATGGTGACGGTTATGAATATCCGGAGGATGATAATGTCGGTTATCCAAAATTAAAGTAAACCGAACCGGAATAAAATCGAAACCACATTGGCATCGAAAAAGGCCCAATTTAGCTTGAGCGTTTCGTGTGTTCGGGACTTGACCGGAGTGGACTCAATCGGCGAATCTTTCTCAACGACGGAGAGAGAAGAAAATCGAGACAGCGATTGGACGCGGCGGAGTGATGGAAGAGCTTCCGAGCATAACCCTAAGTCAACGCGAGCAGTTTCTGGTGGAGAACGATGTGTTCGGGATGTACCGTTGCTTTGAAGCTAGCGACATTGCTACTCAGAAATCCCTGTAAATATCGATCGTTTCTTCGTAATCTGATGAATCTTAGTAGCGTTGTGAGGTATTTTTCTTCGAGAGATGAATCCTACTGATGGAAGTTTTTGTTCTAGGGTGGAGATTCAGCGAGACAAGCAGTTGGATTATCTAATGAAAGGCTTGATACAGCTAGGTCCGTCGTTTTCGGCATTAGATGCTAAGTACGTATCTTCTCCTTGTTGAAATTGATGCTTTGCTCTGTTGTTTTCATGGCTTGAATTTGAAGTTCAGAAGTTGCTTTTTGTTTCTTCGAATTATCTTCATTTAGACAGTCACTGTGTAGTCGTTGAGAGAATTTAGATGTTCCCTTTGAAGTTTGCACATATTTTGTCAGATATTCACATGTTCAAGAGTTTGTATGGGTTTTGGTTTTTGGATTTGGGACAGTCGGCCTTGGCTTTGCTACTGGATTCTTCATTCAATTGCTTTGCTTGGGGAGTTTGTGGATGATGAATTAGAAAACAATACCATCGACTTTCTTGGACGCTGCCAGGTTAGGCGTTTTCGAGTTCCTTTGCTTTGTTAGCTCTCTTAGTCAATTGTGGAAACTCTTCTGATTTGCACATCCTTTCTTTTTGTTTATGTTTTCTTTTCCATTCCTATTATTATGACCTGAAATTGATCACTTGGTACTTAGTTTGCTCTCACGCGTTGCTTGTTCAGGGTTCTGATGGTGGATACGGTGGTGGTCCTGGCCAAGTAAGTATATGTCTGTTTCTTGAAGTGAGGATCACTATCATTTCATGATATTGGAAACTTAAAAAAGACCAGATAGTTTTATTCTGCTAGATCTCTTTGGTGTAGTCAGTAGTGTAAGATTTTATGCATCCTCTCATTGTTTGGTTGTAAATCTTCCAATCATGGCAGAGGAAGTTAGGATATACAATTTTTTTAGCCTGACGTTTTTCAATTTCTTTTTGTTCTCTCGTCCACAAATAATGGGGATCTTTTCTTTACAGCTTCCACATCTTGCAACAAGTTATGCTGCAGTGAATACACTTGTTACATTAGGTGGTGACAAAGCCCTTTCTTCAATTAATAGGTGGTGCATTCGTTTTTCTTTATTGACAGTTTCTTTTCAATAAGTGACAACTGATGCATTGCATCCTATGGAAGACTTACATGTGACTCGTAATTTTTCAGAGAAAAAATGTCTTGTTTTCTAAGACGAATGAAGGATACAAATGGAGGTTTCAGGTTTGATTCTCTTTCTGCTTGAACTTCTTCAAGGCATCATTGTTGCTGACAGCACACTCTTTTTGCATTCTCATCGCTGTTAATGTCATAGTTTCAGTCATGTTGTTCTTTAATTCCTGCTCGTCTCTTTCTCAATTTCATGCAATTTGTTAACGTATAGTATTGGCGCCAAATTCTGACATACTCACTGATCGTTAGGATGCATGATATGGGAGAAATGGATGTTCGAGCGTGCTACACTGCGATTTCGGTGAGTTTTACCAACTCCCAATTTCTTGTTCTCTCTTCTTGCGGACACTAAAGCATTTTAGGCTCGATGAGAGTCATGAGACCAACAAACTCAGGGCCCATTTTGCTATGTATTCTCCAATTTCATGGCTTAAACGTCACATTAGGATATGGATAATGATCTAATTATTTGCACACTTGCGCCCACCAGATGCTTTGCAGAGAGATTGACTCGTATTGAGCCCTAAAAATCTTGCATCCTATGGTTATTTTTTCCCCCTGATATGGTGACTTCTCATCTGACACAGGTTGCAAGCATCCTGAACATTGTGGATGATGAACTCACCCGAGGCTTAGGAGATTACATCTTGAGGTAGCTCTTCGTGTTACTTTTATCTCACATAATATAAATCTGAACTACTGCTATATTAGTTGTAAATTGTAACTTCATGAATTCATTGATTTTCCTTGCAAAGCTCTTTTAACTCACTTTATTTTGAGCAGTTGCCAAACTTATGAAGGTGGTATTGGAGGGGAACCTGGCTCCGAAGCTCACGGTGGGTATGGTCTCCTACTTACTTTTTTTTATGTTGAAGCTTTAATCAAAACTGAGTTTCGCCTCTCTCTCTTCCTCGATTACATGGTTAACTTATTTCCTGAAATGTTGAGTTTTACCTTTGCTTATTACCATGCAATTTGTTTTTAAGGTACACCTACTGTGGGTTGGCTACTATGATTTTAATCAATGAAGTCGACCGTTTGAATTTGGATTCATTAATGGTAACATACAATGCTGTTTTGAGATAATTAATGGAATACCTTTACTTTTCCTTGAAATAGAGATTTTCTTACCAGTTATTTTTCTGATGATATTAGAATTGGGTTGTACATCGACAAGGAGTAGAAATGGGATTTCAAGGTAGGACGAACAAATTGGTGGATGGTTGCTACACATTTTGGCAGGTCAATCTTCTAATTCTTTTTGTATCCTTCGTAACCTCCTTTATTGTTTTCCATGATTATAGGTCCTACTCCAAAATTCTCTTATACTCATCACTGTCGTTCGTTATCTTGTTTTTTTGGTACATGTTAAACAGGCAGCCCCTTGTGTTCTACTACAAAGATATTATTTAGCCCATGATCTGGTACTTCATGAATCATCACATATATCACAAGGGACAGATGAAGATCACGAGGACCATGCTCATGATGAAGATGATCCTGAAGACAGTGATGATGATGATGATGAGGACAACGAAGATTCTGAAGGTAATGTGCTTAATTTTCACATACCATAGGTCCATCTAATAATACAAAACACAACTGATCTTTAATTAGCTTACGTTTGCAGATTCAGGGAATGGTCACCAAGTCCATCATACATCCACCTACATTAACAGGAGAATGCAACCGGTTTTTGACAGCCTCGGCTTGCAGAGATATGTACTCTTGTGCTCTAAGGTCAGTTCTTAGTTGCTTTAACACCAGAACAAAACATCCAGTCAAGTTTACACATGCACACACACTTGCATGCTCATTTTCTTTCACACCTATGGTTGTTTGAAATTTTCCGTTTGGATTCTTAGATCCCAGACGGTGGATTCAGAGACAAGCCAAGGAAACCCCGTGACTTCTACCACACATGTTACTGCCTAAGCGGTCTGTCCGTGGCTCAGCACGCTTGGTCAAAAGACGAGGACACTCCTCCTCTGACTCGCGACATTTTGGGAAGCTACGCGAATCTCCTTGAACCTGTTCACCTCCTCCACAATGTGGTCATGGATCAGTACAATGAAGCTATCGAGTACTTCCATAGAGCTGCATGACCCGTTCTCGCCACGTATGGGAAACTCCTCAGCCGGATGGTACGAGAGGGTTTTCGTTGTGTTGTATGTAACTTTTCAACAGGAGTTTTACTAATTTAACCTCAGAAATTGAGGTTTTTAATTTATTTTTAATGCGTATTTATCATATGATATCTTTGGTGAAATTACTATTCAAAGAATTTGATAATTGTTTTTTTTTTTATGCCCCGGAAATAATTTCAAGTCCAAACATGTCTAAACTAATTTTCCGGGTGGAAGTGACACATCCCATTTTTAATGTCTCATTTGGTCAAGAGCTAATGTGATAATTCCGTTTCCGTGGAGAGTCGATCCCTGGTTTGAACCAACAGAACGACTCTTCTAATAGAGAGGAAACTATGTCACTACAATCTCTTTGTTATAATTTGATCACTCTCCACGAGCCATTCTGCTAGGAGTGAGTAATTTTTATTTGGGATAATGGAAAAGTCAATGAAAATAATTACTAATTAGCATTTTATAAACAAAACTAAAGAGATATGCCAAAAAATTAAAGAAGCACACAAATTTATTTTATTTTTATTCTACCTACCTACGGCCATCTTTCGGGAGTTTTAAGTGAAAAAGATAGTTTAGGATAAAAGTGCAAGAAAGTTAATGGGACTTTTTTGTAAAAACAATAGTTAAGGACAAAAGTGCAAAAAGGATCAAAACTAGGTCCTCTGTCGAAAACTTTTATTTTTAAAGTCTCTCTCTCGTCTTCTTCCCCAGTTGAGTCATTGACCAGAGACAGTGGAAGAGTTTACATATCAACGAAAATGGAAGAAGAAGAAGAAAAGACGCAGAAATTTCCGAAGGAGAAGAAGAAGAAGAAGAAGCAACAAGAGGAAGATAACGACGGAAAACAACAAAAACGAGACCAGTTTTCTCCATCTGCAAAATCTCCACTCCAAAATCGCAACCTAGAGATGTCTTCTTCTAGATCATCGCTTCATTCATTACCACCAACGACGGTGGATTCTCCTCCTGATTCACCCACCGTCTCTTCAATCCCCGATAGCCACGGATCTTCACCTCACACGATCATCCCGACTCCTTCCGTTGCTTCGGTCGCGACGAAGAACGAGTCTCCTTTTAAGATTACTAACGGTGAGCAGAAACTCGGCGAGAGTAGGAGGCAATTGAGGCCGAGCTTCTCTACTCCGCTTGAATCGAAATGGGCAAGTTTTGTTAGAAAAGCTCTGCTTGGATTTAGGGTTTCTGCGTTTGTGTCATGTCTCGTTTCGTTCTCTGTTATGGCCGCTGATAGAGATAAAGGATGGGCTCGTGATTCTTTCTACAAATACAAAGAGTTCAGGTTTACATCTCTTTCTTTCTAGCTTCACTATAATAGGAATTAGGGTTCTTAGATGTGTCTGATTTGGTCTCTGTTTGGAATTTGAAGTTTTTCTCGCAAAATTAGCTGTGGAAGTTGTTGATTCTTTCTTCAAAACACACATAGTTTAGGTAAAGTTTTATACTTTCTAGCTTCATTATACATTGGATTTGAAGTATCTGGAGATGTTTAGAAGGAGAGAATCAGCTTTGATCGGATTCAGGGTTTCCAGATTCACCAGGAATCCAAACATTCATATTTTAGGTTTTAATTTCATCTGAGCTCAAAGTTTTTTTGGTAGACGACTCTGACTTGGTCTAAACATTGTGGGGAATTTCAAATTTTCTTGAAATTAGCTGTGAAAGTTGTTTACTTTAAGGTAATGAAGTTACACAATGACCTGTTTCTAGCTAAATTATAACACCTTGTCTTTAGATTACTTTCTAAACTGCTAATATTTCTTGTAAATGTTTTCTTGAGTTGATTTATTCTGTTTTTTCTTTTGGCATTCTTGGTTGCAGGTTCTGTTTGGCTGCGAATGTGATTGGTTTCGTCTATTCAGCTTTTATGATATGTGATCTCGTGTATCTGTTATCTACTAGCATTCGCAGATCACGACATAACCTCAGACATTTCTTGGAATTTGCTCTTGATCAAGTATGTTTCTTCTGCCTCTCTGTGATCGAAACTCTGTTTTGTTACAAATATAGGTAACCTAAAAAATTGGAGGATAGGTAAAAAAACTCTGTTTTAGCAAATCTTACTGGACTTTTATGAATACTGATAGGCTTGGTCGTTGAGTCACCTTACCCAATCTCTCTCTCTCTAAAGCACATGACTGAAGTTACCACTTACCATGATATTTCGAAGCAGAAAACATCCCGAGGTCCTTCAAGTCTTAAGAGTATACAACCAAAGATGTGATTTGCTTGTGAAATCATTCAATCATTTAAACTAATTGTTTCTGATTCTTGTACATAGTTTAGTGTTCGTCTCTGTTTGATGGCATATCATGGATCGTACCACTCAAGTGCTCCATTAAACTGTATTCCGCCAAATTCTTAGTAGTTAAAATGGTTTTGATGTTGCAGTTGATAGCGTATCTTCTTGCATCGGCTTCAACATCGGCTTCGATCCGTGTAGACGATTGGCTATCAAATTGGGGAGCAGACAAGTTCCCAGACTTAGCTAGAGCATCTGTCTCATTGTCTTTCGTCTCCTTTGTCTCATTCGCCTTATGCTCTTTGGCTTCCGGTTATGCCCTCTGTTCACTCCGGTCTATCTGAAAGCACAAGCTCGAGACAGATCATCTCATTTTGTTGTAACAGATAGTCCACTCTCGAAGTTGTATCTTTCTACTTCATGGTTTTCTGAAGGAACTTGACCCTGAAACTCTCTAAATCGTGAAGAGGGTCTAGTTTCTTGATATTTAAAAAAAAATAAACTTTTATTTTATATAGTGGAGGATTTTTTGTTTGTTTGGTTTACTTCCATGTTGCAGAATATTCCGTCTCGTAAAAGATGGTCTGGATTCTCATTTAAGTCACTTATCTATTCACTTTTTTGTTATCATATATAATATAAGCAAAGTGAGATTTAGGGATAGAGCTCTCTCATTCATTCTCAGCATGGCTAATTATTCTCTTGTCCCTTCTCAAAAAGTCTTAAATACCCTTTTATTTGGTTTAGTTTAAGTTTAATTAAATTCTCGATTCTGTTTCCGGTTTATATAATCTAACATATATTCTCGATTCTGTTTCCGGTTTATATAGTCCCACATATATTAAAATAACCGATTGAGAAATATATACTAAAAATAAAATCGTACATATATTATCGTATATTAAATAAATGTACAAAAATCATATCTATTATTTGTGCTTATCATATATAGTAAAAGCTCGGTTTATACCCTTTATCGGTTCAAAATAAGTTTTTTAGATTTCGTAATTTGCCGTACCGATTATCAAATTTTGGGCTTTTATTTTGTTTGCTTTTGATTCTTTTGGGTTAGCTTTCGTTTTAACGATTTACTCGCAAACCCTAGAGTTTGTATTCTTAATATATATATGACCGCCGTTTATTTTGTTAGGGTTTCGTGGGAAAAACAATTCGGTGGATATTAGACTATTAGGTGGAACCCTAGCAGCTTATGAACTCGCAGAGATCTCTCGGTTGAATATTAATATTTTTTTGGCTTTGGAGCTTTGAAATCAGGTGAAACTATTGATTCTAATAACGGTGTGGTCATGGCTTCGATGGATATTTTAGATGGATGAGTTTTGGCTTCTTTATCGTGTTTTTGTTTTGAAACCCTTTCGCGGTTTTGATCTCGATTTCGCTGGATCGAATTTGAATTGCTTGAGTTTGATGTTTTAAAGCATGGCTTTGGCACTTGAAAAACCTGATCGAATACAGTTTGGTTTGATTGGATATTCGAAGATATGGAATCGGACAGAGATGCTAGCTATATTGCAGGGATTCATGTAACCATCGATCATCTCTTAAGTCACTGGTTGAAGAATCCGTAGAAATTGAGAAACAGCTTTTGGGAAATTCGTCCTTCTTCTTCTCATTCTTCATCTCTGTGAGATTCTGGTTTGATCGGCTTCGAAGTTTGAGTTATCCGATTTCGTCGAGAGTTTCTGGGAATCTTAAGAACTTGCTTTTGTGAAGTTCCTTACGGGTTAATAAATGTTACATGAGATGCAGTAGTGATGGTTAGTGTAGCCATAGCAAACGACTTAAGCCAGGCCTTTATATATGGAATTCACAGCGACGTTGACATTGATGTGGTGATTTTCTCGTGTTTCCTTGTCATAGCTGCTACTTTGTGATCTTTTTTTGTTTTTACTATAAAATATATTAGCCGCATACTTCAGTAAGTCCTAGAAGGTGAGTGCGTGTTGTTGAGACAAATGAGGAAATCGATTTAGGAGTTTTCTAGGAAATAAATATGCAGCGATGAATCCATAAAGTTTAGGAGTTTTTTAGGAAATCGATTTAGGAGTTTTCTAGGAAATCGATTTTGGTCTTTAGTCCTATTATAGTTTCTAAAGTTTTGTTGGTGTCTTGGATCACTGTGAGTGATGTAGTTACCAAATCTCTGTATTTTGTGGATTGTTAAAACGTCTTTTCTTTCTCCAACCATTGTACTTTATTGACTTTTCTCCTCTGGATAATATTGAAGTAGCTTAAAAAAATTGGTTTACCAGAATTTCTATATTCTGCCAGCTGGTCTTACAATTTTTGTTGCATTCTTTTGCTGAATCCGTAAGAGGACTACATGTTACATTTGTTCTACGATTGACATTTTATTTTTTATCCACCGCAGGTCCAAGGCTCAATGGAACGCGATGGTGAGGTATTAGTAGTGTTTTCCTTATCTTTAGAAGCTGAGACTTGAATTTCTAAAATCTTAAATATAACGCTAAACAATGCTTATGACCTTTTGTGAAAAGATTTCAGTTGTAAAACTAGAATGAACAAATTCTAATTTTAATCTCCTTTATGTGTTGTTTATTCCTCAGAAGTCACTCAAATTTTTATTGCGGTTCATGTGCCTGTTTATCTAAGCTTTCAATATGAAAGCTTTAGTGATAATGGTAGCTATGAAGTATTTGTTGCAGGATGTCAACTTCCTTACGCCTCGAAGATGATCATGAGAGGTACGGTTTCGACTTTTCTCTCCTGGTAGAATTTAATTCATCTCTATCCGTTGACTCTCATCATATGGTTGATGTGGTCACTAACGAAATTTTACATGATGTCTTTGTACTAGAGAGGTGTTTACTTAGACATATGATTCTACCACTTTTTCCTCTCTTGTTTTAGTGCTTCTGTAATTTGAGTTATGTGCATATATTTGTATTTCATATTGTACTGTGGCCAGTTTGGCTGACTCTTCTATGCACTTTAAAGGTATGGTAGACTGTTTGTAGGAATATTGGCGTTCTTAATTTATGATAAAAAAAATCTGAATGGAGGCTGAGTTCTCGACTTTGTTGAAAGTAAGTGTTGCCATGGGCCGAGATAACATGGTTTATAGATATTTACATAAATTAAGGGAATATGTTGGCTGCCTTTGTGAAGAAACTTTGACAATTATCGAGGGATGGTTCTATGGAGAGAAAGCTGGTGAGGTTAGTGATAATGGGATTGGTTCCGATGTTGGGATGCTTAGAGAAGCCATTTTGATGCATGGTGGGTTGGGAAAGGCAAATGGATTGTAATGAAAGGTAATGTTAACTCCACCAGATGTTTGAGCTACAGTGAGCCAAACTTTGGTTTGCGTAGATACCAATGTGGTAGAAACACAGAAGTTTGTAGATTCTTGGTGTCTTAGGCTATGGAGAGGAAGTCAAAGATGAACTCATGCAGGAAAGGGATGGACTTCAACGAATTTCAGGTTAGAGAAATAATTGATGGTTTCTGGATTCTCTTAGTTTGCTTCTAATAAGTCTGGGACATAAAAATTTCCTTGAGATTAATATTTTGGAGAATGCAAATTTATGTTTTGTTTAGTTTACTTTATAAAGAATTCAGAGAAAAGTATAGTGTCTTGGAGTTTTTACTACAAAAGAGAGTTCAATCCATTCTCTTGAATCTTAATTGCTTTTAGCACAAATTGTCATCAGTCAGAAAACATTTTTCGAGTTTTGAAAATGTATGAGTTATAGCTATATTACATGCAGTAATTGAAAAATATAATAGGAATAAAGCGAGAAGAAAATGCTCTTATTTAGCTTCTGTGTTTTTCAATTTCATTTGACGTAATGTAGGTATCTCTTATTGTCCATGGTGGAATTCTCCTAAATTTGATGCTTGAAACGGGATTTTTATTGAAAATATACAAACATTTTTTTTTTGAGTATTCAAATGGCAGTCTTTGCTGAATGTTGCACAACTATTTGACAGAATTAGCTTGAGAAACATGGAGAGTACGAAGCTATAGTGGATGGAGAAAATATTGGGCTCTACCAACAATTTTTTTGCAAATGGTGGTTTCAGTCTTCCACATTCTTGATTCACCGAAACCAGAAAAATGAACGAAGGCAGAAGACAAAGAACATGGTGATGTCCTATTTTTAATTTTATATTCTTTAATAAAAACGTTTAGCTTTTGATCAGTTTGAGATCATTTACATCTATTTAAGTTGCTTTTTTGTGTTACTTATCAGACCAGACCATTTCGTGTACATCTAATTTGCTTTCGATGTTCTTCTTTTGATATCGTGTTCTTTATTGAAGGTTTGGTATCCAAATTAGATTCTAACCTTTATAGACTTCATACGTATAGTGTTTTAAATTTATTTTAGTTTGTATCGTTTATCAACATATCACTTTTGAGAACTTGGTGTTGGATTGTGATATAAACTATAAATTTATTTTAGTTTGTATAGTTTATCAGCATATCACTTTTGAGAATATGGTGTTGGATTGTGATATAAATTTGAATATCAATATGGGCGTTTGTGGATTCAATCGACATGGTATTGGCGGCCGAGTTCGAGTTGATTTATATAGCTAGACTTGTGTTATTACGTTTAAGTTTTGGGTGTCTAACAATTTTAATATCATTTACTTGGGTTAATGAAATCTTATAAATTTTTAATATTCCTCTATCTTCGACCAAAAAAAAAAAAATTTATTTCTCTGTCCTTATGATCGTGTTTTAGTACCTTTAATCTTTTGTAGATCTAGGAGTTTGTGTAACCAAATAAAGATTAAATCAGAATTGATTGAACGTTTGATGGATAATGTTGAAGTTTTCGAACCAGGAACTTATAATAGCTAGCCGAATACATATTAACGGTGAAATAAGAAGATGATTTGTTGTTGCTGGAATTGTGGGTCTAATGGAAAAACGAGAGTTCTGTTTCTGCCGTCTAGGCATCTCTGTTGTTGTACGAATTGCGAGGCTGACCTACTGGTTTTTTGTCCGATCGGTACAACCAGTAAAGTCGATACAGAGGAGAGGTTGGTGACAATGTATATGTTGTGATCAAAGTAAATGATGTATATCGTGAGGTTGTTTACCTACGCTCTGAAAATTAATATTTATTATATAATCTAATAAGAAGATGAAGACGAGCGAAAGAAAAATTGGAAGAATACAAATTTTGAAAAGACGGGCAACACAAAATAGTGAAGAAGAATAAGGATATCAAGATGAGGAAATTGGAGTTGAAGAAGAAAACCGGAAGAAAAAGAAGAATAAAACCGGAAGAAAAAGAAGAAAAAAACGGAAGATGAAGAAAACGAAGTAAAAGAAGAAGAAAACCGAAAGATGAAGAAGACGAAGTAGAAGAAGGTGAAGATGAGAAAGAGACGAAGAAAAACCAAAAGAAGAAGAGTTTAGATAAGACAAAGAAGACCAAGGAGAAGTAAGAAGCAGAGGATGAAGAAGGCTAATAAAAACTGAAAAAGAAGAACTGAGAGAATGTAAGATGATGAAAAATAAGTAGGAAAATATGAGGAAGAGACAAACCAAAAGATAAAGAAGAGAAGGAAAAAAAAACACAACATAAGAGGAAGAAGAAGAAGTCAGACGATAATGAAGATGAAATAAATGAGTGAGGAATAAGAAAATCGGAAGATATATAAGAGGAAGGAGAAGAAGTAGAAGTCAAAGACGAAAAAGAAAGAAAAGATGAGGAAGAAGAAAATCCGAAAGATGAATAAGAGGAAGAAGAAAAAGAAGAATTCGATGAAGAAGAGAAAGAAGCAAAAGACTAAGAAAAGAAAAAAAAATCAGAAGAAGGATAAGAATAAGAATAAGTAGGACAATAGGAAGACGTTGAAGGATAAGAAGGAGAAGAAGATAAGGAATTTGCTGAAGAAATAGAAGACAAAGGCGTTAAAATGGGAGAATGAAGAAGAAAACGAATAAAAACCGAAAAAAGAATAAAGAAAATACGAAGTAGACAAAAACCGGAAGAGTAGAACAAAGCAGAAGAGGAAGAAGAAATAGAAGTCAAAGACGATGAAGAAGAGGAAAGAAAAGATGAGGAATAAAAAAATCGAAAGACTAATCATAGGAGGAAGAAGACATAAGAAGCAGAAGCCGAAGATGATGAAAAAGAAGAAGGAAAGAACGAGGAAGAATAAAATCCGAAAATTGAATAAGAGGGAGAAGAGGAGGACGAATTCGATGAAGAAGAAGAATGAAGAATGAAGAAAACCAAAGAAAAAAATAATAATAAACAAAATAAGAAAAATTAGAACATGACGAAGATGTCGAAGAATAAGAAGGGGAAGAGGATGATGAATTTGGAGAAGAAAAACCATATAGAATCTTTGAGAATAAGTCAAGTGACGATCTTATGCTGTCGGTCCCAACTCACAATTTAATAAGATATTATCTCTGGATACCTCATAAGATAATCAATTTGAAAGTGAGAACAACATTAAAAAGCTTACATCATGAAGATAAATTACGAAAAAGACTTTTTAGAATAAATAGTGACACTTAAGGTCTGCAGAATACCAACGTTGTTAGAGAGCTGGGAGTGATAAGATACATATATATGCCGCTCTTGATGTTGTATGCGTTGCTGCTTCGACGGTTGTGGCCTATACTTACTACAAACAGTTGTAATGAAGAAAATTGTATCCTAACATGATTGTGTATTGTGTTTCAATTAGACATTGTGACTTTACTTAAAATTTTAAACTATATTTCCCCTTCGTTTCAAGAGGAGGGTTCATCTTAAAACGGTCAGATAATATGTGTCCACGTTATCTATGTGCTTATACTTCGCAAGATTCTTTGAAACTGATCGTTTGTGTAAAGATAGTCAAGCCCATAAAAAATGAGAAAATATATGTCTGACAACTTCCAAAAAATAAATAAAAGAAGGAAGATACGAGGAAGAAGAAAAACCGAAAGACAAAGAAAAGGAAGAGGAAGTAGAAGATGTGGCAGAATAAGAAGCTAGAGAATACAAAGACGATAGAAGAAAACAAAGAAGATGAGGAAGAAGACAAATCAAAAGAATAAAACAAAGAGAATCAGAAGAAGAAAACGAAGAAAAACTGAATGAAAAAAAATTAAGAAGTCAAAGAAGACGAAGACGATAAAGAAGAAGAAGTAGGAGTTGAAAGCAATGAAGGATACAAATGAAAATACGAAGAATATGAAAAACTAAAAGATAAATAAGAGGGAGCAGAAAAAAGACAAAGACAATAAAGAAAACGATGAAAAGAAAAACAGTTGGATAAGACGAAGACGGTGAACAAAGAAGAATGAAATGACGAATTTGGAGAAGAAAAAAAATAATCAGAAGAAGAAGTCGCAGAAGAAAACCAGTACATAGCTACGATGAAACGATGTAGATGTTTTTACGATGAAGAAATATGTGATTAATTTAAAGAAAAAGAAGGAGGACAAAGGCGAAGACGAGATAAGTAAGAATAATAGAAAGAAGAAAGAAGACGATGAAAAACCGAAAGAAAAACAAGAAGAAGAAGTCGAAGAAGACAAGACGATAAAGAAGAAGAAGTAGAAGTCGAAGACGATGAAGAAGACGAAGGAAAAGGCGAGGAATATGTAAAAAGGATTATGGGAAGAAGAAAAAGAAGTTGATGAAGAAGAATTCGGAAAATACGAGGACCTAGACGTTAAATATGAGGAAGGAGACCGGAAGATGAAGATGACAAAGTCTGAGAAGGTGAAGATGCGGAAGGAAGCTAAGAAAAACCAGAAGAATAAGGAACCATAGAAGACAAAGAAGACAAATGCAATGAATTAGGAGAAGTCGATCGAAAAACAAGAAGAAGATCGACGTATAAAACCAGAAAAAAAAAGAAGAGGAAGTCGAAGAAGGCGAAGATTATGAAAAAGAAGAAGCCCAAGACGATGAAAAAAATAAGAAAATTATGAAGAAGAAGAAAAACCGAAAGATAAAGAAAATGAAGAAGATAAAGCAGAAGAAGTAAAAGACGATGAAAAACCTGAATAATAGGATGTCGAGAAGGCGAAGATGATGAAAAATGATAAGAAAGAAGAAGAGGAAGAAAAAATGAAAGAAAGAAAAAAGAAAAAAGAAAAAAAAGTCGGAGAAGATGGTGAAGATGGAGACGATGAAATTAAAACAAGTCTGAGAAGACGATGAAAAGGAGAACGAATAATAGTAAGATTTTGAAGAAGAATAAGGAAAAGAGGAGGAAAAACCATATTTTAGGATTTTGTTTTTTATAAATATTATTAATCGGAGGTAACACATATATGATAACATTTTATTTATATATGATACTATAATATAGTTGATATGATAATTCTATTTTTGCTGTAATTTTGTTTTCAAATTTAGATATACAAATTAAATAAGTGGTTTCGTGCACGGAAGATACAAGGAAATAGTGGTTGAAATGAAGAAGTTGTTTTGACGGCGAAAAAATGTGTGATTGATATGAAGAAGGCGAAGGAAGAGATGGCCAAGATGCTTGAAGGTAAACTAAGAGAACAAAAGAGGAGATGAGAAGTTGAAGGAGACAAGACTAAACATATCTATTGTGGAATTTATCTTTCATGAAGGTGAAAAAAAAGAACATATTAGAGATTCTCGAGAAAGAAACAAATGAGATCTAATAGAGAGAGAGAGAGAGAGAGAGAGAGAGAGAGAGAGATATAGAGAGTGAGAGATATATAGAGAGAGAG
Source organism: Eutrema japonicum (assembly GCA_030161315.1). NCBI lineage: Eukaryota > Viridiplantae > Streptophyta > Magnoliopsida > Brassicales > Brassicaceae > Eutrema > Eutrema japonicum. Next base: position 53,596,652 of record BSQW01000011.1, read on the forward strand.
AGATAGAGACAAAGACAGAGGGAGAGGTAGTTTTATTCTTTTTTAATTCTAATGTAAGCTTCTTAATCATCCATAATTGATAGACTCGCTATTATGCGTTTTAGCACATCTTCAATCACGACTTCGAAATAGATCTATTTTATTTGTTTGAGTTTTTAATATTAACCCTTAAATCTTGTGTTAATAAGTAGAGTACTTGAAATTACAGAGTGTTTAGAGAAACAAGTACTGCTCGAGGAGAAAATGGCAACGACACACGAACCATATCTATGTATGAACAAATAAATTTTAGAGATATTGAATTCGACAAAACTGAACATGTTCCAAACCCTGTTTGAAATGCTTGAGGAAAATTATAGAAGCTACAAGAAAACAATGGTTGAAACAATGAAGATGTTTTGGCGTCGAAAAAATGTGTGATTGTTATGAAGAAGGAGAAGGAATAGATGGGGAAGATGTTTGAAGGTAAATTAAGAGATCAGAAGAGAGAAGGAGAAGTAGAAGGAGAGAAGACTAAACCCATCTATTATGGAATTTATCTTTCATGGTGGAGAAGAAGAGGAAGAAGAACATGCTTGATATAATTGAGGAAGAACCAAGGAAGATCTAAGTTAGGAATCTAGAGAGATAGAGAGAGAGAGAGAGTAATGGAAACCGAAAATGGAAGATTTTGATTCAAAGTTGAATATGGCGAGGAAGAAGACGAAGTTGAGACGAAGAAACAAGAAGTCGGAGAATATGAAGATGATGAAGAAGAGGGCGAAGAAAAGCCGAAACAAGAAGAGGACGAAGAAAAACCGGAAGAAGAAAAAGAAGTTTTAAGAAAAAAAAAGAGGAAGAAGAAGCCATAGAAGTTAAAAACAATAAGGAAGAAGAAGAAGTCGAAGACGATGAAGAAGAAAAACAGAAGAGAAAGAAGACGACGAAGAAGGAAAATGATGTAGAAGAGGGAGAAGAAAATGACGAAGAAAAACCGGAAGAGTGAGAGAGTGAAAAAATAGGAATTCATAGAAACCAAAGATGATGAAAAAGAAAAAGAACACGAAGACGAAGACTAAGATGATGAAGAAAAAGTCGGAAAAGACGAGGAAGATGACAAAGACAAAGAAAAAGAAAAACCATAAGTAGAATAAGAAGGTGGATGAGACCAAGACGTTGAAGAAGAAGAAGGAGGAGAAAGTTAAGGATTTGGAGAAGAAGAAAGGGAAAAAGGAGTAGAAGAAGACAAAGGTGATGAAGAAGAAGAAGAAGCCAAAGACAATGAAAATAAGTAAAGGAAAATACGAGGGAGAAGATAAACCGAAATTTAAAGAATAAGAAGAAGAAGAAGAAGAAGAAGCCAAAGACAATGAAAATAAGTAAAGGAAAATACGAGGGAGAAGATAAACCGAAATTTAAAGAAGAAGAAGAAGAAGAAGAAGAAGAAGAAGAAGAAGAAGAAGAAGAAGAAGAAGAAGAAGAAGAAGAAAAATTGTCACAGGTTCATATGCATTTTTTGATTAAAAATAAATCGAAATGTTGATTAAACGTAAGGAGCGTAAGGAGCGCCCCTTAGCCAAGAGCTCTAAGAACATATATCTTAGGCGACATGGCGGAATTGGGTTGACTTAATTTTTTTTTTCTCGAGAACATATATCCTTTCTGTTTTTGAATTTTCGTTTGCGACAGAATTTTTTTTTTTTTTTTTTAAAACCCCTAAAGGGTTCATCAATGGAAAAGTAAAAAAAAAACAAAAGATCTTAACTATTCACTAATAACAAAAATACTATTAAAAAATTGTTAAGAACCCCAATGAGGAGTTCATTGATGGAGATGCTTCCCGTTGTATTGTTGTTAGGATTTATCGAGAGTTATGGCAGAGAATGATCCACTATATGAAGTGTCAATCTTCTGGGACAAGGATAACTGTCGCCTCCCAAACAATGATCCCGTCCCTGAATTTAGTAACTACATCACGGATGCTCTTCACAAGATTGACAATGGTTATTGGGTTTCCAAAAGAAACCATCTTTTGGATTTTTTTCAAGTGCTAGAGATAAGAGTAGACTGATTGGTCAGTATTTCGTGTTACATGAACCACATGCCGTAAATCCGGTATGTGAAGTTTCATGATTGGTCAGTATTTGGTGTCACAAAGGCTCGCCTTTCGGCGTCTGGTTTTGAAGCATTCAAAATTTGTGCATTTAAAAATGCTACAGATCTTTTTGGGCATCAATTGGCAATTAGACAATGAAAATCAAAATCACAAGATAACACTTTATTATCTAAAAATCTTAGTACTTGATATCTAAATTATTTATAAAATATATTTACAAGAAAACTAACATTAGTTTTTTATCTTATTACGGAACTTCAACTCCTACTCTCACAAATTTTGCTATAAAAGTTCTTAGCCTCACTTGTAGTGTTACTGGTTGTGAGATCGGCAAAGATCGGCAAAGGAGAGAGACGAAGCGAAGACGGCAAGAGCCCTGCAGACCAGCAAACACATTAAATAGTGATCTAAGATCCAAAAAATCCACGAAAACAAGTAAGTAAAACAATACAATTGTCGACATGGTTTACAAATTCATATCTGAAGGAATGAGATTCCTTGTGTTGGATTCTATAGGAAAGATCAAAGAGGATTCAAAATCAAATCAATGGTTTCATGCACATTGAGAGGAAAATTCTACAGCAGATAAATAAAGAAATTAGTCAGATCCTGAGGAAAATATGGGTACAACCGCCTCAATTTTGGGTAAAATGTAACATAAAATCCTCTTGGGACAAAAAGAAGTGTACTGGTGGGGTAGTTTGAGTTCTGAAGAACGCAAGAGGAGATGTTCTTCTTCATGATAGACAGTCCTTTGTTAGAATAAAGAATAGCATAGATGCTAATATGGAAAGTTGGAAATGGGCCATGGAAAACATAGAGAGTTTGAAATGCTATAAAGTCATCTTTGCTGCAGAATCGAATGAGTTAGTTGGTGCGGTAACAAGACCACCAGCTTGGCCAACATTCATATATCTAAATCGTGAGAAATAAGAAAATCAAAAGATATATAAGAGGAAGAATAAGAATTAGAAGTCAAAGACGATGAAGAAAAATAAGAAAAAGATGAGGAACTGACAAAAGATTTAAAATTGGAGAATGAAGCAGAAGACGAATAATAACCGGAAAAAGAATAAGGAAAATACGAAGAAGAACAAAACCAAAAGATAAAGAATATGACGAAGAATAGAACAAAGCAGAAGAGGAAGAAAAAGAAGACAAATCATAAGAGGGAGAAGAAATAGAAGTTGAAGACGACGAAGATGATGAATAAGGAGAAAAAGAAGTAGAAGAAAGAGAATAATATAACCCGGAAGAAGAAGAAAAAGATGAAGAAAGAACAGAAGATGAACAAGAAGTTGAAGTCGAAGACGATGATGAAGATGAAAAAAGAGAGTGAGGAATAAGATAATCGAAAGATGTATAAGAGGAAGAAGAAGTAGAAATCGAAGACAATGAGAAAGAAGAAGGAAAAGATGTGGAAAACACGAGTGACAGAGAAAAAACGGAATAAGAAAAAGAAAAAATACGAAGAAGACGTGAGAGAAGAAGGAGAGATAAAGGTGGAAGACGATGACGAAGAATAAAGAAAAGACGATGAAGAAAAAAACAAATGATAAATAAGAGGGAAAAAATGACGAAGAACGATTATGTGAAGACGAAGAGCTCGCGTTTGTCTTAGTTCAAATGGTTTGTGGGTTTCATACACTTATTTAGTATTGCTTTTTGAGTTTTTAATTTTGTATAGTGTTTACTTTTTTGAATTAGATTTATTTTGATCATGTATGTCTCAAGTAGTTGTTCTAATTTTCTTTGGTTTATAACATAAAGTTTTTTCTTACGTTTTTTTCGACCCCTCGGCCCGCGCAAGGCGCGGGCTACCTACCTAGTTTGTTTTAAGAAGAGCTAGTGAGCTACATGTGACATATCTTCTTCTTAAACTTTCGATGTAATGGCAAAAAAGATTGAATTAGATGCTTACATTTTAGAATTTCAATGTAATTTGTCAGATCAGGTAAAATTTTATTCTAATAATAATCATGCGGGTTTATAATTTAATATTTTATAACCTATGAAAAAAAATTAAAGACAATAAAATGAAAAACAAAATTAGATCATCCGTGAAAATATCTTATACATAAATTTAGAAACAAAGTTTACGATGAAATAAATATATACATTGAAAGAAAAATTTGGTGAAAAGATACAGTAAATAGTTTTGGATATGATTATTGGACTTTTTTTTTTGTAATTGATATACTACCATATTGTGGTTTATATAGAGGTGAGAAATTTTTTTATTTTATTTTATGATTAATTTTCTTAATCTAAATGGAAAACTAAGAAATATTTTTTCCTTACTATATTAATTGACACATATCAAGATCTAAATTAACTGTGACAAATGTCACGATCTCGTGAGTGAGAATTATCATATATGTCACACTCACATTGAGAGATCCAGCTTTATATAATACGATATATATATTTTAGTAACTTTATCTTTTATAATTATGAATGTGAAATTGAAAAGATATCAATTTGGTTATCTAGAAGTAGGGAATGAGAATTCCTTTTCTTTTTAGGATTGTATTATATTTTAAGTTTGTGGTTTTTTTAAGAATTACTAATTGTTCTTTCCTTTTTTAAAACTTTAGTTTTTTATGATTGTAATCTATTGTTTAATTTCCTTATTTTAAACTGAAATATGTTTTTTTAAAATAAAATTTGGTTTTTATTCCTTTTCTTTTTAGGATTGTTATCTGTTGTTTAATTTTTTTATTCTAAACTAAAATATGGTTTTTTTAACTTTGGCTTTTATTTATAATTTTGTTTAATTTTTCTTAATCTAAACATAACTACTTTTTTATTTACTTTTTAGGATTAGGAATCGATTTTAAATCGTATATTAATAATTTCCCTTTTAAGTTTAGAGCATATTTATAATTTTTTTTTTAAGTTTGATGGTGGTTGTAGATTATAAACTTTTAAGTTTTCTTGTGTCACTTTACTTTATTATAAGTTTCCTTATTTATACTTTTTTTTGTAATATTGCCTTTTTTAGTTTACACTTTTTTAATATTTACTTTAATTCATTTTTACTAAAATTACTTTTTTTAGTTTAACCTTTTTTAATATTTACTTTAATTCATTTTTACTTTTTTAAATTAAATTGATACATGTCAATATCTAAATTAACAATCACGACAAATGTCACAATCTCGTAATTGAAAATTATTCTACGTGTGACACTCATGTCAAAGGATCTAGCTTTATATAATAAGATTTTGTAACAAGAAGAGGAAATACATGGTAACAACAATACCATAAAAGGAATAAGAATGGCTTGGAATCATCATTACCTTCTTCTTTTTTTAGTTTGTGTGGTTTGTGATATGTTTTCATTATGGCTTCTGCAACTCTTTAAAAAGGAAAAAGAAAAAAAAAGATCAATTTTGGAGTTTAGTTCTTGACTTTGGGAAATTTTAGCGTCAACTCATGAGTTTTCTTGTCCTCTCTAAGTCTCTATGATCAGTGATTTGTGCCACAAAGACCATTGACTCATTCCTTCCACCTTAATTATTCGTTATCTTTCATAATTACCCCCCAAAAAAAAAATCTAATTTATGTAACGGTTAATTAAGATCTAAATCTTACTCATAATTGCCTATAGTTTTTCCAGTAATTGCAATCATTTGTTTTCCTGTGATTGTGGCCATGGGCGAATCTAACTTAGCAACTATTGGTGCAAGTACACTCACTATTTAAAAAAAAAAAAATATAAAGAAAATTGTTTAAGTTTTAACTAAAATTCAGCAAAAACTTACAAAAGAACCCACTAATCTTTTTTTAGTTTGCTCCTCTAATTTCATGAATTTATGATTTTTTACTTATTGTTTTTATATAATTATTAATATGTGCCCCCAATAATAATATGTTCTAGATTCGCCTCTGATTGTGGCCGAAAGTTATGTCGAAGAGCACATACATTGTCCTAGGAAAGAATTACGTTGATAGCATAATGAAAGAGTTTTTATCAATGACGATGTGCATTGAACCTTTTTCTAATTTGTCATTGTTACAAAGGATTTCATATCCCTTTTGACCTAAAAATCTTTTCAAATTTATTGATTACAAAATAATATTATTTGTGTAAATATTAAAATATTATATAAAATTTTATAAATTAAAAATTAGAATTTAACATCTTCAATTAGAACCTAATGTTGTTAGAAAACATATTTACTTTTTTGTCAATCATAGAAGTAAATACACACACACCAGCGGATGTAGAAGGTCGAACCTCTTAAGATCTCCCTGCCTCAGGGAAGTACGTTTGTTCATTTTTACATCATATATTTAAGAAAACATTGTTTCACATATGTTTTGTACTTCCTATACAATATTTGTATAAGATTTTTAGAACTAAAATAAATAAGAAAATAATATCTCATTATAAAATAAGAATATACTAGATATTGAAAGAAAATTTCTTAATAGTTGTATAAAATTAAAATGTAACCCAATGAGTAAGAAAGAAAGTAAGAAATGCAAGACACAGTGTCTGGTTTGAGATACCCGAAACAAATTTGAGACACTCTACCATTATGTATTATTTTCTTATTTACCCAATTTTTTTTAATTAAATTATATTACAAAAATTGATATTTTATTTTGAGACAGCTTAAAAGTATCATGAGCTATGCAGATGCTCTAAGCCATCTATATTTCTATAAAATGGAAAGAGCACTGCATTACTAAAGAAAGCGTACATATGCTATCCACAACCTATGCATTTCATAATCACCAACAGAATCACTAATGTTGAACCCGAATTCGCACATATCGTAGATTGGCGAATTCAGTTTTAGGTTTAGGAGAATTATTTTACTAGAATCATAGCTGGACCCGAGGTGGGTTGCCTACGTACCCTCGAAAGGGATCAAGCCGGTCGTAGTTCTAATTACATAGAAAGTTGAAGATAATCCTTATGAATAGGGGGTTCCCCTATTTATAAGTTTCGAGGTCCGTCGATTTTCCTATTCCTTCTTGAATTAATAATGGCGATTATCCTTATTTCCCGGAGTCGATAAGGATAACTTCCTCTTTTCTCGGGATTTTCCTCTATCAAATAAAAGGAGATCTTCCTTTTATTTCGTAAGTCGATCTTGATGGGCTTTGATGTCGGAGTTGGGCTGATTTCAACTCAAACCGGGTTAAACCGGGGGAGTGCTAAATCCCCCTCTAACAATTAGTCCCCCCCCTTAGTTCGGCGAAGGAGTGTTCGAGTTCGGCGGATAATTCTTTAGCCTGGTTGGAGTTAAAATCAGCATCATGTCTTGATCGTTCAGACTTGTGTCCTTCGAATCTTCTTTGGCGGACTTTGGCGTTACTCAGCTTCGTTCGAGTAAAGTTTAAGCTCGGTTCGATAGTTTGTGCGAGACCAAAGTCAGCGTGTTGTGAGTTTGTTGCGACTGAACTTCCTTAGTGCGAGGTTGACGAGCTGCGAATGCAAGCTTTTCTTACTGCGAAGGGCGATATGTTTGATTGGGAGGTAGACGGACGTCTCCCTTTTTCTTTGTTGATCGTGCTTTGGGATGGACCCTTCGATATAATCTGGAAGGAAAATCTCCTCGAACAATAGATTTTGATAAGGGGTACCCGGATTTTAGGGAGCTCGGTAGACGAGCTGTGATGTGTTAGCGAACAGTGCTCGGAAGCTTCTGTGAGATTATTAGCTCGGTTTCTGCTGACTGAATGTCGGGATCGATGAGCTGCTTCACGAAGAGCGTCTTTTGGGTTTTCTTTGGTTTTATAGCTGCGTCTTGGGATAGACTGCCTACGTACCCTTTGACGGGATCAAGCCATTCGTAGTTCGGGGTATGATGGTTTTGCGAGTTATGTGAGCTCGGCTTAAGAGATTCAATTTATTATTACTTAGTCGTTTCTTGACTGTTAATTCCGAGGTCGTGATACACGATCCTCTCGAGTTCACCGTGCACAAAATTGGTGCCGTACATAATACGGTCTTAGCCGGGGTGTAGGGGATAAACTCGATCTTACGACCTGCTTCTAGGTCGGCGATCGTCAATTGATCGGCTTAGTTCCCAGGTTGGATCGGAGTGTGCGAGACGGACTCGGCTTATTTGGCTCAGACAATCTGGGAATTGCTTCATTCGGCTTATAATTTGCGAATGTTGAGGATTCGGCTTACTACTTTCCCAGATCGAATCAGAGTGTGCAAGACGGACTCGGCTTATTTGGCTCAGATGATCTGGGATTTGCGAACTACGGAGGCTCGGCTTATAATTTACGAATGTTGAGAATTCGGCTTATTACTTTCCAGATCATCGAAGTGTGCGAGACGGACTCGGCTTATTGAACTTCGATGATCTGGGATATGCGAACTACGTGAGTTCGGCTTTCGATGCGAACTGAGGAGTTCGACTGAGGAGTTCGGTTTTTGAAGAGCTGAAGTTTCGAACCGAACCTGACGAACTGAAGTTCTGAATCTGACGAACTGAAGTTCTGAATCTGACGAACTGAAGTTCTGAATCTGACGAACTGAAGTTCTGAATCTGATGAACTAAACTTCTGAATCGAACTGAAGTTCTGAATCTGACGAGCTGGAATTCTGTATTGAACTGAAGCTCTGAATCTGACGAGCTGGAATTCTGTACGACAAACTCATCTGAACTGAAACTGATAAACCGATCTGAACCGAAACTTATCTGAACCGAAATGAGCTAAAACTGATAAACCGATCTGAACCGATAAACCAAAACTGATAATCCGAAGAACTGAAACTGATGTGCGTAAGATATGTCGTAATGAGCATTTTGTAGCTCGGTAGAAAATGTAGCTCGGTAGAAAATGTAGCTCGGTTGGAGAGCGTATTGTTACTCGATAGGGAAGCGTATTATAGCTCGATAGAAGATGTAGCTCGATAGGGGAGCGTATCGTAGCTCGGTAGACGAGCGTATTTTTTTTTTTTTTTTTTTTTTTTTTTGCGAACCGTAGTTCGGCTTAGAGGGACGGACCCTGTGATTGAGTTCGAAAAATAGACAGTTTTCCGTAGGTGGTACCTGGATTTTGGAGAGCTCGGTTGACGAGCTTAAAAAAGTTTGGTAGATAGTCCGAGACTTGAGATAGCTCGTCGAGTAATGACTTATCCGAGATGGATTGAAGAGCGAAAGGTCTTGAATGCATGCCGTCACGATGGTTTGTGCGCTACCGAAGCGTTCTAGCTGGAGCGACAATTTGTGTAAATCTTAGCTTTTTGTTGCTGATGTGTAATTGTTGGCGCCAATTGTTGAGCTAAGTTGATGAGATCGATGAACGTTCTTCTTGCTCTTCTTTTATTCCCGAGTTTGGCTAGTGTGTCAGGTCGGTTGACCCGGGTGAAAAGGTTTCTGTCGCGGTTTGTGCTTTTAAACCGGGGTCGGATAATTTTTTATATATATATATATTTTTTTTTTAAACGAGCTCTGATTTTTCTTCTTCTCGCTTCTTCTTCCTAATGGGCTTTAGGCCCATTTTGTTTTTGTCGTCTTCGAGATCAAGCTCGGCTTCTTCTTCCTCTTTTTTTTTACGTCTCCATGAATATGGGCTTAACTAATGTCAGATGGGCCAATAATTCTGTTCTGGCCCAACAGAAGAAAAATCTTAATCTTCTTCTAACATCGTCTTGGTTTTGTCGCCGGAGCTGCTTTGACGGCGGCGGTGATGGCGGATCTCCAGCGAGCTCGAGTGATGGCTGTAAGAACCTGAGTTTGACAATTTCTGTTCGAAATCTCTGGATGATGTGAGATTGCAGAAGAAGGCGATGTATAGAACGAGATGGATTGACGGAGAAGAATACTTCGAATCTGTCCATGGCGGATTTACTCCACGATCTCGAGTGCTTTCTTAGAAAACTGATCTGTCGCGGGGCAGATGGAGCAGATCGTATCCGATACTGAATTTTCAAGGGGGAACGGTGACAAAGCAATTCGCGTCTGGTCTTTCGTGTGGTTGTTGATAGATGCCGCGATGGTGGTTGTAGATCCGCGTCTGGTCTTTCGTGTCGAGAGAGACGAGTAGGAGCTGGAGATGCTTTGGTGACGTTGGCTATCTCGGAACAGAGTTGTCGAGTTTCTCATCGGACATGAAAGAGAAGTTTTGCTTCGCCGGATCTGATTTTTTTTCTTTTTCTTTGTATTTGACGTATACGTTCTTGACGGTATCAAAGATCCATGTAGGTGATCGGTGATTTAGAGAGTTCGATCGGTAAAGATGACGAGACGTTCATGTCGTCTTAGGGTTTCAGATTCCTACGGTTTAAAAATAATTCTCCATTCCCCACATACGGCGCCAATTGTTGAACCCGAATTCGCACATATCGTAGATTGGCGAATTCAGTTTTAGGTTTAGGAGAATTATTTTACTAGAATCATAGCTGGACCCGAGGTGGGTTGCCTACGTACCCTCGAAAGGGATCAAGCCGGTCGTAGTTCTAATTACATAGAAAGTTGAAGATAATCCTTATGAATAGGGGGTTCCCCTATTTATAAGTTTCGAGGTCCGTCGATTTTCCTATTCCTTCTTGAATTAATAATGGCGATTATCCTTATTTCTCGGAGTCGATAAGGATAACTTCCTCTTTTCTCGGGATTTTCCTCTATCAAATAAAAGGAGATCTTCCTTTTATTTCGTAAGTCGATCTTGATGGGCTTTGATGTCGGAGTTGGACTGATTTCAACTCAAACCGGGTTAAACCGGGGGAGTGCTAAATCCCCCTCTAACAACTAATACTACACGTAAATATTAATAATTTTCTCAAAAGTCATTCTTATTCGATCTCAAATTTTATATTATATAATAAAATGGAAAGAGCACTGCATTAATTTTATCTATATTCTTTAGTTTCACTCCTCGTTTAGCCAATGTTGTGGTTGATTCGATAGCCAAAACGCTCACAGAGCGTTGTTGGATTCTTTGATTTGATTCAATAAAGATAAGCTTTCAACCAAAAAAATATATATATTATATATCAAATAAATCCCGTTTTCAACAGAGATCATAACCAGGGACGGATCTAGTTGAGAGCCGTTGCCACCACTAAAAATTATTAATATTTATTTAAAAAAATAAATTATACCACCATTAAAAACTAAAAATACCTTTCACAACTTTTTTTCTGGTTTAAGCCTAAAAGTCTATTTTACAATTTTTTATTTATTATATTATATGCTTACCTCCACTAATTATATTTTTTTAGATCTGCCACTCATAAGTACGGTTTATTAAAATGAAGTTAATTTGTTATTGTACATAGCTATATTTACGTTTATGTTTATACATATATAGAAAGAAAGCGTACATATATATGCTATCGCAACAACCTATGCATCTCATAACAAACAGATTCACTAATAGTAAAAATACAAATAATTTTCGAGAAATTACTATAAGAAAACATTCATATTCGATCGTAGATTGTAATATACCAAATAAAATTCTTCCATTCGACATCTAAACTTTCAATTTATCAAGCAACCGAGTCCAAGCACCAGCAGTAATAGTCTGACCGTGAAAGGTTTAGCAACTCTTCCGGAGACATCCTCTCAAGCTCGTTCTGCCTCCACGCGGCATAGTTGTTGCGGTTCTGTGTGTCCGAGGCCAGCGGATGAGCTTCAGTTTTGTGTTTCTGATATCGCATTCTAGTGTATAGCCTCATCGTTGCGACGCAGTCCTCATAAGGATCTTGTATTCCCATATGAATATCATACCTTTATAAGGGCAAGAAAGATTAAAATTACAAATGTTTATATATTTTCACTCACTCTGGTACATATTAGTCTGGATTTTTGATTCATAATATATGATCATAAATAATAGATAATATTAAAAAAGGATTTCAATTTTTTTTTTTTTTGGATTACCAAAAGGTTCTGGGCCGAAACCCGTAATCCCCAGGCCCGGAACCACATCATATATGATCATATTAGTCTGGATTTTTGATTCATAATATATGATCATAAATAATAGATAACATTAAAAAAGGATTTCAAATTTTTTTTTTTGGATTACCAAGAGGTTCTGGACCGAATCCCGTAATTCCCCAGGCCTGGAACCACATCATATAGTATTAGTTTCGTCCCAAACGTCACTCAATTCTGTGACTTTTAAACTTTGCCTAATGTATTTTTCCAGTCGAGCTAATAACACTCGGTAAAAAAAGATCTCAATTACAATGAAAGCATTTTAAATTTTACATCAAAGTTATGAAACAGTGTAAAATTTTATAAATAAACAAAATAGTGTCAATTTTAAATCCTAATCTTCAATATGACCTCATTTTTTGTTTTGTAAAAAGAAAATCGTGAGCCATAAAAACTAACGACATGCTCTAAAATCTAAACCTAATTACAAATCCTAACCCCTAGAGCCTAAATCATTAACCCTGAAACATAATTATTAAACAAAATGATATGTTTCTTTCATTCAAGAAAATTTAGCATAGTTTCAAATTTTAATTGAATATATTCTAATTAACTATATATATTCTAGTTTTTGATAAAAGAAAAAAAGATTTATTTTTAGTTTTAAAGTACTTTGGGATAACCTTTTAGGTACGAGATTAGTAAATTAGAAATACGCAAATTATGGTTAAAAATAAATGATATAAAATATGAGGTAGAGACAGACGAATCGTACTTTGATATAAGATCAATTATTCGTGATATTCCTAGGATTATCATCGGTTGATTTTGTTCGAATTTTTAAGAATTTTTTTAAGCTAATCAGCATATATATTTTGTTCGAAGTTTACACGGTGATTTGAAAATTTTCTTCACATCAAAAGTAAATCGGATACCTTATTTTGTAGTTGTTACGTCCGAATATCACACACGGCAAAATTAAAAGAAAAGTAGACAAACTTTTTTCGAGTTGACTAATTCTTTCTAAGATAATGATGGAATATTTGAAACTCGGTTTTATTAGATGAAATTAAATTTATTTTCACCAACTTTTAATATCGTATGACGAATATTTTAAAAATTACAGATGAGCCGAAATTAAATTTAAAAAAATATAAAATGTGTTGTGCCAATTCATGTCCCTAAATCTTTCAATTTTATTTTCTCAATATAATATATAAATGCAAAAAGGAATTACCCGAGATAGGCTTGGGTTAGGTACTTGAGAGAGTTTCTTAATTTGCTTGTTTTCATCAGTGGAGGGTATTCCGCAGTATCTCTATTGAACAACAAGAAAACATATAATAGTTTATAAAAATGATTAAATCATACATATAAATTAACGTAATATAAATTATTCTTCAAAATCAAAGACGGTCAATATCTTTATCATACATATATATATATATATATATATTCTTTTTTATTTATTTATTTTTTATGATCATATATTATTAATCGACTTATAGCTTTTTTTAAAGAAGTTTTGTGCCTAGTAAAAGGTTTTATTTACCTTATCATGGACGGAGAATATTCAATTTGAAGACAGTCAAGATGGTTATCAAGTCCATGTCCCACGAGAATCCTTGCCTTGCCACCTCTTGAACGAATCTTCCACATTGGTTCTCCATTACAAAGAAACTCTTGAATCTTTCTCTGCGCCTGCTGCAATGGCATTGCGTCCCTTAGATTCTCAGGCCGTATCCCTGTTGTCTCGTACCTGTGATTCGTTACGGGCATCGTTGACTTCACGTACGTGTGGAAAATCACGTTCTCGCTCTCATCCGTTACGCAAACCCTTGCGCATAGGTCCAGAGATCTGTCATTCCCTCCTCCGACCATCTTGCATGAGAATGCGACCACTCGTGGTGACCTTGAACAAGTGTAGTCGATTGTAGTGTTGTCTCTTAGGCCTAAGGACCCCATACGAGTAGTTAGTCCCTGAAAAAAAAATATTAGAGATTAGTAACAATAGAAAGAATAGATTGTTTGAAACAATTAAGATTTGTATACTATATGGAGAGCTTATAATTACAGAATTGACGTTTGAGAGCTGGCATCTCTCTTGATGGATCCTACGAGCGTTGGAGCTTTCGAGGATCGTAAGACAGAATCTGCACCCACGGATGCTAAAAATGTTCTTGCATTCTTGTTTCGGCAATGGACCTATATATATACATGTATGATATAATCCAAAATGAAATTAAAGTCCAAATTTTTTTGTTTGTTTTTTGATAAAAATCAAATACAAAGTTTATAAACTATACCAATGAGATGTTCACGGAGGGAGTCAAAAGATCGGCAATATTTGTTGCAAATGCCACAAGAAGGTTCATGAAATGAATGATAAGAGATTTTCATGTGTTCCACCAAGTGTTCCTTCTTGTTGAATTGTCTATAACACCCTCCACACTTGTTCCTGCATCCATGCATGCTTTAATCATCGTTTATTTCATGATTTTTGTTTTTAATTGATAATCAGAAGATTCCATCGCTACTTAGGAAATTGGCGGTACAATGCACGATCTACAACATCTGGAAGCAGAGGAACAATGTGCTACATAATCAAATTTCCCTTCCACCTCAGGCCATCTACGTGGTCATTGACAGAGAGATTCGCAACATAATCACCGCAAGAAGACATCGGAGACATTTTCGCAAGTTAATGTCTCTATGGCTTCGTTGATCGCCCTGAGTTCATGCCCTTATTGTTGTACTTCCTTGTTTTTATTTCTTTTTGCCAAGGTTGTACAGACTTAAGTTCTTACTTTTTGTAGGTTCTCTCCTTCATTTTATATGATATTTACATTCATAGCAAAAAAAAAAAAAAAAATCAGAAGATTCCAAACCAAAACTCATATTAATCGTTTGAGGTCTATGAAAGAGTCTAGTATTCTTGTCATTTCAAACGTACATGGTGGACGAGTATGGTTGAAATCACAATGAAATTTGTTTCACAAATTTCATTAGTATCCTAACATTACGTTACGTGTATGTTCATGTTCCAAAAGTCTTACGCATACGCGACGTCATTAGTTTTTTTGTGGTAATTAATATAACTTACGTAGACAAATGGTCTTGTTCAATCCGATCGAAGATGACATAAATATATTTTTTTAAATACCAAAATCTTACACAGAAATAAGTACCTTAGGGTTTCTGAGGACTCCATTGACAATCTGTAGTCCATAGTAAATAACAGCAAAAACAAAGTTTTTGAGTTAAAAGAGTTTGATTTAACGGGTTTATTCTTGTTTATGTCGATTTGTGTGTGTGTGGAGATTGGAAAATATATGAGAATGTGTTTAAATAGGCAAATCATGAGGAATATAAGGAAGAAAAAAAAAATTAAGAAAGGGCAAAGTTAGATGATTCTCTGACCATCCTAACATATACCCAATTTGAGGTTTCTTTGTTCCTTTCAGTGTTGTCCTCGGAAAAGTCAGATGAACCTAGATCAATTAACAAAAATAGTCATTGCTTGCGGGCTTTGAAAGCTTTCTAGAGTGACGTCTCTGGCTATCGGTGAAAAAGGTTCCGATTAACGGTTTTAGCGTTTTTTCTAGTATTTCAAAATATTTTTTTATTCTCTGCTCTATCATTATTTTTTTTTCATTTTTCTTGGGCTCATAAAATCGTTATCACTGCATTTTGACAACGTGAGCCTCATAGCTCATGATATTGTCGATTCACTGAATTTGTAGTTGTCTTTGCTTCTATGTTTTTATTCTTTTTCGGCATAAGACCAATTTGATAGGTTAAACAATTTTATAAAACTTAAACATTTTCATTTTAAATGAATATTTATCATTTGGCAAAAAAAAAATAAAAAAAAAATAGAGAAGATGCCTTTCTAGCATGGGTCCTCGTGTTTTCTCATGTCTAGCCCACGTGGTGAATCTCAAAGCATAAGACCACCATTGTCGAATTTTCGGTATCGCATTTTCGGTGAGTTATCTATTTTTTTGGGTTTATATTAAATTCGATATAATTAAGTCCAATGATAAAATTACACCTAATGATTTCTTAATCCAGCTTTTTCCTATATATCTATAAGAAAAACAAATAGGTACGAGGGTTGGTCTATGTTTGCAGATTAATCTACTAAACTTGGGAAAATCGAATTAGTGAGAATCGAAGCTATGGTTTAATAATAAGTAAGATTATCAGTTAGAGATGTTACACGTTGGCTATAAAGCGTTGGAGTGTTCTTGGAGAAAAGAAAAGTTCTTTTTCAATCTTGTAATGCCAACTGGAGTATAGTGAATTGCTAGTGAGACCAGTCCAAGACATAGATTATTCAGATCAAACTCGAGGTTTTTTTTATAGCTCTTATACACTTCGTCTTCTTCTTACCATTTAAGATTCATTTTCTCCATATATACAACTAGAGGTCCAGAATATTGCATTTGATGTCATCTAATAACATTTAATTATTCGAAATTTTCGAATGTTTTCTTTAACAAAAAATAAATGAAAAACATTCGAAATTTGAACTTTAGTTATGCTTCTAGGATATTAACTTGGGTTTGGCTTTTCTGGGTCATACAATGCAAATAAGACTATATCTTTTGACCGAATATGGGGCCAAGTCAAGATTCTATGTACTTTTGTTTATGTTTTTTCCTCCAAAAGATTCCAGATTTTGTAACAATTTTTAGAAAAAGGAGAAATATTCATGAACATAATTTATATGAGAGACTAGAAAAGATAATGGTCCATTGTAAGTATATTCACTCATAGGTTTTGTTTTTTTCATTCGTTTTCCTTCCACTATATTCACCTTTGGTTCAATTATTTTTGTATACTCTCACCATTAGGATACAAATCTAGTCAATTCACCTTCTAAGAGAAATATTGTAAATATAAGCGTGCATGGCTGGTCGGTCCATCCACATAAATTAAAGTCAAAAGAACTTATATAAATATTCTCGTACGAAATATTCTCCTTTTGTCTTCTTTCATGACTAATAAGTAATAATACTCACATATGCAGACACTCTAACGAAATTACTATACGTTACCAATCTAAATCATTTGGCTATTGATAGTCGCAGTTGGAAGTTGATATATTATGATTTTTATTCGTTTTAAATCATGATATAAGTCATTTTTATAAAGTCTTTCTAATATTCTGTAATCTTTTTTATAGAGTAATAATACTCACATATGCAGACACTCTAACGAAATTACTATACGTTACCAATCTAAATCATTTGGCTATTGATAGTCGCAGTTGAAAGTTGATATATTATGGTTTTTACTCGTTTTAAACCATGATATAAGTCATTTTTATAAAGTCTTTCTAGTATTCTGTAGTCTTTTAGAGTCTTTTCAGGTTTTAGATACGTTTGGAGCGTTATTGGAGATACTGAAGTATTTTGAAGCATTTTGGAGCCAAGCATAGATCCTGTAGCTGAGATACCGATTTGATGCATGAGTATCGATCGATACACTTATGGTATCGATCGATACCCGTCGAAGAAACAGAAGGATCGCGACTTAATTGAAGATTTAAGGAACTGCAAATTGCCCCAGAAGTCTTTATTATTTACAAGAATCCCCAAAACGTGACTTATGTTATTTATTAGGATTTTACAGCCACTTTGATGGCTATGCTTTATTTTACTTTGGTTTTGTGAGAGAGCTTTGGATGGAAGACAAGTCTGGAACTCTGTTAGTCCGAGAGAAGATTTCGAACCCTTGTTCTACTCTCTTATTTACTATTTATTTGAGTATTTATTCAGTCATGTTTATTGTTGCAGTCTCCATGTCTGAGTAGATCTCTTGTTAGGTTTAGGGTTCTCATAAGGGATTTCTTTGAATGCTAGGTTGATTAGTTGTTTAGGGTTCATAATCTGAATTAGTTCTCCACCATAAGTTGTTCTCATAGCTAATTCTAGATTGATCACCTAGAACTTAGATATTAGGTTAATCGATTAGGCACGAGAGTGCAATTGAGAAACCTGATAGAACCTAGAGTGAGCAAAATAATTATTCGCAAAGAGATTTGGTTTAGTTGTTTTGTGAACAAATCAAACTTGAACTAAAAGCTGGTTTAGACTTTAGGATTCGCAAAGAGATTTGGAATTCTAGGATTTAGGCTTAGATAATTCTCGCAACGAGAGTTGGTTAATTATACTTTAGTGATTTGAGTTCAAGAACCGTGCATAACCTGAACCCTGATTAATTAGTTTATATGCATTCATTGATTTCCTGAGAAATACCATGAACCTATCTTTCTCCCATCGAATTTACAACAGTTTAATTTACGTATTTGCTTTCAATTTCATTGATCACTTAGCTTAGTTTTCATCTATACAATCTATTGTGTGTTTCCCTGAGTCTCTGTGGATTTGATCCCTAAATATTACAATCGACAAAGCTTTAGTACTTTTAGGGTATTAATTTGAGCTTATCAAATTTGGCGCCGTTGCCGGGGACTCAATTTGCCATTAGATTTTAGTTTGAGAATTTCGACTAAGTTCGTCGGTATCGATCGATACTACTCAGTGTCGGTCGATACTCGTCGTTTTCTTTTGTTGATATCGATCGATACCACACAGTGTCGGTCGATACTCATCGTATTTTTTGTTACTTACGTGCCTTGCCTTTTGTTTTTAGGTGTATGCCTATTCGCGAAACCAGAAGGAACAAGAGCACTCAGCTAGTTGATCTGTCAAACGAGCAGCTAGCACTTTTGGAACGCACAAACAGAAGAGCAAAGAAGCAAGCAGAGATGAACAACAATCCAGTGGTTTTGGTTCAAGATGAAGTTGGTGCTTACAGAGACCAAGAGGGTCAATTGTGCAATGAGAGATGACATCGATTGGATGGAGAGGGAAACATCATCCTACCTGCTCCTGTTGTCGCTGGGAACGCGAATGCATGAAATGTTATGGCTAATCGTGGTAGAACAATTGGTGAGTACAACAGGCCTGATCAGTTTTATGTCAATCGATCAGCGATTCGCCCTTCTGCTTTTCAGAGAAATGACTTTGAGATGAAACCTGCATACTACACTCTTGTGGGTCAGCATCCTTTTCATGGTATTTCCAATGAACATCCCATGGATCATATTGAGAGGTTCGAGGATTTGGTCACTAGCATCAAGAGCAATGGAGTGTCCCACGATTACCTCTTCTGCAAGCTCTTCCCATATTCTTTAGGTGGAGATGCGACTTACTGGCTAAAGCAGTTGCCTCCTGGATCACTGACTACCTGGGAAGAGACTAAGACTGCTTTCCTGAATAACTTCTATGATGATGCACGATCCGAAGATCTTAGGAACAAGATCTCCCAGTTTTCTCAAGGCCATACTGAGGCGTTCAAGACTGCTTGGACAAGATTCAGATCATATCACAGAGATTGTCCACATCACGGGTACTCTGATGTTCAGCTGATGGGGTTCTTCTTCAGAGGAATTGATTGGAGGTATCAGATGGCTTTGGATGCTTCGAGCAATGGAAACTTCAACACCAGGTATCCTGAAGATGCTTATGTGTTGATTGAGAACTTGGCGTCTAGCAATAGCACCAAGAATGCAGACTTTGAGCGCAAAAAGCAAGCTAGTAGCATAGAAGGTTCACATATTGCTGAGGTTCAAGCCAAGTTAGATTCTATGCACAATCTTCTGATGGGAAAGACAACGAAAGCTGTTCAATTTGCGGAAGATGTTGAGGTTTTCAATGAGGATGAAGTAGAGGATGTTAACTACATTGGTGGTTCTGGTTTTCAAGGCCAGAGGAATCAATTCAACAACAATTCTCAGTAAGGAGGTTCAAGTCAGTATATCCAGAAATCATCTCAGAATAGTGGGTATACCAGGAACTATGGAAATTCATCTTATCTGCCTATACCTGCTCAAACCTCTGAGAGCAAGATTGAGTCTATGTTTGAACAGCTTACTCAAGGACAGCAGCAGATCACAGTGGATTTCAACGGAAAGATGGATGCTATGTACAAGGATCTGAGTAGAAAGATCGAGGCTCTCAGTACTCATCAGAAGATGCTGGAAACTCAGGTAGCTCAAACTGCAGCAGCTGTCAAGGGAAAGATGGTTCATTCACAGAACGAATACGTCAATGCAATCACCTTAACGACTGCAGGAAATTTCGGAAACCCTGTAGAAAATAACGATGAGGATGCTGAAATCGCTCGAGTATCGATCGATACCCTTTCAGTGTCGATCGATACTCGCTCTGAGGTCGACACCACTTCTTGTGTCGATCGATACCCCTTGCAGACTAAACCGGAAATTGTGAAAAAAACGGAGATAACAGAGGAGCGTGTCTACAAGCCTAATGTGCCATATCCTAGACCATCTAGACATCTCATTTATCCCATCACTGCAGAGAAGTTGCTCGCTTTTGAGAAGATGGTGAGGAGAATTCCCCATACTATATCTTTCGAAGAAGCTTTTGAAAATCGCCCTTTGGAATGTTACTTCCGAGATTGCAAAGAAACTGAGGAAGAGATCAAGGCAATTTTCATCAAGGCAAAAGGCACACCACCACCGATGAAGCAGTTGACTAAGAGGGACGACCCAGAAAAATTTTCAGTCTCATGCTCTATCTCTGGATTTGAATTCAAGGAATCTCTAGTCGATTCAGGATCGAGCGTCGATGTCATGTCAAAGGCACTTGCAGAGAGTTTGAAAATTGGTGATATTATATCTACTCAGATGACTCTCGCATTCGCGAACTCTTCCACCTCAGTTCCATACGGTACAATCCCTGATTTGCTGGTTAAAGTAGGAGATTGTCTGATTCCTGCTGACTTTCAGGTTGTGGAAATGAGTGCAAGATCTAGTACGTTTTTGATTCTTGGAAGACCGTTCATGGCTACGGTTGGTGCAGTTATAGACACGCCCAGTAAGAGGATCTCGTTCTCATACATTGATGAACATGTCTCCTACAAAGCCATCCATTCTAGAAGAACTCCCAAGCATATCTCTTTCAATACTGTTGTCACAGGAGAGACTTTGATGGTTGATCTTTTGGACGAGCCTTATGATGAGCCTACTGTCATAGACGTTGTAGATGGTCCCTCTATCATCACCAAGGAAGACATCAAAACGGCTAAGGTAAAGAAGAAAGTGAAGAACAAAAGACTCGAGAGTGCTATCCATGTGACCTTAATTCCTCAGAAGTGTAATGGAGATTCGATCGAATATAAGGTGAAGTGCAAAGGAACCTCAAAACCATTCTCTAAGGCTAGAGTTATTCTTACTCCGGAGTTGAAAGAGAAAGGACATGAGGTTGTGGAGAGCATGTTGAGCAGAACTCTGAAGCTGGAAATGTCAAAGTGTGGAGCTTATTTTGGAGCAAGTTCTCATTCTTATCCTGAATGATCATCCGTAAAGTCAAGCTCGTGACATAAAACAAGCGCTTGGTGGGAGGCAACCCACTGGTGAGTTTGTATATAAGTCTTTTTCTTTTTATTTTTCGTTTTGTATTTTGTGTCAGGATAAACAAGGAGAAACAAGACTTGCCATCGACCAAATCACCCTGGTATCGATCGATACTCCCCGTGTATCGGTCGATACCTCATACGAGGAGAGTTCATCGTGTCGACTTAAGCCTGGTATCGATCGATATCAGACCGTGTGTCGGTCAATACACATGTCCCATATCGGTAATTCCTTCTTTTTCCTCACAATCATGCTCTGTTTTTTTGTTGCTTTCACCAACCTTAGGCTAGATAACACTGGGGATAGTGTTGTTCAAGTCTAGGGGAGGTAGTCGCTGACATTGTTTTTGTTTTTCTTAGAGTCAGTCCTTTTTTAGTCCAAATTTTGTTTTATTGAGTCAAAACCTATTGGAGACTGTGATCTTTTTCTTGACTCTATTGTCCTGACTTTGCTTTTAAGTGACCATTGTTACATAATCAGTTCTAGATCGGACTAATGAAAAATCCAAAGGTTGACCAGTTAACTAGAAGACACTCATGTTTCCAGCAAAGTTCTTTAAAGTCTGAGCCAAATTATGTGCACTTCATTGATGTGATTGATATCCATAGAGCATGATTCCTTACTCATATCTGACAAAGGAACCCATGTGTTAAAAGTGATGGTATTTCTCTCCCTGTTACAAGTTAATAACTAAGATGCATTAAAAGATGAAATGATTTTTTTCTGAGTAGAGGGTTAGGAAAATTTTCAGCGATCCCATTATTCTATTTCAGAGGGAATTATCACACAAAGGTGGAAGCGAGGTTAGGAAAATTTCATGTGATACCATTATTCGCCTACACCTTTAATTACTTTTTAAGGGAAGAACCGGGGATTCGGTGGCAAACACCATCTATACTCACGTCTCGAACCTTAATAAGCATATGCGAGAGAAGATAATAAGAAATAAGTCTGGGGGAGAAAAAATAATACCAAAAAGTGTGAAAATGGATGGTTCCTTGTCATGATATTGTATGGGAAAGAATCTAGAAGGTTCTTGGTATTAATCACAGCAATGAAACTGGCGATGATGACTTTGATTAAACGATGCTGTGAAATTATGTGTGTAGTCTGGGAAGCTGCAAATGACTACGGAGAAGTACATGGTGGTTAGATTTGGAACTGGTTATGTGATATGTGGAGCACTAAGGAAAAGGGTCAATGCAATGTTTCAAGAACATGTGAGTCTCCGTGTTTTCAAACCTCTTTCTCTTGTTTAGCTTTTTGTTTTGCTTGAGGGCAAGCAAATGCTAAGTCTGGGGGAGTTGATATATCATGGTTTTTACCCGTTTTAAGCCATGATATAATTCCTTTTTATAGAGTCTTTCTAGTATTCTGTAGTCTTTTAGAGTCTTTTCAGGTTTTAGGTACGTTTGGAGCATTATTGGAGATACTGAAGCATTTTGGAGCATTTTGGAGCCAAGCAGAGATCATGTAGCTGAGACACCGATTTGATGCATGAGTATCGATCGATACACTTATGGTATCGATCGATACCCGTCGAAGAAACAGAAGGATCGCGACTTAATTGAAGATTTAAGGAACTGCAAATTGCCCCAGAAGTCTTTATTATTTACAAGAAGCCCCAAAACGTGACTTATGTTATTTATTAGGATTTTACAGCCACTTTGATATCTATGCTTTATTTTACTTTGGGTTTGTGAGAGAGCTTTGGAAGGGAGACAAGTCTGAAACTATGTTCGTCCGAGAGAAGATTTCGAACCCTTGTTCTACTCTCTTATTTACTATGTATTTGAGTATTTATTCAGTCATGATTATTGTTGCAATCTCCATGTCTGAGTAGATCTCTTGTTAGGTTTAGGGTTCTCATAAGTGATTTCTTTGAATGCTAGGTTGATTAGTTGTTTAGGGTTCATAATCTGAATTAGTTCTTCACCATAGGTTGTTCTCATAGCTAATTCTAGATTGATCAACTAGAACTTAGATCTTAGGTTAATCGATTAGGCACGAGAGTGCAATTGAGAAACTTGATAGAACCTAGAGTGAGCAAAATAACTATTCGCAAAGAGATTTGGTTTAGTTGTTTTGTGAACAAATCAAACTTGAACTAAAAGCTGGTTTAGACTTTACGATTTGCAAAGAGATTTGAAATTCTAGGATTTAGGCTTAGATAATTCTCGCAACGAGAGTTGGTTAATTATACTTTAGTGATTTGAGTTCAAGAACCGTGCATAACCTGAACCCTGATTAATTAGTTTATATGCATTCATTGATTTCCTGAGAAATACCCTGAACCTATCTTTCTCCCATCGAATTTACAACATTTTAATTTACGTATTTGCTTTCAATTTCATTGATCACTTAGCTTAGTTTTCATCTATACAATCTATTGTGTGTTTCCCTGAGACTCTATGGATTCGATCCCTAAGTATTACAATCGACAAAGCTTTAGTACTTTTAGGGTATTAATTTGAGCTTATCAGAAGTCGACCTATGTTAAACATAAATTCAAACTATCTTAAAGTTTGACATAGATTTCTCTATCTAATGATCTATTTAAAGATGGATTTGTGAAAATGTTCATAAAAAAGCATGTTCTTGGTTAACAAGATATTGCGACAAATCTATAAATAATGCTAATCAACAAAACAAAAAATATGTCAAAGTTAAAGCTAATTCTAGAAGTGGGCATTCGGATCTTCCAATCGGGTTTGGGTTGGATATATTTCGGGTTTCAGATATTTTGGGTATTTCGGGTTTAGGGATTTAGGTACCGATCGGATATTTTAAAAATTCGGTTCGGGTTCGGATCGATTAGAGTATTTTCTACAAGATCCGATTTTTTTTGGATATGGTTCGGATCCGGATCCGAATGTATCCAAAGTATCCACAATACCCAAAAAACCACGAAGAACCCGGAATCTGAGACAAAACACAAAAACATGAATATTCATTTCAATAAAACCAATATAATTTCAAAGCAAAAGTATCTAAAATATCCAAAAAATCTAGAAAAAGTGTATTCGATACATCCATAATATCAAAAATAAACCTAAAATACCCGGAATACCCCAAAAATAATTAATATATTCGGGTTTATAGTTGTAATTTTGGGTATTTGAGTTATATCAAGTCTAAATATAATTAATATATTTGGGTATATAATTACACTTCAGGTATTTCGGGTATCCATTCGGTTCTCGGTTCGGTACCATTTCGGATTCGGTTCATCAGATATAGGAATTTAGGATCCGTTCGAGTATTTAGATGGATCCGAAATCCTTTCGATTTAGTACCAGTTTGGATTTTCGAATCCGGATTTTTTGCACAGCCTTAGCTAATTCCATGCAATCATGTGCTCCTTATGCTGTGAACAAATATTTTTTTGTACTTTGAACTAATTTACTATACATGATCTAGAATTAGACTAATCAAACCCGAAACAAGAATTATGTTAATCATACCCAAAAAAATAATAACATGAAAAAATAATTCTCATAATAGTATGTAAATTAATCATATATATTCACATCCGAGAGATAGAAATAAGAACAAATTTGATCATAGATTTATAAGAATATCATGAAGACATCATGGGACAGTCAAACTTATACAACCATTGAAAGTAAAATATATCAGATTAATTTTCCTCTTTTGTTTTCATATATGAAAGGGCAAAACAGAAAAACTTAAATTGCAACAAAAAAAAGAAAAAAAAATTGAAACTTTGGGAAAACCTTAGAAAAAGATTTAAAAAAAAAAAAAGTTCCTCTTTTGACCAAAAGAAAAATCATCAAGCTGTTGTCACCGATCAGAATGCCTTTAAATAAAATTTAGCTTTTCAATCCTTTTACAACTGTTGGTTACGACTCCTGATTTGGGTTTAAACCGGAATTACTTTATTTTCTTTTTTTTGGTACAAGAGATGGTTTGGCTACCAGCTAATTAAGAGGCTACAGAGCTTATAGCCTTATATATATACTCGTATAGCATTGAGCTCTTGATCATCTTCTTGTGAGAGCCTTTGTGAGTGTTCTTGAGATTGATTTGTAGTGGGTTGTTGGGACTGATCTAATTCGAGATGGATTTTGATAGATGTAAGATTCTCAACAACAACCAAAAGTATAATTACATAAGATTATAGTACTAGAATAAATTCACATCATTAACTTGTGAATTACATAATCTGGATACCGAATACCCGAAACGTATGGTGGTAAATATGAATGAGTTTGCCGACAAAACAAAAAATTACGTTCCTCGATTAGTTGTACAAGTTTTTTAATGGGATTTTTTTTGTCGTTTCTTATAATTTTCTAAGAAAAATGAAGAGAAAAAGTGTATACATTTAATTTTTTTTCGAAATATGTTATATTATTCCCCATTTTTTCTTCTCCAAATGGATCACACACTTTTTGTTGTGGGGTTAGTGATGGGTGTGAGCACAGTGCACTAAATGATCAACTTTTAAAAGTTTATATCGGCAAAATCCTTTAATCAACTTTAATCCTTAAATCAACTAAAAAATATCAATGGTAAAATTTAAAGGTTATATAATTGAATGACACTCGAAAGGAAGTCATATTACATATTTTGGTCATAGTCCGTGGTGTAAGCCTCGATGGTGAGGTCTTAACCGGGATAGTCGGTGGGACTAAAGACAGGCGGTCGCCCTCTCCTTTAGTCGGTCGATGGTCGATGGTGAATGGACTTGACACGATGGCGATCGCTTCTCTCGTGTGGAGTCGATGAATGGGCTGATGGTGGAATGAATACACGACACAGAGGGGAGATGACTCTCTGATACGGTGCAGGACTTGGTCTTGGTCGAGTCACACGAACAAGAACAAGAACAAAAAGAGAAATCGCTTCTCTAGGGAAAATGCGGCGTTTTTATTAATATCCAAGGGTGAAAAATTACAAGGCTGCAGGGGAACCTTATATATGGCTCGTCAGCTTAGGGGACCCTTAGGTCAAATGAAAACACAAAGCAAAAAGACATAAAAACCAAACAAAACAAAAGAACAAATAAGGAAATTCCGCATCCCTAGCTAAAAACAAAGTGTAGCGTTTCATTAAAGCAAGAAAAAGGAAAGTTTGGGCCGAGACACCTAAACTACTCGTTTGGTGTCGTTTTGACTTGGTCCTTAGAGCTTGAGGTACCTGCAAGGACAGTGTATAATGTAAACAGCTTACATTGATGCGAAGTGGCCCAAGGTGGCGCATGAGGTGCCTTTGAAGGTGATTCTGGAGTTGGTGCGTCCCGTGCGTGCAGCAGCTTGGTGAAGTCTTCTAGGAGGTCTTCTGGAACAGAGAAGCCATCCTCTTCAAGTTCTTGTAGTTCCTTAGCTTCAATATCTTCTGTAGCCCATTGTTGGTCCTTCCCGGCTAAGCGGCTTGTGCGTGAAACAACCGGCTGTGCTGCATCTCTAATAGGGAAACTACTCGACCTGTTAACCTTAAAATATTCACTTGGGCGAGAGAACTTACTTCCCTCAGTGAAGATCAGGTCGTTTGGGCCGTCGTTTGGATTTGACTCCTTTGTCTCGGCTAAAACTGTCTCCGAGTAAAGTTCCTCGGCTACAACTGGTTCCGTGGCTGTGGGACGAAAACCACATGTCCTGTTAGTCTTAGAATGGTCACTTGGACGAGAGAACTTACCTCCCTCAGTGCTGATCGGATCGTATGGACCGTCGTATGGACTTGACTCCTTTGTCTCGGCTAAAACTGTCTCCGAGTAAAGCTCCTCGGCTACAACTGGTTTCGTGGCTGTGGGACGAAAACCACATGTCCTGTTAGTCTTAGAATGGTCACTTGGACGAGAGAACTTACCTCCCTCAGTGACGATCAGGTCGTTCGGACTATCATCCGGTACAGGCTCTTTTCTCCCGGCTAGAACTTGGAATGGGTCGCTTGGCCCGGATGAGTTGACGAAGGCCTGTATGGCCGTCTCGAATCTTCTTCTGAGCTGTTTGGCCTTGGAACGGGTCATGGGACCTTCTGGGACGGTGGGCATCTCATTTGGGTCGGTTCTAGAGCCGATGTCCTCATCATTCCCTCCCTCTTCAAGAGGTTTTGTCCACAAAAATGGATCTCCTGTATCAAAGGAAGATAAATCAGCAACATTGAATGTATGTGAGATATTAAACTCACCTGGCAGCTCTAGCTTGTAGGCATTGTCGTTTATTTTGGCTAGAAATTTAAATGGACCGTCGCCTCTTGGAGCGAGCTTGGATGCACGCTTGTCCGCGAATCTTTCTTTGGTCATATGTAGCCAGACCCAATCTCCTGGTTCAAAGGTGAGCTCCTTCCTCCCTTTGTCATGGCTCCTCTTGTACCCTTCGGTTTTCTTCTCAATATTGGCTTTAGCTCTCTCGTGCAACTCCTTGATGAGCTCGGCACGCCTAAGCCCGTCTTGATTGACCTGTTCTATTTGAGGAAGAGGCACTAGATCTACTGGAGATAGAGGGTTAAATCCATAGACAACTTCAAAAGGAGATAGCTTAGTGGCCGAATGAACAGCCCTATTATACGCAAATTCTATGAATGGAATGCAATCAAGCCATGTTTTCATGTTGTTACCAAGAGTGGCTCTAAGTAAAGTGCCAAGTGTACGGTTTACCACTTCCGTTTGACCATCTGTTTGGGGGTGACAAGTAGTGGAGAAAAGGAGCTTGGTTCCTAACTTCCTCCACAAGGTCCTCCAAAAATGAGCCAAAAAATTTGTGTCGCGATCGGATACTATAGTTCTCGGGATTCCATGCAGGCGCACCACCTCCTTGAAGAACAAATTAGCAATGTTGGTCGCGTCATTTGTCTTGTCACACGGGATGAAGTGTGCCATCTTAGAGAACCGGTCCACAACAACAAAGATGCAATCTTGGTGTCGGATCTTGGGGAGTCCTAAAACAAAATCTATCGAAAGATCTACCCATGGGGCGTTAGGAATAGGTAAAGGGAGATAAAGACCGTGAGGATGTGACCTGGATTTGGCTTTGCGGCATTGGACGCATCTCGAGCAAAATCTCTTCACGTCTTTCTTGAGGTGTGGCCAATAGAAATGATCTTTTACTATGGCCAAGGTCTTGTCTACACCGAAGTGTCCCATCAATCCTCCTCCATGTGCTTCACTAAGCACTAACTCCCTCATTGACCCCTGTGGAATACACAAACGTTTACCTCTAAAAAGAAAATCATTTTGGAGATAGAATTGACCGTATATTCCTTTGCCGTGATTAGTGTAGCATTCTTTGAAATCAGGGTCGTCTTTGTAGAGGTCCTTGATGTGTTCAAATCCCAGCACTTTGGCCTCCATTGTTGAAATGAGAGCATGCCTTCTTGACAAGGCATCGGCTACTACATTTTCTTTCCCTTTCTTGTACTTAATGACGTAGGGAAACGTCTCCACAAACTCAAGCCACTTGGCATGTCTTCTCTTTAGTGAGGTCTGACCTCTCAAATGCTTAAGAGTCTCATGATCCGTATGAATGATGAACTCCTTAGACAGCAAGTAATGTTGCCAAGTTTCTAGTGCCCGGACGAGAGCGTAGAGCTCCTTGTCATAGGTCGGATAGTTTAGTGTGGCTCCACTTAGTTTCTCACTAAAGAAGGCTACGGGTCTTTTCCTTTGATGTAGCACAGCTCCAATTCCTAAGCCGGATGCATCACATTCTACTTCGAACATTTCATCGAAATCGGGCAAGGCAAGAACCGGTGCTTGAGTGAGTCGATTTTTGAGTTCGTTGAAGGCAGCTTCTTGAGCTGCTCCCCATGAGAATGGCACGTTCTTTTTGATCACAGCTGTGAGTGGAGCAGCAACAGTACTGAAATCCCTCACAAATCGTCGATAGAAGCTTGCCAAGCCATGGAAGCTCCTAACATGCCCTATAGACGTCGGTGTGGGCCAATCTTTTATGGCCTTGATCTTCTCCTCGTCCACTTGTAGTCCCTGTTCACTTACTACAAAGCCTAAGAACACAAGTTGGTTAGTACAAAATGTGCACTTCTTAAGGTTAGCATAAAGGCCTTCCTTGCGAAGTGATTTAAGCACTAGTTCTAGGTGTTTGAGATGATCTTGTAGGTTCTTACTATATATAAGTATATCATCGAAGTATACTACCACAAATTTACTTATATAGGCACGAAGAACCTGGTTCATTAATCGCATGAATGTACTTGGTGCATTGGTCAAGCCGAAAGGCATGACTAGCCACTCGTACAGCCCTTGCTTAGTCTTGAAGGCTGTCTTCCATTCATCTCCTTCACGCATCCTGACTTGGTGGTATCCACTTTTCAAATCTACCTTTGAGAAGATAGTAGAACCACTTAGTTCGTCTAGCATGTCGTCTAGGCGTGGGATAGGGTGCCGATATTTGATGGTGATATTGTTGATAGCTCGGCAATCCACACACATTCTCCAAGTGCCATCTTTTTTTGGCACTAGCAACACAGGAACTGCACATGGGCTGAGACTCTCTCTTATGTAGCCCTTGTCCAACAAATCCCGGACTTGTTTCTCCAACTCTTTAGTCTCTTCGGGATTCATTCGGTATGCGGCCTTATTTGGTAAGGCGGCGCCGGGAACAAGGTATATTTGGTGCTCTATTCCTCGTAGAGGGGGCAGGCCTGGTGGGTTCTCTTCAGGGAATAGATCTCTAAATTTGTTTAACAAAGCATCTACTTCCGGCGGCAATGTTACCTCCCTGTTTTCCGTACTTAGACACTCTTTAAACAGCATTAGTAATATAGTGCCTTCGGCACTCATAGCACGGTTTAAACCACCAGCATTGATGTATATATTAGAGACACTTACCTTGGTCTCCTTGCTCATCCTGGCTTGAAGCTCTTGCACTTCGGTCGGACTTAGAGGGGCCAAATTGTATTTGCGCTCCTTGTGCACGAATGAGTAGTAATTTGTCCGGCCATTGTGAAGGGTTGCACGGTCAAATTGCCACGGTCTCCCCAGCAGGAGATGGCCAGCTTGCATAGGAACTACGTCGCAAAGCACCTGGTCTTGATATTTGCCTACGCTAAAGGGAACACTCACTTGCTCCGTCACTTTGAGCTATGTGGTGTCATTGAGCCATTGTAGTTTGTAGGGCCTATGGTGCTTAGTCTTCTCCAAGCCTAACCTGTCTACCATAAACTTGCTAGCCACATTAGCACAAGATCCTCCATCTATTACAAGATTACATACCTTGTTGTTAATGGTGCATCGGGTGTGGAACAAGTTTTCCCTTTGAACTTTTTCTTCGGGCTGAACCAGCACGCTAAGGACTCGCCTAGTTACTAGTAGTTCACCAGTATCTGGGTACTCAACGTCATCATCAGCTCCATCTACTTCTTCTTCGATCTCGTCTTGAGATTCATATCCACCACTTGCCGTAATGATCATGACTCTTTGGTTCGGACAGTCTCTAGCATAGTGCCCTCTTCCCTGACATTTAAAACAGGTAATGTCACGAGTTCTAGCTTGACTAGTGTTAGGGAACTTACCTGGGTCGGGCCGGGATGACTTAGAGAAGTCATTGGTTCGGCTTTTTTACCGGGAGTCGATCTCGACAGCTTTTCCTTTGTCGACCGGCTTGCTGCTACTGGCTTGCCAAGGCGGGTTGCTCTTGGGTCGGTTGGAAAGTGAGGTCTTTCTTTTGATTTGTTGCTCTATTTGCACCGAGAGGTGTAGTAGCTCATGAAGCCCACTATACCTAGTTCTCTCCACCTTTCTAGCTATACGCTCTTGAAGCCCATCAATGAATTGAGCCATCAAAGCTTCTTCGGATTCTTCTAACTCCAATGAGTTCATCAATTTTTCAAATTCTTCAAAATACTCCTCCACCGTCCGGTTGCCTTGTGCTAGCTTCCTGAAACGTTTCTGAAGATCACGGTGATAATGATCAGGCACATACCTTAGTCGTAGGAGATATTTCATGTCGTGCCACGTCTGGACCGGCCCAAAAAGTTGCCTTCTTCTTTCGGCCACAGTCCTATCCCACCATGCAAGTGCGTTTTCGGTGAGTTGTGCGGCTGCCAATGCTATCTTCTTGCCTTCTCCATAGCCATAGCACTCGTAGATGTATTCCATGCGCCTTTCCCAATCCAAGTACACTTCCGGATTAGATTTTCCTGCAAAAGTAGGAGGTGACAATTTCATGTCATGATTGGGCTCACGCTCTCTTGGCTGAGGCCCTCTAATGGGATCACGTCTTCTTTGGTTCAGGTGATGTATGGGGTCAGGGGGAAAGTCGTCCTCCATCTCCGGCATGCTGTCACGGTCATCATGTACCGCATCCTGCTGGTCATTCATATGAGCATTCCTCCTCGTCGGTTGTTGAGCTCCTTCGGCTCCTCTTAGTTGCGGCTGCTCGAGCTGGCCTAGTCTTTGGCCAAAGCCTCTTAGCTCGTCTCTCATGGCCGTAAGCATCTGCATAATGGCGTCTTGGGGAACGTTGTTGGCTTCGTCTCCCATGGTCGTGAGTCGGCTGTTTAAGAATTTACTCAAAAACAACAACTTCGTCAAATACCGAATGGGATTTAAGAAAAAAAAAAAAAACAATTTGCAACCGAGACCCAAAAGAATTTTTACGACCAAACAAAAATCACTAGATGGTCTATGAGACAGCTAGCAATCGCGAAATAGTTCAAGAAAAATTCCAAAAACTGTTTTGGTATTTTTCCGAAACAAGAAATCATGATAAGGCAAGTTTCCGATTTTTTTTTTTTTTTTTTTTTGAATATGCGATAGATTCAACTAAAGATTTAATCTAACTTCGATATATATATATTTTTTTTTTGCTTTTCTTTACTCAAACAATAAGAACACGACAGAATTACAAAACCCTAACAATATATTTTTTTTTGAATTTCTTAGACGATACTAACAATCCTAGCGATAGATCTACGAAAAGATGTGAAGCAAAGGGATAGAAAAACCAAAGGTGGAACCTTTGGCTCTGATACCAGATGGTGTAAGCCTCGGTGGTGAGGTCTTAACCGGGATAGTCGGTGGGACTAAAGACAGGCGGTCGCCCTCTCCTTTAGTCGGTCGATGGTCGATGGTGAATGGACTTGACACGATGGCGATCGCTTCTCTCGTGTGGAGTCGATGAATGGGCTGATGGTGGAATGAATACACGACACAGAGGGGAGATGACTCTCTGATACGGTGCAGGACTTGGTCTTGGTCGAGTCACACGAACAAGAACAAGAACAAAAAGAGAAATCGCTTCTCTAGGGAAAATGCGGCGTTTTTATTAATATCCAAGGGTGAAAAATTACAAGGCTGCAGGGGAACCTTATATATGGCTCGTCAGCTTAGGGGACCCTTAGGTCAAATGAAAACACAAAGCAAAAAGACATAAAAACCAAACAAAACAAAAGAACAAATAAGGAAATTCCGCATCCCTAGCTAAAAACAAAGTGTAGCGTTTCATTAAAGCAAGAAAAATGAAAGTTTGGGCCGAGACACCTAAACTACTCGTTTGGTGTCGTTTTGACTTGGTCCTTAGAGCTTGAGGTACCTGCAAGGACAGTGTATAATGTAAACAGCTTACATTGATGCGAAGTGGCCCAAGGTGGCGCATGAGGTGCCTTTGAAGGTGATTCTGGAGTTGGTGCGTCCCGTGCGTGCAGCAGCTTGGTGAAGTCTTCTAGGAGGTCTTCTGGAACAGAGAAGCCATCCTCTTCAAGTTCTTGTAGTTCCTTAGCTTCAATATCTTCTGTAGCCCATTGTTGGTCCTTCCCGGCTAAGCGGCTTGTGCGTGAAACAACCGGCTGTGCTGCATCTCTAATAGGGAAACTACTCGACCTGTTAACCTTAAAATATTCACTTGGGCGAGAGAACTTACTTCCCTCAGTGAAGATCAGGTCGTTTGGGCCGTCGTTTGGATTTGACTCCTTTGTCTCGGCTAAAACTGTCTCCGAGTAAAGTTCCTCGGCTACAACTGGTTCCGTGGCTGTGGGACGAAAACCACATGTCCTGTTAGTCTTAGAATGGTCACTTGGACGAGAGAACTTACCTCCCTCAGTGCTGATCGGATCGTATGGACCGTCGTATGGACTTGACTCCTTTGTCTCGGCTAAAACTGTCTCCGAGTAAAGCTCCTCGGCTACAACTGGTTCCGTGGCTGTGGGACGAAAACCACATGTCCTGTTAGTCTTAGAATGGTCACTTGGACGAGAGAACTTACCTCCCTCAGTGACGATCAGGTCGTTCGGACTATCATCCGGTACATGCTCTTTTCTCCCGGCTAGAACTTGGAATGGGTCGCTTGGCCCGGATGAGTTGACGAAGGCCTGTATGGCCGTCCCGAATCTTCTTCTGAGCTGTTTGGCCTTGGAACGGGTCATGGGACCTTCTGGGACGGTGGGCATCTCATTTGGGTCGGTTCTAGAGCCGATGTCCTCATCAGTCCGGCTCGTAGATGTACGAGCATCGCCCCAAAATTTTATAATTATAAAAAATGTAAAATAAAAAATAACTATTTAAACTCGACAGAAAATAAAACGATTTAAAAAAGTCATTATCGGTTTCAAATTTAAAAATATTTTAATTTATCGAGAAAAAATGTTTAATTTTAAAGAATGTTTTAAAATTTCAATGCAAAAAAATATTAGTTGTTTTATTTGGTTGTCTATATAATAAATTATTACTCTCTCCGTTTCACTATATATATTGTTTAAAGTTGTTTCATACAAATTAAAAAAAAATTATTATTTCTATTATATTCCTTATTAATACATTATAAAAATTTCTCTCTATTATCAATACATTTAAACCTAAAATTTTGTATTGAAAATATAAAATAACACTTAATTTGAAACAAAAAAACAATTTTAAAACGACATATAATCTGAAACGGAAGGAGTATAAAATGTTTTTTATAATAAAAGATGTTTATCTTATCTTGATCATTAATATATAATAGGGACATGATAAGTATTCTGTAGTTTTTCTTAATTTGTGTAAACTTCATCTAAGATTTAAAAAAACTATTTGTCCATTTTTTGGAAGTATGGAATTTTCATAGCCCTTTTCCCAAAAAGAGTTAGTAATTAATTTACCAAGCACAATTACCAAACTTCGCCAGCTTTGAAAGCACGGTAACCCAAATATTCGATTCTTGAAAATTAGATTAGGGGACACAAAACCTCAAAAAACGAAACGATTTATATAAAAGTAATTCTTTAACGGCTATGTGTTTATTCGTAATCTTCTTCCTATTCTTTATTCTAATATATTCTACCACAACCAAAAGATTTAGTTCGTCAAGACAAAAAATGGTTCTCGTTGAGGAGCTCTCCGACGCATCAACTCCACATGAAGAAGATGAAGAATACTCTTATGATGATAATGATGATGATGAAGAATCATTAACCCCATCTGAGGTGTACGACCAGATCATGGTACCCACTGTGAAGCTTCCATCTCACCAACACTCTTTATACAGCCACCATAACAGCAACGGTCACTGCGACGGATGTCCTGAGCTTAGAGAAAACGGTCTTAGCGGCTACAACTGCCATACTTGCGACTTCACCGTCCACAAAGAATGTGCCGAGTCATCGCCAGAGATCAACCATCCTTCTCACCAGAGACATCCTCTCACGCTCCTTACACATGGCCTACCACTAGTAGCTGCTGACGATAATTGCCGTCTATGTGGAGAAAAGGTCGGGACATTAGTATATCATTGCTCCATATGCGATTTCAGTTTAGATCTGTATTGTGCGCGAAACCCGCTTGAGCTAGTGGTTCACTACCCTAAAGGTCATGAACATATCCTCACTCTCATGCCACGGCTCATATGCTTCACTTGCAATGCATGTGGTCTTGGGTCCGATCGATCTCCTTACGTTTGTCCTCAGTGTGATTTTATGGTCCATGGAGATTGTATCTACTTACCACGCGTCATAGGCATTATACGTCATATACATCGTATCTCTCGTACTTATTTTCTTGGTCCTGGAGATTGGATATGTGGAGTTTGTCGAAGAAGAATAGATGGGAGATATGGGGCGTATTCTTGCTCGATTTGTCCGGATTACGCGGTCCATTCAAGATGTGCCACGAGGAGAGACGTGTGGGATGGGCGAGAGCTTGAGGACGAGCCTGAAGAAAACGATGAATGTGAAGAACCGTTTAGGGTTGTGAGTGATGGAGTGATTAATCACTTTAGTCATCGAGAACACGATCTACGACTTGATGAGGATGGTCTTTCTAATATCCATGACGAATATACACGGTGCAGAGCATGTGTTCGTCCTGTCTATTCTGATCCATTCTACAGTTGTGTGCGATGTGATGATTTCATTCTCCATGAAACATGTGCTAATCTTCCTCGGAAGCAACGACATGTACTGCACAACCATCAACTTACCCTATACACTGATGATAGCATAGTTATGGGTTTTCCGATAACTAGTGGAGTGTTCTTATGCTCAGCTTGTGACCGACTCTGCAGTGGTTTCAGGTACGAATGTTGCAATATCAAATTAGATGTACGTTGCAGTTCGATATCCGAACCATTTAACTACGATTGTCATCCGCATCCACTGTTCCAAACTTCACTAGGTAGCAAGATATGTGTGGTTTGCAAGCAAGAGTCGAGTTATGTTCTTACTTGTATGGATTGCGATTTTGTTTTGGATTTCAAGTGTGCTACTTTACCAAATCCGGTAAGGTACAAATACGATAGGAGTCCTCTCACATTATGCTACGATGGAGACAAGGACCTGATCGGTGGTTACTGGTGCGAGATATGTGAGAGAGAAATGGATCAAAGGATAATGTTGTACACTTGCGAAAGCTCTGGTCCGACCATTCATATTGATTGTGTACTCGGAGATTTCAGGTATGTGAAGCCTAGACTGCAGTTTGAGTTCAACGGAAAGAAATGGAAAGTGGCTTTGAATGGTATAAATCGACCAGGATGTTACAAGTGTGGCTTTCGTTGCAAAGGACCTTATGTTGCAGTGAGTGTTGAATATGATGTTAGTATTGTTTGTTCTCTTTTATGTTTATGGAAAGGAGATACTCTCGTATTCAAGAGTATACGAGATTAATGAATAATTATATTGTTGAGAATCCAGAGGCTTAAAAGCGTCATTTTTACAGAGCATAGACCCCAATAAACCAAGATCTAAAGCTGTTGCTGACATACTGCAGAGACTGTAACAGAAAGTAGCACAAAACAGAGTATAGAGAGAAAGAGAAGGGAGAAGGGAGCACACACACAATTTAAGGAGTTCACGCCCATTAACAAGGGTCGCTACATCTCCCCGAGACTGTTGCTCGGAATCCACTAGAAGGGAAACACATTACAAGTGATTCACACTCAAGAACTCACTCTGTGTCACTTCCTGTGTCACTTGCTATAACACATCAGAAAACCCACCTAAAGCTTATACTTTACAAGGTTTCTCTCATCCTTCTAACTACATTGTGTGGCTACATTGCTCACCATCCTAACTCTCTTTCATGTCTACCTCTTAGTTATATATGAGGAGACACCTCAAACCTAAGGCCTTTGAAATCACAAGAACACAAAAGCCCATTTAATGCAAAGGCTTCTTCTTCTTGTGGTCCCACATGCTTAACTCAACCCATGTTCAATCTTCATTAACCTTGGGTTAGTTCTTCAACCTTGCTCATTATGTTCACATCTTCACAAATCTCCACCTGTGAACCTGATGATCACACAAACAACCTGCACATGCTTGAGAGAGAGAGTACACACTTCTAGTTCCCTGGATTCCAGTATCGGTTCATGAGTATACTTACTCAGCCTTGATCCTTAGCCGTTTAAACTCCATAAACCAGCTTGATCCTTGTTGCATTTAACATCCCGTTCAATGCACTTCAGCTGTGACTACTCACAATGCTGAACCTGAGCCATCAGCACAATCTTCAGCTCACTTAGAGTTGTGAAAACCAGCTTCAATACAATCTTGTATTTAGCTCAACTCTTCTGTGACACTTCCTGAAGCATTCAACACTTGAATACCTGATACAGCCGCTCAACAAACTCCATTAACAAGTTCAGAAACCCCTCCAACCTGTTAACTCAACAGAAAACCCCACAAGCTTCATCACTTATGACTTCTTCAATCACACAGTATCTTCTACAGCTTCTGTCCAAACCATAGACCTGTTGCAGTGACTGAACAAACAATTATCCTTCTGCAAAACCAGATTCCTTTGCTAGCCTTTGAGTTCAAACTCATGTGCACTGAGATAAGAACCAAACTCTTGAATCAAATGCAGAAAAAACTGAACCAACTTTGTTTCAAAACCTGAAACCCTTCTGATTCAACCTTGTAACAATCTCAACAGCTTCTTACGAACCACTGCTTAACCTGAGATTACCCTTAAACATGTCTCATAGCAGCAAAACCTTGTGCTATACCTGAGACAATCCTGTACAGCCTTTACACATCAATTCTAGAATACCTGATGCACTTCCTGATGTAACAGCAGCCTGCTACACATGCAGACTCCACCAGACGACTTGAACCTTGCTTCATTCAATTTCTAGACTTAAACCAAAGCCTTCTTATTCCCTATCATCGCCAGATACTTGAAGAAACTTCAATGAATGACCTGCAAGCGCCTGTCCCTGAGAAGATACTTACATAAACTCCTCATGGTGCAACAAACAACTAGAAACTCCTTAGTTGTTGTCTTCCAAATGCAGCTTAATTCTCTGCATTTGCATCCTCTCTAGGACTCCATTTCGTTGCTAACACCAGCTTTGAGATGAGTTGTATATCAAGCTAGATACACAACACTTTCACATTCTTGAAGTCAACAGCCTTGAGACAGATCCTGCATCACCTGCACTTGCCTCTTTTTGCTTTTCCTTCAGAGAAACCCACTGAACCACTTCAATGTCTTCATCTCAAACCCACATGTGCCTTCCCTGAAATTATTCCAGAAACCTGCAACTCCTTCAATCCAGCAACCTGCAACTCTGTTATGAAACATGCAGTTCATTTCTGAGACTCCTTACCAACAATCAGCTTCAAAACCAAACCTGTAAACTGCCTTTTACCATCAGATTACAACCTGCTTCAGCTGAATACCCGTTGATAATAACCCGTTCTTGGCTTCCTTGTCTTCTTTGCACACTGAACTTCCATGAATCATGTTAAACAATGAATTGTGCATCTTGTTAACTCTCATGTTTTGAGCTAACCATACTCAGATCAGTTTGAGCTAGACACCCGAAACAACCTCCAAAAAATAAACTGCTCCACCAGGAACCATAACCATTTGGTTGTTACTCTGTCTTTGAAAGCTCATCTTCACCAATCCGAGTCACATCACTATTCATTGTTTCCTTGATCCACTCACACGTTCTGATGTATCAGATGAATTACCCTGGCACCTTGCTTCAGAATGTGTGTCAGAACTTGTGACACAACCCCTTTCTTCTTGCAGCCACTCCAAACTGATTCCTGTACCCGAAGACCCACCAAAGAACCTTACTGAGCTTCAGCAACACTGTCTCTCCTTTACTTAGAGCATTCACCATGATAAAACAATGCAACAACTTATGCCGATACACCATCAAACCACGCTTCCATCACAGAAATCACAAACCATAACTTAGCATTCTCTTGCAGCCAAAACACAACACATACTGATCTTGTACCGCTGAAATAAACAGAACACGCCGCCTAACTCCCTTAGCTAGGAAGACTTTCGATACTCGATTGTAGTATATCCTGTTGCACAACAAACATTGAGAGACATTCCCCATGACACATGACGTCTCCAATGTCTTAGGCTTTAAGACCATCAGATTCTTCTTTAATGCTTGAAGATCTGAACCAAATGAAAA
The DNA here is from genome assembly GCA_030161315.1 of Eutrema japonicum. Lineage (NCBI taxonomy): Eukaryota > Viridiplantae > Streptophyta > Magnoliopsida > Brassicales > Brassicaceae > Eutrema > Eutrema japonicum. The sequence continues at coordinate 53,635,901 of BSQW01000011.1, forward strand.
ATATTCTCTGAGAATTTCCTGTGAAACATTGCTCCACCTGAGACAGGAACACCTTGTTCTCTCAGATTCACTCCAACAGACCTTCCATGTGTTAGACACAACACAAATCTGCAAAAATATGAATCTGTGCTACTGACTCCATGTCAAAAGCATACACTCCTGAAACAACAGCTCATACACCTTTCGGCCTTACACTCCAGCTCACACTAGCTGAGTGTTACTCCTTCTGTTTCCACATAACATTTCAGACTACAACAAAGTCATACAACCTCACTGCATTCCCTCTGAAACAACAACCTTGTAGCTTCACGTTCTTTGAAAATCCACTAACCGTAGACTCTCATATTCCCTGAACAGATAGCTACACACTGAGACAAAACCTGAGACAGAACCTGCAGCAGAAAACCATTTCAAAACTCAACCAAAAGCCACTGAAGTCTTCAAAACCATTCCTGTCTTTTACCAAACAGAACACTTCAATTGCTTCATAACCATCCTGCAACACCCTTTAGACTGAATCCAGAATACCCTTACTGATACTCAAACAGCCATAAACACCAAAGCTTGAACACAGCCTGAAGCTGTCTTTGCCACACTGAATCAACTCCCCAAAAAACAGAATGAAACCCATCACTGAATCTTGGCAAATCCATAGCAAAACCAGCACAAAACCTTTTGTGTTGCAACAAGCTTTTAATGCCAAAGAAATGCAGAACTAAAGCAACCTGAAAACTTCAATACAAAGCATCACAAGATACCTTGTGATCGCAGCGGAATCAGACTTAATTAGTCCCAAACTTGAGTCTTGAAGTTGATGTTTCGATCCTGATGTACACACTTTGAGTTACACAACTTGAACTCGTGTGTTACACAATCAAAATCCAGCTGATTCTTGTAAAAGACCTTCAGCTTACACCAACCTTTAACCGGTTTCTTCAGCAATGATCAAGAGTATCCATCTTCGATCATATGCAACTTGCTTCTATCTCTTAATATCCCTTGTGCTTGCAACACTTCCACTTGTGAGTAATCTGAAAATTCTTCTCACTATGCTGCAGAACTTGTACCTTGAAGAGCTTAGAGGTAACCTGATTTTATAACCTTGAAATCACCTCATCCGATTCAAACTTCTGTTCTGAATCACTCCTTGTAGTACCCGCAATATCACATCTCAATTCCACACTCAGTTACACACCATAACCAAAGCTTCTCCTTTGCTTCTTCTGTTGCTCCTTGTTACTAACTCTGTAACTGGAACAGAAAATCTGTAGCTGAACCAGTAAACCTGCAACCGTATCAGATGACCCTGTAGCTATAACAGTAACCCTGCAACTATGACAGAAAACCTGTAGCTGAACCAGAACACCTGTAGCTGCACCAGAAAACCCAGCAACTGAACCAGAAGACCCTGCAATCAAACCCGAAACCCTGTAGCTGTAACTGTAACTCTGCAACTGCATCAGAAGATTGCACCAGCAACTGCATCAGAAACCCTGCAGTTTCAACAGAAAACCTGCAATTGCTCAAACCTTCTTGATGCATGACATGCTTCGAATGAGATGTTTCTTGCTTCACCAGAATGAGTCTTACAACTCCTTCCCCTCAGATTCATGCTGTTCACCAAGAGATATAGCTTGGCTTTCAGCCTGAGACACTCAAGTCTCCCTTTCTCAACACTTGAGAAAACACAAATGATGCTCACCAATGAAGAACCTTACAGCAACTTCATCTCCTCTGCACCATTTACCAAGAGCTCCTGATTTTGTTGCTTCGCCTGAGACATGTCTTGTCTCCCACAACCAAGCTCTACCAAAGAAAAGAACGTGGATGCTTAAGGCAAATGAGCCTTACTGCCCCAGCCTTCCAAAGATCCAACCTTTCTTCACTTTCCTTCTTTCTCTAGATCCTTTTCTCTACAGATCTGGATCTTCTTTCTCTCTTTCTGGTTTTGCTTCTTCTAGATCTGAGACTTTCCTTACTGAAATCTCAGTCATCCTCAAAGCTTCACTCATGCCTAGAATCTCCACCTAAGCCACGAGTTCCTGCTTCCACAAAACACAACCTCTATGACAAACACACTCTTCCGCTTCACTTCTTGTCAAAGCATGATTTTTGGCTTGAGAGAACCACGAAACACATAACCTTGGCTCTGATACCACTCTGTTGAGAATCCAGAGGCTCAAAGGCATCACCTTTACAGAGCATAGACCCCAACAAACCAAGACCAAAGCTGTTGCTGACATACTGCAGAGACTGTAACAGAAAGTAGCACAAAACAGAGTATAGAGAGAAAGAGAAGGGAGAAGGGAGCACACACACAATTTAAGGAGTTCACGCCCATTAACAAGGGTCGCTACATCTCCCCGAGACTGTTGCTCGGAATCCACTAGAAGGAAAACACATTACAAGTGATTCACACTCAAGAACTCACTCTGTGTCACTTCCTGTGTCACTTGCTGTAACACATGAGAAAACCCACCTAAAACTTATACTTTACAAGGTTTATCTCATCCTTCTAACTACATTGTGTGGCTACATTGCTCACCATCCTAACTCTCTTTCATGTCTACCTCTTAGTTATATATGAGGAGACACCTCAAACCTAAGGCCTTTGAAATCACAAGAAGACAAAAGCCCATTTAATGCAAATGCTTCTTTTTCTTGTGGTCCCCCATACTTAACTCAACCCATGTTCAATCTTCATTAACCTTGGGTTAGTTCTTCAACCTTGCTCATTATGTTCACATCTTCACATATATCTATAATCCTTTTTTCTTACAACATCTTCTTATACCGTCAACAAGAGTATACAAAAGTTAAAATCAATGTCAGAATTGTGCTCTGAAAGTTAGCCCAAGCATTAGTGTATATCGGATAAAAACAATACTTAAATTGTGCAATTAAACAATATTCTAACACCATAAACCTTAGCCATCGTTACCCATCATGAACCTAGTTGTGCAATCAAACATATTTAAACAATAACAATGATGTTTTATTGAAAGCTAATCAAACATATAATAATATATATGCCCGCACGCTTGTGGTCGGGTGGTGGAAGAAGACTTGGATTGTTGAAGTGCATCCAGGTTTGAATTTCCCCTGAAACAAAAACACATTTGTGTGTGGAAGTCTAGGTCTGGGCTTAAAAATCTAGGCAGTTTACATGGTAGTCTATTAACAAGCGATCTGACTACTTCTGGCATTAGTCGGAAGGCATTCTAAACTCAGGACAGACGGTGTGGTGACCAATATGAATCTCATGGATCTCAAGGCCCGTTGACAACCCATCAAAGCTGTGAGCTCATGGTATCCGTTGAATCGTTGAACCGTTGAATTTTAGGAGAAATCTACTTTTTAGTACTTCGGTGCGTTCCTACCGGGACTGACAAGATATGCCGATAGAGCTTATACAAAAATTTTTTTTTAAAATAATATATATATATATATATATATATATATATATGTTTTCGGTATTCATAATATATATCACAAATCTAAAATAGATTGGGGGAGATGAAATATACAAAGAAGGGATGTAAGTTTGGCTGGCCAATCCCTGAGGAATGATCACAAATCTAAAATAGGTTTTCGGTATTCATATTAAACAAACTTTCAAATTTCAATAAATAATGCATTTCATTGTAAAAACATTGTTTTTTGAATTTAAATTAATTTAACATTTAAATTCAAAAACATCTCTAGAAACAGTCACATCAAATACATTAGCATTGTATGACGAGTAGCGTTAAGATGCATAAGAATAGTATGATCTTACAAAAGACTATAAATTAATCTTCTTCTTTTTCATTGTGAAAGCTAGACTACAATTTACACATAGCTACAACAAAGCTTGTCTACATTTGAAAATAGTACTAAACAAACAGCTGTGAAAATTCATATACAATCTAAAATAACTGAATGAAAACATATATAAGACAGTTTAAAAAAGCATAAAACAACAATGACTAGCTAATTTATATTTAAACATGTTTTTGCTTCGGTTGGGTTGGCGCTCATATCAAACCGGTTTGGTTTGGTACGGTTTCCTTTTGCGCATCATTGACAATAAGAATTTGTGGGGTCAAGTGTCATGGATTTTGTTAGTGTGTTTCTATTTATAGTTTAGGTCTGGGCGTTCGGGTATCCGTTCAGGTTTTTCAGGTTTTCGGATTTAGGTTCAGAGGTTTTGTTCGAGTATTTTAAACAATCGGTCAGGTTCGGTTTGGGTTTAGTAAACTGATTAGAATCCGCCTTTACCCGAATAACATTTCGGTTCCAGTTACATTAGGTATTTTGTAACCGAAGTAATTATGGATTCGGGTAAGTTCGGGTATGTTCAGAAATTTTTATCCATAATATGATCAAAACCCGAAATAGTTCAACATAATTTAACCGGCACAAACATGTTTTTTCGATCGAGTTAATCGAAATATATAAAAACAAAACTTCAATTTTACTTTGGATTTGTTCGGGTTTACTTCGAATTTCGGGTTATATCCGATCCCGATCCGTATCCGATCCGAACCACTACTTCGGATCGAATTCGGATATCGGATATGGTTACAAACGCTCATAACTATTATAGCCTAACCACTTTCGAACAGACTTTCGATAGACACAGTAATGATTAGGAAACATCCTCTTAATTTGGAGTGCATAATCAAGTTATAAATAAATAATTGAATGCTAAAAAGAAAATGCACGTGAACATTTACATACAATAAAAATTCCAAACAAAATGAAGGTGAGAACGTAAATAGAACAAGTCGATTTGCCAACGGCTTGGTTAGACAAAAGCGTGCTGTGAGTTTGAGTGTTTGACTATACCAATAATATATGGTTGCATTTCATCGTAATCTAATACATAGCAACTTCAAGTAACATAATCAATATGTTTGCTACGTATGTACCTGTCTGAAATTAATATATACCACAACAACTCTGTTTATCAACGTTATTGTCGATATAGTGTATTTTCCCTTGTTAAAACAATTTAGCGAAGCATTTGGTGCGTGCTATACATTTTTATCTAAACATCCATTTTGTTTTAATTTGTTTCAACATTGAGTTATGCGAAATCATGTTCATACTACCAATTGTTGCTAGCTATTACATATTTTTAGTCCTTAATTAGGGCTTTAGAGATACAATGTATGTATGTTAATGTAATTAATAGATTAGATGATCAACATCAACTAGTTGGGTTGATTTGAAAGTAATGTTTGGAATTAAGAGGTCCGTATATAGGGTCCCTATATCATTGCTCATCCATAAAAACTAATAAAAGTAGGCTAAATCAAGTAGAAGCTATAATTGATTATAGACATCTTGTTATATAAAACTGGATACCTAGACGTGAGTGTGACACGTAAGATAATTATCAATCACGAGATTGTGACATTTGTCACGATTGTTAATTTAGATCTTGACATGTGTCAATTTAATTAAAAAAAGTAAAAATGAATTAAAGTAAATATTAAAAAAAATTAAACTAAAAAAATACAATTTTAGTAAAAATGAATTAAACTAAATATTTAAAAAGTGTAAACTAAAAAAGACAATCTTACAAAAAAAAACAAGTATAAGTAAGTAAAACTTATAATAAAGAAAAGTAACAAAAAAATTTAAAAATTTATAATATACAACCACGATTAAACTTAAAAAAAAAAATTATAAATATACTTTAAACTTAAAAGGAAAATTATTAATATACGATTTAAAATCGATTCATAATCCTAAAAAGTAAATGGAAAAAGTAGTTATGTTTAGATTAAGAAAAATTAAACAAATTAATTATAAAAAGCCAAAGTTAAAAAACGATATTTTAGTTTAAAATAAAGAAATTAAACAATATATTATAATCTTAAAAAGAAAAGGAATAAAAGCCAAATTTTATTTTTTTAAAAACATATTTCAGTTTAGAATAAGGAAATTAAACAATAGATTACAATCTTAAAAAGCTAAGGTTTTAAAAAAGGAAAGAACAATTAGTAATTCTGTAAAAACTACCAACAGAAAATAAAATACAATCCCTACCTCTAGATAACCAAATAGATAGATTCTCAATTTCACATTCATAATTATAAAATATAAAGTTACTAATATATATATATATATATATATCTTAGTATATAAAGATTGATTTCTCAATGTGAACGTGACACGTAGAATAATTCTCACTCACGAGATCGTCACATTTGTCACGGTTAATTTAGATCTTGACATGTGTCAATTTAATTTTTTTAAAAATAAATGAATTAAAGTAAATTTTTAAAAAGGTTAAATTAAAAAAGGCAATCTTAAAAAAAAGAATAAGTAAGGAAAACTTATAATAAAGGAAAATGACAAAAAGAAACTTACAAGTTTATAATCTACAACCACGACCAAATTTAAATAGAAAAATTATTAGGATAATTATCATTCACGCGATCGTGACATTTGTCACAGTTAATTTAGATCTTGACATGTGTCAATTTAATTAAAAAGTAAAAATGAATTATAGTAAATATTAAAAAGGTTAAACTAAAAAAAAGCAATCTAAAAAAGGTAAAAATGAATTAAAGTAAATATTAAAAAATATTATACTAAAAAAGATAATCTTAAAAAAAAATACAAGAATAAGTAAGAAAAATTTATAATAAAGAAAAGTGACAAAAGGAAACTTACATGTTTATAATTTACAACCACGACCAAACTTAAAAAAGAAAAATTATAAATATACTCTAAACTTAAAAGGAAAATTATTAATATACAAACATGACCAAACTCTATATAATAATCTACACATTTCTAAAGTAAAAAAAATGAATAAAAACCAAACAAAATTAAATTTTTTTTTTTTAAAAAATGATATTTCAGTTTAGAATTAGTTAAAAAAAATATTATATAAAACCGAATGTTTCAAAGTTGCTAATTCACCTGATCGTGACATGTGTCAAGTCAAAGTTGGAAATATTTAAAATCAATTAATAAAAAAACTTAAAAATTCTTACTCATAATCTTTAAAGATAAAGTTACTAAAAATAAAATTAAAAAATTTAAAGAATTAAATTTATCTTAAAATGCAAAATTAATATAGAAAGAAAAAAACATTACTTTATTTTTCCATTTAGATTAAGAAAATTAATCATAAAAGAAAAAAAAATTTTAAATTTTTACCTCTATATAAACCACATTTTGACAATTACAAACAAAAAAAAGTCCAATAATCGTATCCAAAACTATTTACTGCATCTATTCACCAAATTTTTCTTTCAAGATAAATATTTATTTTATCATAAATTTTGTTTCTAGATATATGTATAAGATATTTTCATGGATGATCTAATTTTGTTTTCCATTTTATCTTCTTTAAATTTTTTCACGGATTATAAAATATTAAATTACAAACCATGCGGGTACTTATCTAGTACATATATAATACACATCCACGACATGATATATTTAGTGTAATGATATATTACTCATACGTTTCTTTTTTGTATTGGAGATGTTAATTCTCAAAAAAAGTTGTTTGTAACATTTCAGTTGTACGAGTATTAAACTAGAGCATGTCCATCAAAGGTTTTTAACAAATTTAGACACAGTTTCATATGCAGTTTGAATAAAAAAATAAATCGAAAATCATTGATTTTCGATGAACCGCTCCTTATATAAGGAGTCTACGATACCGCCCCTTACGTGCGTGGCAAACGATGATTGGTCCGGTTTTTCATTTAAAAAAAAAAAATACCGGCTCCAGTGTAGAGACGCTAGAGTCAACAGTTATCAGAAAGACGATGAATTCAAAGAAGGGAGATAAACGAATGTTGAGAGAAGAATCATAATCTCCGAATTCAATTCCATCTTCATTTGTTTGTTTTTCCTTTTTTCTAGGTTTTTGTGTGCGGCGAGTCATCGTTAAATCATGTCTTGGCTCCCTGTAGAATCTGATCCTGGTATCTTTTCTTTTCTCCAATTTGGGATTTTTTGTTTTCGGCTTCTGACATTAAACTCCATGTTCTGCTTAACTCTTCGTAGCGATATATGTTTCTCATTCCCCAATTTAATAAAACCCTCTGAAAAAAAAACTTGTTCATAGAATGTATTTGGATTTATAAGTTGATGATGATGTCCGAAACGAGGCTCGGTTTCTAGGTTCATAAAAATTAATAAAATAATCTTATGAACCCCAAAGAGGGGTTCATTGATGGAGATGCTCTTAGTAACTTAAACTAAAACCAAGTTGTAAAAGGTCCGTAAATTGGACTGGTTTGGTTTATCAGAATTAAATAATTAACTTCAAATCAATTCTCCGTACGATGTTAAAAACAAATGGTGGGATCCGAGAAAAATAATACACACATAATAGAAAAGGTTAAAAATGCTATTTGTACGAGCAGATGACTTTCAATGTTTGGTATTAATATCTATACTATTAAAATATGAGTACTTTTAAAATTTATTTTTAAATCTTTTTTATTTTTTAAATAAATTAAACATGCTGTCAAATATGTATTAAATATATTATAAAATTATAAATTAAATATATTTGAATTAATAACATTTAAATTTGTTTTATTCTTTATTTCATATTTTATATATTACAAAAAATTATTATTATGCGGAAGCGCGCGGGTTTAAAATCTAGTAAAATGTTAAAAATACTATTTGCATATATGCCAAGGGAGATTCATGTCCAAGAATAATTACCAACCTTTTTAAATGATCGCTTCTACTTAACTTGTTAGTTGGGATATACATATACTACAGTTTTTGCATACTTTATTCGATGGTAAATTCGGTTATATCTACATTTCAGATTTTTTATTTTTTAAAAAAAAATTAATATAAATTTTTCTTACACTGAATAAAATTAATTTTGAGTAATGTATATATTAACTTTCGATAGTATATTTTATTCAATTTTTCTGTTTCTGGTGAAATATAAACTAAATAAAAAAAAAGAGCTGAAACTCAAAATTTGAACTAAAAGCATTTAGTTAGATCAAATTTAGTAATCTAATATGAATTATACTTTTAAATTAAAAACAACAGAATTGAGAAAAACACATCACATATAATTAAAAATAAAACGATGGTTAATCACGTAGAAGTTAAATCATCAACAAAACAAGAAAGTACCATATTTTACATGAACTATTCCCTCTATTTCATTATATACTATTTTTAAGTTAAAAGCGCAAATTTTAAGAAATATATAAATTTAATTTTCTGCATTTTTACATTAAAAACATCAATTAAAACTTCAGGGGAATTGTCTGTCCCCTTCTGTTTCTTCCAACGATATTTTTACACCACAAGATGATACCAAAACTTTAGAAGAGACCACGGTTGTATAACAAATATTGAGGATGACTCAAGTGCATGTAGGTTCTTGGATATGGAAGTAAAGGTTGGGAATGATGATTGTATTTCTCAGGGAAAATTTTCGGACTTAATGGAAGCTAGGCAAGATGAGGACGCTTTGGACCCATCTATCATAAGAATCCAACGAGGACGAACTGTCAAACCTATACAGAAATTGCAAGAGATGGAATAGATAACGGTGAAAGGGAAGCGCGGTCGTATAGGTCGTGGTGGAATCCATGGCTAATGCTCCTCTCTTGCCCTTATTATAAACTTTTCTTTCATTCTCATATGTTTTAACCCAATTGTTGATCCCGTGGATCACTAAGTGTGTTTAAAGAATGATTAGGAGATGGGAGGTGAGATTTTCGTTAATAGAGCAATTCAACCACAGTTAAGACAGGTCGGGAGAAATATGAGTAGGCCGGGGGCCGTGTTTCGTTTTATTGATGAGAGAGAAGTAAACGCTTTAGAATTACGAACTGGTTCCGAAGGACGTCCAGTTCGGCGTTCTAAAGTGTTGTCTTGTTACAAAGAGAGAGAGGTCGGGTAACTTGTAGGTGAGAGAGTAAAAATCCCAGTCCCCCTCATTAATGACATATGAGGGGTATATATAGTCGGGGTCGGCTTCCTGCTCCCCTGAGATCTCGGGCCACGTGTCGTCGGCGGCCTCTTTCGCGGGTAAGGTGGCCTAGGAGGCGTGTCCCGGCTTTCGAGGAGAGAGGTCATGATGAGCTCGGCGTGGCGTGTTGCAGAGCAGTGCACTGTTTTACCAACTCTGCTCCACCTGCTCCTTCCTGCCCTTGTCAGCTCTGTAGGGTTGGTGGGACGTCGGGTCGAAGGCACATCCCTACGTGGGTAGGGTACTGCCTTACCAACTCCCACTCGCCTATTCTTCTGACACTCCCTGCTCTGGCGGGGCATCAGCGCGGGCCCGGGGTACGTTGCTTTCAGGTCGGCTACCGAGCTGCTGAGGACGTTCTTGCAGGTCGGTGACATTAAGTCCGGTGACATTAAGTCCGGCCTTTCCTAAGATGGGCCTAACTAATTGGGGGTGCTAGCCCCACCTCCAACACCAATGAATGCTTAATCTCCTCCCTTATAACTCTCTATAAACTGTATGATCTTGAGTCATAATTGTAACCTTTACGTTATTTAAATTGCACACCTTTTATCAAAAAATGTTATATATTTTTTTTGTCCGTAGTATCAAAACATAATATAAAAATTCCTCAAAAATTAGATTTTTGGCGGTAAATGGTCTCTTAAGAGAGGTTTCAAAAAATAATTTTTTTTCGTTTTTGGCATTTTCAATTTTGTGTCCTTGATAAAAAAAACAAGAGGATAACTATCCATCAGGATTTTATGATTTTGAACGATTTTGGAAAGAAGAGAATTAGAAAAAACAATGATAGCAGTGCTATTCTGTTATTTTTATTTTGCGTAAAAAAAAAAAAAATACATTTTTCTATTTTGCGTGTCTTATATATGTCGATAATTGTGAGTATAAAAAAAAGAATGAGAAAAACTGTCTAATTCTCTTTGCAGAAGGGCTTTGATCAACTCTATTGGGATTAGGTAGAGATTAAGGCCTATGGCCCATTAATCTCTAGGGAGTGTGTGAATATTGTCTCACATCGGAAGTGGGAAGAAACATTGATTAATATATAAGGGACTTGAGCCAATCCACTCATTACCAATTAGTTTTGAGTTGGAAGCCCAGAAATCTTAACATGGTATCAGAGCCCGAACACACAGTACCCGTAATCTGGCCTAGAAGAAGGTCCGACCGCCCCGACCCAAGAATTGATGGTCTGTCGAGATTAATGGCTAGAAGAGCCATTATCTCGAGGGGAGGTATTGGGATTAGGTAAAGATTAAGGCCTATGGCCCATTAATCTCTAGGAAGTGTGTGAAGATTGTCCCACATCAGAAGTGGGAAGGGACATTGATTAATATATAAGAGACTTGGGCCAACCCACTCATTGCCAATTGATTTTGAATTGGAAACCCAGAAAACTTAACAAACTCCTAATTTTGAACCTTTAGACTTCAGTCGTATCATAAATCAGACTATATCTACTCTATGCAAATTCAGCTCTTCGAATTTTCTTTAATATCTAGTTAGAAGTTAGAACCATACGTAGTAAACTTTCGCACCCAACAAAAGGAAAAATAGTCAACTATTCAAATTCTATGTGTTATCAGCATTAACTAATCTATATGCAAATCGTCGCGACCTAACTAACAACATACAAACATATGTCCTTATGTATATATGCATGTATACACACACACATATATTATATATAAATATAAATATATATATATATATATATATATATATATATATAGAGTAAGGCTCGACTAAACATGCATCACTGACTCATCCACCTTCAATCTCATCAACTCTCTCTCTCTCTCTCTCTTCCTCGGATCAAGAAAAGTAAAATAAAAAAAATAAAAAAGGATGAGAATGACAAGAGATGGAAATGAACAAGAATACAAGAAAGGTTTATGGACAGTGGAAGAAGACAAGATCCTCATGGATTATGTCCGAACTCACGGCCAAGGCCATTGGAACCGCATCGCCAAGAAAACAGGTCCCACCCTCTCTGCCTTTCTCTATTGCTTGTTCTTTTTTGAACGATCTATTGCTTGTTCTTGATGTAAGAAAAAAAGTTAAGTGCTAGAAATTGAAACGTTGGATGATAATTTAGGGCTCAAGAGATGTGGAAAGAGCTGTAGATTGAGATGGATGAACTACTTAAGCCCTAGTGTAAACAGAGGAAATTTCACTGACCAAGAAGAAGATCTCATCATCAGACTCCACAAGCTCCTCGGCAACAGGTTCTTAATTCACTCTTTTTATAAGTTGTATTTTCTTATATGATATTAATCCGGCCTTTCCTAAGATGGGCCTAACTAATTGGGGGTGCTAGCCCCATCTCCAACAATAGGCCCTCCCCCAGTTCGGTATCGCGGGGCGAAGTGAGCGTGCCGAAGTTGATCTATTGTTAGTTCGGCGCATCTTAGGACGGTCTTTCCGCGCTCAACTGTGTTTGCCTTTTCCGAAAAACCCATAGGAGGTTGGCGCGTGCTCGCCACGTGGGTCGACAAAGGACGCTTCGTTTTTCGCATGGACTGCCCACGCGCGGCGTGTAAAAGACGCTTTGCGTTTATCGAGGCGTCCTTTGCTTTTTGGCGTGGGGAAACGAAGAGACGTCATCATTAGGTTTTTTGGGCAGCCGTGCTTCTTTTGACACGTGTCCAGGCGTCGCTTCACTGTCCCCCATCCTCTATTTAAACCTTCTTCCTCCTACTGCTAAAACCTTCTGCGCATACTCTTAAGGTAACCTCCTTTCTCCGATTTCCTCCTTCTCTTCCTACTTTCTTCCTGTCTTTTCGATTTCCTCCTCTCCGTGCAATGGCTCCGACGTTAGACGGTATCAGAGTTGAGTCGAGCGAAGAGTCGGCGTCCCGTGGTGGCGGTAACGATTCTCCGAGTTCCTCCTCCGGTGATTCCGAACATGCCTCTTCTCCGCGACGAGGGGCAGACAGTGGGGAACGGTTGGCCCCTTCGACTTCGGGGGCCGCCCCGTTGCTCCCGGGGACCCATCTCCGGCCGAAGACGGTGGTTAGATCCTCTGGCAGTCGCGGTGTTGGCCAAGCTGAGGGTGGAACCGGGCGTCTGGGCGACCGTGGTGGCCGTCAGGGCGGCCGTGGAGGCGGAGCTCGAGTGGCCAGGGTGAGGTCCCCCCTGGTCCTCTACGAGCAGGGAGGGTCACCGACCTGGAGCACAGCGGAGTCGGTGACCCTCCTGGGGAATCTGTGTGGTTTTTCCGCCGACGTTGAGCTCAGGGTACCCAGGGCGGAGGAGCGCCCGTGGACTCCTCGGCCGGGCTTTGTCTGCTTGTACGAGTCGTTCTTCCAGAAGTGCGGCTTGCGCCTTCCTCTCCCCGAGCTGTTCGTCCAGTATTGCCGGGCGCGGGGCTTGGCCTTCTCGCAGGTCTGCCCGTCCACGGTCCAGGGGATGATCGTGCTGCTGACCCTAGGGCACGAATGCGACGTGGAGGTGACGTTGCCTATGTTCGAGGCGTTCACCCAGCAGAAGGCAAACCCCGGGATTCCTGGGACCTTCTATGCCGCTTTCAAGCCCGCGGCGAACGTTCTGGAGGCACCCAGCTCGGGGTCTAGGGCGAGCAAGCTGTCGAAGGTCGAGGACTGGTCTCGCAGCTACTTCTACGTCCGGGCTACCGCCGTGGCTGGGCTCGATCCGTTGGCGAGATACACCCGGGATTGGAATTTTTCCCCGGGTAGGGATTTGCAGGTCGAGCTGACTTCTCCTCTTTGGTTGTCTGACTGATAATTTTTTTTTTTTTTGTCTTGCTCTTCAGGTCCTCACTCCTCCAGATTCAAGCTGCCGGACTACGCAGGTCTACTTGCCGTGCTCAGGACAGTGCGCCAGAGAGAGTGGAAGTCCTTCACCGCTGCGAGAATCGAAGCTGCAATGACCGGAGGTGGTTTTTTTTTTTTTTTTGTTTTTTTTTTTTTTTTTGTTTTTTTTTTTTTTTGCCGAATTAACGGTTCTTCCTTCGCAGGTAGAGCGAGGTTTGCCAATCCGCAGTACGCGGACTCGTTTGTTGCACCGCCGCCGCCGATACCCGAGGTGCCGATCAGGCGAGATTCGGCACCACGGGTTGCGGGGGATTCCTCCGCGGCGACTCCCTCGAAGAGGAGGGAAGACCGGGCTGCCGGTGGGGAGGCCGGCAGAAAGAAGAGGAGGACGGGAGAGTCCTCCTCCGGGGGTCGGGAGGTCATCCGGCCTTCACTGCCCGGGCCGGAGCCCGAGGTGCCCTTGGCCTTCGTGCCGGCAGGGGGGGTCGATGAGACCCGGGCTCAAGGGGGCGATGGGGTCGGCGAGACGACCGTCGTCGCGGAGGATCCTGCTGCTGTGCAGGAGGCCGAGGGTCGCAGCGCCGAAGTGGGCGGCGCCTCGGGAGGTTCCGACGATGGGCCTCGGGACTACAGCTTCTCCTTTACCCACGAGGATGGAAGCAACCAGGTAATCGTCGATCCGGACGAGTGCGCCGAGCTGGCGCAAGCCATGATGTTCGGGCGGAGGTACCCGCACTTCGTCCCGCTGGAGATGGCGGAGTCCGACACCTTCCGTCAGGTGGCGCGATCCGCAGCTCGGGTAAGCTTCTGCTCTGGTCTAACTGCTTTTAGCTAGACTTGTTGCGCGTCTTTGTTAACAATTTGTTTAATGCAGACGATGGCCCTTAGTGCCTTTCTGGCGGAGGCCTACGAGAAGAGGCTCGCCGAGCAGGCCGCCTCGATTAACTTCCTCCGGGAGTGCCGGGAGTCCAGCTCGCAGATCCAGTCTACCCGTCTCCACGGGCTCGAGAAGGAGCTGAGAGATGAGAAGGCCCGATCTGCGGCGCTGGAAGAGGAGGCGGTGCGGTTAAGAGCCCGGGCGGTCGAGGTGGCCAGTCTGCAGTCTGCACTAGAGGCCGAGAGGGACCGTGCTGCGGCTGGGTGGGATCGGGCGTCGGGGCTCGAAGAGGAGAACGGGCTCCTGAAGGGGGAGCGGGAGACACTCCGCTCCAGGGTGAAGGGGCTGGAATCCGCCATAGGCCGGGCCAAGGTGGCCGTGGCTGCGGAGAGCGATCGGGTGTCAGCCCGGTGGGAAGCGCGGAACCGGAAGTGGTCCGCGAAGATGGAGAAGATCCGCGCCCACCTGGACGGGCGCCGCCGAGCCTTAGAGCCTCACCTTCTGTACAGCCAGGTGACCGGCGTAAAGGCCTGCCTCAAGAGGATGGAAGCAGAGGACGGGGTGTCGGTACCGTTCTACCGGTATCAGAAGCTGGACGAGGACGAGGTGGCATTCGGTGCCGTACTGGACGGGATGGACTTTCCGGATTTGACCCCGGAGGATCTGGAAATCCCTCTGGACCGTGCTCACGGCGTTCTGCTTTAGCACATTATACCTGTCGCTTCCTCTAGCACCCCCGTGGTGGATCTGACCTTGGAGGCTCCGCTGGCTGCTGAGGACGTTCTTGCGGTCCTGAGACCGTCCAAGCAGATCCCTCGATCCCGTCTGCTGACGAGGGAGTCCCTGAAGCTGCTGGGATTGTGCAAGCAGATCCCTCGGTCCTGTCTGCCGCTGAGGCCGATACGGACGCCCCGTCCGGTGAGACCGGAACCGACGTGCCACCCGGTGGAGTCGTGGTCGGGGAAGAGGGGTCTGGGCAGCCCTTCCTTGGTGAGTACGGGACCAACGCGAGGATGGTGGCCCCGGCTGATTTAGATGGCACCCGTGCTGACGGGAGGGAAGACCGACCGGCCGATGCGGCCTTGTAAAAACTTTTTTCCTTTTTGTTTTTTTTTGTAGACTGGGCCGTAGGCCGTTTCTTTTTGTAAGGACTGGGCCGTAGGCCGTTTATGCGAAGAGCGGGCCGTTGGCCCCTCTCTCTTTTTGTAAGTGCCGTTTCGAGGCTTTTGTAACGATTAGGCCGTGGGCCATTTTTATAACAGACGAGGCCGTTGGCCTTTTTTTTTTTTTTGTAAGTGCCGTTTCGAGGCTGTTGTAATCATTAGGCCGTGGGCCCTTTTTGTAATAAACGAGGCCGTTGGCCCTTTCGTATAGTGAAAGAGGCCGTTGGCCCCCTTTTTTGTGTAAATGCCATTTCGAGGCTTTTTTAATCGGTAGAGTAGGTCGTAAACCGTACTCTGTCAAGTAAGCAGGTCGTGGACCGTGCTCTTGTATTGGGTGCGAGGTAATCTCGGCTTAAGGCACTTATTGCTTGTGTACCTTGTTTTTTTGGTGCGGGTAGCGAGCCCGGCTTAGAGACACTTAATGCTTGTGTGTCTAGTAGAGGTGCGAGCCCTGGGGCCCGGCTTTGGCACTTATAACTTGTGTGCCGGGGAGAGCGAGCACCGGAGCTCGGTCCCCTTTTTTTTTGTAGTGCGAGCGTTTGGAGCTCGGCTTTTTTTTTTTTTTTTTGTAGTGCGAGCGTTTGGAGCTCGGCTTTTTTTTTTTTGTAGTGCGAGCGTTTGGAGCTCGGCTTTTTTTTTTTGTAGTGCGAGCGTTTGGAGCTCGGCCTTTTTTTTTTTTTTTTTTTTTTGTAGTGCGAGCGTTTGGGGGTCGAGAGCGTTTGGAGCTCGGGGGCGTTTGGAGCTCGGCTTTTGTGCGCAGGTCGGGGCACGTTTTCCTTTGTTTAAAAGGTTTTATTAGAGTAATAGCTGAGCCCTGGTTAGGGGTTGCCTACGTACCCTTTAGTAGAAGGGATCAAGCCAATCGTAGTTCGTTTGTTTACAAAGGCGGAGAGCGGATTGGAGCCCGGGGGCTTAATAGTAGAACCGTTTGAGGTTGATCGAATTCCATGAGCGCGGGACTGCGTCGCCGGCCATCGTGACTAGCTCGTATACGCCGGGCTTGACGACCTTGGAGATAAGGTAAGGGCCCTCCCAATGTGCACCGAGCTTGCCCGCGTTTAACTCGGCGGTGTTTTCGAAGACTTTGCGGAGGACCAGGTCTCCTTCGGCAAAGAACCTGCCTCGAACCCTCTTGTTGTAGTACTTGGAGGCGAGCTGCTGGTAGTTTTGGATTCGGAGGAGGGAATGGTCCCGTTGTTCCTCAAGGAAGTCCAGCTCGCTGAGGAGGACGGTGTCGTTCAGGGCGGGCTGCTGGGTGAGCATAGCGCGGCGGGGAGTGGGGAGCCCGACCTCAGAGGGGGCCATTGCCTCCATTCCGTGCGAGAGGCTGAACGGTGTGCGTCCTGTCGACGTCTTCGGCGTTGTGCGATGGGACCAGAGGACTCCGTCGAGCTCATCGGCCCAGGACCCCTTCTTGTCGTCTAGCCGCTTTTTGAGGCCGTCGAGGATGGTCTTATTGGTGGCTTCGGCTTGTCCATTCCCCTGTGGATATCTCGGGGTGGACTTGCTCAGCCTGATTTTCCACTTTGCGCAGAAGCCTTCGAAGAGGGCCGACGTGAACTGGGCACCGTTGTCGGTTACGATCTCGTAGGGCAGTCCGTGCCGGCAGATGACGAACTTCCAGACGAATTTCCGGACGTCTTCTGCCGTGATTTTGGCGTAAGCTTCGGCTTCGACCCACTTGGTGAAGTAGTCGGTCATGACCAGAATGAAGCGCTTTTGCCGAGATCGGGGTAGTGGTCCGACTATGTCCATGGCCCATCGCATGAAGGGGTAGGGTGCTACCGCAGTGGTGAGGAGCTCGGTAGGGCGGTGAATGAGTGTGCCGTGACGCTGGCACTTCTCGCACCGGGCTGCGAATTTTTCACAATCCTGCAGCATTGTTGGCCAGTAATGCCCTTGGTTCCGGATTCGCAGGGCGAGAGCCCGGCCGCTGGAGTGGTTTCCGTCGGCACCTTCGTGCATTTCTTTCATTACGTCGAAGGTTTCCTGCCCGTGGAGGCACCCGAGCAAGATTCCCGAGGCGCTCCACCGGAACAGATTGCCGTCCAGCATCGTGTATCGGGCACACTTCTTTCTTAGCCGTCGGGCGGTCCACCGATCTGCGGGAAGGACGCCGTCTGCGATATATAGCAGCAGGTCGATTCGCCAGTCCGGCAGTTCGGGCTCGGCCGGGGGCGGTGGTAGGTTCTCGGGAGGTTGGGCGTCTTCGTCAGGGTCCGCGACCTGGGGACCGATCAGATAGGCTCCCTTTGGCAGCTCGATGCTGGGGAGGTCGATACTTTCCACCGGGATTACCCGTCGTTGCTCTGGAGCCGAGGTGGAGGCTAGTGCTGCGAGGGCGTCTGCGGAAGTGTTATCGCCTCGGGGGATCTTTGTCAGGGTGAACTCGGAGAAGTCTGCGGCCATGCTTTGAGTCACCTTGAGGTAGGCGTCCATGCGATCATTCTTGGCCTCGTACTCCCCGCTGAATTGATTGGCAACGAGCTGGGAGTCGCAGTAAGCTCGGATTTTCTTTGCGCCGACCTCTTTGGCCAGGCGCAGGCCGGCAATCAAAGCTTCGTACTCGGCCTCGTTGTTCGATGCCGGGAAGGCCAGGCGGAAGGACTGCTCGAGGATCTCCTTGGTCGGGGATTCGAGGCGTATGCCGACGCCGGACCCGTGCTTGGAGGCCGATCCGTCGACGTGCAGAGTCCACACTTCGGACACCTCGCTGACTGCCAGCTCGGGTGCCAACTCAACTAGGAAGTCGGCCAGCGCTTGAGATTTGATCGCGGTCCGACCCCGGTACTCGATGTCGTATTCGCTCAGCTCGACAGCCCACTTCATTATCCGGCCGGACCGGCTCGGGCTGTGGAGGATGGTCCTGAGGGGGTACGTACTTAGGACGGCTATCGTATGGGATTGGAAGTAAGGCCGGAGCTTCCTAGCTGCGACGACCACTGCCAAGGCGAGCTTCTCCAGAGTCGGGTACCTGCTCTCCGCGTCGTCTAAGGACTTGCTGATGTAGGAGATAGGTCTCTGGTCGCCGCGGTCTTCCCGTACTAGTACCCCGCTGACTGCCGACGTAGAGATGGCGATGTAGAGGCAGAGGGTTTCCCCTTCCTCTGGTTTGGACAGGACGGGAGGAGTAGATATGTATTCCTTCAGCTGCTGGAGGGCTTCCTCGCACTTCTCGTCCCACTCGAACCGTTTGTTAGCCCGGAGCAGCTGGTAGAACGGGAGGCACTTGTCGGTAGAGCGGGAGATGAAGCGGTTCAGTGCGGCGATTCTCCCGGTAAGCCGCTGTACTTGGCGCGTGCTCTCAGGGGATTTGAGCTCGGTGATCGCCCGGATCTGCTTTGGGTTGGCTTCGATCCCGCGCTGGGTGATGATATAGCCGAGGAATTCGCCCGAGGTGACGCCGAAAGAACACTTGGCCGGGTTCAGCTTCATGTTGTATTCGTTCAGCGTCCGGAAGCAAGAGCGGAGATGGGCGACGTGGTCGGCGGCGACTAGAGATTTCACCAGCATGTCGTCTATGTACACCTCCATAGTGCGGCCTATTTGGTCGGCGAACATCCGGTTGACGAGCCGCTGGTAGGTGGCCCCGGCGTTCTTGAGTCCGAAAGGCATTACCTTGTAGCAGTAGATGCCTCGGTCTGTGATGAACGCGGTCTTCTCCTGGTCGTCGGGGTGCATGGGGATTTGGTTATACCCCGAGAAGTCGTCCATGAAGGAGAGCAGCTCATTCCCCGCGGTGGCTTCGACGACTTGGTCGATCCGAGGGAGGGGAAAGCTGTCCTTTGGGCACGCCTTATTGAGGTCGGTAAAATCCACACAGACCCTCCATTTCCCGCTCTTCTTCTTGACCACCACCGGGTTGGCCAACCAGTCCGGGTATCTGACCTCGGTGATCGAGCCGGCCGCGGTGAGCCTTTCGACCTCGTCGTTGACTGCCTGGGCGCGCTCCGGGCCCAATTTTCGGCGCTTTTGCTTGACTGGTCGGCAGGTCGGATCCACGTTGAGCTCGTGGCTACACGTCGCGGGGTCTATGCCGGGCATGTCGGCGGTTGACCAGGCGAAGGTGGAGACGTTCTCTCCCAGAAAATTGACCAGCTCCTTCTTGATGGTCTCGTCGAGGTCGGTTCCGATGCCGACGCAACGGGCGGGGTTGCCCGGATCGATGTTGACCTGGGTGACGAGGTCTTCCCCCGGGAGGTCCCGAGCGACTGTCTCGCCGGGCTGATACGTGCTGACGGCTAGGCAGGCCGGCGCGGCGCGGCGCAGCTTGTGCTCAATGGCGAAGCAGGCGCGAGAAACCCTCTGGTTGCTTCTGAGGGTGTACGTCCCGGCCTGGTTGGGGAACTTGAGGCACTGGTGGTACGTCGACGTGACTGCCTTCATCGAGTGCAGCCAAGGAGTTCCAAGGATGATATTGTAGATCGGGGTGGTATCGAAGACCACGAACTTGACGATTTTCGTCACCCGACCTACGTAGACCGGCAATTCGATGGTGCCGATTCCGTTGACGGTATCCCCGGCGAAGCCGGTTAGCGGGATGGAGTGCGGCTTGATTTCGACCCCGTTTAGATTCATCCTGGCAAGGGTGTCCTTGAAGATGAGGTCGACCGAGCTGCCCGTATCAACGAGGACTCGGTTAACGTCGCAGTCGGCTACGCGGACTTGCACGACGAGGGGATCGTTGTGGGGCTGGTGGACCCCGGCCGCATCGGCCTCGGTGAAACATATCCCCCTTTTGCTTGTGTCCTGAGCGTCGATCTCCGGCCCGGAGTGCCACTTCAGGGAGACGTCGGTCTTCCTCTCATGGCGCTTGATGGACCGCACTGAGTCGTTGCACGAGAGGAGGCCTCCCATGATCATCCCTATCAGAGTCCGGGCCGGGGGAGGCGATCTGCCCGTTTCCCGGTCTCGCGAGGGAGATCGTCGCCGCCGGTCGTCGTTTTGGGCGTGGTGATAGGGCCTAGCCCGGTTATCCTCGCGACCTCGGTTGTCACGGGGTTGCACTCGATCGCCATCCCGGGGATGTGGGCGCAGCCGCTCCGGTACGTCGATTTCGCCCCGTTGAAACTGGTTCAGCAGGACCTCTTGGAGGGCGCGGCAGTAAGAGGTCGGGTGCCCCCTTCGCCGGTGGAAGTCGCAATAGGCCGACCTGTCGTACGGCTCGTCTGGTCGGGACTCCCTATCGCTTGGGTCGTCGGGACGCCGGTCCTGCTGGTGGGGGTCCCGTACGTACTTGTTCCAAGGCAACCCCGGCGCGGGGCCGGGAGGAGGTACGGGGTCGCGCATACAGGGTCCTGAGGTCGGCCCGTTAACAAGTAACGCGGCGGCCTGCTTTCCCTTGCTGCGCTGGTACTCGTCATCATAGTGTTGACGAGGCTCCTGGTATCTCTCCTGGGGCCGCTCCTTCGCGGCCGGGGCCTTGTGAGAGGCGCTGTTTCTCGATTCGGCCGCCTTCTCCTCCTCGAGCTCGACGAAGAGTCCAGCGCGGTGCAAGGCGTCCTCCAGCGAGCGCGGCCTGTTGAGCTTCATGTCGTCCTTGAAGGCCGAATCGGCCCGTAGCCCCTTTCTTAGAGCAGGCAGCGCGGACTCATCCGTCACATTGCTTTGGGAGGCCGTGGCCTTGAAGCGTTCTATGAAGGACCTGAGCGACTCCTTTGCTCCCTGGCTCATCGCCCAGAGGTCCGCGCTGGATGCGGACTGCCGGATATAGATGGAGTAGTGCTCGAGAAAGGTGGTTGACAGGTCTCTGAAGCTGTCTATGGAGTGCGTCTTCAGCCGAGAGAACCACGTGAGAGCCGGGCCGGTGAGGTTCTCTACGAAGAGTTGGCAGTGGGCGGCTTCCCGCTCATCTGGTGAGAAGTGGGCGCGGCCCATGGCGATGGTGAACGCCGTGAGATACTGGGCCGGGTCGGTGGTTCCCGCGTAGGGCTGGAGTTTGAGCTTCCCGAGGTGCTGGAGCGGGACGGAGGAGATCCGACGGGTGAACGGCGTGTTTTGCGTCTCTCGGAGGACGCGATCTATTTCCGGCGCCGCACTGGTGGCCTGATGGATCTTAGAGGACATCACGCGGAGTGTCTCCTTCATAGCTTCGAACTCGGCGTCCCTGGCGCGTTCGGAGCTGGATCGGAGATGATGGGCTTCGTCACCCGGGGAGCTCCCTACGGCTGGGGCGAAACGTCCGCCCGGGCCTTCGGAGCCTGTCGGCGAGTCGCCGGGCTGGCCCCTTCGGATACGAGGGGTTTCTTCCCGAGAGGCCGGCTCTCTGAAATGGACGTCGGGGGATCCGGTGTTGTCCGACCGGTCCCGGGAGGCTGCTAGCGTGGCAAACCGTTGGTCGGTCGCACGCGTCAGCTCGTCTATTCTGGTGAGTAGGGCCTGCATTACGGCGGACAGCGTGGGCTGGTCCTCCGGGGGGTGAGGCGCGTTGTGCGCGGCGGGGCCGCCGGAAGGAGTGGGCGCTGGGGCCGGTGGCGGAGCCCTGAAGGACTCCTGGGGAGTCATCCGGTCGGTGGCTGCCTGGGCTGATGGCCGGGCTGTCGTCGTCGCTGCTTGAGTTGGTGGCGGGGCCGTTGTCTGGGCCTGGGCCGTTGCTTGGGCCGGGGTCTCTAGGCCTGATAATACTCTTGGGGGCGGAATAGCCATCGTTGTTGCGGTTGCGGCGGTGGTTGAACTGCTCCTTGCGTATAGAAGAATCTCTAAACCCCCCTCCTTCTAGCGCCAATTGTTGATCCCGTGGATCACTAAGTGTGTTTAAAGAATGATTAGGAGATGGGAGGTGAGATTTTCGTTAATAGAGCAATTCAACCACAGTTAAGACAGGTCGGGAGAAATATGAGTAGGCCGGGGGCCGTGTTTCGTTTTATTGATGAGAGAGAAGTAAACGCTTTAGAATTACGAACTGGTTCCGAAGGACGTCCAGTTCGGCGTTCTAAAGTGTTGTCTTGTTACAAAGAGAGAGAGGTCGGGTAACTTGTAGGTGAGAGAGTAAAAATCCCAGTCCCCCTCATTAATGACATATGAGGGGTATATATAGTCGGGGTCGGCTTCCTGCTCCCCTGAGATCTCGGGCCACGTGTCGTCGGCGGCCTCTTTCGCGGGTAAGGTGGCCTAGGAGGCGTGTCCCGGCTTTCGAGGAGAGAGGTCATGATGAGCTCGGCGTGGCGTGTTGCAGAGCAGTGCACTGTTTTACCAACTCTGCTCCACCTGCTCCTTCCTGCCCTTGTCAGCTCTGTAGGGTTGGTGGGACGTCGGGTCGAAGGCACATCCCTACGTGGGTAGGGTACTGCCTTACCAACTCCCACTCGCCTATTCTTCTGACACTCCCTGCTCTGGCGGGGCATCAGCGCGGGCCCGGGGTACGTTGCTTTCAGGTCGGCTACCGAGCTGCTGAGGACGTTCTTGCAGGTCGGTGACATTAAGTCCGGTGACATTAAGTCCGGCCTTTCCTAAGATGGGCCTAACTAATTGGGGGTGCTAGCCCCACCTCCAACACCAATGAATGCTTAATCTCCTCCCTTATAACTCTCTATAAACTGTATGATCTTGAGTCATAATTGTAACCTTTACGTTATTTAAATTGCACACCTTTTATCAAAAAATGTTATATATTTTTTTTGTCCGTAGTATCAAAACATAATATAAAAATTCCTCAAAAATTAGATTTTTGGCGGTAAATGGTCTCTTAAGAGAGGTTTCAAAAAATAATTTTTTTTCGTTTTTGGCATTTTCAATTTTGTGTCCTTGATAAAAAAAACAAGAGGATAACTATCCATCAGGATTTTATGATTTTGAACGATTTTGGAAAGAAGAGAATTAGAAAAAACAATGATAGCAGTGCTATTCTGTTATTTTTATTTTGCGTAAAAAAAAAAAAAATACATTTTTCTATTTTGCGTGTCTTATATATGTCGATAATTGTGAGTATAAAAAAAAGAATGAGAAAAACTGTCTAATTCTCTTTGCAGAAGGGCTTTGATCAACTCTATTGGGATTAGGTAGAGATTAAGGCCTATGGCCCATTAATCTCTAGGGAGTGTGTGAATATTGTCTCACATCGGAAGTGGGAAGAAACATTGATTAATATATAAGGGACTTGAGCCAATCCACTCATTACCAATTAGTTTTGAGTTGGAAGCCCAGAAATCTTAACATGGTATCAGAGCCCGAACACACAGTACCCGTAATCTGGCCTAGAAGAAGGTCCGACCGCCCCGACCCAAGAATTGATGGTCTGTCGAGATTAATGGCTAGAAGAGCCATTATCTCGAGGGGAGGTATTGGGATTAGGTAAAGATTAAGGCCTATGGCCCATTAATCTCTAGGAAGTGTGTGAAGATTGTCCCACATCAGAAGTGGGAAGGGACATTGATTAATATATAAGAGACTTGGGCCAACCCACTCATTGCCAATTGATTTTGAATTGGAAACCCAGAAAACTTAACAAACTCCTAATTTTGAACCTTTAGACTTCAGTCGTATCATAAATCAGACTATATCTACTCTATGCAAATTCAGCTCTTCGAATTTTCTTTAATATCTAGTTAGAAGTTAGAACCATACGTAGTAAACTTTCGCACCCAACAAAAGGAAAAATAGTCAACTATTCAAATTCTATGTGTTATCAGCATTAACTAATCTATATGCAAATCGTCGCGACCTAACTAACAACATACAAACATATGTCCTTATGTATATATGCATGTATACACACACACATATATTATATATAAATATAAATATATATATATATATATATATATATATATATATATATATAGAGTAAGGCTCGACTAAACATGCATCACTGACTCATCCACCTTCAATCTCATCAACTCTCTCTCTCTCTCTCTCTTCCTCGGATCAAGAAAAGTAAAATAAAAAAAATAAAAAAGGATGAGAATGACAAGAGATGGAAATGAACAAGAATACAAGAAAG
Organism: Eutrema japonicum; assembly: GCA_030161315.1. NCBI lineage: Eukaryota > Viridiplantae > Streptophyta > Magnoliopsida > Brassicales > Brassicaceae > Eutrema > Eutrema japonicum. Next base: position 53,660,628 of record BSQW01000011.1, read on the forward strand.
GTTTATGGACAGTGGAAGAAGACAAGATCCTCATGGATTATGTCCGAACTCACGGCCAAGGCCATTGGAACCGCATCGCCAAGAAAACAGGTCCCACCCTCTCTGCCTTTCTCTATTGCTTGTTCTTTTTTGAACGATCTATTGCTTGTTCTTGATGTAAGAAAAAAAGTTAAGTGCTAGAAATTGAAACGTTGGATGATAATTTAGGGCTCAAGAGATGTGGAAAGAGCTGTAGATTGAGATGGATGAACTACTTAAGCCCTAGTGTAAACAGAGGAAATTTCACTGACCAAGAAGAAGATCTCATCATCAGACTCCACAAGCTCCTCGGCAACAGGTTCTTAATTCACTCTTTTTATAAGTTGTATTTTCTTATATGATATTAATCTTGTTCAACTTTCTTTTATACAATTATATAGATTTTATATATGTATGAGTTGTTCGAAGATCAATTTACGTGAATCTCTATATGTATAAATGTTTACATCTAGCTAGCTAACGGTATCGCATATTTTCTAACTACTTCTGATCATTTTTATTCAAAGGTTTTTGTTGATCTCTTTCATATCTAGGCGTCTACAATACTATTATAATTGTTTATAATTAAAAAAATAGTCGACAGAACTGAGGATCATGAATTTGAATCAACGATCTTAGATATTTCTTTTGCTTGTTTTCGGCCATTATATTATTTATATTGTATCTAGGTTTTTATTCAAAGATATGTTTCCTCGAACTTTACAATGACTAATAATTCTACTCATTTATGGATCAGACGCATATGCACCTGTCTCTTATAGCTTAACTCATAACGTCTGCAGACATATCAACATATATAATCTGGATTCATACACACATGCTCTATATAGGTCCATAAGCATTAACTCGTACCTCATGCAGAGATATATCAGAAAATATTGTCATTATTCATCTACTATGTGAAAAAGAGTAAATTAAAAAAAAGAAATGATATTTTACCCTAACTAATTAAAAAAAAAAATATATATATATATATATATATATATAAATGTAATAGAACTTTAAAAGTCAACTAAATATAGTTTAAAAAAAATCTAGTTAATTCACGTGAAAAAATGTTGCAACAATTGATTTCAAATAAAAAGTAGTTAAACTTTCGTAAGACATTATATAACATTTTTTTTATAAGTCGTAAATGTTTTTTTATGATTCAGATGGTCATTGATAGCAAAAAGAGTACCGGGAAGAACAGACAACCAAGTAAAGAATTATTGGAACACTCATCTTAGTAAGAAAGTCGGCCTCGGAGATCATTCATCTGCGGCCAAACGAGCTTACGCCGCGGAGACTCCACCGTCTTTGGTCGTCACAACCACAACTTCTCCTTCTCATCAAGACGACATCACTAGAGAAAAAGTTTCAACTTTAAGATTTGACACTTTAGACAACGATTCCAAACTCAAACCAAAACCCAAACCGGTCTATTCAATACAACCCGACGTCGAAGTTGCAGCTACGGTTCCAAATCTGTTCGACACTTTCTGGGTTCTTGAAGACGACTTCGAGCTTAGTTAACTCACTATGATGGATTTTGCTAATGGGTATTGCCTTTGAATATCATTTATGATTGGCTTCTAAGAAACAATTATCGATTATTAGCTTATACTATATATCAACACGAATAAGAATATGAATACAACCGATTTTTTCTATATTTTCTTATAGTTTTTGTCTCTTTTTTTGTGTGTGTGTACAAGTAAGGATGATCGTTTAATAAGAAAATTATATAGAGTTGATTTGGTTATTTCCTTAGTGTAACCAAAATAAATCTCATATTAATTTAAGTTTTATATAATTACTTTCTGTCTTTACATAGTGTACTTCATATATTAGCGTTCATAGAAGATTATGGTAAAAAAAAGAGTAAATTAATTAAAATACAGGAAAAAAAATTGAAGTGAAAACTAGTGCACTGTCACCTATGAATACTATTGGGTTTTTGTTTTTGTTTTTGTTGTTTCCAAGATATCTTTGGAAAACATTCATTCATACTTGTATAATGGAAAAATACATACTTTAGACTATCCTAAATTGTTGACCAAAAAAATAGACTTTCCTAAATCATATAATTTAATTTGGCATCTTTCAAATAATCACAATAATATTTATTTTGACAATGTTAAATCAAGAGGCTACGGTTTTCCTCTTATGTTCGGTGTTGCTGTTCTGGTTCTTTTCTCACCGGCTGTGGCGGTTGTAGTTATTTTTTCACCGGCTGTAGCATTTATCGCTGGTTCGATGCGGATGGGTTTGCTTTCAGGGATTGCATTCGTGTGTTCGTATCTGTTGGAGGTGGGCCTATCACCCCTATTTAGTTAGGCCCATCTTAGCAAGAGCCCATCTCGATTCGGTCAACATAGGATCAGCCTTTGACCAGGGACCACCGACCTGGAGTCCCGCGCTCAGCTTCATCTGGGAATCCCGAGCTCCTGGGAGGAGCACCCCGGGTCCGCGCTGACACTTCGCCAAGATTGAGATGTTGAAAGAGAAGAAGGCACGTGGGGGTTGGTCGAACAGTGTACTATCCGAATATGGGTATTATAACGCCCCGACCGCCCCTACATGTGGGCCCCATGCCCTCTCTCGGCCCGTGGGCCCCACCCTTGTCCGACGGCCGGTGCGTTAGTCCGGGAGGCTTATAATACTTGTTTACTGACCCTGCAATCACCACGTGACCTTTCCCCGTGTTTTGTCCTCACTCACACGCTACCGCGAATCACTTCCCGGAAGGTCACCCATCTTTAGACTACTCCAGCCCAAGCACCCTTAACTCTGGAGTTCTTTCGGGCAAGTGATCGGAAAAGGTAAGTGCACTTTGGTGACATAGGTAGCCAAATCAATTCTTATAAGCCTCTCCGCATATACAAGAAATCGGGATGTTACAATCACCCCCACTCATAGAGCGCAACGTCCTCGTTGCGCACCAGGATCGTCACCCTAGACGGTGTGAGCCCACCTGACTCCACACACGTGTTTGGGTTCGGCTCTGATACCGCTCATAACGCCCCGACCGCCCCTACATGTGGGCCCCATGCCCTCTCTCGGCCCGTGGGCCCCACCCTTGTCCGACGGCCGGTGCGTTAGTCCGGGAGGCTTATAATACTTGTTTACTGACCCTGCAATCACCACGTGACCTTTCCCCGTGTTTTGTCCTCACTCACACGCTACCGCGAATCACTTCCCGGAAGGTCACCCATCTTTAGACTACTCCAGCCCAAGCACCCTTAACTCTGGAGTTCTTTCGGGCAAGTGATCGGAAAAGGTAAGTGCACTTTGGTGACATAGGTAGCCAAATCAATTCTTATAAGCCTCTTCGCATATACAAGAAATCGGGATGTTACAGGTATGGTCTGACCTCGACGTCCCACCAACCCTGCAGAGTAAGCAATGGAGGAAAGGACACGTGGAAGGGAGTTGGCCGAACAGTGCGCTATCTTACAACAGCATGGCGCCGAGCTCATCATTGCCTCTCGCCTTGAGAACCGGGACACGCCTCCTAGAGCACCTTACCCGTGAAGCAAGCTGAGGGTGACGCGTGGCCCCGGAATCCGCGGACACAGGGAGCTGCCCTCACTATATATACCCATCGTTGTGTATTAAGCAGAGGACCTCTGGACTTTTGGAAAAAACCCGATTACTCTCTACAAAAATTGGCCCGACCTCTCTCTCTCTCTTTTTCTTTCTCCCTTGTAACAAGACACCACGGTTTAGAACACCGAACTGGATTCCCGTCGGAAGCAGTTCGTAAATCTAAATTGTCCGTCTCTTTTCGCCATCAATACAAAGAAAACGGTCCCCGACCTTCTCCTCATCGTATCCGGACTGCTCTAAATTGCGGTTGACTCGCTCTAATTAACGAAAATCTCACCTCTCACTCCGTAATCAACCTCTAAACAACATTAGTGATCCCCGGGATCAACAATTGGCGCTTCAGAGAGGGGGTTAAGAGACTTTTCTATACGCAAGGAGCAGCTCAACCACGACATCAGCCGCAGCAGCAATGGCAATTCCACCCCCGAGAGTGTTGTCGGAGCAGGAGAACCCGGCCCAGGCAACGGCCCCGGCCCAGGCAACGGCCCCGGCCCAGGCAACGGCCCCGGCCCAGGCAACGGCCCCGGTCCAGACAACGGCCTCGCCGTCGACTCAAGCAGCAACAGCGGCCGCCGCAATGTCAGCCCAGGCGGCAACCGACCAATCGATTCCCCGAGAACAGCCCTTCAGAGCTCCGCCCCCGGCTCCGGCCCCCATCCCGTTTGGCGGCTCCGCCACCCTCAACGCGCCCCGAACGCCGGAGGATCAGCCCACTCTGTCCGACATAATGCAGACCATGCTCGCCAGAATGGACGAGCTTACGCGTGCTACTGATCAACGGTTTGCCGCACTAGCAGCCTCCCGCGACCGGTCGGACAACACCGGATCCCCAGACGTCCACCTCAGAGAACCCGCACTTCGGGGAGAAACCCCGCGCGCCCGAAGAAACCGGCCCAGCGACTCTCCATCAGGATCCGAAGGCCTGGGCGGACGTTTCGCCCCGGCGGTAGGAAGCTCCCCGGATGACGAAGCTCACCTTCAGCGATCCAGCTCGGAGCGCGTCAGAGACGCCGAGTTCGAGGCCATGAAGGAAACTATCCGCGCGATGACCTCCAAAATCCATCAGGCTACCAGCGCGGCTCCAAAAATAGATCGCGTCCTCAGAGAGACGCAAAATACGCCGTTCACCCGCCGGATTGCCTCCATCCCGTTCCAGCACCTCGGAAAGCTCAAACTCCAGCCCTACGCGGGCAACACCGACCCGGCCCAGTATTTAACGGCGTTCACCATCGCCATGGGCCGCGCCCACTTTTCCCCGGACGAGCGCGAAGCCGCCCACTGCCAGCTCTTCGTAGAGAATCTCACCGGCCCGGCCCTCACATGGTTCTCTCGGCTGAAGACGCACTCCATAGACAGCTTCATAGATCTCTCGACAACCTTCCTCGAGCACTACTCCATCTACATCAGACAGTCCGCTTCTAGCGCAGATCTCTGGGCGATGAACCAAGGAGCGAAGGAGTCGCTCAGGTCCTTCATAGAGCGCTTCAAGGCCACGGCCTCACAAAGCAACGTCACAGACGAGTCAGCACTCCCCGCTCTAAGAAAGGGCATGCGGGCCGATTCGGCCTTCAAGGACGACATGAAGCTCAACAAACCGCGCTCGTTGGAAGACGCCTTACACCGCGCCGGACTCTTCGTCGAGCTTGAGGAGGAAAAGGCGGCTGAATCAAAGAACAGCGCCTCGCACAAGGCTCCGTTCCCAAAGGAGCGACCCCACGAAAGGTACCAAGAGCCTCGCCAGCACTACGATGACGAGTACCAACGCAGCAAGGGAAAGCAGGCCGCCGCGTTCCTCGTCAACGAATCGGCCGCCGTCCTCCGTCTGCACGACCCCGCTCTTCTCCACAACCCCGCGCCAAAGTTGCCCTGGAACAAGTATGTGCGGGATCCCCACCAGCAGGATCGGCGTCCCGACGAGCCAAACGACAGGTAGCCCCGACCAGATGAGCAGTATGACGTGTCGGCCTTCTACGACTTTCACCAGAGAAAGGGGCATCCGACCTCGCAGTGCCGCGCACTCCAGGAAGTCCTGCTGAACCAATTCCAAAGGGGGGAAATCCACGTCCCAGAACGGCTGCGTCCACATGCCCGGGACAGCGATCGAGTACAACCCCGCGACAATCGAGGCCGCGAAAACAGCCGGGCTAGGCCTGATAACCGCGCTCAAAACGATGATCGTCGCCGGAGATCCCCCTCGCGAGACCAGGAAAGGGGCAGGTCGCCTCCCCCGGCGCGGACTTTGATAGGGATGATCATGGGAGGCCTCCTCTCGTGCAATGATTCATTGCAGTCCATCAAGCGTCATGAAAGAAAGACCGACGCCTCCCTGAAGTGGCACTCCGGGCCGGAGATTGACGCGTAGGACACGAGCAAAATGGGAATATGTTTCACCGAGGCCGACGCGGCCGGGGTCCACCAGCCCCACAATGACCCCCTTGTCGTACAAGTCCGGGTAGCCGACTGCGACGTCAATCGAGTCCTCGTCGATACGGGCAGCTCGGTCGATCTCATCTTCAAAGACACCCTCACTAGGATGAACCTGAACGGAGCCGCAATCAAACCACACTCCATCCCGCTAACCGGCTTTGCCGGGGATACCGTCAACGGTATTGGCACCATCGTGTTACCGGTCTACGTAGGCCGGGTCACCAAAATCGTCAAGTTCGTGGTCTTCGATACCACCCCGATCTACAACATCATTCTCGGAACCCCCTGCCTGCACTCGATGAAGGCAGTCACTTCGACGTACCATCAGTGCCTCAAGTCCCCCAACCAGGCCGGCACGTATACTCTTAGGAGTAACCATAGGGTCTCTCGCGCCTGCTTCGCCATTGAACATAAGCTGTGTCACGCCACGCCAGCGTGCTTAACCATCAACGCGCATCAGCCCGGCGAGCCCAACGCCCAGGATTTCCCAGGTCGGGACCTCGCCGCCCAGATCAACATCGATCCACGCGACCCCGCCCGTTACGTTGGCATCGGAACCGACCTCGAAGAGAGCATTAAGCGAGAGCTGGTCGAGTTCCTGGGGCAAAACGTCTCCACCTTCGCCTGGTCAACCGGCGACATGCCCGGCATAGACCCGGCAACGTGGAGCCATGAGCTCAACGTGGACCCGACCTTCAGGCCAATCAAGCAGAAGCGGCGAAAGCTGGGCCCCGAGCGAGCACAGGCAGTCAATGACGAGGTGGAAAGGCTGACCGCGGCCGGGTCGATCACCGAAGTCAAGTACCCGGACTGGCTAGCCAACCCGGTGGTAGTCAAGAAGAAGAGTGGGAAATGGAGGGTCTGCGTAGATTTCTCCGACCTCAACAAGGTGTGCCCAAAAGATAGCTTTCCCCTCCCCCGAATCGACCAAGTCGTCGAAGCCACCGCCGGGAACGAACTGCTCTCTTTCATGGATGCCTTCTCAGGGTACAACCAGATCCCCATGCACCCCGACGACCGGGAGAAAACGGCGTTCATCACGGACCGCGGGATCTACTGCTACAAGGTGATGCCCTTCGGACTCAAAAATGCCGGGGCCACCTACCAGCGGCTCGTCAACCAGATGTTCGTTGATCAAATCGGCCGCACTATGGAGGTCTACATAGATGACATGCTGGTAAAGTCCCTGGTAGCAACCGACCACGTCGCTCATCTCCGATCTTGCTTCCGGACGTTGAACCAATACAACATGAAGCTGAATCCAGCCAAGTGTTCTTTCGGCGTCACGTCGGGCAAGTTCCTCGGGTACATCATCACCCAGCGCGGGATCGAAGCTGACCCCAAACAGATCCGGGCCATCACCGACCTGAAATCACCAACGAGCACGCGTCAGGTACAACGACTCACCGGGAGAATCACCGCGCTTAACCGGTTTATTTCCCGCTCAACCGACAGATGTCTACCGTTATATCAGTTGCTCCGAGCTAACAAACGGTTCGAGTGGGATTACAAGTGCGAGCAAGCCCTCCAGCAGCTGAAGGAGTACATATCCACTCCTCCCGTCCTGTCTAAGCCGGAAGAAGGCGAGACCCTCTACCTTTATATCGATGTGTCCACGTCGGCTGTCATCGGGGTGCTAGTGCGGGAAGACCGGGGTGACCAAAGGCCCATCTCTTACATCAGCAAATCTCTAGACGACGCGGAAAGCAGGTACCCGACTTTGGAGAAGCTCGCCCTGGCGGTGGTCGTCGCGGCCAGAAAACTCCGGCCTTATTTCCAATCCCACACGATCGCCGTCCTCAGCACCTACCCCCTCAGAACCATCCTCCACAGCCCGGGCCGATCTGGCCGAATAATGAAGTGGGCAGTTGAGCTGAGCGAGTACGAAATCGACTACCGAGGACGTACCGCGGTCAAATCTCAAGTCATGGCCGATTTCGTAGTCGAGTTGGTCCCCGAGCTAGCAATCAACGAAGTCCCCGAGGTATGGAGCCTGCATGTTGACGGGTCGACATCCAAACATGGCTCCGGCATCGGCATACGCCTCGAGTCCCCGACCAAGGAGATCCTCGAACAATCTTTCCGCCTGGCCTTCCCAGCGTCAAACAACGAAGCCGAGTATGAAGCTCTGATCGCAGGCCTGCGCCTGGCAAAGGGGGTCGGCGCGAAGAAAATTCGAGCCTACTGCGACTCCCAGCTCGTCGCTAATCAATTCAGCGGGGAGTACGAGGCCAAGAATGATCGCATGGATGCCTACCTCAAGGTGACCCAAGGCTTGGCCGCGGATTTCTCCGAATTCACCCTGACGAAGATCCCCCGAGGTGATAATACTTCCGCGGACGCCCTCGCAGCACTGGCCTCCACTTCGGCCCCAGCTCACCGCCGGGTCATCCCGGTCGAAAGTATTGATTTCTCTAGCATCGAACTGCCAAAAGGGGCCTACCTGATTGGTCCCCAGATCGCAGACCCCGACAAGGACGTCCCACCTCCAGAAGATCTACCGCCACCTCCAGCCGAGACCGAACTACCAGACTGGCGAGTCGACATACTGCTGTACATAGCAGACGGTGTCCACCCAGCAGACCGATGGGCCACCCGCCGGCTAAGAAAAAAATGCGCCCGGTACACGATGTTGGACGGCAACCTGTTCCGATGGAGTGCCTCGGGGACCTTGCTCAGCTGCCTCCACGGACAAGAAACCATCGACGTGATGAAAGAGATGCACGAAGGCGCCGACGGGAACCACTCCAGTGGCCGAGCTCTCGCCCTGAGAATACGAAACCAAGGACATTACTGGCCAACAATGCTTCAGGATTGCGAAAAGTTCGCGTCCCGGTGCGAGAAATGTCAACGCCACGGCCCACTCATTCGTTGCCCAACCGAGCTGCTCACCACCGCGGTGGCGCCCTACCCATTCATGCGGTGGGCCATGGATATAGTCGGACCTCTCCCCCGATCTCGTCAAAAGCGTTTCATCCTGGTGATGACCGACTTCTTCACCAAATGGGTCGAAGCCGAAGCTTACGCCAAGATCACGGCGGAGGACGTCCAAAAATTCGTCTAGAGGTTCATCATCTGCCGGCACGGGCTGCCCTATGAGATCGTGACCGACAACGGTGCCCAGTTCACGTCGGTCCTCTTTGAAGACTTCTGCGCAAAGTGGAAGATCAGACTGAGTAAGTCCACCCCGAGATACCCACAAGGAAACGGACAAGCCGAGGCCACCAACAAGACCATTCGTGACGGCCTCAAAAAGTGACTAAACGACAAGAAAGGCTCCTGGGCCGACGAGCTAGACGGAGTCCTCTGGTCCCACCGCACAACGCCAAGGACATCCACAGGCCGCACACCATTCAGCCTCTCTCACGGCATGGAAGCGATGGCCCCATCCGAAGTCGGCCTCCCCACTCCTCGCCGCGCTATGCTCACCCAGCAGGCCGACCTGAACGACGCCATCCTATTAAGCGAGCTGGATTTTCTCGAGGAACAACGGGACCACTCCCTCCTCCGGATCCAGAACTACCAGCAGCTCGCCTCCAAGTATTACAACAAGAAGGTTCGAGGCAGGTTCTTTGCTGAGGGCGACCTGGTCCTGCGCAAGGTCTTCGAAAACACCGCCGAGCTAAACGCCGGCAAGCTCGGCGCAAACTGGGAAGGCCCTTACCTGATCTCCAAGATCGTGAAGCCCGGCGTCTACGAGCTAGTCACGTTGAACGGCGACGCAATCCCGCGCTCCTGGAACTCGATAAACCTAAAACGCTTCTACTATTAGCCCCCCGGGCTCCGCTCCGCTGTGTATCCTTGTAATCAAACGAACTACGATTGGCTTGATCCCTTCTACTAAAGGGCGCTTCTACTATTAGCCCCCCGGGCTCCGCTCCGCTGTCTATCCTTGTAATCAAACGAACTACGATTGGCTTGATCCCTTCTACTAAAGGGTACGTAGGCAACCCCTAACCAGGGCTCAGCTATTAATCTAATAAAGCCTTTTCGAAAACCCGACCTCCGATGCTCGCACTCAAAAAAAAAAAAAAGAACCGAGCCCCAACGCTCCCACACAAAAAAAAAAAAAAAAAAAAAAAAGCCGAGCTCCAACGCTCGCACTCAAAAAAAAATAATTAAAAAAAATAATAATAATTAAGCCGAGCCCCAATGCTCGAACTCAAGCAAGAAGAAACGGGGACCGAGCTCCAACGCTCGCTCTCCCAAGCACACAAGCTATAAGTGCTAAAGACGAGCTCCAATGCTCGCACTCACATAGTACACAAGCTATAAGTACTAAAGCCGAGCCCAAGGCTCGCACCTCTACTAGACACACACGCATTAAGTGTCTCAAAGCCGAGCTCGCTACTCGCACCAAAAAAAAGGTACACAAGCTTTAAGTACCTTAAGCCGAGCTACACCTCGCAACCACAAAAAATAAATAAAGATACACAAGCATTAAGTATCTCAAGCCGAGCCGTACCTCGCACCCAATACAAGGGCACGGTCCACGACCTGCACACGCGACGTTGTGATATGCTCAATTTAATACCCTAAAAAGTACTAAAGCAGTTGCTGCAGTAAATCAGGGGTCGAACACAAGAACTCAAGAATCACTCAATAGATTCTATAGATCAGAAACAAGCTAAACCAGATGATGTAATTGAAAAACAGGGTTGCAAGTAAAACGTTTGTAAATTCAATTGGAGGAATGTAGGCTTAGGGTATTTCTCAGGAAATCAATGAATGCAGCTAAGTTAGCTAACAGGATCCAGATTAAGCACTGTTCTAGAACTCAAATCACTAAAATATAATTAACCAACTCTCGTTGCGAAAACTATCTAAATCTAAATCCTAGAAATTCCAAATCTCTTTGCGAATCCTAAAGTCTAAATCAGCTTTAAAATCAGGTTTGATATGTTCACAAATCAATTAAACCAAATCTCTTTGCGAATAATCAATTTGCTCACCTAAGGTTCTATCAGGTAATTAATCGCACTCTCGTGCCTAATTAATTATCCTAAGATCTAAGTTCCAGATTCGTCAACCTAGAATTAGCTTTGAGAACAACCTAAGGCGAAGAACTAATTTAGATAGTGAATCCTAACAGATAATCAACCTAGCATTCAAAGAAATCCCTATGAGAAAACCCTAAACCTAACAGGTGATCTACTCAGACATGGATATTAAATTAATAAACATGTTGAATAAATACTCTTATATTAAATCAGAAAGAGAAACAAGGTTTTGAGATCTGATCTCGGACGAAGGGAAACCAGACTTGTCTCTCACCAAAATCTCTCTTAAACCTAAACAATAATAAAGCATAGCCTAAACAATGGCTGTAAAATCCTATTTATAACCTAAATCACGATTTGGGGCCTTCTTGTAATTATCAAAGTCTTCTGGGTGCTTTTGCAATTCTCCAAGGCTTCATAACTAGTCGCGGCCCATGAAATCTCGATGAGTGTCGATCGATACCAGGGGGTATCGATCGATGCTCGGTGCTCAGATCGGGCTCTTAGTCATCAGACTTCAGTCTCGCTCCAGAATGCTCCAGAAAAGCTCCAATAATTCCAATTAAGCTCCAGACGTGCTATAACCTGTGAAAGACTCTAAAAGACTCCAAAACACAAGAAAAGACTCTATAAAAGGACTTATATCATGGCCTAAACAGGGTAAAAACCATGATATATCAACTCCCCCAGACTTAGCATTTTGCTTGTCCTCAAGCAAATAGAAGACTAAATCAGAAAAAGAGGTTTGAAAACGTAGAGACTCACCTGTTCCTGAACCATCGAAATGACCTTCTTTCTAAGCACCCAAATGTTACCTGATCAGCTTTTGATCTGACCACCATGTACTTCTCCGTAGACATTCGCAGCTTTTCTAGACTCCACACAAAATCCCACAGCATTGTTCAAGTAAAGCCCTCATCGCCAGTTTCATCGCTGCAGTTAATGTTCAAGAACCTCCTAGATTCTTTATCAGACAATATCATGACAAAGGAACCACCCTTTTTAACACTTTTTGTATCAATTTCTCTCCCCCAGATTTATTTCTTATTATGTTCTATTTATATATATATTTTTATTTTCAGCTTAGCATATACACATCAAGGTATGAGACGCGAGTATTGATGGTGTTTGCCACCGAATCCCCGGTTCTTCCCTCTCTATGTATCAAAGGATGTCGGCGAATAATGGCATCATAGGAAAATCCTAGCCTCGCTTCCAATCCTTTGTGTGATCATCCCCTCTCAAGTAGAATAATGGGATCGCTGGAAATTTTCCTAACCCTCTACTCAGAAGAAAATCATTTCAATCTTTTATGCTCTTATCTATCAACTTATTTCAGGGGAGAGAGATACCATAATTCTAAACACACGGGTTCCTTTATCAGATATGAATGATGAATCAAGCTCTATGAACACTAACCATATTGATGAAGTGCAAAAATTTGGCTCAGGTTTCAGAAGAACTCTGCTGGAGACATGGATGTTTTCTAGTCAACTGGTCAGCCTTTGGATTTTTCATTAGTCGATCTAGAACTGATCCTGTAACACTGTGCACTCAAAAACAAAATCAAATCAATAGGTTCAAGCACAGGATCATCATCTCCAACAAATTTTTGACTCAATAAAACAGTTTTGACTCGATAAAACGACTGACTCTAAGAAAAACGAAAACAATGTCAGCAGACACCTCCCCCAGACTTGAACAACACTGTCCTCAGTGTTATCTAGCCTAGAGTCAGTGAAAGAAACAAAAGAAAAGGATAGAATGAAGAGAAACAAGAAATTACCTTCCTGGAACAGCGAGTGTCGATCGACACACAGCACGGTATCGATCGATACCACGCTTAGATCGACTTGGTGAACTTTCATCCGCGATTGGTGTCGATCGATACCAATGGGGTATCGATCGATACTTAGGCGATTGCGAGTTGCTCCTTGTTCATCCTGACACAGACTCAAAACAAATGAAAAATCAAAAGGAAAAACGACTCAAGGACAGACTCACCAGTGGGTTGCCTCCCACCAAGCGCTCGTTTAACGTCAATAGCTTGACTGTAACGCCATTCAGGCTGTTGGTGCATCATCCAGAGGCATTATCTGCCCTGTTGGAATCTCGGCTTGCGCCCAATAGTGTTTCACTCTTTGTCCATTGACAGTGAATTCCTCGCCTGTGCGATTTATCAGCACCACAGCACCATGTGGTCTGACCTCTTTGATTGTGAAGGGACCTGACCAACGTGAACGCAGTTTACCAGGAAACAATTGCAAACGAGAGTTATACAGAAGTACCTGGTCGTTCGGTTCGAAGTGTCTGGAGATGATCTTCTTATCATGATAAGCTTTAGTTCTCTCCTTGTACAGCCTCGAGTTCTCATAAGCATGGTGCCTGATCTCATCCAGCTCGTTCAGCTGAATCAACCTCCTCTCAGCAGCAGGCTTGATGTCGAAGTTCAGCATCTTTGTTGCCCATGCAGCCTTGTGCTCAATCTCTACTGGAAGGTGGCATGCTTTCCCATACAGCATTTGGAAAGGTGTAGTACCCAGCGGTGTCTTGAAGGCAGTCCTGTATGCCCAAAGTGCATCATCCAGCTTTGTAGACCAATTATTCCTAGAAGCATTCACTGTCTTCTCCAAGATCTCCTTGATCTGCCTGTTGGAGACTTCAACTTGCCCACTTGTCTGAGGGTGATATGGAGTAGCCACACGATGGTTTACACCATATTGCTTCAACAACCTCTCGAACACCTTGTTGATAAAGTGAGAGCCACCATCACTTATCACAATTCGAGGTACTCCAAAGCGAGGGAAAATGATGGTCTTAAACAGCTTAAGAACCACCGCAGAGTCATTCTTCTCACTGGCTATCGCTTCCACCCATTTAGACACATAGTCCACAGCAACCAGGATGTAGGTCTTCTTGTGTGAAGATGGGAAAGGACCCATAAAGTCAATGCCCCAGCAATCAAAAACTTCAACCTCAAGGATGAAATTTTGTGGCATCTCATGTCTCTTACTGATCTTCCCTCTCCTCTGACAAGCGTCGCACTGTGAGACGAAAGTGTGAGCATCCTTGAACATGGTAGGCCACCAGAAGCCTGCTTGAAGAGCCTTGGATACTGTCTTGAAGGTGGCAAAGTGTCCAGCATAGTCTGATCCATGGCAATGAAACAAAACATCTGAAACCTCTGATTCAGCAATGCATCTCCTGTATATGCCATCAGAACAATGCTTGTACAAGTAAGGTTCATCCCAAAAGAATCTCCTTATGTCGCGCATGAACTTCTTCTTGTCATACTTCTTGAGGTTGTTTGGCTTTGCATCTGCAGCGAGATAATTTGCAATATCAGCGTACCATGGAGTATCAGAATCTGCTGCAGCGACGAGATGGTGGTTAGAAACGACTGAATGATCGATGATGAAAACAGCGTCTGAACCGTCAGGGTATCGACCGATACCATCATGGTATCGATCGATACCGGAACCTGCAACTCGTGGAAATTGCTGATTCTCGGCCAGATTCATCTGAAACCCAGTTTCAATGAAGTAGATGGCTTCCTCAGGTAATTGATCATCAATGGGGACGTCCTCATCGATCCGCATCCGCGAGAGATGGTCAGCAACTCCATTCTCTATGCCTTTCTTGTCCTTAACCTCAATGTCAAACCCTTGTAGCAAAAGAACCCAACGACAGAGACGAGGCTTGAGATCCTTGTTATTCATCAGATACTTGAGAGCAGCATGATCGGTATGAACAACCACCTTGCTCCCAATCAAGTAAGATCGGAATTTCTCAAAGGAGAAAACAACAGCAAGTAGCTCCTTCTCTGTGGTGCTGTAATTCCTCTGAGCATCATCCAAAGTCCTGCTGGCATAGTAGATGACGTGCAGCTGCCTGTCTTTCCTCTGACCCAGAACTGACCCCACAGCAAAGTCACTGGCATCACACATGATCTCGAAAGGCAGAATCCAATCAGGAGGTTGCACAACAGGAGCACTCACTAAAGCCTTTTTGATCTCCTCAAAGGCTGCAAGACAATCGGCTGTGAAATCAAATTTGATCTCTTTGCACAGCAGAGCAGTGAGTGGACGTGCTATCTTGGAGAAATCCTTGATGAACCTCCTGTAAAAACCAGCATGACCAAGGAAACTCCGAATATCCTTCACAGAAGTAGGTGGTGGGAGACTTGTCATGACCTGAATCTTGGCTTTGTCAACTTCGATTCCAGCTTCAGAGACTTTGTGCCCAAGTACAATGCCATCCTGAACCATAAAATGACACTTTTCCCAGTTAAGGACCAAGTGTTTCTCTTCACACCTCTGGAGCACCTTGCACAGATTAGTCAAACAGATCTTGAATGATGACCCATATACTGAAAAATCATCCATGAACACCTCCATGAAGTCCTCGATCATGTCTGTGAAGATGGACATCATGCACCTCTGAAAAGTGGCTGGAGCGTTGCACAATCCAAATGGCATTCTCCTGTATGCGAACGTGCCATAGGGACACGTGAAAGTGGTATACCCTTGGTCATCTGGATGGATAGGAATCTGGAAGAAACCTGAATATCCATCAAGGAAGCAGTAGTAGGGATGACTGGCCAATCTCTCCAACATCTGGTCAATGAATGGCAATGGGAAGTGATCTTTCCGTGTGGCCGCGTTCAACTTCCTGTAATCAATGCACATTCGATGTCCTGTGATAGTCCTTGTGGGAATCATCTCATCCATGTTGTTCTTCACCACAGTTATCCCTCCTTTCTTAGGAACAACGTGCACTGGACTGACCCAAGAGCTATCTGAGATAGCATAGATAACTCCTGCATCTAAGAGTTTCATGATCTCTTTCTTAACCACTTCCTTCAGGTTTGGATTCAGCCTCCTTTGATGCTCAACTGAAGCCTTTGACGCGTCCTCAAGATGAATCCTATGCATGCACAGGTTCGGGGAAATACCTGAAATGTCATCAAGAGAATAGCCAAGAGCTTTGCGATACTTGCGCAGCTTGCTTAGCAGTAAAGTGACCTATGCGTTGTTCAAAGAAGAATTAAGGATTACAGGGTACGTGGAATTAGGACCAAGAAAACCATACCTTAGATTCGCAGGAAGTGGTTTGAGTTCCACTTTAGGAGCGTTCTCCTCGCTCCAATCTCCAAGCCCAGCAGCTTGCATAGTTCTTTCGGCCAAACTTCTTTCTGGCCGTAGGGTATCGATCGATACCATCCGAGTATCGATCGATACTGGTCGTGCTGAATCGAGTATCCTTCCGTATTCAGCAGCAGCATCGTGTGGCTTAACTTCGGACTCAGCAGAACAGGCCAATGCTCTCTCCAATGGGTCCTCAGGATGCATCTCTAAGAAGTACTCCTCAGCAATATCACAGAAGGTATCAACGAAGAAAGTCCGCCCATCGATGGTTGGTCTTTTCATCATCTTTTCCATGTTAAAATTCATGACCAACTCACCAATGTTAAGAGATATCTTCCCATTCCTGCAATCAATCAGAGCACCAGCTGTTGCTAGGAATGGCCTTCCCAAGATGAGAGGATCTCTGGGTTCCGAATCATACTCCAAGACAATGAAATCAGTTGGGATTAAGCAGTTCCCAATCACAATCGGAACATCCTCGAGCAATCCTTCTGGAAGTCTAGTTGAACGATCAGCGAGAATCAGCGAGATTCTAGTAGCAGTGAAGTCTGTCATTCCCATCCTCTTAGCAACCGAGTATGGCATGAGGTTGACACTTGAGCCAAGGTCACAGAGAGAACGCTCAAACCTGTCAGTAGCGATTGTGCAATCCAAGACAAAGCTCCCTGGATCTGGAAGTTTCGTTGGGATCCTGTTGCTTAGGATTGCACTGCACTCATGAGTGATCATCAGACAGCCTTCTTCAAGGTTCAAATTGCTGGACACCATCTTCTTGACATACCTCTTGAAAGCTACAGAGGTCTTGATAGCATCGATGAAGGGAAGTTCAACAACCAGCTTATCCAAAATTTCCTTGCATTTAGCATCCTCTACTTCCTTCTTAGTCTTCCCAAGAGCTCTGGGATAGGGTACCCTCGGGATGTAGACCCTCTCTGGTGCTGCTTTAGGCTTCTCCTTCACAACCTCAACTTCTGCATCGTCTTCAGGTTCGGTATCGATCGATACAGGGGGGGTATCGATCGATACACGGGAATTTGAGTCTTCCCGTCTGAGAATCGCGATCGGTGTCGATCGATGCTGAGGAGTGTCGATCGATGCCTTAGCGATTTCAGTGTCTTCATCGTCAGACATCTCGAAATTTACAGTAGGCTGATCCACTTTTGCCCCTGATTTGACCTCCTTACCACTTCTCAAGGTAATGGCATTGATGTGTGCCCTTGGGTTCTCTCCTTTTCCTGGTAGAAAACCTTCTTGTCTTCTTGAACTCTCTGAAGTCTGAGCTACTTGAGTTTCCAGCTTCTTCTGACCAATACCCAGAGAATCGATCCTTCCACTCAGATCTTTGTACATGGCGTCCATCTTACCATTGAAGGTTACTGTAATCTGCTGCTGTCCTTGAACGAGTGTTTCAAGCATGGCTTCAATCTTGTTCTCTGATGTCTTAGCAGTCACAGGCTCGTAGGAAGGACCTCCGTAGTTCCTGGTGTAACCACTGGTCTGGGCAGGTTTCTGGTTGAATCTTCCTTGCTGGAAGTTGTTGTTGAAGCCCCGATTGTTGTTGAACTGGTTCCTTTGTCCCTGAAAGCCAGAACCACCGATGTAGTTCACGTCTTCTGCTTCATTCTCATTGAAAACCTCAACATCCTCAGCAAAATGGACAGCTTTTGTTGTCTTTCCCAGCAGAAGACTGTGCATAGAATCTAGTTGAGCCTTAAACTCAGCGATCTGCGATCCATCTTGATTACCAGCCAGCTTCTTGCGCTCGAAATCTGCACTCTTTGTGCTGCTGCTAGATGCAAAATTCTCAATTAACACATAGGCGTCCTCAGGATAGTTGGTGTTGAAGTTCCCATTGCTTGAAGAGTCCAGAGCCATCTGATACCTCCAATCTACTCCTCTGAAGAAGATACCTAGCAGCTGCACATCAGAGTATCCATGGTGTGGACAGTCTCTTTGGTACGATCTGAATCTTGTCCAAGCAGCCTTGAACGCCTCAGTAGGTCCTTGAGAAAAAGTGGAGATCTTATTCCTCAGATCTTCAGATCGTCCATCATCATAGAAGTTAATTAGGAAGGCTCTCTTGGTGTCTTCCCAATTAGTCAGTGATCCAGGAGGTAGCTGCCTCAGCCAGTAAGTAGCCTCTCCACCTAGAGAGTAGGGGAAAAGCTTGCAGAAGAGATAATCGTAGGACACTCCATTGCTCTTGATGCTAGTGACCAAGTCCTCGAATTTCTCTACATGATCCATTGGATGCTCATGAGGCAAACCATGGAAGAGATGCTGTCCTACTAGAGTGTAGTAAGCAGGCTTCAGCTCAAAGTCATTCCGCTCATACGCAGGGGGACGAATCGCGGAGCGATTGGCGAAAAATTGCTCTGGCCTGTTGTGTTCACCAATCGTTCTACCACGATTAACCACAGCATCCCTTGCGTTCCTAGCGGCATTCTCAGCGACAACCGGAGCAGGTTGAATGACAATCCCCTCTCCATCCAGACGTTGTCCTTGCTCATTGCACAACCGACCCTGTT
This sequence comes from Eutrema japonicum, assembly GCA_030161315.1. Lineage (NCBI taxonomy): Eukaryota > Viridiplantae > Streptophyta > Magnoliopsida > Brassicales > Brassicaceae > Eutrema > Eutrema japonicum. Next base: position 53,679,360 of record BSQW01000011.1, read on the forward strand.
GGTCCCTGTAAGCTCCAGCAGCATCACGAACCAACCCAACTTGATTGTTGTTCATCTTAGCTGACTTCTTTGCTTTCCTGTTTGTGCGTTCCACTTGTGCTAGCTGTTCCAGTGATAGATCAACTAGCGGAGTACTCTTTTTGCTTCTGGTTTCAAGATTATGCATGCACCTGAAATCACAAGTAAAGAGCGTAAGTAACTGAAATTTACGACGGGTATCGACCGATACTCAAGGGTATCGATCGATACTCGGGCGATTTAGACGAATTTCCTAGCTAAAATCTAACGGCGAATTGAGTCCCCGGCAACGGCGCCAAAATTGATATGCTCAATTTAATACCCTAAAAAGTACTAAAGCAGTTGCTGCAGTAAATCAGGGGTCGAACACAAGAACTCAAGAATCACTCAATAGATTCTATAGATCAGAAACAAGCTAAACCAGATGATGTAATTGAAAAACAGGGTTGCAAGTAAAACGTTTGTAAATTCAATTGGAGGAATGTAGGCTTAGGGTATTTCTCAGGAAATCAATGAATGCAGCTAAGTTAGCTAACAGGATCCAGATTAAGCACTGTTCTAGAACTCAAATCACTAAAATATAATTAACCAACTCTCGTTGCGAAAACTATCTAAATCTAAATCCTAGAAATTCCAAATCTCTTTGCGAATCCTAAAGTCTAAATCAGCTTTAAAATCAGGTTTGATATGTTCACAAATCAATTAAACCAAATCTCTTTGCGAATAATCAATTTGCTCACCTAAGGTTCTATCAGGTAATTAATCGCACTCTCGTGCCTAATTAATTATCCTAAGATCTAAGTTCCAGATTCGTCAACCTAGAATTAGCTTTGAGAACAACCTAAGGCGAAGAACTAATTTAGATAGTGAATCCTAACAGATAATCAACCTAGCATTCAAAGAAATCCCTATGAGAAAACCTTAAACCTAACAGGTGATCTACTCAGACATGGATATTAAATTAATAAACATGTTGAATAAATACTCTTATATTAAATCAGAAAGAGAAACAAGGTTTTGAGATCTGATCTCGGACGAAGGGAAACCAGACTTGTCTCTCACCAAAATCTCTCTTAAACCTAAACAATAATAAAGCATAGCCTAAACAATGGCTGTAAAATCCTATTTATAACCTAAATCACGATTTGGGGCCTTCTTGTAATTATCAAAGTCTTCTGGGTGCTTTTGCAATTCTCCAAGGCTTCATAACTAGTCGCGGCCCATGAAATCTCGATGAGTGTCGATCGATACCAGGGGGTATCGATCGATGCTCGGTGCTCAGATCGGGCTCTTAGTCATCAGACTTCAGTCTCGCTCCAGAATGCTCCAGAAAAGCTCCAATAATTCCAATTAAGCTCCAGACGTGCTATAACCTGTGAAAGACTCTAAAAGACTCCAAAACACAAGAAAAGACTCTATAAAAGGACTTATATCATGGCCTAAACAGGGTAAAAACCATGATATATCACGTTGATCCATAGGGTACGGTCTACGGCCTACTCTACCAGACATTCGCAAAATATTCAGAAACACCATTTTTATTTCGAAAAAAGCCTCGAACGGCACTTACATAAAAAAAAAAAAAGAGAGAAGAGGGCCAACGGCCTAGTCCTTACAAAAAAGGGCCAACGGCCTAAGTCCTTACAAAAAAAAAAAAGAGAAGAAAAACAACAAAAGCTTTACAAGGCCACATCGGCCGATAAGTCTTCAACCCCGTCAGCACGGATACCATCTAGATCGCCTGGGCCCACCGTCCTTACATTGGTGCCATCCTCACCAAGGGAGGGTTGCTCGGTCCGCTCTTCCTCAACCACGGCCTGAGCAGGCAGCGCGTCAGGGCCGGCCTCAACAGCTCCCGGGGCTGGGTCTTGTGCTGGCAGGTCCGCTTGGACAGCTTCAGCAGCAGGTGAGTGAACGTCCGAGGTCAGGTCCACGACGGGCGTTTCGGAGGGGCCGACGGGCATAAGCCGCTCGAGCTGGATGCCGGATGTGCGGTCGAGAGGGATGTCCAAATCTTCCGGGGTCAGGTCCGGGAAATCAATGTCATCCAACTGGGCTCCGAGCGCCGCTTTGATATGATTCTAGACGACACAACGGAGGTTAATCACTTAGCCGAGGAGACACTTGCCGAGGAGAAGCTTGAACCCGAGGAAGCTTTGCACATTCCGGAAGGACCTTTGACGAGAGCTAAGGCGAAGAAGCTCAAGGAGGCATTAGGAGGACTTATTCAACACGTTCATGAGACCGTGGGTTTGGAGGAGGAAGTGCTTCGAACCGCATTGGTTTCGATACAAGTCCAAGTGTGCTCTTTTCCTTAGTCCCGGTTTTACCCAATGGGTTTTACGTGACAAGGTTTTTAACGAGGCCTTTGAACACTTTTTCCCTCAAGCCCTTCCGCAGCAAATCCCTCAACAAATTTCCCGCAGCAAATTCCGCGGAAAAACCCCTCAAGAAGATCAAGAGACTTCCGATTTTATTAGTCAATTTCAGCATTTAATTTTTGTCATTTTCTAAACTTTTTCTTCTCTCATTTTCGAGAAGTCTTCTCTCATTTTCGAGAATGGCTTAGACCTTTAGACTTCTTTGCTTATTTAAACAATGTAATTCTCATTTGAGAAACAACAATTATAAAACAATCTTTTTAATCAACATCTTCTTTCATTTGCCAGTTCTAGAGAGTGATTCTCAAGAGTTCAAAGTGAGAAACTTCGGTATATTTCTTAGAGTGATTCCGAGAGATAATCGTTGGATTTGGCAAAGGATTTTCCGCCATCCTTTGAGTCTTCAATCAACCGATCCCCGTGAAGAAGCGTCCATAGCGAGTCTATTTTCGAAAGGATTTTCGGGAGTGATTCCCACGCCTTTCTAGCTTCTCCACGTTTCCAAGCCGAGATTATCACCGCCTTGTTCATAGTTCTTTCGAGAATTATTTACAAGGATTATCCCAAATTTTCGAATCTACCCAGCACTTGAGAGAACTTACGGTCAAGTGGTATCAGAGCCACTCAAGTCAATCCGGTAAATTCGTTCCATCTCTGGTTCATTTCTTTCGAATTTTTTTTGCTTAAAAAAAAAAAAAAAAAAAAACCGTTCATCTTCTTTTGTGTTCATCGATTTTTCTGGGTTAATTTCAGTAGTGATTTAAGTTAATTTTTGCATTTATATCATTGTTAGGTTGTTTAGTTTCATCGATAATCAAAAAAAAAAAATCATTCATAATTTTTTTTTTTTTTAATCGATCTTTTCAAAAAAAAAATATATATATATATATATATATATATATATATATATATATATATATATTGGGTTTGATTGTGTTTGATTCTTAGAACAACCTAAGTTCGTGTTTGTGTGGTGAATTTTTTTACGAGGAAATCAAGAGCAGCAAAAATTTTTTTATCAAGTTCAAATCCGAGGGATCCGAGGGGTTTTCCCGGGGGAAAATAATTCCGAGGAGTGTCCGGAGAAAATTTCCAAACCGTGGGATTTCCCGGGGGAGACTACAAATCCGAGGGATTTATACGAGAAAATTCAGAATCCGAGGATTTAGCCGAGGGATCCGAAATTGCCGATCAAACATCCAAAAGACTAAGCGATTTCTTTTCCTTTTCTGATTCTTTCAATTACCGTTTGAATTTTATTTACCCTACTAACTTGCTGTTGTTCTATTTCAGGTCACCATGGCACAAGACAGCAATCAAGGAAACAACCCACAAGATCCAAACAATCCGCTTAGCCAAGCCGGTTTGAATACCGTTCAAATCCAAGCGATCATGGATAGTATGAGGCGTATGATGGTTAATGAGATGCAGGAGATGAATGAGAAACTCAACCGTGCACTATGGGCACAAAATCAACCGCAAAACGTTCCCGAGGGGCGAGAACAAAACCGACCCCAAAGAAGAAACGACGATAACTATTACGAGGATCATTCACCTAATGAAGATAGGGGACGACGTCAACGTGCTAGGAATGCTAGGAGACGGCATGACTCGGATGGACACTCATCCCGCAGTAGCCAAAGGAGACCTAGGCACGGTCGAGACGCCGATAATTTTGGGGGTCTTAAGCTTAAGATCCCTTCCTTTCATGGGAAAAATGATCCGGATGCCTACTTAGAGTGGGAAAAGAAAGTGGAGCTTGTGTTCGATTGTAACCAGTACACGGAAGCTCAAAGGTTACGTGTTGCGGCTACGGAATTCTACGACTATGCACTTAGTTGGTGGGACCAACTTGTCACATCGCGACGACGTAATGGTGAGTATCCGGTGGAAACTTGGAACGAGTTGAAAACGATCATGCGGAAACGGTTTGTTCCTAGTCATCATCACCGTGCGCTGCATAGTAAGTTGAGAAAGTTAACGCAAGGAGGTCGAAGTGTCGACGATTACTTTCAAGAAATGGAAGTGCTATTAATACGAGCTAATGTTACCGAGGATAGAGAAGCTACCATGTCACGATTTCTAAGTGGTTTGAACCGCGAGATTCAAGACCGTTTGGAAATGGAACATTACGTGGAGTTGGAGGATATGCTCCATAAGGCCGTTTTGATCGAGCAGCAACTCAAGCGAAAAGGTAACATCCGAACTTTCGGAACCGGTATGAAATCAAGCTATTCCTGAGATGAGAAATCGAGTTTTAAGCCAAGAATGGATGAGAAGCCGGGAACCGAATCTAAGTCTTTCACTCCGACATTTCCGAGGAATCCTAATGAGAAAGGTGAGAGTTCCCACAAGAATCAAGATCTCCGATGCTACAAGTGCCAAGGAAAGGGGCACTATGCCAACGCTTGTCCAAACAAACGGACCATGATATTACGAGAAGACGGAGAGATTGAAACCGAAGAAGACGATGATGGGGAACATCCGTCTAGTGTGGAGGAACCCGCGGAAATAGCCGAACGAGGTGAGTTATTAGTTACTAGACGTTCTTTACTTGTTCATGATAGGTCCAAGGAGGAAGAATAACGAGAGAACCTATTTCACACAAGGTGCCGCGTAAAGGGAAATGTATGTAGTCTCATCGTGGACGGTGGGAGCTGTACGAACGTGGCAAGCACGACTCTTGTGGAGAAGCTGAACTTGGAGGAACAAAAACATCCTAGAACGTACCATCTCCAATGGTTGAACAATGTCGACCACATGAAGGTAACAAAACAAGTCCTTGTTCCCTTATCGATAGGAAGTTATGGAGACGAGGTTCTTTGCGACGTGCTCCCGATGGAAGCTGGGCACATTCTCTTAGGGCGACCGTGGCAATTCAATAGAAAGGTAACTCATGACGGTCTCACGAACAAACACTCCTTTGTTTTCAAAGGTAAGAAAATCGTTCTAGTGCCGATGACTCCTCAAGAAATTTTCCAAGATCAAAAAATTCGAGAGAAACAAAAGGAGGAAGGTAATGTAAGTGTTGTGGATACTACTGTTCATCACGAGAAAGGTAAGAACATGAGTAAGATCCCGCCAAAGGTTTCGGAAAACAAAACCGTGAAGAAATCTAGCTTATTTGCGAAAGCTAGCGAGGTAAAACAAGCTTTATTTTCCGAACAACCTTTTATTATGCTTGTGTACAAGGAAACTCTTATGAGTTTATCTAACCTTAAGCCGGACATCCCGAGCAATGTTATCTCTGTTTTGCAGGATTTTGATGACGTCTTTCCCAAAGACAACCCGAGCGGATTGCCACCAATCCGAGGGATTGAACACCAAATCGACTTTGTGCCGGGAGCGTCACTTCCGAACCGACCAGCATACCGAACCAATCCGGTGGAGACTAAGGAGCTACAACGACAAGTCTCCGAGCTTATGGATAAAGGCCATATCCGAGAGAGTATGAGCCCGTGTGCTGTTCCCGTTCTACTTGTTCCAAAGAAAGACGGAACGTGGCGAATGTGTGTTGATTGCCGAGCCATCAACAACATTACGGTAAAATATCGCCATCCTATCCCTCGCTTAGACGATATGTTAGATGAGTTGCATGGGTCTTGCGTTTTCTCTAAGATAGATCTTAAGAGCGGATACCATCAAATTAGGATGAAAGAGGGGGATGAATGGAAAACGGCTTTTAAAACAAAACATGGATTATACGAATGGTTAGTCATGCCCTTTGGATTAACTAACGCACCTAGTACGTTTATGAGGCTAATGAATCATGTGTTGAGATCGTTCATTGGGGTTTTTGTGGTAGTTTATTTCGACGATATCCTAGTTTATAGCAAAAACCTAGACGATCACATAGAGCATTTGAAATCTGTTTTGAGTGTTCTTAGGAAGGAGCGACTTTTTGCCAACTTGAAGAAGTGATACGTCCTTGACCGCAAGATCTCTCAAGTGCTGGGTAGATTCGAAAATTTGGGGATAATCCTTGTAAATAATTCTCGAAAGAACTATGAACAAGGCGGTGATGATCTCGGCTTGGAAACGTGGAGTAGCTAGAAAGGCGTGGGAATCACTCCCGAAAATCCTTTCGAAAACAGACTCGCTATGGACGCTTCTTCACGGGGATCGGTTGATTGATGACTCAAAGGATGGCGGAAAATCCTTTGACAAATCCAACGATTATCTCTCGGAATCACTCTAAGAAATAACCGAAGTTTCTCACTTTTGAACTCTTGAGAATCTCTCTCTAGAAATCGCAAATGAAAGAAGGTTTTTGATTAAAAAGATTGTTTGATAATTGTTGTTATGATCAAAAGACCTTACACGAAATTATAAAGGAAAGAGGGGAGTCCAAGGGACTAATCCACCTCGAAAATACAAAGCATAACTCGAAAATGAGAGTTGAATAATTCTAGGGACTTGTGAAAATAATTGCAGAAATTGACTAAGGAAAAATCGGAAGTCCTTTGGTCTTCTTGAGGGAAAAGTTGAGGGAAAACTTGAGGGAATTTGCTGCGGGAAATTCTGCGGGAAATTGCTGCGGGACACGCTGAGGGAAATGGGCTTGAGGGAAGAAGTGTTCCAAGGCCTCGTTAAAAACCTTGTCACGTAAAACCCATTGGGTAAAACCGGGACTAAGGAAAAGAGCACACTTGGACTTGTATCGAGACCAATGCGGTTCGAAGCACTTCCTCCTCCAAACCCACGGTCTCATGAACGTGTTGAATAAGTCCTCCTAATGCCTCCTTGATCTTCTTCGCCTTAGCTCTCGTCAAAGGTCCTTCCGGAATGTGCAAAGCTTCCTCGGGTTCAAGCTTCTCCTCGGCAAGTGTCTCCTCGGCTAAGTGATTAACCTCCGTTGTGTCGTCTAGGATCATATCAAGAAGTGCACTTTTTGCACGGATAATCTTGTTTTCATAGGCTTTGTTGTAAGTGCACAGGGCATTAAAGTTGACGAGGAGAAAGTGAAGGCTATCGGCGAATGGCCTAGTCCGAAGTCGGTGGGAGAAGTACGGAGTTTTCATGGACTCGCCGGATTCTATAGACGTTTCGTGAAGGACTTTAGTACTCTTGCTGCACCACTCACGGAAGTAATCAAAAAGGATGTGGGATTCAAATGGGAGGAAGCACAAGAAACCGCCTTTCAGGCCTTGAAAGAGAAGCTCACAAACGCACCTCTTTTGTCTCTACCGAATTTTTCTAAGACTTTTGAAATTGAGTGTGATGCCTCAGGTATAGGTATTGGAGCTGTGCTTATGCAGGAAAAGAAACCCATTGCCTACTTCAGCGAAAAACTCGGAGGAGCAACCTTGAACTACCCAACATACGATAAGGAGCTATATGCCTTGGTTCGAGCTTTGCAAACATGGCAACACTACCTATGGCCGAAAGAATTCGTGATACATACTGATCATGAGTCCCTCAAGCACTTGAAGGGACAACAAAAGCTAAACAAACGCCATGCTCGATGGGTAGAATTCATAGAAACGTTTCCTTACGTCATTCGATACAAACAAGGTAAGGATAATGTGGTAGCTGATGCTCTATCCCGAAGGTATGTACTACTCTCCACTCTTGAAGCTAAATTACTTGGTTTTGAACAAATCAAAGATTTATATGCAACCGATCCCGATTTCAAAGAAGCTTTTCTATCTTGCGAAAAAATTGCTTTTGGAAAATATTTTCGAAACGACGAATTTTTGTTTTATAAAAACCGCCTTTGTGTTCCCTATTGTTCTTTGCGAGAGTTATTTGTTAGGGAATCACATGGAGGAGGTCTCATGGGACATTTCGGTGTGGCTAAAACGCTAAGTGCTTTGCAAGCACATTTCTATTGGCCGTACATGACGCGAGACGTCGAGAGGATTTGCGGACGTTGTGCCAATTGCAAACACGCTAAGTCTAAGGTACAGTCGCAAGGTTTGTATACCCCTTTACCCATTCCTACTTCTCCATGGACTGATATTTCGATGGACTTTGTCCTAGGATTGCCGAGAACTAGGAAAGGTAGAGATTCCATTTTTGTGGTCGTTGATAGATTTTCGAAAATGGCTCACTTCATACCTTGTCATAAAACGGATGATGCATCTTTAGTTGCTGAATTATTCTTTAGGGAAGTGGTTCGTTTGCATGGCATGCCGAAAACAATTGTTTCGGATAGGGACACTAAGTTCTTGAGTTACTTTTGGAAAACATTGTGGAATAAATTAGGAACTAAGTTGTTGTTTTCCACCACTTGTCACCCGCAAACTGACGGGCAAACGGAAGTAGTTAATCGAACTTTGTCTACTCTTTTACGTGCGATCATTAAGAAGAATATTAGATCATGGGAGGATTGCTTGCCTCATGCTGAGTTTGCATATAATCATGCTATTCATTCTGCTACTAAGTATTCACCGTTTCAAATGGTTTACGGTTTTAATCCTATTACACCGTTGGATCTAACCCCTTTACCTTTGAGTGAGCATGTGAATTTTGATGGGAACAAACGAGCAGAATTTGTTAAGCACATTCACGAGCAGGCCCGGCAAAACATTGAGAAGAGGACCGAGCAATACCGAAAGCAAGCAAACAAAGGAAGGCGTGAGAGAATATTCGAACCGGGTGATCTTGTTTGGATTCACCTAAGAAAGGAGAGATTTCCGAACGAGAGGAAATCTAAGTTGTTGCCGAGGACGGATGGACCCTTCGAAGTCCTTGAATGGATTAACAACAATGCCTATAAAATCGACTTGCGAGATAGTCCAGATTTGAGGACAAATCCTTTTCAAGAGGAGGGGGATGATATGATTCTAGACGACACAACGGAGGTTAATCACTTAGCCGAGGAGACACTTGCCGAGGAGAAGCTTGAACCCGAGGAAGCTTTGCACATTCCGGAAGGACCTTTGACGAGAGCTAAGGCGAAGAAGCTCAAGGAGGCATTAGGAGGACTTATTCAACACGTTCATGAGACCGTGGGTTTGGAGGAGGAAGTGCTTCGAACCGCATTGGTTTCGATACAAGTCCAAGTGTGCTCTTTTCCTTAGTCCCGGTTTTACCCAATGGGTTTTACGTGACAAGGTTTTTAACGAGGCCTTGGATCACTTTTTCCCTCAAGCCCTTCCGCAGCAAATCCCTCAACAAATTTCCCGCAAGCAAATTCCGCGGAAAAACCCCTCAAGAAGATCAAGAGACTTCCGATTTTATTAGTCAATTTCAGCATTTAATTTTTGTCATTTTCTAAACTTTTTCTTCTCTCATTTTCGAGAAGTCTTCTCTCATTTTCGAGAATGGCTTAGACCTTTAGACTTCTTTGCTTATTTAAACAATGTAATTCTCATTTGAGAAACAACAATTATAAAACAATCTTTTTAATCAACATCTTCTTTCATTTGCGAGTTCTAGAGAGTGATTCTCAAGAGTTCAAAGTGAGAAACTTCGGTTATTTCTTAGAGTGATTCCGAGAGATAATCGTTGGATTTGTCAAAGGATTTTCCGCCATCCTTTGAGTCATCAATCAACCGATCCCCGTGAAGAAGCGTCCATAGCGAGTCTGTTTTCGAAAGGATTTTCGGGAGTGATTCCCACGCCTTTCTAGCTACTCCACGTTTCCAAGCCGAGATCATCACCGCCTTGTTCATAGTTCTTTCGAGAATTATTTACAAGGATTATCCCAAATTTTGAATCTACCCAGCACTTGAGAGATCTTGCGGTCAAGGACGTATCACGCTTCGTCCTCATCCAGCTTCTGATACCGGTACCACGGCACCGATATCCCGTCCTCAGCCTCCATCCTCTTGAGGCACGCCTTTATGCCGACCACCTGGTTGAACAGCAGGTGAGGCTCCAAAGCCCGGTTGCGACCGTCGAGATGAGCGCGGATCTTCTCCATCTTCGCGGTCCACCTCCGGTTCTGGCCCTCCCACCTGGCCGTGACCCGGTCGCTCTCCGCAGCCACGGCCGCCTTCGCCCGGTCGATGGCGCCCTCCAGCCCCTTCACCCTGGAGTGGAGTGTCTCCCTCTCCCCCTTCAGGAGCCCGAGCTCCTCCTCCAAGGAAGACGACCGAGCTCTCTCCACGGCGGATCGGGCCCTCTCCGCCTCCAGCTCGGCCAAAACGCTGTCCGCCTCTAGAGCCCGGGCTCGTACCCGCGCCGCCTCATTTTCCATCGCCGCAGATCGGGCTTTCTCCTCCCTCAAGTCCTTCTCAAGCCCGCGAATGAGAGCGGACTGGATTTGCGTGCTGGCCTCCTGGCGCGCCTTCAGGAAGTTGAGCGACGCGTCCTTCTCGGCGAGTCGCTTCTCGTAGGCCTCCCCGAGAAAGGCAGTGAGAGCCATCGTCTGCATCAAACCAGATGTTAGCAACAACATACATACACCCTGATAAATCAACAAGCTATGCCCATAAAAAAAAAGGGGGAAGCTTACCCGAGCTGCGGATCGCGCCGCTGCACGAAAGGCATCGGACTCCACCATCTCCATCGGCCGGAAGTGGGGATGGTTCTTCCCGAACATCATCGCCTGCGCCAGCTCGGCGCATTCATCTTGGTCGACGATGACCTGGCTACTCCCGTCCTCGTGGCAGAAGTGGAAACTGTAGTCCCGAGGCTCAGCATCGGAACCCTCCGAAGCCCCACCGCTCCGGTCCTCGGCACCCTGCATAGCAGCAGGGTCCCGCCCCTCCTCTACGACGACGATCGAATCGCCGCCCTCCGCCGCCTGGACAGCGATCTCCTCGTCCGACAGGACCCGGGCCGCTTCGACCTCACCACCGGCGGGTACCTCGGCGGCAGGTTCCTCGGCCTCCACTACATGTGGGACGCGAGAGCCCTCGGGCTCGCTACCGGGCTGTTCAAGCCGGATATCGTCCCGACCTGAAACCGAGAAGCCTCCCACCTCGGTCCTCTTCTTCTTCTTGCCGGCCCTCCCGCCAGCAGTTATGGCCGCTCTCTTCTTTGAGGGAACGGCCTCGGACCCCTCCCCTCCAGCCCGTGGCGCCGGCTCTCTCCTGACTGGCACCTCAACAATCGGCAGAGGCGGCGTCACAAACGAATCCGCATAGAGCGGACTGGCGAACCTTGATCGTCCTGCAGTAAAGTCAGCCGTCATGTCGGTAAAAAAAAAAAAAAAAAAAAAAAAAAAAAAATTTCCGACCTCTGGCCATGGCAGCTGCTACTCTTCCCAAGGTAAAGGACTTCCAATCTCTTTCGCGCACCGTCCTGAACACAGCAAGGATACCCGCGTAGTCCGGTAGCTTGAATCTGGAAGAATGAGGGCCTGAAAGCAAAACAGACAACGTTAGTCGGACCAAAGCTAAAGGAAAGAAATGCAGCTCGGTCTACAAACCCCTACCCGGGGAAAAATTCCAATCCCGGGTGAATCTCGCTGACGGGTCGAGTCCAACCACTTCGGCAGCCCGGATGTAGAAGTAGCTGCGAGACCAGTCCTCGACCTTGGACAGCTTGCTGGCCTTAGACCCCGAGCTGCTGACCTCAAGGATGTTCGCCGCGGGCTTGAAAGCAGCATAATAGGTCCCCGGGATCCCAGGATTCGCCTTCTGCTGGGTGAGAGCTTCGAACATGGGCACCGCCACCTCCACGTCGCACTCATGCCCCAGGGTCAGGAGCACGATCATCCCCTAGATAGTAGACGGGCAGACCTGCGAGAAGGCCAAACCCCGCGCCCGGCAGTACTGGATGAGCAGCTCGGGGAGAGGTAGACGCAGCCCGCACTTCAGGAAGAAGCCCTCGTACAGGCAGACGAAGCCCGGCGGAGGGTTCCACGGACGCTCGTCCGGTCTGGGCAGGCGGAGCTCAGCGGCAGCAGGGAAGTCGCACAGCTCCCTCAACAGGGCAAGCGACCCCGGCGTGCTCCAGGTCGACGACCCGCCTTGCTCGTAAGGGACCAAGGGAGACTTCCTCGCCTTGGCCGCTCGCACTTCTCCACCACGACCACCCCGGCGTCTGCCACGATCCCCCGCACGCACGGTTCCTCCTCCGTCCCGGCCAGCGCCATGACCCCCAGAGGAGGACCTTATCACCGCCTTCTTCCTGTGACGGGTCCCGGGAGGCGGCGGAGCGGCCATCGAAGTAGAAGAAGCAGGCCTTTCTTCGCCCTCCTCGCCCCGATTCGGAGAAGAAGCGTGCTCAGAACCATCAGGGGAAGAGCTTTCCCCCGGAGAATCATCACGGTAGTCGCGAGACGCTGACTCGTCGCTCGACTCGGCCCTAATTCCATCTAGCATTGGCGCCATCGCTCAGAGAAGAGGAAGAAACCTTGATGCCCGAAGCCGGAAGCGAAGTCGAAAGGGCAAAAAGAAAAAACACAGAGAGAAGAAGGAGAAGAAAGGAGGTTACCTTGAGAGTATGCGCAGAAAGTTTTAACGAGAGGGAGAAAGAGGGGTTAAATAGAGGAAGGGGACAACGAAGCGACGCCTGGACACGTGTCGAAAGGAGCACGGCCTCCCAAAAACCTAATGATGGCGCCTCTTCGACTTTCCCACGCCAAAAGTAGGAGACGCCTCGATAAACGCGAAGCGTGTTTCGTACGCCGCGCGTGAGCAATACGCGCAGAAAAAGGAGAGCCGTTTCGTTTCCCCGCGTGATGGGTACGCGCCAACGATCTCCGGATCCTCGGGAAAACCAACACACGCGAGCGCGGGCTCAAATCCGAGCTACAACACGCTGCTCTCATCCACTCGAATCTCAAAGGACGGTCCTAAGATGCGCCGAACTAACATCAGACCAACTTCGGTGTATTTGCCTCACCTCATGCCACCGAACTGGGGGGGGGGGGGGGGGCTATTGTTGGAGGTGGGCCTAGCACCCCTATTTAGTTAGGCCCATCTTAGCAAGAGCCCATCTCGATTCGGTCAACATAGGATCAGCCTTTGACCAGGGACCACCGACCTGGAGTCCCGCGCTCAGCTTCATCTGGGAATCCCGAGCTCCTGGGAGGAGCACCCCGGGTCCGCGCTGACACTTCGCCAAGATTGAGATGTTGAAAGAGAAGAAGGCACGTGGGGGTTGGTCGAACAGTATACTATCCGAATAGGGGTATGGTCTGACCTCGACGTCCCACCAACCCTGCAGAGTAAGCAAGGGAGGAAAGGACACGTGGAAGGGAGTTGGCCGAACAGTGCGCTATCTTACAACAGCATGGCGCCGAGCTCATCATTGCCTCTCGCCTTGAGAACCGGGACACGCCTCCTAGAGCACCTTACCCGTGAAGCAAGCTGAGGGTGACGCGTGGCCCCGGAATCCGCGGACACAGGGAGCTGCCCTCACTATATATACCCATCGTTGTGTATTAAGCAGAGGACCTCTGGACTTTTGGAAAAAACCCGATTACTCTCTACAAAAATTGGCCCGACCTCTCTCTCTCTTTTTCTTTCTCCCTTGTAACAAGACACCACGGTTTAGAACACCGAACTGGATTCCCGTCGGAAGCAGTTCGTAAATCTAAATTGTCCGTCTCTTTTCGCCATCAATACAAAGAAAACGGTCCCCGACCTTCTCCTCATCGTATCCGGACTGCCCTAAATTGTAGTTGACTCACTCTAATTAACGAAAATCTTACCTCTCACTCCGTAATCAACCTCTAAACAACATTAGTGATCCCCGGAATCAACATTATCTTTTGTTTGTTCTATTTATTTGTTGTTCTTTGTTCGGTTAATCTTTTTTAATTTATAAAAACCTTTTAACAAAGATAAAATAAAATAAACAACTATTAGTTTTACTATGTAACTAGAGCATTGTTCCACCATAGTGTAAGAACAAATATTTATTTTATACATAATTATTTTCTATTTTATAGTACGTGGCGTTTATTTTATAATTTTATTTTTTCATTAAAAAATGTTATATGATTTTTTACATGTAAAATTTTGAACAAAAATGAAGTTTTATCTCTGTAATATAGTAAAAAAAATAATATAAAATGGCTTTTAAAAAAAGTGTATGATATAATCTTTGCTTGCACAAGGAGTCAGATAAATTAACATTTTAAGTCAATAATTTTGGTCAGCCAGGATAATCCAGCTGTTACAAGCCTTGATTCTTCTAAGTACCATATTTCTATTAACAACTTGCATTTTTCTACTTGAAGTATTCCTTGAAAGATTTTAAAGACTAACCTTGTGAAGGAGGTCTTGTCAGGTTAGGCTCTTGTGTCTCTTATATTAATTACACAGATTAATGTTAGGGTTAGCATTGTCATTTAATTAATCACGAATTTTGGACTATATCATACATTGGATAAGACCAGTCCTCGTACGTTGGGATTTTGAAAGTTAGTTGAGGAAGCCAAAGATTGTTAGAGATTATTTTTCTGGTTGACTTGAATAAATTAATTTGTTCCAACTTCCAACAAAAAAATGAAGCAAATCGTTAAAACGTATTTATTTATGTCTTAAACAAATCGCAAATGGTGAGTTGGTAGAATTCGTGATCGCATTGGATATTTTGATTTTGCATTCCTTTTATATTGTTTACGAACCAACCAAAAAAAAGTTGTTGAGGTATCTCTATTTTGATTGTAAAAAGGTATCTCTACTTGAAATAAGTTATTTTCTTTTTTGGTCCGAAATAGAACTATATGTTAAACCTTAGTTTTGTCCCCATACATGAAGTTTAATTTTACATAACTGGCTGAAAAAAAAAACATTTACATAAAATCGTCATTTATTAAATTTTTAACTAAAGGACTTTATGACAAAAGGAAAAACAGTAGTATGGAAGAAGACTAATAAAAAAAAAGAGTTTGCACTCCTTAGCAAGGGGAAAATACATATTTAGGAATATAATTATTTAGGTCCGTTCGTTTGATCATCTTAGAGCATCATTATTACAAGGTTCTTAACCCAAAAAGTAGGGTTTTCAACCCAAAAAAAAAATAATAATAATAATTAATAATGAACAGTGCAAGAATCGGTTCTTAAATAAGAACTTTAAGAACCGGTTTTTAAGGGGGTTCTTACACTGTTCTTAGCCACGTGTCAACCCCTAATTCGCCGGATTTTTTTTTTTTGCCAAATTTTTTTAAAAACTTTTTCTTAACTTAAAAAAAAAAGTTAAGAATTTTTTTTTCAACTTTTCTTAACTTCAACTTTAAAATTCTAAACTTTTTTACATATTAATGAATTGGAATCGTTCGGTGGGTGAACATAAAGCGATTCATAGATAAGATCAGAAAGAAACCCAAATTGAGCGTTCTTTTGCATTTTTTTTTTCAAAATCTATGTTTAAAATGTTATGTTTTTTTGTCAACTATGTTTAATTACAAAAATAAACTCTATTTAATATAAAACAAAATTATTAATTTTTTTTTAAGAACCTCTAATAAGGTTCTACCAGTAAAGCAGCAAAAGCAGAAGTTTCTTAACAGAGTTTCTTAACTTCAAATTTATAGTTAAATATTACTTAAAAAACCCAAATGGGTTTCTCCCAATAATGATTTTCTTACATATACATCCAGATGATCCATTTAAATGATTCATCTGGATGAGTCATCTAGATGATGTTCATTTCCTTTTTTGGTTGTTCATTTGGATGATTCATTCAGATGAATCTGGATGAACTTTTGTTTGTTTGATCATTTTACATCTCCATCTAGATTATTTTAATAAGAAAATGACTAAAATATTCATGTTTTAAATTAATCTAATTTTTAATTTTAATCTTAACCATATTAATTTTAATTCATGATCTAAACAATATTTACAACCAAATAATTTTCAATTTATTATTTTTGACATTTGTAAATTTTGATTTTGTGTACGGTTGATTTTTCATTATATTTTTTACCTCTTATGATCTTATCAATTTTTTTCCTCTCTCCTCAGGTTTATTTTCGGGTTCTCTCTTCTCCAATTTCGTCCTTTTTCTTCCTTCGCTTTCTAAAATTCAACACCACCACAAAACCCATAAAATAGATTCATGGTAAATAACATCGAATAAGTTATGATGGAGCCGGCACAAAGTCACATATTTAATATCGGAAAACAACGGCAATTCAATTTTGAGTTTTGATTTTTTATTCTTTATGTATTGGGCTATAATTGGGCCTCGCTCTTATATATGTACTTACGTTAGGTTAAATTGTGTAAAGGATATATAAAGGCAATGCCGAACGATATATACCATTAAGAAAGCAGTTCATATCTCTGTGAAAGCTTTTTGACATGGTATCAGAGCTTTGATCCAACTACAAAAGGATTTAAAGTTCTCGATCTCGTTAACTTCGTTTCCGCAAACACAAGATATCTTCTATTTTGATTTTCCCTTCTTTCTTACCTAGTTTTGTCGAACTTCTTTTGACAATCTCTCTCTGCAATGGGTGATATTTCGTCAATAACAACAACACCACCGCGTATCGAAACTCGACGTACAATCTCACCATACGACTTGACTGCGGGAGATAATCCCGGCACTTTGATCTCTAAACCAACCTTACGTGGACCGAACTACGATGAATGGTCCACTAATCTGTGTTTGGCATTAAAAGCAAGGAAAAAGTTCGGTTTTGTTGATGGATCCATACCGCAACCTGTCGAAACTGATTCCGATTTTGAAGATTGGATTGCAAACAACGCACTTATCATCTCATGGATGAAGCTAACAATTGACGATGCTGTATCTGATTCAATTATGCACATCGCCGATTGTAACGAACTGTGGACTCATCTTCAGAAGCGCTTCGGAGTGAAGAACAGACAGAGGGTTCAACGATTGAAAGCTGATTTGGCAAATTGTCGCCAAAAAGGGACTGCTATCGAGACATATTATGGGAATTTGACTAAGTTGTGGAGAAACTTGGCTGATTATCAAAAAGCAAAAACAATGGAAGAGGTGAGAAAAGAACGGGAAGAAGACAAGTTACATCAATTCCTGATGGGATTGGATGAAACCATATATGGTACGGCAAAATCGTCACTTCTCTCCCGTGTGCCTTTACCATCGCTTGAAGAAGCTTACAACACGCTTATTTAAGACGAAGAATCAAAACAACTTGGTCGCATGAATGAAGAGCGAATGAATGGAGTAAGCTTCGCGGTTCAAACGGCTCAACGGCCACGAAACTCCTCCGATCCAAAAATTTCCGGGGATACTCGGAATTGTACACATTGTGGTCGTCATGGGCATCTCTCGGAAAATTGTTTTCGCTTGATTGGCTATCCCCCTTGGTTCGATGAAAGCAAGAGAAACCGTTCCAATGGGAACTCGTCTCGGGGAAATTTGCCTCCTGCTGGTCGCGGTTCAAACGCACAATCTGCACCTTCGGCAAAGATCTCGCAGAACGGTGCTGGTCGCGGTGCAGCTCACGCTAATTCCGCCTTTGCCTCAAATGTCTCATCGACGCCGCATCCTGTCTTGACCTCCGTAGATCGAATGGGGATAAGTGGGCTTAGTGATGATCAATGGAAAACATTGGTTCACTTACTTAATGAGCGCAAGTCCACTACACATGACCGTCTCTCAGGTACGTTTTTTCTTCAATCCTGGATTGTTGATACAGGAGCTTCCAATCACATGACCGGCTCTCTTGAATTTTTACTCGATGTTTGTGATATGGCACCGGTTTTAATTAAGCTCCCCGATGGCCGCTTTACGACTTCAAATAAACATGGCCGAGTTCAGTTGGGGTCTTCTCTGAGTTTACGTGAAGTTTATTTTGTTGATGGACTTCATTGTCACCTTATCTCTGTTTCACAGTTGACTAGAGATCGTGGTTGCGTTTTTCAAATCACTGATAAGCTTTGTATCATCCAGGATCGTATTACGATGATGCTGATTGGAGTGGCTGAACAATGGAGTGGTCTCTATTTTTTTCGTGGAATGGAAGTAGCAGCGCCAATGCGAGGATCAGACTTACCATCGATTCATGTGTGGCATAGACGCTTGGGACATCCTTCCTCGAAAGCATTAAAGATGTTGCCGTTTTCTGATTTTAGTAGTAGCTTATTTGATTCATCGGCGTGTGAAATTTGTATTCGCGCTAAACAGACAAGGGATTCTTTTCCGTTGAGTAGTAATAAGACAACCGTTGCTTTTGAAATGGTTCATGTCGACATTTGGGGTCCTTATCGAACACCTGCTCTTTGTGGATCCAAATATTTTCTGACACTTGTTGATGACTACTCGAGAGCTGTGTGGATCTATCTTTTAAAATCCAAACAAGAGACTACAACACATCTCCGAAACTTTATTAGCCTCGTTGAACGCCAATTCACGAGAAAAATCAAAACAATCCGTAGTGACAACGGTTCGGAATTCCTAGCCTTATCGAGTTTCTTTGCTCAACAAGGTATAATCCATGAAACCTCGTGTGTTGGGACACCTCAACAAAATGGCCGCGTCGAGCGTAAGCATCGTCACATCCTTAATGTTGCTCGTGCTCTTCGTTTTCAAGCCGGTCTACCTGTTGAATTTTGGGGTTATTGTGCTCTTACTGCATCTTATCTTATAAATCGTACACCGTCATCTCTGCTACAAGGAAAGACTCCTTTTGAACTGATTTATAATCGGGCTCCTCCAATGAATCACATACGGGTGTTCGGTTGTATCTGCTATGTTCATAATCAGAAACATGGAGGTGATAAATTTGAGAGTCGTAGTAACAAATCCATCTTCATCGGTTATCCGTTTGCTAAGAAAGGATGGAGAGTCTACAATATTGACACGGGTGTGATATCTGTTTCCAGAGATGTCATCTTCCTTGAAACCGAATTTCACTTCCCCATTTTAAATCCCTCTCCTGCGATAGCATCTGCTCCAGCCTCGTCGGCTCCAACCAACAATGTCCCCGATGATGATTTTGCTTCATCGCCTCTTATTACTCCTGTCCGTGAGTCTGTCACAGACGGTTTCCCTGCTTCCTCCTTCGTACCGATCGATAATTTCGATATTCATGCACCTGCTGCAGAAATTTCTTTAGATGCTGCAACTATCGATTTGGATGCTCTCATTACTAATGACATTCCAGTCGACGATACTCTACCTGCTGATCCAATCACGGATTCGTCTGCTGAAAACACTACTTTAATCACAGACAATTCCGATTCTGTCGAACTCCTTGGCCGTGGATATCGCCAGAAACAACGTCCCGTGAAACTCGCTGATTTTGTGGCTACCTTGCTACAGGAACCGTCACTATCTCCTACTCCATACCCATTGGAAAACTACATCTCGAGCTCTCGGTTTTCTGCCAATTACCAAACATACCTCATGGCTATAACAATGGCCATCGAACCTCGGAGCTACAAAGAAGCTTTTCAGGATGAACGATGGCGTCGTGCAGTCACAGACGAAATTGTTTCTCTTGATGATCTCGGCACTTGGACGGTGGAAGTTTTACCTCCTGGCAAGATTGCACTCGGTTGTAAGTGGGTCTTTAAAATAAAGCTCAAATCAGATGGTTCGGTGGAACGATACAAGGCTCGCTTAGTGGTTCTTGGCAATAATCAAACCGAGGGAATTGACTACGATGAAACTTTTGCACCTGTTGCAAAAATGGTCATGGTACGTACCTTTCTTCAACAAGCTGTGTCTCTTGATTGGGAAGTATACCAGATGGACGTCCATAATGCATTTCTACATGGCGACCTAGAAGAAGAGGTGTATATGCAATTTCCACCTGGTTTTCGAACGAATGATAAGACGAAGGTCTGTCGCTTACGGAAATCGCTTTATGGCTTAAAGCAAGCCCCTAGATGTTGGTATGCCAAACTTGCTTCGGCATTGATTGACTACGGTTTTGATCAGAATGTTTCTGACTATTCATTGTTCACTCTAGCGAAGGGGTCCGTTCGTATTCATGTTCTCGTCTACGTTGATGATCTGATCATCACCGGTTGTTCTGTCGAAGCTATTGACGAGTTCAAGAAGTACTTGTGCTCATGTTTTCACATGAAAGATCTGGGCATCCTGCGGTATTTTTTGGGCATTGAGGTTGCTCGCAACTCCAGTGGAATGTCCTTGTGCCAACGCAAATACGCCCTTGAGATCATAGCTGAAACCGGTCTTCTTGGTGTCAAACCGGTCTCGCATCCTATTGAACAGAATCATAAACTGGCCTTAGCCCAAGGTGATGATCTTCCCGACCCGAGTCGCTACCGTAGACTCGTTGGTCGTCTAATTTATCTAGGTACGACTCGTCCTGACTTGTCATACGCTATCCACATTCTTTCTCAGTTTATGACTCAGCCAAAGTCCGAACATTGGGATGCCGCACTTCGCGTCGTTCGCTACCTAAAATTGAACTCGGGACAAGGTATTCTCCTTAAGGCTCATACGAATCTTGTCCTCTCTGCTTGGTGTGACTCAGATTGGGCATCCTGTCCGATTACTCGGCGGTCCTTAACAGGCTGGTTCATACAACTTGGTGATTCCCCTTTATCGTGGAAGACGCGCAAACATGACGTTGTGTCTCGTTCTTCTGCTGAAGCCGAGTATCGAGCCATGGCTGATACGGTTCAAGAACTTCTCTGGCTTCGACAGTTGCTTCCGTCTCTAGGCATTTCGATTGACTATCCCATTCCACTCCATTCGGATAGCCAATCAGCCATTAAGCTCGCTGCCAATCCGGTCTATCACGCTCGGACGAAACACGTTGGTTTGGATTGCCATTTCATTCGCGACGAGATTGTTCGTGGAGTCATTACTACAATTCATGTTTCCACTACCAAGCAACTAGCTGATATCCTTACAAAAGCTTTGGGACGCAAGGAATTTGAAACTTTTCTTTGCAAGATGGGTGTTTGTAACCTACACACTCCATCTTGAGGGAGGGTATTGGGCTATAATTGGGCCTCGCTCTTATATATGTACTTACGTTAGGTTAAATTGTGTAAAGGATATATAAAGGCAATGCCGAACGATATATACCATTAAGAAAGCAGTTCATATCTCTGTGAAAGCTTTTTGACATTATGAATTATTATGCTTTAATTCAGTGATTTTTCCACCATATATTCAAATAAAAAAAGATGATTGTTGTTAAAGAAGCGGTGGCGTCGGAATTGGTAGTGGTGTTGATAGATGGCGATGTTGGATCCAGAGGAGGACATGATCCTATTTGTGTTTTTCGGCAAAGAAAAATGAAGGATTCTACAGTGAATTTGATCGAAGAAGATGATGAGCCACCGTCAGAGCTCATTTGATCGATGATGATCCACCGCTGGAGTTTGTTTAGGAAATAGACTAACTTGTATTAGTGTTTTATTATTATTTTAACATATTACAAATAAATTTAATGCGATAAATATTAAATTACAACGTTAACATAAAGTAATAGGTAAATTTAACATGTTATACGATACAATAAAGATTTTAACATGTCAAAAAAATTATTTTTGAACCATATATACATATAATTATTATTCGGAAAAATGTTGAGTTAACAAGCAATAATTGAATTACCGCATTAGATAAAATGTTAGAAGTAACACATGACTTGTTACTAATCTTTGTCGGATTAGCATCCGTTCTTTGCCAGATCTTTGTACCTTTACCGATCTTAGCCGAGAAGATGAAGATTTATAGCCTCGAAGTTTTATCTCGTCGGAGCTCATCAAAGAAAGAACCTAACTTTGTATTTGTGTTATATCATTATTTTAACATGTGACAAATAATTTTAACGCGATAACTATTGAATTACAACGTTGGCATAAAGTTATATGTAACTTTAGATGTTATATGATATAATAAAAAAAATTAACATGATAAATTATTTGTTATTGAACCATATACATATAATTCTTCAGAAAAATATTGAGTTAGCATGCAATAATTGAGTTACCACGTTATAAAAAATGTGAGAAGTAAACTTATATGTTTATACATGGTACAATCAATGTTAACACATTACAAGATGTATATAAAAACTATAATCAATGTATATATACATATATATATATATATCATAAGTTTCGCGATTTTCACTGGTGTTTCACCAGATAGGCATCGAATCTTATTAAGCTTCACCGAAACCACCATTGAAATCGAACCAACAATAGAAATATGTTGCCATCACCGGAACCATAAATTTTGCCAGATTTTTGCTAGATCTTCACCGGAGTTTTGCCGGATTTTCATCGTACAATCATTGGATTTTTGTCAGTCTTTGCTAGATGATTGTGTATGTGGGTTTGTATTCAGGGTCAGCTCTACTGATAGATTGTCATTCTTACGTTGTAATTTTGTTTGCTTAACTAATCTTATATTAGAAGGTTTTTTTTTTCAGGTGGCAAAAAAAAAGTCGTTCTATTCAATGATTTTCTACCAGTTCTTCAACTTCTACTCAAGAGGTCTCATAATGGTACAACAAAACTAAAGTTTCAAGATAACTCGATATCACTGCGTGTACTTTGTTTATGGTTTTGGTTTTCACTAACTTCAGGTGATAAGTTAACTTTGGTTTATAGATAAATGTACGGTATGAATATCTTCTTTGACTCGATCTTTTTTTTTTTTTAATAAAGGATTGTATTTGATTGGATCTTCGCCGATTGTCCTTTTTTTCATGGCAAAACCAATTTGCTAAACTATAAATTGTGAGAGGGTTTGAAAAATAAATTTTAAATGTTATTAATTATATAAAAAACCTTAGGCCATCTCCAATGGTAGAACACTCTAAGGGGTTCTTACCAATTTTTTATTCATAAATTTTGGTAAAATGAAAGTTTAGAACCTCCTTAAGAATTTTTAAGTTTTGGTTCATTCAATGGTAGAACCTCACTTGGGGTTCTTAAAAAAAAATTAATTAATTTTCTTAAGTTTAATTTACTTTGTAAATTAAATTATAAATATACTATATTTTATAAAACCAAAATTTTATTGCATTTTATGAAATTTAAAACGTATAAAATATTGCCGAAACTTCATGAAGAAGAAGTTTAGAATTTTAGAATCTTAAAAAAAAATTAATATGCAAGAACTCCAATTCATTAATATGTAAGAAAAAAGTTTAGAATTTTATAATTGAAGTTATGAAATTTTATTTTTTTAAAAAAGGTTAAGAATTTTTTTTTTAAGTTAAAGTTAAGAAAATCTAGCAAAACAAAATCTGTCAAAAACAAAAAAATCTGGTGAATTAGAGTTTGACACATGGCATGAACAGTGTAAGAATCCCTCTTAAGAACCGTTTCTTACCCTATTCAAAATTATTTATTATTATTATTTTTTTTTTGGGGTTAAGAACCTCTTAACATACAACTTTGGAGGTGCTCTTACTTTTTGGATTTTAGTAGTTTCCATATTTTTTAACAAAATTTTTTTATTCTTCTTTGTTAATTTCAAATCAAAATTCCCATATTTTTAAACGGCCCCTTTTTAAATTCTGAATTGGTTTCTACAGTTTTTGGAAAAAAAATCTCTGATACTGAGATTGAGCAATTTATTTAAGTTTATTGTACATCTTATTCAAGTTTCAAGCTTGTGAGATTTTACCGACAAAAGAATCAAAAAACAGTTTTGTTTCAGATGTGAGTATAAAAAAAAAAACAGTTTCTTCCTCCGCCATGGATTCCGGCCAGTTGTCAGCGCCTGACCTTGACCCACCTGAACCATCCGACCCACCATCTTTCCCCGACAGAGCCTCCATCCTCAGACTCATCTTCTTTCCCCGACGGATCCTCCTGCAACCACAAAGCCTTCATCCCCGACGGTTACTCCACCCCGAGGAAGCCTCCATCTCCGCCGCTACTCTTTCTCCGGTGACTCCAGTTCGAAGTGAAGCAGAGGCACCCGACCCACCAGATTTTCTCGTCGGATCCTCCGCCGCCGACCCACTTTCCACCTCTCTTCCCTATGAATTTCTCAATCCCCTAGTGACATTCTGATTTTAGGATTCGTAGCAAAAAAAAAAATTGTTGTAAGATTTTTTCAGATACCGTGATTTTAGGGGTTGTAATCGGGTGGTGCTAATTTTGGTTTATCAGTTATAATCGGATCGTAATCGGATCAAAATCGGGTCAAAATCGGTTTAGTTAATGTGTTTAAGTGGTTAAAGTTAGATTGGTAAACACTAAACCGAAATTAATAGTGGTATGTGTGTAATTTGGTTTCGAATTTTCATTCGGTGGAGATATAAGTTTCGAACTTACACCTTGAGGGAAAATACGTTTTTAACTTTTAAACTATGGGGACGTAGAACGAGGGTGAAATTTCGTGTAGATATGTTACTATGAATACTTTTTCGGGGGGAAATAGGTTGTTTACCCTTTTATTTATTTTAAAATACATAACTAAAATTGGAAAAATTATATTACTATATTGATACATGTTAAAATCTAAATTAACAATGACATATATCACGATCTGGTGAGTTAAAATTACCATATGTGTCATACTCACGTTGAACGGTTCAATTTTATATAATAAGATTTTTATATAGTTTAAAATCTTATAAACCCGATAAACCATACCAAAAAGAAAAAAAAAACCGAAATACCGACATCTAGGCTGGATGACTTTTATGTTATTCGAAAAATAAATCACTCTTCATAAGCGTTTATGACATTTTTTAACATTTATCTTTATTTATATAAAATTCAGGTTACATAAAATAGTTAAATACAAATCGATAAAACAACGAAACTGAATTTTGATGATTCTCTTCTCCGAGAAGATTTACTCGCTGAAAGAGTGTTCACACTTCTCTTCCTCATATTCGCATACGATTTGATGCGATTTTCATCTTTGACTATTATCCATATTTTCCTCTGTTGTATTACACTAACACATTCCCAAATAAGAACTATAAATATTCTTTGAATATGAACCCAACTTATTGATTCTTTCGATAGAAAAAAGATTTGAGATCGATTGCCAATTTTTAACGACTATACGAATGTCGCCATACAACAAAGAGGTTACATCTTTCGCTCCAAAACTTTGTTCCTTCCATGGCGGTTTCCATGGTGGTTGTTTCCATGGTGGTTGTTTCCATAGTAA
Organism: Eutrema japonicum; assembly: GCA_030161315.1. Lineage (NCBI taxonomy): Eukaryota > Viridiplantae > Streptophyta > Magnoliopsida > Brassicales > Brassicaceae > Eutrema > Eutrema japonicum. The sequence goes on from BSQW01000011.1 coordinate 53,704,688, forward strand.
GGCCATTTCCAGCAGAGTAAAATCACCAAAAAATACTGCCTAAAATCCCAAATTCGCCGACCATCATCTTCGTTGATCCTAAACTCTCTAATCCCTGAATCGAAAATCCAAATTACATACCCAAACCAATAAATGTTGGGTAGTATAATTGGTTGAGACCATCGTTTCAAACTTGGATCAAATTGGGGTATTTGATTCAAGTAATTCTAAACGATCTCAGAGATAAATCGTCGGCAACACCACCATGATGAGCACCGGAAGAAAACTCCAAGGAGGAGAAGAAGAGTGATTACATCAACTGTGAGAATCAGTGAAATGTCGTCTGGAGGAGAAGAAAAAATTATAACAAAAGTCACTTGATTTTTCAATCTGCCATCTCAAGTTGTTGTAATTTATAAAGAATGTCTATGTGGGCTTCCCTCACCTGAGTTTGAGTGACCTTGGCCACATTGGATTTAACATAGCTTCCTCTGTTCTATGATGATTAGTCGGGTGTGTAGCAAGCCCCAGATTACCCCATATTAATAAAAAAAAACAATAATAAAAAAAAACAAAAAGAGAAGGAATACGATACCGGATTACTAAGAAATGTTTTGTATTAATATAGAAAAACAAAAAAAAAGCAAATTAGCCCGTCCAATGTTACAAAAGGCCCACCATAATATAAATGACTTTAAAATCAAAAGCCCACTAATGAATGAATCCTAAAGAAGAGTTTTCCCCTAGCGATGATGAATGTTGAAGAAAAGCCCAACGAGATCTTTCTTATATGGTAAATACGATCTTCTCTTTTCTTCTTCCTTCTTCGCTTTCTTCCTCAGATAAAACTTCTCATGTGCAGAAACTTTCTCCATCTTCGAGGATTCGTCTCTGTCTCTTTCTCTGTTTGTGGAATTCGAATTCAGGAAATTAAGCGATTGTTTTCCTTCGCTGTAACTTCTCTTCAACAAATCCTTAATTTTCCACCGTCGCGACGACGACGATGATGATGATCCCGTCGATTTGCTCTTTCTCCAACCTCCGTTTGGTGATTTCTCCGGCGTCAATGGAGAATAAACCTCACTCGTGATTCCGTCCAGCTCCTCCTCTTCGTCTGACGACGATGACGAATACACCAGTGTCGGCGACGGATCTTCGCGATCGCGGAGTAACAGATCTCTCAGCTGAGTCGACGGTTCGTTTTTATCACCGTCCGATTTCACGGCGGAGATTTTAGGTACGGGAATCTGATTGAAAATCGGAAAAACGAAATCGGAGAAAGAAACCGCCTCACAATCCGATCGCGGATTCACGAATTCAAACTCGTCGCCGTTGGAATATTCGTCGGAAAAATCAGATCGAACTCGCTCGGCGGTTTCAGCGATTCCGTCGCCGGAGTAACTGCTAAAGCTAGGACAAAACGACGCCGTGTAATCATCCATTAAAAGAGTGAAGCTTTCGTTTCTCTGTTTGATTCGTCTCATTTGGTTATATATATATAGGAGAAAATTGTTGGGCTCATGAAAATGGCAATTTGTGTAAATTTAAATGGAAAAGGTGATATGTATCATATATTGTATGAGACTTTCTAGAAGTTAATTAATTTTTGATCTAGATGTTTAGGTGAAGATTAGTGTTTTTAAATTAATTAGTTGACAATGAGGTATTACTTGACTCTTTTGTATTGGTTGATTATTGATTAGCTACTAAAAGTGGTACCATGTCTATTTGATCTGAGATATTCATTCTTCACTAGAACAAGAAAAACATTAAATCGAATAACAAATAGAGTAATACCATTAAATGGTAACAGATAATTTAAAAATTAGGTTGAACTAAATTAACACTGTTCATCGAATTATTTACTTGCAAAAAGATAAATCAACCCCTAACTATATATACATATATATTTTTTTTTTATTTTATCTTTTCACCACCTTCATCGTTATTATTCTTCTTCTTCTTCTTAATTTTTTTTATTCTCGATAGTGAAATATGGTGAAAGTGGAGGGTGGTAATGGTGTATTTAACGGTGATGGTATCGGCAATGATGGTGATGATGTCGGTGACGGTAGTGGAAAGTGTTGATGGTGGCAGTAACAACAACGTTATCGATGAAGGTGGTGATGACGACGACGGTGTCGACAACGGTAGTGGAGGATGGTGATTGGTGAATATTTTTATTAATGAGGTTAACCTTACCATTATTATTGACAAATATGCTATATAAATTACACGTTAATATAAATATCATCTAAATATTTATTATTTTACCACGTTAATACAAATATTATTCAGATTTTTACTATGTTATCCTGTTATAAATATCGGATGCTATTGTTAACACGTTACAAGTATCATATATTATTGTTAGTTCGTTAACATACGATATGATAATTAGATTAATACGATAAACATAAACTTATCGTAATAACATATTAATTAACATGTTAACCAAACAGTAAGCACATACGGTTTTATGTTATCCACAAATATTATATGGATATCTACTATATTTACATGTTATAAATATCGGATATTATTGTTAACACATTAACATACTATATGATCATTAAGTTAACATTAAAATATATATGATCATTAAGTTAACAAGATGGATGAATAGTGAACAATGATATCTATTGATGAACAGTGTCTTCAACGTGGGATGAACAGTGTTGACGATTAGTTGATGAACAGTAACACCGGCATATTTTTTCGGAAAAACAGTCTACATATATCAGTGACATTTTGTGTAATAAAATGAAAAGAGAAGGATATTTTTGGGTTAATTTTTTTTTTTTCTCTTTGCTATTTACTTAATTTTAAATTATTCATTGCTAGATAACTAATTAATTGGTTATCCATTAATATTCATTAATTTCACTTATGTTAAAATAAGAAAATAATCATTCCGTTGGATAGTATATATTTTTCTGGTAATTAGAAAGTTCGGATGTAGTTAGCTCAGTTAAATATTTGTAAGATAAAACATGGCACTTCTAATCAATTTTATAGGTTCCGTTTTGCGAAAGTAACAATATGTGGAAACAAATTAACTAAATATAGTTTTTGCAAAATAATCATAAACCATTTATTGTATATAGCATTAGCAGAACTACTATTTAAAAACCTAAAGACGTAAAAGTTAATTAATCTATTCTAAATGATTAAAAAAATTGTATATCAGTCATTATGTTCAGTTTTTTTTTTTTTTTTTTTACGTACTAAACTAAGAAATGCTACTTTGCCGAAGAACTATAAATATCTAGCTGAACTTTAAATATTTTATCCGTAAATATAATACGAACCCTTGAGGTGCAAGGAAACTTTTATATTTTTTTTATTAGCTAACACAAAATTTGAAGTAAGAGAATTTTGGTACAAAATCTTATAATTATATGCTTATGGTTGTCTCTAATAAAATGTTGTTTGTATAAAAATTAAAATATCATTCCTTTGGAAGCATCGTACGTATAAAATAATGCATACGTAATTGCTGACGAAGGAAAAAAAAAATCATATGACTACTTGCACTCTATATAACGATTATTTTTCAATAATAATTTCTTCTCGAAAAAGGAAAGTTCTTTTGTCTCAATTACTTTAGGAAAAATTCCATAAAAATACTCCAACTAAATTTTGATAATTACTTTAGGAAAAATTCCATAAAAATACTCTAACTAAATTTCGAAAAGCATTTTAATACTCTGACTATTTTGGCTTGGTAATGTTGAAGATAGACATATCAAACCCAAGCGCAAGTGTTAGCAATATAAATGTAAAATGAATAACAAAAAACGGAAGCATAATAATTTAAAAGGTAAATAAAATGAGAAAAGGAAAGAAAGAGAATCCTAGGAACCGTCTAATGTGTAGTTCCATTGAGAAAACTAAAACCATAAGAATTGGTGTAGTTCCATTGAGAAAAAGATGCTAGGACAGAAACAGATGTTAGGACGGGTTTTGCTTATAATCGGCTGGATATGGTTGGGGGGAAAATTTGTGAAGAAGAAAAGAGCCATAAGCTATCGGAGAATTGGAGGTGAAGATAGGATCAGTGCATTGTCAGACGATTTTCTCGTGCAGATTTTGTCATTGGTTCCGACAAAGGATGCAGTGGCTACCATGATTTTGTCGAAACGATGGCAGTCTATTTGGAAGATGGTGCCACGACTCGAGTACAAAGAGATCAAAGATTGTACTCACAAAAGATTTCTTGCCGGTTTACTTGGCCGTTTATTTGGCCAAAGTGAGCGACCACGGTCTATTTGGCGGTTTCTTAACGAGTCATTGAAACTCCACAAGGCACCTATATTAGAAAGATTAGCTATAGAACTCGGTCAACATTGTCCTCTTGATGCTAACGTGGGAAAGTGGATTGCAAAAGCGGTTGATGGCAGGGTTCGTAAACTAGAGTTCGATCTCATGTGGTCCGCGGAGCCTACTAGCTTGCCCAAAAGCCTTTATATATGCGATACGCTTGTGTATCTCCGTCTTTCCAACAAGGTTTTTGTAGATGTTTCTTCTCCGGTTTGCCTCCCATCCCTCAAATATCTTAGCCTTGTCTCTGTGGTATACAAAGATGAAGATTCTCTTGTTAGGCTCTTGTCGAGTTGTCCTATTCTCAAATATTTGTATGTGATGCGACATGACCAAGACAATGTGACAAAGTTTAGTGTAAAAGTGTCATCTCTAGAGACCATAGTGTATGATTGTTTGGCACCAAGAGTACTCAACGAAGAAAATGTACAAGATATTGGAGGATCTCTGGTCATAGATTCCGCTCTTTTAAAGGAATTCAAAATCTTTGATAATTCGACTGACTCGTACTCGATTGAGAACAAGCCTCGCCTTGATAAAGCAATTATTTGCGTTCGTACATACCTTGATGACAAATTTAAGAAATCTCTTTCCTCAGTCAGGTATCTCGACATATGCCTAAGCCTTGCTACGGTACGTACTTTCAACCTCACTTGTTTGTTTGTTTTTTTCTTTTTGAATACATTTATTGTTACGATCACATTTCTAGCGTTTGCTTTATGTGTTGTTTTCTTCATTTGAAGGTTGCGTGTTGTGACGCCATTATCTTCTCCCAGCTTATAGTGTGTAAAATACGTCCTTTTAGGTTAGATTGGTTTGAGCCGTTTGTGTCTTTGCTTCAAAATTCTCCTAAACTGAAAGTTCTTGTCATCAATCAGGTTCGTACGTACCCCTGCGCCTGCACTAATAAATTGTCGACAGTGTTAATTACATTCTTTGACGACGTTGCTTCACAGATATATTTGCGAGATCATCCTTTTCAACTTTCCTGGAACCAACCGAGTTCTGTTCCCGCATGCTTGTCTACCAATCTCGAGATCTTCAAGTGGAAAGATTATGGAGGAACAACGGAAGAGAAAGAAATAGTAAGATACATCTTTGCCAACTCCAAGTGTCTAAACAGAGCTACATTAAGCTGCAGCCGTAAAGATGGAAAGAAGATATTGGAAGAATTAAAGTCCATGCTTAAACAAAACAATACAAAAAAGTATTCCACCATTTAAATTATATCACAAAACTAAACGATATTATTTTGAATTACTTATTAGCAATTGATATGAAACATTAACATCAATTATGATAACTGATTTTACTATAAGTTAATTTAACATCGATTCAATCATAATTAAATGATACAAATTTTAATTTATTTGGACCATTTTAATAAAAGTGATAATAATATGAATGCACATCAATTAGATAATTGACGTATCTACAGTTTTGTTAACATCATTTAAAAAATGATACAAATATTACATTAATAAAAAAATGATGCTAATAAATTTTTAATTAATTAAATATGTTTTTAATTATCTTTGATATTTGTACCACATCAACAACTAAGGGAGGAAGTGAGAAGTTTTGTTTCTTATAAATAACTACAATGTATCTACATATACCAAAAAGGCAAAAACCAATATTGACTTTGGATTTTGATAGATATTTAGCTAGGATTACATGGTATCCTACATTAAAAAAAAATTAAATTATTTATGAAATAATTTATAAATTAATATTACAATATTTTATAAAATTTAATACTAATTTTAAATTATTAAATTATTACACATATTTTAAAGTAAATAATTATAATGTAACATTAACATCATTTATTTTAATTGATGCAAATCTTTAACATTAATTTTTGTAACCGACACAAATCAACATCGATTACAATAATCAATGCAAATATTTACATCAATTGCTTAAACTGATGTAAAATATTTGCACAACTGATGTAAATATTTGCATCACCACTTTCAGAGTCACTTATTTAAGTGATGTAAAATTTTCGTACATCATTTATAACTAATGCAAATATATAAAATAAATGATATAAAACACACTTTTTTATAATGAAAACAGCTTACGTTTCTACGTTGGCCAAAAGCTATTTAACTTTGATCATTTTTAAAAAACCAAAAACTCTAAAAACTATTTAACTTTTGATCTTTTAATTTTCAAAAATCTAAAAATCAAAAACTCTAAAAAGGTTTTCATCCTTGATCGAAATTCATGTTTTATGAAGAAAATTAGAATCAAACATTTTGGGGTTTTCATTTCAACAATAAGAACAAACAAGGATAAGATTATGAATATAGTGCTTATATAATACCTAAATTGTGACCATTTAACACCTCTGGTTTAACGGAGATAACCTCCATTATATATTTTTAATAATAAAATATTAATATTTTCTTTAAAATTACATTAAAATCCCAAAAATCCAAAAAGTTAAAAAAATATCTAAAGTTAAGAAACAATAATTTAATTTTTAGATAAAATATATTATATTTTAATTTTTGAATCTTTGAGCTAAAAATTCCCAAAAACTCAAAAATACAAAAATCCAAAAAAAAACAAAAACACAAAAAGTAATTTCCAATTTAAGATTTGATTTTTATATTAATTTTATTTTTTAAGTCAAAATTGAGGATTTATGGTATGTTATACAAATGATATACATCAACTTTATAACTTGAAACAAATTGGTTTTGTTAGAAAATATTAAAAAGAAATAAAATTCTAGAATAAGATATTGTATTTGAGTATTTATTGTAAGAAGAAATGTTTTTGAAAATACACTATTTGAGTTACAAAATTGAATCTTATGTGTTTGAAAATTTGTTTTGGATTTTTGTATTTTTTGAGTTTTTAGAAAATTTTAGTTCAAAAATTCAAAATATAATATATTTTTATCTAAAATTTGAAATTATTTTTTCTTGACTTTATAATTCTTTCGGAATTTTTTGAAATTTTTTTAAAATTTAATGTAAATTGTATTTAAATATTAATATTTTATTATTAAAAAATAAAATAAAAGATAACAAATGTTATTTCTCCGTTAAACCGGAGGTATTAGCGGCCGCGTTATTTTTTTACTCGTTCCAACAACTCGAACTTAATAAAATCAAATAAATTCATATCAGAATCATGTATAGATATGTAAGCACTAAACAACTATTGGCTTGAAGAATCTTAAGGGCGTAGCTAAGAGATGTTTTTATGTATTGATCTCAAAATCAAATAAATTATTTGATTTGGCTTTCTCCGACATGTAACGATTCGTATTACTCATTCTAATTTCTAACAACTCTTTTGTCTTTGCACCACCATACATATTACACGTCTCTATCAATCTATAATATAATAAGAGAGTTTTCTTTCATTCTAAGATGTACACATCAGCACTAAACTCCTCAATTAATGGATTCCACCTATTTAAAAAACTTATTAATTAAAAACTGTGTTATTTTATTGTGTCACGTAATCCAAAGTTAATTTTCCAAAAAAAATTAAAAACATCAAAGATGGAGATATCTTCAATACTAAAATTTAATGATCAATTAGTATATGTACATTAAGGCAAATTAACTTGGACGTTATGGAATTTAAAAATGTACTACTACCACCATTCTACTATTTAAACAAATTACCAATAAGTCTCAAAACCACAACCCATATTACAATAATCAACCAAAAAAAACCTGCAATGGATTCAAACAAAAAAAGAAATCAGCCGCACAGAAGCACTCCCACAAGACCTTCTTGGAATCATCATAACAAAAAATTGTGCTATCTCAGCAGTGGATTTCCATAATTTCATCGTATCATGCAAGGAAATAACTGGTTCAGTCGATAACAGATGCGTCGGAAAATAGAGATTATTCACCGAAGACTCTACCTCAAAAACCCTAGCAAACAATTTCTACGAATCCATCATAACGTCAAATCATACCTGAAATACTTAATAAAATCAATTGAATCATAAAAACAACAAAATGATCAATATCTTCTTCGTTCTTAAGCCAATTTAGAATTATCCGAGACAGAAAAAAACTACATAATCGAGTTGAGACCTCAATTTCGGATATCAATTCCGATAGAGAATGATTATAGATTCAAAGGAATCCGATACAAGAGATTATGAGAAACACTGTGGTCAAAAGTGGAGTTGAGTTTTCTGAATTTTCCAGAAGATTAAAGTATCTTGTGGGTGTTCTCGAAAACAACTGATTAGTTTAGTTTAATTATAAATAAATATTATTTATTAGGAGAAAAGAGACGTCGGTTTATCAAACTCACGCTCAACCGCTTCTTACTTCTATTTTTCAAGTCTGTTTATCAAACGAGGTTAGAAAAAAACCTCTTCTAACGGATATCTTATTGTGATTTTAGAAAATAATTCCTATAAAATAACATATAAACAAATTTAAAAATATGAATGTAAATATGTAAAATAAATATAAAACTATAATTAAAATCACACAATAGTGAAATATAAAATATAAACACATAAAAAGAAACAATATTTCAACATAAGTTAATAACATAAGTAAGAGAAAATCGTTACTATATACAAACAATAATAAGGAGAAAAAAGAAAACACACATACACAGAATGCAACTTTAAACATAAAAAACCAAGGTCTCGTGGGCCAGTGGTAGCAGCGAATTCGCTGGCGTGGGTATGTGCCCCGCCCCCTGGTTTCGAATCTCCTTAGCCACTCATCCACGTTTAAATCAGCACATTGATGTCGTGAACCCCGGCGTTGGGACGTCAGAGATTATTCTGGGCCTAGAAAGCCTAGGATCACTCTGGTTTATCAAAAAAAAAAAAAAATTAACATAAACCGAATATTAAACTAAATTTTGAAATAAAAAAGGGTTTCCAAATAAATTACATAAAAACAAATATAAAACATGAATGTAAATAAAGTCCGCGCGAAGCGCGGGGGTCAATCCCTAGTATTAATTAATTAGAATTCAACACGCACTAGTTGTATAGAGCGGGGTATTTTTGTTTAAAAATTATTTTGAAATTTTTTAAAAATTGTTTTTATCTAAAATTTAAAATATGTTTAACTAATAATTATAGATAAAACCCTCAACCCGGACTAACATGTATATTTAACCTGTTTTGCAATAATCTAAAATATTATACGGGATAACCCGCAAAAACCTATAATCTTGAAAACATAAAAACTAATATGCACCGTTTAATGACTATGATTTTTGTGGTCAGTTCACAAACTTTTAAAAAATCAATTTTCTCGTGTCTAACTCTTTATAAAATTAGTAAAATATTTTATAATAACTATATTGAAAAATACTGCAAGATTTTGAATATATTTGTTCTTTGAATTTGTATGGATTGATTATTTTAATAATATCATAATAACTAGGGGTGGTCATTCAGATCCTTGGATCGGGTTCGGGTCGGGTATTTCGGGTTTTGGGTTGGATATTTCGGGTTTAGGGATTTAGGTACCGATCGGGTTTTTCAAAAATTTGGATCGGGTTCGGTTATGATTCGGATCGGTTGGGGTATTTTCTTTAAGATCCAAATTTTTTTCGGATATGGTTCGGATCCAGAAAGTATCCAAAAGTATCAACAATACCCGAAGAACCCGAAATCCGAGACAAACCACAAAAACATGAATATTCATTTCAATAAAACCAATATATTTTAAACCAAAAGTATCCAAAATACCCAAAAATCTTGGAAAAAACAAAATAGGTGTATTTGATATACCCATAAAATCGAAAATATACCTAAAATACCCAAAATATCCAAAAAATAATTATTATATTCGGGTTTATAGTTGTAATTTTGGGTATTTGGGTTACATCAAATCTAAATATAATTAATATATTTGGGTATATAATTACACGTCGGGTATTTCGGGTACCCATTCGGTTCTTCGGGTATAGGAATTTAGGACCCGTTCGGGTATTTAGATGGACTAGAAACCCTTTCGGTTCGGGTATTTTTGGTTCGGTACCGGTTCGGATTTTTGGATCCGGATTTTTTGCCCATCCCTAATTTTTTCTTATTTGTAATGACATAATATGTAATAACTTACAAAATTAAATTTATTTTCCAAAATGTCTTCTTAAATAATATTATAGAGATTGTTACATACATATATAATCAGTTCTTACCCGTAAACAATATTAAATCCATGAAACATCTCATGAACAATCAGAATATTACCCGTAATTAATATACCTGACATAAAGGCTGATTGAGTCTCCGAGATTAGGTTCGGTAGCATTCGTTTTATTCTTTAACATAAAACTTTTGAAATGATTTTATATCCCACATTACAGAGGCTTATGGGCCTTAATTCCATCATTCGGGTGTCTCGAGGAAGTCGTTTATCAGTCCTACTATATATGTCTTTACTATTTGCCAAGATCGTTGAAAAAATAATGTTGTCATTCCGTTAGGACCCATAGCTATTTTTGGGTGCATCATAAAAAGTGCCGAACGTACTTCCTCTTCCGTAGCCATTGTTGTAGGGACCTCATTGTTCTGCGCCGAAACTATTGACTGAATTTCGCCCAAAGCATCCTCAAATTCCGTTGGAGAGGTAGAGGTAAATAAATCATCAAAATAATTTACCGCCACTTGTTCCACCTCTTTTTCTGATGAGACCCACAGTCCTGATGCATTGTGCAACCCAACAATCTGGTTCCTTGCCCTCCTCTGCTTGACTTGCGCGTGATAAAATTTTGTATTTTTATCCCCCAATGTTGCCCATAGAGTGCGATTTTTCTGTTGCCAGAAAAGCTCTTCATCCCGATATGCTTCTTTTGATTTTTCTGTAATATCTATCAATTCCTCTTGAGTCTTAGTGTCATCATTTTGGATCTCTTCTAATGCCCGTTGTAACTCGTTGATTTTTTCTTTACCGTATGGTAAGTTATTTTTCCGCCATTTTGATATCTCCCGCCAAAAATTACTGATTTTTTGGACAAAAGATAGACCTTCTCCCCTGGATTAATCTCCCAGCCTTTACAAATCGAGTCCATTAAACCGTCTTGACCAATCCAACGTTTATCAAACCGAAATTGTGCTCGTTTCCGGGGGATTTTATCCTCGATTGTGGCAACAATTGGCCTATGATCCGACCCAATCATTGCCAAATATTCGACATATGAAAATGAAAAACTTCCATGCCAATCTCCATTAGCTAGAGCCCGATCTAGCCGACAGCGAACGACCTTCGAGTTTCGTTTTCCTCTCCAAGACATAGTGTTTCCTAAGTATAGGAATTCCAAAACTCCGCATGTTCGTATCATGAGATTAAAAGATATAAAAGTTGATGTGTGTCTTAAGTTTCTTCTTTGTTTCTAATTATTACCGGTTGTTTCATTTAAGTCACCAATTATGAACCACGGGTCCAAACGGGATAAACTTGTTCGTGTTAATCATTCACATACCTGATCCCGTAATTTTGTTATCGGATCACCATAAATAAACGATACATATACTTTTTTCCTTGAATAACCGCTTCAATATCAATTATTCGACTATTTGAAAAAATTACATTAACATTAAAAGAATTATCATAAAATAAGGTAAGTCCAACACTCGCACCGCACGGTTCAACCATGTACAATTTATTATATCCGAAATGAAATTGAAACTTTTGCATAAAAGTAAAATCTTGCTTGGTTTCTGAAAGAAATAAAAACTTAAGTCTATGTTTCTTCCAAACCTCCCGAATGTAGCTTATTGTATACCGGTTACCGAGTCCCTAACAATTCTAACTCAAAATCCGGATTAATTAAACATGTTTGAATTACCCGAACCACTCGTTAGGTTAGAAGCGCCCTTCATGTCTCCAAGTTGGACATCTAATCCACATAAAAAAAGAAAAGTAAATAACACTCTATCTCAAAAAATTGTGACGGTAGTTTCAAGCTACACATAATTGAATCAAAAGCAACACGTGCAAACTAAGTGATACTCGGTATTATTCTTACCATAACATATTTCTTAATTATTGAGGGTAAAACCACCTAGAATTTTGTTTTTACTGCATGTAAGGAGAATAAAATGGTCAGCAATAGATTGACAGATGAGAGATGTGTTTCAAAAAAAAGTAGATGAGAGATAAACCAAAAAAAAAAAAAAACAAAGTGGAAACCATGAAGACTAAAGCCTCGTGAAAGATTCAAGAAAAGAAAGAAACGTCTTATTGAATCAATAGAGAAGAACACGTTGTAGGCGATGTTGCAGTGCTCCCACCCAAACACTTGAGCTAAATCAAGCCATATATTCCCCAATTCTCCCCTTTACAATATATTGGACCAACCTATGTATACTAAATTATACAATTGCAACTATCATTTATGTCCACATTATCCTAGATTTGCCTCTGTTTTCTCTACCTGATCATTCTTTCTTCTATTCTTCTTTCGAACAAAAGTGGGAGTTGATTTTGTATTGGGAAAATCCAGAACCAGTATACCATCAATAATATTCAAACCTAGACGAACCAAGTTAATCGATAACCCATATTTCGAACAATCAGAGAAACGATAAACCGTAGCTGAAATGATTTTGTTTCGCTAATAACCAGAGACGAATTGATGAAGCCAAGTTTACTGATTATCCAGATTTCGGAGAATATACTCAGGGTTTTCAGGTTCGCGAGCAGAGATCTATCAAATGTATAGAGCTGGTTATATCCGGTTTATTAATTGTGATTTGGTTTCGGTTTACTTGGTTAGAGCAATTGTATATATACACTTTGTAAACCTGTCATTGAGACTTGACGGGAATAAGAGATTCATTTCACAGAAGCTTCTCGTTTCTTAACAACCTTCTTGTTCATCAACTCTATTATGGTATCAGAGCATTTCTCTTGCGAAATCTGCTGATTTCACCTTCGTTTTTCTTCTTCTCTTTGCAATTTCACCGATTATTCATCTCGATTATCATCGATTCATCTTCCGCTTGAACAATTTCTATCAAAAATGGTTAAGCAAGGACTAAAGCTGAGGAATCGGAGTATAACACCTGAAGATGGAGAATCTGCTGTTCAGACTCGTCGCGGATCGGGGATTCTGGAAAAACATGAAGCTGCATTGGAGAAACAACAACATTCTCAACGATCGGAGAAATACGGAGGTCCTGGATCGATGACGAAGAATGTCGAGTCTTATGACAACATTCACAGTCTGTTCTTCCTCTATTCCTCTGATCATCCATGTTTATCTACTGTTGTTCATAGTCTAGACGGAACAAATTGCAACAGCTGGTCGATTGCGATGAAAATTAGTCTTGATGCGAAGAATAAGCTTAGTTTTGTCGACAGATCCTTACCGAGACCTTCTTAAAGTGATTATTGTTTCAAAATCTGTAGTAGATGCAATAGTATGGTGAAGTCGTGGATTCTTAACGTTGTGAATAAGGATATCTATGATAGTATACTCTATTATCAGGATGCTTTCGAAATGTGGAATGATTTGTTCACTAGGTTCAAGGTTAATAATCTACCAAGGAAATATCAGCTTGAACAGGCTGTGATGACTCTCAAGCAAGGTCAACTTGATATGTCTGCTTATTTCATTAAGAAGAAGACGTTGTGGAAACAACTTTCCAATACAAGGTCTCGTGTTGTGAAGAAGTGTGATTGTGATCAGACTAAAGATTTGCTTGAGGAAGCTGAAACAAGCCGTATTATCCAGTTTCTTATGGGATTGAATGATAATTTCAATAATATCAGAGGTCAGATACTTAACATGAAGCCAAGACTAGGACTGAATGAAATCTACAACATACTGGATCAAGATGAAAGTCAAAGAGTTGTTGGTTCTGCATCAAGATATGTACCTCTTCCTTGGTGAAGATTTGTTATTATTGGACTTGATTAATTAAAGCTTATGTGTACAAATTTAATCGGAGCTGTATTAATTAAAATATTTCAAAAATGACTAAGCACAATGAAGTAATATGGCGTTTTTTTCACAAAAAATCAAGTTTTATATTTAAAATGACTAAGTTTCATTTTTTCTGCATCATATATATTTATGTGTTTTGGGGTTTAGATATTTATTCTCTATCACTACAAGAAAACTGCCTTTTTACAACAAACAGAATCGTCGTAAATCGGTCGTAAAACTTGATTTACGACGGATTAGCGACGATTAACAATTCGTCGTAAGTTGATCGTCGTTAATCGCAAATCGTCGTAAATTGGTCGTAATATTAAGGAGGACAAAAAATCGTCGTAAAATCGATGTAATATATTCGTCGTAAAATCGTTGTATATTTACATCGAATGTACGACGAATATTTTACATCGATTTTACATCGATATCACGATAAAAGTTTACATCGATTTTACATCGAATTATACAATTTTTTTTCCGACAAATCGTCGTAAATGCGTCGTAATATGATTAAACATAACATCGAATTTACAACGAATTATAAAATTTATGTTTTGAAGAATTCGTCGTAAATTCGTCGTAATAGATAGATGTAAATACGCTGGTAAATCGATGTAAAATATTCGATGTAAATTCGTCGTAACTATTGAACGATGTTAAATCGATGTAAAACTATTGATGTAAAATCGATGTAAATTATGAAACGATGTAAAATCGATGTAAAATATTCGATGTAAATTCGTCGTAATTTAAAATATTTTATATAAATTAAATAAAATTAAAAAAAAAATTAAAAAAATATATTTTAAAAAATATATTTAAAAATTAAATTTTATAAATATATTCAAAATATAAAATAAAATTTAAAATACAAAATAATTTTTTTATTACAAACTAATTCCTAGGAGGAAAACGTAAATTATCAAAAAGTTCGTCGTCTGATCCATTCTGCTCCATATTCGCTCGTTCTTGCGCGAGCGGATCAGTTGGCAGGCCCGATGTCGATTCTCCCTGCTGCCTTAGTGCAGCCGCCAAATCCGGGTTACTCAGGGCAATAATATCGAAGAGAGTGTTGTATCCTTGGATTGTTTTATCGTATCCTTGGATCTTCTCATCGTATACCACCTGCTTCTCCCGCAAATTGTTGATCTCGGAGTTGGCGTTGTTTAACTCCGTCCGCAAAATAACCGGATCGTCGAAAAGCTGACGACGGGACGACGCGGCGGCACTATCTGCGATCGATCCCATCCCTAAAACTCTGCCCTTTTTCTTCGGGGCAACCTTTTAAAAAAGAAACGAAAAATTTAATAAATTGTATAAAAAACAATAACATTTGTAAAAAAAAAAAAGATTTAAATTACCTCTGCGTATATGTCGTCCATCTGGGCAACCGTCAAAGTCGCAGTGGATTGGACCGAACTACCGCCAGGTGATAGCTGCTGAGAAAGCTGAGTTTGACGCTCGCCGATCCTCGCATGCGCGTCATTGTAGATTGCCTCAGCTCGAGGATCTACAAAAGATCCGTCTTTCCTCTTGTGAGTTTCCGCAAAAACTCGGGTCATCGGAGGAAGTTCGCCTCCATTTGCCTAACAAAAAAGACATTAAAAAAGAAATCAAACCGTTGATGGATAATATAAATTAATAACAAAATAAAATTACATAAATAAAATTATAAGGGAAAAAATTATTACCATTTGAAGGCGTTTTCCCGCAAAAGATGTTTGACCCGACGTATGAGGCATAAGCGCTGGAAGACCGTCTGGACCCATAGTGTTTCGAGAAGCCGAACACTTAGCGGCCACTTGCTGCGCATGTGGATCTCTCCAGTATGCCGTCAAGCCGTTCCAAACATCGGAAGACATGTATGGCGGCTTTCCCTGATCGCCTTTAACCTCCCACTTCCTCTTCCAATCGGAAATGGTATTGTTGAGCCGGAATTTTCCCTTCTTTTTGAATTCCGCCTTCACCGTCTCGTTGATCGTAACGTCCCAATGCCATTTTTGCTATAAAAAAAAAATATCATTAGAAACGATATATTAAAGATAAAGAATTCTCCAAAATAATATTGAATTTAAAAAAAAAAAATTTACCGCGAAACATTTAAACCATGTCTCGACAATGTCTTCCGGAACCGAAGACCAATTGCGGTGAGGCTCCATGAAATAGGCTTTAATGGTGTCAGCCACACTCCGTCCAACTTTGTTATCTTCCTTAAACCTGAGAAATAAAACAAAAATTATTAGTAAAAAAACAAATTCATAATGTAATTAAAAAAAAACAATTTTACGTACGTACCAAAAAGTATTCGGGATCCGTCGCGGATCTAACCGGTCTAAAGAATCATGCCCCGGCGACTGCAAAATATCTTCGACCGTCAATCCTGCATACAACAGGGGCGGTCGAGCAACTGCATCTGGAGGCGGCGGCGCTGGTCCGGAAAAAGAATCCGGAACAGCGGACTGTGTCGCAGAAGATGACGGGAGTTGCTGATTCTCACTAGGTCCCGTCTCCATAAACTGTCGATAGTGTGACTTACGTGGCGCCATATCTAAAAAATATTTAAAAATAACTCAATTTTAGTATCATATAATTCCATTCCTAACTAATAATTCCAATCCTAACTAATAAATATTACAATCCTAACTAACAATTCAAAATTCTTAAAACGATAATATAATTTATAAAAAAAAAAAAATGTTACCTTTTGTTTTAGAGAGAGGGCAGAGATTTTAGAGAGAGAGAGAGTTGAGAGAGTTTCTAGAGAGAGAGAGATTTGAGAGTTGTGAGGGAGGGAGTGAAAAAATCGTCCGCGTATATATAGATTTTAATGTCGTCGTAAAATCGTTGGTACATTACGACGAGTTTACGACGAATTCGTCGTAAAATCGTCGTAAAACTGTAACCAAAAATTCAACCTATCGCAAATTTCCCTCGACGCGGTAAATTAAATGTTGAGGTTTTACAACGATTTTACGACGGATTCGTCGTAAAATCGTTGTAATTTTACAACGATTTTACGACGAATCCGTCGTAAAATCGTTGTAATAGATTAAATCTATACCCTAAACCCTAAATAACAATACACATATACAGGACGTAAGAACGAAGTATATTTGTGCATCTAATACTTCTAATATTTAACATTAGATTCAGTAACGACGATTGAATCTAAATAGTCGTCGATTTCCTTATTTTACATAATAATGTATAGCATTCGTTCTTATAAGTATATTCGTAACATGCATGACTTTAATAATTTAATTGATTTTGTAAAAACATAAAATTGTTTATACTATGATTAGAACTTACGTAAAACAAGATATAAGATAGAAAAAACGAAACAAGTAAATCAAACCCTAAACCCTATATTTGAAGTTTTACAACGACTTTACGACGAATTCGTCGTAAAATCGTTGTAATTTTACAACGATTTTACGACGAATCCGTCGTAAAATCGTTGTAATAGATTAAATCTATACCCTAAACCCTAAATAACAATACACATATACAGGACGTAAGAACAAAGTATATTTGTGCATCTAATACTTCTAATATTTAACATTAGATTCAGTAACGACGATTGAATATAAATAGTCGTCGATTTCCTTATTTTACATAATAATGTATAGCATTCGTTCTTATAAGTATATTCGTAACATGCATGACTTTAATAATTTAAATGATATAGTAAAATTGTTTTTACTATGATTAGAACTTACTTATAATTTTTAAAACCAAACAAGTAAATCAAACCCTAAACCTTATATTTAATTTGGGTATTACAACGAAATTACGACGAATTCGTCGTAAAATCGTTGTAATGCTAATCGATGTAAAATCGTTGTAATGGTAATCGATGTAAAATCGTTGGTAATGTCTAAATCGTCGTAAACCAGTCGTAAATGACTGAAATTGGCAAAGTTTGGTGAAACACGGTTTTTTATAGCTCACCTAACTATTTACATCGCATTTTGTCGACGTAATTTCGTGGCATGTTCGATGTAAAATCGTTGTAATGCTAATCGATGTAAATTCGTTGTAAATTTTCGTTGCAAATCCGTTGGTAATTTCTACAAAATTTCTATAAATACCTTCCACACCTTCAATGCAAACTCAAAAAAAAAATTCATATCCACTTTTCTTTAAGTTTTTACGTTGATCATTGTATACCTGCTTGCCTGATGATCTGGCCAATAAATAATTCTGTAGGATCTTGTTTTCAAGTAATTAAAGACAGTCTTCAACTATCATAGGTGAATGATTCATAGAATTGGACATCTATGTAAATCCTTCATAATATAAGGATCGATGTCCAATTCTATGTATCTTTCACTTATGGTGGTTGGTCTTTATGAATATAGAAAACTTGATTCCTAGAATTCTTTGTTGGCCAGATCATCAGAAGCAGGTAAACAACTTTCAACTCCTAAACCCAAAATATAAACGATGTAAAATCGTTGTAATGCTAATCGATGTAAAATCGTTGTAATGTAATCGATGTAAAATCGTTGTAATATTAATCGATGTAAAATCGTTGTAATGCTAATCGATGTAAAATCGTTGTAATGATAAAATCGTTGTAAAATCGTTGTAATGAGGTGTAAATCCGTTGGTATAATAAAGTTATAAATTTGTTGTTATAAAATGGTGTCTGTGTTTCGGTGCGGTCTGGATGAATTGTTTTGGCATCAGGCAATTCTTGGGGAAAATCATGAATTTAATCGCCGAATACGTCGTAATTTCGTTTAATATATAATTTTACAAGAAAAACTTAAACATCTAACAAACCGAAAATTACCTATATATATATAAGCTTTCACTCAGAATCATCATCTTCGTTGGGTTCATCATCTTGATTGGGTTCATCATCTTCAGGTCCATCATCATCGTCAGTTTCTTCAAACTCGTCGGAATCGCCTTCTTCTTCTGTGTCGTTAGGTAGATATTCAAGTTGCCTGTTTCGTGGATCAATTAAAAGAACGTTCTCCGTAATCTCTGGTTCTGTAATATCAAGGCAAGAATCTTGTTGCATTGGAAGATCATCAACACCAACAATTTTACCCCTTGGAGCTATTTTAATAACCGATAACCATGAGATCCCAGATGTTCTTCGAACTCGGGGATATGGAACGAACGTTACTTGTTCTGCTTGTGATGCTAGGATGAAAGGCTCAAACTTGTTGTAACGTCGTGCTTTGTTGACGTCAACCACACCAAATTTGTTAATTCGCACCCCTCGACCGACTGTTGGATCGAACCAATCACATTTGAAGAGAACGCATTTCAACCTAACCAGTCCGGGGTACTCCACTTCAATTATTTCCTGCAAAACCCCATAAAAATCTATTTCACCCCTAACACATACTCCGTAGTTGGTAGTTGCTCGACGAACGCCATACTTGTATGTATGAAACACATATCCACGGGTAAAATACATGGGTGCGGTCGTTATCTTCCCGATGGGGCCTAGGAGTAGCTCATGAAACCAAAATGGATATGCAGGATCGCCATGATCAACCTATGGTAAGTGTAAAAGTTAGATTGAAAGCCGATATAATTAAATGAAATATTTATAACTATATTAACTTACTTGCGTCTTCAACCACTCAACAAAGTGACGATCTTTACGGTCGTTTATTTCATCATCTGAAACCCCTTCAATGCATTCTCGTACCTGGGTATCAAATAAGCTGCAAAATACATATATAGACATAAAAATTAACACATTTAATTATAATTATATTAATTATTAATTATTAATGACTGATTAATTAAATATTTTGGTTATTATACCTTTCGAAAGGACTCACTTCATCACAGTTTAGGAGGATGTACGTATGTGCGTTGTGCCTGTCATGCTCGTTATCCCACCAAACTTCCTTCAATTTTCCACTAAGACGACCAATTGGTGAGAATATATCTGGGACACCCTCTACCGCATAAATTCGTCCCACACCGCCATCATCGTATCGTCGGGGAGCCCGTTTGCGTGTACGGACTTTTGGAGCGAAATAATATGAAGTGAAGTGTGAAGTTTCTTCTGTCAAACTTCCCGCAACAATTGATCCTTCAACCCTTGCTAGATTTTTTTCCTTTCCCTTTAAATGTTTCATGAAGCGCTCGAATGGGTACATCCACCTAAACTGAACAGGGCCTCCTAGTTCTGCTTCGTGGGGGAGATGAATGGGAAGATGTTCCATAACATCAAAAAACGCAGGGGGGAATATCTTCTCCAAATTGCACAACAAGATTGGAATATTAGCAGCCAGTTGTGCAATTACATCTTCTGACAACGTCCGTGTACTAAGATCCCGGAAAAACGCTCCGATGCCTGCAAAGACAAAATTATATACATTGTAACATATATATATATAATTAATCTCAATAATTTTATATGTGATGAAGTATCTTACCTCCAATTGCTTCATGAACATTTTCTGGAAGGAGTTCGGCAAATGCGAAAGGAAGTAAACGTTGCATAAACACGTGGCAGTCATGACTCTTCATCCCTGAAAACTTTTCTCCTTTCTCAACAGATTTAGCAAGATTGGATACATACCCATCAGGAAACTTCACGTCAGATGAAACCCAATTAAACAACGATGCCTTTTGTTCTGCACCCAACCGAAATATAGGAACTGGTGATTTTCCATTGCTCATTATATGCAACTCATTTCTGTTGCAAATATCTGGCAAGTCCAACCTTGACTTTCCGCTGTCTTTGGTTCTTCCTTTCACGTTTAACACTGTATGCATGATGTTATCAAAAAAGTTTTTCTCAATGTGCATGACATCAAGATTGTGTCTCAGTATATGATTTTTCCAGTACGGAAGATCCCAAAAAATGCTTTTCTTGTGCCAATTGTGATTAACCCCGTATCCATCAGGCATATTAGCTGGAGTGTGCCAATTTCCCCCACGATTCACAGTTTCTAGTCCCCCAAAATGATCTATTTGCGCTTCTAGATCTTCCCCAGATAGATACACTGGTGGGGGGACACGCACAATTTTGTTCTTCCTAAACAACCGCCTGTTTCTCCTATATGGATGATTGATTGGTAAAAACCGGCGGTGACAATCAAACCAGCATGTTTTTCGACCATGTTTCAGTTGAAACGCATCTATCCGATCGAGGCAATAAGGGCAAGATAACCTCCCATGCGTCGTCCAACCAGATAGCATTCCGTATGCAGGGAAGTCGCTTATTGTCCACATAAGCACCGCACGCATCGTAAAATTTTTTTTCCTCGAACAATCATATGTCCGCACTCCTGTATACCACAACTGTTTCAACTCATGAATGAGAGGCTGCAAAAATACATCAAGGGACCGCTTCGGATGATTGGGACCAGGGACTAAAATATTCAGGAAAAGAAATTCCCTTTGCATGCACATATCTGGGGGAAGGTTATAAGGAGTTACGATAACTGGCCACAAAGAATATTGCCTACCAGACATACCGAATGGACTAAATCCATCAGTGCAAAGACCAAGATACACATTTCGCTTAGAGTTAGCAAAATCAGGGTGTACCGTGTTAAAGTGTTTCCAAGCTTTTGCATCTGACGGGTGAGTCACTTCTCCTTCTCTCTGTGAATGTTCTGCATGCCACCTCATCGATGCAGCTGTCCTTTCAGATTGATACAATCGTTTCAACCTATCAGTTATAGGAAGATACCACATCCGTTGGTATGGTATCTTTTTACGCCCAGTTGTTTGGGGCCTAAATCTCGGTTTTTGGCAAAATCGACATTCCTGCAGCTTATCATCATCTTTCCAAAAAAGCATACAATTGTCAACACATACATCTATCATCTCAGAAGGCAACCCAAGACTAAACACCAATTTCTGTATCTCATAGTATGTTTCGGCAGCCAAATTATCCTCTGGCAAATACTCTTTAATAAGATCAGCCCAATCATCCATGCAAACCTCAGCTAAGTTATGATCAGTTTTAATTGTCATCATCCTAGCAGCTAACGACAATTTAGACAGACCTTCTCTACATCCATCGTAGAGTGGCTGGTTTGCAGCGTCTAGCATATCATAAAATCGCTTCGCATCTACGTTGGGTTCCTCAACAGTACTATTATCAGCATTTGTTTCATGAAATGCATCATTAACCATGGCATGCATCCTATCATGATCTGCACCCTGATCAAATTGATGTTGACCATGATCATAACTACCTTGATAATTTGATTCTACTTGACCTTGATAATTACTACTACTATCCGTTGCTTGAGTTCTTTCAAAACCCTCTCCATGTTGATACCAAACATAATATTGCGGCATAAACCCTCTATTTAGTAAATGCTTCCACACCGTCTCAATAAACATATATCTCGTATTCTTGCATTTACGACAAGGACAGAACATCTTACCACTTTCCAGGGTTGTTTGCATATTCCCGGCCTGATACATGAATATTTCAAGCCCTTCTTTGAATTCTTCCGTCAAATCTCCCTCTGAATCCTTTTGCGTATACATCCATTTTCGTAGTTCGTATATAGACATTTATATATATATATATTTTTTTCCTGTTTGTTTTTTTTTTTTTCTGTTTGTTTTTTTTTTTTTTTGATTCTTTAGTTTGAAGGTACGCTGTATTTATAGAATTTTTTTCATAATTACCAACGATTTTCCAACGGATTTACGACGAATCGTACGATGTAAATTCGATGTAAATTTAGTAGGTGGACCTTTTAAAAAACGTGGTCTACCTAACCGGGAACAGCGACGTTAAATCGTCGTAATATCAACGTAATATACAGAAGAAATATTCGTCGTAATTTCGTCGTAAAATTACATCGATATTACGACGATTTATGTTCTCGTCGTAATGTCGTCGTAAACTAGTCGTAAATTTACATCGAAATTACGACGACACATATTTACGACGATTTTACATCGAACACATAATTAGTCGTAAATTCGTCGTAAAGTCGACGTAAAGTTACATCGATTTAAAACGGTCGTAAATTTTCGTTGGAAATTGACAGTTTTCTTGTAGTGTATTTCTATATATTTTCATGATTAATCCAATCTAATTATATTTATTAAAACACTAAAAATTTCAATTATATTAAATCAATATAAATAAAAATGAACTTCTTTAGACTTTTGATATTTAGAAGGTGTAATTTGCTATTAAGTACTATAAAAATTGTAAAGTAGACAAAATTTGAAGTAATTTAGTACTATTATACGAAAGGCTTATTTGGAGCTTAAAAATATACAAATTTGAATAAAAAAGGAGAGAAGAAGAATATCACGTTTATTGTTTTAGCAATAGTATTGTTTAAAACAAAATAGACTCAATCTTCCTTAATACTTTATTCTCATATTTTCATTTTTCATATTTTGTTTCCTTGTTAGTAACATTGTACCAGAGTTTATCAGTCCCAGTAACTAATAAAACTATAGCTTTCAGATTTCAGTACTGTCATATCCATTAAACCGAGGATTATTGGTTACATATGACGGAAAATCATTTTTGAGCTCTTCTCTCTTTACATATATATATATATATATATATATTTTGTTTTCCTTTTATTTTGCTTTTATCTTTCTTATATTTTGCTTTTCTTTTTATTTTCTTTTTATTTTCTTTTTCTTTTGTTTTTCTTATATTTTGCTTTTCTTTTTATTTTTGTGTTTTTGACCCATAGAATAGAAGATACTAATTGCATCTCTAAGTTCCCATTCATTGTAATCATGGTTCGCATCATGTTTGTTATGGTCTCATCTATTGAGTTCAAGAACTTAGTATCTTTAATCTTCGGATGTAACCATATCACTAAATTTTGTTCCTCCTTGCTCAATGTCTCATCATTTGCTTTTTTTTTATGTGATAATCTCCATTAGAACCACTCCGAATGCATAAACGTCTGCCTTTTTTGTTACCCTACGAATATAATTTCAAAACCAATTAGCACAAATACGTAGAAATCTAAAAGATTAAAATTTAACGATAATCTAACTTACCAACATAGTGCAGATTTATATAGTTGAAGGTTCCCACAACTGTTGTTGTCAGTGGCGAACCCACTTATACAGATATAGTGTCAATTGATACCGTATTTTTTTGGAAATTTCTTTATATTTGATTTGTGTTTGTTATTATTGACACCAGCCCAAAATTGATATTGAACCCATAAACTAATTTTTATGCAACCCTATTTTATTTATTTTGACCCATAAGCAAATTCTAAACATTACTCATATTTTTAATATGGGCTTCTCCTATCAAAATGTTTAGAAAAGCCCATAATTAATGTTAAACTTAATTTTTTTTTTTTGATTTGACTTGTTTAATTTAAGTTTTCTAAACAACTAACCAATAACCCTAATTGCTTCATCTTTTCATCTTTCTATCGAAAATCGCTTCAGTTTTTCTTTTTTTGGTCAGCCAGTCGCTTCAGTTTTTTTTCTAATTCTATTGCTTCTCTTATTGAGTAAGTCAATTTTATTTTGTTTTCGAATTAATTTAGTAATCAATCGTCAGCTATATTACAATATAGCTTTCATTACTAATTTGAAAAAAACTAATTCTTATTTAGTATTGTTCTTACGTTAACTTAATCTAAGATAAATTCTCCATGTTATTTAATTTAGTTTCTTATCCGTTAGTGAATAGTGATTAAGTGAATTAAAACAGAATTGCTTTACTAAATATTAAACAAATAGGTTGTTGTTTTATTTGTTCTTATCTTGTTTTTTTGTATTAAGATATTTAATGATTTTGTTTTTTTGTACAAACAAATCAATGGAAAAGTTTTTGAAAAGAAAAGCACCATCTTTATCTTTTTGTGATTTAGATGATCTACCATGGGATCCTGCAGATCAGAAAAGAATATCATAATATCATCCGGATCAAAGAGATGAGGTAATTCGTAAATATTGGATTAGAGGCCCTAGCCAACCTCGTGGTCATAATTTTAAACAAAAATCGATAGGAGGCACAATGAAGCGATTTAATCCTGCTTGGTTTGATCAGTATAGTAACTGGTTAGAGTATAGTGTGAAGAAAGAGGCAGCTTTTTGCTTATGTTGTTACTTTTTCAGAGATACTAATGGTATAGGCGGAAAAAATGATGCATGGACCACCGAAGGTTTCTCTAGTTGGAATAAGTTTAAGAGAATTTCAGAACATGTGGGACATGTTAATAGTTTTCACAATAATGCAGTTATGAAGTGTGAAAACTTGATGAAACAAAAGCAGTCTATCGAGCATGCTTTGCATAAGCAGAATGATATTGCGAAGAATGAGTATCGGATTAGGTTGAATGCATCAATTGATGTTTCCAGATTTTTATTGCGGCAAGGTCTGCCTTTTCGTGGTCATGATGAGTCAGAAACATCTGCTAATAGAGGGAACTTTGTGGAACTTTTGAAATACACTGCTGAACAAAATGAAGTTGTGAGTAAGGTTGTCTTAGAGAATGCTCCTGGAAATAATCAGATGGTGTCTTCGAAGATTCAAAAAGACATTGTGCATTGCTTTGCAAAAGAGATAATCAAATCTATTATTGAAGAAATTGGTCATGATATTTTTGGTTTATTGGTGGATGAGTCTGTTGATGTTTCTGATAAAGAACAAATGGTAGTGGTATTTCGGTTTGTTGATAAATGTGGGATAGTAAAAGAAAGATTCATTAGCATTACACATGTGTTCAGACATCTTCAGCGACTCTGAAATCTGCTATTGATTCTTTGTTTGCTAAACTTGGGTTGAGTATTAAAAAGGTGAGAGGACAAGGTTATGACGGGGCAAACAATATGAAGGGTGAGTTCAATGGATTAAGGTCACTAATTTTAAGGGAAAACACATCGACATATTATGTTCATTTTTTTGCTCATCAACTTCAGTTGGTTGTTGTGGGAGTTGCAAAAAAGAATTTCGAGGTTGGAAACTTTTTTGATATGATATCTCTATTATTGAATGTGGTTGGAGTTTCATGTAAAAGGAAAGAAATGATTCGTGAGGATCATAAGAAAGTGATGGACGAAGGAATTAAGAATGGTGAAATCAACACTGGGACGGGATTGAATCAAGAGATTTTTTTTCAAAGACCAGGAAATACCCATTGGGGTTCTCACTATAGAACTTTGTTGCGTTTAGTTGAGTTGTTTGCTTTTGTCATTAAGGTACTTCAGCATATTCATAATGAAGGCATAGAAGACTCAAAAAGACGTCAAACATACGGTATCCTTAGATACTGCAACAGTTTTGATTTCGTGTTCTATTTGCAAATGATGGTTCACCTTTTAGGACTTACAAATGACTTGCCCATGTCTTTGCAAAGAAAGGATCAAGATCTTTTGAATGCTATGTCATTGGTGAAATCGACGAAGAGACACCTCCAAAACTTTAGGGATGATGGGTGGCATTCTCTTATGACTAAGGTTTCTTCTTTTTATAAGAAGTATGATATTGAGATGGTTAACATGGAAGAGGATTTTATTGACTCAAAGAGACCAAGAAAAAAAACAGGAGTACAAAATATGCATCACTACAAGGTCAATTGCTTATATGCTGTTTTGGATTTGGAGCTTCAGGAGTTTAATGATCGATTTACTGAGGTGAACACTGAACTGCTTATTTGTGCTGCTTCTTTATCTCCCATTAATTCGTTCTATGAATTTGAGCACTCAAAGTTGATGAAATTAGCTAAGTTCTACCATGATGACTTTAGTTGTATAGAGTGCATATCTCTTGAGCATCAATTGACTATATACATTGACAATGTTCGAAGTGATGAAATATTTAGTCATTTGGAGAGTCTTGGAGATATTGCTCGTATGCTGGTGGATACACGAAAACATTTGTCATATCCTTTGGTTTATAGGCTTTTGAAGTTAGTTTTAATTTTGAATGTTGCAACTGCAACTGTTGAGAGATGTTTTTCAGCATTGAATATCGTGAAGACAGATCGACGCAATCGGATTGGTGATTAGTTTCTTAACGACGTTTAGTTTGTTTTATTGAAAAAGATGTGTTTGAGACTGTTACGAATGAGACAACGATGAAAAGATTTCAAGATATGAGATATGAAATAATTTTTTTTTTTTTGTATTTCTATTTTTCAAATTTAACTTGCATCCGGTAAAAACAATTTATGGGTCCGCCACTGGTTGTTGTCTCAGTTGAGTTTACTCCCTCAGATGCGAGCTTCATACATCCAAAATCTGAAATCTTCGCTCTCATTCCATCTCCAATAAATACGTTGGAAGGCTTTCCGTCCATGTGGATATCGTTTCTTCTAGCTAGACCATGCTTGAAGATATTGAATCCCTCGTGCTACATCCAATGTTATGATGATCCTCTGATTCCATGTCAAAGCGGTATAACCACGGTTACTCCACTCAAACAAGTGATGCGCTAACATTCTATGGGGCATATACTGGTACACAAGCAACTTCTCAATGCCATCATCGCAAAATCCGAGAAGCAAAACCAAGTGATATGCCGCGAGAACTTTTTGATTTATATTGATTAAATATAAATATAATTTTTAGTGTTTTAGAAAATATAATCAGATTGAATTATTCATGAAAATCACTATTTACACTAGTAAGATATAAAAAAGAACAATAGATATAAAAAATAATATTTAATTATTTTGTTGTTGTTTGTAGAAGCTTTTACATTTAAAATTCGGTAGAATAATTGGCCTAACTCTACTATATCTTATGTTTGATTTTTTTTTTTTACTTGATGTCGGAGAAATAATAGTGTAGTTTATATTTGTGGGGGTCTTCTTTTGTAATTAATACAAATGATCAATCATCCAAATCTATGTGAGATTCACGCATACGTGACCGAAACTGAATACAATGTTTTTATGATGTTTTGGTCTCAAATCTCAAAATCAAATTGATTAATCCTAAAACACATGAATATGATGAAGAAGAAAAAACGAAACTTAGTCATTTTAAATATAAAACTTATTTTCTGTGAAAAAAACTTGTCATGTTACTTCATTGTGATTATGTGCAAGCATAAAAGAGCTGAAATTATTTCCCTCCATTAAGCTCACCACAAAACCCTCCCAAACTAATAATTTTGATCGATATAACTACTTGAACTATCTGATTCCAACTCACTCCACGTATGCATGGAAATCTGTTAAATTGTGTTCAATTGCCACAAATCGTTTGATCCGACATAGACTCCAAACACTCATAAACCGACCCGACATAGACTCCAAACACTGACCGACATACCCGAATACACTGAATGAAAAAGAAGGTTTGAGTTTACATCATCTTCTTCTTTCCCAATAGATGGTCTTATGATCTTTGTTAATGAAAATCAAATTTGATATTAAGAGTTTGTTGGTTCTGATTTAATTTTTGCATATAGTTCTGATTAGATATTTGTTATTTGGTTTATCTTTGCTTGTATTTTATCTTTCCTCTAATGATTATATCAAATCAATTAAGTTATTGACATAATTAATTGTCGAATCTTGAAAAATAGAGTACTTGTTCTTCTCAAATTTCGTTGGAAGTTACTTCAATCCAATGAACCTTAAGGATGTTTATGTGATTATTCATTAATTGTGATTGAATCTGTATGATTTTTTTTTGTATCTCAAAGATGAGAATGGCCGAATCTACTAGAGAGAAATACCAATACATAGAGTTCCCATATGTTTGATGTAAAAAAAAAAGAGTTCCCGTATGTTTTCTGAATTTTTTCCGGCTGTCGTACAAAATTAATTTGCTTATTATATTGT
This sequence comes from Eutrema japonicum, assembly GCA_030161315.1. Lineage (NCBI taxonomy): Eukaryota > Viridiplantae > Streptophyta > Magnoliopsida > Brassicales > Brassicaceae > Eutrema > Eutrema japonicum. The sequence goes on from BSQW01000011.1 coordinate 53,733,643, forward strand.
TCTAATGAGCTTAATAGATTGAGGGAAAATAGTTATAATTCGTTAAGTAGAACGAGTTTTAGATAGTCAACCCATTTTGGTCAAACTAAAACATAAATAGCTTGTCCATGTGTCATATAGTTAGATGATGTGTATTAGTGTTTAATTCTGATTGGTTTTTCAGATTTAATATTTTTGATGAGGTGTCATCATCTAATAGCACAAAAAAGCATATGTGTCAATTATATTGAGAGACTTAGGGGTGTATTCAATTTAATATTTAGAAGGATTTAGAAAGATTTGAGTTTTAGTGAGTTTTTAGATGATTTGAGTGAATTAGGTAAATTGTTATGATTTGTTTTTAAATTTTTATAAAATCTCACCTAAAACCATGAGATTTGGATTTTTATTTTTTTGAAATACCACCAAAACATCTTTAAATCACTAAAAATCCACTAAAATCCACTACTTAAAATATTTCCAATTACAATATATTTGAAAATTCATTTACAAATCACTAGTTAAATAGCATGGAATTTTAAAAAACTTTTTAAAATTTTTGTTTGATTAACATAAAATTTGTGATTTTAATACAAATCACTCCAAATGCTAGTTTAAATACACCAATTAGTGTTTTTATAGTATTGATTATTTTACTGTTTTTTTTTTTAATTATTTTACTGCTTTATAGCATTACAAAATAACACTTCCTTAACTCATTTCATTGATTTCAACCATAAATGTATGTATGTACATATTAAATCAAATTTATTTTCTCAAAAATGTAAATCGGCTACACTTTGGTGCCAGCTAAGTTCCAAACACGCAGCTTCCCACTCTTGTCTCCACTGAATAACAATCCTTCAGGACCAACTGCGATTGTGCCGATAGTGTGCGTAGAGAACATCTTTCCTCTTTCTTCAAAACTGTGTATATCCCCAAAAAAAATAGAATGAATTAGTAAATGATTAAGATAAGAGTAGGAATATAATTAGAGAGACTCTAGGAGTAAGCGTCACTTACGATGGTAGATCGACGATGTTGACTGTTCCGTTTTGGTAAGAGCAGAACATGATCGGTTTGCTTTCTGCGTCGTTCATCCCACAAAGAGCATGCACACTCTGTTTCAAACCAGAAAGCAATAAGAAATGTTTTTTTGTTAAAACCAAGTTGGGTAGTTGTTATAAGGAGAATGGGGCTAAAGTGTAAACAATAATTTACCTGTTCTTGTCTGCGCGTATTAGTAACTTTCAAGCTGCCATTTTCAGAACAAGCCCAAACTTTTATGGTCCCATCCAAGGAGGACGACAGCAGAAACTGATCCCAACATAAGAGCGATGTGACAGTGTCGGTATGTTGCCTTAGGGTCATTGTACATTCCAGTGTGTTGAGATCCCACACCTGAATATTACAGCAAACAGAATTGATTAGAATGCATTCTATAAGATTGTCAGTTTTTACATGTTTAAAGATTGAATCAATAAGTAGAAGCCACTTCTTACCTTTATCGTTTTATCCACAGAACCAGAGTATAGTCGCTGACCTCCAACAATAAAACATGTGACTTGACCACTATGACATCCCTCGAGAGATGTGAGGTATGTGAAAGGAACAGACTCGGTGTCAGTAGCTTTCCAGACAGATATGCTACCAGACTGCAATTCCAAAAAAAAAACCAAAAGGAACTTACTTTAGATCCATCAAGAAAGCAGAGAGAACTAATACAAGTAGAGATTGAGTTAAGATGCTTACACTTGTCCCAGCAAAAAGCATCCCATTTCCAACAGTCATAGCATGGACCTGACCAACCACTCCGTTAAGATGCAAATCTTTACTGGTTTGGACGTTGAAAGCCTGCAGGAATGTATATAAACAAAAAAACTATGAGACCAGAGCCAACACAACAAATCCCACTCATGAGTATAGACAAATGGCATTAGGATAACTGCAAATGTATTTGAGTTAAGAGATGCCTTAAACTAACCTTTACAGCATTTGGCAAGCCAAGGAAAACCCATGGACCTTCACTGATTAAAGACCCTGCTTCTGCCTGGAGGTTGATTGTATGAACACACTGACCAGTATGACAGTCCCATATTTGCAATGTACCATCGCTACTGGCTGAAAAAAGTTTATCTGAACCCACAGGAAGTGCAATCCCCTTTAGATCCTATAGGAAAAAAAATCAACATGTTAATAAAATACGTTTTCCATTTAGTAAAGAGTAAAAAAGCAATTAGAAACAGCTAAGCGTACCTTCTTGTGTCCTTCGAGAGAAGCTACCATTGCCAATCCAGGGAAGCTAGACCAAGAGTGTAAGAACTGGCATTGCTCACCCCTCTTGCAATTTCCAGCTTTCCAATACTTACATACACAATCCTTAGACTTGGGAGTGCCGTTATCTCTCGACCCCCAACCTCTGGTGTCTGAAATAGATGAGCTTCTTGGCCCATACGCAGCACTCTTCATTGGCTGATTCGACACACAATATCCTGTGCCTGAAACAGGTGATTTCACTGACCCATAGGTGTTATCATTCTTCCTTGGCCTGTTGCCTTCTGATGCCGTCCAAACCAGATTCCTTGACCACGTAGATGGACCTCTATTCATTCTGTTTTCATAAGGAGCATAGGGTCTTCTCGGAACTATATCTGCTGCAAAATCTTGTTGTCTTTCCACTCCGAAATTCCTTCTGTTTGAGTATCTCCTTGGCGCCTTATGATTCATACTATAAACAATGAGAAAACACTAACTTTAGAAGACTGAACCACAAGATTCGAGCTTTGTTGCTTCATCCATGATGATCCACAGAAACTCTCAGAAGAGTAACACGTTTCCAAGGAGTAAGAAGAAGATCAAAAGCTCCAATCCTCTGATACCCCCAAGTTCATGTTAACAAACTCCATAAAAATCGTAGAGAACCACGTCCACAGAAGAAGAAAAAATCCAAATAAATCTAAAATCTCTATTCAGAACCCTAATCTAATGTCACGAAGAACCCAGAATATTCCTTCAATTCCAGAAAAACCATAGATGATCGATGCATCGTCACAAGAAAAGTCCACATGGTTCGACGATTTCAACCGAAATAAGAACCCTAACTATAACAACAAGAAGAGAGGTATAAATCAGATAAAATTGATTCCATCATCCTTATCGGCGAAACCCTAGCTTCCTGGGTAATCGAAGCGAATAGGAGGACGAAGATCGAGAAGAAGCGGAATCCCAAAATTGAAAGCACGAAGGAATCATCATAATCGCGGAGATCCGTAGTCGAAGAAGAAGCAAACCTGAGAGATCAAACGAACGTAGGATCTAGAGATCTTCGATTCGAGAACGATTCGAGAAAAAGGAAATTTTTTGACGCCGAGGAAGACAAAGGAAAGACTCGAATGAATTAGCTCTTGCCTTACGGTGTGTTTTATAGATGAGCGTGGAGGTTCCTTGCTTCATTAGTATGATTTGTATATTGGGCTTAACTTAGGCCCATCATTACATGGGCCGAAAACAAATAAACTGTTTCAGACTATCATTACTTGACCTTTTTCAGTGTCAAATTCCTTTTTTTTGTTAGAGTTTTAATTATTATTTTTTAGTTAATTAGAAACTTAGCTTTTTTCTTTTAAAAAATCCCTTTAGAAAATAGGCTTTTCGAAGTTGAAGCTGATAAAAAATTATCTTAGATCAACTATGTAACAAGAGAGAGACTGAATGGATTATCAATGATATCTATTAAAAAATATATGGTTGATAAACTTGACTACGAAAAGATTATGAATGCATTTGCAGTGAGAAAAGCTAGAAGATATGTTTTTCATTTCGTTGTTACATTATTAAATTTTTTTGTTATTTTAAAATATTTTTAACATTATTTTACTATTTTTGAATAATTTGTTTATAATTTTTTTGTTACATGTTTTTATATGTTTTAAGCCACTAAAAAGTTTGGGAAGGCACTGACTGAGGATGTCATAACCTTCGTCGAATGCCTTTTCTCTACCCTGTTTTTTTGTATGAAACCCTCACAGATCCAATATTCAATTAACACATCTTTACTGATTTCAAAATCTTCGGGAAATATAGGAAACACGGCTTCACATGCTCGTCCTTGAGGCTGTCGTAGCTTTAAGAGAATGTTATACCAAAAGCCCATTGAATAGGTTTTGTCTCAAATTTGGTAAACTTTAGAGTCCAAGACAAGACAAAGACATCAGTCCAGTTCTAACCAATGACAAGATCATAGTATCTATCATCAACTTCAGAAAATAGTTTTTTTTGTTTTTTTTTGTTTTGCAGAAACCATAAATATCCTAAATCCTGTAAAAAGCCTTCTGAAGATTCTCAACCAACAAAACATATAAGACATAATCCTAAGACGATCACATCTTCCTTACTTTCTCGAGCCAATTCACCATCTCGTCTTCAAGTTTCACTTTCACTTCTTCAGTCATTCCTCCTTTCGATTCATCCACTAATGATATCATCTCCTCCAGCTTCTTCTTCAAATGTTCCATCTCCATTGCTGTCTCTGCAACTTCACCTTCAGCTTTCTTCTCTTCCGCTCTCTCATTAGGATACCTGAGCCTGAATTTAACTGTGGAAGTAGAAGCAAATGGACATTTCTCTTGTGAGGACTCCAAGGCTTTTTCTCCATCAGCTATGTTCACGAAGGCGACACGGGCACAGAAGTTGTTGTCGAACATAATAGTTCTCTCTTTGTCCAAAGCTCCAATCTTTTCATAGATTTCAATCACCTCTTCCTTCTTAGGCAAACTCGAACCAGGAACAAATGTCAGAAAAAGCTCAGCTCCAGAAACTTCCTTCTCAGTTTCTGTCTTTTTCTTATCCACTTTCTGCTCTTTCGACTTTCCCTCTCTCTTCTTCTTCTTCTCGGGTTTCTCAGTCTCATTCCGTGATTCCTCTTCCTCATATTTAGGCTTCTTAGGTTTTCTCTCTTTCTTCTTTGACTCTTTCATGGTTTCTTCTTCCACATCCACTTGCTTCTTTGATTCAGACTTCTTACGTTTTCTCTCTTTCTTCGTTGACTCATTTGACTCTTTCAGGGTTTCTTCTTTTTTATCCGCTTGCTTCTTCGATTCAGGCTTCTTACGCTTTCTCTCTTTCTTTGTCGTCTCACTCGACTCTTTGCGGGCTTCTTCTTCGTCATCCGCTTGCTTCTTTGATTTCGGCGTCTTCGGTTTTCTCTCTTTCTTCGTCGTCTCATGCTTGTCTGTCTCATTCTCTTCTTTCCCAATTTGCTTAATCTCCTCTGTTTGCTGCTTTGCTTTAGGCTTCTTAGATTTTCTCTCTTTTCCTTTAGTCTCAGCTTTGCCAGTCCCATTCAGTTCTTCCTTGTCTGTATCTGAACTATTATAACTCCCTACAAACTTGCTACTGGCACCATCATGATATGTGAAGCTTCTGTAGATGGACATGAACTCTCTTACCATGTCTCTTGAGCTACTGTCTTTTGGATATTGTGTACCAAGAGCCGCTAGACGAATTAGATCCCTAATTTCCTCAGATGTAGCTCCCAATCTCAGAAAATCGACAGCGTTACTAAGTTCCTCTGACAGTTCTTGATGACCTATACCATTCTCCAATAATAATAATTCACAAGGTTTATCCAACTTATCCGCTTCCACTGCCACGAGAATATCATTAGCATTGGTCCTTTGCTCTCCTACTTGGCTCTGACTTGAAACTTTGGAAGATTCAGATTCGATTTTGCTCTTTTTCCTCCTATTCGATGAAAAATCTGACAAGTACTCAGGCGAAAGATACTTGCTCTTCTTCCTCTCTCTCTTTGTTGTTTGTGTGGAGGTCTCGCCATTTCCAGCACTTGAAGCATCAACCCTGATCCTTTTTCGCAGTGAAGCTAACAGAGTTGAATCATTATCTGTTGCATCATCCGAAATCTCCTTTTTCTCAGTCTCTTCTCTGTCTCCACCCCTATCATCATCATCATTCACATCCCTTTTCTTCCTCTTCCTTGAAAAAGTTTTGCCTTTGCTATTTTCTTCCACTTGCTTGCGACCACTGTCTTCGACTGTAGAAACTTCACTCATTTTTATCCTCCTTGGTGTGGCGGTGGTTACAGTTGCAAGCTCACCCTTAACTTCATCACGGCGTTTCACCTTTTTCCTACTCGACTTTACATTTCCATCCTCTGGTTCTGTCTCAAATCTCACCTTAGCAGACGACTCATTTTCCAATATTTCAGCAATGCTCTTCTGCTTCCTTCTGTGTTGCAGCCTATGATCAGGAAACCCAGAACACTTCTCTAACGATCTCTGAAGAGGCTCTTCAGGATCCGACGCCTCTTCTTGTTTTTCTTTGCTCGAACAGTTAATCCCATCATCAATGTTCTCGTCTTCATCATCATCATCATCATCATCATCATCATTGTTCTTGTCTTCAAGCCCTGGGACTGATTGGGGCTCAGGGTACTCGGTCAAACCATATCCTCTTTTAGACCGATAGAACGCAGATACCTTCCTTTTCAAAATCTCGAGCTCAAGCAACCCGCTAAAACTAACAGTCTCAGCAAAACCTTTAACATCTTGAAGAATCCCTTCAGGTTTTCCAACCAGCAAAGACGAAATCATATCTCTTCTTACGTCACAAACAGCAACACCTTCTTTTATCCCAGCATTCTTAACTTCGGGGTTATCGAACTTGCGCTTTTCCTCTTCACAATCACATATCAGTACACGGTCAATGTGTCTACCAATTTCTCCTACCGCCTCTTCCACCGCACTTAGGAATCCCCTCGAACTGCTAATCTTTGAACACTCTTTAAAACTCTCTGCAAATGGTTTCAACTGCGATGGACCGCACCAAGCAAATGTCCCGTCTCCAAAATATGCAACAAGCAACTTTCCCTTTTGCTTTATCTTCAAAGCCAAATCTGAAGCTTCTGATGGATCATAAATCTGACCTGGCCACCATGGATGATTCTTGATTTTGCCCCACACAAAATCTCCAACATTGTATCCATGCTCTTCTTCTTCTTCTTCCTCTTCTTCTTCTTCTTCTTCATCATCTTCAGCTTCGTCTCCACTAATCTCCTTTTCCTCTTGAAGATTCTTATCCTCGTCACTGACATCTTGCTTCAGTTTCAGCAGAGACGAAACTCCATTCATCACACAATCTTCAACAACTCCAGAACCGTTTAAATCCTCCGTCTCAACAACAACGTTTCCCTTGGATTTGTTGTCATCATCATCAACAACATCGCCCAAAACCTCTTGCCCTCCGTTTTCAGGAACCCTAACACCGTTCTCCTCTTCTAGGGTTTTCTCACCTGAGTCGTGTTGTTGTTTAGCTGATCCAATTTCTGAAGTACAAGCTTTAGGTCTTGCCTCCTCTCCGATTCCCAAAACAACTTCCATCTCCATATTTTCCTAACTTTTCCAGACAAAATCAAAGAGAAAACGACAAACTAATCAGAAAAAAATCAAACCCTTCTCCACAAACGAACATATATCCCCAAAAATCAAAAACATAAAAAACTTAGGGTTTCTGAAAATCAAAATATACACAGAAGAACAAGTAATCACCTTAGCTCGAGAGAGAAAAAACAACAACTTTTCAAATCTTTCGAATTTCCTTGTAAGAACAAAACCACAGAGAGAAAAGATACCGCCTTTTCAGAATCCCATGAGAAAAAAAACCATTTTTTTCTTTCTCTCTCTCTATCTCTGGATTTTGAAAGAGAAGAACTATGAGCGTTGAAGAAACGCGGCGCAAATTTGTTCTTCACTTTCGGAAAATTACGACAAACAAAAGGGTATTTTCGTAATTTCGCCACGATAATGAGACAACGTTTTTAATTTTGTTTTTTTACTTAGAAGAAATAAATACATTTAATCGGCCGGTCGCTTTCACGTCACAAAGATTACTACAAATCTAAGTGACAACTCCGCGAGTACGAAATTGAAACATATTCGCTACTTACTCACGTTAGTATCCAGATTCATACGTGCAAGATATCTGATGGAGGATAGAATAACACGCGCGTTTTTACGCGAGTGAGATATGAAAGGGAAGACGCGTCACATGCTTCCGATGATCGACAACTGTCATATGCGTGGACGACTTAAAATTTGCGGTAGTAAAAGCAGAGTGATTCCGAAGTTGCCAAGGTGGTATGTGAATAGAATCTTATTTTATCCTGTTAAATATTATCTAAATTTAATGCTAATTGATTAATTTTTTTTTTCTTCAGAATCTATATTAATTTATTAAAATAAGTGAGTTGACATACAAAACTACACATATATTTACCATTTTATCCAAACTTATCACATTAATATCATATCTTATTTTATTATGTTAAGTAATGTTATCTAAATTTAGTGCTAGTAGATTAATTTTTTTTTTTTCGGAAGTTACATTAATTTATTAATATAAGTGAGTTAACATATGAAACGATACATATATTTGTCGTTTTGGCTCAAGTTTATCACACCAATATCTAATCTTATTTTATTTTGTTAAGTAATGTTGTCTAAATTTAGTGCTAATTGATTAGTCTTTCTTTTTCTTCGGAACTTACATTAATTTACCAATACGAATGAGTTGTCAAGTTGACATGTGAAACGACACATGTAATTGCCGTTTTGGTCCAAACTTATCATAATACTATATAATCTTATTTTATCATGTTAAGTAGTATTATCTAAATTTAGTGCTAGTTGATTAGTTTTTATTTTTTCCTCGGAACCTACATTAATTTCCACAGAACCAACATTAATTTATTAATAGCAGTGAGTTTCCAAGTTGGCATGCGAGACATGTATATTTGCTGTTTTGTCCCAAACTTATCATACCAAATCTAATCTTATTTTATCTTCTTAAGTAGTGTTATCTAAATTTAGTGCTAGTTTATTAATCTTTCTTTTTCCTCGGAACCTACATTAATTTACCAATACGAGTGAGTTGCCAAGTTAGAATGTGAAATGATACATATATTTGTCATTTTGGCTTAAGTTTATCACACCAATATCTAATCTTATTTTATCTTGTTAAGTAGTGTTGTCTATATTTAGTGCTAATTGATTAGTCTTTCTTTTTATTCGGAACCTACATTAATTTACCAATACGAGTGAGTTGTCAAGTTGGCATGTGAAGCGACACATGTAATTACCGTTTTGGCCCAAACTTATCATACTACTATCTAATCTTATTTTATCATGTTAAGTAGTATTATCTAAATATAGTGCTAGTTGATTAGTTTTTATTTTTACTCGGAACCTATATTAATTTCCACGGAACCAACATTAATTTCTTAATAGGAATGAGTTGCCAAGTTGGCATGCGAGACATGTATATTTTGCCGTTTTGTAACAAGCTTATCATACCAAATCTAATTTTATTTTATCTTGTTAAATAGTGTTATCTAAATTTAGTGCCAGTTGATTAGTCTTTCTTTTTCCTCAGAACCTACATTAATTTACCAATACGAGTGAGTTGCCAAGTTGGCATGTGAAACGATACATATATTTGTCGTTTTGGCTTGAGTTTATCACACCAATATATAATCTTATTTTATCTTGTTAAATAGTATTGTCCAAATTTAGTGCTAATTGATTAATCTTTCTTTTTCCTCGGAACCTACATTAATTTACCAATACGAGTGAGTTGCCATGTGAAACGATACATATATTTGTCGTTTTGGCTCGAGTTTATCACACCAATATCTAATCTTATTTTATCTTGTTAAATAGTATTGTCTAAATTTAGTGCTAATTGATTAGTCTTTCTTTTTCTTCGGAACCTACATTAATTTACCAATATGAGTGAGTTGTCAAGTTGGCATGTGAAACGACACATGTAATTGCTGTTTTGGTCCAAACTTATCATACTACTATCTAATCTTATTTTATCATGTTAAGTAGTATTATCTAAATTTAGTGCTAGTTGATTAGTTTTTATTTTTTCCTCGGAACCTACATTAATTTCCACAGAACCAACATTAATTTATTAATAGCAGTGAGTTTCCAAGTTGGCATGCGAGACATGTATATTTGCTGTTTTGTCCCAAACTTATCATACCAAATCTAATCTTATTTTATCTTCTTAAGTAGTGTTATCTAAATTTAGTGCTAGTTTATTAATCTTTCTTTTTCCTCGGAACCTACATTAATTTACCAATACGAGTGAGTTGCCAAGTTAGAATGTGAAATGATACATATATTTGTCATTTTGTCTCAAGTTTATCACACCAATATCTAATCTTATTTTATCTTGTTAAGTAGTGTTGTCTATATTTAGTGCTAATTGATTAGTCTTTCTTTTTATTCGGAACCTACATTAATTTACCAATACGAGTGAGTTGTCAAGTTGGCATGTGAAGCGACACATGTAATTACCATTTTGGCCCAAACTTATCATACTACTATCTAATCTTATTTTATCATGTTAAGTAGTATTATCTAAATTTAGTGCTAGTTGATTAGTTTTTATTTTTCCTCGGAACCTATATTAATTTCCACGGAACCAACATTAATTTCTTAATAGGAGTGAGTTGCCAAGTTGGCATGCGAGACATGTATATTTTGCCGTTTTGTAACAAGCTTATCATACCAAATCTAATTTTATTTTATCTTGTTAAATAGTGTTATCTATATTTAGTGCCAGTTGATTAGTCTTTCTTTTTCCTCAGAACCTACATTAATTTACCAATACGAGTGAGTTGCCAAGTTGGCATGTGAAACGATACATATATTTGTCGTTTTGGCTTGAGTTTATCACACCAATATATAATCTTATTTTATCTTGTTAAATAGTATTGTCCAAATTTAGTGCTAATTGATTAATCTTTCTTTTTCCTCGGAACCTACATTAATTTACCAATACGAGTGAGTTGCCAAGTTGCCATGTGAAACGATACATATATTTGTCGTTTTGGCTCGAGTTTATCACACCAATATCTAATCTTATTTTATCTTGTTAAATAGTATTGTCTAAATTTAGTGCTAATTGATTAGTCTTTCTTTTTCTTCGGAACCTACATTAATTTACCAATATGAGTGAGTTGTCAAGTTGGCATGTGAAACGACACATGTAATTGCTGTTTTGGTCCAAACTTATCATACTACTATCTAATCTTATTTTATCATGTTAATTAGTATTATCTAAATTTAATGCTAGTTGATTAGTTTTTATTTTTCCTCGGAACCTACATTAATTTCCACGGAACCAACATTAATTTATTAATAGGAGTGAGTTGCTAAGTTGGCATGCGAGACATGTATATTTGCCGTTTTGTCCCAAACTTATCATACCAAATCTAATCTTATTTTATCTTCTTAAGTAGTGTTATCTAAATTTAGTGCTAGTTTATTAATCTTTCTTTTTCCTCGTAACCTACATTAATTTACCAATACGGGTGAGTTGCCAAGTTAGAATGTGAAACGATACATATATTTGTCATTTTGGCTCAAGTTTATCACACCAATATCTAATCTTATTTTATCTTGTTAAGTAGTGTTGTCTATATTTAGTGCTAATTGATTAGTCTTTCTTTTTATTCGGAACCTACATTAATTTACCATTACGAGTGAGTTGTCAAGTTGGCATGTGAAACGACACATGTAATTACCGTTTTGGCCCAAACTTATCATACTACTATCTAATCTTATTTTATCATGTTAAGTAGTATTATCTAAATTTAGTGCTAGTTGATTAGTTTTTATTTTTCCTCGGAACCTATATTAATTTCCACGGAACCAACATTAATTTATTAATAGGAGTGAGTTGCCAAGTTGGCATGCGAGACATGTATATTTTGCCGTTTTGTAACAAGCTTATCATACCAAATCTAATTTTATTTTATCTTGTTAAATAGTGTTATCTAAATTTAGTGCCAGTTGATTAGTCTTTCTTTTTCCTCAGAACCTACATTAATTTACCAATACGAGTGAGTTGCCAAGTTGGCATGTGAAACGATACATATATTTGTCGTTTTGGCTTGAGTTTATCACACCAATATATAATCTTATTTTATCTTGTTAAATAGTATTGTCCAAATTTAGTGCTAATTGATTAATCTTTCTTTTTCCTCGGAACCTACATTAATTTACCAATACGAGTGAGTTGCCAAGTTGCCATGTGAAACGATACATATATTTGTCGTTTTGGCTCGAGTTTATCACACCAATACCTAATCTTATTTTATCTTGTTAAATAGTATTGTCTAAATTAAGTGCTAATTGATTAGTCTTTATTTTTCTTCGGAACCTACATTAATTTACCAATATGAGTGAGTTGTCAAGTTGGCATGTGAAACGACACATGTAATTGCCGTTTTGGTCCAAACTTATCATACTACTATCTAATCTTATTTTATCATGTTAATTAGTATTATCTAAATTAAATGCTAGTTGATTAGTTTTTATTTTTCCTCGGAACCTACATTAATTTCCACGGAACCAACATTAATTTATTAATAGGAGTGAGTTGCCAAGTTGGCATGCGAGACACGTATATTTGCCGTTTTGTCCCAAGCTTATCATACCAATATCTAATCTTATTTTATATTGGTAAGTAGTGTTATCTAAATTTAGTGCTAGTTGATTAGTCTTTCTTTTTCCTCCGAACCTACATAAATTTACCAATACGGGGGAGTTGCCAAGTTGGCATGTGAAACGATACATATATTTGTCGTTTTGGCTCAAGTTTATCACACCAATATCGAATCTTATTTTATCTTGTTAAATAGTATTGTCTAAATTTAGTGCTAATTGATTAGTTTTTCTTTTTCTTCGGAACCTACATTAATTTACCAATACGAGTGAGTTGTCAAGTTGGCATGTGAAACGACACATGTAATTGCCGTTTTGGCCCAAACTTATCATACTACTATCTAATCTTATTTTATCATGTTAAGTAGTATTATCTAAATTTAGTGCTAGTTGATTAGTTTTTATTTTTCCTCGGAACCTACATTAATTTCCACGGAACCTACATTAATTTATTAATAGGAGTGAGTTGTCAAGTTGGCATGCGAGACAGGTATATTTGCCGTTTTGTCCCAAACTTATCATACCAATATCTAATCTTATTTTATCTTGTTAAGTAGTGTTATCTAAATATAGTGCTAGTTGATTAGTCTTTCTTTTTCCTCGGAACCTACATTAATTTATTAATAGGAGTGAGTTGCCAAGTTGGCATGCGAGACAGGTATATTTGCCGTTTTGTCCCAAACTTATCATACCAATATCTAATCTTATTTTATCTTGTTAAGTAGTGTTATCTAAATTTAGTGCTAATTAATTGATTATTCTTTCTTTTTCTTTGGAACCTACATTAATTTACCAATACGAGTGAGTTGTCAAGTTGGCTTGTGAAACGACATATGTAATTACCATTTTGACCCAAGCTTATCATACTACTATCTAATCTTATTTTATCATGTTAAGTAGCATTATCTAAATTTAGTGCAAGTTGATTAGTTTTGTTTTTCCTCGGAACCTACATTAATTTCCTCGGAACATACATTAATTTCATCGGAATCTACATTAATTTATTAATAGGAGTGGGTTGCCAAGTTGGCATGCGAGACACGTATATTTGCCGTTTTGTCCCAAGCTTATCATACCAATATCTAATCTTATTTTATCTTGTTAAGTAGTGTTATCTAAATTTAGTGCTAGTTGATTAGTCTTTCTTTTTCCTCGGAACCTACATTAATTTACCAATACGAGTGAGTTGCCAAGTTGGCATGTGAAACGATACATATATTTGTCGTTTTGGCTCAAGTTTATCACACCAATATCGAATATAATTTTATCTTGTTAAGTAGTGTTACCAAAATTTAGTGCTAATTAATTAGTCTTTTTTTTCTTCGGAACCTACATTAATTTATCAATACGAGTGAGTTGCCAAGTTGGCATGTGAAAAGACACATGTATTTGCCATTTTGGCCCAAACTTATCATACTACTATCTAATCTTATTTTATCATGTTAAGTAGTATTATCTAAATTTAGTGCTAGTTGATTAGTTTTTCTTTTTCGTCGGAACCTACATTAATTTTCTCGGAACCTACATTAATTTATTAATAGGAGTGAGTTGCCAAGTTGGCATGTGAGACACGTATATTTGCCGTTTTGTCCCAAGCTTATCATACCAATATCTAATCTTATTTTATCTTGTTAAGTAGTGTTATCTAAATATAGTGCTAGTTGATTAGTCTTTCTTTTTCCTCGGAACCTACATTAATTTACCAATACGAATGAGTTCCCAAGCTGGCATGTGAAACGATACATATATTTGTCGTTTTGGCTCAAGTTTATCACACCAATATCTAATCTTATTTTATCTTGTTAATTAGTATTATCTAAATTTAGTGCTAATTGATTAGTCTTTCTTTTTCTTTGGAACCTACATTAATTTATCAATACGAGTGAGTTGCCAAGTTGGCATGTGAAAGACACATGTATTTGCCGTTTTGGCCCAAACTTATCATACTACTATCTAATCTTATTTTATCATGTTAAGAAGTATTATCTAAATTTAGTGCTAGTTGATTATTTTTCGTTTTATTCGGAAACTACATTACTTTCCTCGGAACCTACATCAATTTATTAATAGGACTGAGTTGCCAAGTTGGCATGCGAGACACGTATATTTGCCATTTTGTCCCAAGCTTATCATACAAATATCTAATCTTATTTTATCCTGTTAAATAATATTATCTAAATTTAATGCCAACTGATTAGTTTTTTCTTTTTCTTCGGAATCTACATTAATTTATTAAAATGAGTGAATCGTCATATGAAACGATACATTTATTTGCCGTTTTTACCCAAACTTATCACATTAATATCATATCTTATTTTATCATGTTAAGTAATGTTATCTAAATTTAGTGCTACTAGATTAATCTTTCTTTTTCCTCGGAACCTACATTAATTTATCAATATGAGTGAGTTAGCATATGAAACGACACATATATTTGTCGTTTTGGCTCAAGTTTATCACACCAATATCTTATCTTATTTTATCTTGTTAAGTAGTGTTGTCTAAATTTAGTTCTAATTGATTAGTCTTTCTTTTTCTTCGGAACCTATATTAATTTACCAATACTAGCGAGTTGTCAAGTTGACATGTGAAACGAGACATGTATTTGCCGTTTTGGCACAAACTTATCATACTACTATCTAATCTTATTTTATCATGTTAAGTAGTATTATCTAAATTTAGTGCTAGTTGATTAGTTTTTCTTTTTCCTCGGAACCTACATTAATTTTTTATAGGAGTGAGTTGCCAAGTTGTCATGCGAGACACTTATATTTGCCGTTTTGTCACAAGCTTATCATTCCAATATATAATATTATTTTATCTTTTTAAGTAGTGTTATCTAAATGTATACCAATATATAATGCTAGTTGATTAGTCTTTCTTTTTCCTCGGAACCTACATTAATTTACCAATACGAGTGACTTGCCAAGTTGGCTTGTGAAACGATACATATATTTGTCGTTTTGGCTTGAGTTTATCACACCAATATATAATCTTATTTTATCTTGTTAAATAGTATTGTCCAAATTTAGTGCTAATTGATTAATCTTTCTTTTTCCTCGGAACCTACATTAATTTCCTCGGAATCTACATTAATTTAATAATAGGAGTGAGTTGCCAAGTTGGCATGCGAGACACGCATATTTGCCATTTTGTCCCAAGTTTATCATACCAATATCTAATCTTATTTTATCATGTTAAATAGTGTTATCTAAATTTAATGCTAACGGATTAGTTTTTTTTTCATTTTCTTCGGAATCTACATTAATTTATTAAAATGAGTGAGTTGGCATATGAAACGATACATATATTTGCCGTTTTATCCAAACTTATCACATTAATATCATATCTTATTTTATCATGTTAAGTAATGTTAACTAAATTTAGTGCTAGCAGATTAATCTTTCTTTTTCCTCGGAACCTACATTAATTTATCAATATGAGTGAGTTAGCATATGAAACGACACATATATTTGTCGTTTTGGCTCAAGTTTATCACACCAATATCTAATCTTATTTTATCTTGTTAAGTAGTGTTGTCTAAATTTAGTGTTAATTGATTAGTTTTTTTTTTTTCTTCGGAACCTACATTAATTTACCAGTACGAGTGAGTTGTCAAGTTGGCATGTGAAACAACACATGTAATTGCCGTTTTGGCCCAAGCTTATCATACTACTATCTAATCTTATTTTATCATGTTAAGTAGCATTATCTAAATTTAGTGCTAGTTGATTAGTTTTTTTTTCTTCGGAATCTACATTAATTTCCTCGGAACCTACATTAATTATTAATAGGAGTGAGTTGCCAAGTTGGCATGCGAGACACGTGTATTTGCCGTTTTGTCCCAAGCTTATCATACCAATATTTAATCTTATTTAATCTTCTTAAGTAGTGTTATCTATATTTAGAGCTAGTTGATTAGTCTTTCTTTTTCCTCGGAACCTACATTAATTTACCAATACGAGTGACTTGCCAAGTTGGAATGTGAAACGATACATATATTTGTCGTTTTTGCTCAAGTTTATCACACCAATATCTAATCTAATTTTATCTTGTTAAGTAGTGTTATCAAAATTTAGTGCTTATTGATTAATCTTTATTTTTCTTCGGAACCTACATTAATTTATTAATACGAGTGAGTTGCCAAGTTGGCATGTGAAAAGACACATATATTTGCCGTTTTGGCCCAAACTTACCATAGTACTATCTAATCTTATTTTACCATGTTTAATAGTATTATCTAAATTTAGTGCTAGTTGATTAGTTTTTCTTTTTCCTCGGAACCTACATTAATTTATTAATAGTAGTGAGTTGCCAAGTTGGCATGCGAGACACGTATATTTGCCATTTTGTCCCAAGCTTATCATACCAATATCTGATCTTATTTTATCTTCTTAAGTAGTGTTATCTAAATTTAGTGCTAGTTGATTAGTCTTTCTTTTTCCTCGGAACCTACGTTAATTTACCAATACGAGTGAGTTGCCAAGTTGGCATGTGAAACGATACATATATTTGTCGTTTTTGCTCAAGTTTATCACACCAATATATAATCTTAATTTATCTTGTTAAGTAGTGTTATCTAAATTTAGTGCTAATTGATTAGTCTTTCTTTTTCTTTGGAACCTACATTAATTTATCAATACGTGTGAGTTGCCAAGTTGGCATGTGAAACGACACATGTATTTGCCGTTATGGCCCCAACTTATCATACTACTATCTAATCTTATTTTATCATGTTAAGAAGTATTATCTAAATTTAGTGCTAGTTGATTAGTTTTTCTTTTTCCTCGGAATCTACATTAATTTCCTCGGAACCTACATTAATTTATTAATAGGAGTGAGTTGCCAAGTTGGCATGCGAGACACGTGTATTTGCCGTTTTGTCCCAAGCTTATCATACCAATATTTAATCTTATTTTATCTTGTTAAGCAGTGTTATCTAAATTTAGAGCTAGTTGATTAGTCTTTCTTTTTTCTCGGAACCTACATTAATTTACCAATACGAGTGACTTGCCAAGTTGGCAAGTGAAACGATACATATATTTGTCGTTTTTGCTCAAGTTTATCACACCAATATCTAATTTAATTTTATCTTGTTAAGGAATGTTATCAAAATTTAGTGCTAATCATTTAATCTCTATTTTTCTTCGGAACCTACATTAATTTATCAATACGAGTGAGTTGCCAAATTGGCATGTGAAACGACACATATATTTGCCGTTTTGGCCCAAACTTATCATAGTACTATCTAATCTTATTTTATCATGTTAAATAGTATTATCTAAATTTAGTGCTAGTTGATTAGTATTTCTTTTTCCTCGGAACCTACATTAATTTATTAATATGAGTGAGTTGCCAAGTTGGCATGTGAGACACATATATTTGCCGTTTTGTCCCAAGCTTATCATACCAATATCTAATCTTATTTTATCTTGTTAAGTAGTGTTATCTAAATTTAGTGCTAGGTTATTAGTCTTTCTTTTTTCTCGGAACCTACATTAATTTACCAATACGAGTGAGTGGCCAAGTTGGCATGTGAAACGATACATATATTTGTCGTTTTGGCTCAATTTTATCACACCAATATCTAATCTTATTTTCTCTTGTTAAGTAGTGTTATCTAAATTTAGTGCTAATTGATTAGTCTTTCTTTTGTCTTCGGAACCTACATTAATTTATCAATACGAGTGAGTTGCCAAGTTGGCATGTGAAGGGACACATGTATTTGCCGTTTTGGCCCAAACTTATCATACTACTATCTAATCTTATTTTAGCATGTTAAGTAGTACTATCTAAATTTTGTGCTAGTTGATTAGTCTTTCTTTTTCCTGGGAACCTACATTAATTTACCAATACGAGTGAGTTGCCAAGTTGGCAAGTGAAACGATACATATATTTGTCGTTTTGGCTCAAGTTTATCACACCAATATCCAATCTTATTTTATCTTGTTAAATAGTGTTTTATAAATTTATTGCGAATTGATTAGTCTTTCTTTTTCTTCGGAACCTACATTAATTTACCAATACGAGTGAGTTGCTAAGTTTTCATATGAAACGACACATGTATTTGCCATTTTGGCCATAACTTATCATACCACTCTCTAATTTTAATTTATCATGTTAAGTAGTATTATCTAAATTTAGTGCTAGTTGATTAGTTTTTATTTTTCCTCGGAACCTACATTAATTTCCTCGGAACCTACATTAATTTATTAATAGGAGTTAGTTGCCAAGTTGGCATGCGAGACACGTATATTTGCCATTTTGTCCCAAGCTTATCATACCAATATCAAATATTATTTTCCCTTGTTAAATATTGTTATCTAAATTTAGTGCTAGTTGATTCGTCTTTCTTTTTCCTCGAAACCTACATTAATTTACCAATACGAGTGAGTTTTCTAGTTGGTAAGTGAAACTTTACATATATTTGTCATTTTGGCTCAAGTTTATCGCACCAATATCTAATCTTATTTTATCTTGTTAAGTAGTGTTGTCTAAATTTAGTGCTAATTGATTAGTCTTTCTTTTTCTTCGGAACCTACATTAATTTACCAATACAAGTGAGTTGCCAAGTTGGCATGTGAAACGACACATGTATTTGCCGTTTTGGCCCAAACTTATCATACTACTATCTAATCTTATTTTATCATGTTAAGTAGTATTATCTAAAGTTAGTTCTAGTTGATTAGTCTTTCTTTTTCCTCGGAACCTACATTAATTTACAATACGAGTGAGTTGCCAAGTTGGCATATGAAACGATACATATATTTGTCGTTTTGGCTCAAGTTTATCACACCAATACCCAATCTTATTTTATCTTGTTAAATAGTGTTGTCTAAATTTAGTGCGAATTTATTAGTCATTCTTTTTCTTCGGAACCAACATTAATTTACCAATACGAGTGAGTTGCCAAGTTGGCATGTGAAACGACACATGTATTTGCCGTTTTGGCCCAAACTTATCATATTACTATCTAATCTTATTTTATCATGTTAAGTAGTATTATCTAAATTTAGTGCTAGTTGATTGGTCTTTCTTTATCCTCGGAACCTACATTAATTTATTAATACGAGTGAGTTGCCTAGTTGGCATGCGAGACACGTATATTTGCCATTTTTGCCCAAGCTTATCATACTATCTAATCTTTTTTATCTTGTTAAATTGTGTTATCTAAATTTAGAGCTAGTTGATTAGTCTTTCTTTTTTCTCGGAACCTACATTGATTTACCAATACTAGCGAGTTGCCAAATTGGCATGTGAAACGATACATATATTTGTCGTTTTGGCTCAAGTTTATCACACCAATATCTAATCTTATTTTATCTTGTTAAGTAGTGTTGTCTAAATTTAGTGCTCATTGATTAGTCTTTATTTTTCTTCGGAACCTACATTAATTTACCAATACGAGTGAGTTGCCAAGTTGGCATGTGAAACGACACCTGTATTTGCCGTTTTGACCCAAACTTATCACACTACTATCTAATATTATTTTATCATGTTAAGTAGTATTATCTATATTTAGTGCTAGTTGATTACTCTTTCTTTTTTTTCGGAACCTACATTAATTTATTAATACGAGTGATTTGCCAAGTTGGCATGCGAGACACGTATATTTGCCATTTTGTCCCAAGATTATCATACCAATATCTAATTTTATTTTATCTTGTTAAGTAGTGTTATCTAAATTTAGTGCTAGTTGATTAGTCTTTCTTTTTCCTCGGAACCTACATTAATTTACCAATACGAGTGAGTTGCCAAGTTGGCATGTGAAACGATACATATATTTGTCGTTTTGGCTCAAGTTTATCACACCAATATCTAATCTTATTTTATCTTGTTAAGTAGTGTTGTCTAAATTTAGTGCTAATTTATTAGTCTTTCTTTTTCTTCGGAACCTACATTAATTTACCAATACGAGTGAGTTGCCATGTTGGCATGTGAAACGGCACATGTATTTTCCGTTTTGGCCCAAACTTAACATACTACTATCTAATATTATTTTATCATGTTAAGTAGTATTATCTTAATTTTGTGCTAATTGATTAGTCTTTCTTTTTCTTCGGAACCTACATTAATTTACCAATACGAGTGAGTTGCCAAGTTGGCATGTGAAAGGACACATGTATTTGCCGTTTTAGCCCAAACTTATCATACTACTATCTAATCTTATTTTATCATGTTAAGTAGTATTCTATAAATTTTGTGCTAGTTGATTAGTATTTCTTTTTCCTCGGAACCTACATTAATTTATTAATACGAATGAGTTACCAAGTTGGCATGCGAGACACATATATTTGGCGTTTTGTCCCAAGCTTATTATACAATATCTAATCTTATTTTATCTTGTTAAGTAGTGTTATCTAAATTTAGTGCTAGTTGATTTGTCTATCTTTTTCCTCGGAACCTACATTAATTTACCAATACGAGCGAGTTGCCAAGTTGGCATGTGAAACGATACATATATTTGTCGTTTTGGCTCAAGTTTATCACCCCAATATCTAATCTTATTTTATCTTGTTAAGTAGTGTTGTCTAAATTTATTGCTAATTGATTAGTCTTTCATTTTTTCGGAACCTACATTAATTTACCAAACGAATGAGTTGCCAAGTGGGCATGTGAAACGACACATGTATTTGCCGTTTTGGTCCAAACTTATCATACTACTATCTAATCTTATTTTATCAGGTTAAGTAGTATTATCTAAATTTATTGCTAGTTGATTAGTCTTTCTTTTTTCTCGGAACCTACATTAATTTATTAATACAAGTGAGTTGCCAAGTTGGTATTCTAGACACGTATATTTGCCGTTTTGTCCCAAGCTTATCATACCAATATCTAATCTTATTTTATCTTATTAAGTAGTGTTATCTAAATTTAGTGCTAGTTGATTAGTCTTTCTTTTTCCTCGGAACCTACATCAATTTACCAATACGAGTGAGTTGCCAAGTTGGCATGTGAAACGATACATATATTTTTTGTTTTGGCTCAAGTTTATCACACCAATATCTAATCTTATTTTATCTTGTTAAGTAGTGTTGTCTAAATTTAGTGCTAATTTATTAGTTTTTTTTTCTTCGGAACCTACATTAATTTACCAATACGAGTGAGTTACCAAGGTTGCATGTGAAACGACACATGTATTTGCCGTTTTGGCCCAAACGTATCATACTACTATCTAATATTATTTTATTATGTGAAGTAGTATTATCTAAATTTAGTGCTAGTTGATTAGTCTTTCTTTTTCCTCGGAATCTACATTAATTTATTAATACGAGTGAGTTGCCAAGTTGGCATGCGAGATACTTATATTTGCCGTTTTTCCCAAGCTTATCATACCAATATCTAATTGATATATCATGGGTTTTACCCCTTTTAAGCCATGATATAATTCCGTTTTATAGAGTCTTTCTACTATTTTGTAGTGTTTTAGAGTCTTTTACAGGTTTTAGCACGTTTGGAGCATAATTGGAAATATTGGTGTTTTTTGGAGCATTTTGGAGCAAAGCAGAAGTTCATATAGCTGAGTACACAATTTGAAACTTCAGTATCGATCGATACTGACTAGTATCGGTCGATACTCACTGCAGCAAGACACGAGTCGCGACTTTTAAGAGTTGAAGAATTGCAAAATTGTCCAGAAGACTTTGTTATTTACAAAAAGCCCCAAAACGTGATTTAGGTTATTTAATAGGATTTTACAGCCACTTTAATGGCTATGCTTTATTTTACTTTGGTTTGGTGAGAGAGCTTTGGAAAGGAGACAAGTCTGAAACTATGTTCGTCCGAGAGAAGATTTCGAACCCTTTTGTTACTCTTTCTTATTTATTCAAGTATTTATTCAGTCATGTTTATTGTTTCAATTTCCATGTCTGAGTAGATCTCCTATTAGGTTTAGGGTTCTCATAAGGGATCTCTTTGAATGCTAGGTTGATTAGTTGTTTAGGGTTCATAATCCGAATTAGTTCTTCACCATAGGTTGTTCGCATAGCTAATTCTGGATTGATCACCTAGAACTTAGATCTTAGGATAATTGGTTAGACATGAGAGTGCGATTAATTACCCGACAGAACTTAGAGTAAGTAAAATAACTATTCGCAAAGAGATTTGGTTTAGTTATTTTGTGAACAAATCAAACTTGAACTGAAAGCTGGTTTAGACTTTAGGATTCGCAAAGAGATTTGGAATTCTAGGATTTAGACTTAGAAAATTCTCGCAACAAGAAATGGTTAATTATACTTTAGTAATTTGAGTTCAAGAACCGTGCATAACCTGAACCCTGATTAGTTAGTTTATCTACATTCATTGATTTCCTGAGAAATTCCCTAAACCCTATCTTTCTCCAATTGAATTTACAACAGTTTAATTTACGTATTGCTTACAATTACATTGATCACTTATCTTAATTTTCATCTATATAATCTATTGTGTGTTTTCTTTAGTCTCTATGGATTTGATCCCTAAGTATTATAATCGACAAAGCTTTAGTACTTTTAGGGTATTAATTTGAGCTTATCACTAATCTTATTTTATCTTGTTAAATTGTGTTATCTAAATTTAGAGCTAGTTGATTAGTCTTTCTTTTTCCTCGGAACCTACATTGATTTACCAATACGAGTGAGTTGCCAAGTTGGCATGTGAAACAATACATATATTTGTCGTTTTGGCTCAAGTTTATCACACCAATATCTAATCTTATTTTATCTTGTTAAGTAGTGTTGTCTAAATTTAGTGCTAATTGATTAGTTTTTATTTTTCTTCGGAACTTACATTAATTTACCAATACGAGTGAGTTGCAAAGTTGGCATGTGAAACGACACATGTATTTGCCGTTTTGGCCCAAACTTATCATACTACTATCTAATCTTATTTTATCATGTTAAGTAGTACTATCTATATTTAGTGCTAGTTGATTACTCTTTCTTTTTTTCTCGGATCCTACATTAATTTATTAATACAAGTGAGTTGCCAAGTTGGCATGCGAGACACGTATATTTGCCGTTTTGTCCCAAGCTTATCATACCAATATCTAATTTTATTTTATCTTGTTAAGTAGTGTTATCTAAATTTAGTGCTAGTTGATTAGTTTTTTTTTTTCCTCGGAACCTACATTAATTTACCAATACGAGTAAGTTGCCAAGTTGGCATGTGAAACGATACATATATTTGTCGTTTTGGCTCAAGTTTATCACACCAATATATAATCTTATTGTATCTTGTTAAGTAGTGTTGTCTAAATTTTGTGCTAATTGATTAGTCTTTCTTTTTCTTCGGAACCTACATTAATTTACCAATACGAGTGAGTTGGCAAGTTGGCATGTGAAACGACACATGTATTTGCCGTTTTGGCCCAAACTTATCATACTACTATCTAATCTTATTTTATCATGTTAAGTAGTATTATCTAAATTTAGTGCTAGTTGATTAGTCTTTCTTTTTTCTCGGAACCTACATTAATTTATTAATACGACTGAGTTGCCAAGTTGGCATGCGAGACACATATATTTGCCGTTTTGTCCCAAACTTATCATACCAATATCTAATCTTATCTTATCTTGTTATGTAGTGTTATCTAAATTTAGTCCTAGTTGATTAGTCTTTCTTTTTCCTCGGAACCTACATTAATTTACCAATACGAGTGAGTTGCCAAGATGTCATGTGAAACGATACATATATTTGTCGTTTTCGCACAAGCTTATCACACCAATATTTAATCTTATTTTATCTTGTTAAGTAGTGTTATCTAAATTTAATGCTAGTATATTAGTCTTTCTCTTTCCTCGGAACCTACATTAATTTACAAATATGAGTGAGTTGCCAAATTGGCATGTGAAACGACATATATATTTGTCATTTTGGCCCAAGCTGATCACACGAATATTTAATCTTGTTTTATGTTATTAAGTAGTGTTATCTAAATTTAGTGCTAGTTGATTAGTCTTTCTTTTTCCCTCGGAACCTACATTAATTTACCAATACAAGTTAGTTGCCAAGTTGTCATGTGAAACGACACATATATTTGCTGTTTTTGCCCAAGCTTATTAATCCAATATCTAATTATATAACTTGTAAATACAATTTTGAAAGATTTATAAACTTTGTAGAATATTTTTCTTTTATTGAAAATTATTGTATTACAACGATTGAAGTATTACAGAGTATTTAAAACTTAAAGCTTTGAAAATCTTAGAGAGAAGCTAGAGCGGTTTTAGAGAGAGAAAGAGTGATTGATCGCTCGTGCCTCGTTTGATGTTGGTAGGTCTTCTTTTATAGAAGAATGAGGTGAATAGTAGCTTGGTACGTGTCGCCTGATGAACGGTGCCGACACTTGACTTTGCGTGTGTAGATACGTGTCTTCGTATTAATGGTGCCGACACTTTGAGCGCGTGTCGTTGATGAATAGTGCAGCGTGAATAGTGAACAGCGAACAGTGAAAGTTGAATAGTGAATAGTGCCGTTGTGGGCTCCTTTGGTCTTGTTGATAAGTGTCTTCTTTTATCTGTTGAATAGATATACTCTTTATTTTATTTTACGAGTATAGTCAAGCAGGTAATCAAAAGTTCAAAATAAAATACAGAGTCTACTAGAATATACAAAAGTGAAAAGTCATAATACCATTATTAGGTTTTTTTTTTTTTTTTTTTTTTTTTAAAACTATTCTTCGAACGGGTCCTGTGCTAACGGACCGCCAAAGGGATCGTCTTCTTGCATATTATCATCCTCGTCGGATGACTCCATCTGTTGAGAGATTGTTGCGAGTAACTGTTTTAGGGTATCTTTGGAGAGTTTGTTTTTTTTTGTGGTTCTTGAGCCAGAGGAACTGGCGGATTTAGTTGGACTTTCTGGGATTAAAATGGGTTGACTTGTTGGTGGTACGATAACTTTTGAGAGTTGGCTAGGTAAAAGGAGAGGGATTGACTTGGATACGGTTTGGACTGTATTTTGTAGTTCTTGGGTAAGGTGGAAGTATTTTTGGATATTGGCGAGTGAACAACGGTCAAGGTTGTATTTATCCCACCATTTGACTCGGTATTCTCTTATTAAGGAGTATGGCATATTTTCTAGTGCTAGGGTAAGGTTGAAATGCCAAGAGCATATCCATGGTATTCCCATGTCTATGTGGAAAGAGATAACGGTCAAAGGACCAACAGGATGATGAGGGGTTTTTTTGGTATAGTAGGGTAGAGAGGATTTGGTAATTTCTTGAGGATAAATTTGAGTAGAGGGGCCAAACCAGTACCACCACTCGGCGAACCAGCCGGGTAAATTCTTGGGACACTTAGTATCAAAGGATATAAACCATGAATGGTCAAATGACCTGAGATAAAAAGTGCGAAAGAAAGCATTTGTATAGTCCATATAAGTGTATCCTTGAATATGGTAACCCGGAGTAGAGAAAGGTTTTGTTGTATGGTGATGGATAAATCCGAGGTCTTGGATGGTAAAAATACGATGTATTTTACAGGTTGAATAGGATATGAGGTTAGGGTTGGTTTTGTCTGGGTAATGAGTAATTTCTGCAGATTTAGAGTCTACTAGAATATACTCATAGAAGGTTCTATTTTTGGTGATATTATCTGTAGGATATAGGCTATCTGGGTAGAATACGCGGTTGGTATAGGTAGTAAGCTCTTTGAGTTTAATTGGCTTGAGGAATTGGGTGGTCATAAGGTGTTGTTTGTTTGGTTTAAGATAATAGGTCGATTTGGTAGGTGGTTCGGTTGTTTGGGTATTTGTAGTTGGGGTAACCGCTTTTGAGTAGGAGAGAGGTGGAAATTCGGCGAGTGCCGAGAAGGGATTTTGAATAGTTAAAGGCTTTCCTTGTAGATGGGGTTGGTTCTTGATATAATCCGATGCTGTCATCGGTCTCTTGTTTTTTGAGTCACTCATCTTGAATACGTTGTTGAGTATCTGTATTTTTTCCCTGTAAATATTCTCTTGTTAGAAAATCTGGTAAAGAATTGCTTTCTCCTTTAATATATTGAATATCAAAATCGAAGACAGATAAAATGGCTTGCCATCTGGCAAAAATTTGTTTTAAAACTAAATTTTTGACATCTTTTTGTAAAATTTCTTTTGCCGATTTACAATCGACTCGTAATAAAATTTTTTTATTTATTAAATCATCTTGGAATTTTGAAATGCAATTTACTATAGAAAGTACTTCTTTCTTAACGGTTGAATATTTCTGTTGAGGTCCTAACCAGATACCCGAGTGGAACCTAACTATAGACTCTTGGTTAGATCCTGAGAGTTTCTGTTTTAGGATTCCTCCGTAACCTATTTCCGAAGCATCAGTTTCAACTATCATATCTGCTTCTGGATTTGGTATTGCTAAACATGGTAGAGTTTTGACTTTTTGTTTAACCTGTTGGACTAGACGGGTATGTTGGCTGGTCCAAGGTTTGGGATTTTTTTGGATTCTTTGAAATAAGGGTTGAATGGTTTGTCTAAGGTTTGGTAGGAAGTCGGAGACATAGTTCAGGCATCCTAAAAACCTTTGTAATTGTGTTTTTTCTCTTAATTCGTCAGGAAATTTTTCTGCGAATTCTATCGATCTTGATATAGGCGTAATTGTTCCTTGATACATATTATGTCCTAGGAATCTTATTTTTGTTTGAAACAAGGACATCTTTTTTGCTGATAATACTAGACCATGTTTTTTTACTATTGTCGTGAAAGTGTTTAAATGGTTAATGTGTTGGTCTATAGAGGTTGAGTAGACAAGTACATCATCAATATATACTATCATGAATTTTGAATAATCATTGAATATGTCATTCATTATGTGTTGAAATTCGGATGGTGCATTCTTAAGCCCGAATGGCATTACATTCCATTCGTAATGTCCAAAAGGTACTGTAAATGCTGTTTTATATTTATCTTTTTCTGTAATTTGAATTTGCCAAAATCCGCTTTTTAAATCAAATTTAGAATATATTTTTGCATCATATAATCGTTTTAATAAATCTCTTTTGTTAGGTATTGGGTATCTAATCCATTGTAAAACATCATTTAGGGGTTTGTAATTGATTACTAGTCGTGGTACTCCTCGTTCCTTTTCAGCTTGATTATTTACATAAAAGGCTGAACAGCTCCAAGGGGATTTAGATGGTCTAATCAATTTTTTGTTTAAGAGTTCTTTAATTTCTTCATTACAATGTTCCATTAATTCTTTGTTCATTTGAATAGGTCTTGCTTTTGTTGGTATATTTCTTTCATTAAACTCTTTAATGTAGGGTAGCTCAACGATATGCTGTTTTCTTTCCCAAAACGCATTTGGTAAGTCAGAGCATACTTGATTTAGTAGATTATTTTCTATTGTTTTTATTTTACTGATTACATAGGGTGTTTTTAATTGTTCTTCTATTTTTTTATAAGATATTTCTTCTTGCAAATGTTGGATATGATTTTGTTTTCCTTTTATTAGATTAATTGTTTTTTCTATGGAATTTTGTTGTAAGTGTAGGATTTCTTTAGTTTTGATCGGTGATAGGAAATTAAATGCTAATTTAGTTCCTACTACTTTTGTGATAATACCTTCTTGGGTTACTTTGAATGGGTAGATTTGTGTAAAAAATGGTGTTCCTAATATTACTTCTTGTGTTAGATTTTTTACTAGTATGAATTGATTTTTGAAACAATATCCTTGATTACATATTTTTGCGCAAGGTAATTTATATTGTACTTTTAGATTACTACCGTTAGCTCCGCTTAATCGTTCGGTAGTTTTTTCATAGTATTTGGTTGGTATAATACCTTCGCGGATACAATTGTAATCTGCTCCAGTATCCATTAATGCTATTATATTTATTTTAAAATCATGACCTACGTGTAAAGAAATAGTGGTATACCATTTTTGATAATTTATTTTATTAATTATTTGAATATAGTCTTCATTATCTTGGTCATTGTTATTATTATTTTCTGTGTTTTGATTACTTGAGGATGCATTAGTATTATCTTTGGATTCTATTAGTGATAATCGTGCATCTATTTGCAATTGTTTTAAATTTTGCTGATTAATTGTTAGTTGTAATTCTTTAATTTGGGATTTGATTTGTTTGACTTCATTTTGTAATTCTCCTGTTGTTACTTGTTTGAATAGACTTTGGGTTGGATATTTCTCAAATATTTTGTTTAGACTAAATGGTTGTGGTGAAGATAATTGGTTTTCTTGATTTATTATTTCTTTTAATTTTAACAAATATTGTTTTTTGATGTCGGGATCATCAATTTTATCTATTATATCTAGTAGGAATTGTTTATCGTTATCTTTGGTTATTACGTTGATTAATTTACAATTGCATAAATTATCTGATAATTCTTGTGATTCGGTAGAGGAATCACTTGAATTTTCTATATCATTTATTGAATGTTCGCTACTACTTTCTTCTTCTAATTCGGAATCAGATATTAATAATTTAGTTAGTTTTTCTTGAATATCTGGTAGATCTTGAAATATTTCATTTATTTTTTTCTTCATTTTACATTCGGTTGACCTATGTCCGGGTCGTTTGCAGTTCCAGTAGACGATTTTTTGTTTGTTAAATGGTTTAGATTTATTATTGTTCTTCGAATAATAATTATTGGTTGGTTTTTTGAAATTTTTATATTTTTGGTAAGGTTTATTATAATAATTATTATTATGTCTATGCATTCTTTTTTGTTTATATTTTATCTGTTTAATTCTTGATGGTGGATTAGGTCTATTATAACCGTATTGCTCACAGAATGAGCCCATGGCTAATCGAAATTTAAATTTATCATTTCGTTTGATATCTTTTTGTTCTTGACATATTGCTAATCCTTCTTTTTTAATAAACGCAATTAATTGACCGTATGTAATCGTGCTCCAATTGATAGGTTGTCCTCCAGAATATTCTTTTAATTTATTGGTTATTCTTTCTCCTAAGAAAGATGGTAATCCTGAGATAAATCGTTCTTTCCAAAATGGTTGATTACAATCTTTTCTTTGGAATATGTTTGTAATAAAAATATCTTTATATCATTTGAAATCGCCTAAAGTTGGGCATCTTAAATTTGTTAGTATAATTTTTTTACTTTCTAATTCTTCATTTGGATTTCCTACAAAATGCATTGTTAAAGTGTAAATTAACACTTCTACAGCATTTTGATGTTCTACTTCTTCGTAGAGACCTTCTTCGTCTTCTACTCTTCTTATTTCAACGTGGTTAATAATTGAATCTTGTGTGATTGTATCTAAAGAATTATCCCACCAATATTTTAACGCTCCGTTAAATCCGGATATTAATAATACACATGCTTGTCTATCAGTATTATTTCTTGCTTTATATGATATAGCGGCCATTCCCATTTCTTGAAATAAATTCATTATTTCGTATTCTGAACGCCCATCTATATTCCATTCATATATACCTTCACCGGTATATACATTATTAGAGAACTTATGATGTTCTTCAAATAGTAAATCTGGTGGAGTATGTCGTGGATAATAGGGTTTGTTAGATTTTAATGTTCTATTGTTTCTTATTCTATTTACTTCTTGCACATCATCTTCTGATTGCGTAATAGATTCATTTTCGTTTTCGTCTATATTATTTATTCCTTTTTCTTTATCTAATTTATCTAATCTGTTGGAAATTGATTTTAATATTTCATTTGTGGGAAATTTAATTTCTCTAGTTATTGGTTTAAAGATTGGCGATGTCACTGATGAAAAAGGGTGTTGTGTAAAAGATTTATCTTGACTGGGTATTTGTATTTCCTTATTATTCATTTTGTTGTCTATATGATCAATTTGCTTAGATATAGTATGTAATAGTTGATTTTGATAATTATTTTGTTCGTAAACTGATTTGATGTCTTGCATAATTACTAGGTCAGTGTTATTTTTGTTAGCTCCGGTTTTAAAAGGTCTGGCTATTATTTGTCTGTCTTGCGTGCCAATTTTGAGATCTTTTAATGGTGGATGGATAGATTTTACTTTATTTCCATCCGTTTGTTCCCATATTTGACTTAGTGATGAACTTGTATTAATTGTTTTAAATGGGTAGTTAATATTATTTTCTAAAGAGTATGTTTCAAACCATACGAAGAATGGTATATTTAATTGTTTTAGCTTCATACAATTATACCATTTTTCTCTGTAATTTGTCGTTTCTTGTTTAGTGAACGTTTGAAAATACCAATTTCGTTTTTCATTGTTTTTTATTGAATAAAAATCGTCTTTAATATATTGTTTATTGATTTCATATTCTTTTGTAATTACATTGATTTCTCGAAAGTCTGATTGAGTAGGTGATGTTGGGTACATATTAGGTGCGGCTATTGGTGCTTTGAATTTTATTGAATTATTTTGTTTTTCGTTTTGATTTATACTTTCTGTTTCTGAGTCCGTACTATGTTGTTCGGATCGGAATTCAGAACAAGAATGTCTTGAAGGGTATGAGCTAGATGCTCTTGAATAATATGAACTAATTCTAGGTGGAAGTGGATCTCTGAAATATCCAAATTGTAATAGTATTTTCCCATCTCTTTGTTCTGTTATTTTTGTAATATTTTTCTGTTCGAAGTTTCTTATCGGTTGCGTAATTTCAATTTTCCATTGATCTGGGATAGTTATTTCATTCCATTTTAATTGTTTAGGTGTATAAGTAGCACTTGGTGTATCTTTGCTATGTACTGTTAATATAGTGGTTTCTCCTTTATTATCTTGTAATAAACATCTAGGATTAAATTCTGATGTTGAGAGTTTGAAATAGATTCGATACATTAGCAGATATCCATGTCGTTCATTTTGAAATTTCATTTCTGGTAAATGAACGTTTAATACTAGAGTATTGAGTATTGTTGGATCTTTTAAACTTACTTGGAAATTAGGTGCGCAATTGAAATAAATAGCTCCATTATGTAAATTGGACTGTATTGCTCCTAATAGTGAGTCTTCAAATTTTAATAGGGTATTATCCCTTAATAGCATTAGTATAGGCGAATCTATACCTGTTCTTGAGAGGGGTTTTATTGCTATTTGTATTAATCCGAAATGGATATAATTAAGTTTCTTTTGTCTATATTTTTCTAAGGAAACGTCCGATAATAATTTGATTTCTTCAAATTCATTTTGAAGAGATATTGTTTGTTCATGATCTTTTATTGCATATGCTGTTTTAAAGTCAAAAGTACCAATTTGGTATATATTTTCAGCATTAACCTTTGGTAGTTTATTATTGGCTAATTCATTGAAAGAAGTTATTTTTGACATTACTTCTCTTGAATTAATTGTTAAGCTAAACGCAGAATTTGCCTGTTTTTGTTTAAAGAATTTTCTAACCGAGGATGCCATAACTTTAATCTAGGGATAAACACATGCTAAAAAGATACTAACCCGATTCTAGGTTGACACGGCTGCGGCTTACCAACGGTCTCACTGCCTTTTCAGGGCTTGCTGCCTGGAACACCTATAGGGATTGTGTTTCGAAGAAAAAGGTGGGGATCTACTTAGCTAGGTTTAAGCTAGTTTAAACTTACGAAATCTTTTGATTTGAAAACGCTTTAAAGAAAAGCTTTGCAAGATTTTGCGATGATTTTTATTAAAGTCATTTTGGTCTGATACCATAAAAACTACTTTTTTAAATTTAATTTTTTTTTTTGAATTATATAACTTGTAAATACAATTTTGAAAGATTTATAAACTTTGTAGAATATTTTTCTTTTATTGAAAATTATTGTATTACAACGATTGAAGTATTACAGAGTATTTAAAACTTAAAGCTTTGAAAATCTTAGAGAGAAGCTAGAGCGGTTTTAGAGAGAGAAATAGTGATTGATCGCTCGTGCCTCGTTTGATGTTGGTAGGTCTTCTTTTATAGAAGAATGAGGCGAATAGTAGCTTGGTACGTGTCGCCTGATGAACGGTGCCGACACTTGACTTTGCGTGTGTAGATACGTGTCTTCGTGTTAATGGTGCCGACACTTTGAGCGCGTGTCGTTGATGAATAGTGCAGCGTGAATAGTGAATAGTGAACAGTGAAAGTTGAATAGTGAATAGTGCCGTTGTGGGCTCCTTTGGTCTTGTTGATAAGTGTCTTCTTTTATCTGTTGAATAGATATACTCTTTATTTTATTTTACGAGTATAGTCAAGCAGGTAATCAAAAGTTCAAAATAAAATACAGAGTCTATCTATTCAAGATGTCATGTGAAACGATACATATATTTGTCGTTTTCGCACAAGCTTATCACACCAATATTTAATCTTATTTTATCTTGTTAAGTAGTGTTATCTAAATTTAATGCTAGTATATTAGTCTTTCTCTTTCCTCGGAACCTACATTAAATTACAAATATGAGTGAGTTGCCAAATTGGCATGTGGAACGACATATATATTTGTCATTTTGGCCCAAGCTGATCACACGAATATTTAATCTTGTTTTATGTTATTAAGTAGTGTTATCTAAATTTAGTGCTAGTTGATTAGTCTTTCTTTTTCCCTCGGAACCTACATTAATTTACCAATACGAGTGAGTTGCCAAGTTGGCATGTGAAATGACATATATATTTGCCGTTTTGGTCCAAACTTATCACATCAATATCTAATCTTGTTTTATCATGTTAAGTAGTGTTATCTAACTTTAGTGCTAGGTTATAGTCTTTCTTTTTCCTCGGAACCTATATTAATTTGCCAATACGAGTGAGTTGCTAAGTTGGCATGTCAAACGACATATATATTTGCCGTTTTGGTCCAAGCTTATCACACCAATATCTAATATTGTTTTATCTTGTTAAGAAGTGTTATCTAAATTTAGTGCTAGTTGATTAGTTTTTTTTTCCTCGGAGCCTACATTAATTTACCAATATGACTGAATTGCCAAGTTGGTATGTGAAACGACACATATATTTTCCGTTTTGGCCCAAACTTATCACAAACGACACATATATATTTAATCTTATTTTATCTTGTTAACTAGTGTTATCTAAATTTAATCCTAGCTTATTAGTCTTTCTCTTTCCTCGGAACTTACATTAATTTATCAATATGAGTGAGTTGCCAAATTGGCATGTGAAACGACATCATATTTGTCGTTTTGGCCCAAGCTTATCACACCAATATCTATTCTTGTTTTATCTTGTTAAGTAGTGTTATCTAAATTTAGTGCTAGTTGATTAGTCTTTCTTTTTCTTGGAATCTACATTAATTTACCAATACGAGTGAGTTGCCAAGTTGGCACGTGAAACGACATATATATTTGCCGTTTTGGCCCAAGATTATCACACTAGTATATAATCTTATTTTACCATGTTAAGTAGTGTTATCTAAATTTATTGCTAGCTTATTAATATTTCTTTTTCCTCGGAACCTACATTAATTTACTAATACGGGTGAGTTGCCAAGTTGGCATATGAAACGACATATATATTTGCCGTTTTGGCCCAAGCTTATCATACCAATATCTAATCTTATTTTATCTTGTTAAGTATTGATATCTAAATTTAGTGCTAGCTTATTAGTCTTTCTTTTTCCTCGGAACCTACATTAATTTACCAGTACGAGTGAGTTGCCAAGTTGGCATGTTAAACGACACATATATTTGATGTTTTGGCCCAAGATTATCACACCAATATCTAATCTTGTTTTATCTTGTTAAGTAGTGTTATCTAAATTTAGTGCTAGTTGATTAGTCTTTTTTTTCCTCGGAACCTACATTTATTTACCAATACGAGTGAGTTGCCAAGTTGGCATGTGAAACGACACATATATTTGCCGTTTTGGCCCAAGCTTATCACACCAATATCTAATATTATTTTATCTTGTTAAGTAGTATTATCTAAATTTAGTGCTAGGTTATTAGTCTCTCTTTTTCCTCGGAACCTACATTAATTTACCAATACGAGTGAGTTGCCAAGTTGGCATGTGAAACGAAACATATATTTGCCGTTTTGGCCTACGCTTATCCTACCACTATCTAATCGTATTTTATCATGTTAAGTAATGTTATCATAATTTAGAACTAGTTGATTAGTCTTTCTTTTTCCTCGGAGCCTACATTAAATTACCAATACGAGTGAGTTGCCAAGTTGGCATGTGAAACGACACGTATATTTGCCATTTTGACCCAAGCTTATCATACCAATATCTAATCTTATTTTATCTTGTAACGTAGTGTTATCGAAATTTAGTCCTTGTTGATTAGTCTTTCTTTTTCCTCGGAACCTACATTAATTTACCAATACGAGTGAGTTGCCAAGTTGGCATGTGAAACGATACATATATTTGTCGTTTTGGCACAAGCTCACCAATATTTAATCTTATTTTATCTTGTTAAGTAGTGTTATCTAAATCTAATGCTAGTATATTAGTCTTTCTATTTCCTCGGAACCTACATTAATTTACCAATATGAGTGAGTTGCCAAATTGGCATGTGAAACGACATACATATATTTGTCATTTTGGCCCAAGCTGATCACACGAATATTTAATCTTGTTTTATGTTGTTAAGTAGTGTTATCTAAATTTAGTGCTAGTTGATTAGTCTTTCTTTTTCCTCGGAACCTACATTAATGTACCAATACGAGTTAGTTGCCAAGTTGGCACGTGAAACGACACATATATTTGCCGTTTTGGCCCAAGCTTATTAAACCAATATCTAATCTTATTTTATCTTGTTAAGTAGTGTTATCTAAATTTAGTGCTAGTTGATTAGTCTTTCTTTTTCTTCGGAACCTACATTAATTTACCAATACGATTGAGTTGCCAAGTTGGCATGTGAAACGACATATATATTTGTCGTTTTGGCCCAAGATTATCACACTAGTATATAATCTTATTTTACCATGTTAAGTAGTGTTATCTAAATTTATTGCTAGCTTATTAATATTTCTTTTTCCTCGGAACCTACATTAATTTACTAATACGAGTGAGTTGTCAAGTTGGCATATGAAACGACATATATATTTGCCGTTTTGTCCCAAGCTTATCATACCAATATCTAATCTTATTTTATCTTGTTAAGTATTGATATCTAAATTTAGTGCTAGCTTATTAGTCTTTCTTTTTCCTCGGAACCTACATTAATTTACCAGTACGAGTGAGTTGCCAAGTTGGCATGTTAAACGACACATATATTTGATTTTTTGGCCCAAGATTATCACACCAATATCTAATCTTGTTTTATCTTGTTAAGTAGTGTTATCTAAATTTAGTGCTAGTTGATTAGTCTTTTTTTTCCTCGGAACCTACATTCATTTACCAATACGAGTGAGTTGCCAAGTTGGCATGTGAAACGACTCATATATTTGCCGTTTTGGCCCAAGCTTATCACACCAATATCTAATATTATTTTCATCAAATATCTAAGAATTGTGTTTTAATCAATGTTTGAACACAATCCTTGACATGTTCATCTAGCGGTAGAGAGTTAATAATTTTTCATCATCGAAAAAGGGCCAAGATTGACAAAGACACTGGTATGGTGTTTTTTCTGAAAACTTTGAGTTATTATACATAGAGCGGATAGGGGTTTTATCTTTTTAATTTGAATTGTCGGATGACTTGGATCTTAGGTGATCGGATCCCAAATTGGATGTATTCGTCACCTGTCAAATGCGTGGACTTAGTGCATGTTACGTGGGCAAGTGCATGCGTCGTCTGCAAGATTCGATGAGTCAAGTCAATCATGTTTTTCATACGACTCACGTAGCATATGAGATATGACATACCGTATATTTAATGCGTTATGTATCTCTCTTAAGTGTTTACTGGCATCCATGCCAAACATGATATATGAGGCTTGTCCCGGGTGATGTTTAAACGGAATAACCATTGGAAGGAGATTTGTTTTAGTCGTTTACTCATATATCGTGATCTGAGTCATTAATAACTAATGAACGAACTTCATATCCAATTATTTGTACCCTGTATTCTGCATTTTCATGTGCATGGATTAAGGAATGTAAATCATTGTTAGTATTGATCCCACAAATGGGCAACACGTAGGCTTTTTCTGATCTAAATGGAAAATCAATTAATAACTAATGAACAAACGTCATATCCAATGATTTGTATTCTGCATTTTCATGTGGATGGATTAAGGAATGTACGTAAATCATTGTTAGTATTAATTGATTTCACAAATCGACAACACGTAAGGCTTTCTTTTGATCTAAATGGAAAATCTTTGGTTAGGTCTAGCGTTGAAGAAAGATGGCCCACTTAACCATCGTCTAACACAAAGTCCAATGGACTTGAACATAACTTGGATATATATATATATATATATATATATATGTGAAAGTGAGAATTATGAAAGTTGATATCTTTGTACTTAGAAATTTCAGAAACGTTGCAAGCTTTGTGCTTAAATTTGTGAAATCTCTCTTAACTCTCTATGCCTCTCGTTTGTAAGAGCTTGATCTTGAAAAGTAAAGAACACACAGCAAATTTAACGAGTTTAGGTCCCAATCCGGGATCCCTACGTCTCGTCGAGAATATCTCGGAAATCCACTAAGAAACTTGCTCAAAACCTGAGCCTTTAGGGTTCATACAACTTCTCTCTCTCAAACAAACTTATTCTCACACTCTAGCCTTAGAAACAGAGATACACTCCTCTTATAATGACAAAGAGAAGGATCTAGAGACTTACCCGACAACTTGCGCAATACTCCTAGAAATGTCGGGTTCTCTTTCATCAATTAAGGCTTGAGCTTGTACAATCTTTGGAGGTAGCGAATTCACGTGATCTGCTCGCGTGCCTCCTTCTTCTGCTTGTACAATCTGCGACAAGGTGACGCCATGAGAGAGAGACGGAGAAAGCTTCTTCGATCTGTGTTCAAAAGTGAACCCTCTGGTTGGACCAGATCTCTTATCTTCTCCACTTTGCTTTTCTTGTTTAAATGTAATGAACCCATCTTTGATTTTTTACTTGGGCCTACGGCCCCTTTGTGTGTTTAGACCATATCTCACAATATATATATATAGATTATATAGTAAAGTATAAGCAAGTCCAAAGACCAAGGATAGATGGTAACAGAGGATCATTGTAGTGTTAAATGAAGAGAAGAACAAAAGTATACAATACAAAAATGAGAGGAGACATCACAAGGGTTATCGCCATTATAACAACCTTAATTGGTATCATCGACAAGACCGTTCGCGGTCGCGTCATCAGTCTTTGTTATCTAGAAGCTAGGAAACTAGGAAGGACAGTGCACTACTTCACCGCTGGTAAAGTATAAGAGGATTTGACTGAGATTGTTCTATGTTCCATCTCTTTGTCGAATTTTTCTGGTTTTTCCAGCTCTACAAATTTGTTTTGGATGAAACATTGTAAATATTAACCCTTGTTACCACAAAAAAAAAAACATTGTATATATTTTCTGTTATTTAATAAATTTAATATTTAAATAAAAATATACAAAAACGAAAGTCAAATTCATCCACGTTTTCAATAATACCCGATTGTAAGTTGTGATCGACCCAGCATGTGATGTTTTCAATTATATTGCACATGGAAGAAATTTCACACGAAAAACATGTGGGCAAAATTAAAAAGACATACGGCCTAATTCCATAACCATTCAAAAGAAAATCTCTAATGTTTTATATCTTGTACATGCATTTTCATATAATGCATATATATATTACGATTGAGGATGACTCAAAACGATATGATTTAAGCATATGTTCTTGATCATGTGGGTTGATCGATTCTCTTTGGACGTGCAATCTAATATCAACGGTTTGTTTATATATATATTATTTTGTTAATATGTGATGAGAACATATAATTACTAAACCAATGCCACTACTTTCTCTACTCATCTTTTGCTGCCATTGTAAGGGGTTTTATGTACTCAAATAATAAGTAAAAAACAAATAATAATATAAAGATGAAAGTCAAATTCATTCACGTTTTAAATAAGACCTAATTGTAAGTTGTGAAACGACACATATATTTGCAGTTTTGGTCCAAGTTTATCACACCAATATCTAATCTTATTTTATCATGTTAAGTAGTATTATCTAAATTTGGTGCTAGCTTATTAGTCTTTTTTCTTTCTCCGAACCTACATTAATTTATCAATATGAGTGAGTTACCAAATTAGCATGTGAAACGACACATATATTTACCGTTTTGGTCCAAGCTTATCACACCAATATCTAATTTTATTTTATCCTGTTAAGTAGTATTATCTAAATTTAGTGCTAGTTGATTAGTCTTTTTTTTCTTTGGAACCTAAATTAAGTTACCAATACGAGTGAATTGTCAAATTGACATGTAAAACGACACATATATATGCCGTTTTGGTCCAAGCTTATCACACCAATATATAATCTCTTTTTATCATATTAAGTAGTGTTATCTAAATTTAGTGTTAGCTGATTAATCTTTTTTTTCTTCAGAACCGACATTAATTTACCAATACGAGTTAGTTGCCAAATTTGCATGTGAAACGACACATATATTTTCCGTTTTGGGCCAATCTTATCACCACCAATATCTAATCTTATTTTATCCGGTTAAGTAGTGTTATCGAAATTTAGTGCTACCTGATTAGTCTTTCTTTTTTATCGGAACCTACATTAATTTACCGAATATGAGTGAGTTTATATTATATAAATTAATTAATTAAAGGGAATAAAAAGATAAATTACGACCATTATTTTTGTTGACTTTTTTCAACTGACCATGGTATTTAGAAAATGATTGTATTTTTCTAAACAACATAATAATTGACTACTTATTTTAATAAAATATAAAGTCGTGTTTATATTTAGTATAATAATTAGGTATTTCGTATGAATTTTTGTACGGACATGTGAAAATCATCTGGTAAAAAGGAACTTAATCTATACAATTGATTCAAGTATTTAATTTTAATTAAAATATAACTTAATAGTTAAGATATTTTGAATGAAATTATGTGGTTGGTATAGTCATAAATAATTGCAAATTCATCAAATATCTAAGAATTGTGTTTTAATCAATGTTTGAACATAATCCTTGACATTTTCATCTAGCGGTTGAGAGTTAATAAAATTTCATCATCGAAAAGGGGTCAAGATTGACAAAGACACCGGTATGGTATTTTCTGAAGATTTTGAGTTATTATACATAGAGCGTATAGAGGTTTTATATTTTTAATTTGAATTGTCGGATGACTCGAATCTTGGGTGATTGGATCCCAAATTGGATGTATTCGTCACATGTGAAATGCGAGGAGGATCGCGTCATGATTGTAGTTTTTGACGCAGCTAGCGAACCTAGTGCATGGTACGTGGGCAAGTGCATGCGTCGTCTGCAAGATTCGATGAGTCAAATCAATCATGTTTTTCATACAACTCGCGTATCGTATGAGATATGACATACCATATATTTAATGCATTATGCATCTCATATAGCTCTTAAGTGTTTTTGATAAGAGATGAATTGCTGAATATTAACTTGTATTGCTTAAACCATAAGGTATTTTGAATGAAATTATGTGGTTGGTATAGCCATAAATAACTACAAATGTTGTTTTTCATCAAATATCTAAGAATTATGTTTTAATCAATGTTTGAACACAATCCTTGACATCTTCATCTAGCGGTACATAGTTAATAAATTTCCATCATCGAAAAGGGGTCAAGATTGACAAAGACACCGGTATGATATTTTTCTGAAGACTTTGAGTTATTATACATAGAGCGGATAGAGGTTTTATTTTTTTAATTTGAATTGTCGGATGACTCGGATCTTGGGTGATCGGATCCCAAATTGGATGTATTCGTCACCTGTCAAATGTGTGGACGATCACATCATGATTGTAGTTTTTGACGCAGCTAGCGGACCTAGTGCATGTTACGGCAAGTGCATGCGTCATTTGCGAGATTCGATAAGTCAAGTCAATCATGTTTTTCATACGACTCGCGTAGCGTATGAGATATGACATACCGTATATTTAATGTGTTATTCATCTCATGTAGCTCTTAAGTGTTTTGATAAGAGATGAATTGCTGAATATTTACTGGTATTACTTAGAGCATAAGGTATTTTGAATGAAATTATGTGGTTTGTATAGTCATAAATAACTACAAATGTTGTTTTCATAAAATATCTAAGAATTGTGTTTTAATCAATGTTTGAACACAATCCTTGACATCTTCATCTAGCGGTAGAGAGTTAATAAATTTACATCATCGAAAAGGGGTCAAGATTGACAAAGACACACCAGTATGGTATTTTTTTTGAAGACTTTGAGTTATTATACATAGAACGAATAGAAGTTTTTTTTTTTTAAATTTGAATTGTCGGATGACTCGGATCTTGGGTGATCGGATCCCAGATTGGATGTATTTGTCACCTGTCAAAGACGATCGCGTCATGATTGTAGTTTTTGACGCAGCTAGCGGACCTAGTGCATGTTACGTGGACAAGAGCATGCGTCGTCTGCGAGATTTGATGAGTCAAGTCAATCATGTTTTTCATACAACTCGCGTAGCGTACGAGATATGAAATACCGTATATTTAATGTGTTATGAATCTCATGTAGCTTTTAAGTGTTTTGATAATAGATGAATTGCTGAATATTAACTTGTATTGCTTAGACCATAAGGTATTTTGAATGAAATTATGTGGTTGGTATAGTTATAAATAACTACAAATGTTGTATTTCATCAAATATTTAAGAATTATGTTTTAATCAATGTTTGAACCACTGCTCAAAAAATCGGCCTAGGCGCCGCCTAGGCGCACGGCTAGGCTCCGGTTTGGACATGACCGACCCGATTTTAGTAAAATCGCTGAGAAAAATTGGTATCCGGGTTTAGTCGGTTCTAGTCGGACCAAATCGGACCAAATCGGGTAAAATCGGTCAAATTGGTTTAGTCGTTCAAATCGGTTTAGTAACTGGTTTAGTTATTTTCAATTTTTTTTTTTTGGTTTTTCAATGTGATGTCATTTAAATAAGTGAAAACCACCAAAAAACACTATATTTTAGAATATGATTTAACAGTGGTTTTTTCCTTCTTTTTATATCCAAAACAAAAAATTTACCAAATAAAACACTAAAAACTTTAAAAATATAGATTATATAAATATAAAATATATAATATATTAATATATTAATAAAAAAATTGATAACGCCTAAGCCCCGATTAATCTGCCTAGGCTCTAGTCCCCATCACACGCCTAGATACCGCTTAGCGATTTTTTGAACATTGGTTTGAACACAATCATTGACATATTCATCTAGCGGTAGAGAGTTAATAAATTTTCATCATCGAAAAGGGGTCAAGATTGACAAAGACACCGGTATGGTATTTTTTCTGAAGACTTTGAGTTATTATACATAGAGCGGATAGAGGTTTTATCTTTTTAATTTGAATTGTCGGATGACTCGGATCTTGGGTGATCGGATCCCAAATTGGATGTATTCGTCACCTGCACGTGGAGGATCGCGTCATAATTGTAATTTTTGACGCAGCTAGCGGACCTAGTGCATGTTACGTGGGCAAGTGCATGTGTCGTCTGCGAGATTCGATGAGTCAAGTCAATCATGTTTTTCATCCGACTCGCGTAGGGTATTAGATATGACATATCGTATATTTAATGCGTTATGCATCTCATGTATCCATGCCGAACATGATATATGTGGCCTCTCACGGGTGATGTTTAAACGGAATGACCATTGGAAGGAGATTTCACTACAAGAAAACATCACGATTTCCGACCACATTTCCGACCAATTTAAAATGGTCGGGAATTTCCGACCATATTCCGACGATATTCCGATTAAAACACACCCGTCGGAAATTGGTCGGTAATTCCCGACAATTTTATGTTGGTCGGAAATTTGGTCGGAAATACCGACGGATTTCCGACGTATTGGAGACTGACTAACAATCGTCGGAAATTAGTCGGCATTTCCGACCAATTTTCCGACTGTTTTCCGATGATGTATACGTTATTATAATAGTCGGATATCAGTCGGAAATCGGTCGGAAATTGGATTCAATTCCCGACCAATTTCCGACCATGACATAATCCGACTAAATTCCGACGAAGTATTGGAGACCGATTAAAATCGTCGGAAATTGGTCGGAAATTTCCGACCAATTTCCGACAGTTTTCCGACGAGATATACGTTAATATACCCGTTGAATTAACCGTTTAAAGCCGTTGGTGAATATTAGTATAGTCGGAACGTGGTCAGAAATTTAATCACATTTCCGACCAATTTCCGACCAGTAAGTAATCCGACTAAATTCCGACGAAATATATACGTTAATCTACCCGTTGCACTAGCCGTTTCATAGCCGTTAGAATTTTACATTGGTCGGAAATTGGTCGGAAATCGGTCGGAAATCCGCGGAAATTTTAATTATAAATACAACACCACCCTCATTCACAATTTACAGCAAAAAAAAAAAATTGAAAATGTCTTCTTCAAATCCAAACACTACTAGAGATTATTTTCGATCGTGGATGGATAGACCACGGCAAGATCCAGCGACGAATTTACTGACGGATGAGTATGCACAAGGTGTTGAGGAATTCATGACATTTGCGACAAACAATAGCATGACGTCGGAATACGGTAAATTGTATTGTCCTTGTCCTAAATGTCGGAATCATAGATTAGTCTCTGTTGGGGATGTATGGAAGCATCTTTATAGGAATGGGTTAATGCCGAGTTATAAGATTTGGTATACGCATGGAGAAACTGATGCAATGGTGCAACATCATTGTAGTGGTTTTAATTATTCGGGTAGAATAGAGGAATCAACACCGGAAGTAGATGCAAACGTTCAGATGGTGAATGATGCGTATCGCGAAAACGTAGCATCGTATGTTCCAGATGGTATTAGAATAGAGGAACCTAATTTAGAAGCTCGGAAGTTTTTTGATATGCTAGATGCAGCTAAGCATCCACTATACGAAGGATGTAGAGAGGGAATATCGCCTTTATCAACTGCAAGCAGGTTGATGACAATAAAGACCGATTTCAACTTGGCAGAGGATTGTGTGGATGCGATAGCTGATTTTGTGAAAGATCTTTTACCTAAAGATAATCTCTCACCGGCTTCATACTACGAGGTTCAGAAACTTGTAGCTGGTCTTGGATTGCCGTATCAGATGATAGATGTGTGCATCGACAATTGTATGATATACTGGAGAAAGGACGAAAACCGTCGCAAGTGTCGTTTTTGTGGGAAACCTCGGTATCAGGAAACGGGTGGAAGAGTACCAGTT
The DNA here is from genome assembly GCA_030161315.1 of Eutrema japonicum. Taxonomy (NCBI): domain Eukaryota; kingdom Viridiplantae; phylum Streptophyta; class Magnoliopsida; order Brassicales; family Brassicaceae; genus Eutrema; species Eutrema japonicum. The sequence continues at coordinate 53,777,365 of BSQW01000011.1, forward strand.
CCACATAAACGGATGTGGTATTTGCCGTTAACAGATAGGTTGAAGAGGTTATATCAATCCGAGCGCACGGCAGGAGCTATGAGATGGCATGCAGAACATAACTCATATGGAGAGATTGCGCATCCTTCAGATGCAGAAGCGTGGAAGCATTTTCAAGAGGTGTATCCTAGTTTTGCGGCTGAGCCACGTAACGTATACCTCGGGTTATCTACAGATGGATTCAACCCTTTTGGGAAACATGGGAGGCAATATTCATTGTGGCCAGTAATAGTCACACCTTACAATTTGCCGCCTAGTTTGTGCATGAAACGAGAGTTTTTGTTCCTCACGATTCTTGTCCCCGGACCGGAGCATCCTAAGAGGTCCCTTGATATTTTCTTGCAGCCATTAATTTATGAGTTGAAAATGTTATGGAAAGATGGTGTTCAAGCGTTCGATGTTTCTCTCCAAAAGAATTTCACTATGCGTGCGGTACTTATGTGGACCATAAGTGATTTTCCAGCATTTGGTATGCTATCTGGATGGTCGACTCATGGAAGGTTGGCGTGCCCGTATTGTCAAGATAACACTGATGCGTTCCAATTGAAGCACGGTCGAAAGACTTCTTGGTTCGATTGTCATCGACGATTTCTGCCGCATGATCATCCATATCGTCGGAGCACGACATTGTTTAAGAAGAACAAAAAAGTATTTGATGGTCCACCTCCTGAGCCGGATGGGAATAACATCATCACTCAGTTGAGAGATTTTGGTGCTGAGAAGACGGTTTCATGTGGTGGTAATGGTCATTTTCCCGTAGATGGTTGTGGCGAGTACCACAATTGGAACAAGAGGAGTATTTTTTGGGATTTGCCATATTGGAAGAACCATCTGCTGCGCCATAATCTAGATGTCATGCACATTGAAAAAAACTTTTTTGACAACATCATTAATACTGTTCTAAATGTGCAAGGGAAGACGAAAGATAATTTGAAAGCCAGATTGGATTTGCCAGAAATTTGTTCTCGGAAGGAACTCCATATAATGGCGAACGGAAAATCTCAGGCCCCCGCTTTCCGTTTGGATGAGCCTTCAAAAGAGGTGTTCTTCGACTGGATTACGCATAGTGTTCAATTCCCAGACGGATACGCATCTAACCTTCGTAATTGCGTTAATATTGGAGAAGGGAAGTTTTCAGGGTTGAAGAGTCATGATTGTCACGTTATCATGCAACGCCTCCTTCCATTTGCCTTTGCCGGTCTTCTTCCTAGAAACGTCCATGGAGCTATTGCAGGTACATTTATAATTTACAAAATTATATCTAAATTTTACTAAATTTATCTAAATTGTCTAAATTTTACTAATTTTATTTATCATTTATGCAGGGATCGGTGCTTTCTTCCGGGATTTATGCACGAGATCACTTACAGCAGACGGTATCCAAAATTTGGAGGAGAAGATACCGGCTCTACTATGCAACCTCGAGAAAATATTTCCACCAGCATTTTTCGATGTTATGGAACATCTTCCTATTCATCTTCCTAGGGAAGCAAGACTTGGTGGGCCAGTTCAATATCGATGGATGTATCCGTTTGAGCGATATGTGCTCCACCTAAAGAAGAAGGTGAAAAATCTTGCAAGAGTCGAGGGTTCTATTGTTGCACAGAGCGTGAATGAAGAAGCATCCAACTTTGCTAGCTACTACTTTCCATCTTCGGTGAAGACTAAAAGTAGACGACCTGCACGTCATGATGATGGAGGAGAAAAACCGCTGTATCCGGTCTATGTCCCAAATATTTTTGCAGAAATTGGAAGGCTTAGTGGAAAAGGAAGGTCTAGACGACTAACAGAGGAGGAACAAAGGCATTTGCATACATATCTTCTGACAAACTGCGTAGACATTTTCGAATATGAGAGGTACGTCACTTGATTTTGAATAATGTATTTGTTTAGTAATTACCATAAATTAATCCTTGATAGTATTTTGAATAATGTATTTGTTTTATTCACAGTATATACATGGAGCAAATAAGGAATTGGTTTCCAAATTGCACAGAGGATGAGCTTATGGTCCGTAAACAGAATGAATTCACGGATTGGTTGAAATATTACGTAAGTGCTCGATTTCCCGCAATTAAACTAAATTTTACATACTTACACATATTGTTTATGAGTGTCCACAAATTGTACAGGTTGATCAGATTAATACTACCGGGACATCGATTCCCACATGGTTAGTTGAGATGGTGCGTGGCCCTACTTTTGTTCCAAGTGTTTATCCGATGTATTGCACTCGGGGGTATGCTTTTAAGGCTTTTCGTGAAGGGAGTTCAAGGACAACTTGCAACTACGGTATTTCGTCTACATCCGGAGAATTTGTCTACTACGGAATACTCCGCGAAATATTAGAAGTCAAATATCCAGGAATGATTGGTTTGAAGTGCATTGTGTTCTATTGCGATTGGTATGATCCAGTGGAAGGTCTACGTCAGGACGAATTTGGTGTGACATCTGTTCACGGAGGCAAGCGACATCGCAAATACGATCCATTTATTCTTGCTTCACAAGCAGACCAGGTTTCCTACATTCGATACCCCCGTGTTAGGAACAAGCAAGATCCGTGGATTGCAGTAACATCCATACAACCAAGAGGAATGATATCTGGTGTTTCCGAGCATGATCCTTTACAGGAAATGCCAATTGCTAATTTAGGTGAAATCGAGCATTCTCTAGAGGTTGACCTTGTGGTTGACTTCACCGGCATGGGCGAACTATTTGAGGATTCTGAAGAAGAGAGAGGAGAATTTGATGAGGAATCCGATTCAGCTTCTTCAGATTATTCATCGGACTCAGAATAGTTTTTGTAAAAAATATTTTATATGCATTTATTTTTAAGTAACAAATTTATGAAACTTTTTTCACATGCTTTAATTAGTTGTACGAATATTTTTAATTAATAAGGATTCTGCCTATACATCTATATCATTTTATTCATCAGAATAAATTTGTCAAAATGTTTTTTCATATGCATCTATTTTAAATAAACAAAATTTTCAAAATTGTTCAAATGCTTAAATATGGTGTACGTATTTTTTAATACATTTAACTCTACATTCCGACCATTTTCCGACCGGACACAAAACGCGGTCGGTAATTAGTCGGGAATGATTGAATTATATTTGGCCCGGCTAAAACTTGTCCCGGGTAAATCTTCCCCCGGCTAAAAAATTCCTTGGTGGTCGGAAAATGGTCGGAAACTTTCAGAAATGCCGACCAAATTCCGACCAAAATGCCGACCATTTAAACGCGGTCTGTAATTGGTCGGGAATGATTGAATTATATTTGGCCCGGCTAAAACTTGTCCCGGGTAAATATTCCCCCGGCTAAAAAATTCCTTGGTGGTCGGAAAATGGTCGGAAACTTTCAGAAATACCGACTGGATTCCGACCAAAATACCGACCATTTATACGCGGTCGGTAATTGGTCGAAATTTCTCGACATTTCCGACCAAATTCCGACCCATTGGGGTTTCGAAACCTCAAAACGCATAAATATTGATATGGGCTATGTTTAATATGGTTAGATATGATCTTTTGAAATAATTAAATGTCCATAAAGCTTAAGTAAAACAATTTTGGGCATATAATAAAAAACCTACAAGAAACCGAAAAGTATACGTATAAGGTTAATGTTTCGTTATGAAATGTTTAACTCAATATACTTTCAATTTATAAAAACATCATATACTCTATTAAATATTTATTTTGGGGCATATATATGTTAGACATAAGATGTTTACATGTTTTTTAAAGAGTATACAGTTTCAAAATTAAGAGTTTTTAACCCTAAACCCTATATGGTCGGAAATTGGTCGGAAATATCAAGGAATTTCCGACCAATTTCCGACCAATATAGATAAATAGTCGGAAATTATAAGGAAATTAGTCGGAAATTATAAGGAAATTCTAAAGTTTTATGTTGGATTTATAAACCCTAAACCGTGTATGAAATACTAATTTTTATCTTAAGAATCAATATTCTTGAACATCTAATCCAAACCTTACAAGAAAACGAATAGTGTAAGTATAAGTTATATGTTTCGTTAAGAGAGGTTAAACCCGTTCTCTTATCGATTCATAAAAATCGTCATATACTCTATTTATGTCTACCTTGCCATATTGTTTTCATACCTATGATATTTAGATGTTTTATACGGTATTCAATTTTAGAATTTCATACCCTATACCCTATCTGGTCGGAAATTGGTTGGAAATTTCCGACCAATTTCCGACCAATGTAATTTTTTTTCGAAAAAATGCCAAGTGTTAACAATATACATCAACCCGAGACACGCAATATTATGAATGGTCGGAATCCTGTCGGAATTACCGACCAATTTCCGACCAATGTAATTTTTTTCGATAAAATGCCAAGTGTTAACAATATATGTCAACCCGCGACACGCAGTATTATGAATGGTCGGAATCCTGTCGGAATTACCGACCGATTTCCGACCAGAATGAAATTAAACCCGCGAAAATTAACCGCTAAATGAAATATTGAGACGGTTTCGTATTTTTTGAAAACCGTCGGAATTCCGACGGAATTCCGACCACCCCTAAATCTAAATACCTGTACCGCATCGTCTTCTTCATTTCTTCATCGATCTCTGTCTTCTCTCTCTGCGATTCTCTCTCCGCCTTCCTCCGTCTCCGTCTCGCGACCGCCTCCGTCTTCCTTCCTCGCCGGTAAGTGCCTCTTCCTTCTCTTCTCTCCCTCTTCCTCTTCCTTCTCTTCTCTCCCTCTTATCTTCCTCTTTTCTTCTTCGTTTGTAGATCGCCGGAGCCGCCGTCTCTTCGCCGGAGCCGCCGTCTCTCCTCCCGCCGCCGTCTCTCCTCCCGCCGCCGTCTCTCCTCCCGCCGCCGTCTCTCCTCCCGCCGGCCAATTATCACCATGTAAGGATGTTAGTTGTTTAGTTTGAGTTTTGTGGTTAGATTAGAGATTAGGATCATAGTTCTTATGCTTTGTGGTTAGATTGGAGATTAGGATGTTAGTTCTTATGATTTGTGGTTAGATTTGTGAGATTTGTGGGTTAGATTTTTAGGATTTGTTGTTAGATTATAGTTTTTGGATTTGTTGTTTACACATAGTGTTTTTCATAATTTTTTTGGATTTTTTGGTTTAATTAGATTTTTTGGATTTGTTGGGTTTTTTACACAATTGGATTTTTTGGATTTTTGGATTTTTGTTATAAATATAAACTTTAATAGATAATTTTTAGATTAAAAATACAAAAATCTATTTTTTAAATGTTATAGAAATCATGTATATAACACATTTTTAAATCTAAGATATTTTTAAGATTTTTCGGATTTTTTTTAATTTAATCATTTGTATAATTAATGAATTTATTATTACTCTTTTTCATAAATTTCTTATAATTTTATGAATTTTTGAAATTTTCATAAAAACTTTTTGTCTAATTTTCATAGTTTTTTCGGGTTTTTCGTAATATTTTGGATTTTTGGTAATTGTTACGGTTTTTGGGCATTGTTTCGCGTTATTCTGAATATTTTAATAGTATTCGTTTTTTCTTTTGCGAATCAATATTATAGTTTGCGTTTTATTTATAGTTTGCGTTTGCGTTTAATATCTAACAAATTTTGCGTTTTTTTTTCAGGGCGTACGAGGGTTTCGCGAACTTGACCATCGGTGGTTCTTCTCAAGGGATGCAACAACCTCGACATACCGGTGGTTCGACTCGAGGGCCAGAACCACCAAGTCCGGCCGCATCGAATATCCCAGAGTCGCAGAGTCAAGCTCCTCGAATCATGACCATCGAGGAGTTAGTCCAACAACCGGGCCGGGACTTGCACATCCGGCTTGATCCACATCTCGTTGGAAGATCGACATGGTAAAAACCTTTAGTTCATATATATATATATATATTTAATATCAAATTGTTTATAGTTTATCTTTTTTTGTAGGTTTGGTATATCGAACAACGGGATTAGCAAGGCTATTATGAGGATGTTCCATTCGATCCTCGACAAACCGTACAAGAAGTTTTCAGAAGTCCCGTATGATGAGAAGCAACTTTGGTTTAGACAATTTGCGGTAAGTTGTCAATTACTATATTTTTTCTTATATTTATAAGTATTTTTTTAATATTTTACTAAGCATTTTTATTTATGTTTTCGTAGCAAGAGTTTACATGGCATCATTCTCATACTGCCACGGTGGAAAAATTATTTATGAAGGAAGCGAGTACGCAGTTCAAGAGACACATGAACGAGTGGAAGAAAAAGTGGAGGAAAGGGGCAGACAAGCCGAAAGGCTTGAATTTGGAGGTTTGGAATCACTACGGACCCTATTGGCAACAACCGGAGACAGAGAAAGTCTCGAAGACTAATTCGGGAAACCGAAAGAGTGATCGCAACGGGAAGGGCCAATACATCCACAACTCCGGATCGAGCAGCTTCCAGACCCGAGAAATTCAAATGGTAATATTTTATTGTTTACATTGTTTTCTTTACTTAATTAATTATTAAATTATTTATTCATATTTAAATTTATTTGTTTTTATAGACTAATGAGGCCGGAGGTGTGCGTCCGAATCATTTAGACTTAATGAAGAGGTGCCACACGAACAAGACAACCGGGTTTATTCAAGATCCCCTCATAAGGGAGATCTACGAGAACGTGACGAAGCAGAAGACCGACATCGAGCTGACCCAACAGTCACAAGGTGACTCCTCCTCCTCCTTCGAGATGTCGCGGGAAGCGGTCAACCAACTCGTTTTGAACGTAAGTTTTTTTTTTCTTATAGTTTTACATTATAATTTTATTATGTTTTAATTTATTTATATTTTATACAGGAATTTCCCCTTGATAAAAAAGGGCGACGTCGCGGCGGTTTGGGTACGATCCCGTTTATGGACGACCGGTCTTCTTCTGGTTCATTTTTCTCTGAAGATCTCATCCACCAGAATGAAGAGCTCAAGTCCAAAGTAGAAGCTTTGGAGGCGGCGAAAACGGACACCGAATTCAGGTTAGGTGCCACGCAAGATGAGCTTTCGGAGGCGAGGTCAGATATCGCTAGCATGTCGTCGTGGATGAAAGCGAAGTTTCCGGATTTTCCGGGAACGTGATCCGGATCCGAATCCGGATTTGCAAATGTTTAATAATGTTAATTTTTAATGTTTTAAAAACACTTTTTTATTTATTTCTAAACTATTTTAATTTTAAATATATTAATGTTTAATATTAATGTTTAATGTTTAATATTAATTTTAATTTTCGAATAAATTTATTTTCATTTTCGAAAAATGTTTAATTTTAATTTTAATTTTAATATTCAAAATTTTTAAAATACAAAATAAAATATTTTGTCGGAATTTGGTCGGAAATTAGATAGGTCGGAAATCGGTCGGAAATGAAACACGTCGGCATTTGGTCGGAAAATGGTCATCGGAACTTTGTCGGTAAATCGTCGGGTATTATTATAGTCGGAGTTTGGTCGGATATTAGTAACGTCGGCATTTGGTCGGCATTTGGTCGGAAACAAAGTTATCGGAATTTTGTCGGTAAATCGTCGGGTATTATTATGGTCGGAATATGGTCGGAAAATAGTTCGGTCGGTTTTTGGTCGGTATTTGGTCGGGAATGGTTGCATCGGTCGTTGGTCGGTAAATCGTCGGGAATAATCTGGTCGGGAATCGGTCGGGAATTCCCGACCAATTTCCGACCATATTTGATTTCCGACGCTATAGTTCCGACGGGCGATATTGGTCGGAAATTCGTCGGGAATGACGTTTTCCGACCGGTTTCCGACCAATATACCCGTCGGAAATCGAGTGTATTCTTGTAGTGTTTGTTCTAGTCTATTTCTTCGGAATCTACATTAATTTACCAATACGAGTGAGTTTATATGATATCCATTTTGAAAAATAAATTAATTAAAGGGAATAAAAGGTAAATTACGACCATTATATTTTTTTTCTTTTTTCAACTGGCCATGGTATTTAGAAAAATATTGTATTCTCCTAAACAACATGATAATTGACTAATTATTTTAATAAAATATAAAGTCATTTAGTATTAGGTATTTCGTATGAATTTGTGTACGGACATGTGAAAAATCATCTGGTAAAAAGGAGCTTGATCTATACAATTGATTCAAGTATTTAATTTTAGTTAAAATATAATTTAATAGTTAAGATAATTTTAATGAAATTATGTGGTATAGTCATAAATAACTATAAATGTTATTTTTCATCAAATATCTAAGAATTATGTTTTAATCAATGTTTGAATACAATCTTTGACATCTTCGTATAGCGATAGGGAGTTAATAAAATTTCATCATCGAAAATGGGTCAAGATTGACCAAGACACCGGTATGGTATTTTTTCTGAAGACTTTGAGTTATTATACGTAGAGGTTTTATCTTTTTAATTTGAATTGTCGGATGACTCGGATCTTGGGTGATCGAATCCCAAATTGGATATATTCGTCACATGTCATATGCGTGGAGGATCGCATCATGATTGTAGTTTTTGACGCAGATAATGCATGTTATGTGGGCAAGTGCGTCGTCTGCGAGATTCGATGAGTCAAGTCAATCATGTTTTTTCATACGACTCGCATGACGTATGAGATATATGACATACATTATATTTAATGCATTATACATCTCATGTAGCTCTAAGTGTTTAATGGCATCCATGCCAAACATGATGATGCCTCTCGCGGGTGATGTTCAAACGAAAGGACCATTGGAAGGAGATTTGTTCTAGTCGTTTACCCATATATCGTGATCTGAGTCGTTAATAACTAATGAACAAACGTCATATCCAATGATTTGTATTCTGCATTTTCATGTGGATGGATTAAGGAATGTACGTAAATCATTGTTAGTATTAATTGATTTCACAAATCGACAACACGTAAGGCTTTCTTTTGATCTAAATGGAAAATCTTTGGTTAGGTCTAGCGTTGAAGAAAGATGGTCCACTTAACCATCGTCTAACACAAAGTCCAATGGACTTGAACATAACTTGGATATATAGATTATATAGTAAAGTATAAGCAAGTCCAAAGACCAAGGATAGATGGTAATAGAGGATCATTGTAGTGTTAAATGGAGAGAAGAACAAAAGTATACAATACAAAAATGAGAGGAGACATCACAAGGGTTATCACCATTATACCAACCTTATTGGTATCATCGACAAGACCGTTCGCGGTCGCATCATCAGTCTTTGCTATCTAGAAGCTAGGAGACTAGGAAGCACGGTGCACTACTTCACCGCTGGTAAAGTATAAGAGGATTTGACTGAGATTGTTTCATCTCTTTGTCGAATATTTCTGGTTTTTCTGCTCTACAAATTTGTTTTGGATAAAACATTGTAAATATTAATCCTTGTTACCAAAAAAAAAAGGAAAGAAAAACATTGTATATATTTTCTGTTATTTAATAAATTTAATATTTAAATAAAAATATACAAAAACGAAAGTCAAATTCATCCATGTTTTCAATAATACCCGATTGTAAGTTGTGATCGACCCACCATGTGATGTTTTCAATTATATTGCACATGGAAGAAATTTCACACGAAAAACATGTGGGAAAAATTAAAAAGACATACGGCCTAATTCCATAACCATTCAAAAGAAAATCTCTAATGTTTTATATCTTGTACATGCATTTTCATATACTGCATATATATATATTACGATTGAGGATGACTCAAAACGATATGATTTAAGCATATGTTCTTGATCATGTGGGTTGATCGATTCTCTTTGGACGTGCAATCTAATATCAACGGTTAGTTTATATATATATATATATATATTATTTTGTTAATATGTGATGAGAACATATAATTACTAAACCAATGCCACTACTTTCTCTACTCATCTTTTGCTGCCATTGTAAGGGGTTTTATGTACTCAAATAATAAGTAAAAAATAAATAATAAAATAAAGATGAAAGTCAAATTCATTCACGTTTTAAATAAGACCTAATTGTAAGTTGTGACCGACCCGCCATGTGATTGTTTCATACAATTTTCACACGAAAAACATGTGTGCAAAATTAAAAAGACACATGTGGCCTAATTCCACACCCATTCAAAAGAAAGGCTTTAATGTTTTATATTGTGTACTTGCATATAATGCATATATAATACGATTGAGGATGGGTCAAAACGATTGAGCATATGTTCTAGATTCAGTTAGAATATGAATGCTTTACAATCTAAATACTATAAGCAACTTGGTCATGTGGTGATCAATTCTCTTTGGACGTGATATATCAACGGTTTGTCTACTTTATACTTTTTATTTCTTCTTGTCAATATGTAAATACATTGGTTAAGATTCGAGTCTCTTGGTGTGATGAGAACAAATTATCACTAAAGACTAAACCAACGCCTCTACTTTCTCTACTCATCCAATCTAGATAGGTTGTGTGACTTAAATTATATATCTTTTGCTCCCATTGTTAGGGGTTATATGTACTCTAATAATAAGTAAAAAACCTATCTTTTTTATTTTATATAAAATATTTAAGCCCAAACACAAATCATAAAGGGATCATTTTAACTCTACTGGAGTAAAACAATAAACAAAACCATATATAGATGGCTAACTGGGAATTTAAAAGAAAAGATTTTTCAAGATTACGAGTTCGAAAACCAACGACTAATCCGTAGAAATTGTGGGATTTAAGTCTGAAACAACATAGATGCAATAACAAACTTGACTTGGACTTAAAAAAAAAAAAGTTTGACTTGGACTCATCTCTCATTTAAGATGATGATCCTCATCACTATACGCATGAACATTCAGATATCAGTTCGGGTTCGGTTCAGTTTTTTCGGGTTTCGAATATTTTGGTACTAGAAGTTTAGCATCCATTCGGGTATTTTCTTTTTTTGGGTCGGGTTCGGTTCGGTTTCGCCCGGTTTCGGATCGGTTTCAGGTACCCAAAATTTATTCCAAATACTCTACAAAACTTTAAAATGGTTTAATTTAAATAAAATTTGGTTAAATTTTGCAAACTTTTTTTAATTTTGACAAATATAATTAAAGATTTTTGGATATTTCATGTATTTCGGTCTAAATATAATTAATATATTTGTTTTATAATTGTAATTATGGGTATTTTGGTTATTTCAAGTTTAAATATACATAATATTTTAGATATATAATTGTATTTCATATATTTCGGATACCCATTCGGGTTTCAGCTGGGTCCGATTCGGTTTGGGTACCCAAAATATTTTATAAGAGGAACCATTCGGATATTTATAAAATTTTGGTTCGGTTCGGTTCGGTTCCGGTTCAGTTTTTTTTGTTCCAAGTATTTTGCCCAGGCATAATCACTACATTTATAAAATAATGTGTGTATGCAATCATAAATTAAAATATCTATAAATTTATTTTGTTATATATGTATTATAGGCAATTGATATAGAAGAGGAATCGGAGCTTGGAATTATCTTTTACGAGTGCTTCATTTGGGACAAATTAGGGGTTTTCTTGACTAAAAGCTAAAGTTTTGTTTCTCTAATTATGTTGTATTCATTTTTTGATGTCTTTGAAAGGGATATATTTTGAGAATACAATATTGTTTGATTTTAGAAAGAAAGAAGAACAATAAGATTACATCAGATTACAAGAATGCAAGAGATTAATGCCATAAGAATATTTAGTTACCGATGGAAGGTGGAGAGAATTGAATGTATTCGAACCAAGTCATGAGGTAGGGGTTTGATCTACCGTCGACTCTGTTGGAGTGTTGCGTGATGTTGACGATTAAGAGAGGAGAGCTTCAATCTGATTGTTTGTAGTGTTTACTTGATTAGTAATGAGACCAAACGAGTAGCTAGGAGCCAGATGGAGACGTGCATTTATTTCTCGCCATAACTCATAAATGAGAGCCTGAAGGGTCAGCTTGCAGATAACATTGAGTTTCTTTGATCTTGATGGAGTTTTGACCCACAATACAATGCTCTCATAATCGGGTGGAGGATTTAGAGATTGATCTGAAAAAGAAGGACCAGCCTTCCGCCCATTAAGAGCAGTTGAAGAATAAATGTTTCATTGATTCAACTGCAGAGCTATAAAGAAGACAACTTGCTGGAACATTCAAGCCCCACCTCAACAATCTATCTCTAGTAGTCATGCGGTCCCTTAGTGTAATCCAGAGCATAAATGCATGTTTTGGATTTTTTTGAGAAAATCAAACATATTTATACCAAGACACCTAAGGTGAGCTCGGTTGCAAACTTCTCCACGTCAAGGAAGAAGAAAACTGACATGGTTGCGCTAGAGGATTATTTTTCCAAAGGAACTGATCCGGAATAGATGAGTTGATGTCAGGTGGAATAGATGGTAGAATTTGGCAAAGCAATCTAGTGATAGCATGCCTTCCGCGAGGGAGTTTCCAACTGCCATTAAACACTGCTTGTGAAACAGTGCACATGCGAGGAAGCCATGTCACACGAGGACCATTTGCACCAGACAATTCAATTAAGGGACCAAGATCTGTCCAATTATCATGCCAAAACAGTGAAGAGGAACCCTTGCCGAGATCACAACAAATATAAGGTCTGGCCATAGAAGAGAACGAAGAAGAAGGTGGTCTTGGTTTGCGTAAACTGGTCTTGAGTAGCCTCTTCCAAATCCAACTACCTGAAGATGAAAGCTCATGATCCCAAAACAGTCTGCCTCTTATCAAGTTACATTTGATCCAAGAGACCCAAAGTGATCCTCCTTTTGTGAACAAAATCCATATGAGTTTCAAACCGAAAACTTGATTCAAAAGAACCAGTCTACGCAAACCAAGATCACCTTCTTCTTTAGGTCTGCAGAGAGAGTACTCCCATGAAACTTTAGCTCATCGGGCTGAATTTTGAGCACCACTCTAAAGGAAGGCACTACCCATTGATTCAAGTTTCTCCAAGCAACTTTTTGGTAATGGAGAAGTTGATGATGCTATATAAAACTGATTAGAGAAGCTGATGACCAGAAGTTGATAATGCTATATATATTTTCAAGAGAGAATAGCTGAGGTGGGACTTTTTTCAGAAGAACCCAAAATGGAGCAAACACAAGCTTCATTGGAAGGAGATCAGTGGAAGGGGTCCATTTGGAGACTGTATCTTTAGCGGTTGAAAAACCTAGATCGCCAAAGTTTCGCCCTTTTCATAGAGAGAGAAAAACTCTATCTTTTTAGTAACAAAAAAAATATAGTTTACTCATTTTTCCTAAAAGCTAAAGTTTGGTAAACCTTAACTACATATGCCGTCTTACTATAGTGAACTCACTCCCTTACCTAATTTCTTGTCGTCCACCAATAATATACTCGTTGGTCGGATTTTTGTTCTTAATAATAAAATAATTTTGGACTAAAATTCAATTTAATCATCCGAATTCGATTTCAACATTCTAAACGCTTTTTTAATTCCGCACCAACAGTATTAAATACATTAGAGCAAGTACATTGTTGACACCCAAGTTGGGTGTCTAATGTTTTTTGCAATTTAAAAAAATTAATTATTAATTTTTAAGACATTTATGATTTTTGACTCTTCCATTGTAGACACCTATGTTGAGGGTCTAAAAAATTTAAATATTATTTTTAATTCAATTTTGTTTATTAAACATTTTATTAATGAAAAAAACATTTAATACATTCAAAAACATTTAGTACGAACTGTGAACAACTGTGGCCTGTAACATAGCACCCCAACTTCACCAAAAACATATTTACATAAACACATACATATTTACATGAACACATATTTACAATATACAAAAATATGTAAATATGTGTTCATGTAAATATGTATATATTTATGTAAATATGTGTGTGTTTATGTAAACATGTGTATATCACATCAAAGATTACAAAATGGGTTTTCTGAATGATCAAATTTTAGAATCTGGGTAAAAAAGAAAGATCTGAGACAGACGAAAACCCCAACCTGACAGAGACGAGCTGCGAGTGAAGCAGCTTTCTTAGCAGCATCAAGCTCTTTCTCGTAAGCCATCGATGAAACTACTCGGAGAGTAGCAAATGAAGGAGACGACTTCCTTCCGAAAACAGAAACGATACGGTTCGATGAATCTCTGGATCTCGAAATTGATGCAAATGTTTGAAGCGGAGCCTTGGTTGTTCGAAGAACAATGGATTCTCTTTCGGAGAAACCGAAGAGATAGGGAGGAAGAGACAGAGGAAGAGACGGAGAAAGAAAACAGATCATGCCACGTACTGGGTCTTAACTCAGAAAAAAAATCCTATCTAAGACACTTTAACTTGATTTAGGAACCTGATTTATTAACTTTATTATTATTTTAACTTATCAAAAGTTTAGACACTTCTTAAAACTTTCCAATGCACTTGCCCTTAACGTACCTATTTTTCCCCCGCTATTATTTCTTTGGATCGATTATTTAAAGTGTTACTTCATTTATCGAGTCTTTCGAATTCTTCTCTTCCTGTAATGGAAAAAATTCTTCTAAATATTTGAGGTCTTGCAATTTTCGATAGAAATATCTATTGAGATTAATAGAATATGATTTATTGTGGTTTCGGTTGAAAGAGTTAGGCTAACGTTGGGTTGTTCTACATGTTGCACAAATTTGGATACAATGGTGGAATAAGGTTAACAAGAAGTGGGGGAATTGTATGTATAAATTAACCTTAACTACTTGTAGCCCTATGTGATACGTGTTCTATGACTATAGGTTGGGTTAGGCTACGCATGTTCATGAATGTTTATTCATCATGTGCCATTTGCTTTCATTCATCCACATGTAGGCAAACGTTTCTAAATTTACACTATTGGCATGTTTCTGAACTATATATTTGAGATAGATGACCAATTTAGGTTATTTCTTTAAGTATCGATAAGGATTGATTGGATATTCAGAATTTAGTAGATATATATATTTAAATATATAATTTTTTTTTTGATAAAAAGATTTGTTCATGTTAGATTCACCTTTAAGGCATTTAGATCTAAACATGTCTAATCTAAATATTCGTAATTAGAGTATCTGCTTATAAGATTTATATAGTTATATGAAAACAAATATAAAAGGTAAATGATGGAAAATATTTTAAACAAACAAAAATGTTAAATATAAATTAGGTAAATAAGTTAAAAAAAATCAAAACTTTTAAGCTGACTCTCATAGATACTTTATAAAAAAGTATCAAATAATTTATAATATATTAAAATTATTAAAGTGAATAAATATATATATATTTAAAATTTAAGATATTATATTTCATATTTTCTTATATAGGATCTTTATTTCGTACATATATCTACTTTTCATCATGGGCATATGAATAGCGACCTTGTAATTTTAAGATAATATAATATTTTTTATAAATAGACGGTTAACTACTTCGGAGAGAAATACATTGCAAATGATTTATATATATACTAATAAGAGAAATCATTTACAATGACTAAAACTATAAACAAATTCTCCAACATCAAAACAGTAAAATAATAAAATATAACTTTTTAATGTTAATAATATAACATTTTGGAAGTCAAGTTTAATTAGCGAATTAATTTATAGTTGTATTATTGAATTATTTTTTAAATTTAAAAACTTAACATATCTATATAATTCCTTAAAATTATCATATTTAAAAAATTACGAAAATAAATAAAAAATTTGAATATATAATTAGTAGCATATGGTCCAATTGGAGAAGAATATATAACCCAGTGGTATGTATTATTGTTACGTATCACTATGTGATCACCACTCAAATTGTATTATTCCCATAAGGCCATAACTTATGTTTTTCCGGCTGAAGTTCCGATTAGTTCCTATGACGATAACATTCTCAAGATTTAATTTAAAAAAAACACACATAAACATAAATAATATGTTAACAAATGAAATCATAATATATATTGAAGGGTGTTCTTGTACATACATCAAACGAACATTCTTTAACAATAAAGCAGTAACCAATTATTTTAAGAATATGTAAAATACAAAATATATATTATCCAATCTGTAGTTTTATTTATGTAGTTATAAAGTATAAAATACAGTAAATACGTACCTAATAAGGCAACCCCATATAGCTAGTACTCTCATATCGGTTTATATAAATTATCAGGCTTAGAAATAACCGATCGGCATTTCATTACTCGTATATATATATATATATATATAGTAGTATAAAATATAACCCTCTTTGGACAGTAAATATAAGGTTTAAAACAACTAATTGATTAATTACCACCAAATAAATGCATGGGCCAAAGATCATCTACGCTCCAATAGTTTTCTTCGGATTGATCAACTGATAATGGCATCATGATCGAATCCGACGAAGGCACATAATTGCAG
This sequence comes from Eutrema japonicum, assembly GCA_030161315.1. NCBI lineage: Eukaryota > Viridiplantae > Streptophyta > Magnoliopsida > Brassicales > Brassicaceae > Eutrema > Eutrema japonicum. The sequence continues at coordinate 53,793,745 of BSQW01000011.1, forward strand.
TAATTAAGCTGATGATCAATATTGTTGGCTTGTTGATACGACGTCGTCGGAGAATATATCTCCATGGTTTCTTGAGCATTCAAGACGTGGCTCGTGCTTGTTGCATGATCGTTTATCATCTCTGAGCTTTGTGATCCAACGATCGTCGTTTCTCCATGTTTGATGATATATTTCTGGATTTTGGTCCTCCAAAAATTCTTTATCTCGTTATCGGTTCTTCCTGGTAAATGTTTTGCAATTTTCGACCACCTAATCATAATTTAAGAATAATTTAGTCATCACGAGTTAATTATGGTATGTGTGTTATCATGAACAAATGATTATATTAGAAGTGACTACCTACATTTAACATTGAACAAAATATTGAGGTTTGCATCTGTTTTGTTTTTTTAGTAACAGTGAGATTTTGTAAGCTTCGATTTTAGAGCAACGTTAGACAAACATTATGATTATATGGTTTGGATGAGATTTGGATAGATCAATATTTAAATAAAAAACTATTTAACTTGAATCAAAAATTTAATTATAAGACCATATAGATTGTCTAACTTTCGGCATCCATCACTTTTATGTGTGTGTATACATGATACTATTTTATATATATTTCGTGTTGACAAAAAAATTATATATATTTGGTACATGTCTTTGTGTGTATATATGAAAAGAGATTTTTTTAATAACCAACTTAAACAAAGATCCATGATTTTCTTAATAATATAAAACCAAATAAGAAATAATCCTATTAACATGCAACAACTATAGTTTTTAGTAAATTTTTTATTTTGAAATTTTATAGATAGTATATTTGTAAAAGAGACTTACCTGTGCAAGAAATAAAAATAAACCATATTCTTAATAATATGATATGCCATTTATTAAGCTAAAGAATTATATATGTGACAATTTTTCAAACTTATATAAGAATATGAATATGGCATTTTTTTCCTTTTTATAAACGCTAATTTATATATATAGTTTTTTGGGTCAAAACGCCGTTTCGTGAATGTGCTTTTTACTTCTTATTACAAACTTATATTTAATATAAAAATTACCCAAAAAAATAGAACCATGAGTTTGTGGGAGAATCGGCATGAGGTTTGAATGTTAGTGGTGAGGAAATTTTGACACATGTGGAAATTAAAACAAATGGCTAAAAAGAATTGGAAAGTTTTGTCACACCCACCAATATGTTTGGCTTCGTCACCTAAATTCCTAATCTCTTGCTTTGATAATGTCTTTTTAATGATTCTTTCAGTCTTTAGCCTCAATAATGCATATAAAGCCGATCCAAAGTTCGAACATTTAGCTTTGCTTCTCTCGCTGTACATATATACAAACAAAATGCTAACCTATTTCCCCATTTGGCATGAAGTTCCATGATGATGAGCTGTTCTTCTGCTGTGATATTTCCCCGTCGTACATCTGGTCGGAGGTAGTTCAGCCACCGGAGCCGACAACTTTTTCCCGTGCGTTTTAGACCTACAATACATGTATATTATTATTAAAACCAGTGCATGCATGCATATATATATTCTTTTATTGATAAAAATATAAAAATAAAAAATTTCAAAACACGATAAAGTATTTTCTATTAGTGTGTTTTTTTGTTATTAAAAATAAAAAAACTAATTGTTAACCACAATCTGGTAAAACTAATGTTTGACGAAAAAAAAAAACTTATATAGTGGTCTTGTAACGTCAAAAAAATTAAAAAAATATAGTGGTCTTGTCGGAAAACACATTATATAATTGAAAAATCCGGCTATGGGTCTGGAAACTCCGTCAGGTTTACATACGTAGATAATAGGATACATGAAGTTTTTATAAATTTAGATTAATCTATGTTTTTTATATAGATTTTACGTTACATTTAGATCGATTTATAAACCTTTACAAGTTAGGTCAATATAAGTTATATAACTAATTGGTCATATGGGCATAGAAAGTTAAAGAACAATTTTCAAATCGACAAGATTTGTTGATCAATGCACAAAATAGAGATATGTATTTACATAAGATAGAGATTTAGGCAGATTTCAATCAGATGTAGATTGGTAAGTGATTGTCCCAATAAAACTTGTAATAATTTTTTTCATATGGAAAATAAAACTCTTTATTCATACTTAGATCGCTTGTGTGCTTGTGTAACAAAGCTAGTATTAGATTTTCTACGTACTTTCATATGATACAGTGAAATCATATAGAGATTAAAACATAATATCATCACATGTGAAGACCAAACCCTAGCTTATCAATACACACACACATATACGTATATGATCATATACATACCTTTTATTTTTTGAAACACGATATGTGATATATATCTAATAAATTCCATCACGATATATGATCATATACATACATGGATGACAAATTGGAGCTTAATTACAAATTTTGTGATATATATAAAAGAAATTTTATCACCTGCAGATTTGGCGAGAGAGTTCCAAACACCTTCACCATGATTGGCGATATAATTGATGAGAATCAAATCTTCTTCCATCGTCCATGGCCCTTTTCTCACCTCTGCATCTCCTGATCCCGACCCACCACTACTTTCTCTTTTCTCCATTTTTATGAAATTATATACTCTTATTTACTATAAATAATTGATAGATGAAGATATTTTCTAGAGAGAGAAATAGAAAGGGAGAGTATTGAAAGTGAGAGAGATAGTTAATGTTTTGAGGTGGTGGGCAAGTGCTATTGCTTTTATAGAGAAGGATTCTCAAATTTAAAGCGTTATTAAAAATCTATAATCTTAGTGATTTATTACTACAAAGACTAAAGATATTAATTAACCACACTTGTTTTCGTTTTTATTTTTATTCTATAAATTGTAGTACACATGAGCTATATCTTCAAGACCTAACTATGATCATATAGGATGATATCTATCTTCTTTCACATGCATATATAAACATGTATGTGCTTATATGATTGCATAATCGATCTTCGATGTACACGAGTCTTTTATATAACTGTGTAAAATGTAGTTATGGTTTATGAAAATGAATAATAACTCCTTTTTGGTGCATTAACCCGCATATGCAGGTCTATAATTAGTGTACTAGGGAAAGGGATTAAGCCTTTCACGCCCACGAGTTCGAATCTCGATATGACATAAATAATCTGTTCTGGTTATTATATGAAGATATTATGAATCAAAAGTCTAATATTTTTCTAGTAATTAAAACAAAAAAATCGTTGGTGCATTTGAAGTAGATATATACATATATAGATCCATAGAAAAGGATTCATGATGATCTTAATTACATTTAACAGCAATAATTTTTGCTTGGTCATCTTTTGATTTCTACAAGCAATGTTAAATGTTTCAATTATGTAATAAATTAGGATTTAACCCGCACTAATTATAGCGTGGAATAATTTTTTGTTTTTAAATTGTTTTGAAATTTAAGAAAATTAATGTTATTTGAAATTTACAATATAGCTAACTAATGATTATAGATAAATCTGTCAATTTGTAATAATTTATCTATTTAACCCGTTTTGCAGTGAACTAAAATATTATTCGGGCTAACCTGCAAATACTTATAATTTTGAAAACATAACTCTAATATACACTGTTAAATGATTCTAATTTTTGGGTTTAGTCTACGAAATGTTTTTTAAAAATAGGTTTCTTGTGTCTAACTTTTTATAAAATTAGTAAAATATTTTTTAATTTTTGTTTTGATATATATTCAAATAAAATATAATAAATTATAGTACAAAATATAGGAAGATTTTGAATAGATTTTTTTTTTTGAATATATATGAATTGATTATTATTTTAAAATATATTATATTAAAAATAATTAATAAATTAAATATTAAATAATATTTTTAATGTAAAATATATACTTTCTATATTCTAATCAATAATTTTAAAAGATTATTATATCATTTCATATTTCAATTATTCTTTGTTATTTGTAATGGCATTTCTTGTAATAACTTATAAAACAAAGTTTATTTTAAAAAATGATTTCCTATATTGCCATCGATCGATGTCCTAATGGGATTAGTGATTAGTTAAAAATATATAATATTTCAGTGCTGTCGAATATAAATTTGAATTATGTTTGAAAGAAATTGATTTACTTATTGTGAAGTTAGAACATCCACAAATGCTATCAAAAGTTAATTTCAGATTTTAGCAACTATATATACCGAAAGTTTTAAACTTCTTAGTTAACAAAGATAAAAGTGTTGTCTTTGATATTTGTATGAAAATATATGAATCGTTTGTGCGATTAATTTCTAAACAAGAGTTAAATCTTACGCTTTAAAATGTGTTAAATGTTTTTAAAAATGTATTATGTTTGGTTTTATGAACATATTTTCTTTGCTTTAAATAAAAAAATGAAAGTTTGGAGGATGTATAGGTCACTTAATATTCAAAATTTTAGAAGATGCATTTGATTCTATTTTAATTCAAAATTATTTTTTGAGTTTTCGGTTTAGTATATTGGATTCAGATGAAATTTGTTTGATTTGACTATACCATTCCAAGTAACATTCTCTTTGATCATAGAAGAGATTATATTTTTGGGCCTTTTAGTAAAATTATTATTTTTGTCGACGAACTCATTGTTAGTAAAACAATATTATTAAGTGTTTTGTCAGAATCGCACACTTAATACATAATTAAGTATAACTAATTTTATTATATAACTCAACGTAAACGTGACACGTAAAATAATTCTCACTCACGAGATTATGATATTTGTCACAATTAATTTAAATTTGACATGTATTAATTTAATTAAAAAATAAAAAATGAATTTAAGTAAATATTAAAAAGATTATATTAAAAAAGACAATCTTAAAAAAAAAAATAAGTAAAGAAAACTTATAATATAGGAAATTGACGAAAGAAAACTTAAAAGTTTATAATATATAACCACAACCAAACTTAAAAAAAAAAATTATAAATATACTCTAAACATAAAAATAAAAAATATTATAAATATCTTATTATTTAAAGATGAATCTCTTAACGTGAGCGTGATACATAAGACAATTTTTACTCACGAGATCGTAACATGTGTCATTATTAATTAAAATCGCGATATGTGTCAAAGTGATAATATAAACTTTCATATTGTTAGTTATTTATTTATTTTAAATAAAAATAACAAAAAGGAAAAAAAAAATTGTGTTTTATATAATGGAAACTAATAACATTGAAAAAGTAAAGTAGGAGAAAACAAATAAAAACTACCAAATAAAAATAACAAAAAAGAAAAAAGAATTGTGTTTTATATAATAAAAACTAATAACATTGAAAAAGTAAAGTAAGAGAAACAATAAAAACTACCAAATAAAAAGTGTTAAATATAAAAATATGTATATACGATTCATAATATATAAAATTAGAAGAAGAAATATTTGTTATAGTGTGTTTGATAGTTCTAGAACTCTCTCATTTATTTAAACGGATTGTTTATCTAATTTATAGATAGCTAGATTATAACCCGTGAGCCCGCACGGGAATTTTGTTATTTATTTGGTTTATGAAATTTTGTAATATATATTGTCTTTATTGTGTTTAGTATAATTGGTGTTGCGGACGAACGGATTGTAATATGAGACAGATTTATTTTGGGTTTAACAATACTTTGTTTTTGTATATATAATTTTCGTAATATGAAACACAACAATTCATGATTAGACATAAAAAATTCTTTGTGGGTTTAGTTTTCGTAAGTTGTTTACTTATTGTAACGGGTTTAGAGGTTACGGGTAATTAATATTGGTGTTTAGATATCCAATTTTTTTTGTAGGTAACATTTTTAATATGTTATGTTATAAAATTAGATGTTCTCAACTCAACGATTGTCATCTGTCTCTTGCTTATACTCGGTTTTCTATTCAAACTCAATTTTATCAGTTTTTTATTTGTAATTTCATGTCTAAAGCAGGATCAATTTTGCTATCTTTACTGTTTTTTTATGTGAGACTTTGAAAACGTTTACTTTATTTTAACTGTATTGTGATTATACATTAGAACCTTTCAAAATGTCTACTCAACTATTGTCATTCTTCACTTTCTTATACTCGATTTTTCTACTCAAACTCAATCTTATCGGTTTTTTGAACTTTTTAAACTTTTTAGAACTCGATTGTTAAACTTTTTAAATCGCTACCTATTAATTTAAACTCGATTGTTAAACGTTTTAAATCTCTACCTATTAATTTAAAGTCAAATTATCTACAACATTTTGTTTGAAATATATTAATAACCTAAAATTAAAGTTCATACTAATCACCTCTCTATCAAATCGAGGAACATCCAGCTGAGAATAATTGTGGGAATGACACATCAGCAAAACATTTTTGAATCAAGCTCAAAATTATCGCTTAAACTTTTATCCGTATTTTGATTATACATTCGAATCGTTCAAAATCTCAACTCAACTTTTGTCATCCCTCTCCCTCTTATACTAGGTTTTAAACTCAATCTTATTGGTTTTTCATTCGTAATCTCATATCTAAATCGTTCATTTCTTGCTATCTTTACTGCTTTTTCTTGTGAGACTTTGAATACTTTTATTTTACTTTAATTGTGAGATTTTATAAACTCTTACTTTATTTTAAATTATCGTTAAAGTTCTAATTAATCCAGTTAATGTTTAACACATTTAAAACCCGTTAAATTTTTCTAAAAATTCACACAGTTTAACTTTGTCTTTTTGTTCCTACCATGGTTAATTTTTAAAGAACCAACAAAATCCAACTTTTTTTTTTAAATCGCTACCTATTAATTTAAAGTCAAATTATCTTCAATATTGTTTTTGAAATACATTAATAATATAAAATTAAAGTCCATACTAATCACCTCTCTATCAGATCGAGGAACATTGAGCTGAGAATAATTGTGGGAATGACACATCATCAAAACATTTTTGAATCAAACTCAAACTTATCGCTTAGACTTTTATCCGTATTGTTATTATACATTTGAATCGTTCAAAATCTCAACTCAACTTTGTCATCCCTCTCCCTCTTATATCTAAATCGTTCATTTCTCGGTATCTTTACTGCTTTTTCTTGTGACTTTGAATACTTATTTTACTTTAATTGTTAAACTTTATAAACTATTACTTTATTTTAAATTATCGTTAAAGTTATAATTGACCCAGTCAATGTTTAACACTTTTAAAACCCGTAAAATTCTTCTAAAAATTCACATATCCTAACTTAGCTTTTTTTATTCTTCCGATGGTTAATTTTTTAAAACCAACAAAATAAAACCTTAATTTTTTCTTTTAAATTGCTACACATTATTTTAAAGTCAAATTCTCTACAACAATTTCTTAAAGTACGTTAATAATCTAAAGTTATATTCCTTACCAATCTCATCTCTATCAGATCGAGGAACGTCAAGCTGAGAATAATTGTGGAAGAGACCCATCAGCAAAAAAAAAAAAATGAAACTCAAACTAATCGCTTAGACCTTTAGCATGGACCTATGACTTTATCACGACTTATATCTGATTCTCTTTGTGTTTTCTTTTAAAATATATTAGAGAAGTTTTTAAGTAAAATATACTCCACTTCATTTTTAAACCACTACATCAACCAAAATCTACTATTTGTACAAAATATAAACAATAAATCAAACCAATTATTTTTTAAAGAAAATACATAAGAATTTAAAAATATTCTTATAAGTCGTTTACCAATTAAGCAAAATGAAATATTTCTAATAATCCAAATCAGTTAAGAAAATATTATAAGATATTCATTGTACAAAGTTTGAATACCAATTGAAAAAACTAAAGACTAAACAAATTTATTCAACAACGAACTAAAATACAGTGAATGTTACAACTCTTAAAGAAAACAACTTAGGAGTCTCAACATAAAAATCAACCAAATCAAAATATAGAGATAGATCTGCAATGCTCCAGCTCAATCCGCTAATAGCTATAAAAACAATTAGATCGAATCCAACTGTCACTCCAAGTCATCAGCTTTTACGTATAGTTATCGACCCACTCGCATCATGGCTCAATCGTCTAAGTTGGTAGTGTTGAGGATTGAGCTATGACTTGACTCGAACCTGTGTTTATCAAGAGAAGAATATCAATAAGTAAAATACATATTTTGTCATGTATATTAAAATGGAAAGATAGTTAACCTCCATCACTATTTTGTTAGTCTATTGGGTAATGGCTAGTAAAAAATATATTATAATCACAAAGAATACCTAAAAAAAACAGTAATTAAAATTGGTATTAAGTAAATCACATTTGAAGATAATTGATATGGAAGATGAGTTCCTCAGGCGAATCCTCTTTGTTTCTTCAAACAAAAATATTAGGATTAGCAAGAAAAAATTAAAAAAACAGTAATTAAAACTGTTAATTATTAAGTAAATCACCTTTGAAGATATTTGATATGGAAGATTTGCAATCCATTGATGTCCTGCAACAAAAAAAAAACATGTCAATACGCATCATAATTAACTAAAATTTCATAATATGAAGGTAGAAGAATAAAACGAAAGCATCTACAGAAACCTATAGAATTGTGTATCAATGATCGAAAGAGTCTCTTTATATAAATGAATGAAGAGTGCTGGAGAAAGTTTTTCATGTTTATCTAAATGGAAGTTAAATATTAAATAAAAAATATTGGATCAAATACTTTTCGTATCAAATTTGGTTAGTTGGCTTAATTAGATATTTTTTATAAATTTTGTAGAAAGATTCCTAAAGCATATATTATAAAGATTGCAATCTTCACAATTATTTGAGGAAAGATAACAAATTATGCTAAATAATTTTCAAACTTTCTAAAAAATGGGAAAATTAGATATTGTTGAGATGTTGAAACCGAATATTATATTTTTTTTTTTCAAATTCTTAAATATTGCAACCGAATATTATATTACGATCATAATTTCCTTTTGTGGATAATCCTTAAATGTCAACATAATAGTTAAATGTAACCTACGAAAATATTGTGATAAACTTTTATGCAGAAATTCAAAATAGTTAAATGTTAAAAAAGATGATTTGTTTCTGGTAATTTAGTTAAATTAAAAATAGTATATTTCTAACTATCTGTTTTCTGGTAACACATATTTAATATCTTTTTCTGATAATACATATTTAATTAAAAATAGTTAAATATTTTGATAACCTTAAGGACGATATAATTCTAGCTACTAGTTAAATAGTTAAATATTTTATATGAAAAAATAAAGAAAACGTGATTAAAACAATTTCATGTATAGTTAAACTTATTAAAAATAATTAACTTTTTAAATAGTTATCAAATATTTTATTATTTAAATTTTCAAATTCTTACAAAATAATTACATGTTATTATTTAAGTTATTATTTAAAAATTAATAATAACTTAAATAGTTATTCAAAATGATTAAAAAAAAATTGTGATATGTTATTTTTAATAGTTCTACGTTTTTAAAATATTATGTGTGCATATACAATTTTTTTAAATCCATTAATCAAAATATTACAAAAATCAATTCGTTAATCAAAATCCATTTTGTGTTATATTGCTATGGAACCTATAATAATAAAAATAAGTAAATTAGTATTTTGACAATTTCATGTAAATAAGTAAATTATTTAAAATAAAATAATTAAATTATAAATATGTTTTGTTTGTTTCTTGATCGTTACATATTTAAGTAGTGTTAAATTATTTATTTTGACAATTTCGTGTATTTTTAATGTGTATATATGGGAAATAAATTAAAAGAAAAGTTGTCATGTATACATAATGTTAAATTAAATTGAAAATAGTTTTTCAGATTTTTTTAAAATAAAATATTTCTGTTTGGAAACATGATTAAAAAAGAAGGGATAATAGATATCTGGAATGAGATTACACTAAAATCTGTTTGGTTACAAAATGTTATCCTGTTTTAATAGTATAGATATGAATCAATTTTGAATTTTAAATACGAATTACTAAACATAATTCATGGATAACTAAACGAGATTTTAATTTAGAATCTAGCTATACGGGTCATAATTAAACATAATATCAATTTTAGAATCTTATTTTTTATTTTTTACCCGCGTATTACGCAGGACCTAATATAGTCTCATATAATACAAAACCTAATATATTTCATTATGATGGGACCTTTCTAGTTCAATAATTATAATCTCAAATTAAAAGATTTAGTAAGAAATTCATAGTTTTTTTGTTAATTCTGGATTTACTTAAATATTATAATAAAGAAAAAGTTAAACCGTATTTACAGTTTAATTTTTAGTACAATTTTGATTTTTGTTTGATTTAGCGGAGTTAAACCTTGAAGACGATAGGAACGAGTGAATGACAACCACCATAAATTTGTATAAAAGCAATAATTTATTTTATCTAAATGACTAATCAGAAATTTTCAAAACTTTCACCAAGTCAAGCTTTATCAGTGAGTCATAATTAAATATCAAATAAAGCACGGTTAATAATTATCCATATATTGAAGGGCACTTGATTTGCCCCATCAACCATCAACCAATAGACTCGTAGCCGATTATAAAGAAGCTCAATTTGTGGTTCTCAGTTAACTAAGTGGAATTGGTTATCAATTTCTGTCTTAAGCACGTAAGATATATATATATGGTTATATCTGAAATTACAGCGGTATAATTTTTTGTAAATATAAATAAATGGAGAATTTTGATTTATTTTAAAAAAAAAAACCGAATGACTATCGATCAATAAACAGAAAATTTATTGCTCGACGAGATCAAACATGATTCAAAAATGATTTGGATAAGTTTTTGCGGGATAAACTGAATTTAGTATTTTGATTCTCAAAAGTGATTTTACAAGAACAAAAACAAAAAAAATAACTAAAAATCTAGAAAAGCTAAGTCCTTGAGTTTATAGTTAATAGTGTGTAGAGAGAGTTTCATATCTTTTTGCTATTTTCCCTCACTCTTGTTTTATACTCCGAGATCGTGATTAACGTTACCGTTTACTTCGCCAGATTCGTCATGAATGGTCTTTAATTCTGAAGCTCCTGTCGTTACGTTCAGACGCCTTAATTCACCTGTTTGAATGAATATTTAGTCTCTGCGAAATTGACTAATTGTTCTGCATTTAATCCCATTTGACCGCGAACTGGCTCGTCGCCTCGAAAATGCATTTGATCTCGTCTGACCTCTTTGACTCTATCAGATTTTTTTACCGTAAGGTTTCCTAGACCCAAATTTACTGTATCGAAATTTTCACCCCTACAATAAGGTAATTTAAAAACAATTATTCTTTATCAACGAAATTTAATTACTTCACTACGGACCTACGGTAGTTATTTAAAATTTTAATTTAGAAAAATATAAGTTATCCGTTCAGAACAATTTGTATTTGCTTTAAAAATAAAATAAACTCGAGCAATTATCTTTCGAGTTTCGAGTTAAGTCCTGTAAAATCTCCGAGTTGTGAGACAATTCTAATGGAACATTTTCATTTCAAGTCGAAGGGATACCTAACATTGGATCTGAAAATGAGGTTTCAATGATCAGTATAGAGACCTAATTACTCATTTAGCAATATCCTTGGGAATTTATATTCCAAGTTCCAAGCATTAATAGCTCACGAGGAAGCTTTAAGGGTTATTACTCATGAGGTTCATTATATTCATTTACCGTTTTGAAACCCTTTCAGATTCATTATCGCTGGTTCTTCTATATAAAGCTCTATAGAGGCAAATCTTTATGATACCTAAAGTCTCGTTTGATTCTTTTCATTTTTCTTCTGGTTTTACTCTGTTTTTCTAAGCCTCCAATGGCTAAAAGTGCAAAGTTTAGCTTGAAACTTCTCATTGATGAGAAGATAAACAAAGTTGTTTTGGCCGAGGCAGATCAGGATTTTGTTGATGTGCTCTTCAGTCTTTTGTCTCTCCCAATGGGTAGAATTGCTAGCTTGTTAGAGAATCATAAAAATCTTCAGACAGTCGTCCTAGGCTGTTACAAAAACCTTCGCGGAAGTGTCGCAGATATGGGCATCGAACATTTTGAGACTGAAGCTTGCAAGATTATGTTACTGAATTTGAAGAGTAGCAAGGAGATTCATTGCAGAAGGCTCAAGCTGAACATGGGTAATACTGATGCCACAAAGTTCTTTGTGTGCCCAAACTTCCTTAAGAAAGGTGATTTATGCAGCAATGTGTACAGCAATTTTAACACCTCAAGATGTAGTTGTGGAGCTTTGATGAGCGAACAGTTTGTGGTCCCAGAAGAAGATCAAGTTGGAGAAGTGATAGGAAACAGTGAAGATGGAGTGTTTGTCAATTGCAGATCCTCATTCATTGTGACTGATGATCTGAACGTTACGTTGAACTCAATTGGTGCTGTCATGAAAGTTCTTAATGATCTAGGGTATCATGGTTTTAGGGATCTCCGCGAAACCCTACTTGATGTATGGTTCGAAGAGGTACTTTGGCTTCTTATCTCTATTCTTTTTCCTCATTGTAGTACATAAAGCTAGCTCCTAACATCTAATCCTGTCTAAGTCTAGGTGCTGACTCTTCTGGGATGTTTATTCACTTCGGAAACTCCCTTAACATGCGCATTCATCGGGAAACCTTGCATGACAAGGAAGCTCAAAATGCTATCCCCTCCTGTTCAAAAAACAGGGCGTGTAGAGCCAAGCAGTGCGTATTCTGTGAAAGTATTTGTTAGAAAGCTTGACAATGAGATTCTTTATGCTGAGTGAAATGAAGACTTCGTTGGTTCTCTTGTCAGTTTTCTGGTTTTCCCTCTTGAGTTGGCCTACTCATTGTCTAATGATAATACCCTTTTGGGATGTGTCGGAAATTTGTGCAGAAGCCCTTGTAGAGGAGCGTCCTTTAGTCAAGTTCCTGGTTATTATAAATGCAGCCAGAACGAGGTGTTTCCCCTGCTATGCAAATTCGACAGGCAGATTAACTGGTCGCTGGTCTCAGAAGGTGGCAACATTTTGAAAGTGTTTCCAGATAATCCAAAAGTAAAGCCTGGAAGTTCATCAACATGTGGTACTGGGTTTATGAAGAGAAACACAAGGTTCATTGTGTCTAATGATCTGACTATAACTCCGATGAATTCATCTTCGAGCATTGGCTTGTTGAAGAAGATGCAAGTAGACATCAGTGATCTCGAGGAGCATCAGATTGGCATTTCAAGCGCAGAGGTATGCTTTGTAATATTTGCCTTCTTTTACTTTTTTGTTCTCTGGGAGTGATTAATGTTTTAAATTTTCTTCATCTTGCTACTCTATTGCAGCTCATCAACATTCTCAGAGCTTCCTTGATCTCGTCGTCTGCATTAACCTATGGTCTCTCAAACGTGCTCGTCAAGAAACCAAAGGAAGAAACATGAACGCTAAACTGAAGATCATGTCTGTTTCTGAGGATCATGTCTTACATCTGCTAGTTCTTGCATTATTTATTTCAAGCTTCACTTTCTATTTTCACAAGGCTTTTTTTTGTTTTGTTTGGTTTGAGCTTTGATGCTCATTTTCTGTATACATTTTTCCTGACTTTAAGCATTCAAAAATACATTTTGTTTTGTCTTATTTTTCTTTATTAATTGCTCTTTTTGCGAAAATTATGTTTCTTTATCAGGAATGATAGCAAAGATGCTGGAATGGTTAGAAAATCGGTTAAAATATATTTCTGTGTTGGGACATTCAAATATATATATAAAGTTGGTAGAAATAATGAAAGCTTTATAACCAAACTAGTGGTGGCCTGGTGGTAAAAGTCGATTTGGCAATCCATGAACAATGGTTCCCCTGAGTTCGATTCCTGCTGGGAACTAAGTTTCTGTTAGTTTGGCCAAATGGGATATGGGCCTAATGTCTAGGCCCCATTTGCAAACTCGGGTGTACGCTTAACCCGTTGGTAGTACATTCCTAAAGGATTAGTCTGGGCATCTCCATGAGCCTGGGATTTACCCATGAATCATAAAATAAAATAAAATAATGAAAACATTATAGGACAAAAAATAAGGAATGATAGCAAAGATGCTCGAATGGTTAGTAGAAAAACAATATAGAGAGAGGTGGACAACAATATTCGTCCTAACATTATTTAAGGTTATCTTTTTCGATTTTTTGATCCTTCTTGTTTTCAAATAAATATACGTTCATGCGTAGTATGTGTGCGAGTATATAGGCAGTCACAACTCAATGTGTGTATATATCACTACAAGAAAATAAATCCTTTGATATTGTAAAATCTCCGACTTGTGAGACCATTCTAATGGAACATTTTAATTTCACGCCGAAGGGATAATATTCATTGAATCTGAAAATGAGAATTTACTGATTCATTTAGCAATGTCTTTTTGGGAATTTATATTCCAAGTTTCTAAACATTATTAAGTCACGAGTTCCAAGCATTAGGTCACGAGAAAGTAAAGGATTATGACTCCGGGAGCTTCATTATATTTTTTTCTTTTTGAGAAAAAATGGTCTTCATTATATTCATTTAACGTTTTGAAACCTCTTCATATTCATTATCGCTTGTTAGAGATGTTAAGGTTGGGTAAAAACTAAATGGGTATCCTAAACCCAGATAAAATTTTGAACCAATTACCCTATTTTTTTAATTAAAAACTTTTTTAATTAAAAATAAAAAGGGATTGAAATGGGCGGATACCCTAAATTCAATTTACCTTATCTGACCATGTTCGTATTTTGGGCAGTTTTTCAAAAAAACAGAGCTGGCCTATGTTCTTTGTTCAAAACCTAATGCTTATGACTTTTGAACGTTTTTATGTGTGATTTATTTTGGTGTGTGATTGTTCTCTTTCAGTTTCAGGAGAAGCTAATTTGTAGAATGGATTCACAGTCACTTGAGACGATGACAATTCTTGATGTTGAGAATGAGTACATGGAAATGAATGAGGAGGGTGAAACAGCAACTCAAGCAGCAACTCAACATACTCAAGCAATTCAAAAAGTATTCTAGTAAAGTTCTTGGTTGCTTGAAGTAATGGAGTTTAGAGAGAAAAGTATTCTCTATGACTTTGGATAATGCTACTAGTAATACTAGTATGCAGAACATCCTTAAGCATCATTTTCAGATGATCAGTGGTAATGGATTGTTGTGTGATGAGAAGTTCTTTCATATTAGATGTATGTTGTGCGCATATTTTGAATCCCATAGTGCAAGAAGGATTGGAGCTAGCCACTGGTCTTTTAGAAAATATTCGAGAGAGTGTCAGATTTTTCAAAGCATATGGATCAAGGATAGACTCATTTGCACAATATGTTGAAAGTGTAGGGATCAAGAGTGGAGATGTGTTATCTTTAGATGTACCTACATGTTGGAATTCAACTTATGATATGCTTGCTAGAGCTTTGAAGTTCCGTAAGGTATTTGCTAGTTTTAAATAGTGTGATAGGAATTATAAAGCACTGCCTTCAGAGGATGAGTTGGGATCGAGGAGAGAGAATTTGTGATTTTTGAAACCTTTTAGTACTATTACCACTTATTTCTCCGACGTTAAGTATCCTACAACTAATACTCATTCCGTTTCAAAAAGAATGTCATTCTAGTATTTTTTTTTGTTACATAAAGAGTGTCATTTTGTATTTTCAATGCAAATTTTTTATTAAAAATCCAGTTTTAACCCTAGTGTTTTAATGTATTAATTAGAAAGAGAATTTTTTTAGTGTATTAATAAAGGGTAAAATAGAATTTTTATTAGTTTTCTTAATTTGTGTGAAAATTGTCAGAATGACATTCTTTTTGAAACAGAGGGAGTATCTATTTTCTATAAATGTGGAAAATTGAGTGTTTATTGAGAAAATATGCCAATTGTGGTGATAGTGCAGTGGAGGAAATGGCTAAGAAGATGCGGTCTAAGTTTACAAAGTATTGGGATGAATACAGTCACTCTAGATATGGGAGTTGTTTTAGATCCGAGGTAGAAGACGCAAATACTTAAATTTGGGCACATAAAGTACTTTGTGGCTTTTTTACCGTTTGGTTTCATGGACCCAAATTTACTGGGCCGAAATTTTCACCCGACAGAAAGATAATTTAAAAACAATTATGCTTTATCAATGAAATTTAATTACTTCACTAGGGACCTACGGTAGTTATTTAAAATTTTTATTTAGAAAAATATAAGTTATCCGTTCACAACAATTTGTATTTGCTTAATAAACAAATGAGATTTTGCAAGAATTGTCACTTATTTGAAGATTCATTAGCTAGTTTGTTGTCACTTTTTGAAAATGTAGTAGAAAGTAACACTTATTTCACTCTTTAACCCAAATTTACCCTTGTAAAGTACGCTGTGTACGATAATGGACGGTACACGATGTAGTAATAAGAGGGGTAAAATCGACTTTTCATTAAAAAAATGTTACTTCCTCCATTTCATATTAGTTATCGTTTTAGACCTTAAATTTTGTTTCATATTAGTTGTCATTTTAGAATTTCAATGCAAATGTTTGATAATATTTCTACTTTTATCCCTACTCTTTTAGTTAATTAATTAGTATGATCATAATATATAATACATTAATGAGGGGTAAAACAGAAAATTGAATTGTTTTATTAATCTATATAAAACAACCTATAACGACAACTAATATGAAACGGAGTGATACTTTCTACTACATTTTCAAAAAATAACAAAAAACTAATGAATCTTCAATTAAATGACAATACATGCAATTATGTCAAAAATAAAATAAACTCAGAGCAATTATCTAACAAGTTTCGAGTTAAATCCTGCAAAATCTCCGACTTGTGAGACCATTCTAATAGAATATTTTCATTTCAAGTCGAAGGGATAATATTGATTGGATCTGAAAATGAGGTTTCAATGATCAGTATAGAGCCCTAATTACTCATTTAGCAATATCCTTGGGAATTTATTCCAAGTTCCAAGCATTAATAGCTCACGAGGAAGCTTAAAGGGTTATTACTCATGGGGTTCATTATATTCATTTACCGTTTTGAAACCCTTTCAGATTCATTATCGCTGTTTCTTCTATATAAAGCTCTATAGAGGCAAACCTTTATGATACCTAAAGTCTCATTTGATTCTTTTCTTTTCTTCTGATTTTACTCTGTTTTTCTAACCCTCCAATGGCTAAAAGTGCAAAGTTTAGCTTGAAACTTCTCATTGATGAGAAGATAAACAAAGTTGTTTTGGCCGAGGCAGATCAGGATTTTGTTGATGTGCTCTTCAGTCTTTTGTCTCTCCCAATGGGTAGAATTGCTAGCTTGTTAGAGAATCATAAAAATCTTCAGACAGTCGTCCTAGGCTGTTACAAAAACCTGATATGGATTATGGTTAATGTCTTTTAATTAATTAGTTTTGGTGCTTTTTTTTCACGTTAGATTTAAGTTTTGGGATTTTTCCCTTTTACAATAGGATTATAATTTTGGTGTTTTTCCTTTTTCTTAAGTTTAGCTTTTAAGCATCTTTCCTTTTGGGTTTAGGAATATTGATTGTATCGTGCCTATATAAAGGCCTCTTATGATCAATAAAGAATTAACTTCCAACAATTAACCTTAATCTCCAAGAGAGAATTAGGGTTAAGAGGAAGCTTACGTTTAATTCTCTCTTCTTACTTTCACGATTGCGACAGAGTATTCGAGACCGATTACGCGAGTTAAAGTTAGATCTTTGGCTCATATCAACTTGGTATCAGAGACAGACGATTCTACGGAAGACATGGATTCCGTTATGGCGCAACTCAACAAAATCCTGAAGGAGATGGCGGACTTGAAACAGGATATCAAGGAGTTGAAGCAAGAGACCACCGATATCAGGCATGATTTTGATCCATTGCGTTCAAAACTATCAACGCTCGAGACAAGCATTGCTACACAGGCGGACGAACGTGAGCAAAAACAAATCTGAGGTTGCTGAGATTCGCAAAGAACAAACTGCTTTACTGGAAAAAATTCAGGTGACCAAACCACTATAGTATTGAGACCTGAGGAGCTCTCTGCATCTGGAAAACAGAGCAGATCTATTGGTGTCAAATGACTATTGAAGGAGAACAAAGACAATTGTTCTCCAAAGGATGGTGATGGGATCAATTTTCCACCGGAAAAGAAGGGCAAAGACTTCTCAGGAGAAAGTGGTGGAATTACTGGGGGCACTTAGAAGTTGACTTTCTCAGGAGGACTCTGGCCATCACGATCTGTTGGGCGAGAACGAGGATACCGTCGAATGGATGGAGGAGGCGATTAGACAGTTAGGCCAATTGGAGTACCACCAAACGAGGTTCAACCAAGCTATGTGCCAGGAGATTTTCGCTTGCAAGAAGATATCGGTTGGGACTACTCTGATAGGCTGAAGGAGGGAGGCGGAAACAGCTCAGAAGGGTGCGTGGTGCCACCATCTAATATGGAATTTCCACCATATGATGGTACTTCAAATGCAGTCGAATGGTTGCAGAAGTGTGATGACTATTTTACCGATCAGAGAGTGTTCAATGATGACGCTAAAGTATGACAAGCAACGTTCGTACTAACAGGTCGAGCTTATCATTGGAATAACAACCTCCGACGATTGGTCACTCATAGGCTAGGATGGGCTGAATTCAAGAGAATTTGCAAAAGTCGTTTTGGAAAAGCAGACACTGTTAATCCAGTGGGTGAGTTGTCCAATTTAAGGCACACAGGAACAGTAGATGAGTATTGCAACAGTTTGAAGAATGCTTGGGACGACAGACAAGGCTGACTGGAGATCAACAGTTGTGGCAGTTTTGTGCAGGACTAACTGACAGTTTGCGAAAGGAAGTTGAGTATCTCCGACCTGAGACGATCTTTGAAGCTATGGAGTATGCCCGAGATAATGAGTACAAGATCGAAGGCTACAAGCGAGCACGGACGTTTGGAGGGCATTTGGCTCCACTAGATGGACACTTAGTCCATATGGTTAGATCAAGGATGGCAGTGAACAGTGGGGGACAAGGCGGGAAGGATAGAGAAGATATGTTGTCTCAACCAGCAGAAGCAAAACATGATCAATAAAAGCAGTTTTGGAAGAAGTTGACCCGCGCAGAAATGGCGGAACGAAGAGCAAAAGGACTCTGCTTCAACTGCGATGAGATCTTCACGCCATCGCATAATTGTAGGCCAGTCCTTTTTCACATCATGCCGGTCATGGACGGGGATGATCAAGAGGATGAACCATTCGAAGAGGAGAACTTGGTGGAATTTGTGACAGGAGAAGCTGCTAGAGGCATACCCTAAGTTGGAGTTTGAGTACAAGCTCCTAGTCGAGGAGGGGAGTAATGATATGGATTATGGTTAATGTCTTTTAATTAATTAGTTTTAATTAGTTTTGATGCTTTTTCTTTTTTCACGTTAGATTTAAGTTTTGGGATTTTTCCTTTTTACAATAGAATTATAATTTTGGTGTTTTTTCTTTTTCTTAAGTTTAGCTTTTAAGCATCTTTCTTTTTGGGTTTAGGAATATTGATTGTATCGTGCCTATATAAAGGACTCTTATGATCAATAAAGAATTAACTTCCAACAATTAACCTTAATCTCCAAGAGAGAATTAGGGTTAAGAGAAAACTTACGTTTAATTCTCTCTTCTTACTTTCACAATTACTGCAGAGTATTCGGGACCGATTACGCGAGCTAAAACTAGATCTTTGGCTCATATCAAAACCTTAGCAGAAGTGTCGCAGATATGGGCATCGAACATTTTGAGACTGAAGCTTGCAAGAGTATGTTACTGAATTTGAAGAGTAGCAAGGAGATTCATTGCAGAAGGCTCAAGCTGAACATGGGTAATACATTTTGTTCTGTCTTATGTTTCTTTATTGCATTTTTTACGAAAATTATAGTATTTCTTTTTTGCTGAACTATAGGCATCACAAATTTGCAAAACCATAATAATATTAAGCAAATATCTATCAGTTAATAATATTACGGGTCGGCCAATTCGGATAATGGATCGGATTCAAGTCATATCCAGAAGATGATAACATAATAATAATATTGCATTTTGATATAATGAATTAGAAGTTCAAAACCGACTTGACTTCGACATATAAGGTCACTCTTAATACATTTTCAGACTGTTTTTAATTTTTTTCAACTTGAAGACAAAACAAGTTCTTATTGCTGACTCAAACCTTTTTATTCCTCATAGAAGCAACCGCAATCGGATGTGCTCTTTAAGCTGATGTTGTTGCAGCCGTTGCAGCAATAGCTCCAGCTTCAGTTAACAGAGGAACCAACTTGCCGCTACTGTGCATGTTCATTGTTGCTACAAGAACAATACAATCATGGTTTAGAAAAGAAAAAAAACAACCAAAGATCCTAAAAACTTTGAATGAAATTGCTCTGTTTTTTTCTTACCATCGCAACCACCGATGTGTTTTCCTCCTATGAACACATTAGGCACGGTGCGTTGTCCTGTCCATTCTCCAAGAGCTGCTTGAACGCTACTACCATCACCTGTATTACACAACAGCGATGAACAAGGCTTGAGTCTGGATTCTCTGGTGAGTATATACAAATCTGAATCAAAGTATTACACATAGCTCATTGATGGTAATGATCAATGAACTATTTGTATTTGTGGCAAATATAATCACATTCACATCATCATGAGATCCCACACAAAGCACAGATAATCTTTGACAATGGGTTCTCAGGATCAAAAAACCAAAAAACGAATCTCCAGAGAAAGCAGAGAAATTTTCTATGTTGGGTTCATAAACATAACCTATAGTTAGATCAAAAAATCCTAAACTCGAATTTCAAGAGAAAACAGAGAAATCCTTATGATGGGGTTCACGTACAAAGCATAAACTTAGATCAAAACCAAAACTCGAATCCCCAGAGAAAGCATAGAAATTGTCTACGGCAACAAAACGTATACTTATCAAAAACCTAAACTCGAAACTCCAGAGAAAGCAGGCAAATCTTATCTGGTGAGTGCATAAACAAAGCCTATACTTGAATCAAAAACCTAAATCTGGATGAAATGAAATTATGAATGAAGAATCGGTGATTCTTACTCTCTTTGTCGAGCTCAACGGCAATGAATTTAGCTCCCAATTGTTTCAAAAGCTCCTTCACTCTCACACAGTATGGGCAATACGACTTGCTGCAAAATTCCAGAGAAACCACAGCACAAGCGCAAAATAAACCGATCAGATTACTCAAAAAAGCGTCTAGATACATCGATGGATGCTTAATCACAAACATTTCCATAGAGATTTGCTTAAAAACATACAATCACAGTGATATAAAGAAGAAACAGACTCAGATTCGAATATGATCGCAAAACAAAACAACCCAATACATAATTCGAGAGGAAAAATGGAGAATCGAGGACCTGAAAACAACGACGGAATTGCTGGAAACGATCTCTTTAGCCTTCTGCATCGCCATCTTCTTCGAGATTAGAACAAACAAAAACCCTAAATTCGCTTCGTTTGTATCGATCTGGTTTTTTTAGAAGAACAAAAGGAATTTTGTGAGCAAGCAAGGAAGCGAATCACTACTCTTTATAAGAAAAACGCAAATTGGAAATGAAACGTCTGTTAGATATATCTCAGCCGTCGATTTTGAAACTGGAATAATATTTTATTGGGCTTTTTCTGGGCCGTCTTTCTGTTTTTTATTCTCGCCGTTAGGTTGGTGAATGTCTAACACGTGTAAATTATTGAAAAAGGAAATACTTGAATTTCGCAAATAACCCTTTTCCAAAAAAGGAAAATTAGTATTCAAAAAACAAAATATGTGGATGTCTCTATGGAAATGTTTGTGATTAAGCATCCATGGATGTATCTGGACGCTTTTTGAGTAATCTGATCGGTTTTTTTGAGTAATCTCTCGCTCGAGTGGTTAATCAATGGTTTATTAATATTTCTACACCCGTATGTATGGAGTTCAATCCTTGGAGAATCTATATATATAAAGTTAACTTTGCTATTTTCTCATGAAGACACATAATCATCCACATGTATGCCACATCATTTTTATATTTAATTTTCATAATTTAATTAGTTTAAATTTTGATATACATATTAACTATACATTTTATTAAATTATGCAAGGAATTTGAAATGTCATTTTCATATTTATATCATGAAAACCTAAAAAAATCAACAAAATTAATTGAAAGAATAATAGATTTAAAAATTTGAGTTATACTAATATATTACACATTTTATTATAGTTACAAAGTTAAAGTTTTATATCGGAAAGATGTTTAATAAATGTAGGGTTGGGCATATTTACCGAACCGAACCAAACCAAACCGAATAACGTTATTTGGTTCGGGTTCGGATAATACGAATAACCCAAACGGATACATTTATAAATTTATTCGGTTTTTGGTTCTGTTCGGTTAATTAACCGTTAACCGATTGGATAACCGAATTAAAACCAAACTCATATAATACCATATAGGGTTTTGAACTTAGTCTTTAGTAATTTTTATAATTAGTATTTAGTAGCATCTTCTTTGACGTTTCGACTCCTCTCATCTGCTTCTTTGTTCCAAATAGCTTAATCTTCTCCTCTAAGTCTTCGTTTTCGGTAGTCAAGACATCAATTCCATCGAGTGAGACTTCGGTTCAGGTAACGGGATTCTTAGATTTGTTCCTATTGTCTCTTTGTCTCTTCTTTTTCGGTAAATTTTGTAACTAGAGATGCAAAATAATTCTAAATTACGACTAACACATATGAAGTTTGGCATTATTAGATTTTGTTTAATAGTGTGATAATGTTTTGTTTGATGGTGTGATCGTGCAATCCAAAGAAATTGTGAGATACGTATGATTGTTATAATAGTGTGATAATGTTTAGTTTGGTTATTAATGGTAAAAACCGAAAAACCCGAAAACCGAACCGAACAGAATCGAAATAGAATTTAATCCTGAATGGGACCTAAAATTTTAAAACCGAAAAACCCGAAAACCGAAAAATCCGAACCGAACCAATTAACCGAATGCCCAACCCTAAATGAATGTATATTATCTGATCAAAACTAATAGTAGACTATATATACAATATTAATGTAACATATATCATCCACATGTATGACACATCATTTTGATATTTAATTTTCATAATTTAATTAGTTAAAATTTTGATATACATATTAACTATATTTTTTATTAAATTATTCAAGGAATTTGAAAGGTCATTCTCATATTCATATCATGAAAACTTAAAAAATCAACAAAATTTATTAAAAAAATAATAGATTTAAAATTTTAGTTTTACTAATATATTACATAATTTATTATAGTTACAAGGTTAAAGTTTTATATCGAAAATATGTTTAGTGAATGGATATTATTTTATCCAAACTAATATTATACAATATATTAAATACTATTAATTTAACATATAACAAATATATAGAGATTTTTTTTTGAAAAAAAAATCAGAATATCTAATAAAGAAAAAGTAAGCTCATTATCGTTTAATAATGCATATTATAGTAATTTTGTTGAATACTATATATATAAAAATCAATTTTTTTAAAAAGTACATAACTTAAAATAATAAAAATAAAACGTTTAGTAATTTAGATATCTGGATAACATGATTTATTTGGTTTTTAAATATAGATAAGATATGAAAGTTCCAAACAAACATGATTATTTGTAAATAATATAGAAGTGATTGACCGTAGATATTGAAGTGATTGACTATCACTTATATTTTCATTTTAATGGAGGTGGAAATAAGAGAAACAATTAGTTATGTTTCAAATAAAATATTAGGTTTACAATCTACAAGCAATTGTTTGTTTTACTAAAAATGAATAAAAAAGTTCTCATAAATAAATTAAACTATTATAAATTTAAAAAAACAAAAACTCGCGGGTCACACACTTTTTTCTTATATAAAGTTGAATCTCACCGGGCTTAACCCTTATCAATAGCTTTATGTGTTGACTAAATTTCCATTATTGTTGTAATTAAATTCATAATTAAATTCATTATTTTATCAAAATATATAATATAACACATTGTCTTGAATAAGCAAATTCTAAAATAGTTAAATCTGAATTTTTGTGACATGCAATCCATGAATAGATTTAAAATCAACAAAAGTTGATCAATTGTTAATTGTATTATTGTTGTAATGGGTTTACCCCTTATCAATAGCCTTATGTGTTGGCTAAATTTTCATATTTCTCTCCACTTATATATGGAAATCGTTTTTAAAAAAAAATAAAAGAAAAATAGACTTAGGAATCACAAACATATTGCACACATAAATGGAGTTAAAATCATATATGAAACACTCCACAAAAAATAACTTCACATGAAAAAAAAAAAATATTATGCAACTTTAAAATGTAAATATCTTTGTTTTAAAAAACTCAACTAATTGCATAAAATTGATCACCAAAGAAAAAAAATATGTAAACATGCGTACCATCCAATAAATAAACGCATAGATGATCATAAATTAAAAAAAAAAAACAAATACACAGATCTTAAGCTGATAGAGATAATTAATTTAACTACGAAACCAAATAAATTTAAATACCATTAGATTAAAAAATTGTTTACCACGTCCGCGCGGATAACACCCTTTGTGATTGAAATTGAAAGTGTGTCTCACCGGCGATGAGAGAAGATATCAGAAAAGACAAGGGTTTTCGAGGAGTGGGTAATATTTTTTACTGGATAATCCTATTCACAAGAAGCCTCTCTCTCTCTCTTGAAAGGTTTAGATCGACGCTCGACCCCATATTTCTAATACTTTTCCAAATCGGCCCATATTATCTCAAATATTCCCATTAACTCATAAATCTACGATGACTTTGATAGTAAATTAGTGATAGAAATTAAATCATTTTCAAATAAAATTAGATTCATTTTGTAGTCACCAACACTGAATCATCGAAGATGAATAATATTAAATTCTGAACATTTTATTAGTATTCAGTTTTAGGTAAAAATAGATAAAAATACATGGACCTATTTCGAAATATTTTTTTTAATAAGTTTGGAAAATTCTAAATTCAAAAAACTAACTTTCCTTTTATTAGTATTCGAAATAACTTTCGGAGTATACAAAACTAACCTAATATCGAAGTATTTATTTTATTTGTATTCACTTGGGTTAAAAAATATACAATTCCCTAAACTTTAAAATGACAAAAAACTTAACTTTTAAAATCCAACTAGTTGAATAAATAGTCAACCAAAGATAAAAAAAAATTTAAATTGTGGATCACCCACTAAACAAATACATAAATAAACATAAAATTAAGAAAGGAAAAAACTACTTAAGAATAAACAATCCACATTTCTTAAGCAAATAGAGATAAATCCATTAACAATCATACTAATAAAACTAAAATAATATTATACCAATTTTTTTTAAATTGTGTTCACGTCCGCGCATAGTGCGGATCACACACTAGTGTAAATTAAAGGAAGAAATTGTGCAATTAGAGGCATGGTGCAAGTAAAACCGTCCAACTTCATACTTGCTGGTAGGCATGGGTATTCAGATATCGGTTCGAGTTCGGTTCAATTCTTTCGAGTTTCGGTACTAAAGGTCTAGGACCCATTCAAATATATTTTTTGTTCGGGTCGGATTCGGTTCGGTTCCGCATGGATTCGGATCGGTTTCGGGTACTCGAAATTTATCTCAAATACTCGAAAAAAACTAAAAAATAGTTTAATTTAAATAAAATTTGGTTAAATTTTACAAAAATTGTTTAATTTTGACAAATATAATTTTTTTTTTGGATATTTCGAGTATTTTGGTTATTTTGGTATAAACATAATTAATAAACAAAATTAGATTCATTTTGTAGTCACCAACACTGAATCATCGAAGATGAATAATAGTAAATTCTGAACATTTTATTAGTATTCGGTTTTAGGTAAAAATAGATAAAAATACATGGACCTATTTCGAAGTATTTTTTTAATAAGTTTGGAGAATTCTAAATACACAAAACTAACTTTCCTTTTATTAGTATTCGAAATAACTTTTGGAGTATACAAAACTAACCTAATATCGAAGTATGTATTTTATTTGTATTCACTTGGGTTAAAAAATATACAATTCCCTAAACTTTAAAATGACAAAAACTTAACTTTTAAAATCCAACTAATTGAATAAATACTCAACCAAAGATAAAAAAATAATTCAAATTGTGGATAACCCACTAAACAAATACATAAATAAACATAAAATTAAGAAAGGAAAAAACTACTTAAGAATAAACAATCCACATTTCTTAAACAAATAGAGATAAATCAATTAACAATCATACTAATAAAACTAAAATAATATTATACCAATTTTTTTTTAAATTGTTTTCACGTCCGCGCGTAGTGCGGATCACACACTAGTGTAAATTAAAGGAAGAAATTGTGCAATTAGAGGCATGGTGCAAGTAAAACCGTCCAACTTCATACTTGCTGGTAGGCATGGGTATTCAGATATCGGTTCGAGTTCGGTTCAATTCTTTCGAGTTTCGGTACTAAAGGTCTAGGACCCATTCAAATATATTTTTTGTTCGGGTCGGATTCGGTTCGGTTCCGCATGGATTCGGATCGGTTTCGGGTACCCGAAATTTATCTCAAATACTCGACAAAAAATAAAAAATAGTTTAATTTAAATAAAATTTGGTTAAATTTTACAAAAAGTGTTTAATTTTGACAAATATAATTAATTTTTTATTGGATATTTCGAGTATTTTGGTTATTTCGGTATAAACATAATTAATAAACAAAATTAGATTCATTTTGTAGTCACCAACACTGAATCATCGAAGATGAATAATAGTAAATTCTGAACATTTTATTAGTATTCGGTTTTAGGTAAAAATAGATAAAAATACATGGACCTATTTCGAAGTATTTTTTTAATAAGTTTGGAGAATTCTAAATTCACAAAACTAACTTTCCTTTTATTAGTATTCGAAATAACTTTCGGAGTATACAAAACTAACCTAATATCGAAGTATTTATTTTATTTGTATTCACTTGGGTTAAAAAATATACAATTCCCTAAACTTTAAAATGACAAAAACTTAACTTTTAAAATCCAACTAATTGAATAAATAGTCAACCAAAGATAAAAAAAAAATTCAAATTGTGGATCACCCACTAAACAAATACATAAATAAACATAAAATTAAGAAAGGAAAAAACTACTTAGGAATAAACAATCCACATTTCTTAAGCAAATAGAGACAAATCCATTAACAATCATACTAATAAAACTAAAATAATATTATACCAATTTTTTTTTAAATTGTATTCACGTCCGCGCGTAGTGCGGATCACACACTAGTGTAAATTAAAGGAAGAAATTGTGCAATTAGAGGCATGGTGCAAGTAAAACCGTCCAACTTCATACTTGCTGGTAGGCATGGGTATTCAGATATCGGTTCGAGTTCGGTTCAATTCTTTCGAGTTTCGGTACTAAAGGTCTATGACCCATTCAAATATATTTTTTGTTATATTTCTAGTATTTTGGTTATTTCGGTATAAACATAATTAATAAACAAAATTAGATTCATTTTGTAGTCACCAACACTGAATCATCGAAGATGAATAATAGTAAATTCTGAACATTTTATTAGTATTCGGTTTTAGGTAAAAATAGATAAAAATACATGGACCTATTTCGAAGTATTTTTTTAATAAGTTTGAAGAATTCTAAATTCACAAAACTAAATTTCCTTTTATTAGTATTCGAAATAAATTTCGGAGTATACAAAACTAACCTAATATCGAAGTATTTATTTTATTTGTATTCACTTGGGTTAAAAAATATACAATTCCCTAAACTTTAAAATGACAAAAACTTAACTTTTAAAATCCAACTAATTGAATAAATAGTCAACCAAAGATAAAAAAAAAATTCAAATTGTGGATCACCCACTAAACAAATACATAAATAAACATAAAATTAAGAAAGGAAAAAACTACTTAAGAATAAACAATCCACATTTCTTAAGCAAATAGAGATAAATCCATTAACAATCATACTAATAAAACTAAAATAATATTATACCAATTTTTTTTTAAATTGTGTTCACGTCCGCGCGTAATGCGGATCACACACTAATGTAAATTAAAGGAAGAAATTGTGCAATTAGAGGCATGATGCAAGTAAAACCGTCCAACTTCATACTTGCTGGTAGGCATGGGTATTCAGATATCGGTTCGAGTTCGGTTCAATTCTTTCGAGTTTCGGTACTAAAGGTCTAGGACCCATTCAAATATATTTTTTGTTCGGGTCGGATTCGGTTCGGTTCCGCATGGATTCGGATCGGTTTCGGGTACCCGAAATTTATCTCAAATACTCGACAAAAACTAAAAAATAGTTTAATTTAAATAAAATTTGGTTAAATTTTACAAAAATTGTTTAATTTTGACAAATATAATTATTTTTTTTGGATATTTCGAGTATTTTGGTTATTTCGGTATAAACATAATTAATAAAAAAAAATTAGATTCTTTTTGTAGTCACCGACACTGAATCATTGAAGATGAATAATAGTAAATTCTGAACATTTTATTAGTATTCGGTTTTAGGTAAAAATAGATAAAAATACATGGACCTATTTCGAAGTATTTTTTTAATAAGTTTGGAGAATTCTAAATTCACAAACCTAACTTTCATTTTATTAGTATTCGAAATAACTTTCGGAGTATACAAAACTAACCTAATATCGAAGTATTTATTTTATTTGTATTCACTTGGGTTAAAAAATATACAATTCCCTAAACTTTAAAATGACAAAAACTTAACTTTTAAAATCCAACTAATTGAATAAATAGTCAACCAAAGATAAAAAAAAAATTCAAATTGTGGATCACCCACTAAACAAATACATAAATAAACATAAAATTAAGAAAGGAAAAAACTATTTAAGAGTAAACAATCCACATTTCTTAAGCAAATAGAGATAAATCCATTAACAATCATACTAATAAAACTAAAATAATATAATACCAATTTTTTTTTAAATTCTGTTCACGTCCGCGCGTAATGCGGATCACACACTAGAGTAAATTAAAGGAAGAAATTGTTCAATTAGAGGCATGGTGCAAGTAAAACCGTCCAACTTCATACTTGCTGGTAGGCATGGGTATTCAGATATCGGTTCGAGTTCGGTTCAATTCTTTTGAGTTTCGGTACTAAAGGTCTAGGACCCATTCAAATATATTTTTTGTTCGGGTCGGATTCGGTTCGGTTCCGCATGGATTCGGATCGGTTTCGGGTACCCGAAGTTTATCTCAAATACTCGACAAAAACTTAAAAATAGTTTAATTTAAATAAAATTTGGTTAAATTTTACAAAAATTGTTTAATTTTGACAAATATAATTAATTTTTTTTGGATATTTCGAGTATTTTGGTTATTTCGGTATAAACATAATTAATAAAAAAAATTAGATTCATTTTGTAGTCACCAACACTGAATCATCGAAGATGAATAATAGTAAATTCTGAACATTTTATTAGTATTCGGTTTTAGGTAAAAATAGATAAAAATACATGGACCTATTTCGAAGTATTTTTTAATAAGTTTGTAGAATTCTAAATTCACAAAACTAACTTTCATTTTATTAGTATTCGAAATAACTTTCGGAGTATACAAAACTAACATAATATCGAAGTATTTATTTTATTTGTATTCACTTGGGTTAAAAAATATACAATTCCCTAAACTTTAAAATGACAAAAACTTAACTTTTAAAATCCAACTAATTGAATAAATAGTCAACCAAAGATAAAAAAAAATTCAAATTGTGGATCACCCACTAAACAAATACATAAATAAACATAAAATTAAAAAGGAAAAAACTACTTAAGAATAAACAATCCACATTTCTTAAGCAAATAGAGATAAATCCATTAACAATCATACTAATAAAATTAAAAAAAATATTATACCAATTTTTTATTAAATTGTGTTCACGTCCGTGCGTAGTGCGGATCACACACTAGTGTAAATTAAAGGAAGAAATTGTGCAATTAGAGGCATGGTGCAAGTAAAACCGTCCAACTTCATACTTGCTGGTAGGCCTGGGTATTCAGATATCGGTTCGAGTTCGGTTCAATTCTTTCGAGTTTCGGTACTAAAGGTCTAGGACCCATTCAAATGTATTTTTTGTTCTGGTCGGATTCGGTTCGGTTCCGCATGGATTCGGATCGGTTTCGGGTACCCGAAATTTATCTCAAATACTCGACAAAAACTAAAAAATAGTTTAATTTAAATAAAATTTGGTTAAATTTTACAAAAATTGTTTAATTTTGACAAATATAATTAATTTTTTTGGGATATTTCGAGTATTTTGGTTATTTCGGTATAAACATAATTAATATATTCGTTTTATAATTGTAATTATAGGATTTCTTTGTTATTTCAAATCTAAATCTACATAATATTTTAGATATATAATTGTATTTCATATATTTCGGGTACCCATTTGGGTTTCGGTTCGGTCTGGGTATCCAAAATATTTTATAAAAGGAACCATCCGGGTATTTATGAAATTTTAGTTCGGTTCGGTACCTACTAATTCGGTTCGGTTCTGATTCGGTTTTTCGGCTCCATGTATTTTGTCCAGACCTATCTGATGGTGTAGAAACATGATGCAAATAGAACCGTCGATGATCCAATGTAATTATTTTCATAATTTGTAATAGATCATATTTTAGACGCAAAAAAATATAAAACAAAAACAAAATATGATTTCCTTTTCTATTTGTTTTTGTTTTTAATATATATATATATATATATATAGACATCTAGAGATCACTCGCTCATTCTCTCATCCAGAATTAGGGTTTTACGTTTTAACCAGGAGATCGAGTTCTACAGAAGGGAAAAATACAAAAGCAAAAAAAAATGTCGAGGAGTCTTGGCCGATCATCAAGTTCATCGAAGAAACTCAGAAACCGACTCCCACCGAAGGAACTTCTTGAGGATCTTTGCTGTCGATTTGTTCTGAATGTCCCTAAAGAAGATCAACAGTCATTCGAGAGGATTTTGTTTCTTGTGGAGAATGCTTATTGGTACTACGAAGATAACGTTGTAGAAAACGATCCATGTCTAAAGTCGCTTTCCTTGAAAGCTTTTACTTGGCTCTTATTCAACAGATGCGATGTGTTTACACCTTATGTCGCCAACATTGACGACATATTCAAAGACTTCAACTCTTACAAGCGTCGAGTTCCGGTCCTTGGTGCGATTATCCACGACGAGACGTATGAACGTTGCTTGCTGGTGAAAGGATGGAAGAAATTATCGAGCTGGAGCTTTCCACGCGGGAAGAAGAGTAAAGGTGAAGAAGACTACGCTTGTGCGATACGTGAGGTCTTGGAGGAAACCGGGTTTGATGTCTCGAAGCTACTTAAGAAAGAAGAGTATATTGAGTTTACGTTCAGACAACAACAGAGAGTGCGGCTTTACATTGTTGCCGGGGTGAGGGATGATACAGGTTTTGCGCCGCAAACAAAGAAGGAAATCAGTGAAATCGCGTGGCATCGGCTTGATCATGTAGCTGCTAGTGGTCTCAAGTTGTACATGGTGGCACCTTTTCTTGCATCGTTGAAGTCTTGGATAGAGAGTGTAGCTGCAAACTCTCTCTCGAGCTTCCAAACTCGGTTTTGGCAATTTTGCATATCCAGCCAGTAATGTATTCCCTTGAGCACATCTCATACATATCTTCCTTGTCGCTAGCTAGCATCTGTATTGCATTTCACAGATTGATTTGCTCTCTCATCAAGTGTTACCTTCGAAAAATCCCAGAGAAAACAAAGAAATTTTTAGAGGATATATGTGTTCATGAACAAAAGCTATATACTTGGATTGAAAACCTAAACTCTAATCTCTAGAGAAAACAGAGAAATTTTTCTATGTATTATGTAACAGCAATGAATTATTCAAAATAGCAGAACAATGCTTGAGTTTGGATTCTCTGGTGAGTATATATACAAATCTGAATCAAAGTACTACACATAGTTCATTGAGCGTAATAATGATCATGCTTCCTGCAACTTTTTTAGATTTGTGGCAAATAGAACGACCTCATCATGAAATCTCAAAGAAAAGTAGAGAAATTTTCGACAATGGGTTCTTGAACAAAACATATACTTGGATAAAAAAAACCTAAACACGAATCTCCAGAGAAATCAGAGAAACTTGCCATGGTGGGTTCATAAGAAAAAAGCTACACTTGGATCAAAATACCAAAACTCGAATATGAAGAGAAAACAGAGAAATCTCCTTCAGTCTCACACAGTATGGACAACACTAGTTGCTGCAATTTTCAAAATAAAACCGATCATACTTTCTGGAGAATCTAAACTTCTTCTTCTTCCTAAAACATATGCAGAAAACAGAGGAATTTGGTTAAAAGTCTCCAGCACAAAATAAGCCAATCTTCTACATTTGCAGCCCGATACAAACTAAACTAATCCACTACCTCCATCACTCAAAAGATTCACAACAGAGTCGATTTCATCAAACAGTAGCAGCAAGAGCACACATGAAACTATAAGAGTTAGGGACTGTAAGAACAGGATCAAGCCACTCGACCGTTCCCCAAATCTCCTCGCTGTTGCGTCTTTACAGCACAATCACAGCACACCAAATCCTCTTCTCCTTATAGCCACTAGAACGAAAATACTTTGTCCACAAAACATCCAGCTTCCCACCATAATCCGCCAGTTTAACACAACCATAACCAGGAAACTTAGGCAAGTCCTTTCAAACCTTTCATACCCATCCAGTAGTGTCTCTTAGGGTCGTACCATTTGACAACATCTAAATTACTATAACAATAAAGTCAGCCCTCCTGTAGCTTCCCATTTATCTTCTAACAATGCCATGTCCATCCTAAATCTAAATAAGTCAGCCCTCCTGTAGCTTCCCATTTATCTTCTTTTGGTTTGTAAGCCACACACTGACTCGTAAACATGTAGTAGATTCTTCCTCCTTCAATCTCTGCGCTCTTGTGTACACTACTAGTGCCGAATCTCTCCGCAAGAGGGCACAACACAGGCTCCCAAGTTTGTGTTTTTTGATCGAAAACCTCAGTCTTTGCATCCTCCTGCTACATATATCTTTCCATCAAAGACATTGGCCACTGGGTTTTCCCGCTCCACCCGCATGCTTGGAGCCTTGCGCCAAGCCTGAAAATGGCAGTCAAGAACCCAGACGTTAGAAGAGGGAGAACCGTTGACTGGTCCGCCAATGGCGTAGATGCTAGAACCAATTGAAACCACACCTTTCCATTGAACTTCAGGCGAATTGGGAATTGGGATTGGGGCCAAAAGGTTGCCACTTGACTTCTTCTCCTTCTTTCGATTAGGTCTCTGACAGAGAGTGAACCAGCGAGGTTAGAGTCGGGAGAGAGCTGTAAGCACACATAGAGACTGATGGAGTTCCTCACCCAGTTCGCAGAGAGTCAATTCGCACAAGGATCCCAAACCGGAAATACTTCAACTAGTCGGTTATCTCTGGTTTGGTTATTGCATTGTTTATGGTTTGTTGTTTTGATTTCAATGTCAGCTAATAAAGGAAGAATCGGTCAACCTCATGTTGAGGAACCATCTTCCCCAATTTCCCACTTTCCACGTCTGTAGGAGTTGAGTACTCCATGATCTTGTTCTTGTTCTTTATTTAAGTAAATGAAAAAGCCAAAAATAGGCAATTCAAATTGCCAAACGAAAAGTATCGATTGTTTACTTGTTTTCAATTAGAGTTCTAAATCTGAGACCTATCATTTTGGTATCAGAGCATTGCTCTAATTTGTTCCTTCACCAGTGTTACATTTCACCATTACGGCTCGTAAGAAGAAAGACAAGGAGGTGCGGGTTCCGACCACCACCGAGTCCCCGATGGCTGACCCAAAGGACCGCCTCGCCGAGTTGGAGAATGGGTTCGATTTGATGCAGGACGAGATTATGAAAATGACCGAAGCCATGAACAACAAATTTCACACCTTAGAGGAATCATTCGAGAGGATGATGGAGACCGTTCAGAATAGTCGCGAAAGTAGTACGAGCACACCAAGACCGAGTCACCGCCCCGCTCCGCTCGCACCACCTGTGCCACCACATCAACGCCACGTTAAGATGGAGTTTCCGCGTTTCCAAGGAGGAGATCCAACGTCTTGGCTAAGTAAGGCAAAGCAATACTTTGCTTACCAAGAACTACCGAGAGAGCAGAGAGTGAGTTTTGCTTCTTATCACCTGGAAGAGGAGGCAAACGAATGGTGGCAAGCCACCACCAAAACGCTGGACGATGAGCACACTCCGGCTACATGGGAGATTTTTGAGGAGGAGTTATGGGCAAGATTTGGGCCATCGGGAGCAGAGGATTTCGATGAGCAGTTGTCAAAAATCACTCAAAAGGGGTCATTAAGGGACTATCACCGTGAATTTGAGAGATTACAAAACAAAGTCACTGGGTGGACTCAAAAGGCACTCATCGGAACTTACATAGGAGGGCTGAGGGACTCAATTGCAGATACAATACGGATGTTCCGACCTACGACTCTCAAGCACACGATCGAATTGGCGAGGACTCGTGATGATCAGCTACAACGCAGTCGAAAATTCTCGAGTTTCACGACAACAACGTCACGAAGCTCGATACCACCATCAAGTGCTATTCAGCGTAACACAAGCTCACAAGACAACCCGTCAAGCGCTCCAAAAAGACTAAGTTGGGAAGAACTTAAGCGGAAGCGAAGCATGGAATTGTGTTTCAGTTGCGATGAGCGATACGTTCCTGGCCACAAATGCAAGAAGTCACAATTACTACTCATGGAGGGTGAAGACAACGGAGATGACGAGTTGGACGAATTCGTGGATAGCCAAGAGACGGTCGAACCCGAAATCACCTTGCAATCTCTAACAGGATGGGGAGCTCCTAAGACGTTGCGAGTAGAGATAGAAATCAATCAACGGAGGTTGGTGGCGTTGATCGATAGCGGTGCGACACACAATTTCATCGGAGAAAGAGAAGCAAATCGGCTTGGGCTAAAGATGACGCCGACCAAACCATTCAACGTTCGAGTAGCCGACGGCCATCCTCTTCGTTGTCAAGAGGCTTACCGAGAAGTAGCTATGGCTATTGATGGTGAATTCTTCGTCGTCGATTTTTTTAGTATCCCTCTCTCAGGGCTCGACGTCGTTTTGGGAGTTAGTTGGTTAGAAAAGCTTGGGCCAATCACTTGTGACTGGAAGGCCCAATTGATGAGTTTTGAGTGGGCCGGGCGAATTATGAAGATACATGGGCTGCATAATAACCACATAAAGAAGGCCCAGTTGAAAGAATTGAAGAAAGAAGCTAAATTGGGCCAAGTGGTTTTTGCCTTATCAATTCAAACCCACGACGCGACCATCGTCTCTCCCAACTTAGAAGCAATCGAAGGTCTGCTACAACAATTCGCACCATTGTTTCAGACACCGACGGAACTGCCTCCCACAAGAGACATTGAGCATCACATAACGCTCAAAGAAGGATCGGACCCCGTCAACGTTCGACCCTACCGCTACGCGTATTTTCAAAAAGAAGAGATCGAACGCCAAGTCCAAACGATGCTCGATAACGGACTCATACGACCGAGCTCGAGTCCATTCTCATCACCAGTCCTCCTGGTAAAAAAGAAAGATGGCTCATGGCGTTTTTGTACAGATTACCGGGCTCTAAATGCTGCTACGGTTAAGGATCGCTTTCCGATACCAACGGTGGAAGATATGTTAGACGAACTACACGGAGCAATGATATTCACTAAGCTCGATCTGACGGCGGGGTACCACCAGGTTCGTGTACATCCCTCAGACATACACAAGACCGCATTTCGTACTCACAATGGACACTACGAGTACTTAGTGATGCCGTTTGGTCTTTGCAACGCTCCGTCCACGTTTCAAGCCTTGATGAACTCAATCTTCCGCGGGTATCTACGCAAATTCATCCTTGTTTTCTTTGATGATATTTTGGTTTATAGTAAATCCGAAGAGGAGCACGTGAAACATGTGGAGATTGTGTTTAAGCTACTGCAACAACACGGGCTTTTTGTGAAAAGGAAGAAATGTGAATTTGGGAAGACTGAACTAGAGTACTTGGGCCATATAATTTCCAGCGAAGGAGTGAAAGCTGATCAAGCCAAAATCAAAGCTATGACAGACTGGCCAACACTGACCACGGTCACCGAGCTCCGAGGATTTCTGGGCTTAACAGGGTATTATCGCAAATTTGTTCAAGATTATGGTCTAATCGCGAGACCTCTAACGAATCTCTTGAAGAAAGGAAAATTTGAATGGACTGACTCAGCTGAGGAAGCTTTCTCACGACTTAAGGAAGCAATGACGAGCACACCAACATTGGCTTTACCAGATTTTACTCTTCCTTTTGTTATTCAAACAGATGCATCTGGAGGAGGGATTGGCGCAATACTGTCACAAAATGGGAAACCAATTGCCTTCATGAGTCGATCTCTCGGAGTAGCTAAGCAAACATGGTCAACTTACACAAGAGAAATGCTCGCCATTGTAGTCGCGATTCGCACATGGCGACCGTATCTCTTGGGAAGGCGTTTCACTATACAAACAGATCAACGTAGCCTCCGTTTTCTGTTGGAACAGAGAATTTTAACTCCCGAGCAGCAAAAATGGATGGGCAAGCTGGTGGGCTATGATTATGAGATAACGTACAAGCCCGGAACCGCGAACACTGCTGCGGATGCTCTTTCTAGACGTGTTGGTAGTCCAACTCTTCTCACACTCTGCAGCCAGCAAGCAACAATGTGGTCAGAACTCCGTCAACTTCAACAAACTGACCCTTACTTGCTCAGAATTGGTGATCTCGCTGATACATCTCCCGGTCAACCTTATGTTCGCCGAAACGGGTTAGTTTGCTTCAACAATCGTGTGGTTCTTCCCCCTAACTCCACTTTTGTTCAGTCTCTGTTACGGGAATATCACGACACGCCCACTGGTGGTCATTCTGGAGTTCTTCGAACATTCAAACGACTTGCACAATTGTTCTATTGGCCCGCGATGCAGAAATCAGTTCGGGAATACGTGGCTGCTTGTGACGTCTGTCAGAGGGCTAAATCTGCGAGTCTTTCGCCCGCAGGTCTTCTACAGCCACTCTCTATTCCTCACCGAATTTGGGAAGATTTATCAATGGATTTTGTCGATGGGTTACCGCGATCGGATAATCACACGTCAATCATGGTGGTTGTGGATCGCCTCTCAAAGGCTGCCCATTTGGTTCCGTTAACTCATCCCTACACGGCAAAATCAGTTGCCTCACGTTTCCTTGAGTCCATTGTGAAGCTTCATGGGCTTCCCAGAACCATCGTTTGCGACCGTGATCCTATTTTCGTCAGTGCGTTTTGGAAGGATCTTTGGAAACTCTCGGGTACCAAGCTGTGCATGTCATCGGCATATCACCCTCAATCCGACGGCCAAACCGAGGTAGTGAACCGATGTATTGAACAATTTTTGAGATGCTTTGTTCATGATAGGCCGAAACAATGGAGCTTCATGCTCCCATGGGCGGAGTTTTGGTATAATACTACATACCACTCTTCCACGGGCTGCACACCTTTCAAGGCTGTTTATGGGCGTGATCCTCCGTCTCTTCCGGGTTATGAACTAGGCGCTACACCCATTCAGGAGCTTGACGAACAGCTCGCCGAGAGAGACGCATTACTCAACGATCTTAAGGCTCACTTACAAGCTGCAAATAATAGGATGAAACAACTAGCGGATTCAAAGCGCCGTGATGTCAATTTCGATGTGGGTGATTGGGTATTTCTTCGCCTACAACCTTACCGGCAGCGTTCCATCTTCAAAAGAACTTCCCAGAAATTGTCTACACGATACTATGGGCCTTTTCAAGTGGAAGCTAAAGTGGGACCAGTTGCTTATCGCCTTAAGCTTCCGGAGGGAACACGAGTTCACAACGTTTTTCACGTCTCGTTGCTTAAGCAGAGAGTGGGTACAGACACCCCAACTTCAGGTACTCTTCCTCCCTTACGTGCCAATGGCTTCTTGCGGTTGACCCCGGAACAAGTTTTGGAGACACGTGTGATCAACAAGGAAGGCAAGTTATGTCGTGAGGTTCTGGTTTTGTGGCAAGGTTTATCACAAGAAGATGCGACTTGGGAGGACTTGTCTCAGATTCAACAGAGCTTCCCGAGCCTGAAACTTGAGGACAAGCTTCGTCTTGACGGGCAGGGTAATGATGGAGTTCCTCACCCAGTTCGCAGAGAGTCAATTCGCACAAGGATCCCAAACCGGAAATACTTCAACTAGTCGGTTATCTCTGGTTTGGTTATTGCATTGTTTATGGTTTGTTGTTTTGATTTCAATGTCAGCTAATAAAGGAAGAATCGGTCAACCTCATGTTGAGGAACCATCTTCCCCAATTTCCCACTTTCCACGTCTGTAGGAGTTGAGTACTCCATGATCTTGTTCTTGTTCTTTATTTAAGTAAATGAAAAAGCCAAAAATAGGCAATTCAAATTGCCAAACGAAAAGTATCGATTGTTTACTTGTTTTCAATTAGAGTTCTAAATCTGAGACCTATCAGAGACAACTCTCGTTGCGGCCTAAGAAGGATCGGGTCTCGTAAAGCCAAGGCGAAGAAAGGAGAGATCGAAAGCTCTTGGAGACGAGGGAGAGAGCAGGGTAATACAATCTAGAGATGCGTGCGAAACAGCTCAACAGCAAATCATCAGAAAGTCACGGAATCGGCGTCGATTGCGGCGTGTGTGGGAGTTCCGGCGACGGCTCTTCGCCGGCAGATCTAGGCGGCGACGTCATTCGTCGTTCGTCGGTGCGAATACGCCGATTCAGGGAAATTTAGGGTTTTGAGTGGACTTCACACTTCAGGAGCTCTAATCGCCTGAGATTTGTCCCGGTAATGGATTCTTAATGGGCCTTAAATCATTAATCTAAATAGGCCCATACGTTTTAACTTTTAAATTATGCAATTTTTAGATTAAACTTACTAGGGTATTAAATCTCTAGTCAATAGTGAGGAGATTTGGGACCAAACTTACTAAGCTAATAAAATCTCTACTCAAATTTTCAAGAAATTCATTTCTATTCAAAATTTCAAGAAGAATAAGTTGGTTCAACGTATCCGTTTTATTTTAGCTAGAAATGCATATCACCAATTAGCTATATAAAGACCTATTATATCTCAACAAAATTCATCAACACCAAAGAAAATATTTACAACACGTTATACAAACAAACAAATACTTCAAAAAAAAAAAATGGACAAGACCAGATCTTTAGTTGTTGTTAGTACCATCGCAATAATTTTGTTGTTGGTCATTACAGGTAGTATATTTTATATTCATATATATATAGATTGTTTTACACAATACATTTCTTTCTAACTAATTTTAATTATTTTACAGAACAAACAAGCGCGATCGGTCAAGATGTCTTCTGTAATGGACCACTTAACAACTGTGATGAGAATTGTAAGGGACAGTGTCAGTCGCAAGGTTACAGTATCTCGCTTTGTCAACCACCTAAACAACCTGGAGGCGATAAGAATTGTTGTTGTGTACCACCAAAGAAGCAAATCCTTGAACAAACAGCTCAATTGAATAACTAAACTGTTTTTGGCATAATTTAATTTGTATGATTACTAAATAAGAACTTTTAATATAAAAAATAATTTACAGAAGTTATAAGATATGGTTTTTCTTCTTTTCACCATATGCGTTACGCTAGAAATCTGTCTCACGATGTTTACTTTTGGTCCAAAGCATTGTTCTTACAAATTCAATTGCAATATAATATCATATTTTAAGTAATCCATGATAACATATAAACAATTTTATAAAGGACAGTTCTACGCATAATACAAAGATCTATAATAGATGATTCCGTCTACATCATATTCACGATAAACAGTTTCACTATTACTATATGGGACCACGACGAACGACATGATATACACCATTATCAAAATCTCATATACACAATGCTAGAAATCTCTTATAAACATTCTTTAGTATGCAACTCAAGTACCCCGGTTAGGTCTGGGCATAAAAACCGAAACCGAAATACCCAAACTGGAATCAACCTGAAATACACGAACCGGAACCGATCCGAAATTGCCAAAATACCCATTGGATCCTACTCATTGATACCCATGGATATCGGGTAATATCGGAACCGAACCGAAAATATTTCGGTTACCGAATTACCCGAAATATAATTATATAACCAAAACTATTAAATATATATCAGGTTTTTGGGTATATTTTCAGTATTATGGGTATATTTTCTTTAGTTTTTTTTTGGGTTTTCGGGTATATTTTTGGATTTTCGGATATAATTTCGTGATGAGATTCCACGGAAGAACCCAACGATGCGGCACTCTAAGGGCGGTAGACTGTATAATCCTTGACTCCTTGTGATCGTGAAGCAAAGATTCTAAGGTATATGAAACCTTAGGCCCAAAACTAAACCGGTTCATACGTGAAAGTTATGAATTTTACAAACCGATAGATCTGTTTCAGGCCATATTGCGCGACCGAGCCAAAGATCGTGTTGCACAGCCTAACTCATGTACAATCTCGATACAAAACCAATTGAAGAATCTTAATGGATCAATCGCGTAAGCTGGGAAACACCTGAGTTGAAAGTTGAATAACTTCTTCATCTGAACTCGGATTGAACTGATTCAACTTTGAGGTGTGCTCTAGATGAGGTGAGCATGTAGTCCAAGTGGTCGTTGGGATAGACAAGTTTATCACAGACGTCGTTTGTGCTGAACAAGGCACATGGATCTTCTCTGGTGATTCCATGATCGCATCATTTCGGATTTTCGGGTATATTTTAGGTATTTTCGGTATATTTTTGGGTTTTCGGGTATATTTTCTGGTTACACAGCAAAAAATTAAAAGTCTAATAATCGTATCTAAAGTTATCTACTGCATCTGCTTCACCAAATATTTTTTTAAAGGTATATATTAATTTCATCGGAAATTTCGTTTCAAAATTTATGTATTATATATTTTCACGGATAGTCTAATTATGTTTTCTATTTTTCGTTTTTAGTTTTTTTCATGGGTTATAAAATATTAAATTACAAACCCGCATATATACGGGTACTTATCTAGTTAACAATAAAAATAAAATTTATAATTGATTCCTAATCATAAAAGGTAAAAAAAAAATAGTAGTTATGTTTAGATTAAGAAAATTAAACAAAAACTATAAATAAAAACCAAAGTTTTTTTAAAAAAAAGGAAAAATCATATTTCAGATTAGATTAAGGAAATTAAACAATAGATAACAATCATAAACAAAAAATGAATAAAAGCCAATTTTTTAAAAAAAAAAAAAACATATTTCAGTTTAGAATAAGGAAATTTTATTATATAAAACCGAATGTTTCAAAGTTGCTAATTCACCTGACCGCGACACATATCAAGTCAAAGTTGAAAAATAATAAAATCGATTAATAAAAAAACCTAAAATTCTAAAAATTTAATAACCGATTCATAATCTTAAAAGGTATAGTTACTAAAAATAAAATTTAAAAATTTAAAAAATCAAATTTATCCTAAAAGGCAAAATAATATAAAAAGGGGAAAACATTCTTTAGTTTTTCCATTTAGATTAAAGAAATTAATCATAAAAAGAAAATAATTCTAATTTCTCACTTTTATAAAAACCACAATTTGGATAGTATGTCAATTATACACATAAAAAATAAAAATCTAATAATCGTATCCAAAACTATTTACTGCATCTTCTCACCAAATTGTTTTTTGATTGTATGTATTTATTTTATCGTAAACTTTGTTTCTAAATTTATGTATTATATATTTTCATGGGTGATTTTATTTTGTTTTCTATTTTTTCATTTTTAATTATTTTCACGAGTTATAAAATATTAAATTATAAACCCACATATATGCGGGTACTTATCTAGTAAGTATTATAAATTGTGATTGCAGAATTTTTTAGAGAGAAAAGGTAGATTATATGTAACTATATACATATATATAATTTAGAAGGAGTATTCAACTATGTGAGAGATTATATTTGTGATCTACAATATTCTAGATCGACCAAAGCGCGAGATAATTTAATTAAGTCTAAAAATTATAAAAAAGAGTTTTAGGATAATCTTTTTACCTAGTCTAAGAGTCTGTAATCGCCTCTACGAGCTTTTTTTTTTTTTTATCGCTGAGGTTTCGGATCCGTAGGTCCGTACATTTTCAGAGCGGGGTTCAAACTATGTTAAAGTCACTCTTTTGGAGGAGACTCCTCCCAACGGAAATCGAACCCAATGCCAGTAAGAGAGACACATACCCACTCTTATTTAACCACTAAACCAACTCAACGTTGGTCTACCGGAATCAAGCTCTTTTCACATCAACTCTTTCAGAGAACTTTTATAATCATTTTTATTCGATTAATATCAGATCACTTTCGTCAAATATTCGTTTATACCTTGATTTGCTCATAGAGAATCTAGCGCTTAATCTTCATATAATTTATTCCTTACAAAAACACATAAATTCCTGACCCACAATCTTCTTATTTATTATTTGATTTAATTTCGATTTTTCTAGTCTACGGTTTTATTGGTTATATATAAACTAAAAACATAAATATCAATTTTGATTCAGTTAGGTCTTTCGATTCCGTTCAAATTTGGTTGGATTCGGTTGTAGTAAGTAAACATAAATAGTTTAGTCGATATTACATATTTTTATTAGGGATAATTGGGAATTTAGAGCAAAAAATGAGAACTATTATCTCTTTAGTACTTATTTGAGATATACCACTTTTAAACTAAAATACCCTTTATTAAATATAAAAAAATTCGAAATAAATATTTATACTTAATTTAAAAATTCGGAAAATTCATATTAAGTAAGTAATATATAATGTGTAATTTATCTTAGGAAAAACAATTTTTTTTAAAAATATTTATTTTAATGTTGTACTAATTGTAGAATTTGGTTTCTAGTATTTGCTCTAAAATCTACCTAATATAGAATATGTATTCTACTATTTGTATATCATTTTACTATCCCTATAGAATCCGTTATCTACAATATTGTATGTATTCTATAATTGTAGAATTCGCATTCTATCATGTTCTCTATATTCTACTTTTTGTAGAATAGAAGTTATACAA
The DNA here is from genome assembly GCA_030161315.1 of Eutrema japonicum. Lineage (NCBI taxonomy): Eukaryota > Viridiplantae > Streptophyta > Magnoliopsida > Brassicales > Brassicaceae > Eutrema > Eutrema japonicum. The sequence goes on from BSQW01000011.1 coordinate 53,836,891, forward strand.
TTTTCTCTATATTCTACTTTGTTGTAGAATATAAGTTCTACTATTTTGTCTTGATTCTACTGAATGTAAAATACATATTCTACCAAGCGGTTAACAAAATCTGAGAGAAAATCTAGGAACAACTGAAAATCTTCAATTTTTTTTTTTCCTTTTTTAAATCGTTTTGAAAACGTTTTTTCCTAAAACAATATTCAAAAAAATATTTCCTTTGGCGTGTAATTTTTTTTTTCCCTTTTTAAAAACTTTTTTTCCTTTTTCGAATCCTTTTGTTTATTTTTTAGAAATTATTATAAACACATGTTATTCAATTTTTTTGCTTTTCACGTCCCTATCTTCTTCACGATATCAGAGGATTAGTTTTTGTGTTCTCTTCTTCTGCTTCAAATATGGTGCATATCTATGTCAGATGTGGTGTATGGAGATCGGGAATCAATAAGAAGGAGTGGATTTTCATTGTTGATGAAGAAAAACGAGGTAGATTACTAACTTTGGAATCAAGTACTACTCTTGTGGAGTTAAAAACGATGGTTTTAGAGGACTATGGAGTACTCGAAAATAATGTCGAGTTGAGTTATCTACCAAGCGATTTGATTGATAACTTAGGATCACCCCCAGTTATCATCACAAATGATCGTCAAGTAAAATTTTTTGTTGGGTATGCAAAGAAGATTACGTCGATAAGTTTGTGTGTGACGTTTACAGCTACAATTGATTTGAATAAGGAACCATCTGATTCAAGTTGTAGAGAAGATGTTGCTAAGTTGCCTCAAAAATCAGAAGAAGTTGTGAAAGATCATCGCAATGATGACTTCAAATCGAATGTGTGTCACGATTTGGATGTCTTTGATGATGGTGATGATGGTGTGCTTTCTGGAAACAAAGAAAACGGTGACAAGAAAGTTCGATTTTGGTTGATTGATGATGTAAAGAAGGACCAAAATTTTATAAGCAAAAACGCTTTGAAGGCAACTCTGGAAATTGCAGCAATGAAGCATAACTTTGACTACAGTGTTGTACAATCATCAAAAAATGGTGGTATATACGCTGCAAAGATCCCCTATGCAATTGGCGTGTTCGTGCAGAGGGTCTACATGGGTCAACGTATTTCAAAATCAACAAGTATGTGGTTGAACATACATGTGCTCCTTCTAGCAAAAACAAAGGCTCTAGGACAGCTTCAGCAAAAACAATTGGCAGCCTGATTATGCATAAGTATGAGGGTGTTAAGGAAGGGCCTAAACCGAGAGAAATCATACAGATTATGCGTACGGAGCATGGATGCGAGATCTGTTACTCACTAGCATGGGGGTCCCATGAGTATGCAGTTAACGCTGTTAGAGGTATTCCAGAGAAAAGTTATGCAAAAATTCCAAAATACTTGCACATGTTGAAAGAAGCTAATCCGGGTACGCATACTCATTACGTAACGGATTGCGATGGTATATTCAAATATCTATTTATTTCTTTTGGTCAATCGTTAAGAGGATTCTACAAAGCCATGCGTAGGGTCATTGTTGTTGATGGTACGTTTTTGAAAAGTAAATACAAAGGAGTTATGCTTGTTGCTACAACGTTAGATGGTAACTCCAATTTGTATCCAATTGCATTCGGGGTTGTCGATTCAGAGAACGACTTGTCATGGGAGTGGTTTTAAATGCAACTAAAGATTGTTATTGCAGATGAGCAAGGTTTGGCTTTTGTGTCAGATAGAAATTCTTCCGTTATGAAATCACTTGCTAAAGTGTACCCGCACTCTACACATGAAATCTGCATCCACCATTTGTTGAATAACGTGGTAACATATTTCAAGACAAGGGGTTTGACAGGATTGATTTCAAAGGCTTCAAAAGAATATAGGGTTGCTGGATTTGAGAGGAGATTCAACGATATTTGTGCTATTAGTCCGCTTGTTGGAAAATATTTAGAGGAGGCTGATGTCGCAAAATGGGCTCGTTGCAAATTTTCTGGCTTCAGGTATGACGTTCGCACCACTAATCCAGCTGAATCGATAAATTCTGCATTGCGATCACCTAGAGAGTATCCAGTAATTCCTTTGTTGGACAACATAAGAGAAATGTTAACCCGGTGGTTTTATGAGCGTAGAATATTAAGCTCAAATCAGAAGCACTATTTAACCATTGAGGTGGAGAAAAAGATTGATAGGAGGATTGAGAAGGGTAAAACATTTATTGTTTATCCGGTTAACCAGAATCGATTTCTAGTTAAAGGCGACATAATCGACTGTCTTGTTGATTTGGACAGAATAACGTGTTCATGTGGAAAGTACGATTTAATAAAAATTCCTTGCAGACATGCCATTAAAGCAGCTTTTTCAGTGGGCAAGGAGTCACACCCACTAACCGATGAAAGTTATAGTACTGCTGCATGGAGAACGACTTATGAGGAATGCATTAATCCAATAGGTGTTCCTGAGGATGCATGGTGTGTCCCAGTAGATGTTGAACATGCGTTAGTTCTACCATCGGAAACACGAAGAGCAGCCGGTAGACGAAGAAAACGAAGACACGAGACAGTGGAAGACAAGATACGTTCTTCACAAGGATCACAAGGGTTTAAGAAGCACAAGTGCAGTCGGTGTGGTATTGAAGGTCACAAAAGAGGGACAAGTGAAAGAGCAATATATGCGTTGGTTATCTCTGTTTTAATTTGTTTTTAAGCTTTTTTGGATTGTGTTCATTTGGTTTTAAAGATTTTTGTTCAGCAACATTTGGAAATTTGCGGAAAAAACAATCTTTTTCAACACTATCTTTTTATGTGTTGTGTTTGTGAATCTCTTCGATGGATGTGCTGTTTCATGTGATTTTGGATTGATGCTAACAAATGTTGCAGGTATATATTAAAGCCAGCACAACGACCCTTCATACCATAAATCAGTCAGAGAAGGGTTCTTTGTTCATCACATCACTTGTATGAACTTGTGTAAGATTGTGTACTTCAATGGTAATGTGCAAGTTTTGTGTTTAGTTTTGTGTAAAGAAGATTTAGAATATCCAATATCGATTGAGGTGCTTAGCACCGCTGGTTACATGTTCTAACTCTTAACCCACATGTCCCGTGTTCGAGTCATACACGGTACCTGAATCCAAATTTTTTATATGTTTTCTCAGAAAACTAGCTTTATCTGTTTTTATACTAGACATACGATTGTTTTCTTATAAAACAAAACATCGACCCTTAAACCTCTCTTCATCAATCTTTTCTCTCGGCCATAGGTAAGTTCATGAGGAGATTGCTGAGATTTCAATTCTGTTTTTGTTTCCACTCATGTAATTTTGATTGGAGTGTTTAAGCTTCTGAGATTGCTGAGATTTCATTTCTGGGTTTCAATTTTGATTGGGCGATTTAGGAGATTTATATAGCATCTGACTCAAAAGTACTTCATGGAGATTTTCGGCCTGTTAATACATAAAATATCAGTATTTAATGTATTAAATGCAAGACATAAACTAAATGTTACAAATACAATCGTGACTTACATTTTTTCAGTTATTAGATTGTTACAAAGACGTTACAAACTCATGTTACAAAGACATGCAAACACGATATTCAGATTTTAATATTACAAAACGTGACTCAAAATACGTACTCACAATATTTTGCTTTTAAACTCATGTTACAAAGACGTACTCACGATGTTCAGTTTTGATAGACCATATAAACACTACAAGAAAACACCCATTTTGCAACGAACGATATCGTTGTAAAATCGTTGCAAAAGAGGGTTTGCATCGAATTTGCGACGAAAAAGAGATCGTTGTTAACTGATCGTCGCAAACCACAAATCGTCGTAAATTCGTCGGGAAAGTTACGAGGGAAAAAAATTCGTCGCTAAATTTCCGTTGTAAATTCGTCGTAAATATTACATTGAAATTACGACGAATATGAATACGTCGTAACATCGTTGCTAATTCGAAGGGAAATCTTTCATTGTAAAATCGATGGCAAAAAATTATCGTCGTTAATTCGTTGCAAAGAAATCGTCGTAAAATCGTGGCTAAATAATCGTCGCAAAATCGTTGCTAATAAATCGTCCTAAAATCGTTGCTAATAAATCGTCGTATAATCGTTGTAAATTAGCCACGATTTTATGACGATTGATTAGCAACGAATTACCATCGAATCACCGACAATTCTATATATGATTTTTATTATTATTTTTAAAATTTTATTAATTTCGAAATTATAAAATAAAAATTTTAAAAATAATATATAATAATATTTTATTAAAAAAAAAATATTATAATCTGTTACAAAAAAAAAAACCAAAATTAGAATTCGAAATCCTAAATCTAAATAACTATATCGTAATCGTCGAGATTCACATCGTCTTCGGGACGTCTCGACGAACCGGATGTGCAAGCCGCTACCTCAGCCGTTGCCGCTGCATCTGCCTCTGCTCGGAGTCTTCGCTTTTCCCGTAGCATGGCCTGCATTGTCGGGTTCCCTGTTGCCAAGATGTCGAAGAGTTCGTCATTCTGCGTAGCATCCAGTTCAACCCGCTGCTGAAGACTCGCAATCTTCGCCTGATATGCCTGAGACCGAGTAGCCTCGGTCTCAACCCGCTCCTGAAGACTCGTAATCGTGGCACGTAACACGACTGGATCATCTTTTGGCGATCGGCGTCGCGGAGCATATGAAGAAGCAGCCGAGACATCTAGAATAGATCCCATCCCGACAACCTTCCCCTTCCTCTTAGGGGCAACCTATATTTAAATTTTGCATTTAGAAATTTTTAATAAATCAAAAACTAAAAATTAATAAGGACTAACTATTCTATATACCTGCTCGAAGATCCGGTCAATATCGGGTGTGGTCAACCCTCCAGACATGACCGACGAACCACCGGGAGATATCTGTTGAGAGAGCTGTGTCTCTCGTTCGGTGACTTTGGAAGTCACCTCATTGAAGATGTGCTCGGCCGTCTCGGAAACAAAGGAACCATCCTTCTTCCGGTGCGTCCGCTCAAAAACCCTGGTCATCGGAGGGAGTACACCTCCGTCTTCGGCGGCCTAAAGAAAAAAACTATGTTATTGACGAAGTAAATTAAATAAATTAATTAATTTAAATAATTTTAATTACCATCTGTAGACGAACACCCGCAAAAGGTGTTTGCCCGGCTGTATGAGGCAGAGCCTTGAGTCTCCCGTCCGAATCAACGGTGTTGCGGAAAGCCGAACACTTCTCAGCAGTTACGATGGATTTCGGATCCATCCAATACCGCACCAAGCCGTCCCAAACGGCTTTATCCATGTGCAGGGGCTTTGCTGCATCGCCATCCTTCTTCCATGCTTTTTTCCACTCACCAACCACTCCTTGGATACGAAACTTCACCCTCTCGAGAAATAAAGTTTCAACCTCGCCATGAATCGAAAGATCCCAGTGATATTTTTGCTACATGAGAAACAAATATAATTACATATTTTATAAAATTAAATTAAATATATATTTAAATATAATTAAAATAATTAAGGGAGAAAAAAATATGTTTCCCATACGTACCGCAAACATCTTGAACCATGTCTCCTTGACGTGTAGAGGAAGCTGGGTAAAATTGGTATGCGGCTCGATAAAATAAGACTTGATGATGTCGGAAACGGTGCGTCCAACTTTGGATTCAACTCCAAACCTGAAACAAAAAATTGTAAAATTTTGAATTGTTAGAAATAAATATAAATATGTAATAATAAATGTAAAAAATATATATTTATATATATTACCATTCCGACCCGTCAGTATGATCCGGATCTAATCTTTTAAGCCTATGACGGCCCGGCTGCGCAAGCAAATCATGAACCGTCATGTGTGCATATGGGGCCGGAGCATGGCCTCCAGATTGCGGAATCTGAGGTGGTAGTGGAGGCGGCGGAGGTTGCGTCACCGGGACGAAATCCGTCTCTGTAGCCTCAGAGGACGGAGGCAACCCGGTACCCGAAGCATCACCAATATCTCTCAAAAACTGAGCGTAATGTGCACGACGATGGGCCATCTGCATAAAAATGAAAAAAAATTACTATCTATAAACATCCGGGCAGTCTGCTATTTAATCTAATTTGATTCCGTTTCTACCGACCTAAATTGTTTCATTTTTATCTATACTAATTAATTAAAAACATTAAAATAAAAATTTACCTTTTTTCGGAAAGAAATCGCAAGGATATTATGATCAGTTTTTTTTTGAGGTGTTTGTAAATGAATTGGCAAGGAACTCGCGTGTGTATATATATGATTACTTGTCGTCGCTAAATCGTCGCTACTTAGCGACGATTTCGCGACGAATCGTCGCTATATCGAGTCAATCAACCGTAGCTAATTCGTCGCTAACTTTGCAACGATTTTGTGACATTCATACATGCGGGAGGTTAATTGACCGACACGCGGTATATTTTAGGACAAATCGTTGCTAAATCATCGCGAATTGGCATCGAATATGCAACATTCAGTGTTTGCGACGATTTAGCCACGATTATTTCAAGTCGTTGCCAAATCGTCGCTAAGTTGCATCGATTTTGTGAGGATATTTGTAAAATCGGTTTTAGGGTTTAGGGTTTAGGTACAAAATTGTACCGTCGATTACAACGTTCCATAAACAACTTGACATGTTTACTGTAAATCCAAATTCATGAAATTATCAATAAGTTCATCGATATTGAAAAATAAGTAAAACATATAGTTTGCGTATACGTTAGAGATTGTTAATACAATGATTCAGTTTGTGGATATTACTGAGTTTTCATTTTCGGCCAATTCTCTGAAGTCACGATCAATTTCATTGAAAGATGCATAATACAATGAGATGGTAATACATTAGGGTTTAGGGCAAAGGGTTTAGGGTTTAGGGTTTATGACAAATCGTTGCTAAATCGTCGCGAATTGGCATCGAATTTGCAACATTCAGTGTTTGCGACGATTTAGCCACGATTATTTCAAGTCGTTGCCAAATCGTCGCTAAGTTGCATCGATTTTGTGAGGATATTTGTAAAATCGGTTTAGGGTTTAGGGTTTAGGTACAAAATTGTACCGTCGATTACAACGTTCCATAAACAACTTGACATGTTTACTGTAAATCCAAATTCATGAAATTATCAATAAGTTCATCGATATTGAAAAATAAGTAAAACATATAGTTTGCGTATACGTTAGAGATTGTTAATACAATGATTCAGTTTGTGGATATTACTGAGTTTTCATTTTCGGTCAATTCTCTGAAGTCACGATCAATTTCATTGAAAGATGCATAATACAATGAGATGGTAATACGTTAGGGTTTAGGGTTTAGGGCAAAGGGTTTAGGGTTTAGGGTTTATGACAAATCGTTGCTAAATCGTCGCGAATTGGCATCGAATTTGCAACATTCAGTGTTTGCGACGATTTAGCCACGATTATTTCAATTCGTTGCCAAATCGTCGCTAAGTTGCATCGATTTTGTGACTATCACATTTAGCGACGATTTAGCGACGATTTCTTTGAAATCCCTTAAACCCCAAACTAAATCCCATTTCCGATCACCACTCATTTTCCACCGTTGTTGGGGCAATTAATAAATTACATGACACATAGACACATATGTCTCGTAATTTATTAATTGCCGCACCTACGGCGGAAAATGAATGGAGATCGGAGATGGAATTTAGTTTGGGGTTTAGGGGATTTCATAGAAATCATATCACTTAAATTTCACAATAACTACTCGATCACAATATTATATTAATACATTAAATTCACAATAATTACTAGCTAGCGCGGTCACTCTGATTCATTTTCGTACGAAGAGTAGTACACATCCGTTGCTTGATCATCTGGTTCATCACTTTCTTCGAACTCATCTTCCTCTGTATCGTCTGGGAGATATTCAACTTGCCTGTTTTGAGGATCTATCAAAAGGATGTCTTCATTGCTCTCATTTAGTTCTGGTATATCAGAGCAATGATCTTGCTGCATTGGTAGTTCCTCATCAACCCCCACAATTCGACCCCTCGGAGAAACTTTTATAACTGATAACCATGAGATACGGGTGGTGCGAACTCGCGGATATGGAACAAAGCTGACTTGTTCTGCTTGTGATGCTAGGATAAATGGCTCATACTTATTGTAACGTCGTGATTGGTTGACATCTACTGCCCCAAATTTGTTTTTACGGACGCCTCGATCAACTGTTGGATCGAACCAGTCGCATTTGAACAGAACGCATTTCAAACCTAAGCAACCAGGGTACTCAACTTCAATTATGTCTTGCAACACTCCATAAAAATATATTTCGCCCCGCACACATACCCCGTAGTTGGCAGTAGCTCTTTGATTGCCGTATTTGAATGTATGAAATATATATCCGCGTGTGCAATACATAGGTGCACTCGTTATCTTCGATATGGGGCCTTTTATTAACTCATGGAACCAGAGTGGATATGCGGTATCCCCATACTCGACCTATATTTCATTAATTAATTTAATTAAAAAAGTAATCAAATATGTATTAGGTTAATTGTCCAAGTTAGTACTTAAAATTTTACGTACTTGCGTCTTCAACCACGGGGCAAAATGTTGATCTTTACGCTTGTTGATTTCATCGTCTGAGATTCCTTCAATGACTTCTCGGACTTGTCTAACAAATTCACTGCATACAAAAGTATTTGTAATTGGTATAAAGCTAGCATATATATAATTTAGCCATATATATAAGACGTATGTTTATACACTTACGTCTCAAATTGACTAACTTCTTCGCAATTTAAGAGGATATACGTTTGTGCACTATGATGGTCTTTTTCATTGGCAAACCAAACTGACTTCACTCTTCCACATAATCGACCGATTGAAGAAAAGATATATGGGACACCTTCATTAGCATATGTTCGGCCTACACCTCCATCATCATATCGCCGTGCTGCCCTTTTCCGTGTGCGAACCTTCGAGCCAAAATAGTACCCCGTGAAGTGAGAAGTTTCTTCTGTTAAACTTCCTGCTACTATTGAGCCTTCAACTTTGGCTAGATTTTTAGCCTTCCGCTTCAAATGTCCCATGAATCGCTCGAATGGGTACATCCATCGATACTGCACAGGTCCCCCAAGTTCTGCTTCGTGAGGTAGATGAATAGGTAGATGTTCCATACCATTAAAAAAGGCTGGGGGAAATATTTTCTCCATGTTGCACAACAAAATAGGAATACTAGCATCAAGTTATGCAATAACATCTTCTGACAAAGTACGGGTACAAAGATCCCAAAAAAACCCTCCAATGCCTGCAATTGCTTCGTGTACATTTCCTGGTAGAAGTTCAACAAATGCAAAAGGAAGTAGTCGTTGCATAAAGACGTGACAGTCATGACTCTTCATCCCGGAAAACTTTTGGCCATTCTCAATACATTTAGCTAAATTAGATACGTACCCGTCCGGGAACTTCACATCAGATGTCGCCCATTTGAACAAAGCTGACTTTTCTTCCGCACCCACTCGAAATATGGGGACAGGTGCTTTCCCATTGCTTGTAATATGTAACTCATTCCGACAACAAAGATCAGGCAAGTCTAACCTTGACTTACCGCTGTCTTTAGTCCTTCCACGCACGTTTAACAATGTATGCATGATGTTATCAAAAAAGTTTTTCTCAATGTGCATGACATCCAAATTGTGTCTAAGCAAATGATCCTTCCAATACGGAAGCTTCCAGAATATGATTTTCTTATGCCAATTGTGATGCTCCCCATATCCATCCGGCATATTAGCTGGAGTGTGCCAATTTCCACCACGATTGATTGTTTCCAATGCACCATAATGATCAATTTCTGCTTCTAGATCTTCCCTGGAAATATAAACAGGAGGAGGAACACGAACAGTTTTGTTCTTTCTAAACAACCGCTTATTTCTTCGATATGCATGATGAATCGGTAGAAATCGGCGGTGACAATCAAACCAACTTGTTTTCCGACCATGTTTCAATTGAAACGCATCTGTCCGATTGAGACAATATGGACAAGACAATCGCCCATGCGTAGTCCAACCTGATAACATCTCGTACGCAGGGAAGTCGCTTATTGTCCACATAAGCACCGCACGCATTGTAAAATTTTTTTTCCTTGCAAAATCATATGTCCGAACCCCGGTATACCACAACTGCTCCAATTCCTGTATCAGAGGCTGCAAAAACACATCAAGGGAACGCTTCGGATGCTTCGGACCTGGTATTAAAATACTCATGAATAAAAATTATCTTTGCATGCACATATCTGGGGGTAGGTTGTAAGGCGTTAGGATTATTGGCCATAAAGAATATTGTCTACCAGACATACCAAACGGACTAAATCCATCTGTGCAAAGACCAAGATACACATTACGTTTCTCTCTAGCAAAGTCTGGATGTACCGTCTTAAAGTGTTTCCACGCTTTTGCATCTGAAGGATGAGTAACCTCCTCATCTGTTTGCAAATGATCTGCATGCCATCTCATCGATGCAGCTGTCCTCTCAGACTGATACATTCTTTTTAATCTATCAGTTATAGGAAGGTACCACATCCACTGGAACGGTACCTTACTCCGACCAGTACCTTGCGGCTTATATCTTGGCTTATGGCAAAATCGACATTCCAGCAACTTATCATCATCTTTCCAAAAAAGCATGCAATTGTCAACACAGACATCTATCATCTCAGAAGGCAACCCAAGACTATAAACCAGCTTCTGTACCTCATAGTAAGTTTCAGCAGCTAAATTGTCCTCTGGCAAATACTCTTTAATCAAATCAGCCCAATCATCCATGCAAACCTCAGCTAAGTTATGATCAGTTTTAATAGTCATCATCCTAGCCGCCAACGACAATTTAGAATGTCCTTCTCTACATCCATCGTAGAGTGGCTGATTTGCAGCATCTAGCATATCATAAAAAAAATTTTGCATCTAGATTGGGTTCCTCATCATGATGATCATGTGCAAATGTACTTACGGTTTCATGAAATGCATCCGTAACCATGTCATGAATCCTATCATTATCTTCACCATGCTGCTCCGCATGATCATCAAATTGATTAAAATTATTTGACTCATCAAAATTCGATGCTTGATAATTGCTACTACTACTAGCTGCATTTCCCCCATGACCCTCTCCATGATAATACCATATATAGTAATGCGGCATAAACCCTCTATTTAATATATGCGACCACACCTTCGAGATAATGATAAATTTCCTATTCAAGCATCTGGCACAAGGACAGTACATCTTACCACTGATAATCGTATTATGTATACTTCCTGCCTGATGCATGAATCCCTCCACCCCATCACTGAACTCCTTTGTTAGCGATCCCTCTGAATCAAGACGATTATACATCCATCTTCTAATTTCGTATATTGACATTTTTTGTTGGTCAGAAAGAAGTAAATGTTTTTGAATATGAAATTTTTATTATGAAGTTGGCCACTATATATAGATTTTTATTTTCATTACAATCGAATTACCTACGATTTTACATCGATTTCACATCGATATTAAAACGAATCTAAAAATGTTTACATTGACTTTACAACGATATTAAACTTGTTTACCTAACCGAACACCGTGAGTTTAAAACGTGCTCACCTAACTTATTAATCGTTGGGAAATCGATGTAAAGTTCAACTTATAATAATCATTGCTAATTCGTGGGTAATTTTACGACGATGTTGCAACGTTTTATACAAACCTCGTTAAATCGTCGCTAAGTTACAACGATTTTACGACGATTTTGATTATCGTAGTAATGTCATCGGTAATCGATGTCTAATCGGCGCTAATTCGCGACGATTTTCCAACGAATATTTTCGTCCCAGGTTTGCGACGATTTTACGACGTCTTTTATAATCGTCGTAAATTCGTCGCAAAAACGTTGGTAATTTGCAACGATATAAAATCGTCGCAAAAAATCGTTGCAAATTGCCTGTTTTCTTGTAGTGAAAGTAATCATGACTTAGAGTTTCTTGTCTTCCTTACCGTTTTTTTGGCTGAGTGTCGATAGTGGAGGGATTCGACAAGGTAGATGGCTCGCCGTTAGTTCTTGTCAATCCTGCTACAAGCTCTGTGAAGTGATTCTAAAATTTTCCCATTCGGTCATCAATTTTCTTCTCAAGTTTCTCCTCCAAAGCCTGAAACATACCTTGAATGAAAGACTTCATGTCTCCATCAAGAGTTTTCTGTTTTTCCGCTGATCGTTGACACAACAATTTGTACTTCCGTGTCTCTGCACCACGATCAACTAGCCTTTTCTTTCCACGGCTCGAACCAGGTACTGAGTTTTCTACAGTAGTTTGAGTTCCAACTTCACTTTCCTCATCAACAAACGCATTCTCGGCATCAGCAACACGAACTTGGACATTAACGACCGAAGATGTGTAACTAGCTTCATCAATTTCCCAAATTTGCTGACTCCAGTCGTATCCCTCACCGATCATCTTTTTCATACGATCAACTCTGCCATCAGTCATTTCATCGGCCCTGAAGAATTCAGCAGAATCGAAAATATCAAAATTCCCTGTAGACGATATGTATGGATAGAGAACATCCTAAAAAAACCAAAAATGCGTTATTCAAAGTATGTCTGAGAACCAACCTACCAAAGAAATGTAGAATCAGAGATACACTCGAAGAGCAAAATACCAATCTTTATTTCTAGGAAGAAAGAGAACACTAAGATTACAAAAGATAAATACATTCTTTTTAGATACTCAAGAAGTGGATCTCGATTCAACAAAACAGTTCTGAGAGATAACTAGATGTAATTAATTACAAAGGATCCATGATTCTTCTAAAAAGCGCAAGAACTCACAAAGTAGGGACTAAAAAGTAATCTAAACCAGTAAAAAAACATTGAGAAAATCATGAGGTACAAGCAAATATGAACTGCTTAATAGATGGAATGACTATTGGGGATTATTCCGAGACTTTTAACGAATCCAAGAACTAAAGAGATCTACACAGTGCAAAACATGGGAGCATTAGACTCCCCTTTTTACACTGGAAAGTTGAACAAGAATTTTTTTATTAAAAACTGCCGTACTCTGCCTTTGAAGCTGCGAAAAGGAACATATCATAAATAGTCTCATGAACCTTAAAGAAACCAAATTAAAGCTACCCCAATTCGATAAAGGTGTGTTTCCAGGGGCAAAGGAAAGCTGAATCATAACAACATAAACTAAACCCACATTTGATTTAGCAACGGTTAAAGAGAAAACAAAACATCTGGTGAAGAAGATGAGGCATCTACTAGGAATAATCAAAGCAATTTTCAATCATATATGTTTCATGAAATTTTATTACATGACTAGCATATTTGTTTTATGGAATGTCCATAAAAAATATATTGGTTTGGTCTTCCCCATCTCAATCTCAAAGAAGTAATAACAATTACGGTCAAGTTTATCTTACATCTTCCACGATGACCAAAATACAATATAACAGCTCGGATTAAAGGTCTGGATATGACTCTAATACCATCAAACATGTTAAAGCTCAGACATAAAACGACTGAAAAGAATTAAAAAAAAAGATTTAATAGATGCTATCCGAAATAAGAAACTGACCCATAATTTCTGCCAAAGAATGCCTGATATAACGAATATCAAGTTGAGTCCCAAAAACTACACTAGTAAACGTTCTAACTTAACCTCATTCAAAGTCTTGGATCTGCCCCTACACAAGTGTCATCAATTTCTAAATTCAACGTGTGATCCTTACATTGCTACTCATTCATGATCCACAGAGATAAATGACAGCCTCAAGATATATCAGCAAGGGGAATAAATGTTCTTTTTAAAATACACTACTTACCTCCTTTTTAAAAGTGCTCTTTAGCTGCATAATTTCTTCGTACGATACTCTCGGTATTCCACTCCACTTAGAGCATCTAACTTCTGTATTATCATTGTTGAGTTTTTGGCCCAACAATGTACCAAAATCAAGAATCGCCTCCATAATCCAGATTTGAAATGCTAATGAGAAGCCTTCCAAAGTGTAGCTAATGGTCTGCCTCAGCCTCACCCGAGTTTTGATGATGTTCTCAACTAGAAGTTCGAACGAGTGACGATCCCATGGGTACTTCTGAAGCTGGCTAATATCCATCACCAGTTTGATGTATTTGTGTGGAATATTAACAGCCGCACTCTGGGCCATGACTAAACCATCAATAACACACAAGTACACCAACCTCAATTTGTCCTCACGCTTCCACTCGTGTACACTTTCTAGATGTTCATCCATTATCTTTTTTATGCTAATCACGTTGTTATTCAGTAACAACTTACTCCAAAACCCACCATCATCTTTCCATTTCTCGAAATTGCAATCCTCAACGTCTTTGTAGTTGAGCCCAGTAACTGCGTGAAATTCTTGGAGAGAAAAACGTAGAGGCCTCCTTGCAAACACGAATCATAGCTCATGTTTCTTGTCAGTGATGAGTTGCTTACACATGAAGGTGTGGATCAATCTCGCTGAATAACCGAAACCATTATTATGCATTGCCACAATCGGACCAAAGACTGGATCGCTCAAAACTTTCTTGTACTCATTTGGGAGCGCTGCCTTCAGTGTGGTAAGAATCGATAACATGCAGCGGTTGTTTATATTTTCTACTTGCGGCTCACTTCCTGGCCTAAAGCGCAATTTTGGCAACTCAAAATCCATACCTAAAAAGAAGGGAAAACAACAACATTTGTTAAACAAACTGTCTGAATCTTCGTTATTTGACAATAAGAACATAAATGCTACGAAAACATTCAGACTGAGAGTATAAAATAAGACTTCTTTACTTAACATGATGAAATCATTTACTTAAACCGTGAAGTATCAAGTGCTTCATCATTACAAGACAAACAAGACTTCTTTACTTAACAAGATCGAATCATTTACTTAAACCGAGAAGTATCAAGACTTCATCATTACAAGACAAACATGACCGAATCATTTATGTAGCAAAAAGAGTATCAAAAGCTTCATCATTACAGGTTGGTGTTGGTACAGGAGAAGAAATCCATGTTTAAAATAAGAAACTGAGAATCGTGGCATTAAAAGGTGACAAAGAACCAACAAAGCTAAGTTAAAAAATAAGAGAATAATTATTCCTAAATCATTAGCAAAAGGCTACCGATAGCTATAAACCCAAAATATTGAGAGTCATATAAATCCCGAGAAGCTCACACGATGACACTAGAGTTCAACAAAGCTCACACGAAGACACTAGATAGTAGATACTATTCGATGTAAAAAAAACATATTGTAAAAGCTTTCGATGGCGTTATTGTTTAAGCTATATTCAATATCAGTTGGTTAAATGAAGAACAAGATAACAGTAGCTACTATTCGAGGTAAAATAACCATCACTAAAGCCAAATCAATCCACGACTAAGAGAAAATAGATGCCAAAAACGTGAACATAGCTACTAAGATACAAAACACTTCGAAAGTAAAGAAGTATTCTCTAAATCACTTCAACAATCGTCCAATTTTTATCCCTAAATCGATTTATCCTGCTGCTCCAAATCACTTCAACAATCGATTTATCCCGAGTATTAACTCTAGGACCGTTGGCGGAGGAAGAGCAGTAAATTTAACTTACCGGAGAGGCGGAGAAGTCGGAGAAGGCGGAGAAGGCGGAGAGGCGGAGAAGGCAGAGAGGCGGAGAGGCGGAGAGGCGGAGAACCGAAAGTCGGAGAAGCGAAAGTCGGAAAAGGCGGAGAGGCGGAGAGGCGGAGAACCGACGGAGATTGCGAGAAAGTCTTCTGTTTTCTGGGTTTTTAAGTCGCAACCTTTTTTTCTTTTTTGTTATCAATGCTTTTTTATTTTAACTTTAATTTTGATTTTTTAAATTATTGATTATTATTATTTTAAGGGTTAAAACTGGATTACCCTTAATATAAATACTAAAGGAACCATAATCTACCAATAAGTACTAAGGGGACAATAGTTCCCATTTTTTGCTATAAATTCACAATTCTCCCTTTTTATTACTTACTAGTTTTTACTAGTATAATAATGGAATGGTATGTTTTTGGATTAGCGAACAATTCGTTTTTCCTAAAACACAGAAAGAAAAAAAATTAGAAAAAATATCCTTTTTCCTAATAAGAAACCTTAAGAAAAATAAAAATTATCTTTTCACCGAACATCCCTAATAATTTTTGTAAACGAATTGAAGAGATCGGGTTGGCAGTCTAGGGCTGGGCGTTTTAACCGTACCCGATATCCGAATCTAAACCCGACCCAAAAACTTGGTCTTGAACCCGATCCGAGCTAGAGAAATACCTGAATGGGTCTTAGTGTCTAGGTACTTCGGGTTTCGGGTAATATCCGACCCGAACCGAAACCCGAAGTAGTACCCAAACAAATCCGAAGCTAACTAAACCCATTAACCCCCTTTGTACATAGCCTCGTCGGTTCCCTTCATTTTTTTGGGTTTTCAGGATATTTCAAATACTTTCGGGTACTTTTGGGTAGTTTGGATATTTTTTTTACTGGGGTTTTCGGGTAATTTGGATACTTTCGGATAGTTTGAGTACTTTTGGGTAATTTTTTCCCAGATTTTGCAAGTACTTTCATGTATTTTTGGGTATTTTGGGTAAACCAAACCCAATCCAAACCCGAGAGTACCCGACCCAAACCCGACGCGAAAATTATAAATATCCGAATGTGGCTTAAATCTCTAAACCTAAAATACCCGAACGGATTCCGGAACGCACAAGCTTAATTGGTACTGATGGATTAAAAAAGGAAAAAGAAAGAAAAGGAAATATTGCTTTCCTAAAAGAAAGAAGATTTTGGCACTACAAATACACACAATCTCCTTGACCGAAACTAATAAGAGAGATTTGGTTTGACAATTGAAAATACAAAATATTGTTCTCGAGCGCACGAACGATCTCCGACATGAGCAGGATTATACGCTTAACTAATGTGGTTACAGAATATGATTTCGAAAGCGATGAAGACTACGAAGATTTATTGGTTGATATCACAGAAGATGGTGAAAGTGTTGGTAAATTGGTGAATGTTGTGATCCCGCGACCCAATCATCTGACACCGACACAAGGAGTTGGAAAGGTTTTCTTAGAGTATGCAGATTTGGATGCCGCATCAAGGGCTAGATCCGCCTTCAATGGAAAGCCATTTGGTCTAGACAACATAGTGGTGGCTGAGTACTATCCGGAAAACATGTATGCGCAGGGCCACCTTGATGCCTGATCTTGTTTCATTCTTAATAAACCTACATATGTGTTATCATCTATTCTCGTTTTTGTGCAACCAAGCTTCAGATATGATCCACTCTATACTACAAGTCCACAATATTGTTGTATGAAGAAAACATCAATCGAGATGAACATAAGCATAAACTAGGAACAAATCTTAATAATATCTAGGATCAGGTATTCCAATCTCTCTAGAGATTTTGATGTTTTCACCTTGAGAGACCATAAACGCTTCTGCTTCATAGTTTTCATCTCCATCTGTTGTCTTTTTGGTGGTTATGGAAGTGAAAACCGAATATCTAAGACACTAGTTAATAGCTTAGACATCATGTGGTGACAAACCTTTTTTTTGTAGAGCATTCTTAGGCAAACTTTGATGCGACTGGAGATGCTTTTCTAACCATTACATTTGTTCTTCAGTTCATGCTAGACACACTGCAAGCTCTGACATATTTAGCGTCAGGCAACTCTGAGTTTTTGTCAGAAAACTGTATGATAATGTAATTTTTGATAAGGTTGTAATTTGGCATTCTTGATAAGGTTTCATCCTGGGTTGTGATAATTCAGTTAAATCTTCTTCTTTGCTTGGTTTTTGCATGGAAGAAACCATTATTTTATGCAACTAATTCTGTACATTAATCATTGATTTTGATCACAATACATTTCTTTCTAACTAATTTTTATTATTTTGCAGAACAAACAAGTGCGATCGGTCAAGATGTCTTTTGTAATGCCTAGGTTTTTCTTCTTTTCACCATATGTGCTACGCTAGAAATCTGACTCACAATATTTATTTTTGGTCCATAGCATTGTTCTTACAAATCTCATTGCAATATAATATCATATTTTAAGTAATCCATAATAACATATAAACAATTTTATAAAAGGACAGTTCTATTTTTTTTCACGATAAGCAGTTTCATCATTACTATATACACCATGCTAGAAATCTCTGATAAACATTCCTTAATATGCAACTCAAGTATCTCGGTAATAGATTTTGAATGGGCCTTCGTTTATAAATCTAAACAGGTCTCAGTCCATACGTTTTAAATGATACTATTAAAAAATAGGATGGCTTTTTTTTTTTTTAATGACAAAGTAAAGTCTCGTCTGTCTATCTATCTTATAACTTCTGTAAATTATTCCTTTAACTTTTGTAAACTTTTAGTTTCAGGATTAAGTCTAAATTATAATAACTTTAAAAAACGACCAAACTCTATATAATAATCTACGCATTTCAAAAGTTTTTTAAAAGGAATAAAAGCCAAAACAATTTTTTTTAAAAACATATTTCAGTTTAGAAATAGTAAAATTTTTATCATATAAAACTGAATGTTTCAAAGTTGCTAGTTCACCTGATCGCGATATGTATCAAGTCAAAATTAGAAATATTTAAAATCGATTAATAAAAAACTTAAAAATTCTTATTCATAATCTTAAATGACAAAATTACTAAAAATAAAATTAAAAAGTTAAAGAATTAAATTTATCTTAAAATAAAAAATTAATATAGAAAAGAAAAAAATATTACTTAGTTTTTCCATTTAGATTAAGGAAATTAATCATAAAAGAAAAAAAATTCTAATTTCTGACATCTATATAAACCACAATTTGGTAGTATAATAATTACACCCAAAAAAATTAGAAGTCCAATAATCGTATCCAAAGCTATTTACTGCATCTATTCACAATTTTTTTATAAAATGTATATATTTATTTCATCGTAAACTTTGTTTCTAAATATATGTATAAGATATTTTCATGGGTGATCTAATTTTGTTTTCCATTTTATTATCTTTAATTTTTTTTTCACGAGTTATAAAATATTAAATTACAAATCTGCATATATGCGGGTACTTATCTAGTATATATATATACTAGATTAGGACCTGCATATATACGTGTTTATAATAAGATATTTTATAACCTGTGAAAAAAACTAAAAATGAAAAACAAAAATTAAATCACACATGAAAATAAATAACATAAGAATTTAGAAACAAATTTTCCATGAAATAAATATATATTATGAAAGAAGGATTTGGTGGAGCATATACAACAAATAGATTTGGAAACGATTATTGTACTTTTGATTTTTGGTATGTAATTGACATTTACAACCAAATTATTTATATAGAGGTGGGAAATTAGAGTTTTTCTTTTTATTGTAGGATCAGTAATTCATTGTTATTTTTTTTAAATCTAAATAGAAAAACTAAGATTTTGTTTTCTTATTTTTATTAACATTGCCTTTTAGGATAAATGTAGATTTTTTTTCTTTTTTTAATAACTTTAGCTTTTAGGATTATGAATCGATTATTAAATTTTCCAAATTTTTATGTTTTCCTTTTTTATATTTTTTTTGTTAAGTAATTTTATGATTTATTATTATGGATCGATTATTAATCTTTTCAAGAATTTATGTTTTTTTTATTAATTGGTTATTAATCAATTTTAATGTTTTCCATAGTAAATTTTTGATTTTTCATCTTTTTATCAACTTTAGCTTTTATGATCAATTTACATTTTCTTTTTTTCTTTTTTATTTAGTAATTTTACCTGTTATGATTATGAATCAATTATAAATTTAGTAATTTTTTTGGTAAGTTTTTGAACACATGTTAGAATCTGATCAATTGATTTGACATGTGTCGCGATCATGCGAGTTAGCAACTTTGAAACATTCTTTTTTTTTTATGATATTTGTTGGTTTAATTTTTCTTTTTTTACTTTCATTTTTAGTTTTTAGGATGTCAATCTATTGTTTTATTATAAACATTAATATTTTTTTTCATTGTTTTAAAAGATTCTTAATCTAAAATCAACTTTTTTTCTAACTTTAATTTTACAATTAAGTCTAGATTATATTTTTCCTTTATTGTTAATATTATGTTTCAAAATCTAATTGGTAATTTTTTTTACACGTGTCAAAATCTAATGAATTAACTCAACACGTGTTGCGATCTTGCAAGTTACTAACTTTGAATCATTCTCCTTTATATTTATAGATATATATATATATATATTGGTAAATTGATGGTTATTTAAGGGACGATTAGGGTTTACTATTTTAGATCTAGCCATCTTAGGATAACTCTAACAAAATGTAAAAAGGAAAATAGTAATATTTGTTAGATCAGAGCTCTAGTAATTGTTTTTTTTTTTACTTTCAATTGCAAACATCTAGTGATCGTTTTGTTTGGGATGATAAGTGCGAGAAGTCACTAAAAAAAATATTTTTTAAACTATCTAACATCAAAGCCCAAGGATAAAGAAATGTTGCTAATTAAGTACTATCAAAACAGATTGTCATTGCAACCAACATCCCGTACGTGTGCGTGTTAATAAACCATGTGGAATCGTTTAGAATTCTTTTGAACAGTTTAGATACATGTAACAACGAGTTAAACTGAAACATAAGAATATCATACTCCAAACAAAACAAAACATAATCAAATTGAACCGAACCAACTCGTTTCTTATTCTCGATACTCTAGAAAACGTCATATATATACTTGACTCCCAAAAAATTATAAGTGTCTATGTAACGTTGTATTCCGATGAGTACGAATCGAGTCAGGAATTGAGGCGAAGATTATTGAATTTGCTGCACCCAACCCAACTTAACCCTACTGTTGATCCCGAGGATCACTAATGTTGTTTAAGGGTCGATTACGGAGTGAGAGGTGAGATTTTCGTTAATTAGAGCGAGTCAACCACAATTCAGGGCAGTTCGGGTATAATGATGAACAGGTCGGGGACCGTATTCTTCGCATTAATGGTGAAAAGAGACGGACAATTTAGACTTACGAACTGCTTCCGACAGGAGACCAGTTCGGTGTTCTAAACCGCGGTGTCTTGTTACAAGGGAGAGAGAAAAAGAGAGAGAGATCGGGCCTATTTTTTGTAGAGAGTAATCAGGTTTTTTTTCCAAAAGTCCAGAAGTCTCTTGCTTAAAGCACAACGATGGGTATATATAGTGAGGGCAGCTCCCTGTGTCCGCGGATTCCGGGGCCACGCGTCACCCTCAGCTTGCTTCACGGGTAAGGTGCTCTAGGAGGCGTGTCCCGGTTCTCAAGGCGAGAGGCAATGATGAGCTCGGCGCCATGTTGTTGTAGGATAGCACACTGTTCGGCCAACTCCCTTCCACGTGTCCTTTCCTCCCTTGCTTACTCTGCAGGGTTGGTAGGACGTCGAGGTCAGACCATACCCCTATTCGGATAGTACACTGTTCGACCAACCCCCACGTGCCTTCTTCTCTTTCAACATCTCAATCTTGGCGAAGTGTCAGCGCGGACCCGGAGTGCTCCTCCTGGGAGCTCGGGATTCCCAGACGAAGCTGAGCGCGGGACTCCAGGTCGGTGGTCCCTGGTCAAAGGCTGATCCTATGTTGACCGAATCGAGATGGGCTCTTGCTAAGATGGGCCTAGCTAAATAGGGGTGCTAGGCCCACGTCCAACAATAGCCCCCCCCCCCCCCCACAGTTCGGTGCCATGAGGTGAGGCGAATACACCGAAGTTGGTCTGATGTTAGTTCGGCGCATCTTAGGACGTTCCTTTGAGATTCGAGTGGATGAGAGCGGCGTGTTGTAGCTCGGATTCGAGCCCGCGCTCGCGTGTGTTGGTTTTCCTGAGGATCCGGAGATCGTTGGCGCGTACCCATCACGCGGGGAAACGAAACGGCTCTCCTTTTTCTGCGCGTATTGCTCACGCGCGGCGTACGAAACACGCTTCGCGTTTATCGAGGCGTCTCTTGCTTTTGGCGTGGGAAAATCGAAGAGGCGTCATCATTAGGTTTTTGGGAGGCCGTGCTCCTTTCGACACGGGTCCAGGCGTCGCTTCGTTGTCCCCTTCCTCTATTTAACCCCTTTTTCTTCCTCTCGTTAAAACTTTCTGCGCATACTCTCAAGGTAACCTCCTTTCTTCTCCTTCTTCTCTCTGTGTTTTTTTCTTTTTGCCCTTTCGACTTCGCTTCCGGCTTCGGGCATCAAGGTTTCTTCCTCTTCTCTGAGCGATGGCGCCAATGCTAGATGGAATTAGGGCCGAGTCGAGCGACGAGTCAGCGTCTCGCGACTACCGTGACGATTCTCCGGGGGAAAGCTCTTCCCCTGATGGTTCTGAGCACGCTTCTTCTCCGAATCGGGGCGAGGAGGGCCAAGAAAGGCCTGCTTCTTCTACTTCGGGAGCCGCTCCGCCGCCTCCCGGGACCCGTCACAGGAAGAAGGCGGTGATAAGGTCCTTCTCTGGGGGTCATGGCGCTGGCCGGGACGGAGGAGGAATCGTGCATGCGGGCGATCGTGACGGACGCCGGGGTGGTCGTGGTGGAGGAGTGCGAGCGGCCAAGGCGAGGAAGTCTCCCTTGGTCCCCTACGAGCAAGGCGGGTCGTTGACCTGGAGCACGCCGGGGTCGCTTGCCCTGTTGAGGGAGCTGTGCGACTTCCCTGCTGCCGCTGAGCTCCGCCTGCCCAGACCGGACGAGCGTCCGTGGAACCCTCCGCCGGGCTTCGTCTGCCTGTACGAGGGCTTCTTCCTGAAGTGCGGGCTGCGTCTACCTCTCCCCGAGCTGCTCATCCAGTACAGCCGGGCGCGGGGTTTGGCCTTCTCGCAGGTCTGCCCGTCTACTATCCAGGGGATGATCGTGCTGCTGACCCTGGGGCATGAGTGTGACGTGGAGGTGACGGTACCCATGTTCGAGGCTGTCACCCAGCAGAAGGCGAACCCTGGGATCCCGGGGACCTATTATGCTGCTTTCAAGCCCGCGGCGAACATCCTTGAGGTCAGCAGCTCGGGGTCTAAGGCCAGCAAGCTGTCCAAGGTCGAGGACTGGTCTCGCAGCTACTTCTACATCCGGGATGCCGAAGTGGTTGGACTCGACCCGTCAGCGAGATTCACCCGGGATTGGAATTTTTCCCCGGGTAGGGGTTTGTAGACCGAGCTGCATTTATTTCCTTTAGCTTTGGTCCGACTAACGTTGTCTGTTTTGCTTTCAGGTCCTCATTCTTCCAGATTCAAGCTATCGGACTACGCGGGTATCCTTGCTGTGTTCAGGACGGTGCACAAAAGATATTGGAAGTCCTTTACCTCGGGAAGAGTAGCAGCTGCCATGGCCGGAGGTCGGTATTCATTTTTTTTTTTTTTTTACCGACCTGACGGCTGACTTTACTGCAGGACGATCAAGGTTCGCCAGTCCTCTCTATGCGGATTCGTTTGTGGCGCCGCCTCCGCCGATTGTTGAGGTGCCGGTCAGGATAGAACCGGCGCCACGGGCTGGAGGGGAGGGGTCCGAGGCCGTTCCTTCGAAGAAGAGGGCGGCCATAACGGCCGGCGGGAGGGCTGGCAAGAAGAAGAAGAGGACCGAGGTGGGAGGGTCCTCGGTTTCAGGTCGGGACGATGTCCGGCCTGAACAGCCCGGTGACGAGCCCGAGGGCTCCCGTGTCCTGCTTGCAGGGAAGGCCGAGGTACCTGCTGCCGAGGTGCCGGCCAGTGGTGAGGTCGGAGCGGCCCGGGTCCTGTTGGACGAGGAGGTCGCTGTCCAGGGGGCGGAGGGCGGTGATTCTATCGTTGTCGTGGAGGAGGGGCGGGATCCTGCTGCTATGCAGGGTGCCGAGGACCGGAGCGGTGGGGCTTCGGAGGGTTCCGATGCTGAGCCTCGGGACTACAGCTTCTACTTCTGCCACGAGGACGGTAGCAGCCAGATCATCGTGGACCAAGATGAGTGCGCCGAGCTGGCGCAGGCGATGATGTTAGGGCAGAATCATCCGCACTTCCTGCCGATGGAGATGGCGGAGTCCGATGCATTTCGCGCAGCGGCGCGGTCCGCGGCTCGGGTAAGCTTCCTTTCTTTTATGGACATAGCTTGCTGATTTATCAGGTTTTATGTATGTCGTTGCTAACATCTGGTTTGATGCAGACGATGGCTCTCACCGCCTTTCTTGGGGAGGCCTACGAGAAGCGGCTTGCCGAGAAGGACGCGTCGCTCAACCACCTGAAGATGCGCCAGGAGGCCACCGCTTAGATCCAGTCCGCTCTCATCCGCGGGCTTGAGAAGGACTTGAGGGAGGAGAAAGCCCGATCTGCGGCGATGGAAAATGAGGCGGCGCGGGTACGAGCCCGGGCTCTAGAGGCGGACAGCGTTTTGGCCGAGCTGGAGACGGAGAGGGCCCGATCCGCCGTGGAGAGAGCTCGGTCGTCTGCCCTGGAGGAGGAGCTCGGGCTCCTGAAGGGGGAGAGGGAGACACTCCGCTCCAGGGTGAAGGGGCTGGAGGGGGCCATCGACCGGGCGAAGGCGGCCGTGGCTGCGGAGAGCGACCGGGTCACGGCCAGGTGGGAGGGCCGAAACCGGAGGTGGACCGCGAAGATGGAGAAGATCCGTGCCCATCTCGACGGTCGCAACCGGGCTTTGGAGCCTCACCTGCTGTTCAACCAGGTGGTTGGTATATAGGCGTGCCTCAAGAGGATGGAGGCTGAGGACGGGATGTCGGTGCCGTGGTACCGGTATCAGAAGTTGGATGAGGATGAGGCGGCGCTCGGAGCCCAATTGGATGACATCGATTTCCCGGACCTGACCCCGGAAGATTTGGACATCCCTCTCGACCGCACATCCGGAGTCCAGCTCGAGCGGCTTATGCCTGTCGGCCCCTCTGAAACGCCCGTCGTGGACCTGACCTCGGACGGTCACCCACCTGCTGCTGAAGCTGTCCAAGCGGACCTGCCAGCACAAGACCCGGCCCCGGGAGCTGTTGAGGCCGTGGTTGAGGAAGAGCGGACCGAGCAACTCTCCCTTGGTGAGGATGGCACCAATGCAAGGACGGTGGGCCCAGGCGATCTAGATGGTACCCGTGCTGACGGGGGTGAAGACTTATCGGCCGATGTGGCCTTGTAAAAACTTTTGTTTTTGTTCTTTTTTCTTTCTCTTTTCTTTTTTTTGTTGTAAGGACTAGGCCGTTGGCCCTCTTTTGTAAGGACTAGGCCGTTGGCCCTCTTTTGTAAGGACTAGGCCGTTGGCCTTTTTTTGTAAGGACTAGGCCGTTAGCCCTCTTCTCTTTTTTTTTTTGTAAGTGCCGTTCGAGGCTTTTTCGAAATAAAACTGGTGTTTCCGAATGTTTTTGCGAATGTCTGGTAGAGTAGGCCGTAGGCCGTACCCTGTCACGTGTGCAGGTCGTAGACCGTGCCCTTGTATTGGGTGTGAGGTACGTCTCGGCTTGAGATACTTAATGCTTGTGTATCTTTAATTATTTTTTGTGGTTGCGAGCTGTATCTCGGCTTAAGGTACTTAAAGCTTGTGTACCTTTTTTTGGTGCGAGTAGTGAGCTCGGCTTTGAGACACTTAAAGCTTGTGTGTCTAGTAGAGGTGCGAGCCTTGGGCTCGGCTTTAGTACTTATAGCTTGTGTACTATGTGAGTGCGAGCATTGGAGCTCGGCTTTAGCACTTATAGCTTGTGTGCTGGGGAGAGCGAGCGTTGGAGCTTGGTCCCCGTTTCTTCTTGCTTGAGTGCGAGCATTGGAGATCGGCTTTTTTTTTTTTTTTTTGCTTGAGTGCGAGCATTGGAGCTCGGCTTTTTTTTTTTTTGAGTGCGAGCATTGGAGCTCGGCTTTAGCACTTTTTGTGCTGGGGAGTCCGGGCGCAGGAGCTCGGGGTTCTTTTTTTTTTATTTAATTTTTTTTTTTTTTTTTGGCGAATAGGTCAGGGACCGCATTCTTTTTGTCGAAAAGGCTTTATTAGATTAATAGCTGAGCCCTGGTTAGGGGTTGCCTACGTACCCTTTAGTAGACGGGATCAAGCTAGTCGTAGTTCGTTTGATTACGAGGATAGACAGCGGAGCGGAGCCCGGGGGCCTTATAGTAGAAGCGTTTTAGGTTTATCGAGTTCCAGGAGCGCGGGATTGCCTCGCCGTTCATTGTGACTAGGTCGTAGACGCTGGGCTTCACGATATTGGAGATGAGGTAAGGGCCTTCCCAGTTTGCGCCGAGCTTGCCGTTGTTTAGCTCGGTGGTGTTTTCGAAGACCTTACGCAGGACCAGGTCGCCCTCGGCAAAGAACCTGCCGCGAACCTTCTTGTTGTAATATTTGGAGGCGAGCTGTTGGTAGTTTTGGATCCGGAGGAGGGAGTGGTCCCGTTGTTCCTCGAGAAAATCCAGCTCGATTAATAGGACGGCGTCGTTCAGGTCAGCCTGCTGGGTGAGGATAGCGCGGCGAGGGGTGGGGAGGCCGACTTCGGATGGGGCCATCGCTTCCATGCCGTGAGAGAGGCTGAATGGTGTGCGACATATGGATGTCCTTGGCGTTGTGCGGTGGGACCAGAGAACTCCGTCTAGCTCGTCGACCCAGGAGGCTTTCTTGTCGTTTAGTCGCTTTCTGAGGCCGTCAAGAATGGTCTTGTTTGTGGCCTCGGCTTGTCCGTTTCCTTGTGGGTATCTCGGGGTGGACTTACTCAGTCTGATCTTCCACTTTGCGCAGAAGTCTTCAAAGAGGACCGACGTGAACTGGGCACCGTTGTCGGTTACGATCTCATAGGGCAGCCCGTGCCGGCAGATGATGAACCTCCAGACGAATTTTTGGACGTCCGCCGCCGGGATCTTGGCGTAAGCTTCGGCTTCGACCCATTTGGTGAAGAAGTCGGTCATCACCAGGATGAAACGCTTTTGACGAGATTGGGGGAGAGGCCCGACTATATCCATGGCCCACCGCGTGAATGGGTAGGGCGCCACCGCGGTGGTTAGCAGCTCGGTTGGGCAACGAATGAGTGGGCCGTGGCGTTGACATTTCTCGCACCGGGACGCGAACTTTTCGCAATCCTGAAGCATTGTTGGCCAGTAATGTCCTTGGTTTCGTATTCGCAGGGCGAGAGCTCGGCCACTGGAGTGGTTCCCGTCGGCGCCTTCGTGCATCTCTTTCATCACGTCGATGGTTTCTTGTCCGTGGAGGCAGCTGAGCAGGGTCCCCGAGGCACTCCATCGGAACAGGTTACCGTCCAACATCGTGTACCGGACGCATTTTTTTATTAGCCGGCGGGTGGCCCATCGGTCTGCTGGGTGGACACCGTCTGCTATGTACAACAGTATGTCGACTCGCCAGTCTGGTAGTTCGGGCTCGGCTGGAGGTGGCGGTAGATCTTCTGGAGGCGGGACGTCCTCGTCGGGGTCTGCGATCTGGGGACCAATCAGGTAGGCCCCTTTTGGCAGTTCGATGCTAGTGAAATCAATACTTTCGACCGGGATGACCCGGCGGTGAGCTGGGGCCGAAGTGGAGGCCAGTGCTGCGAGGGCGTCCGCGGAAGTATTATCACCTCGGGGGATCTTCGTCAGGGTAAATTCAGAGAAATCCGCGGCCAAGCGTTGGGTCACCTTGAGGTAGGCATCCATGCGATCATTCTTGGCCTCGTACTCCCCGCTGAATTGATTAGCGACGAGCTAGGAGTCGCAGTAGGCTTGAATTTTTTTCGCGCCGACCACCTTTGCCAGGCGCAGGCCGGCGATCAGAGCTTCGTACTCGGCTTCGTTGTTTGACGCTGGGAAGGCCAGGCAGAAAGATTGTTCGAGGATCTCCTTGGTCGGGGACTCGAGGCGTATGCCGATGCCGGAGCCATGTTTGGAGGCCGACCCGTTAACATGCAGGCTCCATACCTCGGGGACTTCGTCGATTGCTAGCTCGGGGACCAACTCGACTACGAAATCGACCAGGACTTCAGATTTGACTGCGGTCCGTCCTCGGTAGTCGATTTCGTACTCGCTCAGCTCAACTGCCCACTTCATTATTCGGCCAGATCGGCCCGGGCTGTGGAGGATGGTTCTGAGGGGGTAGGTGCTGAGGACGGCGATCGTGTGGGATTGGAAATAAGGCCGGAGTTTTCTGGCCGCGACGACCACCGCCAGGGCGAGCTTCTCCAAAGTCGGGTACCTGCTTTCCGCGTCGTCAAGAGATTTGCTGATTTAAGAGACGGGCCTTTGGTCGCCCCGGTCTTCCCGCACTAGCACCCCGCTGACAGCCGACGTGGACACAGCGATATAAAGGTAGAGGGTCTCGCCTTCTTCCGGCTTAGACAGGACGGGAGGAGTGGATATGTACTCCTTCAGCTGCTAGAGGGCTTGCTCGCACTTGTCATCCCATTCGAACCGTTTGTTAGCTCGGAGCAACTGGTAGAACGGTAGACATCTGTTGGTTGAGCGGGAAATAAACCGGTTAAGCGCGGCGATTCTCCCGGTGAGTCGCTGTACCTGACGCGTGCTCGTCGGTGATTTCAGGTCGGTGATGGCCCGGCCGATCTTCTTGGGGTCAGCTTCGATCCCGCGCTGGGTGATGATATATCCGAGGAATTCGCCCGACGTGACGCCGAAGGAACACTTGGCTGGATTCAGCTTCATGTTGTATTTGTTTAGCGTCCGGAAGCAGGATCGGAGATGAGTGACGTGGTCAGTCGCTACCAGGGACTTTACCAGCATGTCATCTATGTAGACCTCCATAGTGCGGCCGATTTGATCGGCAAACATCCGGTTGACGAGCCGCTGGTAGGTGGCCCCGGCATTTTTGAGTCCGGAGGGCATCACCTTGTAGCAGTAGATCCCGCGGTCCGTGATGAATGTCGTTTTCTCCCGGTCGTCGGGGTGCATGGGAATCTGGTTGTACCCTGAGAAGGCATCCATGAAAGAGAGCATCTCGTTCCCGGCGGTGGCTTCGACGACTTGGTCGATTCGGGGGAGGGGAAAGCTATCTTTTGGGCACGCCTTGTTGAGGTCGGAGAAATCTACGCAGACCCTCCATTTCCCACTCTTCTTCTTGACTACCACCGGGTTGGCTAGCCAGTCCGGGTACTTGACTTCGGTGATCGACCCAGCCGCGGTCAGACTTTCCACCTCGTCATTGACTGCATTTGCTCGCTCGGGGCCCAGCTTTCGCCGCTTCTACTTGATTGGCCTGAAGGTCGGGTCCACGTTGAGCAATGGCTACACGTTGCCGGGTCTATGCCGGGCATGTCGCCGGTTGACCAGGCGAAGGTGGAGACGTTTTGCCCCAGGAACTCGACCAGCTCTCGCTTAATGCTCTCTTCGAGGTCGGTTCCGATGCCAACGCAACGGGCGGGGTCGCGTGGATCGATGTTGATCTGGGCGACGAGGTCCCGACCTGGGAGATCCTGGGTGTTGGGCTCGCCGGGCTGATGTGCGTTGATGGTTAAGCACGCTGGCGCGGCGTGACGCAGCTTATGCTCAATTGCAAAGCAGGCGTGAAAGACCCTCTGGTTACTCCTAAGAGTATACGTGCGGGCCTGGTTGGGGAACTTGAGGCACTGATGGTACGTCGAAGTGACTGCCTTCATCGAGTGCAGCCAGGGGGTTCCGAGAATGATGTTGTAGATCGGGGTGGTATCGAAGACCACGAACTTTACGATTTTGGTGACCCGGCCTACGTAGACTGGTAACTCGATGGTGCCAATACCGTTGACGGTATCCCCGGCGAAGCCGGTTAGCGGGATGGATTGCGTTTTGATTGCGGCTCCGTTCAGGTTCATCCTAGTGAGGGTGTCTTTGAAGATGAGATCGACCGAGCTGCCCGTATCGACGAGGACTCGATTGACGTCGCAGTCGGCTACCCGGACTTGTACGACATGGGGGTCATTGTGGGGCTGGTGGACCCCGGCCGCGTCGGCCTCGGTGATACATATCCCCCTTTTGCTCGTGTCCTGCGCGTCGATCTCCGGCCCGGAGTGCCACTTCAGGGAGGTGTCGGTCTTCCTTTCATGACGCTTGATGGACCGCACTGAATCATTGCACGAGAGGAGGCCTCCCATGATCATCCCTATCAAAGTCCGCGCCGGGGGAGGCGACCTGCCCCTTTCCTGGTCTCGCGAGGGGGATCTCCGGCGACGATCATCGTTTTGAGCGCGGTTATCAGGCCTAGCCCGGCTGTTTTCGCGGCCTCGATTGTCGCGGGGTTGTACTCGATCGCTGTCCCGGGCATGTGGACGCAGCCGCTCTGGGACGTGGATTTCCCCCCTTTGGAATTGGTTCAGCAGGAATTCCTGGAGTGTGCGGTTCTGCGAGGTCGGATGCCCCTTTCTCTGGTGAAAGTCGCAGAAGGCCGACCTGTCATACTGCTCATCTGGTCGGGGCTCACTGTCGTTTGGCTCGTCGGGACGCCGATCCTGCTGGTGGGGATCCCGCACATACTTGTTCCAGGGCAACTTTGGCGCGGGGTTGTGGAGAAGAGCGGGGTCGCGCAGACGGAGGACGGCGGGTGATTCGTTGACGAGGAACGCGGCGGCCTGCTTTCCCTTGCTGCGTTGGTACTCGTCATCGTAATGCTGACGAGGCTCTTGATACCTTTCGTGGGGTCGCTCCTTTGGGACCGGAGCCTTGTGCGAGGCACTGTTCTTTGACTAAGCAGCCTTTTCCTCCTCGAGATCGACGAAGAGTCCGGCGCGGTGTAAGGCGTCTTCCAGCGAGCGCGGTTTGTTGAGCTTCATGTCATCCTTGAAGGCCGAATCGGCCCGCATGCCCTTTCTTAGAGCGGGGAGTGCTGACTCGTCTGTCACGTTGCTTTGGGAGGCCGTGGCTTTGAAGCGCTCTATGAAGGACCTGAGCGACTCCTTCGCTCCCTGGTTCAATGCCCAGAGATCCGCGCTAGAGGCGGACTGCCTGATGTAGATGGAGTAGTGCTCGAGGAAGGTAGTCGAGAGATCTCTAAAGCTGTCGACGGAGTGTGTCTTCAGCCGAGAGAACCATGTGAGGGCCGGGCCGGTGAGGTTATCTACGAAGAGCTGGCAGTGGGCGGCTTCGCGCTCGTCCGGTGAGAAGTGGGCGCGGCCCATGGTGATGGTGAACGCCGTTAGATACTGGGCTGGGTCGGTGTTGCCCGCGTAGGGATGGAGTTTGAGCTTCCCAAGGTGCTGGAGCGGGACGGAGGCGATCCGGCGGGTGAACGGCGTGTTTTGCGTCTCTCTGAGGACGCGATCTATTTCTGGGGCCGCGCTGGTAGCCTGATGGATTTTAGAGGTCATCGCGCGGATAGTTTCCTTCATGGCCTCGAATTCGGCATCCCTGGCGCGCTCTGAGCTGGATCGTTGGAGATGAGCTTCGTCGTCTGGGGAGCTTCCAACTGCCGGGGCGAAACGTCCGCCCAGACCTTCGGATCCTGATGGCGAGTCGCTGGGCCGGTTTCTCTGGGGACGCGGGGTTTCTCCCCGAAGAGCGGGTTCTCTGAGGTGGACGTCGGGGGATCCGGTGTTGTCCGACCGGTCGCGGGAGGCTGCTAGTGCGGCAAACCGTTGATCGGTAGCACGCGTAAGCTCGTCCATTCTGGCGAGCATGGTCTGCATTATGGCGGACAGAGTGGGCTGATCCTCCGGCGTTCGGGGGGCGTTGAGGGTGGCGGAGCCGCCAAACGGGATGGGCGCCAGAGCCGGGGGCGGAGCCCTGAAGGGCTGCTCTCGGGGAATCGATTGGTCGGTTGCCGCCTGGGCTGACGTTGCGGCGGCCGCTGTTGCTGCTTGAGTCGACGGCGAGGCCGTTGTATGGGCCGGGGCCGTTGCCTGGGCCGGGTTCTCCTGCTCTGACAACACTCTCGGGGGTGGAATTGCCATTGCTACTGCGGCTGATGTCGTGGTTGAGCTGCTCCTTGCGTATAGAAAAGTCTCCCCCCTCCTTCTAGCGCCAATTGTTGATCCCGAGGATCACTAATGTTGTTTAAGGGTCGATTACGGAGTGAGAGGTGAGATTTTCGTTAATTAGAGCGAGTCAACCACAATTCAGGGCAGTTCGGGTATAATGATGAACAGGTCGGGGACCGTATTCTTCGCATTAATGGTGAAAAGAGATGGATAATTTAGACTTACGAACTGCTTCCGACAGGAGACCAGTTCGGTGTTCTAAACCGTGGTGTCTTGTTACAAGGGAGAGAGAAAAAAATAGAGAGATCGGGCCTATTTTTTGTAGAGAGTAATCAGGTTTTTTTTCCAAAAGTCCAGAAGTCTATTGCTTAAAGCACAACGATGGGTATATATAGTGAGGGCAGCTCCCTGTGTCCGCGGATTCCGGGGCCACGCGTCACCCTCAGCTTGCTTCACGGGTAAGGTGCTCTAGGAGGCGTGTCCCGGTTCTCAAGGCGAGAGGCAATGATGATCTCGGCGCCATGCTGTTGTAAGATAGCACACTGTTCGGCCAACTCCCTTCCACGTGTCCTTTCCTCCCTTGCTTACTCTGCAGGGTTGGTGGGACGTCGAGGTCAGACCATACCCCTATTCGGATAGTACTCTGTTCGACCAACCCCCACGTGCCTTCTTCTCTTTCAACATCTCAATCTTGGCGAAGTGTCAGCGCGGACCCGGGGTGCTCCTCCTGGGAGCTCGGGATTCCCAGACGAAGCTGAGCGCGGGACTCCAGGTCGGTGGTCCCTGGTCAAAGGCTGATCCTATGTTGACCGAATCGAGATGGGCTCTTGCTAAGATGGATCTAGCTAAATAAGGGTGCTAGGCCCACCTCCAACACCTACCCCACCCGTCTGACGAGTTAGCCACCGACAAATAAATTAGGACAGTCCATTTATTAATTTATGATATGGATACTTGTCATTAATTTGAAATTGTGTGTGTTTCTTCTCATAACTATTAATTGTTTACCACCAATTGGTAATGGACTAATGGTTCCACTCATAGACAAGTTGACATGTTGGTCTATTTCAGGAATAAATTTTTTACTAGTATGGAATTATCTAATATTTCTTTGATGGAGAATTTTTCATGTTGATTTAGGTCAGAAATCGATTTTCCATAAATATGGAATTATGTAATCTCTCATATTTGGTCAGTCAAAATGGTGTCCTATTTTATAGACCATTAGAAAATCCGTTGAGTGAGTTACTCAACGGATACACTGGCCTTGAAGAGATTAATCAAATGATAAAAGTCCGGATTATCAAAAAAAGCAAAAAAAAAAACTGTTAATTGTCACGTCCTTCATTAATAGTTAACACAAACCATGGTAATTTTAGAAAATATAAAACTATTATCTTACTTACAAATTCAAGAAAAGAATAACAATAATCTTTTTCAGATAAATGTGTGTGTGTGTTTTTTTTTCAATGATCCAAAACTAGTATGAATGTATGATGTCTACCTTTTTGGGATAAAGGCATTATTAATAGTATTATTAATAGTATTTGATTATAATCTTTTTGGGACCTAAGACTTTTACAACTATTATGATATATGTCCCTTTCGTTTATCTGTATCCATTCGTTTATTATCTTCTTAATTAATTCACTCGCATTATCGCATATATGTTTTATAGTTAGGCAGATGATTACACTTTGCATTTAATTTTTATCGGTGATCCGTTTTATTTTTTTCCGAGCAAACGTATTTTTAAACCGTATTTATGTCGAAATTTGTCTGATATTCGAATGTCTCTTAAGACCGAATATTTAACATGATATTCAATTTGAATGATAAAAACTAGATTTTAAATCCGTACGAGATAAAGTTTTGTGTAATATGTAAAATATGAAATGAGAATAAGAATTAATTTAATTGTTATTGATTCAAATATGTTTAATTTGTAATTTTTAAATTTATAATAGATTTAATAAATGTTTGGCAACGTTTATTTTTTTTTGTTTTAAAGGAATGTTTGGAAACCGATTAAAATTAATTCTGTTTTAAATAGTATAGATTATTATAACAGTTAAACAAACTTTTAAAATGATGAAAAAAATTCGAAATTACCTAAGGTTAAATTGTAATATATATTTTACAACTCTATCTTTTCTTCTTATTTTTTTAAAAAAACCTTTAATAGTTTTATAATTAATTTTATAAATAAATTCTGAAATTTATATACAAAAATATATAGTTTGTATACATTAATTTCCCTATATATAAATAAATAAATAAATAAATAAATATATATATATATATATATATATATATATGTCTCTGTCTCTTTTCAAATACCAAACAGCTGCAGCAGAACAAAGTTTTTTGAAAGAAAAAAAATGCATTCCCTCACAAAAACCGTGCAGATTCAAAACGTCATCGTTCTATATTCATTCTTCTTTTTCCCTTTCTCGTCTTCCTCCTCCGATCCAAGAACCGCCGTGTCCGGTCTCTTCTGCGGCGGACGCAACAACTCCTCCGCCGATCCAAACTACATCCCAACTTTCGTCGAAGATATGCAATCACTCTCCCTGAAAATAACCACACGCCGTTTCGCAACTCAATCCATAAACTCCAACCCCAAAACCAAATCGACATCGGTTTTCGCACTGGCTCAGTGCCACAACGATCTCTCGCCGTCCGATTGCCAGCTCTGCTACGCGATCGCACGCACGCGCCTCCCTCGTTGCCTCCCTTCCTCCTCCGCGAGGATCTTCCTCGACGGCTGTTTCCTCCGCTACGAGACTTACGAATTCTACGGCGAGTCGGTCTCCGCCGCGTCGGACAGATACTCGTGCAGCAACGACACCGTTTTGGATCCTCAGTTCGGATTCCGCGTTTCGGAAACCGCCGCGAGAGCCGCCGTTAGATGCGGGGGTTTCGGAATCGCCGGGGAGAGTGGTGTACACGCGCTTGCTCAGTGTTGGGAGAGTTTGGGGAGAGAAGGTTGTAGGGTCTGTCTGGAGAAAGCTGTCGGAGAAGTGAAACGGTGCGTTTCGAGGAGAGAGGGGACAGCTATGAACAGTGGGTGTTATCTTAGATACTCTGATCATAAATTCTATAATGGTTATGGTCATGGTCATGGTCATGGTCACGGTAAGATTTTATTTATTTATTTATTTATCTAGATATTTTTTATCGTTAGGATTTTAAAATCTATATATATATACAATAATTAGTCTAATTTTGGCTCTTGTTTATATTATTTTAGATGAAAACATTTTTTACATATCGTCAAATGTGTATTTAAAAATACTATAACCAGATGAATATATATACTATAACCTAATCATCATTTTTCAGTTTTTTACATTTTTCAAACATTAATGTAAAAATACGCAGAAAAACATTGATTTAGTTATGTTTTTTTACAACCAAATATAATTGTCATTTTTAC
Source organism: Eutrema japonicum (assembly GCA_030161315.1). Classification (NCBI taxonomy): domain Eukaryota; kingdom Viridiplantae; phylum Streptophyta; class Magnoliopsida; order Brassicales; family Brassicaceae; genus Eutrema; species Eutrema japonicum. The sequence continues at coordinate 53,872,154 of BSQW01000011.1, forward strand.
AAATAAATGTCAAAATTAGGCTATCTACCTACTTAACCATATTTTCAAGTTGGATATGTGAATCAGTGAATTAAATATACATAATTTCTAATTTGGCCAATATTCCCGACTTTAACCAGATGTGGTAGTGGGGTGGTTCTCTCTCGTTGGAAGAGTCGCTCCGCTGGTCCAGGTCAGCGATCAACTCTCCACAGAAGCGAAATTACCAACACAATTTTTTGGCCACGTAGAGTGTAACTAGGCGGCCTCACACCTTTCGAAATATTAGTCTTGACCCGTTAAAACATGGAATTACTCCCGAATTCGCAAAGAATCAAAAAAAAAAAAATTCCCGACTTTTGTTTTGGTTTAGGTTTAGATTCATTTTCAGATTTATTTTCTTCTAGATTTTAATTTCCATTGACTGAGCTCTGTTTTTTTTAAAAAAAATCGATAAAAACCCTTTATCAAAAAACAATTTTTATTTCGATTCAGATTAGTTCGGTTGCCTAATTGAAAGAAAAAAAAAACAAATTTGATTTGGTTTCAATTGCATGAGAACGCTCCAAATTACAATTCAAATTGATTTTTAAATCGATGTTTTCGACACATTTTCGGTTTATCTCGGTTAGATTTCACACAAAAATATAATGGAATATATATATATACGTACATTTTTATGTACACACATGCATGCACTTACGCAAAGTTTTGGTGGTAGGGCTTTATAACAAAGGGGTCATCGTGGCTATTGTCTTGACCATGTCAGCATTCGTCATGATCGTTCTATTGGCAACGTATGTCATTATTGTCAAAGTTTCAAAGACCAAACAAGGTACACATTTGAGATCACATGCATTATTACATATGCATGTTTTCTCTATATATAGAAACATTCGTTTTCTAAGAAATGATTTTGATTAGGTAAGTGCATTGGTTTAGGACATGCTTAATTTCGTTAACTTATCTCTTTCATCTCTTCACGAGCAGAACAAAGAAACCTGGGTCTAGTTTCGAAAAAGTTCAACAACTCTAAGACGAAGTTTAAGTACGAGACTCTAGAGAAGGCAACAGATTACTTCAGCCCCAAGAAAACACTAGGGCAAGGAGGAAACGGCACCGTATTCTTGGGAGTTCTCCCAAATGGCAAGAATGTGGCCGTGAAGAGATTAGTCTTCAACACAAGAGAATGGGTTGAAGAATTCTTCAACGAAGTGAATCTCATCAGTGGGATCGAACATAAGAACCTAGTCAAGCTTCTTGGTTGTAGCATTGAAGGACCCGAGAGTCTCTTGGTCTACGAGTACGTCCCTAACAAAAGTCTCGACAACTTTCTCTTTGGTAAGCCTTGCATTGTTTCATTTTTAGATGATCGCTCTTGTGTATATATGTATATGTGTGTGTTTTTGGTCCGATTTTATTGTTTCTCGAGTATTTCAGTCTAGACAAGTAAAGGAGTTGAACTGAAAAAGAATCTAATAGGAGTTAGCTAGACAGGGTTGAGTTTCTAGAAATTTGAAAAAGAATCTAATGTTTTGAAACAGAGTAGTCTCTAACAAATGATTTCTTGGGATTTTCAGATGAAATCAAAAGCAAGGTTTTAAACTGGTTCCTGAGGCTAAACATAATCCTTGGAACAGCGGAAGGACTGGCTTACATACACGGAGGTGAGGGCTCTTCGGTAAGGATTATTCATCGAGACATCAAAACTAGTAATGTTCTTCTTGACGATCAGCTCAATCCCAAGATCGCTGATTTCGGTTTGGTTCGATGTCTCGGTCTGGACAAAACTCATCTTAGCACTGGCATCGCAGGAACCCTGTAAGCTACTAAAAAACCTCAACCCGATATGGTTTTGAATCGCTCGATTAAAATCTTTGAAACTGAGTTGTTGTTACTTTCTACAGAGGTTACATGGCTCCAGAGTATGTTGTTAGAGGACAATTAACGGAGAAAGCTGATGTTTATAGCTACGGAGTTCTTGTTCTCGAGATTGCTTGTGGAACAAGAAACAACGTTTTCGTGCCAGGGGCTGGTCATCTCCTACAAAGAGTAAGGTTCCCCAAAACCCATATTCATCAAAATAAAAACCAAAATTTTAGGGGTTTTATGTTTTTTGGTTTCAATCTTGAGATTCACTATCGTTTCTGGTTTCTAGGTCTGGAACTTGTATACACTAAATAGATTGGTAGAAGCCCTAGACCCATGTCTTAAAGAAGAGTTACTTCAAGCACAATGCAGCGAAGCAGAGGCTTGTAAAGTTCTTTGTGTTGGATTGTTATGCGCACAAGCTTTTCCATCGCTGAGACCATCGATGGAAGAAGTTATCCTTATGTTAACCGAGAAAGATTACCCTATTCCATCTCCAACCAATCCTCCATTCCTGAGGATTAGCTCTCTAACTACAGACCCAGAGTGCAGTAGTTCCATATCTTGTAGCACCAATAGTACTACGATGGTCAAAACTGATCAAGCTTCTTATACCTCTTCAGAAACTTCTTGAGGTCCGATATGTATGCAAAATTCATGCGAAACAAATGTTACATATGAATGCAATACCGAGAAGATTGTAGGGATATAGATTTCATAAAATTCCCATTGTTTTATAACATTTATTGAAACAACAACAAAAACATACCCTGAAACAAAACCAAAACGCATTGTTTTCTTTTTGTTCTTGATCTTGAACTCCTTTAAGATAATCAAGAAAACAATTCCACAACCAAAATTCACATCAATTATGCATACGACACACTCGAAATCTATGAACCAGAGAATCACTTGTTGATCCCAGGGATCACTAATGAAGATTAAGGGGTGATTAGGAGATGAGAGGCGAGATTTTCGTTAATTAGAGCTAGTTAACCACAAACAAAAGCAGGTCGGGAATATTTTTTGGGCAGGCCGGGGGCCGTGTTCGCTTTATTGATGATAAGTGAAGTGAACAATTTAGAGTTACGAACTGGTTCCGAAGGACGTCCAGTTCGGCGTTCTAAATTGCTGTCTTGTTACAAAGAGAGAGAGGTCGGGTAACCTGTGGTAGGTGAGATACCAAAATTTTCAGATCCTCATCATTAATGACATCGAGGGGTATTTATACTGGCAGTTGACTTCCTGCTCCCCGGGATCTCGGGCCCACGTGGCGTCTTCGGCCTGTTTCGCGGGTAAGGTGGTCTAGGAAGCGTGTTCCGGCTTTCGAGGAGGGAGGTCATGATGAGCTCGGCGTGGCGTGTTGCAGGGCAGCGCACTGTTTCGCCAACTCTTCTCCACGTGTCCTTTCCTCCTTCGTCAGCTCTGCAGGGTTGGTGGGATGTCGAGTCGAAGCCGTATCCCTACGCGGGTAGGGCACTGTTCTACCAGCTCCCACGTGCCTTCTGCTCTTCTGACACTCCTGCTTTGGTGAAGTGTCAGGTCGGACCCGAGGTGCGTCCTTGGGAGCTCGGGAGCTCGGGCGATACGAGCGCGGTGCCTACAGGTCGGCGACCGAGCTGAAGAGAGACTTCCTAAGATGGGCCTAACTAATTGGGGGTGCTAGGCCCACCTCCAACAATAGGCCCTCCCCCAGTTCGGTGTTACGAGGCGAGGTGAGTGATCCGAAGTTGATCTGGTGTTAGTTCGGCGCATCTTAGGACGGTCCCCCTTGCTTATACGTGTCGTCCCTTCCGAAAATCCGCAGACGGTTGGCGCGTACTCACCACGCGGGAGGACGAAAAGGCGCCTCGTTTTTCGTGTGAGCTGCCCACGCGCGGTGTGCGAAAGATGCTTCGCGTTTATCGAGGCGTCCTTTGCTTTTTGGCGTGGGGATAGCGAAGAGGCGTCATCATTAGGTTTCTGGGCGGCCGTGCTTCTTTCGACACGTGTCCAGGCGTCGCTTCACTGTCCCCCTTCTTCTATTTAACCCCCTTTCTTCCTTCTGTTAAAACCTTCTGCGCATACTCTCAAGGTAACTCCTTCTCCCTGACCTCCTCGATTCCTGCTTCCTTTCTCTGCGTTTTTCGATTCTTCTTCCCCTTTTTTGCAATGGCACCGATGCTAGATGGAATCAGGGCCGAGTCGAGCGATGAGTCGGCATATCGTGATAACCGTGGTGACTCTCCGAGCTCTTCTTCCGGTGGTTCTGAGCAGGGCTCCTCTCCGTGTCGAGGCGCCGACAGTGGAGAACGGTCTGCCCCTTCGACTTCGACGGCTGCCCCGCTGCCCCCTGGGACCCATCTTCGAAAAAAGGCGGTGATACGGTCCTCCGGCGGTCGCGGTGCTAGCCAGGTTGGGAGAGGAACCGGGCGTCCGGGCGACCGAGGTGGTCGTCAGGGCGGTCGCGGCGGGGGAGTACGAGTGGCCAGGGTGAAGTCTCCCCTGGTTCCTTATGAAACGACCGCATTTTTTTTTTTTTTTAAAACAAATAACAATAATAATAACAATTATTATTACACAACCACTCACGGTCTACAGCTTACACAAGCTCACGGTTACAACCGCCAAACAACACGTATCGATCGATACCCCCTGGTGTCGATCGATACCCAAACAACAGAAGCAACTCCCGGGTCCTAATCATCCCCTCCTCACCGCCTCGATTCCACGATCACGCCTTATCTTTACCTGCATCGACAAAAGTGATGCATCAACATTTGGCTAACCAAATGCTGAGTGAGATTGATCATCCCAACAACAGGCTAAACAATAAGCACAATCAACAACAATTATCAATACGAAGAATTAATTAACACCCATTAAAACTTCCCGGCACGAAGCCACCGGTATCGATCGATACTCCACGGGTATCGATCGATGCCCAACAACACATGACCCCCCAACCAGGGTCCTGGTATCGATCGACACCCCAGCAACACACTGGTATCGATCGATGCCAACACAACTCATGACCCCCCAACCAGGGTCCTGGTATCGATCGATGCCCAAACAACACACTAGTATCGATCGATGCCAACACAACTCGAGTCTATCCACACACAACTCGAGACCACCGCCAAGGGACAGGTATCGATCGATACCCACATGGTATCGGTCGATACTCCCTGCGAAAACCCAAGCACCACCGCGAGATCTCACCCAGAACTCGCCAGGACCACACACATAACACACCAATCAAGCTTAACAACACACACACAAGCTCAATTGCTAACCTTTGGTCCCAACTCACCTTAAACACGATGGAACGAGCTCTAAAACGACTTCCCTAAGCCCAAGAAGATCTCCCTCGCTTCCTACAAGCTCACGACGAAACCAAGCTCCTCTAACCTCTTCTTCGAGCTTCTCAAGCTCAAACTCTCACTCGATCTCGCAAGATCCAAGCTTAACAAAGCTTCCTTTCTCTCTTTCTCTCCTTCTCTTTCTCTCTCGCTCTCTCTTTCTTTCTCACGACCAACCTTGGTCTTATCCTCAAAGGATACGTTTTTATACTCGAAAGAAGATAAGAGAAGAAGAAGATAAGGAGGAAATCCCGACTGGTATCGATCGATACTAGAAACCACACCTGGTATCGATCGATACCGCCCCAGAACAAACTCGAATCAATTATTTTCCCCAATAATCAATTCTTCTGGAACGCGGGCGTTACAATTCTCCCCCACTAACTTAGATTCGTCCTCGAATCTTCGTTACCGTTCATCTCCCATGAACCGTCCATCTCCAATGAACCCTAATCGTCGCAACGATTACACAACCCTTGGCCAACCCGGCCAACGCAAAACTCACACGAGGTCCAATACCAACCTCCGAGGTTTCCCACTCAGTCCCTATGCTTATGACACCGCGGCATCATATGTACTTATTGCTCAAACACACGCCAACCCCATCACTCAAGACACCGCAGCATCTCCGAGTTCCGAGCATCAGCCATATCCCGCAGGATATCTACCATACCTCGCAAGGTATCAACCATACCACATCACCCAAGACACCGCAGCATCTCCGAGTTCTGGGTATCTGCCGTACCACTCCACTCAAGAATATAACCTACAAGAGTCTCGATACCCCATACCACTCAATTCTAGGGAATATATCCCACGTCTGGGACATACTCCTTACGAATCCACGGTATCACGTATTACTCTAGGCTATAAACCTCCCGAGTCTGGGTACATCGCCACTCACACTCTCAAGACCGCAGTCCTGGGAGCTATCGGCACCAGAGGAACCAGTCCTCTCAACGAGCAATAAGTCACATATCTCTAAGCATCTCGACTGAACTACCTCCCGTGATCCGTGTAAATCCTCGCAAGGCAACACCGGCATCACCCATATTCCACACCCGGAATATCTGGCGTGCATAACCAATAACCCAGTCATCGCACCGCCCACAACAGCAATAAGAACATCCATCTTATCACTCTCTTGCATTAACGCTTTTACCCCAAACGCAATGCAACACCGTGACTCCCAAAGTCACCAGTAATAAGAAATACTCATCTTATTACACATCATAATGTAACATCGTTCTACACAACGGAAATACAAAATGATATACACATAGCACACAACTATAACCGAAACTGGAACCTCTCGATGGAACTCAAGCCGCAGCTTGCTTCTGGAACCACGTTCCATCCTAACCTCTGGCTCCCAAGTTTCCTCCTACACCCCGCCACAGCCCCACAGGACACGCATCATCGGAATCCTCTTCCGACGAAGCTCCTTGACCCTCTGCTCGAGAACTCTCAAAGGTCTCGCCTCAACGGTCATATTGGACTAGAGATCTGGCGGAATCTCAGCCAATACCTCGTCACCCCTATGCAAACACTTCCTCAGCATCGACGCCTCGAAGACCTTATGAAATGCTTGCATAACCACGGGTAACTCCAACCGATACACTACCGGTCCCACACGCTCTACAATCCGAAACGGTCCCATATACCTCGGACTCAACTTAGTCACAGCAATGGACCTGTTCGGACCTCTCAGTAAAGCCATCTGGAGATACACACTACCTCCCACCTCAAGCTCTTTCCGCCCCTTATCAGCATAACTCTTTTGCCGATCTTGGGCCTCTTCCATGTTCAGCTGCAAAACCCGGATCTCTTCCGCGGTTTCCTGAACAAAACTAGCACCCAAAGTGCTCCTCTCCCCCACTTGTGTCCAACACAAGGGGATACGACATGGCCTCCCATACAGAGCCTCATATGGAGCCATCCCACTACTCGCCTGGTAACTATTGCCATAGGCAACCTCCACCAAGCTCAAGTGATCCACCCAGTGACCACCCCCAAACCAGCACACACATCCTCAACAAATCCTCTAGAAACTGGATGGTCCTCTCGGACTGCCCATCTGTCTGAGGATGATATGCCGTTCAAGTGCAATTTCGTGCCCATCTGTCTGAAACGCATTCCAGACCAGAACTCCGCACTCCGCCCTTCTAAGGACAGCTCGCCACTCGGTGATCCATGCTTCCGCAACCCAAGCAACCCGGACCACCCTGACTACCTCTCGAAGCGCTCTCTCGCTTCTGCTTCGGTCCTTGCATCGGCTTACCGCCTCTGCTCGGACCGGACTGCTGCTGCACAGATCTCGCCTGAAGACTTGGTGTAACCACTACCACCTCGTCCTTCAGACCCTCCTCCAGCAAAGCCGCAGTCTCAACCAACTCATCAACCGTGCAAAAAGCCCTCACATGCAACGGTTCCTCAAGTCAACCCGAAGACCCATCAGGAATCTCTACACACGGGCCGACTCACTCTCAACCGCTCGTCTAACATAAGACCCGAGCCGGTTGAACTCCACCTCATACTCGCGTACCAACCGATCCCCCTGAGTCAAACTCGCAAGTCTCGACCCTAACCGGTTGAACGCCTCCTGAGGAAAGCACTTGGAGTTAAACTCCTCCACAAAATCCGCCCAAGCCATCGCTGCCTGAACTCTCCGTGCTGCCACACCCCTTCCTCAGAGATGCGCATTACCAAAGATCACCTGGTATCCCGCAGGACACCTACTCGAGAGGAAATTCCTCTCTACCCTCCTCAACCACGCCTCCGCGTCCTCAGGATTAGCACCTCCAGAGACGAACCCCGTGCCAATCCTCTGCATCTGCTACCTCATCCTAAGATAGGATGGGAGCTCCCCAGCAACCGCAGCTGCCACCTGAGGCTGCGCCTCACAACCGCCGGAACCACAGGAGCCTGAGCCGGTACCCTCTCTGGTAACCGCTCCAACAACCTCGACAGATCCGCTATGCGATCATCTCGGGCCCGAGCATCACCCGCAGCACCTGCTGGAACACCAGCCACACTGACACTCACGCCAGCCATACCCTCAGACCCAACTTGACTCGCACGCGACTCCTCGACCTGCTCCCCCGGCCCACGGCCACGACCTCAACCACGGCCACAACCTCAACCACGCTCTCTAGCCATCTGCACGCGTGCAGAAGCACAAGCTAAGAGAACTATGATCAATCAACACAATAAAGATAATCACCGTGGAATCTCACAAGGCTCGAAGAGGATGATTCTACGACCCCGCACAATGCCCAATTATTCTAGAACCACCTAGGCTCCTAGAACCGTATGGGCTCCTAGAACCGCATAGGCTCTGATACCAAAATTGAAACGACCGCATTTTTTTTTTTTTTTAAAACAAATAACAATAATAATAACAATTATTATTACACAACCACTCACGGTCTACAGCTTACACAAGCTCACGGTTACAACCGCCAAACAACACGTATCGATCGATACCCCCTGGTGTCGATCGATACCCCAACAACAGAAGCAACTCCCGGGTCCTAATCATCCCCTCCTCACCGCCTCGATTCCACGATCACGCCTTATCTTTACCTGCATCGACAAAAGTGATGCATCAACATTTGGCTAACCAAATGCTGAGTGAGATTGATCATCCCAACAACAGGCTAAACAATAAGCACAATCAACAACAATTATCAATACGAAGAATTAATTAACACCCATTAAAACTTCCCGGCACGAAGCCACCGGTATCGATCGATACTCCACGGGTATCGATCGATGCCCAACAACACATGACCCCCCAACCAGGGTCCTGGTATCGATCGACACCCCAGCAACACACTGGTATCGATCGATGCCAACACAACTCATGACCCCCCAACCAGGGTCCTGGTATCGATCGATGCCCAAACAACACACTAGTATCGATCGATGCCAACACAACTCGAGTCTATCCACACACAACTCGAGACCACCGCCAAGGGACAGGTATCGATCGATACCCACATGGTATCGGTCGATACTCCCTGCGAAAACCCAAGCACCACCGCGAGATCTCACCCAGAACTCGCCAGGACCACACACATAACACACCAATCAAGCTTAACAACACACACACAAGCTCAATTGCTAACCTTTGGTCCCAACTCACCTTAAACACGATGGAACGAGCTCTAAAACGACTTCCCTAAGCCCAAGAAGATCTCCCTCGCTTCCTACAAGCTCACGACGAAACCAAGCTCCTCTAACCTCTTCTTCGAGCTTCTCAAGCTCAAACTCTCACTCGATCTCGCAAGATCCAAGCTTAACAAAGCTTCCTTTCTCTCTTTCTCTCCTTCTCTTTCTCTCTCGCTCTCTCTTTCTTTCTCACGACCAACCTTGGTCTTATCCTCAAAGGATACGTTTTTATACTCGAAAGAAGATAAGAGAAGAAGAAGATAAGGAGGAAATCCCGACTGGTATCGATCGATACTAGAAACCACACCTGGTATCGATCGATACCGCCCCAGAACAAACTCGAATCAATTATTTTCCCCAATAATCAATTCTTCTGGAACGCGGGCGTTACACCTTACGAGCAGGGCGGGTCACCGACCTGGGGTACAGCGGAATCGGTAACCCTGCTGAAGGAGTTATGCGACTTCCCCGCTGGCGTCGAGCTCAGGCTACCTAGGGCGGACGAGCGCCCGTGGACTCCTCCGGCGGGCTTCGTCTGCCTGTACGAAGGGTTCTTCCAGAAGTGCGGGTTGCGCCTTCCTCTCCCCGAGCTATTTGTTCAGTACTGCCGGGCGCGGGGTTTGCCCTTCTCGCAGGTCTGCCCGTCCACGATCCAAGGGATGATCGTGCTGCTGACTTTGGGGCACGAATGCGACGTGGAGGTGACGGTGCCTATGTTCGAGGCCCTCACCCAGCAGAAGGCGAATCCTGGCATCCCGGGGACCTACTATGCTGCCTTCAAGCCCGCGGCGAATATCCTGGAGGCGCCCAGCTCGGGGTCTAAGGCTAGCAAGCTGTCGAAGGTCGAGGACTGGTCTCGCAGCTACTTCTACGTCCGAGCCACCAAAGTGGTTGGGCTCGACCCGTTAGCGCGATACACCCGGGATTGGAATTTTTCCCCGGGTAGGGGTTTGTAGATCAGACTGTCCTTCTTTTACCTTAGACTTGGTCTGACTGATGTTGTTTGCTCTGCTTTCAGGTCCTCACTCTTCCAGGTTCAAGCTGCCGGACTACGCGGGTATCGTTGCAGTGCTCAGGTCGGTGCGCAAAAGAGAGTGGAAGTCATTCACTGCGGCGAGAATAGCAGAAGCAATGGCCAGAGGTCGGTCATAAATTTTTTTTTTTTTTTTTTTTTACCGAACTGATGGGTGCCTCTTGTAGGTAGAGCAAGGTTTTCCAGTCCGCTGTACGCGGACTCGTTTGTGGCGCCGCCACCGCCGATAGTCGAGGTGCCGGTCAGGCAAGATCCGGCACCGCGGGCTGGGGGGAGTCGTCCGGGGCGGCTCCTTCAAAGAAGAGGGCGGCTGAGGTTGCCGGTGGTAAGGCCGGCAAGAAGAAGAAGAGGACCGAGGTGGGAGGGTCCTCTGCCGCGGGTCGGGATGAAGTCCGGCCGGAACTGCCCGGGGACAGGCCCGAGGTACCTGCGGCCGGGGTGCCGGCAGGGGAGGTCGAGGAGACCCGGTCCCAGGGGGACGAAGAGGTCGCAGTTCCGGCGGCCGAGGGCGGCGATGCGATCGTCGTTGTGGAGGAGGGACGGGACCCTGCCGATGCGGAGGGGGAGGAGGACCGAAGCGCTGATGGGGGCGGTGCTTCGGAGGGTTCCGATGCTGAGCCGCGGGACTACAGCTTCTACTTCTGCCATGAGGACGGCAACAGCCAGATCATGGTGGACCAGGACGAGTGTGCCGAACTGGCGCAGGCAATGATGTTCGGGCAGAAGCACCCGCACTTCGTGCCGCTAGAGATGGCTGAGTCTGATGCCTTTCGTCAGGCGGCGCGGTCTGCAGCTCGGGTGAGGTTTTATTTTGTGCACTGCTGTTTCATCAGGATTTGTTGTATGTCTTTGCTAACAGCTGGTTTTGACGCAGACGATGGCCCTTACCGCCTATCTGGCGGAGGCCTATGAGAAGCGGCTCGCCGAGAAGAACGCGTCGCTCGACTTCCTGAAGGCGTGCCGGGAGTCCAGCACGCAGGCCCAGGCCCTTCGTCTCCGCGGGCTCGAGAAGGAGCTGAGGGATGAGAAGGCCCGGTCTGCGGTGATGGAGCAGGAGGCGGCGCGGGTACGTACCCGGGCTGCAGAGGTGGGCAGTCTTCAGGCCGAGCTGGAGGCTGAGAGGGCCCGATCTGCCGCTGAGCGGGCTCGGGCGGCTGCCCTGCAGGAGGAGGTCGGGCTCCTGAAGGGGGAGCGGGAGACACTCCGCTCTAGGGTGAAGGGGCTGGAGTCCGCCATAGGCTGGGCGAAGGTGGCCGTGGCTGCGGAGAGCGACCGGGTGACGGCCCGGTGGGATGCACGGAACCGGAAGTGGTCCGCGAAGATGGAGAAGATCCGCGCCCATCTCCACGGGCGCAGCCGGGCCTTAGAGCCTCACCTGCTGTACAACCAGGTGATCGGCGTCAGGGCGTGCCTCAAGAGGATGGAGGCCGAGGACGGGATGTCGGTACCGTTCTACCGATACCAGAAGCTGGACGAGGATGAGGCGGCATTCGGTGCCGTGCTGGATGGAATGGACTTTCCGGACTTGACCCCGGAGGATCTTGACATCCCTCTGGACCGCACTCATGGCGTCCAGCTCGAGCGGCTCATGCCCGTCGCTCCTTCGGAGGCGCCCTACGTGGATCTGACTGCGGACGCTCCCTCCTCGGCTGCGGAGGTCGTCCAAGCGGACCTGCCAGCACAAGACTCGGCCCCGCGTGCTGATGAGGCCGGTCCTGACGCGCCATCTGGGGAGGCCGCGGTTGAGGAAGAAAGGTCCGAGCAACCCTTCCTTGGAGAGAGCGGCGTGGAAGTGGAGGCGGGGGGCCCCGTTGATCTGGATGGTACCCGTGCTGACGGGGTTTTAGATTTACCGGCCGATGTGGCCTTGTAAGAATTTTGCTATTTGTAGCTTTTTTCTTTTTTCTCTCTCTTCTTTTTTTGTAAGGACCGGGCCGTAGGCCGTTTTATGTAAGTGCCGTTTCGAGGCTTTTTGTAAGGATTAGGCCGTTGGCCCTCTTTCTGTAATAACGAGGCCGTTGGCCCTTTTGTAATGACGAGTCCGTTGGCCCTTTTTGTAATAACGAGGCCGTTGGCCCTTTTTGTAATAACGAGGCCGTTGGCCCTTCCTTTTTTTGTAAGTGCCGTTTCGAGGCTTTTTTGGACGGTAGAGTAGATCGTAGACCGTACCCTGTCATGTATGCAGGTCGTGGACCGTGCTCTTGTATTAGGTGCGAGGTACGACTCGGCTTGAGATACTTAATGCTTGTGTAACTTTAATATTTTTAGTGGGTGCGAGGTGATATCGGCTTAAGGTACTTAAAGCTTGTGCACCTTTTTTTTTGGTGCGGGTAGCGAGCCCGGCTTAGAGACACTTAATGCTTGTGTGTCTAGTAGAGGTGCGAGCCCTGGGGCTCGGCTTTAGTACTTATTGCTTGTGTACTATGTGAGTGCGAGCATTGGAACTCGGCTTTGGCACTTATAAATTGTGTGCCGGGGAGAGCGAGCACCGGAGCTCGGTCCCTTTTTTTTTTTTGTAGTGCGAGCATTGGAGCTCGTTTTTTTTTTTTTTTTTTTTTTTTTTTTTTTTGGAGTGCGAGCATTGGAGCTCGGCTTTTTGGGAACAGGTCGGGGACCGTATTCCTTTGTCAAAAAGGCTTTATTAGATTAATAGCTGAGCCCTGGTCAGGGGTTGCCTACGTACCCTTTAGTAGAAGGGATCAAGCCAGTCGTAGTTCGTTTGTTTACAAAGGCGGAGAGCGGAATGGAGCACGGGGGCTTAATAGTAGAAGCGTTTGAGGTTGATCGAGTTCCATGAGCGCGGGATTGCGTCGCCGGTCATCGTGACTAGCTCGTAGACGCCGGGCTTCACGACCTTGGAGATAAGGTAGGGGCCCTCCCAATGTGCACCGAGCTTGCCTGCGTTTAGCTCGGCGGTGTTTTCGAAGACTTTACGGAGGACCAGGTCGCCTTCGGTAAAGAACCTGCCTCGAACCTTCTTGTTGTAGTATTTGGAGGCGAGCTGCTGGTAGTTCTGGATTCGGAGGAGGGAACGGTCCCGCTGTTCCTCGAGAAAATCCAGCTCGCTCAGTAGGACGGTGTCGTTCAGGGCGGGCTGCTGGGTGAGCATAGCGCGGCGAGGAGTGGGGAGCCCGACCTCGGAGGGGGCCATTGCTTCCATTCCGTGGGAGAGGCTGAATGATGTGCGACCTGTCGACATCTTCGGCGTTGTGCGATGGGACCAGAGGACTCCATCGAGCTCGTCGGCCCAGGACCCTTTCTTGTCATCTAGTCGTTTTTTAAGGACGTCGAGGATGGTCTTGTTGGTGGCCTCGGCTTGTCCGTTCCCTCAGGGGTACCTCGGGGTGGACTTACTTAGTCTGATTTTCCACTTCGCGCAGAAGTCTTCGAAGAGGGCCGACGTGAACTGGGCACCGTTGTCGGTCACGATCTCGTAGGGCAGCCCGTGCTGGCAGATGATGAACTTCCAGACGAATTTTCGGACGTCCTCTGCCGTGATTTTGGCGTAATCTTCGGTTTCGACCCACTTGGTGAAGAAGTTGGTCATGACCAGGATGAAGCGCTTTTGGCGGGATCGGGGAAGGGGCCCGACTATGTCCATGGCCCATCGCATGAAGGGGTAGGGGGCTACCGCGGTGGTAAGGAGCTCGGTAGGACAATGAATGAGCGGGCCGTGGCGCTGGCATTTCTCGCACCGGGCTGCGAATTTTTCGCAGTCTTGAAGCATTGTTGGCCAGTAGTGTCCTTGGTTCCGTATTCTCAGGGCGAGAGCCCGACCACTGGAGTGGTTTCCGTCGGCGCCTTCGTGCATTTCCTTCATCACGTCAATGGTTTCCTGCCCGTGGAGGCAGCCGAGCAAGGTTCCCGAGGCGCTCCACCGGAACAGATTGCCGTCCAGCATCGTGTAACGGGCGCACTTCTTCCTTAGTCGGCGAGCGGCCCATCGGTCTGGGGGATGGACGCCGTCCGTGATATACAGAAGTAGGTCGACTCGCCAGTCTGGTAATTCGGGCTCGGCCGGTGGTGGCGATAGATCTTCGGGAGGTGGGACACCTTCGTCAGGGTCCGCGGCCTGGGGGTTGATCAGGTATGCCCCCTTTGGCAGCTCGATGCTGGGGAAGTCGATGCTCTCGACGGGGATCACCCGTCGTTGGGCTGGGGCCGAGGTGGAGGCCAGCGCGGCGAGGGCGTCTGCGGAAGTATTATCGCCTCGGGGGATCTTTGTCAGGGTGAACTCGGAGAATTCTGTGGCCAGGCCTTGGGTTACCTTGAGGTAGGCATCCATGCGATCATTCTTGGCCTCGTACTCCCCGCTTAATTGATTGGCGACGAGCTGGGAGTCGCAGTAAGCCCGTATTTTCTTCGCGCCGACCTCCTTTGCTAGGCGCAGGCCGGCAATCAGAGCTTTGTACTCTGCCTCGTTGTTTGACGCCGGGAAGGCCAGACGGAAAGACTGCTCGAAGATCTCCTTGGTCGGGGACTCGAGGCGTATGCCGACGCCGGACCCGTGTTTGGAGGCCGATCCGTCGACATGCAGGCTCCACACTTCGGGGACTTTGTCGACTGATTGCTCGGGCACCAACTTAACCAGGAAATCGGCCAGCGCTTGAGATTTGATTGCGGTCCGACCTCGGTACTCGATTTCATACTCGCTCAGCTCAACAGCCCACTTCACTATTCGGCCAGATCGGCTCGGGCTGTGGAGGATGGTTCTGAGGGGGTAGGTGCTTAGGACGGCAATCGTATGGGATTGAAAATAAGGCCGGAGCTTTCTGGCCGCGACGACCACCGCCAAGGCGAGCTTCTCCAGAGTTGGGTACCTGCTCTCCGCGTCGTCAAGGGATTTCCTGACGTAAGAGATGGGCCTCTGGTCGCCCCGGTCTTCCCGCACTAATACCCCGCTCACTGCTGACTCCGAGATGGCGATGTAGAGGTAGAGAGTCTCGTCTTCTTCTGGTTTGGACAGGACGGGAGGAGTGGATATGTACTCCTTGAGCTGCTGGAGGGCTTCCTCGCACTTGTCGTCCCATTCGAACCGCTTGTTAGCTCGGAGCAGTTAGTAGAACAGGAGGCATCTGTCGGTAGAGCGGGAGATGAACCGGTTCAGCGCGGCGACTCTCCCGGTGAGTCGCTGTACTTGACGCGTGCTCTCCGGGGATTTGAGCTCGGTGATAGCTCGGATTTGCTTGGGATTAGCCTCGATCCCGCGCTGGGTGATGATGTATCCGAGGAACTCGCCCGACGTGACGCCGAAAGAACATTTGGCTGGGTTCAGCTTCATGTTGTATTCGTTCAACGTTCGGAAGCAAGACCGGAGATGAGCGACGTGGTCGGTTGCTACCAGGGACTTCACCAGCATGTCATCTATGTATACTTCCACAGTGCGGCCAATTTGATCGGCGAACATCCGGTTGACGAGCCGTTGATAGGTGGCTCCGGCGTTTTTGAGTCCGAAGGGCATTACCTTGTAGCAATAAATGCCTCGGTCCGTGATGAACGCGGTCTTCTCCTGGTCGTCGGGGTGCATGGGGATCTGGTTGTACCCTGAGAAGGCATCCATGAAGGAGAGCATCTCGTTCCCCGTGGTGGCTTCGACGACTTGGTCGATTCGGGGGAGGGGGAAGCTGTCCTTTGGGCACGCCTTGTTGAGGTCGGTGAAATCCACGCAGACCCTCCATTTCCCGCTCTTCTTCTTGACTACCAACGGGTTGGCCAGCCAGTCCGGGTATCTAACTTCGGTGATTGAGTCGGCTGCGGTGAGCCTTTCCACCTCGTCATTGACTGCCTGGGCGCGCTCGGGGCCCAGCTTTCGCCGCTTCTGCTTGATCGGTCTGCAGGTCGGATCCACGTTGAGCTCGTGACTGCACGTGGCCGGGTCGATGCCGGGCATGTCGCCGGTTGACCAGGCGAAGGTGGAGACGTTCTGCCCCAGGAACTCGACCAGCTCTCGCTTGATGCTCTCGTCAAGGTCGGCTCCGATGCCAACGCAGCGGGCGGGGTCGCGTGGATTGATGTTGACCTGGGTGACGAGGTCTTCTCCCGGGAGATCCCGAGCAATTGTCTCACCGGGCTGATACGCGGTGACAGCCAAGCAGGCCGGCGCGGCGTGGCGCAGCTTGTGCACAATGGCGAAGCAGGCGCGAGAGACCCTCTGGTTACTCCTAAGAGTATACGTGCCGGCCTGGTTGGGGAACTTGAGGCACTGATGGTACGTCGATGTGACTGCCTTCATCGAGTGCAGCCAGGGGGTTCCGAGAATGATGTCGTAGATCGGGGTGGTATCAAAGACCACGAACTTGACGACATTCGTCACCCGACCTAGGTAGACCGGCAATTCGATGGTGCCGATTCCGTTGACGGTATACCCGGCGAAGCCGGTTAGCGGGAGGGAGTGCGGTTTGATCGCGGCTCCGTTCAGGTTCATCCTAGTGAGGGTGTCCTTGAAGATGAGATCGACCGAGCGGCCCGTATCGACGAGGACTCGGTTGACGTCGCATTCGGCTACGCGGACTTGTACGACGAGGGGGTCGTTGTGGGGCTAGTGGACCCCGGCCGCGTCGGCCTCGGTGAAACATATCCCCCTCTTGCTCGTGTCCTGAGCGTCGATCTCCGGCCCGGAGTGCCACTTCAGGGAGGCGTCGGTCTTCCTCTCATGACGCTTGATGGACCGCACTGAGTCATTGCACGAGAGGAGGCCTCCCATGATCATTCCTATCAGAGTCCGGGGCGGGGGAGGCGATCTGCCCGTTTCCCGGTCTCGCGAGAGGGATCGTCGCCGACGATCGTCGTTTTGGGCACGGTTGTAAGGCCTAGCCCGGCTGTCCTCGCGACCTCGGTTATCGCGGGGCTGCACTCGATCGCCGTCCCGGGCATGCGGACGCAGCCGCTCTGGCACGCGGATTTCCCCCCGTTGAAATTGGTTCAACAGGACTTCTTGGAGTGCGCGGCAGTGCGAGGTCGGGTGCCCCTTGCGCTGGTGAAAGTCGCAGAACGCCGACCTGTCATACTGCTCATCTGGTCGGGGCTCCCTGTCGCTCGGCTCGTCGGGACGCCGATCCTGCTGGTGGGGATCCCGGACATATTTGTTCCAAGGCAGCCCTGGCGCGGGGCTGGGGGGAAGGACGGGATCGCGCAGATGGAGGCCGGCGGGCGGTCCGTTGACGAGGAATGTGGCGGCCTGCTTTCCTTTGCTGCGCTGATACTCGTCATCGTAGTGTTGACGAGGCTCCTGGCATCTTTCCTGGGGCCGCTCCTTCGGGACCGGGGCCCTGTGCGAGGCGCTGTTCCTTGACTCAGCCGCCTTCTCCTCCTCGAGCTCGACGAAGAGTCCAGCGCGGTGTAAGGCGTCTTCCAGCGAGAGCGGCCTGTTTAGCTTCATATCGTCCTTGAAGGCCGAATCAGCCCGCATGCCCTTCCTTAGAGCGGGGAGCGCCGACTCGTCCGTCACGTTGCTTTGTGAGGCCGTGGCCTTGAAGCGCTCTATGAACGACCTGAGCGACTCCTTCGCTCCCTGGTTCATCGCCCAGAGGTCCGCGCTGGATGCGGACTGCCTGATGTATATGGAGTAGTGCTCGAGGAAGGTGGTTGACAGATCTCTGAAGCTGTCTATGGAGTGTGTCCTAAGCCGAGAGAACCATGTGAGGGCCGGGCCGGTGAGGTTCTCGACGAAGAGCTGGCAGTGGGCGGCTTCGCGCTCATCTGGAGAGAAGTGAGCGCGTCCCATAGCGATGGTGAACGCCGTAAGATACTGGGCCGGGTCGGTGGTGCCCGCGTAGGGCTGGAGCTTGAGCTTCCCGAGGTGCTGGAGCGGGACAGAGGCGATCCGGCGGGTGAACGGCGTGTTTTGCGTCTCTCTGAGGACGCGGTCTATTTCCGGGGCCGCGCTGGTGGCCTGATGGATTTTGGAGGACATCACGCAGATTGTCTCCTTCATAGCCTCGAACTCGGCGTCCCTGGAGCGCTCCGAGCTGGATCGGAGATGGTGGGCTTCGTCGCCCGGGTGACTTCCTACGGCCGGGGCGAAACGTCCGCCCGGGCCTTCTGATCCTGTCGGTGAGTCGCCGGGCTGGCTTATCCGGATGCGCGGGGTTTCTTCCCGAGAGGCCGGCTCTCTGAGATGGACGTCCGGGGAGCCGGTGTTGTCCGACCGGTCACGGGAGGCTCCTAGCGTGGTGAACCGTTGATCGGTAGCTCGCGTCAGCTCGTCTATTCTGGCGAGCAGGGTTTGCATTACGGCGGACAACGTGGGCTGGTCCTCCGATGCTCGGGGCGCGTTGTGGGCAGCTGAGCCGTCGGAAGGAGTGGGCGTCGGAGCCGGGGGCGGAGCCCTGAAGAACTGCTCTCGAGGAATTGGTTGGTTGGTAGCTGCTTGAACTGACGGCGGAGCGGCCGCTGTTGCTTGGGTCGTCGGCGGGGCCGTTGACTGGGCCTGGGCCGTTGTTTGGGCCGGGGTCTCCTGGTCTGACAGCACTCTTGGAGGCGGAATTGCCATCGTCGCTGCGGTTGTGGTTGAACTGCTCCTTGCGTATAGAAGAATCTCTAAAACCCCCTCCTTCTAGCGCCAATTGTTGATCCCAGGGATCACTAATGAAGATTAAGGGGTGATTAGGAGATGAGAGGCGAGATTTTCGTTAATTAGAGCTAGTTAACCACAAACAAAAGCAGGTCGGGAATATTTTTTGGGCAGGCCGGGGGCCGTGTTCGCTTTATTGATGATAAGTGAAGTGAACAATTCAGAGTTACGAACTGGTTCCGAAGGACGTCCAGTTCGGCGTTCTAAATTGCTGTCTTGTTACAAAGATAGAGAGGTCGGGTAACCTGTGGTAGGTGAGATACCAAAATTTTCAGATCCTCATCATTAATGACATCGAGGGGTATTTATACTGGCAGTTGACTTCCTGCTCCCCGGGATCTCGGGCCCACGTGGCGTCTTCGGCCTGTTTCGCGGGTAAGGTGGTCTAGGAAGCGTGTTCCGGCTTTCGAGGAGGGAGGTCATGATGAGCTCGGCGTGGCGTGTTGCAGGGCAGCACACTGTTTCGCCAACTCTTCTCCACGTGTCCTTTCCTCCTTCGTCAGCTCTGCAGGGTTGGTGGGATGTCGAGTCGAAGCCGTATCCCTACGCGGGTAGGGCACTGTTCTACCAGCTCCCACGTGCCTTCTGCTCTTCTGACACTCCTGCTTTGGTGAAGTGTCAGGTCGGACCCGAGGTGCGTCCTTGGGAGCTCGGGAGCTCGAGAGCTCGGGCGATACGAGCGCGGTGCCTACAGGTCGGCGACCAAGCTGAAGAGAGACTTCCTAAGATGGGCCTAACTAATTAGGGGTGCTAGGCCCACCTCCAACATCACTCATCCCTCTTTAACAAGCATACACGCACCATTTTCAATTCTTCAATGTTTAAAATGCTTATGGATCCAAATTCAAATATATTTATATACCGTAAGATAAAAGTAACCAAGAAACATACACGAATACTACTCGTCTTCCGCGACAACACTGATCTCTCCCTTCTCTAGCAAATCATAGAACTCCTTCGTTCGTCTTTGGTTGTTCCAATGATGCATTTTCCACAGCCCTCCAGGCGCAAGGCCTAGTGCTATCCCATATATTATCTCTTTCACTATGCTCGGTCCATTGTATTTTATATTCATAATTTTTAAACTTCAAACATTTTCCAGATTTTTTTTTGCAGACGCTAAAAAGTCAAACAGATGTTTGCAACTACTAATGAATTTTGTATAAAAATTGAAAAGTTGTGAGGAAAGTTATTAGATGTAAAAAAAAAGGCAAACGTAAACGTAAACCAACACGGCAACACCCAAGACCTACGGTTAAATCTATTATTTTATTAATTAGATTGCTTGTTTATATAAAGTACATGGACCAATCCACTTATAGTCAAATTGGTTTTGAGATGGAAGCCCATGTAATTTAACATGGTATCATAGCCCGATCCATACTGTCCAACCCGATCTATTATCGACCCGACCCAAAGTTGGTCCATCGATCCATGCCCGAACATACCGAGATTGATAGACAAAGAGCCATCATCTCGAGGGGGCGTATTAAGAAATATTATCCCACATCGGAAGTTAGAAGAGATCCTAAGTAATATATAAAGGACACGGACAATCCACTCATAGCCAATTGGTTTTGAGATGGAAGTTCATGTAACTTAACAATTTGCATTTGCATTTCCTAGTCAGTTAACTATAACATCGTTTCAAACTTCGATTTTGCATTTCCTAAGAAATCAATATATTTTTAATTTTTTTTTAAAAAAAATTCTGTTCTTCGGTCTTGAAATATTTTTACAAAATTCAGCCAAACGCAAACGCATACTGAAGTTTACACAACTAGTAAGAAAAAATGTGTTTAAGATGTTTGAAATTGTGAATTTGTTTAAACAATACATATTAGATATAAATACAAACGCAAACTAAAGAATTGAAGCATGTATAGTTTTTTTTGCACTGAGAAGGTAGTATTATACAATCATGCAAGAAAATTTGTACTAATCCACACTGACGTGGTCGAGTGGTTAAGGAGAAACCTTAGAATGTGCCACCTCATTGATCCTCACTCAAAACAAAACTCACATTCGTGTGGGAAGTACCCATGATACAAGCGTTCTATAAAAGTGGATATAAACCTCAAGGGAAAAGCAAATCCACGTAGGAATTTCATTCGAAACTTATATTTCATCTCTCTACGAAACTTATCTAATCACACCAAAATTTCATTCCATAATTTTTTATTAATCATTTCATAATTTTCCAATAATCATTTTACTGTTTAATTAGATTTTTTGCCATTTTACGATTACGCAGTGTTACCAATCGGAAAGTGAGTCATATTACATTGTTTCCAAAACAAATCAAATAAAGAGTATATAGTAGATACAAGTACCATAAAGCACATTTAAGATTAGAACAAAAACTAAAAAAACATATCAAATGTAAACCGATAGAAAAAACTCTCTAGATGCCAAATTAAATTATATATATATTAAATATGTTAAATATATCAATACATAATCGCTATTTTATCACTAAATAAAAACGAAAATAACGTCAAATAAAAACGAAAATAACGTTTTATGTATAAAATTCTTATATCATTTGAATAATTTTTATTTAGCGATGAATTGACTATACATGTGTTTTCATTTAGTGTTTAATTTTTTTTCCCATACAAATAGTCGAAGTCTTATATCCTTCGAATAAATTTTCTACCAAATTTACTATATGCCAGATTAAATAGTACATATAGTTTGTCCTAAATTTAATTTTAGACCAAACTTACTAGGTAATAAATCTTTAGTCAAAATTTCAAGAAGAATAAGTTGGTTCAATCCATATCTAGTCAAAATTTCAAGAAGAATAAGTTGGTTCAACGTATCCATTTTAGTTTAGTTTGTCCTAAATTTAATTTTAGACCAAACTTACTAGGTAATAAGTCTCTAGTCAAATTTTCAAGAAGAATAAGAAGGTAATATATAATCCATATATCTAGTCAATTTTCAAGAAGAATAAGACCAAATAGTTTATATCTAGTCAAACTTTCAAGAAGGATTTGGTTCAACGTATCCGTTTTATTTTAACTAGGAATACTTTTTTTTTGTTCTGAAAGGAAATTTTTATTAAAACTTCAACGTGCTGATCTCTTGGCAGAGAGTCAGCCACAACATTCTCAACACGAGATAAAAACGAAAATGAAATACAGCGGAACAAGCTCGCCAATTAGCTATATATAAAGACCTATTAGATCTCAACAAAATTCATCAACACCAAAACAGAAGAAAATATTTACAACACCTTACACAAACAAACAAATACTTCAAAAAAATGGACAAGACCAGATCTTTAATTGTTGTTAGTACCATCGCAATAATTTCGTTGTTGGTCATTACAGGTATATATATATATATATATATATATACTAGGATTCAAATTGTTTTACACAATACATTTCTTTCTTACTAATTTTTATTATTTTGCAGAACAAATAAGCGCCAATAATACAGATGATTTCTGTCCGGGACTACTTAAAAATTGTGAACATTATTGCAAGGTCCTGTGCAAGTCGCATGGTTATAGTATCTCGCTTTGTGAACCATCTCAACGACATGGTGTCAATAGATGTTGTTGTGTACGAAAAAATAAGCAAATCTTTGAACAAACAGCTCAATTGAATAACTAAACTGCCTTTGGCATAGTTTAATTTGTATGATCACTAAATAAGAATTTCTAATGAAAGAAATCATTTAAAGAAGTTATAAGGTATCATTTTTCTTCTTTACACGCTACGTTGGAAATCTGTCTAACAATGTTTATTTTTGGCCCATAGCACTGTTCATACGAATCCCATTGCAATATAATATCATATTTTAAGTAATCCATAATAACATATCATATTATAAGTGCGAGAAGTCACTAAAAAGGATTTTTTTTAAAAAAAAAAATACTATCTAACATCAAAGTCCAAGGATAAAGAAATGTTGCTACTGTACTACTATTAAGTGCTATCAAAACAGATTGTCATTGCAATGCTAATTCAAGAAGAGAATAACAACCAACATCACGTACGTGTGCGTGTTAATAAGTTGCTTTTGGATGTAATAAACCATGTGGAATCGTTTAGAATTCGTTCGAACAGTTTAGATACATGTAACAACGAGTTAAATTGAAACATAAGAATATCATATTATATTATAGATACAGCTAGACCAAACAAAACATAATCTAATTGAACCGAATCAACTCGTTTCTTAATCTCGATACTCTAGAAAACGTCATATATATACTTGACTCCCAAAAACTTATAAGTGTCTATGTAACGTTGTATCCCGATGAGTACGAATCGAGTCAGGAATTGAGGCGAAGATTATTGAATTTGCTGCACCCAACCTAACCCTACCCCACCCGTCTGACGAGTTAGCCACCGTCAAATAAATTAGGACGGTCCATTTATTAATTTATGGTCAAATGGATAGTTGTCATTAATTTGAACTTGTGTGTGTGTTTTTTCTCATAACTGTTAATTGTCTCCGACCAATTGATAGTGGTAGTGGACTAATGGTTTCCATTGATGGAGAAGTTGTCATATTGATTTAGGTTATGGATAGATTCTCCACAAATATAGAATTATCTAACTTCTCTTATTTGACCAGTTGAAATTGTGTCATGCTTTAGACAATTAGACTCACACTACAAGAATAATTGTCTATCGCTACATATAATTTTGTGGCAAACACCTAAAATCCGTGGCAATATAGGCATTCGCCACGAATTCCCACGAAATTAATTTGTGGCTATAGAGTCGTTACAAACAAAAATTTATGGCAATTTTTGTCATTTTTACCACAGAATGCCATGACTATATTCTTTGGTAAATCAGCCACGAGTTATCCAAAAAATAATTTTGACAAATTTTGCCATAAATTAATATAAAATTATTGTGGCAAATTGTAATGAATTATCACAACATCAATTCTGGCAAATTTGACACAAATCGCCAGAAATATGTTTGTCACAAATTATGACAAATTGCCACAATATAGTATGTTGCAAAATTACCAAAGATTACCACACTATAATGTGTGGCAAATTTACCACGAATTACAAGAATATTTTCGTTACAAGTTGCCACAATTTGTCATAACACATTAGTGGCAATTTGCCACAAATTATCATTGATTCATTATGTCAATTAATGTAAATGTTGCAAAAACAAATTATTATTAGTTTTAATAATCACTAATTATAAAACACTGATATAATAAAAACATGATTTATATTACAACAAAAGTCATTAAAAGTACTAATAATCTGAAAAAACATTAGATATTACATTTGACAAAAGTTGTTATAGATATTAATAATATTCCAAAAGGCTGAATTAAAACATAGAAATCTTCACTAGTTATCCTCAAAGATGCCTGAGAGATTATGATTCGGTAGATTCCCGAGGTTGACCGAACTGTGTGAGCTGCGGTGGATGAAGACCCATCTAAACGTGCAATAGGAGTAATTGGAATGAGAGTAACATGATCAATACCATTAATCCGTAACAGCACGTTTATGGTTTTCCTTGAGTCCTCATTGTTGTCCTCTACATTTCTTGATGTCCTCTACATATTTCTTTTTAGTGGTAATTTCCTGAAATGAAATGAAAAATTGAAAGTTTTGACTTAGAATTAAAACCATTATGTAAAAAAAGCTTTCCAAAGAGTGAGATCATCATCGATTAATACATCAATAAGTAAGAGAAGCATGAGCAACCATAAAAAAAAAGCTATAGACATTCTCAAATTTGAAGACTCAATCTTCTTTATAAAACCCTTGATATCAGTAGCAACAAAACTCCTCACTAATTTTCAATAAAAGATATAGTATTCACACTACTCACCAAAATTTTGTGCGTTTTGAAACTATTAAATGTGTTTAACAAAAAAATACATATTTATGATCTAAGTCCCTTTCTGTCAGAATAGCGAGCGGAAATTGTTCTGCCTTTCATTGATCACGATATACACAGATGTATAGTACATGACAATTAGGTTAATTACAATACTAAACTAATGGGCTTGGGCTAGGAACATCTAGCCCAATACTCCCCCTCAAGTTGGAGCATGTAAATCACAAATGCCCAACTTGCGGAACAAGAAACGAAATTGGACACTACCTAAGGCTTTAGTGAAGATATCTACAATCTGATCCGTCGTTCGTGCAAAATGTGGTTTGAGAAGACCATCATGAATGGAATCACGAACGTGATGACAGTCAAGCTCAACGTGTTTGGTACGCTCGTGAAAAACTGGGTTATTAGCGATGTGCATAGCCGACTTGCTATCACAATGAAGAGGAATAGGCCCTTCCTGCGTGATGCCGAAAAATTGAAGAAGAGTAGTAAGCCACTTAACCTCTTTAGTTGTCCAAGACATGGATCAATATTCTGCATCGGTTGAAGAAAGCGCAACAGTGTCTTGATTCGTAGTTTTCCAAGATATAAGAGAACCACCAAGAAAAAACACATAGCCTGTTAACGAACGATGAGTACGAGGACAAGCGGCCCAGTCTGCGTCACAAAAACCAGAGAGCTTTAAATCACTACCAACCGGATAAAAAATATCTTGACCCGGCGTACCTTTCAAATATCGTAGAACCTTAATCGCGGCTTCTCAATGAGCAGTAGTTGGCTTATGCATAAACTTGGCGAGAATGTGTACAGAACAACACAACTCAGGGCGTGTAAGTGTGAGATAAATCAAACGACCAACGATGCGACGATATTAAACAGGATCAGAATAAAGAGGATGTGTAGAACGACCAAGATGATGATTCTGATCCATAGGTATAATCGAAGGTCGAGAAGCGAGTAGACCAACTTCAGAAATGATATCGAGACAGTATTTTTGTTGACATATGAATAGCCCCTCAGCATTCCTTGCGATCTCAAGCCCAATAAAATAACGAAGAGATCCTAAATCCTTCATATGAAAACGACTATGAATATATTTCTTAAAGAAGGAGATAGTGGCGGAGTCATTACCACCAATAACGAGATCATCCACATAAACAAGAACGTACATCTCAATCTGATCTTTCACCAACGAGAAAAGGGAATAGTCTGATCCCGATTGACGAAAACCATAGTCGAGAATAGCCTTTTGTAGTGTAGCAAACCAACATCGAGGTGCTTGTTTTAAAACCGTAGAGAGATTTCTTTAGCTTGCATACTTTATTAGGAGACGAATTAAGGAAAACTTGTGGTGGTCGCATATAAACTTTCTCATCCAAAGTACCGTGAAGGATTGCATTGTGAACATCCATCTGATGAAGTTCCCAATTACGAGCAGCAGCCACAGTAAGAAAACTACGAACAATTGTCATTTTGATCACATGAGCAAGAGTTTCATCATAGTCAATGCCTTCTTCTTGGCGATTTCCAAGTGCAACCAAACGAGCTTTAAAGTGTTCAATTGTACCATCAGAATTAAACTTAATCTTGAATACCCACTTACTTCCAATGGCTTTCTTTCCGGGAGGTAAGTCAATGAGATCCCATGTATCGTTATCTTCAAGGGCCGTTACCTCGTTGCCCATGGCATCACGCCATACATCAAGTTCCATGTCCTCCTTGAATGATTGTGGCTCCGTAAACGCAGTAACATTGGCGAGAAACAATTTGAAAGAATCTGAGAAACCATCACAACTCATATAGTTAGCAATGGGATAAAGAATACCTGAAGAACCGAGAGATGATACGGGAAGCGATGAGTGTGATGGGCCAACAGCTGAATACGTGAGATAAGGTGCAAGGAGTACACATTTCTTCTTTTTACGCAGACCACGACCCAGATTTTCAACAACCTCGGAATTAGAATATGCAAATCCCGAAGTCAGATTCAATTCCTCTAAGACGGCATGCGAAGGTGATGGAGAAAGAGGTGGATCAATATTTGTCAAAACTGTGTCAGTCGTTGTGACAACAGACGTCACCTTATTCGTGGAATCTTCACCAAGAGAATCAGAGGAGCTTCCCTTAATGCTGAATCGCAGGGAATAGCAACAACAGGAGAAGAGTCTTCTTCTTCAATAACCGAGAATGGTGTAACCAAAGGTACCTTAGGTTGCGATGGTGAGGCAAAGGGATAAACGTGTTCATTGAAAAATACATCACGAGAGACAAAGTACTCTTGTAGCTCAATATCAAATACCCACCAACCTTTTTGATTATAAGGATAGCCTACGAAGACACAACGAGTCGCACGTTCATCAAATTTTCCACGAGTCTTCGTGCCTTTATGAGCATAACACAAGCACCCAAAAATACGAATGTGATCAAAAGAGGGTGGTGTGCTATACAAAACTTCATAAGGCGTCTTACCAGCAAGAATAGATGACGGCGTACGATTAATAAGGTAGCGTGCAGTGAGTACACAATCACCCCAGAATTCAAGAGGAAGAGTTGCTTAAAAACGTAGCGAACGAGCCACATTGAGAATATGACGATGTTTTCGTTCTGCTCGACCGTTTTGTTGCGGTGTTACAACACACGAGGTATGATGAATGATACCTTTAGACGCAAAATATGATTTGAGACACATGAATTCTGATCCATTGTCACTACGAACCATACGAACCGTGGTTTGAAATTGGCGTTCAACCATGGCGCAAATTTTTTGAAGAATAGAAGAAACTTCACTCTTTGTACGAAGTAAAGAGACCCAAACTGCCCGTGAGTGATCATCGATAATGGTAAGGAAATAAGATGAGCCGCAATTTGTAGAAACACTATACGGACCCCAAACGTCACAATGAATGAGAGAAAAAACTGCTTCAGCTTTATTATCACTATCCGAAAAAGACAAACGGGGATGTTTCGCCCGAACACAAATGTCACAAGGACCTGGAGAAACATCACTAGAAACATCAAAACTAATCAAAGAGGAAAACTTAGAAATCGAAGACATCGCAGGATGACCCAACCGTTAATGCCAAAGCTCACGTCCACTAATCTGCTTAGCTGCATTAGCTTGAACCTCAACAGCTTCACGAAAATAGTAGACCCCATCACACTCATTACCGGCTCCAATCAGCATTCTCGTAAACCGGTCATGCAAGTAACACAATTTATCAGAAAAATTGTAATTCACGGTTTTTCTTTCAACAAACAAGCCACAGAGAGGAGCGTGTTGGTCAAGTAAGGCACAAATAAGACCGAAGACAAAATAACAGAGCCTCCAAGACACAATTTTCCACGACGAGTTGCCATAGTAGTAGTGCCATTAGGAAGAACAATAGAACATGGAATAATGTCATAGACATCAAAAAAATAAATCAAGCATGCCCGTCATATGATGAGAAGCTCCCGTATCCATTACTATACCCGAAAGACGATCAGAAGATGGTTGTCTATCCTTGGTCAACAAATTGAGCAATTGACCCCAATGAGCATCATTGAGAGGAAGCCCTTGACGATCAGCATCGGTTATGATTCTTTGCTGCCCAGCATTGTTTGAGTACTCCTGAATCTGTATGTTGTTTGCACGGCCATACCCAGAATTGTTGCCATGACCACGATTAGAACTCGAACCACCACGACTACGTCCGCCTCCTCCAAATTGGCCGAGAAACCAACACCTTCTGGTCGAGCATCAGCAACGCGAGTCACATTCTGATGACGCTCTTCCTGCACCACCATGGCGAACACACTATCAAGTGTCGGAGATGGTTGCATACACAATATGTTGGAACGTGTTGTTCCAAAACAATATGTTGGAACGTGTTGTTCCATAAGATGAGTTCAAGTAAGTTTTTTTTTAACATCCTATAGATTTTGTGCAAATATATTCTTGGGCCAAATGAATTATGAGGATCAATTCCTATCAAGTTCTATCAAGTGGTACCAGAGCCACCTACTATGTGGTATATTTACTTTTTTTTTAATTTGGTGTTTTGGTTATTTGCATCAAATTTGTGGATTCAAAGTTTTTTGAGATTTTTAAATTATGCATGAGATTCATGATTTAAATTTACAAGGTTTGGTTTATCATGAATCATAAGATTTATTTAGCATAATTTTCGGATTTAAAATCTTAAGAAAACTTGTTTTAATGATAAAAATAGTCTTTTGGCCAAAGGTTGAAGACAATGGTATTTTGGAAATTAATTAAAGACGAATTTAATTAATTATTTAAATAATTAATTAGTTTGTATGGGTGACACATGTCATTTGGTTTGGACATATAATTGTCAAAGTGGCATGTTGACATTTATGAGAGAGATGTCATTTGGTTAAGATATATCAATTTATTTTCATGCACTTTAATTATTTAATTAATTGATTATTTTCTTTGGGCCTTTTGGTTGGACCTATTTTAATTAAAAGTTATAGTCTTATTCAAGTGGCATATTTATTTAATTGATTTGGGTTTGTCTATTTTAAATATTAAATAAATAAACTATTCTAAATAAAAGCCCAAATTCGAGTTTCAGAAATAGAAACATAAAACAGCAAGTTGGCTAAGACTCCTGAAGATCGATGTGCATCTTTCCCTTTTTGGTTTGTCTGTTTCCCCTTAATACAATTGACACATTGGCCAATATCTGAAAAATCAAGGGTGTCTAGAATTTGATCCGAAATGAGACGCTTAATTCTCTTTTCAGAGATATGGCCCAAGCGTTTATGCCATAGCACAGCGGAAGTCTCATCTGTCAATTTTTGTTTTGTACCATGTGTGTCAATATGCAAATTTGCAGGGTAGGAAGCAACAGAGTCTAGTACATAAAGATTATCTATATTAGCCAAATGACCCACGCCTATTACATATGTATGATTTGAAAGAGTAACCTTACGGTTTCCAAAATAACAAGAGTACCCAAGCTTGTCCAACATGGATACCGATATTAAGTTACGTCTGAAAGACGGTACAACATAAACCCCTTCCAAATCCAAAAAACGGTCGGTCTTTAACAAAATTCTAAAACTTCCGATTGCTTCCACTTTAACTCGTTTACCGTCACCCACATAAATCAGCCTTTCAGCTTCATTAGGTTTGCGGTAATGGAGGCAACCCTGCATTGACACACTTATGTGAGTTATAGCACCTGAATCAACCCACCATGTACTTTTAGGTACAGAAACTAGATTGATCTCAGAACAAACCAAAACGAGAGTCATACCCTTATTGGCACGCCAAGTGTGATACTTGGGACATGCCTTCTTCATATGACCTTTCTTATGTCAAAAGAAACACTTTTTTTCTTTGGTGATACCTGATGCCTGTTTCTTTTCTCTTAGTCCAGGTCCTGTATCAACAGCTTTTTTCTTCATTCTAAACTTAGGTGATTTTCCCTTTGAGGTGGTGGCAACAAGAGCACTTTTTGTCTTTTCCCTAATCAACATGTCCTCTTCCTGGACACAATGAGCTATTAGCTCATTAAGGCTCCATTTGTCTTTCTGGCAATTATAGCTCACTTTAAATTGAGTGAAATGTCCAGGAAGCGATATGAGGACTAGGCATACTAGAACATCATCAGCCAAAGGAAGTCCAAGTGCCTTCAACTTCGATTGAATATTATACATTTTCAAGATGTACTCTCGTATATTTCTCGTGTCTTTGTACCTCATGGAGACAAGTTCCGCCAAAAGCGTAATTGTTTCAGCTTTGTCATTTTTGGCAAAGCTCTTCTCCAAGACATCGAGATAATCCTTAGCCAAAATCACCTCATCGGACACAGAGCCCCTAAAGACTGATGGAATAGAATGCTTGATCAACATAAGACATGTACGATTTGAGGCCACCCAACGTTCAAGTTTACTGTGGTCCTGATCAGTACTTGAATCCGCCATCGTGGGACAATCCTCCCTTAACGCAAGGTCATGGTCCATTAACGCAAGGGCTATCATCAAGCTATCTTTCCACTCTGAATAATTAGACCATTCAACATTGGAACCGAACTCAGGTTGGGGGAGATACTAGATGCGGTCTGCATAGCTGAAAAATTATGGAAAACTTGTGTTAAGCTTTCAAAGTAACTTAATTGAATGCGGAAATTTTTAATTTCCTGACAAGACATCAACGCGACATCATTTCCTCAATCTTTGGATATTATTGGTCATGACACGCAATAGATGGCTCAATGCAACCATAACAAATAACAATAAAGCATGTCCTAGAATGGGTTATCCTTTGGGCTTACCACTGTAGACATGCCACCTAATAACCATTATCTATTTATGATTGCCCCATAAA
Organism: Eutrema japonicum; assembly: GCA_030161315.1. Lineage (NCBI taxonomy): Eukaryota > Viridiplantae > Streptophyta > Magnoliopsida > Brassicales > Brassicaceae > Eutrema > Eutrema japonicum. The sequence continues at coordinate 53,903,307 of BSQW01000011.1, forward strand.
TTAAATACTGCCAAATAACGAATATCCTTTGGGCTTATCGTAATCCGCATGTACTAAATTCATGACCTCTAATTGATTCAATATTCATTGAATAATTATCTCAAAAGAGTCCACTTTGGCGGGATATTGAGATAATTCACAACTTGAACCAATAGAGAACATTCGATTAATAATTTTCCTTAATTAAATCTTATTTACAAAATTAATTGTAACTCCTTAACCTTAATTATGATTATACTTTAATCAACACAAATAATTGTGTTTCTAATCACATACTTTAATCATTTTCGGAGCGAGAAGTAATTATCATAAACTTCTGCAATATTTTAACCGAAATATTAGCCATCACATATGGTTTGAGTGTTGGAATTGATACATACAGATGTGTGTGGACCATTCCCTATTGCCTCATGGAATGGACAACGCTATGTTGTATCATTCATAGATGATTATAGTCGATATGGTTATCATTACCTGTTGTACGAGAAGTCAGAGGTTCTGGATGTTTTCAAAGTGTTTAAAGTTGAAGTTGAGCTTCAACTTGAAAAACACGTTAAGGCTGTTAGATCTGATCGTGGTGGTGAATACTACGGTAGATATGACAGATCAGGTGAACAACGTCCAGGGCCGTTTGCCAAATACCTAGAGGAGTGTGGAATCGTCCCCCAATACACCATGCCAGGTACTCAAAGTATGAACGGTGTATCGGAGAGACGAAACCGGACACTTAAGGACATGGTGAGAAGTATGATATCGTTCTCTACTTTCCCAAAATCCCTCTGTGGTGAGGCAATAAAGACAGCGACTTACATTCTAAACAGGGTACCAACTAAAGCAACAACTAAAACGCCTTTTGAGTTATGGACAGGAAAACGTCCAAGCTTGAGGCATTTTCACGTATGGGGTTGTCTAGCGGAAGGGCGACAATACAATCCAAATGAAAGAAAGTTGGATCCCAGAACGGTTAGTTGTTACTTTGTTGGTTATGCGGAGAAATCTAAGGGGTATAAGTTTTATGATCCAGATAGACGGACGCTATTTGAGACAGGAACTGCTTTATTCTTTGAGGATATGGAACTTGGAGATGGGAACAAAGAAGTGAAATGGTTTTGATTCCTCCCATTGCAGTTGGCTCAACTGCAAATCAGGAATGTATCCCTAAGTCTGATGAGGAACAAGTTATTCGATCTCAAGAACAACTTCCTGAAGAACCTCAAGAATTAGTGTCATTAAGGAGATCCACTAGAGAGAAGAAAAAGGCCATTTCGGATGATTATATGGTTTTTCTTCAGGAACACGAGGATGGCATTGTGTTGATAGATGATGATCCATTAAGTGTTTGTCATGCCATCCAAAGTGTTAACTCTCATAAGTGGACCGATGCCATGAAGGAAGAGTATAAATCTATGATGGACAATGGCGTTTGGGATTTTATCCCGTTACCAGAAGGAGTTAAACCCATTGGTTGTAAATGGATCCTTAAAACCAAAAGGGATGAAAATGGTAACGTGGAAAGATATAAGGCTCGCCTTGTTGCCAAAGGATTTACTCAGAAGGAAGGCATTGATTATCAAGAGACTTTCTCTCCGGTATCATCGAAAGATTCTTTAAGGATAATAATGGCTCTGACAGCTCATTTGGACTTAGAGCTCCATCAGATGGATGTAAAGACTGCGTTTCTCAATGGTGACATTGAAGAAACTATTTACATGCAACAGCCGGAAAACTTTGTGGTTGATGACCCAAAGAAGATTGTATGTGAATTAAAGAAGTCCATCTATGGGTTAAAGCCAGCGTCTCGTCAATGGTATCGCAAGTTTCATCAGGTAGTCACTTCATCTGGGTTTGAAGTGAATTAAGTTGAAGATTGCGTATACCAACAGATCAGTGGGAGGAAGTTTATCTTCATGCTCTTGTATGTCGATGATATTCTGATTGCCACCAACGATGTGAGCTTATTGCAAGACACTAAGAAATTTCTCTCTGAGAAATTTGAGATGAAAGATCTTGGTGAAGCCTGTTTTGTATTGGGTATAAGAATACATCGAGATCGCTCTCGAGGTATATTAGGTTTATCACAAAAGAGCTACATCGATAAAGTTTTGGAACGGTATGGCATGAAGGATTGTAAATCGATAAACACCCAGATTTCTAAAGGTGATAAATTCAGTTTAGAGCAATGCCCCAAGACTCAATTAGATATTGAGGCAATGCAGAAAATTCCTTATGCTTAAGCTATTGGAAGTCTGATGTATGCACAAGTGTGTACGCGTCCAGACTTGGCTTTTATTGTCGGGATGTTGGGGAGATACTTAAGTAACCCGGGGATTGACCATTGGAAAGCATCCAAACGGGTGATGCGCTATCTGCAGAAAACTCGGAATCTTATGCTCATTTATAGACGAAGTAACCAACTCGAAATCATTGGTTATTCTGATTCCGATTATGTTGGATGCCTTGACAGCCGTCGATCCACTTTGGGCTATGTATTCTTGCTTGCTGAGGGAGCCATATCGTGGCGAAGTACCAAGCAAAAACTTGTGGCTTCGTCCACTATGGAAGGAAAATATGTGGCATGTTATGAGGCATCCAATCATGCTATATGGCTGCGAAACTTTGTCACAGGGCTGCATATAGTTCCGGGTGTCGAAAGACCTCTTAAAATTTTCTGTGAAAATGGTTCGACAGTGTTATATGCGAACAACAACGAAAGCACAACAAAGTCAAAGCATATTGACATAAAGTATCGTGTTGTGCAGGAAAGGAAAAGTGATGTAATATCAGTTGAGCATATAGGTACAACCTCCATGGTAGCGGATTCGTTGACTAAAGGTGTTTCACCTAAAGTCTTTTGGGAGCATGTTGCTCATATGGGTTTAGACGATATATCGGTTTAGTGGAAGTTTTGTATCTATTTTGTAATGCTCTGTCTTTGTTATATGCATATGTAGATAATGCAATAAAGTTGTAACACTATTTGGTTTAGTGTTTGTGTCATCACTTTGCATTGTTTGTTCATAAGGTTGATCTCGTTAAGGTTGGACTAGTTGGAAATGGGCACGATGATCACGTTTTATGTGTGTAATTTCCATGCTATGCATCCATGTTTGGTCTAATGTCATTTTATTGTGTTAGTGTGTGTGATCATTGTAGATCTAATTGCGCTTAATTGCAATTATGTCTCCTTGGTCCTACATTGACATGGTAAATGGACTAGACTATTTAAATACCGAGATTAATGATAATCATAAAGAGCGCTCATTAGGATTAATCCATAAATTATTTTGGTCACATTTAGGTCCACAAGTGGGAGATTTTTGGAAATGTGTGAACCAACATGTGGAATTCATGGATTAAGGATTGTCATTTCGGTTTAGTCCAAATAAGGTGTGATCGATTTTGGTTAAACGGTTGGACTTCAGTATTGAATTATGAATTATGAACATGGAGGTTATATGCATAGAGACTAATTTGGATGTCATTTATATTCTATGATGGGCTGAATTAAATGACAATAATACAGGACCAGTTAAGTGAATGTTTCTGGTTTGGTCATGGTTCCTAGCTCATGTATGATTAAAGGTGTATATTGAAATTTGGTTTAATATATACCATGAAGTGGGGAAGTATATAAGGTGGAGAGAAGATAAATAAAAGGGGGGTTTTTTTGGCTCATCTTCATTAAGGAAATATAAGGTCTCTCTCTCTTAAAGCATACTTCTCTCTATTCTCTACACAAGCTCCCATCTCTTGGTAGCAGAATAATTTGGATACATAGAGCTAGAAGACCATCTACTAATCATCTTCTTGTAAGATGAGTTCAAATAAGTTTTTTTTTAACTTCCTAAAGATTTTGTGCAAGTATAATCACATAGTAGTTCTTGGGCCAAATGAATTATGAGGATCAATTCCTACCAAGTTATATCAAAAGATCCACAACAGCAATCAGAAATTGGATCGTAATCATCTAAGTCATCCCACATCAATTTGAGTCGTCCAAAATAATCTTGAACCGACTGACCATCTTGCTTACAAGCAGCAACGTCAGCCTGCAATTCATATAGGCGTGCCTCGTTTCCAACCAAAAAATGACCACGAAGACTCTCCCACAACTCGTATGCCGTATCCGTACAAGAGATAGAAGTTCGAAACTTGGGTTCGATCGTATTGGGTATCTAAGCAACCAACATAGAATTGACAATTCCCCAAAGTTTGGTCTTGTCTGCATCGGTGGATCGTGGTTTCGTCACGGTGCCGTTGATGAATCCAAGTTTGTTCTTGGCTTTGAGAGAATTTCGCATCAATTTAGTCCATCTCTCATAGTTTGTACCATTGAGAACAACAGAGCAAATAACGTTGCTCGGATCAGCAGAAGAATTCAAGTGATATTCATTCAAAGCAGGAGACTCCGTAGTCCCTGTAACCATAGAGCGATTAACGCTTTCATCATCACCAGCCATCGTGAGATGAGATAAAAGAATAAGAACTTGGCACGAAAAAAAACCAAGAACGAGGTCAAAGAGAACGTAACACAAAGAAAAACAGGGAACAAAATAAAAGACATGTGACCGAAATTTTTAGTTTATCGGCTTTGATACTATGTCAGAATAGCGAGCGGAAATTGTTCTACCTTTCATTGATCATGATATACACATATATATAGTACATGATAATTAGGTTAATTACAATACTAAATTACTGAGCTTGGACTAGGTACATCTAGCCCAATACTTTCTTGTATCTGTATCCATTCGTTTATTATCTTTTAAAATGATGAAAATTTAGAAATGACCTAAGGTTAAATTGTAATATACATTTTACCATTCTATTTTTCTTCTTCTTAATTTTAAAAAACTTTAATAGATTTATAATTAATTTTATAGATAAATATGAAACTTTTTATATAATAAATATATAGTTTGTATACATTAATTTACCTATATATATGTCTCTGTCTCTTTTTAAATACACTATATTCAAATACCAAAAAGCATAGCAGTAACCACCACAACAAAGTTTTTTGAAAAAAAAATGCATTCCCTCACAAAAACAATACAGTTTCAAAACGTCGTGCTATATTCTTTTTTCTTTTTTTCCTTTTTCGTCTTTCTCCTCTGATCCAAGAACCGCCGTGTCCGGTCTCTTCTGCGGCAGACGCAACAATTCCTCCACCGATTCAAACTACATCCCAACTTTTGTCGAATATATGCAATCACTCTCCCTGAAACTAACTACACGCCGTTTCATAAGTCAATCCATAAACTCCAACCCCAAAACCAAATCGACATCGGTTTTCGCACCGGCTCAACGATATCTCGCCGTCCGATTGCCAGCTCTGCTATACGCGATTGCACGCACGCGCCTCCCTCATTGCCTCCCTTCATCCTCTGTGAGGATCTTCCTCGACGGTTGTTTCCTCCGCTACGAGACTTACAAATTCTACGGCGAGGTTGTCTCTGCGGCGTCGTACAGATACTCGTGCAGCAACCAGTACCGTCTCAAGCTCATCAGAGGCCCTAGTCTACTTTTTAAAAATATGCCCGATTTGTTAAAAGTTAAAAAAAAAAAAAATTAGTGGTAAATTATGCCAAAAAAATTTTAGACCCTAGATCATGGCCTATTCTGCATATACCTTGGGCCGGGCTTGGCAGCAACGACACCGTTTTGAATCCTCAGTTCGGATTCTGCGTTTCAAAAACTGCCGCGTGAGCCGCCGTTAAACACGTGGGTTTCGGAATCGCCGGGGAGAGTGGTGTACACGCGCTTGCTCAGTGTTGGGAAAGTTTGGGGAGAGAAGGTTGTAGGGTCTGTTTGGAGAAAGCTGTCGGAGAAGTGAAACGGTGCGTTTCGAGGAGAGAAGGGACAGCTATGAACAGTGGGTGTTATCTTAGATACTCTGATCATAAATTCTATAATGGGCATGGTCATGGTCATGGTCATGGTCATGGTCATGGTCATGGTCATGGTCATGGTCATGGTCATGGTCATATTTTATTTATCCAGATAATTTTTTATCGTTAAGATTTTCAAAAGTGTATATATACACTAATTAGTCCAATTTTACAGATGATTTATAAAAAAAATTTGATTTGGTTTCAATTGCATGAGAACACTCCAAAATATAATTCAAATTGATTTTTAAATCGATATTTTTTACACATTTTCGGTTTATTTTGGTTAGATTTCACACAAAAATATAATGGAATATATCTCTATAATATTATTTAAGAAGACATTTTTAAAAATAAACTTTGTTTTGTAAGTTATTACATGAAATCCCATTATAAATAACAAAGAATAGTTAAAATAGGAAATGATATAATAGTCTTTTAAAATTATTGATTAGAATATGGAAAGTATATATTTTACAGTAAATAGATTTTTTATTATTTAATTTCTTATTTATTTTTAATACTATAGATTTTAAAATAATGATCACTTCATATATATTCAAAGAAAAAAATTATATTCAAAATTTTGGTATATTTTTTACTATAATTGATTATATTTTATTTGAATATATATCAAAACAAAAGTTGAAAAATATTTTACTACTTTTATAAAAAGTTAGACACAAGAAAACTTTTTTTTTTTTAAAAGTTCGTAGACTAACCACAAAAACTAAAGTTATTTAACGGTGCATATTAAAGTAATTTTTCAAGATTATAAGTTTTTGCGGGTTTGTCCGAATAATATTTTAGTTCATTGCACAACGAGCTAAATAGATAAACTATTACAAATTGACAGCTTTATCTATAATCATTAATTAGCTATATTATAAAATTAAGTTAAAAGCAATTTTTTTTAAATTTCAAAATAATTTTTATAAAAAAAATACTCTCTAATATAATTAGCACGGGTTAAATCCTAGTATACATACATTTTTATGTACACACATGCACTTACGCAAAGTTTCGGTGGTAAGGCTTTATAACAAAGGGGTCATCGTGTCTTTAGGAACTGTTTTTTGTAGAGAGAGAGGCAAGGAACTCTTGGGCTTTCTGGTCAGCTGCAGAGAAGTCCTTCCACAGCCTGAAATCGAGGATAGGATGGTTATCAGTAGAAGATGCGAATACCAGATTTTATCATAATTCTGTCAAAGCCAATATGGCTAAGAATATCATCCATGCTCTCAGAACGGACAACAACACAAAGATCACATACACTAATCAAATGAAGACATTAGTAGTTCTATTTCAACTTGCTTGGATGCTCTAACTCGTCGGTCACTCCGCTATCTGTGGATCACATTAAGCATATCCATGCGTTTCGCTGCATTAGAGAATTGGTGGAGAACGTGTTGTTTGTGCCTAATCTAAATTGCTCATTAATCTCGGTTTTGAAGCTATTACGGCACACAAACTGTTTTGCAGTTCTAAGTAGTACGTTGTGTGTTTTACAGGATCGTTTCACGAGGACCCTGATTGGAGCTGGTGAAGAGCGAGATGGGGTTTACTATTTTAAGGATGTTATGGCTGCAAGGGTTCATCGTGTGTCTAGTTCAGTTGTTAGCTCGGTTGATCAGTACTGTTGGCACCAGAGGCTTGGACATCCATCGTTTTCAGTTTTATCGTCCTTACCTATGTTTTCCTCTTCAAATAAATATGTTGTCCCTAGTCCGTGTGACACTTGTTTTAGGGCAAAGCAGACTAGAGAAGTTTTCTTCGGAAGTTTGCATAAATCAAAAGAGTGTTTTGCTTTGATTCATTGTGATGTTTGGGGTCCATACCGAACCCGTGCTTCGTGTGGAGCAGTTTATTTCTTAACAATCGTTGATGACTATTCACGCGTTGTATGGACTTACCTACTTCTTGAGAAGTCTGAAGTTCGATCTGTTCTGCAAAACTTATGTGCAATGGCAACAAAACAATTCGGTAAAGACATAAAGGTACTTCGAAGCGATAATGGTACATAGTTTATGTGCCTTTCACGTTTCTTTCGTGAAAATGGCATTATTCATCAAACCTCCTGCGTTGATACTCCACAGCAGAACGACCGTGTCGAAAGAAAACACAAACACATCCTCAACGTATCGCGTGCTTTGTTGTTCCAAGTAGGCTTACCTATTAAGTTTTGGGGAGAAGCTGTGATGGCTGCAGCTCATCTCATCAATCGTACTCCGACTGATGTTCTTCACGGTCGGTCCTCATAGGAAGTCATTCATGGCGAAAAGCCACAGTATTATCAGATGCGTGTATTCACAAGTCTGTGTTACACACATCTTTGTGCTCTGGACAAAGACAAATTTGGTCCCAAAAGTATACGTTGTGTCTTTGTTGGGTACCCTTTTGGTCAAAAGGGATGGAAGGTGTTCGATTTAGATACTGAAAAGTTCAGTATTTCCCGAGATGTTGTGTTTCACGAGAATGAGTTTCCTTTCTCGTCAAAGCCGGATTCCACGCCTCTGGTTAAGTCATGATGCACCTCTTCGTCTCAGGTTAACGATGATGACTGGTTAATTGAACCAGAGACAGTGCGAAACGACAGGGGGAGCTCGGATCTTCTTCTTTCTATCGGCGATGCCAGCGAAACCTCCGGTATTGATGTTTCCGATATGGTGGTTTCGCTTGCATCAGACCCGGCACCTACATCGATGGAGGCTACAGCTTCGATTCGTCCTGCAATATCGGAATCTCCAGTCGAGGTTCGACCTGCAACATTGCCATCTCCAGTTGAGGATACTCAGGTCGCGACATTGATATCTCCAGTTGCGGATACTCAAATCGCGACTCCGACTTCTGAGATTGAAGAATTTGGACGAGGTCAGAGAGCACGCATTCCCTCAGTTAAACTCAAGGGTTTTGTTTCCTATAATGCAGTCTGCACTCAAGACCCCCCATCTCGCTCCCATCTGCTCTATATCTTCGTCCTCTGAAACAATTTAAGGTAAAATACCGTATCCACTTGATGCTTATATCTCTGATCTAATTTTTTCACCGTCGCATCAAGCTTTCCTCGAAGCCGTGACCGCCGGTGTTGAACCAAATCACTATACTGAAGCTTCGAAGTATGAAATATGGCGTGGTGCCATGAAACAGGAAATTGTTGCCCACAAAGACAACGGTACTTGGGATATTGAGTCGCTTCCGCCTGGCAAAACTGGGATTGGTTCTAAATGGGTTTACAAGATTAAGTACAACGCCGTTGGTACAGTTGAACACCATAAGGCGCGTCTTGTCGTAATGAGAAACAATTAAGTCGAAGGACAAGACTTTGATTAAACATTTGCTCATGTTGTTAAAATGGCTACAGTACATGGTCTTCTTGGTATTGTTGCCGCAAAGGAATGGGAAGTGCATCAGATGTCTGTCCACAATGCTTTTCTTCATGGTGATCTTGAGGAGGAAGTCAACATGAAATTATCCCCCGGATTCACTCACTTTGATCCTACTAAGGTCTGTCGTTTGCGTAAATTGTTGTATGGGCTTCGTCAAGCTCCTCGTTGCTGGTACGCTAAGCTCTCTAAAGCACTTTTGGAGTTTGATTTTGAGCAATCGTATTCTGACTACTCGCTCTTCACTTACTCACGAGCTAAAACAGAGGTTCGAGTATTGGTTTATGTAGATGATTTGGTGATCGTTAGCAATGACCTTAAGAAGTTGACAAAATTTAAAGCATATTTGGGAGAATGCTTCCATATGAAGGACATGGAAAAACTTAAATATTTCTTTGGAAATTGAAGTAGCACGCTCAAATGAAGATATATTCCTGTCTAAGCGCAAGTACATTATTGACATTGTCGCTGATACAGGCCTGCTCGGTACCAAACCAGCTTCGACACCGATTGAAGAAAACCATAAGCTTGCCTCGGATGATGGTCTCCACCTCGTGGATCCTCTTCCGTATCGTAGGCTTGTGGGTCGCGTGGTTTACCTTTCTATAACTCGTCCTGAGTTGTGCTACGCCATTCATTTGCTTTCTTATTTTATGAAGGAGCCACGGGAAGCTCACTGGGAGGCTGCTACACGGGTGGTACGGTTTCTCAAAAGCTGCCCTGGACAAGGAATCCTTCTTCGTGCTGACCGTGATCTTCAGTTTTCCGTATATTGTGATGCGGATTGGGCATCGTGTCCTTTGACTCATCGCTGTTGATTCGTAAATCACACAAGGAGTTTAAACAAAGAACTTTGATCGGAAACGCGTTACAACAGAGTTTTGATGAAAAAGAACTAAGGAGACTAAAGAACTTGAGATCGGTGCTTGATGAATCTCTCTCTCTATTCTTCTGTCTCTCAGATGATTGTGGATGCCCCTTCTTCGATTTTGAGTCGGTTTTTTAAGAGAATATTTCCCTTTTCCAAGTTCGATTAGGAAATGAAATATTCTGAATCCCCTCCGAGATAAGGAAATCTTTCGTATATCTCGGAGGTCGGTTTCTATCATGTTATATTGGACTGGACCTTTGTTGGGCCATTAATTTCGGTAATAAAAATGAGCGGGCCTGTCTTGGGCTTTAGAGTTCGGCCAGACAAACCCAAGTCCGTCTTACTCTTGTCCGAACTGTCGTAAACCGATACCGATCTCGGTTCAAACCGAGTTAAACCGGGGGAGTGCTAAATCCCCCTCTAAAAATTGGTCCCCCCCCCCTCAGTTCGGCGAAGGAGTTTTTCGGAGTTCAGCGAAGTTTGTAGGAGTATTCTTTAGTTCGATTAGAATTGAGATAGGTGCGGTTCATTCGATATTTCCCGCCTCGTGAATCTAAGTTCGGTAAATTTCTCCCAAGAAATTCTTGAGTTCGAAACTATTGAGTTCGCATAATTTCACGTTTGATTCCAAACTTTCGAGTTCGGTGGATTTTTCTCGGGAAAAAGGGTGTCGATTCGTCTTCTTCAGTCGCAGAATTTGAGGAGTCGTCATCATTACATTTTTCCTTATAAATGGCGCTCGAACCTTCCCCATTCTTCACTTCTTTCTTGCTTTCAAAAAGGCATTTTCATTTTCTCTCTCTAGCGCTCTCCCTTTTCTCTAGATTTATTTTATTTTTCTGTTCTCCGATCATCTCTTCCGCCGTGATTTCTACGATTTTCTCGAAGATCTTCAAGTTCTTCATTCAGTTCTTCATCAATTTTTTCTTTTCGATCGAGATGAGTTTGAAAATTTCTTCCCCTTCTGTTAATGGCCAAACTCCACCACCAAAGCTCCCCGACCCTGAGTTATTTATTGATAGCTCCGATTCGATTCGGATGGTCTGAGCAATGTTCGGCAGTAACTGATCAGACGCAATTCTCTGCATGCTGTTGCCGGACCGAGCAGTCCAAGAGTCGTCATCGAGGTCCCTCACCTTATTGATGAGGATGAGCCCGAAGAAGGGGTTGCTGAATCGGGTGATCAAGTTCGGGCGGATCGGGAGTCCGCAGCTCGGATTACGGAGGGTGAAGATGTAGCTCACCCGGATGATCAGGCTGCTTTATCAGCTGTCCGTCAAGGTGATGAAGACGATATCCCTTTGACGACAGCCAGACGAGTGGTTGAAAGGCCTTCGAACATCGGGCCGTCTCGTTCTAAGAGAGAGGCGGTTCAGGATACCTTGGAGCGATGCAACGCTTTAGACGATCTGGTTTTCAAGATTCCGAAGATTACCGATCGTCCTTGGGATGCTCCTGAAGGTTACATAAGTGTTTACGAAGAGTATTTTAGAAGATGCGGTCTTCATTTTCCTCTCCCGGAGCTCCTTTACAAGTACTGCAAGAGGCGACATGTCGCGATCTCCCAACTCATGCCGGCCACGATAATCAACATCATGTGTCTCCTTGCTCTTGGGGAGGAATGCGGTATTCCCATCACGGTCAAGATCTTTGAGAGGCTGTTTCGGGTGAACATATCTAAGGCCATGCCTTGGTTTTTGTCGGCTAACGCAAAGCCGGAGTATGATCTTGTTGCCGGGAACAAGCCGAGCAAGGTCCCGATACTTCTATGTTAAGATCGACGAATCTTCTGTTGAGCGTCTGAACGGGAGCTACCAAACTCAGTGGAGGACTCCTATTGGTAGATATTGGTTTCTCGATCTTTATCCCTTGTTTTGTTTTGCCTAAGTTATATTTTTGTTTTTGTTTTCAGATCGTCACGTACCTGGCTTCCTTAATACCACACCAGGATTCACCTTTGTTCACGCGAAGCAGTTAAGTATGGCTGGGAAAGGACGGTGGCCTGAAGCATACCAGGAAAAACTTGACTTGAAAGCCAAACGAGCTCCTAAAGGTACATATCGGTAAATTTTCTTTCGTAATCCGGCGATTGCTTCTCTGGTGACGATCTGGTTTTTTATATATATACTTATCTTTCTTCTTTATATAGCAAATCCTTCTCGCCGACGAAAAATGAAGCTCCACGACATCCCCGATCTGACCGCCGAGATGGACGGTGAAGAAGAGAACATCGAAGTCCCGCCTGCTGTTCAGGATGGGCAAACTACTGCCGACGTGGAAATCGTCGAAGAACAGGCTCCGGGTGAGGAACTGGTCCCTGCTGAAAGACGCACTTCTCCAGTGGATGTGGTGAAGATGAGGAGAAAGAAAAGGAAGGGCAAGAGGCCCGCCAAGCAAGTTGTTGATCACGGTACGGGGGATGCCGGACCTCGGAGCGTCGAAAACGACATGGTGGTCATATCGGACCGCTCCACTGCATCAAAGAGTCAGTGAACTTCAGGGGCCACGACCCATTCTGTCAGCTTCGGCTATGACATGAATGAGCCGGTGACGAATGATGCAGAGGCTTGCGCCGATCTGTATCGCCAACTGAACTTCAACTCGGAGGTGCTTCCTCCAGTCGAGGATATTTTCCAGTCCGAAGCTTACAAAAAGCTGGCTCGGACTACTGTGAGAGCAGAATCTCACAACCTCAATCCCTGGCTTTTTCAGGTTGTATGAACTTAGGAGAGTTTGAAATAAGAGAAAAATTGTATTACTATCTTTTTGCCAAGAATTCGATCTTTTTACATTATGGTCGATATTCTAAAGTTATACACGCTCCTAAAGAATGTAACCGCTTCGTCCTAAATATACGCAATTTTATTCAGACTTAATTTTACAATCTAGGAATTTATTATCAAGCTTGATCCTGGGTTTTGGATTAATGTGTTTGACTTGCTAGCTGCGAGCTCCTTCTCCCAACGACCTCCCCCTTTTCTGCGTACTCGGCTCCTTCCCAACTCGCGGGCCTGCTCTACGGGGCTTTATAGTGAACTGGGCTTGATTGTAGGCCTATTTAATCAGGCTGGACTTTGAGTGTGGAATTTGGGTCCAACAGTTGCCCCCAGTATCTTTAATGATTTATCATTGAGGTTGCGGCACTGTGATCTCGGGATTTAATTGATCTTCCACCTGATACGATCTCGCAGTCTCGGGCTTCTGATTGATTTCTCGCTTGCTCGCAGGGCGAGTTCGTAGGGATCCTGTAACGTTTGCGCGACTTTTAAGGGATATGACAGGACGAGTGGGCGAGTGGGTATAAATGAACGGTTCTCGTTGCTTCAACTTCCCACGCCGCCTCAGCTCCCACTTACCGAGGTAATGATGTCTTTTCACTTTTTCCCCTTCTTTTTTTTTTACTGTTATTTCTACTCCATTAATTGAACTGTCTTCACCTTATTCTTACTTTTACCCGAGATATTTTCCTCTGTGAAAGTTAAACCTCCATCGTTTCCGGTTGGATTTCTTCCTTTTTCAAACTCGATTTTTTTTGCTTTTTTCTTCAATGGCTTCTACTTCTTAGCTGGATGCTCCTCTTCCCCTTGCCGAGCGGTTTGACTCTCACTCGAAGAGCACGATTTTGGCTGCTGAGCTCACGAATATCTCTTCCTTGTGCGGACTTGATATCGGCGATCTGCTCATCCCGCCGGCTGATAGCTCTCTGGAGATTCCTCCGGAGGGTTATGCATGCGGTTATGCCGCGTTCGTCCTGAGATGCGGCCTCACTTTTCCCATCCCGGTAACTATCTCTATTATCTTCAGCGACCTCGGACTCGCCCTTCCACAGCTTATGCCCAGTGCGATGAGGTCCCTTGTCGCACTCTGGGTACGTTCTAAGGAGTATGGGATTGTGTTTGACACTGAGGTCTTTCGCCAGCTATTTAATTTCAAGGGGAACTCTCATCTTCGCGGGACCTATTATTTTCCGGCGAAGGTCAATCCGTCCATTTTTAGATTCAATGTGAGGGATGATAATTGGTGGGAGCAATGGTTCTATTTCATAATCTCCAGCGAATCCGTTGAGGGCGAGTCGGTACTTCGACATTCCTGGGCTCAGATTACTGGTCAGCGCGATCCCCCGGATGCTGATTCGAGCATCCCTTCTAGGGATTTCTTAATTGCCATTTTTCTTCTGTTCTAATATGATGACCTCTTTTCTTTTGTGCAGAGTCAATTGATTCTTCAAAGATAGTAACGGCTGAGGTTCAACAGCTTGTCGACCTTGTCAAGGGTGAGAGTTTCGACTGGAAGGGTTTCTCCCTCGATAGAATTCAGCAAGCTCGTGAACGCGCTCCCGGGCTATCCGTTGCTTCTGCTTGTCGGCTCATATGTTTGTGTGGATTTATATCTTTATCTTTTTAGATTAAGAATTGTTTCTTTATTTGGATCTCCTTTGTTTGATTTTGCAGATTCTCCGACTCCGTCTCCCTTACTTCAAATTCAACTTTCGACTCCCACTCCATCCATTATCCCGAGACTCGAGGCTGTTGCTAAAGATCTAGCCCGTGTTGAGGTTGATCCCCCGGTTGGCTCCCAGGTGCCGGATACTGCTCTTGCTACCTCCTAGATCGATCTTACTCGCAGCGACAGCTCCACCGAGTCTAGTAAAATGGTTCTTCCTAAGAAACCGCAGCGCCTTTCTTACAGGGAGAAGATGCGATTGCGCCCTGCCCCGACGGCAGCCGGTGCTCTTGATAATAGGGTCAAAGAGGCTCTTGGTAAGTCCGCCTGTGTTGAGACCCCGCATCGTGAGGAGGTCGAAAGGGGTGATCACTGTGGGCCCGAAGCTGTTAATGGTGGTGGTGGCATTTTGCCAACGGGTGGTGAAACCGAGATCGCCCAACATGATGTACGAGCTAGAGATCCTCAAAGATCATCTTCCATGGTGTCTTCTAAGGAGCCAAGTCATTATGCCGAGCATCAGTCTCGCTCCAAGCAATTTCGTGGCGACGGGTTTGATGGCGAGGAAACATCAAGGAGGCATGTGGCACCTCGTTCTCACGGTGGTGGAGATATTTCTCTGAATGCCTTTAGGTTCGATTTCAATGGACCTGAGGCAATCGTTGAGAACAGCTCCCAGCTTGCGAATCTCTTTAGGCGTGTTAGGCCTTCATCCTGCTTCTTGCCGTCTCTTAGGAACATGAAGAAGCCTGAGGGCTATATTCAGTTCGCAAGTACGATGGGCCAGGTAGTTTTAGCTGTGCTTACTTTGTTTTCTATTACTTTGGTTTTTCTCTTCTGAATTTTCATATTCCCTTCTCAGGCCATCTCTGTCGCCAACGAGCTGATTAACTCTTTTGAGCAAGATCTCCGTTCTGCTACCCAGCCCGAGGAGGTGGAAAGGGCAGCTAGGACCATTGCCAACCTCGTTTCTGAAAGGGACGAGCTCCTGAGGAGAATTACTCGGAACGAGGAGAGGATGGCTGAGGTTACCCTTTTGGAAGGCCAGGTTAATGACCAAGCTGTTTTGGCCAAGAGATGGGAAAATTCCGCTCGGGAAGCTCAAGCTCGGGTTTCTGTGCTGGAGAAATTAAGTGAGGATTTGAAGGTGGATCTCCGTGTTGCCGAGGGGCGAGCTGGAGCTACTGAGGTTGGCTTGCGTTCAGGCAGCGAAAATATAGTGGATTTAAGGGTCCATATTGAGAAGGTTACGGAGGACTCGAAGAAGCTTGCCAAGAGGCAAAAAGAGATGGTGAAGAAGGCTGAAAAGGCCGCGAAATGGGATATATTCAAACAGTATCGCGCCATTCTCTTGGGGATAAAGGATAAATGGGAGAAGATGAAGATCGAGGTCGATACCGAGACTCAGGTTATGGAGTCTAAATCCAATATCCTTCTTCTTGATGACATTATCAACCAGACCATCCATGATTTTGAGGCTAAAAAGAAGAGCATCCAGGTTTAGAAGCTGAGGTTGGACGCGGAGCTTGCCATAGTCCAGGTATCAGAATTTTCCCTGGGTAAAATTGACATTCTTCAGGTATCCGATGATTCGGTTACGCTGCCTGATGGGCCAAGCGCACAATTGAATGATCAGCTGGACCTTGGTTCTCATGAGCTTAGGAAAGAGTTCCCGCTGCCCTTGAATCAACCTGTCCCGGAGGATAAACCAGCTGAACCTGCCTGCTAAAGATTCCTTTACTATTTTCATCTTTTGTTGTTCTTCGAATTTGGTGCCTGGGGAGGCTTTTAAACCCGTTTCTGGTTTGTTTGTTGAACTCGTTTATGCCCTAGAAGGCTTTTTGGTTTGAACTTGTGCTCCCTTGAGGAGGCTTTATTTACTTTGATGATTTTTTTTTTAAAAAACTCTTTTTATGGTTATTCATAATTTTTGCCATTTAGAGGCTGTCTATTTTAGACCAAATGCATTTTTTCAGCCAAAGACCCATGTCGTTTAGAGACCTAGCTCCCAGGTCGTTTAGAGACCTCGGGAGCTGACCAAACGATTTAAAGACGCAAGGTCGAAGCCGTTTAGAGACATGCATGTAACCTAAACAGTTTAGACGTAGAGATTGTTGTCATTTAGAGACTAGAAAGGTTGTGATTCTGCAATTTAGACGCAAAGTCGAGTCATGCTAGCTGGTAGCATGCTTTAGCTCGTAAGGCTGTTCATTTATGGAGTAAAGCTTTTAGCTTGTAAATAGTAGTTGAAAGATCTCATGCTGCATTTAACAGGCTTAAAAGAAGAAGATTTTTATTATTTTAACAGCTGCACCCTTATGAGGTTGCCTACGTGCGCTGAGGAGGGATCAAGCATTTTCGTAGTTCGATTTTTACAAGTGTCTTTTTAATGATAGTACTTCTTTAAATTCATGGCATTCCATGAGCTCCTTCCGGGTGTATTATCGTGCATCCTGGCGAGCTTGTATACGCCGTTCTTTACTATCTCGGAGATCCGGTATGGGCCTTCCCAGTTGGTGCCCAATTTTCCAGGGTTCCTTTCCCTTGTGTTTTCGTAGGTTTTTCGTAGGACGGGCTTGCCAACTCAAAATATTCGCTGTTTGACATTTGAATCATAGTAGCGTGCTGCCGCGTGTTGATAGTTTTGAAGATTAACGAGTGCTCGATATCGACGTTCATCGATAACATCGAGTTGGTCGAGAAGCATTTCGTTGTTTAGTTCCTCGTTTACGGGGCACACGTCTACCCTCAGGCTGGGGACTGCGACCTCAGCGGGGACCACGACCTCAATCCCATAAGCCAAGGAGAATGGTGTTTCTGAAGTTGCTTTGCGAGGTGAGGTCCGACAGGCCCACAGTACTCCAGGGAGCTCGTCGGACCATTTTTGCTTTTTAGCATCCAGTCGTTTTTTGAGATTGCTCAGTATTAGCTTATTTGCTGCCTCGGCCTGCCCATTGCCTTGAGGGTAACGTGGGGTCGAGGTTGTTAATCGGATTCCGTGATCTCCGCAGAACTCGAGGAACTGATTTGAGATGAACTGGGAACCGTTGTCGGTTACAATCTCATATGGGACTCCTTGCCGGCAGACTACGTTTTGCCATACGAATTCTTGTACGTGGTTTGCTTTAATTTGCTGGAAAGCTCCTGCCTCCACCCATTTGGTGAAGTAGTCAGTGAGGACGAGTAGGAAGCGACACCTTCTTTTTCCCGAGGTTACCATGGGCCCTACTATATCCATTGATCACCTCATAAAGGGGTATGGAGATGAGATGGAAGATAAGTTTTCAGTAGGTTGATGCAATGTGGGAGCATACCGTTGGCATTTGTCGCATTCTTTGGAATGTTCTTCGCAGTCAGCGACCAAGGTGGGCCAAAAGTATACTTGCCTTTTGATCCTGATGGCTAATGCCCTTCCTCCTGAGTGGCTGCCACACGAGCCTCCGTGTATTTCTGATAATATCGTAAAAGCTTCGAGTCCGTGGACGCATACTAGGTAGGGGCCGTTTACACTTCGCTTGTAAAGGCGGGGGTTGATTATACAATATCTTGAAGCTATGGTTTTGAGCTTGCGAGCTTCCCACTTGCTGGGGGAGCCTCTCCCCCCCTCAATGTATTGTATAATCGTAATTCGGCAGTCAGCTCTTGCAATCATTATTTCGCGGAGGGTAACATGCCTGGCGTCAAGCGGGGCTGGCTCCGGGTCTTCAGCTTCTCCTACTTCTGGAGGGAGGTCGCCCGTTATTGGGGCTACTACTATGTCCAACTCCATATCGTCATTGTCTATTTCCATTAAATCCTTGATGTTCTTATCGATTTTAATACTTGGTTTTTCAATTCCTTCCACTGGAATCACTCTTTTTACAAGCGGATTCGAGGTTGATGCCAGAGCTGCCAATGCGTCTGCGATTGTGTTCTCACCTCGCGGTATTCGCGTTAGACTGAAGGCTTCGAATTGTTTAACTAGCTCATGGACTATGGCTAGATAGGATTCCATCCTGCTATCTCTGGCTTCGTATTGTCCATGAATCTGGCTAGTAATGAGCTGGGAATCGCTGAACGCATTCATTTTGCGTATTCCTATTCCAGCAGCGAGTCGGAGACCCGCTATTAAGGACTCGTACTAGGCTTCGTTGTTCGATGCTGAGAATCCGAGTCTAAAGGACTGTTCCACGACCTCATTAGTCGGGGACACTAGGTGGATTCCAACACCTGCCCCCTGTTTCGAGGAGGCTCCGTCGACATAAAGCTGCCAGGTCTCGGTACTTGTTCCGGTCACCTGGCTGTTAGCTGTTAGCTCGATGATGAAATCAGCTAGTACATGTGCTTTGGTGCTAGTCTGAGGTCGATATTCGATATCGTACTCACTCAGCTCGATTGCCCATTTGGCTAGCCTGCCAGACTGGTTGGGGCTGTGCAATACTGTGCGTAATGGATGTGTTGTCATTACTATGATAGGGTGTGACTGAAAATACGGCATGAGCTTGCGAGCTGAGATTAATACTGCCAGAGCCATTTTTTCCATTCGTGGGTACCTGGTTTCAGCGTCTACTAGGGATTTGCTCACGTAGTAGATCGGTTTCTGCTCAGCTCGTTCTTCTCTTATGAGGACGCCACTCACTGCGGCCTCGGAGATCGCTACGTATAGGTAAAGCGGCTCTCCCTCAATTGGTTTTGACAAAATGGGGGGGGGGGGGGGGGGGGCTCGGAGAGGTACGCCTTTAGTTGCTTAAAGGCCTCCCCGCACTTGTCATCCCATATGAACTTTTTGTTTCCCTTTAGTAATTGGTAAAAAGGGAGACATTTATCGGTCGACCTGGAAATAAACCGATTTAATGCGGCAATGCGGCCTGTCAGCCTTTGCACCTCTTTTACCGAGCTCGGAGGTTGCATTTCCAAGAGCGCACTAATTTGTTTGGGGTTTGCTTTTATTCCCTTTTGAGTCACTATGTAACCTAGAAATTCGCCTGAAGCGACCCCGAAGGTGCATTTTGAAGGATTAAGTTTCATCCCATACTAGTTTAGTAAGGTGAAACATTCCCCCAGCTGGCTTATGTGATCTTCCTCTTTCAGAAATTTAACCAATATGTCGTCAATGTAGACTTCCATTGACTTACCCAGGAGGCTGTCAAACATCCTGTTCATAAGTCTTTGGTAGGTTTCTCCCGCGTTTTTAAGTCCAAATGGCATCACTTTATAGCAGTACGTTCCTCGTTCCGTTATGAAGGATGTTTTATCTTGGTCCTCAGGGTTCATTTGTATTTGATTATATCCTAAGAACGCATCCATAAAGCTGAGGAGCTAGTGCCCTGCGGTAGCTTCCACCAACTGGTCGATGTGAGGTAATGGGAAGCTATCCTTAGGACATGCTTTGTTTAGATCTGTAAAATCCACGCATACTCGCCAGGTGCCATTTTTCTTCTTTACTACGACCGGATTTGCTAGCCAGTCAGGATATTTTACCTCTTTGATGAATCCGACGTTTAGCAACCTGGTGACCTCACTATTAACAGCCTCGGTCTTGTCAGATCCAAATTTCCGACGCTTTTGACGTGCTGGTTTGTGATTTGGATCCACATTGGGATCATGTGAAATGATGTTTAGATCAATTCCAGGCATATCAGATGTTGTCCATGCGAATAAGCCGGAATTTTCTTTGAGGAATGTTATTAATTGGTCCTTTTGAGCCTTGGAGAGTTCGGACTCAATTCCTGCTTTCTGGTCAGGATGAGACTCGTTGACCACAATTTTTTCGATAAAGTCTTTGCGAGCTCCGATGAAGCCTGAACCACTTTTCTTTTTGGCTAGGTGATATGCGAGCTCATCTTTACGTTGTAGTACTTGGTATATGGTACTTTCCTTTGCGATCTGGAAACCTGCCATGTAGCACATCTTGGATTCTTTTTTACTCCCCTTAACAGTTGCGATTCCATGCTGGGTAGGGAATTTTATGCATTGATGGTATGTTGAGGATACAACCCTCATTGAATGTATCCAGGTTCTTCCTATGATGGCATTGAATGGGCCTGGCCTGTCTATCACCGTAAATTCGACCATCCTTCTTACTCCGGCTGCTATTACAGGGAGTTTTATCGTTTCGAGAGATAGCGTGGTTTCCCCGGAACAGCCGGTTAACACCATCTTATTCTCTTCGATTTCGTGATCTGGTATATCCATTTCCCTAAGGACGTTTAGGAGGATGAGTTCTACAGAGCTCCCCGTATCCACGAGCATCTGAGTGAGCTCATATTCACCCACTTTTAGCATAATTAAGAGAGCATCATCATGTGGGGAATCTAGCTCAACTACCTCGCTTTCCCAGAACAAAATTTGTGTGTTAGGTCCCTTGAACGGGGTCTTATCGCGTGTGTCGGTATTTACCCTTCGTTGATGTTTCTTAATTGAGTTTACGGAGTTGCGACATAGCTGGGATCCTTTATGAATAAAGTTAATTCTTGTATTCGTGCTGGGAGGAGGCAGATCTGTTTCCCTGTCTTTGGGGGATCTCGCCTCGTCGTGTCCTCGGCTGAACGTTCTCGCTTACGATCATCCTCGGATGGGCGATCCCGCCTTTCATCGTCTCGAGCTGGGTAATAGTTCTTCCTCGGAGGAGGTTTCTCTAGTTCGATTTTACCCAGCTCTCCTGCTGCAAATTTGGCGGCGAGCTGCTTCTTCACCTCATGGCACTCCTCAGTCGAGTGGCCCTTGATTTTGTGGAAATCACACCACTTGATGGGATCCTAAGGCTTGAATCTATTACGAGGTAGGCTTCCCACTGAGTATGAATGTATCCCATGACTTTGTTTCTGATCTTGGGACTCTTTTTTCCCGAACTTTTTTGGTCCTTGGGAGTTGGTTATCTAAACTTGCTTAGTCGATGTTGCGAGTGCATGCTGCTTTGGTTGAGCTGCACTCGCTTCTTCGAGAATAATCCAGCGCGAACCGCGGTGTAATGCATCATCTAGTGATACGGGCTCCCGAACTGTGAGCTCCTCAAAGAATTTTGAGGTTTTTAGCAATCTGTTTTGGAGGGCTTTCAGGGCCGTTGGGTTATGTAGATCGGCGATTTTTGCTTTGACGGCTTTAAAGCTGTCAATATACTTTCGCAACGAGTCACCTGGTTTTTGAGTGAGTACCCACAGATCGGCCTCCGAGGTCTCGATCTGGATAAATACCGAATATTGCTACAAGAATGCCGCTTGAAGTTGGGTGAGGTTGTCAATTGAGTTCGGTTTCAAGGAGGTGAACCATTCTAAAGCCGAATCCGTTAGATTTTCGGCGAAGAAACGACAGGGTGCTGACTCGAGGTCACCCCCGAGTAGTCGCACCCTCGAAAAGGCAAATTTGAAACTTCTCATAAATGCCTTGGGGTCGGTTTCTCCGTTATACCGGGGAAATCGGATATTCTCGACATCGCCGAGCTGAGGGCTTGCGATTCGTGAGGTGAATGGGGTATGATTGACTTCATCGATCACTCTGTCTATCTCAGGTGCTGAGCTTATAGTAGCGTAGACCAGCGATCTCATCCGCTGTAGTTCGGCGTTCGTTTCTTCACAATATTTCTTGATTGATTCAAACCCATGTGAGCTGCCGGATCCCAGGTTGTTTTCATTATTGCTCGGGAAGCGGAGCAGGGATTCTCCGGTAGGCTGGGAATGATTGCTGCATTTGTTCTCAGGTCGTGTTCCGACCTCGGGATTTTCCCGAGGTTCGACCTCATTTACGTTCCCAGAGCAATCCTGACCGATTAGTAGGTTCGAGGTCGGGTCTACTCCCGGTAGGGTCGCAATTGGCGTAATTCCTCCTTCCGTGATCTGGATCGTGGTAGGAGTGAATATGGGGTCCGATATCATCGAGTTGAACCGTGAGGTGGTGGCTGAGCCAACCATCCTGTTGGTCGAAGCATTGTTATCGGAAAAGTTTAGCTTTGTCACCGGTGGAGGTGGAAATGGCAATCCTCCCTGTCCAGGGGCAAAAAGGGATTGTGTCCCAGGTGGGAGGGCGAACCGCCCGATGGCGCCTGCCCGAGCCGTTCTTTCGAGGTCATCCTGGCGTGCTGCCATTGAGCGACTCTGCTCTATGAGGAACGATATCAGGTTTCGGATCTCAGCTAGTTGATCCGGAGCCGGCTTGTTTAAGGCTGCAGGTCCCGAGGGATCAGCAATATCGTCGATCCCAGTCGAGACACTCGCTCCCGAGGTGGTAATGGGAACGTTTGTTGTTCCGTCCAGGTCTGTCGGAGCGATGTCATCAGACTGGGTTAGGGGAATGGAGGTGTTTATGACTCCGGATGATGTAGTGACTACCGCACTTGTTGTGTCCGCCATTATCTTCTTTTGAGTGGTTAGTTTCGTAGGTTACAAAGAGGAAGTTGTTTTGCTCTTCCCCACAGACGGCGCCAAATTGTGAGAGAAGAATCTTTGGCTTTTTCAGGTCGTATGAACTTAGGAGAGTTTGAAATGAGAGAAAAATTGTATTACTATATTTTTGTGAAGAATTCGATCTTTTTACCTTATGGTCGATATTCTAAACTTATACACGCTCCTTAAGAATGTAACCGCTTCGTCCTAAATATACACAATTTAATTCAGACTTATTTTACAATCTAGAAATTTATTATCGAGCTTGATCATGGGGTTTTGGATTAATGTGTTTGACTTGCTAGCTGCGAGCTCCTTCTCCCAACGACCTACCCCTTCCCAACTCGCAGGCCTGCTCTACGGGGATTTACAGCGAGCTGGGCTTGATTCAAGGCCTACTTAATCAGGCTGGACTTTGAGTGTGGAATTTGGCCCCAAAAACTACTGCTGAGGTAAATAAGCTTTCTGAATTCGGATGATCGGTCATATTTTTATCTTCTATCGTGACGGGATTTTTCCTTCTTCAGATGGTGGCTCAAACGAACGAGCTCGTCAGACGAACGAGCTCGATTACGCCCGCCAAAAGGCGCTCAAGACTGGCGTGCAGGCTGTGGAACTCCGCAAGGCGTTGCTTGTTGAGCAAGAGAGGACGAGGGCTGGCGATTTCGCGGTTACCGAGCTGACAAGGGAGATTACCGCGTTGAAGGCCTCTAAGGCCGAGCTCGCTAAGGAGAGAGATGCCCTTGCTCATACTTTGTTTCGGAAGACATCTCGTATGCGAGCTGGTCGCACTCAGCAGATTATGAAGAGGAAGGAGGTCACCGAGAAATCCCAGGTTCAGCTTCAGATGGTCAAGGATCATTTGGCGGCCTTAGATCGGGTTAAAAACTATTTCTTCCTGTTAATCAAGCTCAAGGGGTTCTCGGCTTCTGCGATAGTCTCGAGTCGAAGAATGGTATCATCATACCACCATCTTGTATTGAGAGACTCAAGAAAATCAAAGCCATGAAGTTGGCTGAATACGAGGCGGTTGATCTCTGCGAGCTTGCCGAGGGAGATCTGGCTGTGTCGCCTTTCATCGAGTCGATTCATCCGGAGATCTCTTCCCAATAGGCACTGAGGTCCCGGCGGGTATCGACATGTTTGGTTCTAACCGGGCTGCGATGTCTGGTGACCGAGCTGACGCCATGCGGAATCTAAATGTCTGATTTTATGTGCCTTGTATCTCTCGGTTATTTGTGGCGCTTTTGCCTTGCAATATTTTGTTTTTGGCCAAGGAGGCTTATAACTCGACCTTTTGGACCGAAGGGTTTTTATAGTCCGGTATCCGCTAGTTTTCGTATTACCTTTTTCATAATCATGATTATGACTTGCCTTAATCGTTTTTTTTTTTTGAATATTCATTTTATCGAATCCCAGCTTGTTTGAAGTCGTAAATCTATACAAACTTCTCAAGTCTGGCGTACATAAAATGATGCCGTAAACAGTACGGTCTTAGCCGGGGTTAAGAGGACGGACTTGATCAAACTTTTGGAGCTTGGCAAACTTGTTTAAAGTTCGGCTTTCGATGATACAAAATTTTAGAATTCGGCGGACTGTTTAAAGTTCGTTTTTGCTTTGGCTAAAATTTTATTAAAGTAACAGCTGAACCCAAGGTGGGCTGCCTACGTACCCTCGAAAGAAGGATCAAGCCATTCGTAGTTCGTATTACATCATTGTTGAAATCGAGCATAAAGGGGGATCGGTGATCCTTTTTTCTTTTTTGGCGCTTCTAGTAGTAATAGCGTTTGAGATTCATCGAGTTCCATGATCGTGGGATCGGTGTTCCGTCCAATCTCATGAGTTCGTACACTCCGGGCTTGACGACCCTCATGATCTGATAGGGTCCTTCCCAGTTAGTGCCGAGTTTTCCTGCGTTCTTCTCTTCGGTGCCTTCGAAGACTTTTCGTAAGACGAGATCGCCATCTTCAAAGTGGTGTCTGCGAACTTTTTTTGTTGTAGTAGCGTGCTGCCAAGTTTTGATAGTTTTGGATGCGAAGCAAAGCTTGATCGCGTTTCTCTTCGAGTGCGTCGAGGTTATCGAGCATGATTTCATCGTGTAGACCAGGATTTTCCACGAGCATCGTCCTGCGTATTATTGGAATGTTTAGTTCGGTGGGACAGAGAGCTTCAACGCCGTAAGCCAGGTAGAAAGGGGATTGTCCGGTTGATTGTCTTGGAGTGGTGCGATAAGACCATAGGACTCCATCAAGTTCGTCAGCCCATCGACCTTTTCTAACATCCAAACGTTTTTTGAGTCCGTCAATGATGGTTTTGTTTGTTGATTCGGCCTGGCCATTGCTTTTAGGGTATCTCGTTGTGGAGAAACTTAGTCGAATTTTCCACTTAGCACAGAAATCGTCAAACAATGTTGTGATAAATTGTGGCCCGTTATCGGTGACGATTTCGTACGTGACTCCGTGTCGGCATATGATGTTTTTCCAGACGAACTTCTTGACATCGAGGGCATGGATTTTGGGGTATGACTCGACCCATTTGGTAAAGTAGTCTGTCATGACGAGGATGAATTTTTTCTGTGTGGTGGAACGTCGCAGAGGACCGATTGTATCCATTCCCCAGCGCATGAACGGGTATGGGGCTGTTGATGTAGTTAGCAGTTCGGTTGGGAGATGTATCATCGAGGCGTGCCTTTGATATTTTTCACACTTGGCTACAAATTTATCATAATCTGCTTGCATGGTTGGCCAGTAGTAGCTCGCTTTTTTATCTTTAGGGCCAAGGAGCTTCCTACGGCATGATTCCCGCCATCGCCTTCGTGTATCATTTTCATGACATCGTGAATATCGTCGCCGGACACGCATTTGAGAAGGACGCCTGCAGCACTTCAGCGGAATAGTCCGTCACGGATAAGTGTGTATCGAGCAGCTCGCATTTTGAGTCGTCGGGCTGCCCATCTGTCGGCTGGGACAATCCCGTCGATGATATATATTTTGATTACTTATATCCAATTTGTGGGTGTAAGCTCGCTTAAGGGTTTGATGTTTATTGGCGCATGAAAGCCCTCTGATGGTTCCTCGGTTTCGTCGTCAGAGTGCTTTTGTGTTGGCTCGACGATGTGTTCGATTTCATTGTTGTGTTCGAGCTCGGCGTTGTGTTCATCGTCTGTTATCTGTGTTTGCCTTTGTCTTTGTGGTAATCTTAGTAATTATGCATGCGAGTGGGGATATTGCATTCCTCTATCTTTCCAATGCTCGGCTCGGGTATACTTTCGACTGGTATCGTCCTTTTGAGATGAGGATCCAAACTTGATGCCAACGCGGCAAGTGCGTCGGCCGGAGCATTTTTCCCCCTTGGGATTTTGGTGAGATCAAAGTATTCGAACTCGGTGGCGAGTTTTTTCACGGGTTTGAGGTACGCGTCCATTCAATCGTTCTTTGCATCATACTCTCCGCTAAATTGGCTGGCGACAAGCTGTAAGTCACAATAGGCACGTATGCGAGTTGCGCAGATGGCCTTGGCTAAGCGGAGTTCGGCGAGTAATGTTTCGTACTCTGTTTCGTTATTTGACGCGTTGAATGCCAGACGGAATGATTGTTCCAAGATTTCTCCGGTTGGAGACTGAAGTCGTATGCCTACTCCCGACCCTCGATGGGATGATGATCCTTCCATGTGGAGGATACATTGGTAGGTAGCTATAACGTCAGTATCGACAAACTCCTGTGGTAGCTCGATAAGAAAGTCGGCGAGGACTTGAGGCTTGTCCGATTTTTATAATTGATATCATATTCGCTGAGCTCGATTGCCCATTTGGCGAGTCGACCGGATTGGCTTGGACTGTGTAAGATTGTTCGGAGTGGCTGATCGGTTAAGATGGTGATAGAGTGTGATTGAAAATACGGTCTAAGTTTCCGAGCAGCAATGACGACGGCGAGAGCAAGTTTCTCGAGGGTTGAATATCGGCTCTCGGCGCCATCGAGTGATTTGCTTATGTAGAATATTGGCTTCTGCTCGCCTCTGTCTTCCCGAACGTGAACTCCGCTAACCGTCAAGGTAGAATTTGCGATGTAAAGATAGAGAGTTTCACCATCCTCGGGTTTGGCTAAGATCAGTGGAGTGGACAGGTATTCCTTGAGTTGTTTGAACGCTTCTTCGCATTGGTCGTCCCATTCCAGGTGCTTGTTGCCGCATAGCAGCTGGTAGAAGGGGAGACACTTGTCGATAGATCGTGAGGTGAATCTGTTAAGTGCGGTAATGCGGCCGGTCAACCGTTGGACTTTTCTTTTCGTTGTTGGGGATGGGAGATCGAGGATTACGGAAATCTGTTTAGGATTAGCCTCGATTCCTCTTTGAGTGACGATATATTCGAGGAACTCTCCTGATGTCACTCCAAACGTACACTTAGTTGGATTGAGCTTCATGCCGTACTCGTTTAATATGTCGAAACACGTGTTGATATGTCTGATATGATCCTTAGCGACGAGCGATTTGACGAGCATATCGTCGATATAAACTTCCATGGTTTTGCCGAGCTGGCTAGCGAACATGCGGTTGATAAGTCTTTGGTATGTTGCTCTGGCGTTCTTCAGGCCGAATGGCATGACTTTGTAGCAGTAGATGCCGCGATCGGTGATTAAAAAAAATTTCTCGCGATCGCCTGGATGCATGAGTATCTGGTTATAACCCGAGAACGCATCCATGAAGGAGAGGAGTTCGTTCCCGACTGTAGCTTCGACGAGTCTATCGATATGTGGGAGTGGGAAGCTGTCTTTTGGGCAGGCTTTGTTGAGATCGGTAAAATCAACGCAGATTTTCCACTTTCTGTTTTACTTTTTAACGACGACTGGGTTTGCCAGCCAGTCCGGATATCGAACTTCCGTAATTGATCCTGCTCCAAGCAACCGTTCGACCTCGTCGTTGACAGCCTAGGCCCTCTCGGGTCCGAGCTTGCGCCGTTTCTGCTTGATCGGTTTGAAAGTGGAATAGATGTTGAGTTCGTGACTTGTGATCTTTGGATCGATCCCGGGCATTCGTTGATTGACCAGGCGAAGGTTGATACGTTCCTTTTGAGAAAGCGGATTAGGTCATATTTCTTCATCGAGTTCGGCTCCGATTTTGACACATCTGTCGGTATTGAGTTCGTCGATGTTGACTTGAATAATTGTTTTTCGTCTCGGCAAATCGGGGTTATTAACGGTTTTCTTCGTGTCGATTACGCATGTGCGGGGTGCTGTCCTCAACTTGCACTCGTTGATATAGCAAGTTCGGGACATCACTTGGTCGCCTCTCAGAGTGAAGACTCCGGATGGTATTGAAAATTTTAAGCATTGGTGGTAAGTCGAGACGACGGCCTTCATCATGTATATCCACGGTGTTCCAAGTATGACATTGTAGATGGCGGGTTTATCCAGGATTAGAAATTTGACCATCTGCATTATCCCACCAACGTAAACGGGAATTTTTACCGTTTCCGCAGTCATGGTCTACTCGCTTGAAAATCCTGTTAGTGGTTCGATATTCGGCTTGATCTGAGCATCCGGGAAGTCCATGTTTCTAAGCGTTTTTCTGAATATTACGTTAACCGAACTTTCGGTGTCAACGAGGACTCCTCCGACGGCGACATCTCCGATAAGTATTTCGACGACTAGTGGGTCGTTATGCGGCATGTGTAGCCCTTCAGTATCGGCTTCAGAGAACGTAATCGGCACTCCGCTTGTTGTAGCTCGGTTTTCATGTTGTGCGGCCAATGCCTCTCTACTGTACTCTTTAATTGCCTGGACGGAATAGTTGCAAGATTCCAATGCTCCCATGATCATGTTGACGCGTTTCCGGACTTTGGGGGTGTGTTGGTTTTCCATTTGTTCCTCACGATCTCGTTTCTGTTGACCTATGTCGGCGGCGTCTATTGCTTGCTTGGGATCTTTGTTTGGTTTGTCGTTGTCACGACGTCGTTTTCCGCTGTTGTTGCGGCGGGTTCTGTTCGTAGGTCGGAACGCCCCTTCTATCGAGACCTCCCATTTCATGTATTTCATCAGCAAGAAGTCATGGAGGTGCCGGCAGTCTTCGTTGGTGTGGCCCTCACGATTATGAAAGTGGCAGAACGGCCCGGACTCGTTGTCGGACTCTTTTGAGTCGTCTGATCGGATCCATGCGTTCCAATGTTATTGTGATTGGACGGCATTGACCGGTTGCCTCGGATGGGCGTACTGCTTTTCCTTGACGAGGAGTTGCTTTGGAGGAGCGTACTGCTTATCCTTTTCGGCTTCCTCCTCCTGCTCGAGGATGTAGATGTGCAACTTGTGCAGGATGTCTTCCAAGGATTTCGGCCAGTTTCGTTTGATTTCTTTGTGAAAGTCGGACCGATACCAGGTTGCTTTGTAAAGGGCCTCTATCGTGAGGGCAGTCTTCGGTGGTGTGGCCCTCACGATTATGAAAGTGGCAGAACGGTCCGGACTCGTTGTCGGACTCTTTTGAGTCGTCTGATCGGATCCATGTGTTCCAGTGTTTTGTGATTGGACGGCATTGACCGGTTGCCTCGGAGGGGCGTACTGCTTTTCCTTGACGAGGAGTTGCTTTGGAGGAGCGTACTGCTTATCCTTTGCGGCTTCCTCCTCCTGCTCGAGGATGTAGATGTGCAACTTGTGCCGGATGTCTTCCAAGGATTTCGGCCAGTTTCGTTTGATTTTTTGTGAAAGTCGGACCGATACCAGGTTGCTTTGTAAAGGGCCTCTATCACGGTTTCATCGTCGATTGTGCAATGAGATAGCACCTTTTTGAACCAGTTCTTGAAATTGCGTAGGTGTTCGTCGCTTTTCTGCTCGAGTGCCCAGAGGTCGGCATTTCTTGTTTTCTGTTTCATGAACATGGTGAAGCGTTTGAGGAATTTCATTGTAAGCTCGTTGTAGTTGTTGATTGAGTTCGCATCGAGTTGTGAGAACCAGTGGAGTGCGGTTCCGCAAAGATTTTCCACGAACAGCTGACACATGGCTGCGTCTTTTTATTCCTTGTTAAAGAAGCGAAAACGGTTCATCATGATTACGAACGAGGTCAGAAAGTGACGCGGGTCGGTGTGTCCGTCGTATGGGGTAATCTTAACTCTCTCCAGGCGTCGGACTGGAGTATTGATGACCTGATCTGTGAACGGTGTCTTTTGTGTTTCTTGGACAACTCGATTGATCTCTGGTGCGGAGCTCGTAGCTTGATGGACTTTGGATCGGATATCTTAAAGCTGAGCTCAGACATCCTCGAACTCCAGGCCTATGGATGCTTGATCGGTGATGCGGGTTCCCGGACTGGCTGTGGATCTTCTCGTCGGTAAGTTTGCCGTGTTTGGATTTTGGGCACCGTTAAGCTCGGGTAAGAGGTTCCGACGAAGATCGTTTTCAGGGGTGATCGGGCTATGGTCGAATATTCTGATCTGGTTTCTGAGTTCGTCTTGTGAAGCTAGCAGAGATTCGAACTGCTTTTCATTCCTCTTAGAAATTTCCGCGAGTTGAGCTGTCATGGCTTCTAGGAGCGTGGTTGGATCGGCTAACGTCAGAACTGTTGGCGTGACCTCCGGAGGGTTCGGAGGACTGTCCTCTCCGGTAGGTAAATTCGGAGGGTTTCCTCCGGTAGGTAATAGATCTGTATCCTTCGAGATGGTCCCGTTGTTTGTCTGATCGACGTCGTCGATGATGACTGATGGAGTGTCTAATGGGTTCGTCATTGCCGAACTCAATCAATCGAGATCTGAAAGTTCTGTTTTTTATCTGTCCCCACAGTCGGCGCCAATTGTTGATTCGTAAATCACACAAGTAGTTTAAACAGAGAACTTTGATCGGAAACTCGATTTATTGATTGAATTCGGCGTTACAACAGAGTTTTGATGAAAAAGAACTAAGGAGACTAAAGAACTTGAGATCGGTGCTTGATGAAGCTCTTTCTCTATTCTTCTGTCTCTCAGATGATTGTGGATGCCCCTTCTTCGAGTTTGCCTCCTCCTTATTTATAGGATTTTGAGTCGGCTGTTTAAGAGAATATTTTCCTTTTCCAAGTTCGATTAGGAAAGGAAATATTCTGAATCCCCTCCGAGATAAGGAAATCTTCCGTATATCTAGGAGGTCGGTTTCTATCCTGTTATATTTGACTGGACCTTTGTTAGGCCATTAATTTCGGTAATAAAAACGAGCGGGCTTGTCTTGGGCTTTAGAGTTCTGCCAGACAAACCCAAGTCCGTCTTCCTCATGTCTGAACCGTCGTAAACCGATACCGATCTCGGTTCGAACCGAGTTAAACCGGAGGAGTTCTAATCCGCCTCTAACAGTCTCTGTGCCTATGTCGTATTGCTTGGTGGTTGTCCGATTTCCTGGAAAACGAAGAAACAAACTACGGTTAGTCATTCGTCTGCTGAAGCGGAATATAGGGTCATGGCTTTTGCTACTAAGGAAATTAAGTAGATTGTTCAGCTGATGGAAGATCTTGGCGTTCCCATCACTAAGCATGTTCCGTTTTATTGTGACAGTCAAGCCGCTATCCACATTGCTGCTAATTCAGTGTTTCATGAACGGACTAAACATATTAAACGAGATTGTCACTGCGTTCGTGATGCTGTGAATGATGGACTTATTTCTACTATTTACGTTCGTACCAAATATCAGATTGCTGACTTTCTTACCAAGGCTCTTGGACAACCTCAGTTCGATGTATTGTTGCCCAAGTTGGGTGTTCGGGATCTCCACACTCCAACTTGAGGGGGAGTATTAGGGAGTTGTGCTTCAGCAAATGCAGCAGGTGCATGTGCAGCAAGTGCATGTGCAGCAAATGCAGCAGGTACAGCAAATGCAGCGGTTGCAGAAGCATCATGAATTCGCAGTTCTAACAATATTATGGAGTTGGGCTAAACAATTAGTATTGGGCCTTATTATGACGGTTTGTATAACTTGGTCGTCAAGTGATTCTAGGGTTTTTGTCTTGTATATATACGTTGTAACCAATTAGTATTGGACCTTATTATGACGGTTTGTATAACTTGGTCGTCAAGTGATTCTAGGGTTTGTGTCTTGTATATATACGTTGTGTACGCCGTTGATATCAATAACACACAATATTCACAAGTCTTACTTATCTTTACATAAATGCAGAGAAAAAAAATTGGGGGTTAAAGTTCATAAATCCACTCATCGTCATGCGAATGAATCATTAGAGATGGAAATCGGATCGCAAATATGAACCAAGCAGAAGTTGAGTTGTCGGGCCATTTTTTCAGGTCGTTTAGTTGCAATTAGGTTTTAGTTCAATTTAGTATATGGTTTGAACACAAACCATCCAAACCGATATTGGTGGGGAACTTTTTTGGGAGGAAATATGTCTTAAATTTTGATTTCGTGGAAATTTGGAAAAAGATCATAGTATGGGAGATATTTGAAAGAATACGTTCTCGTGGAGAAATAAATCGTCTACCATATTTTTAATAATTTATATAAACGGGATCATATATCGGATCGAATATTCATATTTTAACGAATTTTCGAACAAAAGATCGAATATCCATATTTTAACGAATATATCCGACTAAGGCCAATACTGAAAACAAATACTGAAAACAAACGAGAATAAATCCAAAGAATTACAAAGTTCATATGTCATATTTGACACATGCCCATTTCTTAATACTTTTTGTTTTATTTGATGATTAATTGTGATTCTAGAAACATCTTTCATAAAAGCACTATTACAATTTTTGATGTGTCATTTGAAATTGTAATGTTCAAGGTTTAGAGTAATACACGTCAACAAACGGAGAGCCATGTGTGTAAGCCTATCAACATTGGTTTCAACATTCAACACTTTACTTTATCCCTTTTAGTTCTCCACATCATCTTCTTTTTCTTACACCTAATAATTCAATATTCATTTAATTTTTAAGCTTTAAAATAGTTTTCTTTAATAAAATTTAACATTCTACCCCTCTACTTTTATTTCATATTCTTATTTTCTTTTATGTTTTTGTTTTTTTGATTACATATTAATAACAATTATCAATAAAATTAAATTAAAATACTTGTAAGTTATTTTTAAAATAATATTTTTGTTTTCATTCTTATTTTATATTCTTAATTAATATTTTTTTTGCAAGTAATAAAAACGAGAAATAGAAATAATCATTATTAAAAAAAAACTTAAAATGCAATACAATAGTCGAATAAGCACTGAGTGGTCCATTTGGAATTTTTCCGACGAGTATGAGTTGAATCCTCTGCATATAGAGTGGCTTCATTAATATCGCACCAACATTCGGAATAATTTTATTACCCGTTGGAGTAGAAGAATAAGGGATGTGCTTGAGATGAATATGGGATCCATAATATGGACGATAGTTTGGTGGAAACCCATAATTTGGTATATTTTGGGGTTGGTTGCAATATTAATTTTGAAATCGGTAATTATTGGAATTTGGGTAGTTAAAAGGATAATTAGTAAAATTTTGGGTGTTAAATTGATTATTGTTGGGATCCATTTCACTAAAAAAAATGGGTAAAGATATAAACAAGAGTTTATTAGAAGCTAATAGAAAAATTATAGTAAAAAAATGGGTTTTTTGTGTCCAAATTAAATAAAACAAGTCTTTATTTATAAAGTATGAAAATGATGAATTTTGGTATAAACAATAATTTTACTATGAAATAATTAATTTCAAATAATTCGGATGAAAAAAAATATCAAGAATCTCAGCCGCCAATAAAAACACAACATTTGTCCCAATTCCTTCTCAACCAATTTCAATAAGATTTAATCCAGCTCATTTTCAACCATTGATTTAACTCACCATTATATATCTATTCAACCGTTGAATATGTTTATTCAAACGTTGAATATGTTTATTCAACCGTTGAATATGTTTATTCAACCGTTGAATATGTTTATTTAACATAGCCATTGTAAGTAGTCTAAAAAATTTGAGCTTTTGATTTACTTTGATCCGACCCTAGAAATTTTGATCCCATCCCAAAGATATCAGATAGTTGCATGTTTACGGAATAAACCACAAATACTAAAATGGGAAGTTTAGGTAAATATACATAAATAATTAGTTTATTAGGTAAATGGTAACTGATAATTTGTATTTAGATTTGTAAAATTACTAGGATTTAATCTGCGCTAATTATAGTGCGGAATAAATTTTTTTTTAAAAGTTGTTTTGAAATTTAAGAAGATTGCTTTTATATGAATTTTACAATATAGCTAACTAATGATTATTAATAAAGCTGTCAATTTGTAATAATTTGTCTATTTAACCCGTTTTGTAGTGAACTAAAATATTATACGGGATAACCCGCAAAAACTTATAATCTTAAAAACATAACTCTAATATGCACCGTTAAATGACTCTAGCTTTTGTGTTTATACTACGAAGTCTTTAAAAAAATAGTGTGATTGTGTATAATTTTTTATAAAATTAGTAAAATATTTTTCAATTTTTGTTTTGATATATATTCAAATAAAATATAATAAATTATAGTAAGATTTTAAATAGATTTTTTTTCTTTGAATATATATGAATTGATTATTATTTTAAAATATATAGTATTAAAACTAATTAAGAAATGAAATAATAAATAAATAACTTATTTATTACAAAATATATAATTTCTATATTCTAATCAATAATTTTAAAAGATTATTATTTCATTTTCTATTTCAATTATTATTTATTATTTGTAATAGTATTTTATGTAATAACTTACAAAACAAAATTTATTTTTAAAGTGTCTTTTTAAATAATATTATAGAGATTGAACTAATTATAAACTATTATACCATAACTCAGTCCAATAAATCGTAGATTAAACAAACATTAAATGTTATGTCATGTATTTAATGTAAGAGATGTTAGATGTCCACGTAGTGAATCTTCACCGCTCATTAAGTTGAAATTAGTGTTATATGTCCACGTAGTGAATCTTCATCACTAATACTAGATACAATGGCTAGTTGAATTTTTTAATTCAACTGTTGGTTCAATACAATGATGTGTTGAAAAAAAAAAACTGAATGGATTCATTTTTGTTGAATTGTTTTAACATGTTGAATTTCGATGGTAGAAGAAAAAAAATAACATGTGGCACTCAGTGATTGCACGATTAATTATTTGTAGGACCAAAACAAAATTGTTTTAGTTAATATATAGATAAAGATACTTGTTATATTATTATTGGCTGCTCAGATTTCTGATATTTTTTTCTCATATAGAACATTTTAAATTAATTATTTCATAAAATATAATATTTTATTTTAATATTTTTATACCAAAATTCATCATTTTTCATATTCTATAAATAGAGACTTCTATCATACTAATTAAATTATATATGTTTTATTTAATTATGTCATGTGTCTATGCTTCTATTGTGTTGTGTTTTAAGTTTTTCATAATGTTATTTGTTTTAATAATAAATTTTTCTATTTTTCATTTTTATTACTTAAAAAAACGTAGTTAAAAATGTAAAATATGAAAGAAAAAATATTTTTAGAAAAAATAATTTGTAAGTATTTTAATTTGAAATGAGAATTATTATTAGTTTATAATAAAAAATAAAAACATAAAAGAAAAATATAAATATAAATATAAAATAAAATGTAGTAGGGTAGAGTGTTGAATTTTTTTTTAAACAAAACTATTGTAGGGAGTTAAAATTGAATGGGTGTTAAATTATTAGGTGGAAGAAAGAGAAGATGATGTGGAGTGTTAAAAGATAAAAAGCAGGGTGTTTAAAACAAAAACCATTGTACATAGTCGGTTTTGTTGAAGGAACCATACCGAAGCCACTAGCACACGATCCTAATCTCGAGTTTTGGCTTTTGGTAAACTCCATGATTATTGGGTGGATTCGCACATCAATTGAGCCGCGCGTCCGATCAACGGTGACGTTTATCACGGACTCTCGCAAGTTGTGGGAAAACCTTAAGAAGCGTTTCTCTGTGGGAAATAAGGTGCGTGTACACCACTTGAAAGAGAAGTTAGCAGTGTGCTGACAGAATGGTGACGAGGTGATCGATTACTATGCACGGTTGTCAAAGATTTGGGAGGAACTCGACATGTACAAGCCACTTCCTACTTATACGTGTAGTGCTACTTTTGAGTATGAGAAGGAACGTGAAGAATAAAAGATGCATCAGTTCGTGATGGGGTTAGATGAAGCTCGATTTGGTGGTATGTGTCAAGCTATCATCGCATCGGATGCATCTACAGACATTGGTGAGATTTATGCAAAGGTGGTTCGTGAGGAGCAACGTTTGAACTCCGCCAAGGAACGTGAATCGCAACAGAACGCATTAGGTTTCGTTGCCAAACGAGACTTGTCTTTTCAACAGACGGTCTCACATTCGTCTTCTGGTTCCAGAGGGCAAGATCAGTGTGGCTCTCAATGTGCTCATTGTGGCAGAAGTGGTCATACTAAAGAGAATTGTTGGCAGTTGGTGGGTTTCCCGCCACGGTGGGAGGAGAGATCACAAAACAGAGGTGGTGGTAGAGGAAACAGAGGCGCTAGTCGAGGAGGTGGTCAAGGAGGATGTGTTTCTTATACTTCAGATCGCATCAAACATTATGGGGTACAAGCAACGAACGCTCACGCAGCCACATCCAATTCATCATCGTTTCCAGAGTTTACTCAGGAACAGTGGCGTGCTCTGTCCCAGATGATCAGTGAGAAATCGAATCCTTCATCTGATCGTCTTAATGGTAAGCCTCATCATGGTGATTTGATCCTAGACACAAGAGCTTCTCACCATATGACGGGAGATTTCTCTTTACTCCGAAATACATCGTGTATACCTCCCTGTCCTATTGGTTTTGCGGATGGAAATCGAACATTTGCTACTCATATGGGTGTCTTCCTGTTATCCGGTCAGATTACTCTTGAGAACGTGTTGTTTGTGCCTAATCTAAATTGCTCATTAATCTCGGTTTCGAAGCTATTACGGCACACAAACTGTTTTGCAGTTCTAAGTGATACGTTGTGTGTTTTACATGATAGTTTCACGAGGACCCTTATTGGAGCCGGTGAAGAGCGAGATGAGGTTTACTATTTTAAGGATGTTATGGCTGCAAGAGTTCATCGTTTGTCTAGTTCAGTTGTTAGCTCGGTTGATCAGTACTGTTGGCACCAGAGGCTTGGACATCCATCGTTTTCAGTTTTATCGTCCTTACCTATTTTTTCCTCTTCAAATAAATATGTTGTCCCTAGTCCGTGTGACACTTGTTTTAGGGCAAAGCAGATTAGAGAAGTTTTCTTCGGAAGTTTGCATAAATCAAAAGAGTGTTTTTCTTTGATTCATTGTGATGTTTGGGGTCCATACCGAACCCGTGCTTCGTGTGGAGCTGTTTATTTCTTAACAATCCTTGACGACTATTCACGCGCTGTATAGACTTACCTACTTCTTGAGAAGTCCGAAGTTTGATCTGTTCTGCAAAACTTATGTGCAATGGCAACAAAACAATTCGGTAAAGACATAAAAGTACTTCGAAGCGATAATGGTACAGAGTTTATGTGCCTTTCACGTTTGTTTCGTGAAAATGGCATTATTCATCAAACCTCATGCGTTGATACTCCACAGCAGAACGGCCATGTTGAAAGAAAACACAGACACATCCTCAACGTATCGCGTGCTTTGCTGTTCCAAGGACGCTTACCTATTAAGTTTTGGGGAGAAGCTGTGATGACTGCAGCTCATCTCATCAATCGTACTCCGACTGATGTTCTTCACGGTCGGTCCCCATATGAAGTCCTTCATGGCGAAAAGCCATAGTATGATCAGTTGCGTGTATTTGGAATTCTGTGTTACACACATCTTCGTGCTCGGGACAAGGACAAATTTGGTCCCAGGAGTAGACGTTGTGTCTTCGTTGGGTACCCTTTTGGTCAAAAGGGATGGAAGGTGTTCGATTTAGATATTGAAAATTTCAGTATTTCCCGAGATGTTGTGTTTCACGAGAATGATTTCCCTTTCTCGTCAAAGTCGGATTCGACGCCTCTGGTTAAGTCACGATGCACCTCTTCGTCTCAGGTTAACGATGATGACTGGTTAATTAAACCAGAGACGGTGCGAAACGACAGGGGGAGCTCGGATCTTCTTCTCTCTATCGACGATGCCAACGAAACCTCCGGTATTGATGTTTCCGATACGGTAGTTTCGCTTGCATCAGATCCGGCACCTACATCGATGGAGGGTACAACTCCGATTCGTCCTGCAATATCGGAATCTCCAGTCGAGGTTCGACCTGCAACATTGCCATCTCCAGTTGAGGATACTCAGGTCGCGACATTGACATCTCCAGTTGCGGATACTCAGATCGCGACTCCACCTGCTGAGATTGAAGAGTCGGGACGAGGTCAGAGAGCACGCATTCCCTCAGTTAAACTCAAGGGTTTCATTTCCTATAATGCAGTCTGCACTCAAGACCCCCATCTCGCTCCCATCTGCTCTATATCATCGTCCTCCGAAACAATCCAAGGTAAGATACCGTATCCACTTGATGCTTATATCTCTGATCTAATTTTTTCACCGTCGCATCAAGCTTTCCTCGCAGCCGTGACCGCCGGTGTTGAACCAAAGCACTATAATGAAGCTGCGAAGTATGAAGTATGGCGTGGTGCCATGAAACAGGAAATTGTTGCCCACGAAGACATCGGTACTTGGGATATTGAGTCGCTTCCGCCTGGCAAAACTGCGATTGGTTCTAAATGGGTTTACAAGATTAAGTACAATGCCGATGGTACAGTTGAACGCCATAAGGCGCGTCTTGTCGTAATGGGAAACAATCAAGTCGAAGGAGAAGACTTTGATGAAACATTTGCTCATGTTTTTAAGATGGCTACAATATGTGGTCTTCTAGGTATTGTTGCCGCAAAGGAATGGGAAGTGCATCAAATGGACTTCCACAATGCATTTCTTCATGGTGATCTTGAGGAGGAAGTCTACATGAAATTACCCCCCGGATTCACTCACTCTGATCCTACTAAGGTATGTCGTTTGCGTAAATCGTTGTATGGGATTCGTCAAGCTCCTCGCTGCTGGTTCGCTAAGCTCTCTAAAGAACTTTTGGAGTTTGGTTTTGAGCAATCGTATTCTGACTACTCGCTCTTCACTTACTCACAAGGTAAAACAGAGGTTCGAGTATTGGTTTATGTAGATGATTTGGTGATCGCTAGCAATGACCTTGAGAAGTTGACAAAATTTAAAGCATATTTCGGAGAATGATTCCATATGAAGGACTTGGAAAAAATTAAATATTTCCTTGGATTTGAAGTAGCATGCTCAAATGAAGGTATATTCATGTCTCAGCGCAAGTACATTCTTCACATTGTCGCTGATACAGGCCTCCTCGGTGCCAAACCAGCTTCAACACCGATTGAACAAAACCATAAGCTTGCCTCGGATGATGGTCTCCACCTCGCAGATCCTCTTCCGTATCGTAGGCTTGTGGGTCGCCTGGTTTACCTTTCTATAACTCGTCCTGAGTTGTGCTACGCCATTCATTTGCTTTCTCAGTTTATGAAGGAGCCGCGGGAAGCTCACTGGGAGGCTGCTACACGGGTGGTGCGGTTTCTCAAAGGATGCCCTGGACAAGGAATCCTTCTTCGTGCCGACAGTGATCTTCAGTTCTATGTATATTGTGATGCGAATTGGGCATCGTGTCCTTTGACTCGTCGCGCCCTCAGTGCCTATGTCGTATTGCTTGGTGGTTGTCCGATTTCCTGGAAAACGAAGAAACAAACTATGGTTAGTTATTCGTCTGCTGAAGCGGAATATAGGGCCATGGCTTTTGCTACTAAGGAAATCAAGTGGATTGTTCAGCTGATGGAAGATCTTGGTGTTCCCATCACTAAACATGTTCTGTTTTATTGTGACAGTCAAGCCGCTATCCACATTGCTGCTAATCCAGTGTTTCATAAATGGACTAAACATATTGAACGAGATTGTCACTACGTTCGTGATGCTGTGAATGATGGACTTATTTCTACTGTTCACGTTCGTACCAAAGATCTGATTGCTGGCATTCTTACCAAGGCTCTTGGACGATTTCAATTCGATGTATTGTTACCCAAGTTGGGTATTCGAGATCTCCACACTCCAACTTGAGGAGGAGTATTAGGAAGTTGTGTTTCAGCAAATGCAACAGGATTTTTTCACGACAATTCTAACACATTATTTGAAGTAGGGTCTATGTTCTACTGGTATTGGATTTTCTACGCAATGTTAGTATAAGGGTTTCATGGAGTTTTCACTATGAATAGTAAATGCTCAACAGTAAAAAAACCGAAAACTAATTTCCACATTAATGTTAATTTTGTTTTTTCATAATATTTTTAATAATTTATATAAACGGAATCAATATCCGATCGAATATTCAAATTTTAACGAAATTGCGAACAAAGGATACCCGACTAACTCCGGAACGTACACAAATAAAAAATATGATACCTCAAAATCCTAAAATATCCGTTCCACATCCGGTCCTACTATTTATGTGATGTCAATTAAATTTGTCCTGCATTTTAACTCAAGCAGTTTTCTCTCCGGAAATACTTGGTCCAATATGATGATTATTAAGTTATTTTGTATATGGGCTGAGGGACAACTCTATATGATGATTATTAAGTTATTTTGTAGAAGAGAGTAAAACCCTTGAAGAAGTATGCATGACGTCTCTAAGAAGAAAGTTTCTAGCCAAATCCGGATAAGAGCATGAACCTGTCGCTTTAACTCTCCAACGAACGTTACGAAAAGTGAAATTAAAATAATATAATCAAAAGAAAAAACAAAAACAAATACTAAGAATTACATTTGTGGTCAAAAGAATCAAAACTTTAAGTGGTTCAATATCTCACCGCCCAGCAAGGTTGATCCTTGTGAGTCCAGTTGTTACATGCCACGTATAATGAAGCCAATCGCTAAGGTAAGAAAATTAATACCAATTTCAAGATTTTAGTTTATTAATTTACTAGATATTTTTGATATGTAAAATATCTCTACCATTGTGCCAACTGCTGTCAAATATACTCAAGTGGATTTTCCAAGTTCGATGAAGCCACGCATTTATTTTCGTTTGGGTGTTATTCACACCTCTATATTATTATTTGATCTCTATATTATTATTTTAAAGAATTATTTTAAAAATGAACTTTATTTTATAAATTATTACATAAATACCAATACAAATAAAAAATATAAATATATAATCATCTTTCAAAGTTATCAAATAAAATATGTAAATTTGTTTTTTCCCTTTGATATACATTAAAGATTGTATTTAGTATTTTTATTTATTAAAATATATTATATTTTTTTTAAATAATAATCAATCTATATAAATTCAAACAAAAAATTAAAAAAATTTGTAATATTTTTTTCATTTGTATTTTTATAGTTAATTTGTATTCTATTCAAAAAGCAATTCAATTATTTTAAAAAATAATAATAATTATATCAAAATGAATTTTAAAAGTAATTTTTAATTATGGCTTCTATTATAATATTGATCAATATATTATATTTATTTATTTCCAAAAAACAATGAGAATCTACTAAGTAAATCTATTTAATATTTTGTAAAAATAACTAAATTGTATTCTATAATTAAGAGTGTCAATTCGAACTAATGAAATGTGGATTAGACATAAACTGTTTTGCTATAGGACGAATTAGAACTTTAATTTTTAAATGCCCACAAAAAGATATCTCTTGAATCAAAATATTAGATTTTAGTTTTAAAAATAGATGTTATATTGGTTAATTTACTAAATAATATGAAACCGTCTTTGAAAATTAACAATAGTTTGTTATATTAATTGAGTATATAACAAAACTAAATTTGATAAAATATTTTACTACTTTGAGTTGGACACAAGAAAATTGATTTTTTCACAGTTCGTGGACCGACCACGAAACCCACCATCATTAAACATTGCAAATTAGAATTGGTGCTTTCAAAATTCAATATTGTAGTTTTTTGCGGGTTAGTCCAAAAAATATTTCAATCGACTCCATAATAGATTAAGTAGCCGTGTTAGCCTGTTTTAATAATTTTATCTATAATCATAAGTAAATCATATTATATAATTCATTAACCAAAATTGATAGTCTGATCTCAAAAAAAAAAATTAATATCAAATTAATATTTTACGGATATACATATTTAGGTTATAATTTATGTTGATTTATATTAACATTACATCACTTTCACAATTAAATTTTATTTATCAATTAACTTGCACAACAAAACTAATTCCAATTTTTATTCGACGGATAATATATGGGAAAATTGTCATTTAAATTATGAACTTACAAGCTTTTGCCGAAAGAAATACAAACTCTTTAATAAGCCAAAAAATACATGAACTTATGTTGACCGAGCCATATAAAATATCAAATTAGTCAACGTGTATTAATCCTAGTCGACGTTAAATATCTGTTAATTCCTACACGACATCGTTTCAACAAAACACAAAATTCCCAAATCTTCTTCCTGACTTCTTCTCTTCTCACGATTTCTTTCCTGACTTCTCTTCCTCTTTTTTTTTGAATCGAGTTCTTCTCTTCCTCTTATCTTCTCTTACATTCTCGATTTGGAAATCGATTCTAAATTCCTTCTTCTCTTCTCTTTCACGACTTCTTTCCCGATCTTCTCTTCAATTCTCGATTTGCAAATCGATTCTGAATTCCTTCTTCTCTTCTCTTATCTTCTCTTTCACAGCGACTGGATCTTTTCACGATTTCTCTTTTCCAATTAAGTTAAAATGCCAAGAAAGAAGAAGCTAGCCCCACAACGACGCAGAGCACGCGAGTGTGAGTCATCACGCAGAGATGCTGAAGATGAAGTAGATAGAGATGAGCGTGAAGCAATATCGGGAGACGACTGTGGGGTTGGCTGAAGGATTTAACGAACTAAAACAAGACGAGGAGAATTTCCTGAGAGGGTTAAGTGAAGAAGAGATGAAGTTGTTGAATAAGCTCCAAATGGAAACAAGTGAGGTTGAAAAATTGTTTGGAAAAGCTTTGCCGATTAGGAAGTTCATGTAGAAGAATAACATTCATCATATTGTTGTTCAATTCATCATATAAGGGAATATATCTTTGTAATATATTATACATGTTGTTGTTCAGTTCACCATATAACGTAAATATATCTTTGTAAAAACATTCATCATTTCATAACAATTGGATACAGGACAGAAAAGGATTAAGACATCCTTTTGGGCGAAACAAACACAAAAGTGGTAACGAATAAGTAATCTCAAGAAGAGGTGAAACTGGTAATAATGGGGATGACAACAATAAGAATGATCAAGAGCAACATAATGATACCAATGCACATCCATTTCCTCCTGTTTCTTTAATGGTTCTTTGCGGTCTTGAGCTCGTTAGCCTCATCCTTGACGTAATGGCTCACATTCACCACAACTCGCGTTCATCACAGCTTGACGTAATGGCTCGATCTCATCCATCTGTTCACCTTGCGCTTCAACCATCACAACCATATCCAGAAACGCCCTGGTGAAGCTCTAACAGACTCTTCTCTATCTCCTTGACCGCATCGTACCTTCAATGTTTATAGAAAACATACAAGTCAACAACAGCAAAAGCATATCAAACCAAAGTTTTCAGAGTTTGTAAAGAAACAATACATGTCTTGAATCTCAACCACAGTTTCCAAGACCTTTCCTCTTCCGTCTCTTTGTACTCACTCATCATCCTCTGTCTCAGCCCTTGAAACTCCATCATCACTTTCTTTAACTTCTTCCTCAGCCCGTTTGTCACGGCGGTTCTACTCCCAAAAACCGGAGTTCTGGAGAGCCTTTTGATCTCCCTGTTCGCTCTATCCATCTCTTCCAGCTTCCAATTAATCGATTTCGCCTTCCTTAGAAGCCGGGAAAGAAGTCGTGAAAGAGAAGAGAAGATAAGAGGAAGAGAAGAAATCGATTCAAAAAACAAAAAAGAGGAAGAGAAGTCGGGAAAGAAATCTTGACAAGAGAAGAGGGAGAGTAATGAAATTAGGGATTTGGGAATTTGTGATTAATACAAGTTGACTAATTTGATATTTAATATGTTTCGGTCAACATAAGTATGTGTATTTTTTGGCTTATTAAAGAGTTTGTATTTCTTTCGGCAAAAGCTTGTAAGTTCATAATTTAAATGACCATTTTCTGATAATATATACATCATTTATATAATTTTTGCTAGAAAAATATATAAATTTTTTCTTCTCTCTAAATTTGTGTATTTCTAAAAACATTCAAAATTTAAAAATTTCATAATTAACTGTGTAAAAATACACAGGTTTGAGAAGTC
This sequence comes from Eutrema japonicum, assembly GCA_030161315.1. Classification (NCBI taxonomy): domain Eukaryota; kingdom Viridiplantae; phylum Streptophyta; class Magnoliopsida; order Brassicales; family Brassicaceae; genus Eutrema; species Eutrema japonicum. The sequence continues at coordinate 53,947,579 of BSQW01000011.1, forward strand.
GAAAAAATCAGTAATTGCTTTAAAAACTAATGTCAGTTTAGTCGGTGCAAGAAATAGAAATGCAACTGCTTCACACGACCGTTGGATATCTTTCGTCATAAGTTTTAAAATAACCGTTGGCTTAGTTTAAAGATCTCCACGTGCATTTCTTTGACAAATAAAAAACGGTTCTCCAAACGGAAACCATATGAATATGACCTAAATCTTTTGGTCGGTTTGTTTATTACAAAAATAGACCAGATCGAGCAAACTAGCTAATACGTGGCACAAGCCCCATTTAAAAAGCAACTACTTTGAATGTTCTTGCTTAGCTGATGAGTGAGACATCAAATCCCTTAAGTCACCTGACCTGACCAACCTCTTTGTCACATGTCATCTCAACCAATTCTTATTTCTTACATTTTCCAACTAAATTTTATTTACAAATTCTTTCTTTCTTTTTTTAAAAATGCTTATACACACGAGACAGAGGAGATACACGGTGGAAAGCCCTTTATTCTAGTGTTCAAAGGATTTTAAGATTTCTACACTAAATATTGTTATATCGGTTAAGATAACCTAATAACATATTTATGAAGTCAAATAGGAGGTTTGGAGAACTTCGATTATATTTAAAATCGTACATTAGTAATAACAATAACGGAGTAAGTTGGTTGAAATAATAAACTACATATAGAAATTGAAGCTCGATATCTTTTATAAATTGTAATTTGATTGGTGAATAAAAATCGGTGATTTAAAATCGATATATATTGTCAGAGTATTTATTTTGAATTATGGATCTTGTTCATAATGAGAGTACATCACTATTTATATCAGGGTTAAGACAGTGGTTTAGATATATTCTAAGTCATAAGATGTACGACCGGTTATGACCGATCGAACAATTGGGTAGGACGGACTGACTGATCATTTGCTAATAATTTCGGTGGCGTTTCACCTCATTGTTCCTTAGATCGTACGGCTGAACTTAATGGATTTGATAGGCCTTAGTAAGTAGACGGGCCGATTATCTAGAAAATCGACTTGGATTTATGAAAGATCATAAAAGGAGTGCTCATCACACCTCCAACAAATATAAAGCTAAACCAAACCGAGTAAGTTGGTTGAAATAATAAACTACATATAGAAATTGAAGCTCGATATCTTTTATAAATTGTAATTTGATTGGTAAATAAAAATCGGTGATTTAAAATCGATATATATTGTCAGAGTATTTATTTTGAATTATGGATCTTGTTCATAATGAGAGTACATCACTATTTATATCAGGGTTAAGACAGTGGTTTAGATATATTCTAAGTCATAAGATGTACGACCGGTTATGACCGATCGAACAATTGGGTAGTGTTGATCCCGGGGATCACTAAGTATGTTTAAAGAGTGATTAGGAGATGAGAGGTGAGATTTTCGTTAATTAGAGCAGTTTAACCACTATTAAAGCAGGTCGCAGAGAGAGATGAGTAGGCCGGGGCCGTGTTTCCTTTTATTGGTGGTGAAAGAGATGAACACTTTAGAATTACGAACAGGTTCCGATGGACGTCCAGTTCGGCGTTCTAAAATGTTGTCTTGTTACAAAGAGAGAAAGAGAGAGGTCGGGTAGCTAGTTACAGGTCGGAAATTGCCCGAATCAAAAGTCCTCCTCATTAATGACATTGAGGGGTATATATAGCCGAGGTTGGCTTCCTGCTCCCCGGGATCTCGGGGCCACGTGGCGTCTTCGGCCTCTTTCGCGGGTAAGGTGGCCTAGGAGGCGTGTTCCGGCTTTCGAGGATAGAGGTCATGATGAGCTCGGCGTGGCGTGTTGCAGAGCAGCGTACTGTTTGACCAACTCTTCCACGTGTCTTCTTCTCCTTTGTCGAGTCTGCGGGGTTGGTGAGATGTCGAGGTCAGCCCATACTCCTGCTCAGACAATATACTGTTCGACCAACTCCCACTTGCCTTCTGCTCTTCTGACATTCCTGCCTTGAAGTGTCAGACCGGGCCCGAGGTGCGTCACTTTCAGGTCAGCGACCGAGCTGACGAGGGGTCTTGCGGGTCGGTGCTTTCAGGCCGGCGACCGGGCTGAAGAGGGGTCTTGCGGGTCGGTGCTTTCAGGCCGGCGACCGGGCTGAAGAGGGGTTTTTCCTAAGATGGGCCTAACTAATTGGGGGTGCTAGGCCCACCTCCAACAATAGGCCCTCCCCCAGTTCGGTATCGCGAGGCGAAGTGAGCATGCCGAAGTTGATCTGATGTTAGTTCGGCACATCTTAGGACGGGGAGTCCGTGCTCGTACATGTTGGTCTTCCCGAGAATCCGTAGACGGCTGGCGCGTGCCCATCGCGTGGGAGAGTGAAGGGTCGCCTCGTTTTTCGCGTGGGACGCCCACGCGCGGCGTGCGATAGACGCTTCACGTTTACCGAGGCGTCCTTTGCTTTTTTGGCGTGGGATAGCGAAGAGGCGTCATCATTAGGTTTCTGGGCGTCGCTTCACTGTCCCCCTGCTTTTTCGACACGTGTCCAGGCGTCGCTTCACTGTCCCCCTTCTTCTATTTAAACCCTCATTCCTCCTCCTGTTAAAACCTTATGCGCATAACCCTAAGGTAACCTCCTCTCTCCGATTTCCTCCTTTCCCTTCTTGCTTTCTCTGTATTTTCCGATTTCCTCCTCTCCGTGCAATGGCGCCGGTGTTAGACGGTATTAGGGCTGAGTCGAGCGAAGAATCGGCGTCCCGTGGGGGCGGTAGCGATTCTCTGAGTTCTTCCTCCGGTGGTTCCGACCGTGCCTCCTCTCCGTGTCGAGGCGCAGACAGTGGGGGACAGTCTGCTCCTTCGACTTCGGGGGCCTCCCCGACGCTCCCGGGGACCCATCTCCGGAAGAAGGCGGTGGTTAGGTCTTCCTCTGGCGGTCGCGGCGTTGGCCAAGCTGGGGGTAGAACCGGGCATCTGGGCGACCGCGGGGGTCGTCAGGGCGGCCGCGGCGGCGGAGTACGAGTGGCCAGGGTGAGGTCTCCCCTGGTTCCTTTCGAGCAGGGAGGGTCACTGACCTGGAGCACAGCGGAATCGGTGACCCTGCTGAGGGATTTGTGCGACTTCCCTGCTGGCGTCGAGCTCCGGCTTCCTAGGGCGGAGGAGCGCCCGTGGACTCCTCGGCCGGGCTTCGTCTGCCTGTATGAGTCGTTCTTCCAGAAGTGCGGCTTGCGCCTTCCTCTCCCCGAGCTGTTCGTCCAGTATTGCCGGGCGCGGGGCTTGGCCTTCTCGCAGGTCTGCCCGTCCACGATCCAGGGGATGATCGTGCTGCTGACCTTGGGGCACGAATGCGACGTGGAGGTGACGGTGCCTATGTTCGAGGCGCTCACCCAGCAGAAGGCAAATCCTGGGATTCCTGGGACCTTCTATGCCGCTTTCAAGCCCGCGGCGAACGTCCTGGAGGCACCCAGCTCGGGGTCCAAGGCCAGCAAGCTGTCGAAGGTCGAGGACTGGTCTCGCAGCTACTTCTACGTCCGAGCCACCGAGGTGGCTGGACTCGACCCGTTGGCGCGATACACCCGGGATTGGAATTTTTCCCCGGGTAGGGGTTTGTAGATCGGGCTGCTTTTCTTTTGCTTTAGTTTGGCCTGACTGATGTTATTTGCTCTTCTTTCAGGTCCTCACTCTTCCAGATTTAAGCTGCCGGACTACGCGGGTATCGTTGCTGTGCTTAGGTCGGTGCACGACAGAGAGTGGAAGTCATTCACCTCGGGGAGAATCGAAGCTGCCATGGCCGGAGGTCGGTCCTGATTTTTTTTTTTTTTTTTTTTATTTATTTATTTTTTTAAATACCGGGCTGACGGTTATCTCCAATGTAGGTCGAGCACGGTTTGCCAATCCGTTGTACGCGGACTCCTTTGGGGCGCCGCCGCCGCCGATGCGTGAGGTGCCGGTCCGGCGAGACCCGGTGCCGCGGACTGGGGGGGAGGCCTCCGAGGCGGCTCTCTCGAAGAAGAGGGGGGCCGACGCTGCCAGTGCTAGGGCTGGCAGGAAGAAGAAGAGGACCGAGGTTGTGGCTGATAGAGATGCCACAGGAACGCAAGAGGGGTCCTCGACTTCAGGTCGGGAGCCTGTCCGGCCTGAAAAGGCTGGTTGCGAGCCCGAGGGCTCCCGAGGTGCTCCAGTCGGGGAGGCTGAGACACCTGTGGCCGAGGTGCCTGCGGGGGAGGTCGAAGAGGCCCGGCCCCTCGCGATTGAAGATGTCGCTGGTCGGGCGACGGAGGGCGGCGATGCAGCCGTCGTTGTGGAAGAAGGGCGGGAGGCCGCCGGTGACCGGAGTGATGGGGCTCCGGAGGGTTCCGAGGACGGGCCTCGGGACTACAGCTTCAATTTCTGCCACGAAGATGGCAGTACCCAGGTCATCGTGGACCAGGACGAGTGCGCCGAGCTGGCGCAGGCCATGATGTTCGGGCAGAAGCACCCGCACTTCGTCCCGCTGGAGATGGCGGAGGGCGACACCTTTCGCCAGGTGGCGCGATCCGCAGCGCGGGTAAGTTTTGTTCCGATCTCACTGTTTTTAGCTGGATTTGTCGTGCGTCTTTGCTAACAACTGTTTCGATGCAGACGTTAGCCCTTAGTGCCTTTCTGGCGGAGGCCTACGAGAAGCGACTCGCCGAGAAGGACGCGTCGCTTGGCTTTCTGAAGGCGACCCGGGAAGCCAGTTCGCAGGGCCAGTCCCTTCTCCTTCGCGGGCTCGAGAAGGAGCTGAAGAATGAGAGGGCCCGGGCAGCGGGGCTGGAGGAGGAGGCGGCGCGGGCGCGGGCCCGGGCTGGAGAGGTGGGCAGGCTTCGGGCCGAGGTGGAGGCTGAAAGGTCCCGGTCTGCCGCTGAGCGGGCCCGGTCGGCTGCTCTGGAGGAGGAGGTTGGGCTCCTGAAGGGGGAGAGGGAGACGCTCCGCTCCAAGGTCAAGGGGCTGGAGGAGGAGGAGGCGCGGGCGCGGGCCCGGGCTGACGAGGTGGGCAGACTTCAGGCCGAGCTGGAGGCTGAGAGGGCCCGGTCTGCCGCTGAGCGGGCCCGGCCGGCTGTTCTGGAGGAGGAGGTCGGGCTCCTGAAGGGGGAGAGGGAGACGCTCCGCTCCAGGGTCAAGGGGCTGGAGTCCGCCATAGGCCGGGCGAAGGTGGCCGTGGCCGCGGAAAGCGAGCGGGTAACGGCCCGGTGGGATGCGCGGAAACCGGAAGTGGTCCGCCAAGATGGAGAAGATCCGCGCTCACCTCGATGGGCGCCAGAGGGCCTTAGAGCCTCACCTTATGTACAATCAGGTGATTGGCATGAAGGCATGCCTCAGGAGGATGGAGGCCGAGGACAGTCTGGTGGTGCCGTGGTACCGGTACCAGAAGCTGGACGAGGACGAGGAGGCATTCGGTGCCGTGCTGGATGGGATGGATTTTCCGGACTTGACCCCTGAGGATCTGGACATCCCTCTCGATCGCGCTCATGGCGTCCAGCTCGAGCGGCTCATGCCCGTCGCTTCTTCGGAGGCGCCCTATGTGGATCTGACTGAGGACGCTCCCTCGGCCGCTGAGACCATCCAAGCAGATCCCTCGGTCCTGTTTGCTGATGAGGCCGGGACCGATGCGCCATCCGGTGAGACCGGAACCGAAGCGCCATCAGGCGAGGCCGGTACCGAGGCGCCAGCCGGCGAGGCCTGTACCGAGGCGCCAGCCGGGGAGGCCGGTATTGAAGCGCCGTCCGGGGAGGCCGTGGTTGGGGAAGAGGTGGCTGAGCAGCCCTTCCTTGGTGAGTACGGCACCAATGCGAGGATGGTGGGCCCGGGTGATTTAAATGGTACCCGTGCTGACGGGGGCGAAGACCGACCGGCCGATGCGGCCTTGTAACAACTTTTTTGTTTTTTCCTTTTTGTTTTCTTCTCTCTTTGTAAAGACCGGGCCGTAGGCCGTTTATGTAAGGACCAGGCCGTTGGCCCCTCTTTTTATGATAACAAGGCCGTTGGCCCCTTTTCTCTTCTCTCTTTTTTGTAAGTGCCGTTTCGAGGCTTTTGTAATGACTAGGCCGTGGGCCCTTTTGTATAATCGAGGCCGTTGGCCCTTGCCGTTTCGAGGCTTTTGTAATGACAAGGCCGTGGGCCCTTTTGTATAATCGAGGCCGTTGGCCCTTGCCGTTTCGAGGCTTTTGTAATGACTAGGCCGTGGGCCCTTTTGTATAATCGAGGCCGTTGGCCCTTGCCGTTTCGAGGCTTTTGTAATGACTAGGCCGTGGGCCCTTTTGTATAATCGAGGCCGTTGGCCCTTGCCGTTTCGAGGCTTTTTTGATTGGTAGGGTAGGTCGTAGACCGTACCCTGTCAATGTATGCAGGTCGTGGACCGTGCTCTTGTATTGGGTGCGAGGTACGACTCGGCTTGAGATACTTATTGCTTGTGTATCTTTAATATTTTTAGTGGGTGCGAGGTGATCTCGGCTTAAGGTACTTATTGCTTGTGTACCTTGTTTTTTTGGTGCGGGTAGCGAGCCCGGCTTAGAGACACTTAATGCTTGTGTGTCTAGTAGAGGTGCGAGCCCTGGGGCCCGGCTTTAGTACTTATTGCTTGTGTACTATGGGGGTGCGAGCATTGGAACTCGGCTTTGGCACTTATAACTTGTGTGACGGGGAGAGCGAGCACCGGAGCTCGGTCCCCTTTTTTTTTGTAGTGCGAGCATTTAGAGCTCGGCTTCTTTTTTTTTGTAGTGCGAGCGTTTGGAGCTCGGCTTTCCTCTCTTTTTTTTTTGTAGTGCGAGCGTTTGGAGCTCGGCTTTTTCTTCTCTTTTTTTTTTGTAGTGCGAGCGTTTGGAGCTCGGCTTTCCTCTCTTTTTTTTTTGTAGTGCGAGCGTTTGGAGCTCGGCTTTTTCTTCTCTCTCCTTTTTTTTTTTGTAGTGCGAGCGTTTGGAGCTCGGCTTTTTTTTTTTTTTTTTTTTTTTTTTTGTTTGGTAGTGCGAGCGTTTGGAGCTCGGCTTTTGTGCACAGGTCGGGGACCTTATTCCTTCGTCAAAAATGTTTTATTAGATTAATAGCTGAGCCCTGGTTAGGGGTTGCCTACGTACCCTTTAGTAGAAGGGATCAAGCCAATCGTAGTTCGTTTGTTTACAAAGGCGGAGAGCGGAATGGAGCCCGGGGGCTTAGTAGTAGAACCGTTTGAGGTTGATCGAATTCCACGAGCGCGGGATTGCGGAGCCGGTCATTGTGACTAGCTCGTAGACGCCGGGCTTCACGACCTTGGAGATAAGGTAAGGGCCCTCCCAATGTGCGCCGAGCTTGCCTGCGTTTAGCTCGGCGGTGTTTTCGAAGACTTTGCGGAGGACCAGGTCGCCTTCGGTAAAGAACCTGCCTCGAACCCTCTTGTTGTAGTACTTGGAGGCGAGCTGCTGGTAGTTCTGGATTCGGAGGAGGGAGTGGTCCCGTTGTTCCTCAAGGAAATCCAGCTCGCTGAGTAGGACGGTGTCGTTAAGGTCGGGCTGCTGGGTGAGCATAGCGCGGCGAGGAGTGGGGAGGCCGACCTCGGAGGGGGCCATTGCTTCCATTCCGTGAGAGAGGCTGAACGGTGTGCGCCCTGTCGACGTCTTCGGCGTTGTGCGATGGGACCAGAGGACTCCATCGAGCTCGTCGGCCCAAGACCCCTTCTTGTCGTCTAGTCGCTTTTTGAGGCCGTCGAGGATGGTTTTGTTGGTGGCCTCGGCTTGTCCGTTCCCTTGTGGATATCTCGGGGTCGACTTACTCAGCCTGATTTTCCACTTCGCACAGAAGTCTTCGAAGAGGGCCGACGTGAATTGGGCACCGTTGTCAGTTACGATCTCGTAGGGCAGCCCGTGACGGCAGATGACGAACTTCCAGACGAATTTTCGGACGTCCTCTGCCGTGATCTTGGCGTAAGCTTCGGCCTCGACCCATTTGGTGAAGTAGTCGGTCATGACCAGGAGGAAGCGCTTTTGGCGAGATCGGGGAAGGGGCACGACTATGTCCATGGCCCATCGCATAAAGGGGTAGGGCGCGACCGCAGTGGTAAGGAGCTCGGTAGGACAGTGAATGCGCGGGCCGTGACGCTGGCACTTCTCGCACCGGGCTGCGAATCTTTCGCAGTCTTGCAGCATCGTTGGCCAGTAGTGTCCCAGGTTCCGTATTCTCAGGGCGAGAGCCCGGCCGCTGGAGTGGTTTCCGTCAGCGCCCTCGTGCATTTCCTTCATCACGTCAATGGTTTCCTGCCCGTGGAGGCAGCCGAGCAGGGTTCCCGAGGCGCTCCACCGGAATAGATTGCCGTCCAGCATCGTGTACCGGGCACACTTCTTTCTTAGCCGTCGGGCGGCCCACCGTTCTGGGGGATGAACGCCGTCTGCGATGTACAGCAGTATGGCGATTCGCCAGTCCGGTAGTTCGGGCTCGGCCGGGGGTGGCGGCAGGACTTCGGGAGGTGGCGCCTCTGCGCCAGGATCCGCGGCCTGGGGGTTGATCAAGTAGGCCCCCTTCGGCAGCTCGATGCTAGGGAAGTCGATGCTCTCGACCGGGATCACCCGTCGTTGGGCTGGGGCCGAGGTGGAGGCCAGCGCGGCGAGGGCGTCTGCGGAAGTGTTATCGCCTCGGGGGATCTTCGTCAGGGTGAATTCGGAGAATTCTGCGGCCAAGCCTTGGGTTACCTTGAGGTAGGCGTCCATGCGATCATTCTTGGCCTCGTACTCCCCGCTGAATTGATTGGCGACGAGCTGGGAGTCACAGTAAGCTCGGATTATCTTCGCGCCGACCTCCCTTGCCAGACGCAGGCCGGCAATCAGAGCTTCGTACTCTGCCTCGTTATTTGACGCCGGGAAGGCCAGACGGAAAGACTGCTCGAGGATCTCCTTGGTCGGGGACTCGAGGCGTATGCCGACGCCGGACCCGTGCTTGGAGGCCGATCCGTCGACATGCAGGCTCCATACTTCGGGGACCTCGCTGACTACCAGCTCGGGCGCCAACTCAACTAGGAAATCAGCCAGGGCCTGAGATTTGATCGCGGTCCGTCCTCGGTACTCGATCTCGTACTCGCTCAGCTCAACAGCCCATTTCATTATCCGGCCCGATCGGCTCGGGCTGTGGAGGATGGTTCTGAGGGGGTAGGTGCTTAGGACGGCAATCGCATGGGATTGAAAGTAAGGCCGGAGCTTTCTAGCTGCAACGACCACCGCCAAGGCGAGCTTCTCCAGGGTCGGGTACCTGCTCTCCGCGTCGTCGAGGGATTTGCTGATGTAGGAGATGGGTTTTTGGTCACCCCGGTCCTCCCGTACCAGCACTTCGTTGACCGCGGACGCGGAGATGGCGACGTAGAGGTAGAGGATTTTGCCTTCTTCTGGCTGGACAGGACGGGAGGAGTGGATATGTACTCCTTCAGCTGTCGGTGGGCGTCTTCGCATTTGTCGTCCCACTCGAACCGCTTGTTGGCTCGGAGCAGCTGGTAGAACGGGAGGCACTTGTCGGTAGAGCGGGAGATGAATCGGTTCAGTGCGGCGATTCTCCCGGTGAGTCGTTGTACTTGACGCGTGCTCTCCGGGGATTTGAGCTCGATGATGGCCCGGATCTGCTTGGGGTCGGCCTCGATCCCGCGCTGGGTGATGATGTACCCGAGGAATTCGCCCGACGTGACGCCGAAGGAACACTTGGCCGGGTTCAGCTTCATGTTGTATTCGTTCAACGTCCGGAAGCAGGACCGGAGGTGAGTGACGTGGTCGGCGGCCACTAGAGACTTCACCAACATGTCATCTATGTATACCTCCATGGTGCGGCCTATTTGGTCGGCGAACATCCGGTTGACGAGGCGCTGGTAGGTGGCCCCGGCGTTATTGAGTCCGAAGGGCATTACCTTATAGCAGTAAATGCCTCGGTCCGTGATGAACGCGGTTTTCTCCTGATCGTCGGGGTGCATGGGGATCTGATTATACCCCGAGAAAGCATCCATGAAGGAGAGCAGCTCGTTCCCCGCGGTGGCTTCGACGACCTGGTCGATTCGGGGGAGGGGAAAGCTGTCCTTCGGGCACGCTTTATTGAGGTCGGTGAAATCCACACAGACCCTCCATTTCCCGCTCTTCTTCTTGACCACCACCGGGTTAGCCAACCAGTCCGGGTATTTGACCTCGGTGATCGAACCGGCCGCGGTGAGCCTTTCGACCTCGTCGTTGACTGCCTGGGCGCGCTCCGGACCCAGCTTTCGCCGTTTTTGCTTGACCGGTCTGCAGGTCGGATCCACGTTGAGCTCGTGGCTGCACGTGGCCGGGTCAATGCCGGGCATGTCGCCGGTTGACCAGGCGAAGGTGGAGACGTTCTGCCCTAGGAACTCAACCAGCTCTCGCTTGATGCCCTCGTCGAGATCGGTACCGATGCCAACGCAGCGGGCGGGGTCGCGCGGATCAATGTTGACCTGGGCGACAAGGTCCCGCCCTGGGAGGTCCTGGGCGTCGGGCTCGCCGGGCTGAAGCGCGTTGATGGCCAAGCAGGCCGGCGCGGCGCGGCGCAGCTTATGCTCGATGGCTAAGCAGGCGCGAGAGACCCTCTGGTTACTCCTAAGAGTATACGTACCGGCCTGGTTGGGGAACTTGAGGCATTGGTGGTACATCGACGTGACTGCCTTCATCGAGTGCAGCCAAGGGGTTCCAAGGATGATATTGTAGATCGGGGTGGTATCGAAGACCACGAACTTGACGATTTTCGTCACCCGACCTACGTAGACCGGCAATTCGATGGTGCCGATTCCGTTGACGGTGTCCCCGGCGAAGCCGGTCAGCGGGATGGAGTGCGGCTTGATTTCGACCCCGTTCAGGTTCATCCTGGCCAGGGTATCCTTGAATATGAGATCGACCGAGCTGCCCGTATCGACGAGGACTCGTTTAACGTCGCAGTCGGCTACGCGGACTTGTACGACGAGGGGGTCGTTGTGGGGCTGGTGGACCCCGACCGCGTCGGCCTCGGTGAAACATATCCCCCTCTTGCTCGTGTCCTGGGCGTCGATCTCCGGCCCGGAGTGCCACTTCAGGGAGGCGTCGGTCTTCCTCTCATGACGCTTGATGGACCGCACCGAGTCGTTGCACGAGAGGAGGCCTCCCATGATCATCCCTATCAGAGTCCGGGCCGGGGGAGGCGATCTGCCCGTATCCCGGTCTCGCGAGGGAGATCGTCGCCGCCGGTCGTCGTTTTGGGCGCGGTTGTAAGGCCTAGCCCGGTTATCCTCGCGACCTCGGTTGTCGCGGGGTTGCACTCGATCGTCGTCCCGGGCATGCGGACGCAGCCGCTCTGGGACGCTGATTTCTCCCCGTTGAAATTGGTTCAGCAGGACCTCCTGGAGGGCGCGGCAGTGAGAGGTCGGGTGCCCCTTTCGCCGGTGGAAGTCGCAGAAGGCCGACCTGTCGTAAGGCTCGTCTGGTCGGGGTTCCCTATCGCTCGGCTCGTCGGGACGCCGATCCCGCTGGCGGGGATCCCGTACGTACTTGTTCCAAGGCAACCCTGGCGCGGGGTTGGAGGGAAGTACGGGGTCGTGCAGACGGAGGCCGGAGGGCGGTCCGTTGACAAGGAATGCAGCGGCCTGCTTTCCCTTGCTGCGCTGGTACTCGTCATCGTAGTGTTGACGAGGCTCTTGATACCTTTCCTGGGGCCGCTCCTTTGGGGCCGGGGCCTTGTGAGAGACGCTGTTTCTCGACTCAGCCGCCTTTTCCTCCTCGAGTTCGACGAAGAGTCCAGCGCAGTGCAAGGCGTCTTCCAGCGAGCGCGGCCTGTTGAGCTTCATATCGTCCTTGAAGGCCGAATCGGCCCGCAGCCCTTTTCTCAGAGCGGGAAGCGCTGACTCATCGGTCACGTTGCTTTGGGAGGCCGTGGCCTTGAAGCGCTCTATGAAGGACCTGAGCGACTCCTTCGTTCATTGGTTCATCGCCCAGAGGTCCGCGCTGGATGCGGACTGCCGGATGTAGATGGAGTAGTGCTCGAGGAAGGTGGTCGACAGGTCTCTGAAGCTGTCTATAGAGTGTGTCCTCAGCCGAGAGAACCACGTGAGAGCCGGGCCGGTGAGGTTCTCTACGAAGAGCTGGCAGTGGGCAGCTTCGCGCTCATCCGGTGAGAAGTGGGCGGGCCCATGGCGATGGTGAACGCCGTAAGATACTGGGCCGGGTCGGTGGTGCCCGCGTAGGGCTGGAGCTTGAGCTTCCCGAGGTGCTGGAGCGGGACGGAGGCGATCCGGGGGGTGAACGGCGTGTTTTGCGTCTCTCTGAGGACGCGATCGATTTCCGGGGCCGCGCTGGTGGCCTGATGGATTTTGGAGGACATCGCACGGATAGTCTCCTTCATGGCCTCGAATTCGGCGTCCCTGGAACGCTCCGCGCTGGATCGGAGATGGTGGGCCTCGTCGCCTGGGTGGCTGCCTACGGCCGGGGCGAAACGTCCGCCCGGCCCTTCTGACCCTGACGGTGAGTCGCCAGGTCGGCTTGTCCGGACACGGGGGGTTTCTTCCCGAGAGGCCGGCTCCCTGAGATGGACGTCGGGGGACCCGGTGTTGTCCGACCGGTCGCGGGAGGCCCCTAGCGTGGCGAACCGTTGGTCGGTGGCTCGCGTCAGCTCGTCTATTCGGGCGAGCAGGGTCTGCATCACGGCGGACAGCGTGGGCTGATCCTCCGATGCTCGGGGCGCGTTGTGTGCGGCGGAGTCGTCGGGATGAGCAGGTGCCGAAGCCGGGGGCGGGGCCCTGAAGAACTGCTCTCGAGGAATTGTCTAGTTGGCAGCTGCTTGGGCTGACGACGGGATGGTCGCCGTCGTTTGAGTCGTTTGCGGGGCCGTTGTCGGGCCCTGGGCCGTTGTGTGGGCCGGGGTCTCGTGGTCTGACAACACTCTTGGGGGCGGAATTGCCATCGTTGCTGCGGGTGCGGTGGTGGTTGAACTGCTCCTTGCGTATAGAAGAATCTCTTATGCTTTCCCCTCCCCCTCCTTCTAGCGCCAATTGTTGATCCCGGGGATCACTAAGTATGTTTAAAGAGTGATTAGGAGATGAGAGGTGAGATTTTCGTTAATTAGAGCAGTTTAACCACTATTAAAGCAGGTCGCAGAGAGAGATGAGTAGGCCGGGGGCCGTGTTTCCTTTTATTGGTGGTGAAAGAGATGAACACTTTAGAATTACGAACTGGTTCCGAAGGACGTCCAGTTCGGCGTTCTAAAATGTTGTCTTGTTACAAAGAGAGAAAGAGAGAGGTCGGGTAGCTAGTTACAGGTCGGAAATTGCCCGAATCAAAAGTCCTCCTCATTAATGACATTGAGGGGTATATATAGCCGAGGTTGGCTTCCTGCTCCCCGGGATCTCGGGGCCACGTGGCGTCTTCGGCCTCTTTCGCGGGTAAGGTGGCCTAGGAGGCGTGTTCCGGCTTTCGAGGATAGAGGTCATGATGAGCTCGGCGTGGCGTGTTGCAGAGCAGCGTACTGTTTGACCAACTCTTCCACGTGTCTTCTTCTCCTTTGTCGAGTCTGCGGGGTTGGTGAGATGTCGAGGTCAGCCCATACTCCTGCTCAGACAATATACTGTTCGACCAACTCCCACTTGCCTTCTGCTTTTCTGACATTCCTGCCTTGAAGTGTCAGACCGGGCCCGAGGTGCGTCGCTTTCAGGTCGGCGACCGAGCTGACGAGGGGTCTTGCGGGTCGGTGCTTTCAGGCCGGCGACCGGGCTGAAGAGGGGTCTTGCGGGTCGGTGCTTTCAGGCCGGCGACCGGGCTGAAGAGGGGTTTTTCCTAAGATGGGTCTAACTAATTGGGGGTGCTAGGCCCACCTCCAACAGGTAGGACGGACTGACTGATCATTTGCTAATAATTTCGGTGACGTTTCACCTCATTGTTCCTTAAATCGTACGGCTGAACTTAATGGATTTGATAGGCCTTAGAAAGTAGACGGGCCGATTATCTAGAAAATCGACTTGGATTTATGAAAGATCATAAAAGGAGTGCTCATCACACCTCCAACAAATATAAAGCTAAACCAAACCGAATAATTGTTCTACAACCGATTCACGTTTTGGTTTTGGTAATGGATTATATTTTTTTAACATCTAACAAAGGAAATTGAATAAGAATCAAAAAGAGGAAACTCTAATCCATTTCCTTAAATCAAAGATGACATAATTAATTCAAAACCGAATATATAAAGATAAATTAAAACCTTATCAAATCCCGAAATCTCATAATTAAATACTATATTGTTTTCTTGATACCAAAAAAGGAATGTGATGATTTCAGTCAATCAACTAATGTCTATAAGCACATTAAAACATTGAACATCCGAATCAATTAAAGATTTAGGCAATAATAAAGTTATCCGTTCCGAAAATATTATGGATACCCTAGTTTAGGTATTGTCATTTCACATATATCAAAATTAAAATGAATGAATATTTTATTTATTGTCATTGGACGATTAGTGAAAGTTACATTTGTTGGTAGGGGAATTAAAGTCTCAATTATGATGCAATATATAAAAGGGGAACACTTTAAAAAATCGTATTAAAAGCCATGCGACGAGAACCGTGTATATAATATTTTATTCGAAAGAAACAAAACAAATATATCAAAATAGAAAATAGTATACTAAAAAAATATACGAAAAATGAGAGAATAATCTCATCAAAGTGTAAGGTTCCACTTTCTTACACATGTCGACATATATTGAAATCTATAAGTATATTGACATTTCCAAACTTTATTCCGATCCATAATCTCATCAAATCATCAAGATTTGGAAAGTTTTCAAGATTCATAATCTCTATAAATACTTTCTACTTCCTTGACCTAATCCAAAACCTCAAAACCTCTTTCAATCTTTGTCCAAAAACCTCAAAACTTCATCGGAAAAAATGCCTCCACAGAGCGGAATCAACGGCATTGACATTACCGGAAAGCCTCTTTTCCGGTTAGAGGATTCTAATCTCGTTGCCAATGGTCAAGTCATCTTAACCGATGTACCGGTTAATGTCACTCTCACCTCTTCATCTTACTTAGCCGACAAAGACGGCGAACCGATCGACGTCTCCGCCGGTTCATTTGTCGGGTTTAACTTCGACGGCGAGCCCAAAAGCCGCCACGTGGCATCCGTCGGAAAACTCAGGGATATTCGATTCATGAGCATATTCCGTTTCAAGGTTTGGTGGACCACTCACTGGGTCGGGTCAAACGGATCCGACATCGAGAACGAGACACAAATCATCATCCTCGAAAAATCCGGGTCGGATTCTGGGTCGGGTCGTCCTTATGTTCTTCTACTACCGCTTCTAGAAGGCTCCTTCCGTTCATCTTTCCAATCCGGAGAAGAAGATGACGTCGCGGTCTGTGTCGAATCCGGGTCGACCCAAGTAACCGGGTCGGAGTTTCGTCAGATTGTGTATCTTCACGCCGGAGATGATCCGTTTAAGCTCGTGAAAGACGCGATGAAAGTGATTAGGGTTCATCTGAACACCTTTAAGCTTTTGGAAGAGAAATCGCCGCCGGGAATCGTCGATAAATTCGGGTGGTGCACGTGGGATGCGTTTTATTTGACGGTGAATCCTGACGGAGTTCATAAGGGGGTTAAGTGTCTCGTCGACGGCGGTTGTCCGCCGGGATTGGTTCTAATCGACGACGGCTGGCAATCGATTGGGCATGATTCCGATGATATCGATGTTGAAGGGATGACTTGTACCGTCGCCGGCGAGCAAATGCCTTGCAGGTTGGTTTATTCCAGTTTACTCTTCAATTTTTCGTTTGTTTTGTGATTTTCGGTTATTTTTTGTTTTTTAATACGGTTTAGTTTGGTTTTGTCACTGGTTTAATATGGCGCTTAGATCCAATCTGTTTATATTATCGGTTGATTTTTGGTTTTCAAATCCTCATACCGGTTAAATCATTTATTGTTTTGTATTTATTTCGTTGGCCTTCTTTAAACGGTTTACTCTGTATCTAACCAAAATTTGTTATAACCAACACAAAATCTGTTGGTTTAATCTAACTGGAGTTTATAAAAGCTTTTGTTTGGGTGTTGAAATTTCCCGGTTTATCTTTCAATTTCAATTATTATTGCAATTTTTAGTTAATTTATCCTATTTGAAACGGTTAAGTTTAATCAGTTTCATTGCGATATTTTGAACATTAGTTTAGTTTGGTTGTTGAAACCCTCACACCGGTTTAATCTGGTTTTACAGGCTTCTGAAATTTCAAGAAAACTACAAATTCAGAGATTACGTCTCTCCAAAAGACCAAAACGACGTCGGAATGAAAGCTTTCGTCAGAGATCTGAAAGATGAATTCTCCACCGTAGATTACATCTACGTCTGGCACGCGCTTTGCGGTTACTGGGGAGGTATCCGTCCCGGAGCTCCGACTCTCCCACCGTCAACTATAATCCGGCCAGAACTCTCGCCGGGACTTCAACTGACGATGCAAGATCTCGCCGTCGATAAGATCGTCGATACCGGAATCGGATTTGTCTCGCCGGACATGGCGAATGAGTTCTACGAAGGTCTTCACTCTCATCTTCGAAACGTCGGTATTGACGGCGTTAAAGTTGACGTCATCCACGTAAGTTTCCGTCCGAGTTAACGGATTGTTATTTTTCTTTTTATAGTTCCGTTAACTAAAAAATGCCACGTGGCTTTTTAAATGCAGATTTTGGAGATGTTGTGCGAGAAATATGGCGGGAGAGTGGACCTGGCTAAAGCTTACTTCAAGGCGTTAACGTTATCCGTGAATAAGCATTTTGACGGTAACGGCGTTATCGCCAGCATGGAGCACTGTAATGACTTCATGTTCCTTGGAACCGAAGCCATCTCTCTAGGTCGTGTTGGTAAGTCTTCTATTTTTTATTTTTCAGTTAAAAAAAAGGTATTAAAAAAAAAATCTAAAAAATGGTTACATGTATTGAAATTAAGAAAATATTCTATTTTGTTTAATTTTTAGCACTAAAGATTTAAGTTCTAAGTTTGGACTATTTTAGTATAAGTTTTGGACTATTTTAGTATTAATTTTGCTATAAATTTTGGACTATTTTATAATTCTTCCAAGTTTGAGCTATCTTAAATGTATATTTTGAAATATAAACTAATGATTTAGTTGGATTTTGAATTGGCATTAGGTGATGACTTTTGGTGCACGGATCCATCAGGCGATATAAACGGTACGTTTTGGCTACAAGGATGTCACATGGTCCATTGTGCATACAACAGTCTCTGGATGGGAAATTTCATCCAGCCTGATTGGGACATGTTTCAGTCCACACATCCTTGTGCTGAGTTCCATGCTGCTTCTCGGGCCATTTCGGGTGGGCCTATTTACATCAGCGATTGTGTGGGCCAGCACGATTTCGATCTCTTGAAGAGACTCGTTTTGCCCGACGGTTCGATTTTGAGGTGCGAGTACTATGCTCTCCCAACTCGTGACCGTCTCTTTGAAGACCCTCTTCATGATGGCAAAACCATGCTCAAGATTTGGAACTTGAACAAGGTAACAAAGCTTTCTTTTCATGGGCTCTTAATGGGCCGTTATTGGGGCCATTTTATAGCCTAATTAGCATTTTTAGGCAAATGGAGTCCATTATAACCTCCCAAATGAGCTAATATTGATTTCAAATGTGGTCTTAGACTCTTAGAGGATTATAATCTTTGGTGAATCTGAAAATTGAGTAGGCTTTTGAGTCTATTTGTAGCTAATTAATACTCGTTATTGGGTCCAAATTGCTGTTAAATAGACTTATAGGGATAAGCAAGTGTAGTCCATAATAAATCTTGAGCTATGAGAGGTATTGTTAGATTCATATGGATCAAATTTATTGAAATTCAATGGTATGGTACTTTTGAGTTCATCTGATTTGACTCGTTTCTTTGTACGCAAGTTTCTGTTTTAAATTCATTACAAATCTTTTTTTTCTTGTTCTGTCTTTTCTTCTTCCAATAGTACACTGGAGTTATCGGAGCATTCAACTGTCAAGGAGGAGGATGGTGCCGAGAAACAAGAAGCAACCAATGCTTCTCTCAATGTTCTAACACGATTACAGCCACAACCAGACCTAAGGACGTTGAATGGAACAGTGGGAACAACCCAATCTCCATTGAAAACGTCGAAGAGTTTGCTTTGTTCTTGTCTCAATCCAAGAAGCTCGTGTTGTCTGGACCAAACGATGATCTCGAGCTCACCTTAGAGCCTTTCAAGTTTGAGCTCATAACTGTCTCTCCTGTTGTCACCATTGAGGGAAATTTTGTCCGGTTTGCTCCCATCGGATTGGTTAACATGCTAAACACTAGCGGTGCGATTCGATCTTTGGTGTATCATGATGAATCTGTTGAGATCGGAGTTCGTGGTGCTGGAGAATTTAGGGTTTATGCATCGAGTGAACCTGTGAGCTGCAAAATTGATGGTGAAGTTGTTAAGTTTGGGTATGAAGATTCAATGGTGATGGTTCAAGTGCCTTGGTCTGGTCCAGAGGGTTTGTCTTCTATTGAGTATTTGTTTTAGAGTTTTGGAAGCTGCTTATTTGTTTTCTAAACTCCTTATGAGCTCCGTCCGTTTTTTAATATGGTTTCTGAGAGTGAACTAAGATGTACCCATTAGGGTATTAAGTTCTTGGTTAAGTTAGGGATATTTTTTTTTCAGTGGTGGGATTTGTATTGCCACTAATATTTTCATATTTATTTATGAGATATACTATTTTCTGTTTCTATTAAGTTTATCTTCATTTTCAATGTCATGAATTGCCAGAGTGTTCTGAGGCAATACTTTGTAAAAGTGGCAGTATGCATTGGTATTGGTCAGTTACCAATGTTGGTAACATCACACTAGTGAGATGATGTGTTGAAGAACGAAATGAATATTTTTGACTATATCAATGGTTGGCAATTCGATTTAATTTCGGGTTCGGTTCATTTGGATTTAATAATACTTTAACCGAATTCAACCAAAATAAGTGTTTTGGTTTGGTTTAGTTCAGTTTGGTTTGATTCGATTTGGTTGTAGTTTTTTTTTTTGTTTAAATGAACTATAATAATTGATATGAAAATAACAAATAAAAAACGTAAACTTCTCAAATGACAATATATTCAATCTTAAAAAAATCCACTCATTAAAACCAAAAACCCACTAGAATTTATATTCGAGAACATTACCTTCAGACTATGGAGGATCAAAGCGGAGTGAAAAGGGGATGAAAAAATTAATTTTCCTTTAATGAAATGTGGTTTTAGACTTTCGTCGCTTAAGTATGAGACTTCTTAGGTTTGTTTTATAATCGAATCCTTATGCAATAAGGTTAAAGAACATAGATCATTGAATTAGTTATATATTAATCATATTGAGAAATTAAAAAGAAAACATGGGAGTTAAATAAATAATGAAAACGTGGGTTTATTTCAAGATCACACAATATATCCATATTTTTTTAATATATTAATTAATTAATAAAATAAACAAAATGGTTTATCGGTTCGAGTTGAATTTTTTTTAACTGATTGATTTGTGTATAGAATATAATTTGGTTTGGAATGATTTGAATTCGATTGGTTTGGTTTAGTTTGGTTTGGTTCATTTTTTAGTTTGGTTGCGTTCTAAGCCATAGCTGATCCAGTCGTCAATGTCGTTGGGCCTTTTAGGGTAACCATTGACGATTAGATGGAAAATCGATATTTTCGCCGCTCTAAAACGAAGCAGGATTTTACTATCTTGAGAGCTGATTCTTCATCACCGCGATATCGTATGCAGAGAGAGGGCTTCTCACGCTATATATGCATCCATCTCCGGGACAAAACACTAGTTTTAATGGCGGATTTCATGGGCAAGAAGGAATGAATATTTTGGAGTAACACGCTCGGCAGATTGCTTATCACATCATCACAACCGGTCACGATTTTCCTGCCTGGGGAAACAGCGACGCTGTCTTCCAGTGGGACAAAGCGAGCCATCGAACCAGAAACATCAAGATCGTCTGCAAGAGGAGAAAAGAGGTTTAGTTTGGTTTGATTCATTTTTTTGTCCGTCCATTACCATCTTCTAAACAGTACATAAATAGTGCAAAAATAATCGTTTATTGAATTTTTATAAAGTATAAAAGTGTATATTTATGTTTTACATACTGTGGAAATGGTTCTGCATTGTTATTATTTGAGAATTCGGTCTAAAGTCTTCAAACTCGTACAACATGGCATCAATTGGATGGGTACGTAGACGAACTAAAGTTTCTTCCAATGTATTGTATTTATAGATGGCATCAATCTTGTATAGTTCATCATCCTTATAAAGAAGGCGCCTCTTTGTACAATCAAATTTCTCGTGGCCCCCTTCTTCTATGGGTATTCCATATTTTTGAATGTATGCTAACCCAGATTCTAAACTACACTCATAGTGAAAGATGATTATCTCCATTCACACCTGTGCCAAATATCATTTGAGAACATATAAGATTGGGCCCAAGCCCAACAAGAGAAAATCACGTACAAGTTTGTAGAAGATGGGTTGATAATTGGATTTATGCTTAAGACCCAATTACATACTTCTTCTTGGCATATATAAGCAACACGAGGGTTTTGAAGATAAAAAGTGTGAAGAGAAGAGGCATACAGAGAGAGAATTTGGTTAAAAGTTCTTCTACGGTTCTTCGTCTTCAAAGGTTGCTGATCTTTTGTGGAGTTTGAGTTAGTGATTCTTCTTGCTTTCGTCTTAAGGATTTTTGTTTTCTTTTGGCAACATCTGCAAAGATTAGAAAGAGAGACATAAGAGAAAGCTTGTAAGAGGGATATCACGGTTGTACGAAAACTCTTGTTATCACTTGATTGTTCTAGTGGATCGTTGAGAGTACCGTCTCTCCCCAGACGTACCGAAAGGGAACTGGGTGAACAAATTCTTGTGTCTTAATTGAATAAACAACAAACAAAACGTGTCAAGGTGAATTGATCGTGGTTAGCTTAATTCATACTAGCTAAGGTTGAGGTTGAATTCCGTATTAAAACCTCACAAGTGGTATCAGAGCACCGGGTTTACGCAGAGGATACGGTTTCAGTTTCTGATCTGCGATTGGTGTTGTTTAAGGGAAATTCCAGGTTATTCAATCAAGTGTGTCACATCGAGAAAGTCTGAGTCATGGAGCCAACTCATGGTAAAATTGAGGTGGAGAAGTTTGATGGTAAAGGAGACTTTGGAATGTGGAAATTCAAGATGCTTATGGCTCTTGAGAATCTGGGGTTAGATTCTGCGATCAACGAAGGAGAATCTAGCGCAGCATCTGACAAAGGTAAAGAAAAAGAAAGTGAAACAGATTCTAAGGCTGCTCCGTCTCCGGTAGATCCAATGAAAAAGGAGAAGGACAAAAAGGCAAAGAACTTGATATGTTCTAGTCTTAGCAATCTGGTCCTGCGGAAAGTTATGAAACAAGCCACAGCTCTAGGTGTGTGGAAAGCTCTAGAGAGGGATTACCAGACAAAGACCTTACCAAATCGTATCTACTTGAAGCAAAGATTTGCGAGTTTCAAGATGGAAGAGCACAAAAGCATAGAGGAGAATCTTAATGTGTTTCTTAGACTGGTGGATGATTTGGAAAGTTTGGACATAACTGTGAGTGATGAGGATCAAGCGGTTCAGGTTTTATCTAGCTTACCTAATCAATTTGACTCACTTGTTCATACTCTTAAATACGGCAACGGAAAACAGACTCTCACGTTGAATGAAGTGGTGGCTTCAGCATATGCCAAGGAAGTTGAGCTAAAAGAAAAAGGGCTCCTAGGAAAGGCAAAGTCAAGTGCAGACGTTCTGGTTGCAAGTAGAGGAAGGTCTGAAAAGAGGAGTACAGGTCAGTACAAGGGTAGATCCAAGAGCAAAGACCCAAGGTCGAAGTCTAGACCAAAGAATCAGCCAAAACCTAGAGAATGTTGGATATGCGGGAAAGAGGGACATTACAAGAAAGATTGTCCTGAGAGGAAGAACTGGAAACAAGAATCTGCAAATGTAGCTCAGAAAAAGGAGGAACCTATGATCTTAACAGCAAGCATACAAGACACCATGGATGCGTGGGTGATGGATTCTGGGTGTACATTCCACATTACACCAGATAAAGATGTCTTGTTTGACTTCAAAGAGTTTGACGGTGGAAAGGTGATGATGGGTAACAATACCCACAGTGAAGTCAAAGGCATGGGGAAAATTAAGATCATAAACTCAGAAGGAGCTACTGTGATATTGACTGATGTGAGATACATGCCAACCATGGGAAAAAATCTCATCTCTTATGGCCAGTTAGAAAAGAACGGGTGCAAGTATGAAGGGAAGGACTTCATAGTTACTTTCTACAAGAAAGGCCAGAAAGTGATTTCAGGAAAATATGAGAATGGGCTGTACTATTTGCAGGGAACAATTGTGAGAGGGGAAGCATCTGTGGTTAGAACTGAAGTAAATCTGACAAACAGATGGCATTCAAGATTAGGACACATGAGTCTTAAGAACATGAATCTTCTGGTCAAAGGAGGTTATCTAGACTCAAAGGAGGTCCACACCTTAGATTTCTGTGAAAAGTGTGTGTTTGGTAAGTCTCACAAACAGAGTTTTCCAGAAGGCAAACACACAACTACAGGTATTTTAGAATACATTCACAGTGATCTATGGGGCTCGGTGTCTAACGAGCCAAGCATGTCTGGGTGTAGATACTTTCTTACATTCATTGATGATTACTCAAGGAAGGTTTGGATCAGGTTCCTAAAGAGTAAAGATGAAGTGTTTGAGAATTTTTCAGAGTGGAAAGCACTTGTGGAAAATCAGAAAGGTAAAAAGATAAAGTGTCTAAGGACAGATAATGGGTTAGAGTTCTGCAACAATCAGATGGATAAGCTATGTCAAAACTCAGGGATTAAAAGGCATAGAACTTGCACTTATACTCCACAGCAAAATGGAGTATCTGAGAGGATGAACAGGACAATAGCTGAGAAAATCAGGTGTATGTTAGCAGAAACAGGAATGGAAAAGAAATTTTGGGCTGAGGCAGCTTCTACTGCGGTTTATCTCATAAACAGATCACCAAATGCATCATTGAAGTTCAAGATTCCTGAAGAGGTCTGGTCAGAATCAAAAGTTGATTACAGTCATCTCAGACGGTTTGGTTGTGTTGCATACGTTCATGTAATACAAGATAAGATGAGTCCAAGAGCTGTTAAAGGGATTTTCATGGGATATCCACAAGGTACTAAAGGTTACAGGGTATGGATACCGGAAGATGGGAAATGTACTAACAGCAGGAATGTAGTCTTTGATGAGGAAAAACAGTATAATGAACAAGATCAGAAGGGAGTAGCTAAATCTACAAAGAAGAAGAAAGTTACTTTCAGAGCTGGGCTGATTCAAGGACCAACTCCAAATGGTTCAGTTCGAGAACCCACTGGTCAAGGTGGAGAAATTTCAGGAAGTACAAATTCTGCTGGTCAAGGTGGAGATATTTCAGAAAATTCAGAATCGTCATCAGAACCAGGAGAGGAACAGGAATCTGAGGAAGAACAGGAAAATCAGGATGAACAAGAGTCTCTTGATGATTATTTGCTGGCAAGAGACAGAGAGAGACAAACTATCAAACCACCATCCAGGTTTGAAGATACTGACTTTGTGGCTTATGCTTTATCTAGTGCTAAAAGCATAGAGTTAGATGAACCTAAGTCAGTTGCAGAAGCTAGAAGTAAAGACTGGAAGAAGTGGAAACAGGCTATGGTAGAGGAAAAACAATCTCTGGACAAGAACGAAACTTTTGAGATTGTCCCTAAGCCGAGAAAGCAGAAGATAGTTGGGTGTAAATGGATCTTCAAATTAAAGGAGGGTATTCCAGGTGTTGAAGAGCCTAGATACAAGGCAAGACTTGTAGCTAAGGGATTTACACAGGTTGAAGGAGTGGATTACAACGAAATATTTGCTCCTGTGGTTAAACATGTTTCAATTAGAATCATGTTGTCAGTTGTGGTAAATTTTGATCTGGAATTAGAGCAACTAGACGTGAAGACTGCTTTCTTACATGGTACACTTGATGAAGTCATTTACATGAGTCAGCCAGAAGGTTTTATAGAGAAGGGAAATGAAGACAAGGTGTGTCTTCTTAAGAAATCTCTATATGGTTTGAAACAGTCCCCTAGACAATGGAATCAGACGTTCGATGAATTCATGAAGTCAATGGAGTTTCAAAGGAGCACTAAGGATCCATGTGTTTACACTAAGGGATCATGTATTGATGATATGGTATATCTCTTACTATATGTTGATGACATGCTTGTGGCAGCAAAGGATATGGAGAAGATTAAAGTTTTGAAGGCAAGCTTGAGTACAAAGTTTGAGATGAAAGATCTAGGACCAGCAACTAGAATCCTTGGTATGGATATCATCAGGGACAGAAAGAAAGGTACTCTAAAGTTATCACAGGAAAGATATATTAAGCAGGTTTTAAGAACTTTTAACATGGATGATTGCAAGGCTGTTGTAACACCAAGTAATTCACAGTTCAAGCTTAAGATGTTGACACAGGAAGAGCTGATAACAGAGAGTAGATTGATGGATTCAGTTCCCTATGCTAGTGCAGTAGGGAGTCTGATGTATGCTATGATAGGCTCAAGGCCTGATCTAGCTTTTGCCATTGGGTTGGTTAGTAGATTCATGGCAAATCCAGGAAGAAGTCATTGGGCTGCGGTAAAGTGGATTTTGAGGTATTTAAAAGGAGCTGCAGGAGTGTGTCTTACTTTTACAAAATCAGACAATTTTGAGATTGAGGGATTTTGTGATTCAGATTACGCTACAGACATGGACAGAAGAAGGTCGGTATCTGGCTATGTTTTCAAAGTTGGTGGCAATACGGTAAGTTGGAGATCGTGTCTACAACAAGTGGTTGCATTATCTACTACGGAAGCAGAGTATATGTCTCTATCAGAGGCTACAAAGGAAGGAATCTGGATAAAGGGATTATGCAGTGAATTGGGGTTTAAACAAGACTATTTTAAACTCCACTGTGATTCACAAAGTGCTATATGCTTAGCAAAGAACAGTGTGCATCATGACAGAACAAAACATGTCGATACCAAGTATCATTTTATCAGGGATATAGTCGATGAAGGTTCAGTCAAGATTTTGAAGGTTCACACTACCAATAATCCAGCAGACATGCTCATGAAATGCTTACCTGGAAACACGTTTGAGAAGTTCCTGGCGCTTCTCAATGTTATTCCGTAGTTGTTTCCAGGACGTCTTGAGATTGCTCTTGTCGATTGGGCATCTCGCAAAGACATAAGATATTGAAAGAAATTAGTATCGGGAAAGAAGAAATCGACAAAAGCTTCAGGTGGTAAAATCTGGAAATTGAGAGTTGGGATTTATCGATTCACCATCTCAAGAGAAAAAGGAGAAGACATGGGTCTTGAAAACAGTTTGTCATCTCAAGGGAAATCGAAAGAAAAAAAAAAAAGGAGGAGGAAATTTCATATGGTCAAATATGAAATCCAATGTATCATAAAAGTTTAGGGGTTTTACCTGACTTTGAAGTAGCTTAAATGAAATCCATGTTGTCTTCAAAAGCTGTAAAGCAACAGAGGAGAAGATGATGATTTCAGAGGATATTGAAATCGCTGATGAAGAAACTGAAATGGCATCACGGTAAAGAGATGGTTGTAGGGGTTTCGGGTTTACCTGGGATTGCAAAGCTGAGCGACGCCGAAGAAGACGTCGGGATAGCAGCGGTCATCGTCGGAAGCGGGAGGATCTAGAAATCGTCGACAATTTCTTAGATTTGACATGCTCCGGTGAAGATCTGAGACAAGGGGTCGGTGATGGTTAAATCAGCGACAATAGAAGCTAAGCGGCGGTGGAAGTGAACGCCGGCAGCGGAAACGAACGGCGGTGAAGCCGGAGACGGTCGCGTCGTTCACTAGCAGAGATGGAGAGATTCATCGGCTTGCTTCAAGCCGTGAATCGTGAATACGGCAGATCCGGCGGTCGGCGGTGAAGTCGGGGGAAGTCGGAGAAGCTGGGAAATGCAGAGAGAGGTGGTGAAGCCTGTCGGAGAATCTGTACAGAGAGTAAAGGGAGATGTCCATGGTGTCGGAGTTGTCGAGGTTGAATTGAGACAAAGGTGGAGATTGAAAGATGATTATCTCCATTCACACCTGTGCCAAATATCATTTGAGAACATATAAGATTGGGCCCAAGCCCAACAAGAGAAAATCACGTACAAGTTTGTAGAAGATGGGTTGATAATTGGATTTATGCTTAAGACCCAATTACATACTTCTTCTTGGCATATATAAGCAACACGAGGGTTTTGAAGAAAAAAAGTGTGAAGAGAAGAGGCATACAGAGAGAGAATTTGGTTAAAAGTTCTTCTACGGTTCTTCGTCTTCAAAGGTTGCTGATCTTTTGTGGAGTTTGAGTTAGTGATTTTTCTTGCTTTCGTCTTAAGGATTTGTGTTTTCTTTTGGCAACATCTGCAAAGATTAGAAAGAGAGACATAAGAGAAAGCTTGTAAGAGGGATATCACGGTTGTACGAAAACTCTTGTTATCACTTGATTGTTCTAGTGGATCGTTGAGAGTACCGTCTCTCCCCAGACGTACCGAAAGGGAACTGGGTGAACAAATTCTTGTGTCTTAATTGAATAAACAACAAACAAAACGTGTCAAGGTGAATTGATCGTGGTTAGCTTAATTCATACTAGCTAATGTTGAGGTTGAATTCCGTATTAAAACCTCACACATAGCAACGATGACCATTTTCTGATTCGTCAAGACGTATGAAAGTTTTGTACTCGTACGAGACGACATTTTGCAATAGATATCTTGAGCATAACAATGTATATTCTCATTCCCAACCATGCAATTTCTTGCTTGCACTTACCATATTAGATAAAACATAGGTCCAACAATTGTCATACGACATTTGGTCTCAGATATATCCCATGGCAGCCTTGATCACGATATTGGTTTTTTCTTAGGATAGAAAACTTTCTGATTATGTCCCTGATGTCTATAATTTAGAACAATTTTTTTTTTGAGAATTCGGTCTATAATTTTTATTTAGGATCTGAGTTTTGATTTAAGAACTCGAATTAGATTCTTTAGTTTAGGTACTAAGTTTGATTTTTGTCTTTGGTTTCAGTTTAGAAGTTTGATTTTGGCTATTAGTGTTAGTTTTCAAAAGCCCAAAAAAAATTGGGTTAGATCCACCCGAAAGTGGAGAGCCTTAGCCGAAGTGTGTTCAAAGACCCGAAGGTCAATCCCGTCTCTGTCAGAGGAGATGCCAACCATCTCTCCTTTCTATGAACCCAACTGTTCTGTCTTTTCTCATTATATATATACTTTCGAAATCGAAACATAACTTCCGATGTGGGACAAATGTTATGTCTTAAAAGATTTTCAAACGTAACTTCTCTTCTCTCTCGTTTCGCTTCGCTTCGTCGTTGTTTTCTCGTTTATGAAGCGAATATCAGCCATTACTGCTTCTTCATCTCTTCTCCAACGAGATTTCTCTTCTTCTTTGCAGTTAATTCCGCGATGTGATCATTCACCTAAGCCAATCCTCAATCCGCTGTTCAATTTACTTCCCCAGACTCAGAACCCTAATCGAATCGTCGATGTCATCTGTTCGACTCTCAATCAGCGTGATTTCGTCTTATCTGACGAGGTAAAATCGCTGATTCCTCACTTGGGCGACCGTGAAATTTCTAGGGTTTTGCTTAGGTTTCAGTCAGATGCTCCTCGAGCTCTTGCGTTCTTTACTTGGGTTAAACTCGATCTGGGTAAGAGACCAAATGTTGGTAACTACTGTTTGTTGCTTCACGTTCTTGCTTGGTCGAAGAAGTTTCCGTTGGCTATGCAATTCCTCTGTGAAATGATTGAGTTAGTCGCCTTAGAATTGCCATCTAAGGAAGAAGAAGAAGATGATGTATTTAGCGTTTTGGTTTCTGCTACTGATGAATGTAATTGGGATCCTGTTGTTTTCGATATGCTTGTCAAGGGTTACCTGAAATTGGGTTTGGTAGAAGAAGGGTTTTCGGCGTTTCGAAAGGTGATTGATTCCGGTTTTCGTGTTAGTGTTGTCACTTGTAACCATCTCTTGAATAGTTTGCTGAAATTGGATTGGATGGAGGATTGTTGGCAAGTGTATCGCGTGATGTGTAGAGTTGGAATCCATGCCAACACGCATACGTTCAACATTCTTACCAATGTGTTCTGCAACGATTCGGATTTCCATGAGGTTAACGACTTTTTGGAGAAGATGGAAGAAGAAGGGTTTGAGCCTGATTTGGTTACTTATAACACGCTTGTGAGTAGTTATTGTAGAAGAGGAAGGTTGAAAGAAGCGTTTTATCTGTACAAGATCATGTATCGGCGTCGTGTTGTGCCGGATTTAGTTACCTACACGTCGCTTATCAAAGGTCTTTGTAAAGACGGGAGAGTCAGAGAAGCTCACCAGACGTTCCAAAGGATGATAGACAGAGGAATTACGCCTGACGGTATCTCCTACAACACTCTTATCTATGCTTATTGCAAAGAAGGAATGATGGAACAATCGAAGAAGCTGTTACACGAAATGCTTGGGAATAGCATCGTTCCCGATAGGTTTACTTGTAAGATTATAGTTGAAGGATATGTGAGAGAAAGACGGTTACTTGCAGCCGTTAATTTTGTTGTCGAGCTTAGAAGGTTAAAGGTTACTATCCCATTTGAAGTTTGCAGCTTTCTGATAGAAAGTTTGTGCAGGGAAGGTAAACCATTTGCAGCAAAGCATCTGTTAGAAAGAAGCAGCGAAGAGGAAGGTCACGAGGCTAAACCAGAGACTTACAATAACTTAATCGAGTCTTTCTCCCGTTGTGATGCTGTCGAAGAGGCGTTGCTTCTGAAAGAGAAACTCACAAGCCAGAATCAACTACTTGATGTCAAGACATACCAAGCTCTTATCGGCTGCTTGTGTAGGATTGGTAGGAACCGGGAAGCCGAGTCTTTGATGATGGAAATGATTGATTGTGAAGTGAAACCGGATTCTTGTATATGCGGGGCTCTGGTGAATGGATACTGCAAGGAATTGGATTTCGCTAAAGCTGAGAGTTTATTGGGTTTCTTTGCTACGGAGTTCAGAATCTTTGACACAGAGAGTTACAATTTGCTTGTTAAAGCCATTTGTGAAACGGGAAGTGGATACAAGAAGGTGTTAGAGCTTCAGGAAAGGATGCAGAGAGTTGGGTTTGTTCCAAACAGCTTAAGTTGTAAGTTCATGATCCAAAGCTTGAACCAGCGACACGGTTTGATGTAAGAAAGAAATTTAAACCGGTAATTTTTGTAATACCGGTTTATCGAATTTTCTTTCTTTATGGAACAAAAAAATGAGTTTTCAAAATATCAAAATTTTTATTATCACAGATTCATAAAAGCAAATGTGTTTTCATTGTTCAAAGCACAGATTTTTGGCCGACTTAGTATTGTTCAAGAACGATCTTCTTCTCGGTTGTATGATTCTTGGAGTTTAGATGGCAAATGTTTCATCACTGATCGATTCTATAGCTTCTTGCGTCTCCATTTTCAAATGCCGTTTGCTTCATTGTAAAGTAGTGAAGACTGTGAGTTACCGCCATGGATTCATTGGGGACCAGCTTGTTGGATGTTACTTGAGACTGGGTCATGAAGTTTGCGCAGAGAAGCTGTTCGACGAAATGCCTGAGAGAGATTTAGTCTCCTGGAACTCTTTGATATCTGGGTATTCAGGGAGAGGATATCTGGGAAAATGTTTGAAGGCACTATCTAGGATGAGATCTGAGGTGGGTTTTAGTTTTAAACCCAATGAAGTTACATTTTTGTCGATTATATCGGCTTGTGTTCATGGGAGAAGTAGAGAAGAAGGACGTTGCATTCACGGGTTGGTGATGAAATCTGGTGTGCTTGAAGAAGTGAAAGTTGTGAATGCTCTTATCAATTGGTATGGAAAGACTGGAGATTTGACTTCATCCTGCAAATTGTTTGATTATTCGAGTGTAAAAGATTTGGTTTCGTGGAATACGATGATTGTGATTCACTTGCCAAATGGGTTAGCTGAAGAAGGTCTGGCTTACTTCAACATGAGCAGAAGGGTCGGGAATAAGCCTGATCAAGCCGCTTTTCTGGCTGTTCTCCGTGTATGTGAAGCCATCGGGGTAGTGAAACTGGCACAAGGAATTCACGGGCTAATCTTGTTTTGTGGGTTCAATGCAAACAAGTGTACAACGACGGCGTTGTTAGATTTGTATGCAAAACTGGGGAGGTTGGAGGATTCGTCTACGGTTTTTCTGGAGATCACTTCTCCCGATAGCTTGGCGTGGACAGCAATGCTTGCTGCTTATGCCACTCATGGGTATGGAAGAGACGCAATAAAGCATTTTGAGCTCATGGTTGACAATGGTGTTAGACCTGATCATGTAACCTTCACACACTTGTTGAGTGCTTGTAGTCACTCGGGTCTTGTCGAAGAAGGGAAGCATTATTTCGAAACAATGTCGAAAAGATACGGAATTGAGCCGAGGTTAGATCACTACTCATGTATGGTTGATCTCATGGGTCGATCCGGGCTTCTTCAGGAAGCTTATGGTTTGATCAAAGATATGCCAATGGAGCCAAGTTCTGGTGTTTGGGGAGCTTTGCTTGGTGCTTGTAGGGTTTACGGAAATACCCAACTCGGAATAAAAGCCGCAGAGAGATTGTTTGAGTTAGAACCTCGTGATGGTAGAAACTACGTAATGCTATCAAATATCTATTCAGCTTCTGGTCTATGGAAAGATGCTTCAAGAATAAGGAACCTGATGAAACAGAAAGGTCTTGTAAGAGCTTCAGGGTGTAGCTACATTGAACATGGTAATAAGATTCATAAGTTTGTTGTTGGAGACTGGTCTCATCCTGAATCAGAGAGGATACAGAAGAAGCTTAACGAGATTAGAAAGAAGATGAAGAACGAGTTGGGATTTAAATCAAGAACAGAGTTTGTATTACATGATGTAGATGAAGATGTGAAAGAGGAAATGATCAACCAACATAGCGAGAAGATCGCAATGGCGTTTGGTCTTTTGGTGATTAGTCCAATGGAGACAATACTCGTAAGGAAGAATCTTAGAATATGTGGAGATTGTCATGAAACAGCTAAAGCAATATCTTTGATGGAGAAAAGGAGACTCATTATTAGAGATTCTAAGAGGTTTCATCATTTCTCAGAAGGTTCTTGCTCTTGCAGAGATTATTGGTAGTTTCTCAGTTCTCATCTTAGGTTACATATACACATGAACCATACAAGTTTTGCATTCTTAATTTATTATTGAACATTCATGCTTACAAAGACACAAACACATCACGATTCTTGATTTTAAGAAAAAACGAACAAACAAAAAAAAACACTGAACATGCAGATAGTAGATAAACTACTCAAACAGAACCTCTTCATACTACTGTCCTCTGGTGAGTCTCATGACCCTTAGTAGTAGTATCATGGGACTTGGAAATATCATATTGTTTAGCTTCATGGGCCTTATTCTGCACGTGCTGGCCCATTTCTTTACCTTTCTGTCCAGCGTAGCCAACCGCATCAGCCATTCTACTCTTAGCATACTCCAATTGATCAGGCACACTCTTCCTGGCCCCACGAAGGTAGTTCATGACCCACGAGATCGAGCTAAGTCCGGTTAGACCGAACATTCCGGAGGCCAAGAAGCCCGTCGACGCAAGCCCGATGGTTAGAGCCGCCGGGACTATAACCGGGCTGAAGAGGAGGAAAAGCGGTAAAGCGACCATTAATCCGATCACCGAACCGGCTAGAAGTAAACCGGCTAAGGCAAGCAGCGAACCGACGACAGGGACTCCCACCAAAAGAGATAATACCTTTAAAAATGATGTTTAATTAACAACCTTAATATATACTTCAAGACAAAGGAAGTATATATATATGCATGCACGGAACCATTTTTTAACATCATCTTACCAAATTATTTTAATTAACAATCATAAGAATCAGTTTAAGAAGAGGTAGTACATAAATGTGTATTTATCAAAAAATGAAGATGTAAACGTTACTTGAGTGGTAGATGGGCCACTTTCAGGCATCATGCTCTTGTAACCGCCGGCGCTGGCACCGTAGCCGCCTGCATCGCCACCTTCATAGGGTGACTGAAACTGCAAGTGCCTATCAGTACGATCGACGTGCTGCGTATCCGCCATTATAAGATTATAATAGTGAGCAAAATGTCTAAAACTGTTTCTTCTATCTTGTTTTTGTGCTTAATTAACTTTGTAATAAGATTAGAAAGTTTTGAGAAGGTTTTTTGTTTGTTTTATAGACAGAGTTGGAGTGATGAGAAGAGGACACCTAAGACGGTGAGATGTTAGAGTAGTAGAGGTGTGGCTTTGCATGATTTCCAAGTTTCAACTTTCTTCTTCTTTTTGCTTTATAATTTATTTCACGAGATTTAAAAGATGTTTTCGCTTACTCCGATGACACAAATTTAAAACCAAGACAAAATAAAACTCACCTATGCGGATGGGCCGGATCCGGATATCCGGGAATTTCAGGATATCCGGATCCGGATCCGGATCCGTCGGATTCGAGTTTTAATTATCCGGATTCGGATATGTTGTTCTCGGATATCCGCCCAGAAATTAAGATATTTAGACGATATTCAATGAAAAATCAATTTCAACACCAACTCGATCCAGACGATGATTACAATAAATTGATAAAACAAAACGAAAAATCAGATTAGATCTGAGTATGGAAGAATATATCAAAAATCACGATGAAAAATAATGCAAAATCTTTGAAAAGAAATAATCAAAAGTAGATGAATTTAGGACGATATATATATATATATATATATATATATATATATATATATATATATAAATTGTATTCTACAAAATTTTAATTTGGAAAAAGGTAAAAAAAAATTTTAGAAGGTCATTAAACGACAACTGTAAACAACTATAATCATTAAATTATTATTATTATGGTCAATTGACCAAATAAAGAAGTGGACAAAAAAAATTATAATACATTTAATGGTAAGGGTGGGCACTTATCGGATAACCGTAATTTTGCTATCTTGATCCAAAAATCCCACATACCCAAAACTCGGATATTCGTGAAAAAACAGGATATCCAGCGGATATCCGGATCCGATCCGGGATAAAAAATTTAAATCATAATTATCATATTTTCACAAAATAAAAAGATGGAATGGTGAGGCGATGCAAAATTATTTTAGATTTCTCTTAAGATAAATTTGGTATCAAAAACATCGATTTTAAGATATTTAGTGCAAACTAAAAAAAATAGTTTTTGAATCCTAAAGCGAATGTGAGATAGAAAAGAAGAGGAAAAAAAAACAGTGGATCTCGGATGATTGCCTTTAACAATGTAGTCATGTACGATGTAACAGTATACTCTTTAAAAAAATTTAGAATTTAAATACCGAAAAAGATGTCGATTTTGCATTTTTTATTTATTTAGAATATTGGTAATCGTTGATAAAAACATTTGTGAGTTAAGCATTGAAATATCTTAAAAAATATATTTGCCAACTAAATGAGCTTGTTTGTTAAAATTATATAAGCTTTAAAAAATTGATATTGGACCTAATATAATTTGGTTTGTTTCGGTCTTTCAGATTAAAATAAGCATTATATGTAATACATCACTCCGAATCCGGATATCCGCCCCCAAAAGTTCTTATTACCCGGATATGGATTTGCCAGATCCGTAATTTTAATATCAGGATCCGGACACTTCAGATATCTAAATTTTCAGAGCGAATCGGATTGGATCTCGGATCCCGGATAATTTGTCCACCCCTACCCAATGGCCATGTAATCTACATATACATATAATTAACTCAAAAATTCCAAAATGCCTTCATTACACACTTTCATTTCTCTTTCTTATGTGTATTTCCAAAATACGTCTTCCCTCTAATATGTTTCTTGTTTGTCATTACATATCTGTTGAATCAATCTCACGTTCCTGTTAAAAAAAATCTGGATTTTTTTTCGCATATACCCGCACTACAAGAAAACACCCTTTTTGCAACGAACGATATCGTTGTAAAATCGTTGCAAAGAGGGTTTGCATCGAATTTGCGACGAAAAAGAGATCGTCGTTAACTGATCGTCGCAAACCACAAATCGTCGTAAATTCGTCGGGAAAGTACGAGGGAAAAAAATTCGTCGCTAAATCGTCGGTAAATTTTCGTCGTAAAATCGTCGTAAATATTACATTGAAATTACGACGAATATAAATACGTCGTAAAAACGATGGAAATTCGAATGGAAATATATCATTGTTAATTCGATGGCAAAAAATTGTCGTCGTTAAATCGTTGCTAATCAATCGTCGTAAAATCGTTGCTAAATAATCGTCATAAAGTCGTGGCTAATTTAGTAACGATTTTACGACGATTAATTTAGCAACGAATCAACGAGGATTATTGTTTACCAGCGAATTAACGACGATTCTATATATGATTTTTATTATTAATTTTGAAATTTTATTAATTTCGAAATTATATAATAAAAATTTTAAAAATAATATATAATAATATTTTATTAGAAAAATAAATATTAGAATCTGTTACAAAAAAAAAAAAAAAAATTTAGAATTCGAAATCCTAAATCTAAATAATTATATCGTATTCGTCGAGATTGACATCGTCTTCGGGACATCTCGACGAACCGGATGTGCCTGCCGCTGCCTCTGCCGCTGCCTCTGTCGCTGCCGCTGCATCTGCCTCTGCTCGGAGTCTTCGCTTTTCCCGTAACATGGCCTGCATTGTCGGGTTCCCTGTTGCCAAGATGTCGAAGAGTTCGTCATTCTGCGTAGCATCCAGTTCAACCCGCTGCTGAAGACTCGCAATCTTCGCCTGATATGCCGTAGACCGAGTAGCCTCGGTCTCAACCCGCTCCTGAAGACTCGTAATCGTGGCACGTAACACGACTGGATCATCTTCTGGCGATCGTCGTCGCGGAGCATATGAAGAAGCAGCCGAGGCATCTCGAATAGATCCCATCCCGACAACCTTCCCCTTTCTCTTAGGGGCAACCTATATTTAAATTTACAATTAGAAATTTTTAAAAAATAAAAAACTAAAAATTAATAAGTACTAACTATTGTATATACCTGCTCAAAGATCCGGTCAATATCGGGTGTGGTCAACCCTCCAGACATGACCGACGAACCACCTGGAGATAGCTGCTGAGAGAGCTGTGTCTCTCGTTCGGTGACCTTGGAAGTCACCTCATTGAAGATGTGCTCGGCAGTCTCGGAAACAAAGGAACCATCCTTCTTTCGGTGCGTCCGCTCAAAAACCTTGGTCATCGGAGGGAGTACACCTCCGTCTTCGGCGGCCTAAAGAAAAAAACTATGCTATTGACGAAGTAAATTAAATAAATTAATTAATTTAAATAAATTTAATTACCATCTGTAGACGAACACCCGCAAAAGGTGTTTGCCCTGCTGTATGAGGCAAAGCCTTCAGTTTCCCGTCCGAACCAACGGTGTTGCGGGAAGCCGAACACTTCTCAGCAATCATGATGGACTTCGATTCCAGCCAATACCGCACCAAGCCGTCCCAAACGGCTTTATCCATGTGCAGGGGCTTTGCTAAATCACCAGAAATCTTCCATGCTTTCTTCCACTCACTAACCACGCCTTGGATACGAAACTTCACCTTCTCGAGAAATAAAGTTTCAACCTCGCCATGAATCGAAAGATCCCAGTGATATTTTTTCTGCATGAAAAACAAAAATAATTAAATATTTTATAAAATTAAATTAAATATATATTTAAATATAATTAAAATAATTATGGGAGAAAAAAAAATTTTCATACGTACCGCAAACATCTTGAATCATGTTTTCTTGACGTGTGTCGGGAGCTGGGTAAAATTGGTATGAGGCTCGATAAAATAGGACTTGATGATTTCAGAAACGGTCCGTCCAACTTTGGATTCAACTCCAAACCTGAAACAAAAAATTGTAAAATTTTGAATTGTTATAAATAAATATAAATATGTAATAATAGATGTTAAAAAATAAATATATATATTACCATTCCGACCCGTCAATATGATCTGGATCTAATCTCCTAAGCCTATGACGGCCCGGCTGTGCAAGCAAATCAAGAACCGTCATGTGTGCATATGGAGCCGGGGCACGGCCTCCAGGTTGCGGAATCTGAGGTGGTTGTGGCGGCAGAGTACTATGTGTTTCCGTCGCCGGGACGAAATCTGTCTCTGTAGCCTCAGAAGAAACGGGCAACCCGGTACCCGAAGCATCACCAATTTCTCTCAAAAACTGAGCGTAATGTGAACGACGATGTGCCATCTGCATAAAAATGAAAAAAAATTACTATCTATAAACATCCGAGCAGTCTGCTATTTTTCCTAATTTGATTCTATTTCTACCGACCTAAATTGTTCCATTCCTATTTAAATTAATTAAAATTAAAAACATTAAAAAAAAAATTTACCTTTTTTTTGCAAGGAATTCCGGAGGAATGATCAAGAAAGAAGTTTATAGAAAATTTTGAAAGTGATTTGAAAAATTCTGAGCGTGTGATTATATAGGATTAGTTGTCGTCGCTAAATCGAGGCAATAAGATCGTGGCTAATTCGTCGCTAACTTTGCAACGATTTTGCGACGATTAGTCTCACCCCCACGCGGGAGTTTAATTGACCGACACGCGGTAAATTAAATTCATAATACGTTGCGGAATCGTCGCAAATGTTGCGACGATTTAGCGACTATTTGTCTCAATTCGTTGCTAAATCGTCGCAAATGTTGCAACGATTTAGTGAGGAAATTTGTAAAATCTGTTTTAGGGTTTAGGGTATAGGTACAAAACTGTAACGTCTATTCCGACATTCCATAAACAACTTTACATGTAAACTGTAAATCTAAATTCATGAAATTATCAATAAGTTCATCGAGGTTGAAAAATAAGTAAAACAGAGAGTTTGCGTACATGTTACATTATTAATACAATGATTAAGTTTGTGGACATTACTGTGATTGACCGAGTTTTCATTTTTGGACAATTCTCTAAAGTCACGATCAATTTCATTGAAAGATGCATAATACAATGAGATTGTAACATGCTAGGGTTTAGGGTTTAGGGCAAAGGGTTTAGGGTTTAGGGTTTATGACAAATCGTGGCTAAATCGTCGCAAATTTGCATCGATTTTGTGACATTCATAGTTTGCGACGATTTGGCCACGATTTGTCTCAATTCGTTGCCAAATCGTCGCAAATGTTGCAACGATTTAGTGAGGAAATTTGTAAAATATATTTTAGGGTTTAGGGTATAAGTACAAAACTGTAACGTCGATTCCGACATTCCATAAACAGCTTTACATGTTTACTGTAAATCCAAATTCATGAAATTATCAATAAGTTCATCGAGATTGAAAATAAGTAAAACATATAGTTTGCGTATATGTTAGATTATTAATACAATGCATGATTCAGTTTGTGGATATTACTGTGATTGACCGAGTTTTCATTTTCGGACAATTCTCTAAAGTCACGATCAATTTCATTGAAAGATGAATAATACAATGAGATGGTAATATGCTAGGGTTTAGGGTTTAGGGCAAAGGGTTTAGGGTTTAGGGTTTATGACAAATCGTGGCTAAATCGTCGCAAATTTGCATCGATTTTGTGACATTCATAGTTTGCGACGATTTGGCCACGATTTGTCTCAATTCGTTGCCAAATCGTCGCAAATTTTGCAACGATTTAGTAACAATCACAATTAGCGACGTTTTAGCGACGATTCTATGAAATCCCCTAAACCCCAAACTAAATCCCATTTCTGATCACCACTCATTTCCCACCGTTGTTGGGGCAATTAATAAATTACAAGACACATAGACACATATGTCTCGTAATTTATTAATCGCCCCACCTACGGCAGGAAATGAGTGGAGATCGGAGATGGAATTTAGTTTGGGGTTTAGGGGATTTCATAGAAATCATATCACTTAAATTTTACAATAATTACTCGATCACAATATTATATTAATACATTAAATTCACAATAATTACTAGCTAGCGCAGTCACTCTGATTCATTTTCGGACAAAGAGTAGTACACATCCGTTTCTTGATCATCTGGTTCATCACTTTCTTCGAACTCATCTTCCTCATCTTCTTCCTCTGTATCGTCTGGGAGATATTCAACTTGCCTGTTTTGAGGATCTATCAAAAGGATGTCTTCATTGCTCTCATTTAGTTCTGGCATATCAGAGCAATGATCTTGCTGCATTGGTAGTTCCTCATCAACCCCCACAATTCTACCCCTCGGAGAAACTTTTATAACTGATAACCACGAGATACGGGTGGTGCGAACTCGCGGATATGGAACAAAGCTGACTTGTTCTGCTTGTGATGCTAGGATAAATGGCTCATACTTATTGTAACGTCGTGATTGGTTGACATCTACTGCCCCAAATTTGTTTTTACGGACGCCTCGATCAACTGTTGGATCGAACCAGTCGCATTTGAACAGAACGCATTTCAAACCTAAGCAACCAGGGTACTCAACTTCAATTATGTCTTGCAACACTCCATAAAAATCTATTTCGCCCCGCACACATACCCCGTAGTTGGCAGTAACTCTTTGATTTCCGTATTTGAATGTATGAAATATATATCTGCGTGTGCAATACATGGGTGCACTCGTTATCTTCGAGATGGGGCATTTTATTAACTCATGGAACCAGAGTGGATATGCGGTATCCCCATACTCGACCTATATCATTAATTAATTTAATTAAAAAAGTAATCAAAATATGTATTAGGTTAATTGTCCAAGTTAGTAATTAATCAGATCACTTAAAATTTTACGTACTTGCGTCTTCAACCACGGGGCAAAATGTTGATCTTTACGCTTGTTTATTTCATCGTATGAGATTCCTTCAATGACTTCTCGGACTTGTCTAACAAATTCACTGCATACAAAAGTATTTTTAATTGGTATAAAGCTAGCATATATATAATTTAGCCATATATAAAACGTATGTTTATACACTTACGTCTCAAATTGACTAACTTATTCGCAATTTAAGAGGATATACGTTTGTGCACTATGATGATCTTTTTCATTGGCAAACCAAACTGACTTCACTCTTCCACATAATCGACCGATTGAAGAAAAGATATCTGGGACACCTTCATTAGCATATGTTCGGCCTACACCTCCATCATCATATCGCCGTGCTGCCCTTTTCCGTGTGCGAACCTTTGAGCCAAAATAGTACCCCGTGAAGTGAGAAGTTTCTTCTGTTAAACTTCCTGCTACTATTGAGCCTTCAACTTTGGCTAGATTTTTAGCCTTCCGCTTCAAATGTCCCATGAATCGCTCGAATGGGTACATCCATCGATACTGCACAGGTCCCCCAAGTTTTGCTTCGTGAGGTAGATGAATAGGTAGATGTTCCATAACATCAAAAAAGGCTGGGGGAAATATTTTCTCCATGTTGCACAACAAAATAGGAATACTAGCATCAAGTTGTGCAATAACATCTTCTGACAAAGTACGGGTACAAAGATCCCGAAAAAACCCTCCAATGCCTACAATAACAATCACATGATATATATAATAATGTTAATTTTCCATTTCATATACATATATATATATATATATATATATATATATATTAATTATATAAAATCTTAAATTCGCAATTAATATGTGATTAGTTTAAGTTTATATACCTGCAATTGCTTCGTGTACATTTCCTGGTAGAAGTTCAGCAAATGCAAAAGGAAGTAGTCGTTGCATAAAGACGTGACAGTCATGACTCTTCATCCCGGAAAACTTTTGGCCATTCTCAACACATTTAGCTAAATTAGATACGTACCCGTCCGGGAACTTCACATCAGATGTCGCCCATTTGAACAAAGCTGACTTTTCTTCCGCACCCACTCGAAATATGGGGACAGGTGCTTTCCCATTGCTTGTAATATGTAACTCATTCCGACAACAAAGATCAGGCAAGTCTAACCTTGACTTACCGCTGTATTTAGTCCTTCCACGCACGTTTAACAATGTATGCATGATGTTATCAAAAATGTTTTTCTCAATGTGCATGACATCCAAATTGTGTCTAAGCAAATGATCCTTCCAATACGGAAGCTTCCAGAATATGCTTTTCTTATGCCAATTGTGATGCTCCCCATATCCATCCGGCATATTAGCTGGAGTGTGCCAATTTCCACAACGATTGACTGTTTCCAATGCACCATAATGATCAATTTCTGCTTCTAGATCTTCCCCGGAAATATAAACAGGAGGAGGAACACGAACAATTTTGTTCTTTCTAAACAACCGCTTATTTCTTCGATATGCATGATGAATCGGTAGAAATCGGCGGTGACAATCAAACCAACTTGTTTTCCGACCATGTTTCAATTGAAACGCATCTGTCCGATTGAGACAATATGGACAAGACAATCGCCCATGCGTAGTCCAACCTGATAACATCCCGTAAGCAGGGAAGTCGCTTATTGTCCACATAAGCACCGCACGCATTGTAAATTTTTTTTTCCTTGCAAAATCATATGTCCGAACCCCAGTATACCACAACTGCTCCAATTCCTCTATCAGAGGCTACAAAAACACATCAAGGGAACGCTTCGGATGCTTCGGACCTGGTACTAAAATACTCATGAATAAAAATTCCCTTTGCATGCACATATCTGGGAGAAGGTTGTAAGGCGTTAGGATTACTGGCCATAAAGAATATTGCCTACCAGACATACCAAATGGACTAAATCCATCTGTGCAAAGACCAAGATACACATTACGTTTCTCTCTAGCAAAGTCTGGATGTACCGTCTTAAAGTGTTTCCACGCTTTTGCATCTGAAGGATGAGTAACCTCCTCATCTGTTTGCAAATGATCTGCATGCCATCTCATCGATGCAGCTGTCCTCTCAGACTGATACATTCTTTTTAATCTATCAGTTATAGGAAGGTACCACATCCGCTGGAACGGTACCTTACTCCGACCAGTACCTTGCGGCTTATATCTTGGCTTATGGCAAAATCGACATTCCTGCAGCTTATCATCATCTTTCCAAAAAGCATGCAATTGTCAACACAGACATCTATCATCTCAGAAGGCAACCCAAGACTATAAACCAGCTTCTGTATCTCATAGTAAGTTTCAGCAGCTAAATTGTCCTCTGGCAAATACTCTTTAATTAAATCAGCCCAATCATCCATGCAAACCTCAGCTAAGTTATGATCAGTTTTAATAGTCATCATCCTAGCCGCCAACGACAATTTAGAATGTCCTTCTCTACATCCATCGTAGAGTGGCTGATTTGCAGCATCTAGCATATCATAAAAAAATTTTGCATCTAGATTGGGTTCCTCATCATGATGATCATGTGCAAATGTACTTACGGTTTCATGAAATGCATCCGTAACCATGTCATGAATCCTATCATTATCTTCACCATGCTGCTCCGCATGATCATCAAATTGATTAAAATTATTTGACTCATCAAAATTTGATGCTTGATAATTGCTACTACTACTAGCTGCATTTCCCCCATGACCCTCTCCATGATAATACCATATATAGTAATGTGGCATAAACCCTCTATTTAATATATGCGACCACACCTTCGAGATAATGATAAATTTCCTATTCAAGCATCTGGCACAAAGACAGTACATCTTACCACTGATAATCGTATTATGTATACTTCCTGCCTGATGCATGAATCCCTCCACCCCATCACTGAACTCCTTTGTTAGCGATCCCTCTGAATAAAGACGATTATACATCCATCTTCTAATTTCGTATATTGACATTTTTTGTTGGTAAGAAAGAAGTAAATGTTTTTGAATATGAAATTTTTATTATGAAGTTGGCCACTATATATAGATTTTTATTTTCATTACCATCGAATTACCTACGATTTTACATCGATTTCACATCAATTTTACAACGAATCTAAAAATGTTTACATCGACTTTACAACGACATTAAACATGTTTACCTAACCGAACACCGTGAACTTAAAACGTGTTCACCTAACTGATTAATCGTTGGGAAATCGATGTAAAGTTCAACTTATAATAATCATTGCTAATTCGTGGGTAATTTAACGACGATATTACAACGTTTTATATAAACCTCAGTAAATCGTCGCTAAGTTACAACGATTTTACGACGATTTTGATAATCGTCGTAACATCGTCGGTAATCGTTGTCAAATCGTCGCTAATTAGCGACGATTTGACAACGAAAATTTGCGTCCCAATTTTGCGACGATTTTACGACGTCTTTAAGAATCGTCGTAAAGTCGTCGTAAAAACGATTGGAATTTGCAACGAAATAAAATCGTCGCAAAATTCGTTGCAAAATGCCTGTTTTCTTGTAGTGCCGGATTTGAATTTTCTAGTACAAACAAAAATTACTCGAAAAATTGATAAGTGATTCTAAGTGAAAACACATCATCCTATATAGACACAATATAATGAAATGCTATTTTGTTCTATTTATCATGTTATTATATATATAAAACATAAAATTAACTAATTCTTTCAAAATTAAGGAAATGCACCATTTTCGAACATATAATTTACGTCTTAGCTTAAAGTTAATTTTCGAAAATAGGGGTTGAAGAGGAGGTATGAAACATAGAGAGTAATTAACAATATAAACGAAAATATATATCCCTCCTCTTCAACCACAAAGGAAAAAGAAATAGGGGTTAAAGAGGATAGAGATATTTTTTTTTTGTATTGTTGACCATTGACTATATTTGATTATTTTCTCTGTAAATGTATCAGTTTCTTAATTTTTACCCATTTTACGGTTATTACACAAATTTACCTTAATTTAAACAGTGTTTTATACGCATTTTTTATAGATATTATATGCTAGTAAAATAGGGAGCTATGGCACAACAAGAAACATTGTGATTGCTTAGCCGAAATTGATAAAATGTGATATTGTGATTTTTAGTAGTCAAACATAATCAAGTTAAGAATAAACTAGTCAATTTCACTTGTAAATTGTAATGAATAATAACATGATTATGAGATCGTTTGTTTTTGTTTTTGTAATGAATAATTACACTACTGAAGAAATTTGTTTGATGTATTCTAAATTGATCCAAATACCAAAATTTTTCTTAAACACAAAATAATAATACAATTTTTATTCAATTTATGTTTTAGTTAAATATTTGTATCTCATATGATCGAGATGTTTGATTAAAAAAAAACTATATAATGTAAAAATTTGGGAATCCAACCCGAAGAATGTTATTTCTACTACAATCTTCATGAAAGGAGCAGCGAGACATCATGACTTCATTGCACTAAATAAGACTTTCTCACATGGCAAGATCTATGCTTACTTATCGTACTTGTGGTGGGGGTAAAGAAAGCCGAATATTAGTTGATAGGCGTTCTTCTAAAGCCATTAAAGCCATTAAAGCCATTATAGTTTGTGTTAAGCAAATGAGATTGTGAGTTCTAGAGGTCCGTTTATGGCATATTGAAGGAGATACTTGTATATTGCTCCAGAATATTCATTTAAGCGTCCTAGCCTGAAAGCCATTGCTATTTGGACCATATTCATTAATGTGTCCTTCAATGTGTTGGAGGCCCATCTACGAGGCCCATAGGTCGGGGATCTTCTTGATATTATGACGTGATACGATGTCTTATATGGTGTATATTCTGATGTCTGTTTCGGGTAACTAGATGCAGAGATTGCTCGGGAGATATTCTCTTTTTGATTAGGGCGTAGAGATCTGTTCATGTATATATATTGTAAGGTTACAATATCTAATTCGACCATATTCATTAATGTGTCCTTCGATCTTATCTTTAATTCGTGATTAAAGCATCTAGGAGAACCATTAGGACATCCGAAGACCTATAAAAGTCTCAATGGAATCTCAACGGAAGTTCAAATTGCGATCGACTTGACCAAGTTTGTTCCAAGTCAGGTTGAAATGGAGAATGGAGATCAGGGCCGGCTCAATATTATTATGGGTTTTAGGGCAAAATTTTTGTTGGACCCTTACTTTTTTTAAAAAGGTGTTATACTAAATTTTTATAAAAAAATCATATTTGTGTAATATTTTTGTATAATTGTTTTATGAAAAAATATATATAAAATAATTTTATGGACCCTTTTCAATCTAAATTTTATTATTTTATTTGTTTAAAAAAAAAAAATATATATATATAAAAAAT
Organism: Eutrema japonicum; assembly: GCA_030161315.1. NCBI lineage: Eukaryota > Viridiplantae > Streptophyta > Magnoliopsida > Brassicales > Brassicaceae > Eutrema > Eutrema japonicum. The sequence goes on from BSQW01000011.1 coordinate 53,991,799, forward strand.
CAGGGCCCTAATTATTAGAACACGGGGTTGGGCCCTGGGACGGTCGCACCCCTTGTCCCCCCCTCTTAAGCCGGCACTGCTTGGGATGGCTGCATTCATGTTGTAGATGTTTCTCATATCATGATTCCCCCAAATTAATGTCTATTATATGCAACATTTTTGGCTATCATGAATCTTCTTGTCCAAACTCAAAACCAACAACGTCTTTTTCTAATTCTGATACGCCAACTAAAACTTCGGATTTTGCATATGTTACTAATCTTGTTTCAGTCAGCGAAACTACCATTATCCCCTCTTCAACTACTATGTAGCTTCCTCCATCATCAACTGTTGAGAATTCAGAGGCTCAAAGGCGTCACTTTTACAGAGCTTAGACCCCAACAAACCAAGATTCGAAGCTGTTGTTGACATACTACAGAGACTAGCACATAAAGTTGCACAAAACAGAGTATAGAGAAAAAGAGAAGGGACAAGGGAGAAGGGAGCACACACATAATTTAAGGAGTTCACGCCCATTAAAAAGGGTCGCTACATCTCCCCGAGACTGTTGCTCGGAATCCACTAGAAGGGGAACACATTACAAGTGATTCCCACTCAAGAACTCACTCTGTGTCACTTCCTGTGTCACTCGCTGTAACACACGAGAAAACCCATCTAAAGCTTATACTTTTACAAGGTTTCTCTCATCCTTCTAACTACTTTGTGTGGCTACATTGCTGACCATATCTCTCTCTCACGTCTACCTCTAAGTTATATATGAGGAGACACCTCAAACCTAATGCATTTGAAATCACAAGAAGACAAAAGACCATTTAATGCAAAGGCTTCTTCTTGTGGTCCCCCAAGCTTAACTCAACCCAACATCATTAACTTGGGTTAGTTCTTGCAAGCTTGCTCATTATGTTCACATCTTCACAAATCTCCACCTGTGAACCTGATGATCACACAAACAACATGCACATGCTTGAGAGAGAGAGTACCTACTTCTAGTTCCTTGAATTCTAGTCTCAGTTCCTGAGTATACTTACTCAGCCTTGATCCTTAGCCGTTTAAACACCATAAACCAGCTTGATCCTTGTTGCATTATACATCACGTTCAATGCACTTCAGCTGCAACTACTTGCATTGCTGACGCATTCGACACTTGAATATCTGATACAACTGCTCAACAAACTCCATTAACAAGTTCAGAAACACCTCCAACCTGTTAACTCAACAGAAAACACCATAAGCTTCACCACTTTTGACTCCTCCAATCACACAATATCCTCTACAACTTCTGTCCAAACCAAAGACTTGTTTCAGACTGAATAAACAATTATTCCTCTGCAAAACCTTGATTCCCTTACCATAGCTTCTAGGATTTCCTCATGCGCATTGAGACCAAAACCCTTTGAATTCACTTGAATCAAATGAAGAAAACGGAACCACCTTTGTTTCAGAACCTGAAACCCTTCTGATTCAACCTTGTAACAATCTCAACAGTCTCTTACGAACCACTGTATAACCTGAGATTAACCCACATAACCTGTGTTATGTCTGAGACAACTTCTGATAGCAACATGCACATCAACTAACCTGTGATGCACTTCCTGATGCATCTCCTGATGCATTTCCTGCTGTAACAGAACCCTGCAATACCTTTACTTGTATGCAGACTCCACCCAACATCATTGATAATCTCTGTAAGAGACTTTCCCTGAGTAGATACTTATGTAATATCCTCATGATGCAACCAAGACAACTTAAACTTCTTCTTTGTTGTCTTCGAAATGCAGCTTGCTTCTCTGCACTTGCATCCTCTCTAGGACTCCTTTTTCGTTGCTAACACCAACTTTGAGATGAGTTGTATATCAAGCTAGATACACAACACTTTCACATTCTTGAAATCAACAGCCTTGAGACAGATCCTGTAGCACCTACACTTGCTTCTTTCTGTTTCTTCTTTAGAGAACCCACTGAACCACTTCAATGTCTTCATCTCAAACCTACTTGTGCCTTCTCTGAAATTATTCCAGAAAACCTGCAACCTCTTCAATCCAGAAACCTGCAACTCTGTTATAAAATGATATATCATGGTTTTTACCCCTTTTAAGCCATGATATAAGTCCGTTTATAGAGTCTTTCTACTATTTTGTAGTGGTTAAGAGTCTTTTACAGGTTTTAGCACGTTTGGAGCATAATTGGAAATATTGGAGTTTTCTGGAGTATTTTGGAGCAAAGCAGAAGTTCGTGTAGCTGAGTACCCGATTTGAAGCTTCAGTATCGATCGATACTGACTAGTATCGGTCGATACTCACTGCAGCAAAACACGAGTCGCGACTTAAATGAAGAATTGCAAAATTGCCCAGAAGACTTTATTATTTACAAAATTTCCCAGAAACCTGTAACTCTGTTATAAAACCTGCAGTCATTTATGAGATTCCTTACCAACAATCATCAGCTTCAAAACCAAACATGTAAACTGCCTTTTACCAGCAGATTACAACCTGCTTCAGCTGAATACCCGTTGATAATAACCTGTTCTTGGCTTCCTTGTCTTCTTTGCACACTGAACTTCCATGAATCCTGTTAAAACAATGAGTTGTGCATCCTGGTAACTCTCCTGTTTTGAGCTAACCATACTCAGATCAATTTGAGCTAGACACCCGAAACAACCTCCAAAACATAAAATGCTCTACCAGGAACCATAATCATTTGGATGTTACTCTGTCTTTGAAAGCTCATCTTCATAAATCTGAGTCAAAGCACTCTTCACTGTCTCTTTGAACCACTCACACGTTCTGATGTATCAGAATGAATCACCATGGCTTATTGCTTTAGAAAACATGTCAAAACTTATGACCAAACCCCTTTCTTCTTGCAGCTACTCCAAACTGATACATGTACCCGAATAACCACCAAAGAACCCTACTGAGCTTCAGCAACACTGTATCTCCTTTACTTAGAGCATTCACCATGATATGACAATGCAACAACTTATGCCGATACACCATCAAACCACGCTTCCATCACAGAAACCACAAACTATAACCTTGCATTCTCTTGCAGCCAAAACCCAACACATACTTATCTTGTACCGCTGAAATAAACAGAATATGCCGCCTAACTCCCTTAGCTAGGAAGACTTTCGATACTTGATCATAGTATATCCCGTTGCATAACAAACATTGAGTGACACATGATGTCTCTAATGTCATTAGCTTTAAAACCATCAGATTCTTCTTTAATGCTTGAAGATCTGAATCAAATGCAAAATATTCTCTGAGAATTTCCTATGAAACATTGCTCCACCTGAGACAAGAACACCTTGTTCTCTCAGATTCACTCTAACAGACTTTCTATGTGTTAGACACAACACAAATCTGCACAAACATGAATCTTTGCTACTGCCACCTTGTCAAGAGCCTACACTCATGAAACACCAGCTCATACACCTTTCGGTCTTACACTCCAACTCACTCCAGTTGAGTGTTTCTCTTTCTGTGTCAACATAACATTTCAGAATACAACAAAGTCATACAACCTCACTGCATTCCCTATGAAACAACAACCTTGTAGCTTCACATTCTTTGAAAATTCACCAACTGTAGACTCTCATATTCACTGAACTGATAGCTACACACTGAGACAAAACCTGAGACAGAACATGCAGCATAAAACCCTTTCAAAACTCAACCAAAAAAAAAAAAAAAATTCACTGAAGTCTTCAGAACCGTTTCTGTCCTTTACAAAACAGAAAACTTGACTTGCTTCATAACCATCCTGCAATACCCTTTAGACTGAATCCAGAATACCTTACTGATACTTAAACATCCATAAACACCAAAGTTTGAACACAACATGAACCTGTCTTTGCCGCACTGAATTAACCCCCAAAAACAGAATGACACCCATCACTGAATCTTGGACAATCCAAAGCAAAATCAGTACAAAACCTTTTGTGTTCAACCAAGCTTTTAATGCCAATAATATGCAGAACTAAAGCAACCTGAAACTTCAATACAGAGCATCACAAAATGCCTTGTGATCGCAGCGGAATCAGACTTAATTAGTCCCATAACTTGAGTCTTGAAGTTGATGTTTCGATTCTGATGTACACACTTTGAGTTACACTTTTTGAACTCGTGTGTTACACAATCAAAATCCAGCTTACACCAACCTTTAACCGGCTTCTTCAGCAATGACCAAGAACATCCATCTTCGATCATATGCTTCTTGTTTCTATCTCTGAATTTCCCTTGTGCTTGCAACACTTCCACTTGTGAGTTATCTGACAGCCTTCTCACTGTGTTGCAGAACTTGTACCTTTGGAGAACTCTGAGGAAACCTGATTTCATAACCTTGAAATCACCTCAACTGATTCAAACTTCTGTTCTGAATCACTCCTTGTAGTATCAGCAATATCACATCTCACTTCCACACTCAGTTACACATCATAACCAAAGTTTCTCCTTTGGTTCTTCTGTTGCTCCTTGTTACTAACTCTATAACTGGAACAGAAAAATTGTAGCTGAACCAGTAAACCTGCAACTGCATCAGATGACCCTGTAGCTACAACAGTAAACCTGCAACTGTGACAGAAAACCTGTAGCTGAACCAGAACACTTGTAGCTGCACCAGAAACCCAACAACTGAACCAGAAAACCCTGCAACCAAACCAGAAACCTTGTAGTTGTAATTGTAACACTGCAATTACATCAGAAGACCAATAGATGCACCAGCAACTACATCAGATACCCTGCAGCTTCAACAGAAAACCTGCAACTGCTCAATCCTTCTTGATGTTTAAGATGCTGCGAATGAGATGCTTCATGCTTCACCAGAATGAGTCTTACAACTCCTTCCACTCAGATTCGTGCTGTTAACCAAGAGACATAGCTTGACTTTCAGCCTGAGACACTAAAGTCTCTACAACCTTCCTCAAAACCTAAGAAAGCACAATGATGCTACCAAGAAAGAGCCTTACAACATCTTCCTCTCTTCTGCACCATCTACCCAAGAGATATTGCTTTGTTGCTTCACCTGAGACCTTGCTTGTCTCTCCACAACCAGCTCTACAAAGAGAAGAGTGTGGGAACTCAAGGTAAAGAGCCTTACTGCTCTAACCTTTCAAAGATCCAACATTTTTCCACTTCTCTTCACTCTCCTTCTTTCTCTAGATCCTTTCTCTCTCAGATCTAGATCTTCTTTCTCTCTTTCTGTTTTTGCTTCTTCTAGATCTGAGACTTTCCTTACGAAAATCTCAGTCATCCTCAAAGCTTCACTCATGCCTAGAATCTCCACCTAAGCCACGAGTTTCTCCTTCCATAAAACACAGCCTCCATGATAAACACACTCTTCCGCTTCACTTCTTATCAAACATGATTCTTGGCTTGAGAGAACCACGAAACACAGAACCTAGGCTCTGATACCACTCTGTTGAGAATCCAGAGGCTCAAAGGCGTCACCTTTACAGAGCTTAGACTCCAACAAATCAAGACCTGAAGCTGTTGTTGACATACTACAGAGACTAGCACATAAAGTTGCACAAAACATAGTATAAAGATAAAGATAAGGGAGAAGGGAGCACACACACAATTTAAAGAGTTCACGCCCATTAAAAAGGGTCGCTACATCTCCCCGAGACTGTTGCTCGGAATCCACTAGAAGGGGAACACATTACAAGTGATTCACACTCAAGAACTCACTCTGTGTCACTTCATGTATCACTCGCTGTAACACACGAGAAAACCCATCTAAAGCTTATACTTTTACAAGGTTTCTCTCATCCTTCTAACTACTTTGTGTGGCTACATTGCTCACCATATCTCTCTCTCACGTCTACCTCTAAGTTATATATGAGGAGACACCTCAAACCTAATGCCTTTGAAATCACAAGAAGACAAAAGACCATTTAATGCAAAGGCTTCTTCTTGTGGTCCCCCAAGCTTAACTCAACCCAACATCATTAACTTGGGTTAGTTCTTGCAAGCTTGCTCATTATGTTCACATCTTCACAAATCTCCACCTGTGAACCTGATGATCACACAAACAACATGCACATGCTTGAGAGAGAGAGTACCTACTTCTAGTTCCTTGGATTCTAGTCTCGGTTCCTGAGTATACTTACTCAGCCTTGATCCTTAGCCGTTTAAACACCATAAACCAGCTTGATCCTTGTTGCATTATACATCACGTTCAATGCACTTCAGCTGCAACTACTTACATTGCTGATGCATTCGACACTTGAATATCTGATACAACCGCTCATCAAACTCCATTAACAAGTTCAGAAACACCTCCAACCTGTTAACTCAACAGAAAATACCATAAGCTTCACCACTTGTGACTTCTCCAATCACACAATATCCTCTACAACTTCTGTCCAAACCATAGACTTGTTTCAGTGACTGAATGATGAATTATTCCTGTACAAAACCTTGATTCCCTTACCATAGCTTCTAGGAATTCCTCATGCGCATTGAGACCAAAACCCTTTGAATTCACTTGAATCTAATGCAGAAAACTGAACCACCTTTGTTTCAGAACCTGAAACCCTTCTGATTCAACCTTGTAACAATCTCAACAGTCTCTTACGAACCACTGTATAACCTGAGATTAACCCACATAACCTGTGTTATGCCTGAGACAACTTCTGACAGCAACATGCACATCAACTAACCTGTGATGCACTTCCTGATGCATCTCCTGATGCATTTCCTGCTGTAACAGAACCCTGCAATACCTTTACTTGTATGCAGACTCCACCCAATATCATTGATAATCTCTGTAAGAGACTTTCCCTTAGTAGATACTTATGTAATCTCCTCATGATGCAACCAAGACAACTTAAACTTCTTCTTTGTTGTCTTCGAAATGCAGCTTGCTTCTCTGCACTTGCATCATCTCTAGGACTCCTTTTTCGTTGCTAACACCAACTTTGAGATGAGTTGTATATCAAGCTAGATACACAACACTTTCACATTCTTGAAATCAACAGCCTTGAGACAGATCCTGTAGCACCTACACTTTCCTCTTTCTGTTTCTCCTTTAGAGAACCCACTGAACCACTTCAATGTCTTCATCTCAAACCTACTTGTGCCTTTTCTGAAATTATTCCAGAAAACCTGCAACCTCTTCAATCCAGAAACCTGCAACTCTGTTATAAAATGATATATCATGGTTTTTACCCCTTTTAAGCCATGATATAAGTCCGTTTATAGAGTCTTTCTACTATTTTGTAGTGTTTAAGAGTCTTTTACAGGTTTTAGCACGTTTGGAGCATAATTGGAAATATTGGAGTTTTCTGGAGTATTTTGGAGCAAAGCAGAAGTTCGTGTAGCTGAGTACCCGATTTGAAGCTTCAGTATCGGTCGATACTCACTGCAGCAAAACACGAGTCGCGACTTAAATGAAGAATTGAAGAATTGCAAAATTTCCCATAAGACTTTATTATTTACAAGAAGTCCCAAAACGTGTCTTAGGTTATTTATTAGGTTTTAGAGCCACTTTGATGGCTAAGTTTTATTATACGCTTGATTTTACTTTGTTTTTTGGAGAGACAACTCTGAACTCCTGTCTCTTATTGATTTCTTTGATGATCTATTCAATCATGTTGTTTTCATTCTCCATGTCTGAGTAGATCCACTTTAGGTTTAGGGTTCTCATAAGGGTTTTCTATGAATGCTAGGTTGATTAGTTGATTAGGATTCACCATCTGAATTAGTTCTTCACCTTAGGTTGTGTTCAAAGCTTGTTCTAGATTAGCTACCTAGAACTTAGATCTTAGGATAATTGATTAGGCACGAGAGTGCGATTAATTACCTGATAGAACTTAGGGTGAGCAAAATAACTATTCGCAAAGAGATTTGGTTTAGTTGTTTTGTGAACAAATCAAACTTGAACTAAAAGCTGGTTTAGGCTTTAGGATTCGCAAAGAGATTTGGGATTCTAGGATTTAGACTTAGATAATTATTGCTGCGAGAGTTGGTTAATTATACCTTAGTGATTTGAGTTCAAGAACCGTGCATAATCTGAACCCTGATTAGTTAGTTTATCTGCATTCATTGATTTTCTGAGAAATACCCTGAACCTATCTCTCTCCCAATTGACTTACAACACTTTTAATTTACGTATTGCTTTCAATTACATCTTTTGGTTTAGCTTAATTCAAATCTATTTAATCTATCGTGTGATATCCTGAGTTCTTGTGTTCGACCCCTACATATACTACAACAACTGATTTAGTATTTATATGATATTAATTTGAGCATATCAAATTTGGCACCGTTGCCTTACATTCAATTGCCTTTAGTTTCGACTCTTGGATAATTTGGATTGTGAAAATTCGATGAACTGGAAATGGCTAGGGTATCGATCGATACCCTCTAGTATCGATCGACGCCATTCGTGTCTGATGATAAGAATTTGCTGTGATTGCTGAAAGGTGTTGGATTTATGCTGTGTCTTTCTGTCTTTGTTTGCAGATGGCATCTAGGCCAAAAGAGCAAGAACTTCAGACGCATCGAGCTCTGATCCATATGCTCCTGATGTTCCTATAGCCCCACGCAGAGGTCCTTGGCCTAAGCTGAGTGAGAAGGCCATGATCCCTTGTCATCGAGATTGGAACGGGACGGAGAAGGAGGTTGTGCAGGGTGATGACTGCACCTACAGACCCATCTTGGAGGAATGTGATGATTATGACACGCTGCAATATAACGCGTGGTTGAGAGTTGTTATAGAGCCTACTCGGTTTCTTGACGGGGTCTCCATGCGTCGCTTGGGCCTTGACACAGCGCTGGCCCGTTTGCTTGAGAAGATTGGTCTTGGCCAGATGGCCACTCAGCAGTATGATCTTTACCCGGACTTGGTTAGTCAGTTCATGGCGACAGTTCGCGTTTACTACCAGGACGAGGTTCTCCGGGATGCACAGGAGGGTACTTTGACTTTCATGGCTTGTGGAGTGAGGTACAGGTTACCACTCCCTGATCTCTGTGACATCTACGGTTTTCCGCAGGATTGCAGGAGGGTGACTCTTCCCGCGCAGCATCCTGACATGCATATATTTTGGGAGCATTTCGGGAATGGTGCTTATTACTCTAAGGAGTCCACTCAGATGGATATACGACACCCGGTCCTACGCTGTTTGGTTAGGATCTTGAGCACCACTCTCTTGTGCAAGATGGAACCGAACAAGATGAGGGTGTTCGAGCATCTACTTCTGTGTATGGTTATCAGAGACATTATTCCTGAGGAGGATTTAGCATGGCCTGAACTTACAGAGGTCAACCTTGGCGCTGTATTTGCGCATCATTTGGTCTCTTTGAAGACCAAACCATTCACAGGCACAAGCACGAAGACAGAGACAGTTGGTAGTCTCTTCACTCCTATCTTCCAGCACCTCAGGATCAGTACTACGAGCTGCTCGATAGTCACTACGCGTCGGTTTATGGATGAGAGCCATCTGAAGAACCTTATGTGGTTGAAGCCCCAGAGGTTCTTCACTACATCTGCTGGAGATTTTCTAGTGTCGTTCCCTAACGACGAGCTGACAGACATTCTTCAGGATCCTTCTCAGCTTCGTTTTGAGCCTCCTCCGCACCTGTTGATTCGAGCACCTGCGACTAGACGACGAGCTCCTGCGCCTGCACCTGCTGCTGCCGACATTCCATCTACTTCATGCCAGGGAGGACGAGCCCAGCGATCGTGAGCAACGACTTCTTCTATCCCTGCACCATCATTTCCTTCTCATTCGGAACTTCCGATGGAGCCAGCTACCTTTCAGAAGGTGATGATAGAAAGTATGAGGAGCATCTGGACTGCTATTTCTCGCTGCCGCTGCATGACTGACACGGACGCTGCTCCTTCACCTCAGCCTGGAACCTCACAGACTCCGGTTGATCCTTCTCATGTTGGTGATCCTGATGCTGATGGTGATTCCGAGGCGACAGAGGATTAGTTTTCTTCTGTTTTCACGTTTGTTTTTCTTTTTCTTTTTCTTTTCTTCTTTTTATTTTTTCGTTTGTGTTAAACTTATGTCTGCTTTATTTTTTTGCATTTGAATTCCTGGATTTATGCTTGATTATCTTGTTGCTATTAACTTGTTTTTAGTGTTCCTAACAGTGCTAACTTCTAACACTTTGGATCACTTTCCCTGGGTTAAGCAACTCGATGCCACTGATTTGAAATCAGTGTGTCGACATACAGCTTGTATCGATCGATACCAGTCTGTATCGATCGACACTCATCACCTTCACAGGTACGATTTCCGATATTCACAATCCATTTGTTTATTTTGTTTTCTTTTACCGACTCTAGGCTAGTTAACACTAGGGACAGTGTTGTTCAAGTATGGGGGAGGTAGTCGCTGACATTGTTTTTGTTTTTCTTAGAGTCAGTCGTTTTTGAGTCATTCGTTGTTTTATTGAGTCAAAATCTGTTGGAGACTGTGATATTTTTCTTGATTTTATTGTTCTGCCTTTGCTTCTAAGTGACCATTGTTACATAATCAGATACAGATCGACTAATGAAAAATCCAAAGGCTGACCAGTTAACTAGAAGACACTCATGTTTCCAGCAAAGTTCTTTAAAGGCTGAGCCAAATTTTTGCACTTCATTGATGTGATTAATGTCCATAGAGCTTGATTCCTCATTCGTATCTGACAAAGGAACCCACATGTTTAAAAGTAATGGTATTTCTCTCCCTGTTACAAATTAATAAATAAGATGCATTAAAAGATGAAATGATTTTCTTCTGAGTAGAGGGCTAGGAAAATTTCCAGCGATACCATTATTCTACTTCAGAGGGAATGATCACACAAAGGTGGAAGCGAGGTTAGGAAAATTTCCTGTGATACCATTATTCGTCTACACCTTTGATTACTTTTTAAGGGAAGAACCGGAGATTCGGTGGCAAACACCATCAATACTCGCGTCTCGAACCTTAATAAGCATATGCGAGAATATAATAAAAAATAAGTATGGAGGAGAGAAAATAATACCAGAAAGTGTGAAATTGGATGGTTCCTTGTCATGATACTGTATGAGAAAGAATCTAGAAGGTTCTTGGTATTAATCACAGCAATGAAACTGTCGAGGAAGGCTTTATTGGTTGATGCTGTGAGATAATGTGTGTAGTCTGGGAAGTTGGGAATGTCTACGGAGAAGTACATGGTGGTTAGATTTGAAACTGGTTTTGTGATATGTGGAGCACTAAGGAAAATGGTAATTGCAATGTTTCAAGAACATGTGAGTCTTTATGTTTTCAAACCTTTTTCTCTGGTTTAGTCTTCTATTTGCTTGAGGGCAAGCAAATGCTAAGTCTGGGGGAGTTGATATATCATGGTTTTTACCCCTTTTAAGCCATGATATAAGTCCATTTTATAGAGTCTTTCTACTATGTTGTAGTGTTTAAGAGTCTTTTACAGGTTTTAGCACGTTTGGAGCATAATTGGAAATATTTGAGCTTTCTGGAGTATTTTGGAGCAAAGCAGAAGTTCGTGTAGCTGAGTACCCGATTTGAAGCTTCAGTATCGATCGATACTGACTAGTATCGGTCGATACTCACTGCAGCAAAACACGAGTCGCGACTTAAATGAAGAATTGAAGAATTGCAAAATTGCCCAGAAGACTTTATTATTTACAAGAAGTCTCAAAACGTGTCTTAGGTTATTATTTAGGTTTTAGAGCCACTTTGATGGCTAAGTTTTATTCTACGCTTGATTTTACTTTGTTTTTTGGAGATACGACTCTGAACTCCTGTTTCTTATTGATTTCTTTGATGATCTATTCAATCATGTTGTTTTCATTCTCCCTGTCTGAGTAGATCCACTTTAGGTTTAGGGTTCTTATAAGGGTTTTCTCTGAATGCTAGGTTGATTAGTTGATTAGGATTCACCATCTGAATTAGTTCTTCATCTTAGGTTGTGTTCAAAGCTTGTTCTAGATTAGCTACCTAGAACTTAGATCTTAGGATAATTGATTAGGCACGAGAGTGCGATTAATTACCTTATAGAACTTAGGGTGAGAAAAATAACTATTCGCAAAGAGATTTGGTTTAGTTGTTTTGTGAACAAATCAAACTTGAACTAAAAGCTGGTTTAGACTTTAGGATTCGCAAAGAGATTTGGGATTATAGGATTTAGACTTAGATAATTATCGCAGCGAGAGTTGGTTAATTATACCTTAGTGATTTGAGTTCAAGAACCATGCATAACCTGAACCCTGATTAGTTAGTTTATCTGCATTCATTGATTTCCTGAGAAATACCCTGAACCTACCTCTTTCCCAATTGACTTACAACACTTTTAATTTACGTATTGCTTTCAATTACATCTTTTGGTTTAGCTTAATTCGAATCTATTTAATCTATTGTGTGATATCCTGAGTTATTGTGTTCGACCCCTACATATACTACAACAACTGCTTTAGTACTTATAGGGTATTAATTTGAGCATATTATAAAACCTGCAGTCATTTCTGAGGATCCTTACCCACAATCATCAGCTTCAAAACCAAACATGTAAACTGCCTTTTACCATCAGATTACAAACTGCTTCAGCTGAATACCCGTTGATAATAACATGTTCTTGGCTTCCTTGTCTTCTTTGCACACTGAACTTCCATGAATCCTGTTAAAACAATGAGTTGTGCATCCTGGTAACTCTCCTGTTTTGAGATAACCATGCTCAGATCAATTTGAGCTAGACACCCAAAACAACCTCCAAAAAATAAAATGCTCCACCAGGAACCATAATCATTTGGATATTACTCTGTCTTTGAAAGCTCATCTTCATAAATCTGAGTCAAAGCACTCTTCACTGTCTCTTTGAACCACTCACACGTTCTGATGTATCATAATGAATCACCATGGCTTCTTGCTTCAGAAAACATGTCAAAACTTATGACCAAACCCCTTTCTTCTTGCAGCCACTCCATACTGATACATGTACCCGAAGAACCACCAAAGAACCCTACTGAGCTTCCGGAATACTGTTTCTCCTTTACTTAGAGCATTCACCATGATAATGACAATGCAACAACTTATGCCGATACACCATCAAACCACGCTTCCATCACAGAAACCATAAACCATAACCTTGCATTCTCTTGCAGCCAAAACACAACACATACTGATCTTGTACCGCTGAAATAAACAGAACACGCCGCCTAACTCCCTTAGCTAGGAAGAATTTCGATACTTGATCATAGTATATCCCGTTGCATAACAAACATTGAGTGACACATGATGTCTCTAATGTCATTAGCTTTAAAACCATCAGATTCTTCTTTAATTCTTGAAGATATGAACCAAATGCAAAATATTCTCTGAGAATTTCCTGTAACCACTTTCAAAGGTTCCATAACATCATCTTCAACTTCATCATCTTCAGTAAGGATAGTAGCTACAATTTCTTCTAAATTCACGAATGTCATTTGATTCATCTTCTTAATTCCTTGATATGACATCTCCTGAACGAATCTTGCAGTGTCGAAAACAATTTGCTATTGTCTCTTGATGAACATTAGTCGTCCAAATTTTTTTTATCTTTATAAATTAATACCTCTATAAGATAATAAAATTTTGAAGTCCCAACATTATTAATTTATAGAGGTTTTACTGTAGTTTGTTTTCTGAAAGTTCTGTATATTGACTTTATAATCTCGATTTAATATCATTGAAATTGTTAGTCGAAAAAACTAATACGTAGTAGACATGTAAGCGTTTTCTTTTTTCTTTAAAATATCTAAATAACATTTATTTAGGTAAGTTTTTTTTTTGGATAAGCATCAAATAATGATTTGTGGTTTATAGAGTGTTGGTTTACAAAATAACTCATAGTATTTTCTACATTTAGTAACACGTGGTAGACATGTAAGCGTTTTTTCCTCTCTAAATTGTTTTGAATTAAATTTATTTAGGTAATTTTTTTAATATGCATCAATTAATGATTTTTTTGTTTATAGAGTGTTGTTTACAAAATAGCTCATATATAGTATTTTCTAATTTAATAACACGTGTTAGACATGTAAGCGTTTTCTTTCCCTTCGAAAGTGTTTTTTTTGGTTTAGATACGCATCAAATATTGATTTTCGGTTCGTTACAAAATGGTTTATATATAGTATTTTCTACATTTAATAATATGTGGTAGACATGTAAGCGTTTTCTTTTTTTCTTTAAATTGTCTAAATAAAATTTACTTAGGTAAGTTTTTTTTGGATAAGCATCAAATAATGATTTTTGGTTTATAGATGGTTGGTTTACAAAATGGCTTATATATAGTATTTTCTAAATTTAGTAACACGTGGCAGACATGTAAGCGTCTTTTTATTTTCTAAATTGTTTTGAATTAAATTTATTTAGGTAATTTTTTATATGCATCAATTAATGATTTTTTGTGTATAGAGTGTTGTTTACAAAATGGCTCATATATAGTATTTTCTAATTTAATAACACGTGGTAGACATGTACAAGGTTTATTTTCTTTCTAAATTGTGATGAACCAAATTTATGTAGGTAAGTTTTTTTGGTTTTAATATGCATCAAATAATTATTTTTGTTTTCTACATTGTCGAGGTCGCCATTGTTTAACACTTTTTAATTCAATGACTCAAATTTTTTATACTAAGTAAAATAGATCAAATTATTTAACTTATAAAAATACACTTTTGTAGTTCTCACACTACAAGAAAACACTGTTTTAGCATCGATTTTTTGTGACGATTTAATTTCGTCGCTAATTGAAATCATTTTACGACGACTTTACGACGATTTTTAAAGTCGTCGTAAAATCGTCGCAAAATTGGGACGAAACTTTTCGTTGTAAAATCGTTGCTAATTGGCGACGATTTACCGACGATTACCGACGAAGTTACGACGATTATCAAAATTGTCGTAAAATAGTTGTAACTTACCGACGATTTACCGATGTTTTTATAAAACGTTGTAATATCGTCGTAAAATTACCGACGAATTAGCAAGGATTATTATAAGTTGATCTTTACATCGATTTTCCAACGATTAATGAGTTAGGTGAGCACGTTTAAATTCACGGTGTATGGTTAGGTAAACATGTTTAAAGTCGTTGTAAAATCGATGTAAACATGTTTAGAATCGTTGTAAAATCAAAGTTAAATCGATGTAAAATCGTAGGTAAATCGTAGGTAAATCGATGGTAACGAAAATAAAAATCTATATATAGTGGCCAACTTCATAATAAAAATTTCATATTCAGAAACATTTACTTTTTTCTGACCAACAAAAAATGTCAATATACGAAATTAGAAGATGGATGTATAATCGTCTTGATTCGGAGGGATCGCTAACAAATGAGTTCAGTGATTGGGTGGAGGGATTCGTGCATTAGGCAGGAAGTATACATAATACAATTATCAGTGGTAAGATGTACTGTCCTTGTGCCAGATGCTTGAATAGGAAATTTATCATTATCTCGAAGGTGTGGTCGCATATATTAAATAGAGGGTTTATGCCGCATTACTATATATGGTATTATCATGGAGAGGGTCATGGGGGAAATGCAGCTAATAGTAGTAGCAATTATCAAGCATCGAATTTTGATGAGTCAAATAATTTTAATCAATTTGATGATCATGCGGAGCAGTATGGTGAAGATAATGATAGTATTCATGACATGGTTACGGATGCATTTCATGAAACCGTAAGTACATTTGCACATGATCATCATGATGAGGAACCCAATCTAGATGCAAATATTTTTTATGATATGCTAGATGCTGCAAATCAGCCACTCTACGATGGATGTAGAGAAGGACATTCTAAATTGTCGTTGGCGGCTAGGATGATGACTATTAAAACTGATCATAACTTAGCTGAGGTTTGCATGGATGACTGGGCTGATTTGATTAAAAATTATTTGCCAGAGGACAATTTAGCTGCTGAAACTTACTATGAGATACAAAAGCTGGTTTATAGTCTTGGGTTGCCTTCTGAGATGATAGATGTCTGTGTTGACAATTGCATGTTTTTTTGGAAAGATGATGATAAGTTGCAGGAATGTCGATTTTTCCATAAGCCAAGATATAAGCCGCAAGGTACTGGTCGGAGTAAGGTACCGTTCCAGCGGATGTGGTACCTTCCTATAACTGATAGATTAAAAAGAATGTATCAGTCTGAGAGGACAGCTGCATCGATGAGATGGCATGCAGATCATTTGCAAACAGATGGGGAGGTTACTCATCCTTAAGATGCAAAAGCGTGGAAACACTTTAAGACGGTACATCCAGACTTTGCTAGAGAGAAACGTAATGTGTATCTTGGTCTTTGCACATATGGATTTAGTCCATTTGGTATGTCTGGTAGGCAATATTCTTTATGGACAGTAATCCTAACGCCTTACAACCTTCCTCCAGATATGTGCATGCAAAGGGAATTTTTATTCTTGAGTATTTTAGTACCAGGCCCGAAGCATCCGAAGCGTTCCATTGATGTGTTTTTGCAGCCTCTGATAGAGGAATTGGAGCAGTTGTGGTATACCGGGGTTCGGACATATGATTTTGCAAGGAAATATTTTTTTACAATGCGTGCGGTGCTTATGTGGACAATAAGTGACTTCCCTGCTTACGGGATGTTATCAGGTTGGACTACGCATGGGCGATTGTCTTGTCCATATTGTCTCAATCGGACATATGCGTTTCAATTGAAACATGGTCGGAAAACAAGTTGGTTTGATTGTCACAGCCGATTTCTACCGATTCACCATGCATATCGAAGAAATAAGCGGTTGTTTAGAAAGAATAAAGCTGTTCGTGTTCCTCCTCTTGTTTATATTTCCGGGGAAGATCTAGAAGCACAAATTAATCATTATGGTGCATTGGAAATAGTCAATCGTGGTGGAAATTGGCACACTCCAGCTAATATGCCGGATGGATATGGGGAGCATCACAATTGGCATAAGAAAAGCATATTCAGGAAGCTTCCGTATTGGAAGGATCATTTGCTTATACACAATTTGGTTGTCATGCACATAGAGAAAAACCTTTTTGATAACATCATGCATACAATGTTAAACGTGCGTGGAAGGACTAAAGACAGCGGTAAGTCAAGGTTAGATTGCCTGATCTTTGTTGTCGGAATGAGTTACATATTACAAGCAATGGGAAAGCACCTGTCCCCATATTTCGATTGGGTGCGGAAGAAAAGTCAGCTTTGTTCAAATGGGCGACATCTGATGTGAAGTTCCAGGACGGGTACGTATCTAATTTAGCTAAATGTGTTGAGAAAGGGCAAATGTTTTCCGGGATGAAGAGTCATGACTGTCAAGTCTTTATGCATCGACTACTTCCTTTCGCATTTGCTGAACTTCTACCAGGAAATGTACACGAAGCAATTGCAGGTATATAAATTTAAATTAATCACATATTGCGAATTTAAGATTTTATATATATAATTAATATATATATATATATATATATATATATATATATATATATATATATATGAAATGGAAAATTAACATTATTACCTTATATATCATGTGATTGTTATTGTAGGCATTGGAACATTTTTTCGGGATCTTTGTACCCGTACTTTGTCAGAAGATGTTATTGCACAATTTGATACTAGTATTCCTATTTTGTTGTGCAACATGGAGAAAACATTTCCCCCAACCTTCTTTGATGTTAAGGAACATCTATCTATTCATCTCCCTCACGAAGCAGAACTTGGGGGACCTGTGCAGTATCGATGGATGTACCCATTCGAGCGATTCATGGGACATTTGAAGCGGAAGGCTAAAAATCTAGCCAAAGTTGAAGGCTCAATAGTAGCAGGAAGTTTAACATAAGAAACTTCTCACTTCACGTGGTACTATTTTGGCTCGAAAGTTCGCACACGGAAAAGGGCAGCACGACGATATGATGATGGAGGTGTAGGCCGAACATATGCTAATGAAGGTGTCCCATATATATTTTCTTCAATCGGTCAATTATGTGGAAGAGTGAAGTTAGTTTGGTTTGCCATTGAAAAAGACCATCATAGTGCACAAACGTATATCCTCTTAAATTGCGAAGAAGTTAGTCAATTTGAGACGTAAGTGTATAAACATATATACATATATATGGGTAAATTATATGCTAGCTTTATACCAATTACGATATGTATCTTAATTACAATTGTAAATACTTTTGTATGCAGTGAATTTGTTAGACAAGTCCGAGAAGTCATTGAAAGAATCTCAGACGATGAAATCAACAAGCGTAAAGATCAACATTTTGCCCCGTGGTTGAAGACGCAAGTACGTAAAAATTTAAAGTGATCTGATTAATTATTAACTTTGACAATTAACCTAATACATATTTTGATTACTTTTGTAATTAAATTAATTAATGATATAGGTCGAGTATGGGGATACCGCATATCCACTCTGGTTCCATGAGTTGATAAAAGGCCCCATATCGAAGATAACGAGTGAACCCATGTATTGCACACGCGGATATATATTTCATACATTCAAATACGGCAATCAAAGAGCTACTACCAACTACGGGGTATGTGTGCGGGGCGAAATAGATTTTTATGGAGTGCTGCAAGACATAATTGAAGTTGAGTACCCCGATTACTTATGTTTGAAATGCGTTCTGTTCAAATGCGACTAGTTTGATCCAACAGTTGATCGAGACGTCCGTAAAAACAAATTTGGGGCAGTAGATGTCAACCAATCACGACGTTATAATAAGTATGAGCCATTTATCCTAGCATCACAAGTAGAACAAGTCAGCTTTGTTCCATATCCGCGAGTTCGCACCACCCGTATCTCATGGTTATCAGTTATAAAAGTTTCTCCAAGGGGTCGAATTGTGGGGGTTGAGGATCTACCAATGCAGCAAGATCATTGCTCTGATATGCCAAAACTAAATGAGAGCACTGATGACATCCTTTTGATAGATCCTCAAAACAGGAAAGTTGAATATCTCCCAGACGATACATAGGAAGAAGATGAGGAAGATGAGGAAGATGAGTTCGAAGAAAGTGATGAACCAGATGATCAAGAAACGGATGTGTCTTCGTCCGAAAATGAATCAGAGTGACCGCGCTAGCTAGTAATTATTGTGAATTTAATGTATTAATATAATATTGTGATCGAGTAATTATTGTGAAATTTAAGTGATATGATTTCTATGAAATTCCCTAAACCCCAAACTTGATCCCATCTCCGATCTCCACTCATTTTCCGTCGTAGGTGCGGCGATTAATAAATTACGAGACATATGTGTCTATGAGTCTTGTAATTTATTAATTGCCCCAACTACGGCGGGAAATGAGCGGTGATCGGAAATGGGATGAAGTTTGGGGTTTAGGGGATTTCAAAGGAATCGTCGCTAACTGTGATTGTCACAAAATCGTTGCACAATTAGCAACGATTTAGCCACGAATAATGACGAATCGTGGCCAAATCGTCGCTAATTGTGATTGTCACAAAATCGTTGCAAATTTAGCGACGATTTAGCCACGATTCATGAAATGCCCTAAACTCTAAACCTTAAGCCCTAAACCCTAAACCCTAAACCTGAACCTATTAACATCTTATTCTATTATGCATCTCTCAATGAAATTCATCTTGACTTTATAGAATTGTTCGGAAATGAAAACTCGGTCAATCACAGTAATATCCACAAACTGAATCATTGTATTAATAATCTAACATGTACGCAAATGATATGCTCAAATTAATACCCAAAAAGTACTAAAGCAGTTGCTGCAGTAAAGTAGGGGTCGAACACAAGGACTCAGAGAAATCACACAATAGATTGTATAGTATCGAATCAAGCTAAGCAGTTCAGATGAAAGTAAAAGCGATAAGTAGTAAACGAGTTGTAAATTCGATGGGAGAAATATAGGTTCAGGGTTTTTCTCATGAAATCAATGAATGCTGGTAAACTAACTAACATGATTCAGATTTAGCACGGTTCTTGAACTCAAATCACTAAGCTATAATTAACCAACTGTCATTGCGAGAATTATCTAAATCTAAATCCTAGGAATTCCAAATCTCTTTGCGAATCCTAAAGTCTAAATCAGCTTTTAGATCAGGTTTGATTTGTTCACAAAACAACTAAACCAAATCTATTTGCGAATAGTTATTTTGCTCACCTAAGGTTCTATCAGGTAATTAATCGCACTGTCGTGCCTAATCCATTATCCTAAGATCTAAGTTCCAGATTCGTCAACCTAGAATTAGCTTTGAACACAACCTATGGTGAAGAACTAATTCAGATGGTGAATCCTAATAACTAATCAACCTAGCATTAAGAGAAAACCCTTATGAGAACCCTGAACCTAAAGTGGATCTACTCAGACATGGAAATTGAAGCAATAAACATGTTTGAATAAATACGCAATAGAAAATAAGACAGAGTAACAAAAGGGTTCGAAATCTTCTCTCGGACGAACAAAGTTTCAGAGTTGTCTCCCTTCAAAAGCTCTCTCTCAATTCAAAGCAAAAATAAAGCATAACCAAAAAAGTGGCTGTAAAATCTAATTAAATAGTCTAAACACGAATTGGGGTCTTCTTGTAAATATTAAAGTCTTCTGGGCAAGTTTTGCAATTCTTCAAACTTCATTAAAATTCGCGGGTCGTGTCTGCTGCGATGGGTATCGATCGATACCAGGGGGTATCGATCGATGCTTGACGTAAAATCGGATACTCAGCAACACGAACTTCAGCTTCGCTCCAAAAAGCTCCAATATCTTCAATTATGCTCCAATCATGCTAAAACCTGTAAAGGACTCTAAAACACTACGAAATAATAAAAAGACTCTATAAAACGGACTTATATCATGGTCTAAACGGGGTAAAAACCATGATATATCAACTCCCCCAGACTTAGCCTTTGCTTGCCCTCAAGCAAATAGAAAACTAAACCAGAGAAAGAGGTTTGAAAACATATAGACTCACATGTTCATGAAACGTTGCAATGACCCTTTTCCCAAGCACCCATATGTCACCTAACCAGCTTTTTGATCTAACCACCATGTAATTCTCCGTAGACATTCGCAGTTTCCCAGACTACACACATTATTTCACAGCATTGTTCAATCAAGCCATCCTCATCAATTTCATCGCTGTGCTTAATACCAAGAACCTTCTAGATTATTTCCCATACAATATCATGACAAGGAACCACCATTTTTCACACTTTTTGGTATTATTTCTCTCCCCCAGACTTATTTCTTATCATATTCTTTGCATATACAAATTAAAGTTCGAGACGCGAGTATTGATGGTGTTTGCCACCGAATCCCCGGTTCTTCCCTCAAAAGCAATCAAAGGTGTAGGCGAATAATGGTATCACAGGAAATTTTCCTAACCTCGCTTTCACCTTTGTGTGATCATTTCCTCTGAAGTAGAATAATGGGATCGCTGGAAATTTTCCTAACCCTCTACTCAGAAGAAAATCATTTCATCTTTTAATGCACTTATTATTAATTAACTTGTAACAGGGAGAGAAATACCATTATTTTAAACACGTGGGTTCCTTTGTCAGATACAAATGAAGAATCAAGCTATATGGATACTAACCACATCGATGAAGTGCAAAATTTTGGCTCAGGCTTTAAAGAACTTTGCTGGAAACATGAGTGTCTTCTGGTTAACCGGTCAGTCTTTGGATTTTTCATTAGTCGATCTAGAGTTGATTCTGTAACAATGGTCACTTAGAAGCAAGGTCAGATCAAAAGATTCAAGAAAAAGATCACTGTCTCAGATAAAGTTTTGACTCAATAAAACAACGTATGACTCAAAAACGACTGACTCTAAGAAAAACAAAAACAAAGTCAGCGACTACCTCCCCCAGACTTAAACAACACTGTCCCCAGTGTTATCTAGCCTAGAGTTGGTGAAAGAAAACAAAAGAATCAAATGGAAGTAGGGAAAAAAAGAAGTTACCGTGCTGGAACATTGAGTATCGATCGACACACAGCTTGGTATCAGACGATACCAAGCTTAAACCGATACATATCCATTCAGTCGCGTAGGGTGTCGATCGATACTCAAGGGTATCGATCGACACTCAGGCGATTCCGAGTTTTTGCTTTCTGTTTATCCTGACACAGACACCAAAACTGAAAAAAGAAAGAAAAAAAAAACTCAAAGCCAGACTCACCAGTGGGTTGCCTCCCACCAAGCGCTTGTTTTACATCACGAGCTTGACTGTAAGGATGATCAGTCAGGAGAAACTTGAGAGCTGACTCCAAAACAAGCTCCACAATTTGACATCGCCAGCTTCAGAGTTCTGCTCATCATGCCTTCCACAAACTCCTTTCCTTTCTCTTTCAGCTCCGAAGTAAGAAGAACTCTAGCCTTAGAGAATGGTTTCGAGGCACCTTTGCACTTCACCTTGTATTCAATCAAATCTCCATCATACTTCTGAGGGATTAAAGTCATAGAGGCAACATCTTTCACTCCTTTGCTTTTCGCCTTCTTCTTTCCGTTAGACGTTTTGACGTCTTTCTTGTTGATGATAGAAGGACTATCTAGGACGTCTGTGACAGTTGGTTCGTCAGGAGGCTCTTCCAAAAGATCGATTACCAACGTCTCATCTGTAACTACATCGATGCAAGAGACACGTGTGGGAGTTCCTCTAGGGAAAGCTTTGTAGTACACCTCCTTGACAATGTATGAGAACGAGATTCTCTTGCTGGGTGTGTCCATAATGGCACCAACCGTAGCCATGAACGGTCTTCCAAAGATCAACTGCGTACGAGATTGTGCACTCATCTCCACAACATGAAAATCAGCAGGAACCATACAGTCTCCTACTTTAACCAGCAAATCAGGGATTACACCATATGGAAGTGAGGTGGAAGAATTCGCGAATGTGATAGATGACATGGGCGGTCGAATATCAGCTCCCAATCTCTCTGCAATTGCCCTTGACACGACATTGACGCTAGCCCCTGAGTCAACGAGAGACTCTTTGAAGTCAACTCCAGAGATGGAGCATGGAACCGAAAATATTCCTGGGTCTTCCCTCTTGGTCAACTGCCTCAGCGGAGGTGGTGTACTATTGGCCTTGATGAAGAGTGCCTTAATCTCTTCCTCAGTTTCTCTACAATCTTTAAAGTGACTTAGCAGAGGCCAGCCCTCTAGAGCTTCTTCAAAAGTGAACGAGTGGGGAATCCTTCGTACCATCTTCTCAAAGCCACACACCTGCTTTGGAGTGATGGGGGCTCAGAGGTGTTGGGGAATAGGATTCAGCTTCTTGGGCTTGCGAAGTCTGTCAACACTCATACGCAGCTCCTTTGCAGTATCTGGGTGAGTATCGATCGATACAGAGAGAGTTTCGATCGATGCTTGCTCCTTCGAGACGTCCTTGACAGATTCTTGAACTGGTATCGATCGATACAAAAGGGTATCGGTCGATACACTGGATTTTGGATCCTCTCGTGCAGGTGTATGAGCTGGTATCGATCGAGACTGGCTTGTATCGATTGATACACGGAGATTTTCTGTCAACACGAAATTTTCTGCTATTTGAGTTTCCAGCATCTTCTGATGAATACTGAGAGACTCAATTTTCCCATTCAGATCTGTGTACATAGCGTCCATCTTCCCATTGAGGTTTAGTGTCATTTTCTGCTGTCCCTGAAGAAGTTGTTCAAGCATGGATTCCATCTTACTCTCAGAAGTTCTGGGTGGTGTGGGTGGGCATTGATACCTTTGATCCTGAAATCCATCTCCATCAATGTGGTTAACAAATTCCACTCCATCTTTTTTAGCAAAACGAACAGCCTTCTGCGGCTTATCCATCAAAAAATCTAACTTAGCATTCACCTCAGCAATCTGACTGCAATCCAAGTTACCATCTTGCTTCTTGCGCTCCATGTCTGCATTCTTGGTACTATTTCTAGAAACCAAGTTCTCAATAAGCACATAAGCATCGTCAGGATATCTCGTGTAGAAATTTCCATTGCTCGCAGCATCTAGAGCCATCTGATACCTCCAATCGATTCCTCTGTAGAAAGTACCCAGCAGCTGAACTTGAGTGAGCCCATGGTGCGGACAATCTCTCTGATATGACTTGAAACGAATCCAAGCAGCCTTGAGTGCCTCAGTCGGTCCTTGAGAAAACTGAGAAATCTTGTTCCTGAGATCCTCGGATCGTGCATCATCGTAGAAGTTGTTCAGGAACGCATTCTTCGTCTCATCCCATGTAGTCAGCGAACCAGGAGACAACTGCTTCAGTCAGTAAGTTGCATCTCCACCAAGAGAGTATGGGAAGAGCTTGCAGAAGAGGTAATCATAGGACACTTCATTACTCTTGATGCTTGTAACCAGATCCTCAAACCTCTCAATGTGATCCATAGGGTGTTCATGAGGAAAACCATGAAAAAGATGATGACCCACAAGAGTGTAGTATGCAGGTTTCAGCTCAAAGTCATCCCTCTGAAAAGCAGGAAGACGAATCGTTGATCGATTGGCAACTGATCAGGCCTGTTGTATTCACTAATCGTTCTACCGCGAGCAACCACAACATTCCCTGCATTCACAGCAATTGCAGGGACAATGATATTTCCAGCGACAACAGGAGCAGGTGGAATGATGTTCCCCTCTCCATCCAGACGTTGTCCTCTCTCGTTGCACAACTGACCCTCTTGGTCTCTCAAAGCTCCAGCAGCATCCTGAATCATAATCATCGTGTTGTTCATCTCTGCTGGCTTCTTTACTTTCCTGTTTGCACGTTCCAAATTCACACCTGAAACACACTAGGCAAAGCACGTAAGTAACAAAAAACACGTTGAGTATCGATCGATATCAACAAAAGAAGACGACGAGTATCGACCGATACTAGGTAGTATCGATCGATACCGACGAGCTTAGTCGAAATTCAACAGCTAAAATCTAATGGCGAAATTGAGTCCCCGGCTTTGCCTCATACAGCCGGGCAAACCCCTTTTGCGGGTGTTCGTCTACAGATGGTAATTAAATACAAATAATGTTGATATTATGTATATGAGTTTTGACTGATGGAAGCAATAAAAAGCTGATATAATTCATATTTTATTTTTTTAAAGTTACTTACATGAAAATATAGATTATTTAGACCAATAAAGAGGGTGATCATGCATATTTTAACTATTCCAGAAAATAAAAATATATAAAAACTTACTTGTCCTCTAAAAAAATCCATTTCCCTGTGATGATGTTGGATTTCTTCATAGGTTTATTTCTCCTCACCATTTCCTTATTCTTGTCTTGATTAGTTTGAATCATCATTGAACCTTGATTTCGGCCAATGACCTCTCTGGTTGTGCTTTTTATATCCTCATGCACCAGAAGATCAATTGGATGAGATTCAACCATATAGTTATCAAGAGCTGGGCCATAACCACTGGTTATAAGCCCTTTGTTTTCTATGTTATCATCCCACATATATTCCCATGAAAATCATGAAAAATGTCGAGTATACCCTTTGGTTCTACGAAAATTGGGGTGTTATAGGTCATAAAATTTATGTTGTTATTGGCTATGTTATTCATAGGCTCCTCAAAAAATTTGGGTTTTGAATAGGAATCGATATCCATGAATGGATATTTTGATGGTATTTCAGCTATGGGAGGGTTATAAACCGAAAGATTTTTGAGTAGTAACCAAATTTTGATTGAGGGGATCGTAATTTTGGTTTGGGATCAATGGTATCGGATTTTGGTGATAGTGATCGGAAATACCAGTTTGAATGGGATGATGAGACCATCCATTCAGAGAAACTTGGCCTAAATTATCATTGAAAATTTTTGGATGATCTTTCTGTATATAAACTAAATCATCATCAGTAAGAGAATGATGGATGTTATTTATGATGAAATCTTCGTTAGAGATATTCAATGAAAAATTAATTTCAACACCAACTTGATCCAGACGATGATTATAATAAGTTGATAAAACAAAACGAAAAATCAGATTAGATCTAAGTATGGAAGAATATATCAAAAATCCTGATGAAAATTATGCAAAATCTTTGAAAAGAAATTATCAAAGTAGATAAATTTAGGAAGTTATATATATATATATATATATATATATAAATTGTATTCTACAAAAATTTAATTTGGAAAAAGTAAAAAATAATAATTTAAAAGGTCATTAAATGACAACTGTAAACAACTGTAAGCATTAAATTATTATTATTATGGTCAATTGACTAAACAAAGAAGTGGACAAAAAAATTTATAATACATTTAATGGTAAGGGTGGACACTTATCGGATCACCGTAATTTTGCTATCTGGATCCAAAAATCCCAGATATCCGTGAAAAAATAGGATATCCAGCGGATATCCGGATCCGATCCGTGATAAAAAAATTTAAATCATAATTATCATATTTTCACAAAATAAATAGATGGAATGGTGAGGCGATGCAAAATTCTTAATATAAATTTGGTATCAAAAACATCGATTTTAAGACACTTAATGCAAACTCAAAAAAATAGTTTTTGAATCCTAAAGCGAATGTGAGATAGAAAAGAAGAGGAAAAAAAAAGAAAATAGTGGATCTCGGATGATTGCATTCATGTTGTAGATGTTTCTTATCTCATGATTACCCCAAATTAATGTCTATTATGCAACATTTTTGGCTATCATGAATCTTCTTGTCCAAACTCAAAACCAACAACGTCTTTTTCTAATTCTGATACGCCAACTAAAACTTCAGATTTTACATATTGTAGGACCAAAAATTCGCACAATAGACATGATTGGATTTAATCACGAATACATAAATAAACGTTAAGAAAACAAGAGATTAATAAAACGATGACACATAAATAAATCAATGGAGGCGAGATGAATCTCTTTCCTTAACTCAAAAAATCTTCCGTAGTGCAACGGTTTATAATAGATCCATGAGTCCCAGGATACAACCAAAGGAATCTGTTATCGCAGACACTCGATAACAGATCTGTCGAACATTATAACTACAATACTCTCGAATAAAGACTTACTCTAAGCAGTAGAGAATTGAATGAACTTTTTCTTTTGTATGTGTGTTTTCTGTGTGTGATCGGATGTCTTTCTCTCAAGAGAGGCGGTCCTATATATAGGAGAAGAGAGGAGGTTTTAATTCCACAACTTGCTTAGCAAACACCTTGCTTAGCAAGTTTTGCCTTGTTTGGCAAGTTTAGCCTTGCTTATCAAGCTTAGCCTTGATCACCAAGTTAGCCTTGGTTGACAAGTTTAGTCATGAGCCCAATGGCCCATTTCAATTCACACTTACACATTTTTAATAAAGCCCACAAGCTTTAAAAATTGTTCCAACAATCCCCCACATGAATAGAAATGACTCTAAACATATGAAAATTGTACATACTAGACTTTACTAGACATACTTGACTAGACTCGACTAGACGTAGACAGACTTTCGAGAGTATACGAAAATATAACTGTATCTGAGAGGTAGCGTTTTTCAGCTTTGAACCAATCATTTTTAATATCTGTCGGGTTTACTCGGCCGGGAGGTGAACATGATGTCTTGAACCACCCAGATTTTGATGTAAACCTAGACAACAGGTATCGCACAGCGATATTTTCTCGTAGAACTTTGTTCTCTATTGTGTTCATTTTGGCCTTGAACATTCCTGGTTTTTCATGAGTGAGCTTGGAGAATATAGCCTTCTCTTTCATTCTCCTAGAAACGGCCCTCATTTCACACTCACTAGGTGATCTGTTATCAGCTTGTTTTCAGAAGTATCCTGTCACACTTCACTATTACAAAGCTATGCAATCATTAAAAGCCAACGCTTATCCTCAATATTCACAGGTAGCACTGTTTTATCATCCTAGGAACTGGGCAGAGACATAGTCTCACAGTGCTCAATTTCGAATCAGTTCAACTTTGTTTTCCATTTGAACCTAGATCTTGGGATCTCTAGTCACATAGGTAGGGTATCTGTCAAACGTCATCTTTTTCTATAGGCTTTAAACCCATTCCTTTTGATGATTTTACAATTTGATCTCGCGGCAAACTTTTGGTGAACGGATCCGCTAAGTTATCAGCTGACTTGATGTAATCTATCGTAAGTACACCAGTTGAGATCAATTGTCTAAGGGTCTTATGTCGTCTTCTTATGTGACGAGATTTACTATTATATAGGTTACTCAGTGCCCGAGAGATAGCCGACTGACTATCACAGTGTACACGTAATGTTGGCACTGGTTTTTCCCACGTCGGGATATCTTCCAGAAAGTTTCGAAGGCATTCTGCTTCCTCTGCAGCTTTGTCTAAAGCTATAAACTCTGACTCCATGGTTCATCTGGCCAGGAGTGTTTGTTTGGAAGATTTCCAGGATATTGCTGCACCAGCAAGAATAAAGACATATCCACTCGTGGATTTGGAGTTTCTGGAATCTGAAATCCAATTGGCATCACTATACCCTTCCAGAACTGCTGGTTCTTTACCGAAGTGCAGCCCATAATTTT
This sequence comes from Eutrema japonicum, assembly GCA_030161315.1. Classification (NCBI taxonomy): domain Eukaryota; kingdom Viridiplantae; phylum Streptophyta; class Magnoliopsida; order Brassicales; family Brassicaceae; genus Eutrema; species Eutrema japonicum. The sequence continues at coordinate 54,020,233 of BSQW01000011.1, forward strand.
TAGTGTATCGTAGATAATTTAATACCCTAGTTATGGCCTTCCAATGAGTATGTCCTGGATTACTCGTGTAGCGACTTAGTACATTTACTGAGTGCGCTAAATCGGGTCTAGTACAATTCGTCAAGTACATAAGACTTCCGATGACTCTTGCATACTCCACTTGCGACACTGCTTCACCTGAATTCTTTGTCAAATGAAGTTGAGGATCAAGCGGAGTTTTTGCAGTCCCATTTGAGTAGGTCTTAAACCTCTCTAGGATTTTTGTAGCGTAATGGTCATGAGACAAAATTATTCCTTTTGAATTTCGAATAATCTTAATCCCTAAAATTACATCCGCTAATCCCATGTCTTTCATATCAAATTTTCCACTAAGCATATTCTTCGTTTGATTGATTATGTCTTTGTTGCTTCCCATGATGAGCATATCATCTACATACAAACACAACAACACATAACCATGTGGAGTACTTTTGATATAGATGCACTTATCACATTCATTGATGTGAAAGCCATTTGACATCATTACACTGTCAAACTTTTCATGCATTTGCTTCGGAGCTTGCTTGAGTCCGTATAGCGATTTAACAAGTCTACATACTTTCTTCTCTTGTCCGAGAGCAACATAACCCTCAGGTTGGTTTATATAAATCTCTTCCACTAAATATCCATTTAGGAAAGCAGTTTTGACATCGATCTGATGTATTTCAAGGTTTCTTAAAGCTGCGATTCCAATCAGCATGCGAATCGAAGTTATTCTAGTCACCGGAGAATAAGTGTCAAAGAAATCCAGTCATTCCTTTTGACGAAATCCTTGTACCACAAGTCTGGCCTTATACTTGTCTATAGAGCCATCGATTTTTAGCTTTGTGGTGAAGACCCATTTACACCCAAGAGGTTTGCAACCTTGAGGTAGATCTACCAACTCATAAGTATGATTTTGCATAATTGAGTTGATTTCACTGTTAGATGTCTCCTTCCAGAAAGGTGCATCGGGTGTAGACATTGCTTCCATGAAAGTTCTTGGACCACTTTCCGCGAGGAATGCCATTATGAACTCAGAGCCGAATGTCTTTTCCTTACGAGCTCTCTTGCTTCGTCTAGGTTCAACTTCTTCTTCTTTTTCTTCGTTTGTAGAAGTGCCTGAAATGCTTGCCTCATTGCTAGAATCTCGTTCATCACGAGTTCGTTTAGAATTTCTTCTATCCTTACACGGAAACACATTTTCGAAGAAGGACGCATTCCTTGACTCCATTATCGTGTTTACATGAATGTCTGGTATATCTGATTTATGTACCAGAAACCGATAGGCACTACTTTTATGCGCATATCCAATAAAGATGCAGTCTACCGTCTTAGGTCCGATGGTGACCTTCTTCGGAAGCGGAACTGCAACTTTTGCTAGGCACCCCCACACTTTCAGGTATTTATATGAAGGTACATTACCTTTCCAAAGTTCATAAGGAGTTTTTCATGTGACTTTGTGTGGGATTTTGTTCAGGATATAATTTGAGGTAAGCAGAGCTTCCCCCCACATGTTCTGGGCTAACCCAGATTCCTGCAACATTGCATTCATCATTTCCTTGAGAGTTTTGTTCTTTCTTTCAGCAACTTCGTTGGATTCCGGTGAGTAGGGAGCGGTCATTTGATGAATAATGCCATGTGCTCTACAGAATGCATCAAATGGTTCATTATATTCTCCTCATCTATCACTTCTAACCATTTTTATGGTCTTACCAAGTTGGTTTTCAACTTCCAGCTTTTACTCTTTAAACTTATCCAAGGCTTCATCTTTACTACGCAGTAGATAGATGTAGCAATATCTCGTGCAATCGTCTATGAATGTCACGAAATATTTCTTACCACCTCTAGTTTAAATGTATTTTAAATCACATAAGTCTGTGTGAATTAAACCTAGAGGTTCGGTTGTTCTTTGAACGCTGGGTGATGGAGTTTTAGTGAGTTTGGCTTGGACACAAACTTCACATTTGTCTATGCTTATTTTGCATTTAGGAATCAAATTCATGTTCATTAATCTACTCATAGACTTGAAATTAACATGTCCTAAACGTTCATGCCAAATATTGAAAGACTCTGCGAGATAAGCAAATGGTTTCTTATCATTCATCTTAGGGTTCTTCGAGGTAGATGCCTCGGTTACATTATCCTTACGGATTACTGCCTCAACAGACATCTTAAACAAATTATCACAAACAAAACCCTTTCCCAAATACATCCCATTCTTCGTTAGGATCAGCTTATCACCTTCCAGCTTCACAGTGAATCCATGCTTGCTTATCAGAGATCTAGAAATCAGATTCTTGCGCATCTCTGGTACATGGACAACGTTCGTGAGAATCAGCTCCTGTCCAGAGGTGAGCTTCAGAACAACCTTTCCGTGACCCTCAATTGTCGACGAGGCGGAATTACCCATCAAGAGCTTGTCACCACCCTTGTTCTTTGTGTATGTCGAGAACATCTCTCGATCCATGCAGATGTGCCTGGTTGCACCAGTATCGAACCACCAACTCTTCGGATGGCTTTCAGCAACATTGGCCTCAGTGACCACAGCACACATGTCAGCTTCTGTCAAGTTCGCTTGAGCCTTCTTGCTGCGACACTCGAAGGATTTGTGTCCTTGCTTTCCACAGAAGTTACATATTCCCAAGAACCTTTGAGAAGTCTGACCATTCTGACCATTCTTGTTCTTGAACTTCTGGAAGTTCTTTGGTGGCATCTTCCCTTTGCATTTGTTTAGGCGTCCTTTGTTCTGCCACTTGCCTTGATTGTTGTTTTGGTGTTCAACCATATTTGCATTGTGTTCGCGAATCTTTACACCTACACCAATCTGTTGTTCTCGATTCGTAGACTCTACGCGAAGTTTAACAACCAGATCTTCAAGGATCATCTTCTTTTTCTTCAGCCTGAGGTAATTTTTGAAGTCTGTCCAACCAGGAGGAAGCTTCTCAATGATCCAGCATCTCTGATAGGTTTCACACAGCCGCATTCTCTCAGCATGAATATCGTGTAGGAGCCTCTGCACCTCATCGACTTGTTCCATCAATGGTCTGGAATACACCATCTGGTACTGCATAAATTTTTCCACAGTGAATTTTTGAGTACCAGAATCTTCAATGCGATACTCTTGTCAAGGGAATCCCACAAGTCCTTAGAAGTTTCAGCGTTTTCGTACACCCCGAACAGAGAGTCCGAAAGGCTATTCTGGATGTAGCCCTTGCACAAGAAGTCGGCATGTTCCCATGCGTGAACACTCGCAAGCGCACGCGGATCAGTGTTATCTTCTGGAAGAAGAGGTTTCACTTCGCTGGTGTATTTCTGCAGATTCAGCGTGGTTAGGTAGAATAACATCTTCTTTTTCCACATCTTAAATGCTGTCCCATCAAACTTGTTTAGAGGAGCAACATGATTCCCAGATGGAACTTTGACCGTCTCGATCAGACTCGCAGTCTTTTCTTCCACTTTGTTATTGGTTTTCTCCACCATTCCAGAGTTGTTTTCAACGTCGGTTGTCATTCTGTGAAGACAAAAGAAACACAACTTCCAATTAGTACCGATATGAATAGTTAAGAATCGCAATTCTAATGCTAATATCGGACCAAATAACATGTATCGATCGATGCACAACTAGTGTCGATCGATGCATTCACCGTGTTGATCGATACATCCTAGGTGTCGATCGATGCACCACGGTGTCGATCGATACCTGTGAATGTTACACAGTATCGATCGATATAGACCCAAATCGGTCGATGCACAGGCAGTGTCGACCGATACAAAATTTTCAGTGACTTAAATCGATCTATCCACTCTCGGTGTCAATCGATGTCAGTGAATTTTTTGCATAGTATCGATTGATGCCACAGTAGGTGTCGATCGATACTCACATGGTGTCGATCGCAATCAAACCAAACAAGAACCACATCGTGCGTTCGTTGTTTATACCGTTTATTAATCGCAATTAATAACGGTTGTGAAAGACGTTTAATGCAATACTGCTTCTACTACACGTTTCAAGTTGCAGAAGATGCGTTTTGATAACGTTTGAGTATCACTAACAGTAGAACGTCTTTTATAAAATAATGCAATAAACAGAAAATTGCTTCTACTACACGTTTCAAGTTGCAAAAGATGCGTTTTGATAACGTTTGAGTATCATCAGCAGTAGAAGAATCGTTTTATAAATCGTTTGAAAACACGTTTATTTACTCGTGATTAAAGATCCGATTGAAGTAATAAAACGAAAATTGGATCTTCTTTGAGTTAAGATTGTAGGAACAAAAATTCGCACAATAGACAGAATTGGATTTAATCACGAATACATTAATAAACGTTAAAGAAACAGGAGATTAATAAAACGATGACACATAAATAAATCAATGGAGGCGAGATGAATCTCTTTCCTTAACTCAAAGAATCTTCCGTAGTGCGACGGTTTATAATAGATCCATGAGTCCTAAGATACAACCAAAGGAATATGTTATCGCAGACACTCGATAACATATCTGTCGAACATTATAACTACGATACTCTCGAATAAAGACTTACTCTAAGCAGTAGAGAATTAAAGGAACTTTTTCTTTTGTATGTGTATTTTCTGTGTGTGATCGGATGCCTTTCTCTCAAGAGAGGCGGTCCTATATATAGGAGAAGAGAGGAGGTTTTAATTCCACAACTCAACTTGCTTAGCAAGTTTTGCCTTGTTTGGCAAGTTTAGCCTTGCTTATCAAACTTAGCCTTGATCACCAAGTTAGCCTTGGTTGACAAGTTTAGTCATGAGCCCAATGGCCCATTTCAATTCACACTTACACATTTTTAATAAAGCCCACAAGCTTTGAAAATTGTTCCAACACATATTTTATTAATCTTGTTTCAGTCAGCGAGACTACCATTATCCCCTCTTCAACTACTATGTAGCTTCCTCCATCATCAACTGATATCATCTCATCAACATGCATGCCTCAAATTGAAATCGTTATCATCTCACCAACCATTACCCTCACGTCATCCCCATAATTTTCTTCTCAGCCTAACTCCTTCACTTATCTACTTTGTCCATAGGTACCTGAGAACCATGTCACCATTCCATTATCCAATCACTATTCAAAAGTTATTATCATCACTTTTTGATGAAGACACTTCAGACACGAACAAGGCTAAAGCAAATGAAACACTCCCATCAACACTATCATGACCGAGAATGCTACTTGTTATATTGATTCTCTTACTAGTGATAATGTTTTTACTATTATTTTCTCGCACTCAAGATCTATGGTTAAAGAGAAAGTGGTTGAAACTTTCTTAATTCGTGATCTCTTTGATAAGTATTGGGGTCTTTATAGGTGATGAGTGGAGTATATCTTCTCAGAGATCTCGTCGAGGAAGACCAGTAAAACCTACTCAAAAGATGCAAGAAATGCAATGGATAATAGCCGGTGGTTGCGAAAGTCAGGATTGGAGAGACCAGTCACGATCGTGGATCACACAACTAGGGACATTTAATGAGCTATTTCTCTAGCCCATTCCTCCATTTCTTTAGTTTTTATTATTTTTAAAAGCTAGTCTGTTAGTTTAAGTTTATGTTTAACTCTATCACTCTCAAACTCTTTCTTTAACTTTGTAACCGTTAATTATATTTATTTAAAAAGCTTTTTTAACAAAACAACACGTGGTAGACATATAAGTGTTTTCTTTCCCCTCGAAAGTGTTTTATTTTTTTTAGATACGCATCAAATAATGATTTTGGTTTGTTACAAAATGGCTTATATATAGTATTTCCGGCGTCGTTCGTACTCTTTTCCTCCTCTGTTTTTAATTCCTAGATTTAGAAATAACTAATCATAGATCGATTCATGAATCGAATGATGTCTCGTTCCCTCGACTCGATGGAAATTCACGGGATGAAGGCAGTTTGTAATTGTGAGATGAAGAATTTGTTGACGCGGTGGGATCTGATGTGGTTCAGAACTAGTGTGGTCATCGATTCTGAAATTTTCGTTCAAAACCGAACTCAAAGCACGGACCCATGTCGAGCCAACGGACGCGTTTTTCTATGTCGCTTCCATTGTTTCTACCATGCTCTTTGTCTTCTGTCTCACCGGTTTCGTCTTGAAGATTCCCATCGCATAAGAGATCTGCGTGGCAAGGAAAGAACAAGATACGTGACAGATGCAATATTCGTCATTCCCCCTTCTTCGTGTCTTTATGTTGGTTAATAGTAAACACCCTTCCTCTCCTCCTTGGAGTCTCTTTCCGGAGTCCATCACGGTGGTGCTGCCGATGTTTTTCTGAGATTGGTTGGATTTATTATTTGAACCAAATGACCCAATTTGGTCAGAGATTGAAACGGCTTTCTCAGCGATTTTCATTACCCACTATCTTTTGGTTTGGGTATGTAATATGGATTTTCGGGTATGTAATATGGATTTTCAATCCAGGAATTGGCGGATTTAGGGTCAACGAAGAGGGTCAACAAGACGAATTAATGTTCATTTGGGATTGTATCGAGAGAAAATCAAAGTCTCTATTTTTTAGAATGACACTGATACGGAATAATTGGTATCATAATGTCGATATTTCATGACTGTTGTCGGAAACATCGGGTTTTTCATACGGTGTGCAATTTGGAGATTCAGTCAAGAGATGCTATCCACACACACAATTTGTATGACAGGAAGATCTAATACGCAGAAGAAAAATAATAGATTTAATGATCCGTTAACGAGTAAGGCTTATCTATGGAAAACATCGTCAAATTCACTTCTTCTAATGTATCTTTCTCAATGTATGGCGCATATATCTGCTTATGTAAAACAGTAAAACCTCTATAAATTAATACTCGATAAATTAATAATCACTATAAATTAATAAATTTCTCCGGTCCCGAGTCGGGCCAGTGTAAAATTTAACACAATTCGATAATATAATAAGATAATAAATTTTTTGAAATTCCTATGTAAATATATGGTCCCAATAATATGATAAATTAATAATTATAAATCTTATGCATATATACCTAAGACAATTTAGTAAAATATGAATCTATTGTTGTTTGTTTATTCTTAATGTTAGAATCTCGTTGGAGCTCATCTCTAATCTTTCTTATTGCATCCATAACTCCTGGTGTTGTCCTCTCGATCTGCATCCAAAAATTGTAAAGACTTCTAGAGGCCATAATTGGTTCTTTGCGTGTAACCACTTTCAAAGGTTCCATAACATCATCTTCAACTTCATCATCTTCAGTAAGGATAGTTGCTACAATTTCTTCTAAACTCTGAACTTCTGAGCATGTATCATTTTCACCCGGGTAGTCGAGTAGACTATTGACATCCATTCTATTTCGATAACCGATATTATTAATCACTACTTCAAGTTCACGAATGTCGTTTGATTCATCTTCTAATTCTTTGATACGACATCTCCTGAACGAATCTTACAGTGTCGAAAACAATTTGCTATTGTCTCTTGATAAACATTAATTGTCCAAATTTTTTTTATCTCTATAAATTAATAATTTATTAATTTATCGATTAATTTAACCTCTATAAGATAATAAAATTTTGAAGTCCCAACATTATTAATTTATTATAGAGGTTTTCTGTAGTTTGCTTTCTGAAAGTTTTGTATATTGACTTTGTAATCTCGATTTAATATCAATGAAATTGTTAGTCGGAAAAAAAGTAATACGTAGTAGACATGTAAGCGTCTTTTTTTTAAATTATCTAAATAACATTTATTTAGGTAAGTTTTTTTTTTGGATAAGCATCAAATAATGATTTTTGGTTTATAGAGTGTTGGTTTACAAAATAGCTCATATATAGTATTTTCTACATTTAGTAACACGTGGTAGACATGTAAGCATTTTTTCCTCTCTAAATTGTTTTGAATTAAATTTATTTAGGTAATTTTTTAATATGCATCAATTAATGATTTTTTTTTGTTTATAGAGTGTTGTTTACAAAATAGCTCATATATAGTATTTTGTAATTTAATAACACGTGGTAGACATGTAAGCGTTTTCTTTCTCTTCGAAAGTGTTTTTTTGTTTGTTTAGATATGCATCAAATAATGATTTTTGGTTTGTTACAAAATGGCTTATATATAGTATTTTCTACATTTAATAATATGTGGTAGACATGTAAGCGTTTTCCTTTTTTCTTTAAATTGTCTAAATAAAATTTATTTAGGTAAGTTTTTTTTGGATAAGCATCAAATAATGATTTTAGGTTTATAGATGGTTGGTTTACAAAATAGCTCATATATAATATTTTATACATTTAGTAACACGTGGTAGACATGTAAGGGTTTTTTTATTTTCTAAATTGTTTTGAATTAAATTTATTTAGGTAATTTTTTTTATATGCATCAATTAATGATTTTTTGTTTATATAGTGTTGTTTACAAAATGGCTCATATATAGTATTTTCTAATTTAATAACACGTGGTAGACATATAAAAGTTTTATTTTCTTTCTAAATTGTGCTGAACCAAATTTATTTAGGTAAGTTTTTTTTTGGTTTTAATATGCATCAAATAATTATTTGTTGTTTTCTACATTGTCGAGGTCGCCAATGTTTAAGACTTTTTAATACATTGACTCAAAATTTTTGTACTAAGTAAAATAGATCAAATTATTTAACTTATAAAAATACACTTTTGTAGTTCTCATATTCTCCATATTTTTGCTGCAATATTTTGAATTTTCAGCTTTGGAGCTAATTCCTCTTTTTGTTTTCTTGAAAATCTTTCTTGTTTTTTTGTGTGTGTCTTTCTCATATTAATTACACTATATTCAAAAATAAAAGCATGGGCCTGTAGGAGATGATTGAGCCATTCTATATTTTTATATTGGCCCATAAAAACACAAAAACACGTTTTCAAATTAAGAAACTAGATTTCGTGACTTATTATATATAAGATGACATGTAGTTTATCTTTCAAATCATAGAACAATACAACATTACAGTTGGGGTTACTTTTTCATAGAGAAATAATAAGTTCGTCTTCCAGATCTTCAAGAAACCTATAAATAAACCCTTGAAGAGAGAAAATGGTTAATACAAATGTTGATCCAAAAATGGCTGAATTTTTATATAAAAAAAATGTTGATCCGAAAACCATATTACAAAAATAAATTATGCAATTCTCATTCAATATAAAGTACAAATACATATATCATTGTAAAATAGAAAAACTTGATTGAAAGAACTATATATATTATAAAAATACTTGGTCCCTTATTCAAACAATACACCACATAATAATAACATATATGTCTAGTACAATAAATCATTCCCACCCTTGCATGAGCATCTGAGGATCATCCATGGATTCGCAAAGCCCATCAATATAATTATCCCATGGAAATTTTGTTGGCTCCGGAACAAAAAATGATGTTGTTGACTCATCGACCACCGGTTGAGTGGATTGTGTTCTAACGCCCAAACTCAATTTCATATCTTCATCATATATATCCTCACATTCATAATCATCCTTAGTGTTTTCAGTTATACCAGCAGTTTCAATGGCATTTGAAGAATCGTTGTTGATTGTGACATCCCCTATGTAGTCTTCGAGGATGTAATTGTGGGGCGGATTTGCATTTTCACCATTTTGTTTAGTTTTCATCAATTGCATCCGACGTATTGTGGAATTCTAGTGGTTCTTAATAGCATTTTCGCTTCGTCCGGGAAGTTTCCGGGCAATCTTACTCCATTTATTGCCAACAACCTTGTGAGCTTCAACTAATATTTGATCTTCTTCTTCTGTCCAAGCATCTATCTGAAATAACATAAAAGTTATATATAATTGAGTGTATAAATACAAATAATGTTGATATTATGTATATGAGTTTTGACTGATGGAAGCAAGATAAAGTTGATAGAATTCATATTTTATTTTTTAAAGTTACTTACATGAAAATATAGATTATTTAGCCCAATAAAGAGGGTGATCATGAATATTTTAACTATTCCAGAAAATAAATTTTGCAATTTTACTTTGCTTCCAACTTTATATGCATTGTTCTAAGTATCATATATGTGTACCACTTATATATGAACTTTTAATATTGTTGCCACCAACTAGGTTATATGAACTGTAACCTACATATATGTACTTTTATATTATATATGTGTGTGTAAGTACAAACATACACACGATTAATGATAAACAAGGAGATGTATATATCATGATGATTCAATATGGACACATATGAGATATGAACATGCTTATATATTCGAACACATGCTACACATATACAAATATATGCTTTAAAACAAAACAAAAAAATCGAGAAAAAGATCACCTTGATGTTAGGACGAAGATGGTTGTGCCACCTCTCTCTACATTGTTTTCCTAATCGCCCTCCGACCATCTTCGCGATCATTCCCCATTTCCTTGTCCCATAAAGCTCCACAATTTCTCTTAATTTCCTATATATTTACATTTCCCAACACATTAATATATTATAACATCATCCAAAAAAGTATATATCTATAAAAACAATTATGAGAATTTTGAGGATTTAACTAAATATTTATTTTTGTTTTTCAATTTTATGTTTATAAATAAAAAATAAATTAAAACTTACTTGTCCTCTAAAAAAGACCATTTCCCTGTGATGATGTTGGATTTCTTCATAGGTTTATTTCTCATCACCATTTCCTTATTCTTCTCTTGATCAGTTTGTATCATCATTGAACTTTGATTTCGGCCAATGATATCTCTGGTTGTGAAGTTATCAAGAGCTGGGCCATAACCACTGGTTATAAGCCCTTTGTTTTCTATGTTAGCATCCCACATAGTATTCCCCTGAAAATCATGAAAAATGTCGAGTATACCCTTTGGTTCTACGAAGTTTGAGGTGTTATAGGTCATAAAATTTATGTTGTTATTGGCTATGTTATTCATAGGTTCCTCAAAATTTTTGGGTTTTGAATAGGAATCGATATCCATGAATGGATATTTTGATGGTATTTCAGCTATGGGAGGATTATAAACCGAAAAAAATTGAGTAGTAACCAAATTTTGATTGAGGGGATCGTAATTTTGGTTTGGGATCAATGGTATCGGATTTTGGTGATATTGATCGGAAATACCAGTTTGAATGGGATGATGAGACCATCCATTCAGAGAAACTTGGCCTAAATTATCATTGAAAAATTTTGGATGATCTTTCTGTATATAAACTAAATCATCATCAGTAAGAGAATGGTGGGAGTTATTTATGATGAAATCTTCGTTAGAGTTATTCAATGAAAAATCCATTTCAACACCAACTCGATCCAGACGATGATTACAATAAGTTGATAAAACAAAACGAAAAATCAGATTAGATCTAAGTATGGAAGAATATATCAAAAATCACGATGAAAAATTATGCAAAATCTTTGAAAAGAAATGATCAAAAGTTGATGAATTTAGGACGATATATATATATATATATATATATATATATTGTATTCTACAAAATTTTAATTTGGAAAAAAGTAAAAAAAATATATTTAAAAGGTCATTAAATGACAACGGTAAACAACTGTAAGCATTAAATTATTATTATTATGGTCAATTGACCAAACAAAGAAGTGGACAAAAAATTTATAATACATTTAATGGTAAGGGTGGGCACTTATCGGATAACCGTAATTTTGCTATTGGATCCAAAAATCACAGATACCCAAAACTCGGATATCCGTGAAAAAATAGGATATCCAGCGGATATCCGGATCTGATCCAGGAAAAAAAAATTAAATCGTAATTATCATATTTTCACAAAATAAAGAGATGGAATGGTGAGGCGATGCAAAATTATTTTAGATTTCTCTTAATATAAAATTGGTATCAAAAACATCGAATTTAAGACACTTAGTGCAAACTCAAAAAAATAGTTTTTGAATCCTAAAGTGAATGTGAGATAGAAAAGAAGAGGAAAAAAAAGAAAACAGTGGATCTCGGATGATTACATTCATGTTGTAGATGTTTCTTATCTCATGATTCCCCCAAATTAATGTCTATTATGCAACATTTTTGGCTATCATGAATCTTCTTGTCCAAACTCAAAACCAACGTCTTTTTCTAATTCTGATACGGCAACTAAAACTTCAGATTTTGAATATTTTACTAATCTTGTTTCAGTCAGCGAGACTACCATTATCTCCTCTTTAACTACTATGTAGCTGTAGGAAATATTATATGTATAGAAAGTATATGCTAGAATCCCTATAATTATGCTTTCATTAGCTCTGTATATTGTCTTTCCTCCTTTGTAATAATCTCTCTGTGTATATAACAGAGCCCTCTGTATCAATCTCAATATACAATTCAATAACCTAATATGGTATCAGAGCAGTAGGCGTACAATTTTTGTCTTCTTCCTTTTGCTTCGATCTTGGTCTCCTTCTCTATGTGATCTCTTTCTGTGTTTGGAATCAAATCTCTATTTACTTTTCAAAATGTCGGAGACCACCGCATAACGTACTTCGGTGTTTAATACTCAAGATCCGCAGAGCACCCTCATCTCCGTCAACATGTCGAGTATTACAAAACTCACGACTCTCAATTACCTCATGTGGAGCAGACAAGTACGTGCCCTACTTGAAGGTCACGAACTTCAACAATTCATTGATTAAAATAATACAGCTCCTCCATCGACGGTGATAACTGATGGGGTCTTGTCACCGAATCCTGCCTATGCCCCATGGAATCGTCAAGATCGTCTGCTATACAGCTCGCTCATTGGTGCGATCTCCATGCTGGTTCAGTCGTTGGTCTCTAATGCCAAGACAGCCAAAGAAGTGTGGTCCACATTGGCTACTGCCTTTGGAAATGCGTCTGGCGGTCATGTCCGTCAATTGAAGTTTCAGATTCACCAGTGTGTCAAAGGCTCAAAGACGATCAGTGAATATCTCCAGATAATCAAATCTAAAGCTGATGAACTTACCCTGCTCGGCAAACCAATGGATCCCGATGATCTGACGGAAAGAATACTTGTCGGTCTTAGTGAAAATTACAAACCGGAGGTTGATGCGATACATGGCAGGGACACACCAATCTCATACTCCGAACTGTATGAGCGACTTCTCAACCGTGAAGCAATGATCATGTGCAATGAGTCGACCACTGTTACTCCAATTGTCGCCCATGCCACATACACTCGTCCTCGGCAACAATGGCGCAACAACAACAACCAGAACAACAACCATCAACGCTCAAACCAGTACAACAATCAGCAACGTTTTTCCAAACCGTATTTGGGACGATGTCAGGCGTATGGGATCCAAGGTCATAGTGCCAAGTACTGTCCGGAGTTTCGCATGGTCAAAGGTCCATCTCAGTCTTCACCGAGGCCGCCACAACCTCGTCAAAACAACACGTGGAATGCTGCTCCACCATTTCATCCTTGGCAGCCAAGTGCTAACCCAGCCATGCTCTCGGATTCTTCGACTTGGCTTGTCGATTCAGGCGCCTCTCAGCATATGACATCAGACTTAGCAAATCTCTCCCTCCATAACCCGTATGGTGGTGGGGCTGGTGTTCTTCTCGGTGATGGTTCCGGTTTGCACATCTCGCATTCTGGTTCCTTAACTCTACCTTCTTATACTCGTCCATTCTTTTTAAATAACGTATTATGTGTTCCTGCACTTAAGAAGAATTTAATCTCTGTTTTTCAATTATGCACCACTAATGGTGTGGCGGTTACATGTACTCCAACGTATTTACAGGTGAGGAATTTGCAAACGGGAGCTCTTCGTCTCGAGGGGAAACCTAGAGATGGAACGTATGATGAGTGGCCGAAAACAACGTCAACAACACCTCCTTCTCTTGCTTATGCCTCGGCCGTGAAGAATAGCTTGCCAGCTTGGCATTCACGGTTAGGACATCCTGCTTTTCAAATTCTTCAAAGAGTAGTTTCTAAATTTAATTTACCTATTGTTTCAAACGCTTTATTGGCTCAGCCTTGCAATCCTTGTTCGATTAATAAAATGCATAAGTTACCCTTACAAAATTCATCTCTAAAATCTAATCATCCTCTTGATATTGTATTTTCAGATGTATGGACCTCTCTGGTTCATTCGATTGATGGTTTCAAATATTATGTTATATTTGTCGATCATTATACTATATACACTTGGTTGTATCCATTAAAATTAAAATCTCAAGTTTTTGAGATATTTACCCGATTCAAAGCCTTGGTTGAAAATCGATTTCAATCCAAGCTTAGAACTCTTTATACGGATAATGGTGGTGAATACATTGGTTTACGAGATTTCCTTTCATTTTATGGTATTTCTCATATGACATGTCCGCCGCATACGCCAGAACATAATGACATAGCAGAACGTCGTCATCGACATATTGTAGAAACAGGGCTTGCCCTTCTTTCTCATGCGTCAATGCCACAGTCCTTTGGACGTATGCGTTTGCGACGACTGTTTATTTAATTAATAGAATGCCATCACAAATCCTAGATTATCAAAACTCGTTTCAACGTCTTCATGGGCATAGTCCTAATTTTCAAAAATTAAAAATATTTGGGTGCTTGTGTTTTCCGTGGCTCCGTCCGTATACATCGAATAAATTAGATGCTAGATCGAGACCTTGTGTCTTTCTTGGATATTCGACTACACAAAGTGCATATTTTTGTTTCGATCGTACTAAATCTCGGGTTTACACATCTCGACATGTTGTATTTCATGAATTGGTTTTCCCGTTTTCAACGAATTTAGAATCACAATCGTCCATTGAACCTGAAATTGCTTCGCATCCTACTGTTTCCGTTCTTCCTAATCTCTCGATTCCAGATGTGGCAACACCACCAACAGCTCCGGTGATCACATCATCCGTAGCAGCATCGATAAATACACCTGCGACTTCACCAGCGGCTACAGCAGCACCTACACCGGCGCTTACAACACCACCAGCGGAGACACAAGAGGCTCCTCGATCCGTTTCACAAGCAGCTCAACCTGAAACTCAAATTACAGCAACGTCTCCTGGTCCTATTCAGCATGTGAGACAAAGCACAAGACAAAGAAAACCAGTGCAGAAGTTGAATCTTCACACTTCTGTAACTCAAACGATGGAGAAGCCTCCAACAACCGTAACTCAGGCTCTTAAGAGTCCTCATTGGCGTAAAGCAATGAGCGACGAATATAATGCTCAAATCGGACATAGAACGTGGGATGTAGAAACACTACCTAATACTTCTTCGGTTCATGTTGTAGGCTGCAAGTGGATATTCACGATCAAACGTCATCCTGATGGAACGATATCCAGATACAAGGCTCGCCTCGTAGCACGAGGGTTCACACAAAGACCAGGGATCGATTATCATGATACGTTTAGTGCCGTCGTCAAGCAATGATAAGGACCGTTCTTAGTGTCTCGGTCACAAATGATTGGCCGATACGTCAACTCGATGTCAACAATGCCTTTCTTCAAGGAACACTTGATGATAAAGTCTACATGATGCAACCGCCAGGCTTTATCGACAGGGATAATCCACACGCAGTGTGTCGATTGCGAAAAACTATTTACGGTTTAAAACAAGCACCGAGAGCATGGTACACCGAACTACGCAAGTTTCTCCTCCAATTGGGCTTCACAAAATCTATGGCCGATGCATCACTATTCATATACAACAAACATGGAGTTTTAATTTATATGCTTGCTTACGTTGATGATCTAATTATCACAGGAAATATCGATTCACATACAAATCGTTTTATTACCTCACTTTCTCAAAGATTTTCACTAAAAGATTTAGATGATCTCTCGTTCATCCTAGGTATTGAAGTTCATCGTAATGCTAATGGTATACATTTAACCCAATCTCGGTACATTACAGATTTGCTGCATCGCACGAAGATGGAAAATTGCAAGACGGTGACAACACATATGTGTCCGAACTCATCACTAAAGCTGTCTTCGGGGACGACACTGGACGATCCCACTGAATATCGCGCAGCTGTAGGCAGTTTACAATACCTCTCGCTCACTAGGCCCGACATATCATTTCCGGTCAACAAGATGTCTCAATACATGCATAAGCCAACCACAGATCACTGGAATGCGGTCAAACGAATCCTTCGATATCTTACGGGCACAATGACGAAGGGAATCTTTCTGCAAGCAAACAACACTCCGACTCTTCATGCCTTCATGGATGCAGATTGGGCTGGGAACAGAGACGACAACACCTCCACCGGTGCATACATAGTCTATCTTGGCCGACACCCTATAGCATGGTCGTCAAAGAAACAAACCGGCGTGGTTTGATCATCCACCGAAACGGAATATCGTTCACTCGCATCCACAACCTCAGAAGTAATTTGGGTTCTTTCGTTGATGTCCGAGCTCGGAATTACCCCTGCTACACTTCTGGTGATCTATTGTGATAATATCGGTGCAACATACTTGACTGCCAACCCTGTCTTTCACTCAAGAATGAAGCATTTAGCATTGGATTATCACTTCGTCCGCAACTACATTCAATCAGGTCAGCTTCGGGTCTCTCATATTTCCTCTACGGATCAATTGGCTGATGCTCTTACAAAGCCTTTGTCAAGAGTACGCTTCGAGCTGCTTTCCATCAAAATTGGACTAGCTTCTCCCCGTCCATCTTGAGGGGGTGTGTAGGAAATATTATATGTATAAAAAGTATATGCTAGAATCCCTATAATTATGCTTTCATTAGCTCTGTATATTGTTTTTCCTTCTTTGTAATAATCTCTATGTGTATATAACAGAGCCCTCTGTATCAATCTCAATATACAATTCAATAACCTAATAGTAGCTTCCTCCATCATCAACTGATATCATCTCATCAACATGCATGCCTCAAATTGAAATCGTTATCATCTCACCAACCATTAATTATCCTCACGTCATCCCCATAATTTCTTCTCAGCCTAACTCCTTCACTTATCTACTTTGTCCATAGGTACCTGAGAACCATGTCACCATTCCATTATCCAGTCACTATTCAAAAGTTATTATCAACACTTTTTTATGAAGACACTTCAGACACGAACAAGGCTAAAGCACATGAAATACTCCCATCAACACTATCATGACCGAGAATGCTACTTGTTATATTGATTCTCTTGCTAGTGATAATGTTTTTACTATTATTTTCTCGCACTCAAGATCTATGGTTAAAGAGAAAGTGGTTGAAACTTTCTTAATTCGTGATCTCTTTGATAAGTATTGGGGTCTTTATAGGTGATGAGTGGAGTATATCTTCTCAGAGATCTCGTCGAGGAAGACCAGTAAAACCTACTCAAAAGATGCAAGAAATGCAATATTGGAGAGACCAGTCACGATCGTGGATCACACAACTAGGGACCTTTAATGAGCTATTTCTCTAGCCCATTCCTCCCTTTCTTTAGTTTTTATTATTTTAAAAAGTTTGTCTGTTAGTTTAAGTTTATGTTTAACTCTATCTCTCTCAAACTCTTTCTTTAACTTTGTAACCGTTAATTATATTTATTTAAAAAGATTTTTAACAAAAAAACACGTGGTAAACATAGAAGTGTTTTCTTTCCCTTCAAAAGTGTTTTATTTTTCTTAGATACGCATCAAATAATGATTTTGGGTTGTTACAAAATGGCTTATATATAGTATTTTCGGCGTCGTTCGTACTCTTTTCCTCCTCTGTTTTTAAATCCTAGATTTAGAAATAAATAATCATAGATCGATTCATGAATCGAATGATGTCTCGTTCCCTCGACTAGATGGAAATTCAAGGGATGAAGGCGGTTTGTAATTGTGAGATGAAGAAATTGTTGACGCGGTGGAATCTGATGTGGTTCAGAACTAGTGTGGTCATCGATTCTGGAATTTTCGTTCTAACTGGACTCAAAGCACGGACCCATGTCGTGCCAACGGACGCGTTGTTCTACGTCGCTTCCATTGTTTCTACCATGCTCTTTGTCTTAGGTCTCACCGGTTTCGTCTTGAAGATTCCCATCGCATAAGAGATCTGCGTGGCGAGGAAAAAACAAGATACATGACATATGCAATATTCGTCATTCCCCCTTCTTCGTGTCTTTATGTTGGTTAATAGTAAACACCCTTCCTCTCCTCCTTGGAGTCTCTTTCCGGAGTCCATCACGGTGGTGATGCTGACGTTTTTCTGAGATTGGTTGGATTTATTCTTTGAACTAAATGACCCAATTTGGTCCGAGATTGAAACGGCTTTCTCAGCGATTTTCATTACCCACTATCTTATGGTTTGGGTATGTAATATGGATTTCCAATCCAGGAATTGGCGGATTTAGGGTCAACGAAGAGGGTCAACAAGACGAATTAATGTTCATTTGGGATTGTATCGAGAGAAAATCAAAGTCTCTATTTTTTAGAATGACACTGATACAGAATAATTGGTATCATAATGTCGATATTTCAGGACTGTTGTCGGAAACATCGGGTTTTTTCATACGGTGTGCAATTTGGAGATTCAGCCAAGAGATGCTATCCACACACACAATTTGTATGAGAGGAAGATCGAATACGCGGAAGGAAATTAATGGATTTAATGATCCGTTAACGAGTAAGGCTTATCTACGGAAACCATCGTCAAATTCACTTCTTATAATGTATTTTTCTCAATGTATGGCACATATATCTGCTTATGTAATACAGTAAAACCTCTATAAATTAATACTCGATAAATTAGTAATCACTGTAAATTAATAAATTTCTCCGGTCCCGAGTCGGGCCAGTGTAAATTTTAACACAATTCGATAAGATAATAAGATAATATTTTTTTTGAAATCCCTATGTAAATATATGGTCCCAATAATATGATAAATTAATAATTATAAATCTTATGCATACATACCTAAGATAATTTAGTAAAATATGAATCTATTGTTGTTTGTTTATTCTTAAAGTTAGAATCTCGTTGGAGCTTATCTCTAATCTTCCTTATTGCATCCATAACTCATGATATTGTCCTCTCGACCTGCATCCAAAAATTGTAAAGACTTCTAGAGGCCATAATTGCTTCTTTGCGTATAATCATTTTCAAAGGTTCCATAAGATCATCTTCAACTTCATCATCTTCAGTAAGGATAGTAGCTACAATTTCTTCTAAACTCTGAACTTCTGAGCATGTGTCATATTCACCTGGGTAGTCGAGTAGACCATTGACATCCATTTTGTTTCGATAACCGATATTATTAATCACTACTTCAAGTTCATGAATGTCGTTTGATTCATCTTCTAAATTCTTTGATACGACATCTCCTGAACGAATCTTGCAGTGTCGAAAACAATTTTCTATTGTCTCTTGATGAACATTAGTTGTCAAAACTTTTTTTTATCTCTATAAATTAATAATTATTAATTTATCGATTAATTAATACCTCTATAAGATAATAAAATTTTGAAATCCCAACATTATTAATTTATAGAGGTTTTACAGTAGTTTTCTTTATGAAAGTTTAGTATATTGACTTTGTAATCTCGATTTAATATCAATGAAATTTTTAGTCGGAAAAAAGTAATACGTAGTAGACATGTAAGCGTTTTTTTCTCTGTAAATTATCTAAATAATATTTATTTAGGTAAGTTTGTTTTTGGATAAGCATCAAATAATGATTTTTGGTTTATAGAGTGTTGGTTTACAAAATAGCTCATATATAGTATTTTCTACATTTAGTAACACGTGGTAGACATGTAAGCGTTTTTTCCTCTCTAAATTGTTTTGAATTAAATTTATTTAGGTAATTTTTTAATATGCATCAATTAATGATTTTGTTTTTGTTTATACAGTGTTGTTTAGAAAATAGCTCATATATAGTATTTTCTAATTTAATAACACGTGGTAGACATGTAAGCGTTTTCTTTCCCTTCAAAAGTGTTTTTTTTGTTTCGATACGCATCAAATAATGATTTTTGGTGTGTTACAAAATGGCTTATATATAGTATTTTCTACATTTAATAATATGTGGTAGACATGTAAGCGTTTTTTTCTTCTTTAAATTGTCTAAATAAAATTTACTTATGTAAGTTTTTTTTGGATAAGCATCAAATAATGATTTTTGGTTTATAGATAGTTGGTTTACAAAATGGCTAATATATAGTATTTTCTACATTTAGTAACACGTGGTAGACATGTAAGCGTTTTATTATTTTCTAAATGGTTTTGAATTAAATTTATTTAGGTAATTTTTTTATAAGCATCGATTAATGATTTTTTTTGTTTATAGAGTGTTGTTTACAAAATGGCTAATATATAGTATTTTCTAATTTAATAACACGTGGTAAACATGTAAAAGTTTTATTTTCTTTCTAAATTGTGTTGAACCAAATTTATTTAGGTAAGTTTTTTTTTGATTTTGATATGCATCAAATAATTATTTTTGTTTTCTACATTGTCAAGGTAGCCATTGTTTAACACTTTTTAATTCAATGACTCAAAATTTTTGTACTAAGTAAAATAGATCAAATTATTTAACTTATAAAAATACACTTTTGTAGTTCTCATATTCTCCATATTTTTGGCTATGTTATTGACTATGTTATTCATAGGTTCCTCAAAATTTTCTGGTTTTGAATAGGAATCGATACCCATGAATGAATATTTTGATGGTATTTCAGCTATGGGAGGGTTGTAAACCGAAAGATTTTGAGTAGTAACCAAATTTTTATTTAGGGGATCGTAATTTTAGTTTGGGATCTATGGTATCGGATTTTGGTGATAGTGATCGGAAATACCAGTCTGAATTGGTTGATAAGACCATCCATTCAGAGAAACTTGGCCTAAACTATCATTGAAAAAATTTGGATGATCTTTATGTATATAAACTAAATCATCATCAGTAAGAGAATGGTGGGCGTTATTTATGATGAAATCTTCGTTAGAGATATTCAACGAAAAATCCATTTCAACACCAACTCGATCCAGACGATGATTACAACCACTACAAGAAAATAGGCATTTTGCAACGAATTTTTGCGACGATTTTATTTCGTTGCAAATTGAAATCGTTTTTACGACGATTTTTAAAGTCGTCGTAAAATCGTCGCAAAATTGGGACGAAATTTTTCGTTGTAAAATCATCGCTAATTGGCGACGATTTACCGACGATTACCGACGAAGTTACTATGATTATCAAAATCGTCGTAAAATCGTTGTAACTTAGCGACGATTTACCGAGGTTTATATAAAACGTTGTAATATCGTCGTAAAATTACCGACGAATTAGCAAGGATTATTATAAGTTGAACTTTACATCGATTTCCCAACGATTAATGAGTTAGGTGAACACGTTTAAGTTCACGGTGTACGGTTAAGTAAACATGTTTAAAGTCATTGTAAAATCGATGTAAACATTTTAGAATCGTTGTAAAATTGATGTTAAATCGATGTAAAATCGTAGGTAATTCGATGGTAACGAAAATAAAAATCTATATATAGTGGCCAACGTCATAATAAAAATTTCATATTCAGAAACATTTATTTCTTTCTGACCAACAAAAAATGACAATATACGAAATTAGAAGATGGATGTATAATCGTCTTGATTCGGAGGGATCGCTAACAAAGGAGTTCATTGATGGGGTGGAGGGATTCATGCATCATGCAGGAAATATACATAATACGATTATCAGTGGTAAGATGTACTGTCCTTGTGCCAGATGCTTGAATAGGAAATTTATCATTATCTCGAAGGTGTGGTCGCATATATTAAATAGAGTGTTTATGCCGCATTACTATATATGGTATTATCATGGAGAGGGTCATGGGGGAAATGCAGCTAGTAGTAGTAGCAATTATCAAGCATCGAATTTTGATGAGTCAAATAAATTTAATCAATTTGATGATCATGCGGAGCAACATGGTGAAGATAATGATAGGATTCATGACATGGTTACGGATGCATTTCATGAAATCGTAAGTACATTTGCACATGATCATCATGATGAGGAACCCAATCTAGATGCAAAAAAGTTTTATGATATGCTAGATGCTGCAAATCAGCTACTCTACGATGGATGTAGAGAAAGACATTCTAAATTGTCGTTGGCGGCTAGGATGATGACTATTAAAACTGATCATAACTTAGCTGAGGTTTGCATGGATGACTGGGCTGATTTGATTAAAGAGTATTTGCCAGAGGACAATTTAGCTGCTGAAACTTACTATGAGATACATAAGCTGGTTTATAGTCTTGGGTTGCCTTCTGAGATGATAGATGTATGTGTTGACAATTGCATGCTTTTTTGGAAAAATGATGATAAGTTGCAGGAATGTCGATTTTGCCATAAGCCAAGATATAAGCCGCAAGGTACTGGTCGGAGTAAGGTACCGTTCCAGCGGATGTGGTACCTTCCTATAACTGATATATTAAAAAGAATGTATCAGTCTGAGAGGACAGCTGCATCGATGAGATGGCATGCATATCATTTGCAAACAGATGGGGAGGTTACTCATCCTTCAGATGCAAAAGCGTGGAAACACTTTAAGACGGTACATCCAGACTTTGCTAGAGAGAAACATAATGTGTATCTTGGTCTTTGCACAGATGGATTTAGTCCATTTGGTATGTCTGGTAGGCAATATTCTTTATGGCCAGTAATCCTAACGCCTACAACATTCCTCCAGATATGTGCATGCAAAGAGAATTTTTATTCTTGAGTATTTTAGTACCAGGTCCGAAGCATCCGAAGCGCTCCCTTGATGTGTTTTTGCAGCCTCTGATAGAGGAATTTGAGCAGTTGTGGTATACCGGGGTTCGGACATATGACTTTGCAAGGAAAAAAAAAATACAATGCGTGCGGTGCTTATGTGGACAATAAGCGACTTCCCTGCTTACGGGATGTTATCAGGTTGGACTACGTATGGGCGATTGTCTTGTCCATATCGTCTCAATCGAACAGATGCGTTTCAATTGAAACATGGTCGGAAAACAAGTTGGTTTGATTGTCACCGCCGATTTCTACCGATTCACCATGCATATTGAAGAAATAAGCGGTTGTTTAGAAAGAACAAAGATGTTCGTGTTCCTCCTCCTGTTTATATTTCCGGTGAAGATCTAGAAGCAGAAATTGATCATTATGGTGCATTGGAAACAGTCAATCGTGGTGGAAATTGGCACACTCCAGCTAATATGCCGGATGGATATGGGGAGCATCACAATTGGCATAAGAAAAGCATATTCTGGAAGCTTCCGTATTGGAAGGATCATTTGCTTAGACACAATTTGGATGTCATGCACATAGAGAAAAACTTTTTTGATAACATCATGCATACAGTGTTAAACGTGCGTGGAAGGACTAAAGACAGCGGTAAGTCAAGGTTAGACTTGTCTGATCTTTGTTGTCGGAATGAGTTACATATTACAAGCAATGAGAAAGCACTTGTCCCCATATTTTGATAGGGTGCGGAATAAAAGTCAGCTTTGTTCAAATGGGCGACATCTAATGTGAAGTTCCCAGACGGGTACGTATCTAATTTAGCTAAATGTGTTGAGAAAGGGCAAAAGTTTTCCGGGATGAAGAGTCATGACTGTCACGTCTTTATGCAACGACTACTTCCTTTCGCATTTGCTGAACTTCTACCAGAAAATGTACACGAAGCAATTGCAGGTATATAAATTTAAATTAATCACATATTACGAATTTAAGATTTTATATATATAATTAATATATATATATATATATATATATGAAATGGAAAATTAACATTATTACCTTATATAGCATGTGATTGTTATTGTAGGCATTGGAGCATTTTTCGGGATCTTTGTACCCGTACTTTGTCAGAAGATGTTATTGCACAACTTGATACTAGTATTCCTATTTTGTTGTGCAACATGGAGAAAATATTTCCCCCAGCCTTCTTTGATGTTATGGAACATCTACCTATTCATCTCCCTCACGAAGCGGAACTTGGGGGACCTGTGCAGTATCGATGGATGTACCCATTCGAGCGATTCATGGGACATTTGAAGCGGAAGGCTAAAAATCTAGCCAAAGTTGAAGGCTCAATAGTAGCAGGAAGTTTAACAGAAGAAACATCTCACTTCATGGGGTACTATTTTGGCTCGAAAGTTCGCACACGGAAAAGGGCAACACGGCGATATGATAATGATGGTGTAGGCCGAACATATGCTAATGAAGGTGTCCCATATATCTTTTCTTCAATCGGTCGATTATGTGGAAGAGTGAAGTTAGTTTGGTTTGCCAATGAAAAAGACCATCATAGTGCACAAACGTATATCCTCTTAAATTGCAAAGAAGTTAGTCAATTTGAGACGTAAGTGTATAAACATATATACATATATATATATATATATATATATATATATATATATATATATGGCTAACTTATATGCTAGCTTTATACCAATTAAGATATGTATCTTAATTACAATTTTAAATACTTTTGTATGAAGTGAATTTGTTAGACAAGTCCGAGAAGTCATTGAAGGAATCTCAGACGATGAAATCAAAAAACGTAAAGATCAACATTTTGCCCCGTGGTTGAAGACGCAAGTACGTGAAAATTTAAAGTGATCTGATTAATTACTAACTTTAACAATTAACCTAATATATATTTTGATTACTTTTGTAAATTAATTAATTAATGATATAGGTCGAGTATGGGGATACCGCATATCCACTCTGGTTCCATGAGTTAATAAAAGGCCCCATATCGAAGATAACGAGTGCACCCATGTATTGCACACGCGGATATATATTTCATACATTCAAATACGGAAATCAAAGAGCTACTGCCAACTACGGGGTATGTGTGCGGGGCGAAATAGATTTTTATAGAGTGTTGCAAGACATAATTGAAGTTGAGTACCCCGGTTGCTTAGGTTTGAAATGCGTTCCGTTCAAATGCGACTGGTTCGATCCAACAGTTGATCGAGGCGTCCGTAAAAACAAATTTGGGGCAGTAGATGTCAATCAATCACGACGTTACAATAAGTATGATCCATTTATCCTAGCATCACAAGCAGAACAAGTCAGCTTTGTTCCATATCCGCGAGTTCGTACCACCCGTATCTCATGGTTATCAGTTATAAAAGTTTCTCCGAGGGGTCGAATTGTTGGGGTTGAGTGTCGAATTGTTGGGGTTGAGGATCTACCAATGCAGCAAGATCATTGCTCTGATATGCCAAAACTAAATGAGAGCACTGATGACATCTTTTTGATAGATCCTCAAAACAGGCAAGTTGAATATCTCCCAGACCATATAGAGGAAGAAGATGAGGAAGATGAGTTTGAAGAAAGTGATGAACCAGATGATCAAGAAACGGATGTGTCTTCGTCCGAAAATGAATCAGAGTGACTGCGCTAGCTAGTAATTATTGTGAATTTAATGTATTAATATAATATTATGATCGAGTAATTATTTTGAAATTTAAGTGATATGATTTCTATGAAATCCCCTAAACCCCAAACTTGATCTCATCTCCGATCTCCACTCATTTTCCGTCGTAGGTGCGGTGATTAATAAATTACGAGACATATGTGTCTATTTGTCTTATAATTTATTAATTGCCCCAACAATGGCGGGAAATGAGCGGTGATCGGAAATGGGATTTAATTTGGGGTTTAGGGGATTTCAAAGGAATCGTCGCTAAATCGTCGCTAACTGTGATTGTCACAAAATCATTGCAAATTTAGCGACGATTTAGCCACGAATTATGACGAATCGTGGCCAAATCATCGCTAACTCTGAATCGTCACAAAATCGATGCAAATTAGCGAAGATTTAGCCACGATTCGTCCCTGAACCCTAAACCCTAAACCCTTTGCCCTAAACCCTAAACCCTAACCTATTAACATCTCATTGTATTATGCATCTCTCAATGAAATTGATCTTAACTTTAGAGAATTGTTCGGAAATGAAAACTCGGTCAATCACAGTAATATCCACAAACTGAATCATTGTATTAATAATCTAACATTTACGCAAACTCTCTGTTTTACTCATTTTTCGATGAACTTATTGATAATTTCATGATTTTGGGTTTACGGTAAACATGTAAAGATGTTTCTGGAATGTTGCAATCGACGTTACAATTTTGTACCTATACCCTAAACCCTAAAACAGATTTTACAAATTTCCTCACTAATTCGTTGCAAAATTTGCGACGATTTGGCGAAGAATCGTGGCCAAATCGTCGCTAACTCTGAATCGTCACAAAATTGATGCAAATTAGCGACGATTTAGCCATGATTCGTCCCTAAACCCTAAACCCTAACCTATTAACATCTCATTGTATTATGCATCTCTCAATGAAATTGATCTTGACTTTAGAGATTTGTTCGAAAATGAAAACTCGGTCAATCACAGTAATATCCATAAACTGAATCATTGTATTAATAATCTAACATTTACACAAACTCTCTGTTTTACTCATTTTTCATCTGGATGAACTTATTGATAATTTCATGATTTTGGGTTTACGGTAAACATGTAAAGATGTTTCTGAAATGTTGCAATCGACGTTACAATTTTGTACCTATACCTTAAACCCTAAAACAGATTTTACAAATTTCCTCACTAATTCGTTGCAAAATTTGCGACGATTTGGCCACGATTCGTCGCCAAATAGTCGCAAACCATGAATTTAATTTACGGCATGTCGGCAAATTAAACTCCCGCGTGTGGGAAATACAAGAAATTATTATTCGTCACAAAATTGTCGCTAATTAGCGACGATTTAGGCACGGTCGACTTGCGACGCTTTTGTGATGATTCGTCGCAAAACCGTCGCTAATTAGCGACGATTTTGCGACGACCACTAATTCTATATAAACACACGCTCAGATCACATTCATTCACTTTCAATTTTCATTCTCTCTTCCTCTTGCTCTCCTCCTCCCGAATTCCTTGCGAAAAAGAGGTAAATGTTTTTTGTTTTTTATGTTTTTAATTTTAGTTAGTATAGATAGGAATGGAACAATTTAGGTCGGTAGAAACGGAATCAAATTAGTAAAAATAGCAGACTGTCCGGGTGTTTATAGATATTAATTTTTTTTCATTTTTATGTAGATGGGCCATCGGCGTTCACATTACGCTCAGTTTTTGAGAGAGATTGGTGATACATCGGGTACCGGATTGCCCGTGTCTTCTGAGGCTACGGAGACGGATTTCGTCCCGGCGACGCAAACACATAGTGCTCCGCCGCCACAACCACCTCAGATTTCGCAACCTGGAGGTCGTGCCCCGGCCCTATATGCACACATGACGGTTCTTGATTTGCTTGCACAGCCGGGTCGTCATAGGCTTAAGAGATTAGATCCAGATCATACTGATGGGTCGGAATGGTAATATATATATTATTTTTTTCATTTATTATTACATATTTATATTTATTTCAAACAATTTATAATTTTACAATTTTTTGTTTCAGGTTTGGAGTTGAATCCAAAGTTGGATGCACCATTTCTGAAATCATCAAGTCATATTTTATCGAGCCTCATACCAATTTTACCCAGCTCCCGCCACACGTCAAGGAGACATGGTTCAAGATATTTGCGTTACGTATTAAAAAATAATTTTTTGTTCCATAATTATTTTAATTATATTTAAATATATATTTAATTTAATTTTATAAAATATGTAATTATTTTTGTTTCTCATGCAGCAAAAATATGACTGGGATCTTTCGATTCATGGGGAGGTTGAAGCTTTATTTCTCGAGAGGGTGAAGTTTCGTATCCAATGCGTGGTTGGTGAATGGAAGAAATCATGGAAGAAGGATGGCGATGAAGCAAAGCCCCTGCACATGGATAAAGTCGTATGGGACGGCTTGGTGCGGTATTGGCTGGATCCGAAGTCCATCATAATTTCGGAGAAGTGTTCGGCTTCCTGCAACACCGTTGGTTCGGACGGGAAACTCAAGGCTTTGCCTCATACAGCCGGGCAAACACCTTTTGCGGGTGTTCGTCTACAGATGGTAATTAATTTTATTTAAATTAATTTATTTATGTAATTTACTTCGTCAATAACATAGTTTTTTTCCTTAGGCTGCCGAAGACGGAGGTGTACTCCCTCCGATGACCAAGGTTTTTGAGCGGACGCACCGAAAGAAGGATGGTTCCTTTGTTTCAGAGACGGCCGAGCAGATCTTCAATGAGGTGACTTCCAAGGTCACCGAACGAGAGATACAACTATCTCCAGGTGGTTTGTCGGTCATGTCGGGAGGGTTGACCACACCCGATATTGACCGGATCTTCGAGCAGGTATATAGAATAGTTAGTACTTATTAATTTTTAGTTTTTAATTTTTTTAAAAATTTCTAATTGTAAATTTAAATATAGGTTGCCCCTAAGACAAAGGGTAAGGTTGTCGGGATGGGATCTATTCGAGATGTCTCGGCCGCTTCTTCATATGCTCCGCGACGACGATCACCAGAAGATGATCCAGTTGTCTTACGTGCCATGATTAAGAGTCTTCAGGAGCGGGTTGAGACCGAGGCTACTCGGTCTACGGCATATCAGCCGAAGATTGCGAGTCTTCAGCAGCGGGTTGAACTGGATGCTACGAAGAATGACGAAATCTTCGACATCTTGGCAGCAGGGAACCCGACTATGCAGGCCATGTTGCGGGAAAAGCGAAGACTCAGAGCAGAGGTAGAGGCAGAGGCAACGGCAGCGGAAGCGGCAGCGGAAGCGGCAGCGGCAGGCACATCCGGTTTGTCGAGACGTCCCGAAGACGATTTGGATCTCGACGATTACGATATAGTTATTTAGATTTAGGATTTCGAATTCTAAATTTTTTTTTTTGTAACAGATTATAATATTTTTGTTTTCTAATAAAATATTATTATATATTATTTAAAAAAAAATTATTTTATAATTTCGAAATTAATAAAATTTCAAAAATAAAAATCATATATATATATATGAATCGTCGTTAATTCGATGGTAAACAATAGTCCTCGTTGATTCGTTGCTAATTAATCGTCATAAAATCGTAGCTAATTTACAACGATTATACGATGATTTATTAGCAACGATGTTACGACGATTAATTAGCAACGATTTTATGACGATTAATTAGCAACGAATTAACGACGATAATTGTTTGCCATCGAATTTACGACGATTAATTAGTAACGAATTAACGACGATTAATTAGCAACGAATTAACGACGATAATTGTTTGCCATCGAATTAACAATGAAATATTTACCTTCGAATTTCCATCGTTTTTACGACGTATTTATATTCGTCGTAATTTCAATGTAATATTTACGACGATTTTACTACGAAAATTTACCGACGATTTAGCGACGAATTTTTGTCCCTCGTACTTTCCCGACGATTTTACGACGATTTGTGGTTTGCGACGATCAGTTAACGACGATCTCTGTGTCGTCGCAAATTCGATTGAAACCCTCTTTTGCAACGATTTTACAACGATATAGTTCGTTGCAAAAATGGTGTTTTCTTGTAGTGAATAAGTTGATAAAACAAAACGAAAAAATCTTTCTTGGTTTCTACAGTTTTGATATGCATCAAATAATTATTTTGGTTTCTACAGTGTGAGGTCGCAATTGTATAACACTTTTGAATTCAACGACTCAAAAATTTTGTACTAAGTAAAATGGATCAAATTATTTAAATTATGAAAATACACTTTTGGAGTTCTCATATCCTCCATATTTTTGCTGCAATATTTTGAATTTTCAGCTTTGGAGCTAATTTTTTTTTGTCTTTCTCATATTAATTACACTAAATTCAAAAATAAAATATTGGGCCTATATGAGATGATTGAACCACTCTCTATTTTTATATTGGCCCATAAAAACACAAAAACACGTTTTCGAATTAAGAAACTATATTTTGTGACTTTTTATTTATAAGATGACATGCATATTATCTTTCAAATCATAGAACAATACAACATTACAGTTGGAGTTACTTTTTCAGAGAGAAATATTGATAATAGACTTTTGCAAGTCTTTGAGATCAATTACTTAATATACAAGTACTATAAGAGGTATCGAATCCAATGGGTTAAGTTCCAAGCACCAAGAATGCAAAGCACTAATTGAGTTAAGCAAATATGGAAAGGTTGTTGTTTAGCTAATGAACCTAGCAACTTAAATAAAGGAAGAGAAATAGCAAACTAAACAAGTGTAATTCAAGAGATATAAGCGAATCTAAAGATGGGATAATAGAGTTTAGATGATCCAAGACCAATTCATGATGCTCAATGAACAAACAAGCTATTCCTAGGAAATGATCATTAAGTGTGGTTAATTCTCTCTCAAAATATTAATCACTATGCTAATTACTAATTCAAGATCAAACTCTCATTTGTGAATCATTAAATAGCAAGCATTAAGTGCATTCAATCAAGATCAATCAAACATACTCCCTAGACAACTACTCTCATAGGGTAGGAATGCATATCTCTTGATTAGCTTATCAAGACATTTCATCGAACACCTTGTGGGTGTGAAATGCCCCTTGGTCTATATTGGCTTTCTCAAGCCTAATCTAGCATTAAGACCACTAATCAAGAAGATAAATAGGATAATCTAACCCTAAGCATCATAAATCATTCTTGGAATCATCCTAACTTTAACCCATCCTCAAACTCTAAGGACTACTCACTAATCACCATGGTTCTAACAAATCCAATAGAAGAAGAGTTAAAACCCATGATCAAGATGATTGGATGATTAGAAAATAGGAGATAGATAGATTAAATCAAGAAAACAATACTCAAATTGCATAAACCAAGAAGGATAAATCTCTTACAAATCACTCTTAGATAGGGTTTTTGCTTAAGAAAAGACTTAGCCCATAAAAATTAGGTTTTTGGGCTTAAATAGTGAATAGTGACGAACCGGGTCGACCCGGGATAAACCGGATACCGATCCGGTTGAAATAGGTAAAAGTGTTATGAGGGTCAATACCGATGTCACTCATCGGTACAACACCTTGGTATTGGACCTGGGTTTGTGTACCGATGAGGGATACCGATTCAAGACGTCGGTACTGAGGTGAAATGCCTTGTGCGCCTTTGGTGAATACCGATGTCACTCCTCGGTACCACATGTCGGTACTAAGGGATTTTCCCTCCGATTTCTCCCGGGAGCTGCACCGACTTGTTGTACCGACTTGTGATGTCGGTATTGCTGCTACGTTGAATCGGAGAAGTGGTACCGAGGTGTTGCACCGAGTTGTGACCTCGGTACAATCCCCTGAAGCTGCGATACCGACGTCACTCCTCGGTGTTGCACGTCGGTAGTGGGGCTGCTTTCCTCCGGATTCCATACTGATCAGTCATACCGATATGTGACATCGGTATGACCCTTCCGCCTTCAATACCGATGAGCTATTCTGGTTTGTGTCATCGGTATAGCCTCTCGGGGGTTCATTCCATGACTTATTTCCAACCGTCTCCACTCCGCGGGTCTCGAATCTCCTCCGAAGAACCTAAAACACGATCCAAAACATGCAAGGACTCTCTAGGACCTAATGTGGACACACTAAACTCCTAAGATGATTAAAATGCTAAAGAGATATTATTAACTATACGCAAATGACCTGAAATCTAAGTGAAATGGATGTTAGAATGATGCAAAATATGATGATATCAACTCCCCCAAACTTAATCTTTTGCTTGCCCTCAAGCAAACAAAGATAAGAAGAGGGAAAGGATATATGAGAGCGGGAGCTCAAATCCTCAAGCAAAATGAAAAGAAATTACATTCATCGCCCATATTTGTAGTTCTAGAATGCACTAAGCGCGTCTACTCCAAAGTAGTTAGCCATTCCTATCTCATCATGCATCAAAATCCAAACCTCAATCTACACAAGAAAACTTATTCTCCAACTCCTTAACATTGATTTATGGTGTAACGACCGTGAATCGTGTTTATGCATGGTCAAGTGAATTCGTTTGGCTAGGGACTCTGTTATGAGATGAAAATGATCTCATTATCACCCACGGATAATCAAGTATAGGGATCTCTCATGGAAAGAGCAAACCTTAGCAAAATGCTAAAGTTAAAAAGCAATATATGCATACAAGGGTGAATTCCCATCTACCCAATGCCTAGAATGACCCAATCTTAAGCTACCCTTTTCTCTCAAGGCATTTTGCCCTCATAACCCAATTGCGCTTCTCGCTCCTTCACTTCATCTTCTTCTCATATGAGGATTGACTTCTTCTTCTTTGTTTTCATGGTTTGGTGTTTCTTTGTTGTTTTTAGCTCTTCTTTTCTTCTTTTTGTTCACGCCTCTTTTGCTTCTTTGATGTCTTGACCTTTTCGGTTTTCCTCTTTTTTTCTTTTAAACTTTTCGAGGCTAACTTATTCTTAGAGTTATTCTTATGATTTCGCACCAACCAATCTACAAATTACAATCCCATCTTTCCTCCTCCCTATTCGTCTTCCACTCCACCAAATCATTCCAAACAAAACTCATTCACCTAATTCCTAAATCGTTCCCGCGTCGAACCAAGAGTCACCAACCTAGCTAGCTTAGTCCTAGATTAGCTCTGTGATGATGGAGGTAAGTCTACATGAGAATTCCCTCTTGTCGCTCTAAACCTAACACGTTTTGGCAAGTTTGCTCAAAAGAAGGCCTCACAAATCACACACGAATAACAATGGTTAGAAAGGAGGTTAATGTCAAGGTAGGGGAAACCATTCCAATTATGGGATATGGCTACTTGGATAAATAAGAGTGGTGAAAAAAGGGCAAGATTATCCAAATATGTATATAGTGAACTACGAATCTATTCAAGAATGCATAAACACGATATTTGCGAGTCAAATTTAAGGTTATCACTTAGATGAAGTTGGATGCAATTCAAGCTTATTTCAACCAAGGCAAGTATGATGAAGCATGAGATCAAAAAATGGTTCGTCTTTACTTTCAAACTCGCCTAAATGCACCAAACAACTACGAACGAATCAATTTCTTTAGGTGCTACCCTAATGAGGAAAATCATCAATTCTCCCTATGCACGTGCAATGCGACCTATATGCTAGTAGACTCGATAATATTCATGAAATGCAAACCAAATGACTTCTTTTTGTGTTTTCAAATTTTTTGATTTTTTTGGTTTTTTGTATGCCTTAGATGAATGCATGAGATGCATGAGACTTGAAAAACGAAATTGAAAATAAGATCAAAATAAGCAAAATTAGATGCCGATCCTTTCCCCAAACTTAAATCACACCGTCTCGGTGTAAAATAAATTTAAGGAAAGGACCAAAAACAAAAGAAAACTATACAATGCATGACTCAAAAGAAAAATAAAGATATATACAAGAGTTTTGGAAACGTACCTAGAAACTTTGAGACGGAGATGAAGACCCCATCGAGTATGATGGATTGCTTGAGACGGGAGATGGGGACCGCATCGCTCTCCTCTTCGTTGCCTTCTCCGCTCGGGCCGTGGGTCGGCTAGTACTCTCGACCAATGCCCTATCTCCACCTTGTGGCGCGAGGTTAGTGCCCATGACGACATCCCCTCCTTCTCTGGTCCGTGAGAAACTCACTCCGCATCCTCCTCCCTTGAGCTCATTGATGGTTTGACCCATGGCTTTAACCGTCTTCATCAAAGACTTGATCGTCTTAACCATCTTCTTCATGTTATTGTTTTGCCACTTGCACATGCGTTGTATGAGGCGAGTTTGGTGATGAGCGTGTCTTGTAGCCGCGCTAGGAATAGCCCCATCATAAGGGTCAAAATGGTAGCGCTCACTACCGTAGACGGTTTCGGGTGATGACTCATTTGGCACCTCCTCTTCGAGATCAAGAGACTCGTCGGTGATGCTTCTCGTCTCGATGGTTCTCCTCCTTTGTGCTCTCTTGCTGAATGCTTGCATTGGCAGGTCGGCGGAGCGGTTGTAGAGCTAGGTACTCTTGGGGAGGAATAAACATGATGTTCATCGGATCATGGAAGTTGGTGAGCACGGGATTAAGCAAAAGGACTTGTGCAAGAGATGTCTCAGTGAGTTGGAGGTTGTAAGCTAACTTGCCGTCGATCAATCTCTTGTAGAACCTAGTCTTCCCAAGATAGGCCGCATCCAAAGACTTCCACTCATTGGCGCTAACCGAAAGTTTGGCGCCCTTTGCCATGAGAATAGGCATGATCATCCATCCGATGCATATGACGGCTTTTTTTGCCTTTGTCTTCCAAGCCCAATTCAAGTGTCTCACCAAGAGCGTCGCGAGACAAGGGAGTCTCTCTGGCCCCTCGAACTCTCTTCCATTGTGGACAGTGGGGAGAATGGGCTTTAAACCGAGCCCCAACAACTCCATTTCCTCCGTCGTGACCGTGTCAATCTCCATCTTGTGATAGAACATGTGGACCAACGCCTTGTGTGCGTAGCGAAGAGCTGGGTGCCGTATTCTCGCATTCTTATAGGTGTCGGCCTCAAATTCTCCATATGCAATCGTTGCCCAAATATTTCAGAGCTCGTGCCTCGGATAATCGAAGTATTTCCCGCCGTAGGTCCTTTCTTCTTTGAACCCGAATATCTCGCAAAGCTCGCGGAAAGTGACCGAGTAGGTGACGCCCATAAGTCTGAATTTCAAGACTCCAAACCCGGAATTTGCATCATCTGTTTCGTCGAATTTAGCTCGAAGGGTGGCTACGAACATGTTATAGAGCGCCTTGAAAGCTTCATACTTCATGCTCATGAACTTCCTTAGCCCCATATTCTCAAAAAGCGTCCACACCTCATCGCTTATTCTCATCTTATCCATCATCTCCGCGTCAACGAATTTGCCTTGCTCGAACTTCATTTGGCAAAACTTGTCGAAGTAATCATGCTTGTTTGGCTTTGCCCGTTGCACTTCCGGGATTAAGCTTCTGTCGTCCGAGCTCTCGACCTCTTCTTCGACTTCCTCAACTCTCTTGCCTTTGCCCTTACCGGGGCGAACAAGCTCTAAAACTCTTGGTAGAGGGGTTGATCTCTTGGTCGTTTTCTTGGTTTTGGAACCCGTACCCGCGGTTTTGGCCTTTGCCTTGGTACCCTGACAATTCTTTTCCCTTTTTCTGCGGCGGTAGCCTTGGCAACACCTTTCCCTTTGCCAACCGTTGAAACCTTGGTACGTGCTTGTGTCGATGGAGCGCCTTTGTCGGTCATTGTACCTACAAATATCCTCGAGACAATTTGTGAGCAATGAACAAGGAAACATTTCACACTTAGCAAGCAAATTTTTCAAATACACAATCCCTAATCCTCATTCATCTCAAAATCCCAATTTCTCAAATTTTCATCAAACTATCAACAATAGGCACATGAATCATCAAGTTCAAGCATAGAGAAACCATCCCCAAGGGTTTTGTACAAGTGAAAAGCAATATTCAACCATATTCAAGCAATATGCACTCAAGAACAAAACTATGGTTTTTCAAAATTTTAATTGATGAATACGTTGTGGGATTGGGATTAAATGCTTGTAATGATGATAAATCCAAAAAGAGGAGTGAAAATCGAGACTGTAGGGCTTAGAATCGCAAAATTTGGTTGAGAAAAGAGGAAGATGTGATGTAGAGGGGCTTGGAATCGCGAAAATTGGTTGATAGAGAAGAAGGGTTTGCGCGTGGAAGAAGAAGGGAAAAAGATATTTACCTGGGTCGGGTCGGATCTTACCTGGGCGGGAACCGGGTCGGTCAACGAAATTTGAAAAATCTAGTCAATACTGATGTCACGCGTCGGTATTGCACATCGGTATTGAAGGATTTTAAAAATTTCTCGTTGAATACCGATGTCACTCCTCGGTACAATAAATCGGTGCTAAGGGATTTTTCTTCTGTTTCCATACCGACATGTTGTACCGATTTGTGACGTCGGTATTGGTCCCTTGGTACGGTCGATACCGATGTCTGTGATCGGTATTGAGCATCGGTATGGCTGCACCGATGTCACTCCTCGGTGCAACAAATCGGTGCTAAGGAGATTTTCCTTCTGTTTACATACCGACATGTTGTACCGATTTGTGACGTCGGTATTGGTCCTTTCTTCCTTCGGCAAGTGTATACCGATGTCACATGTCGGTATTTGACGTCGGTATTGCTAAGTGACATCGGTATAGCACGTCGGTGGAGTATGGACCTTGGAACCCCTACGCACACTTAACAAAAACATCAAAAAGTTCTAGCAAAGATAGAAAAAGAGAAAATAAAGGTATATACAAGGATAAGCTTGGGGTGTCTCCCAATAGCACTTTGTTTTACGTCGCTAAGTTTGACGTTGATTACCATATTCAAGCGTGAGGAACATCATCAAGGGGAAGTGAGACTCCCTCCTTAATGATTTCGTTAGCATGGTACGGTTTTAATCTTTGACCGTTCGCAACAAATTCTTTCCCATTCTTGTTCAAAAGGACAACGACTCCATAAGGCCTCACTTCTTTGATCACAAAAGGACCGGACCATCTAGACTTGAGCTTCCCGGGAAATAGCTTCAACCGTGAGTTATACAACAACGCTTGGCCTCCAACCTTAAGATCCTTGAGCGTTATCTTCTTGTCATAGAATAGCTTCGTTCTCTCCTTTTAGAGACGTGAAATTTCATAAGCATCAAGGCGGATCTCATCAAGCTCGTTCAATTGAAGAAGACGCCTTTCCGAGGCTGATTTGATATCAAAGTTGAGAAGTTTAACCGCCCACAAAGCTTTGTATTCCAACTCAACCGGCATGTGACAAGACTTTCCATAAAGAAGGGTGAATGGCGTTGTCCCAATCGGTGTCTTGTAAGCGGTTCGGTATGCCCACAAAGCGTCATCTAACTTCACGGACCAATCTTTCCTTGAAACCCCAACGGTCTTCTCAAGGATAGCCTTGATTTGGCGATTCGAGACTTCTACTTGGCCACTCGTTTGAGGATTGTAAGGCGTGGCCACCTTGTGCTTCACCCGGTGTTTCCTAAGTAAGCTTTCGAAGACCTTGTTGATGAAGTGTGAGCCCCCATCACTAATCACTACCCGTGGAACTCCAAATCGAGGGAAGATTATCGACTTGAACATCTTGAGAACAACCCTTGAATCGTTTGAGGGACTTGCAATGGCTTCTACCCACTTAGAGACATAGTCCACCGCCATTAGAATGTACTGATTCCCATATGAAGAAGGGAACGGTCCCATGAAGTCAATGCCCCAAACATCAAATATTTCAACCTCGAGGATAGGATTTTGAGACATCTCGTTCCGTTTACCAATGTTCCCTATCCTTTGACAAGCATCACACCTAGACACAAACTCTTGAGCGTCTTTGAACATAGTTGGCCACCAAAAACCCGTTTTTAGGACCTTAGCAACAGTCTTGAACGAAGCAAAGTGACCTCCATATGACGAACCGTGACAATGCATCACAATGCCTTCAACTTCTTCCTCGGGGATACATCTCCTATAGAGTTTATCTTTGCAAAGAGTATACAAGTAAAGTTCATCCCAATAGAAACGAGTGATATCTCTAAAGAACTTCTTCCTTTGATACCCATCCAAATTAGGCGGTTCTTTCCCGCAAGTTAAGTAGTTGACATAGTCCACATACCATGGTAACTTCTCATCCGCCAAACTTTTAGCCTCTTCAAGAACTCTCACCGCCTTGATACCTTTCCTCAAAACGCTAACCAACATCAATTTCTCCTCGGGAAGTTTATCATCAATAGGGAAAAGGTCTTCGATTCTCATCCTAGACAAGTGGTCCGCTACCCCATTTTCAATGCCTTTCTTGTCCTCGATTTCCATGTCAAACTCTTGCAAAAGAAAAATCCATCGGAGAAGCATCGGCTTGGTATCCTTCTTTTCATGTATATACCTTAAAGCCGCGTGATCCGTGTATACCACATATGACTGGAAACTACTATATGGCAAATACTACCGCCAATAACTCCTTCTCTGTGGTCGCATACCGTGCTTGGGTATCATCCAACGTCCTACTTGCGTAGTAGATGACATTAACCTTCTTGTCTTTCTTTTGGCCGAGGACCGCTCCAACCGCGAAGTCGCTAGCGTCACACATGATCTCAAACGGTAGCTCCCAATCCGGAGCTTGAACAATTAGTGCACTAACTAGAGCCTTCTTGATTTCTAAGAACATCTCAAGACACTCTTCATTGAAGTTAAACTCCACCTCTTTGCAAAGGAGCCTCGTGAGCAGTCTTGCAACCTTCGAGAAATCTTTGATTAACCTTCGGTAGAACCCGGCATGCCACAAAAAGCTTCGGATGTCCTTGACCGTTCTTGGTGGTTCCAAACTAACCATGACCTCGATCGTAGCCTTGTCTACCTCGATTCCCTTCTCCGAAATTTGTTCCCGAGCACAATCCCGTCTCGAACCATGAAGTGGCATTTCTCCCAATTCAACACGAGGTTTGCTTCTTCGCACCGAGAGAGTACCTTGCAAATATTAGAAAGACAAACACCAAACGAAGAGCCATATATGGAAAAATTGTCCATAAAGACCTCAACCATTTCTTTGATCAAATCCAAAAATATAGACATTATACATCGTTGAAAGGTTGACGGTGCATTACATAACCCGAACGGCATTCTTCGATAGGCGAAGGTACCATATGGGCATGTGAATGTTGTCTTTTCTTGATCATTGGGATGTATCGGGATTTGGAAGAATCTCGAATACCCGTCAAGAAAGCAATAGTATGGATGGTTTGCAAGCCTTTTAAGCATTTGGTCAATAAATGGGAGAGGGAAGTGATCTTTCCTAGTGGCGGAGTTAAGTTTTCGATAATCAGTGCACATCCTATGCCCGGTTGTGGTTCTAGTGGGCACTAATTCATCTTTTTCGTGTTTCACAACCGTCATCCCTCCCTTTTTAGGCACCACATGGACCGGGGACACCCACCTACTATCGGAGATAGGATAGATAATCCCAGCATCTAGAAGCTTTAGAATCTCTTTCTTAACGACTTCTTTCAAATTTGGATTTAACCTCCTTTGATGTTCGATAGAAGTCATTGATTCATCTTCTAGATGTATCTTATGTGTGCAAAGAGTAGAGGAAATGCCTTTGATGTCATCCAAGGAATAACCAATGGCTTTCCTATACTTCCTCAATCCGTTCAAAAGGGAGGACAATTCATCTTTTTCAAGTTCTCATTTACTATAACTGGGTATGACTCGTTTGGACCTAGGAAAGCGTACCTTAGCCCAATGGGAAGTGGTTTGAGATCGATTTTGGGAGCCTTGAGTTCACTCCAATCGTCAACCACGCTAGTCTTACCATTGCTAGCTTCTTGCCCGTTCTCATCTAGCTCCACTTCCAAAGCAAAGTTCTCTTGGATCGAGCTCATTGTGGGACCGTCTTCACACTTCATCCCTTGAAGACCCAAATCGAGGACCGTACCTTCACCAACCATTGGTTTGTGTGAGTCCAACATTAGCTTGTAACCCTCACTAGCCTCATCCATATACCCGTGTTCACCATGATCCTTTACCAAAGCAACTTACAAGCCATCCTCAAGATTTAATTCCTCCAAAAGCTCGTCTGCTAGTTCATCCATGGTATCGATGTATAAGACATGCCCATCGATGGTGGGTCTCTTCATCGCCGCATTGATGTCAAACTCAAGTTCCTCGTCCTTTCCCAAATGAAGATCGATCTTTCCTTTCCTTACGTCGATGATTGCACCCGCGGTTGCCAAGAAGGGTCTACCAAAAATCAAGGGGTCCTTGGGTTCCACATCCATTTCCAAGATGACGAAGTCCGTTGGGACAATGAAGTCTCTAACCGCGATTGGCAAATCTTGAAGTAGCCCAATGGGTACTTGATATATCATGGTTTTAACCCGTTTTTAGCCATGATATAGGTCTTATTTATAGATTTTTCTAGTATTTTGGAGTCTTTTAGAGTCTTTTCAGGTTTTAGCACGTTTGGAGCACAATTGGAGAAAATGAACCGTTTTAGGTGAAAATGAGCATATGGAAATGTAGAGTCATGCAGAGACGTCAGAGGTTTGGCATTCGTTGAAGAACTTCCCACCGATGGATTGAGCTCAAATTTGGATATAAAACAGATCAATGGATTAGCTTTTATTTGGAAGTGGTTTGAGGCCATTTCAACGGTGCGATCAAACTTTACGCCAGTTTTTCGTGAAGACAGTCCAGCCTGGCGAGCAGAAGAGTCGACACGCAAGCTTGGTATCGATCGATACCACTAATGGTGTCGACCGATACCGACTCTAGGAAGAAGGAAACGTGACTCTTTACAAGTTTGAAGTTTGCACCTTGGTCCAAAAGACTTTAATAATTACTAGGGCCCAAAACTTTTTTTAGGTTATAAATTAGGCTTTTCAGCCGCGCTAAATCTGAATCTTGACTGATTGGTTACCTGCATTCATTGATCTCCTGAGAAATACCATGGGCCTATATTCTCTCCATCGAATTTACAACACCTTTTTATTTATGTTATTGCTTTCCGATTTAACTGAATTGCTTAGCTTGATTCGCCACTAAGTAGTTTATTGAGCGATTTTCTTGAGTCCTTGTGTTCGACCCCTACTTTACTACAACTACTGCTTTAGTACTTTTAGGGTATTAATTTGAGCATATAAAATTTGGCGCCGTTTCCGGGGACTCTAAAAATAGCCATTAGATTTTAGTCTAGAATTTCGACTAAGTTCGTCGGTATCGATCGATACTAGTCAGTGTCGGTCGATACTCGTGATTTAAATTTGTTGGTATCGATCGACACCACCCAGTGTCGGTCGATACTCATCGTATTTTTAATTTTGTTACTTACGTGCCTTGTCTAGTGTGTTTCAGGTGTATGCCCACTCGCGAAACCAGGAGGAACAAGAGCACTCAGCTAGTTGATCTTTCCAACAAGGAGCTAGCAAATTTGGAACGTGCAAACAGGAAAGCAAAGAAGCCAGCAGAGATGAGCAATCCAGTGGTATTGATTCGTGATGATGCTGGAGTTCTGAGAGACCAAGAGGGTCAATTGTGCAATGAGAGAGGGTAGCGACTTGATGAGAATGGGAACATCATTGTCCCTGCAGTTCCTGTGAATGTTGGGAATGATGTGGTTAATCGTGGTAGAACGATTGGTGAGTACAATAGGCCTTATCAAATCTATGCCAATCGATCAGCGATTCGCCCTCCTGCTTTTCAGAGGAATGACTTTGAGCTGAAACCTGCATACTTCACTCTTGTGGGTCAGCACCTTTTTCACGGTCTTTCTCATGAACACCCCATGGATCACATTGAGAAGTTTGAGGATTTGGTCACTAGCATCAAATACAATGGGGTGTCCAATGATTTCCTCTTCTGTAAGCTCTTCCCATACTCTCTTAGTGGGGATGCAGCTTATTGGCTGAAGCAGTTGTCTCCTGGTTCGCTGACTACATGGGAGGAGACGAAGAATGCGTTCCTGATAATTTCTATGATGATGCGAGATCCGAAGAGCTCAGGAACAAGATTTCTCAGTTTTCTCAGGGTCCGACAGAGGCACTCAAGGCTGCTTGGATTCGTTTCAGGTCATATCAGAGAGATTGTCCGCACCATGGGTTCACTCAGGTTCAGTTGCTGGGTACTTTCTACAGAGGGATTGATTGGAGGTACCATATGGCTTTGGATGCTACGAGTAATAGAAATTTCAACACCAGGTATCCCGACGATGCTTATGTGCTTATTGAGAACTTGGCATCTAGCAATAGTACCAAGAATGCAGACTTTGAGCGAAGAAAGTAGACTGGGAACATGGATGGGTCGATGCGTCGCCAGCACAAAGGCCATGCGATCCGTCGAGTTATCATAAATCATCAGAGCAACGAGCCGAAGCCCGCGTCGACCTTTTATCTAATAAATGCATCCCTTCCAGAATTCGGGGTTTGTTGCACGTACTAGCTCTAGAATTACTACGGTTATCCGAGTAGTAGTTACCATCAAACAAACTATAACTGATTTAATGAGCCATTCGCAGTTTCACAGTCTGAATTTGTTCATACTTACACATGCATGGCTTACTGCTTTAGTACTTTTAGGGTATTAATTTGAGTATATGAGTACTCTATCCGCAAGGATTAAGGAGATCCTACAAGCTTTGTACCTCATGAATCCCAATCTTTTAGCGACGTATAGCGGCATTAGACTCACGCTAGCTCCTAGATCGCAAAGGCAATTGTCGAAAGCAAGAGGTCCCAAATCGCACGGGAGTGCGAAACTATCCGGATCTCCAAGTTTCTTGGGCACTACTTTCTTTTGGATAATGGCACTACACTCATGTGTCAATACCACCATGGACTCCATTTCCTTAGCTCTTCCTTTAACGGCATCCATTAGGAATTTGGTATATTGAGGCACAAGCAAAAATGCATCAACCAAAGGCATGGTAAGCTCGACCTTTTTCATTTGTCTATCAAACACCGCTCTATACTTCTCCATCAATTGCTTCTTGAAGTGACCGGGAAATGGTAGCTTAGTCACATAAGGTGGTGGTGGGACAAATAGAGTTTCTCTCTTCTTCGGCTTCTCTTTAGCAACAACCTTGGTCTTGATCTCTTCAACCCGTTTACCCTTGTCTTTGCATTCCAAAACCGTGTCTTCAACTACCACTTCATCTTGAATCTCAAGTTCCAGCCCCCCCCCCCCACTTTGGTTCTCAACGTCCTCATTGAGATTGGAAGGGGCCCCTCTAGTGGGTAGTACCATGCCACTTCGTAGTATGATGGCGTGTATATACTCCTTGGGGTTAGTCTCAGACTTTCCCGGTAGTTGACCCTGGGGCCGTGAAGGAATCGGCTCCTTTGCCCTCGAGTTGCTAGACCTTGGAGCTCAACGTCTCGAGCTTGGAGTTTAGATCGTTGTAAGAACAATTGAACCGTGTATTGATTTCCGCTTGTCCCTTGAGGAGTTGTTGAAACATGGTGTTCAAGTCAAGCTCTTGCGGTTTAGACGTAGTTGCTTGACCTTGAGAAACGAATCCTTGTTGAAACCCGGGCGGTCCATTGAAAGGGGCTTTAGCTTAGAACCCGCCTTGGTTTCCTTGGAAAGTATTCTTTGGAATATAGCCTTAGTTGTTTGAAGCTTGACCTCGGTTTTGTTGGGGGAATTGCTTTTGTTGTGGAGCTTGGTTGCTTTGTTGTTGTTCGGGATAGACTTGATCTTTTAGATTCTCCACATTTGGGTTCCGGTAAGAGAAGTTTGGGTGATTGCGGTAGTTGTTGTTAAAACCACCTCTTTGGTACCCTTGATTACCCACACAATTCATCTCTTCTTGGGTACCCACGTCGCCCTCGTCCTCTTGGTAACCTTGTGTTTCCTCAAAGTCACCAACAAAGTGCACCGGCTTTTGAGAAATGTTAAGAAGTTTGTCAATCATCAAAGCTTTCTTGTCCATCTTCTCGGTGAGAATCTTAATCTCTTTGGACCGCTTTTGTTCATCAAAATCACTA
Organism: Eutrema japonicum; assembly: GCA_030161315.1. NCBI lineage: Eukaryota > Viridiplantae > Streptophyta > Magnoliopsida > Brassicales > Brassicaceae > Eutrema > Eutrema japonicum. The sequence goes on from BSQW01000011.1 coordinate 54,063,621, forward strand.
GTCGTTCTCGTAGCCCGGTCATAATCTTCCCCATATGTTCCGTCGCTTTGAGCTAAATTCTTCACTATCTCCATTGCTTCGTCCACATCTTTGGCTAAGAAGTTCCCATTATAAGCCGTGTCTAAGAACATCCATATCTTGGGTAAAGCACCGCGATAGAGGGTACTCAAAAGAGAGGCGTTGGAGAAGCCATGATGCAGACATTGAGAAATGAAGCTTCTAAACCGTTCCTAAGCTTCGTTGAAGGATTCGTTTCCGCGTTATGTGAAATCCGAGATTTCGTTCCTCAACTTGGTGGTCCTTGAAGGAGAAAAGAACTTTGCAAGGAAAGCTCGCTTGCAATCGTCCCAAGATGTGATTGAACCTTGAGGAATACTCTTTTCCCATTGATGAGCTTTATCTCCAAGGGAGAATGGGAAACGTCTTAACTTGAAAATCTCTTCCGAAACACCGTTCATCTTGGTTAACCCACATATCCTATCAAATTGATCGATATGATCCAATGGAACCTCCATAGATAAGCCGTAAAATTTGGTACTTTGAACCATGTTGATCAATCCCGGTTTCACCACGAAGTTGTTGTTCTCAATCGGTGGGGCTTGGATCCCTTGACGGTTTTGATGAGCATTGGCGGCATCACCCGCGCCTACCACGTTTTTAGCCCTTGGGGGATGGTTAGGGGCTCTCATTGGTCGGGCGGTGGATGTGGGACGTGGGGAGCTTGGCCGCCTTGAGCGTGGTGGTTTCCAATACCACCTTGTGCTGGGTGGTTTCCATTACCACCTTGTGCGGGGTGGTTTCCATTACCACCTTGTCGATGATGTGAAAGGTTGTCCACATTGTCATGAATGTCCCCAAGCGGAACATTTTCAAAGTGATCCATGTTGTTCTCAACTTCTTGTTGTCTCACACGTGCTTCCCTTGTTCTAACCCCGCGGTATGAGCGGTGTATGTCGTCCCTTGGTTCAACTAGATTGTCGTTGCCGCGAGATCGCGAATGCATGCACCTATAGGATTGAGAGATAGCAATGGAAAGTGAAAGACGTTAGTAATCAAAAGGAGAATAAAACTTAATCTCAAAAATAACCTAAATCTCAATGTTGAATACAAAACCCAATCGGCAATGGCGCCAAATTGATCTAATAGACTTTTGCAAGTCTTTGAGATCAATTACTCAATATACAAGTACTATAAGAGGTATCGAATCCAATGGGTTAAGTTCCAAGCACCAAGAATGCAAAGCACTAATTGAGTTAAGCAAATATGTAAAGGTTGTTGTTTAGCTAATGAACCTAGCAACTTAAATAAAGGAAGAGAAATAGCAAACTAAACAAGTGTAATGCAAGAGATATAAGCGAATATAGGCAATGATCATTAAGTGTGGCTAATTACTAATTCAATATCAAACTCTCATTTGTGAATCATTAACTAGCAAGCATTAAGTGCAAACAATCAAGATCAATCAAACATACACCCTAGACAACTACTCTCATAGGCTAGGAATGCATATCTCTTGATTAGCTTATCAAGACATTTCATCGAACACCTTGTGGGTGTGAAATGCCCCTTGGTCTAGATTGGCTTTCTCAAGCCTAATCTAGCATTAAGACCACTAATCAAGAAGAGAAAAAGGATAATCTAACCCTAAGCATCATAAATCAATCTTGGAATCATCCTAACTCTAACCCATCCTCAAGCTCTAAGGACTACTCACTAATCACCATGGTTCTAACAAATCCAATAAAAGAAAATAGGAGATAGATAGATTAAATCAAGAAAACAATACTCAAATTGCATAAATCAAGAAGGATCAATCTCTTACAAATCACTCTTAGATAGGGTTTTTGCTTAAGAAAAGACTTAACCCATAAAAATTAGATTTTTGGGCTTAAATAGTGAATAGTGACGAACCGGGTCGACCCGGGACAAACCGGGTATCGACCCAGTTGAAATGGGTAAAAGTGTTCTGAGGGTCCATACCGATGTCATTCATCGGTACAACACCTCAGTATTGGACATGGTTTGTGTACCGATGAGGGATACTGATTCGCGACGTCGGTACTGAGGTGAAATGCCTTGTGCGCCTTTGGTGAATACCGATGTCACTCCTCGGTACCACATGTCGGTACTAAGGGATTTTCCCTCGGATTTCCCCCGGGAGCTACACCGACTTGTTGTACCGACTTGTAACGTCGGCATTGCTGCTACGTTGAATCGGAGAAGTGGTACCGAGGTGTTCCACCGAGTTGTGACCTCGGTACAATCCCCTGAAGCTGTGATACCGACGTCACTCTTTGGTGTTGCACGTCGGTATTGAGGCTGCTTTCCTCCGGACTCCATAGTGATCAGTCATACCGATATGTGACATCGGTATGACCCTTCCGCCTTCAATACCGATGAGATATTCCGGTTTGTGACATCGGTATAGCCTCTCGGTGGTTCATTCCATGACTTCTTTCCAACCGTCTCCACTCCGCGGGTCTCGAATCTCCTCCGAAGCACCTAAAACACGATCCAAAACATGCAAAGACTCTCTAGGACCTAATGTGGACACACTAAACTCCTAAGATGATTAAAATGCTAAAGAGATATCATGAACTATACGCAAATGACCCGAAATCTAAGTGAAATGGATGCTCGAATGATGCAAAATATGATGATATCAAATATTAAGTTCGTTTTCCAAATGTTCAAGAAACCTATAAATAAACCTTTGAAGAGAGAAAAGGGTTAGTAAAAAAATTTATTCCAAAAATGACTGAATTTATATTAAAAAAAATGTTGATCCGAAAACCATATTACAGTTATAAATTATGCAATTCTCATTCGATATAAAATATAAATACGTATATCATTGTAAACTGGAAATGCTTGATTGAAAGAACTATATATGATAATTAATATTTTGTCCCTTATTCAAACAATACACCACATAATAATAATGTAATAACATATATGTCTAGTAAAATATATATATATATATATATATATATATATATATATATATAACCACATATGATAAAGAAAAATATCTTAAGCAGATAAATTTCTTTCACAATAAATTATTTTCACCCTTGCATGAGCATTTGAGAATCATCCATGGATTCGCAAAGCCCATCAATATAATTATCCCATGGAAATTTTGCTGGCTCCGGAACAAAAAATGATGTTGTTGACTCATCGACCACCGGTTGAGTGGATTGTGTTCTAACGTCCAAACTCAAATTCATCTCGTCATCATAAATACCCTCATATTCATAATCATCCTTTGTATTTTCAGTTATACCAGCAGTTTCAATGGCATTTGGAGAATCATTGTTGATTGTGACATCCCCTATGTAGTCTTTGAGGATTTAATTGTGGGGCGGATTTGCATTTTCACCATTTTGTTTATTTTTCATCAAGTGCATCCGACGTATTGTGGAATTCCAGTGGTTCTTAATAGCATTTTCGCTTCGTCCGGGAAGTTGCCGGCCAATCTTAGTCCATTTATTGCCAACAACCTTGTGAGCTTCAACCAATATTTGATCTTCTTCTTTGGTCCAAGCATATATCTGAAATAACATAATAGTTATATATGATTGAGTGTATAAATACAAATAATGTTGATATTTTGTATATGAGTTTTGACTGATGGAAGCAAGATAAAGTTGATAGAATTCATATTTTATTTTTAAATTACTTACATGAAAATAGATTATTTAGACCAATAAAGAAGGGTGAGCATGCACATTTTAACTATTCTGAGAAAATAAATGATGCAATATGAACTTTTAATATTGTTGCCACCAACTAGGTTATATGAATTGTAACCTACATATATATACATTTATATTATACATGTGTGTGTAAGTACAAACATACACATGATTAATGATAAACAAAGAGATGTATGTATCATGATGATGCAATATGGACACACATAAGATGTGAACATGCTTATATATTCGAACACATGCTACACATATAAAAATATATGCTTTAAAACAAAACCAAAAAATCGAGAAAAAGATCACCTTGATGTTAGGACGAAGATGGTTGTGCCACCTCTCTCTACATTGTTTTCCTAATCGCCCTCCGACCATCTTCACGATCATTCCCCATTTCTTTGTTCCATAAAGCTCCACCATTTCTCTTAATCTCCTATATATTTACATTTCCCAACACATTAATATATTATAACATCATCCAAAAAAGTATACATCTATAAAAAAAATTATGAGAATTTTGAGGATTTAACTAAATATTTATTTTTGTTTTTCAATTTTATGTTTATAAATAAAAATAAATAAAAACTTACTTGTCTTCTAAAAAAGTCCATTTTCCTGTGATGATGTTGGATTTTTTCATAAGTTTATTTCTCATCACCATTTCCTTATTCTTCTCTTGATCAGTTTGTATCATCATTGAATCTTGATTTCGACCAATGACCTCTCTGGTTGTGCTTTTTATATCCCCATGCACCAGAAGATCAATTGGATGAGATTCAACCATAAGTTATCAAGTAGTGGGCCATAACCACTGGTTATAAGCCCTTTGTTTTGTATGTTATCATCTCACATAGTATTCCCCTGAAAATCATGAAAAATGTCTAGTATACCCTTAGGTTCTACGAAGATTGAGGTGTTATAGGGCATAAAATTTATGTTGTTATAGGCTATGTTATTCATAGGTTCCTCAAAATTTTCTGGTTTTGAATAAGAATTGATACCCATGAATGAATATTTTGATGGTATTTCAGTTATGAGAGGGTTGTAAACCAAAAGATTTTGAGTAGTAACCAAATTTTAATTTAGGGGATCGTAATTTTGGTTTGGAATCAATGGTATCGGATTTTGGTGATAGTGATCAGAAATACCAGTCTGAATTGGTTGATGAGACCATCCATTCAGAGAAACTTGGCCTAAATTATCATCGAAAAAAAATTTATGATCTTTATGTATATAAACTAAATCATCATCAGTAAGAGAATGGTGGGCATTATTTATGATGAAATCATCGTTAGAGATATTCAACGAAAAATCCATTTCAACACCAACTCGATCCAGACGATGATTACAATAAGTTGATAAAACAAAACGAAAAATCAGATTAGATCTGAGTATGGAATCAATAAATATATTGATTTAGTTTGGAAATATGGAAATAGTATATCGAAAATCACGATATAAAATTATGCAAAATCTTTGAAATATTTTTTTTTATCAAAAGACAAAGAATTTAGGACGATATATATATAAATTGTATTCTTCAAAATTTTAATTAAGAAAAAGGTAAAAAAATAATAATTTAAATGGTCATTAAATGACAGTTGTAAGGCATTAAATAAATACAAATTTGGTCAAGTCGGATATCTGTGAAAAACAGGATATCCGGATCCGATCCGAGATAATTAAAAAAAATCATAATTATCATATTTTCACAAAAATAAAGAGATGGGCGATGCAAAATTGTTTTAGATTTCTCTTAAGATAAATTTGGTATCAAAAATATCGATTTTAAGACACTTAGTGTAAACTCAAAACAATTGTCTAAATAAAATTTATTTAGGTAAGTTTTTTTTTGGATAAGCATTAAATAATAATTTTGGTTTATAGAATGTTGGTTTACACAATGACTCATATATAGTATTTTATACCTTTAATAACACGTGGTAGACATGTATGCGTTTTTTTCCTCCCTAAATTTTTTTGAATTAAATATATTTAGGTAATTTTTATATGCATCAATTGATGATTTTTTTATAGAGTGTTGTTCACAAAATGGCTCATATATAGTATTTTCTAATTTAATAACATGTGGTAGACATGTAAAAGTTTTTTTTCTTTCTAAATTGTGTTGAACCAAATTTATTAAGGTAAGTTATTTTTTGGTTTTTATATGCATCAAATAATTATTTTTGGTTTCTACAGTGTGAGGTCGCAATTGTTTAACACTTTTGAATTCAATGACTCAAAAAATTTGTACTAAGTAAAATGAATCAAATTATTTAACTTATGAAAATACACTTTTGGAGTTCTCATATCCTCCATATTTTTGCTGCAATATTTTGAATTTTCAGCTTTGTGACTAATTCCTCTTTCTGTTTTCTTGAAAATCTTTCTTGTTTTTTTTGTCTTTCTCATATTAATTACACTAAATTCAAAAATAAAATCTTGGGCATATAGGAGATGATTGAGCCACTCTCTATTTTTATATTGGCCCATAAAAATACAAAAACACGTTTTCGAATTAAGAAACTAGATTTTGTGACTTTTTATTTATAAGATGACATGCATATTATCTTTCAAATCATAGAACAATACAACATTACAGTTGGAGTTACTTTTTCAGAGAGAAATAGTAAGTTCGTTTTCTCATATCCTCCATATTTTTACTGCAATATTTTGAATTCTCAGCTTTGTGACTAATTCCTCTTTCTGTTTTCTTGAATATATTTCTTGTTTTTTTTGTCTTTCTCATATTAATTACCCTAAATTCAAAAATAAAATCTTGGGCCTATAGGAGATGATTGAGCCACTCTCTATTTTTATATTGGTCCATAAAAACACAAAAACACGTTTTCGAATTAAGAAACTAGATTTTGTGACTTTTTATTTATAAGATGACATGCAGATTATCTTTCGAATCATAGAACAATACAGCATTACAGTTGGAGTTACTTTTTCAGAGAGAAATATTAAGTTCGTTTTCCAAATGTTCAAGAAACTATGAATAAACCTTTGTAGAGAGAAAAGGGTTAATAAAAAATTTTGATCCCAAAATGACTGAATTTATATTAAAAACGAATATTGATCTGAAAACCATATTACAATTATAAATTATGCAATTCTCATTCGATATAAAATATAAATACGTATATCATTGTAAAATGGAAATGCTTGATTGAAAGAACTATATATATATATATATATATATATATATATATGATAATTAATTCTTTGTCCCTTATTCAAACAATACACCTCATAATAATAATGTAATAACATATATGTCTAGTAATATATATATATATAACCTCATATGATAAGGAAAAATATCTTAAGCAGAGAAATTTCTTTCACAATAAATTATTCCCACCCTTGCATGAGCATCTGAGGATCATCCATGGATTCGCAAAGCCCAACAATATAAATATCCCATGTAAATTTTGCTGGTTCCGAAATAAATAATGATGTTGTTGACTCATTGGCCACCGGTTGAGTGGATTGTGTTCTAACGTCCAAGCTCAAATTCATCTCATCATCATAAATACCCTCACATTCATAATCATCCTTTGTGTTTTCAGTTATACCAGCAGTTTCAATGGCATTTGGAGAATCATTGTTGATTGTGACATCCCCTATGTAGTCTTCGAGGATGTAATTGTGGGGCGGATTTGCATTTTCACCATTTTATTTATTTTTCATCAAGTGCATCCGACGTATTGTGGAATTCCAGTGGTTCTTAATAGCATTTTCGCTTCGTCCGGGAAGTTACCGGCCAATCTTAGTCCATTTATTGCCAACAACCTTGCGAGCTTCAACCAATATTTGATCTTCTTCTTTGGTCCAAGCATATATCTGAAATAACATAATAGTTATATATGATTGAGTGTATAAATACAAATAATGTTAATATTATGTATATGAGTTTTGACTGATGGAAGCAAGATAAAGTTGATAGAATTCATATTTTATTTTTAAGTTACTTACATGAAAATATAGATTATCTAGACCAATAAAGAAGGGTGAGCATGCACATTTTAACTATTCTGAGAAAATAAATGTTGCAATATGAACTTTTAATATTGTTGCCACCAACTAGGTTATATGAATTGTAACCTACATATATATACATTTATATTATACATGTGTGTGTAAGTACAAACATACACATGATTAATGATAAACAAAGAGATGTATGTATCATGATGATGCAATATGGACACACATAAGATATGAACATGCTTATATATTCGAACACATGCTACACATATTAAAATATATGCTTTAAAACAAAACCAAAAAATTGAGAAAAAGATCACCTTGATGTTAGGACGAAGATGGTTGTGCCACCTCTCTCTACATTGTTTTCCTAATCGCCCTCCGACCATCTTCGCGATCATTCCCCATTTCTTTATTTCTTTGTCCCATAAAGCTCCACCATTTCTCTTAATCTCCTATATATTTACATTTCCCAACACATTAATATATTATAACATCATCCAAAAAAGTATACATCTATAAAAAAAAATTATGAGAATTTTGAGGATTTAACTAAATATTTTTTTTTTTCAATTTTATGTTTATAAATAAAAAATAAATAAAAACTTACTTGTCCTCTAAAAAAGTTCATTTCCCTGTGATGATGTTGGATTTCTTCATAGGTTTATTTCTCATCACCATTTCCTTATTCTTCTCTTGATCGATTTGTATCATCATTGAACCTTGATTTCGGCCAATGACCTCTCTGGTTGTGCTTTTTATATCCCCATGCACCAAAAGATCAATTGGATGAGATTCAACCATAAAGTTATCAAGCGGTGGGCCATAGGTTATAAACCCTTTGTTTTGTATGTTATCATCCCACATAGTATTCTCCTAAAAATCATGAAAAATGTCTAGTATACCCTTAGGTTCTACGAAGATTGAGGTGTTATAGGGCATAAAATTTATGTTGTTATTGGCTATTTTATTCATAGGTTCCTTAAAATTTTCTGGTTTTGAATAAGAATCGATACCCATGAATGAATATTTTGATGGTATTTCAGCTAAGGGAGGGTTGTAAACCGAAAGATTTTGAGTAGTAACCAAATTTTGATTTAGGGGATCGTAATTTTGGTTTGGGATCAATGGTATCGGATTTTGGTGATAGTGATCGGAAATACCAGTCTGAATTGGTTGATGAGACCATCTATTCAGAGAAACTTGGCCTAAATTATCATTGAAAAAATTTGGATGATCTTTATGTATATAAACTAAATCATCATCAGTAAGAGAATGGTGGGCGTTATTTATGATGAAATCTTCGTTAGAGATATTCAACGAAAAATCCATTTTATATCTCATATTGGGGAATAAATTATTCACATCTCATATGTGGGAATAATTTATTGTGAAAGAAATATAAAATGGATTTTTACCCGTTTCATCATAAATATGAAATATACAAGAAATATAAAATGGATTTCATCATAAAGAGATATAAAAGAAATATAAAATGGATTCACATCTCATATGTGGGAATAATTTATTGTGAAAGAAAGAAATTTCTTTCACAATAAAATATCATGATGATGCAATATGGACACATATGAGATGTGAATGATATATCATGGTTTTTACCCGTTTTAGGCCATGATATAAGTCCTTTTTATAGAGTCTTTCTAGTATTTTGGAGTCTTTTAGAGTCTTTTCAGGTTTTAGGTACGTTTGGAGCATTATTGGAGATATTGAAGCATTTTAGAGCTTTCTGGAGCCAAGCAGAGATCATGTAGCTGAGACACCGATTTGATGCCTGAGTATCGATCGATACACTTATGGTGTCGATCGATACACTTATGGTGTCGATCGATACCCGTCGAAGAGACAGAAGGATCGCGACTTTTATGAAGATTTGAGAAACTGCAAATTTCCCCAGAAGACTTTATTATTTACAAGAAGCCCCAAAACGTGACTTATGTTATTTATTAGGTTTTTCAGCCACTTTGATGGACATGCTTTATTTTACTTTGGTTTTGTGAGAGAGCTTTTGGAGAGAGACAAGTCTGAAACTCTACTCGTCCGAGAGAAGATTTTGAACCCTTGTTTTACTCTCTTCTTTATTATTTATTCAAGTATTTATTCAGTCATGTTTATTGTTGCAATTTTCATGTCTGAGTAGATTTCCTGTTAGGTTTAGGGTTCTCATAAAGGATTTTTTTGAATGCTAGGTTGAATTGTTGATTAGGGTTCATAATCTGAATTAGTTCTTCGCCTTAGGTTGTTCTCAAAGCTAATTCTAGATTGATCACCTGGAACTTAGATCTTAGGTTAATCGATTAGGTACGAGAGTGCAATTGAGGAACCTGATAGAACTTAGAGTGAGCAAAATAACTATTCGCAAAGAGATTTGGTTTAGTTGTTTTGTGAACAAATCAAACTTGAACTAAAAGCTTGTTTAGACCTTAGGATTCGCAAAGAGATTTGGAATTTTGGGATTAGACTTAGATAATTCTCGCAACGAGAGTTGGTTAATTATGCTTTAGTGATTTGAGTTCAAGAACCGTGCGTAACCTGAACCCTGATTTGTTAGTTTATCTGCATTCATTGATTTCCTGAGAAACACCCTAAACCTATTTTTCTCCCAATCGGATCACAACTTGTTCAATTTACGTATTTGCTTTCAATTCCATTGATCACTTAGCTTAATTTTCATCTATACAATCTATTGTGTGATTTCTTGAGTCTATGTGGATTCGACCCCTAAGTATTACAATCGACAAAGCTTTAGTACTTATAGGGTATTAATTTGAGCTTATCAAATTTGGCGCCGTTGCCGGGGACTCAATTCGCCATTAGATTTTAGTTTGAGAATTTCGACTAAGTTCGACCTGTATCGATCGACACCCTAGTGGTATCGGTCGATACATGTCATGAATTTTTGTGTTACTTACGTTCTTGACTTTTGTATTTCAGGTGCATGCCTATTCGTGAAACCAGGAGGAACAAGAACACTCCGCTAGTTAGTCTGTCAAACGATCAGCTAGCACTTTTGGAACGCGCAAACAGAAAAGCAAAGAAGCCAGCAGAGATAAACAACAATCCAGTGGTTTTGGTTCAATATGAAGTTGGTGCTTACAAAGACCAAGAGGGTCAATTTTGCAATGCGAGAGGGCAACGATTGGATGGAGAGGGGAACATCATTCCACCTCCTGCTGTTATCGAGGAGATTATCGCAGGAAATGTTGTGATTAATCGTGGTAGAACAATTGGTGAGTACAACAGGCCTGATCAGTTCTACGCCAATCGTTATGCGATTCGCCCTCCTACTTTTCAGAGAAACAACTTTGAGCTGAAGCCTGCTTACTACACTCTTGTGGGTCAGCACCCTTTTCATGGTCTGTCAAATGAACACCCTATGGATCAAATTGAGAGGTTTGAGGATTTGGTTACAAGCATCAAATGCGATGGAGTATCCTATGATTACCTCTTCTGAAAGCTCTTCCCATACTCTCTTGGTGGGGATGCAGTTTATTGGCTGAAACAGTTGCCAGCTGGGTCACTAACTACTTGGGAAGAGACTAAGAATGCATTCCTGAACAATTTCTATGATGATGCATGATCCAAGGAGCTCAGGAATAAGATTTCTCTGTTTTCTCAAGGACCGACTGAGGCATTTAAGGCTGCTTGGCTCAGATTCAGGTCCTATCAGAGGGATTGTCCACATAATGGGTTCACTAATGTTCAGCTGCTGGGATTTTTCTTCAGAGGGATTGATTGGAGGTACCATATGGCTTTGGATGCTGCAAGCAATGGAAATTTCAACACCAGGTATCCTGAGGACGCTTATGTGCTGATTGAGAACTAGGCATCTAGCAATAGTACCAAGAATGCAGACATGGAGCGCAAGAAGCTAGCTGGTGGCATGGAAGGTTCGCAGATTGCTGAGGTTCAAGCCAAGTTAGATTCTATGCACAATCTGTTGATGGGCAAGACGATGAAGGCTGTTCACTTTGCAGATGATGTTGAGGTATTCAATGAGGATGAAGTGGAAGATGTTAACTACATTGGTGGATCTGGTTTTCAAGGTCAGAGAAATCAATACCAGAATAACAACAGAAACTTCAACAACAATGCTCAGCAAGGAGGATCGAATCAGTTTGTACAGAGACCATTCCAGAGTAGTGGGTATACCAGGAACTATGGGAATTCATCTTATCAACCTATACCTGCTAAGACCCCAGATAGCAAGATTGAGTCTATGTTTGAACAGCTTGTTCAAGGACAGCAGAAGCTGACTGTGGATTTTAATGGGAAGATGGATGCCATGTACAATGATTTGAGCAAAAAGATCGAAGCTCTTAACATTCATCAGAAGAAGCTGGAAACTCAGGTTGCTCAAACTTCAGAGGCTGTGAAAAGGCAAGAAGGTTTTCTTCCAGGGAAAGGAGAGAACCCAATGGCTCACATCAATGCAATCACCTTGAGGAGTGAAAAAGAGGTCAATCCATGAGTGAAAATTGGCCAAACTGCAGGAAATTTCGTCAATCTTGACGATGAGGATTCTGAAATCGTCCCAGTATCGATCGACACTAGCCTGCATCGGTCAACACCTGTCAAGATACTTTTACGGGATAAATCAAAGCCCCGTGTATCGATCGATACCACTCCTGTATCGATCGATACCACTCCTGTATCGATCAACACTAATCCTGCAATCGATACAACACCTAAGGTTATGAAAGAAGTACCTGATGTAGTTGCAAAGAAAGTTTACACACCGAGGATACCTTATCCCAGGGCTATTGGGAAGACTAAGAAGGAGGTAGAAGACTCTATTTGCAAGGCAATTATGGATAAGTTGATTGTTGAACTTCCTTTTATCGATGCTATCAAGACTTCTCCAGCTTTCAGGAGATATGTTAAGAGGATGGTGTCGAGCAATGTGAACCTTGAGGATGGTGTTCTGATGATCTCTCATGAATGTAGCGCAATCTTGACAAACAGGATCCCAAAGAAGCTATCAGACCCAGGGAGTTTTGTGTTGGATTGTACAATCTCCACAGAAAGGTTCGAACATTCTCTTTGCAACCTTAGTTCAAGCGTGAATCTCATGCCATACTCGATCGCTAAACGGATGGGGATGACAGACTTCACAGCCACAAGGATCTCCCTGGTACTTGCTGATCGCTCAATTCGACTTCCAGAAGGATTACTTGAAGACGTCCCGATTAAGATTGGAAATTGTTTAATCCCGACCGATTTCATTGTCCTGGAATATGATGCAGAACACAGAGATCCTCTTATCTTGGGAAGACCATTCCTTGAAACAGCTGGTGATTTAATTGATTGCAGGAATGGGAAGATCGCTCTTAACATCGGTGATTTGGTCATGACTTTTAACATGGAGAAGATGATGAAGAGACCAACCACCGATGGGCAGACTTTCTTTGTAGATACCTTTAATGACATTGCTGAAGAGTACTTTCTAGAGATGCATCCTGAGGATCCACTAGAGAGAGCGTTGGTTTGTTCAGCTGAGTCAGAGTTTCACTTGGATGATGTTGATGTTGGATACTCGAAGATGTTCGATACAACACCACCAGTATCGATCGATACTCGCCTAGTATCGGTCGATACCCTGCGACCAGAAAGGGAGTTGGCCGATAGTTTTAAGCAAGTTGCTGGGCTTGGAGATTGGAATGAGGAGAAAGCTCTTAAGGTATAACTCAAGCCACTTCCTGCGAATCTGAGGTATGGTTTTCTTGGTCCTAATTCCACATACCCAGTGATTATTAATGCTTCTTTGAACAACGCAGAGATTATCTTACTGCTGAGCAAGCTGCGCAAGTATCGCAAAGCTCTTGGCTATTCTCTTGATGACATTTCAGGTATATCACCGGACCTGTGCATGCATAGGATTCATCTTGAGGACGAGTCAAAGGCTTCAATTGAGCATCAGAGAGGCTGAATCCAAACCTGAAAGAAGTAGTTAAGAAAGACGTCATGAAACTCTTGGATGCAGGAGTTATCTATGCCATCTCGGACAGTTCTTGAGTCAGTCCAGTGCACGTTATTCCTAAGAAAGGAAGGATAAATGTGGTGAAGAATGAGAAGGATGAGATGATTCCTACTAGGACTATCACTGGGCATCGAATGTGCATTGATTACAGGAAGTTGAATGCAGCCACAAGGAAATATCATTTTCCATTGCCATTCATTGACCAGATAGAGAGGTTGGCTAGTCATCCCTACTACTGTTTTCTCGATGGGTATTCAGGTTTCTTCCAGATTCCGATACATCCAGATGACCAAGGGAAGACGACTTTTACATGTCCTTATGGCACGTTCGCATACAGGAGAATGCCATTTGGATTGTGTAATGTCTCTGTCACCTTTCAGAGATGCATGAAGTCTATCTTTTACAGACATGATTGAGGATTTTATGGAGGTATTCATGGATGATTTTTTGGTGTACGGATCATCATTCAAGGACTGTCTGGCTAATTTATGCAAGGTTCTACAGAGGTGTGAAGAGAAACACTTAGTTCTTAATTGGAAAAAATGTCACTTTATGGTTCAGGATGGTATCGTACTTTGGCACAAGGTTTCTGAAGCTGGGATCGAAGTTGACAAAGCCAAGATACAGGTCATGACAAGCCTCCAACCACCGACTTCTGTGAAGGATATTCGAAGTTTCCTTGGTCATGCTAGGTTTTACAGAAAGTTCATCAAGGACTTCTCCAAACTAGCACGCCCACTCGCAGCCCTATTATGCAAGGAGATCATATTCGACTTCACACATGAGTGTCTTGCAGCCTTTGAGGAGATTAAAAAGGCCTTGGTAAGTGCTCTTATTGTGCAACCTCCTGATTGGACTTTGCCTTTTGAGATCATGTGTGACGCTAGTGATTTTGCTGTTGGATCAGTTCTGGGACAGAGTAAGGATAGGAAGCTGCATGTTATCTACTATGCCAGCAGGACATTGGATGATGCTCAGAGGAATTACAGCACCACAGAGAAAGAACTACTTGCAGTTGTTTTCTCCTTTGAGAAATTTTGATCCTACCTGATTGGGAGCAAAGTGATTGTTCATACTGATCCTGCTCTCAAATATCTGATGCAGAATAAGGATCTCAAGCCTCGCCTTTGTCGTTGGGTCCTTTTGCTCCAAGGTTTTGATATCGAGGTTAAGGACAAGAAAGGAATAGAGAACGGAGTTGCTGACCAACTTTCGAGGATTCGGATCGATGCAGACGTGCCTATTGATGATCAACTACCAGAGGAGTCCATTTACTTCATTGAAACTGAGTTTCAAATGGGTTTTGCCGAAACTATGCAATTCCCACGAATTGCAGGTTTTGGTATCGATCGACACTCCCCTAGTGTCGGTCGATACCCGGCGATTTCCAAACCTGTTTAGATCGTTGAACACCTTGGTGCTTCTGAAGAGTATCTAGTTGCTGCAGCTGATTCTGATCAACCATGGTTCGCTGATATTGCCAACTACATCGCTGCAGATGAAGAGCCAAAGCACCTCAAGAAATATGACAAGAAGATGTTTATGCGAGACATAAGGCGATTCTTTTGGGATGAACCTTAACTGTACAAGCATTGTTCTGATGGTATCTACAGGAGATGCATTGCTGAGTCAGAGGTACCTAATGTTTTGTTTCATTGTCATTGATCTGAGTATGATGGACACTTTGTTACTTTCAAGACAGTGTCCAAGGTTCTTCAAGCAGGCTTCTGGTGGCCTACTATGTTTAAGGATGCTCATGTCATCGTTTCGCAATGCGATGCGTGTCAGAGGAGAGGGAAGATCAGTAAGAAACATGAGATGCCATAGAATTTCATCCTTGAGGTTGAGATTTTTGATTGTTGGGGAATCAATTTTATGGGTCCTTTTCCTTCGTCATATAAAAACAAGTACATCTTGGTTGATGTGGACTATGTATCTAAGTGGGTGGAAGCAATCTCTAGTCCCACCAACGATTCTTCAGTGGTCCTTAAGCTGTTCAAGAATATCATTTTCTCTCGATTTGGAGTACCTCGTATTGTTATAAGTGATGGTGGTTCTCACTTTATTAACAAAGTCTTCGAGAAGATGCTGAAGAAGCATGGTGTGAATCATCGTGTAGCTACTCCTTATCATCCTCAGACTAGTGGGCAAGTTGAGATTTCCAACAGGCAGATCAAGGAGATTCTGGAAAAGACTGTGGGTAATACTAGGAAGGATTTGTCTACAAGGCTGGATGATGCACTGTGGGCTTACAGGACCACTTTTGAGACACCACTTGGGACTACACCGTTTCACTTGATATATGGGAAAGCGTGTCATCTTCCGGTTGAAATCAAGCATAAGGCAGCATGGGCTACAAAGATGATGAATTTTGACATCAAGTCTGCTGCTGAGAAGCGATTGATTCAGCTGAATGAGTTGGATGAGATTAGGCATCATGCCTATGAAAACTCAAAGCTGTACAAAGAGAGGACCAAGGTGTATCACGACAAAAAGATCCTCTCCAGACACTTTGAACCCAATGACCAGGTACTCCTGTATAACTCTCGTTTGCATTTGTTTCCTGGTAAATTGCGTTCTTGTTGGTCAGGTCCTTTTACAATCAAGGAAGTTAGACCACATGGTGCAATTGTCCTGACGAATCCTTCAGGCGAAGAGTTCACTGTCAATGGACAAAGGGTGAAACACTATTTCAGGAACACCGAGATTCCAGAAGGACACATAATATCTCTGGATGATGCACCCACTGTCTGAACGGCGGTAAAGTCAAGTTAATGACGTTAAACGAGCGCTTAGTGGGAGGCAACCCACTGGTAAGTCTATACATATGAGTCTTTTATTTTTCTAGTTTTTGTTTTGTGTTTTGTTGTGTCACGTGAATCAGATTCGGAGGCTCAGTATCGATCGACACCACTTGGTATCGGTCGATACCGGTTTTAAACGCAAATATCCTGGACCGACTCTTGTGTATCGATCGATACCACTTATGGTATCGGTCGATACCACCACCCAGGTAAGTTTCCTTATAAACCCTACGTGACTTCCCTTCTTCCTCATTAGCCTCCATCGACCGATACAAGAACAAACTTCCCACAAATCACCAAATCTTTGTTTCTTCACGAAATTGAGTGATTCAAGGGCCTATCCTTGTTGGATTTTCGTGCTCATTCTAATTCTCTCACCCTTTCACTCGATCTACAAGGTATGAAACACGAATTTCCTCTTTTTCAATCTGTGACCCACGGTTGGGTTTTCGATTTTTAGCTCTTAGAACTCGTTGTGTTTGACGAATACCACTTGATTGTGCTGTTCTAGGACTAGTCGGAACCCGTCTTACGCTTAATTGCCATTAGTTTCGACTTTTGAAATTTTTGGATTGTGGATTTATTCGTGCGGTTCGACAATCAGTTGAGTATCGATCGATACCAGGCCGTGTGTCAGTCGATACTCAGTACATTCCTTGACCGTTTTTGCTGTGAGAGATTCTGGTTTGAAATCGCCAGATTATCGATCGATACCCTGATGGTGTCGATCGATACCCTGCGGGCAGTGATGGAATTTTGAGTAATTTGTTGCTGGTTTTTGTTGTATTGTTGGATTTGGTGTTTATTCTGTGTTTGCTGTGTTCTTTGTCTTTGATTGCAGATGTCTACCCAAAAGAGAACACGAACGGATGATGCATCAAGCTCCAACCCGCAACCAAAGGAATTCCGCTTGTGTCAACGTGTCAAAATCTGGGATGGTTTACATTGGCGGAAAGGCGCAGTGACCGGTTGCCTAGGCAACGACTACTATAGAGTGCAGATTGATGGAGCGTCAGAACATATTGAGCTTCCCCACACTTCCCTGCGCGATATTCCACCACCAGTGGCACCGCCATCACAACCACCCGCTGCTATCGCTGATCCTGTGGCTCCTACTGCCACAAGTCGAGGTCCTTGGCCTAAGAGGAATGAGAAAGCCAAGATTTGCAACAGAGTTTGGGAGGGAACATATAGGGAGACTGCTGAGAGTGAGGACTGCGTCTACAGGCCTATCTCTGAATCTTGGGATGACTATGACACGTTGTTTTACAATGCATGGCAGGTCGTTGACGTACAGGCCACTCGGTTTGTTGACCCTCACACCATGCGTCGCTTGGGTATCGACAGGGAACTCGGGCGTCTGATTGAAAAGATTGGTTTGGGTACTATGCCTCTGAGGCAGTATGATATGTTCCCTGACTTGGTGCGACAGTTCCTCGCGACAGTTCGCGTCTACTATCAGGATGAGGTTCTTAAGGACGCATAGGAAGGTACCATGACCATCATGATTCGCGGAGTGAGATACAGATTGCCACTCCCAGATCTCTGCGACATCTATGGTTTCCGCATGGACTTCAGGAAGGTTGCTTTGCCTACTCAGTTTCACGATGTGCAGGTTCTCTGGGTGCATTTCGGGAACGAAGCCTATTACTCCAAGACTTTCACTCAGATGGATGTGCGCCATCCTGTTATGCGCTGCCTGGTTAGGATTCTGACCAACACTATCTTGTGCAAGATGGAGCCTAACAAGATGCGACTGTCTGAGCTTATTCTGTTCTCCATGGCTATTGGAGATATCAGTGATGACAAGAACTATGAGTGGCATGAGCTTGATCTCGAGGTCAACCTAGGGGCAATCTTTGTACATCACCTGGTCTCTCTGAATACCAAACCATTCTTGGGTGCCAGTCGCGGTGCAGCTCGGAAGACCGAGACAGTAGGTAGTCTTCTTACCCCTATCTTCCAGCACTTCAGTATTAACACAGCGAGCTGTTCGATAGTCACCACACGCATTGTTATGGATGAGAGACATCTGCAGAACCTTAAGTGGTTGAAGCCTGAGCGACGTAGGTGTTTTTCCAACACAGGTGGGGATTTTCTGATTCAGCTCCCCAACAGAGGGCTGACGGACATTGGTGACGATCCCGATCAACTATGTTTTGAGCCTGATCTGAGCATATTGATTGTTGCACCTCGCACTCGCCGGGGTCGAGGCTCTTCTACTAGCACACCCACTGCTGCTGAGGATGAGCCAGTACCTGGCCTTGCTGGAGGTCGATCTCGACGTGCACGCCTTCCTCCATCTTTTGCGAGTATTTTTCCCCCACCACATGCGATTCCCATGGAGCAAGCTGTCTTTCAGAGGTTTGTGGTGGAGAGTCTCCAGAGCATCTGGAACCATATTTCGCGTTGTGGCTGCATCCGTCCTCCTAACCCACGCTCACCTTCAGGAGAAGGGCCGTCTCATACTGTTGGAGATGATGATTCTGATGAGGATTAGTCCTCTCTTTTATCTGGTTCACGTTTGATTTTTCTTTTTCTTTTTTTTTCTTTTTCTTTTCTTTTGAACTTTTGCGTCTTTATGTCTACGTTTTCTTTTGATTTTGAACTTTGTGGATTATGCATTATGATATCTTGTTGCTTTTAACCTGTGTTTGAATGATTTAACAGTGCTAACTATACCACTTTCGGATCCTTAGCCAAATCTTAAGAGTAATATCTTGTCACTTGTCGTTGAGAGGAGTTCCATGTATCGACTTACACATGGTATCGATCAATACCCGGCCGTGTGTCAGTCGATACCCATGGTCTGTTACGGTAACTTCTTTTTTCATGATTCCACTCTGTTCTTTTGCTTTTTTTCACCAACCTTAGGCTAGATAACACTGGGGACAGTGTTGTTCAAGTCTGGGGGAGGTAGTTGCTGACATTGTTTTTGTTTTTCTTAGAGTCAGTCATTTTTTAGTTAAAAACAAAAATTTGTTTTATTGAGTCAAAACATGTTGGAGACTGTGATTTTTTTCTTGATTCTATTGCTCTGACCTTGCTTCTAAGTGACCATTGTTACAGAATTAGTATTAGATCGACTAATGAGAATTCCAAAAGCTGACCAGTTAACTAGAAGACACCCATGTTTCCAGCAAAATTCTTTAAAGCCTGAGCCAATTTTTTCGCACTTCATCGATGTGATTGATGTCCATAGAGCTTGATTCCTCATTCGTATCTGAAAAAAGAACCCACGTGTTTAAAGTGATGGTATCTCTCTCCCCTGTTATTAATAAATAAGATGCATTAAAAGATGAAATGATTTTCTTCTGAGTAGAGGGTTAGGAAAATTTCCAGCGATCCCATTATTCTACTTCAGAGGGAATGATCACACAAAGATGGAAGCGAGGTTAGGAAAATTTCCTGTGATACCATTATTCGCCTACACCTTTGATTACTTTTGAAGGAAGAACCGGAGATTCGGTGGCAAACACCATCAATACTCGCGTTACCTTTAATAAGTATATGCGAGAGAATATAACAAGAAATAAGTCTGGGGGAGAGAAAATAATACCAGAAAGTGTGAAAATGGATGGTTCTTTATCATGATATTGTATGGGAAAGAATCTGGAAGGTTCTTGGTATTAGTCACAGCAATGAAACTGGCGATGCTGTGAAAATAATGTGTGTAGTCTGGGAAGTTGTGAATGTTTACGGAGAAGTACATAGTGGTTAGATTTGAAAATGGTTATGTGATATGTGGAGCATTAAGGAAAAGGGTCAATGCAATGTTTCAAGAATAGGTGAGTCTCTGTGTTTTTCAAACCTCTTTCTCTTGTTTAGCTTTCTGTTTGCTTGAGGGCAAGCAAAGACTAAGTCTGGGGGAGTTGATATATCATAGTTTTTAGCCGTTTTAGGCCATTATATAAGTCCTTTTATAGAGTTTTTCTAGTATTTTGGAGTCTTTTAGAGTCTTTTCAGGTTTTAGGTACGTTTGGAGCATTATTGGAGATATTGAAACATTTTGGAGCTTTTTGGAGCCAAGCAGAGATCATGTAGCTGAGACACCGATTTGATGCCTGAGTATCGATCGATACACTTATGGTGTCGATCGATACCCGTCGAAAAGACAGAAGGATCGCGACTTTTATGAAGATTTGAGAAACTGCAAATTGCCCCAGAAGACTTTATTATTTACAAGAAGCCCCAAAACGTGACTTAGGTTATTTATTATGTTTTTCAGCCACTTTGATGGACATGATTTATTTTACTTTGGTTTTGTGAGAGAGCTTTTGGAGAAAGACAAGTCTGAAACTCTGTTCGTCCGAGAGAAGATTTCGAACCCTTGTTTTACTCTCTTCTTTATTATTTATTCAAGTATTTATTCAGTCATGTTTATTGTTGCAATTTCTATGTCTGAGTAGATTTCCTGTTAGGTTTAGGGTTCTCATAAAGGATTTTTTTGAACGCTAGGTTGAATTGTTGATTAGGGTTCATAATCTGAATTAGTTCTTCGCATTAGGTTGTTCTCAAAGCTAATTCTAGATTGATCACCTGGAACTTAGATCTTAGGTTAATATTGATGTCCCGAGGGGATAATATCAACTGATATTGAGTCTAGAGATCGCATGAATCGTGATAAACATGTTGGTTCCAAAGATAAGAATCCACGAAAAGAAAATGAGCAGACTTTTAAAAATGGCAAGGCCGAGGAAGCAAAGGACTATGAAGGATCTCTAGAAGAGACATTAGACATGACAAAGAAAGAAATCTAGGTACCTAGTAATGATAATGATAAGAGATTTCAACTAGTTGTGTGATGTCTGGAATAAAATAGAACCAAAAGCAAATCGACGTCGATAATATTTTGCATGCAGTGAACCAGTTGATGAGAATTGAGGATCATAAATCGCAGTAGAATAAGATGTATTGAAAAACGTACACAAAGTGATGATTGGCCAATCATGAAAAAAGTCGTAGAGGCAGAATTAAAATCTCTTGTAGAGAAGTATTTGTACCAGTATTTCGTACACTTGAAAGTGTAAAACTAGTAAGACGTAAGTGGATCGTTATGCGAAAGATGAATAAAATTGATATATGAAGAGATATATTTTCTTGTGGTGGATGCAACTATTTTTAGATCCTTTATCAGTCTAACAATAAGAGAAAGACTTGATTTATTCCCAGAAGGATTTAAACTGCCAGAAGCAGCCTAGAAGAATTTAAATTGCTAAGAAGTAGCAAGTTCTAGTTCTCGAGAACACTAGCTATTGGATTGATTTAAAGTAAACATTTTTCATGGGGTATACTCTTAAAGTGAGTATTATGAAGTTAACCGATATACCCATGTGTATTTATCAAAAGATTATGGATCAATGGGATCTTTGATTTGAATATAATCGAAACTCTTGAAGAGTTATCTGAAGTTAAAATTTGGAAGAAACGATTTTGGAAAGACAACATTGTCTTCAGGTTTTCCGAATTGTAAATCTAAGGAAAGAGATGTTATCTCAAAAGATCCTTGCATTATTTGAGATAAAAAAAATGCTCACATGTGTTTGGTCTTGAAGTGCCACACTTAAAATGATATTTGAGTAGTTTATTGATCTCTTTCATGATTGAAAGATGTACTTTCATATAACAAGAAAGAAAGTCAAAACAATGCCTTTTACAACAAGGAGCATGAATAGTTTGTATGTACAAGTATGTACAATATAAATGTTTAGAAGATTGTATGTAAAAAACATTTTGGCATGAAGTCCAAACAGACAAGAAAATATCTTTTATGAGAAATGGATGTTATGGACCAGAAGTGGTCCAATGATCTGAGAAATTATGATAATCATACAAGTTTATTAACCAAAGTTATGCTTATATCAATTCCCTAAATATGATAAATATGATTGAAATGCTTCTCTTGAAGAAGATACTTCTATGGGGAGAAATATATATGATGATGTGTGTGGTTGTACTCTTCTTCCTTATCATAGTTTTTATCCCAGTGGATTTTTCCATGACAAAGTTTTAATTAGGCATGAAATATTACGCAAATTATAGACACCTAAGGGGATGTAAATATGAAAGTCTATCACAATTCCAAAGATTATTGAGATCATCAGAAGCAAAGAGAATGATCAAGATGGATCATCTGCGACACCCATTAATTGCAGAAGAATGGCGATGTACGTCTACTACAAATTCGTTCAAGTGAAGATTTGACGGACTTATTTACCAAGACGTCTCCAACTACTAATTTCAAGAAGCTAGTTCATCATACTGGATTGCGTCATCTCAAACATTTCAGGTGATGTACTCATGAGGGGGAGAGTAATAGTGCGATGCATTCTTTTTTCCTTAACTATGGTTTTTTCCATTGGGTTTTCTTAGTAAGGTTTTTAATGAGGCAACATCTTATGCGCATCAGAATCATTTTTGTATAATGGTCATCCAAGGGGGAGTGTTATGAATTAATTATATGGATACCCATTATAAGGCCCATATCATAAAGAGGTTTAGAATATTCTCGGTTTCCTTATTCTCCTTATTCAGCTTGCTCCCCAAGTCTATCTAAACTTATATATACCTCTCTTTATTCATGGAATAAGACACCACAATTTCCTCTCTCTCTTTTATTCACAACATATTTTGTTTTTTTCTGGATTTTTCGGGTAATTTGTATACTTTTGGTTTGAAATTATATTGGTTTTATTGAAATGAATATTCATGTTTTTGTGTTTTGTCTCGGATTTCGGGTTTTTTGGGTATTGTGGATACTTATAGATACTTTCGGATCCGGATCCAACATATCCCGAAATTTCAGATCTTAAAAATATACCTGATCCGAACCCAAACTGAACCCGATCCAAATTATTAAAATACTCGATCGGTACCTAAATCCCTAAACCTGAAATACCCAACCTGAAATACCCGACCCGAACCCGATCCGAGGATCCGCCCTACCATGTAACTTTGTTAGACTATTTTTTTCTTATTACCCCTTTTGTTATCTGTTTGACGAAAAAGTCAAAAAAAACTTTCAAAATCTCTTAAAATGCGTTTTGCGAGCAAGAAATATCATAAACGAGGTAGCAATCTCTTCTCTCTTTACTGATTCTTTTCTTCGAATTCATTATTTGCTTGTTTAAAAGCCTAAAAGTGAATGAATTCGGATTTGTTGTGCTGTTTTTGTGTTCTTATAATCATTTTTTTCTGAAACATATGTAAATGTAGCCACACCAATTCATTCTGCAATTTATTGAAAACGAATACACAAAAACCCCACAAACAAATATGTAATATTCACAAAAACCAATCAAAATAATCAACAAACCAAAAAACAAAAACAAACAAAGCCATTATAGAGACTGCTTTGTTGTGTGGGAAGATTTCCCAGTGAGTGCTTTCTTCACCTTTGAAATTGAATGCTTTACCTTTGAACCAACTCCAGAGAGAATTCCTTGTGGTTTCTTATGATGGGTTTTGGTGATGCTAACAATATCTTTAGCTTCAACCATCACAATAGAATCTGGACTTGTTTTATCATCTTTATGCTCATCTTCATCATCCTCATCTTCTTCCTCTGTTTTGGGATCTTCTTCGATATGAGATTTTTTTGTTTTATCTTCAATCTTGTTTGTTCCTTTCACTTTTTGGATGAGGTCCGATAGCGATTTTGTTGCCGGTTCTTTCACAGTTGTTGGTTCTGGTGAAGCAACTCTTAGCTCAGATTCTCCATCTTTCTGCTGAAATTCTTCTGCAATCTTTAGATTATCTAGCTTTGGAACATCATCATCTTTCTTCCGGTTTGGAACTTCATATTTTTGCTGTAAAATGAAGATGAAGTAGTCTTTTTTGTTTGTATGAATTTTCTTGTGACTTGGAAGAGTTTGTGTCATTTAATAAAGCAAAATAATAGGATGATGATACCGAAAGTAACATTTACCTTTGATGATTTGTCTTTTACAGAAGACAATTTTCGATCTCCCGAATTTCGGATTTTGTTTTCTCTGTTGCATCATTGGTGTTCCTCATGCCATTGAAATATTCTTGTGTTGTTTCCTTCTGCAAAAACATGGTTTCTTTAAATTATAGATGATCGTGAAAACAAAAACAAAAAAAAACTACTTAATAGCTTCTTTTGCAGACCTCTTCTTCTCTGATCTCTTCCTTGATAGCAGGTACGTTATCAGTTAGCTTACTCTTCTCTTGATAGATATCTTTTGTTGCTTCACGGTCAGTCTTTTCATACGAGTTGTTCTTCTGCATTGCCAATATAAAAAGTTTGGTTAGCAACACAAGATAATTAGTAGAACCATAGTATAACTAATATACTTATCTTTCTTTGCTTTAAATATTACCTCTTCTGCAGAAACTCCATGTTTGATTGTATCTTCGTGTTCGGTGTTCACATAATCAACCTCCCCCTTCTCCTCTGTTAAACATGTTTCTTCCTTTCCAGATACAATTGAATCACGGCCATCACCTCTTATTTCATCATCACGAACTTCCAATTTAACATTTGTACCATTATCTTCCTGGATATATGTGGGATCACTCGACTTCTTCTCTTGTTCAGTCATTGGACTGATCTTGCACTTGCACGTTTTTGCTTGTGATGAGAGCATCAACCATTTCCTCGTTTTTATCTTTTTGTGCCTTCTTGACTTCAAATGAGGTTTCTTCAACCTGATTAGGTGATTGATGAGACTGAATGAGTTCACTTGGTTTCCTTTCTGCTGAGGATGGAACCTGAAGTTGCTCGTCTAGTGCTTCTTTTGTGAGAGATTTATCTGCATTAACCTCTTCTTTTTGATCCTTTGGTGTTTGTTCTATAGGAAAATCCCTTTTGTTATTGTTCTTTGTATCATCTAATATCGCTTGAGATTCAACATGTTCCTCATTTGATTCTTTCTCAGCTTCACTCGGTGGCTCCGTTATTTGCTTCTTTGATGTGACTACATGATCAGCTGGAGTTTCTTCTTTACACTATGCAATCTCCTTAGTTTCTTCTTTTAATTTCTGTTCGACAACTACTTCAAACGCTCTGCTTATGCCATCTTTTAATTTCCTCTTCTTTATGTTCCTCTTGCAACTTGAGTTCTTTCACTGGAAGAGATTTTCCTACAAGAATGTCCTCTTCCTAAATTTTTTCAGTTTCTCCACTTTCATCTTGTTGTAGCATGTTTGCTTCAATGATCTCAGAAGCTGGGGATTCCTCCGCGACTTTATTATCATGAGATTGTGGCACTTCAATATCCTTATACTTTGTATCTTCATCTTCTACCGTTTTGACTTTAGTTGAAGTCTCAATCTCCTAAATATTCAACTCCCCCACTATGGTGGGTTGTGAGACTCAAAGCATCTTCTCGCCTTTTACAAAACCTCATTCCTAGCTTCTCTCGTATAAACTCTAAAAAGAATGATATGGGAAATCCTCGTGCAAGCTTAAATGAGGCATTGATAGATTATGCAATGTTGCTTGTCTTTATGTTGTATATGTCTCCTGTGAAGTGAACTCGTGACCATAGCTTCACGTCTGCGTTATCCAAGTACGTTGCAAACTCGGGATTTATATGTCGTATCTCGTCCATATATCGGTTAAAATCGTAAACCGTATACGCATACGCAACGTGTTTGACCAAGTACATGAGATGTTTCCCCTTAAACTTTGTGACTATGCTCTGTTGTAGATGATAATAACATATACCTCGTGTTGCCCAAGGGAAAACCGTATCACATGCCTTCTTAATGGATATGTGCATGTCAGAAACTATCACCAAAGGATATTCATCTGAAATACATCCGCGCAATTTAGTAAAAAACCATTCCCATGCATCATCATTCTCAGAGTTTACAATTCCAAAAGCCAATGAAAATATCTGAAAATTACTGTTTTGTGCGGTTGCCACTAGCAATATAACACCTCTGTAGTTCCTAGTTAGATGACACTCATCTACCACAATAACTCGTCAGAGATATTGAAAACCAGCTATCGAGGCTCCAAAATATAGAAATAGATATTTAAATCTATTCTTATCATCAAGTTCAAGACCAGTGAAAGTTCTCGGATTGGCTTTTTCGATTAGATGCAAATAAGAAGGCAAATTCTCATATCCATCTTCTGTTGTTCCCCTCACCAATTCTTGGGCATATATCAATGCTCTGTATGAAGTTTTATAATTCATCTTCATACCAAAGTTCACCTTCATTGAATCTTTGATATGCTTTGTTGTCATTCCATCGATTATTCTGGAGCGCTCTATAAATAGCGTAGCAATATATCTCGGAGTATAATATCTACGGTGGGCCATTCGGTCTGTCACTGAACATGTATGAACTCTCACATACTTTGTCACCCAAAACATGTTGGATTCGTTCTTCACACCCGCTCTAAGCTTCCATTCTCATCCTTTCACACAATATTTAGCCACAAACAGAATTTTCGTAGACTTATATACTTTGAATGCAAATTTTAACATTACTGCCGTCAATCGCAACTTTGATACCAGCTCATCCTTGCTAGAAAAACTTGCTTTGACATATATTTTGTCAGACCATGTTGTTTCGTATTTTCCTTCTTGACCAACCAAACCCGCTTTCACATCCTCATTATCAAACCACATATCATCTTCACCCTCACCTTTCATTTTCCCATATTGACTGTAATCCTCATCTTCGTCGTCCTCATCTTTCACTATCCCATCAATACCCATAACATCACCACCACTAGACCCATCCGCATCTTCGTCGTTACATTCTTCCGCATTTCCGTCTTCATCTTCATCACAATCTTCATACGCATGTCCATCCACGTCGTCATTATTTTCAGTATCCATATCGAAACGACTCGATACACAAAGACGTACAACATGCGTTCTACTTCACTCGATCAAACTCCGAACTTATCTATCATTTGTGACGTGCATATGAGGGGTATCCGGAGCCATTTTTTCCAAAATTGAATCTGGTAATAAATAAGTTAACTCCACCAACTCAATTTTCTTGTCTAGCATATAATCATCTTTAGCCATTTCAACGAGTTCACCATGTGTACAACCATCACTCAAAAAGAACATTCTCCCTCATTTGCGATTATCCACCACAAAAAGCCACGACCAGTCTTTCATCACCCTTTCTCCATAAACAACAGGTAACTGAACCATTCTCTGTAAAAAAAAACATATATAAACCACATTAGCGATCGTAAATAAACGTAGACTTCACCCGAAGTCTGCACAATGAGCTAAAGGCCTAATCAAACAAGAACATTGATTTTCCATAATTGTAACACATAAACACGTCAAACTCATACATATGTAGCAACAACAACAAACATAAATGTGAGAACGAGAAAATCTAAAAAAAAATATTACAAATATGCTATAAATGCATTTTTAAAAAAAATTAACCACACAGACTTCACAATGAAGTCTGTTCCGTATAAAATAGCAGACTTCAGTGTGAAGTATGTCCCCTATATGAAAGTAGACGTCACACCGAAATCTGTATTTTAAGATATTTTTGCAATTGACCATAAGTTTGACTTTTCAAGAGTAGACTTCAAGTGAAGTATGCGGAGTTAACATGTTAGTTTTGCAATTGACCAGAATTTGACAATAATTTGACTTTTTCAAGCAGGCTTCAGTTGAAGTCTACGGAATTCCACCTGAAGTCTACTCTAAAAACGAAGTCTACTAGAGGTTAGTTTTGCAATTGACCAAGTTTGACTTTAGTAACTCGGGAAAAAAAAACCTAAAAACAAAATAAATTGAAATCACATGTGAAAATATAAAATAGGATTGAGAACAACGATACAAAATCATACATCGATATTGAAGTCTAAAAGATGAACAATTATTTATTTTTTTTCTATTATATGATTTCCAATTCTATTTCGTACACATTTTCCAAATATTTAGGTTTTCCTATTTCTATTTGAATGATTTTTATTATTATTTTATTATTATTAACTCTGTTTTTATGATAAATTAAAATTTTTTGTTTTTATTTTTGTTTAATAACTTTACCTTTTAGGATTATGAATCGGTTAAAAAAATTCAATTTTTAGTTTTTTCTTTATTCTATTAAAAACTTTAAATTTTATGATAAATTGGCATTTTTTATTTTTCCTTTTTGTTTAGTAATTTCACCTTTTAGGATTAGGAAATAATTACAAATTTTTCTTTTTTATTTTTTTTGTAGTGACTTTTCCTTTTAGGATTAGGAATCGATTATAAATTTAATTTTTCTATATATTTTTTTATTAACTAACTTTTTAGGATTAGAAAATGATTACATTTTTTCCTTTTTATTGTTAATGTTATATGTGTCAAAATTTAATTCAAATTTTTTTACACGTGTTAAAATCTAATCGATTAACTTGATATGTGTCACAATCATGCGATTTACTAACTTTGAAACATTCTGCTTTACATAATAAGAGATTAGATTAGGATCCGCATATATGCGGGTTTATAATTTAATATTTTATACAAATTTGGAAACATGAAAAACACTAAAAAACAAATTACCCATGAAAATAAATAATATACAAATTTGGAAACGAAATTTTCGATCAAATAAATATATAATTTTTTATAAATATATTAATAATCGATTTTAATTTGTATACATTATTAATTTTTAAGTTTTTCTTATTTATTAATCGAATTCATTATTTGTTTGTTTAAAAGCCTAAAAGTGTAGAGTAAACCCTAATTCGAATGGAGACAGGGATGAAGAAGAAGAAGAAGAAGAAGAAGAAGATGATGATGAATTCCTTAACGGAAGATCTATGGGCAATTATACTAGCGAGATTGCCGCTGAAGTGCATAGCCACTTGCAATGTAAATCAATCGCGGAATCTCGGTTTCTTGGCAAGCTTTTCCTCTCTCACCCTCATGTGGAGAAACAGATCTGAAGAAGTCTTCTTCCTCAAGCAATTCATCAAGTTTTTCTACATTCCAAAAGCGTCTATTATTGGTGGTAGTAATTAACTAAAAGGTCATCATCTATCACTCCCGTGTTTTATGGTCTTGGTATGGAAGTAGGGATTCTTAAAAACCCGAGTTGTGTCTCCATCACCAATAATCGAGGCCTAAGCTCTGTTTTATCGTGTGCAAGGATGGTTAAAGATGTGTGTCGAAGCCTAAAAGTGTATGAATTAGGATTTGTTGTGCTGTTTTTGTCTTCTTATAATCATTTTTCTGAAACATATGTAAATGTAGCCACACCTATTCATTCTGCAATTTATTGAAAGCCAACCAACAAACAAACAAAAACCCACAAAAAAATCTGTAATATTCACAAAAACCAATCAAAATAATCAACAAACCAAAAAAACCATTATAGAGACTGCTTTGTTGTGTGAGAAGATTTCCCAGTGAGTGCTTTCTTCACCTTTGAAATGGAATGCTTTACCTTTGAACCAACTCCAGAGAGAATGCCTTGTGATTTCTTATGATGGGTTTTGGTGATGCTTACAGTATCTTTAGCTTCAACCATCACAATAGAATCTGGACTTGTTTTATCATCTTTATGCTCATCTTCATCCTCATCTTCTTCCTCTGTTTTGGGATCTTCTTCGATATGAGGTTTTGTTGTTTTATCTTCAATCTTGTCTGTTCCTTTCACTTTTTGGATGAGGTCCGATAGCGATTTCCTTGCCGGTTCTTGCACTGTTGTTAGTTCTGGTGAAGCAACTCTTAGCTCAGATTCTCCATCTTTCTGCTGAAATTCTTCTGCGCTCTTCAGATTCTCTAGCTTTGGAACATCATCATCTTTCCTCTGGTTTGGAACTTCATCTTTTTGCTGCAAAAATGAAGATGAAGTTTTTTTTTTGTTTGTATGAATTTTCTTATGACTTGGAAGAGTTTGTGTCATTTAGTCAAGCAAAAGAATAGGATGATGATACCAAAAGTAACATTTACCTTTGATGATTTGTCTTGTGTGTCACTTACAGAAGACAAGTTTTCGATCTCCCGAATCTCGAGTTTTGTTTTCTCTGTTGCATCATCGGTGTTCCTCATGCCATTGAAACATTCTTGTGTTGTTTCCTTCTGCAAAAACATGGTTTCTTCAATATTATTTTTTGCAAGTATCTCTTTAGTTTATAGATAATGGTGAAAACAAAAACAAAAAAAACCGCTGAATATAGCTTCTTTTGCAGACCTCATCTTCTCTGATCTCTTCCTTGATAGCAGTTACGTTATCAGTTAGCTTACTCTTCTCTTGATAGATATCTTTTGTTGCTTCGCGGTCAGTCTTTTCATACGAGTTGTTCTTCTACATTGCCAATATAAAAAGTTTGGTTAGCAACACAAGATCATTAGTAGAACCATAGTATAACTAATATACTTATCTTTCTTTGCTTTAAATATTACCTCTTCTGCGGAAACTCCATATTTGATTGCATCTTCGTGCTCGGTGTTCACATAATCAACCTCTGTTAAGCATGTTGCTTCCTTTCCAGATACAGCTGAATCATGGCCATCACCTCTTAATTCATCATCACGAACTTCCAGTTTAACATTTGTACCATTATCTTCCTGGATATATGTGAGATCACTCGACTTCTTCTCATGTTCAAAGTCATTGGACTGATCTTGCACTTGCACGTTTTCGCTTGTGATGAGAGCATCAACCGATTCCTCGTTTTTATCTTCTTGTGCCTTCTTGACTTCAAATGAGGTTTCTTCAACCTGATTAGGTGATTGATGAGGCTGAATGAGTTCACTTGGTTTCCTTTCTGCTGGGGATGGAACCTGAAGTTGTTCGTCTAGTGCTTCTTTTGTGAGAGATTTATCTGCATTAACCTCTTCTTTTTTATCCTTTGGTGTTTGTTCTATAGGAAAATCCCTTTCGTTATTGCTCTTTGTATCATTTGATATCGCTTGAGATTCAACATGTTCCTCATTTGATTCTTTCTCAGCTTCACTCGGTGGCTCTGTGATTTGCTTCTCTGATGTGACTACAAGATCAGCTGGAGTTTCTTCTTTACACTCTGCAATCTCCTTAGTTTCTTCTTTTAATTTCTCTTCGACAATTACTTCAAAAGCTCTGCTTTTGCCATCTTGTACCTTTTCCTCTTCTTTATGTTCCTCTTGCAACTTGAGTTCTTCCACTGGAAGAGATTTTCCTGCAAGAATGTCCTCTTCCTGAATTTTTTCAGTTTCTCCACTTTCATCTTGTTGTAGCATGCTTGCTTCTATGATCTCAAAAGCTGGGGATTCCTCCGGGACTTTATTCTCATGTTTTTCATTAGTTACCGGCGCGCTCATATCAGTAACAAGATTCTTCTCCAGGGTTTCTGGTTCTTCCTTGAATGAATGCAAATCATTCACACTTGATTCAGCATCAGCATCACCTGTCTTTTGTAGTTTTTCATCAGTTGGCTCTATTATCTTGTTTTCTCCCAATGATGCAGAGTCATTGATTTCTCTCTCATTCTCTACGGTATTTTGGAGTTCTTTCAAGATTTCAACAACTGGAAGAGTTGAGCTAGTCTCATCTCCAAGCTCCTTTGACTCCTCCTGCTTCAGGCATGCATTCTCCGGAGATTGTGGCACTTCAATATCTGTATACTTTGTATCTTCATCTTCTACCTTTGTGACTTTAGTTGAAGTCTCAATCTGATCATCTGAATTTTCTGTTCTTTCCACTTCTGATTCTTTTGGTTTTGTTTTTGCAGAAACATGTCGTTCCTCTTGCTTGTCACCTGCACAATCACCTTCTAGCACAGTCACTTGATCGTCTTCCCCACAAGCCAACATGGAAACTGGATCTTCACTGAATGATTCTCTTGGAACAATTTCGGTAGGGAGATTTTCTTCTTGTTGTAACTTGTGTGCCTTTGTTTCTTCGTCATGAATCTCATCAACTTTCTTTGAAGTCTGGTCATCATGTTCTGGAACTAAGGTTGGAGTCTGATCTTCCTGTGATGTTTCAACTGGAAGACTCCGATCAACCACAACTTGTAAATATTGTGCTTCCTTTCTTTCTTCTTCATGAATCTCCTCGATTTGCTTTGGAATTTTGTCTTCTAGTTCTGAAACAAAGGATGGAGTCTGATATGCCTCTGGTGCTTCAATGGCTAGAGTGTGATCACTCGTAGCTTCTATTGCTTCGATGGTCTCAGCAATTTCCTGGCTCCTGTCTTCTTTTGACTCCTCATGCTTTGGAGCCTCAAGATTTTCAAACTCTTCTTGTTTGATGCATACATTTTCTGATATATTTGCAATCAGAATCTCATTATCATTTTTCTCAGGCTCCTTTGTTTTTGTTTCTCTTTTTTCTGTTGAACTGACCTCTTCCTTCTCATCTTTGGAGCATTCCTCATTGACTTGTTCTTCCTGTTGAGTCTGATCCATAGAACATTTTTCAGTCAGAAAAGTTTCAATATCGCTTGTATGCTCTTCTTGTGCAGCCGTTGTTTCTTTCGTCTCTACAGCTTTAGAAAGGTCCTCTTGTCTCTCGTGGCTTTCTGTTGCATCGTTTTCTCTTTTTATTTGGAGTGTCACAACATTTGAGAGAGCGTCTTGTGGAATGTTTTCACTAGAAGGAAGTCTTTCTGCTTTTGTCTCATCGACTTCCTTTCTTTCCCCTTCAAGAATCTCTTTGACTTGCTTCGGCTTTATGTCTTCCATCTTTTCGGCTTCAACAACGGTCTCACCTTCCCGTCCCTCTGAAGGTGATGCAGATGAAACTTGTATAACTTCATCAGATTTTTCTTCCACATGAGTCTGATGTGCATTAGTATCTTCTTCACTTGTTGATTCATGCTTCTCTATTTGCTCATTCTGTAACTTTGTTTCTCTTTCTTGCTCATTTGACGGGCATGATTCTTCTTCCTGGAATTTTTCTCTAAGCTCAGTACTTTGTGGTTCTGAAATTGTCTCTTCTTTTGTCTCTAACCCACCAGAACCTTCCTC
This sequence comes from Eutrema japonicum, assembly GCA_030161315.1. Taxonomy (NCBI): domain Eukaryota; kingdom Viridiplantae; phylum Streptophyta; class Magnoliopsida; order Brassicales; family Brassicaceae; genus Eutrema; species Eutrema japonicum. The sequence goes on from BSQW01000011.1 coordinate 54,097,042, forward strand.
TTGACCTTCTTGATGCAGTGTTACTTCTTCTTCTGGTTTTTCTTCGATATTCTCATCTACGTTTTTGCTTGTTTCCTCTGATACTGCAGAAGGAGATTCAAGAAATGGCTTCTCCATCTTCTCAACTGATATGACATCCAGAAGAGCTTGGTCATGTGTGGTTTCTTCAGCTTCGACAATTGGGCGTTCCTCTGTTTCATTGGTTCTGCTGTGATCAGTTTGGTCTGCCTCTGGATCTTTCAAGTCTTGGCCTCTCTGTTCCTCCATAGTTTGAGTTCCATCAACTTGATCTACCTTTGTCTTGGCATCAAGCAGACTCTTATTCTTCTCGATGCCTTCCTCTTGCACGGTTTCCGATGTTTTGACCTCAACAGATTCTTCCCTTCCATGGCTCTCATCTTTGATCTCCGAGCTACAAGGTTCTGTAAGTTCACGAAATTCTTCTGCTTTAACATCAGAAGATCTCACCTATAAATTGAAAGGATCAAATTTCAATGAATGCACAGAACTCAAAGACAAGGACATGCAACAAAAGTAAAAGAACTTTCCATTATAAGATAGAGAACCAACAGAATGAGAAGCTTTTAAGGTAAACTTGAGCTAGCTCTATAGTGACAAAAGTAGTTCTGGTCATTCATTACCTCCGCAGATGAAATGTCGGTCTTTACTGTCTCTATTTCCTCTTGTTCTTTATCCGCTTTCTGATATAGACTCGGTTCTGTTTCTTCTTCTCCAACTATTGCACTATGCACTGCCTCTGTTTCATCAACTTTTGTCTCCAAAGTCTTCGAGAATGCAGATTCTTGGACTTTTGAAGTATCTACAGACTCAGCTTCAGTTAAAAGGGTCTCAACTTGTGGCATGTCTCTCACTAACACATGTTCATGTTTCTCAGTATCCTTTGAAGCTTTCGATTCAATGTCCTCTCCTTGAATTGTCGGCGTTTCAATTACCTTATGAGTTTCTTGCACCTGCGCAGATAAATAGATTAAGTAATCTTGCCTGAAACATGTTTTGAACAAATCTGGTAAATTAAGACGAAACCTCATCTGTTTTCCGGGTTATGGCCTCTTCCTTTTCTCTGTCTCCACTCACCTCATCTGAGATCTTCTCTGCATCATCTGAGTTTCTGATTGCTACCACAGGTTCTGCTTTCTCGCCCTGACGATCATCTTTTGGAGCTGTTTCATTCACAATGTTCCTCGAGATTTCTTCTACTGGAACCGTTGCAATGTGCTCAGCCTCTGTTCCATTTGCAGAGGTCTCTGCAGTTTCTGAATCTTTTTCTGTATTTACTTCATCAGTCTCATCTATTGGTACATTCTCTTTATCCCTGCTCTTAATCTGTATCTCTTCAAGGTTCTGCATAAGAGCACGCTTTATTAGTTCCGCTGATAGAGAACGCAGAAAAAAAAAACCGAAAACTTACCGAGTTCAAGCTTTCCTCTATATCATCTTCATTGAATTTTACAGGTTCGGTATCAACTGTTTCAACAGTCTCCGGAATTTTCTGGATCTTGTCTGCTACTTGTTTTTCCTCATTCGCTTTTATGTCTTCAAAATTTTCGGCTTCCACATCGATTCCACCTTCCGGTTCCTCTGAATGTGATGCAGATAAAACTTCTATTACTTCATCAGATTTTTCTTCCACATGACTCTTCTGTTCAATAAGATCTTCATTTGTTGCCTCATGCTTCTCTATTTGTTCTTTCTGAAAACTTGTTTTGTTTTCTTGCTCATTTGGTACGCGTGATTCTTCTTCAAGAGATTTTACTCCAATCTCACTACTTTCTGGTACTGCAACTGTCTCTTCTTTTGTCTCTAATCCATAAGAACCTTCCTCTTGACCTTTTTGATGATGTGTTACTTCTTCTGTTTTTTCTTTGATATTCTCATCAACGGTTTTACTTGTTTCCTCTGATTCTGCAGAAGGAGATTCAAGGGATGGCTTCTGAATTTTCTCGACTGAATCTAAATCCAGAAAAGATTGGTCATGTGTGGTTTCATCACCAACAACAACTGTCTCCGGTTCCTTTTCATGATGCTTATCAGATTGTCCAGATTGTTCATCAAGCAGATTGACATGCTTCTCACTGCTCTCATCTTGAATAATTTCCTTAGATTTGATCTCAACAAATTCTTCTGTTCTCAGGTTCTCATCTTTGATCTCTAAGATACATGGTGTAGTACGTTCACAAAAGTCTTCTGCCTGTTGATTGAAATAAACAAATTTGAATCACGAGCTTTCCATTATAAGATATGAAAGAACCATCAGAGTGGGAAGCTTTTAAAGTAAACTTGAGCTAGCTCTATAGTGCAAACAAAAGAACCAACACATGATAAGATCAATATCTATGGACATCGTATCCTTACCTCATCGGATGAAATGACGGTTTTTACTGTCTCTGCTTCCTCTTGTTCTTTATCCTCTTTCAGGTCCAGGCTCGTTTTCGTGTCTTCTTTGGTCTCCAAAGTCTTCAAGATTGTAGATTCTTGGACTGTTGAAGTATCTACAGTCTCAGCTTCAGGTACAAGGGTCTCAACTTGTGGAATGTCTTTCACCAACACATGTTCATGTTCCTCAGTATCCTTTGAACTGTTATCTATCTCATCCTCATGGTCTAGTGAAGCTTTAGATTCAATCTCCTCTCCATCTATTGTCGACCTTTCGATTACCGTATTATTACTTTCTTGCACCTGCATGTAGTAGGATTATTAGTGTTAATAATCTTGTCTGACAAATTTTTTTGCACAAATCTAATTTTTTAGCTATGAGGAATAAAGAAAAAACCTCTTCTGTCTTTTGGGAAATGTCTCCTTCAAGGAACTCTCTGACTTGTTTCGGCTTCTGTTCTTCAAATTCTGAAACCAAGTTAGATGCTTCAAGTGGAACACTCAGATCTGTTGTTTCAGCAATTTCAAGACTTTTTTCGCTTATAGCATCCTTCACATTTTCGACTTCTATCTTCTCGGCTTCAGCAACAGTCCCATGTTCTTGTTTCTCTAAAGATGATGGCAATGAATTATGGGGCTCTGTTGAGTCAACAGTCTCAAGACTTTTCTGGATTCTTTCTGCTGATTTTTCTTCCTCATTTGCTTTTATCTCTTCAATCTTTATGGCTCCAGCAACGGTTTCGCCTTCCCGTTCCTCTGAAGCTAATGCAGATGAATCTTGTACAACTTCATCAGATTTTTCTTCCACAAGAGTCTGTTGTACATTGGTAACTTCTTCATTTGTTGGTTCATGCTTCTCGGTTTCCTCAATCTGTAACTTTGTTTCTTTTTCTTGCTCATTTGGCAGGCATGATTCGTCTTGCAGAGGAGTCAGATCAGCCACATTTCTTTCTTTCTGGGATTTTTCCATAAGCTCCCTGCTTTCTAGTACTAAAACAGTCTTTTCTTTTGTCTCTAATATATTGGAACCTTCCTCTTGGTCTTCTTGATGCAGTGGTACTTCTTCTTCTTGAACAATCTCCTTAGGTTTGATCTCAACAGATTCTTCTCTTCCCTGGCTCTCATCTTTGATCTCCGAGCTACAATGTTCGGTATGTCCACTAAATTCTTCTGCTTGGACATCAGAAGATCTCACCTGTTGATTGAAATAAACAAATTTCAAGGAATGCAGAGAATATGAATACAAGAACAGGCGAGAAGGTAATTAAAGAGCTTTCCATTATAAGATATGAAGTTTTATTACAAAACTTGTAAAGTAAACTTGAGTTAGCTCTAGAGTGACAAAACTAGTTTTGGCATTAAACCAAAAACTCATGCCATTCATTTTGAATCAATATCACACACACAAAGAATCAACAATATATATGGAGAATCGGAGATTATATACTTACCTCATCAGATAAGTTGACAGTCTTAACCGTCTCTGTTTCCTCTTGTTCTTTATCCTCATTCAGGTCCAGACTCGGTTCTGTGTCTTCTTCTGTCACTTGGCTTTCTTCTTCTCCACCGATTGGGATATTCACTGCCTCCGATTCATTAGTTGTGGTCTCCAAAGTCTTCAAGATTGCAGCTTCTTGGACTGTTGAAGCATCTACAGCCTCAGCTTCAGATACAATGGTCTCACCTTGTTGCGTGTATGTCATTGTTGTCTCCTCCTCATCTCCTTTCTTTACCTCTGCAGTCAAAATTTCAATGTCACTTTTCTCTGAGAACATTAGCAAAGTTGGAGAATCGACATGCTCATCCAATTTATCATCTTCAGCTTCATTTGTTATTGATGTGACATTTTCCTGCTCATCTTTGACTTGTTCCTCCGCCAGTGTCTGATCCATAGAGCATTTTACAGTCAAAGAAGGTACGATATCTCTTGTATGCTCCTCTTGAACAACCGTTGTATCTCCAGTCTTAGAAAATTCCTCTTGTCTCTCATGGCTTTTTGTTGCATCGTCCTCACTTAATGTTTGGACTATCGGTTCTTGCTCCTTCACTATTTCGTCTTCTATCTTCTCGGAAACAGCTTCATGTTCTTGCTCCTCTGAATATAATGGCAATGAACTATGAGGTTCCTCTGAAGATGATGCAGATGAAACTTGTACAACTTCATCAGATTTTTCTTCCACAAGACTCTGTTGATCATTAGGAACTTCATTTATTGGTTCATGCTTCTCTGTTTTCTCTTTCTGCAACTCTGTTTCTTTTGGCAAGCATGATTCTTCTTCCTGGGCTTTTACTCCAAGGTCACTACTTTCTGCTACTGAAGTTGTCTCTTCTTTTGTCTCTAACCCATATGAAGCTTCCTCTTGACTTTCTTGATGCAGTGTTAATTCTTCTCCTTGTGGTTTTTCTTCGATCTTCTCATCTACAGTTGTGCTTGTTTGCTCTGATACTTCAGAAGGAGACTCAGGAGATGGCTTCTGCATCTTCTCAACTGATTCTACATCCGGAAGAGAAACCATCTTTTCAACTGGGCTTTCCTCTATTTCATCAGTTCTGTTTCGATCAATTTGCCCTGTCTCGGGCTCATTCATGTCTAGGCCTCTCTGTTCCTCCATAGTTTGAGTTCCATCAACTTTATCTACCTTTGTCTCGTCATCTTTAACCTCCTCTTTATCTACTTTCAACACAATATCTGATGATATGTCTTCAGATTTATCCCGGCTTTCTGTCTTGGCTACTATAACTGTCTCGGGTTCGTTGACTTGAATTTTTTCTGATTCTCCAGACGGTACATCAAGAAGATTCTCATGCTTCTCGTCAGTGCTTTCGTCTTGAACGGTCTCCTTTGATTTTACCTCAACAGATTCTTCTCTTCCCTCACCAAGTTCTTCTGCTTGGACATCAACTTGATCGGAAGGTCTCACCTGTGGGTTAAAGAAAGAAAAAAAAAATTTAAGACAATAGAATCAGAAGCTTGTAAAGTAAACTTGAGCTAGCTCTGTAGATTGTCTTTACCGTTTCTGTTTCCTGTTTTTCTTTATCCTCTTTCTGGTCCAGGTTCGGTTCTGTGTCATCTTTTGTCTCTTGGCATGCCTCTGTTTCATTAATTGTGGTCTCCAAACTCTTCAAGATTGCAGCTTCTTGGACTGTTGAAGTATTTACAGCCTCAGCTTCAGTTACAAGGGTCTCAATCTGTGGCATATCTCTTACCAACACATGTTCATGCTCCTCAGTATCCTTTGAAGCTTTCGATTCAATGTTCTCTCCTTGTATTGAGATTACCATGGGACTTTCTTGCACCTGCACGGAAAATGATGAATAGTTAATAATCTTGGCTGAAACATGTTTTGCTTGAATATGATCTTTATCTTTGAGGAATTGAGACAAAACCTCTTTTGTTTTTCGGGTTATGTCCTCTTCCTTTTCTCTGTCTCCAGTCACTTCATGTGAGATTTTCTCTGCACCATCTGAGTTTTTGATTGCTTCCACTCGTTCTGCATGTACGCCCTGATGGTCATCTTCTAGAGCTATTTCATTCACAGTGTTCTTCGATATTTCTTCTACTGATGTCTCAGCAGTTCTTGAAGCTTTTTGCTCATTTACGTCATCAGTCTCATCTATTGGTACATTCTCTTTATCCATGCTCTTTGTCTGTATCTGTTCACGGGTCTGCGTAAGAGTACGCTTTATTAGTTCTGCTTATAGAAGAACGCAGGGAATAATGTAAAACCGAAAACTTACCGAGTTTAAGCTCTCCTCTATGTCGTCTTCATTGAAATTTAAAGGTTCGACATCAACTGTTTTAACAGTCTCAACACTTTTCTGGATCTTGTCTCCTACTTGTTCTTCTTCATTCGCTTTTATGTCTTCAATCTTTTCGGTTTCAACAACAGTCTCACCTTCCCGTTCCTCTGAAGGTGTTGCAGATGAAACTTGTATAACTTCATCAGAGTTTTCTTCCAAAAGACTCTGCTGGTCATTAGAAACTTCTTCATTTGCTGGTTCATGCTTCTCTATTTTTTCTTTCTCCACTTTTGTTTCGTTTTCTTGCTCGTTTCGCAGGCATGATTCTTCTTTCAGAGGAGTCAGATCAGTCACACTCCTTTCTTCCAGGACTAATTTTTCTCCAAGCTCACTACCTTTTGTCTCAAATCCATAAAAACCATCCTCTTGATCTTCTTGATGCAGTGTTACATCTTCTTCTAGTTTTTCTTCGATCTTCTCATCTACGGTTTTGCTTGTTTCCTCTGATAATTCAGAAGGAGACTCAAGATATGGCTTCTCTATCTGCTCAACTGATTCTACAGCCGGATGAACAACCAGCTTTTCAATTGGGCTTTCCTCTGTTTCATTGGTTCTGGTTCGATCAATTTGCTCTGCCTCTGACTCATTCACGTCTAGGCCTCTCTTTTTCTCCATAGTTTGAGCTCCATCAACTTGATCTACCTTTATCTTGTCATCCTTTAGCTCCGCTTTATCTACCTTCAACGCAAGATCTGATGGAGTTTGTTCTAGTTTCTCTGTTTCCTCCTGCTCTTTATCCTCTTTCAGGTCCATAATCTGCTCTGTGTCTTCTTTGGTCTCCAAAGTCTCAGCTTCAGTTACAAATATCTCACCCTGTGGCATGTTTCTCCCCAAAACATGTTCATATCCTTCAGTATCTTTGGAGCTCTGATCTTCTTCTTCCTTGAGTTCTGGTGAGGTTTCCGGAGGTTTGATTACCGTAATACTTTCTTGCACCTGAACACAAAAGGATAAATAGTGTTTATTAAGTTTTCTGAAACATGTTTGCTCAAATCTGATCTTTAGCTTTGATAAATTAAGATAAAACCTCTTCTGTTTTTCAGGTTTGATAAATTAAGACAAAAGTAGTTTTATTCTTAACAAATGTAAGAAACTCAAGCCATTCACTAATTAAATTTAAGGTTCTTAATATCAATGAAGATCATATCGTTACCTCATCTGATGATGATATGACGGTCTTTACCGTCTTTGCTTCCTCTTGTTCTTTATCATCTTTCAGGTCCAAACTCGGTTCTACATCTGTTTCATCAGTTTTCGTCTCCAAAGTCTTCAAGATTGCAGGTTCTTGTACTGTTGAAGTATCTACAGTCTCAGCTTGAGTTACAAGTGTCTCACCTTGTGGTATGTCTCTCACCAACACATGTTCGTGTTCCTCATCGTCCTCTCCTTGTTTTGCCGGCGTTTTGATAACGGTAAGACTTTCTTGCACCTGCACAGGAAAAGGATGAAATATTGTTAATTAAGTCGTCTAAAACATGTTTTGCTTAAATCTCATCTGGCGTTTTTTATTGTCTACCGTCAATTCACGTGAGATTTGCTCTGCATCTTCTGAGTGTTTTATTGTTTCCACTGGTTCTGCAGTCTCCCTCTGATGATCATCTCCTTTCAAGCTTTCAGATTCATGAGATGTAGTTTCTTCATTACTAACGATCTTTACAGTCTCCTTTTTCTCTTTCTCTTTTGCATTCACCGTCGATTCTGCTTCTGTTTTCACCTCTTCCTTTTCTTCCTCTTTTTCCGCTTCAAGAAGGACTCTTTTTGTAACTTCAACATCATGTACTAATTCACCATGTGTTGCGGTTTCTTCTTCTGGAGCTGTTTCGTTCAAAATGTTCTCACTGTTCCTCGAGATTTCTTCTACTGAAACTGTTGCATTGTGCTCAGCCTCTATTCCATTTACAGAGGTCTCAGCAGTTCTTGAATCTTTTAATTCATCAGTCTTTATCGGTATCTGCAATAGAGTACGGTTTCTTAGTTCCGTGGATAGAGAACACAGAAATAGGCAGGAGCAACGTAAAACCGAGAAACATACCGTTTTAAAGCTCTTCTCTATGTTGTCTTCATCGACTTTAAACGGTGCAGTATCAATCAATACCTTAGAGATGGTACCTATCTTCTCCTCTTGTTCTGGTGAGTGTTTGGTTGCAGTTTGATCTTCTTCTATTATCGGCTTTTCGTCACTTACCTGGCCAAAACAGAACAAAATATTTACTCTCTATCTCAGTGAATATTGAGCATCTCTCATGTTTGAACTTCAAGAAAATTTAAACAAAAACCTCATCTGGTTTTCGGGTAAGATCATCTTCTATCTCCTTCTCTAAAGTTACATCACTTAAGACTATCTCAGAATCATCTGTGTTTTTGTTGAATCTTTCAGGTTCATGAACAAAGATATGGCCTTGTTCATCCTTTTCTGTCTCACTAGTTTTCTCTTTAACGATCTTACTATCTTCTACAACCGAAATAGTCTTTATTGCTTCTCCTTTTTCGCGTTCTGATCCCTCGGCTTCTTTATTCCCTGATCATATATAACAGTTTTAGAGCACAAATTTTCATGCTTTTGAAAACATTATGAATGTGTGGCAGTTTCTTGCTCCATTACCTGAACCATTTACAACCTCTGCAACATCTGCTTCTCCCGAAATAATATTGTGGCTTGTGATCTCATCATCAAGAACAGTACTCAGGTTTACCTTATCTACTTCCATGGATGAGTGGTCAAGTGTTACTCCTGCAGGAGCTTCTTCAACACTTGTCTGTATACAAGAAACATGTTAGTATCTCAAAACGTTTAATTTCATCGATCCGGGCTTATCCCAAATCTGCTCTATACAGAGCCTTAATCCAAAAACTCGAAACAAAACTGTGATCAGACATATCCCAAATCGTAGATTTATCTCAAGTCAGAAAAGTTTGTATTGAAACTTATCAACTTTCAGATGTAATTCTCAGACATACAAGTTCTTGTAAGTTCTATCTTTTATGTGTGTTTGGATAAAAAGGTGTTTTAAATTACAGAATCCGTAGCCAGAGATTAAAACAGAACAGATTTACAAAATCTTGTTTTCAAAATCTCTAACATCATTTTAAAGTTTTCAATCATCAGACTGCAAAAGGAAAAAAGTAGGAAAAAAAAAACATATTTTTTTCATTTTAAGTAAACTTACTGATAATCTAGCCTACTTGTAAAATCAAAATTCTGAAAGAGAGAGAGAGGATAGATGTAGCATAATCATCATCATCATCATCATCATACCTTTGTAAAAACTGGTTCTTGGATGATGACAACTCCAGTTTCCATCTTTCATGCAGGGAAGCAATGATTTTTTCTCTGCAAGAAACCTACTGTAAGTACTGATTCTTAATCACCTAGATCATTATACACATATGAAAAACAGATATATGATATATGATCACTTGATATATAAAAAAAGATTTGAAGTCAGTGAGAAGACAGGTAGATGAGGAATAGTGACAAAACTAAGTACATTTGTTCAATGGGGTTGGCTGAGTTGGCTTTTAGATTAATCTTTTTGTGGGCCTTTTAATTTATCATTCCACATGCAATTGGTATGATCCTCAATTACAGCTTTATTATTCTCTGAAAGGCAATCACAAAAATAGAACAAAATCATAAAATAGTATTTTCGAAAAGAAAAAAAATTATCATATTTAGCACTATGTATTATTATAGGACAATACAATATATATATATATATATATATATATCATTTTGAGAGAAAAGGTAATCGTCACTAGCATAATAACTATCATAATGAAAGAAAAAAAAATAATTAAACAAAATTTTGTAATTTGTGACTACAATAAGCTGTTATTGTAAATTATGAATTTTTTTTTTTAATAAAATTTGATAAAAACAAATGTTCCAAAATTCGTTAGATATTAATCGGACGTTCGGAACATGTAAAACTGTGAACATATGCTATAAAGATAGTCCAATTTCAGCAACAAATTATCTAGTTACATACGAAATAAAAGGATATATCCTAACTACAACAAGAATGTTTTCGAAAATTTTAACAAGTTGTTTTTTACGATGAAGCCAACAAAAAATAACTTACAATACTTCTATTTATTTTAATAAGACATCATCTTATTATGTGATTCAAATAAATGTTTATTAAATATATATATATATATATAGTAATTAACTATGCTATACAAACCTTTGATTTGAAACCTGAATTGGTTTCATTAGTTTGGAAATTTTAACGAGACATTATAACAAAATTTGTAAATTAATTTTACTACTATCAGAAATTTAGTGCATGAACATCTTAATTAGTGCATGGTTGTTAATGACGGATCGTAATACTTCTCTCTTGGTTAAAGGAAATGAAAAAAGATGGATACATGCATGGTAATAATAAAAATTATTCTTGTGACTGTTTTAAACGCAAATCAATTCAAATTTAGAAAATTGAGGAATAAAGTATTTTCTGATTAACCTGTCTGCTCTTTTTTATTTCCTTTTACCATAAACTAAGTTCTGCATAAATATATTCTACATGGTAATAATAAAAATTAGTTTGCTGTGATCATATTTTCTTTTCTAAAAGAAACTGTAAGGTAGCAATAATTATAAATTAAATCACATCATCATCATTGATCACAACGTTAGTGGATTCTTCTGCAAATGTGTTAATAAGACATCGTCCATTTCAATTTCAAAAAAGCTGGCCGCCATTAGGAGGACCGACCCAATTATCCTCAACTTGTATAATATATGCTTTCTATATTTAAATAATATATATTCACTAATATATATTATTTATCAATGGCTGTCAAACAAAAAAATATTTATCAATTCTTTCAGGGTCCATACAAAAATTTAGCATGTACCTAATACTAAAAAATATAATTTACCGACAAATGAAACTTCATTATTGTTATGCAGATGATATGAATAAGTTTTTTAACCGGTTATGTTATTATGTCTCTCGTCCACAAAAATTTTGTAATAAAATTTTCAAGATGTTTATACGTCACTTCGCCAATTTATAAATTTTCGAAATATAAGATATGAAATGGTCCAGGTAACTCGATTGTTAATTAGAGCAATTAATTCTGAAGCTTTGGCGAATTTAATTATATCCTCAACCTTAGGTTATTAATCCTTGCACCACCAAATTGAGATATGCTTCACATATTTGCCTTTTTTTGTTTTTGAATTTTAAATAATGTTTTGGCAATCAAATCGGTTAGTTTAGGGGATTTTGACCAAAACTGACTCAAAGTATGTTTATATGTTTGATATAGACCTAATGTTTGTAAGGGTTCCAAAACAAACCTAACAAGTATAACAATTTAAATTTCATACATGTAGTTTTGTTTTTGTACCGATTCATACTTTTTACGTGACTGTACAAACGTGCCGTTACGTTCCGCTGACGTGGATGTTGTTGTGTCTGTGAAAACGTGACTGTATACAAACGATGTCGTTCTGGTGAAACGGGGAATCAGAAATTATACATAAAACGACGTCGTTTTGTGAGAAAACCTTTAGTCGTCTTCTTCAACCTTTTAACTCGACATTAGAAGAAGAATTGGGGAAATTTTACTTCGAAGGGGTTGATCCAAATGTCGTCTTCGGCGAGTTCAGGTGAGAAAGTTGATCTGGTTTGGTTAGATTAAGCTCCTTTTTGTTAATTGTTATTTTTTAATGTTGAAAGAATAAGCTTCAAACATCACGAATCCGAAAAAGGGAGAGGCATGGAAGATGGAAGAGGTTGCAAGTGTGGTTAAGAAGATCGAAGATGATGTTGTAAAATTAGAGAAAAGTGTGGTTATGAAGATCGAAGATCTCCAATCCGACATGGAGACACTTGCTATGGAAACTCGAACTTGTGAGACGGTGGCAAATAGCTACGGAAATGGTGTTCAAGAGATGAAAACAGTTGCACTAGGGTGGGAGAAAGAGATGTAAGAACTGAAATCTGTGGTCAAAACGTGTGAGAAAGAGATTGTAGAGTTGAAATCTGTTGTGAATTGTTGCAAAAATTTGGTCGTGTGTGGTTTGGTCATGGTATTTGTCTATTATTTCATCTTAGCTTAAGAGTTTGTGTGTGTGGTTGCAAAAACAGAATCTCATTTGTGTGTCTGGTTGCAAAAATGAGATTGTATGTTCTATGAAATATTGTATTTTGGTGTTGAACTTATGAGTTTTAGTGTTAATTTGCATGTTAGTTGATTCTATTTTAGGGAAATTTAGTACAAAGGTAACTTCATTCATAATAACCAAATTCATAGAACATAGAATCCAATCCAAAGCAGTGGCATAAACAAGCCAAATGTAAGGCAAAAACATGCCAAATCCGAGCCAAAAACATACCAAATCCCAGGAAAAAAACATACCAAATCTGAGGCAAAAACATGCCAAATCCGAGCCAAAAACCTACCAAACATGCCAAAACCCCGAAATTACTCCTAACTAAACCCAACCAAACCCATAACAATGGCATTCAAAAACAAGAAACTTACATTTAATCAAATATTTGGCTTTCTTGGGTTAGTCCTTCTCCTTGACTAAGACCACTTGGTTGACATGTTGATTGTTGTTTCTGAGGACATCTTCTTCGGTTATGTCCTGTTTGTCCACACATTCCACAATGTGAAATCCTTCCTTCTATAGCCAGCTTTATCCTCTTCTCCTGAGACTCATTCCCCTTCTTTTTTTTCTGCGGAGACTCATTGCCAGCATATTTCCCGCACTCGTTTCGAACTTCCCATTGTAATATATCGTGAAACGAGCATCCATGGAGTCACTGAAACAACAAAAAGGTTTATTTTATAAATTGCATTCTATCGAAAACTTGGTGGGCATGAACATTACATTGTCTTCATCTTCAAATCAAATGTAAAAAACAAAATCAAGATGAATTATTAGACTCCTACCACTGTAATGAAGGCATCGTCAAAGGTTTTGAGCATTTTAAACACAGAACAATCTTCAAATGTTTCCTAAACACTAAACCAAAAATCGAGTGAGAATATTACCTCATTATGCAACCCAGAGACAAACGCCGACCTCTCCACAACAAATTTATCAACGCTTTTGAATTTGGGTAAGATGAACAAAGAGTTCACTGAATTTAACTGAGTTCAAGTGAGACGACATCGAGGAAGAAGAAGACGAGTCGTCGAGGAAGAAACAAAAATCACTAATTATTTTAGAGACAAAACGACATCGTTTTCTATAATTTCGCAAATTCAAGGTTTCCCCAAAACGACGTCGTTGCAGACATGGCATCCACGTCGACAGACCTTAATGGATCGTTAACTAATTGACGGCAAAAGTATGAATCGGCACAAAAACAAAACTACAGGTATGAAATTTAAATTGTTATACTTGTTAGGTTTGTTTTGGAACCCTTACAAACATTAGGTCTATATCGAACATATAAACATACTTTGGGTCGGTTTTGGCCAAAATCCCGTTAGTTTAGTAGATCACAGTTTAATTTGATATTACGAGCTAATCCAAATTTCATAATATTTCATATTTCTTCAAATAATTATTCCAATTTTAAATATATAAAATTGATAGTTGGTTTAAATTTTATAGAAACTCATAATATTTAAAGTACAAATAAACACAATAATTTTAACGTTTGTAAAAAAATTTATAAAGCGTAATTAATTGAAAAAGCAACATTAGTTTTTTTAATGTTTACAAAGTTTTCTAATATTAATGAACATGATTACAATTATCACAAAAGATAAACTAGATTTTAACAGTTTCAAATCATTGTGAGAACTTGGATCATATATAGAAGCGAAAACAATAATTAATCATACAACTTTTTAGGGTTAACTAGGTGTATATACATGAAATTTTGTTTTATTTACTACATTTTAAAAAGTTCTAAACTTTAAGTTAGAAAAAAATATTATTCGTTCAATTTTTATTTGTCTCCCATTCTTTAAAGTTTTTTCTTTAAGAAATACAACATGGTGGCACCAAAAAATATATATATATACAACATGTTCGGCCAGTTTTGAAAATTATCCAGCACTTACAGTTTTGTGACTTTTTAATTCTAAAATTATGTTTTCATAAAAAAAACTAATTTGAACATCTGGATAATTGTTGGACTGGTGCAATCAGACACTTCGGCTTAGTCTTAAGAATGTTGATTTAAAGCAATAGTTTTAATTAAAAAATAATGACACCAGAATTATATTTTTGTTTTGGCAACACACCACAATTATTTATATTAGTTGTAAGATTATTTTCCTTTTAACAGTTAAACTACGGATTTTTTTTTTTTTTTAATAACTCAGATGATTTAGTTGAATTAAGGGACCCCCGACAGTGCAGTTTCGGGTTTTTAATCCTGATTTTAGACCAGCGCATCATCCTCTCAATACCGACTAATCATGGGGTCCAAAGAAACTATGTGAAAATCTTGGTGGCCAAATCATAGATTCATTATCTTTCCACAAAAAAATCGATCTTTAGTCTGGACCAACAGAACGACACTTCCAACAACAAAAGAACCACCCGACCACAAGAGTTTGGTTATTAAACTATAGATTGGGGTTTATCCAGCCAAATTAATGCCTTAAAAACAATTAATACTAGATGTTTCTTCCATTGTTCAAATCGTTTTTAGAAAGGTGGCTATTTATTAAATGAATTGTGGACCAAATTGTAATTAGTTAATTACCTTGTATAATTTGGTAATTTATTTTCTTGTACATATTTCTAAATTGTAATACAAGATACTAGCTAATTTATTGAGAGATGTACCTTGTATTATTTAATTACTCAATTTGTTTAGGGTGGAAATTTATTGAGAGAGTTTTGGAAAATGTTGTAACCAGAAAATTTATAAAATTTCAGAAAGACAGGTTATAAATGGTATTTTTGAAAGAAAACAATTTCTTGTAATGATATATATTTTTGGAAAAAGGTTCCGAAAATGGTATTTTTGAACATTTTCTACTAGTTTTTTGATGATTGATACGTTTTTATTTATTTTTAATTATTTTTATCAACTAATTATTAGAGTAAATTGTTCAATTGGTATTTAATAATGGTATTTTAATATATAAAAAATGTGATATCTTTGCAAAGTATGCATAAATTAATTAGTGGTATATAATGATTCTTCCAAAAACGTGCAGATATTGATCTAGTGTTTTAATATAACTTGATACTAGGAAAATTGCTCATTTAATTTCTGACATTTGAACGCTCGATCAATTTATTCCCCAACTATCGATTACTCAAAATAATTCTCTAAGTTGTAATTAACTTTACAAAATTGGAATTAAAAAGTCAAACAATAATTACTAAATAGATATATGTCCACTAAATCGACTGTAACTCATTCAATACAACCCCGAATGAGTTGAAACCACTCTCATTGGAAAGTTAATTCAATTTCCTATAATTTTTATGAGGAGCTCCAAAGTTAAATCCAAAGGTAAGGCTTCCATCCGAGTCGATCTTGCATCAAGAATATGTGTCTAGAAGATTGACTCGGATGTAAATTTTTCTTTGGATTTATTTTTGGAGCGATTCATCAAAGTTATATGAAATTTAGTTAGATTTTCAATAGGAGTAGTTTCAACTCATTTGGAGTTGTATTAAACGAGTTACAGCCGATTTAGTGGACATGTATTTATTTAATAATTAACGTTTGACTTTTTTAATTCTGATTTTGTAAAATCAATTACAATTTGAAGAATTATTTTAAGCAAACGAAAACTAGAGAATAAATTGAGGGAACATCCATAGATTAGAAATTAAATGAGCAATTTTCCATTGATCCTATTGTATTAATATCTGCATATGAACATCAACGTGGGTCTACTGTCTTTTTGTAGTGTCAGTAGTATATATATGACTGAAAATTGAAAAAACATTATTGAGAGATGCTATGACGGTTGACCAAAAAAGAAAATGTTATGACTGAAAATTGAATTAATATATATGCAAATTGAAAAAAGAGGCTCCAATCAAACCGACCAAACCAAAAATTATTGTTCTTAGTCTTACGTACGTCGCCGTCCCAAAGAAGATTATCGAAGATAATTCCAATTTTGCTTTTGCCACTCTATACCAATAATAAATTTAAGGTAGTGATGTATCATAAAGGCATGCAAATTAATATACAATGGAATATGCTTTGGTGTTGTATCTATCTTTTCGTATAACTTATATTGCGTATACGATTGGTTAGTGTGTGATAAAATTTCGAAAAGAAAATGATTTGGATTCGTTTAAAGGATCCAAATTTGCAACGAAATTCATTCTGAGTGCACCAATAATAATACTTGCATAGATACTTTAAAAAAAATCACAAATGAGAATCAAATAGTTTCCATTTTTCACATGTAAAGACTGTTTTTCTTAGCGATTAATTTTGAAATATGTAAGTCTCTCAAGTCATAATACTACTCGATGTAGGGTTGATCATTTTGGTTTGGTTTAAAGTTTAAACTGAAACTAAAAAACAAACTGAATTAACGGACTTAGAATCAAATCGGTAACCAATAGAAAAAGAATTAACAAATCAAACCAAATAAACTCTTTCAAATCTAAAATAAGTTTATTTAAAAACCTGACTTCTTTTAAAAGTTATGTTTGATACTATATGGCGGTGAATGTGATAAATCATAGATAATAGAATATAATATTGAATTGTATTAAGGTTCTCTTTGATAAGAGACTTTAACTTACACATATCAATGTTCTAAAAAGCGGTATAGACAGCCGCCTAGGTATAGACCATGGTGATTACTTTCTAGATATTGATATTAAGCGTTATTATTATTAAACGGTTATAAGCGATCGTATGCGGCTCTAGGCGATCCTAGACGGTTTTAGGCGATCCTAGGCGGCTCTAAGCGAGTTGTAGACGGTTCATCAAAATTATTAATCAATTAATATTTATTTATTTTGTTCGGTGCAATTTTTAAATTTTTAACTACATTTAATTAAACCTATAAGTTTTAATTTCATAAATACATGTTATAAAATTGCATATGCTGTTTTTATGAATATAGTGAATATTTTCTCTAATTTTTATTTATGATTTAATATTTTTGATTTTCCAAATGGATGTTTTTGTCTAATTCGAATTTATAATATTTTTTAATGTTTTAGATTTGATATTTATAAAAAACAATTTGGTTTTTGTGTGTAATTTGAACTTTGAATCTATGTTTAAGATTTATAATATTTAAACTTTATTATTTATGAACTAACCATAATATTTTATATGTTGCACTCTATAAAAATATACATAATATATTAATTTATTTTGTAAACGCCTAAACCGTCTAAAGATCGTCCAGTTGGCCTAGGCGTTCTAGGCACTAGACATTGTATCACCGTCCGCGCTTAGCGCTTTCTTGAACACTGACACATATATAGTGAATAATAACATAATGCTTACATCCATTTTAATTTTTTCTAACCATATAAAGGAAAATATGTTAAGAATAATATCAAAATTTTATAAAAAATTCCTTCGAATTTGATGGATTTCATTTTATAGTTGAGTTTTGAAGGTCCATAGTACACATCTCACTCCCAAATTATCTCCAATACTTTCTCGCTTGACAAACGTGGGATGTGTAACTCATAATCTGCAATCATCAAATAGAACACGTATGTCGAGGACGGACAAAACAAATCAACCTATTCCTCAAATTATAAATTTCAATCTTGAAAAAAAAAGATGGAACTTCATCTCTTCTTCGGTGGTGGTAAAGATAATAACATCCTTTTGGAGCAAAATCCTTTAACTCCACAAACAATTATCTTTATGATGGACAGTCCACGAATCTGATTTAAAATGACTTAAAAACATGAGCGTCACAATATAATTTTTATTTTTCTTGTTTCACGTCATTATTAGGATCGTCTCTTCCACTTTTTCGTAATCTTCTTTTATACATCAGTGCTTTTTCCTTTATTCAAGTTTTTCATGATCTCTTTGGTTAATAAAATCTTGAAAATTTGAAAAGTAATTTAAAAAAAAAAATACATGTAAAGATTGTTGGAACATGAAAAATATTATAGAATAGAATAGAATAAAATATTGTATTATTGAAGTTATCTTTGATAAGAGACCCTAATATATAACAGTAACATTAACCTAATGTTTACATCCACACAATATTTTTTTTTTTTTTTTTTTTTGTGCAAATCATCCACACAATATAATATGTTTTTTTGATAACCCATAAACACATAAAAGATATACGCTAAAAATAACATTGAGATTTAGAAAAAACAAATTCCGGCTTCACTTCATAGTTGGACTTTGATAGTCTACAGTATTTGATATGCAAAATACACAGTTTGCTCTTAAATTATTTTCAATAGATATGTAAAAGAAAAAAAATGAAAAATATGTACATAAAAAATAATTACTAGTGATTTTCATATCTTTTGAGTTTTAGGATGAAATACGTGGGAGTTAGAGACGAGCCATCAGAATGTAATATGGACAAGAGTGAAACATTATGAACTCATCACACATTCAGAATAACGTTAAAATGGTGGTGCACAAGAAAACTTAGAACAAATTAATAATTTGGTAGTAATTTTTTTTTTTTAGTAAACTCTTTTAGAACAGTTTATAGCTCGCTAGCTAAAATATGATTTTTCATAGTTCTGAGTGAAGAAAAAACATTGTAGCGATTTGTAAGTTTAGTCGATATATATATTTATTTTTATTTTTTTCGGTTAGTCGATATATTTTCTAAAACATTTCTAAATGACGGTAATTAATTTGTTGAGAGTGAGATCTGGCCATGATGTAAAATATCACATAAAAAAAAAAACTGAAACTTGTGAATCACTCTTATTTAAACACGCTTTAGATTCAGTTTTGTATATCTTAAAATGAATATCCTTATAGACCAAAATAACCGAATTGATGAGAGATGATCGAGAATCTATTGGACCTTTGGCACTTTGGATAGTAACCCATAATAAAATTATCTAAGCAGCCCTATAATAAGGTTGATCTACATCTAAGTTACTTTCAAGTTGAGTTTTTATATATTTCAAATTATTATTATTCGGCATTTGTACATCTTTTGGTTTTATAACGTTTTGAATGCGAATAAATCTAATGCATATGTGACACCATGTCAGTCCTAGCTAGTCCCGATCTTCAACTTGTCTCTTTCAACATTCACATCTCTCAATGGTCCATTCATTCTACCGCCTAATAATTGAATATTTGATGAAATAAAGAATGGCTCGAATCTATATCAAATAGCCAATAGCAAACTTGAACGATAGATTTGATTACATCATATTTTTGTCTTAAGGAAACAAAATTAGGATGCGCCTTTTATATATACACATCTTCGTCGTATAATATATCTTAAAGAGAATGTAATATTTCTTTTTAACAACTATCTTTATTTATATATATATATAATTCAAAATTACATAAAAATTACAAAATAATAAAATACAAAGTTTTGAAAAACAATAAATATATATATATATATATGAAGATGCTTTTCGGAGAAAAGCTTTACTCGTTTTTATACTTGTATTCGATCTGATGCGAATTTCATCTTTGGTTATCAACATAATCAATTTAAACACAATTTCACAAAAATAGATTATGTGTAATTTTTCACAATAATCAATTTTTTTATAACATTTTCTAGACTATTACATCATTATTAGAGATATTTTGATTATATCTTATTACAAATGATGATCTACATGCAAGATTCCACGGATGATTTTACGTTGACAGCTCTCTCCGCAACACAATAATCTATGACGAACGATACATGTACCACATCATGATGGTCACCTTTACCCTTGACTCACGAGACCGGACGGCTTCACATGCACCACACTGAAACTTTCGGTAGACCTTGCATCGATAATCTGCAAAAAAAATGGATTCTCTAGGAATTGAACCCCAGACCCTAGTATAGAAGCATTAAACCACTGACCAAATGGCTATTGGAACAATTACATAGAGACCCACTTTTTGAGTTATAAATTACACAATAAACCATTTTCAACTGTTGGTGTACTTTTGTGAGAGTAAAAAACCAAACTACCCAATGCTTCACTTTGTTTGTTTGTAAATCGGAAATTGCCCTACATGGTCATGGATGCAAAGTCGTGGATGGTCAAAAATCTGGATAAAACAATTATTGCTCCACTTGATTTGTTTTTTATTTTTTTATAATGTGAAATACATAAAACAATTTCTTTGGTAACAATGAATGATAATCTTATTTTTCCTACATTTTAAGATCCATTTTGCTAGAATTTTGATGTAAAATAAGAAATCTAAAAAAAAAAAAAAAAAAGAAATCTAAACATATAAAATCCAGATCGACGTGAACATGAAGACGTGGACAATCGTATGTGGACAAATGGGAATATAGTATTATTACTTGCAAATATCAAGAACTAGATCCATCCACACATGACCATCAGTAAATTACTATCCACACATGATCATCCACACTAATAATACGAGATTCACATATGTCCATACACAATTGTCCACGTTTTCATGTCCACGTCGATTTGGATTTCATAAATTTAGATTTCTTGTTTTTTTTTTTAGATTTCTTGTTTCACATCAAAACTATAGCAAAATTGATCTTAAAATATTAGAAAACTAGAATTATCATTTATTATTACAAAAAAAATTATTTTATGTCTTTCAAATAATAAAAAAAAATAAAAAAACAAATCAAGCGGGGTAATAATTATTTTACTCAGATTTTTGATTTTCTGACTCATCCACGACAATGCATCTATGATCATGACTCATGAGGAGCAATTTTGGATTTACAAAAAAATGAATAGTGAAATAAATAGACCAATAAACAAAAATGATTTTTTTGTAATAAAAAGTAAAAAATGTGGCTTTTAATATAAATCATCCATGGCTATTGGGGTTCCACACAAAATAAAATAAAATAATAACATATTCACAAAAGTCGATTATAAAATAACATAATCGAAGTAGGTATGTCGAGCAGATCAGGCCCAGGCCCAGGCCCGGCTTATTAAATTTCGCGGGAAAATAAAATCCATCTTCCTAAACAACTATTGAGGGCAAAATCGGAAATCACAAAAAAAACAATCAAAGGCGCGAAAAAGATCCGTTGCGAACCAAAACTCTCAAATTATGGCGCCAAAAAAAGACGGTGGTTCAGAGACTGCCCGTAAATTTTCTCGGGCAACTAAATTTTATTCTTTTTAAATTTCCAAGTTTACCCCCCTTTTCTTCATCTTCTTCAAAAACGTCCCCTTTTATTTTTCTCCTGAGAGTCGTCTGCATATGCAAAACGCAAAGACATAATCTTTGTTTTTCTGACTATTTAAAGCTCTCTTTATCACAATTCTCCTCCTTCTCCCAAAAAAAAAAAAACAAATCTTTCTCCCTTTCACACAAAGAAAATTTGACCAACCACAAGTTTTATCTTTTTCCCACTTTCCTTTCATTCTCTCTAATCATTTTTGTTCATGTTCCTTATTCCGATTCCTCTTCTTATCATTTGATTCAAATAATATATATCTTTTCTAAACAAGTGGAAACAAGTCTCTGTTTGTATCTTCTTATTACTTTTTTGGTTTTACTCTGTTTTTTTATATCTTGATTGGAGTTAATCAAAGAAAGATGGGTTTTTCGAAGAAATCTCAATTAGACGGAGGTTTAGATTCCGACGGGAAGAAATGGGGTATCGCCGGAATTTCGATTCGGACATCGTTGAAACCGGTGAAGACGAAACTCAGAGCGCCGGAGATTGAAGCCGAAGTTGAAGAAGAGGAAGAATGTTCGACGACGCCGACGGCGAAGGAAGCAAAGATACCGGAGAAATTGAAATGTCCACCAGCGCCGAGAAAACGACGGTCGGTGTTAAAATGTCGGACTAACGCCGTTAGAGAGTTCTTTACGCCTCCTCCTGATTTAGAGACGGTGTTTATACGGCGCCGTTAAATAACAAATGGAAACATTTTAGTGAGTTTTTGAGTTTGTTTTTTTAGTCCTATTAATTACAATATTAGTAATTAGATTTCTTTTCTTTTTTTTAATGATTTTCTTTTGGATTTCAAAATTCAGTTTGTTGTTCTCTTAGCTTTTTAGTTATTTTGTTATAAAAGGAAGTTTATTGTACAAAGATGTGAATGTAATGATGATAATGGTCAGCCTCTAAATTAGCTTAATTCCACATTTGGTTCTATCTATGTATATCATCACATAGCTCAATTATTTTCTTGAAGACTACTTTCTATTTTTTCTTTTCTTTTTGTTATAAAGGAAAGTCTATATTACAAAGATGTGAATCTAATGATCTAAATTATATTTAATTCCATATTTAGCTATCGCATTTGGTTGTATCGTTTCTATGATTATATTTCATTAATATGCACAAATATGAGTGCACAACTGTAAAATACTAATTTGAATGTAGACAATTTATTGATAAGAAAAAAAAATGTAGATAATTATTACAGTCTTAATACTTTTATACTTTTATATTCGGCAAATCTTACCAATAACCTCAACCACCAAAATATAATAATAGTAAAGTTACCAATAATTTTACACATGAGAAGAAGTTCACACGTCAAAGCCTTTGATCCTCCTCTATATTCGTTTATTGATCTAACTTATGTTATTTTTGTGACGTAATAATATTTTCGATATGCTCTTAGCTAGGTTGAAATTATTTTTGCCCACCAACTGTAATATTAGACTAGTTCTGTCAGCACGTATTTTTTAGTGTTATGCACTATGTACTTTTAAGTATTACATTCAGTTTTTTGTTTTGATAACTGTGGACATCCCAAATTTTCTAGGATTAAACTAATTTCATGAGGTTATTCATTTTAATTATACGTTTATAATTTGTAAAAACGTGAAAAGGTGGCCAAACGAAAACGAACCCAGAGAGTAGGGCACATATCCATACCAACCGAATTCAGCTACTACGAATGTTTGGTTTGTTTAATTCAGCTTTGGTTCTGATTTTTGAATTTTCAAAAAGAATAAAATTTTAATCGGTTTATTTTATTTTTTAGTTCATATCAACTTTGGCTGTGGACCTGTGGTTTATATATGGATAAAACACAATGATGTTGAATCAGCTTTTGGATTGGTTTTTTGGGTATGGTTTAAGTTTAGATTGAACCGTATCAGATACTTCTAGTTTTTTTTCTTCAATAAATAGAAATTTATATGATGTTAAAAACAAAACAAAAAATGCTGTCCAAATGTTTGAAAAATTCATAAAAAACAAATTTTCATACACAAAAAGTCTCAAACGAAGGTATTTCTCAACAAATCTAATTAATATGTACATATAATTACGCTTTATTACTTTATCAAATAATGTTCTAGATGTGGGACAAGATAGTTTTCATTAACAAATAATATGGTGGGATCTAATATCATACGTTTAATTTAAATAAAAAAGATAAATTACATGGTTGAAACTATTTAAAAAGAGAAGAAAAATGAACAATTTTATAATGCACACATGTAATGTTTATTTTATGACTTAAAAGGATTCGGAAGAATTTCAATGCATGCTTCTTTTAAAGGAGGCCTCTTTCTAAAGCCATCCAACAACAAATGTAATTTTTTTTCTTTTTCAGGTTAAAGAGCTTTTTACGTGCACAATTGCACACTCACTAGTCTCATCTTTATATTATTGACTACTTTGCCAAAACTTCAATAATAAATTAATTTAATAAACGGCTAAAACATTATGATTAGTAATTACTCATGCTACGCACAAGTGGTATTGGGGTGCACACACATACTATTGCATATTTAAATTTATGTGTTGCATGTAAATCACTAATTCTCACTCTCTTTGTTGTGTTCTTGTGGATTGAGTCATGAAAAGGACAAAATAGGGTTCAGAGAATAGCGGTGCGATAGGAGAATCCAATGTGGGACTTAAGGCCTTGTTTGGTTCCTTCACGCGACAGCGACCAATCTCGTGTTTTTTTTTTTTTGGTTTGGACAAAAATACTTGAATATGATGAGACTATGACGATTGCATTTGACGAGTTTGGGTCATTCTTGTGAACGAGTTTATAATATTTCACCGTCATGACTTGAATTAAGGAACTAATGCATTAATTTTCTTTCTTTGAATACTTTAATTTTGTCAACTGAATCCGCTATACCAACACTAACCCAGTCTTATGTTTTTTGCTTTCAATTCAAAATATTTAGCAACTTATAGTATCTAATATCTATACTTGTAAGAATCAGAAGAACTCTCTGAAATTCTGTATATTTTCTGATTAGTGTTTTACAAAGGAAACAATTCTCTATATATACAGAGGTAAAATAATCCTAACTATATAAGGCCCAATACATATATACCCAATAAGCCTATATCTCTTAATACACCTCCTCAAGTTGGAGCATGGAGATCTCGAATGCCCAACTTGCACAAAATATCTTGAAAATGACGACCTCCAAGTGCTTTAATGAAGACATCCGCCAATTGTTGAGTAGTAGAAACATGCTGTGTCTGAATGATTCCAGCTACGATATCATCTCTAATGAAGTGGCAATCAAACTCCACATGTTTCGTCCTCTCATGAAACACAGGATTCGCTGCAATATGAAGCGCAGACTGACTATCACAATACAAATCCATTGGACCAGAATGTGCAATACCCATCGTGGTCAATACACTCTTGATCCACTTCAATTCTTTCACCGCCACAACCATAGCTCGGTACTCTGCTTCTGCCGAAGAGAGAGATACTACATCCTGTTTCTTTGACTTCCACGATACAGGTGAATTCCCCAACTGTATCAACCATCCACTTAAAGATCTCCTCGTGATTGGACATCCCGCCCAATCCGAATCACACCAAGCTGTAAGATGAAAATTACAGTCCGCTTTCAACAAAATTCCCATTCCAGGACACCCCTTCAAGTAACGAACTACTCGTAAAGCAGCCCGCCAATGATCCTCTCTTGGCTCACGCATAAACTGAGACAAGATGTGAACAGAATACGCAAGATCTGGTCTTGTCGCAGCCAAATAAATCAACCTTCCAACGATTTTGCGATACTTCTCCGGGTCAGTGAGTATCTCTGACGTCGACCTTCCCAACTGATGATTCTGCTCCATCGGAAACTCTACCGGCCTACCACCAAGCAAACCAACATCAGCAATAATATCCAGAGCGTACTTCCTCTGTGATAAATATATCCCCTCTGCGTTTCGCGCAACTTCCAATCCAAGAAAATACTTCAATTTTCCCAAATCCTTCATATGAAAGCAATTACTCAGATATGTTTTGAACTTCTGTATCACTCCTGGAGAGCTCCCTGTTATCACAAGATCATCCACATATACGAGAACATGCAAGTGAACTTTACCACGAACTAACGAGAAAAGAGAGTAATCTGCCTTACTCTGTGTAAAACCATAGCTCAACAGTGCCGTCGAAAGTTTCGCGAACCAGCATCTCGGAGCTTGTTTCAAACCATACAATGACTTGCGCAATCGACATACCATTCCCTTCTTCGAGCTACCAAAACCCTGAGGTACTCTCATAAACACCTCTTCTTCCAAATCTCCATGAAGAAACGCATTGTGCACATCCATCTGATGCAACTCCCAATTTTTCCCAGCTGCAACTTGCAGAACCAATCGAACTGTGCTCATCTTTGCCACAGGAGCAAATGTATCAGAATAATCAATCCCTTCTTTCTGACGATTTCCACAAGCTACAAGCCTCGCTTTATACCTTTCAATCGAGCCATCAGCATTATACTTGATCGTGTAAACCCATTTACACTCAATGACATGCTTACCTGGTGGTAATTGTTCAATCAACCAGGTTTGATTTCGTTCCTGAGCCTCAATCTCCAGTCTCATAGCTTTTCTCCATCGCGGATCTTCCATAGCCTCAGCAAATGTTTTCGGCACAACTCCTTCTGTTATACTACACATGAACGCTCTGTGTGACATAGAGAACCTCTCACAGCTCACAAAATTCTCAATCCCATAATCATTAATCAATTCCTGACTCACAGCAGACGCATTCATTGCAAATGTCGTATTGCACACAAAATCTTGTAACTTGGCTGGAGCTTGTTTCTGTCGCATTCCGCGTCCCAAAATTTCTGTTGCTGCAGGTTGATCCACCAGGTGTCGATCGATACTGGCTGGTATCGGTCGACACTCATCGACATTCTCAGACTGTGTAACTGATTCAGGGTCAGTCTGTGGCCCTGTAATTCCCAACATATCACGTATTTCTGCTGATATAGCTTGCATATCTTCTTCTCCAACCTTGTCTGACACAACTGGAGTCTGTGTCACTGTATCTCTTGTCAAAACATGACTTATATCATCAAATCCAACACTATCATCCACAAATAACGTCCTTAGATCAGAATTAGGTGGCTCATCCACCTGATCTTTTTGCTCCAAATATGGGAATCGTTCCTCAATGAAGGTGACATCCCGTGAGACAAAGACTTCACGTGTCTCCAAATCAAAAAGATTCCACCCCTTCTTCGCATAAGGGTACCCCAGGAATACACATTTCCTGCTTCTACTCGCAAACTTATCTCCATGCCGTTTCTGATTATGAGCATATGCTAAACATCCAAACACTCGTATCTCACTATAAGCAGGGACTTTTCCAAATATAATCTCGTACGGGCTCTTACCATTGTGTAACATAGACGGCGTACGATTGATTAGATATGCAGCACTCGAAGCACAATAACCCCAAAGTTCTATTGGTAGATTTGCCTGAAATCTCAACGCTCTTGCCACATTCAATATATGACGGTGTTTTCGCTCCACTCGCCCATTTTGTTGAGGAGTTCCTACACATGAAGTTTGATGAATTATCCCAGATGCGCGAAAATACTCCTTCATCACTATGAATTCACTCCCATTATCGCTTCGCACGAATTTCACCTGCTTCTCAAACTGTCGCTGGATAAGAGCAAAGAAATCGATCATTGTTTTCTGAACTTGTGTTTTATCACGAAGAAGAAAGACCCACACAGCTCTGGAATAATCATCCACAATAGTTAAGAAATACGAAGACCCACACAAACTCTGTGTTCGATATGGCCCCCAGAGATCGCAATGAACCATCTCGAAACACTCCTTACTCTTCTCCGTACTCTCAGGAAAGACATTACGACATTGCTTTGCTCGGAAGCAAACATCGCAATCAGAGACACCACCACTCTTTTGATCCACTTCTGGCAATTTCTTAATCACCTTTTCAGAAGCATGTCCCATTCTTCGATGCCAAAGTTCCAGAGACCCCACCTTACTAACCTTCGCCACATTCACACTTTTATGAGTACCTTGAAGAAAATACAACCCATATTTCCTTTCACCCATTGCAATCGGAATCTGCAAAGCAATATCTTTCAACACACACAACTGCTTCGAGAACCACACAATGCAATTCATCTCATCAATAACTTGTGACACAGAGATGAGATTGCACTTAAGTTCCTTGACGAAGAGCACATGTGTCAAAGTACACTTCTCTGTCAATACCACACTTCCTACTCTATCAGCAGCAACCACATTTCCATTAGGCAGACCCACCCAACATGGTGAGATCGGATGCACATCGAACATGTCCCTCAATGTACCTATCATATGGTGCGATGCACCACTATCAATAATCCACTCATCTATATATCTCGTACCAATAACACTGTTTGAAGATTCTGTATTTGGCTCTATCATACTCAATAGCCGATCCCACTGTTCTTTCTTCAGTCCTGTCATAGCATGAGTCGACACAACATGTGTGTGTGTGCAACCCTAGTATTGTGTCTACATGAAGCGCCTTCCGCAGCCTCGTCTTTCATCATATCCAAAGGGCCTTCCGCACCTACATTCTGCTCAAAACCAAACTTTTTCAAAGAAACGCATTCCGCAGATCCTGTTTTCTCAACTCCCATCTTCTCCATTATCACAAATAAACAACTCAATTGAATATTAATTTGTCACCAAACCCTAACCTCGACGACGACCGTGCAAAATTCGTGCAAAATCGCGTGTCTGATTTTCGTGCAAAAACCGTTCAAAAATCAATCTTGTGCAAAAACTGTGCAGAAATCGATCCCGTACAAAAATCGATCCCGTGCAAAATCCGTGCAGAATAACTTGTCTCTGATACCATGTAAGAATCAGAAGAACTCTCTGAAATTCTGTATATTTTCTGATTAGGGTTTTACAAAGGAAACAATTCTCTATATATACAGAGGTAAAATAATCCTAACTATATAAGGCCCAATACATATATACCCAATAAGCCTATATCTCTTAATAATACTGCCATGTCAAGTTGAATGGAGAAATGAGGATTGATTATTGAGTTTTTTTTTCTTTTTGAAATAGTGAGTTTTTTTCTTTTTGATGGAACATGTATCGATAAAAGAAATGTACAACACGAGAATTTTTCGGGAGGTCACACATTCTAGTACTATTTTCGCTCAAACACGCTTAATTGTGGAATATTTTTTTCAAAACTAATAACTTAAGATCATGCTAATTTTCGGATAAATTATTAAGTAGGAATTATAGTTGAATCATATCCAAAAAGTGATACTAAAGAAGTGTTAAAATTATTATTAAAGGAAATTAGGATAAATTTGTAAGAAAGCTGATCAGACCAAAACTAGCAACTGCAAAATTCTAGACTTTACATTTGTCTAGAACAAACAAAAGAAAAACATTAGCTTACATTTGTCTAGAAGAAACAAAAGAAAAACATTAGCTTACATTTGTCAGTTTACTGTCACTAATATGGATATTGGATAAAGCTTAAAGGCTTCTTCGAACATTTTGTTTCTTAATTTAACGTGTATCTTTTAAGTTATAATTATAAAGCTGCCATTTGTGTTTCTTTGCAACTATATATATTATTATTAATTTTACTGAAGTATATATTTTTTCACCATTAAAAATGTAGTAGCTTTTGTGTTTACCTTTAGACGCAAAGGCCTCGTTTGATATTATACAAGAAATTTAGATCTAAGTAAAAATATTTAGGGTTTGAATCGAATGTCCCATGTTCCAACATTAGCCGTATTAATTTAGAATCTACTATTATGCTTTTTCCTGTTCAAAAAATTCCAAGTTTTCAATTCTTTTTTTTTTTTTTAGATTAGAGAATGGTCAATCTAATATTTAGAATATAGTATGATATATGTAATAATGTGATAATCTCACAATGCATATATCATTTTTCTCAGACGTAATGACGTACTCGAAATGACCATTTTCTAACTAGTCTAACTAA
Organism: Eutrema japonicum; assembly: GCA_030161315.1. Lineage (NCBI taxonomy): Eukaryota > Viridiplantae > Streptophyta > Magnoliopsida > Brassicales > Brassicaceae > Eutrema > Eutrema japonicum. Next base: position 54,126,548 of record BSQW01000011.1, read on the forward strand.
TCACGTTTGGTTCTTCTCTATACATTGTTTTATGCATTTTGAAAATATATTCTTCATGTTTTAGATACTTTCGTATTGTCCATTGTGTGTATATATATGACCATTTCGTTAGAACATGATGATGACATGATGTGCAGTTTTATTATTCTTTTGTACTGTCGAAGTTTTGGTTCTCTTTTATTTGGACAGAGACATATATACATATGTGACTTGTTCTCTGTCTATATAGATATGATCAACAATACATGTGCTTTTGTAGGGGACCAATCCATTAAATTTTGGTGATCAAACAATTTCTTAAAGAAAAAGGTATATATATATATGACATATATGATTTTGTTTAGTTTATTATGTAGAAATTTTTAATATACGAAATAAATTTCTGTTACCATTTTAATAAATAATCTTTTGTATATATATCCATAGTAATATATGAACTTTTTATTTTAATTTACCGATTTTTAACACGCCCATCCATGGAAGTCTTCTGACTCTTAATCTCTATGTAGAATTCTTGTTCATCGAAATTTTTAGTTACAGAAAAAGGAAAAACACTTTATATAAAATGTAAGAAATATTTGCAAGAGCCGATACAAAAGTGGAAGTAGCTTCACACGAATCCTCTTGCAAACCAATGTTGCATAAGCAGTTGGAGTCCGATTGAAGTGATAATGCTACAAATAGCTTTTTCGAAGGAGAAGTTGTGTCACTGAGGTGATGGATTCGCTCTTTTTTTTTTTTTTTTTTTTTGTCTGGTGATTATATTAGCTTATACCGTGAAAGGAAAATACAAATAATCCACAACCCATGTTGGGGGAACATTGAAAACACAATATAAATCAGGAGAATCATAAACCTTTTTAGCTAATGCATCTGCTGCTTGATTTCTTTCTCTATTCACATTCTCCAACGAGCAATGAGGTAACTTTGTCATCCAGTGTCGAATATCATACAACATATTTCCTATCTCCAAGTTGTCCTCTTCATTATTGATCACTTTTGTTAGTTCAGCATTATCCCCTTCAAACCAAACATATCGCCATCCATAAAACCACATCACATGTAAAACATGTAGAAACCCCGCTGCCTCTACTTGGAACGCAGTGCTCACTCTCTGCAATTTCGCAAATCCTGATATAACATAACATCCAAGATGATCCCTAACTATCCAGCCTACTCCAACATAGTTCATTCCATTACGCAAAGAACTATCAAAATTACATTTAAACCATCCTTCAGGTGGTGGTTCCCAAGCACTACTTCGATTCCCAGGTTGAATCCTAACATTATTTTTTTTATTGCATTATGATCAGATTGGGTAGCAATATATTCCGAGACTGCATTAATACTACGGTTAGCATCATCCATTGGAAGCACATTTCTTTTGTTAAAAAGAAATTCATTTCTAGATTTCCATAGCATCCATACCACCCAAAAAAGAAGAAATCTTACTTGATCGGGCAATGTACTCTGTTTCTGAATTTGAAGTATAAGCTGTATATTCTTTTCCAGATGTTGAGATGGAACATCAAATTGGCTAATATTGGCACATCTCCAAATTGATGTTGCATATGTACATTCGAAAAGAACATGATTAATAGATTCATCTTCCAAGCAACAACGTTGACATATCGGATCAGCATTAATACCTCTCGTAAGGAGTCTCTCTGCTGTTGGTAAAGGCCATGAGATAGCTTTCCATATGAAATGTTGTATTTTTGGTATAATGTCCAAATTTCATATTTGCATCTTCAAATCTGTAGATTCATGAGGTGGTTCTATTTCCCCCTCTCCTTCTTCTAGATAGTGAGTTGCAAACCAGTAACCTGACTTCACAGAGTATGCTGAATTTTTATTAAAAGGCCAAATGTACACGTCTTGAGAAGCATGATTGGATAAGTGTATTTGCTTAGCAATGTTTGCATATGTTTCGTCTAAAATCTCTTCTAGCTTGATTTCATCCCATTGTCTAACTCCATCATTCCAGAGATGACACACCTTAAGATTCATATCAAGTGTTCCATCATTAGTAACTTTACGAGGAGGAAAAGTAGGTAACCAATGATCCGAACCAACACTAGTGTTTTCACCATTCCCTGGTTGAATTCCCAAACCCCTTTTAAGCAGATCCTTTCCTGCTTGTATTGAGCGCCAGCCATATGATGGTTGCCCTCCACACATCGATTCTAAAAATATCGATGAGTTATGATATCTCCCTTTGTATAGTCTAGCTAACAGAGATGATGGATTCATTAAAATCCGCCATGACTGTTTAGCTAAAGATATCTTTCTCTTTTAGGTAAAGATAAACGATGCCATGCAACCCAAGATATCTTCCTTCTTCCATTTTTTTTCCCCACCAAAATTCAGATAACACACTAGTAATCTCATCACAAATGGTTTTAGGAATCAGAAAATAATTCATAGCATAAATAGGTTTTGCCATAGCTACTGCTTTAATTAGTACCTCTTTTCCCGCTGGTGAAAAGAACTGATTGTACCAAACTCCAACCTTTTATTTGATAGGTTGGACCACAAACTCAAATATGTATGTCTTCTTTCTTCCAAATTGCTCAGGAATGCCTAAATATTTACCACCACCACCAATATTATCAACTCCCAGTATGTTTTGTAAGTATACACGTCTTCCATGATCAATTCTCATCCAAAAAATGATAGAAAACTTTGCATAATTTACCTTTTGACCCGAGATAATTTCATAGTCATGTAGAATCGAAGCCATTCTTTGACAATCAACGTCAGTTGCTCGGCAAAAGAACAAAGAATCACCATCAAACAACAAATGAGAAACATGTGGGCAAGCTCTTGCTAATTTTATACCTTGAAACTCCTTGTTACTTTCAGCGACATGAAGCATTTGACTTAAAACCTCAGCACAAAGTAGGAAAAGGTATGGCAACAAAGGATCACCTTGTCGAAGTCCTCTGGATGGTTGAATCTGCCCATATGCAACACCATTTATCAAAACTGAGTAAGTAATAGATTTCACACAAGTCATTATCCATTGAATCCATCTCGCATCAAATCCAAGCTTCTCCATCACTTTCTCTAGGAAATTCCATTCAACACGGTCATACGCGTTACTAATATCAGTTTTAATTGCAACATAAGTCTATGCACAATCTTTTTTTGACTTTAAAGCATAAAGTAATTCATAAGCCACAAGGATATTATCCTGAATATTCCTACCAGGAAAGAAACCTGCTTGCGACTCAGAGATTATTCTACCTAGACAATTTTTAAGGCGAAGAACCATAATTTTTTAAATTATCTTGTAACTTACTGTGCATAGGCTAATTGGCCGAAAATCACTCATTGTTGTAGCTTCAGTGATTTTTGGTATAAGAAAAATATGTGTATGATTCACCATTGATTCCAATTCAAGTGTTCCAAAAAACTGCTTAACCATTTGACATACATCTGGCCCTATTTCCTCCCAAAACTGGTGATAGAAAGCTGATGTATAACCGTCTATACCTGGAGCCTTATCAGGATTAATCTGGAGCACTGCTTCTTTAATTTCTTGATATGTGACATCTCTTGTAAGCAACATATTCATTTCCACATTAACCTTTGTTTGAATGTGAGAAAAAACATCTTCTACGTTTGATGTTTCTGAAGCCGTAAACATTTTCTGAAAATATTATTCTGCAACCTTCCCCATTGCCTCATCTCTACGATGACTGATACCATGTTCATCTTTGATTAGTTCAATACAATTTCTTGCCCTTCTAGCTTTTGTAGCTCCATGATAAAAGCATGTATTTCGATATCCAACTGTTAATTATTTGTTTCTACTTTTCAATTTCCAAAACTGCTCTTCATCATAGTAAGCATGACCTAAATCTTTCTTTAGCCGATGGATTTCTGATAAATGGATAGAAGGATTACGCAAAGCTGCTTCTATTTGGAATCGCAAACATTGGATTTTCTCTGCAGCGTGAAAACGTGTTCTCTTTTTCCATTTAGCCATTTCTCCTCTACATACTTCCAATTTTCGAGATATGTTCTCCATTGAAACATTTGTAGAGTGCCAAGATCTTTTAACTGTATCCACAAAATCTTCAACATCATATAATCTCTTATCATACCTGAATTGACCTCTCGTAGCTTTATCCTCATATTGAATAGTTACCATTAAAGGACGATGATCAGATTCAGCCAACTCTAAGAATTCCGTTTCTGAGGCTGGATAAAGATGACTCCACTCTGAATTAACCAAAACCCTATCCAAGAAACATTCAACAATTTATTTTCTTCTTTTCCCCACCCAACTGAACGGATTGCCTTTATACTTTAAATCTTTCATATCACAAACCTTCAACATAGTCTTAAACTCCTGAAAACTGCTTTCATGTCTAGTCCTTCCACCCTTCTTCTCTGTTTAACTTACTATTTCATTAAAGTCTCCACACATCATCCATGGCCCATTTCTTGAAGTTGTTAGTCTCTGAAATTTTTCCCAAAGATGATGTCTTAGTTTAGGGATTGGATTTCCATAGATACAAGACAAGTAGAACTTAAAAGATTTGAAATTAATAGATAAGTCTACAAGCCTTTCATCACTGGAAATACAATCTACAGAAACATAATCTTTCCAATAAACAACTAGACCACCACTTAGACCTCTAGGAGAGACAATCTGCATATGATCATAACCTAACAAAGATCTGACATAGTCATTACACTGCTTTGTTTCCACCAGGAACAACAAGTCTGGGAGATACACCATCTGCATCTCTTGAAGACGTCGAACTGTGAGGCGTTGTCCCAGGCCCCGACAGTTCCACACCTCAACTCTCATGGAACTTGTGGTGGATTCGGGCCCACCGCGCCTTCGACTTGTGAAGTTGTGTCAAACAACTCATCCACACCGTCTTGATAATCCGCTTATAGTTTCAGCAACACATTTTCTTCATACATGTGCGTGACCTCACCATCAACATACTTATCTACCATTTCAAATTCCACCGAGCCTTTTTCTGACCAGTTGCTTTCGACTTCTGTACTGCAGAGTTCTCCTCCGATTCTGAAACAGACCCTCCAGATTGCAGAAAGCTTCCATATTGAAGCAAAGACATCTCGGTACACCATCTCTGTTCACCTTCTGGGGTTGTCATTTCTTCAGTAGCCAAACCCATTGGATCAAGTCCGCCTTGTTCCAATCACTGATTTCTAGTGACACAATCATTGAGCAGGTTCTCAATAAAGTGACGTCTGCGAAGAACTTCTTTCGCACCTCTCTTCTTCACAATTTCCAGTTCATAAACTTCAAACAGAACCTCCTGATTTTCATCTTCAAATTGATATGCCGCTTCATGATATCCTTCTTGATTGATTTCCATATCTGCATTGTTGTCTTCAATAACATTGACAGCCTGATGCTCATTAACCGGATCTTCTGCGACACCATCAACCCCATCAGCAAGTGCGGCATCTTCCTCGCCATTGTTGTCATTGTTGTCAGGACCATCCTCATCTTCGTGATTCTGTAACTCTTGAGTCATGATACAGTCGCCAATATCATGAGACATCATACCACAAATCTCACAAAAACCACGCAACCTTTCAAACCTGAATTTCAAGAGAGTGTTGACTCCTGGTGAGAACTGAAAGTTCTTCTGGAAACGCAGTGGAAGATCAACATTCCAGTGAACTTTCACCCGAACAAACTCCACCATTGCTGCGACTTCAGGATTAAAGTCCACTTCAACCACGTCTGCCATTTCCCGACCAATGTAAGAAATGATTTGGTGAGTAAGAAATTGCAAAGGAATTCCTCGAATCTGCATCCAAAAAGTAATCTGGTTCAAAGAGAATTCATCCATCGCTGGATTCCATCGTTCAAGTACCAGCATCCGATCATTGAAAGCCTAAAGACCCCGATTCAACACAGATTGCATTAAATCTTCTGAGGGGAAAACAAATTGGAAGCGACTTCGATCGATAACACGCCCAGAAATGATGCCAGTCAAACCCCATTTTTTGGGGAGAGTGGCTACAATCGAACAGAGATTATGTCTTCTGGGAACCATTGGACGACCCATAAGGGAGAACTGATTCGCATGAACCGCCGCCTGGCAGACTTCAACAGGAAGTGCCACTGGCGCATTATCCGCACCCAAGTTGATGTCTTGGATTGCTCTTCTCAAATTGTCAGTCATGTTGAAAAAGGAAGGAAAGTATCGAAATCGAGAAAGGCTGGAAAAAGATTTTGAGAAAATATAGCGAAATTGCGAGTTAAAGTGTAGAGATCTATGATTGAAATCCCTAGATATGTAGAGATCGATGATTGAAATCCCTAGATATATAGAGACGGAAATTGTGACATTTAATCGCCTTAGGATCATCGTAGTGGGTGTCAGCTACTACGGAGATGGACGATGTCACAGTAGAACCGTCGCTAAAACGCCGCACCACGACATCGGAAAATATGGACAGAATGAGAAACCGTCGAATCGCCAAAAAAACCGCCTTTACTCTCATCGCCAAAAAAGCACCTTTAACTCATTTCTTTCCTTTTCTTTAAAATTAACACTCTCTATTTTTTTAGTATCCATTTATTCTTACTCTTTACAAAAAAACATGTAAAATCACGATATATTTTCTATTTACACATACACTTTGACTCTTTGTTTATAATTAGATTAGAATTCACATATATGCAGAGTTATCATTTAATAGTTTATAATTTGTAAAAAAGAAGTAAAATTAAATTATTAAAAAAAGAAAACTTTATATATAAATAAATAATTCGTTTGTGTAATCTTATACAAGTAATGGTATTAAGTTCTTTAAAATATATAAGATTTTGATAGCTAAAAAAATCTAATTGGAAAAAGATTTATATGTGTCAAAATCTAATTAGATATTTTTTTACACATCAAAATCTAATCACTTAACGGATATGTGTCGAGTTTATTTTAATTACAAAGTAGACGTAGCAAAGTTTTTTATATAACATCTCTATCAAAATTAGTTTTGATTATTATTTTCATTTATTCTATAAAATTTTGGGGAACTTTGATGAGCATGGTGTTACTGCATAATAGCAATTATATAAAAAATAGAAAGAAGAAAACTTTACGTTTAATGCCCTAAATTGTTTCTATAAGACTGTGACCAGGGCCGGCCTTGAAATATGGGGGGCTCCAAACAAAAAAAAAAATGGGGGCCTTCGTTTTATATTGGCAAAAAATATATATATATTTTTTTTTGGTTAAAAAAAAAACGGGAGCCTTAATTTTTATTAAAAAACGGGGACTCTAGACCCAGACTTCAATTCGCTCTGTCCAACACCGGCCCTAACTGTGACACATGAGATTTCATTAGCTCTAATATCCATGAATTCCAATCATATTTCAATATCCACAAAATACATTTATACTCCATCCGTTTCATATTAGTTGTCGTTCTAGGTTGTTTTACGTAGATTAAGAAAATAATTCAATTTTCTGTTTTACACCTTATTAATGTAATATATATTATGATCACACTAATTAATAAGCTAAAAGAATAGTGATAAAAATAAAAATATTATCAAATATTTGCATTAAAATTCTAAAACGATAACTAATATGAAACATAATTTAAGCTTTAAAACGACAACTAATATAAAACGGATGGAGTATGAGATTAGTAAACTTGCTCGGCCACTTTAATAGAGTATTTAGAGCAAGCGTCATGTCTAAAATTTGTTTTTTTATCTCCTTTTTTCAACAAAATTGGGGATGTATATTTTCTATGTTTGTGTTGCGGTGTTGCCCAAAATCCCATCTAAAACGGACATTAACTGAATTTTTTGGGGGTTACATTAAAGAAATTTAAAATATTAAAGACATTAACTGCATGCACAAGAAAAACAGACGTTGATTAAATAATGGAATTATAGTCAACCTTCCGTCAAAACGCATATTTACCATCACAATCACTTATATTTTATTGAGTATTTGGGTCAAACAGTGAAACACCTATATATATATACACCTATATATATATATATATTCTTATAAACACATTATAATACTCACTGGTCCACATAAAATTTGAACAAACATTGTTTATATTTGGCTAAGATTTCATTTTACCAAACACATGCTTATTGTTTCCGTAAGCAAATTAATAAAGTTAATATTTGGCTATCGATGGATAAGATTTCGACTATGAAACTTACAAATTAATAGGAAATATTTCATCGTCAAACCCATCTCTTATTAACTGCTAAAGTGAAAATCTTGCCGATTAACAAGATTATGCATTTGTTAATATTTAACTTTATTACTAATAGATAACCAAAATCATCTGAAATTTCCTATATGTAATATACTTGTTTTTTTTATAATTCAGGGTGATTTCAAACTTATGGAAGGGTTCAGACTAATATATTAAAGTGTACTATAGACAGATTAAGTGTATACATCCGGATTTGCAAATGAGCCGAAAGCAAGAGTCCATATCCTGTCTGGCCAAACTAGCAAGAACTTAGTTTCCAGCGAAAATCGAATTCGGAGAGACCAATGTTCGTAGATTCGTCGATGCCTATAATCACTTAGTTGACAGCGGAAAACGAATCCAATACTTAATGAGATCATAACGCTACTAACTATAAGTAAGAAAACTTCGAAGGGCTGTATAATAATGGGAATGCGTTATATATTTGTACTAAAATATTCTTTTCATGCACATAAATAAATATAATTGTACTAATAACAAGTGAAAGAAAAAACGAATCCAATGCAAGTGAAAGTTTTTTTTCTATTTTTTTGTACGCATCAGGTTTTTTTTCCCAGTTGCTTAGGTTAAAAATAAAAGACACTGAACACGTAAAATGGGCCGCCAAAAGGTATCCTATGCCCGAAAGGCTGAAATTAGATTCTGTACAAATTTAAAACTCATTTTAATTATATATATCACTATTAAATAGTAAGAACCTTAGCAGATTTGTATTAGTTTGTAGATGTAACACTATTCATATTTAAATCCACTTTAATATAAATTATTAATGTTTTAAGACATAATAATCTAAACCGGCTGGTCAGATTGATAAACCAATGATCCAATTATTATTCTAGTACGGATACATTACTAAAAACTTCCGACTAATCAAACCAGAAAAACTAACATAAACCGTTAATAACCGATGATTAAGCCGGATAGTAATCCAAGAGAATACCACTGGATTATTTGATTTGATTTTTTTTTGTTTTCTACCAAAAAAACAAAAACAAAAAAACAACCACGAACATTACGAAATATTATAAAATTTATATTCATATATATATATATATGAATTATTGATATGTCTATCATGAGAATTTGTGTTTGTAATTGTTCTCATAATTTATAATAAATAAAAATATTTCAAATAATAAAAAAATTATTGATCCAGAATTAAACCAAATCGATCTGGTTATCTAGAAGCCGATTTGCTTTATTTTAAAACATTGCATATTGTTGATAAAAAAAAAGATTTTTAATTATATCTAAATCTATTAGTACTCTCCCGTTTCATAAAGAGTGTCATTTTGACATATTTCACACATATTAAAAAAACTACTAAAAGTTCTATATTACCCTTTATTAATCCTTATTAATACACTAAATAATTTTTTTGTCTCTAATTAATACACTAAAACAATAAGGTTAAAATTGGATTTTTATTCAAAATTATACATTAAAAACATAAAACGATACTAATTATAAAACAAAAATAAAATCTTAAAACAACATTTTTTGTAAAACGGAGGGAGTATAACATTTCTTAAAGAATGTGTAATTAGCCCCATACAAATATTTAATTTGCCTTAAAAACGCTTAGTTTGATAAAGCAAATGACTTTTTTTTGCCCACTCTCCTTCCTTCCTCTTTAACGCGGTTTTGACTTCTCCTGCCCGTCCTGCCCCGCTAATTATGGCGGGAAAATTGAAGACGAAAGAAAAAAAAAACCCTTAAAACTTTAAAAAACAAAAAATTCGAATATTTGGGCGCGAAGAGAGTCAGCCCGAGAAAAGCGGGCTTTGTTTGTGGCGGCTGATCTGTGTTTGTGTGGGAGTTTGGTCCGCGTCATCGTCAACAACACGTGTCTGTCTGAATTGACCCACTTGAAGATGATAAATGACACGTCATCATGTGGGTCCATTTTATAATTTTTAATGGTTTCATGAATGTTGAGATGAGTCAATTTCGTCACATATGACGCCGCAAATTTATTAAAAATATTTTTTTTTTCTTCTTCTTCTTCTTTTCTACTTACTCACCAAATTATGATTGCGTAAGGATGTTTACATTTGAGCGACAGGCCAAAAAAAAAGATGTTTAAATTTGAAAAGTGCATTTTCGTTTTTGACATTTTTGTTACACACAAAATCTGCATTCTAACTTAGAATTTCTAAGTCTGTTAAACATCAAACAAAAAAGAAAAGTTTTTTTTGTTGTGTTTCTTAAAAATATTATTTTAATATTTCTATATTAGAAAAATAAATTTCATCAGTTTGTAATTTGTTTTTTAATTAATGAAATAAGTAAAAGATGAATTTTTTTTGTTATCTATACTTAATAGCGTGATTGCAAGCAAATTATATTATTTATCTATACTTAATAGGGTAAGAAGAAGTATACTTAATTTTAATAAAAGAAAATGATACCTTTTAAGTATTAATGCCAAATCTAGCACACTAAATTTAAAATATCAAAAATAGCTAATATATTTTGTTTAAAATATATATTTATCTAAAATAAATTCAAAATAAAATTAAAACATTATGTTTGGGTTCACTATTTTTTATTTATGGTGTAGTTTTTCTCATATTAAAAACTAATTTTAAATTATTTTAATATTAAATTTATACTATTATTGTCAATTTTAACTTGAGGCTAAATTTGAAACAAAAATTTAAACATATACTATTTTAGAGAATTGCCCATTTTAGTATTATGTGTTAGAAATGTCACGAATTTCTTGCCTAATAAAAAAGGATAATTGGCAAAATAGCACAATTTTAAACTTTTGTTCCAAATTTAAAACTACTTTTCAAAATATAATCGTCTTTGAATGTATATTTTTCAAATTTTCTCTAATAAAAACAGAGAATTTTTTTTTCTCCAGCGAATAGTGTATCAAATCAAGCCCAAAAAAATGCTAATTCTTTTTGTATACATCGGTGCTTCAGGACCCAAAAGCCCAATATAATTAGTAAGCCCCTAAAAGCCTAATATGAGTTTAAACAAAGATGGTCAAACCAAATCGCTAAATAAACACAAAACGATTTTTTTCGCTTTTTGAAAATATATAAACACAATAATTTTACACACAAACTGTACAATCAAACCCCCTAACCTACTATAACAATATATACATTATTGGGTTACCATTTTATTTATGTTATATACAATTATACATATATACTTCACACTAGACAGTTTTTTTTGCGCGTGTGTGTGGTATAAAATGGTTTCTTATTCAAACACTAATCCAATTTTTTTTTGCTGATTACCATTAGGTTCCAGGTCGAAGCTCGTAATCTTCCGAGATACGGAACCATAACATGTAATATTAGTTCCGTCCTAATCCAATTAATTTACCAAAGAACATATGAATCAAGAGCAACAACTTCAATGAACTTACTCGAAGCCCAATTCATTGCATCTTCTGTAATCTTGTTCTCTTCAACCACAATCTTCTTCAAGCATTGTGATTTCAGAATAAAAGCCTTCCACTTCATCAACCTGAATCAATCGACAATTTACAATGTCTAAATCCCTCAACTTCACACAACTTTTATCCAAAGAAACCAACACTGAACCTGTCAAGCTCTTACATCTTCTCAAATTCAACTCAACCAAACCATTGCAAAAAATTAACATCGAAACAAGCTCCTTATCGAATAACCACTCGTTAAACGGTAGTTCCAGTTTCCTTAATCTCCCCAAAAGCTGTTCTAATGTCGCCAAAACAAACCGGATTCTCTCTCGACCGCGTCGCAGCTAAGCAAAGAAAGCTCTTCAAGACTGGAGCTAAAGCTTGAAACTAATACCTTTAGACTAAAACCATTCACAAAGTAACAACTTGTAAGCCTAAGAGTAGATAAAGATTTGAAATTCGTAGCGAGAGATACGAGATGATTGTCGAGTAAATCCATAGGCAGCCGTAAATCGAGTTTCTTCAAAAGTATCAGTGCACTTAGAATTGTTCATGAAATAAACCAATCCATCTTTTTTTTCCACCATCATAGATCAACAGAGACTTCAAAGATTCACAAATCTCTGAAACTTTCTCACCCTTAAAAAACTGTGTTATTTACGAATCTAATCAGCCATATCCATGTGAGAACCATATTTTACACATATGGTAGATCGGTGAAATCAGTTTAGGGTTTAAGAGAATTATTTTTATTAGAATCATAGTTGGACCCGAGATGGGTTGCCTACGTACCCTCGAAAGGGATCAATCCATTCGTAGTTCTTGTTAGAGAGAAAATATTGGATGATTTTCAGATACTTTAGAATGAGGCGATGACCTCCTTATTTATAATTCTTGAGGTCGGTCGATCTTCCTTTTCCTTCTTGAATTGGTATTGGCGATTATCCTTTTCTCCAAAATCGATAAGGATAACTTCTTTTTTTCTAGGAATTTGCCTTTATCAAATAAAAGGAGATCTTCCTTTTATTTCGTAAGTCGGCCTTGATGGGTTTGAGACTGGTGGTTGGGCTGATTTTAATTCAAACCGGGTTAAACCGGGGAGTGCTAAACTCACCTACAACAATAAGTCCCCCTCTCAGTTCGGCGAAGGAGTATTTTTGAGCTCGGCGAAGTTCATGGAAAATTCTTTAACTCGGTTAAAATTGAGATTATCATCTTGTCTTGAGCTTTGTAAATGATTTTGGCGCAAACGGTTGACTTGAGATTTGACTCGGCGTCGTTCCTGCAAAAATGACTAGAGACGCGAGATTGAACTCGGCTTTTGATCCTGCAAATGATGGATGGAGCTCAAGGCTGAGCTCGGCGTTGTTAGTTTGGTGTGAGGTCAGACTCGGCTTATCCTATGAGCGAAGTTTAAGCTTGGTCTTGATAGTTTGTGCAAGACTGCGAGGTCGGCGAGCTGTGATTGTGAGCTGTCCAATTGTAAGGTCGGCGAGCTGCGACTGTGAGCTACCTAACTACGAGGCCGACGACATGCGCCTGCGAGCTACCTTACTGCGAGGTCGACGAAGTACGACCGCGAGCGGCCTAACTGCGTAGTAGGCGATATGTCTGATTGAGAGGTAGGTGGGCGTTTCTCTTTTTTTTTTTGTATTGACCGTGGTTTGGTTTTTAGAGGGACATACCCTGCGACATAACCAGAAAAGAAAAGATCTTCGAATAATAAAGTAAACAAATTTTTTTGATAAGAGATACATGAGTTTTGCATAGCTCGGTTGACGAGCTGGAACGAGATCGGTGAATGTTCTCCCTTTTTTTTTTTTTGACGGGATCTGTTGCTGGGTAGATTGGTGAATTATTAAACCGGTCTTCGCGTGCCCATGTCAGTGACCGGTGATTGGAGATCTCAATCGGTAAACATGTCGAGACGTTAAGGTCGTTTTTTGGATTTCTTAGGTTTAATAATTCTGCATAAACCCTTAATTTTTCTTGGCCCCTCCTTCTAGCGCCAATTGTGAGAACCAGATTTCACATATATCGTAGATCGGTAAAATCAGTTTAGGGTTTAGGAGAATTATTTTTATTAGAATTATAGTTGTGCCTGTGAAGGCTGCCTACGTACCCTAAAAATAGGGATCAAACCGAACGTAATTCTTGTTACAGAGAAAGTATTAGATGATTTTCAGATACTTTAGAATGAGGCGATGACCTCCTTATTTATAAGTCATGAGGCCGGTCGATCTTCCTTTTCCTTCTTGAATTGGTATTGGCGATTATCCTTTTTTCCGAAGTCGATAAGGATAACTTCATTTTTTCTCGGAATTTGCCTTTATCAAATAAAAGGAGATATCTCTATAATATTATTTAAGAAGACATTTTTAAAAATAAACTTTGTTTTATAAGTTATTACATGAAATGCCATTACAAATAACAAAGAATACTTAAAATAGGAAAATATATAATTGTCTTTTAATTTTTTTGATTAGAACATGGAAAATATATATTTTGCATTAAAGAGGTTATTTATTATTTAATTATTTAATTATTTTTAATACTATATATTTTAAAATAATAATCAATTCATATATATTCAAAGAAAAAAAATCTATTCAAAAATTTGCTATATTTTTCAATATACTTTATTATATTTTATTTGAATATATATCAAAACAAAAGTAAAAAAATATATTTTACTAATTTTATAAAAAAAATTAGACACAAGAAAACTATTTTTTTAAAGAGTTCGTAGACTAACCACAAAAACTAGAGTCATTTAACGGTGCATATTATAGTTATGTTTTCAAGATTATAATTTTTTCGGGTTAACCCGAATAATATTTTAATTCCCAGCAAAACGGGTTAAATAGACAAATTATTACAAATTGACAGTTTTATCTATAATCATTAGTTAGCTATATTGTAAAATTTAGATAAAAACAATTTTATTAAATTTCAAAACAATTTCTTTAAAAAAAATTACTCCTCGCTATAATTAGCGCGGGTTAAATCCTAGTTCCTTTTATTTCGTAAGTCGGCTTTGATAGGCTTGAAACTGATAGTTGGGCTGATTTTAATTTAAATCGGGTTAAACCGGAGAATGCTAAACTCACCTCCAACAATCTACACCCCACCCACGACACTACTATCAAGTTTATGTGAAGAGAAACAATTAGTTGGACCTATGGCACATAAAGTCCACACTAAAAATAAAGATGAAGTGGGTCTTCGTCATAACATCAAGTCCATCTCGATTCATCCTCAACCTTCGACCTGAAACAAAAGCGAATCTTATCGTCAGTCAAAAGGAGTCTCTTGTACAACAAATCCAGCTTTATAACCATTTTGATTCCTTGGCATTGTGTGATGTGACGTGTTGTTAATTTGTCGTTTTCTCTCTAAGTTTTATGTGTATTTCCTATATAAGGAACACAATGCTCATTGTATAACGTTAAGTGAAAATATCAATAAAGTTTGTATTTTTACAAATCAAGAGTCTTCTCTCTAGCTTTCAACTACACCAAGCCTACGATATCAGATCGAATCCGATGAAATCAGGTCAAATCCCAAATCTAAAATCCTAAAAACAACATTTTTTCCTCTTTCTGTTTCAGCTTTAACAGATCTTTTCAAACTCAAATTTCTAAAATTCACTGAATTTAAATAATAAAACAATTTATGCAATTCTCATTCAATATAAATTATAAGTACGCATATCATTGTAGAAAGAAAATGTTTGATTAAAAGAAATATATGATGAAAATAATGGTCCTTCATTCATATAATAAACCAACATAACAATAACATAAATGTTTAGTAAAAGATTGATAACACCATATTTTACATGTTTTTAAGGTTTAATTTCATAGGTTTTTAATCTCACTTTGTATAGTTTTTGGATATTTTCATGCATTTAGGTCCAACTTGAGTCTCATTGCATTTTAGATGTCCTAGGTTGTCTTTGCATTATTTTTGGCTTGCTTGAGCCATTTTCAGGTGTTCTTGAAGTCATAGGAGTCGGAGGAGTGAAGATAGCCACAAAAAGTTCATTTCAGAATACATAGATGCAGGATCAGGTTGATACGTCATAAGTTTGGCAATGGATGAAGGAGTTTTCACCGATGGATTGAGCTCATATTTTAACACACGATATAGCAATGGATTAGCTTTCATTTGGATGTGGTTTGAGACAATTCCAACGGTGCGATCAGAAGTTATGCCAATTTCCGTGACGACGGTCCAGCCTGGCGCGCGAATGAGCTACCTGAAGAAGTCCATCGGTCGACCTCTGCACGATACCTCTGACCGATGGAACTTCTGAAAAACAGAAATCCGCATCGATGCGATGTATCGGGAGCAGGAGACCGATGCGACCTGCGCGACCCCTTTTGCCCATAAATACAATTAGACCCATTTGTTGTTTTCTAAGCTTTCTTCTTCATTTTTTGTGTGTGCTCAACCCAGGAACTCTCTCTAGAGTTTCTTGGGTTGTTCTTCATGTATAATCCACACTTTCGAAGGATTCTTCACTTATATATATGCTTTGATTTCTTCTTTCTTCTTCTTAAAGATTATTCTTCTTAAACTTGGGAAAGCTCAAGAACACCAAGTGGTGTTCTTGATGGATCTTCATTTTCATGCCATATAAGAGAAGATTTCTTCACCTCTTTATATATATTATGTCTTGTTGATTCTTGTTCTTCATTTCTATGGTTTGATTTTGATGTTCTTCTTGTGAGTTGTTGACTTTTTGTTGGATTTTGGATTTTGTTTGATTTAGATGGTTTGATGGTTGATTATTGATGTTTAGGCTTAGATAATCATTTGTTCTCATGTTAGGAGGGATCTTAATGCTAGAATCGAATTGACAACTCATTTCTAGAACTCAAGACATTTCTCGCCCGGAAGGTGTTCGATGAAATGTCTAGAAAACTTCTAAGCATGCAATTCAATTCTTAGCCAATGGAAATTGATGATTAAGGTGAATTGTTGACTTGTATGGGCTAATGCTTAATGATTATGGATCATTTAGTTGTGAACGGAAGTTCTTGATAACTAGATGATATGTAAATGGATTAGTATCATGGAAGTGAACTAATCTACTTATGTGATCCATGTCATAAGAATGAATGTGCATTGAATGTTTAGGCATCATTAGTCAATGGTTGATTGACGGTTAGATGATGGTGATTTAGGATGATCTTGGATGAGTCTTTCACTTAGGTTGGTTCGTAATGCTAGATTTGACATGATAAACCGAAACCTAGTACTACACCTTAGATTAGTTAGATTTTTGGTCTCATCCCATGCATTAGGGATAGATTCGAGTAAGCGGTGTTAGTACTAGATTTGGTATGTTCATTCGTTTCTAGATCTTAGGCATTTCACTCATGACTCGAGTTTAAATGAATTGCTTGATCCGAACCTTTTGTGAGCTTTACATATCCTAGCCAACGAAAGTTGATGTTTAGGGTGTTTAGTGAACTAATTGGAATTGTTCCTTAATGCTTGTTAATTATTTAATCATAAATGGAAATTTGTTCTTGATTAGATAATTAACAAGGTGATTAGTGCCATGGAAATGGATTAGTCATATTTGTGAATTCCATGTTCTAAGATAGTGATTAATGCTTCCAAAAGATTCATTGTTTGATTGTCACCCATCTAATTGATAGCTTAGTTCATGATCCAACATTTTAGTCTTGTGTTTTGTTTTCCTTCTTGCATTTGTTTCCTTTCTCATATACATAAAAAAAACCAAAAACAATGTTTGCTCTAGCTTAAGAAGTTTCTTGCATTCTTAGTGCTTCAATCTTAACCCCATATGGATTGACATCTCAAGTACTACAATGACATGAGTACACTTGGGATAATTGACACGAAAATATCCCGTATCAATTTGGCGCCGTTGCCATTGGGCTTTAGCATTGATAATTAGGATTTGGATTTTTCTTGAGACTAGAGCCTTTTTATTTTCTTTTGTTGTTAATCTTTTTTCTCTTTTCTTGTGCTCTTGATCTCTTAGGTAACTAGGAGTAAAGGAAATATGAAAGGAGAGAAGGAGTAAGAGGACACAACCGTCAAGCTAGTGACGTTAAACGCGCCATTGGGGACTCCCCCAATCCTATCCCTCGTCAATGCTAGAGACATAAAACAAGCAATCCTATCCTTTACTTTTCTTTTTTTTTTTTATGTTTTTTATTGTTTGATAAATTCTGTTTTCATGTTTTTGTAGGAGCAATAAGGGTGAATAAATGGGACAGATGGAATGGTCCAAGTCTGTGAGCTTCAACGCACAAAGCTTCCTCCTCCTTTGTATATACCATTTCGTTTTTGTTTTTGTTTATGTTTGTCTTACTCTCTCTTTGGCTCAATTCACACCGAGACGGTGTGATTTAAGTCCGGGGGAGAGGTTCTTGTGTTTTGACATTGTGTATTTTGTCTTATTTTTATTTTCTTGAGTCATTGCATTGTATATTTTCAATTGCATAAAAAAACGAAAAACAAAAAAATCATCATGTAGTTTGCATTAGTCCATGTGCATTCTAGACTTGACTTGATCACTCATTTCTAGATCATATTGGTTGCATTCATGTGCATGGGAGTTCATGAAACATGTATGATAAGCTTTCATTGTGATGCTCTCGATAATGGTTTTATATTGCTTAAACGATTTCAAAAGACTTGAAAACTTCGTACTTTGATCTCTCTACTCTTAACTCTTTGTCTTGTAAATACTTGTTTAATTTGAAATCAACCCCTTGATAATTGGACTTAAATGAATATAATCTTCTTGCTTATGGGCTTGTGATACATAACCATGGTTCAAAGAAAACATTCGGGTTATCTTATCCATTTTTACCACTCTCTAATAACCCGAGTGGCCATTCTCATTTTTAGAATGGTTCCCTACCTTTCACCTTAACCGTTTTCTTTCCACCCCTCGTTGTTTGATTGAGTGAGGCCTTTTCTTGATATGCTATTGTGTGTAAAATCTTGTAAGTATCGGAAACGACAAAGGTTAGCTTTCATTTTTAGCTAGTCATTGTTGTTCAAAGAAAAGAGGCTAGCATTAAGATGGGGATCAATGGATTGAATGGTATTGAGTTTGGGGAACATGAACTCATGAAAATTGAGATGAGAAATGGTTAAAAAAAAAAAGCAAACTCTAGAGAAGAGCTTAAAAGAAAGACCCTAGGAAAAGAAAAGAAAATACACTCTCCATGTTTGAAAAAAGAGAAAGAATAAAAAGTTTAGGGAGAGTGAAAAGAAAAGAAATGGGTCGAATAAAAATGTCTCTAGGAGTTTGGTGTTTGGAAAAGAAAAAGGGGTTAAAAATGGAGTTTTGATTTAGCCAAAAGGGCTTTGGGAGTTTAATGAGCTTCAAGTAAATAAGATAAGAAGAGGAAATGGAATCACCATTTGGGTAGAATGCTTTGCTAGGAGGGTAGAACAATGTGAGCTTAACTTTGTATGCATAAATTGTTTCTAGTCTTCCTTGCTTTTGCATAACATATAGCATTCCTTTTCTTGAGAGTAAGTCACCCAAAAAGAGAATGAACCTCCTTGCACTCACATTTACTAGTGCCAAATGCCTTTTCTTCCAAACCGATTGGACTTGATCACTTGCCCATTTGTGAGACCGCACCTTTAGAAAGATCAAATGAATGTGAGGGTTGGTTGAGAAGAGAACTTGTAGGCATGAGGCATTGTTGTTAATGGAAAAGATTAGGAGTTGCGATAAGTCTAGAGAAGTTAGAGTCATAATTGAGATACGTTTTTGCAATGTCTTGGTATTATCTTGGGCATAGAATTCCCACTTTGATTGCTTTGACATGTCTTTTAGTTGTGATTTCCCACTTTTTTAAACCTCTCTTTCGGTTTGTCTTTTCTTGTTTGCTTGCGGACAAGCAAAAGGCAAGTCCGGGGGAGTTGATAACACCATATTTTACATGTTTTTAAGGTTTAATTTCATAGGTTTTTAATCTCACTTTGTATAGTTTTTGGATATTTTCATGCATTTAGGTCCAACTTGAGTCTCATTGCATTTTAGATGTCCTAGGTTGTCTTTGCATTATTTTTGGCTTGCTTGAGCCATTTTCAGGTGTTCTTGAAGTCATAGGAGTCGGAGGAGTGAAGATAGCCACAAAAAGTTCATTTCAGAATACATAGATGCAGGATCAGGTTGATACGTCATAAGTTTGGCAATGGATGAAGGAGTTTTCACCGATGGATTGAGCTCATATTTTAACACACGATATAGCAATGGATTAGCTTTCATTTGGATGTGGTTTGAGACAATTCCAACGGTGCGATCAGAAGTTATGCCAATTTCCGTGATGACGGTCCAGCCTGGCGCGCGAATGAGCTACCTGAAGAAGTCCATCGGTCGACCTCTGCACGATACCTCTGACCGATGGAACTTCTGAAAAACAGAAATCCGCATCGATGCGATGTATCGGGAGCAGGAGACCGATGCGACCTGCGCGACCCCTTTTGCCCATAAATACAATTAGACCCATTTGTTGTTTTCTAAGCTTTCTTCTTCATTTTTTGTGTGTGCTCAACCCAGGAACTCTCTCTAGAGTTTCTTGGGTTGTTCTTCATGTATAATCCACACTTTCGAAGGATTCTTCACTTATATATATGCTTTGATTTCTTCTTTCTTCTTCTTAAAGATTATTCTTCTTAAACTTGGGAAAGCTCAAGAACACCAAGTGGTGTTCTTGATGGATCTTCATTTTCATGCCATATAAGAGAAGATTTCTTCACCTCTTTATATATATTATGTCTTGTTGATTCTTGTTCTTCATTTCTATGGTTTGATTTTGATGTTCTTCTTGTGAGTTGTTGACTTTTTGTTGGATTTTGGATTTTGTTTGATTTAGATGGTTTGATGGTTGATTATTGATGTTTAGGCTTAGATAATCATTTGTTCTCATGTTAGGAGGGATCTTAATGCTAGAATCGAATTGACAACTCATTTCTAGAACTCAAGACATTTCTCGCCCGGAAGGTGTTCGATGAAATGTCTAGAAAACTTCTAAGCATGCAATTCAATTCTTAGCCAATGGAAATTGATGATTAAGGTGAATTGTTGACTTGTATGGGCTAATGCTTAATGATTATGGATCATTTAGTTGTGAACGGAAGTTCTTGATAACTAGATGATATGTAAATGGATTAGTATCATGGAAGTGAACTAATCTACTTATGTGATCCATGTCATAAGAATGAATGTGCATTGAATGTTTAGGCATCATTAGTCAATGGTTGATTGACGGTTAGATGATGGTGATTTAGGATGATCTTGGATGAGTCTTTCACTTAGGTTGGTTCGTAATGCTAGATTTGACATGATAAACCGAAACCTAGTACTACACCTTAGATTAGTTAGATTTTTGGTCTCATCCCATGCATTAGGGATAGATTCGAGTAAGCGGTGTTAGTACTAGATTAGGTATGTTCATTCGTTTCTAGATCTTAGGCATTTCACTCATGACTCGAGTTTAAATGAATTGCTTGATCCGAACCTTTTGTGAGCTTTACATATCCTAGCCAACGAAAGTTGATGTTTAGGGTGTTTAGTGAACTAATTGGAATTGTTCCTTAATGCTTGTTAATTATTTAATCACAAATGGAAATTTGTTCTTGATTAGATAATTAACAAGGTGATTAGTGCCATGGAAATGGATTAGTCATATTTGTGAATTCCATGTTCTAAGATAGTGATTAATGCTTCCAAAAGATTCATTGTTTGATTGTCACCCATCTAATTGATAGCTTAGTTCATGATCCAACATTTTAGTCTTGTGTTTTGTTTTCCTTCTTGCATTTGTTTCCTTTCTCATATACATAAAAAAAAACCAAAAACAATGTTTGCTCTAGCTTAAGAAGTTTCTTGCATTCTTAGTGCTTCAATCTTAACCCCATATGGATTGACATCTCAAGTACTACAATGACATGAGTACACTTGGGATAATTGACACGAAAATATCCCGTATCAAAGATAGATAGAGATATCACCTCATCAGATGATAACGAGAAAATAAAAATTTCCTTTACAGTCAATTATTCCATCCTTGCATGAGCATCTCAGGGTCATCAATGGATTCAAAAAGCTCTTCAATATAATCATCCCATGAAAACGTTGCTGGCTCCTGAACATAAATTGATGTTGTAGACGCATCTACCACCGGTTCTGTGACCAGTGTTGTAACATCCAGACTCAAATTTATCTCCCCATCAAAAATATCCCGAGAGTCACAATCATCCTTAGCATTTTCGGTTATACCATCAGTTTCAGTGGCCTTAGAAGGATCGTCATTGATTGTGACATCTTTTATGTAGTTTTCAAGGATGTTATTGTGGGACGGGTTTTCATTTTCATCACTTTGCTTAGTTTTCATCAACTGCATCCGACGCTTTGTGGCATTCCAACGGTTTTTAATAGCATTTTCGCTTCGTCCAGGGAGTAGCTGCGCGATCTCGGTCCATTTGTTGCCAGCAACCTTGTGAGCTTCAATAAATATTTGATCTTCTTCTTTAGTCCAAGCATTTTTCTGAAAAAAATCACATATTAGTTATATACAATTGAATGTTTATACATATACAAATAATGTTCATATTGTATACAAATCACTACAAGAAAACAGGGCTATTTCCGACGGTCAAATCCGTCGGAAATCCGTCGGAAAGGGTCTTTTCCGACGGATTTCCGACGGATTTAAGCTGTCGGTTACAGTTCTTCGGAAATGTGGTTTCCGTCGGAATCCGTCGGAAATTTCCGACGGATTTGTTCCGTCGGAACGCCGTCAGACATTTCCGACGGATTTCCGACCGCGTAAGTTCCGACGGATATTCGACGGACTTCCGACGGATACTCCGACGGATATTCGACGGACTTCCGACGGATACTCCGACGGATATTCAGTCGTAAATGCCGTCGGAACTCCGTCGGAAATTTCCGACGGATTTCCGACGGATATTCAGTCGTAAAGGCCGTCGGAAATCCGTCGGAAATTTCCGACGGATTTCCGACGGATATATTACCGACGGAGTACCGACGGATATTCAGTCGTAAATACCGTCGGAACTCCGTCGGAAATTTCCGACGGATGTCCGACGGATATATTACCGACGGATTTCCGACGGATATTCGACGGCGTTACGACGGATAATTTGATCGGAAGTTGTCTCGGAAGTCCGTCGGTTCTTCGTCGGAAATAGGTTCCGAAGGATTTACGACGGTAACTATAACGCCCCGACCACCCATACCTGTGGGCCCCATGCCTGCTCTCGGCCCGTGGGCCCCATGCCTTATCTCGGCCCGTGGGCCCCATGCCTTATCTAGGCCCGTGGGCCCCACCCTTGTCCGACGGCCGGTGCGTTAATCCGGGAGGCTTGTAATACTTGTTTACTGACCCTGCAATCACCACGTGATCTTTCCCCGTGTTTTGTCCTCACTCACACGATACCGCGAATAACTTCCCGGAATGTCACCCATCCTTAGACTACTCCAGCTCAAGCACGCTTAACTCTGGAGTTCTTTCGGGCAAGTGATCGGAAAAGCTAAGTGCACTTTGGTGTCATAGCTAGCCAAATCAATTCTTATAAGCCTCTCCGCATATACAAGAAATCGGGATGTTACAGTAACTTATTCCGACGGTTTTCCGACAGAATTGGTATTTTGAATTTTATTTAATTATTTATTTTTTGGAAATTTATATATTAAAATTATAGAAATTTGAAATATAAATTAAAAATAGAAATAATAAATATATAAATTCATTAAACAAAATTAAAAAAGTCATTACACATTAAAATAAAGTGTTAAAAAAAAAGCATTAAAAGCAAATATTTAAACGGTTGGAGAATCTCCGTCGTCGGGATTATTATCCCGAAACATATGCGGGAAGCATTTTTCCATCATCTTCTCCAAGCAGGAGAGCTTCTTGGTGGTAGTCTGTTGCTCCGTCCGTAGCTCTTCAACCTGCCGGTCACGGTCTATCACCGTTTGGGTGAGCCTCTCGATTTCTACCCGGTACTCCGAAGGATAACGAGGAAGCGAGGAAGAAGATTCCTGGGTCGGAAGGGTGCCTAACCCAGCGAATCGACCTTTCACTTGCCGGGTTTGCTGCGAATAATTAAAACCGATAATTAATAAATAACGAAAAAAAAAAAAAACGAAATGAAATTAAAACTTACCTCAAGTACAATCTGGTTTATCTCTTCCCGGGACAAAGCGGTCGAGGACGTCGATCCTTCGAGACTGAGCTGCGATGCTGATAGTTCACGATCCAGCTTCGTCTTCTTGCTCTTCTCGACAACATCCCGCATCCCCAAGTCCTGTATCTGACCGGTTTTCTTGTTGGTGTGTCTATTCTCGATGAGTTGAAGATAATCGGGTTCGGAACCAGATGCTCTCGCCTGCGAAAATTTGTTAAGTTAAATAAATAAAAAAAACAGAATTCACAATAAAAAATTTAAATTAAACTTACCATTTCCATCGCTTCCCGTTCGATGGTCTTTGCGCCCGCGTTGTGGATGTAGACCCCTTTCCCGCCTCGTTGGCTAGTTCTGTTCTTCGACTGTTGCTCGGAGGTCTTTTTCGTCGCAGGCCTACTCCAGTACTCACAGAAGCCTTTCCAGACGTCGTCGTCAAGGTCCTTCGGCTTGTCTTTGTTATGCTTCCACTTCTGTTTCCACTCGTACATGTGCTTCGAGTACGAGTTTGCGGCATACTTGTCGAAGGTGTCAATGACTTTGCGCGTATGATGAGAGTCCCACGTGAACTCTTGCTACAATTTTTTTAAAAAATTTGTTACATATCAAAAAGAAAAATTGACAAAATGAAATTCAAAATAAATAATATATCAATAAAGAACGTACCGCGAAAGTCCGGTGCCACACGTCTTTCTCCTCGGCAGGCATGTCCGAATACTTCTCGTACGGTTTGTCCAACATGTTGTGGAGCATCCGTAATATCGCCTTGTTGATCTGAGTCGACAGCTTAAACCTGAAAACATTATGAAAAGATATAAATATGTTAAGTTTAAAAATCTAAATAAATTGAAATAATGTACCAAAAATTTCTTACCAAGTGCCGTCCTCAAACTTCGGGTCGAGTCGAATGCAATGGCCCCGGATAGGCTGCCGGACTAGCTCCTCGATCTCAATGTGGCTCCGAGCAGCGGATTGCTGGGAATCTGGGATGTGAGTTCCCGAGCTCGTTGGTCCCGGAGGAGGCGTACACCGAGAACTCCGAGAACGGCGTCCTTGGTTGCCGCCTCCCAACTGAAGAACATCGTCGTGATCCCTGCGGAAAACGGTAAAATTGTTAGTAAATTAACAATAAATTCAAAAGTTCCGGAAAAAAATTTAGGAAAAATTCAAATTATCCGGAAATTCACAGTTTCCGAAAAATTCAAAGTTTACTAAAAATTCAAATATTTCAAAAAATTACAAAATTTGCTAAAATATTTTAAAATCAGTTTTAATATATAAAAATATTTAGAAAACGTTTTATTACTATAAAAAATATTTAAAACGATTTTATTTCTAAAATAATATTTGAAAAAGGTTTGTATTATTAAAAAAATATTTTAACATCAACTTAAATATATAGAAATATATTAAAAACGTTTTTATTAGTTATAAAATATTACAAAGGATTTTAATATATACACATATTATAAAAACGTTTTTCAAATTTAAAAAATATTTTAACAATTTTTTAAATATATAGAAATATTTGAAAAACGTTTTTATTAGTTATAAAATATTATAAAGGATTTTAATATATACACATATTATAAAAACGTTTTTCAAATTTAAAAACTATTTTAACAATTTTTTAAATATATAGAAATATTTGAAAAATGTTTTTATTAGTTATAAAATATTATAAAGGATTTTAATATATACACATATTATAAAAACGTTTTTCAAATTTAAAAAATATTTTAAGATCAACTTAAATATTATGAAAACGTTTTTATTACTTAACAAATATATTAAAAACGTTTTTAATATATAAAAATATTGTCTAAACGTTTTTATTACTTAAACAATATTTTAAAAACGATTTTAATATATACATATATTTTTAAACAATATCTAGATCTAACAATTCTAAATCAACAATCTAAACACATAAACCATAACACTAATATTATTCTAAATAACAAATTATATTATAACCACTTAACAATTCACATTTTCGATAAAATTCTAACAACCTAACTAATATATTCCCTAAAACTAAATTGATATAAAACAAAATTAAAGGAATTGATTAAACTTACATGGTTTTGTTGGAGAAGAATTGAGGAATTGAAGAAGAGGAGTTGATGAATTGAAGATAAAAACTGAAATTGTGAAGTAGAAGAAGATAAGAGGGAGAAGAAGAGATTTTCGATTAGAGAAATTTTGAGAGAAGAGGAAGAAGAAGCGACGGAAGAGAGAGAGGAAGAAGAGAGAAATAAGAAAAAAAACTTACGTTTCTTCGATATAATTCGATGGCCGTCGGAAATCCGTCGGATTTCGAAAAATAATTTCATTTACGCGGTTGATATTCCCGCGGTCTCGAAAATATCTAAATCCGTCGGAAATCCGTCGGAAATTTCCGACGGATTTCCGACGGATTGGAGAAGATAAGGACTCAGTCAACATGCACGTGTCTAATTTTTCGCATCCGTCGGAAATCCGTCGGAAATTTCCGACGGATTTCCGACGGATAAGGTATATTCCTTGCATGTTTTTCGATTGGTCAGTCAACAAACACGTGTCTATTTTTCATATCCGTCGGAAATCCGTCGGAAATTTCCGACGGATTTACGACGGATTTAGGGTATATTTGGGGTTTAGGGTTTAGGGTTTCTTTATATGATTTAGGGACATGTTATTTACATGTTTCATTCAATAAATATATTAAGTTCATCAATATTAAAGGGTTTGCATTAGTTTAAAAATTATACAACATCAAAACATATCGTTTCACATAAATCAACTATATCTTATACTATAACTTATACAAACACTTCCATCAAAAATTTTAAAATCTATATAACACATTTTCTTGATATATATACAAGGTTAACCTATTTTATATACATCATACAAGTGTTTGTAAACTTTTGCCACAAAAAAAAACCTATACCCTATACCCTAAACAAGATTTTTAAATATCCGTCGGAAATTTCCGACGGATTTAGTTGAATCTGGGTTATATCCGAGGGATCGATTTTTTAGCCGATGCAACTGAATCCGTCGGAAATCCGTCGGAAATTTCCGACGGATTTCCGACGGGCTCAACTCAATCCGTCGGAAATTTCCGACGGATTTCCGACGGATTGAGTTGCATCGGCTAAAAAATCGATCCCTCTGATATAACCCAGGTTTTATCCGAGGCAGGATATTTAAAAATCTTGTTTAGGGTATAGAGTATAGGTTTTTTTTGTGGCAAAAGTTTACAAACACTTGTATGATGTATATAAAAAGGTAACCTTGTATATACATCAAGAAAATGTGTTATATAGAATTTATATAGAAGTTATAATATTTTTTTTGTTGCCAAATTACAATTTTGTTACACTTAATCAAATGTCTAACTTTATAAAACTTCGACATAACTGATATATTACACATTACACTTCTAGTTCAAATATATGTACATATTTTACGGTGAAAATTTTATAATTAAAACTACTGTCAATCCGATGATGAGTAATCTGATTCTCCTGAATCGGAAGGTTCCCCAAATTCGTCAAATTCTTCTTCTGAATCCTCAAATACTCGATCGTCTGACTGTATGGTGAAATCAACGACAAGGTCGACCTCAAGGGAATGCTCGATTGAACCCAAACCTACGGAGCTTTGTTGGAGGGGTTCATGATCAGACATCCCATGAACTCTACCTCTCGGGTTTATCGATGTGACTGTAACCCACGGGTCTTGCTTGTTTGTCACCCGCGGATAGGGAATGTAGCATACCTACACCATGTACAAATTTAACCACGGGAATGCAACAAAACTTAATTAAAAATTAACGTAAAAGAAATACAAACCTGGTCTGCTTGTGATGCAAGTACAAATGGCTCGTATCTCTGGAGTTTTCTTCTGCTATGTAATGATGTAACACCAAATTGGTCGTGTCGCACACCGCTTCCTACTAATGGGTCGTTCCAGTCGCATAAAAATGCAACACATCTTAGACCGAGCATTCCCGGGTACTGAACATCGAAAATCTCACGTACGACACCATAGTATACAAGATCACCTGACTGAGTTGATACACCGTAATCTGATGTTGTAGCACTCCTATCATCCCGAAGAATCTTAAAAGCGTACCCCCGTGTGCTATACATCACATGTGACTGCACGGTTGCTAGTGGAAATCTCACAATTTCTTCTAACCACGTGGGAAATGTTTGTCCGTTAGCCTTCTCTGTCGTCACCTGCACAATTAAAATAAAAATACTTCAAATAATTAAATCTTTCATTACATATGATGATTGCTAAAAACAAGGCAATTAAAAGACTTACATAATCTCTTAACCAACGTCCGAACTCTTCCTGTTTGAGCTCGATTAGCTCGTCCTCTGTTTTGTCAGGAAATGAAAAACGTTGATAAGCCATATACATCCTGTGAGATTGAAACAATTATCACGTTAGTACATATATATATATAATCAAAAACCCAATACGTAATTAATAATTATGTTCAATATATAATACCTCTCATATTCATCAACTCCGTCGTAGTTTGTGAGAATATACATATGCAAATGCTCTCGCTCTTGTGGTGAAAGTCTCCTCTTCTTGCCTTTTCCACTAAGTCGTCCAATCTGTAAAAATATATGAGGTACATCGACCGGATAGAAAGGTAGGACGCCTCCGTCATCATGTCGAGCTGCTCTACGACTCTTTGTTTTGACTTGTGATGGAAAGTAGGACTCGGCAAAATGTGAGGTCTCTTCATTGATGGTCTGTGCGACGATAGAACCCTCCACTCTACTCAAATTTTTCACCTTCTTCTTTAGATGTAACATATACCGTTCGAAAGGATACATCCAACGGTACTGAACCGGACCCCCAAGCTCTGCTTCTCGAGGGAGATGAATTGTTAAATGTTCCATAACATCAAAGAATGAAGGAGGAAATATCTTCTCCAAATTGCAAAGGATTACAGGTATATTAGCCCCAAGATTGCGGATACCGTCTGATGTAAGAGAGCGAGAACATATATCTCGGAAAAATGCACCAATCCCTGCAATATATGGATAACAAATGAATAATTAAATAATGAAGTATATATTGTATAAAGTAGTAAATAAATAATTTCATGATTGTACCTGCAATTGCTTCGTGGACATTACGTGGTAGAAGACATGCAAAGGCAAATGGAAGGAGGCGCTGCATCACCACATGACAATCATGACTCTTCATCCCAGTAAACTTCCCTTCTCCATGATCAACGCAGTTCCGAAGGTTAGATGCGTATCCGTCCGGGAATCTAACACTTTCGGTAATCCAGTCAAAAAACTCGGCCTTTGAAGGTTCATCGAAACGAAAATCCGGGACCGGAGGCTTCCCGTTCCCTGTCACATGTAGTGTTCTACGAGAACAAATGTCTGGCAAGTCCAATCTAGACTTCAGATTGTCCTTCGTCTTCCCTTTGACATTGAGAACGGTGTTCATAATGTTGTCGAAAAAATTCTTCTCAATGTGCATGACATCCAGATTATGCCTCAAAAGATGGTTCTTCCAATAAGGCAAATCCCATAAAATGCTCCTCTTGTGCCAATTATGAACGTTGCCACAACCATCAACAGGATGATGTCCGTTACCACCACAATCAACGGTCCTCTCTGCACCAAAATCTCTGAACTGAGTCAACAAATACTCACCATCTAACTCAGGAGGAGGACCGTCAAATACTTTCCGGTTCTTCCTAAACAATGTGGTGCTCCGACGATAAGGATGATCGCTAGGTAGGTATCGCCTATGACAATCAAACCAAGACGTTTTCCGTCCGTGCTTCAATTGGAACGCATCAGTGTTATCTTGACAGTACGGGCACGATAACCTTCCGTGCGTTGTCCATCCTGATAACATGCCATATGCTGGAAAATCGCTAATAGTCCACAAAAGTACCGACCGCATGATGAAATTTTGGTGACAAGAAACATCAAACGCTTCAATACCTTGGTCCCATAACATTCGCAGCTCATAAATCAATGGTTGCAAAAACACATCAAGTGATCTCTTCGGATGCTCTGGTCCAGGAACGAGAATGCTAAGGAACAAGAACTCCCTTCGCATGCACAAAGATGGCGGCAAATTGTAAGGTGTTACAATTACTGGCCACAAAGAATATTTTCTGCCGTGCTTCCCAAAAGGGCTGAAACCATCGGTACATAATCCAAGGTATACGTTCCTTGCCTCAAACGCAAAGCTGGGATAAATGGATTGAAAATGTTTCCATGCTCCTGCATCTGACGGATGGGCGATTTGTCCATCTGTTGTATGCTCTGCATGCCATCTCATTGCTCCTGCTGTGCGCTCTGACTGATATAACCTTTTCAATCTCTCTATTAACGGTAAATACCACATCCGTTTATATGGCACTGGCACTCTTCCACCTGTTTCCTTATACCGAGGTTTGCGACAAAAACGACATGTCGTACGATCTGCGTCCTCTCTCCAGTAGAGCATACAGTTGTCTATGCATACATCTATCATTTGATACGGCAATCCTAGACCTTGAACAAGTTTCTGTATCTCATAGTATGATGCCGGTGCAAGATTATCTTCTGGCAAAATTTCTTTCACAAAATCAGCGATTGCATCCACGCACTCCTCACTCAAATTGAAATCCGTCTTTATACCCATCATCCTTGTTGCAGTTGATAAAGGGGAATGTTCACCTCTACACCCATCATATAACGGATGTTTAGCAGCGTCTAACATATCAAAAAATCTCCGAGCTTCTAAATTAGGTTCTTCTCCCCTATCTCCATACTCAGCAACCGATGGTATATTTTCACGATATGCATCGTTCACCATCTGAACATGACCTACCGTACTTTGTTCTTCCATTGCGGGTTCTTCTAAGCTAGTGTTATCCCCAATATAATGTTCACTAGTACTAGCATAATTATCCACCATTGTATCATTTTCTCCATGATAATACCAAATCTTGTAACCCGACATAAACCCATGACAATACAAGTGTGACCATACTTCATCTATCACGATAAATCTACGATTCCCACAATTGGTACAAGGGCAATAGATTTTACCGGTTTTTTTTGCTTTCTTCTGCATACCCGCAAATGCCATGAATTCCTGTAGACCTTTTTTGAATTCCTCCGTAACTAGGCCCGTGTCCGGAATTTGATGAGGCTTGTCCATCCATGATCGAAAATAATTATAAGGATTTGAAGAAGACATTTTCGTAAGGAATTAGATAACAGAGATTTTTTTTGGTTGTGCTTATAAATGAAGCGTGGAAACGTTTTTATAAGGAAAATTTTGTCCTTTTCCGACGGATTTCCGACGGATTTCCGACGGATATAAAGCAGATATTATCGATGTCGGCAACCATGTCGGCAGCCATGTCGGCATCTGTCGGATATACGTCGGACATCCGTAGGATATCCGTCGGAAATCCGTCGGAAATCCGCGACGGATGAACGTCGTCGGAAATCCGTCGGCAGTATGTCGGCAGCGTCAAAAAGTCGTCGGAAATCCGTCGGAAAGTGTCCGACGGATTTCCGACGGGTTAATATTTCCGACGGAATTCCGACGGATGTCCGACGGATGAGAAGTTAGTCGGAAATCCGTCGGAAATCCGTCGGAAATTTCCGACGGAATTATTGCCGTCGGAATTTCCGTCGGATTTCCACCTGTTTTCTTGTAGTGAATGTATATGAGTTTTGACAGATGGAAGAAAAATAAAGCTGATAGAATTCATATTTTTGTTTTTTGAATTTGCTTACATGAAAAGAAAAAGAGAGATTATTATGATCCAAAGAAAAACGGAGGTCATACACATTTTAACAACGGTGAATAGATAAATTTTGCAATTTTATTTTGCTTCCAATTTTATATGCATTGTACTAAGTATTCTATATGTGTACCACTAATATATGAACATTTGAAATGGATATATGAATTGTAGTCTACATATTGACACATGTGTGTGTAAGTATAAATATACACATGATTAATGATAAACAAATAGTAGTATGAATCATGATGATGCAACATGGATATCTATACACGCGCACACATATGAGTTGTGAATCTGCTTATATACTCGTACATATGGTACTCATACACAAATATATACTTGAAAACAAGTAAGAGTTCGAGAAAAAAATAGATCACCTTGATGTCAGGACGAAGATGGTTGTGCCACCTTTCTCTACATTGTTTTCCTACTCGTCCTTCAAACCTCTTTGCAATCATTTCCCATTTTTTTGTCCCGTAAAGCTCCACTGTTTTCTTTAAATTTCTATATATTTACATATCCCAAACACGTAAACATATTATAACATCCCAAAAAACATACAATATAAAAATATATTAATGATAATTTCAAGGATGTAAACTGAATATTAGTGTAAGTTTTAATTGTTATGTTTATGAATAAAAAATATGATGACTTACTTATCCTCAGATTTAGTCCATTTTCCTTTGATGATTTTGGCTTTCTTCAAAGGTTTGATTCTCCTCGCCACATTCTTATTCTTCTCTTGATCGGTTTGTATAATCTCTCGACTTTGATGCTGATTAATGATCTTTTTGCTTGTGCTTTTTGTACCTTCAGGAACCAACAGATCAAATGGATGAGATTCAACCACGAAGTTATCAAGGGTTGGCTCATAACCACGGGTGATGAGCCCTTTGTTGTGTATAGTATCATCCCACATAGTATTTCCCTGGAAAGCAGAAAAAATATCAAATATACCCTTAGGTTCTACATAATTTTTGTTGTTGTTGGTTAAGTTATTCATAGACTCCTCAAAAGAGATAGTTTTTGAGTACGAATCGATATCCATAAATGGATTTTTGATGGTATTTCAAGTATGGGAGGGTTGCAAACCAGAAGATTTTGAGTAGTAACCAAATTTCGATTGAGGGGATCGTAATTTTGGTTTGGGATAAATGATATCGGATTTTGGTGATTGTGTTCAGATCTACAGTCAGAATAGGTAGAGGAGACCAACCGTTGAGAGAAGATTGGCCTAAGTTATCACTAGAAAAGTTTTTTGAATAAATCACTAGAAAAGTTAAGATTTTCTTTTTGTGTTTAAGCTAAATCATCATCACTAAGAGAATGGTAAGCTTTATTTATGATGAAATCTTCGTTGAAGATATTCAACAAAAAAATCTATTTCAAAACACCACCTCGATTCAGACGATGATTACAATTGTCATTAATTGTGACCAAATTGTAACAAAATTTGGTCATTAATTGTCATTAATTGTCACAACTCATAAATTGTGAGCCATTAAATAAAAAAAGTTTGGTCAAATATCCATTAAAACAATTGTAATTTTTTGAATGACAATCTAATCAATATGGTTATGGTACTACATATAATTAACTAAAAAATTCAATAAATGCCTTTCTATTACACACATTATTCTACTTTTCTTTCTTGGCATGTTTTTTCTTGCTTTGATCTTTTTTTATATATTGATGCAATCTCATTGTGGGGGTTCGATTCCGGCCCAGTCAAAGTGGGTCCAATAAAGCAAAAGTAAATAAGCCCGACAAAATCAAAGAAGGCAAACGAACTCAAAATAATCATATGGGCTCAAAAGAACATACGAGGCGACATGCAGAGCTGAAAGGCCTACCGGAGTGAAAATCTACGGTCAAATGGGATTAAATGCAGAACTGTTATTCAACCCCGACGAGACCAAAGACTCGTTCAAACCGTTGAATTAAGGCGCATGCACGTAACGGTCGGAGCCTCGTCATTACAGACTATTCATGGCGAATCATACGGAGTAAACGGTAACATTAAACACGATTTCGAAGTATAAAACAAGGATATGATCAAGGATCAAAGGACCTCAAATCCAATTCTCTATATCACTTCTTACTGCAATTAGCTCTAGACTCAAACATTTGTCATTTCTTAGTTCTTGTTTTTGTAAAATCACTTTTGAGATTCGAAATACTAAAACCAGCTTACCCCGCAAAAACCTTGTCCAAATCACTTTTGAATCATGTTTGATCTCGTCGAGCAACAAACTTTCTGTTTATTGTTCGATAGTCCTTTAGCTTTTCTTATCTTAAAGATAAGCCAAAGTCCTGCGTTTATTCCTATTTACAAATTTAGACTGTTATATTTCCAACTACAACATTTTAGCTCTAGAAGGAGGGGGATAGGCAAGTCTAACTAAATCCAGCGCGGAAGAACCACCATGGAAGAACATGCATTTATACGTGAAGTCGCGAAAAAGGTCACTAGTGGTCTAACCGTATTCTTAGAAGGGGGGGTAATGATCGCGATGAACCAAAACCTTGAAAAAGTAGTTTCAGATCAAGCGGCATTGGCCCACTCATTCGTTGGGCTTCGCTCAGAGGTGGTTATAACGCAAGTTCTTCCACTCCAAAATGTTTTACCAACACTGATACCACAAGGTGTTTCATCAACACAACACTGATACCACAAGGTGTTTCATCGACATTGTTGTCTCAAGGTGTCTCCCCAACACCGACTCCCATTGCACCACTTGAAAGTAACAAAAATAGTATTACGTCCCCAAATGTGTCTCATTTAAGGACTGGTCCATCCTATCAAGGCTATGGCAGTGGGAATACACAAATGCCGTCGAGGGATGGAATACAAATCGATTCGTAAAATTTTCCTCCGCCACCTCCTCTCGATCTGTTGAATCAGCACCCTTGAAACCGGATAAAAAACCGTCTTGACCCCAGAATCCTAGCAAAGGAACAGACAAAACCAATATGGTCCTCATAGGGTAAATCCCACGACTTATCCTCGACCGCCACCTTTTGATCCGCTCAATTCGCATCGGCGAAACACGAATCAAAACCCTGTCCAGACTCCGAAATCCAACTGAGGGAACGTACATGGCCAATTTGGCCCACAAATGCCAGGAAACCGCGATCAGTTCGTTGGGAATCTTGGAATTAATATAGATCTCACATGCTTGGAGTATATTCATTGGGTGCT
The DNA here is from genome assembly GCA_030161315.1 of Eutrema japonicum. NCBI lineage: Eukaryota > Viridiplantae > Streptophyta > Magnoliopsida > Brassicales > Brassicaceae > Eutrema > Eutrema japonicum. Next base: position 54,161,426 of record BSQW01000011.1, read on the forward strand.
AGCAGAAAATGCAGAATGATTACATAATGTAATTTCACAAATCCATAACGCTACTAGTGCAACCCCCGAGATAGATCGCATGGTCGAAGAGAATAAGCGAACTCCGTTCTCAGTTCGTAGTGATAATACACCTATCAGAGATGTGGGAAAGCTTAAGCTCCATGTATATGAAGGAAAGAAGAATCCTAAATCGTACTTAACCGCATTTAAGATTTTAGTTGGAATAACTCATTTTAATGAGTACGAAAAAGATGCCGGGTTGTGTAAACTCTTTGCAGAGCATCTCGCAGGGCTTGCCCTCGATTGGTTCTCTCAATTGGGAGAACGATCCATTGATAATTTCTCCGAGCTCTAGGTCAGCTTTCGGAAACAATACTCGGTGTTTATTAAGAAGACTGCCTCGAGAGCATAACTGTGGGCTTTGTCACAAGGACCCCGCGAGTCACTCCGGGCATGCCTCACTAAATTTAAGGAAGTGATCACCATAATGCTTGTCGTCCATGATGAAACCGCCTTGGCGGCCTTAAAGATGTGATTGTGGCAGAATCAAAATTCAGAGATGACTTAGTGGTGAATACACCAACTGCAATTCATGACACACTTCACCGAGGTGTGGGCTTTGCAACAGCCAAAGAATAGCGCCTTGCACTTGCAGAGCGCTACAAGAATTCCAAACCTCAATCCTCTAGAATCTCGACTACTCCTCAAAACGAGAGAGGGGAGAAAAATGACATAAGTCAATCTGGAGGGATGCACAAAGAGAGTAAAAAAGGAGCGGCGATGACCGATCTCCGAGATAAGATGACACATTGGGCAAGGATAATGAATCATATTGTGATTATCAAACCTCTACGGAGATACAACTGGATCAATCAAAAGATATTAACGGCGAGCCGACACTGAAAAGGCAAACGGTGGGGGGATATTTCCTGACGTAGAAATATCCTTCTCCGAGAAAGACCGTTTTGATAAGGAAGGTCCAGAGGATGACATCCTAACTGTAAGTCTTGACATTGGAACTACCTGTGAAGTTTCACGAATCTTGGTTGATACAGGGAGTACGGCCGATGTCATATTTATGAAGACTCTAAAACGTTATTTCTCGTTTTTCCGCCAAAAACATTATTCTGTATTTCTCCGCCAAAAATGTAATATCACAGTTTCCGTCAAAGACATGGTTCGACGAATTCATGACAAATTCACGATAATTAAAGAAAATTTATCGATTCATAATATAAGGATAACATAATATCATTCACCCTTTTTAATTTTCTCATTTCAAAATTATTAATGATATCTAATTAAATAATTTTTTTGTGGTTCATGAGTCACCAATTGACCCATGTAATTAGATGGGTCAACCCAACCCATTTATTAATGGATCATGGAACCCATGACCTATTTACACTCAAATCATTAAAATTATGGGTGATCCATTTAACATATTTTGACACATCTAATTTTAACTTTTGGTCTTTCACCTTTCTTGTGTATCTGCGTAATTTTGCAAAAAATTAAAGGCCTTTTTGCAAAAATACCCTACAATTTGAAGTCAAAGCTAAAAATACCCTATTCCTCTCCTCTTTTTCAGAATCCCACGAATTACCCTTTAAGAATCTGGGTATTCACGCAAATGTCATTACTCAGACTGGTGTTAGAGTCTAACGTATTTTTCAAAAGACAAAAAAAAAATTTCAGATCTAACTTAATTACGGAAATACCATTGCCATCAATTCTCAACCTCCATGACAACCACCATCGTCGACGAGTTAATGCAGTAACTAACCCGTTTTTCCGCCATTAAAGCTCAAGAATAGAGCTCGTAAACACTTATCGCGACTTCTCTCTCTGATTTCTCCCATTTTCCCACTGATTTTCCGATTCAAACGTACCGAAATCGCAAATTATGGCATAAAAACGGCAAAAAACGACTGGGATTGCGGGATTTCGGTGATATTAGACGTTCTGGGCGTTCGACGAGGGTGAAAACAAACTCTAAACGGATATAGGTATGAGTTTTTGCATATCGTCGATTTTCAGATATGAGTTGTATACTCAGACTGCTTTAGAAGTCTGATGAAACCCATATGGTCAACGAGAGGGTAGTTTTGCTATTGACTTTTAAATACTCAGATTAAAATTGAAGTCTGGTAATTTCCTTTGAAAACAAAAAAAATCAAGAAAAATCCTCTAATCGAGGCATAGGGTAGTTTTGCAATTGACCGAAAACTTGACTTTTTATTCAGACTTCATATCCAATATGACGGAAAAATGAGTGACTTTGACCGGAAGTTGACTGTTTTTTCAGACGGAATCAGAAGTCTGAAAAAAAAACAGGGTACTAGTAGTAATTGACCGAAATTTTTCAAAAGTTGACCAAAATGGGGGAAAAAGTATCAGACTTCTATGGCAGTCTGAATAGGAGGGAAAAAATTTCAGACCTCTATGGCAGTCTGAAAATGCTGAAATCCGTCAAACTGCTAAAGAAGTCTGATATCGAAGATTTTGGTCAACGCAAAAAATACACCAATTTTTGTCAGACTTCTATCGCAGTCTGGCGAATTTCTTCAGACTGCGCTGGAAGTCTGGGAACGAAAGTCAAACTTCGGTCAATTGCAAAACTACCCCATAATATTTTCAGACTGCAGGAGAAGTCTGACAAAAAAGTCAAAATTTTGGTCAATTACAGAAATACCTTTTTCTTTTTCTCAGACATCAAATGCAGTCTGAAAAAAAGTCAACGTTTGGGTCAATTGCAAAAATACCATTTTTGTCAGATTGCGATAGAAGTCTGCTTTGATAACTTTTCATCAGACGGCATCCGCAGTATGCTTTTTAACATTCTAATTGCAAAAATACCATCTTTTTCGGACTGCCATAGAGGTCTGACGTACTGTTTGTCAGACTTCTGTGGCAGTCTGGATTGACAAATTTTTTAAAACCGTTTTTTTGTATATTTGTGATGAATTTCGTTGATTTTAAATTTTTTATATGTGTGTTAGTTGTATATGTTTCTCATGCGTTAGTTTTACATGCTTATGTTCGGTAATTATTTTTAAATATTTTTTTTAATAATTATGGCAATGTTGCTAATAGAATCAGACTTCACGAAGAAGTCTGATATTTTCATTAAGATCCCTAATGTTGTTTTTCCATGATTGTTTTTACAGATAATGGTGCATCTACCTGTTAATTTTGGTGAATGGGTTGTGAGAGAACAGATTTGGTATTTTGTGGTGGATACTCTCAAAGGAGGGCGATTTATCACTTTGGGCGATCGTTCTACATATTATGAACTTGTTGAGATGGTACAAGATGATTATATGTTGGACAAGAAAACCGAGTTGGTGGAGTTATCATATCCGTTACCGGAACCACTCTTGCAACATATCGGTCCGGATAGCCCTCCTATTTATGTCACAAATGATAGGCAAGTAAGGAGCATGGTCGAGTTAGCTAGTGCGAAGACAAAGACTGGGAAGATGAAGATGTGGGCTCAGTATCAGATGATTATATTTGTGGTGGTATTGGTGGTGGTGATGATGGTGGTGTTGGTGGTGGTGGTGATGGGCTTAGAGACTGCATTTCAGACCAATATCCTCTTGTCATAGTCTCAGATAGGCACACCTCCATCAAGAATGCTATTGAAAAGGTTCTTCCTTGGGCAAAGCAACAGAGTTTTTGCAACATATTTGCAATAGATTTGTTCTTTACAATATTTGCAACGATATTTCGTGGATAGTCGTTACAAATGGATTATTGCAACGAGGGTGTTGCTAATTTTTGCAACGGATTTTTTTGTAACATATTGTCAATGAGATGTTCATTGCAATATTTGCAACCAAATATCATGGATACTCGTTGCAATTGTTTGTAACATACTTTTAGCAATGATATTTGGAAACCAATATTACAGAAATTACAATTGTTTTGTAAGGTTACCGGCTACAAAAATTAGTAACGGAAATATTATATTAGTTGTCAAATTTGGCAACAATTTGCAATGGATAAATTAAAAAACTTATATTTTATTATATTTATGTGAAACCATGATACAAAAAACTTATATTACAACGTAAAATTACATAATTAAAAGATAAACTCAAACGACTATTACAAGTAAAATTACATGATTTCTCCTTCAACTTCCTAAGAACCAATTACCGAAACCAAAACAAATGAGTCTCAAACCTAAATCAACAAACCAAACAGAGTCCACGCCATTCATGGCATTAACAGGTTTATCCACATCTTCTGAATCATCACCAGATCCATATAATCAAGTTAAAGAGAAGCAACCTGCAAAGATCACAATCACGAAAATCAAATTGAGAAAACTCAAAAAATCTGAAACGAGATTCATGTGCCTCCATCACTAATAAAAATATATTGAGAGAGCTATACTTTCTCTCTTCCGGCAGTGATTACCTCATCTCCCTCTCGTCGGCTCTTCCTCCTCCGCCGTCTCTTTCTACTTAGACACCGGCAGCGACTTCGTGTGGTTCCCTTGTCGTCCTTTCACCTGCATCCTCTGCGAATCCAAACCTCCTTCTACCTTCTCTCTCTCTCCTCCTCCGCCGCCCACCGTATCCCGCTCCTCCCCTTCTCGCTCCGAGATCACTCTTCTCTTCCCTTCTCTGACCTCTGCGCCATCGAGAAGTTGCTGGTTAGGAAGCGCCTGGAACAAGAGAATAACCACAACAAAATTAGAAAGGAAGAACACATAAACGACGAATTTAAGAAATCTCATGAGATCTGAGACAATATAAACCCTAGATCGAACAAGATCTAGAAGAAGAATCAGACCATATTATCCGTTTGCAAACGAGAGAGAGAGAGAGAGAGAGAGAGAGAGAGAGAGAGAGACCGAAATTAGGCGATGTGAGTGAGAATCGATGGTTGGATCCAAATCGCCGCCACAAAATCATGGTTCTCAGAGTCTAGGAGAGACGAGGAAGAGAAGACGATTAGTCTTCTTCTTTTTGTACGGCAAAAAGAAAAAGAGTAATCTACTGGAGAGAATAAAAAATAGAAGAAGGAAAGGGTGAGATTTGGCCACATCATCAATCTGAGTGATCTCTTTTTATTGGCTCTCTACTTTTATTTAGTTTTTAATGAATAGTTTTTGTTTTATTTTGGAGTTTAATATATACTATGCTTTTACTTCTTTACTTACGAAACAAAATCATATCATTTTATAGACTGATTTCCAAAACAATTCTTTTTGGCTTTAGTCACAAAAGAATCCCAAAGCATGTGGTATAATTTTGGTCTGTTTTTAATCATTGATGCAATTTCTTAGACATCTAGTAATAATAAGTGATAACACCTGACAAAAGAAACAAAAAACAATCAAAATAAGAGTAGACTTTGCCAAAACAAAATGGAAAAATACAACAAAAAAGACTTAGAATGTCACTCATTTTTCTTTCCTTCTTCTCTTATACTTTACATGCTCTCTTGTGATCTTACGTGTCAAGAGAAATAATCAATTGATGGATGGTAGCTTACAAATTTACGAAGAAGAAACAATGTTTTCATTGCCCTTCCAAGCTTGGCTCAAGAAGAAACACTATTTGGAGATGGTGCTCTTCGAAGCTCCATTGCCCTTTCATCGGTTTCAGTACGTGGTCACACTTCCAAGCTTGATTGAAAATTCCTACTCATGACCCGTCATTGGCCTCTTTGAGGCTCATTACTGCACAAACGGTGATCTACACTATTTGGCGTGAAAGAAACAACAGTATTTACAAAGGTATCCGTACTCCCGCAAAGAGTTTGTTCAAGTCAATAGACCGAGGAATCCGCAACACCCGCTTAGCAAGAAACACCTTCCAAAGTTCAAGGACACTCTAGGTTTGTGGTTTCGAGACTCTTCTCCTCGATAGTTTGTGTTCTGTTCTTGTTTCGGGCTATGTTCATCCCAGTTTTTATTTGTTGATGTACGTAAGGCACTCTTTTCTTTTTTTCCATTAATGTAATCGTCCCATTAGAAGTAATAAAAAAGATTTTAGCATCAAATAACCATATTTGAAATTGAAATAAAGTTGATGGTCGTTCAACTTTGTTTTTGCCAGCATTTACTATATGACCAAATTAATAAATGTTATCCTTCATTAATAGTAACTTCACATAAATTACCTAAGTGGTTTAATACTTACACAAGAAGTAAGTACATAATAATCACATGTCAACAAAAGAAAAAAAATATATGTTCTCGCATGTTTATTCATATAACATTTTTTCAATGTGGACCATATAGAATCAATATAAATTTTTGAGCATATAATAAGTTATGATTATCAACACTTAAGCAATATCTAAAACAACAATGAGCATTCCCAAAAGTGGAAATGTAGCTTTAGAGCATCAATTACTTTAGTTTTGGACTTATTCAATCATATAATAAGTCTCTCTCTTGCTCGCCTTACTTATTGTTTGTACAAGAGCAATTATGCCTACATTTTTCGTCAAATCAATATATATTATCCGCACTCGAACAAATCTTTATCATTATCACCAGAAGATGACACAAAAAAAAATTGATATATTTAATGAGTTTAAAAATGATTTTTTTAATATCTATAAAACAATCAAATAATTGGTAGATGAGTGTTTATGGCCATCAAAGTCTCCATTTTTAACCTAAGATGTCTAAGTAAACATTTTTTTTTCAACATCTATGCTTGGATGAACATTTTACATAACAAAACACATAACACTTAATAAAATGCCAAATAAAACTAGAAGAAATGCAAAAGGAACCTACATTTTTTATGAAAAGGAAATTAGAAGGAATGCAAAAAGATTTTGGTTTTTACTGCACAAAATTTGCTCCATGTCATGATTGATAAGAACAAACCTCGTTTATTCAAATCAACCACACCCAATGTAACAAGACGAATCGGCTGCCTCGCTGCTGCTTATGGAGTTCTCTTATTAATGACAGAATCCAATTTCATCAGATTCATTCTCATTGTAGCTGCTATAATTCTTACGGGCTTGAGAAACCTTCAATTCCAAACTACTCCTATTCTTCCACCTATTATTCCACCTCTTGAGAATATCGAAATTGATACGATGGTGATGGTCTTGTTAGTTTTGAGAATGTTTGCAGGCTTTTGTCAACCGGAATAATCTTCTTGCACGAACAACCAACTATCCCAAGGCTTTTGCCAAAACTCTTATTGTGTATTTTGCCTTTAGGTTCGCTTCAAGCACTTCTCCACCAATCCTGTTTGTTCATCACTCTTCAAAAACCACTCTTGATAATGCCATCGACGTACTCATGTGTCTTTTCGTTGGTGGATGGGGTTTGTTCTACCTCATGTCTTTGCCTTCTAGAGGATTCTTCACCAGCAAAGTCATGGATTGCCTCTCTCTCTCATGCGCATTTGGACTGGTGTGTTCACTCCTCTTCTACATCAACAAGTTCTTGGTGATCATGCCTTGTCTCACTGCTCTAGGTGCTGTCATCGGATTTGCCATGATGCATACGTTTATGTAGGTACTTCTTAATAGTTCCTAAGTATCTAGGTGTCTAGTTGTCCAAGTGTCTTGTCTATGTGTGTGTGTTCAATTCACCACCATTCTCCTAATAATTCTTAAGTGTCCTATTGTCTTGTTTATCTTGATGTGTGTGTTCAGTTCACCACCACTCTCTACCTAGTGTCTTGTTTATTTTGGTGTGTGTTCAATTCACCACCACTTGATATTTAACAATATTTGAAATAATTCCAAGGAAAGACTTTGACAAAGTGGCCTAACTAGTGGAATGAAATATTTGTAATAATCTTTGAATGTTCCTCCTGCTCCCCAATTTTTTATTTATTTTCAGGTGTAGAATTCGAACCAGAACTCTATCACATAGTAATAAAATTGGAGTCTTTCAATTGGTTGACCTCGGTTAAACTATTCAGACGAAAGATTCTTCTATTTTGGACAAAGCATATGAACTTGGTTTTACCTTCTCTTGTATAAATTGATGCCAACAATATCTTTGATTAAGAGTTATTGGATTAGTATCTTTACTTATTAACATTACAAACAGTTTCAGCTCTTATTCACTACATATGTACGAGGAGGCTTGGTTAAAAATATTGCCAAAGCCTTTGCTAATATTGTCATCACCCGGTTCGTCGGGAAAGTTACTCCTGATATGTGCTCTCGAAGATCTTGTCAGCATTTCCGACCTCAAATCCATCTCTTTTATGAGATTCTAGTATCTGCGATTTGTAGGTTTCACAAGTTTCAATTCACAATGTTGGTAAAAATAAAAACTTGTTAAGAGGAGTTATCTACACAGTGGGAAGCAAATGATCGCATGGATCACGGTAAGCTTCAGTTAAAGATTCAATCACTTACCTCGCTTTCGGGTACATTTTGGTATCGGGGAAGTACAAGGCGTTCAGCAAACTCAATGTATGAACAAGGGATAGATTTGGTGACGCCATCGGAGAACTTGAAAGAAATCGAATCTGCTACAGTTGAACTTAAAAGAAATGGAATTTTGTTCATCTTTGTTCATCTTTCACCTCATAACATCACATTTGAAATGAAACAAAGCGAAAACCTATCTTGTTCGTTCCTTAAATGCTATGCTTAACGTCTGACACTTTTTGACCGAATTAGTGAGAATCATGGCATCTTCTACAGAAGGTATTTGGCGTTGTTCCATCCAATATAAGACTAAGAACCAGTTTGAAAATACTATGTAGTCAATGGATGGATAATTTCAAGAAACTGGTGGAATGGAACCGAATAATAAAAGTAAACCTGTCAACGTAATGCTACACTTTCAGAAGTACAACTTAAGCTCGAAAAATGCCAAGGAATCAAATCAGATGATGCATTGGATTAAGATTTGTGTTCATGAGATCTTGATGTTTTGGAGATTCGGGGACAATTAGAGACCCAATTATTTTTGGTAAATGAAGTAACTAATGAAACTAATCATCATATGTCTTTTTCTATAATACCTAACCACATTAAACCTCTCTATTAATGTTAACTAAACTAGTTGTAAATGTTATTTGAACTCTTCAATTATTTTTCTATCATGTAATTTAATAAAGTTTTTTATTCACTTTAAAATGATGATTACACTATGAGATCTCAATTTTTTGGAGATTCGAGGACAATTAGAGACCCAACCATCTATGATCTAGTTCCAATATTCATGTAGGACGCGACTATGTATTAAAACAAGGTAAATAAAATTTTCACAACTATTTCATAATTCGTGGGCTAATCCTACGAGAATTTATTTTTTGGTAAATATAGTAACTAATGAAAATAATCATCATATGTTTATTTCTAAAATATCTAACCACATTAAACATCTCTATTAATGTTAATTAAACTAGTTTAAAGTTTATTTGGAATTTTGAATTCTTTTCTAACATGTAATTTAATAAAGTTTTTTATTCGCTTTAAATAAGTTGATTACACTATGAAATCTCGATTTTTTTTAAGATTTGGGGACAACTAGGGACCCAAACATTTATGATCTAGTTCCAATATTCATGTAGGATGCGACTATGTATTAAAACAAGATAGCTAAAATTTTCAAAATTATTTCATAATTCGTGGGCTAACACCTACGAGAAATTTTTTTTTTCGGGAAATGCATAACTAATGAAACTAATCATCCTATGTCTATTTCTAAAATACCTAATCACATTAAACCTCTCTATTAATGTTAACTAAACTAATTTAAATGTTATTTGGAAACTTGAATTCTTTTCTAACATGTGATTTAATAAAGTTTTTTATTCGCTTTAAATAGCTTGATTACACTATGAGATCTTGATTTTTTTTTAAATTTGGAGACAATTAGGGACCCAAACATCTGTGATCTAGTTCCAATATTCATGTAGGATGCGACTATGTATAAAAACAATATAACTAAAATTTTCAAAATTATTTCATAATTCGTGGGCTAACCCCTACGAGAATTTTTTTTTTTTTTAATTAAATGCAGTAACTAATGAAACTAATCATCCTATGTCTATTTTTTCTAAAATACCTAACCACATTAAACCTCTCTATTAATATTAACTAAACTAGTTCAAATGTTATTTGGAATTTTTAATTATTTTCTAACATGTAATTAAATAAAGTTTTTTATTCGCTTTAAATCGGTTGACTATACTATGAAATCTCGTTGGTTTGGAGATTCGGGGAAAATTAGGGACCCAAAAATCTATGATCTAATTCCAATATTCATGTAGGACGCGACTATGTATTAAAACAAGATAAATAAAATTTTCAAAATTATTTCATAATTTGTGGGCTAACCCCTACGAGAATTATTTTTTTGGGTAAATGTAGTAACTAATGAAACTAATCATCATATGTCTATTTCTTAAATATCTAACCATATGAAACCTCTTTATTAATATTAACTAAACTAGTTTAAAGATTATTTGGAATTTTTTATTATTTTCTAACATGTAATTTAATAAAAAAATTATTCGCTTTAAATCGGTTGACTATACTATGAAGCTCAACTTAACCAAAATGAGGTCGTTTTACATCAAATTTTTTTGGAAATTTTTTTTCTCCAAAACGACGTCGTTTATCTCTTCGGTTCCAACGAAGATTACCTCATCACCGTTTACGGTTTAACGGGGTTAACTAACGGAAATTAAGTCAATGTATGTTCTGGCCAAACAAAATTAGTACATGTATGGATATTCAAATAATTTATGGTTCGGATATGAATTAGCATACCAAAATATTTTGGATACTAATCGGTACTATTTGTCAGTGTTGAGGCACGAATTGGTCGTTTTCCGTATTTTGAGTGAAAGCACAAAGATTAATTTTTTTTTATAACACTTACGAACAATTATGAAAACTATTACAAGACAATTCAACAACGAAAAATTCACTCTGTTCCATAAGGATCCACGACCACAATGAACGGCTCTGCTTGCATCACGTTGGAGATTTCCTGTAAACTTGACTCCATTAATCCGTAGAAATTGAATTTTCTAGGATCCGAAATCTAGACCTCGTGGTGTAAAATCATTAATGAACCCTTTGGTCAACCATTAGACTAATTGAGCTTCCACATTTTTTTTTTTAGAATAAATTTGTTTAATATTTAATTAAAACAATCATGAAAAAGAGTGAAAAATATAAGTGGTCATAAACAATTAATTATATTTAAAATTTGCATTGAAATATGAAAATATTTTATATTATGAAACAAACTAAAAACTCTAAAACACCCAATATTAAAAAGACAGAGGGAGTATCAGACGACTTTTGTTTCATAAAATTTTGGGTTCATCAATATTTGACATTTTGGATTTAATGACTCTATAAATGTTTATAAAATTAGTTATATAAATGGTGTTTTTCAAAAACTTGTTTTTAGTGTTATTTTTGAAAAATGATATTTCTCAAAATTTTCGTTAACATCTGATAAAATATAAACATACCTAGTTAGCCATAAAATATCTAGTTACATACAACATACATGAATATATTTATGGGTAAATTAGGAAAATTATAGTCTTAAGTTTTTAATTTGCTAGAATGGTGTGTTTTGTTGGTTTTGGGAGGTGGGTAGTTTTTGAATAGTGGCAATTTCATATTACCCGCCCATATTAGACTAGAAGATAAAAAAGTGTGATATTTTCAAAAAAGATTTCCTCACTCAAATCTTTGATTCATATATCTCATTTTAAAAAGTGAATCATATAATGATATTTATATTTATAAAAACATAGATTTTTTGCTCTACATATTGAAAATTTAGATTTTTGAAAACAAACATTTTTAAAATACATGAAAGTATACGTATGCCACATACATGTATACTACTTTTTTTTTTTTTTTTTTGATAACCTAGGCTGTCCGGTCGATATCCTACTGGAGAGATGGGGACTGGCTACCACATGCCAAACCAGTAAGACTTCGCGCCTTCCGACTATTGCCTAGAGTGAGTTGGCCCAACTGACAAAGCCTCCTCACGGGTTTTCAACTGGGCCGAAGCCCAGTGCCAAATTCCACACACGTTTGTGACCTTGTTTCGAGCATCTACGCCAGGAGAGAATCGAACTCGCGTGGGAGTGTACCCTTTACCTAGCCGTCCTCCTCCGACCGACCACTCGACCACGCCCGTGTGGGCTAGGAAAATATTTTTAATATTTTCCCTACCAAGGGATTCGAACCTAGGGCCTCCCACTCACAATGGCAGGGGTACCACTAGACCACTAGCCTCTTGGCTACATGTATACTACTTTCCTCTACATTATATATATACACTACATATGTATACACTACATATGTATATACTACATATGTATATACTACATATATATGTAGTATACATATACACTACATATGTATATACTACATATATATATATACATATACTACATATATATACTACATATGTATATACTATATATGTATATACTACATGCGTATATTACATTCATGTACACTATATATGTATACTATATATGCGTATGTACTACATATATACACTACATATATGTATACTACATTCATGTACACTATATATGTGTATACTACACATGTGTATACTATATATATGTATATATATATACTACATATATATACTACATATATATACTACATATGTATATACTACATACGTATATACTACATATGTATATACTACATGCGTATATTACATTCATGTACACTATATATGTGTATTGTATATGCGTATATACTACATATATACACTACATATATGTATACTACATTTATGTACACTATATATGTGTATACTACATATGTGTATACTATATATGTACATTATATATGCGTATACTACAATCATGTATACTATATATATGTAATGTATACTACATTCATATATATTACATATGTACACTATATATGTGTATATACTACATATAAATTTAATATTAATATTATGTTTTGTGATTATTTAACAAAATAAAATAATTATTTACATTTTTTTGTTATTGTTTTTGTTTATGTATATATATATATTATATAAATATTGATTTGTTTACATATAAATTTATAATATCATATTAATATTATGTTGTGTGGTTATTTAAAAAAATAAAATAAGTATTTAAAAAAAAATTATTTGTTTTTGTTTTTGTTTTTGTATATATATTATATATATATTGATTTGTTTTTTTTTTGTTACTTGGGTTGATTTCAAGTTTGTTTTTTTTAAAGAAAAAAAAATAAACATGAATATAGGTATCTTGGTTTTTTTAACTTTTTTTTTAATGTTTATTTTATAATTTAGTTAGAATGTATTTCATTATTCAGCTATTTAGTAAGAAATAAGTATCACCAATATTTTATTTATTATTCAATTGTTTTTGTTTTTTTTGTCAGAGACATTTGTATAATATATGCTTTCTCTAATTAAATTAGAGAAATTTACAAATATTGTCATTTATTTAAAATTTTGTTAATTTTTTTGTCACTTTCCAGAAATGTAGAACGTTTTTGTCACTTATTTCAATGAAATGACGATTATATTCCAGTGATACTACATCGTGTACTGTACATACATATATACGTTGTATTTTGTATGGACAAAAAAGCATGAATAGTACACAAAATGTTACATTGTGATAGCACAAAAAAAACTAACAAACATTTAAATAAGTGACTAAAAATGTAAAACTCCATTTAGATAATTGTTAAACGGAAAATTTTGGTTTATCTTTAAGAAAAGAAAAACCGATGTACTATCGAGCAATAAACAAAAAGTTTGTTGCTCGACGAGATCAAAGATGATTCAGAAGTGATTTGGACAAAGTTTTGCGGGATAAATTGGATTTAATATTTCGATTTTCAAGAGTAATTTACAAGAACAAAGAAATGGATAAGTGTTAAAGTCTAAAGCTAATGGTGTGTGTAGAGAGTTGCATATCCCTTTGCTCATTGCCCTCACCTTTGTTTTAGACTCTGAGATCGTGTTTAACGTTATTGTTTACTCCGTCAGATTCACCATTAATGGTCGTTAATTTCGAGATTCCAACAGTTACGTTCGGACGCCTTAATTCATTGGTTTGAATGGATCTTTGGTCTCGCTGGGTTGACTAACAATTCTGCATTTAATCTCTTTGACCATAAACTTTACTCCGATGAGCCTTTCAACTCAGCTCGTCACTTCGAAAATATCTTTGACCTCGTGTGACTTCTTTTACTCTATCAGATTTTTTTAGCATCCGATTTATTAGATCCAATTTACTAGACCGGAATTTTCACCCCCACGATAATATATATATCAATACTTTCACGGTCCATACGAAAACTTAACATCAACTTAAATCTAATACTACTCTCAAACAACCCCTAATCTATTATAACAATATACTAGAATTTAACCCGCGCTAATTATAGTGTGGGGTAATTTTTTTTAAAGAAATTGTTTTAAAATTTAAGAAAATTATTTTTATTTGAATTTTACAATATGACTAACTAATGATTATAGATAAAGCTATCAATTTGTAATAATTTGTCTATTTAACCCGTTTTGTAGTGAACTAAAATATTATTCGGGATAACCCGCAAAAACTTATAATCTTTAAAACATAACTCTAATATGCACCTCTAAATGACTCTAGTTTTTGTGGTTAGTCTACGAATCTTAAAAAAATAGTTTTCATATGTCTAACTTTTTATAAAATTAGTAAAATATTTTTCAATTTTTGTTTTGATATATATTCAAATAAAATATAATAAATTATAGTGAAAAATATAGCAAAATTTTGAATATATATTTTTTTGAATATTTACGAATTGATTATTATTTTAAAATATATAGTATTAAAAATAATTAAAAAATAATAATAATAAATAACATTTTTAATGCAAAATATATATTTTCTATATTTTAATCAATAATTTTAAAAGAGTATTATATCTTTTCTTATTTCAATTATTCTTTGTTATTTGTAATAAAATTTCATGTAATAACTTACAAAACAAAGTTCATTTTTAAAAATATTTTCTTAAATAATATTATAAAGATAAATCATTATGTTCACTACTATATAATATTTATCGATACTTTCACGGTCCATACGAAAACTTAACATCAACTTAAATCTAATACTACTCACAAACAACACCCAATCTATTATAACAATATATACATCATTGGGTATCCAGTTTATTCATGTTATATAGAATTATACATATATACTTCACACTAGACAGTTTTTTTGTGCGTGTGTGGCATAAAATAGTTTCTTATACAAACGCTAATCCAAGTAATCACCAAGGAAGATCGATATCAACAGCCACAACTTCCATTAACTTACTCGAAGCCCAATTCATTGCATCTTCTGTAATCTTGTTCTCTTCGACCACAATCTTCTTCAAGCATTGTGATTTCAGAACAAAAGCCTCCACTTCATCAGCCTGAATCAATCGACAGCTTACAATGTCTAAACCCCTTAACTTCACACAGCTTTTGTTCAAAGAAACCAACACTGAACCTGTCAAGCTCTTGCATCCTCTCAAATTCAACTCAACCAAACCATTGCAAGAAGCTAACATCGAAACAAGCTCCTTATCGGATAAGGATTCGTTAAACGGCAGTTCCAGTTTCCTTAATCTCCCCAAATGCTGTCCTAATGTCGCCAACAAACCGGGCTCTCTCTCAACCGCGTCGCAGCTACGCAAAGAAAGCACTTCAAGGCTCGAACTAAAGCTTGAAGCTAATACCTTTAGACTAAAACCAGTCACCAAGTAACAGCTTGTAAGCCTAAGAGTGGATAAAGATTTGAAATTCGCAGCGAGAGAGACGAGATGCTCATCGATTAAATCCATAGGTAGACGTAAATCGAGCTTTTCCAAAGTGTCATTGCATCTAGACCTGTTCATGAAATGAACCAATCCATCTTCGTTTCCACCATCATAGATCAACAGAGATTTGAGAGATTCACAAATCTCTGAAACTTTCAGCAGAACCACATCAACTATACTCCTACATGTCCTCAGCTCAATCTCTTCAAGATTCTTCAGACACAAACCGAAAAACTCAATTTCTCCTATGGTTCCACATGATTTCAGACTCAGTTTCTTCACCTTTCTGCATCTCTTCCATAGCCAGTTAACTTCGGTATCGTCTGGTTTGATTCCGGTTAACGAAATCGACTCCAGACGCAACTCGACAACTTCCGGGTTAGGGTTTGACCCTGATTTCGAATCGAAATCGGAAGAGTTTCTCGAGCAAACATCGATTGATAATTCCTTGAGAGACGGAAACGAAGCAACCCAATCGAAAGAAACGGGTCCATACAATTTGAGACAGAGAGAAGTGAGAGATAAGGAAGCAGAGAGAGGACGCAAGGAAGATGGAGAAACTGGGTTGACTAAAAAACTGAGATTTCGGAGATTGAAGCAGGAAGAAGAGACGATCGAGATGAGATGATCGTTGAAATTCGATTCCGCTGCTGAAGCATCGGAAGCCGAGCGAATTGGGATCGGAATTTTGGGGTCAAAGACGAACCAGAGGGAAGAGAGAAAAGGATGGTTATGGAGGATAGATGGCAAACGGGTAATTACTGAGCTGTCGTGAGGGTTGATTCGTAAGGACATGGAAGTCTTTGAGGCTCTATAGAGACGAAGCCATCGCTTGGAGACAAGAGGAACCGATTCGTAAGTGGGTAACGAAGATGAAGGAGACGATGGCAATCTCGTAAATATCTCGTGGAGAATCTCATCGAACAGAATTTCATCCATTTTTTGGCTGCCTCTGGAAATCGAATTGAACAGACGAAGAAAGAAGAAGTTTTGTTTTTTGATTTGGGTTTTTGGACGTTTTGTGTTCCTCTCGTGTGTCGGGGCTTTGCTTTTGCTTTTGACACTTGTGTTGATGATTCTTCGTTCACGCAAGAGGACACAATTTTTGTTGTTGATAAAATGGAGTTGTGTTGAAATTCTCTCATTTAATAGCATTAACTTAAATCTGGTTAAATAATAATAAAAGCTTATATATATAACGTAAAGTTTTCTATTCTAACTCCAAAAGAATAAATATTTATAGGATATTTTGCAGGTTAATCATGAATTTATGTTTTACAGAAAAAACATCATATTATTAAGATGATTGAAATATGTTGGCCTTGGAAACCATCCAATTCAAAATTAAAGAGTCTACATAAAAAAAAACAATACCATGTAATCGAATATCTCTTACAAAAGAATCAACACAAATATTTAAAACACAAGAAATATAAATATTGCGAAGTGATTAAAAGTGGAACAAAGATGATTGAATTCATCAATTTTTAAGGGCAAAACGGATCACTCTTCCTTCGTCAAACAATTTAACTATCTAGAGATAATTTGATTTAAAGAGCATCGAAATTCCTCCCAGCAACAAAACAGTTTTCATAATCTATAACAACGTGTTAAATTCAGCATGAAAAGAAGACAATGTCCTCTCCTTTGTGAAAAAGCCAATCCATTGTTTCCCGTCTTCCATCTCTATAACGCAGCCAGCCACCTCCAAAGACATTAGCTTCACTTACACAAGATACATCAATTTGACATCGTGATGATCGTCTGCTCTTCTCTTTCCATGCCTTTGATACTAATTATGCTACTTTTCAGCTATCTACTTCATGAATAGCGAGTTATAAAATGTATATGGGTATTGATTAATCATGATTCATGCCATCAGTTGTAAAAAATAAAGGTTACTTTGTAAGAAATAATATATTTTTTTGTCAAAAACAAATGTGAACATTTTCGATTACTCGAATTTCACTTTATATTTTGATATTGACGGTGCAGGATATTTGATCTACAAAATACATGTATTATTTCTCAAATTATCGCCGATAACTATATATATATTTTTTAATATTTATAATTAACTTTGGTTTAATTTCTTATAATAAAATTAATACATTAGGTGAGTATTAGCATTCAATTATAATTAGATTATTTCTATGTACTTGAGAATCTCGCAACTACAAAAAACTACTCCCACCTTGGTTTATTCTCACAATTAAACTAAATTATCAGCTAAACAATTCTTCTTTAATTTTGTGTTGACATTATAAAGAATCAAATATAATTGTTGTATGCTTGTATCTGGAAATACAACAGTTAAAGTTTGTAAATAGGAATAAACATGAGACTTTGGCTTATTTTTTAAAAAAGAAGAATTGATGGACTATTGAGCAATAAACAAAAAATTTGTTGCTCGATGAGAACAAAGACACGATCTGAGAGCGATTCGGACATTGTTTTGCGGAGTAAACTAGTTTAGTATTTTGATTCTCAAGAGCGATTTACAAGAACAAAGAAAAGACAAGTGTTTGAATCTAGAACTAAGTTGTAGTTGAAAGTGGTATAGAGATATGAAATCTAGTCCCTTTGCTCCTTGCTCTTTTCCTTGTTTTATACTCTGAGATCGTGTTTAACGTCTCCGTATGCTTGTCTGATTCGCCATGAATGATCTTTAAGTATGAAGATTCGGTAGTTACGTTTAGGAGTCTTAGTTCACCGGTTTGAATGAGTCTTTGGTTTTGTCGAGGTTGACTAACAGTTTTGCATTTAATCCCATTTGACCGTTGACTTTCACTCCGGTGAGCTTTTCAACTCAGCCCGCGATCTCGATTACTCTTTTGACCTTGTCTAGTTTTTTCTGACTTCACCGAACCTTTTTATCATAAGTTTATTGTGCCTAATTTATTAGGCCGAGATTTTAACCTCCACCCATAATAATGTTTTTTAAAAATGGGGTGTATATCGTTCTTAATCAAACTGAAAAGAAGCAACCTTTTTGCCTTGCTTCCGGCAAAAATATAACTTTTCTGAAGTAAGTATTTTCAGTTTTACAAAAAAAATTGGTGAGAGACGTTAAGTTAAGGAATGGGTAGGTGATTAATTTTGGTAAGGGTTGAGTTGTCGTTAAAGATAAAAATTAAAATAGCGTAAAAGAAAGATAAAGCAACATTAGGAAGCAACTAAGCGCGTGAGGATGTGAGGCGCGTGGGAAAAATTCCAGTCAGCTTTTATAAACTTCCAAAAAGTAAAGAAAGTGACTCAAAACTTTTAAATGTTCACGAAAACCATCCCAAATTTATTTGATAGATTAAATACGCAAAGCTTTGTCAAACAAAAATTCGGTGACATCGAGGGAAAAGAAAATACTTTCTGTCACGTTCGTGTATTGAATATACTAATTCGTTTTATTGATTAAGAAACGCTTATAAGTCACAGTTGCCTCATCGAAAGTTTGGGAGAATCTCACAAAAGGGCTTTTCGGAAGGCACTATTCAACGTGTTGGAATCAAATCATTCTGCATCGTCACAACGCGAATCACGATCGGTTTAACTCAGTTCTTGATCATATATGTATTTCAAGCCACACTTTACCATATTTAGCGCGAGAGGAATGCCCAAAAGCATGGAGAACATCCGCTCCCAACATCACGTATGATCAAGCCCGTTGATAAAAACATCTGAAACATAATAAGTTCCTTCTAAAAATGTATGGGATCACTCGTATGATGACAGTATGGTTAGGTGGATCGGCCATAAAAACCTCATCACAAAGTCGAAGTTTCACAATTCTTTTCTGAAATTTCAAAACCAGCATCATAATTACATTTAAACCAGTCCCCGCATTTGGACGAGACCACAATGTAGAAACTTG
Organism: Eutrema japonicum; assembly: GCA_030161315.1. Lineage (NCBI taxonomy): Eukaryota > Viridiplantae > Streptophyta > Magnoliopsida > Brassicales > Brassicaceae > Eutrema > Eutrema japonicum. The sequence goes on from BSQW01000011.1 coordinate 54,181,086, forward strand.
CATCGTTTGAGCTGAGAAAGTTCATGTCATGTTATTTTGTGCAGTTGTAATCGTGATCCATTTGGTAACATTAGCGATTGCAAACTCGACATCTCATATTGGTTTAATTCGTTGTTTCTTGAAGATCAAATTGTTCGTGATTTCCATATGTCACATAATCCAATTTGTTGTTGTTGTTGTTTTGTTAAATCTTTGTTCCCTTGAAGATTTGTAATATATTAGAATGTAAGAGATATAAGTGGTATATATTTGAGTGGGAGTGAGCTTGTAAATTATTACATTTGGTATATTTGATGAAAAAAAAAATACAAAATAAAAATAAAAGAAAAGAAAGGAAAAAAACATTAAAAAATAATATGCCAAATCTCGGTTTATCTTTGTTTATTTTCTCCACTTTCGGCATAAAATGGTAAACTTTTGGTTTCACAGAAATAGAAACAAAGTTGTATATTTGAATTCAAATGATGTGTGAGTCAATTTTGTTGCCTACAATTTTTTTTCACTTTCTCAACAACGACGGAAACCCCAATTCTCTTCAATTGGTTCCATTGTTACTAGAAGACAAATCTTTTGAAGTTCTCACGTTTCTAGTTGATGAGGTTCACACGATGTGTTTGCTCTAATTTACATTTGTCCAAAATATGCACATACGAAAAGTAAATACATATTAAAATCTCCTCAATCCCAACTTAGAATGAATGATCCACGCTCCAAAAAAGATTTCACTCAGAGATTAAGAGTCCGAAACATAGCTTCCTTCACAAGTTATGCTTTTCTTCTTTGGGAAGTTAAGGTTATGGTTTATTTGACGACCAACTTTAGGGTTAAGGCCTTAAGGTTTTAATCGAAAAAAATAGACTATAAATTTAAATTTTGGGATGTCACAAAAGGGTGGATAATAGGTTTGATTGAAAGTATGGTTGCTTCCGATGCTTTCATTGTGGGAGTACTTGGTCCTTTGCTCGTGGGGTCTGTGATAGAAGAAAGATTCACGCGAGTTGCTGCTATACTAGTCATATGTGCACTTGAGAATTTAGACCTTCTCACATGGTATAGAGAATCCGACATCATCGCACCCATTCCTCGCCGCCAAAGAATTTCCATGTTCTCACTTACGGCAGTGGTTATCGGAGTAACCATTCTTATGATGATTCTAGGAGAATTTTGCGGATGAGAGATGAGTTTTGTTTAGTTGTTTTAGATCGTCTTTTTCCTCTAGATGTTTTCCATTTTTCTTTTTCTTTTCTGTATGGGCTATGGGTCAGAAATTTTTGATTAATAAATTTATGATTCCAATAAATAAAGGATTGTTCTAGTTTTATCACAAAACATAAAACAACAAGCTGTATTTGCAGCCGTGCATCTGCCATCGTCACATCAAGATTTGACATATTTTTTTTATGTTCTTTTTCCTTTCTTTACTTTTTTTTTTCTTTTTTTTTTGCTCCAAATATACTAAATGTAATAATTTACAAACTCATTCCCACCAAATATATACCACTTCTATCTCTTACATTCTAGTATATTACAGATCTTCAAGGAAACAAAGATTTAACAAAACAACACAAATTACTCTTTTTTGAATTATGTAGCGTATATGGAAATCACGAACAATTTGATCTTCAAGAAATAACGAATTAAACCAATATAAAATGTCGAGTTTACAATTGCTAATGTTACCAGATGGATCACGATTACATTGCACAAAATAACATGACATGAACTCTCTCAAAACGATGCAATTTTCTACATCGTTTTGATGCTGAAATTTCAAAACGGAATCTACCCTTATTGCAGTCAAATTGAATCAAATTCAGTAAACTGAAATTTAATTTTAATAAATTACAGTATGTACTAAAATACATTTTAATATATTAGAAATGAATCAATTATATAATAATTTAAATGATTTTTATTAGTTTTAATGCAAATTCGAACCTAACCAAACAAATCTTAAACAAAACCAAACATTTTAAAACACAAATCGGAATAAAATTCAATTTTGTTTATATATATTTTTCAAAACCGAGAAATCTGAAACTTCAAAAATCCAAGCATAACCGAACGGCAAAATCAAATACCAAAGCCTCAGGACTGAGGAGGAGTCTTGTGCTGAAATTCGAAATAGTATTAGAATCTAGGGACCAAACTTTTAGAAGATTCTAAAAATCCGAAAGACCAAAAACGGGAAGCAGCTTTATCCAGAAAACATAAAACAACACGCTGTTTCCTCACACGCACATGGCACCTGAAAAAACCAAAAAGCCAACGGCGCGTGACGAACACTCGACCACGGAAATGCTAACGCGACAGCAGATCTTCCATCACTACCAATAAAAGTCAGCCACGTGTAATAATTTCACCGTCGTCTCCCTCAATTTTCTTCCCCGTTTCCATAAACCTCCTGAAAACCCCTCTTCTTAGGGTTTCATCTCCAAGCTTCTCACTGACACCTCCGATTTCACGGCCACTCTCCACTGTTCAAGCTACTGATTCTAATTCAGCTTAAGCTCCTTCTTCAAGTATAGTCTCTTCTGTTATGCGTTGTTGTAGCAAAAAGAAAATGGTTCGTTTCTCGTTCTGCTTCTTCGTTCTGTTTCTGCTTTCGATTCGAGAAGCTTCGTCGCAGTTGGGTTCTGGTCCTCACATTACCGATGTCAATATACTATTACCTCCGAGGATGAAGAATCCAGTCGAGTATCGGCTTCAAGGAAGTGATGGCTGCTTCAAATGGTACATTTACTCATTTCTATTAGCTCGTCTTTGTTATCTTCTCCAATTTAGCTCAGCTCAGCTTAGATTTTTTTTTTTAAATTGTAATAAGCATGAGCTTAATCAAGGAATGATTGCCTTTTCTTATTTGGAGCTTGAAATTTCTTTGGAACATGACGATTAAGGAATGCTTAATTTAATTTCCTTGGTGAACATTGAATCTTATCTTGCTCAGGGTAGAGGTCTCTGTTCAGTTTAAAAATCTGTGAACAAAGTGATTACAAATTTGGTTTTGTTTGTTTTTTACATTCCAGGTCATGGGATCATCACGACATTCTCTCGGTTACGCCTGAGTTTAATTCGAGCAGTCATTATTGCTCGACCAGCGCGCGTCTAAGATCGATTTCCCCTTACAGTGGTAGAAAGGAAACCGCAGTTTATGCCACTGATATACAGACAGGGATGGTGATTCGGTGCAAGGTGTTTATTGACAACTTCTCACGTATCCAGATTTTTCATAATTCTATCAAGCTTGATCTTGATGGACTTTCCATGCTCAGAGTACGCGCATTTGATAATGAAGGTAAGTGCTTTCTATGGAATAACTGTGTCCTTTCATAACCTTTTCCTCATTCCTGCTTGATAATTGGATTTTTAGTTTATCATTCACATTTTTTAGAGTTACTAGCCCATAGCGTAATGTTCTGATATCTGTTTTTCTTTGTATTTTTGAATCTGCTGAAATCTTTCTGTAGAAAACGAGTTCTCCTCACTGGTGGGTCTACAATTCATGTGGAAGCTAATGCCTGAAAGTGGTGGATCAACACATCATCTTGCTCATGTGCCTTTGAAGGAATCGCCATTGACTGACTGTGGGGGACTGTGTGGCTACTTGGATATCCAGAAAAAGCTTGAGGATAGTGTATGTATATCTATTGAGGGTGAATTACTACTACTGAATCTAAAAGTTACATGGATGAGAAATCTAATGCGGCATGGTAAATGCAGGGGGTATTTGCAGATCTGTTTGTGGTGAAGGGAACCAAAATTGGACATGAAAAAGTTTCAGTTCATCTGATTGAGGCTCCTCTTACACATATAGCCGATGAAATAGTACTAACGGTAGCAGAGGCCATGTCACTTGAACCTCGTTCACCAGTTTATGTCCTTATGGGAGCTTCTTTTAGTTACACTTTAAAGGTCACGCGTGGGAATGTTCCTCAAGGTTTGTCTGCATCTTATAGATTTATTTTGAATTTTTTATTAAGCACTGTTTGAGTTATTCGATAACCTTTTGTTTGAAAGCTCAGGTTGTTTGATACGTATGTCATATGAAAATGATGTATAAAGCATCCTTAGTTCATTCTCATATTAAACTAGCGGATTATATGCTTTAGGATGTCTCAGTGGTGTTGATTCATATTCTGAATATATAACTTGTCATTGTAGCTCGAGTGTAACACGCTATGCTATGTTGCGTACCAGTCTCGTTCTTTATTGGCTACTGTTTATTGTATTTGCAGCCGTGCATCTGCCATCATCAAATCACAGATGGTCTGCGTTGAACTCTTCTGTTGTTCAAGTGGATTCTTTGATAGGTCTGACTAAAGCATTAAGCTTGGGGGTAACAACCATTGTTGTTGAGGATACCCGGGTTGCTGGCCACATTCAAGGGTCATCTATTAATGTTGTCACTCCAGATACTTTTGTCTTCTACATATCACCTTGGTCAATGTCAGGGGATCCTTTTACAGAATCGAAACCTTTTCCATCATCTATGCATTGGTATGTGGTGTCTGGTCGTCCATATCTAATTCAAACGAAGATTTTCTCCGGGAGACCTGATGCGCATGAAATCTATGTAACTGAGGTATTTCCCTTTTCTTTTTTTCCTCTTTGCATTTACAGGAAAACATTGCATGCTCATGTGAAGTTTGCTTAAGTCTCTATGTGTGACAATGTTACTTTGCCTCTACATTTTCTCAACTAAAGGACGTGGTGCAAAATTTTTTAATCTTTTGGATGTAAGAGTAAGTACAGTGTCTTTGGTTATTTCCTCCCCTTCTTACTGATTTTGATGTGGTCATATGAGCCTCTTTATACTGCACATGTGTTCTTACTTGGAAAGGGAACTGCTGGTGACTACATACACATCTTCAAATCTCTGAGGGACAGAATCAAAATGGGGAATAGAAAACTGTAGAAAAGCCTGATGACGTATATTTTGTGGCTGTTCTTTCTCATTGCTGTATGTTTGTGCTTTTAGTTTCTCTTTCTTTGGCCTGGTTATACCCAGATGATCTATTGTAGATAATATTCCCCATGATTCTTGGTATGTTCAACATAATAATTTCCTTTGTCTTGATCGCAGACGGATGATATCAAACTGTATGGAGACGATTCAGATTATTGGAAAATCGTCTCACTGCCAGATGATCTTTCCTCTGAATATGGTTGGCGAAATTCTAGAATTTTGAAAGCAGTCTCACCAGGATTAGGAGAGCTGACAGCTACATTGACTTACTTCAATGGGCATCAGGATTCAAAAGAGGTGAGAGAATTATAATTCCTCTCTTTGGAAACCTTTTTGTTTCTTTCCATTAGTTGGTACTGCAAGTTCAACAACTTCTTCTCTGGCAGGTTCTCAAGGTTGTCCAAGAGATCATGGTTTGTGAAAAAGTGCAGTTCACATTGAACAGTGAAGATGACACAGCTAAGATTCTACTCCCTTGGACCCCTTCTGTTTATCAGGAGATGGAGCTAATTGTGACAGGAGGTCAGTTCCCAAGCTATGGTTTTCGTAACTTATTCTATCCAGTTTGAAAACCCGCGGTGACTTGATGTTTGTTCTACTCACTGTAGGTTGCGCGAAAGCATCGAGTGACTACAAGTGGTTTACTTCAGATATGAGCATTTTGTCTGTGTCAGCTTATGGAATTATCCAAGCAAAGAGGCCTGGTATAGCCACTGTAAAGGTGGTGTCGACTTTCGATTCACAAAATTTCGATGAGGTACATTGACTTTTTTTTTGCATATTTCCATCAGTTGGTGCTTCAACAAATAGATAACATAAATTTATTTTAAGTTCCAAGAGGGATGGATCAGGAGCATATCCAAATGGTCAAACTTTTTTTGTGACTTATCATGCTATGGTTCTACTCTTTATTATGGTGCTTCAACTGATCTTTTTATTCTTCATAGGTTATTGTTGAAGTTTCCATTCCATCCTCTATGGTTATGTTGCAAAACTTTCCAGTAGAGAGAGTTGTTGGATCACACCTGCAAGGAGCTGTTACAATGAAGGCTTCAAATGGTTTTGACTGAAACTTGTCTTTTGTCACTTCTGGTGTTTAGTTATCATCTCTTTTTTTTTGCTTTGTTTTCTTTTATATTTTGCTAACTTAGAAATCTTATATATCAGGTGCCTCGTTTTCTAGATGTGATGCTTTTAATTCATTGATAAAGTGGAAGACGGGGAGTGACTCTTTTGTTATTGTTAATGCAACATCCGAGATGATGATGTTGGAAGAACTAAGAAGCATCGACTCCAGTTCTCCTTGTTCTCGGGCTTATATATATACTTCATCTCCTGGCCGCACAGTGCTACAAGCAACTCTGGCAAAAGAGTTCCATTATTTTGATAAGTCGTTGAGTGAATCAATTGATTTGAAAGCAACTTTAAGTATCGGGGCCTATCTGCCACTTTCTGTCAGACAAGATAGTGACGGGAATCACCACGGTGGATATTGGTTTGATAATACACAAGAAGAAACTGATTTTGGGGTTAGTAAACTATATCTTGTACCTGGGACATATGTTGACGTTATGCTTCTGGGGGGACCTGAAAGGTGGGATGACAATGTTGAGTTCACCGAGACTGTGAAGAAATTGAATGAAGATGAGGAGGATCTTACAAGTGGAGTTAACATCCATCATAACTTTGACCGCCATGCTAACATGTATAGAATTCTGTGCCAGACACTTGGTTCCTATGTAAGTTTCAGGCAATCGATGCAATTATTTTTATTCTTTGGTCTTACTTTTTATATCTTAAGTGAATGATGACACTGCCACCTCTTCCCCGCTTGTATTCATTTAGAAACTGGTCTTCCTGCGTGGGAATCTGGTGGGTAAGGACCATCCTGTACCTGCAGTGGCAGAAGCTTTCTTGTCTGTTCAATGCAGCTTACCATCCTCTGTTGTGCTCATTGTTGATGAACCTGGTATGTTCAATATCTCCCATTCCACAGATTGGATCATTCAGAGTTTCTCTAGGAGTTGATTTACCTCCATTGTTTAGTTATGCCATGATTTTCTCATGACATGAGGTTATTCATGTCATTTTACAGTTAACAAGCTTGATGTGGTAAGAGCTGCTAGTCAAGCTGACAGGGCACCAGGACGACTTCGTGTAACTCCTGTGACTGTGGCAAATGGGCAAATAATTCGAATGGCTGCTGTTGGTATTAGCGACTTTGGAGAAGCTTTTTCGAACTCCTCAACTCTTTCTCTCAGGTGGGAACTGAGTAGTTGCAACAATTTGGCATACTGGGACGATGATTATAATTCAAAAATGTCAAAGTCTAGCTGGGAGAAATTTCTGGCTCTTCGTAATGAATCAGGATTGGTAAATTTATAAAGCAATTCCTTTGTCATTATTTCATTCTTCGGACCTCAAATTAATTTTCTTTTAATATTTATGATTTACTGTTTTGACAGTGCACTGTCCGTGCCACAGTTTCTGGTATTGATCATTCTGTAAAAAGCCAATACTCATCTCTGCTCCCAGAAGGTTCTGAAAGTATTCTCACAGATGCTGTACGCTTACAGGTATGCATTTTGTAAGACTTATGCAATAGCTTTATCCTTTACTCCTACATATCCTTATCTTCTAATCACACTTAAAGCTCAAATTGGATTCCCCTTCAGTTATCTGGTATCCTTGTTCCGATTTAGTAGTTTCTCATTTCTGTAAATTGATTGACTATGCAGTTGGTTTCCACGCTAAGACTCACACCAGAGTTCAACTTGGTCTTTTTCAATCCTAATGCCGAGGTAAATCCCACTGATTAACAAGTGTTTCCCTTTAGAATCTTGGTAGATGATTGATTGATAGTTTGATGCATACATTGACACAGTCAAATCATGAATGGATTGCATTGAGTATTTGCATTTTCCAATAATTGTCTGTCTCTGGTTCTACTTGTTTTGAGAGCACCAGAACTAGATTTGTAATATTTCAAAATTTTCCTTACTGAAGGTTAATTTGTCAATGACTGGAGGAAGCTGTTTGTGGGAAGCAGTTGTGAATGATTCTCGTGTAGCAGAAGTGATTCGACCCCCGTCTGGCCTGCAATGCTCGCAAATGATGCTGTCTCCAAAAGGGTTGGGGACTACACTCGTGACAGTATACGATATTGGGGTTTCTCCTCCACTTTCAGCTCTTGCAGTGGTAAGTTGTAAGCCTGAACAGGATAATTCGGCTCCATAAACTTGTGGGTTTTTGATTGATTTGCTAATTTACATTGAACATGACTATGACTTCTATGCTGAGTATATTTTGGAGATAATGATGTGGCCTGTTCTGTGGAGATCAGTGTATGCTTTGTCACTCTTGTATTTTGTCTAGAGCTCAATGAGTTTCATGAACTCTGAGTCTCTCATCCTATTCTTATTATACAGATTAAAGTTGCAGACGTGGACTGGATAAAGATTGCATCTGGGGACGTGATAAGTATAATGGTATGTTTAGCAGGCTTCTTATCCCTTTCTTCAGTATGGGATTTAAAATTCCTTCCCGGTTTATTTAAAATTCTTTTTTGGCTACGGATTGCTTTCTGTTATCTTAGTATGATATTCTCATACTTAATTTAAATGTGGCAGGAAGGAAGTACACACTCTATTGATCTATTGACTGGCGTTGACGATGGGACGACCTTTGATTCTTCCCAGGTTTAAGACGAAACTTTTGTGGATATTTTGATTCACCTTTCTTGTTTTTCTTGCTCTAACATGTTATGGAAATATTCTATAAGCATTGTCTAACTAGCTTCACCAATCCAACATATCCGAGTTTTGGATATAAAAAGGATCAACAGTAAAAGAATGATCTTCTGTACTACAATGTTTCCTTATTACTGATTCTTATTACCTGTTCATACATGTGGTTGATTACTGAACTGTCAATAAGTGCAGAACCCACTTATGGACATTTTGGTGCATATTGAGGATGATCTCGTAGAGCACGTCACTGTCGATGATAATTCACTTTCTGTTGGTGATCACGTGGCGACTTCCTCTTTTAAAATAGCTGCTAGACGCCTGGGAATCACAACCCTATATGTGGGTTTACTTTTTGACTCTTTCAGTGCTGTTATAAATTTGTTCTGGAATTAGGCAGAGCTGTAGCAATGTTTTTTTTTTTTGAATAGGTCAGCGCAAGACAACAATCAGGAGATAAAGTACTGAGCCAAACTATTAAAGTGGAAGTTTATGCCCTGCCAAGACTACACCCACAAGGAATTTTTCTTGTTCCTGGTGCTTCTTACGTGGTATGATGGAAATATGTATTTGTTGGGCAATTGCCTTTTCGAATAGCCATCTTTATTTTTGTTGTTTTCTCGTGACTTTTTGTGCTGATCAGCTTTCTGCTGCCTTATAGCTCACTGTTGAAGGAGGCCCAACCATGAATGTTTCTGTTGATTACACCACTGTAGATAACCAAATTGCAAAGATCGAGAAATCAGGACGCCTCTATGCAACATCACCCGGTAACACGGTGCGGACGAAATTCTTTAAGTATACCTTGTACTTTTCAATATTAATCCGATAAAGTAGAACAGGATTTGGCTATTAAATTATTTCAACTAGACTCAAAAGATACGGCATCTTGACCCGGTTTATTTTATGACCAGACAATCTATGCAACAATATACGGGAGTGAAGGTACTGTAGTTTGTCAGGCAGTTGGAAATGCCGAAGTAGGACTTCCTGCTGCTGCAATGCTGATAGCTCAAAGTGACACTGTGGCCGTTGGCCATGAAATGCCTATATTTCCATCATTTTCTGAGGTGAGATCAAGCCAGAAAGAACTTGCTGCATAAGTTAAGTCGTCTGGAGTCTATTCTATACTTGCAAAAAACTGATTTTTGGTTACATTATCAGGGAGATCTTTTGTCATTTTATGAGCTCTGCAGAGCATACAGGTGGACTATCGAAGATGAGGAGGTCCAATTCTGTGTTTCTTCTTATTGTGTATATTGCAATATATTTTTCGATTCCCATGATTGTGACAGAAAGCAATGTTTTTCCTTGTTAGGTGTTAAGTTTCTATGTACCCTCCATTGACGTGGAAGAGAATGCTGGCTTTGTCAATGTCGTCCAAGGAAGGTAACCTGCATGTGCTCTCTAGTATATATACAATAACGGATAATAAAATTCAAACCATTGTCCAATCATGGTTGATAAATATTTTCAGGTCGGCGAGTGCCTTTACTTAATTCTCTAATAGAAGTTACTTTTCACTACTCTAGAATATCCTAACAAGGCATCATCATGCTCCACATCGTTCAGCTTTTATAAGTAGACTTAGCTAGTGCAATTAGCTTGCACGTTCAAATTTTTTGGAACAAGGTTCTTAGAAGGCAATGTCAGTTTGTTAGTAATAACTTGACCTCAGTATTCATGTATTCTGTTCAGCTGAGGCCTACGCAGAATGCAGATTAGTTAGATCTGGTAGCACATAAGCTAGACGACTCATAAATTTCTAATGAGCGGTTTTATCTTCTCCATTTCAGATCAGCTGGAAAAACCAGAGTCACCATTGCCTTCTCATGTGATTTCGTGTCTCCTGGCTTGTACTCTGAATCTAGAACATATGAAGCGTCAATGATTTTATCTGTTATGCCTGATCTCCCTCTTTCTCTTGGGGTTCCTATGACCTGGGTTCTTCCGCCTTTTTATACATCATCTAATCTATTGCCGTCATCTCATGGGCCACAGAAGAAAAGGGATGGTCAAAGTCACAGAGGCACTATAGTCTATTCAATATTGAAAGACTGTAGTTCTCGGGATGATTTTGAACAAGATACCATATCAATTAATGGCGGAAGTGTCAAAACAACAGATAGCAACAATGTTGCATGCATTCAAGCCAACGACCGCACAAGTGGAAGGATCGAGATTGCTGCTTGTGTGAGGGTTGCAGAGGTATTTTGAATGTAGATTTAAGTGTGTATATAAGCTATCCTTCAGTAGGCAATGTTAGTGTAGAGGATCGTTGTCTGCTCTAGTTTTTAGTCACTCAATTCACTATTCTATTAATTTCTTTTATCCTTTATTTTCTATTTTTTTAGTTTGTTGGTAACATTGAATTCTATCAGGTTGCTCAAATAAGAACGAATACCGAGGGGATCCCTTTCCACGTGGTAGATCTTGCTGTTGGCGGTGAACTTGAACTTCCAATAAATTACTATGACACTTTAGGTTATGCTCTCAGACTTTTATGTGTCTGCTTCATTTCCTCAATGTATATGTGTTTTTTTGAATATCTTTGTTGTTTTGTTTCAAAAAGGAATCGGTTTTCTCGAAGCACATGGTGTTACTACATACAATGTCGAAACCAATCATCGTGATGTTGTGTCTATTAAGACTGTCAATGACCAAACAAGTGTCTACATTAAGGTGCGTTAATCCTTATAATCAACTTTTGCTGATACATGTGGTGTTTATATAACATACGCAGTCAAAATACTTTATTCAGGTCGGTTAAGAAATCTTGACATACAGTATCTTTTGTCTATTCTGATGGTTACTAAATCTATGCTTCTCTGCTTAACTGCTCCTCTCTAACCTCGTTCTCTTTATAATGAAGGGAATAAAACATGGTAAAGCTCTTATTCGGGTCTCCATTGGCGGTAGTTTGAGGAAAGCAGACTACGTTCTGGTACAAACCCAAAACACAATATTCATGAATATTGTTGTCGAACTTTATAAATTTCTCAGTTAATAATTGACTTGCTGTCGTATAGGTATGTATACATCTGTTATAATATCTGCAATTAGCTTATATCAAACGCGTTTTGTTTTGTCAGGTTTCAGTTGGGGCACATATCTATCCTCAAAACCCGGTCATTCACACTGGAAACTTGCTGAATTTCAGCATAGCAGGTAAAGTGTCAAACTAAATCTACATTAAAAGTGCATTTTAATGCTCGTTCTGCTAAAATATACCTTTTTTTTTTGCACAATCTAAGACACTTGCAATGTGATTTAGGGGCAGATCATCAAGTCTCTGGTGAATGGGTAACATCAAACAGGAGTATCTTATCTATCAATGCGGCATCCGGCCAAGCTAAAGCAATCAGCCAAGGCTCAGCTCACGGTAATATCGATTTATGTAATCATGCTTATTCCCTGCATATGTTAGATTTCTAGAGGACACTTGGCGCTGATCCTTTGTCGCATTTGCACAGTTACATTTGAAGGTCATGGTTTGAAACTGCAAACAAAAGTCACAGTGCTACTTGGAAACACCATATATGTTGACTCTCCTAGAGAAACACTGACAAATGTCCACGTCCCTGCAGAAGGATATAACTTTCCTGTGAAATTCAGGTCAGATAGCTTTTAATGTTGCATTCAAAAAACGTATCGGCAACAACTTATTCACCAATAATGATATAAACTGCAACAGGGAGAACAAGTTTGTAATCTCTGAAAACGGAAACATGGCCACATTTAACTGCCAAGTAGATCCTCCATTTATAGGGTATGATGCTTACTTCAACTGTACTTTCTTGTAGTGAATATATCTGTGTGTTTATATATATATAGATGCATGGCCTTGTTTTGAATCGTATTTATTGCATTGTAGATATGCAAAGCCATGGATGGATCTTGATACTGGCGACACTTGTTGTCTTTTCTTCCCATACTCACCAGAGCATCTGGTTCATTCAATGTCTAGATCAAAAGACATGAAACCTCATGTGTCCTTCTCCATTATTGCTTCACTCAAAGAAGCTCGTCATGTTTCGGGTTCTGCATCTTCACTACTCATTGGTGGGTTTTCTGTAACATGGCCAACAAACAAGGTTATTAAGTTTCTTAATTTCTTTTCATTTCTTTAAAGAATCGTTAATCAGAGCTTATATTTCAGAATATGTTGCTTTATGCGAGTTTGACTTGGAAATATCTTGCAGCTAAATGTAAACCCGGATTCAAACAAGACCACAATTTCGATACTGGGGAACACCGGTAAAATCTATATATCAATTGTTAGTTCGTTTTATTTTCTTATGAAGAAATGCAAAGGACACTTAAAACTACTCATCGCAGATGCTCAAATTCACTGGCGAAACAAAGGTAGGTTATCGATCAACTTGATCAAGAGAGAAGATTATGGTATCGCAGGGCGTGCACTATACGAGGTGATTTCTCACTTGAAAACGATAATTATAATCGGTAATTTAATCTATCCGATAAAAACATCATCAATTTTGTAAGCTATTGATATTCATCAACCTTTTTCAGGTGAATGTGCTAAGATCAGAGCAATTCACAGATACAATACTCATCACTCTCCCTGCTACTGGTGAGCTTATAGAAAAGGCACTGTTTCATGCTGTAGAAAAGGCACTGTTTCATGTTGTATAAATTGTTTTGCAGGCCAAAGTGTAGAAATTGATTTCTCCTACGACACGGGCGAATCCCTAGTAGCGCCGTCTCAGAGAAAAGATGGATACTCTTTTATGTTTAAGATACTATGGGGTGTTTTAGTGGTGATTGTATCGGTGATCATCTTGATGAAAGTGATAGATAGACCAATTGGTCCATCAGGAGCCACTAGAGCTGCAACAAACGTTCTAGCAGCAGCAGCAGGAGCACCGAGAACACCGGAAAGAAGAAGCGGTGCGGTTATATACCATGAGGAATCTCCAAGAACACCATCACCATTTATGGAGTATGTGAAGAGGACTGTGGATGAAACTCCTTATTACAGAAGAGAAGGAAGAAGGAGGTTTAATCCTCAAAACACTCTGTAGAAATTTTGTTATGAGTTGTAAACTCTGTTTTTGTTTGTAAACCACCAAACCTTGGCCAATGTTTATATCATTTGTGCATTGTTATTTTTGCTCATTTCAGTTCGAATTGGATTCGTAATTTGCCTAATATAGGCCGGTTTTTTGGTTTTTGAATTAGGGGTCTTATTCGATATATAATTTGATATGATTTGAGATTTGATAGGTTTATAGATGATTTTGGATGAACTTAAAAAAAAAAAAAAAAAAATTATCGGCTTGTTTGAATTCATGAGAAATTGTTTGGTTGAGGTTCACATTAGTTAGTACTCCTTCAGTTTCACAAAAAGTATCATTTTAACCCTCTATTTTTATTTCATAATTAATGTCATTTTATATTTTCAATAAAAAAAATCAAACAAAATTCCAATTTTAACCATATTGCTTTAGTGTATTAATTAAAAAGAGAAAATTTGTTTAATGTGTTAATAAAGGATAATGTAGAACTTTTAATAATTTTTGTAATATGTGTGAAATATTTTAAAATGACACTTTTTGTGAAACAAAGAGAGTATATTTTAATTTTTTTTTGATATGCTTCTCTTTTGTTTAAACCATTTTCTCGATCGTTTCCACCTTGCTTTCGACACAAGTAAGTTATGTTCATCGTTTTTGTAAAGATTATATATGTGAATGTCTCTTTTCTCGTGTCTTGTATGGTTCTCAGAATTCAAATGAACAATTTTGATATCTATGTCTTTAGTTGTATGGTTCTGTAGCTAAAATGACAAACTTGGTTTATTCTTACGAATTGATTAGTGTTTAGAAACTTATGGCATCTTTGGGAGTTTAGTACATTCTGTAAATATTCTGTATTTGTATTGTGTTTAAGCATAATGCTAATCAAGCATCCTAGTGTACTTGTAGTAGGATTCAATCCACACTAGCTATATAGTGTACGATAATTTTTTTTTAAAATTGTTTTGAAATTTAAGAAAAATAAAATTATCTGAATTTTATAATATATATAGCTAATGATTATATATAGAATTGTCAACCCGGACTAACATATCTACTTAACCCATTTTGCAATGAACTAAAATATTATTCGGGGTAACCCGCAAAAACCTATAATTTTGAAAACATAACTCTAATAAGCACCGCTTAATGACTATGATTTTTGTGGTCAGTCCACAAACTTTTAAAAAAATAATTTTCTCGTGTCTAACTTCTTAGCTAAAATGACCAACTTGGTTTATTCTTACGAATTGATTAGTGTTTCGAAACTTATGGCATTTTTGGGAGTTTAGTACATAAGAGGTCTGCAAATATTCTGTATCTGTATTGTGTTTAAGCATAATGCTAATCAAGCATCCTAGTGTACTTGTAATAAGATTCAATCCACACTAGCTATATAGTGCATGATAATTTTTTTAAAAAATTGTTTTGAAATTTAAGAAAAAATAAATTTATCAGAATTTTATAATATCTCTAGCTAATGATTATATATAGAATTTTTAACCCGCACTAACATATATACTTAATCCGTTTTGCAATGAACTAAAATATTATTCGGGCTAATTCGCAAAAACCTATAATTTTGAAAACATAACTCTAATATGCACCGTTTAATGACTATGGTTTTTGTGGTCAGTCCACAAACTCTTAAAAAATCAATTTTCTCGTGTCTAACTTTTTATAAAATTTGTAAAATATTTTTTTTAAACTTTTGTTTTGATATATATTCAAATAAAATATAATAATCATAGTGAAAATATTGCAAAATCTCGAATATATTTTCTTTGAATATGTATAGATTTATTATTTAATAATATCATAATAATTAAGAAACTAAATATTAAATAACATATTTAATGGGGAATAAATACTTTCCTCATCAATGAGGAATAAATATCTTTTATATTCTTATCAATAATTTTAAAAGACAATTATATATTTTCTATTTCAATTATATTTTCTTATTTATAATAATATTTTATGTAATAACTTACAAAACAAATTTTATTTTCAAAAATATCTTATTAAATAATATTATAGAGATTGTATTTTCCATGTGTACAATTCCGATGCGTGATATGCTAAACTGATTCAATTGGGCTATTTGATGTTTTCATTATGATGTAAATATTATTGGGCCTGACCTCAAAACAATTGCCTTACAAGAAAAAAAGAAGAAAAAAACCCTTCTTGCGAGTTGCGCCGCTTGTCTCTCTTATACAACACTTCGACGAAAGAAGAACCCTAGAAATCGAACATCAAGGTAAAGCCAAATCTTACAATCGTATAATTTTGTTTTTCTTGTGGGTTTAGTTTCAGTTTTATGTCATAAGTTCCTTCTTTTTTTTATGATTCCTCTGTGTTCTTCTTATAGGGGTTTTTAAGGAGGAGACAAAATGAGATTGGTCAAGTGTTGGTTTTGCTCTTCCACAATATATCCTGGACATGGTATTCAGTTTGTCCGCAACGATGCAAAGGTAATCTTAAATCTTGCATTGACGAGAAATAGTTTTGCTTGAGAATCACATTGGTTTGTTTGTTCTTCAAAAAGTTTTGATATGCTCCTGCTTTGGACTCACAAATAAGCTCTGTTCATCAAATTTTTCTTTGATTCTGTGTAGGACTCGTATCTTGTATGGTTCTCTAGCTCAAATTACCAGTTTTGATGTGTATCTTTAGTTGGAATTCATCTATTTGCTCTTGAAAACTCAGTGTCTATTCTTGGGGTTTGATTGTTGTTTCAAATCTTATTGGCCAGGAGTTTTGTTATATAAGAGGTCTACAAGTATACCACTTGTTATTAGTTTTACTCAGACAAGCACTCTCTTTAGTCTTGTTTCTTATGCATATTGTGATTTAGTTACAAGCAAAACTTTCTTCTGCTCTTGCAGATTTTCCGGTTCTGTAGGTCTAAATGCCACAAGAACTTTAAGATGAAGAGGAACCCGCGTAAAGTAAAATGGACTAAAGCATTCAGAGCGGCGCACGGGAAGGACATGACTCAGGTACTAAATGATTTGATCAAAACTCTTTCAGTAGAGGAAATTATAATTTATCGTAGATATTGATCGCGCTTGTCTTTTTCTTGTGTGTTTCCTTTCCACAAAAGGATAAAACTTTTGAGTTTGAGAAGAAGAGAAACAGACCTGAGAGATATGACAGGAACGTAACAGAGAACACGCTCAATGCCATTAAGAAGATTGATAAGATCAGAAGCGCAAGAGCAGCCGATCATATCAAAAAGAGGTTAATATAATATAATCTCTACCCTAATCTCATTCAGATCCTTGAAACTAGACTCGTGTTTTCGATTATGATTGGTTTTTATTATTAATGTGTGGAACTTAGGTTGAAGCCAAACAAAAAGAAGATAAACGATGATGCACTTGGTGAGATAGATCAACACATTAATTTGATCAAGGCACCAGGTTCTCTCCAACAAGATTCAGAGAAGAAGAAAGTTTCGGTCTCCAAAAACAAGTCTGTTCAAAATGAAGCCATGGAAGAGTGATTCTGTGGAAACATTAGAATCCATTTTAAAAGATAATCCCATTCACACTGAAGTTGGTGTCATCTTTCAAAACAAAAAGGCTTCTTTAGTTGCTCTCTTACCATTTGTTTTTGGAGGTCTTTAAAAAAAAGTTTTGGTTTTTGTACTGATAAAAAGACTTTTAGATTGTTTTCATTTTGGATTGTATTATTACTACTTGATAGAAGGGAAACAGAGTTAAGACTTGAAGTGTAATATTATGTCTTGTCTTTTTTGGTGGTGTTTTGGTTGTTTTTCATTTTTAATATGCTGAACTATTAATTGTTGGTCTAATAATATATTACAGTATAATACTCATAAATGATAACTGTTTCATTCCTTTCCATTAATAAATTGGAAGCAGTAAGATTTTTCATTTGGTTATTGTTTGATTAACCAAGTCTAATCATCGCTTTAATCATTTTGAAGGTAATCAAATTGAGGATATTACGCCATTTTGATGAGAAAGTTATAGAACACTTTACTCATGAACTATATATTTAATCAAGAAGTTCTTGTTCGCAACGTAAACCAAAGATGTTAGAGCATGTACATTGGTTAGACATCCATATAAAATTAAACAAATAAGAAATTGACACATGTGAAGAAAGAGGTGAGATACCCTCTCTCTTCACTTTTTTTTTTTTTTTTTCATTTTTTAAATGGATGGTGTCTCAATGAGACACCCTCAATACATATGCTCTTATGCTATTATTCACGAAACATGCGCTATTTATTTTTTTCTTCAGTTATACAAGCATCATTCAGAAGATGTTTTTGTTTTTTTAATAAAATTCAGAAGAAGTTGAACTTGACAAAAATAAATTCAGATGTATTGCTTGGTCTTTGACAAGCAATACGAGAGTAGAAATGTTAAGTTGTATGTGCTACATTTTCTCCAGAGTTATAAGTTTACCAATACCAATTTGCATTATAGAAGGATTGAATAATGAGAAAATGTTTATTTAATTCTCCAACTATTTGCAATCGGCACATTAAATCATCAACTATCGCATGCGTGATATGTTGCGTTTTTAACGCATTTTAACCCATGTTTTTTGAATGGTTTTCTAGTCTTTATCGAATCTTTTAGTCCCTTTAGAATCATTTCAGGTCAAAAGGCGTTTCAGAACAGAGTTGGAGACTAAGGAAGGAATTGGGGCTAGAAAGACAAGGAAAACATGAAGGAGGGACTCTAGACGGCCGATAAAACACGATAGAGACGGCCGATAAAACACCACATCCAAAAGCTGAAGAAACACAAATGTCGAGCTTCTAACAAGTGTTTTTATCGGCCACAAGTGTTTATATGGCCGATAAAACGGCAGATCTCGACGGAAAAAGGGAAATTTTGGACTTTTCCTGTATTTGGTCCAAATTTAACTAATTTCGACCCTAAACGACTCTAGACCTATTTAGACTTATTTTCAGCCACTTTTTACAGTACGCTTTCATTATTATTCAGACTTGTTGGCTTTGCAATTTTGTAAGTTTTGGGGAGAAGAATCTCTACATCTTTTGAGAATAATTTCTTACCCCTTTTTGGATTTCTTATTTATCGATTATGAGTTTCTCTATATCTCTTTGCTTGTTCTTTGCTTCCATGTCTGAGTAGTTTGATAGTTAGGTTTAGGGTTTCAAGAGAATCTATGAATCATTGAATTAGACATAGATAGAGATCTATCTTTGTGGCTTTAGTTTATTGTTGTGTTCATTGCTTAGGCTAAATTGATCATTTAGTATCTGATCTAGGGTTTAATCTATTCATCAAAAGTGTTATAGATTGCTTGGAATAACATAAGCGAGCGAATCGTCCTTAGCCAACGAAGCCAACGAAAGCTTATGCTAAGGCGATTCATGAACATATCAAACATATTCGTTAAAGTTGGTCTAGAATTCTAAGTTCAAACGACAATTTAGAATCTTAGGTTGTTAGATTTATTGATCAATATCACGGCAGTGGATTGGTTAAATCTTTATGTTTGAGTTCAAGACTTGTGTTAAATCATTCCCTAAATAATTGTCTGGTTCATGATCTCTGGATTCATGCGAAGAAACCCTTAGCCTAACGTTTTTCTCTCATTGAATTTACATTAATTTTAGTTATTTTCATTACTTTTGCAAATCAAACCATATTATCGTTTTAGCTTCACTTTGTGAGATTTGTAGTGTGACATTGGTCCTTGTGGATTTGATCACATCTTTACTACTGTGAAATACTGTTCCCTTGCAGTGTTTTTATTTGGGTTATTCCTGAAGTGTTTCAATGCGCATGATAATTCCTCAACTCGTGGTTGACTTCGTTAAATCGTGATAAAAATAGTGAACTATAAAATATTTTATAACCCTTGATAAAAAAACTAAAAACTAAAAAAATAGAAAACAAAATTAGATCACCCGTGAAAATATATAATACATAAATTTAGAAACAAAATTTTCGATGAAATAGATATATACCTTAGAAACAAAATTTGGTGAAGCAGATACAGTAAATAGTTTTGGATACGATTATTAGACTTTTAAATTTTTTGGTGTGTGATTGACATATTATCAAATTATGGTTTATAAAGAGGTGAGAAATTAGAATTCTTTTTTTTAGGACTAATTTTCTTAATCTAAATGGAAAATATAAGGAATTGTTTTTAGTAACTTTACCTTAGAAGATTATGAATGAGTAATTAAATTTTTTGAATTTTTAAGTTTTTTCCAACTTTGACTTGACACGTGTCATGATCGAGTTAGTTAATAACTTTGAAACATTCAACTTTGTATAAAAAGATTTTCTTATTCTAAATTGAATTATAGTTTTTCCTTTTTAATTTTTTTTTGGCTTTATTCATTTTTTTTTAGGATTGCTATATATAGTGTAATTTTCTTATTCTAATCTGATATATATACATATATATATATATATATATATATATATATATATATATATATTTAAAACTTTGGCTTTTATTTATAAGTTTTGTTTAATTTCCTTTATTTAAACATAACTATTTTTTTCCTTTTACCTTTTAGGATTAGGAATTGATTATAAAATTACTTTTTTTACCTTATAGGATTAGGAATCAATTATAAATTTTACTTTTATTAATAATAGTATGTGTTAAAATATAATTGGAAATTTATTAAACACTTGTCAAAATATTTTCAAATTTCTAAATTTTTTTAGTTTTTTAGGATTGTAAGCTATTGTTTAATTTTCTTATTCTAAACTGAACTATGGTTTTTTTGTTTTTTATAAACTTTGGCTTTTATTCCTTTTTTTTAGGATTGTAATCTATTGTTTAATTTCTTTATTCTAAACTAAAATATGAGTGTTTTTTTAACTTTGGCTTTTATTTTTAATTTTTGTTTAATTTCTTTAATCTAAACATAACTACTATTTTTCTCTTTACTTTGTAAGATTAGAAACCAATTTTAAATTTTACTTTTATTAATATTAATATTATGTGTTAAAATATAATTGTTAATTTATTAAACACATGTCAAAATATGATTCTTAATCTAAATATAACTACTATTTTCCCTTTACTTTTTAGGATTAGTTTTAAATTTTACATTTATTAATGTTAATATTATGTGTTAAAAGTATAATTGAAAATTTATTAAATACGTGTCAAAATCTGATCGTTTGACTTGACACGTGTCGCGATTATGCGATTTACTAAATTTGAAACATTCTCTTTTATATAATAAGATAAGATATATATTTAATTCATTATTATTATTATAATTTTAGTTTAGAAAGAAGAAAAAAATTATTTAAGTTTTGCAAGATTATCTTCGATCTAGCTATAGTAACAAAAGAATATTGATTTATATAAGATAAGAATCTTTGTAACTAAGGGTCATTCAATACGTAAAGGACTTGATTCTCTTTACAGTAAAGTTATCTTTTAGTTTTGAGTATCAAATAGGTAATCTAATGTTCCAATTCAAGGCAAATTAAACTATAAAATCTACTATCCAATAGATGTAGGACGATGTAAGAGAGTAGTCCATTTCTTTTTCCTGTTCTTAAAAAAAAAAAAAATCTACAACAAAAGAAGAAGAAAAAGAGAAATTAAAAAGAAACTGAAACTTTTTCCTAAGAAAAAGGGAAAATAATGGGAGAAGAAAGTTCTAACATAGCATCCATTATTAAGATGAAACGGTACATATCATCAGTATGTCCCGATCATTATTCTCCTCTAAAATCTACAAAAATCTCATCAAGATGCAATGCTTGTGACGAAGATTACCATGACAACAAGCAAGGCTACAAGTGTGATTTCTGCGATTTTTATGTCCACGAGGAATGCATCAACACCAACAGTCCTTCTCGCCATAAACACCCTCTCAAACTCACAAAGTATACCCGATCTTACACCAGGTCCAGGTACACATGTTGTTTTTGTGAAAGACTCTTTTCGACTCGTACGATATATTATCAATGTTCAAAATGTTCTTTTGATATATGTATGAGTTGTGCGCGAGAACCTCTGATTAACCAACCTAAGGCCCATGAGCATGAACTCCTCCAAGTACCGATAAAACTACCTTTTACTTGTGATGCATGTGGGTTATGCGATACACAATATCCGTGTATTTGTCTTCAATGTTGGTTCATAATCCATAGAAAATGCATCTTGTTACCACATGTTATATACATCAATCGCCACGACCACCGTATCTCTCATGTTTCCTCTCTTGGCCCGGGGAAGTGGATTTGAGGGATATGCGATGAAGGTGTTAATGGAGACTGCGGAGCATATTCTTGCTTGGTTTGCTCTTATGTTGTTCATTCGAAATGTGCAACAAATCTGGACAATTGGGATGGGAGAGAACTTGAAGGGGTACCCGAAGAAGATGAAAAAGAAGAAAATAAGCCATTCGAAGTGATAGATCAAAATCTAATCAAACATTTTATCCATGAGCACAATCTGATGAAGGTTTCAGTATCATCATTACGACTCGAGGAAGATTCCTTACCACACGAGGAAGATAAACATTGTTATATATGCATGCACCCTTCCCTTATATTCTGAGTTGTGCTACAAATGTACACAATGTGATTTTATTCTTCACGATGAATGCGCTAATCTACCCTGGAAGAAAAGACACGCGGCAAGCTCACACAAATTAATTTTGTGTGCGACTACCATTAAAGACCACAAAGACTTTGAAAACTATTTTATTTGTGCTGTTTGTCAACGTTACAGCACCGATTTCTCATATCGTAGTAGTGACACCATCATTGATGTGAGATGTGCTTCAATTTATGATACATTTAAACATGGAAGCCATCCACATTGGTTGTTCGTGGTATTTAACAAAGACAAAGACAGAGGCGTGAAGTGTGAAGGTTGTGACTTGATTTGTCTGGTTTATCTACGTTGCAATGGTAAAGATCTTTGTGGAGGCTTCAACTTATGCTTCAGATGCGCTACTTTACCGACATCGGTAAGACACAAATACGATGACCATCCTCTCTCCTTATATTACGGTGAGGAAAATGTGGATCTAACATATTGCTGCGGGATATGCGAAGAGGATATATATTCAAAAAGTTGGTTCTATAGACGCAATTGGCTCTATAGATGCAGTGATTGTGGCTCCACTCTTCATACTAAATGTGTATTTAACAATCTAATACACTCAAGGCCTGGATACAGTTTAAAGATGGGTGATGAGGGGACATTTGATTTGCTTCCTAACAATCGTCTCTCTCGACCGATTTGCTATTCATGTGGGAACCGTGGTAAGGGGGATTTGGTTCTAAACAATAAGTCCGATAAAAACCTATTCAAATGCTGTTCTTGTGGCTTTCCTCCCTCCCCTCCCCTCCCCTACCCTCCCCTACAAAACCTATTCAAACCGATAAAAACCTAATCCAATGTTAACATATAAAAACCCGAATATCCAAATAGAATTAGTATGATGTGAAAGAGTGATTCATTTCTTGTTCTTTGTTTCTCTGAGTGTTTTTTTAATATATAAATTTCATACGAAGAAAAGAGAATCATAAACTCTTTCCTTGGAAGAATAAAAACAATTCCAGCATAGCAACCATGGATAAAAAAAAGTCTAATATTATGCCCCGATCATTTCCATCCTCTTATATCTACACAAACATCTCATCAAAAATGTAATGTGTGTTACGAAGATCACCATGACAAGCAAGGATACAAGTGTAATCTCTGCCCGTTTTATGTCAACGAGGAATGCATCAACGTCAACATTCCTTCTCATCATAAAGACCCTCTCAAGCTCACAAAGTCTTGGTTACTGGCAGAGGACGATCGCACATGTTGTCTATGTGAAACCGACTTTGTTTCTTTAGTATATCAGTGTTTACCGTGTTCTTTCTTTGTTTGTGTCCCTTGTGCAAAAAAACCTCTTTTTATTGCCCAAACTAAGGCCCATGAGCATGAGCTCCACCAAATAGCTATAAAACTTTCCTTCACTTGTGATGCATGTGTGTTATGCACTACTAAATACCCGTGTATTTTTTTTTTTTTTTTTGCTAAATATACCCGTGTATTTGTCTTCAATGTTGTTTCATAATCCATAGAGCATGCATCCTCTTCCACGTGTTATATACATCAATCGCCACAACCACCGTATCTCTCGTGTTTGCTCTCTTGTCCCGGGGAAGTGGATTTTCGGGGTATGCCGTGAGCCTGTTAATGAAGAGTGTGGAGCATATTCTTGCTTGTTTTGCCTTTACGTTGCTCATTCGAAATGTGCAACATGTTATCTCATTTGGGATGGGAGAGAAGATAAACATTGCTACGCATGCACCTTTCCCTTTGATTTTAAATTGTGTTACAAATGTACACATTGTAATTTCATTCTTCACGAGGCATGTGCTTATCAAAAGGCACTTTGTTAGCACACGAGAAGTTACTTTGTGTGCTGAGGGTTAGCGTGGCGAGCACGTTGACAACTATTTTTTATGTGATGTTTGTAGACGTTATTCCACCGGTTTCTCGTACAATGGTTACTACAACTTCACCAAAATTGATGTGCGATGTGCTAATTAATATCTGATGCATTTAAACGTGAAAGCCGCATCCACATTGGTTGTTCGTGATATTTTACAAAGACTTTAGAGGCGTGATGTGTGAAGGTTGTGACTTGATTTGTCGGCTTTATCTACGTTGCAAAGGTAAAGATGATTGTGGAGGCTTCAACTTATGCTTCAGTTGCGCTACTTTACCGACATCGGTAAGACACAAATACGATGACCATCCCCTCTCCTTATATTACGGTGAGAAAAATGTGAATCTAACATATTGCTGCGGGATATGCCAAGAGGGATGAACCCACTCACAAAGATAGGGTGTTAATTGACACCGTATTTTTTTTGAAATTTTTTATATTTTATTTGGGTTTATTATCATTGACACCACACCAAAATTGGTGTCGAACCCATAAACTAATTTTTTGTGCAACATTGTTTTATTTATTTTGATCCATAAGCAAATTCTAAACATTAACCATAAGCAAATTTTTTTTTTTTGTATTTCTATATTTTAAATTTAACTTGCATCCGATAAAAAAATTCATGGATCCGCCACTGCGCGAAGAGGATATATATTCAAAATATTGGTTCTATAGATGCAATGATTGTTGCTCCAATCTTCATACTGAATGTGTATTTAACAATCTAATACACTCAAGACCTGGATACAGTTTAAAGATGGGTGATAAGGGGACATTTGATTTGCTTCCTAACAATCGTCTCTCTCGACCAATTTGCTATTCATGTGGGAACCGTTGTAAGGGGGATTTGGTTCTAAACAATAAGTCCGATGAAAACCTATTCAAATGCTGTTCTTGTGGCTTTTAAAGGATTAATTAATTTTTCGAATTTATAATCGTTCTACCGTGTCTCTTGTAATAACTTTGTAATTGTGACAATTGTATTGGTTAAAGAAACATAAAATTCACAGAGAAAATAAGAAAAAGATTGTATATTGCATAGATGTAGTTATGATAAATAAAAAGGGCAATTCTTAAAAATAAGCTAGACAATTAATTTTCTTACTTTTGAAAATATTAAAATCTACCTTATAAAGAGTGAAGGGGATCTCTCCAGC
Organism: Eutrema japonicum; assembly: GCA_030161315.1. Taxonomy (NCBI): domain Eukaryota; kingdom Viridiplantae; phylum Streptophyta; class Magnoliopsida; order Brassicales; family Brassicaceae; genus Eutrema; species Eutrema japonicum. Next base: position 54,206,456 of record BSQW01000011.1, read on the forward strand.
TTCGACACTTGTCCCTCCTTTATTGGTCATTTTTATTTTCTAATTAATATTATTTCATTAATATTTACTTTTCTCAATTTTTCATAGTACATTAATATTTACTATTATATGATGTATATCTACATAAATTAGTAAGAGAAATAGTTACAACATTTATCGAAGGACAATAGATAATAAATTATGAAAAAAATAGTTTTCGTAATGGCACCAATAGTCAAACTATTTTTTTAACAATAATGTTTTCATGTCAACAAACAAATGTAAGTGAAAAGAATAAATTATAGAAAAATTGACTATAGATTAAGAAAGTTTCAAGCAATTAAAATAAAAATTAGAATAAAAACCATAAGACAAAAGAATATAATAAAAGAATCGAAGAGATAGCAAGTTATCAAGAAAGAAGAGAAGAAGATAACAAATAAAAAATATAAAAGACGGAAACAAAGATAAATACAAGAATTATAAAGCATAGAAAAGAGAAACGGAATAGTGAAAGGTATGTCAGAACAAAAACTCAAAATGGTAAATTGATAAAGTTAAAAAGTGTGAAGAACAAGTAAATATTCAGAAAAAACAAATGGAAGAGATTACTAAGGTCATTATAAAAGAAAAAAAATATATAAAAAGATACAAGATAATATTGAAGGTTCATTGATTCCTCGAGTAGTGTCGTCGAAGAAGAGGTATTGGTAATCGATCTGCTATGGCGACAACCAGTCCAGGAAGAGGCCATGATCGCCCCCGCCGTAGCTGCAACCTCCTCCATCTCTCTCTCCGAGGATGACACGAGTTGGGAGTATGGTGATTCATCAACCTAACAAAGACGAGAGCTCGGGCTCTTATTGTAACGCCCGCGTTCCGGAGGAATTAATTATTGGGGAAAAATAATTAAATCGGGTTGCGCTGGGGGCTAGTATCGATCGATACTGGGGGTATCGATCGATACCAGCCGGGATTTCTCCTTATAAGTCTTCTTCCTCTTCTCTTCTTGCGGGTGGAAACCATTTCTTTGAGTGAGAAAAGTCTTGGTCGCGTGAGAGAGAGAGAGAGAGAGAGAAGGGAGCGTGAGAGAGCGTGAGAGAGGTGGAAGCTTGGTGAAGCTTGGATCTTGCGAGATCGATAGAGATTCGAGCTTGGGAGAAGCTTGAAGAAGAGATCGGAAGAGTTTGGTTTGGTGAGCTAAAGGGAAGCGAGTGAGGTCTTCTAGAGCTCGATCCAGCCGATTTAAGGTGAGTTGGGACCAAAGGTTAGCAAGTAAGCTTGTGTGTTGCTTAGTTAAGCTTGATTGTTGAGTTTGGGGCTTTGCCTTGTTGATTTGTGGCGATTTCTGGGTTTAGATCTCGCGGAAGGTTGTGATTTGCAGGTGGGTATCGATCGATACCATGTGTGTGTCGATCGATACTAGACTCTTGTCGGTGGACTCGAGTCGTGCAGGCATCGATCGATACCAGGTGTGTATCGATCGATACCAGTTGTTGCCTGTGGGCATGTGTTGCTTGGCATCGATCGATACCAGGGGTGTATCGATCGATACCGGTTGTTTGCCTGTGGGCATGTGTTTGGGTATCGATCGATACCAAGGAGGTATCGATCGATACTGGTCGTGGGTTGTGCCGTGAAGGCGTGTTGTGTGTTGCCTTTCAGGCTTTGTGTCTAGCTTTTCTTGGGATGGAATTTCTAGGCGTTGGTATAGTTTTCATGGTGATGAATTGCTATTGTGTTAGGAGTTTTAATTGGTGTTAATTAATTCTTCGTATTGGTAACTGTTGTTGTTTGTGCTTATTGTTTAGCCTGTTGTTGGGATGATCTCTCACTCAGCGTTTGGTTAGCCAAATGTTGATGCATCACTTTTTTCGATGCAGGTAAAGATAAGGTGTGATCGTGGAATCGAGGCAGTGAAGAGGGGATGATTAGGACCTGGGGTTTTATTTATTGTTGTTGCTTTTGCTGTTAGAACTGCTGGCTTGTGTAAGCTGTAGAACTTGGATTGTTCTGGTGGTTGTATTATTTCCGCGTTGTTAATTATGACTGTTTATTTATTTATGTTTAAAAAAAAAAAAAAAGTGCAGTCGTTTCAATTTGGTATCAGAGCCCATACGGTTCTAGGAGCCTAGGTGGTTCTAGAATAGATTGGGTGTTGTGTGGGGTCTTAGAATCATCCTCTTCGAGCCTTGTGAGATTCCACGGTGAGTATCTTTATTGTGAGGATTGTTGTTGGTTTCTTAGCTTGTGCTTCTGCACGTGTGCAGATGGCTAGAGGGCGTGGTAGGGGTCGTGGCCGTGGTAGAGGTCGTGGCCGTGTGCCGGCGGAGCAGGTCGAGGATTCGCGTGCGAGTCAGGTTGGGTCTGAGGGTGCGGCCGGAGTGAGTTCCGTAGGGGCTGGCGTGAGCGTCAGTGTGGCTGGTGTTCCAGCGGGTGCTGCGGGTGTAGCAGCGGGTGATGCTCGTGCCCGAGATGATCGCATCGCGGATCTGTTGACGAGATTGTTGGAGCGGTTACCAGAGAGGGTACCGGCTCAGGTTCCTGTGGCTCCGGTAGTGGTGGAGGCTCAGCCTCAGGTGGCAGCTGCGGTTGCTGAGGAGCTCCCATCCTACCTGAGGATGATGGAGCAGATGCTGAGGATTGGCACAGGGTTCTTTTCTGGAGGTGCTAATCCTGAGGACGCTGATGCGTGGTTGAGGAGGATAGAGAGGAATTTCCTCTCGAGCAGGTGTCCCGCAGGATACCAGGTGGACATTGCGGTCCATTTTCTGGAGGGTGATGCGCATCTCTGGTGGAGGGGTGTGGCAGCACGGAGAGTACAGGCCGCGATGGCTTGGGCGGATTTTGTGGAGGAGTTTAACTCCAAGTACTTTCCTCAGGAGGCGTTCAACCGGTTAGGGTCGAGGCTTGCGAGTTTGACTCAGGGGGATCGGTCGGTACGCGAGTATGAGGTGGAGTTCATCCGGCTCGGGTCTTATGTTAGACGAGCGGGTGAGAGTGAGTCGGCCCGTGTGCAGAGATTCTTGATGGGTCTTCGGGTTGACTTGAGGAACCGTTGCATGGTGAGGCCTTTTTGCACGGTTGATGAGTTGGTTGAGACTGCGGCTTTGCTTGAGGAGGGTCTGAAGGACGAGGTGGTAGTGGCTACACCGCGTTTTCAGGCGAGATATGTGCAGCAGCAGTCCGGTCCGAGCAGAGGCAGTAGTAAGCCGATGCAAGGACAGAAACGGAAGCGGGAGAGCGCTTCGAGTGGTAGTCGGGGTGGTCCGGGTTGCTTTGGTTGTGGGAGCATGGATCACCGAGTGGCGAGCTGTCCTCAGAAGGGCGGAGCGCGAGTGGATTCTCGAGTGTGCTATCACTGCAAGGAGGCGGGGCACATCAGGCCTCAGTGTCCCCAGTTGCGGCAGAGTGAGTCCGCGGTAGTGCAGCCTCTCAGGCAGGTGGCATCAGCGCCTCGAGTGTACTTCATCACCGAGACCGGCGAGCCGAGTTCCAGGCCGATCACAGGTATTTTCTTAGACTCCTCTAAGTTTAATTCTGTGTTGGGGAATGTCGGGCTTGTCGGGGTGTTAAGGTTCGCGGCACATGTATATGTGCAGGGACCTTGTGTGTTGGAGGTGTAGAGTGTTATGTGTTGTTTGACACGGGAGCATCGCATTGCTTCGTTTCCCCGGAGTTGGCCGAGAAGGCTAATTTACGGAGCGAGCCCGGTGTGAGTTTGGGTTTCGTGGAGGTTGCCGGAGGGAAGCTCCTGAGGATTCACGGTCGGGTGCGAGACGTGGATGTTCAGGTGGCAGGAGAGTCCATGGCTGCCGATTTGATTATCTGCTCAGTGGAGCTGTACGATGTCATCTTGGGCATGGATTGGCTCGGGAAGTTCAGGGCGCATCTGGACTGTCACCGAGGGCGAGTCGAGTTCGACCAGGGGGAAGGGAAGTTGGTGTATCAGGGTGTGAGACCGACTTCCGGAAGTCTCGTGATCTCGGTTGTGCACGCGGAGCGTCTGATCGAGGGAGGTTGCGAGGCGTATTTGGCTACCATTTCCTTGCCGGAGGCCGTCGGAGAGGCTAGGGTTCAGGATATTCGCGTGGTTCGTGAGTTCCAAGATGTGTTTCAGTCGTTGCAGGGGTTGCCACCATCTAGGTCGGATCCTTTCACGATCGAGTTGGAACCGGGGACGGCACCGATATCCAGGGCTCCTTATAGGATGGCTCCTGCAGAGATGGCAGAGCTGAAGAAGCAGCTGGAGGAGTTGTTGGGTAAGGGATTTATTCGTCCGAGTTCTTCACCGTGGGGAGCGCCAGTGTTGTTCGTGAAGAAGAAGGACGGGAGTTTTCGGTTGTGTATTGATTATCGGGGACTTAACCGAGTCACAGTGAAGAACAGGTATCCTCTTCCGCGGATTGATGAGTTGTTGGATCAGTTGAGAGGGGCTACTTGGTTCTCCAAGATTGACTTGGCGTCGGGATATCATCAGATTCCCATCGATGAGGTAGATATCCGGAAGACGGCTTTCAGATCTCGTTATGGTCACTACGAGTTTGTGGTGATGCCATTTGGGTTGACTAATGCACCGGCTGCATTTATGAGATTGATGAACAGCGTTTTCCAGGAGTATCTAGATGAGTTCGTGATCATCTTTATCGATGACATCTTGGTGTATTCGAGGAGCCGGGAGGAGCATGAGGTGCATCTGCGTGTGGTTCTTTCGAGGCTGCGGGAACAGAAGTTGTTTGCTAAGTTGAGCAAGTGTAGCTTCTGGCAGCGGGAGATCGGTTTTCTGGGTCACATTGTCTCTGCGAAGGGAGTGTCGGTAGATCCGGAGAAGATCCAGGCCATTAGTACTTGGCCGAGGCCGAGGAATGCCACTGAGATTCGGAGTTTTCTTGGGTTGGCAGGGTATTATCGGCGGTTCGTCAAGGGTTTCGCAAGTTTGGCTAAGTCTATGACGAAGCTGACAGGGAAGGATGTTCCTTTCGTGTGGTCCTCAGAGTGTGAGAAGAGTTTCGCAGGGCTGAAGGCCATGTTGTCTAGTACTCCAGTATTGGCGTTGCCTGAGTCGGGTGAGCCTTACGTGGTGTACACCGATGCGTCGGGAGTGGGTCTTGGTTGTGTGTTGATGCAGAGGGGGAAGGTTATTGCCTATGCTTCGCGGCAGCTGCGGAAGCATGAGGGCAACTACCCTACCCATGACTTGGAGATGGCTGCAGTAGTTTTCGCTTTAAAGATTTGGAGATCTTATCTTTATGGCGGAAAGGTGCAGGTGTTCACAGATCATAAGAGCTTGAAGTACATTTTCACTCAGCCTGAGTTGAATTTGAGGCAGAGGCGCTGGATGGAGCTAGTGGCCGATTATGATCTGGAGATAGCTTACCATCCTGGTAAGGCTAATCTGGTTGCGGATGCGTTGAGTCGGAAGCGGGTGGCTTTGGCTCGGGAGCTCGAGGTAGAGTCCTTGGTGAGCGAGATTAGCACATTGCGCTTATGTGTTGTATCTCAGGAACCTTTGGGCTTAGAGGCGGCTAACCAGGCGGATCTTTTGAGCAGGGTTCGGGTGGCTCAGGGAAAAGATGAGGGTTTGGTTAAGGCTTCGAGAGCAGAGGGTTCTGAGTATCAGGTATCTGCGAACGGCACTATCCTTGTTAGTGGGAGGGTATGCGTACCTTTGGATGAGGATTTGCGGTGAGAGATCCTGAGTGAGGCTCATTCGAGTATGTTTGCGATTCATCCCGGAGCGACTAAGATGTACCGCGATCTCAAGCGCTATTATCATTGGGTCGGGATGAAAAAGGATGTGGCTAACTGGGTTGCTTCGTGCAACGTGTGCCAGTTAGTGAAGGCGGAGCACCAGGTCCCGAGTGGTTTGTTGCGGAGTTTACCCATTCCAGAGTGGAAGTGGGATATGATCACGATGGATTTCGTGGTGGGATTACCAGTTTCTCGGACCAAAGATGCTATTTGGGTCATCGTCGATCGATTGACCAAGTGTGCGCGTTTTCTGGCCATTAAGAAGACCGATGGGGCGGCAGTTTTGGCTAGGAAGTACGTGCAGGAGATTGTGAGACTGTATGGAGTACCGGTGAGTATTGTTTCGGACCGGGATCCTAAGTTCACATCGGAGTTCTGGAATGCGTTTCAGGCAGAGATGGGCACGAAGGTGCACTTGAGCACGGCGTATCATCCTCAGACGGATGGGCAGTCCGAGCGGACCATTCAGACTTTGGAGGATTTGTTGAGAATGTGCGTGCTGGATTGGGGTGGTCATTGGGCGGATCACTTGAGCTTGGTTGAGTTTGCGTATAACAATAGTTACCAGGCAAGTATTGGGATGGCCCCATATGAGGCTCTGTATGGGAGGCCCTGTCGTACCCCCTTGTGTTGGACACAAGTGGGGGAGAGGAGCACTTTGGGTGCGAGTTTTGTTCAGGAAACTACGGAGAAGATCCGGGTTTTGAAGCTGAACATGAAAGAGGCCCAAGATCGGCAAAAGAGTTATGCTGATCAGAGGCGGAAAGAGCTTGAGTTTGAGGTGGGAGATAGTGTGTATCTCAAGATGGCTTTACTGAGAGGTCCGAACAGGTCCATTGTTGCGACTAAGTTGAGTCCGAGGTATATGGGACCGTTCCGGATTGTGGAGCGTGTTGGACCGGTAGCGTATCGGTTGGAGTTACCCGCGGTTATGCAAGCATTTCATAAGGTCTTCCATGTGTCGATGCTGAAGAAGTGTTTGCATAGGGGTGACGAGGTATTGGCTGAGATTCCGTCAGATCTCCAGCCCAATATGACCGTTGAGGCGAGACCTTTGAGAGTTCTCGAGCGGAGGGTCAAGGAGCTTCGTCGGAAGAGGATTCCGATGATGCGAGTTCTGTGGGACTGTGACGGGGTGCAGGAGGAAACTTGGGAGCCAGAGGCTAGGATGGAAGCGAGGTTCCAGAAGTGGTTCCAGAAGCAAGTTGCGGCTTGAGTTCCATCGAGAGGTTCCAGTTTCGGTTGTAGCTGTGTGCTATGTGTGTTTCATTTTGTATTGCCGTTGTATAGAACGATGTTACATTATGATGTGTAATAAGATGAGTATTTCTTATTATTGGTGACTTTGGGAGTCACGGTTTTGCATTACGTTTGGGGTAAGAAACGTTAATGCAAGATAGTGATAAGATGGATGTTCTTATTGCTATTGTGAGCGTTGCGTGTTTTCAGTTAAGCTTGTTCGGGAAAATGAGTCGAGTGACGAGATCGGGTTATTTCACTTAGCGGTTCTATGTGGTGGGTCGGATTGCGGGCGTATGGTACTTGTTTGTTTTATTACGTTTGTATTGATGACCTACTGCAGAGGGTTGTTGGGTGTTAAAGGTAGCTTAGTCAAAGTTGTCTTGACAAGTCTTTCTGAAGCAAGCTGACACTGGAAGGTGCGCAAGGGAGGTGCGATGGCCGGGTTATTGGTCATGCACGGCAGATATTCCGGGTATGGAATATGGGTGATGCCGGTGTTGCCTTGCGAGGATTTACACGTATCACGGGAGGTAGTTCAGTCGAGATGCTTAGAGATATGTGATTTATTGCTCGTTGAGAGGACTGGTTCCTCTGGTGCCGATAGCTCGCAGGACTGTGTGTCTTGGGAGTGTGAGTGGCGATGTACCCAGACTCGGGAGGTTTATAGCCTAGAGTGATACGTGATACCGTGGATTCGTAAGGAGTATGTCCCAGACGTGGGATATATTGCCTAGAATTGAGTGGTATGGGGTATTGAGACTCTTGTAGGTTATATTACTGAGTGGAGTGGTACGGCATATACCTAGAACTCGGAGATGCTGCGGTGTCTTGGGTGATGTGGTATGGTGGATATCCTGCGGGATATGGCTGATGCTCGGAACTCGGAGATGCTGCGGTGTCTTGAGTGATGGGGTTGGCTTGTGTTGAGCAATAAGTACATATGATGCCGCGGTGTCATAAGCATAGGGGCTGCGTGGGAAACCTCGGAGGTTGGTTTTGGACCTCGTATGAGTGTTGAGATGGCCGGGTTGGCCAAAGTTTGTGAAATCGTTGCGACGATTGATGTTCATTGGAGATGAACGGTTCATGGGAGATGAACGGTAACGAAGATTCGAGGTCGAATCTAAGTTAGTGGGGGAGAATTGTAACGCCCGCGTTCCGGAGGAATTAATTATTGGGGAAAAATAATTAAATCGGGTTGCGCTGGGGGCTAGTATCGATCGATAATGGGGGTATCGATCGATACCAGCCGGGATTTCTCCTTATAAGTCTTCTTCCTCTTCTCTTCTTGCGGGTGGAAACCATTTCTTTGAGTGAGAAAAGTCTTGGTCGCGTGAGAGAGAGAGAGAGAGAGAGAGAGAAGGGAGCGTGAGAGAGCGTGAGAGAGGTGGAAGCTTGGTGAAGCTTGGATCTTGCGAGATCGATAGAGATTCGAGCTTGGGAGAAGCTTGAAGAAGAGATCGGAAGAGTTTGGTTTGGTGAGCTAAAGGGAAGCGAGTGAGGTCTTCTAGAGCTCGATCCAGCCGATTTAAGGTGAGTTGGGACCAAAGGTTAGCAAGTAAGCTTGTGTGTTGCTTAGTTAAGCTTGATTGTTGAGTTTGGGGCTTTGCCTTGTTGATTTGTGGCGATTTCTGGGTTTAGATCTCGCGGAAGGTTGTGATTTGCAGGTGGGTATCGATCGATACCATGTGTGTGTCGATCGATACTAGACTCTTGTCGGTGGACTCGAGTCGTGCAGGCATCGATCGATACCAGGTGTGTATCGATCGATACCAGTTGTTGCCTGTGGGCATGTGTTGCTTGGCATCGATCGATACCAGGGGTGTATCGATCGATACCGGTTGTTTGCCTGTGGGCATGTGTTTGGGTATCGATCGATACCAAGGAGGTATCGATCGATACTGGTCGTGGGTTGTGCCGTGAAGGCGTGTTGTGTGTTGCCTTTCAGGCTTTGTGTCTAGCTTTTCTTGGGATGGAATTGCTAGGCGTTGGTATAGTTTTCATGGTGATGAATTGCTATTGTGTTAGGAGTTTTAATTGGTGTTAATTAATTCTTCGTATTGGTAACTGTTGTTGTTTGTGCTTATTGTTTAGCCTGTTGTTGGGATGATCTCTCACTCAGCGTTTGGTTAGCCAAATGTTGATGCATCACTTTTTTCGATGCAGGTAAAGATAAGGTGTGATCGTGGAATCGAGGCAGTGAAGAGGGGATGATTAGGACCTGGGGTTTTATTTATTGTTGTTGCTTTTGCTGTTAGAACTGCTGGCTTGTGTAAGCTGTAGAACTTGGATTGTTCTGGTGGTTGTATTATTTCCGCGTTGTTAATTATGACTGTTTATTTATTTATGTTTAAAAAAAAAAAAAAGTGCAGTCGTTTCACTTATATCGATCATTCGTTTTGAAATAGTAATGATCGCGGATTCAATCTCCTGAATTACAAGGGGCAATGCTAAAGGGTTCAGACGAGGAAAGGAGCAAGAGAGGTGCTTAAGGAGCCGGAGAAGAGGATTCTTAATCGAACGGCGACATGCCATCTTGTTTCAATGGGGCATGCGGCGTCGGGAAAGGGGCATCACCAGGCGGTCCGGTGAAGATGAGTTTAGGTTCGATGGCTAATCATGATCAGTCCCAGCAACAACAAGCGCAAGGAAAACATGTATTTACCGGTGGTGGAATGGATGCATCGTCGTTAGGGAACCAATACCATCGTCGTTAGGGAACCAATACCATCCGGTTCAATATTTAGGAAATCCAGCTATAGCAGCAGCAGCCGGAGGAGGTTACATGTATCCGATGTTGGAGAGTGCTCTAACCCATGGTGGGTTGAGCCATGCTTTGTTGCAGTCGAGCCAGATGGGTGGTATTGGTAAGCCAGGCGTTGGTGTTGGTCTATCAGTTCTGGGATCTTACTTTAGAGGTCAGAGCCTGCCTAGTGCTTATCGTGATTCGGATACCGGGAAATGAGGGAATGGTAAAGATTCGGATGCTGGTGGCTCATTTCATGGCTATTCAAACTATTCATGGTACGCTCTCGCTGTAACCTCTTGTGTTTTATAGCAAAGCATGTGCTCATATTGTGGTTTAAATGTCTTTGGATAAGCATATGTTGCATGATTCATAGTAGAAGCATATGTATTTGGCTTAATGGATATATATAATGAGTTACGACTTTGTGGTAGTAATCGCAATATCATCTGGCATGATGTCTCTTTAGATCTGCATTTGTTATGAAGAATTTTTTTTTAAAAAGTACAAAAAATATTCTAAATAAAAATACATTCGCGTTAACGCGGGGACTCACCTATTGCTATATAATTTGACACCTTTACTGTATACGAAGAAGATACAGGTAACGACCATCAAACTGATGTCGATGGAAGTAGAAAAGGATTGGGAAAATACCAAACGTTTTTAAATAAGATTTATTGGATAATGTTATAAACTTGAAATAAAACCATAGAGAAAAGGGCTAATTCCCGAAAAATACTCCAATAAGGTATGTTATAAAATGATATTTTAATTAATAAGGCAGTTATAAGAATTCAGAAACTATTGTACTGTAAATGGTATTTTTGAAAAAGTATAACCCAAATTGTATTTTTTGAAATTTCCCAAACACAATTAGAAGTATTTTCATATATTTTCTTTCATTCTGATTCCTAATAGAAAAGGTGTCCACTGTCTATCTAATGTTCGGACATAACTAAAATATCTTAAAAACAAAATATAAGAGCAACAATCTGTTTTAAAGGGTTTTCTTGCATTGAAGTTAAGAAAGGTTTTTGTTACAATAATATAGACGAAAAGAATCACTTTCTCCGTAAGATACATCATACGTAATAATATATAAATATACACATATCAAATCAATTCAATACAATAAAATATGGAAGAGATAGAAAAAATCCATGAAGGGTTTGAAAAAACAAGAGCTATAGAGACAGATGCAACATGTAAAGAACACATGTTTTTCTCAAAACAATTCCACTAGATTATCTTTTTAATGGTAACTTACAAGTCTACCAGAAAGCGAAAACTTATAAGTATCTTTAAGAAAATCTAGTACTCCTTAAACTTGAACAAGACAGACAATGCTTGCAAGCTTAGATCGAATCTCTCTCTCAAAGAAACTCTAAAAACCTTTATAGCCTTAGAAACTTCAAACTCTTTATTGCACGAAGTTTCTAAGCCAACCTAGTCCTATATTTATAGTGACTAACCTAAGTACTTTTCCTAAACCTCTTTAACCTAGGAAAAGTCTAATTTCCTTTTCTATTCAAATTCCTCTTTGACTTTGGATTTCTTTAAGTAACATCTTTGTACTTTTGGGCTTGGTAATCTTGGGCTTTGATTTGTTTGAATCCACGTAAGCTTCCTTCCTTAAATCAGCTTCCGATAGTCTTCAATCTTCTTCTCATACTGTAATTTACTCATGTGATTGAACCTGTGATGTCTGCATCTTCAGGGTTTCTTGGTGCAGTTAAATTGGCTGCTCATCGTCAACTTTTATTCCCTACAAACACCTCCTCTAAATGCATTGTGTGTTCCAAAGAGAGACTTGAAAACATCAAAGGCTTCTCTTGTAATCAATGTGAGTTGTATTTTCATACAGACTGCACAGTGCACTGAGATCACCATCCCTTATCATCATAGACATCGATCCTCTCAAGCTCCATGATCGTAACAAGCCTTATATATAGTATGCGTGACCAATGATTTCTTTGTAGATATATAAGTTGTTGGATATGTTCTACTACTGTTCACGTTGTGTGTGTGACGTGTGTATGTCTAATGTCTTGTCTAAAGAAGCCACTGATTATTGATCGGCCGAGAGTTCACGAGCACCGCTTTCCATTATGCCCATCAGTTCGATCTCCTTCACTTATGAGGCTTGCGGTTCTGGAGCTGGTGGCTCATATCCTTGCATATGTCTTTTGTGTAGCTTCATTGATAAATGGGGAAACGATCTATTTCCCCACAAACTATTGCCATATCACTCCAAATCTCCACCAAACTATGTTCTCTGTATATATCTCCACAAAAGAAAAGTTAAAGACCTAAATCCCTCTAAAAAAAAAAGTTCGAGGCTTAAATCTCCACAGAAAAAAAGTTCAAAACTAAAATACCCATAAAACTCGGTTTAAGACGGTTTGCTGTTTTGTAATTGTGGTTAACCATCTAAAACCCGACTTTTAACCGATTACGACCCGGTTTAGATTATTAAACCACATATTATACCGATTACCCGACCCGCTTGCAAATTCGACCCAAACTTCTTTCCCAATTGTTTTCTTCGTCTTCTTCACTATGATCATGTGATGAATCAAAACCAAAATTAGAAATTCCCAGAATCCTAGATTTTCAATCCAAAATATTCTGATAATCTGTCGACTCCGAGCTTGGCTAATTGACAAGCGATGTCGAGCTTTTCCTTGGAGATTGTTCTCCGTCTCGGAGAGCGTGGTCGATGAGAAGAAGAATCAGAGATGCGATTATGGGTGTACTCGAGACGACGATAAGGAGAATGAGGTGGTCGATGAGAAGAAGAATCATAGAGGTAGCAAGAGATACGAAATTTTTCGACGGCTATAAGGGAGACGTAACAGTGGTGGTATGTTCGGACGAGACGGCAATGCTATGGCCACCGTAGCGTTGGGTTGTACGGTGGTGATTCTTCGGAGGTTCGAGCTCCACGAGATGATGGCGGCGGTGATGAAGTACAGAGCTACGAATATGGTTTTGGAGAGGAATTGATAAACCATTTCCTGAGGAACAAGATTCTGGGTAAGACTTGGCTCGTCGATGATGCGATTAGTGAGATCAACATCTGTAGTTACGAACCAATCTGCTTGCCTTGTAAGTTTTCCTTAAACTCTTGAATTCACCATTCAAAATTTTTCTCATCTCTCTCTCTCTCACATCATCATCAAATCATTTTCTGATTTTTTTGGTTGCAGCATTATCGAATCGAATCGAAGGATCCTGTTTGGTACTTCTTCTCCCCGAAGGAATACACTTCCACGAAGAAGAAGGTAACGAAGAGGACTACAATTTCTGGGTATTGGAAAGCTACTAGTGTTGATCGGAAAATCAAAGAAAAGAGAGGGAATCACGGCGAGATCGGAATTAAGAAGACGCATGTGTATTATTATGGTAGGGTTCCTAATGGTGTTTGGACTCCTTGGGTTATGTACGGTGGTGATTCTTCGGAATCAACACCTGAGCGCCGTTGAGCAGTGGAGATTGATCGGAGAAGAAGAAGTGGTGGAGTGCCAGTTTCTTTTGATTTTTTTTTTGTTTTAAATTATTATTTTTAAAAATAAATAAATAAAATAATCTCATGATTCCAAGTTTTTTTGGGTCGGGTAGTGCGTTGGATCGAATTTTCGTTTGGATCGGGTTTTTCGGTTTAGTTTTAGGGGTAATGGTTTAGGTTCGGGTTTAGCGCACAAACCGTGGAAATCAACATTCGTGGGGATTTAAGCCTCGAACTTTTTTTCAGGGGGATTTAGGTCTTTAACTTTTTTTCGTGGGGAGATATACAGAGGGAATAGTTCGGTAGGAATCTGGAGGGATATGACAATAGTTCGTGGGGAAATAGATCGTTTTCCGTTGATAAATTGATGAGAGTAAAAACAAAAATGTGTTTAGAAAGAATTATTATTGACTCTCATAAGAATAAAGTTATAAGATGCATATAACCTTATTTAGCGATAGAAGTAATCTATATTTCTTAAATTAAGATAAATATAAATGTAAATAATATATTTAGAGATAAAGATAAATTTCCTAATTAAGATATTTGCGTGTATCTGAATCTTCTAGATTTTTATAATCTCGGTATGGTCGATCTCATCGACCTCTCAATATCCTCCCGCAAGTTTGTTACCAAACCATGTTGTCGGTCCAATTATACGAGTTGCGCTAATTCTAAACTAAAAATACTTGAACCAAACTGTAAATTTTTGAAATAGTAAAACAATTTCGAAATAATAATTAAATAGTAAAACAAAGAAGATATAAAATTTTCAGAAAATAAAATATTAAGACTTACTTGGGACACATAGATCAATTCGTAATCACCATATTCGTTTGCGTTTCTTATGTTGTCTGCAGTAGGTAGCCACGTGAAAACTGCATTAACTATTAAACTTGATGTGTGTGCAAGTTTCGATATTAATTAACATAAAGGACCGAAAGTCTGACTGAGCACATGGAAGGGACAATTTACTAAAGTATGAATTGTTTTTTTTTAAATTGGTCTTTAAATTTTATTACATCAAAAATTTATAATATTATCATATGCATCTAAATATTTTTTTTAATAGACGCGATAATTATTTGATAACTATATGCGATAATTACATCAAATGCTCATAATATTATTTTTTAAATATGCATCCATAATTATCTTCTATCTTCTTGATGATTAATCTTGATAACTGCTCCTTATGTGTATCTATTTACAAAAGTACCGTAATATTATCTTCAACTTTTAATCAATAACTAGGTGATTATCCGCGCATACGCGCGGGTTTATATCTTCGAAGTATTTGATACTATTGTTTTTGTTCTTAATATTTTTTACATTGTTTTTGTTTGTATATTTTATATCAAATTACTATAGTTTCATTTATTATATAAGCTTCTAAATTACAAATAAACTCAACTACATTTTCCTATGAAGGTTTGTTGTATATATTCGATGTTTTTCGAGACTATTCTCTGCACCCAGGTATAAGAATAAAAAATATTGAATTATTTTGAGATGTATATGTGACACGAGGCCAAGACTGGAAAATATTATTTATTGCATGATAAGATTGTAAATTTGAAAGAGAAATGATATTATTTGAAGACATTATTGAGTATCTTATTTTATTGAGTAATTGATTATATATATTAAAATGTTCTAATGTTAAGAGTTATGGATTTGTCACGGGAACCAAGTCGATAGCATTTATGTACAAATTAATATTTAAATGATGTTTTTAAGATTAGAGTGATGGAGAAATTTGGAGGATTTTTGTGCATAAACGTTACTTAAAATTAAGTATAAATGACTAACACTTGTGCAAATTCAAAAGACTAAGAAAAAAAACAATTAAATAAAAAAATTTTTTTGGACAATTGGTACTCTCTCCAAGTGATGATGTGGCGCTCAACTGGAGAGAGTTTGCCATCTTTTATATATTAGACTAGGTGAAGACCCGCGTATATACGCGGGTTTGTATATTTTATATATATTTTCTTAACTTGTATTTTGTGTAGTATTATATATGTGGAATTATATATCTCATAATCGACTATGGGGACATCCAAAGCATACATCCATTGTCAAAAACAATACATTCAACAAAACAGACAAAACTGAAACATGTATGAAAATCAGATATAAAGTTTATATTTTAAACATGTATGCATATATCAAATAGTTACGAAGTCTTGTGTTTTTCTGAATTTTAAAATAAAGGGAAAAAGTATGATTTGTACAAAAACATATGTTGGACATAGAAACTTGGCAACAATATAATATAGATTTCATATAAGTCTATGAAAAGTTGGAAAATAACAGATATTTGAATAGTATACGATCAAGTATTTTTGGTACAAAAGCATACATTCGGCATGAAAATTTGGGGAAAAAATAATCTAGAATTTGAATAAGTCCATGAAAAGTTAGAAAATAACATAGATTTGAATAGTGTACGTTTGTGAACGAATTAGTAACTTTTCGTTAAAATCCAATTGAACTGAAATAACTTACTTTTGAATCTTGAAATTTCTTCTAACTTGTCGACATTTTTTTGGTTAGATCTCTTATGTTTCTCTGTTTTTTTTCTAGAATAATGGATATTGTAATGTTGTTGCTCTTTGAAGTTTTTGGTGACTTTAAAATTCAATGTATTTGTCTTTAAATGTGTAATTATTGTAAGTAAGTTGAAAAGTTTTTTTTTTCTTAAATAAGTTAGAAGGTGGAACATGATTGTCTTTAAAGGTTTTCTTTGTTTTTGCCTTATGACAAATTATAAGTGATATTAAATATTAAGTAAGGGACTTAATTTATCAAACCCCAAAAAAAAAACAGTACAGAATTCAAAAAATTAAGCGAAACATTTCTAATGCAATTACTTACTATTACGACTAAATTAAGTTCTTACATGCAAATTAGGGATGTTGTCATGTGTACAGATTTTGTGAATCTAAATGGGTCTTGTTTTAAAAAAAAACTCGTTTAAACTCATTTAACAGTTTGAAATAAATGGTTTTCAATCAAAATAAAAAGGTTTTCAATCAAAATAAACGGACCCCGTTTAAACCCGTTTACACCTAAATAATAAATAATAAATAATAAAATGTATATTTCGTTTTTCTGCCAAAAACGAAAATTTTATTTTCTGTCAAAATTGTAAATTTTTGTTTTCTCACCAAAAACATAAAATTTTGTTTTTTCCGCCAAAAAATGTATTTTTCGTTTTCCCGCCAAAAACGTAAAATCTTGTTTCCTGTCAGTAAAATCAAAATTGTATTTTTCTTATTTTCCAATCAAAAACGTTATTTCATGTTTTCATGTATTTTTGTGATGAACTGATCTACCGTTTACGAGTTAAATAGAAGGTTTTTGTTTTTATTAGTCGGGAATTTTAGTTTGTTTTTTTTTTGTCAACAACTTTTAGTTTGTTTTTAATGTGGAAATGTAAGTTATAAAATAAAATATACAGTTATGCTTTAATTACATACTACATGTGTAACATCCCGATTTCTTGTATATGCGGAGAGGCTTATAAGAATTGATTTGGCTACCTATGTCACCAAAGTGCACTTATCTTTTCGGGAACTTGTCCAGAGAGAACTCCAGAGTTAAGGGTGCTTGAGCTGGAGTAGTCTAAGGATGGGTGACCTTCCGGGAAGTGATTCGCGGTATCGTGTGAGTGAGGACAAAACACGGGGAAAGGTCACGTGGTGATTGCAGGGTCAGTAAACAAGTCTTACGAGCCTCCCGGACTAGCGCATCGGCCGTCGGACGAGGGTGGGCCCACGGGCCGGGAGATGTCGTTGGGGCCCACAGGTAGGGGCGGTCGGGGCGTTATAAGTGGTATCAGAGCCGAACCCAAACACGTGTGTGGAGTCAGGTGGGCTCACACCGTCTAGGGTGATGATCCTGGTGCGCAACGAGGACGTTGCGTTCTATGAGTGGGGGTGATTGTAACATCCCGATTTCTTGTATATGCGGAGAGGCTTATAAGAATTGATTTGGCTACCTATGTCACCAAAGTGCACTTATCTTTTCGGGAACTTGTCCAGAGAGAACTCCAGAGTTAATGGTGCTTGAGCTGGAGTAGTCTAAGGATGGGTGACCTTCCGGGAAGTGATTCGCGGTATCGTGTGAGTGAGGACAAAACACGGGGAAAGGTCACGTGGTGATTGCAGGGTCAGTAAACAAGTCTTACGAGCCTCCCGGACTAGCGCATCGGCCGTCGGACGAGGGTGGGCCCACGGGCCGGGAGATGTCGTTGGGGCCCACAGGTAGGGGCGGTCGGGGCGTTATAACATGTGTGATGAGATGGAGTCCACGTACCATTTATGAATTTCCCGTATTGTTAACATTAATTGTTTCGTTTGTTGTTTTAATAATAATTTTCATGATGAACAAAACTATCCAAATTTGAAGTTTCGTCAACTCTACAAGCGTCGAATGTAATAGGCCATTAATTCATGTTTATATTATAAAATGCTATTACATAGAATATAGTATTTGAAATTGTGTTTCGACTTAAAAAAAAAAAAATTGAGATAACGTTTAGATATTGTTTGAGACTACTTAAAATTTATAAAAAGTTTGAGATGTGTTTTAAAAACAAAGAAAAGTGTTTTCTTAAACAAAAATATGTGTTGTAAAACAGAAATATGGTAACTTCTTGTTAGCGATCGCCTTTATGGTTGGCTATCACATCAAACATTTCTTTTTCGTTTGATGTTCAATACCCTCTTCAAAGTTGGGAGAGTTGACTCCACCTTCTTGTTTAATCTTCTCCATGTCAAGCTTTTCATGAAAGACATTATCTCCTCTTTTCTTTGTGGTATCCTACGTAGTTTTAATTTGTATAAGTATTTTTCAATTAAATATTAGTGATTATTGTTTGAGATTATATTATACATTTGTTGTTGGGCTCTCCATCGTTGTAGTTTTGGTTATGTTTTTAGTTTTATTTATTTAAATGGAAACACAACTCTAAATTTTATAGTTGTTTTAATCTAAATTTCTACTTTTTCATAGTTGTTATTGACCATATATTTTAAGAAAAACAGTTAATGTTTTCTACCTAAAATTATATATATGTTTTCTCCAAGATTCACAAAAAATATGGAAACCAATACAAACCTTAGTTGGAGTGGTGGTCATGATATACATTTCCCTTTACGTGTACAGTTACCTGAATTGAAGTACTTCCCGACGATGCAACAAAGTCTTTCACAGTCTTAGCCCTTTTCCCCGCTCTGAAAAAAGAAAAGAAGCCATAAGGATATAATGAGAAAGAAGAGTGAAACATCGCAAAATGCTTTAGCCTCATGGATTATTACATCCTCAACCTTTTCTTGATCTTCGACTCCTTTCTTCCCAATTCTCAAGTTTTTCAGTTTGTTTTGCCACTCTTGCTTTTTCCTAACATGTGCAGTTCTCCATCCCTGAGGCTTCACTTCATTCTCCTCCTGTGCCCAGCAGTTCAAATTAACAGATACTAAAAAATGTACCTATGGACAATACTCACATAGCATTCGAAAGCGCAAAGAAATGCTGAATATTATCCAAATGGCTCAAGTAAACTGTGTTTTTTTTCATCATCAAAAACAAACATATATCTATGTTCTGCAATTTTTCTTACCGAAATGAGCAAGAAAGTGAGTAGCTTACTTTCAATCCCAAAATTCAAATTCAGACTAAATCCTTCAAAATGTATAATCTTCACATCATTGATAATTATTTTTCTATAAATTTTCCCCATAATTTGTTTTTTTTTTCTGAAATCGAATCTATGATTCTATATCCCAAGATGATTCCGTAATTGTTTTTTGTGCAATGAATGTACCTTAGGGTCACTCTCAGTCTTCGCCGATTGCTTCTCCTCCTCTTCAAATCTACCATAAATCAGATGATTTTACACCGGAGCGGTGAGGAATAACGGATCCAGCCCAGGATTTTCCGTCGGAGGAAGACTCAAATTGATCGACGAAGCCAATCGATGTTTCCGATTTGTACTGAAACATCTTCGGCCGAGCCAAATTATTTCTACGATGCTTTAGACCCAGGCTCTATTCCTACAACGCCGACATCGGGCTATAACAGCAAGAGGAAGAAGCAGAGAGCATCATGGATGTGGGTCGTTGCATTGAAGAAGAAGAAAAAGAGCTTAAGAGAGAAAAGGAAGAAGTGTAGGAATCGGCCGAGATCGAGGGAGATAGAGAGAACGATTGAAGTAATTTGTAATAGATTTTTTATTTTAAATTCTTGAATGCTGAGGTGTCATAAAGGGGAGAGCTGACGTGTCAAGCTGTTGTGAGACTCACTGAATCTTTATATAATAGATATTGGTACACTTTTTTTCTAATTTTTGACGTATATCATTTTTACATGGATAATTTTGGGGTATTAAAATGGGTAATGGGTCATAGGTCATGGGTCGATCTAATTTGATCAATGATCCATGACTCTAATGGATCAATTTTTTTGATCATAATGGGTTGGTGGATCAAATGGGTCATAGGTCAAATAGATCAATTTGTAATTGTTAGAGGGGGATTTAGCACTCCCCCGGTTTAACCCGGTTTGAATAGAAATCAGCCCAACAATCAACTTCAAGGCCCATCGAAACCGATCTACGTAATTAAAGGGAAATTTCCTTTAATTAATAAAGAGAATATTTCCTTTATTTGGATAAAGGCAAATCCCGGAAAGAAAGGAGATTATCCTTATCAGCTTCAAGGAAAAAGGATAATTGCCAATACAAAGTCAAGAAAGAAAAGGAAGAGCTAAGGACTTCAAGACTTATAAATAAGGAGGCAATCGCCTCATTCTTAATCATCTCAAAATCCCATCACTTCCTTTGTAACAAGAACTACGTTTTGGCTTGATCCCTATTTGAAGGGTACGTAGGCAGCCTTCAACGGCACATCTATAAATCTAATAAAAATAATTCTCCTAAACTCTAAACTGAATTCGCCAATCTACGATCTGTGCGAATTCTGGTTCCTTCAATTGGCGCTAGAAGGAGGGGGCAAGAAAAATCTGGTGTTTATGGAGAATTATTTTAAAACCCTAGAAATCCGACAAACAATGACGAACTCACGATCTGATTCTCGCCATGATGAACCCGCCGATCTCAAACTCACCATGAACGAGCTCGCCGAAGAAGAAGAACGAGCTCAACAAAGATGGTTCTGGCCGAGCACGACACGCCGAGCTCACTCCCACGAGCTTACAAACGCCGAGTTCGCACATGACGAGACGACCTTGCGGAACACGCCGACCTCGCCGCACATGCCGACCTCGGCAAACACACCGAACTCATCAGACCGCAGCCATTGAACACGCCGAGCTCGCGGAGGCAAACTTATCGTACCGCCGATCTCGAACTCAACGTGACGAACTCACTTGCCGAGCATGAAAACCACCATGACCAGAGAAGATGTAACTTGCATGCCGACCAGGAAGCACCCGATGCTGACCTCACTCACCATCACCGCCGACATGAAAGAAGATCAGATTTCTCTTTTTTTGTTGGGCTTGCTCCAACGTAGTCAAATTCAGTAAAAAAAAAAAAAAAAAAAAAAAAAAAAAAGGACATCCACTGATAGATCCAGCTCGTCACTTATCGATTATAGCTCGTCTACAGAGCTCCCTAAAATTCAGGTATTTTTTATCAAATTTTTTACTTGTTATTCGAAGATATTTTCTTTTCAGATTATATCATAGGATCCGTTCCTTCAAGCCGAACTTAAGCAGTTCGCCGAACTCGTACAGTTCGTATCATCAAGCCGAACTTAAGCAGTTCGCCGAACTCGTACAGTTCGTATCATCAGGCCGAACTTAAACAGTTCGCCGAACTCGTACAGTTCGTATCATCAAGCCAAACTCAAGCAGTTCACCTACCTCCCAATCGAACATATCGCCTACTTCGCAGTAAAGCAGCTCGTGGTCGTAGCTCGACGATCCGATAGTAAGGTAGCTAGCGGTCGCAACTCGTCGGTCTAACAGTTAGGTAGCTCAGTCGCAACTTACTCATCATGCAGTCACAGTTCGCCGATCTCGCAGCCCCACCTAACTCACGGCCACAGCTCGCCAACCCCCTGCTCGCCAAACTCACGATCGCAGTTCTCCGACCGCACAGCTCGCTGACCCCGCAGTATGGCAACTCGTAATCGTAATTCACTGATCTAAACAATTGGGCAGCTCGCAATCACAGCTCGCCGACCTCACAGTCCCGCACGAACTATCGAAACCGAACTTGGAAAAGCCGAGACCGACCTCGCACCTAACTAACAAACGCCGAGCTCAGTCTCGAGCTCAATCTCTCGTCTTTAGTAATTTTTGCAGGAACAAAGACGAACAACGTCTAAAAGGAAATTCGACCAGATGCTGATTTCAACTCCAATCGGGCTAAAGAAATCCGCCGAACTCGAACACTCCTTCGCCGAACTGAGGGGGGGACTAATTGTTAGAGGGGGATTTAGCACTCCCCCGGTTTAACCCGGTTTGAATAGAAATCAGCCCAACAATCAACTTCAAGGCCCATCGAAACCGATCTACGTAATTAAAGGGAAATTTCCTTTAATTAATAAAGAGAATATTTCCTTTATTTGGATAAAGGCAAATCCCGGAAAGAAAGGAGATTATCCTTATCAGCTTCAAGGAAAAAGGATAATTGCCAATACAAAGTCAAGAAGGAAAAGGAAGAGCTAAGGACTTCAAGACTTATAAATAAGGAGGCCATCGCCTCATTCTTAATCATCTCAAAATCCCATCACTTCCTTTGTAACAAGAACTACGTTTTGGCTTGATCCCTATTTGAAGGGTACGTAGGCAGCCTTCAACGGCACAGCTATAAATCTAATAAAAATAATTCTCCTAAACTCTAAACTGAATTCGCCAATCTACGATGTGTGCGAATCCTGGTTTAACAGTAATGAGTCATGAGTCAAATGGGTGATCCAATTGACCCATCATCATGACATCATCGTACATAATTATGACATCATCACACATTATTATGACATCATCAATATATTATTATGACATCATCATGACATCATAACAATATTACCTATAATACCATCATTTTTTCTCAAAAAGCAATAATCCATCATTTTCCCGCCAAAAACGCGATTTCACATTTTCCCGCCAAAAACGCGATTTCACATTTTCCCGCCAAAAACGCGATTTCACATTTTCCCGCCAAAACGCGATTTCACATTTTCCCGCCAAAAACGTGATTTCATATTTTCCCGCCAAAAACGTGATTTCACATATTCCCGCCAAAACGCGATTTAAATAAATATTTATTTTTCGTGGATCACCCATTTGACCCATGATCCATCTAATTACATAGATCATCCATGAGCCATCACTCATGGGTCATGGATGAACCATGACCCATTTACATATGACCCATTAGAGTTATGGGTCATGGATCACCCATTTGACCCATTTTGACACCCTTAAATAATCTAGTAGACTAACATACAATCTACTATGATATCTGAAATTATTAATCGTAATCGTAAGTTCATATATGTCATTTTCACAAATGAATTCATCTAAATTCTTTGATATTTGTGGATCATTTGAAGAATAAGTTTTTTTTTAACATCTATATTTATTTATATAAAAATCAAAGTACATCACGAACATATAAAATAGTAACAATATAAAGTAATAAAACAACTAAAATAAATTTTGAAGATTCTTTTCACCAAAAAATTTTACTCGCAAATATAGTTTCCATCTTTCCTTTTCATTTAATCCATAACTTTTGAAAGTTATGGATTAAAAACATTTTTTTTATATTAATTTATTAATTAATTAAATTTCTATCAGACACTATTAACTTTATGAGGTTTTACTGTAATTGTTCAAGTTCGTACGGGATTAGAATAAATTAAAAATGATTCGGTTATTAATTATCTCACCGCATTTAGTCAATGCGTAGAACTCGAGATGAAATATAAAATTATGTCTACCATTACATAAAAGAAACTCACCAATTCCCATTCGACTCAGATAAGAAAAACTAAACAAGAAAAGAAAAATGTTTTCCTCTTCCGATGGGAAAGATCTTGGTGCAGTGAAATTAGACTTTCACAAACATCTTGTGTACCCTACAAATATCTCTTCTGAATGCAGTGTTTGCTCCAACTCTGAACAAAGAGAAGGTGGCAAAAGCGGCGAAAGTGGTGAAAACGATGAAAGCTGTGAAAGCGGCGAAGAAAGCGAAGAAGGCGGCGGGTCTTCCGATGGGAAAGATCTTGGTGCAGTGAAACTAGACTTTCACTCACATCTTGTGTACCCTACAAATATCTCTTCTGTATGCAAAGCTTGCTCCAACTCTGAACAAATAGAAGGTGGCAAAGCCGGCGAAAGCGGTGAAAGTGGTGAAAGCGGCTACATCTGCAAGATGTGTAATAATTACTACGTCCACAAAGATTGCATTGAGATCAACAACCCTTATCGTCATAAGCACCCTCTCAAACTCCTTGAGTTTGATATGGAACGCGACGACTTTGGTAAAACATGTCTCTTGTGTGGACGGAATGTGGAGTTTGATATGCATTATGATTGCTTCTTATGTGATGTCACTTTATGCACGCTTTGTCCTAGTATACCGTTGTTTATTGACGATGTCCCGAAGAAGGTTCACGAGCACTCACTCACACAAGTTATGATAAAGGTATCCTTCACTTGCGATGCTTGTGGGGTTTGTGGAGATGGTTTGCCTTGTGTGTGTCACTACAAGAAAATACAGGTTTAGCAACGATTTTTTGCAACGATTTATTTTCGTTGCAAATCACCATCACCTTAACGACGATTTTACAACGATTTTGAAAATCGTCGGAAAATCGTTGGTACATTCCAACGAATATAAATCGTTGTAATATCGTTGCAAATTTGCAACGATTTGACAACGAGATTGAAAATTGTTGCTAATTTGCGATGATTTTACAACGATTTTAAAAATCGTTGCCAATTTGCGACAATTTTACAACGATTTTCAAAATCATTGCTAAATTTGCGATGATTTTTTTAAATCGTTGTAAAATCGTTGCAAATTTGCGATGATTTTCCGACGATTTCTTTGAAGTCCATCTAAACCCTAAACCATATTCCCAAAACCCTAAACCCAATCCATCTCATTGTATTTTGCAACTCTCATTAAAATTTATCATGAGTTTATTGAATTAATTAGAAATAGAAACTTGATCAATCATTGTTCTCTCTGCAAACTCATTGTCTTACTTCATCTTAGCAAAGCTACCAAATACGTTTACTCTATGTTTTAGTCTTTCTTCAATCTCAATGATCATATAGATGATTTGAAGATTTAGAGTTTATGATAAACATTTAGATGGATTTAGATGTGTTGCAATCGATGTAACAATCGTCGTACCTATGCCCTATACCCTAAACCATATTTTTACAATTTTTCGTTGCTAAATCGTCGCAAATTAGCAACGATTTAGCAACGATTTTTTTAAATCGTTGTAAAATCGTTGCAAATTTGCGATGATTTTCCGAAGATTTCTTTGAAGTCTATCTAAACCCTAAACCATATGCCCAAAACCCAAAACCCAATCCATCTCATTGTATTTTGCAACTCTCATTAAAATTTATCATGAGTTTATTGAATTAATTGGAAATAGAAACTTGATCAATCATTGTTCTCTCTGCAAACTCATTGTCTTACTTCATCTTAGCAAAGCTACCAAATACGTTTACTCTATGTTTTAGTCTTTCTTCAATCTCAATGATCATATAGATGATTTGAAGATTTAGAGTTTATGATAAACATTTATATGGATTTAGATGTGTTGCAATCGATGTAACAATCGTCGTACCTATGCCCTATACCCTAAACCATATTTTTACAATTTTTCGTTGCTAAATCGTCGCAAATTAGCAACGATTTAGCAACGATTTTTTTAAATCGTTGTAAAATCGTTGCAAATTTGCGATGATTTTCCGACGATTTCTTTGAAGTCCATCTAAACCCTAAACCATATTCCCAAAACCCTAAACCCAATCCATCTCATTGTATTTTGCAACTCTCATTAAAATTTATCATGAGTTTATTGAATTAATTGGAAATAGAAACTTGATCAATCATTGCTCTCTCTGCAAACTCATTGTCTTACTTCATCTTAGCAAAGCTACCAAATACGTTTACTCTATGTTTTAGTCTTTCTTCAATCTCAATGATCATATAGATGATTTGAAGATTTAGAGTTTATGATAAACATTTAGATGGATTTAGATGTGTTGCAATCGATGTAACAATCGTCGTACCTATGCCCTATACCCTAAACCATATTTTTACAATTTTTCGTTGCTAAATCGTCGCAAATTAGCAACGATTTAGCAACGATTTTTTTAAATCGTTGTAAAATCGTTGCAAATTTGCGATGATTTTCCGACGATTTCTTTGAAGTCCATCTAAACCCTAAACCATATTCCCAAAACCCTAAACCCAATCCATCTCATTGTATTTTGCAACTCTCATTAAAATTTATCATGAGTTTATTGAATTAATTGGAAATAGAAACTTGATCAATCATTGCTCTCTCTGCAAACTCATTGTCTTACTTCATCTTAGCAAAGCTACCAAATACGTTTACTCTATGTTTTAGTCTTTCTTCAATCTCAATGATCATATAGATGATTTGAAGATTTAGAGTTTATGATAAACATTTAGATGGATTTAGATGTGTTGCAATCGATGTAACAATCGTCGTACCTATGCCCTATACCCTAAACCATATTTTTACAATTTTTCGTTGCTAAATCGTCGCAAATTAGCAACGATTTAGCAACGATTTTTTTAAATCGTTGTAAAATCGTTGCAAATTTGCGATGATTTTCCGACGATTTTTGTGAAGTCTATCTAAACCCTAAACCATATGCCCAAAACCCAAAACCCAATCCATCTCATTGTATTTTGCAACTCTCATTAAAATTTATCATGAGTTTATTGAATTAATTAGAAATAGAAACTTGATCAATCATTGTTCTCTCTGCAAACTCATTGTCTTACTTCATCTTAGCAAAGCTACCAAATACGTTTACTCTATGTTTTAGTCTTTCTTCAATCTCAATGATCATATAGATGATTTGAAGATTTAGAGTTTATGATAAACATTTAGATGGATTTAGATGTGTTGCAATCGATGTAACAATCGTCGTACCTATGCCCTATACCCTAAACCATATTTTTACAATTTTTCGTTGCTAAATCGTCGCAAATTAGCAACGATTTAGCAACGATTTTTTTAAATCGTTGTAAAATCGTTGCAAATTTGCGATGATTTTCCGAAGATTTCTTTGAAGTCTATCTAAACCCTAAACCATATGCCCAAAACCCAAAACCCAATCCATCTCATTGTATTTTGCAACTCTCATTAAAATTTATCATGAGTTTATTGAATTAATTGGAAATAGAAACTTGATCAATCATTGTTCTCTCTGCAAACTCATTGTCTTACTTCATCTTAGCAAAGCTACCAAATACGTTTACTCTATGTTTTAGTCTTTCTTCAATCTCAATGATCATATAGATGATTTGAAGATTTAGAGTTTATGATAAACATTTATATGGATTTAGATGTGTTGCAATCGATGTAACAATCGTCGTACCTATGCCCTATACCCTAAACCATATTTTTACAATTTTTCGTTGCTAAATCGTCGCAAATTAGCAACGATTTAGCAACGATTTTTTTAAATCGTTGTAAAATCGTTGCAAATTTGCGATGATTTTCCGACGATTTCTGTGAAGTCTATCTAAACCCTAAACCATATGCCCAAAACCCAAAACCCAATCCATCTCATTGTATTTTGCAACTCTCATTAAAATTTATCATGAGTTTATTGAATTAATTGGAAATAGAAACTTGATCAATCATTGTTCTCTCTGCAAACTCATTGAATTAATTGGATTTAGATGTGTTGCAATCGATGTAACAATCGTCGTACCTATGCCCTATACCCTAAACCATATTTTTACAATTTTTCGTTGCTAAATCGTCGCAAATTTGCGATGATTTTACGACAAATCATCGTAAAATCGTCGCAAACTATGAATTTAATTTACCGCGTCTCGGTAAATAAAAAGTTTGATTGCTCCCGCGTGTGGGAAAACCAAAAAAAAAATTTCATTTTGCGACGATTTTGCGACGATTTCTCGTAAAATCGTCGCAATTTGTGAAGATTTAGCGACGACCACAAATTCTATATAAACACACGCTCAGATTTTATTTCTTCATTCTTCAAATCTCAATCTCTCCTCTCTCACAAAACCTTGCAAAAATGTCTAATTTTAAATAATTTATTTTAATTTGTATTTAATTTAGGTTAATATAGATATATAGGAATGAAAGAAAATAGGTTGATAGAAACAAAATAAAATTGATAGATATGAACATAAATTAGAAGATTTTGAGTAATGGATAGAACATAAATTAGAATAGAAAATAGAAGATTTTGAGTGATGGGTATCGATGATTTTGTGTAAGAAGATTTGTAATAATATTTTTATTTAGAATATTTGAAAGAAATTTTTATTAAATAATATTATAATTTTATTAAATTTAAAATTATAATTTCGAAATTAATTAAATTTTAAAAATAAAATAAAATTTATAATTTATTAATTAATTAACTAAAAAAAATTAACAATCGTCGTAAAATCGTCGTTAATTTGCGACGATTTTACGACGTTTCATTAACGACGATTTGGCAACGATTATAGTTTTTCGACGAATTTACGATGAAATATTTACCACCTCAATTCGTCGTTGTTTTGTCGTGAATTGCCTTCGAATTGCCATCGTTGTTACGACATCTTTTTATTCGTCGTAAAATCGTTGTTAATTTGCGACGATTTTACAACTATTTTTTACCGACGATTTAGCGACGATTTTTTTCCCCTCGTAATTTGCCGACGATTTTACAACGAAATTTGGTTTGCGACGATCAGTTAACGACGATTTACGTTTCGTCGCAAATTCGATGGTACACCTGTTTTGCAACGATTTTACGACGATATATGTCGTTGCAAAAGGGATGTTTTCTTGTAGTGTGTCTTCTGTGTTGTTTTATAATCCACAGAGATTGTATCAAGTTGCCCCGGGTTATACACGTTAACCGTCATGACCATCGTGTTTCTCACGTTTATTCTCTTGGCATCGGAGATTGGGTATGCGGGGTTTGTCGCAAAGGCATTGATAGGGTCTACGGGGCATACTCCTGCTCGATTTGCCGCTACGCTGTTCATTCAAAATGTGCCACAAGACCTGATGTGTGGGATGGGCTCGAGTTAGAAGATGTGCCTGAAGATGATGAAGACCTTGATCCATTTGAGGTGATTGGTGAAGGGCTAATAAGACATTTCCTTCATGAGCATGATTTGAGATTGATCATTGAGAAGGATGGAAACGTATCCTACTGCCATGCGTGCTGTCTCCCCATCTATTGTTGCGATCCGTGCTACGCTTGTATACAGTGTCGTTTCGTCCTGAATGAAGCATGTGCAAATCTTCCTAAAAAGTTACGACATGAGCTTCAGAGTCATCAACTCACCTTGTGTGTCAATCCCCGACCAGGTAATGACCATACAGACAGCTATTTTGTTTGTGTCGCTTGTCGCCGAAGATGCACTGGTTTCTGTTACAAATATGAGGATAAAGCAATAGATGTTCGTTGTGCGAGAGTTTCTAAGACATTCAACCATGGAAGCCATCCACATCCGCTGTTCAACATTTCAACTAAATCCAAGATGTGCACGTGTTGTCGCGAATCCGACAGACCAGTTATGAGTTGCATTGAATGTGATTTCGATTTGTGCTTCTATTGCGCTACTCTGCCAAAAGAGGTAAGACACAAATACGATCGTCATCCTCTTTCTTTGTGCTATGGTGAAAATGCAAAGGGATTGTACTGGTGTGAGATTTGTGAGAGAGAAACAAATCCAAATGAGTGGTTCTACACCTGCAACGACTGTGGCTCAACTCTTCATTTCAAGTGCGTACTTGGAAAATACTTACATGTCAGACCAGGGCACAGTTGCTTTGTACTTAGCGAGGAATTTGAAGTGGTTGCCAACGACCATCCCACTCGACCCTTCTGCAGCTTAGACACTTGCAAAAAACGTTGTGTCCATCCATTTGTTTTCAAGAGTAAGGGAAAAAACACAAGATATATGTGTAATTACTCATGCATGTATCGATTTAATTACTTGTGCTTGTATTGGTTTAAAACTCTTCCGTCAATTGAGTTGTAAACAATATAAACTTCCCATCTATTTGTCATTTTCCCACATTCCGCAGTTGCTACCATGTAAATGAGCTGCCACAGAAATTTTTTGTTATACAAGATCAATACATAAACCTCACCGTATGCTCATCACCAGATACTGTCCCATTCACCAACATCTTGTGTTTGCAATCAAGCGCAAAAACAAACAACCTCTGATCCTCCCTAATGTTGGATACTCATCTGTTCGAGAAACAATCAAGTGGAAAACTTTTTCCGTTTGTTCAATCTATTCACAGATTATGTGAATAACCCAACTTGCTTTTAATCCCAAAAGTGTCCACGAACAATCCTCTCTTTCCAATTTCAGACATAAACACTGATGAACATAATCCAAAGACGGTTTACTCTGTTTACCTTGAGACAAGACGAGAATTTGGCAGAACAGAATCGATTGGCGAAAATAACCCATCTTCAATCTTTTCCAACTGTGATTGATTCTCTGGATTGAGTGCCAGAGAGAGAGCGTTGTGTTCTTCCTAAAGTTCCCATTTTTATTTTTGGAAATATTGAGAGGAATTTTTCAAAGAAAATCTAACGGCTAAGATTCACCCACTATAAATGAAAACGCGAGATCAACGGTCCTTCATTCTAACACAACGAAACAAAAGCTAAGATCGTGTGCTACGCGGAGCACAATAAGTAGTATTCGTCTCTTGTCTTCTCCTTCTCAAAGGGTTTTAGGGCTTGCTCACTGCGCAACACGGCTTTTAGGCGGCTGCCGCTTCTTTCTTTCGTTCTTTCTTCTTCTTCGTCCTTCGCCTCGAAGTTTTAGGGTTTCGATTCTTCCGGCATGGACCCTTATGGAACGGAATCAGTTGTCGATGATGAAAACCACGAAGTGAAACCATCCGATGACGTTGAGGACGATGACGACAAATCTCAGCCTCATTCTGGTGGTGGCGTCGACAGTGCTGGGTAAGTTTTCTCTTTTTCTTCCGAGAAGATTCTAGATTTAGGTATTAGGGTTTTGGGTATTCTCTCGGGTTCGATTCTTATTTGTGTATCGAGAAAATTGAGATATAGAAGAAGAAGAAGATGAAAAGAGTATCGATTCTGCTAGGGTTTCGTCTAATTAGAAATCTTGAGTCCAGATTTTCAATTATTCTCATCTATGTCGCTTAATTCTGTGGAATTTATCGCTTGTTAGGGTCTCTGTTATAGAAATTTGAGATAGAAAGTAGTAAAGATTCAAACTTTATATCGCTACTCTTATTGAATTGGAGAAATTAGCGCTAAGTTTCTTCGTTCCCCCTAGAGAAATCTGGAGTGGAGAAGGATAAGTTTAGTCCTCTTCTCCAAATTTCTATTACTTAGTGATAATTAGTACTTATACTATGTTTTGTGGAATTTGTAGAAAGATATTTGTTGGAGGTTTAGCCAGGGAGACAACTTCAGGTTAGCTCTTGTGTCTGGTTGCGACATTGTACAGAGGTTAGCTCTCTTGTTACTGTGTTAAAGTTCAATACTTTTTAACTCGGTTTCTAATTTGTTTATGCAGCTGAATTCGTCAAGCATTTTGGCAAGTATGGAGAGATCACAGATTCTGTGATTATGAAGGATAGGAAAACCGGACAGCCCCGAGGATTTGGGTTTGTGACGTATGCTGATTCCTCGGTGGTCGACAAAGTTATCCAGGACAATCACATCCTCAACGGGAAGCAGGTTAGATTGATCTGTGTGCCTTAACAGTTTAAGTGTTTTTTAAGTTGTGTCTTTCAGTGCGGTAACGTTCACTTCTTTTTTGTCTCTTCAGGTTGAAATTAAGCGGACTATACCGAGAGGATCCATGAGCTCCAACGATTTCAAAACCAAGAAGATATTTGTTGGTGGAATTCCTTCGTCTGTTGATGATGGTAGAACACTAGTCCAATTTTACTTATTGCTATATCATTTGATTTTATTTTCATGATCATGTTTATCTATGAAGTTACTCATCTGGTGATTGGTGTTTGTATAGATGAGTTCAAGGAATTCTTTATGCAATTTGGAGAGCTTAAGGAACACCAGATCATGCGTGATCACTCAACTGGAAGATCACGTGGCTTTGGGTTTGTTACATATGAAAGTGAAGATATGGTTGATCTTCTCTTGTCAAAAGGCAACAGAATTGAGCTCTCAGGGACTCAGGTAACTGAACGATCTTACAGAAATTGTTCAGATTCTATGGAATTGTAGCTTATCGAAACACTCACATCTCCCTTACTTTACTGTATTGTCCTTTATAGGTAGAGATAAAGAAGGCAGAACCGAAAAAACCAAACTCGGTTACGACCCCGTCAAAGCGGTTCGGTGACTCACGCTCTAACTTTGGTGGAGGTTATGGAGATGGTTATGGTGGAGGTCACGGTGGTGGTCCAGGTGGTCCGTACAAATCAGGTGGTGGCGGCTATGGAGGTGGCCGGTCTGGTGGTTATGGAGGGTACGGAGGAGAATTTGGCGGGTATGGCGGAGGTGGATATGGTGGTGGTGTTGGACCTTATAGAGGAGAGCCCCCACTTGGATATTCTGGTCGTTATGGAGGAGGTGGTGGTGGTGGTTACAACAGAGGCGGTTACGGTATGGGAGGTGGCGGTGGCGGTGGCGGTGGATATGGTGGTGGACCGGGTGATATGTATGGTGGGCCATACGGTGAACCTGGAGGTGGTTATGGTGGACCAAGTGGGAGTTACGGAGGCGGGTATGGTGGTAGCGCTATTGGTGGGTATGGTGGTGGCATGGGTGGTGCTGGTGGCGGAGGCTATAGAGGTGGTGGCTATGACATGGGTGGTCTTGGCGGCGGAGGAGGAGGTTACGGTGGTGCTGGTG
Organism: Eutrema japonicum; assembly: GCA_030161315.1. Taxonomy (NCBI): domain Eukaryota; kingdom Viridiplantae; phylum Streptophyta; class Magnoliopsida; order Brassicales; family Brassicaceae; genus Eutrema; species Eutrema japonicum. The sequence goes on from BSQW01000011.1 coordinate 54,238,813, forward strand.
GCGGCGGAAGTGGAGGAGGCTCGTTTTATGGTGGAGGTGGAGGAGGAGGAGGAGGAGGAGGAAGTAGAGGCGGATATGGAGGTTCTGGACGGTACCATCCTTATGGAAGGTAGAAAGTTCCATAAAGCTTCAATCTTCTCCTCCTTCTGTCATGTATGGTTATCAAGATTGATAGCTAATTATTGTATTCCGAGAGAGGAGGATTTAGGGTTTGATTCCCTGATGAGTAGTTTAATACATTTTAGATAATTGCCAGATTATTTTTTTTGCTTGGAACTCTTTGTGGCAAACTAGAATTAGCTTGTATCATTGCTTTTCAGTTTTGACTCAAATGAAATCTCATTAGATTCTCTTTCTTGTTTTGTACTCTTGAATCTTTTTCTTCGAGAAGCCTCTGTTTAAGTCCAAAGGTTTGGTTGTCTTCTTCTTCTCTCTTTGAGTGAGAACCACAAATAGACCAGACAAATATCTTGAGGTCAATCATCTGTCTCAATTGTCTGATTCTTTCAAATTTTCGTGTACCATTTCAGACAATTTTTTGGGAAATTCACCAAGTCGATTTCTTTTTGGTCTTCTCTCTCTCTCTCTCTCTCTCTCTCTCTCTCTCTCTCTCTCTCTCTCTCTCTCTCTCTCTCTCTCTCTCTCTCTCTCTCTCTCTCTCTCTCTCTCTCTCTCTCTCTCTCTCTCTCTCTCTCTCTCTCTCTCTCTCTCTCTCTCTCTCTCTCTCTCTCTCTCTCTCTCTCTCTCTCTCTCTCTCTCTCTCTCTCTCTCTCTCTCTCTCTCTCTCTCTCTCTCTCTCTCTCTCTCTCTCTCTCTCTCTCTCTCTCTCTCTCTCTCTCTCTCTCTCTCTCTCTCTCTCTCTCTCTCTCTCTCTCTCTCTCTCTCTCTCTCTCTCTCTCTCTCTCTCTCTCTCTCTCTCTCTCTCTCTCTCTCTCTCTCTCTCTCTCTCTCTCTCTCTCTCTCTCTCTCTCTCTCTCTCTCTCTCTCTCTCTCTCTCTCTCTCTCTCTCTCTCTCTCTCTCTCTCTCTGTTTCATATAAAAATTCTGGGAAAATCTGGTAACGCCATTTTCTCATCTCTGTTTCTGAAATGGCGACACTTGCATCAAATCTCATCTTTATCGGAAAAGTAACGATTTTTTTGAGCGAATTCCATGGCAAATCCTTTTGTGTGTCTTTGTGATTATTATTTTCCCCGCCAAAGATGGTAGATGGAATTGAGGATTTTTTTGTTTATAATGGATTTGGCAGGTAAAAGGGTTGCAGATAAATTGCAGAAAGAAAGAGAGAGGAAGAGATCAAAGCAATTATCCTTACAAAGTCATTGAAATCACTCCTCCACCTAAATCTCTTGGCGTTCGTTGCCTTCCTCATGTGTGTCTCAAGATCTTCATCTTCTTCCCCTTAATTTTCAGAAGAAAAACTGATTTGATTAAAAAGCTATTCATTTGCAGAATCTCAAGTGCGGAGAGAACGTGATGATAGAAGGGCAAACGTACACAATCTCGGCGGTGACTCATCGGTATCAGCTCCGGAAAGGTAAGTACGAGCCGAGTGAGAGGCGGCTCGATGTTCTCTCCGCCGCTAGATACGTCTTAAACCTTTATTTCGACAATTTGCTCCAAAATTCTTAATAGGAATCGACATATTTTGTGATCTGTATTCGTTGCTTAGCTAGCCGAAATGCTAGATATCCAGATGTTGCTTACGGTTATTCGGCGTTTTCAGCTCGAATCAAAACAAATAAAATGTTGATCCTTGATCTTCGAGTCGATTAAGAAAATATAACAAAAACAAAGGAAATGATGAACAAGAATCACGAATTTTTACGAGTTAAGGTCTCGAGTGAGAATCCTACGTCTTAGCTTTGATAAGATATGCAAGCAATTCACTAGATTTTAGAGTTGCAAAAATAGCTTGATCAAAGACTTAAGGAATCACGAATTTCTACGAGTTAGGGTCTCGAGTGAGAATCCTATGTCCAGGTTGATATTGCAAGCAATTCACTAGATCTTAAGAGTTGCAAGAATCCTCAAGAGCTTTTGATCAAAGACTATGAATCAGTCTCTCGGATCTAGCAAACTCTGTTTTCTAACTACTTAACAAACTAGTCTCAAACGGGTTTGTTAAACCAATACATTTTGAACCAACAGGTACCATGACCAATTAGACCAAACCGATTTCCAATTGATGCAATGGTCGATCAGCTTAACCAACCCGGTTCAGGTCAAGATCAGGTGTTGTTAGTCACACTTCTATCAACACATATATTATGGAAATGTTATCAACCTTAGATTAAGTGATGTATACAACTAATAATTTAGGTCCGTGCACGATTCAAATATCCGAACAAATCTAAATACTCCTTTCCTATCATTTAAGTGATGTTTTAAAAATTAATTTGTTTTTTTTTGTTTTATTAATTTCGACGAATTTAAGAAGAAATATTTACCTCCGATTTACGACGAATACTTGTCCACATAATCATCTTAAATTCGTCGTATTTTAGTCGTATATTGTCTTCGAATTTCCATCGTTCTTACGATGTGATTCTATTCGTCGTAACTTCGAAGTAAACTTTACGACGATTATTTACCGACGATATTTTACCCTCCTAATTTACCGACGATTTTACCACGATTTTTATTTACGTCAATTCACGTTTTGTCGTAAATTTGATGGTACACCGATTTTACAACGATATCTGCCCTCGAACTCCCGGTTTCTTTCGTTTGAAACCGTGTTCGCGTTTTAAGATTAATATAAGCATGTTTCGTTCAAAAGAGAACAAAAAAGGTTATTTGTGGTATGAAGTGAAACATAAAGATTATAGGGGAAACTCTTAATGTGCTTGAAAGGCGTTATGAAATTTGGGTAACACATGGACGCCTAATTAATTAAAAAATTATTCTTTTACGTAACATCTTCAACTCTCCTCTTCTTCATCGTTGAAGTTTTGAATACTTGCGTTTTCTTCTTTTCACAACAAAGAGATAATCAATTGGTATTTGCTAAATTTGTTAAATATTTTGTTCATTATAACTTTGTTTCATCTAATATTAGATTTAGATTGATTTGTGATTTAGAGTAAATTACAAACAAAAACTCAAATAATTGGTTAATTTATCAACTTTATTGAAGTATGATTTGGAATTTTAGATTGGAGTAGGTTTAAACTTTTAGATATGTATTTGTAGGCTTGTGAATTTGGAGACGATCAAACTATGTTGTGACTTTTGGTCGAAATTGATAAAATCTTATTTTCGTTCGAGTATATAACAAAAGAGATTGAATGACTTGACTTTCTAGTTTATCGAACGAATGCTGGTTAAAAATTTTGATTTTGAAAGTTTGGTTATTGATTTTGTAGAAAAGAAGGGGAGTAAATTTATGTTTTAGAATTGAAATTTTGTTAGATTTTTATTTATTTAGGACAATGTTAGTTAATATTGGTTTTATATGAGTTTGAGACGATGATTTTATTAGTTTTATATGAGTTGGAGTTTTTTTTTTTAACACCGCTTCCGAATTCCGTATTTTTATGCATAGCTCTGTAATTAGGATGATGATTGTTACTATTACTTTTATATGAATTTGAGACGATAATTGTTATTATTTATTTTATATGATTTGGATTGATTTTATATGAATTTTGGACGATGAGAGCCTTTTTTTTAACTCTATTTACGGACTCCGTAGGTCTAGGCACAACTCTGAAGAAATACATTATGTCTAGGCACGACTCTGGAGAAATACATTCAGTTGATATATATTTTCACCAAGTTTGTGCGTTGGATATGAGAAAGCGAGATTAGGCAAGTTAGCCAAGTGGACCATTATTAAATTTTACTATTTTAATAGTTAATCTTTAATATCTAATTTGTTTTTGTTTTATACAGAGCATCTTTGGGAATATGATAGCTCAACTACCGGGTTTTAAGTCTATTTTCTCATTAAGTATTGTACTCTTGATTATTTATACACGAGGTATCGATTAATGATAAAAATATCATGAACTCCTTAAATTTTTGAATTTATTACATGAAATTACGAAATTTGGTCAATTTCACCAAAACCGTAAACGTGTTTGTTTTTTTGTTAACGGAAGCTGACGTGGCTAACAGGTGGCTCACTGGTTTAATCTGGTTTGAGATTTGGTCGATTTTTTTAAAAATTGTTCAGACCAAAACAACGTCGTTTTGGTATGAGTTTCAAGATTTAACATTGCCAAAACGACGTCGTTTTGGTTATATCAATTAAAACAAAAAATTATTCCGTTCATCAATCAGCTTCTCAATGAACCATTCAACTTCTCTCTGGCCATCCTTCTTCAAAGATCTTCTTGAAGCTGCCTCGGCAGTTTATCTCATGAAAATCAACAGTTTTGCAGTCATGTTGTCTTCTGCGGCGGCACCTGAACTGATGTTTACTCTCTGAGAATTTCGTATCACCAGACATCTCCATTGTTGAATCTGTATCTGCTCCAATTTGCTTCGCTAAACAGCTCACCACTCGAATCTGTACCTACGGCGAAAGGAAAATCCGAGCAAGTCCCATGAGCTCTGATTTAGCAGCATCTCCAAGTCCCACTCCGATCACTACTCCGACCAGACACCGATCTCGAGTTGCGACGCCGCCGCTTTCTCGCTACTAACCAGAAACTTCCCTTATTGTTGTAATTCGAAGCTGATAACTTCTCTCCATTGTTATTGTCGTCGTCAGCGAGAAGACTCACAACTAAATATTTTGGTTCGCAAGATATATGTCTTGCTTACCAAGATATCTCCAACTCCCCCGCACGACAAAGGTGATACGCGAAACGCAAAATCTGCAATCACAAAGCGGAACACCCTATGTCGTGGACACTTGTCGAGGACAGACAAAATATGTCAATTGATTCCTTCGGATTAAACTTCAATCTTCAAAAAATAGGGATGAAACTTTAGCTCGTCTTTGGTCTGAAAAGAAAGGGAATAATAACATCCCGTGGGTGCAAACTCCTGCAACTCCACAAATAATTGTTTTTGTCTTAGACAGTCCATAAATCGGATTAGAAAAAAATGACCTAAAAACATGAGCGTTCCAAATAAAAATTCCTAAAACTATAACCAACTCTCCCGTAATAGAAGAAGGTAAAACATATAAATTCCTAGAAATTTAATAATAAAAAATATGAAAACCCCCAAAACCGTCAAACTCAATTATCAGATCGATCTCCCAACATCTCTTGCACTAAAACCATATGAATTTTAGAATTATAGAATCAAAAGAATAAAAGAAAGAAAAGAAAAAGAAAAAAAACAATGCCCATGCTCTTAAAAAAAAAAAAAAATAACGTGTCCCCTAATTTCTTAAGAAAGTTCAGAAAAGTTCACGTCGAGGTCGTCATCTTCATCTTCGGCATCAGCGGAGCCTTCTTCACCATCTTCAACGCCGAGAATCGTCATCGTCTTCTTGATCTCCTCTAAATTACAGTGAAACTGTTAACTTCGATCCACAAGAATCGACTATTCTGATACCATGTCAAATCTTATAGAATATAATATATTATTGAGTTGTTCTAATACAATATCATAAGACACATATATATAGTGTTCAATAGGACTGGGAACGGATATCCGGGATTTTTTTGATATCCTTATCCGGATCCGGTGAACTCGGATATCCGGACTTCGGATATCCTCCCGAAAATCCGCGGATATCCGGATCAATAAAATTTTTTTTTTTTTTAAATTAAAAATTAAAAATAATGATAAAAATATGATAAAAATTATAAAAAAATAATTAAAAAACAATTTTTACAATATTTTGTTAAAAATAAATAAATTCTGTTATTATAAATGTTTTTAAAACTTATTTATATATATATAAATCTCATCATATTAAAAAAATGTTAATAAAATATATATTTTTAATATGTTTAACGGATTCGGATACGGATTCGGATACGGATCGGATATCCGGACCTCAAAATTTAACTACCCGGATCCTTATCTGATCCTCTCGGATATCCAGATTTTCGGATCGGATCGGATATCGGATACCGAATAATAGTTCCACCCATAGTGTTCAACATTAACATATTGATAACACTAAATAATGTAAATCTTCCTAATCCTTATCACAATATGATATCTATGAGAATATTATTCGGTTGTGTTCACATGCTTCACTTCATAACCAAGCTCTTATGGCCCACAATACTTGGTTCACAAAATACACGTCTTGCTCCACAAGATATCTCCGATATCTCTTCTTCCTCTCTCTTTCTTTTCTTCTTCTCCTCCTTTTCACGCGTGACTTCTTCTTCTCTTTTCTTTCTTTTTCTTTCTTTTTCTTTTCTTTCCTACTTTCTTTTTTTTTTCTCTTCGCGATGCTCTTCTCTCTCTTTTATAAACATGAAAAAGGATTGGTGGAGGTGGGTATAGTAGGTGTAGTGGGTTTAAATATAAAAAAAATTGGTCGTATTATTGATTATTGGGATGTCACATTTCAGATCCAACTTTTTCTTCTTCTTTTTCATTCTTCCCAATCTCGTAGTACTACACGACCATGGATTCTGATGAGGGAGTGTTCCTACCAATCCACAAGCAGCATCGTATGGTGCCTTGGAATGCTCTGCGGAGCGGTGATTGCTGTCGACACAAGAAATCTATCGGCGATGGTTTTTATTGCAAGAACTGTGATTTTTTCGCCCACAAGAAATGTAGTGAGTTCTCTCCGTTTATCGAACACCCACTCCACCCCAGTCACGCTCTTAAGCTTGATTATTCACCATATTGCTATTGCGTTTTATGTGGAAAGGATATCGCGGATCTATGCTATAGCTGTCATAGGTGTGGCTTCTTCGTAGATCTACATTGTGCCACTTACCCACCACCAGAGGTTGTCGGTGTTTCCGAGACGCATCCTCACAAGCTCACACTTGTCAAGGAGCGGAAGCAGTTCGACTGTGCTGCTAAATGTGGCAAGACTGGTTTTCATGAGTTTCCTTACAAATGTCATGAATGTGATTTAGCCTTCCATGTGGATTGCTTATCGTATCCGTTGGAGGTAAACCACTCCTTACACCCTCTTAAGCTCCTAACGGGTCAACAAGGGGAATATTCTGATGGTAGATGTCGTCTTTGCGGAAAGAAGATTGATGACAAAATATTTTGTCATTGCTCTTCATGTAACTTCAGCTTGGATATGTGTTGTGTCTCAACCCCACCACCACTATCTCTTTTGGATTTGAAAGCTCATGATCATCAACTCTTCCTTCTCCCAAGACTCGATTCTTTTACATGTAATGCTTGCGGGCTCAAGGGAGATCGAAGCCCTTATATATGTGTTCAATGTGGGTTCATGATCCATCAAGACTGCATTGGCCTTCCACGCGTTATAAACATCAATCGGCATGATCACCGTATTTCTCGCACTTCTCTTCTTGGTGTTGTGAATTCTTCTGTGTGTGGAGTTTGTCGCCAGAAGGTGGATTGGACTTGTGGAGGTTATTCTTGTCAGAAGTGTCCTGGCTATGTCGTTCATTCGAAATGCGCTACAAGAAGAGATGTCTGGAACGGGATAGAACTCGAAGATGTACCTGATGAAACAGAAGATACAGAGCCATATGTGGTAATAGATGACAACACAATACAATATTTCAGCCACAAAGAGCATCACTTAAGACTCAACGCTAATGGTCTTCTCTGCGAGGAGAACAAGCATTGCAAGGCATGTGCCCATCCCATCGGTCTCCAATCCTTCTATGGCTGTATCATGGATTGTGATTTTGTTATCCACCAAATCTGCGCTGGATTTCCTGGCATGTGTTACACAATGAACGGCTTACTTTAGTTACAAGCAAGGCCGATTGGTTCTGGTGTTATGTTTGTGGTAGAATGTCCAACGGTTTCAGGTACGAGGATGGGGGAACGTATTTAGATGTGCGGTGCGGTTCAATATCTGAGCCATTTGTCCATCCAAGTCATCCCCATCATCCCTTATATTTCACTTCACAAAATGAAAACAGCGAATGCAATTGTTGCAAAATTTGGACATCTAAGGTTCTCATGAGCATTGAAGATGGTTGTGGATTTTCCTTGGACTTCACATGCGCCACTTTACCACAAGTGGTAAAGCATAGAGTTGACGATCATCCTCTCTCACTATACTATGGAGAAGATGCAAGTGGTAAATATTGGTGTGACATTTGTGAGAAAGAAACCAATTCACAGACATGGTTCTACACGTGTAAAGATTATCGGGCTAGTTTGCATACAAGGTGTGTGCTTTTCCGGTATATTTTCGGATTTTTGGATATATTTTAGGTATTTCGGGTAAAAAAATACCCGGAACCGAACTGGAACCAATTAAGATCCGAAAGGTTCGGGTATTTTTCGGTTCATAAACCTCTTTACCCGAAATACCCGGAACCGAACCGAAATCATTTCGGTACCTATATGGATCATAATCCTCTCTACCCGAAATACCCGGAACCGAACCGAATACCCGAATGCCCAACCCTAGACATACTCTTCTTAATATATTTATATTAAATAAGATTATTAAACTAATTCAAAATTCAATTGTTGAAAAAAAAATTCAAATTCAATTACATAAAATAAATCGAGGCCACATTTCATTTGTTAGCTTTAAGCCTCCAAAACTTTCGGGACGACACTGGATATCACAACCACCATAACTAAGGAAGTTTCAGTCAAACCCAACCAAAAAACTAGAAAATATAACATACACACCATATATGTTGAGACACCCGTTTACATCCACATAATATCCATCTCTTCTGCCACACAACAAAGGAACCGCAAGCAGATTAGATGAAAATATCGCACCAGACATAATTCTGATGACAAATTTGATGAGGACTGGCCGATGCTAAATGACGAATCTCTATAGAAATTGAAGAAAGAAGCTAGAAATGTGATGAATCAAGATGGAAAGTAACAAGAGAGAAAAAAGAAAACGAAAACGAAGTCGGCGGCCGAAACCGCCGACCGGAAAACTATCGGATGAAACTGGTGTTGAGGCGATGATTTTTGTGACAATTTGTATTTTGTAATTTGTTTTGTCGAAAAAAAAAAAAATAAAAAATAAATTGTGATACAAAGGGACGACTATCTAATAAGCTTGTATTTTCTGCTTGTATGGTGAAGACAACTAATAAATAAATTAATCGCATAGAACATTGAAACGTTCACCAAATTTTAATTGAACAAATTAAAAGGTCAATTGACGAGTTCATCGTAATCTATACAATTAAGCAATGTATATAGTTAATAATCTATACCAAATGCGGAAATTTTTATTCTTCAAATGTCTTAATAATCACGATTTATTTATATATTATCACAAGAGGTAAAAAATAGTTATTTTAAGATCATAGTCAGGCAATTAGCTTGCAAAAAAATGATATAATACGTGTGTTTGCATCTAATTAAGAAATACAGTTGACCAACGTGGCTAAGTCTAACTAAACCTACTGTCCGTCACTGAATAACAATACGACGGACGAGTCAATTTGTAGGAATCCGTCTGTGTGTTAGAGTTTACGTCACCGGCCTGTCAGTTAACAAAATGTAGGATCCATATTCGTCTGTGGGCATTCGGATATTCGGATTGGTTCCGAATCTTTCGGGTATAAAGGTTTTGATCCATTTAGGAACCGATAGGGTTTTGGGTCGGTTTCGGTTCGGTTCCGAGAATCAAGAAGCGATAAAAAAACCAAAAAAATTCGGATCTTAATCGGTTCGGATATTTGGGACCCGAAAACCCGAAAATATATCTGAAAACCTGAAAAAACTAAAGAAAATCTTAGCACTGTTCCGGCGTCGGAAGACACGGAGTTTGGGTTTAAGCGGCCGGAGATGTACAGCACCAACATCGCTAATTCCATTACTTCGTACGGTCGCCATGTTTTTGTTCTTTAAAAGACCCCTGAAGCTTGCTAATTCCATTACTCTCTCACGTCGAGGAGGAAGGTATACCTCAGCGTTTCGACACGTTGCTCAAGGATCGCAAATCTGATCTCCTTGTTCAGGTATAGATTCGGTCTCGTTAGCATTCACCATTTTTTTACGGTTTCGTCGCCAATTAGGTTTCTCTTTGTTGTAGACGAAGCTTAATGTATGCGAAGGTGGTGGATCCGATGGAGATGTGTTGATTTTTCCGGATATGGTCAGATACAAGTGAGTGTGTCTTCGTTTCGATTGACTCGTATTTAGATTGCATAAGCTAATTTTAGAAACTGCAGAAATTCGATTACAGATCTTGATGTTTTGGGGAAAAACAGTTGACTAGATCATATGATTGACTCCTATTTAGATTGCATAAGCTAATTTTAGACATTCTTCGATTGTAGTGACTACCAGAACCGAAATATCCGAACCGGAACCGAACCGAAATTGCCAAAATACCCATTGGATCCTACTAATTGATATCTATGGGTATCGGGTAATACCCGGAACCGAACCGAACCGAAAATATTTCGGGTACCCGAAATATAATTATATATCCAAAAATATTAGATATATATCAGATTTTTTGGAATATTTTCGGTATTATGGGTATATTTTATTTAGTTTTTTTTGTTTTCGGGTATATTTTCGGGTTTTCGGATATAATTTTGGGTTTTCAGATATATTTTAGACATTTCGGGTATATTTTAGACATTTCGGGTAATAAATACCCAGAACCGAAAAAGTTTGGGTATTTTCCGGTTCTGAAATCTCGGAACCGAACCGACCCGGAACCGAACCGAAATCATTTCGGAACCGACTGGATACTAAACCTCGCTACTAGTCTTCATGAGCCTGAGATTCAGATCCGAAGCTGCATAAGTTTTGATTCTAAAACGCTAATTCTCGTGTGATGCTTTTATGATCAACAAAGGGGGGTTAAGGATACGGAAGTGGTAGGTTTCTTTGAAGATGTTCTTGTGAATGGGAAGCCATGGAGATCTGGGAGACAGGATAAGTTATCTGGAACATTTGTATTCGTGTGTACTCATGCTAGTCGAGACAAGAGATGTGGTGTTTGTGGACCAGTGATATATCATGGTTTTTACCCTATTTAGGCCATGATATAAGTCCTTTTATAGAGTCTTTTCTTGTGTTTTGGAGTCTTTTAGAGTCTTTCACAGGTTATAGCACGTCTGGAGCTTAATTGGAATTATTGGAGCTTTTCTGGAGCATTCTGGAGCGAGACTGAAGTCTGATGACTAAGAGCCCGATCTGAGCACCGAGCATCGATCGATACCCCCTGGTATCGATCGACACTCATCGAGATTTCATGGGCCGCGACTAATTATGAAGTCTTGGAGATTTGCAAAAGCACCCAGAAGACTTTGATAATTACAAGAAGGCCCCAAATCGTGATTTAGGTTATAAATAGGATTTTACAGCCATTGTTTAGGCTATGCTTTATTATTGTTTAGGTTTAAGAGAGATTTTGGTGAGAGACAAGTCTGGTTTCCCTTCGTCCGAGATCAGATCTCAAAACCTCGTTTCTCTTTCTGATTTAATATAAGAGTATTTATTCAACATGTTTATTAATTTAATATCCATGTCTGAGTAGATCACCTGTTAGGTTTAGGGTTTTCTCATAGGGATTTCTTTGAATGCTAGGTTGATTATCTGTTAGGATTCACTATCTAAATTAGTTCTTCGCCTTAGGTTGTTCTCAAAGCTAATTCTAGGTTGACGAATCTGGAACTTAGATCTTAGGATAATTAATTAGGCACGAGAGTGCGATTAATTACCTGATAGAACCTTAGGTGAGCAAATTGATTATTCGCAAAGAGATTTGGTTTAATTGATTTGTGAACATATCAAACCTGATTTTAAAGCTGATTTAGATTTTAGGATTCGCAAAGAGATTTGGAATTTCTAGGATTTAGATTTAGATAGTTTTCGCAACGAGAGTTGGTTAACTATATTTTAGTGATTTGAGTTCTAGAACAGTGCTTAATCTGGATCCTGTTAGGTAGCTTAGCTGCATTCATTGATTTCCTGAGAAATACCCTAAGCCTACATTCCCCCAATTGAATTTACAAACGTTTTACTTGCAACTCTGTTTTTCAATTACATCATCTGGTTTAGCTTGTTTCTGATCTATAGAATCTATTGAGTGATTTTTGAGTTCTTGTGTTCGACCCCTGATTTACTGCAGCAACTGCTTTAGTACTTTTTAGGGTATTAAATTGAGCATATCAATTTTGGCGCCGTTGCCGGGGACTCAATTTCGCCATTAGATTTTAGTTTAGAATTTCGACTAAGTTCGTCGGTATCGATCGATACTCACTAGTATCGGTCGATACTCCGGCGACTTCTTTTTTGGTATCGATCGACACCACTTGGTATCGATCGATACTCAACGTATTTTTCTGGTTACTTACGTGCTTTGCCTAGTGTTTTCCTTGCAGGTGTATGCCTGTTCGTGAAACCAGGAGCAACAAGAGCACTCAGCTAGTTGGACTATCACTGGAACGGCTAGCGCTTGTGGAACGCACAAACAGAAAGACCAAGCAAACATCAGGGATGAACAACCCAGTGGTTTTAAGAGCTGATGAAGCTGGAATTCTGAGAGACCAAGAGGGTCATGTGTGTAATGAGAGAGGGCAACGACTTGATGAAGCTGGAAACATCGTTGTCCCTGCTCCTGTTATTGAGATTGTTGTGCCAGCTGGGCGCGGCAACGTTGGCAATGCTGCAGGTGTTCGAGCTCAGACAATTGGTGAGTACAACAGGCCAGAGCAGTTTTTCGCCAATCGGTCAGCGATTCGTCCTCCTGCTTATGAGAGGAATGACTTCGAGCTGAAACCTGCTTACTACACTCTAGTAGGACAGCATCTCTTCCATGGTCTTCCTCATGAACATCCAATGGACCATGTAGAGAAATTCGAGGACTTGGTCACTAGCATCAAGAGCAATGGAGTGTCCTACGACTATCTCTTCTGCAAGCTCTTCCCCTACTCTCTGGGTGGAGAAGCTACTTACTGGCTGAGGCAGCTATCTCCTGGATCGCTAACTAATTGGGAGGACACCAAGAGAGCCTTCCTGATTAACTTCTATGATGACGGGCGATCTGAAGATCTGAGAAATAAGATATCCACTTTTTCTCAAGGACCTACTGAGGCGTTCAAGGCTGCTTGGACAAGATTCAGATCGTATCAGAGAGATTGTCCACATCATGGATACTCTGATGTGCAGCTGCTGGGTATCTTCTTCAGAGGAGTAGATTGGAGATATCAGATGGGTCTGGACTCTTCGAGCAATGGTAATTTCAACACCAGATATCCTGAGGATGCTATTGTGTTGATTGAGAACTTTGCCTCTAGCAGTAGCACCAAGAGCGCAGATTTCGAGCGCAAGAGGCTGGCTGGTAACATGGATGGGTCACAGATTGCTGAAGTGAAAGCTCAGCTGGATTCTATGCACAGTCTTCTGCTGGGAAGGACAACGAAGGCCGTCCACTTCGCTGCTGAGAATGAAGTGGAAGATGTTAACTACATAGGTGGTTCTGGTTTTCAGGGTCAGCGATTCGGATACAACTCCAATCGAAACTTCACCAACAATGCTCAGCAAGGAGGGTACCAATCCCCACCACCCAAAGCTCCTGAGAGTAAGATTGAGGCTATGCTTGAACACCTGGTTCAAGGGCAGGAGAAGATGACAGCCACCTTCAATGGTAAGATGGACACCATGTACACCGATTTGAGTGGAAGGATCGAGGCACTAAATACGAGTCACAGGATGCTGGAAACTCAAGTAGCTCAGACTGCAGCAAATTCCAAGGGAAAATCGGTTCATGCACACGTCAATGCGATCTCCTCAAGTGCAGAGAACTACGAAGAGGATTCTGAAATCGCTAGAGCATCGATCGATACCCCCAGGTGTCGATCGATGCCGGTTACAATTCTGAAACGGGACACTTCCAAAACCCGTGTATCGATCGATACCCCACTGGTATCGGTCGATACCAAGGCAATTTCTGAGGAGACACATGATATTTCGACCAAGGAGCCTCAAGTAGCAGCAGCACGGTTCAGTATCGCCCAATTTTGGGAAGACTATGAAACGAAGTGTCAGGCAGCGATAGCTAAGGAACGAGCTGAGAAAAGAGCTCGCAAGCCCAAGAAGGAGAATCCTGTACCTAAACACCTCAGAGATCCCATCTCTCCAAAGCAGCTGCGTGGCTTTGAGAAGATGGTAAGAAGGATTTCCCCTGATTCAACCTTTGAAGAAGCCCTAGAGTGCCGTCCTCTGCTAAGTCACTTCAAGGATTGCAGAGAAACTGAGGAAGAGATTAAGGCACTCTTCATTAAGGCTAGAGGTCCACCTCCACTGAGACAGTTGACCCCAAGGGAGGATCCAGGGAAATTTGTAGTTCCATGCTCTATCTCTGGAGTTGAGTTCAAAGAGTCTCTTGTCGACTCAGGGGCTAGTGTCAATGTCATCTCAAGGGCAATTGCAGAGCGGTTAGGAGCTGATATTCGATCACCAGAGGCATCTATCACATTCGCGAACAACTCCACCTCGCTTCCACACGGTACTATCCATGGTTTGCTGGTCAAAGTAGGAGACTGTCTAGTTCCTACTAATTTTCAGGTTGTAGAGATGGGTGCAATATCTCGTATGCCTATCCTTTTGGGACGACCGTTCATGGCTACTGCAGGCGCGATCATAGACACACCTAATAAGAGAATCTCTTTCTCTTACATTGACAGAGGGGTCTATTATGGTGTCATTCCCCCTAGGAGTGCTCCCACACATGTGTCTAGCATCGAAGTTGTCACAGGAGAGTCGCTAGCGATTGATATTTTGGAAGAGCCTCCTGATGAGCCTACTGTCGCAGATGTTCCAGGTGAACCGCCCAGCACCCCCAAAGAAGTTGCCAAGAAAACTAAGGCAACAAAGAAGAAGGCCAAGAGCAACAAAGTTGAGAATCCCCATGTCACTTTGATACCTCAGAAGTGTAATGGAGATTCGATTGAGTACAAGGTCAAATGCAAAGGAGCCTTGAAGCCATTCTCTAAGGCAAGAGTCCTTCTTACTTCTGAGCTGAAAGAGAAAGGGCAGGAGTTTGTGGACAGCATGCTAAGCAGAACTTTGAAGCTAGTAATGTCAAGTGATGGAGCCTGTTTTGGTGCAAGCTCTCACTCTTATCCAGCCTGAAGGGCGTTACAGTCAAGCTATTGACGTTAAACGAGCGCTTGGTGGGAGGCAACCCACTTGTGAGTCTGTTTTTGATTCGTTTTTATTTTTATTTTCGTTTGTTTTGAGTCTGTGTCAGGATGAACAAGGAGCAACTCGAAATCGCCTAAGCATCGATCGATACCCCTATGGTATCGATCGACACCAATCGCGGATGAAAATTCACAAAGTCGATCTAAGCATGGTATCGATCGATACCATGCCGTGTGTCGATCGACACCGACTGTTCCAGAACGGTAATTTCTTGTTTCTCTTCGTTCTATCCTTTTTCTTTGTTTCTTTCACTGACTCTAGGCTAGATAACACTGAGGACAGTGTTGTTCAAGTCTGGGGGAGGTGTCTGCTGACATTGTTTTCGTTTTTCTTAGAGTCAGTCGTTTTATCGAGTCAAAACTGTTTTATTGAGTCAAAATTTGTTGGAGATGATGATCCTGTGCTTGAACCTATTGATTTGATTTTGTTTTTGAGTGCACAGTGTTACAGGATCAGTTCTAGATCGACTAATGAAAAATCCAAAGGCTGACCAGTTGACTAGAAAACATCCATGTCTCCAGCAGAGTTCTTCTGAAGCCTGAGCCAAATTTTTGCACTTCATCAATGTGGTTAGTGTTCATAGAGCTTGATTCATCATTCATATCTGATAAAGGAACCCGTGTGTTTAGAATTATGGTATCTCTCTCCCCTGAAATAAGTTGATAGATTAAGAGCATAAAAGATTGAAATGATTTTCTTCTGAGTAGAGGGTTAGGAAAATTTCCAGCGATCCCATTATTCTACTTAAGAGGGGATGATCACACAAAGGATTGGAAGCGAGGCTAGGATTTTCCTATGATGCCATTATTCGCCTATATCCTTTGATACATAGAGAGGGAAGAACCGGGGATTTGGTGGCAAACACCATCAATACTCGCGTCTCCTACCTTGATATGTATATGCTAAGCTGAAAAAAAAAAAAAAATAAAGATATAATAAGAAATAAGTCTGGAGGAGAGAAATTGATACAAAAAAGTGTGAAAAATGGTGGTTCCTTTGTCAAGATATTGTCTGGTAAAGAGTCTAGAAGGTTCTTAAATATTAGCTGCAGAGATGAAACTGGCGATGAGGGCTTTACTTGAACAATGCTGTGGGATTTTGTGTGGAGTCTGGAAAAGCTGCAAATGTCTACGGAGAAGTACATGGTGGTTAGATCGAAAGCTGATCAGGTGACATTTGGGTACTTGGGAAAAGGGTCTTTTCGATGGTTCAGGAACAGGTGAGTCTCTACGTTTTCAAACCTCTTTTTCTGATTTAGTCTTCTATTTGCTTGAGGACAAGCAAAAGGCTAAGTCTGGGGGAGTTGATATATCATGGTTTTTACCCTATTTAGGCCATGATATAAGTCCTTTTATAGAGTCTTTTCTTGTGTTTTGGAGTCTTTTAGAGTCTTTCACAGGTTATAGCACGTCTGGAGCTTAATTGGAATTATTGGAGCTTTTCTGGAGCATTCTGGAGCGAGACTGAAGTCTGATGACTAAGAGCCCGATCTGAGCACCGAGCATCGATCGATACCCCCTGGTATCGATCGACACTCATCGAGATTTCATGGGCCGCGACTAATTATGAAGTCTTGGAGATTTGCAAAAGCACCCAGAAGACTTTGATAATTACAAGAAGGCCCCAAATCGTGATTTAGGTTATAAATAGGATTTTACAGCCATTGTTTAGGCTATGCTTTATTATTGTTTAGGTTTAAGAGAGATTTTGGTGAGAGACAAGTCTGGTTTCCCTTCGTCCGAGATCAGATCTCAAAACCTCGTTTCTCTTTCTGATTTAATATAAGAGTATTTATTCAACATGTTTATTAATTTAATATCCATGTCTGAGTAGATCACCTGTTAGGTTTAGGGTTTTCTCATAGGGATTTCTTTGAATGCTAGGTTGATTATCTGTTAGGATTCACTATCTAAATTAGTTCTTCGCCTTAGGTTGTTCTCAAAGCTAATTCTAGGTTGACGAATCTGGAACTTAGATCTTAGGATAATTAATTAGGCACGAGAGTGCGATTAATTACCTGATAGAACCTTAGGTGAGCAAATTGATTATTCGCAAAGAGATTTGGTTTAATTGATTTGTGAACATATCAAACCTGATTTTAAAGCTGATTTAGATTTTAGGATTCGCAAAGAGATTTGGAATTTCTAGGATTTAGATTTAGATAGTTTTCGCAACGAGAGTTGGTTAACTATATTTTAGTGATTTGAGTTCTAGAACAGTGCTTAATCTGGATCCTGTTAGGTAGCTTAGCTGCATTCATTGATTTCCTGAGAAATACCCTAAGCCTACATTCCCCCAATTGAATTTACAAACGTTTTACTTGCAACTCTGTTTTTCAATTACATCATCTGGTTTAGCTTGTTTCTGATCTATAGAATCTATTGAGTGATTTTTGAGTTCTTGTGTTCGACCCCTGATTTACTGCAGCAACTGCTTTAGTACTTTTTAGGGTATTAAATTGAGCATATCAACCAGTCATCTTAGAGAGGTTCAAGCAGGAGATTAGCTCTCGTGGACTTTCAGACCAAATCTCTCTCAGGCGATGCTCTCACGTTGGACAGCACAAGTATGCTGGTAATATAATCATCTTCAGTCCTGATTCATCTGGAAATATTTCTGGCAATTGGTAAGTAAATGTTGGATCAAAAGAAACTGAAGATGTTATAGTAGGTTTATGCATCACCTGATAAACGTTCTGTTTACTTTAAATGCAGGTATGGCTATGTAACTCCTGATGATGTACCTGAATTGCTTGACAAGCATATTGCAAAAGGAGAAATCATTCAAAGGATTTGGAGGTAAAAGGTTTCAAACTCCTGTTTCTAGCTTGTACACATATGTCTCTGTCAAATCGTTTTCTCGAGATAAACCCTTGTGTTCGAACATCACTGATCTTGCTAGTTGGTCATTTTCAACGTAGAGTACTTTGTTTTGCTCGTTGTGTTAACCAATAAGTACGTCCTGTCTCTTCACTGGAATCAAATTGCAACTATATTAGTTACATTGGTCCTGAACTAGACTGGCAACAAATCCCTTCCACTCTAACTGGTGTAATTATGCATAGCAGTTGCTAGCTTAGCAGTAATTTTATTGATCTTTCTGTTTGCTTAAACAACTAACTTGTAACATTTCTCATGTCAAAACTCAAAATATTGTTTACCTTTGACAAAAATGGGATGCTCTTTTCTTTTATTCGACCTTCTCTGTTCTGTAAACACTATCAAAATCCAATACTCTCTCTATCTCTGCTCAGCAACAGGGTTGGTAGGTTAGATTTACTGGGACTACACTAAACATAATCAACTCTCTGTTTCAGGGGCCAAATGGGTCTACCTGGAGGTGTAGCTGAGAAAGATCATGAACAGAAAGTGATACCAAACGGTAACCGCGCAGCAGAGGATATCACAGGAGGATGTTGCCAAGGATCGAACGGCGTCTCGTGTTGCCAAGAAGAAAACCCAAAACCAAAGCCAATCAAGAAAGAAGGAAAGTGCACCATATGGTTCCAGCCTCTTGACAAAGAAGAAATCTACATTGGAGCCGCCGTGGTTGGAGCCGTTGCAACTATAGCCATGATTGGTTACACCATTTTCAAGAGGTCAGGATAAGGAACCTAACCTTCCGCTTCTTACTTACCAATTTGATTCATGTTAGAAGTTTTTTTGGAGATTGCCACGACACGATAGAAAAAGAAAACATACATCGATTCGATCACAAACACACACCAGAGGAATTATGTTTTTGTCTGTGATTCTCTCTACCACTAAAGAAACAAATAAACTTTTTGGTCTATGGGAGTTTTTTTTTTTTTTCTCTTTGATGTAGTTTGTCTCCCACGCTGTGTTTGTTGTTATATTTTGTATTTTGCGGTTTGGTGGAACTTGTGCTGATTGTCTATTTGTCGCTTTGGTGCAAATTTTGTTGTTGCTGTCCTAATAAAACTTTGATTTGGTTTTGTTTGAGTTGCTTGGTGTTAAGTTCTTGAAGGTATACTAATTATTGTCTTTAATTTCTAATTATGTGTTTCTTGTAAGAATAAAAGCTATTAATTTGGTTATCTCTGACTCAAAGAGAGTTTGCAAAGGAACTTGATTACAAAACACAACACAGCTAAACGGATTATCGAAAATGGAT
This sequence comes from Eutrema japonicum, assembly GCA_030161315.1. Taxonomy (NCBI): domain Eukaryota; kingdom Viridiplantae; phylum Streptophyta; class Magnoliopsida; order Brassicales; family Brassicaceae; genus Eutrema; species Eutrema japonicum. The sequence goes on from BSQW01000011.1 coordinate 54,258,193, forward strand.
CCAGATGATGATGACAAGCCTATTCGTATACATCACGAGCCCAAGAAAATTCTCTAGATTCAACACGATTTTGCCATCTGTAATGAACGAACACCTAGGGTTTTACATCTTCTAGGGTTCTCTTGTATAAATACTCTAAGAATGCTTTTGTAAAGAAATCAAAGACGTCTTCACTCTTCAAGCTTAAAGCTTTGTGTTTCCCACTTTCACCTATTAGACGAGAACGAAATCGTTTACGGTTAGGTCTTCGCGCAACTGTTTCCATCCCTTTTATAACTCGGGTAATCCGGGTCAATGGAATTTCAAGAGCATTCAGTCAGGTTGTGGGGACTTATCTCCCTAGCTGATTCTCGGGTCAACGGGCCATGAACTGGGCCACGGGGAGCCATGTGAAGACCTGTGACACCCGCGCGTTTGTGTTGTAGTTGTCAGGGTTCGAACTCAGGTGGATAAGCCTTTAATCTCTTCCCCCTTCATTCTTACCACCAGCCCACGCCCGCGCGGGCGTTTCCATCCCTTTCGGTATCGCTATTTCTTCCTTTGTTTATGTTCGTTTATCGGATTCGAGTCGAGAAATTAGAGGTTTATGCTTTCGACTTTATGACTGATTCGACAAATTTAATGATTTCGTTTCATATTTTGGGATAATTCTACCCTTGTTGAGCTCTAATGCTAGCTTCAGTTTGTGTACGTGTAGTTGTTGTTTCTGGATGTACTGTGTGGTTTTGGAAGCTGAGTTTTTGAATTTGTGACGCTTTCATTCATCAAAATTATTTTGAACAGTATGAAAATTGTGAATAGCTCATTAAAGTTGATGTAATGTGCACAAGCTTCATAATTTTTTGATTGTTCTAGATGTTTTGATGAAAGAGATGTGACAATCAAGAAGTTGTCATTGAGGACGATCCGTCCGACTTAGATGCTTGTATTGTATGTGAAATGTCAGACAACTCTATTGACTGTATTGTTTCGTTACTCAGTTAATCTGATTTATCATAATTCTTGTTAACTGTGAATCAGAATAACCAGACTATTAAGAGTCATGCTTATATCTCTGCTTTGGATACTCAAACAAACGATGGGCCAACAAAGAAGAGTAAGGCTCAAATCGAAAACCAGAAAACAGTTGATAGTGTGGGCCTTAGATTAAACATCAACAAGCCCATTCCAGCTCAAGCATCATCTTCTCACAACGGTAACAGAGTATTCTCGGACATTCTTCTCAGTCAACGAGAAAAAGCAAATCCAGCTGTAGCAATTCGGTTACACAACAGATTTGATACCCTTGTGCAATCATTGGTGACTGATGGATACTTGTATTTGGCATTATTCGATTAGCTCTTTCTATATAAACATTGCTGCTCCTCTTGTAAAGAAAAACAATAAATAAAGTTTTTGTCTTCCTTTCAATATTTGAAGCTAAAAGCTTCGTGTTTTCATGGTATCAGAGCTCCAGTCAATTGATGGAGCCATGGTAGACGCCTCTTTATAACCAACACCAATACAGACTCCGCTCCCTACTCCATATGCGACTCCGGCGGCTGGTTATCGAAGCACATCGGGCCCGATTCGAGCTCTGTCGCCTGCAACTCGACTTCCAGATACGTCAGATTCGTCATCTTCATCACATGTATGTCCTACAGCGCTCAATCAGTCATTCACAGCAGCTCCTTCGGTCGTTTTCTCATCGCCATTAAACATCTCACATTGTGTGACGTTAAAGCTAACTGCATCCAACTATCTTCTTTGGAAGACTCAGTTTGAACACTGGTTATCAAGCCAGAAGCTCGTGGGCCATGTCACCGGCGGGACTCCGCGACCTCATCCAACGGTGGTGCTTCGTTTTGGAGACACCTTCACCGAAGCTCCAAATCCAGACCTCCTAGCTTGGATCCATAATGACCAAACTGTCCTTGCCTGACTCTTTGGCTCAATGTCAGAAGATGCTCTCCGATATGTCTATGGTCTTCATACGGCATATGAGGTATGGTTTGCATTAGCTAAGAAATATAATCGCATCTCGTCTTCTAGGAGGTTTGATCTACAGCGTCGCTTACAAACAATGTCTAAGATAGGAAAGACCATGAGTGACTATCTCAACGAGGTTAAGCTGATTTGTGATCAATTAGATTCTATAGGATGCCCTGTTGAAGACAATGAAAAAATCTATGAGATCTTGAATGGTTTGGGTCAGGAATATGAAGCTATTGCTGCTGTGATTGAAAACTCTATGGATTCCTATTCTGTTCCTAGCTTTGAAGATGTTGTGGTTAAGCTGACTAATTTTGATGATAAGATTCATACTTATGTGTCTCACGCTACAATCACTCCTCACTTGGCTTTCACTACTAATAGAGCAGGATATTCTAATCGTGGAAGAGGAAATAACTATGGCAGATGACAGTTTACTGATGGATCTCGTGGTAGAGGCTCTTACTCAACTCATGGCAGGGGCTTTCCTCAACAGTTCAGCAACAACAACAACTCCGCAGATGGAACCAGACCAACTTGTCAGATCTGCAACAAGTATGGCCATCCAGCCTACAAGGGCTACAAACGCTTTGATCAAGAATACCAATGTCCTGATTTCAATAATGCCCTTGCTGCTATGAGGATCTCTGATCCACCTTCTTCTTCCGGTCATGAATGGTATCCAGATACGGGTGCTACTGCTCATATCACGAGCTCTGCTTCTCAGCAACAGTCCAGTCAGCCTTATTCAGGTGAGGATGATGTCATCGTTGGGAATGGGGAATTCTTGCCCATAACTCATATTGGTTCTGCATGTCTGCCCAGTCTCCAAGGTACTTTACCTCTACGAGATGTTCTTGTTTGCCCAGGAATTACCAAATCTCTCTTATCTGTCTCCAAACTCATCGATGATTATCCTTGTTCTTTTAAATTTGACTCTGATAGTGTTATTGTTGAAGTTAAACAGACAAAGCAGCTGCTGACCAAAGGAAAACGGCATAAGGATCTCTATGTGTTGAAGAAATTAAATTTCTCTGCATACTACTCTACAAGATAACAAGCTGCTAGTGATGAAGTGTGGCACAGGCGCCTTGGTCACCCTCATCAAGACATTCTTCAACACTTATCAAAAACAAAGGCTGTAGTTATCAATAAATCAAGCTTCAAGTTGTGTGATGCTTGCAGTTTGGGAAAAGCTTGCAGACTTCCTTTCTCTTCCTCTGAGTTTGTTTCATCTAGGCCTCTAGAAAGAATACATTGTGATTTATGGAGACTTTCTCATGTTGTTTCAACTCAAGATTTTCGGTATTATGTTATTTTCATCGACAATTATTCAAGATACACCTGGTTTTATCCTTTACGAAAGAAATCAGACTTCTTCTCAGTATTTGTTCTGTTTCAAAAGCTGGTTGAGGCTCAAATACAAGAAAAGATCACTATGTTTCAGTGTGATGGAGGGGGTGAATTCACCAGTAATCGATTTGTTTCCAATCTTGCTCATTCATGGATTAAACATCTCATCTCGTGTCCTCACACTCCTCAGCAAAATGGTATTGCAGAAAGAAAGCATAAACACATTACAGAACTTGGACTCTCGATGATTTTTCAGAGCAAAACTCCTCATTCCTTATGGGTTGAAGCCTTCTTCACTGCTACTTATCTGGGAAACCTCTTGCCATCATCAGTTCTTCTTAACAACAAAAGTCCATATACTAATGGGAAAGCAACTAGTGTATACATTTCTAAGGGTCTTTGGCTGCAGTTGTTATCTGTATCTTCGTCCATATGCACAACACAAGTTTGATCCAAGATCCTTACTGTGTGTTTTTTTGGGATACAATGAGAAATTCAAAGGCTACAGATGTCTTCATCCTCCATCGGGTAAGGTTTACATCAGTAGACATGTTGTTTTGATGAGAATCAGTTCCCTTTTTCCGATGTTTACAATACGTTTCTACCTCAAGCATCATCTCCTCTACTCACCGCTTGGCACTCTGGTTTTTCTCCACAGCAATCAATAGTTGCAAATTCACTTCATGAGGTTCCTAGTTCACCTTCTGAGACTGAGATAGTTACTACAATTGTTCAGCATGTTCTCTCAACAAATGTTCAGCCTGCCCTTTCATCCAGCCTGTTAATTATGTATTGATGCCTACTGCTATTGTTGAAATAAGTTCTGAGTGTACGGCAGGCTTAGATCCTGATCCTATAAGCAACAACTTCATTTCTTCATCACACAGGTTAGGCTCAACAATGTCATCTCTTGTATCAGCTCAACCTGCATCAAGCTCAGGTCTGTCAATCAAAATTAATGATGAACAGTTGTTCACCGAGGAAGATTTTCCACCTCTGTCTGTCTCCAGTCCTTCTATTTCTCATACTTCTTCTACAAATGCTACTCTTCCTGCATCACCAAACGAAGGAGTCTCTGCTAGCTCAAATCATTCTATGCAAACTCGATCAAAATCTGGAATTCATAAGCCAAATCCCAGATATGCTTTACATTTTGTTAAGACCAACTATCCAGAACCAAAGACAGTTAAAACTGCTCTCAAAGATCCTGGCTGGAACAATGCCATGGAAGAAGAAGTTGAAACTTTTCATGAGACAGAAACATTTGATCTTGTTCCACCAAATCTAAACATTCAACCACTAGGATGCAAGTGGGTTTTCAAAACTAAACTGCATTCTGATGGGTCTTTGGATAAACTGAAACCCCGTTTGGTGGCTAAGGGGTATGAACAAGAAGAAGGAATATATTACTTGGAGACTTATAGTAATGTTGTAAGAACTGCAACAGCAAGACTAGTTCTCGATTTTGCAATAGTTAAGAAGTGGGATATTAAGCAACTTGATGTGAAGAATGCGTTTTTACATGGTGATTTACAAGAGGAAGTATACATGCTACAGCCTCCTGGGTTTGAAGATCCTAACAAACCAGACTACATTTGCAAACTTAAGAAGGCAATCTATGGCCTCAAGCAAGCTCCACGTGCATGGTTTGACAAATTCAGCACTTTCCTACTTGAATTTGGGTTCAAATGCACACTCGGGGATCCATCACTATTTGTTTATCTTCATGACAATGATGTGATGTATCTTCTGTTGTATGTTGATGATATGTTACTTACAGGAAGCAATGATTTATTGATTACAAAGTTATTGGATGCCCTCTCTATTACATTTCGGATGAAAGATATGGGAGATCTACATTAGTTTCTAGGGATTCAAGCACATTTTCACAGCAATGGTCTGTTTCTTAATCAGGAAAATATGTTAAAGATTTGCTTATTACAGCTGGGATGAGAGATTGTGCTCCAATGCCTACTCCATTTCCTCTACAACTTTCCAAGGTTCTTGGTCAGGATGAACCATTCGCAGATCCAACTTACTTTAGAAGCTTAGCAGGAAAGCTGTAATATCTTACACTCACCAGACCAGACATCCAATTTTCTGTCAACTTCGTTTGTCAGAAGATGCACCAGCCAACAGTAGCTGACTTTATGAATCTTAAGCGCATCCTCAGATATCTTAAAGGTACTATACAACTGGGAATTAATCTTAATGGTGACACTGACTTCACTCTTCGAGCCTACAGTGACAGTGACTGGGTTGGTTGCAAAGAGACCAGACGCTCTACTGGTGGTTTCTGCACATTTCTAAGCTCAAACATCATCTCTTGGTATACTAAACGTCATCCTACTGTCTCGAGATCGTCCACTAAAGCTGAGTATAGATCTCTCTCTATTGCAGCCACTGAACTTAAGTACTTCTCTTCTTGGTGAAATGGGAGTTCACTTACCGACTGTTCCAGAGATGTACTGTGATAACCTCTCAGCAGTCTACCTGACTGCAAACCCTGCACTACACACCAGAACAAAGCATTTTGACACTGATTTCCATTATGTCCGGGAAAGAGTAGCCATGGGTGCTCTCGTCGTCAAGCAGATTTCGGCATCTCTACAGCTTGCAGATATTTTTACTAAGTCTTTACCTCAACAACCTTTCTCTGATCTTCAATACAAACTCGGTGTTGATTCCCCACCGAGTTTGAGGGGGTGTATTAAGAGTCATGCTTCTATCTCTGCTTTGGATACTCAAACAGACGATGGACCAACAAAGAAGAGTAAGGCTCAAATCGAAAACCAGAAAACAGTTGACAATGTGGACCTTAGATTAAACATCAACAAGCACATTCCAGCTCAAGCATCATCTTCTCACAACGGTAAGAGAGTATTCTCGAACACTCTTCTCAGTCAACGAGAAAAAGCAAATCCAGCTGTAGCAATTCGGTTACACAACAGATTTGATACCCTTAGATCATGTGCAATCATTGGTGACTGATGGATACATGTATTTGGCATTATTCGATTAGCTCTTTCTATATAAACATTGATGCTCCACTTGTAAACGTAAGAAAACCAATAAATAAAGTTTTTGTCTTCCTTTCGATATTTGAAGCTAAAAGCTTCGTGTTTTCACAGACTCATCAGAAGAGGAATAGATGCAAAGTTGACAAGAATTCTAATAAATCAGATTAACTGAGTAAAACCGATCATTCAGAAGAGGATCAAGGAAGTTAGAGTGATAGATGAGGTTTTGATAAAATTAGGATGCTTCAACCTCGTCTTTCTATGAATGCTCCTAATGGTGAGATCTCATCAAATGAATGAACTGGCGAACGAAATGGAGAAGAAGATGTGACTGAGTAGATAACTTCATCGGCTCAAGTAACCAGAGAGAGAACTCAGCGCAGCAACCAATGTGGCTAACTCAAAGACAGTGAGGTTTGTTCCTTTTTCTTCATTCACTGGAACATGAATAGTAATCTTGTCTCATTTCCAAATTAAACGTAGAAAGTGATCTCATAAGAATTTGATTAGAATTGTTATTGTTGGCATGTGTGTTTGGGGAGGTGGAGTGGATAAATTTGCAGCATGAAGCAAACAAAAGAACATGCCATGGAGGAAAATTCTAGAAATTGGAGAGAAAATGTTCAACGAAACAAATCGAGGAACATGATCAGATTAGAGCCAAAAAAAAAAAGATCTAAACACCACACAAATCCCTAACCACAAAAATAGTTCTTTTTAGAGATGAAGTCAAGTTCTTGTAAATGACGTACTTTTGTAACAATCTAGAAGATGATGATGGGTCACAATTTACATCATCTAACTCATTTTAAAACTTTATAATCTAAAACCACAAGAAAAGAAGATTTGGTAAACCGTCGCCCCTCTCTCTCTCTCAGGGCGATCGGAAGAGTGATGGATCTATATTGTTCGATTTGACTTTTCAAATCTGGTTTACTACAGGCAAAAGTCAATTGTTAGGTTTTTCTTCATCAAGAGAACAAGTGGAGGAAGATTTACGATGTTTCGAATCGAGAAAGCCATTGGTGATCGAAAACGCAATTCATCGACATCAACAGCTTCACTTCATCGGCGTTTGTTTTTCCGCCGGAATCAAGCCTTCCTTTCCGTAATTATAATTTTGCTGCTTCTTGAACTGAGGATGATTCCAAAATCGTTTTGTGAATCGATTCATCAATGGTTTAATTCATATTCCTTCCGATCTAGAATCGGGATTGTTAAAGCAGTGGTTGATGTTCGATGTTGCACCTCATTCATCAATCACGCTTCAGTTATCTCTGATGTGGTCAATATACCCACGATCGATGGCCAATCACAATGGATTTCGAAAGGAGTTTTGGAGATTTTTATCCCAAAACTAGTGAGACGGTTTCGTAATCGGCTCTTCATCTTCCTTTTATTAATGGAAGATAATCCGACAGAGAAGTTATGTTATAAGATTAGGGTCAACAAAGATGATGGACAGCAAATTTGGGATATTAGTTCGATTCTTATCGGTTTTTTTACTCTGCTATATATGGCATTTCTATGGAAGCAACCACCATGGAAATCGTCATGGAGGGTACGAGGGTTTGGAGTGGAAGACGTAATTTCTTTGTTGTATGGCAACATTCGTAGTCGTTGAAAATTGGCAATCTCAGGTATTATTTCTATCGAAAGAATCAATAAATAGGGTTCTTATTCGAAGAATGTTTTTAGTTCTTAATTGGAGATGTGTCAATGTAATACAACATGAGAAATATTGGATAATAGCCAAATATCGCATCAGATCGAATGCGAATATGAGGAATGAATGTGTGGACACTCTTTCAGCGAGTAAAATTTCTCGGATAAAAAAATCGTCAAATTTCATTTTCGTTGTTTTATTTCATGGAATTTTCTATTTTATGTATTATGTTTGTTTATGTTACTTTTTATATTTATATTATCCGTATATTTGCTGATGAATATAATATAAGTTGACCCAAAAAAAAAAACTAAAACCACAAGATCTATTTTGCACTTTGGTTTTGGAGAATTTGTGATGTTCAATCCTTAATTGTTCGTTATGAACCTACTCATTTGTCAACTTAAAAAAAAATGAACTCACTCTTATGCCCTTTCATTTCCTACTTATAAATTTGAAAAAAAAAACAAAACTTACTTAAAGATAAATTTAAAATATCTAAATTCATTGAAAAAATTGGATACGGTAATTTTGTTATGATCGACTCACATTAATCATTCAAAATCTCCACAATTTGCATATATATATATATATAGAAAGTTAGTTTTGATCTCTTCTCATGATGCCACATCATCCTCCACCTAAGCAATAAACATTAAAACAAAAAATACACATACATAAAATAAAATAATAAAAAAAAAACCCAAACTTAAAACAAAAATTCCAAAATATACATAAATCGACGTTGTCAATTTGATTCATTATCCGCGGGTCCCGCTCCGTTTAACCCGCCGTCAGTTGGGTGCATGTCGAGAAATTTTAAGTTTTGTATTATTTATTATTTAAATATTTACGTGTTATCTGCGGATACCCGCGAATTCAAGCGGGATGGGTGCGGGTCGAACAAAAAAATTAACTCGCGCGGGGCGGATCTAGCAGGTCAAGTTTGAACCGCTTGACATGCCTAATTAGAATCCAACATGAAACATGATTAAAAAATGATGTTAAAAAAAGACACGATTAAAAATAATATAAAAAGGAAAATAAAACAAAATAAGGAACCACCGAATATTAAACTGTTAGAAACACATTTTTTTTTAAAAATTTTTTTTTATTGTGTAATAGTATTTTATTTTAACTCCAAAACCAAGAAAATAAAATACTATTACACAATAAATAAAAAAATTTAAAATGTGGACCACCCCCGCGCATTGTATCTATACATCCAACATATTTATAAAAAAAACATAAAATTATCTTAAAACTAAAATTTTAAAAGTAGCTCAAATTCCTTAATATTAAAGGGAAACGTATTCTACAAGGGTTTCAACAAATAGGTTTTAAATGAAACAAAAAGAAAAAACAAAAATTATGCAAAGAAAACTTTAAATTGTTAAGATCTTCTCTAAAAAAAACAAATAATTGCATGAAATTGACCAACAAAAGAAAGAAAAAAGTAAAAATGTGTACTATCCACTAAACAAATACATATAAAATCATAAATTTAAGAAATTAAGAAAATAAACCAAAAAAATAAAAAATACACATATTTTAAGTTGATAGAGACAATTCAATTAACTACCAGATTCCAAAAATAAAATAATAGACAATAAAAACTGTTTAGAAAAATTGTTTACAACGTCCGCGCGTAGCGCAGATCACACCCTAGTATATATATATATATATTTAGTGTATCGACTTACTATATATTAGGGATTGTTAACCGAACCGAATCGAAGTTTTGTAAATTCGGTTATTTTCGGTAATACTTAAAATTAATTTTGGTTTTCGGTTCGGTTCGGCCGAACCGATCGGTTAACCGAATTTAAAAAAAAATTAAGTTTTTTTGTGATTTTTTCGAAAATAATCGAAAATACCCAAAAATAACAGAAAATTACCAGAAAATAATCGAAACTATCCGAATTAAACTGAATTTGCCAACATTTCGATTATTTTCGGTTATAAAAAAATAACTAAACTACCCGATAACCAAACCGATATTTTATTCGGTTATTTTAGGTAAAAATTTTGAAAACCAAACTATCCAAACCGAAATAACCCAATTGGCAGCCCTATACTATACTATAATTAGCTCATATCAAATTCTAACAAATAATTGGGCCAAATACAAAAAGCCCAATATAATTGATTCCATGGTCCAAAAGATAACAGTCTTCTACTACTGAAATTAACCTAACGCAGAGAACGAGTTGGGACAATTCCGGTGGAGTAAGAAGACGACGACGACGACGACAACGACGGCCAGAGCCATGAACGAGGAAAGTACAAGCAGAAATAGGAAGAGGAAGAGACAAAGAAACCCTAAAACTCCTAAAGAGGAGCTTAAAGAGACACCGAAGAAACAAAACAACGACAAAAAGAATCAGAGAGACACCAAAAACCATCAACATGGAGGATCTTCAGCTTCATCGAAACGACCAAAACCTTCCAATTACCTCGATATGGTTCTCTCTCTCTCGATTACAAACATTTGATTGCTGTCTGATTGGATTATGATAGAACCAATTTACGAAAAAATCGCAGCTTCGAGAGAAATTATCCGGTGGGAACTTCAGGAGGCTCAATGAGAAGCTCTACACTTGCTCGTAAGTTTGATTTCATTTTTTCTTTCTGGTGATTTTTCTTCTGTTTCACAGAGCTTAAATCCCTTTTTCTCAGTGGACAAGAAGCATTAGATTACTTTAAAGAGGATCCAGACTTGTTTGATATGGTAAACACATTAGCTCCAGAAACAAGAACTTAGTTTCAATTTGTGCAATTTAAAGTAATTGGTTCTGTTTTTTTTTGTTTCAGTATCATACAGGTTATCAGCAACAAATGTCAAATTGGCCTGAGCTTCCTGTTAACTCCATTATAAACTGGCTATTGTCTCGAAGCTCTTCTTTAGTTGTGGCTGATTTTGGCTGTGGTGAGACTTTCTGATACTATATTTGCTGTCGAAATTGCTTTTTACCGACATGATCATCATATCGATATACAACTGTTTTTTTTTTTTTAATTTGTTCAGGTGATGCAAGGATTGCAAAGAGTGTTAAGAACAAAGTTTTCTCCTTTGATCTTGTCGCAAAGAACCCGTCTGTTATCGCCTGCGATATGTCAAATGTAAATTCAAATCTTACTTTCATGATGTTTTTTTTTTCACTCAAGACTTAAACTGGTTTTTTGTGGTTTTCTTGGTAGACTTCGCTTGAGTCTAAATCAGTAGATGTTGCTGTTTTCTGTCTTTCGTTGATGGGAACAAACTATTCTAGTTACATCAAAGAGGCACATAGAGTTCTTCGTCCAAGGTTCTGTTTTTTTTTTTGTTACTACCAAGACTCTTCTTCATAGATTTCTTGTCATTAACAATTCCTCGGGTGTTTTCAACAGCGGTTGGCTTCTTATAGCGGAAGTAAAAAGCAGGTTTGATCCAAACAATGGAGGTGCAGACCCAAAAGACTTTGTGAAAGCAGTTTGTGACCTTGGATTTACTTCGGCTTTAAAGGTAAAATATTTTGCCTCTATACTGTTCTTTTCTAATTTCCACTACAAGAAAGAAAGAAACCCATTTGGTTATTTGCGCAGGACTTCTCGAATAAGATGTTCATCTTATTGCATTTTAAGAAAAAGGTTGGTGAATGATGCTTCCTTTAAGTTTAGTTAGTCTCACATCTTGGATCAACACTCTAATTATAACCTTTTCTTTAATTGTGTGATTATATAGGACTTGAATTCAAATAAGAAGAAAATCGAATGGCCTGAGTTAAAAGCATGTTTATACAAACGTCGATGATGGGCTTATGATGGAAGATCACACAGAGTAGTACTCTACTCTATATGTTCTTCAATGTTTTGTATTATTTAGGCATATTGATTGTCTGAAAAAGCTTAAGACTTTCATCTTTGTTTATGAAATTTTGCAAGAGGGAATCAATCACATTGGTCTTTGAAGTGTTTAGATACAAAGACAACTGCAAGTTCCAAATACAGACGAACCCAATTATTGTCTCTGCAACTCTGATTTCTTTCACCTGCAGAAGCAAAACATATGTATCAATACTTCTTGGTCATGAGCAAAACCAAAACTCATTATGCCACTTTGAAGTGCGTCTTAGTCTCTTAATTACCACGTAAATTCGCTTAAAAGATATGATTCGACCATTAATATTTCTTTGCATCCTCCAAAACCCACATCGAAATACTATTATTCCCACTAGTAAGGGACCCAAAATACCTTTTCCATGAACACTTTCTTCTCATTTCTCAACCTGATGAAACCTATGAGTAGTATTAATTTATTAATTATTACCTTTGTAAAAAGTACCAAAGGACTGATCTTGTAAATAAAAGGGTCCCACCTTTCTCACCCCACCGACGTTTTTTTTTGGCCCACGATCTTTTATTTCATGCACAGTTTTTTGTCATTTTGTCAATTAATAAAAAAGATTGTCTAGGCGACACATCATGTCGATTTATGAATAATCGGTTCAATAAATCGAGTATCCGATTAATTTTTGCTTAGGTCGATTAATGTCGGTCTAAACAGCCGTTTAGTTTTTTATTTTATTTTTTAAAAATAATTTAAGTTATTTAAAAAAAAAAATTTAATTGTTTCTAAAATTTGATAAGTCCAATTTATGTTCATATTTTTAATAAAGATCGTAATGTATTAGACCTAATATTGTTTTTTATGTGTTTTATGACTTTATTCAATTTTAAACACAATATTATATTAAAATTATAAATTATAATGGATTAACATGTTAAAAACATTAAAAATATCAAAAACTAATTTCCGATTAATTCCCGATTTTTTCGCTAGGCCCAACTCAACCGCCCGACTAGCGTCTAACGAAATTTTGAACATTGTTAAAGACTAATAAAAGAGTTTGTTTCTTTATTATTATCTCTATAATATTATTTAAGAAGACATTTTTGAAAATGAACTTTGTTTTGTAAGTTATTACATGAAATGACATTACAAATAAGAAAAGATAATTGAAATAGAAATGATATAATTGTCTTTTAAAATTATTGATGAGAATATAGAAAGTATTTATTTCTCATTAGAGAGGTTATTTACTATTTAGTTTCTTAATTATTATGATATTATTAAATAATAATCAATTCATACATACTCAAAGAAAAAATATATTCGAAATCTTGCAATATTTTTTACTATAATTATTATAAAATATTTTACTAATTTTATAAAGAGTTATACACGAGAAAATTGATTTTTTTTTAAGAGTTTGTGAACTAACCACAAAAATTATAGTCATTAAGCGGTGCATATTAGAGTTATGTTTTCAAGATTATAAGTTTTTGCGGGTTAGTCCGAATAATATTTTAGTTTATTGTAAAACGGTGTAAGTAGATAGTTTAGTCTGACCACAAAAATTATAGTCATTAAACGGTGCATTTTAGAGTTATGTTTTCAATATTATAAGTTTTTGCGGGTTAGTCCGAATAATATTTTAGTTTATTACATAACGGTGTAAGTATACAGTTTAATCTGGGTTAACAATTCTATCTATAATAATTATTTAAATATATTTTAGAATTCAGATAAAAATAATTTTTAAAATTTTTTAAAATTTAGCGCAAATCATAGTTTTTTTTTATAAAGAGAAAAACTTGTTTCAGTGCTCCTATCTCAAACATTCTAGGAATCTTCCTTTTATAAAAGAGAATTGGCTTTTGTTCGGTTTAAGTTGTGTTCAAGTCCGGTTCTTTTGATTCAGTTTTGGTTTATTAATTCGGGTTGACATCTCTGTAAATTTTGCCGACCAACAAAAAGCAGAACAAAAACATCGAGAGACAAAAGACAAAGCGAGAGATGAGATAGATGCATCTTGTCACTTTACTTACGCGGAGAAAGCAAACATCTTTTTGATCATTCAATTTTTTGTCTTAAAAACTAATTGAAATCCAAAAAAAAAACCCGAAAAACAAGAGTTTATAAATTCACAAATCTTTACAAACTCTTTACAAACTCTTGTTTTTGTCTTAAAAAGTTCCATTGTGTCAACTCAAGTTCAGAAAAAATAAAGGATCTTTTTGTATCTTTGTTATTCACAAATTGAGATTGTTGTTTGTTTCTTTCCAAGTCTTTTTTGGTTTTATTATATTTATGGAAGTCTCTTGATTTCGCTTTATAACCCCTAAAAAGCATCTTTGTTTCTTTCTGATTGTACCAAGAATGATTGATCATCAAAGGGGTCTGGATTTGACAGGTCTCTAATTAGGGTTTTTTGGTTAGAACAAAAAAGAATTAAAAATCTCAACTTTTGGAAATGGGATCTATAACTGGGTTTTACTCAAATCAAGTGTTTGAGTTGGATCCTAAATGGGTCGTTGATCCTCAGCATCTCTTTGTTGGTCCCAAGATTGGTGAAGGAGCTCATGCCAAAATTTATGAAGGAAAGTAAGTTGATTTCTTAATTTTTCCCCATCATTTATCAGATTACTGGTTCTTCAACTGGTGTCTGAATAAAGATACTTATGTGTAAGAAATTGAAACTTTTAGCCTAATAATATTTAGTCTTTTGCATATATGTTTCAGTTTCATGTTTGTTCGATGAGTCAAACGGTGATTTTTGTGTCAACATTTTCAAAGAAATGTTTCCACTTGAAATTCCAAAACTAAGTGTGAATCAGTTGAGAGCACATTCAGTCATAGAGATAGTTTTCACAGATGTTGTTATTGTTGATGAGAGAAGTGTTGGGATTTATCGAAATTTCGGTTTTCTTGTTTAGGTATAAAAACAAAACAGTTGCTATCAAGATTGTTAAAAGAGGGGAATCTCCGGAAGAGATTGCAAAAAGAGAGAGCAGATTTGCAAGAGAGGTCTCTATGTTGTCTAGAATTCAACACAAGAATTTGGTCAAGGTTCCACTTCTTTTCTTTAATCGAATCTCCATTTTTTTTGGGATCATATTGCTAGAGCATTTGGTTAGAGCTTGATTCTATTTTTCTGTAGTTCATTGGAGCCTGCAAAGAGCCAATCATGGTTATAGTCACCGAACTTTTACTAGGCGGTACATTGCGTAAATACCTTGTGAGTTTGCGTCCAGGGCGTTTGGACACACGTTTAGCTGTTGGGTTTGCTCTTGACATTGCTCGGGCAATGGAATGCTTACACTCTCATGGAGTCATCCATCGCGATCTCAAACCAGGTAACAGTCAAAAAAGAAATCACACCTCAAGACTTTCTAAAAGTTACAATCTTAGTCTTATTAATATCTTCTTTTCGGATTGCAGAGAACTTGATCTTGACCGCGGATTACAAGACTGTTAAACTAGCAGATTTCGGTTTAGCTAGAGAAGAATCACTAACCGAGATGATGACCGCAGAAACTGGTACATATCGTTGGATGGCTCCTGAGGTACTATACCCGATGATCACTTTTCTCGTACTCTGCATTTGTCTTTTACTTGCAAGAATCTGCCTAATCCAATCGACGGTTAAACAGCTTTATAGTACGGTCACGTTGAGGCACGGTGAGAAAAAACACTATAACCATAAGGTGGACGCGTACAGCTTTGCCATTGTCTTGTGGGAGCTTATCCACAACAAATTACCTTTTGAGGGCATGTCGAATCTCCAAGCCGCATACGCTGCTGCATTCAAGGTTTTATTCTTGATTTATAAGTTACAACCATTTGAACCTTGATATTCAAACGTATGTTTCTTGATTTCAAACGTTTGGTTCTTGCTTTTTCAAGCGTTTGATTCTTAATTTTCAACCAATTTATACTTTATCATGGTTTCTACTGTTTGGTTCTTGATTCCAAAATTTGATACTTTTTGCAACCGTTTTATTCTTGATTCCAAAGTTTGGGGCTTTTGATTTGAAACCTGGTTGTTGCTTTTCAACCACGTTTGGTTCCTCATTAACCGGACACTGTTTAAGCGGATTGTTGTCTGTTTTCATTTTTCCGGTTAGAACGTGAGGCCAAGCGCAGACGATTTACCGGAGGATTTAGCAATGATTGTAACATCTTGCTGGAAAGAAGATCCAAACGATCGACCAAACTTCACTGAGATTATTCAAATGCTTTTACGTTACCTCTCCACACTCTCAGCACCCGAGCTTGTTCCTCCATCGATGAAACGCGTTTTCTTGTCGGAAAACAACGTGTTGCCACCGAAATCACCGGGAACATGCTCATTGATGGCTGTTAAAGACGTAGATCAGATTCCTACGGATGAAAACTCGGCGGAGAAAGAAGTTAAAGGAAGCTTCTTCTTCTTCTGCTGCTGATTTAGATTGATTTGTTATAAAGGGAAAATGAATGAATAATACTAATAGCTTAGAGTTATTGTTATGAGTTTGTTGAAATTATGTATAGTTTCGTTTGTTTGTATCTTTTCCAAATTCAGAACAATATCAGATACAAAAGAAACAAGTTCTTATGTCAACAAAACATATGAAAGATACAAAACAAACATGTTCTATTAAGAATGGTTCTCTCTTACATAGACTAGATTGCATCTTAATGATCAGTCCTAGATCCCTAGCAGAATTAATGATCATGTTTACAACTTCCGATAGACTTAAGCAAAAGTAGGAAAGATTAAAGTTTGCTCTTAGTAACGCTTTCGAGAAAACTTGACCTGGATTTTGCACTTGGACGAAGCTCTGGGAAGCATTAGCAGATCCGCCATGATTTGTAGCTTTTCGTCACCTGATACCTGAGCATGAACTTCCACCAGCTCAAGAGATGATAATTTCCCCAAGAAATGCTTCATTTGCTCCAGCTCTTTGATTGAACCATTATACTCATTTATCTTTAGGACCTCCAAAGGACATGATAATAGGAAAGAATACCCTGACACGCACGGGCATACCACTCCCGAATAGTATCCATAGTGCAAAGAATCCTGAAACAAATAAAAAGATTTGAGATTCAAGATTTATGAGTACCTATAAGGTTTCAATATTTTGTTTATCCAATGAACTTTAGGGGTTTTGGTCATACCTCGATGATGAGAGTCTTTAGATTTGGAGATTTCTTTATCAGAATTGGTAGAGAAACCCAACAATAGTCAGAAAGGCTAACAGATATCTGAAACAGCTTTTCGAACACTGGGATTGCTTCACGGAAGACATTAAACATCTGAAACATAAGAAAATCAGCTAATATATCAATCAATGGCAGTCTATGGCTGAAAAGGAAAACAATAGAGGACACTTACCTGCATAGTTTCTATAGTTAAGTCCAAAATCTCAACATTTTTAAACCCATTAATCAGATTCATTGGATTGAAATTATCTGCATGTTCGTCTTGCCATACACCATCTTCATCCACACAAAGATTCAGCTTAGCTTCAACAAGGGAGTTGAGATTAACAATTAGATACTCTTTAGGTACATAATCAGAGTACTCTAAGTAGGTAAGACCCGGAGTATCCAAACTAATGCTATCAAAATCATAGGCAAGACCCCGACAATCCAATCCAATTCTCCCATCGTCAGAGCCAGTATAATCAGCATCCTACTGTCTACGTCGGATAGTGAGTCTCTGTAGGGTGGGACTGGACACAGTGGAAGACCATTTCCAACGTTCCCAGTCGATACCATCTATGACTAATTCCTCAAGCACAGGGGACGCGGAAAGAAGCGTTTTGAACGCACAACGGCCGCCAAAATCATAGAACCTAACAGAATCAAGAAAGAGGGTCTTGAGAGCTGGAAGAAACGCATCCGGAGGGAGAACATCGATAGCAAAACCATACCCTAGCTTCATTTTAGCAACCGTCTTGCAAGTGAAAACTTCAAAAGGCAGTGAATATCCTTTTTTGACGACTTTTATCTGGAGCTTAAGAACCGAAACACCACGCTTCAGCACATCGCGGAGACAACGGTTGATCTGTTCCTCATATCGGGAGGCCCCATGGTTACATTTTAGAGAGAATGTCCTAACACGGCAACTGACTGGTAGAGCCAACACTCCATCCACAAAATCCTTGAAACTCTCTCCATCATCATCATCATCATCATCATCGAAATGAAGTTTTGGGATGATTGTAAACAGATTTCGCCACCGGCTCGAGAGAACCGAAGCGAAAGCAGCCTCCTTTGCAGAGAGGAAACACCAAATGTGGCAAATAATCTCATTTGGTAGACTACTGATTCTATCCATGATTTCGCAAATCCAAGAGAACCCTTTTTGCACTATTATCTAAAAACTCAGTTTCAGAGACCAGACTCCGTTAACATCGATCGAAAACTGAAGCGAATCCTTGAAACATGCAAACTGAAGCGAACTTACAGAAATGGTGGTAGACGACGAAGCAAAATCGGATCAACTCTTCAATACTACCATGAGTTTCGATACCTTAGTGAACCCAAAAAATTCCATCTTTCGAACCCAATTTGACGAGGAACTTGAGCAGAGTTGGAGCAGCAATCTTCAAAATCGTTTCGTTTGGTCGATGATTTTGGAGAAATATAATTACTGAAAAATATCCAAAAAACAAAAAGTTAAGCTTCAAAGTTATAAAAAAAAAAAAACAAAAACATTCGCCGTCGCCGGGGATCGAACCCGGGTCACCCGCGTGACAGGCGGGAATACTTACCACTATACTACAACGACTTAGTTGTTAGTAATAACACCAATATTATATTTAATGATAGTATTAATCTAAAAGCCCAAAATTCTCCTTCTCTTTTCCATTATTGAGACATTGACCCCTATTTTTTTGTCTGTATCTCCAAAACTCTTCTTGCCTTTATAGATTTCAATTTTCAACTCTCTTTTGTTGGATTTTCGTAAATTTTATCCATTTTTCTGGAGCAACTATGAGATGCTTGATCTTCCTTTCCGTGATAATTAACTGTTCCAATTTTAATCAACAAGGAACGATGTTAGTATTATAACCAACCAATCAATAAATATTTCAATATCAAGACTAGTTATGAGCGTTCAAGTTCAGGTCTGGTGTTTCGAATATCGGGTCTATCGGGTTTAGGATTTAGGACCCATTCGGGTATTTTGTATTTTTTTGATCGGTTTGGGTTGGTTCGGATCTTTTAATCAAAAACCGATGTTTACCCGAAATTTTTTTGGGTTCAGATTAGATCGGTTATATTGTACCCGAACATAATTGAATATGTCAAAATACCCGAAACCAATCTGATTTACCCGAAAATCAGATATTTTGTATAGCAAAACTTTCAATAAACCTGATCCGATTTTAATATAACTTGTCAAACATTCATACAAACAAAAACAATCATCAAAAGATTAGCTTCAAACTTTCAAACATACATATTCCATAACAAGATTCAAAGTTCAAATGAAAAGTTTAGTTACTTCGATTACTACTTCGGATATCAGGTATTATCTAAACCGAACAAATACCCAAAATTACTTAGCTCACAAACCCTATTCGGATATTTTTTATAGATTAGAACCCGAACCAAACCGACTTTTTCGAATCGATTCTGGTTCGGTTTTTTGGGTTTAGATATTATGCCCATGGCTAATCAAGACCAATTTTTTATAAACATTTCGTTTAAGGGAAACGAGAAGAAAAGCAAATTAGATTTGTAAATCAGACAATTAACAAACACAAACTCTACATAACAAACTACAAAGTTAATACATTTTTTTGTGTGTGCCCAAAGACCAATTTTTTTTTTAGATCTCATCGTAGCAAAGCGACGCCATTAAATCTTTTGGAGATCCCCAAACAGGAAGATTAAAGAACATCTCTTTCTCTTCTTCTTCTGCAATTTCACATACGTTTGACACATTCTGGATTATACCTTCTCTTGCTTCTTCCTGTTTCATCATCAGAAAATCAGTAACTGGAAAAAAATCGAAGGAAATTCGAGAGGGATCTTAGCAAGTTTACCATTGAAAGAAGTTCGTTGATGAAAGACGCATCTTCTCCGATCTGCTCTCGAGTTTCAACTGAAGAAGAAGTTTCCGGAAGCGACGATTGAAACTGGTTTGGTTTTTCTTGTAATGCGCACAAGTTGTTCGACAAAATCTCCCAGTGATCGATCTCTCTCTGGTACTTTCTCTTGAGCTTCGCAAGTATCTTCCTCTTACGCTTCCTTCGATTTCTCTCCTCCTCCGCCGGATTAGTTGATTCTCCGGCGGCGGTTTCCCCGCCGACGCATTTCATTCGCTTGTAAATAAATCCATCGTCGTCGCAAAGCTCCCACTCTGCGTAACTCGCCGTTGCTTGTTGGTCCATATCTGCCGGATAAAAAAACTCAGTCTAACAACGAATTTGCCGATTATACAAAGACAGGTTCAAAATGAAGAAAATTAGCAACTTCAAAAATCATTCATCGATGGACAATCTTTAATCGTTGATGTTAGGGTTCGATGAACAATCTTGTTGAAATTAGGGTTCAGATTTTCGTCGGTCGCAATGGTGTTGTCCCCTACGAGAGATAACCCTAGATAGTATATTACCCGCTCTTTTGCTTTTCCCTCTCTCTTTTTTTTTTCCTTCTAAATTTAAAAGAAAATGCAATTTAATTTAGAAAAATATCCCTAAAATAGCATAAAATTTATTTATTTTATTTCAAAATTAACACTTTAAATTTAAAATTTTGAAAATAACACAAATAATTATGTAAAAATACGTAAAATTAAATTAAACATTATGTTTGGTTTCACTATTTCCAGTTTATGGTTTAGTTTTTCTACATTAAAAAATGATTTTATGTCATTTTAATATTAATTTTGTGATATTATTATCATTTTCAATTAGTGATACTAAGTTTGGAATAAAATTTTTAAAATATATTATTTTGGTCAATTACACATTTATTTATTATTAAAAAATTCATCGATAGTGAAAAGTAAAAAATAATTCTCCCTTATGCCCTAATATAAAAAAAAAAGATGAAATTTTGGTTGAGATCAAAAAGCTTCGAGCTTAGTGAGAGTTTCCATAAACTAATTCTCGAACAATTTTAGTATTTTCCCTGTTTTGTTTTTCCTTACAAAATTTATGATGATATGGGATTTTGATTTTTGCAGGGGAAATATTTATGTTTGATTAGTTATCATCGATCAGTGGAAGTTTGGATTTGGATCATGAAGTAATTAGATAAAGTAATCTAAATTAGTGATTATACAAAACCTTTAAAGCTACATTCAATACGAATTAGAAACTGCTAAATACAAAATCAAAACTTAAATTCAATTTATTATGAATAAGAATAGATCATCGTTCTCTTAGCGAGTAAACTTTTTCGAAGAAAAAATTGTCAAAAATTGTCTTTGTTGTTTTATAATATTGTATTTTTAATTTTTTTAAATATATTTCTTATGTATGTTGAATTTTATATAAATAAAATAGTTGTAAAAAAAGAAAGAATGGATCCTCATTTCTCATTCAATTTAAATCCCATTTTGACATATGAGTATATAAAATTATAGTACTCATTGCGAAGTTTCCAACGCATATTATTCCGGTGAACGTCTTTGCTGACTTTCTTCTGAGTTTTGACCTCATCCACGTCAGCTTCCAAGTCAGCATTAGTTATTATTTGGGATTGGGACTGGTCTAATTTCAAGTTGATACGAGGGAACAACAGAGACTTGTATTGTGTCGTCAACTAACTATTTGGGGGAAACAGTCTTCAGATTCATTTGAAAAGTCTTCTCTTTTACTCGTTTAGCTTCAATCTTATAAATAAAGGTTTTTTTGTTTCCACCTCTCTTTTACACTATCTCACTCATGTCTTCTTCTTCTTGTTGTTGTTGTTGTTCTTCTTCTTCTTCTTCTGCTCACATTAAGAAATTCGATGTCTTTCCGAACTTCCACGGCCCAGACGTCCGTAACAAATTTCTCAGTCATTTACTCAAAGAATTTGAAAGGGAAAGAATCAAGACTTTCAAGGATGATAAGATGGAGAGATGCCTTACGATCGGACGTACACTCGATCTAGGCATTAGAGAATCAAGAATCTCGATCGTTTTGCTTTCGAAGAACTACGCTTCTTCCAAGTGGTGTTTAAATGAATTGGTGGAGATCTTGAAATGCAGAGAAGGTAAGGCGCAGAACGTGATGCCGATTTTTTACCACGTTGACCCGTCCGATGTACGGAAACAGAGCGGTGGTTTCGGAAGCGGTTTCATCAAAGCTTGCCAAGGGGAAACTGAGGAAGTGAAACAGAGATGGAGCAAAGCTCTGACATATGTCGCAAGCATAGCCGGAAAACACATTCAAGAATGGGATGACGAAGCAGAGGTGATCCAGAAGATTACAGATGTTTTAAAGAAACTGATTGATATGGATTTTGATGACGTAGTGGCAAATGAAACAGTAAGTTCTTACAAGAAGGGCTTTAAAAGAGTGTGTAAGATACGCCAAAGAATAAAGGAGAAGGTCACTTTGCTGAGCTTGCAACTGTGAAGCAAATCGAAGAATCAACGGTATTTTCTCCGGTAGTGCTGTGCTGTCAAAGGAGGTTTCGCGGTGTGCCGCAAAGCTCCTCTCTTGTAGTCGCCGTTGTGGTCGTCGGACGGCAGAAGAAATCATAGTTCTCATTCGGCGATCTTTCAATTTTCCGATAACGTATTTATGGGTCCCGACTTGCTTTGGTTCACTGTTAATCTTTTTTTAAACCAGCTCTAATTCCCGGTTTGGGATGATTAAATCAATTTTTTTTATATATATAAACCGTAATCTCAATTTGTTCGTATCGATCCGACAACCCAAATTAAGCTTTGTGCCGTTTCGAGAATCAACAAAAGGAAATCGTGCCGGCTAAAGAGCGGCGTAACCCTCACAACAAAAACCAAATCGAAAACATACTTTTGCTTGGCGATTCAGATCTTGGCGACGACCTCAGTAGGGTTCTTGCTGAAGGTGTATATCGTTGGATAGTCTAGGGTTTCCTGTAACAATCGAGAAAGGCTCTTCATTTATCTCTTGGATTGGTGGTGTTTGTCTTAGCTGGGAATTTTCATCCATGGGTAGGCACGATAGTTCATCCGAGGAAGAGGAGAGAGTGAGAAGGAGTGTTAGAAGACGAGGAGAGAGAAGCCCAGATGGTAGACGTTCGAGGATGGAGACGGAAGAGGCTGGTCGTCGGGTTAGGGTTTCTGACGAAATTGGTGATGACCGAAAGCCGAAAGGAAGAGAGAGAAGCCGTGGAGGTAAGGTGAGAGCTGATACCTCTTCTGACGATGATAAAGAAGGAGATAGACGGGAAAAAATGGAGGTAGATGATGATGATGATGATGATGCTGGTGGTGAGAGGAGGGTAAGTAAAGGAAGAAGTAAGGATAGAGTTAGAGCAGCCACTTGTTCTGATGAAGAAGATGAGAAGCATCTTTCAAAGGAAGCGGAAGATGGAAGCAAGGATCGTAGAGGCTTGGGCGATGAAGATGGTGATTTGAAGGGGAATAAAAAGGAAACCGAAGAGGATTACGATAGGAGAAGAAGGAAGAGAAGCCCCAAAGACATGGAGAAGCATGATAGAGAGAGGGGTCATAGGGGTAGCAGAGTCATAGCTGATAAACCTTCTGATGAAGAAGATGATAGGCAGAAGAGCAGGAGAGGTAGGCAAGAAAGCGAGAGGAAACGTAGAGATCATCAAGCAGCTGATGACGATGAGGAAGGTGAGATTAGGAGCGAGAGGACAGATAGAGGTAATGAAGGTCTCTTAAAGAGGGATCGGAGGGAGAGAGACTGGTCTGATGGGTATGAGAAAAGGGATCTTGAAAGGAAGGATAGGCATCGGAGGGACCATGATGAAAAGGAGAGGAGACACAGTGATAGATATGATGATAGTCAAAGAGACAAGTTGAGAAAGGAAGACAGCAGGAAAAGGGAAGAGAAGATTGAAGTTGCAAAGCCCAAGTTGCCAGAACTCAATCCATCTGATAACAATGCTATGGCTTTGGGAAAAACTGGTGGAGTTTATATTCCTCCGTTCAAGCTAGCACGCATGATGAAGGAGGTGGATGACAAAAGCAGTGTAGAGTATCAACGTCTTACATGGGACGCTCTCCGTAAAAGTATTAATGGGCTGGTGAATAAGGTCAATGCAAGCAACATTAAGAACATAATCCCTGAACTGTTTGCGGAAAATCTCATCAGAGGAAGGGGACTTTTCTGCCGGTCTTGTATGAAGTCTCAAATGGCATCTCCTGGATTCACTGATGTCTTTGCAGCTTTAGTCGCTGTTATTAACGCCAAATTCCCTGAAGTTGCTGAACTTCTATTGAAAAGGGTCGTTTTGCAGCTAAAGAGAGCCTATAAGCGTAATGACAAGGTTTGTCTTTTTTGCTTTCCCAATCTGCTAGTCTTGTCAAGCATTTTGATTTGTATATGTCATATTTATACATTTGTGTTTCATTTTTGTTTTGCCAGCCTCAATTGCTCGCTGCGGTAAAATTTATAGCACATCTAGTTAACCAGCAAGTCGCTGAGGAGATCATTGCCCTTGAGTTAGTCACTTTACTTCTGCAAGACCCGACTGATGACAGCGTCGAGGTGGCTGTTGGATTCGTGACGGAGTGTGGTGCGATGCTTCAGGACGTTACACCAAAAGGATTGCATGGTAAAAATCCTTTCAACCTCTCTTTCTGTTGGTTAAAATCTGGTTTGTCATATTGAGAAACATTAGTTAGCTTGAATCTCCACCTAATCCATCCAATTATTTCACAAGTCAATGATTATTGACATATGCTGCTATGATAATAATCTAGTTCATCTCTTGGTAAAGAATAACGTTGAAATCTGGTTGATTCACTTCACGCATTAAACCATTTTTTTCATGGTTTCGCGGTTTCGCGGTTTCGCGGTATACTGCACGAGGGAGAGATAGATAAGAGAGTTCAGTATTTGATTGAAGGGCTCTTTGCTATTCCTTCAATCAAATACTGAACTCTCTTATCTATCTCTCCCTCGTTTTTTCATACATGCTCTATATTGCCATGGGTCTTCCTTTTTATTTGCGTCCTAAGCTCTTCCAATTGTTAATACAGGGATTTTTGAGCGGTTTCGCGGTATACTGCACGAGGGAGAAATAGATAAAAGAGTTCAGTATTTGATTGAAGGGCTCTTTGCTATTAGGAAAGCGAAATTTCAGGTAAATATACTTTAGACAGAACTTGATTGAATTATATTCTGATATTATGGGTTGTAGCAGAGATGATACCATGCTTTGTTTTAACAAATAGCATAATGCTCATTAAATTGTGTGAATGGTTTACTTTCAGGGACATCCGGCTGTTCGGCCTGAGCTAGATCTTGTGGAAGAAAAATATTCGCATGATGTATCTCTTGATGATGAAATAAATCCTGAAACCTCTCTGGGTAAGCTTTCTATTTAAAGTTTACCCCATGGTTCTTGAGAGAGGTTATTTTTAGTATTAGTGAAACAGCTCTTAATTTTAAAATTCTCTCTCATTTTTCATTTTTCTGTTTGCAGATGTTTTCAAACCTGATCCTGACTTCCTTGAGAACGAAAAGAAATACGAGGCGCTGAAGAAGGAGTTACTTGGTGAGGAGGAGTCTGAGGATGAAGATGGCTCTGATGCTAGTTCAGAGGATAATGATGAGGAGGAAGATGGGTCGGATGAAGAAGATGAAGAACAAATGAGAATAAGAGACGAGACAGAGACTAATCTGGTTAATCTTAGGAGGACAATATACCTGACCATAATGTCCAGCGTTGATTTTGAGGAAGCAGGTCACAAGTTACTTAAAATTAAACTTGAACCAGGTCAAGAGGTAACTCTTTCCAAACTCTGATTGTATATTCTTTCTGCTGATTTAATGTTTGATCTTTCAATCTGTCCATCTTAAAGTTTGTGATTTGCTGGAAGTACACAAGGCTTATAACATTCTTATCCAACTCCATGTTGCAGATGGAACTATGCATAATGCTCCTGGAATGTTGCTCCCAGGAGAGAACCTATCTGCGCTACTATGGATTGTTGGGTCAGCGTTTCTGTATGATCAACAAAATTCATCAAGAGAATTTCGAGACATGTTTTGTTCAGCAGTATTCCATGATCCATCGTCTCGAGACGAACAAGTTGCGTAATGTGGCCAAATTCTTCGCCCATTTATTGGGCACAGATGCACTTCCCTGGCATGTGCTTGCCTACATTCGGTTAACCGAGGAGGACACAACTTCCTCATCTCGTATCTTTATCAAGATCCTTTTTCAGGTAACTTGAATCAACAACACATTCCATGAAACTCACTTTACCATTTCAGAGCTGTTTATCTCATTGGTCTGATTGGAGATGGGTCATGTGATTGTTTAATCCTTTGTTTCATATGATTAAGTAGTGAGCCATCTGAAACTATGGATATGTTACTGCACAATTAGGACTCTGCTTGGTTATTTTGTTTGCGAGACTTGTGTTGATGTAGTTACTACTTTGCATTATTGATTGCAGGAATTGTCAGAACACTTGGGGATTAGGCTGCTTAATGAGAGGCTACAGGATTCAACAATGCAGGAATCACTCGAGTCCATCTTTCCTAAAGATAATCCAAAGAACACGAGGTTTGCAATCAACTTCTTTACTTCCATTGGTCTTGGAGGCATCACAGAGAATCTCAGAGAGTACCTGAAGAACATGCCACGCCTCATCATGCAACAACAGAAGCAAGTTGCGGAATCAGAATCAGGATCATCGTCTGGATCAGACAGTTCTGATTCCGAGTCAGATTCATCGTCTTCTTCTAGTTCAGATGAAAGCGACAGAGTGAAGAGGAAGCGAAGAAGAAGAGCTTGAGAGGAGAGCTCAGGTCGTTGTTCTGTTTTGTTTGTTTACCAAAATTCTTCAAATGTTCACATCTTGTTTTGGTTATTCAACTTGAATTTACATGAGAACTCAATGAGCAATCATCTGGTTCTGTTCTTGCTGATAGACAATTAGGGTTGTGAACGATTTTTTTTTTTTTTAATTGTCTTTAAATCCTGAAGACGTTTTTTTATGACTTAATTAGCTCAAAAACAATTTGGTGCATTTGTACTTAATTACATCTTTAAATACAAATACCCTTAGTAAAAGAACCACACACCAGAATTTAGACCCTAACACTTCTCTTGTGCTGTAATTATTTGGAAGATGCTGAGCAGGACAGGAGTCATTTGTTCTTCATCTTCTGTAATGGATCCGTATAAGACCCTTAGGATCCGACCCGACTCATCCGAATACGAACCAAACCAAACTATATATTTATTTAATTCATTCAAAACAGAGAAACCGAATGTAAAGTTGCCATCTTTCAATCGATTTCAGAGGGAAAAATAGTCGGAATCAAACCGGCGCCGGAAGTTGCTTCGTTCTCCGGGAGAGGACCAAACGGGTTAAAACCCGAAGATCCTTCATTGCTTAAAATTGGGTCACTCAGAACTCAGAAGGCTTATGAAACGTTGTTATTGCAAAGCTAATGAAGCCCGCTCAAGAACTCTGGCGACTTTACCGGCGAGATTTTTCCAAACACGTGTTGATGCTCGGATTGTTAAAACTGGGTTTGACACAGATACTTGTCGCTCCAACTTTGTCGTCGATGATCTTCTCCGGGGAGGTCAAGTTTCTGCTGCACGCAAGGTGTATGATGAAATGCCTAACAAGAACATCGTGTCCACCAATACGATGATTTCCGGTTACGTCAAGTCCGGTGATCTTTCCAGCGCCCGGGAGCTATTCGACGCAATGGTTGAGGGTAGAACTGTTGTGACTTGGACTATCTTGATGGGATGGTACGCCGGGAACAACCGGTTCGATGAAGCTTTCAAGCTTTTCCGTGAGATGTGCAGGTCTTGTACCTTGCCTGATCATGTGACCTTTGCTACGCTTTTACCAGGCTGCAATGACTCGGTTCCCGAGAACGTGGTGGGTCAAGTTCATGGCTTTGCTGTCAAGTTAGGCTTTGATAGGAACCCTTTTCTCACTGTTTGCAATGTCCTGGTTAAGTCTTACTGTGAGATAGGGCGACGTGATTTGGCATCTGTGGTGTTTGAGCAAATTTTAGAGAAAGACTCTGTCACGTTCAACACGCTTATCACAGGGTATGAGAAGGATGGTTTGTACATTGAGGCGATTCGTCTTTTTGTCGAAATGCAGCAGTCGGGTCACAAGCCTTCGGATTTCACATTTTCTGGGGTTCTCAAGGCAGTTGTTGGGCTACATGATTTTGGTCTTGGTCAACAGCTCCATGGTTCGGCGATTACTACCGGCTTTTCCAGGGATGTCGCAGTTGGGAATCAGATTCTTGATTTATACTCCAAACATGATCGTGTTCTTGAAACTAGGAATCTTTTTAATGAAATGCCCGAGTTGGATTTTGTTTCTTACAATGTGGTCATCTCAAGCTATTCGCAGGCTGAACAATACGAGGAATCCCTGGAGTTGTTCAGAGAAATGCAGTGCATGGAGTTTGATCGGAGAAACTTCCCTTTTGCGACGCTGCTGAGCATCGCAGCTAACTTGTCATCCCTGCAGATGGGTCGACAAGTGCACTGTCAGGCCATCGTGGCAACGGCTGATTCGATCCCTCATGTCGGGAATTCTCTAGTTGATATGTACGCAAAGTGTGAAATGTTCGAGGAAGCTGAGTTGATATTCGAGAGTTTATCACAACAGAGCACTGTTTCATGGACTGCCTTGATCTCAGGTTATGTTCAGAAAGGGCTTCATGGAGCCGGGCTTAAGTTGTTCACCAAGATGCGAGGAGCAAATTTACGAGCAGACCAATCAACGTTTGCTACTGTATTGAGAGCTTCCGCTAGTTTTGCTTCTTTGTCGCTGGGGAAACAACTCCACGCATTCATAATCAGATCAGGGAACTTGGAAAACGTCTTCTCCGGATCTGGACTGGTTGATATGTACGCCAAGTGTGGTTCCATCAAAGATGCAGTTCAAGTATTCGGAGAGATGCCTGATAGAAATGGAGTTTCCTGGAATGCTTTGATCTCAGCATACGCGGATAACGGTGATGGAGAAGCAGCAATTGGTGCATTTACAGATATGATTCACTCAGGTCTCCAGCCAGATTCAGTAAGCGTCTTGGGCGTCTTGACTGCATGTAGCCACTGTGGATTTGTTGAACAAGGAACGGAATATTTCCAGGCAATGTCTCGGATCTACGGGATAACTCCAGGAAGAAAACACTATGCGTGCATGCTGGATTTGCTTGGCAGAAACGGAAGATTTGCAGATGCGGAGAAGCTGATGGGAGTAATGCCCTTTGAGCCAGATGAAATCATGTGGTCGTCAGTGTTGAACGCGTGTCGGATTCACAAGAATCAAGGCCTTGCTGAGAGAGCAGCAGAGCAGCTCTTCAGCATGGAGAAGCTCAGGGACGCTGCTGCTTACATAAGCATGGCCAATATCTATGCAGCAGCTGGGGAATGGGAAAGCGTTGGTCGTGTTAAGAAAGCAATGCGCGAACGCGGCATCAAGAAGGTTACGGCTAATAGCTGGGTTGAAGTGAACCACAAGATTCACGTGTTCTCATCGAATGACCAGACACACCCGAGAGGAGATGAGATCGTGAGAAAGATCAATGAATTGACAGCTGAGATTGAAAGAGAAGGGTACAAGCCTGACACGAGCTGTGTAGGACAAGACACAGACGTGCAGACGAAGATTGAGTCGCTTAAGTTCCACAGTGAACGTTTAGCTATTGCATTTGCTCTTATCAGTACACCAGAAGGGTGTCCGATCGTTGTGATGAAGAACCTGAGGGCCTGCAGGGATTGCCACGCTGCAATAAAACTAATATCGAAGATTGTAAAGAGGGAGATAACTGTAAGGGATTCAAGCAGATTCCATCACTTTAGAGATGGGCTCTGTTCTTGTGGGGATTACTGGTGACTCGCATTAGTTTAGGTTCTTCTCCAAAGGTTTTATTCCTTCATTTTTTATAAAAAACATTATTAAACTCTACGGTTTTTTTGTTGTTGTAATTTTTCAGTTTGAAAATAATGTCTATTTAAATTTACATTTATGTTTAGTAAATATATTAAATTTTACTAATCTTAGAGTAAATAGATCTGTTGTAGCACACTGGTTAATTTAAATCCTGATTTGCTTGAAATCTGGGTTCAATTCTCGGCAACGGAATTTTTTTTTTCTGCAATTTCTCAGTTTGAATATAAAGCCTATTTACATTTATATTTAGTAAGTATATTAAATTTTACTAATCTTAGAGTAAATAGATCCGTTGTAGCACACTGGTTAATTTCAATCTTGATTTGCTTGAAATCCGGATTCAACTCCCAGCAACAGAATTTTGTTTTTTGTAATTTCTCAGTTTGAATATAAAGCCTATTTACATTTATATTTAGTAAATATATTAAATTTTACTAATTTTAGAGTAAATAGATCCGTTGTAGCACACTGGTTATTTTCAATATTGATTTGCTTGAAATCCGGGTTCAACCCCGGCAACGGAATTTTTTTTTGTAATTTCTCAGTTTGAATATAAAGCCTATTTACATTTGTATTTAGTAAATATATTAAATTTCACTAATCTTAGAGTAAATAAATCCGTTGTAGCACACTGGTTAATTTCAATCTTGATTTGCTTGAAATCCGGGTTCAACACCCGTCAATAGATTTTTTTTTTTTGTAATTTCTCAGTTTGAATATAAAGCCTATTTACATTTATATTTAGTAAATATATTAAATTTTACTAATTTTAGAGTAAATAGATCCGTTGTAGCACACTGGTTATTTTCAATCTTGATTTACTTGAAATCCGGGCTCAACTCCCGGCAACGGAATTTGTTTTGTAATTTCTCAGTTTAAATATAAAGCCTATTTAAATTTACATTTAGTAAATATATTAAATTTTAGCAAATAGATCCGTTGTAGTACACCGGTCAATTTCAATCTTGATTTGCTTGAAATCTGAGTTGAACTCGTGATTTGGCTATTTTGTTGATCGAAAACCAATTATATGAGTTAAAACAAAATTAAACTACAAAAAGAGGATCAAAGTTATGAGTTTTACTAAAATGAGTCTCTTTCGGTGGCTGATATTATATCAACTACATTCCACTCTTTATCATGAGGTATGTTTTATTTATTTTTAATGTCTTTTGGCCGTGAGAGTAATCACAAATCCAAATAGGCTTAGATTAATTTATCGGGTGTGAGTGATACAGCCCAATTTTAATGTTTCATTTGACCAATCATGAAGTATATTTTCCAATCAACTATTCAAAGCATATAAAGAGAAATAAATGGTAGAAAACATGGAGAAATCTTGTCAAAACTAATGCGGTTCATCAAATTTATCGACCAGAATAAGAGAAATCGGATAAATTTGAATACGAGTTTCGGAAGACAAAAAAAAAACATTAAAAAGTCATGTTTTGGTTTACCATAAGCAGGGCCGGCTCATTTGTAAGGGTGAGGGGTGCGACGGCCCCGGGGCCCCGATCCGTGCCCTAATAATTAAGGGCCGCTTTTTTTTTGATATATTTTTACTATAAAAAAAAAATAATAATAAATATTAGAGTGAAAATGGCCCATAAATATTTTATAAGTATTTTTTAATAACAAATTCTACAAAAACATTACACAAAATATTTTTATTAAAAACAAATAGTAAAAAACTTAATAAATAAATTTAAAGGATCCAAAAAAATCTTTTTGCCCTAAGGCCCTGAATAATGTTGAGCCGGAGCTGACCGATCTAAATTAAACATTATTCGGGGCCTTAGGGCAAAATGTTTTTTGCAAAATCTTAACAGAAAACCGATCTAAATTAAACAATTTTTGCAAAATTTAACTATTAATTTTTTAGGTTCTTCTCCAAAGGTTTTTTTTTTTAAATATATTTGGAATTTTGGAGTGAAACATAAGGAAAAATCCAAA
Organism: Eutrema japonicum; assembly: GCA_030161315.1. NCBI lineage: Eukaryota > Viridiplantae > Streptophyta > Magnoliopsida > Brassicales > Brassicaceae > Eutrema > Eutrema japonicum. The sequence goes on from BSQW01000011.1 coordinate 54,290,046, forward strand.
TCTCAATTTCAATCACATTAAATCGGTAATGTGATACTTTTTGCTACAAGAAGAATAGGCCAAGACAAACCAGAAACTAAACCGGTTAAACCTGAAACCGGTTGTGATATTTTTCATTGTCATCTTCAAGTAAACCAAAATTCGGTTTGGTTCGGTTCTATTTTTATGTCCACCTTCTTGAGCAATTATGCTATTAGAGACCTTCTAGAGGAAGTAGAGAGTCTCTATGCTTTTGACTTTTGAGTGAATCGTAGTAAACTCCGACGAGCTCTCGGAGAAGAGAACGAAGGAGACGATGAAGAAGGCGAAAGAAGGGTCGACGAATCTGTTTGGCTCACCGACGCTCGTTGATCTGGGGAACGGACGGCTCAGATGCGTCGAGACTAGTCACGAGGTTGTAGCCGGAGACGAAGAATCATACGGTCGTAACAAACGGTGCCGTTTGGGACTCATCGATCACGCTTTATCTCAGGGGAAACCTCCTCTCAACACGTTCTCGCAATGCCCATTTTCTCGGTTAGCCAAAGTTTCTCAATTAAGGTTTATCAGAGTGCAAGTTAGAATCATTCTTCACCAATTCTACTAATTTGAGATTCAGGTTGTTTTAAGGCTTTACAAGTTATCAAATTTGACAAATCCATACGAATTGCAAATTATTGGTGTTACCTTTTAATAGATAAAATTTTGATTGTTTTCTGAAATGATACTTTCATGTCTTTGGATTCCTTTACATATCTCAAGTTTCATAGAGATGTTTGCTTCAAAGTCATAGGTACTGCTACATTAAAGATGGTTGATGTTGTTTTCTTGAGACCATTGAGCTTCGTTATCTCCGGAATGGGGACCATTGGGTTGCTCATTTATGCTTGTATTTCAGAGCGAATGTATTGAAAATGGTTAAAAGTTCTAATCTTTTATCAAGTTTTGGCTAGTTTCTCAGCATCGGAAAATGGTTAAGAAATCTTTCTTCTGGGTTTTGGTTATGTTCTCAGCATCGAAAATGGTTTAAAGTTCTAAGCTTTCTTCTGGGTTTTGGTTATATTCTCAGCATCGAAAATGGTTTAAAGTTCTAAGCTTTCTTCTGGGTTTTGGTTATATTCTCAGCATCGAAAATGGTTTAAAGGTCTAAGCGTTCTTTTGGTTTTTGGTTATGTTCTCAGCATCGAAAATGGTTTAAAGGTCTAAGCTTTCTTTTGGTTTTTGGTTATGTTCTCAGCATCGAAAATGGTTTAAAGTTCTAAGCTTTCTTTTGGTTTTTGGTTATGTTCTCAGCATCTAAAATGGTTTAAAGTTCTAAGCTTTCTTTTGGTTTTTGGTTATGTTCTCAGCATCAAAAATGGTTTAAAGTTCTAAGCTTTCTTTTGGTTTTTGGTTATGTTCTCAGCATCGAAAATGGTTTAAAGTTCTAAGCTTTCTTCTGGTTTCGGCTATGTTTTCAGTTCGAAACTCGTGTGCAAGCTCACGGGAGATACTGTGAACAAGAATGAGCAACATATCTGGAAACACATGAACGGGAGAAGATTTCTTCACAAATTAGGTCAATAGACGGTTTACACACGAGATCAGATTCATTGACAAATTTGATGGCTTTTAATGTTTCGATGTTGATAAATTTTGATAGAGCAAGTGGAAAGAGGAACTGGATCAAGTGGAAAGATCGAAAAAACACAAGTAACCAAACCAAGACGCGTTAAAGAAGATACTGATTCCGATGAATCAGATTTTTGGATGCTTAGGTCAAGTTCTGATTCAGAGGCAGAGCAAGAGAGTGATGAAGGAAACTGCAAAGGTTGCTCTTTTTGTTTTGGTTCCACTTTCATCTCATTTTGAAAACTTTGATTAGATTTACTCCTGATTTTGGTACAGGTTCTCATTGTGATGCCAAAGAATCTGAGGAGCTCTCAGAAAGGTAATATATACATTTGGTTTTGATTCGATTTTGATATTCACCTATAATTGTGTACTTTGGTCTCTTGTACAGAACAAAGAGAATGTCAATACAGATCGGACCAAGTAGTTTTGCTTCAAGGAAGAAAAAGATTAGGAATTTTGTTTAGAGATTTTCTTGGAAAAAAAAAACATTTTTGTTTATAAATAAAAGCTCTGTCATACTCTGTTTTGTTTAGAGAATTACCAGATATTTATGATAACATGTGGATACGATAACAGCGGAAAGCCACAAGAACAGTACATGAATATACTTGTATCCGCCTTATCGTTTAGAACCAAATCACCCATACAATGCGTTTTACATAAATAGCATATCGGCCGAGACAGATTGTTCGGAAGCAAATCAAATGTTCCCTTGTCATGTATCACTAAACTGTATCCAGGTCTTGGGTGTATAAGATCTTTAAATACGCATTTATGATGAAGAGTGGAGCCACAATCATCACATTTGTAGAACCAACCTTTTGTATTTATTTCCTTTTCGCATATCCCGCAGCAAAATGTTGATGAATTCACATTTTTCTCACCGTAGCATAAGGAAAGAGGATGGTCATCGTATTTGTGCCTTACCAGTAGCGCATCTGAAATATAAAGTGAAACCGCCACAATCATCTTTATTACTACAATGTAGATAAACCTCACAAATCAAGTCACAAACTTCACACTTCTTGAGTGTCATAAAGTATGTAAATGGGAACAACCAATGTGGATGACTTTCATGTTTAAATGCATCAAAACTTGAAGCACATCGCACATCAATATTGCCGTTCTTTCCAATATATGGGAAACCAGTGTAATTATTAATTTTGCATTTTACGATAAATTTAATTTTAAACTTTTTAATTTTATTTTTTAGTAATTTTATCTTTTAAGATTAAATATTCAACTTTGATTTTTCAGAATTTTTAAGTTTTTTTTATTAATCGATTTTTTTTTTTAATTTTGATTTTTAGTTATCACGTAATACGTATACTAATCTATTTGATTTTCTATTAGTCTTGCTTATGTACATAACGAAACATAATTTCCTAACATAACGAATCATAATTTTCTCTAACATAATTTCGATAACGTACAACATAATTTAGCTTTTATATTAGATAACGTACAACATAATTTTGGAAGTAGATAACGAAGATATGTGAAGCGGGTGTATATAACGAAGATATTTCATAACATACATCATAATTTCGATTACACAGAAAATTACGTCGGATGTAGCTTATGTGTAGCGGGTGCATATAACGAAGTTTTTTTGTTGTAAAATTGAGAAAGTAACAAATTTGTTATATAGAGGCGAGGAATTAGAATTCCTCTTCTTTTATAGGATTCAATTCTTTTTTAAAAAAATTTCTTAATCAAAATAGAAAATTTTGTATCTCCTTTTTTAAAACTTTAGCTTTTATCTTTTTTTTTTTTAACTTTAGCTTTTAGGATATTTGTTGGTTTAAGTTTTCTTTTTTTATTTTCTTTTTTATGATGTCAATCTATTGTTTAATTGTTTTATTATAAACACGAATTTTTTTTCATTTTTAAAAAACTTTAAGATAAATTTTCTTAATCTAAAAGAATAGAAAAATGTTTATCTCCTTTTTTAAAATTTAGTTTTTATAAATAAATTTTCTTAATCTAAAAGTAACTTTTATTTTTCTTTTTTCTGCTAACTTTATATTTATGATTAAGTCTATCTTACATTTAGGACACGTGTCAAATTCTGATCGATTAACTCAATACGTGTCGCGGTTTTGCGAGTTACTAATTTTGATTCATTCTCTTTTATATATATACTAGACTAGGGTGTAATCCGCGCTACGCGCGGGGGTTGTATATAATTTTTCTAAACAGTTTTTATTGTCTATTATTTTATTTTTTTGAATCTGATTGTTAATTGAATTGTCTCTATCAGCTTAAAATATATGCATTTTTTTATTTTTTGGTTTATTTTCTTAATTTCTTAAATTTATGATTTTATATGTATTTGTTTAGTGGATAGTACACATTTTCACTTATTTTTTTTTCTTTGTTAGTCAATTTTATGCAATTAGTTGGGTTTTTTTAAGGGAAGATCTTCACAATTTAAAGTTTTCTTTGCATAATTTTTGTTTTTTCTTTTGTTTCATCTAAAACCTATTTGTTGAAGCTCTTGTAGAATACGTTTCCCTTTAATATTAAGAATTAAGGAATTTAGGTTATTTTAAAAATTTTAGTTTTAAGATAATTTTCTGTTTTTTTTTAAATATGTTGGATGTATAGATACTATGCGCGGACGTGGTCCACATTTTTTTTAATTTTGTTTTCATTGTGTAATAGTATTTTATTTTCTTGATTTTGGAGTTAATGGAACTGTTTCTAACAGTTTAATATTTGGTGGTTCCTTATTTTATTTTATTTTCCATTTTTATATTATTTTTAATCGTGTTTTTTTAACATCATTCTTTTTAATAGTGTTTCATGTTGGATTCTAATTAGGCATGTCAAGCGGATCAAACTTGCCCCGCTAGATCCGCCCCGCGCGGGTTAAAGTTTTTGTTCGACCCGCCCCGCTAAACTCATTAACACAAATTTCTCGACCTGCACCTGCCCCACTTGAATTCGCGGGTACCCGCGGGTAACCCGCAAATATATAGATAATAATAATAAAAACTTAAAATTTCTCGACCCGCACCCGACCGGTGGCGGGTTAAACGGGGCGGGACCCGCGGATAATGACTCAAATTGACAGCACCGATTTATGTATATTTTGGAATTTTTGTTTTATGTTTAGGATTTTTTTGGGATCTTTTGTTTTATGTATGTGTGTTTTTTTGGTTTTAATGTTGGTTACTTAGGTGGAGGGTAAGGTGGCATCATGATAAGAGAGCAAAGCTAACTTTATATATATAGATTAGGTCTCGCGTGATACGCGGGTAAAATATAAACTATATTTGATTCTTAAATTGATAACCCGCATAAATATGACATGTATAATTAGATTTTAATTTAAGACTTATGTTAAGTTATCTATAAATTATGTTTTGTTATTCACAATTAAGAAAATTCGAAATTGATTCATATTACCCATAAACATGGTAAACATTCCCTCTATATGAATGAGAGGGTTCTAAAAATCTTAATTTCCTTTTTTTTTTAATTTTGTCTTATAGGAAAGTTTATATTATTACATTGTTATTTTACGTTTTTTTATTTTATGTTTTTTAAAGTTTTTTTTTATTTATAAAAATATTTTTTTTTGTTATTTTATGTTTTTATTTTTTTTTGTTATTATATCTTTATTTAACGTGTCACACTATTTTTTCTCTTACTTTATTTTTTTATTTTATTAGTTACTATTTAAATAAAATACATTTTCTTTTTCTTTTTTTTTGGTTATTTTGTCTTATATGATAGGAAAGTTTATATTATTACATTGTTATTTTATATTTTTTACAGATGTCATTATCTTAACATACTGTTAATAATTTAATTTTATATATTATGAATTTTTTCTATTCTCTTAGAGGTACTTATCAAACGTAAATTAGACTTATCAGCTTTTTCTTCTCCAAATTTTTGGAGAAGAGAATGATGCACAAAACCTTGAATTGTATATATTATCATGTTTAAAACAACACAAATTTAAACATCAATATTTGTAAATAGTACGTATATATTTAATCTAAATGATACAAACCTTTTCATCAAGGAATAGAAGTTTCACTCCCATAAGAGTACTTATAGATTTCTAGCTTCCCACTTTCGAATTATGCGCACTATATTACGGCGATAGACCATATTTCGATCTAATTGATTCAAAGCAAAATAGTTTTGAACGAGTTTTTGTATTTTAGAAGTCATGCTTTGCTTGTTTAGAATTTGAATAAGTGAACTAAAAGATGAAAGTACACATTTAACAATTAGAAAGGTGTAGATTATTATATAGAGTTTCATTGTGGTTGTATATTAATAATTTTTTTTTTTTAAGTTTCCTTTTGTCATATTGAGGTTTTACTTTTAAGTTTACTTTTTATATAGATTTTTGGTTGGTTTTTTTTTTGTTCGTGGTTATATTTTTTATGTTTTCTTTTTTAAGTTATGTGTTTATATTATTAGTTTTTTTGGTTGTGGTTATATTATTAGTTTCCTTTAATATTAGTTTTTTTTTTGGTCGTGGTTATATTATTAGTTTTTTTATGTTTTCTTTTTTATTAGTTTCTCTTTATTAGTTTCATTTTTTATTATGTTCCATGTTTCCTTTTTTATATTTTCCGTGTTTTTTTTGTCATGGTTATACTTTTTATGTTTTATTTTTTAAGTTCCGTGTTTATATTATTATTTTTTGGTCGTGGTTATATTATTAATTTTCTTTTTTTATGTTTTTTTAATATAGAGTTTAGCCGTGTTTTTTTTAAGTTTCCTATTTTAAGTATCGTGGTTATATTATTATTTTAAGTTTTCTTTTTATATAGATTGTTTTTTTTTTTTTAGTTTAACTTTTTTTAATATTTACTTTAATTCATTTTTAGTAAAATTACCTTTTTTTAATATTTACTTTAATTCATTTTTACTTTTTTAATTAAATTGACACATGTCAAGATCTAAATTAACAACCGTAACAAATGTCACAATCTCGTGTTTGAAAATTATCATACGTGTCACACTCACGTCGAGGGATCCAGTTTTATATAATAAGATATTAATAATTTTCTTTTTTTAAGTTTCCTTTTATCATAATGGAAAGGATTATAAACTTTTAAGTTTGATTGTATATTAATAATTTTCCTTTTAAGTTTAGAGTATACTTATAAGTTTACTTTTTTAAATTAAATTACACATGTCAAAATCTAAATTAAACATTACAAATGTCACAATTTCGTGATTGAAAATTATCCTATGTATCACACTCACGTCGAGGGATCCAACTTTATATAGTAAGATAGATAGATAGATAGATATATATATAGATATATATCAAAGACGTGATTCACCTTTATATAATAAGATATATATATATAGATAGATAGATTTTTTTTTCTTTTTCGGCAAACAGATAATTTCATTAATATCAATATAGAGTTACAAAGTCAATATACAAATCTTCCGGAAAACAAATTATTACATATGCAGATATATGCGTCATATGGTAAGAATGACATAACATGAGAAGTGAATTTGACGATGCTTTCCGAAGTAAAGTCTTATTCGCTAACGGATGATTACATCCGTTATTTTCCTTCTCCGTATTTTTTCTTTTTTTGATGCGTATTGTGTGTTTGGCTAGCAACTTTTGGCTAAAATCTGTAATTACACACAGCATGATAAAACTCAATGCTTCCGTTGTTTGAAGTTTTGTTTCTACAAATAGATACTAATGCTTCCGTATCCAAGTCCAGGGTTTGGCTTTGACTTTGTCCCCTCATTATATGATATTTCTGATGTTTCCGTTTGAAATCCTCCATGTTCCTTTTTATCCTTATTCATGACGGGTATCTTTTCGTTTTGAAATCCTCCATGTTCCTTTCCATTTCTACAAATTCAATTGAAGCTTTAGTTTCTATACCCTCTTTTCGTTTTGTGGATCTTCTCTGTGTCTCTGGTTCTCCATATGGTTTACTCTGTTCTCTCCATATGGTTTACTCTGTTCTCTCCATATGGTTTCCTCTGTTCTCCATATAGACCTTTGGTTCTTACAAGCGCTCAAAGTGTTGTTCTTTTGAGCTTCCACTAGATTATTGATAGATTGAGTTTGATGAAACTGTTGTCGTTTGCCACTGGTTGATTTTCTGGTGTTGCCCGAGCTCGGATCTTCCATTAATTTAATTCAGAAAAAGTTGAACCTTTAGCTTATATAACCTTGTTATTTTTCTGAAACTTTGTTAATTCAGCTTTATCGCCCGTGCTAAAATCTTTCTAGTTGTGAAAACTGGATCACATGGTTTGTGGTTTATCCAGCAGTTGAATCAATCTGAGCTCACTTCATCTTTCAGGCACTTTTAAGGAAGAGATTGGTTCTGTCTGTATGGATGCCAACAAGCTAGACACTGGCTCGAGAGATGCAATAAGCTGTCTCCCTGAAGATGTTCTGGGCGACATCTTGTCCTTAGTTCCGACCAAAGTGGCTGCTTCAACATCTCTTCTCTCGAAAAAGTGGAGGTATGTGTTTGCACTGGTGCATAATCTGGATTTTGATGATTTTGTCTTGCTGTAACCGGAAGAGGGTAAAGAAGAGAGTGATGTGATCCGGGAGAGCTTCAGAAATTTTGTGGATACAACACTCGCTTTGCAATGCGGTTCTCCTATAAAGAAGTTCTCTCTAAAATATCACATTGAGGAGGACAGCGATATGGCTTATGTGTGCCGCTGGATATGCAATGCCGTAGAGAGTTGTGTTTTGGAAGTGGACGTTAGTATAAAGCCTTGTCTGCGTACCCACATGTTAACTTGGAATCCCTAGTCGAAGCTAGGCTGGATCTTTATTATTCTGAAAAGATCGAGAGGCCGGATATATCAGGTCTGATTATAGGGATAAGCAACGTCGAGACCCTGGATCTTTCTCTCGATTTTGTTGATGTAAGTTTTCCCATTTTCTTTCAAACTTTGTAAAGAGAGTTTGTGTGTTTCAGGTGATTTCTTGATGTGTTGAAGATGGACTAATTCTACCGGTGTTTCAGGTGATTTCTCGATGTGTTCAACAAGCCACAATCATCACATTTGTAGAACCAACCATTTGTAGAATCACCCCTTCGAGTTCATTCCCATCCCAAATGTAAGGATCAGTTGCACAATTTGAATGAACGACATAAGAGCAAACCAAGCAAGAATATGCTCCACACTCTCCATTAACATGCTCACGACATACCCCACAAATCCACTTCCCCGGGCCAAGAGAGTAAACATGAGAGATACGGTGGTCGTGGCGATTGATGTATATAACTCGTGGTCAGAAGATGCATGTTCTATGGATTATGAAACAACATTGATGACAAATACACGGGTAGTTTGTACTGCACAACCCACATGCATCACAAGTGAAGGAGAGCTTTACGGGTACTTGCTGGAGTTCATGCTCGTGGGCCTTAGTTTCGTTAAAAATCAGAGGTTTTCTCGCACATCGGATACATATAACAAAAAAACAGTCATCATGTGAACATGTATAACTTAGCACAGGAACGTTTTTACATAGAGAACATCGATTACCATACCTATATCGGAGCTTGAGAGGGTGTTTATGACGAGAAGGAATGTTGGTATTGATGCATTCCTCGTGGACATAATAACCGAAAAAATCACACTTGTAGCCTTGCTTGTTGTCGTGGTAATCTTCGTAACACGCAATGCATTTTGATGAGATTTTTGTAGATTTTAGACGAGAATCGTGAGAGATGCATTTAGATCCATTTTAGGAAATTTTTGGTGCTTTTCTTTTTCTTCTTCTTCCCAGAAGATTTGTTGTTTATTAAAAAGAACACTAAAAGAAAAACAGGGACAAGAGATGAATTACTCTTATTGAATAGGAGATTTTATAGTTCAGTTTGCCTTGAATTGGAACATTAGATAACCTATTTTGATAATCAAAGGTAACGGATAGCTTTAATGGAAAGATAATCGAGTCCTTTGCCTATTGAATGACTCCATAGTTACAAAGATTCTTATTTCATATAAATCAATATTATCTTGTAATTATAGTTAGAACGAACCTAATCTTGTAAAAATTGTATATTCCTTTTTTCCATAAAGTAATTTGGACACGATAAAGAAAAGTATATATATATACTAGACTAGTGTGTGATCCGCGCTACGCGCGGACGTGATAAATAATTTTATAAATTTTATTATTAGTAAAGTAGTTAATGAATTTGTCTCTATTAGTTTAAGAAATGTGGATTGTTTTTTGTTTTAATTTCTTAAATTTAAGTTTATTTATGTGTTTGTTTAATCAAATTTCTTGGCTAGTATCGGAATCACTGTCTCTATTTCAGCAATATGTAAATAAAAAAATTTCCTTTTTTTTGTTAAAATTATTGGTGATTGTAAGGAGAAGACTGAAGTTTGATAATAGATCTTTGCAGTTATCGACTGGTGTGTTTTTTTGAGCTTAAGGCGGAGGCATGCCGAGACAGGAGAATATAAAACATATGTGCTAAAGGGATTGTTTTTTTGTTTTAATTTCTTAAATTTAAGTTTATTTATGTGTTTGTTTAATCAAATTTCTTGGTTAGTATCGGAATCACGGTCTCTATTTCAGTAATATGTAAATAAAAACTTTTTCTTTTTATTTTGTTAAAATTATTGGTGATTGTAAGACTGATGCTTGATAATAGATCTTTGCAGTTATCGACTGGTGTTTTTTTTTTGGGCTTAAGGCGGAGGCATGTCGATACAGGGGAATATAAAACATATGTGCCGAAGGTATTGTTTTTTTGTTTTAATATCTTAAATTTAAGTTTATTTATGTGTTTATTTAATCAAATTTTTTGGCTAGTATCGGAATCACTGTCTCTATTTCAGTAATATGTAAATAAAAACTTTTTCTTTTTCTTTTGTTAAAATTATTGGTGATTGTAAGACTGAGGTTTGATAATAGATCTTTGTAGTTATCGACTGGGGTTTTTTTTTGGGCTTAAGGCAGAGGCATGCCGAGACAGGAGAATATAAAACACATGTGCCGAGTGGTGAGTTTATTGTCGATTTAAGGTCAAATATTGTGCGTAGGGATGAAGATAGTTGCAGTGAATATAAGGATCGTTAATCCAACGCTGGCTCAACAATATTGTGGGCCATAGGACAAAAAAATGGACACTTACTTTTTTTATAGGTTTTTTGCTAAATATTTTTGAAAAATATTTTTTGTTGTGTATCTTGTGTAGAGTTTATTACGAAAATTACTTATATAATATTTTATGGACCATTTTCAATCTAATTTTTATTATTTATAATATTTTAGTTTTTAAACGGGGCTCTTAATTATTAGGACACATGGTCGAGGCCGTCGCACCGCTCGCCGTCCCTACTGAGCTGGTCTTGCGTTAATCTCGTCTTACTCGATTAATATCTTGTTTTTGTTCTCGTCTCGTCTTACTCGATTTGAATTCTTTTTATTGTTTTTAATTTTTCTTGTATTATGAAGTCTAACTTTTTTTTATATAATATTTATATCTATATATACTGTACATGAAAATGGAAATTTGTTTGTTACGGCCGAATGCCAACTTCGCCATGGGTAAAAACCAATTGGGTACCCTAAATCCATATTTAATTTTGAACCCATTACGTTGTTTTTCTAATTATAAACAAAAACAAAAAGTGTTTGAAACGGCTGGCTATCATAAATTCAATTTACCCTATCGGGTTTTACTGTACGATGGGTTTTTAACCAAAATAATTTATAACCAGATACCTCTCAATTCATCAACTTCGGCCTCGCTTCTCGAGAGCTGTTACATTCTTTGATCGCAAGATGAGGGGATTCTTTGCTAATTTGTCACTTTTGAAAACTTTTTTAGGTTTTTAGCACTTTCCAAGTGCTTAAGGATCTAGCACTTTGTGCACTGTATACCCCTTGACTTTCCAGTCAAAATCCTGTACAGTATCGCGCCAAAGCAAGGGGTGTACTGTACATGCGTGTATCAACAGAGGGGTAAAATGGTCATTTGTAAGAGAAAGTGTTAGATCATTTTGGACAGTACACAAAGTGTTAGAAAACTAAAAGAGTTTTGGGAAAGTGATTGTGTACGCAAATACTTCCAAGATGAGTTTTGAATATTCAACTTTGTTAACTCTCACTGCTCTAGACTTTGATTCTTGAGTTTTAAGTGTTTTGTCGATGAGTATAGAATTTGTAAGTAGGTTAATTAAGAGCAACCAATTTAAGTCCATATTTTTTCATAATGAGCTATGTTTGGAGGTAGGTTGACCAAAATTGTAAAATAAAATTTGTAAGTTTTTTTGGGATTAAAAAATGCTTACCTATGTGTATGCTGATGTGGCAGAAGGAGAAGAGAGAAAATGTTATTTTATATATATCCATAATATTATTTAAGAAGACATTTTTGAAAATGAAATTTGTTTTGTAAGTTATTACATGAAATACTATTAAAAATAAGAAAAGATAATTGAAATAGGAAAGGAATTGTCTTTTAAAATTATTGATGAGAATATGAAAAATATTTATTTCCCATTAAAGATGTTATTTACTATTTAGTTTTTTTAATTATTATGATATTATTAAATAATAATCAATCCATACATATTCAAAGAAAATAAATTTGAGATCTTGCAATATTTTTCTCTATGATTATTATATTTTAATTGAATATATATCAAAACAAAAGTTTGAAAAATATTTTACTAATTTTATAAAGAGTTAGACACGGGAAAATTGATTTTTTAAGAGTTTGTGGACTGACCACAAAAACCATAGTCATTAAGCGGTGCATAATAACGTTATGTTTTCAAGATTATAGGTTTTTGCGGGTTAGTCAAAATAATATTTTAGTTCATTGCAAAACGGGTTAAGTAGATATATTAGTTCGGGTTGACAACTCTATATATAATCATTAGTTAGACATGTTATAAAATTCAAATAAATTTATTTTTCTTAAATTTCAAAACAATTTTACGAAACAAATATCACGCGCTATATAGCTAACGCGGATTGAATCCTAGTATATTATTATTTAAAGAGTCATTTAGGAAAACAAATTTTGTTTTGTGAGTTATATCTATCATATTATTTAAGAAGTCATTTAGTAAAATAAATTTTATTTTGTAAATTATTACATACAATTACAAATAAGAAAAAATAATTGAAATAGGAAAATATTCAATTGTCTTTTAAAATTATTAAAGAGCAAAGTATTTGTTTTCCATTAAATAGGGTAGTTAAAATTTAGTTTCTTAATTATTAAAATATTATAATAATTTTAAATAATAATCAATTCACACATATTAAAAAAAATACAATATTCAAGATCTTGCAATATTTTCACTATAATTTGTAAACTTTTATATGAATATATATCAAAACAAAAGTTTAAAATATTTTACTATTTTTATAAAGAATTAGACACGATAAAAGTTCGTGGACTGACCATAAAACCTAGAGTCATTAAACGGTGCATATTAGAGTTGGTGTTTCAATATTGTAGTTCTTTGCGGGTTATCCCGAATAATATTTTAGTCCACCGTAAAATGGATTAAGTAAGTGGGTTAACCCGCCATGGACAAGTTAGGATTCTATTTTTCAAATGCCCACGAAAACGACTCTCGCAAGTCAAAATATTAATTTTCAGTTTTAAAGATAGATGGTATACTCAATTTACTAAATAATATGCTTTTTTCTTAGAAAGTTAACTATAGTTTTTTCTTAGTAAGCGGGTTAGCGCGCCATGGACGAGTTAGGATTCTAATTTCCAAATACCCACAAAAACGGGTCTCACAAGTCAAAATAATAATTTTTAGTTTTAAAGATATATGGTATATTCAATTTACTAAATAATATGATTTCTTTTTAGAATATTAACTATAGATTGTTATATTTTTATTTGATTATGTGTAAGTTTAAGTTTATATTTTAGTTCGCTGCAAAACGGGTTAAGTAAACATGTTAGTCCGGTTTCACAGTTTTATATATAATCATTAGTTAGACATATTATAAATTCAAAAAAGATCAAAACATTTTTTCTTAAATTTTAAAACAAATTTTAAGAAAAAATTACTCCGCGCTAGAATGCAGATTAATTCCTAGTTACATATTAATTACAAATAACAAAAGATAATTGAATTAGGAAATGATATAATTGTCTTTTAAAGTTATTGAATTATGAAATGATATAATTGTCTTTTAAAGTTATTGAAAAGAATATGAATTTTTTTTTCTTCAACATGCATTCAAAAGTGTATTCATGTTCTTTACTTATTTAAATATAAAAAATATTAAAAGATATTTTATTGTTTCAAATAATAACCAGTCCATATATATATTCACAAAAAAAAATCTAATCGTATTTGCATTATTTTCCATTTGTATTTTATAATTAATTTGTATTTTATTCAAAATTCAATTCAATTGTTTTAAAAAATAATAATAATTAAAACAAAATTTGTTTTAAAAGAACATTTTATGGTTTTTATTATAATGTTGATGAATCCATTATATTATTTATTTCTAAAAACAATCTACTAATTAAATCTATTGAAGTATTTTGTAGTATATCTATTTATTTTGTATTATATAATTAAGAGTGTCAGTTCCGGCTAGGGATGGAACTATTATAAAATTCAGATAAAAATAATTTTTTTAAATTTCAAAACAATTTTTTTTTAAAAAATTACTCCGCCATATAATTAGAGAGGCTAAATCCTAGTTTTTATCTTAAAAGGTAAACGAAGTACAAAAGATGTACGACATGACTGTCATGTGATGCAGACACAAAGTAGAACAGTGATGTCACATGACTGAGATTCATTCCTCCATAGCTTCACCAGCCACTTCTACAACTTCGACTCGCTCAGATAGTGGTGTGATTTTGGTGAGCAAAACCTCTGTTTTCACAGAGAAAGAAAACAGTAAGAAGAAGATTATGATCGAATTAACCAAGTTTGAAACTTCAAGACCTCACTAATTTCTGAAGATTGAAACCAGAAACAATCAATGTAGTTTCTTACCGGTTTTCTTGGTGAATGAATATCCTTTGCTGCTAACATACGTTCTTGGGTTTGGCTCCATGTAATTCCTTAGATATTCTTTGTGCCCCTGTCCCAAAATCATCTCAAACAGTGAGTTTCAAAGCAAAGGTAAAAGACATAGCTAATCCTAAGTGTTAGTTTTGTGGCGAATCACTGGGTTAGTCTAATATCTGTCATCAGGTAATAAACAGACCCGTAACGAGTCACAACATGATGAAAAGGATCAAGCAGTCTGTGAATCAGAGACAGAGGACGATGTAGAATGACAAACCTTTGTGATCACACAGATATCCACATTGCTACCACTACCCAAGTCGTTGAATATACCCGAGCATATGGCTTCAGCAACCAGCTTGATTCCTTCGTCTCTCTGGGGGATTTGTGTCAAGAATACGGTATACAGACATAGGAAATATGAAAATACAAGGATAAATATCTCTGCTTTACTTACAGTTAGACCTTCTTTATACTTTGCCTCAAACACTGACATGGCAGCAAGAGAACCAGAGCCCATTGTAGCGAACGGTAGAGTGTCAGTGGAACCGTGGGGGTATATCTGCATATTAACCAAAGCGTTAGAGACAAATACAATATATGAAAAACCATGAACTAGAAAATATATTAACGACTCAGAGATTTGATCAGCAGTTTAAAACTCACGGTATGAAGATGAGGCCCGGTGATATCAACTCCACCAAGCACAAGAGCAGCTGAGACATGGCCTTGATAGCTGAATGATACTTGAGCGGTTAAATCACATATGCCTCTTAGTAAAGATAAAACAAGTTTCTGGTGATGATAAAGCAAGAATACCTGAAAAGATGTTTCTTGAGAAGGGTCAAAGCAGTAATGACTCGAGAGTCTCGGCCAGTCTGGAATCTATGTAACCGCAACTGTGAGCTGACCATATCTGAACAGCGAGATAGAAATCAAAATAACTAAGCATTGGGTTTTGATCAAGTTAACAGAAGTACAGAGAAATCTAACTCTGATTTGGCTCAGCAGTATAGAAATTTGGTTGTTAAGAAATACCAGTTACTGCTTCAGTGTCAGCAGCAGTTCCTGCACCACAACAGTAAATGTTTGGTGCCATGTAGTGAATCTTCTCACAGTTCTTATCAGCCACAATGGGCCCTTCAGTTGCCCGTGTATCAGCCCCAAGTATCACACCGTCCTATACAAACAAATATATGAAATCAGAACCGTATATCTTTATCAATCATCTATTGAGAATCTGAAAGAGAACATCAAGAACACACGGGCGTACGCACACATCATCGCATAATTCATGCAGTGGTATAGAGAGAGACAAAGAGCTAATAAGAAGCAACAACAATTCATACTTTCATGTTCCCACCAAACTTTCTCACAATAATTAGAGCAATACAATTGTTATCTGAAGCTAAAAGGTGCTTAGTCCATTGATATACGCCTATCACACAATCCGTTCTCCACAATTTCAATCCAAAAACCCTCTCTTTGTGGTGTATCAAAGCATAAGGCCTTAAACGCCATGTTCTTGCCTAACTAATTGTTAACATTTGCATCTTAGCACCTGATTCTTGAACCTTGAGTCACTTTTTCACTTCCATAACTTGCAAACAACCATAAGAGAGAACTCACTATTCAACAACACTACGCTAAAACACAAACACTGTCCAAGAAATTGCAAAGCCCATACATTTTAGAGTATATGTGAGAGAAAAGAAACACAGACCTGGAAAATCAACCCAACGATAGTTGTTCCAGTCTTCAGAAACCCTGGGGCTTTGAGACCCTTCTGTGTAAGCATATCATTCCTTTTGCACAGATCGAAGCTAAACCCACCTTTTGGCGGTAAATCGACGGACGAATGCGACATTTTTCTCTAGAAATCAGGAAAATTTGAGAAACATCAGATGATCACCCAACAAAACGCAGTCTTAGCGAAGTGATATTTCGAATCAAATTCGGGAATTAAAGCTAGATAATGTTACGATAATCAGCAGAAAAACGTGGAAAGCTACTAATCACGTATTTTGAAAACCCGTGACGTAAAAATCAAATCAAATCGTTCGGATCGAGAAAGCTAGAGGATGGGTTAATCGTTTTGGAATCACTGACATCGAGAAGCGAGAACCCACGGAAACAAGAGATGTAGAGAGGCTTAAGAAGAGAAGAGACAACTCAAGTTTACAGAATAGTAATTTTACCTTTGATTTGACGATTTGCGAGAAGAAGGAAGCTCGAATCAGAGAAGAAGAAGAAGAAGGTGCGAAGTAGAAGAAAAAGAGTTGCAGAGTTTTCTTCTTCCTCAATCAACACCTTTTGCTTAAACCACTTTGGATCTTAAATATGGGCCTACTTTATGTTTTCAGGCCCATCATATAATGTCACATTATCATTCGTCTTGTTCAATTGGATAACCAAACAATATATCCGAAAACCAAATTTTCATTTTAATATTGTTTTAATGGATTGATTCATTTTCCATAACTGAAAAATCAAATACATGCAGTATGAATCTAAATCGAACCGGAAGTGAGAAAACTAATCTAAAAAGTTAGGGTAAGCACATATTTCGGTTTAATTTCAAAATTCAATTTAGGTCCGGTTCGGTTGATTTAGATTTGATAAATTTTTAGCTGAACTCAACCAAAGTTAGTTTGGTTCGGTTCGGTTAAAAACTACTTAAGCTTCGATAATTTCAGTTTAATTTTGTTTTGAATTATATTAAAACTAGATTAGGTCTCTCGCGTATAACTCGTGAGAAAAAAAAACAAATGAAAAACGTGAAATCGCCGTAAAAAATAAGATTGAGAACGTCGATAAGAAATCATTCAATAGAGAAGTCTAAAAGAGTAGAGTAACAATTTTTATTTATTTAGAATCTTTTATTTTTTTCTATTATATGGTTTCCAATTAAATTGTGTCACATTAGGCAAAAAATCGAACCGAACCGAACTAAAC
Source organism: Eutrema japonicum (assembly GCA_030161315.1). Taxonomy (NCBI): domain Eukaryota; kingdom Viridiplantae; phylum Streptophyta; class Magnoliopsida; order Brassicales; family Brassicaceae; genus Eutrema; species Eutrema japonicum. The sequence goes on from BSQW01000011.1 coordinate 54,307,608, forward strand.
CGAACCAATCGAACTTTAACCGACCCAAACCAAACCACATTCTATATATAACCCAATCGGTTGAAGTTTTTCTCAACCCGAACGGTTCGGTACCGATAACCCAATGTGTTTTTGTTAATTAGTTATTTAATAATATTAAAAATATAAATACATATTCTCTAGGTTAAAGGTCATAACGGCTAGATCCACGTTTTTCCTTTTTTGTTTTCAACTTCCATTTTTTTTTAGTTTTGCTAAGGTTAATGATTTTTTATAATAATTTTTTATAGGCTAAAGGTCATAAACGGCTAAACCCACGTTTTTCCTTTTTTGTTTTCAACTTCCATTTTTTCTTAGTTTTGCTAAGGTTAATGATTTTTTATATTAATGCTATAAACCTATAATGGCTCATATAAGAGATGAATAAATATTGGCTTGTATAATTAACTTATATTTAAATTGTTGACTTGTTGCACACTTGCATGTTCATTATGATGGCATGAGAGAGACGAAACTACATTTTTTTTTTTTTGATTAAGTGGGATAGTTTCATTTTGGTTTTATATTTTTTGGGAATGATTTTTTTATGGCTTCGTAGGATTCTTGTTTTTATAAGTTGATTTTTTTAAAACCAAATTAAAACCAAACCGAATTCCAACCGAACTAAACCAAACCGAACTAAACCCAAACCGAACTAAACCAAACCGAACTAAACCCAAACCAAACACAAACCGAACCAAACTAATTTCGGTTGAGTTCGACTAGAGTTTTATTCAACCCAAATCAACCGAACCGAACCGAACCCAAACCGAACCGAACCCGAAATTAAACCGAAATGCCCACCCCTAGTCACATGTTTCCAAATATTTAGTTTATTTCATATTCCTATTTAAATTATGTTTATTATTATTTTATTTTTATTAACTTTGCTTTTTATAATAAATTTAAATTTTCTATTTTTATTTTTATTTAGTAATTTTATGAATCAGTTATAAATTTTTCTGGATACTTAGTTTTTTCCTTTTTCTATTAAATTATGTACATTTTTTCCTTTTCCTTTTTTTTTTAGTAAACAAAGTTAAAATGAAATATGGTTTGCTTAATCTTAAACCCAGCATTACAAATATGAGGAGTATGATGAAAGCTAGCTAATTTAGGGTTTTTATTTGTTCCTTCGTACCTTTTTGTGCTCTGTCGATAAATTTTCATCATGGAACTTGGTGTTCCAATTATTAAGAGATTCACTTGGGTTTTGGAAAACTTCTCTGCTTCTGAGGATGAGACGTACTACTCTCGCAACTTCGTCGTCGCCGGTTGCCACTGGTAAAAGAGAGAAAGAACGATTACAAACATTTTTTTATATATATGGAATTTGATTATAGATGGACTTGGTTTTTGTACAGGCGTCTTAAAGCTTATACCAGTGAAGATGAATACTTAGCCGTGTATATGTTTCTTGTGCCTGGGTCTGCACCACCAGGATGGAGAAGACAAGTGCAAGTTACCCTCACTCTTGTGAATACTGGCTTGCGTGATTCGAACAGAGTAGGAGGTAATTGTTTAAGAATTTCTTACTTGGGATTGTGATTGTGTTATGTTTGTTAATTTGATTCGTTCCTATCTTTTGGCTTGTCATATGGTTTCAGTTTTTTATGTCCTGACTTTTCTCCTAAGTAGCACTAAAACGGGTACGGGCACTAGAAACGGGGACGGGAACCGGGACGGAAAACGGCAAATTAAAATTTTATGGATACGGGTACGGTATAGATACGTCAATATATATATACATATAAACATTACAATACAGTTAACCTTACATTTGTGCTAATCATTTAACTCACGAATGGTATAATAAATAGTGAAATAATTAGTTTTTTCAATTAAAAAGATGATAGAACCTGAAAATTAAAATCATGTTCCAATTGTTGGTTTAACTTACGGGGATGTTTCGGAGCCGTCCCCAAACCGTACCCGTACCGAAACGTTTCCGGTACGTGAGACGACTAAATATAGAAGTACCCGTGCTTCAAGTTTTCTCTATGTAGTAGATACTCTGTATTTGCTGAGTAAAATTTTATGCAAAGTTTCGATTTTTTTGTTTGTTTGTGAATCTCTTTATGGTTAGATCACTTGATGAAACAATTTTTTGTCTTGTTTTTTTTTGGGATATGATAGGAGGAGTGCAATGCTATTTCGATGCAAAGGATAACAGTTGGGGTTTTAGTAAGTTCTTGCCACTTTACAAACTCCAGGATAGACGTGGAGGGTTTCTTGATGAGAATAACAGACTCATTATCATCGCTGATGTACACGTTCTTCCACCTACTCCTGTTAGACCAGTGGAACCTGTGAAGATTACTGCACCTCCGAGTTGCAAAGATGGAAATCAAGCTTCTTATGCGTCGTTTCTCGTCAAATATCAGGGGCCTTCTTCTTGTCAAGTGGCGCAAGAAACTGAGAATGTTGATGATGATGCATCTGAAGAGGGTACAGATGATGCTGACACCTCTGAAGAAGGTTCAGATGATAATGATGATGATGATGCTTCATCTCCTGTTTCAGATGATGATGATGTTTCATCTCCTGTTTCAGATGATGGAGGTAGGGACAGAAGTCTTTTGAACCAATTGACGAATGCCTTAGAGAACGTTAGAAACGGAAGTTCTCTAGACCAAGTCAAGTCCTTGGAGGATGATGCCTCTCAGACAGTAGAAAATGGTGATATGGAATTTAACACTGTGGCATCTGTTTCTGAGACTTCTAATAGTGTGCTTGAGGAGATGCAACCTGTAAAGGAAACAATGGATGTCAATGGGTTCGAAGTTTGTTCTTCCCAGGTAAGAACATGATCCATATTCTATTGTTATTAGAGAGAAAGTTTTGTAACCTGAAACCTGAATGTGGTTTGAGATTTGCCCTGTTTCCAAATCTCCAAAGAACTCTCTCTCTCATATGCTTTGTACATCGTTCTTTCACTCGCAGGTAGAATCTGTGAGGCGTATATTCGAAAGACACCCGGACATTGCTGTGGAGTTCCGTGCAAAGAACCAACATCTTAGGAACGCATGTATGAATTTCCTGCTCAGCTTGATAAAGACGTTGTGCCAGTCACTTGAGGAGCTCTCCGTTGAAGATCTTGTGGAAGCAGACATTGCGCTGACATACTTGAAAGATGCAGGCTTTAAGGTGGCCTGGCTGGAGAAGAAGCTGGACCAACTAAAGGACAACAAGGAGAAAGAGAGGTCTGGTTTGGCCCGGCTACAAGAAATAGAGGAAGATCTACTGAAATTGAAGCAAAAGTGTTCAGACCTGGATGCTCTTGCAGAAAAGGAGAAGTCAGAGTTGTCAGCCACCAGAACCGCTCTGTCTTTCGATGATCTTGTTATGAGTATGATAAATTGATAAGAGTACTGTTTTGAAAAACAAAAAATTATTAGACTCTTAGAGCACCTCCAATGCTAAAACTCTCTTTGAGTCTCTTAGCAATAAAATAACAATATTTATTGTGATGGTGATTACTTAAGGACTCCACTTAATTTAAGGTCTCCAATGGTGTTACTAATGTTTGGTTTCTTAAATAAAAAATTAATTTTTAACATTTAATTTAAAACATTTATTTATACTAATAATAATTTTAAACATACAATAATTATACAAATACTAATAGTAAACATTCAATAATTTTAAGCAAACTTAATTTAAAAATCTAGATTACCAAATTTGTCCCATATATTCTCAATCAAATCATTTTTCAGTTGTTCATGTATCCGTCTATCACGAACTTGATTCCGAATCCCAATCATATTACTGAGATTTGTAGGCATCTCTGTAGAATACGACAAATCCACCTGTGAACTTCTGCTTGACTCTCCTAGTTCGAAGTCAGATGTATCATACTGAGTGTATCCATCGCGTTCGTCTTCTACTATCATGTTGTGTAGTATGATACATGTTCTCATAATCCGCCCTATTTTTTTCTTGTCCCAAATAAGAGCCGGGTTTTTTACAATAGCAAATCGAGCTTGCAATACTCCAAAAGCACGCTCAACATCTTTTCGGGTGGCTTCCTGACGTTCAGCAAATAACTCTGCTTTATGACCTTGAGGCAATGAGATAGATTGGATAAAGGTTGCCCATTTTGGGTAAATTCCGTCTGTGAGGTAGTACGCCAAATGATACTTGTGTCCGTTGACAACAAACTCTACTTTTGGAGCTCGGCCTTGTAATATGTCATCAAAAACAGGTGACCTATCAAGAACATTAATATCGTTTAGGGTACCTGGAGGTCCAAAAAAAGCGTGCCATATCCAAAGATCTTGTGATGCTACTGCCTCTAACACAATTGTCGGCTTTCCTGAACCCCGTGTGTACTGCCCTTTCCAAGCGGTCGGACAATTTTTCCACTCCCAATGCATACAATCTATGCTTCCTATCATCCCAAGAAACCCGCGTATCTCTCCAATATCGAGTAGCCGTTGCAGATCAGATGGTGTGGGTCTTCGTAGATACTCTTCACCATACAACTGTAGTATTCCTTTAGTAAAATACTAAACTTGTTAAGACTAGAAGAAGAAAATGAAATTTTGTATTACTTGAAGAAGAGAAAACGAAAAATAAGATGAAATTTTGTATTACTGGAAGACTAGAAGAAGAAGATGAAATTTTGTATTACTTGAAGAGAAGAAGAAGAGAAAACGAAAAATAATACTTGAAGAAAAACAACAAAGTTTCGATACAAAACAACAAAGTTCCGATACAGAAGAGGTGCTTGGTATTATAACGAAAAATAACAAGTCTACATGACAATACAACAAAAAAACAAAACCAGTTTGCCATACAACAAGACCCGTGAATCAACAAAACAACAAAACAACAAACAACAAAACAAACAACAATACAACAGACCCGTGACCATACAACAAGTCTACATGACAATACAACAAAAAAACAAAAGACCCGTGAGTTGTTCACATGAAAGCTTCGAAATGGTTCTGTCTTCCCCTAGTCACATCTTTGTCTCTGTCCCCTGAATCAACAAAACAACAAACCAGTTAGCAAAACAGAATAACAACAAACCACTTAGCAAAATAACAAAACACTTAGCAACTAGAAATATAACAAACCAGTTAGCAATAAAACAAAACAGTTAGCAAGCAAACAAACCAGTTAGCAATAAAACAAACCAGTTAGCTCAGAACAACTCTGCCAGTAGCTTATTTTTGACAGATATTTCTATCTCAGTAAGTTGGTCAGCCTTTGCAAGTAAACGGTCAAGAATTTTATGCTTGGAGATCCTCTCTTTCACTTCCAACATGCCTTGTAACTGCAACATTGCCTCTTCCTTTCCACTCTTCTTTCGTTTAGCAGCTTTGGCAGCCTTAACCCCAGGGGGTCTCACTTCCTCTTCCCCATCCAACTCCACAACGTTTTTGCGCTTGTCCTTGACACCATCTTTAGCTAAATAAGTGGAGCACCACTTCTGATCAAGCCTCAGCTCTCTCCATGCATGTTCGAGGGTGAACTTGATCTGGTAATCGTTGTAGAAGATCTCCAGGGCTGCTTTCATAACATCGTTGTCATTTTGACCGCTTGATTGCTCCTTCAAGGCAGCATTGTAACTCCCAACAAATTTGCACACGAGATCATTAAGCCTAGACCATCTCTGCTTGCACTGACCTATCTCTCTAGGGACAGACCCAACCAGCAAAGGACTAGAGTTGTAGTACTCTACAATTCTCCGCCAAAAAGCACCGGCCTTTTGCTCATTGCTTACAACTGGGTCCTTGCTGGTGTTAAGCCACGCACCAATGAGGATTACATCCTCTTTGGGCGACCATTTCCTTCTCTCTTTACCACTTGATTCATCAGAACATTGGCTGCTAAACCTAGGAAGTTCTGATGAATCAAGGTCCACAGTTTGACTAGCTAGAAGGCTAACAAAGCTTGTGGAATCTGATGAGTAAGTGTTAGTGTAATCCATTCTGGTGTGAACTAAATTTTGTGGTAGGTTTCTCTAGTTTGATGATGTTTTGTTAACAAAGCTTGTGGAATCTGATGAGTAAGTGTTAGTGTAATATTAAAAGAGGATTTGGCAATCAATTCCTAACCACCAGACATTGAAACACACAACAACTCCTAATTTAAGACCCATCAAGTCAAATTACTTCTGCTTCTTTATTTACTTGTTACAAAGATACAGAGTTCTAGTCTCTGTTCTATTTACAAAGCTACGTAGTTCTAGTTTCTTTATTTAAATTATCTACTTCTATTTAAGTTCAGTTACAAAGTTCATTTTCATTGCATTTATTAGCATCTAGTTCTCACTATGTTAGAAAGAAACAGAGTTCTGTTTCTTTATTACTCGTTTCAAAGATACAGAGTTCAACTCTATAACTTTACACAGGTACTTAGTTTTAGTTTCTTTATTTAGTCATTTAATGTTATCAAGTTATCTACTTCTATTTAAGTTCAGTTAACAATCTATATCTCATTAAGTTAGAAAGAAACATAAAAACTTGTTTACTAGTTACAGTAATAACAATCAACTTAGCCAAACAAAACACAATCACATTTTTTAAAAAATATAAAGCCTAGAGCAAGGAAGCAGTAAAACACTCATAGGCAGATTAGGAATAAATTTGAATTACCTGAGAAGCATTGAGATTTTCTCCACCACTGCCCATTGCAACTGTGCCAGTCTAGAAGCATTGAATTACCTGAGAAGCTGTGAGGTTTCTCATTAATAACAGAACCTGCAAAACAATACTGCGATTAGTCTAGAAGTTTGCCATAATAAGCACATCAAACGTCCTTGGATGAAGCCTATTCTATTTTAAAAAGTATTTTTGGGCATGGCTCCTTATCTGTAGTAAATCAACAAGGCAGCACAAATAAAATCAGGTTTTAAAAAAGACCACAAGAATACAAAGCTGGTCAAAGAAAATCTCATTTATCGTCTTCCTCTGAATCTTAAGGCAACACAAGATCGGGATGTAACTTTGTTTACTCAAACAATAAATTTTACCATCAGACTATATATATCTAAGGTCAATTAAAATCAACGAAAGCATATCTTTTTGATAGCTAAGAACTAAACCTAATATACAAAACCCTCCCTCTGTTTGTTCTTCAGTGAAACAGGATAAAAGTTGAAAAATTTAATGGGAAAATTGACAGTAGAAAACAGAAACAAGGAGGTGTGAAAGCAGCACACTAGGAAAGTAACAGATTAAAAAGGTAAAGACTGATGAAAAGAACATCTTACTTGTAGATTGAATCTCACCCAAGACTCGTGGCAATAAGGACTGACATGGTTCTCCCTGCAAAAGCTGAAACCAAAAATCAGAAGAGTAATACACTTTAACAGAAACAAAACTATGCAATTCAAATCAATAAGGAACACAAGCATAACAATCATCATAGCCGAGACATGTAAGCACACGGATGATCAAGAAAAGAAAAAAGCATGTTTCATAGACAAGAGCAGAAAGCATGAATCCATCTATTTTCGGAATGAACACACCATCACCATAGACCATTCAACATCGCAATGAATAAATCATACATAAGCACACGAATCCAAGTAAATTCTAACAAGATCAAAAAGAGAATTCGAAATCGTAAAATTCCATAGCTAACACGAAATCCTAAATCGAATCATAAATCGATTCGAAACCCTAAAACTGACACGAAAAGGTTAAGAACACCCTAAATCGATTCGAAACAACAAAAACAAACAAATTTGCTCGTTCTCGGTCCTTTTACCTGATTTTGTGATGAACCCTAGAAATCGCCCCCAATTTCGCTGCCTCCAGAGCTCTCATCTTCCAATTCACGATATCAAAGAGAAATGAGGTTCTGTGGAAACACTCTGGTCGGGAGGGAGGGTTCGAGACAGAAGCAAAAAAAAAAAACGCTCATTCACGCGTTGACACGTGTCTAAGAAACGGTTTCTAAAATACCTTAAATAAGGATCGATTCTTAGCATAATTAGGGTTTTTCATTTTTTTTTTTCTTTTGTCATTGGTTTCTGGGTCAAGAAATGGTTAAAACCAGCATTGGAGCTGGTCTTAGACCATCTCCATCGGTGAGGGTGTCTAACAAAAAAAAAATTATTTTTTAAAAATTAAATAAGTAAATTAAAAAAAGGACCAATACTAATCTGCCACATAAGCTATTGGGTGTCTCAGGTTTTGGTGGGAGTGTCTCGTACAGACACCCTTGTGTCTCTCTCTTCTGCTTTTTTCATTTTTTTTCATTTTTTTAATGTTTAGACACCCAATTTTGTTAACCAATGTAGGTGCTCTTATAAGAATAAATTACATCATCTAGAACTAAGTTTCTTAGATGAAGATGAACATATAATATAAAGGATATTTTTAGAGATAAAAGTAATTTTTTTTAACTAATATTAATCTATATCAATAATCTTCTAGATTTGTTTCGTGATTTCCATAAGAATTTGAATCGAACCGGAAGTGAGAAAACCAATCTGAAAAGTAAGGGTATCCATTTTGGTTTGATTTCGAATTCGGTTCGGTTAATTTAGATTTAATAATTCTAGCCGAACTCAACCAAAGTCAGTTTGGTTTGGTTCGGTTAAAAACCGATTTAAATTTCGACAAATTCATCTAAATTTGTTTTGAATTATATTAAGATACTATGATTTAATCCGCGCTAATTATAGCTTAGAGTAATCTTTTTACAGAAATTGTTTTAAAATATTTAAAATTTGATTTTATTTGAATTTTATAATATAGATAACTAATAATTATAGATAAACCTGTCAATTTGTAATAATTTGTCTATTTAACCCTTTTTGCAATGAACTAAAATATTATTCGGGTTAAACCGCAAAAACTTATAATTTTGAAAACATAACTCTAATACACACTGTTAAATGACTCTAGTTTTTGTGATTAGTTTACGAACTCTTAAAAAAATATAGTTTTTGTGCGTCTAACTTTTTATAAAATTAGTAAAATATTTTTCAACTTTTGTTTTGATATATATTCAAATAAAATATAGTAAATTATAGTGAAAAATACAGCAAAATTTTGAATATATATGATTTGATTATTATTTTAAAATATATAGTAACAAAAATAATTAAAAAATTAAATAATAAATAACATCTTTAATGCAAAATATATATTTTCCATATTATAATCAATAATTTTAAAAGATTATTATATCCTTTTTTATTTTAATTATTATTTGTTATTTGTAATGACAATTTATATAATAAATTACAAAACAAAATTTAATTTAAAAAACATGTTCTTAAATAATATTATAGATAGATATGGTTTTGTTTATCAAAACCTAAGCATTAGACCATTCACAATGGGGTGACTGACTTTTATTTTAAATGATTGAATCCCCACAATGGGGTGACTGAATTTTATCCAAAAAAAAAATGCAATGACGTGTATTGATTTTAGCTGAAAAAATTAAGTTAGTTGAAATTAAAAAAATGGGGGCCACAAGATATAAATGGTTGATTTTAATTGGACCAAACAAAAATACAAGGGGCCTACGTGTGTAGAACAATTATTATCTCATCCAAATAATTCGAACACAATTATTTGAAGATCCAATAAGTTTTTTTAATAAAAAATATATATCAAAATTCATTATTTGTTATACTCTATAAATAGAGTGTAATTTCATTTGATTCAGACACACAAAAAAACACAATTTTATCCAGATATCTTTTTTTTTTGTTACAAATCCAATTATCTTTCTAAATTTTTGTTTGTTAGGGAAATGGATCCCAACAATAACCCTTTTAACACCCAAAATTCTTCTAATTATCCTTTTAACTATCCAAATCCCAACAATTATCATTTTCAAAACCAATCTTCCAACCAACCTCAAAATATACCAAATTATGGGTTTCCACCAAATTGTTTCATGCCGTCATCTGTTCCAACCTATCCTCCATATTATGGATCGATGATGCAATATCCATCTCAAGCATCCCCTTATTCTTCTACTCCGGCGGGTCATGAAAATGTTTCAAATGTTGGACGAATTGAATTTCCCAGATATTCTACACAAACGGCTCTTGGAGGCATGAGTAATGTTGATGAAGGCACTCCAGATGCAGATGATTCAACTCCTGCTCGCAAAAAAAATCCCAAATGGAACACTGCACAAAATTTGGTGCTAGTAAGTGGGTGGATTAAATATGGAACCGACAGTGTTGTTGGCAAAAACCAAAAAAAGTGAATCATTTTGGGGTAAGATTGCTGACTACTGTAATGAGCATTTCTCATTTGATCACCCTCGTGACATACGTTCGTGAAAAAATCATTTCAACTACATCAACGGCAAATTGGCGAAATGTACTGGCGCTTACGATAACGCTAAGCGTATGCATCAAAGCGGGTGGTCAGAGAATGATGTACTGGCGAAAGCGCATGAGCTATATGAAAGTGGGGGAAATGGACATTTTAATTTAATGTCTGAATGGGCCGCTCTCCGTGATCAACCACGTTATGAAAGTCAGGTAAGAGCAAATACTGGATCTGGAAGCAGTGGATCTAAGAGAGCTCACGAGGGTGATGCAAGCGACTCCAACTCTGTAGGATCTAGTGTTCGTCCAATGGGGAGGGAAGCAGCAAAAAAGAAAGGTAAAAAAAAGAGCAAGGAAGCAGCTTTGGAGGTAGTCAACGAAGACTGGTTTAAATACAAAGACTTGAAGAATCAAGAGATTGAACGATTAGACAAAATAGCCAAGACGCAAGAGGAGGCAAACAATTTGATGAAAGAAAAAACTCGTGCCAAGAAGATGAAGATATGGATTAAGCTAAGTGAAAAGGATAATCTCGATGACCAGAGCAAAAAGCTGTTCAACGAGTTAAGCAACGATCTATTTGGAAATTAATTATTATTAAGTGTCTGTTTATTTGTTGTCGTTTTCTGCTTTCATAATGTGTGTTTGTTGCTTTATGCTTTCATAATGTGTGTTTGTTGCTTTATGCTTTCATAATGTGTGTTTGTTGCTTTATGCTTTCATAATGTGTGTTTGTTGCTTTCTGTTATAATAATGTTTGTTTGTCTTTTTCTCCTTTAATAATGTTTTCTGTCAGTTTTCGTCAAAGAAATCTGTGACTTTTGGCTTTTAAATGAAGAATCCAATCCTTATCTACTAGTTCACTAAATTCCATGATTTTTTTGAATTCGTCTGTATGAACCACTCAATATAAATTCAATTCTTATCTATTAATTAATTGTATTCCATAATATGTTTGGAATCCGTCGATTTCAGCCACTTAACTTCCTATAAATGGAGACTTTTTCTTTCATTCAAGTATCAATACAAATAATATCATCTTACTGAAAATATCAATGAATCCATCACAATTTCTTTTTGATATCGAAGCTTACAAAAGGCAGTCTCAAATTGAAGAGAAGTATATCCTTAACCAGTTTAGGGAGCGTCGACAGAAAATAGAGGAAGGACGGTCATCTAGTAGCAAGAGAAGATACTTCAACAGAGATCATGTAGCAGCAAACCAGAGGCTAATTGACGACTACTTTTCCAATCAACCTACATATGACGATGCAATGTTTCGTCGGCGATTTCGGATGCGAAAACATGTTTTTTCTTCGGATCGTTGCAGACCTATATCAAGCAGTGACAACTACTTCACTCAAAGATTTGATGCAGCAAAAAAAGAAGGTATATCTCCACTAGCAAAATGTACCACGGCAATGCGAATGTTAGCATATGGTGTGGCGGCCGACGCGGTTGATGAATACATCAAAATAGGAGGTACAACAGCAATGGAGTGCTTGCGTAGATTCTGTAAAGGAATCATACAATTGTATGAGCAAGTGTATCTTAGAGCTCCAAATCAAGATGACCTACAAAGAATACTCCATGTTAGTGAAATTCGAGGGTTCCCGGGTATGATTGGCAGTATTGATTGCATGCACTGGGAATGGAAAAATTGTCCTACGGCGTGGGAAGGTCAATTCACTCGGGGAGATAAGGGAACAACCACTGTTATTCTTGAAGCAGTTGCATCTCATGATCTATGGATCTGGCATGCATGTTTTGGGTGTCCGGGCACATTGAACGACATCAATGTTCTAGATCGTTCACCCGTGTTCGATGATGTGGAACAAGGAAATACTCCAAGAGTGAACTTCTTCGTGAATCAACGTCCATATAATACGGCGTACTATCTAGCTGACGGTATTTATCCTTCTTTTCCGACTTTCGTCAAATCAATTAGACTTCCTCAAAGTGAACCAGACAAGTTATTTGCAAAACATCAAGAGGGGTGCCGGAAGGACATCGAACGTGCATTTGGAGTGTTTCAGGCTCGATTTAAAATCATTCGCGAACCAGCTCGCATGTGGGACATAGCTGATTTGACTATCATTATGAGGTCATGTATCATATTGCATAATATGATTGTTGAGGATGAAAGAGATACATATGCTCAAAACTGGACCGATTATGATCAATCCGAGGCAAGTGGGTCTACTACACCGCAACCATTCTCAACCGAGGTGCTACCTGCATTTGCAAGTCATGTGCGTGCTAGATCAGAATTGTGTGATTCCAATGTGCATCACGCATTGCAAGCAGATCTAATCAAACACATATGGGCAAAATTTCGTGATTAAAGAGATTTTTAAGTTTTTGTTGTGTGTGATTTAAAATTTTATTGTTTATGAGTTGAGTTTATTGTACTAATTATTTAATGTGTGTTTTATTAGTTTTGTGTGTTTTATTGGTTGTATCGTGTGTTTATTTGTGTCATGTATTCAATACCAAAATTTTCGTGATTTTATTTCTTTTATAATATTTTTTTAATTTTTATTATTTGTTAAAAGTTAATTCAAATTATAAATAAAATATAAAAAACATAATTTTCGTTTAGTTTTAATTGATAATTGCTATATGTAATCACAAAACATAAATAAAATAAGAATATTAAAATAAAAAATAGTGGGGTAGGGAGTTGAATTTTATTAAGCAAAACTATTGTAGTTATAAAAATTGAATAGATAGTTGAATTATTAGGTGGAAGAGAGAGAAGATGATGTGGAGTGTTAAAAATGATAAAAGAGATAGTTGAATTTTATAACCATTGTGAATGGTCTTACAAATACGAAGAATATGATGCAAGCTAGCTATTATTTCTTTTTTTTTTCGAATTGAAAGCTAGCTATTATTTCTCTTTCCCTATAAACCATAAACCCTACAAACTTGGGCATCAGAATCAGCCTCTAGGGTTTTTATTTATTCGTTCGTTCGTACCTTTCCGTGCTCTGTTGATAAATTTCCATCATGGAACATATATTCACTTGGGATTTGGATGATTTCTCTGCTTTTGATAATAAGACGCACTACTCTCCCCACTTCGCCGTCGCCGGTTGCAACTGGTATCTTTGTGCTTATCCCAATGAAGATACTATTGATTAATACTTATCCGTGTATCTGGAACTTGCGCCTGGATCTTCACCACCAGTATGGAGAAGATTTGTGCGGTTTGCCCTCACTCTTGAGAATAAGTACTGCCCTAAATCGAACAAAGTATTAGGTGATTGTTGTTTTCATATACGCTCATTGCTTGGTTTAACAAGTTCTTTCTTTCTTGGGATTGTGATTGTTCTATATATGTGTGTTGATTCGTTTCCTGAGTAAATTTTTATGCAAAGTTTCAATTTTTCTTGGACATGATGATAGGAGGGCAATGCTATTTCGAAGCAAATGATAACGGTTGGGGTTTTAGTAAGTTCTTGCCCCTTTACAAACTTCAGGATAGACGTGAAGGGTTTCTTGATGATAATAACAGACTCACTTTCGTCTCTTACGTACACGTTCTTCCACTAATTACTCCTCTTAGACTAGCGGATCTTGCGAAGATTACTACATCTCCGAGTTGCAAAGAAGGAGATCAAGCTTCTTATGCGTCTGTCTTCAAATCTCAGGGCCCCTCTTATTGTCAAGGGGCGCAAGAAAGTGAGAATGTTAATGATGATGTTGATGTTGATGTTGATGATGCATCTGAAGAGGGTACGGATGATGAAGTGATGGTGCACCTAATAAAGAAGATATTGGAAGAGGTTTTCCGCTATGAAATTGATCGTGCACCTAGAGAAGATGTTGATGACGAGGTTTCATCTCTTGTTACGAGTGATGACGCTAGAAACGGAGGTTCTGTAGACCAAGTCAAGTCCTTGGAGGATGATGCCTCTCAGACAGTAGAAAATGGTGATATGGGATTTAACACTGTGGCATCTGTTACTGAGACTTCTAAAAATGTGCTTCAGAAGAGTCAACCTGTAAAGGAAACAATGGATGTCAATGGGTTCGAGGTTTGTTCTTCCCAGGTAAGAACATGATTCATCTTCTATTGTTATTAGAGAGAAAGTTTTGTAACCTGAAACCTGAATTTGGTTTGAGATTTGCTCTGTTTCCAAATCTCCAAAGAACTCTCTCTCTCATATGCTTTGTACATCGTTCTTTCACTCGCAGGTAGAATCTGTGAGGCGTATATTCGAAAGACACCCGGACATTGCTGTGGAGTTCCGTGCAAAGAACAAACATCTTAGGAACGCATGTATGAATTTCCTGCTCAGCTTGATAAAGACGTTGTGCCAGTCACTTGAGGAGCTCTCCGTTGAAGATCTTGTGGAAGCAGACATTGCGCTGACATACTTGAAAGATGCAGGCTTTAAGGTGGACTGGCTGGAGAAGAAGCTGGACCAACTAAAGGACAACAAGGAGAAAGAGAGGTCTGGTTTGGCCCGGCTACAAGAAATAGAGGAAGATCTACTGAAATTGAAGCAAAAGTGTTCAGACCTGGATGCTCTTGCAGAAAAGGAGAAGTCAGAGTTGTCAGCCACCAGAACCGCTCTGTCTTTCGATGATCTTGTTTGATGACTTTTGTTTTTAGGCTTTTGGTTTTCTGGTATCTTAGTTTCTCCATTGGTTTCAAAACAAAAGGTCCTCTTGTTGGGTAATTGAACTTGTGTGCTATTTTTGGTAAAGTATATTGCCGTGATTGTCTATCAAAGTTGCAGCTACCATATTTGGAGAGTTCATTGACTATATTTTCGGAATGAGAAACACCCATATGTAGAACGTTTGTCATATTTTTGTAAAGTATTAAGTCGCATACTTATGAATCTTGATGATAAAGTAATCTCTCTGTGTATGAAAAAAGTGGTGAGTCTTGAAGAGCCGTGGTCAAGCCTCTCACGTTCAACGATGTTGTTTGCTGATTTGCAAGGATTCTTGTAACATTGTGAAGATTTGTGTGAGAAACAGAGTACCATGTTTTTGCATTATTTGTAGGAAACTAAAAAGGGATCTTGTTAGAGAAAAAACTATTTTCTTAATTCTTGATTGGTTTTAGTCTTTGCATCAAAGATCTATATAAAGAGATCCATAGTTGTTGTTGTCTTTCTCAGATAATGTTCCCTGTGCTCTTTCTTCTGGGAAGCCAGAAAGCCCATTAGCTTTTCTCCTCGACGTAATTAAAACGTTTCGCATTCCTTTGTTCTCTCTGATGTCACGCTAACTAGTTTAAAGCGTTGGTTTTTAGTGGAATCTTAGTTAAACTGAGACTTGCTGAGAGTGTGTGTTTGATTAACTGAATTGGTTGTGTACCCTTTCTTGTTCCAGTGTTTAAATTATGTTCATGGTCGTGTAGTGCGTGCGAGTTATAATCATCATTCATCATCACATCAATGGCGAAGCAAGTTGAAATAAACTTCACCTGGGTGATAAAGAATCCCACCTCTGGATCAGTTTCTGATTGCTGGATGTAAATGGTAAAAACTGAACCTTTGTTTTTCTAATGTGTTTTTTAAGTCCATTTATGCAGTAGTGGTGATTCAATTTTTCGCTTTTTTTTGTTCTATATGCATCTTTCTGCCTCGCCCAAGGGAGAGAACCTTGAGTTCTTCTATCAGTATCACGGTGTGTAAGTGTAGGTGAAACACAAATAAAGTGTTGAAAAAAAAAAAACACAAAGTTTTTTAACGAGGTTCGTTTCCTACTCCTCGGGACCACGTCCAGTATTCGAATTCACTAGAATTAGAAAGCAATTACAACCTAATCGCAAACGCGTAGATCAAGCACAACACTTTTGAAATACCGCTCCATTCAATAACATGAACTCTTCAGGATAACCTAACCCTGAGCTAAACTCCCTCAAGTCTAGATTTCAATTCACACACAATCTCTCTATGAAAACAGCATCAAGCACGCATGCTTAAATACCACCCGACAGCACCGGTGCAACAACGTTCACTTTGACGTCTGCAAAATTTATAGATCAAATACCACACGTGTGCAACACACATCACACGTGTGCAACACACATCGCCCCTGTGCAACACCCAATCAAACCCTTTTTCTTTTTCTTTCTTTTATGGTAAGGCTTGCCTGATATCCTTTATTATTTTGTAATTCAAATAACCGGTAATATAGAATATAAGTAAATTGTTTTAATTAAATGGTAAATTAATGTATCACTTGTAAATTTGTAATACTATTTTGATATATTAAACACTGCAATACTATTTTCTGTAATACTGTTTTTGCCTATTTCATGGGAAAAAATATTTAAATAAATAACTTCAACTTTAATTACACCTAGGCCAATTTATACAAATGCTGCTTGACACAAACAAATTTTATCATACAAATAATCTGAGTTTGACACAAACTAATTTATTTCTTTCTGATGCGTAAATACAACAAGGAGAATATACTTGATTTTGCTAAATATATATTTCATTTATTTGTTTTAAAGTTTACCATATAAATATTTGACATCGTCTACCAGATAAAAATTTGTTAATTTTTTTTTTTCCAAATAACTACTCTTATTTTAATAATTTAGTTTATAGCATATCGTTAATCAACTATTCTTATACTCCATAATCAAGATATCCGTTTGGTAAAAAATATCAACAAGCCGAAACGTTTCGCATCCCTCTAGTGTTCGTAGTAATCAAGACGATACCCATTCACTATTAAAACGGTGGCTTCTGTGTTGAAGTATTGCCTCTTTCAACGTGACTCTCCAATAGCAAACCCTAAATCTTCTTTTTTCCTTGTTAGGTAAATACTAGTAAACACTAAAAATCCTTAATCTCTATTTTGGTTTCTCTGAAATTGTTGTCTGATTGTTCGATATACAAATTTGTGTGTGTGTGTGTGTGACACTTGAATACTTGATCAGTACTAGGGTTTCACATCTCTTCATGCATGTCATGGACTCATTGGACTTGTGCTGCTGCGAGATTCTATTTACGTGTTGTGCAAAGTTTGTTTTGACTAGATCAGCTCTATGTTTCGTGAGTTTTACAGAAGCACAAGATTATTGGTTTGATGAGAATATTCTCGTCGGGGGTTTCTTTGAAATGCTTCCCCTTACCGAACTTCATGCCAAAGACAGTGGATTTCTTGCAAATGGAGAAGTCAAGATTGTTGCTGAGGTTGATCACTACAAGAAAACAGGGATATTTTCGACGGGCAAATCCGTCGGTTACAGTTTGTCGGAAATATGGTTTCCGTCGGAAGATATTTCCGACGGTAACTATTTTCGACGGAGTTAGGACGGATAATTTGATCGGAAGTTGTTTCGGAAGTCCGTCGGTTCTTCGTCGGAAATAGGTTCTGACGGATTTACGACGGAAACTTATTCCGACGGTTTTCCGACGGAATTGGTATTTTGAATTTTATTTTGAATTTTATTTAATTATTTATTTTTTGAAATTTATATATTAAAATTATAACGCCCCGACCGCCACTACCTGTGGGCCCCATGCCCTCTCTCGGCCCGTGGGCCCCATCCTTGTCCGACGGCCGGTGCGTTAGTCCGGGAGGCTTATTTACTGACCCGGCAATCACCACGTGATCTTTCCCCGTTTTTTTGTCCTCACTCACACGGTACCGCGAATCACTTCCCGGTAGGTCACCCATCCTTAAATTGCTCCAGCTCAAGCACGCTTAACTCTGGAGTTCTCTCTGGATAAGTTCCCGAAGAGATAAGTGCACTTTGGTGACATAGGTAGCCAAATCAATTCTTATAAGCCTCTCCGCATATACAAGAAAGCGGGATGTTATAATCACCCCCACTCACCGCATATACAGGATCGTCACCCTAGACGGTGTGAGCCCACCTGACTCCACACACGTGTTTGGGTTCGGCTCTGATACCACTTCTAACGCCACTACCTGTGGGCCCCATGCCCTCTCTCGGCCCGTGGGCCCCACCCTTGTCCGACAGAATTTCCGACGGATGGTGATCGGATGAATTTGTCGGAAGTCCGTCGGAAGATATTTCCGACGGATTTCCGACGGTAACTATTTTCGACGGAGTTACGACGGATAATTTGATCGGAAGTTGTCTCAGAAGTCCGTCGGTTCTTCGTCGGAAATAGGTTCCGACGGATTTACGACGGTAACTTATTCCGACGGTTTTCCGACGGAATTGGAATTTTATTTAATTATTTATTTTTTTGAAATTTATATATTAAAATTATATAAATTTGAAATATAAATTAAAAATAGAAATAATAAATATATAAATTCATTAAACAAAATTAAAAAATTCATTACACATTAAAATAAATTGTTCAAAAAAAAAGCATTAAAAGCAAATATTTAAACGGTTGGAGAATCTCCGTCGTCGGGATTATTATCCCGAAACATATGCGGGAAGCATTTCTCCATCATCTTCTCCAAGCAGGAGAGCTTCTTGGTGGTAGTCTGTTGCTCCGTCCGTAGCTCTTCAACCTGCTGGTCACGGTCTTTCACCGTTTGGGTGAGCCTCTCGATTTCTACCCGGTACTCCGAAGGATAACGAGGAAGCGAGGAAGAAGATTCCTGGGTCGGAAGGGTGCCTAACCCAGCGAATCGACCTTTCACTTGCCGGGTTTGCTGCGAATAATTATAACCGATAATAATTAAATAACGAAAAAAAAAAAATGAAATGAAATTAAAACTTACCTCAAGTACAATCTGGTTTATCTCTTCCCGGGACAAAGAGTTCGAGGACGTCGATCCTTCGAGAGTGAGCTGCGATGTTGATAGTTCACGATCCAGCTTCGTCTTCTTGCTCCTCTCGACCACATCCCGCATCCCCAAGTCCTGTATCTGACCGGTTTTCTTGTTGGTGTGTCTATTCTCGATGAGTTGAAGATAATCGGGTTCGGAACCAGATTCTCTCGCCTGCAAAAATTTGTTAAGTTAAATAAATATAAAAACAGAATTAACAATAAAAAAATTAAATTAAACTTACCATTTCCATCGCTTCCCGTTCGATGGTCTTTGCGCCCGCGTTGTGGATGTAGACCCCTTTCCCGCCTCGTTGGCTATTTCGGTTCTTCGACTGTTGCTCGGAGGTCTTTTTCGTCGCATGCCTACTCCAGTACTCACAGAAGCCCTTCCAGACGTCGTCGTCAAGGTCCTTCGGCTTGTCTTTGTTGTGCTTCCACTTCTGCTTCCACTCGTACATGTGCTTCGAGTACGAGTTTGCGGCATACTTGTCGAATGTGTCAATGACTTTGCGCGTATGATGAGAGTCCCACGTGAACTCTTGCTACAATTTTAAAAAAAAATATGTTACATATCAAAAAGAAAAATTGACAAAATGAAATTCAAAATAAATAATATATCAATAAATAACTTACCGCGAAAGTCCGGTGCCACACGTCTTTCTCCTCGGTAGGCATGTCCGAATACTTCTCGTACGGTTTGTCCAACATGTTGTGGAGCATCCGTAATATCGCCTTGGTGATCTGAGTCGACAGCTTAAACCTGAAAACATTATGAAAAGATATAAATATGTTAAGTTTAAAAATCCAAATAAATTGAAATAATGTACAAAAAATTTCTTACCAAGTGCCGTCCTCAAACTTCGGGTCGAGTCGAATGCAATGGCCCCGGTTAGGCTGCCGGACTAGCTCCTCGATCTCAATGTGGCTCCGAGCAGCGGATTGCTGGGAATCAGGGATGTTTGTTCCCGAGCTCGTTGGTCCCGGAGGAGGCGTACACCGAGAACTCCGAGAACGGCGTCCTTGGTTGCCGCCTCCCAACTGAAGAACATCGTCGTGATCCCTGCGGAAAACGGTAAAATTGTTAGTAAATTAACGAAAAATTCAAAAGTTACCAAAATTTTTGAAATTTCAGCAAAAATATTTAGGAAAAATTCAAATTTTCCGGAAAATTCAAATTTTCCAAAAAAATCAAATTTTCCGAAAAATTCATATTTTCCAAAAAATTCAAATTTTCCGAAAAATTCAAATTTTACTAAAATTCAAATTTTTCAAAAATTTTCAAAATTTGCTAAAATATTTTAAAATCAGTTTTAATATATAAAAATATTTAGAAAACGTTTTATAACTATAAAAAAAAATTAAAACGATTTTATTTCTAAAATAATATTTGAAAAAGGTTTTTATTATTAAAAAATATTTTAACATCAACTTAAATATATAGAAATATTTTAAAAACGTTTTTATTAATTAAAAAATATTATAAACGATTTTAATATATATACATATTATAAAAACGTTTTTATTACTATAAAAAAATTTAAAAACAATTTTAATATATAAAAATATTATGAAAACGTTTTTATTACTTAACAAATATATTAAAAACGTTTTTAATATATACAAATATTGTCTAAACGTTTTTATAACTTAAACAATATTGTAAAAAATTCAAACAATATCTAGAAACGTTTTAAAAATATTTTTAGAAAATAAAACAAGATCTAAAAATGATTTTAATATTTTTAGAAAATAAAACAAGATCAAAAATTTGTTTTCTAGATCTAACAATTCTAAATCAACAATATAAACACATAAACCCTAACACTAATATTATTCTAAATAACAAATTCTATTATAACCACTTAACAATTCACATAAATAGAATTCTAACAACCTAATTAATATATTTCCTAAAACTAACATGATATAAAAAAAAATTAAAGGAATTGATTAAACTTACATGGTTTTGTTGGAGAAGAATTTAGGAATTGATGAAAAGGAGTTGATGAATTGAAGATTAAAATTGAAATTGTGAAGAAGAAGAGAAGAGGGAGAAAAACAGATTTTCGCTAAGGAAGAAGAAGAGAGAAGAGGGAGAAGAAGCGACGGAAGAGAGAGAGGAAGAAGAGAGAAAGAAGGAAAAAAACTTACGGTTCGTTGATATAATTCGATGTCCGTCGAAAAAAAATTTTCACCTTCTTCTTTAGATGTAACATATACCGTTCGAAAGGATACATCCAACGGTACTGAACCGGGCCCCCAAGCTCTGCTTCTCGAGGGAGATGAATTGTTAAATGTTCCATAACATCAAAGAATGAAGGAGGAAATATCTTCTCCAAATTGCAAAGGATTACAGGTATATTAGCCCCAAGATTGCGGATACCGTCGGATGTAAGAGAGCGAGAACATATATCTCGGAAAAAGGCACCAATCCCTGCAATATATGGATAACAAATGAATAATTAAATAATGAAGTATATATTGTATAAAGTAGTAAATAAATAATTTCATGATTGTACCTGCAATTGCTTCGTGGACATTACGTGGTAGAAGACATGCAAAGGCAAATGGAAGGAGGCGCTGCATCACCACATGACAATCATGACTCTTCATCCCAGTAAACTTCCCTTCTCCATGATCAACGCAGTTCCGAAGGTTAGATGCGTATCCGTCCGGGAATCTAACACTTTCGGTAATCCAGTCAAAAAACTCGGCCTTTGAAGGTTCATCGAAACGAAAAGCCGGGACCGGAGGCTTCCCGTTCCCTGTCACATGTAGTGCTCTACGAGAACAAATGTCTGGCAAGTCCAATCTAGACTTCAGATTGTCCTTCGTCTTCCCTTTGACATTGAGAACGGTGTTCATAATGTTGTCGAAAAAATTCTTCTCAATGTGCATCACATCCAGATTATGCCTCAAAAGATGGTTCTTCCAATAAGGCAAATCCCAGAAAATGCTCCTCTTGTGCCAATTATGAACGTTGCCACAATCATCAACAGGATGATGTCCGTTACCACCACAATCAACGGTCCTCTCTGCACCAAAATCTCTAAACTGAGTCAACAAATACTCACCATCTAACTCAGGAGGAGGACCGTCAAATACTTTCCGGTTCTTCCTAAACAATGTGGTGCTCCGACGATAAGGATGATCGCTAGGTAGGTATCGCCTATGACAATCAAACCAAGACGTTTTTCGTCCGTGCTTCAATTGGAACGCATCAGTGTTATCTTGACAGTACGGGCACGATAACCTTCCGTGCGTTGTCCATCCTGATAACATGCCATATGCTGGAAAATCGCTAATAGTCCACAAAATTACCGACCGCATGATGAAATTTTGGTGACAAGAAACATCAAACGCTTCAATACCTTGGTCCCATAACATTCGCAGCTCATAAATCAGTGGTTGCAAAAACACATCAAGTGATCTCTTCGGATGCTCTGGTCCAGGAACGAGAATGCTAAGGAACAAGAACTCCCTTCGCATGCACAAAGATGGCGGCAAATTGTAAGGTGTTACAATTACTGGCCACAAAGAATATTTTCTGCTGTGCTTCCCAAAAGGGCTGAAACCATCGGTACATAATCCAAGGTATACGTTCCTTACCTCAAACGCAAAGCTGGGATAAATGGATTGAAAATGTTTCCATGCTCATGCATCTGACGGATGGGCGATTTGTCCATCTGTTGTATGCTCTGCATGCCATCTCATTGCTCCTGCTGTGCGCTCTGACTGATATAACCTCTTCAATCTCTCTATTAACGGTAAATACCACATCCGTTTATATGGCACTGGCACTCTTCCACCTGTTTCCTTATACCGAGGTTTGCGACAAAAACGACATGTCGTACGATCTGCGTCCTCTCTCCAGTAGAGCATACAATTGTTTATGCATACATCTATCATCTGATACGGCAATCCTAGACCTTGAACAAGTTTCTGTATCTCATAGTATGATGCCGGTGCAAGATTATCTTCTGGCAAAATTTCTTTCACAAAATCAGCGATTGCATCCACGCACTCCTCACTCAAATTGAAATCCGTCTTTATACCCATCATCCTTGTTGCAGTTGATAAAGGGGAATGTTCACCTCTACACCCATCATATAACGGATGTTTAGCAGCGTCTAACATATCAAAAAATCTCCGAGCTTCTAAATTAGGTTCTTCTCCCCTATCTCCATACTCAGCAACCGATGGTATACTTTCACGAAATGCATCGTTCACCATCTGAACATGACCTACAGTACTTTGTTCTTCTATTGCGGGTTCTTCTAAGCTAGTGTTATCCCCAATATAATGTTCACTAGTACTAGCATAATTATCCACCATTGTATCATTTTCTCCATGATAATACCAAATATTGTAACCCGGCATAAACCCATGACAATACAAGTGTGACCATACTTCATCTATCACGATAAATCTACGATTCCCACAATTGGTAAAAGGGCAATAGATTTTACCGGTTTTTTTTTCTTTCTTCTGCATACCCGCAAATGCCATGAATTCCTGTAGACCTTTTTTGAATTCCTCCGTAACTAGGCCCGTGTCCGGAATTTGATGAGGCTTGTCCATCCATGATCGAAAATAATTATAAAGATTTGAAGAAGACATTTTCGTAAGGAATTAGATAACAGAGATTTTTTTTTTGTTGTGATTATAAATGAAGCGTGGAAACGTTTTTATAAGGAAAATTTTGTGCATTTTCCGACGGATTTCCGACGGATTTTCGACGGATATAAAGTAGATATTATCGATGTCGGCAACCATGTCGGCAACCATGTCGGCATCTGTCGGTAATCCGTCGGACATCCGTCGGAAAAGTCCGACGGATAAACGTCGTCGGAAATCCGTCGGCAGTATGTCGGCAACATCACAATTCGTCAAAAAGTCGTCGGAAATCTGTCGAAAAGTGTCCGACGGAATTTCCGACGGCTTTCCGACGGGGTAATATTTCCGACGGATTTCCGACGGATGAAAAGTTAGTCGGAAATCCGTCGGAAAGTCGTCAGAAATTTCCGACGGAATTATTGCCGTCGGAATTTCCGTCGGAAATACACCTGTTTTCTTGTAGTGGATGTTCTTGAAGTTATTGGCGAGTTTGATGTATCAGAGGAATTGTTGGCGAGATTTACTCAACAAGACAGAACAACTGAATGAAAATGTTGATGTCAATGGGTTTCAAATTTTTCCATCACAGGTAAGAAATTTAAGATTATTGCCCTTTCTCTCAAGACAAGAAAACAGGCAATTTGCAACGATTTTTTGCGACGATTTTATTTCGTTGCAAATTGCCATCGTTTTTGCGACGAATTTACGACGATTCTAACAGACGTCGTAAAATCGTCGCAAACTTGGGACGAAAAGTTTCGTTGTAAAATCGTCGCGCATTAGCGACGATTATACAACGATTACCGACGACATTACGACGATAATCAAAATCGTCGTAAAATCGTTGTAACTTAGCGACGATTTACCGAGGTTTGTATAAAACGTTGCAATATCGTCGTAAAATTACCCACGAATTACCAATGATTATTATAAGTTGAACTTTACATCGATTTCCCAACGATTAATAAGTTAGGTGAGCACGTTTTAAGCTCACGGTGTTCGGTTAGGTAAACATGTTTAATATCGTTGTAAAGTCGGTGTAAACATTTTTAGATTCGTTGTAAAATCGATGTGAAATCGATGTAAAATCGTAGGTAATTCGAAGGTAATGAAAATAAAAATATATATATAGTGGTCAACTTCATAATAAAAATTTCATATTCAAAAACAATATTTACTTCTTTCTGACCAACAAAAAATGTCAATATACGAAATTAGAAGATGGATGTATAATCGTCTTGATTCAGAGGGATCGCTAACAAAGGAGTTCAGTGATGGGGTGGAGGGATTCATGCATCAGGCAGAAAGTATACATAATACGATTATCAGTGGTAAAATGTACTGTCCTTGTGCCAGATGCTTGAATAGGAAATTTATCATTATCTCGAAGGTGTGGTCGCATATATTAAATAGAGGGTTTATGCCGCATTACTATATATGGTATTATCATGGAGAGGGTCATGGGGGAAATGCAGCTAGTAGTAGTAGCAATTATCAAGCATCGAATATTGATGAGTCAAATAATTTTAATCAATTTGATGATCATGCGGAGCAGCATGGTGAAGATAATGATATGATTCATGACATGGTTACGGATGCATTTCATGAAACCGTAAGTACATTTGCACATGATCATCATGATGAGGAACCCAATCTAGATGCAAATTTTTTTTATGATATGCTAAATGCTGCAAATCAGCCACTCTACGATGGATGTAGAGAAGGACATTCTAAATTGTCGTTGGCGGCTAGGATGATTACTATTAAAACTGATCATAACTTAGATGAGGTTTGCATGGATGATTGGGCTGATTTGATTAAAGAGTATTTGCCAGAGGACAATTTAGCTGCTGAAACTTACTATGAGATACAGAAGCTGGTTTATAGTCTTGGGTTGCCTTCTGAGATGATAGATGTCTGTGCTGACAATTGCATGCTTTTTTGGAAAGATGATGATAAGTTGCTGGAATGTCGATTTTTCCATAAGCCAAGATATAAGCCGCAAGGTACTGGTCGGAGTAAGGTACCGTTCCAGCGGATGTGGTACCTTCCTATAACTGATAGATTAAAAAGAATGTATCAGTCTGAGAGGACAGCTGCATCGATGAGATGGCATGCAGATCATTTGCAAACAGATGAGGAGGTTACTCATCCTTCAGATGCAAAAGCGTGGAAACACTTTAAGACGGTACATCCAGACTTTGCTAGAGAGAAACGTAATGTGTATCTTGGTCTTTGCATAGATGGATTTAGTCCGTTTGGTATGTCTGGTAGGCAATATTCTTTATGGCCAATAATCCTAACGCCTTAAAACCTACCCCCAGATATGTGCATGCAAAGGGAATTTTTATTCATGATTATTTTAATACCAGGTCCGAAGCATCCAAAGCGTTCCCTTGATGTGTTTTTGCAGCCTCTGATACAGGAATTGGAGCAGTTGTGGTATACCGGGGTTCGGACATATGATTTTGCAAGGAAATTTTTTTTTACAATGCGTGCGGTGCTTATGTGGACAATAAGCGACTTCCCTGCGTACGGGATGTTATCAGGTTGGACTACGCATAGGCGATTATCTTGTCCATATTGTCTCAATCGGACAGATGCGTTTCAATTGAAACATGGTCGGAAAACAAGTTGGTTTGATTGTCACCGCCGATTTCTACCGATTCATCATGCATATCGAAGAAATAAGCGGTTGTTTAGAAAGAACAAAATTGTTCGTGTTCCTCCTCCTGTTTATATTTCCGGGGAAGATCTAGAAGCAGAAATTGATCATTATGGTGCATTGGAAACAGTCAATCGTGGTGGAAATTGGCACACTCCAGCTAATATGCCGGATGGATATGGGGAGCATCACAATTGGCATAAGAAAAGCATATTCTGGAAGCTTCCGTATTGGAAGGATCATTTGCTTAGACACAATTTGGATGTCATGCACATTGAGAAAAACTTTTTTGATAACATCATGCACACATTGTTAAACGTGCGTGGAAGGACTAAAGACAGCGGTAAGTCAATGTTAGACTTGCCTGATCTTTGTTGTCGGAATGAGTTACATATTACAAGCAATGGGAAAGCACATGTCCCCATATTTCGAGTGGGTGCGGAAGAAAAGCCAGCTTTGTTCAAATGGGCGACATCTGATGTGAAGTTCCCGGACGGGTACGTATCTAATTTAGATAAATGTGTTGAGAATGGCCAAAAGTTTTCCGGGATGAAGAGTCATGACTGTCACGTCTTTATGCAACGACTACTTCCTTTTGCATTTGCTGAACTTCTACCAGGAAATGTACACGAAGCAATTGCAGGCATTGGAGGGTTTTTTCGGGATCTTTGTACCCGTACTTTGTCAGAAGATGTTATTGCACAACTTGATGCTAGTATTCCTATTTTGTTGTGCAACATGGAGAAAATATTTCTCCCAGCCTTTTTTGATGTTATGGAACATCTGCCTATTCATCTACCTCACGAAGCAGAACTTGGGGGACCTGTGCAGTATCGATGGATGTACCCATTCGAGCGATTCATGGGACATTTGAAGCGGAAGGCTAAAAATCTAGCCAAAGTTGAAGGCTCAATAGTAGCGGGAAGTTTAACAGAAGAAACTTCTCACTTCACGGGGTACTATTTTGGCTCGAAGGTTCGCACACGGAAAAGGGCAGCACGGCGATATGATGATGGAGGTGTAGGCCGAACATATGCTAATGAAGGTGTCCCAGATATCTTTTCTTCAATCGGTCGATTATGTGGAAGAGTGAAGTCAGTTTGGTTTGCCAATGAAAAGACCATCATAGTGCACAAACGTATATCATCTTAAATTGCGAAGAAGTTAGTCAATTTGAGACGTAAGTGTATAAACATACGTCTTATATATATGGCTAAATTATATATATGCTAGCTTTATACCAATTACAAATACTTTTGTATGCAGTGAATTTGTTAGACAAGTCCGAGAAGTCATTGAAGGAATCTCAGACGATGAAATCAACAAGCGTAAAGATCAACATTTTGCCCCGTGGTTGAAGACGCAAGTACGTAAAATTTTAAGTGATCTGATTAATTACTAACTTGGATAATTAACCTAATACATATTTTGATTACTTTTTTAATTAAATTAATTAATAAAATATAGGTCGAGTATGGGGATACCGCATATCCACTCTGGTTCCATGAGTTAATAAAAGGCCCCATATCGAAGATAACGAGTGCACCCATGTATTGCACACGCGGATATATATTTCATACATTCAAATACGGAAATCGAAGAGCTACTGCCAACTACGGGGTATGTGTGCGGGGCAAAATAGATTTTTATGGAGTGTTGCAAGACATAATTGAAGTTGAGTACCCTGGTTGCTTAGGTTTGAAATGCGTTCTGTTCAAATGCGACTGGTTCGATCCAACAGTTGATCGAGGCGTCCGTAAAAACAAATTTGGGGCAGTAGATGTCAACCAATCACGACGTTACAATAAGTATGAGCCATTTATCCTAGCATCACAAGCAGAATAAGTCAGCTTTGTTCCATATCCGCGAGTTCGAACCACCCGTATCTCATGGTTATCAGTTATAAAAGTTTCTCCGAGGGGTCGAATTGTGGGGGTTGATGAGGAACTACCAATGCAGCAAGATAATTGCTCTGATATGCCAGAACTAAATGAGAGCAATGAAGACATCCTTTTGATAGATCCTCAAAACAGGCAAGTTGAATATCTCCCAGACGATACAGAGGAAGAAGATGAGGAAGATGAGTTCGAAGAAAGTGATGAACCAGATGATCAAGAAACGGATGTGTACTACTCTTCGTCCGAAAATGAATCAGAGTGACCGCGCTAGCTAGTAATTATTGTGAATTTAATGTATTAATATAATATTGTGATCGAGTAGTTATTGTAAAATATAAGTGATATGATTTCTATGAAATCCCTTAAACCCCAAACTAAATTCCATCTCCGATCTCCACTCATTTTCCGCCGTAGGTGCGGCGATTAATAAATTACGAGACATATATATGTGTCTATGTGTCATGTAATTTATTAATTGCCCCAACAACGGTGGGAAATGAGTGGTGATCGGAAATGAGATTTAGTTTGGGGTTTAAGGGATTTCAAAGAAATCGTCGCTAATTGTGATAGTCACAAAATCGATGCAAATTGGCGACGATTTGGCAACGACTTGAACTAATCGTGGCTAAATCGTCGCAAACACTGAATGTCGCAAAATCGATGCAAAGTTGCGACGATTTGGCAACGATTTGTCATAAACCCTAAACCCTAAACCCTTTGCCCTAAACCCTAAACCCTAACGTATTACCATCTCATTGTATTATGCATCTTTCAATGAAATTGATCGTGACTTTAGAGAATTGTCCGAAAATGAAAACTCGGTCAATCACAGTAATATCCACAAACTGAATCATTGTATTAATAATCTCTAACATATACGCAAACTATATGATTTACTTATTTTTCAATATCGATGAACTTATTGATAATTTCATGAATTTGGATTTACAGTAAACATGTCAAGTTGTTTATGGAACGTTGTATTCGACGGTACAATTTTGTACCTATACCCTAATCCCTAAATCCGATTTTACAAATATCTTCACTAAATCGATGCAAATTGGCGACGATTTTACAAATATACCCTAAACCCTAAACCCTAAACCATATACCCTAAACCCTAAAACCGATTTTACAAATATCCTCACTAAATCGATGCAAATTGGCGACGATTTAGCAACGAATTGAACTAATCGTGGCCAAATCGTCGCAAACACTGAATGTCACAAAATCGATGCAAGGTTGCGACGGTTTAGCGACGATTTGTCATTAAATATACCGCGTGTCGGTCAATTAAACTCCCGCGTGTATGAATGTCCCAAAATCGTTGCAAAGTTAGCGACGAATTTGCTACGGTTCGATTGCCTCGATATAGCGACGATTCGTCGCGAAATCGTCGCTAAGTAGCGACGATTTAGCGACGACAAGTAATATTATATATACACGCGAGTTCCTTGCGATTTCATTTACAAACTCCTCAAAAAAAATACTACTCATAACTTCCTATCGAAATTTTTGCGAAAAAGGTAAATTTTTTTTTAAAATGTTTTTAATTAATTAGTATAGATAAATTTTTTTATATAGTAATTTTTTATATATAAATGCCTTGATGTTTATAGATAGTAATTTTGTTTCATTATTATGCAGATTAGCCAACGTCGTGCACATTACGCTCAGTTTTTGAGAGAGATTGGTGATGCTTCGGATACCGGGGTGCCCGTGTCTTCTGAGGCTACAGAGACGGATTTCGTCCCGGTGACGCAACCACAGAGTGCTCCGCCGCCTCCACTACCACCTCAGATTCCGCAACCTGGAGGCCATGCCCCGGCCCCATATGCACACATGACGGTTCTTGATTTGCTTGCGCAGCCGGGCCGTCATAGGCTTAAAAGATTAGATCCGGATCATACTGACGGGTCGGAATGGTAATATATATAAATATATATTTTTTACATTTATTATTACATATTTATATTTATTTCTAACAATTCAAAATTTTATAATTTTTTGTTTCAGGTTTGGAGTTGAATCCAAAGTTGGACGCACCGTTTCCGACATCATCAAGTCTTATTTTATCGAGCCGCATACCAATTTTACCCAGCTTCCTCTACACGTCAAGGAGACATGGTTCAAGATGTTTGCGGTACGTATGGAAAACATATTTTTTTCTCCCATAATTATTTTAATTATATTTAAATATATATTTAATTTAATTTTATAAAATATGTAATTATTTTTGTTTCTCATGCAGCAAAAATATCACTGGGATCTTTCGCTTCATGGCGAGGTTGAAACTTTATTTCTCGAGAGGGTGAAGTTTCGTATCCAAGGCGTGGTTGGTGAGTGGAAGAAAGCATGGAAGAAGGATGGCGATGCAGCAAAGCCCCTGCACATGGATAAAGCTGTTTGGGACGGCTTGGTGCGGTATTGGATGGATCCGAAATCCATCATCACTGCTGAGAAGTGTTCGGCTTCCCGCAACACCGTTGATTCGGACGGGAGACTCAAGGCTCTGCCTCATACAGCTGGGCAAACATCTTTTGCGGGTGTTCGTCTACAGATGGTAATTAAATTTATTTAAATTAATTAATTTATTTAATTTACTTCGTCAATAACATAGTTTTTTTCTTTAGGCCGCCGAAGACGGAGGTATACTCCCTCCGATGACCAGGGTTTTTGAGCGGACGCACCGGAAGAAGGATGGTTCCTTTGTTTCCGAGACTGCCGAGCACATCTTCAATGAGGTGACTTCCAAAGTCACCGAACGAGAGACACAGCTCTCTCAACAGCTATCTCCCGGTGGTTCGTCGGTCATGTCTGGAGGGTTGACCACACCCGATATTGACCGGATCTTCGAGCAGGTATATAGAATAGTTAGTACTTATTAATTTTTAGTTTTTGATTTTTTAAAAATTTCTAATTGTAAATTTAAATATAGGTTGCCCCTAAGAGAAAGGGGAAGGTTGTCGGGATGGGATCTATTCGAGATGTCTCGGCTGCTTCTTCATATGCTCCGCGACGACGATCGCCAGAAGATGATCCAGTCGTGTTACGTGCCACGATTACGAGTCTTCAGGAGCGGGTTGAGACCGAGGCTACTCGGTCTACGGCATATCAGGCGAAGATTGCGAGTCTTCAGCAGCGGGTTGAACTGGATGCTACGCAGAATGACGAACTCTTCGACATCTTGGCAACAGGGAACCCGACAATGCAGGCCATGCTACGGAAAAAGCGAAGACTCCGAGCAGAAGCAGATGCAGCGGCAGCGGCAGAGGCAGAGGCAGAGGCAGCGGCAGGCACATCCTGTTCGTCGAGACGTCCCGAAGACGATGTGAATCTCGACGATTACGATATAGTTATTTAGATTTAGGATTTCGAATTCGAATTCTAATTTTGGTTTTTTTTGTAACAGATTATAATATTTTTTTTTAATAAAATATTATTATATATTATTTTTAAAATTTTTATTTTATAATTTCGAAATTAATAAAAATTTTAAAATCATATATAGAATCGTCGTTAATTCGATGGTAAACAATAATCCTCGTTGATTCGTTGCTAAATTAATCGTCATAAAATCGTGGCTAATTTACAACGATTATACGACGATTTATTAGCAACGATGTTGCGACGATTATTTAGCAACGATTTTAGGACGATTTATTAGCAACGATGTTGCGACGATTATTTAGCAACGATTTTACGACGATTGATTTGCAACGAATTAACGACGATAATTTTTTGCCATCGATTTAACAATGAAAGATTTCCCTTCGAATTAGCAACGATGTTACGACGTATTCATATTCGTCGTAATTTCAATGTAATATTTACGACGATTTTACGACGGCAATTTAGCGACAATTTAGCGACGAATTTTTTTCCCTCGTACTTTCCCGACGAATTTACGACGATTTGTGGTTTGCGACGATCAGTTAACAACGATCTATTTTTCGTCGCAAATTCGATGCAAACCCAATTTTGCAACGATTTTACAACGATATTGTTCGTTGCAAAAAGGGTGTTTTCTTGTAGTGTCTTGGTTTTATTTTTAGAAAATCTCAACCTGAATACTATAATTTTTTAATTAAAGATCATGTGTTCTACCAAAAATAACTTCTCAAGTATCATACAATTAGATAGAGAGAAGTTAAATAACCAAATTGTAAATATCCTTTAGTTTCTGGACAAGACAAGTGTGTATTCATATCACCAAAAACATATGTGATATGATTCAAACATTCTTTTTTTTTTTTTGGACTCACAGGTGGAATCTGTGAAGCGTATATTTGAAAAATACCCTGACTTTGCATCAAAATTCCGTTCTAAGAATCGGCATCTGAAGTCAACATACATGAATGTCCTCCTCGGACTCATTGAAACACTATGCCAGTCCCCTCAAGAGCTCTCTGATGATGATCTGGATGAAGCATCTGTTGCAGTGTCGTACGTGGAAAAGGGAGGGCTTAAAGTGGATTGGTTGGAGAAGAAGCTCGAGGAAGTAAAGGAAAAGAAGAAGAAAGTGGACAATGGTAAAGCTCGGCTGCAACAAATGGAGGAAGAGTTGAAGAAACTCAATCAGAAATGCTTAGACCTGAAAGCTCTTGTGGATAAGGAGAAAGAAGATGTTTCGGCTGCCAATGTTGCTCTCTCGTTCGATGATGTTGTTTGATGTTATTGTGTTCTCAGAAACTTGTAGTTTGATTTTACTTGGTGTGGTTGTGTTCTTGTTGAGTATGAGACTGAATATGGGGAGGATTGAGTTAAAAACAGAGTACACTCTGCTTTCGTAGAAATTACGTTTGGTTGTTTTGTTTTTTTATTTTCTTAAAATGACCTTATAAGGAAATTTTAAGATTTCTATTCTGTTTATACAATTTTAATTTGCATAAGGAAATTCATAAAGGACATACTAAACCTACATTAAATTGTTTTTGTAATAGTAATAGATGAAAAGAGAATGACAAGGAAAAAACAGAGAATTTGATCCTCTAGTTCTCTTCTTCATGTTCTTGCTGTATTTTGAAGAAAGCAGAGTAATCAACGTTTGTTTAAGTGAACACATTCTCAGCAAAGCTAATATTTCTCTTGGATTTGTCGTAGCATCTAAAACCCGCATTGTAAGACACAACTCCAGGGATAAAGCCATGAGACTGAGCGAGATGAACAGTACTCAAAGACTGACTTATCGATAAAAATTTCGGCAGGAGTAAGATTTCACTACCAAATCGAAAACAGAGGAAGTGGAATTGCACAAATCGTAGTAGCGGATCAGAAGCATCTTGGTCTAGTGTTTTGATTGCGACCTTCTCCCCGAGGGTTTGTAAGAGCATGAATTTGGTGAGGAGGTGGAGAGTGATACATTCTGATGAGGCTTTCTTGGTCGTTCTGAGGGTGAAATTTGGAGTGAAATGAGCGGAGAGATATTGAAGTTGGTGGTAAGAATGACGTCTGAGAATGGTAAGAGTTTTGTCGGCAAGAAGAGAGTATGAAGGAGAAGAAGCGAAGCTCGAGAGAAGATGTCGATGCTCAATTGAGAATGTTGTTATCTACTTTCATTCCCAACCATTGGATCCTTACATAGAAGCAGAGACCCATTTCTTTGTTTGTTGGAGAAAATAATAACCATTTCACTATTCCCCCTGAGAAGTTTCTATGGAGAAAACCACAACTGTTATTCTTTTGGTTATTTTTATGGTTATTTTTTCGATCTGTTATTCTTTTGGTTATTTTCTCCATAAAAACCACTTCTTTCTGTTAATTAGAGAAAGTTGAGGAGGATTCGAGCCAAGAGTTCTTGCTGAGGATATTGAAGAGGATATTGCAGTATTGAGTTGTTTCCAAAATCCTTTGGAGAATATATAGGAAAATAGAATATTTTCAAAAGGATTTGGACATATCTTTAAATAAAGGAAATATACTCTATGGA
Organism: Eutrema japonicum; assembly: GCA_030161315.1. Taxonomy (NCBI): domain Eukaryota; kingdom Viridiplantae; phylum Streptophyta; class Magnoliopsida; order Brassicales; family Brassicaceae; genus Eutrema; species Eutrema japonicum. The sequence continues at coordinate 54,341,740 of BSQW01000011.1, forward strand.
GATTTTGAAAAACTTGATGTGCAAGTTTGATAGAATATATAGAGTGGTCGTGGCCTTTTGTCATAGAGAGAGCTTAAGAGAAAAGAAAAAGCAAAAAAGTTTTTTTGGTGAGAAATCGTGTGTGAATCGAAGTCTAGATTTGTGAGAGTTTAGCTCAGAATTAGGTTATCCTGAAAAGTTCATGTTATTGAATAGAGTGGTATTTCAAGAGGGTTGTGCTTGATCTACGCGTTTACAATTGTGTTGTAATTGCTTTCTGATTCTAGTGAATTCGAATACTGTACGTGGTTCCGGAGAGTAGGAAACAAACCTCGTTAAAAAAACTTGGTGTGCCTTTACTTTCTGCATTTTATTCTTGTCTCACCTGCAGTTACAGTTTTAACCAATCGAAACTAAATTTTTTGGAATACCGAACTTTCATTATCAACTTGGGGATACATACAATACAATAACGTTGACGGGTGTGAATCTTAAATTAATCACAATGCTTGTGTAAGTATAGTCCTCGAATTAAATTATTAACTTCAAATGAAAAGCTTTAATCGTATTTGCAAATTTTGGAAGTAATTATTCCAAATTACTCAACTCTCAAGTACTTGCTAGCATATATCTCAAATTATAAGAAGATCGGATTTTACGGAGAATCGGAAAAGCGCTTGGCACGGTTCAAGAAGTTGATGATCAAAATGGTGATGGTTTAAGTGACTATTGATGGTACTAATTGCCATTTTGCTTCGAAATATCAGTTCGATTTGAAACGGGTGGTGAGGAAGTGGATGTGAAGATGGATAGGGTTACTGTAAGACTTGTTTTAGTCTTTGTCATGACGAAAAATCTTGTCCGGAAAGATGTAGAGGAAGAGAATGATTTGAACTAAGATGGTTTCACATTTGGGATTCTAAGTCATAAGATTCAACCAAGCGAACCGTCAAGAGATCGTTAAACCGGCTCATCAAACCAAACCGGAAATACTTGGATTAAGTGATCAGTATTCTTTTTAATTGTTAGTTTAGTTTAATAACGAGAGAATTGGTCCTCATATGTTTAGGAATCATTTCTCCAATTTTGTCATTTACGATTCCATTTTCCTTTCTTCATTTGTACATTGTTTTGTTTGGTAAAATGGTCACTACAAGAAATCAGGCGATTCCGGACGGTTATATCGGTCGGAAAACGTTATTTCCGACCAATTTCCGTCCGATTTGAACCGTCGGGACTATGGTCTCGGAAATCAAAAACCGTCGGAAATCGGTCTGGAATTTTCGACGATATACCGACTGAAATCCGAAAGGTCTATTCCCGACTGATTTCCGACCATCAGATTCCCGACCGTCGAAAATCCCGACCGAATTCCGACCGTCAGATATCCCGACTGATTTCCGACCGGCAACTATCCCGACCGAATTCCGACTAAAATCAGAAATGCTTATTTCCGACTGTTTTCTGACGGTAAACATTTTCGACTGTCTTCATTTGTACATTGTTTTGTTTGGTAAAATGGCAGGCAAAACGGAGAGTATCATAATCATTCGAAAAATAAAAAATCAAACAACTGAATTCTTTTATTTCAGACAACAATTTCAAGGAGAAGACAACAAAAATGAAAGCTTGTCAATAACAACAACAAATCAAGGAAAAAAAAGCAAACAAAAGAAAAATTATATAGAACTGAGAGCCGCACCGCAGCTTTTCATAAACGAAGCATTTTGCATCGCCATCTGCAGCTTAAACTGCATCAACTCCATCTCTCCTTGAGCCTTTAACATTGCAGCTAACTCTGAATTCGCCGAGCTTGTGCTTCCTCCTTTTTCTTCTTCTTCTTCTTCTTCCTCTTTCTCTGTTTGAATAATTTCTTCCTCTGTCTCTGTTTGAATAATTTCTTCCTTTTTCTCACATGAATGTAAATGCGTACCGTAATCACATTCCATGCAGTAATACGCCCAGAGATTATCCGGTACAGTTTCTTCACAAACATCGCATTTGAAAACTACACCGGGTTGGTTATAAGGAGAACTGTAAAGAAGAGTGAGTGGATGTGCGTGATCTTCACGCTTCACCGTTTCAGGCATTGAAATACATCCGACGTGTACATCGTAGTCACAGATCGAGCAGTTGTAAGTGAAAGATGATCCGTACTCACCGCACGCGTCACAGATGTACATTGACTTTGGGGGATAGAGTAAAGTCAAAACGTGGGCTTGGTGACACTTGTCGTTGGTTTCACATGGAAGGGCAAAACATGACTTGTGCAAGAAGTAATCGCAGTCTGATGACTTTGTGCATTTGAAAGCTTCACCAATCAGATCGAGATCGCAACCGGAGCAGATGATTTCCTCTTTTGCATCGCATTTGTGACCGCGCAATGGATGGTTGTGACTCGGGTGCCTCACCGCTTGTCGAGAAGACATTGATGTTCTTGATCTGTATATGAGAGGTTTTGTGATTGTAATTAGCTTAGGGTTTCAATCTATTTATAGGGAAAACTGGAGAAGACTTTGTGATTATGAGTCTTGGTTTTGGATTTGACTACTAAATCAAGTTGTACTTTTTTTTGCCAGAGTCGTCCCTTTCATAAGACATATAAAACATATGTTTTAGACCACATTTAAATATTATACATGTTAAGGCCGGCCACATTTTGAATTTCCAAGTTGACATAGTGACATATTGTTGATTTATCCCTTCTGGATAGATATCTTTGTTCAAAATATTTTATCCACATTTTACTTTTCTTACATTTTTTCTTTATTCTACATTTTCTGGTTTCATCTTTTTCTTCTTTTCCATTTACAATTTTTGAGAAGATTTCTTTAATCATATTTCTTTTCACATAATATAGAACCGATATTCTAAACATAAATCTTTGTTTTCACCATTTTAAACAAAAATTAAATGTATAATAACTATATATATATATATATATATATATATATATATATATATATATATGATAGAGTTTATATAAAACTAACCAAAACACATATTTAATTATATATGCCTTTTGCATTATACAATTCAAACTGTGTAGTTAATTAGTTATATTTATATGGTTTTTTCAAATGTATTTAAAATAGTATATATTAAATTATGAAAAAATAGAAAAACAAAACCAAAAAATGAATAAATCAAGACCACACATATTCACCGATATGCTTTAAGCCTCCAAAATAAACGGAATGACACTGTTTATTGTGATTAACTATATGATTGGGAGAATAACATCACGCTCTAAGTTCTCTATATATATATATATATATATATATATATATATATATATATATATATATATATATAATTCTAAAGATGGTTAACATTTGTGATTGAATAACCAAGTTGTTGGTGGTCGGGTGGTTCCCTTCCTGCGGTGAGTGTTGGCCTTTCTGGTCTAGGTTAGGGATCGATTCTTCTCGGGAGCGGAAATACCAGGTCAAACACTTGGCCAAATGGGGCATTATAAGTGAGATGTGTCATTCCCACTCAAAAAATTAGTCTAGATCTGTTTGGGTTTGGGATTACTCCCAGAAGCCGATTGGGCATCAAACAAAAAAACATTTGTGATTGAAATTCGTGAGATGCATTATGCATGGAACTATTATTCGATCTAATTCACGCATCTGACTTTTTATTATATGTTGTAAGTTACCCAATTATATAATTAATGATTTTCGAAATATCGCTACCAAGTTGGGGTATAAATACAATAACGTTGACAGAGTGAGAGATGTGGTTGTCAAATTTAAACCTCTAATGGAAAAGTATAATATTTGCTTGGTAATTTTTGAAAATACATATTGTTTTCTTGCATTTTTCCCCAGTTAAGGATTCTTCTTTGAGGATTCTAAAAGCTAACTCACTTGCATGCGTCGATAGCTTCTTATAGAATTAAAATGTTTGGATCTTCAAAATGTAGAAAAAAAAAACAGATGGAAAACAATGTTAAGTATTTATACACATGAGTATTTCCTATTCTCTTATATCGAATCTAGGATTTTATCTATCCATTCCTAATATAAATGCGTAACGTAAATTGGGCGGATGCAGGTAAGGAGAAGGTATGTGCCACATACTAATTTTTTTTTTCTCTTAAATAATTAGTACAAATTTATTTAAATGCCTTTAATCTAAATATTAATTACAACACGTGCCCCATACTAAATAAACTTCTAGATCCGCCGTAATCACATTCCTTGCAATGATACGACCAAAGTTTATCACGTACATCGTACTCACAAATCGTAAGTGAAATATGATCCGTATTCGCCACAGCTTGACACATGTACGTTGATTTTTGTGAGATTTGTTGTTTGGAATGCCATCGCAATCTGATGATGATTTTGTGCATTTGAAAGCTGCACCAATTAGATCGAGATCGCAACCCGAGCAGATATTTTTCGTCTTTTGCCTCACCGGTTGTCGTAAAGACATTACAATTAATTTAATGTTCTTGATTTAGTTATTTGATAGGTTTTGTGATTGTAATTAGCTTACGGTTTCAAACTATTTACAGTGAAAGTTAAAAACGAATTAGTGATTATGAGTCTTAGTTTTGGGTTTGACAATTAAAACAAGTTGTAATCCCCTAGAATGACTGATAAAAAAATAATATTGGTTTTATGTATAATTTATAAATGTGTTATTGATGAGCTGTCATTAATATAGAGCTTTTCAAGACTTTTATAAAAAATGTTTAACTTACTAAAATAATTACGATAGTGTCATTCATATTAAACCATTGCATAAATATAGATGAGTGAGTTACACTCTATAGTACATTGACAAAGTGTGTTTACAAAAAATAACACATTCTATAACTCTAGCACATCCACCACATTCTAGTAAGTAAAAGTACTTAATTGCCTTTTATCATACACTCTCTCATCCAAACCGGTTAGTGGAAACCAAATCTGGTTTGTTGTTGTGTAAAAAGGTAGAGAAACAAAAAATCATTTTGCTTACCCAAAACTAAACGTCTTTCTCTTTTTCTTTTACTTTCTCTTTTTCTCTTTCTCTCTCTTCAATTCTTCAATACGATTCTTCTCTTTGGTTTTCTCTTCAAACTCTCCTTTTTTTTTCATTTTTTCACTGAATCATTGCAAAAACCCTCTTTTCGCAAACTCTGATTAAGTTTTGTCTCTCTCTCTCTCTCTCTCTCTCTCTGATTTAGGTGTTTTCAGACGTAATCAATTAATAACTAAAGTGAAACTTTAAGATCAAATCCACAGAGACCAAAGTTACACTACGATTCTCACAAGTTGAAATTAAGTTAAGACGAGAATAAGGTTTGATTTGCAAGCAATGAAAATAACTAAAAGCGGTGTAAATTCAATAAGAGAAAAACGTTAGGTCAAGAGTTTATTCGCAAGAATCCAGACATCATGAATCAGACAATTATTCAGGGAACGATTAAACACAAGTTTCAAACTCAAACATAAATATCTAACCAATCGACTTCCGTGGCATTGATTACTAAATCTCTGCAACCTAAAATCATAACTTCCGTTGAACCTATAGTTCTAGACCAGCACTAACGAATATGTTCAATATGTTCACGAATCGCCATAACATCAACTTTCGTTAGTTAAGGACAATTCACTCGCTTATGTTCTTTCTAGCAACCTAGGAAACTTCCGTGGTATATATTAAACCCTAGATCAGAGGCAAAGCGGTCGACCTAGCCTAAGCAATAAACACAACAATAAGCGAAAACCACAAAAGATAATCCCTTATATGTGTCTAATCCAATGATTCATAGATCCCCTTGAAAACCTAAACCTAACTATGAGACTACTCCAACATGGAATCAGAGAAATCACAAAGAGATGAAAAGGAAGACATAATTAAATTGATAAAAGTAATAAGAGTGTTCAGAAATCTTCTCCAAGTTTGTCAGAAGTGATTCATAGATCTTCTCCCAAGCATACAATTGAAAGAGATGAAAGAGGCCTAAGAAAAATAAAGGCTAGCCTCAAAAGTGGCTTAAAATAATTATATATAGGTCTTGGGTCGAATTAGGTTAAGTTAGGATGATTCTGGGGCAAAATAGGAAGTTTAGAAACTGCAGAAACTGCCTTTTTCGTCTGGGAAGTGCATCGATCGATGTAAGGTATGAATTAGTTGATTTTGAAGCTCTTGGACATGTACATCGATCGATGCACTCCTTGTATCGATCGATGCAAGCCTCCATGTTCTGCGCATGCTTCTTCTGCGAGGCAGATTGACATGTCTTCAGTAAATCGGGTATAACTCTTGATCGCACCGTTGTATTTTCTGTAAACCACTTGAAAATGAAAGCTAATTCACATATATATATTGTGTTAAAATTTCAGCTCGATCCATTGGTGGGAAGGCCGTCAAAGAATGCAAAACGTCAGACGCTTCTACATGACTCTGCATTCTCAGTTTCACCTTTTGCAACCAAAATACTTTGTTTTCCTCTAAATCAACCTAAAACCTGTAAAAACTCGATAAAAGACTAAACTACTCTAAAAACACACTTTAACTAAATAAAAAACTCAAAACCAACACAAAAATACATTTTAGAAAACGGTAAAAACCGAGTATATCAATTCCCCCAGACTTAGTCTTTTGCTTGTGCTCAGGCAAACATAAAACTAAGTAAGAAGAAAAAGTTTGAAAAACACGGAGACTCACATTTCCTTTAGAATCATGCAATGACCATTACCTTAGTAATCCACATGTTTTCGAACTAGTTCCATATTGAACCTCCATGTACTTCTCTGCAAGCATTTGCAGCTTCCTAGACTCAACTCATTATTTCACAGAATAATCCAAAGCTATCATTGCTGGGTCTCATCAAGGATCATAGTGCTAAGAACCTTTTGATATCGTGACGAGACAACAACAAAACCTTTGGTACCTTTTTCCTCCCCCAGACTTATTCTTTTCTCACTTTCTTTTCGTAGGGTCAATGGCTGATGGAACTCGAGTATTGATGGTTTTTGCTACCGAATCCCCGATTCATTTTAGTGCCACCTTTTTATTCTAAGGTGTAGGCGAATATTGTTATCCCTGAAATTTTTTTCCAAACTCGCTTCCAACCTTAGTGTGATCATCTCTTACGAAGTAAAATAATGGGATCGATGGAAACTTTCCTAGCCCTTTACCCGAAAGAAAATCATTTCATCTTTTCTGCTTTTATTTTAAATAAGGGAGATGAGTACCATACTTTCACACAAGTCGTCTTGTCAGATACGAATGAGGAGTCAAGCTCTGAAGACACCAATCATAATGATGAGGTAAAAGGATGAGCTCAGAAACTAGCTTAAGCTTTTTGAATTTTTTCTGGAAACATGGATGCCTCTGATTAACTGGCCAACCTTTAGATTTTCCATTAGTCTGGTCTAAAACTAGTTATGCAACAATGGTTACGTAGATGAAAAATCACATAAGAGTTCAGAGGTCGTGATTATCATCTCCTACAAGTTTTGACTCAATAAAGCAGAATAACTCAAAAGAAAACGTCAAAATGATTCAAAAGAAAACAAAAGAAAGAAAACAACGTTAGTAACGATAGAGACCCTCCCCCAGACTTACTTCACACCGTCGCAGTGTGAAATTAAATCAAGAGGAAGGCAAAACAGACTCAAGAAAAAAAAAAACTTACCGGTGCGTTGCCTCCCACCGAGCGCTTGTTTATAGTCGTTAGCTTGACTACGGTCTCAGATGTTAGATGTTGATCATGAGAGTCAAAAGGTTGAGCGAATGCACCTTTGGTCTTTGTCCTGTTAGGGCAAGAAAGAAAATGTGCAACATGGCATGCAACTATCATGACAAATAAACAAAAACTTACACCAAGGAAGTTTACTATGAATGTAGCATGTATCTTGAAATTTTCTTTGATGGTGAGATTCTCATGAGGATCAAATACACTTGAGGGAAAATAAAGTCAACTTCAGGTTTAAACGAGTTTACCACAAAATAGTCAACTTCATCTCCATCAATCATGTAAAACACAATATCCTCCTTCCTATATTCCATCTCAACCTTAGGGTCATCTATCTCATTCAAGATCTTATCTACATCAAGAACACCCCCTAGGTAAGATTTTTCAAGAAGAGATCTAGATTCCTCAGGCATGCAAAGCTTAAACTCGAGATCATGAGCATTCAAAACATATAGATAATTAATATCAAAACATACTTCATGATAATCTCTAGCAAGCTTTTATACTCTTAAGGTATCTAGTCTTTGAGACTCATATATTAAATCATAGCATTCATCAATGAGCATGGGAGTATGCGAACTAGAAGCTACATCTTCAATGCAAGGCAAATGACTATCCTCATAATCATAGATTTCAAAGGTGGAGTCAAAAATACCTTTTAGTTGGCATGGTGCAACCCAATAAATTACCTCTCTAAGTGCCTGAGCTACCATTATCTCGGACATTGTGAGCTCTTTTCCCTCAAGTGATGCCCCATATGACATGAGGTTCAACCGGATCATAACTGCTAGGCACTCCTTTCATCGTTGGGTTCTCTTCATGATGTTTATCCAACTCCACTTTTTGTTCTTGTGTGAGTACAGTTTTATCAAATGGTGCCTCCACGTATGGCTCATCTTGAATGTATTCATCAATTGTGGCATCCTCTTCTTTTGGCCAATCATTGTAGTCCATGGCAATCAACTATAAGAAAAAAAAGGAAGAAAATAAAAAGTTAGTAAAACTCAGTGTCTTAGTCTGAACTCTATTCCAAGACTCGTATGTAACGCAATTGGTCCCCGACAACGGCGCCAAATTGATTTAGGTGTTTTACTACGTAGTCAATTAATAACTAAAGTGCACACTACTGCAATCATAACAATATGTCAATGTAGTACTTTAGGATCGAATCCACAGAGACCAAGGTTACACTACGATTCTCACAAGATGAAATTAAGCTATGACGAGAATAATGTTGATTTGCAAGTAATGAAAATAACTAAAAGCGGTGTAAATTCAATAAGAGAAAAACGTTAGGTCAATGGTTTATTCGCAAGAATCCAGAAATCATGAATCAGACAACTATTCAGGGAACGATTAAACACAAGTTTCAAACTCAAACATAAACATATAACCAATCCACTTCCGTTGCATTGATTACTAAATCTAGCAACCTAAAATCTTAACTTTCGTTGAACCTAGAGTTCTAGACCATCATTAACGAATATGTTCAATATGTTCATGAATCGCCTTAACATCAACTTCCGTTGGCTAAGGACAATTCGCTCGCTTATGTTCTTTTTGGCAACCTACGACACTTTCGTGGTATAGATTAAACCCTAGATCAGAGGCAAAGCGGTCAACCTAGCCTAAGCAATAAACACAACAATAAGCGAAAACCACAAAAGATAATTCCCTATATGTGTCTAATCCAATGATTCATAGATCCCCTTGAAACCCTAAACCTAACTATGAGACTACTCCAACATGGAATCAGAGAAATCACAAAGAGATGAAAATGAAGACATAATTAAATTGATAAAAGTAATAAGAGTGTTCATAAATCTTCTCCAAATTTGTCAGAAGTGGTTCAGAGATCTTCTCCCAAGCATACAATTTAAAGAGATGAAAGATATCTAAGAAAAATAAAGGTTAGCCTCAAAAGTGGCTTACAAATAAGTATATATAGGTCTTGGGTCGCATTAGGTTAAGTTAGGATGATTCTAGGGCAAAATAGGAAGTTTAGAAACTGCAGAAACTGCCTTTTTCGTCTGGGAAGTGTATCGATCGATGCAAGGTATGAATTGATCGATTTTGAAGCTCCTGGACATGTGCATCGATCGATGCAATCCTTGTATCGATCGATGCAAGCCTCCATGTTATGCGCATGCTTCTTCTGCGAGGCAGATTGACCTGCCTTCAGTAAATCGGGTATAACTCTTGATTTTCTGCAAACCACTTGCAAATGAAAGCTAATTCACAGATCTATCTTATGTCAAAATTTCAGCTCGATCCATTGGTGGGAAGACATTCAAAGAATGTCAAACGTCAGACGCTTCTGCATGACTTTACATTCACAGTTTCACCTTTTGCAACCAAAATGCCTTGTTTTCCTCCAAATCAACTTAAAACCTGTAAAGACTCGATAAAAGACTAAAAGACTCTAAAAACACACTTTAACTCAATAAAAGACTCAAAACCAACACAAAAACACATGTTAAAAAACGGTAAAAACCGAGTATCTCTCTCTCTCTCTCGTTCTATTTTTTTCTCTCACTCTCTCCATCAAGTTTCTAATGTGTTCTTTAATTTTGAATCGATTTTATGTTTTTGAAATATTAGAAATGAGTATTGGTACAAGCTTCATATTGGATTTGCACATATCTGATCAAGGTAATGATAGACAAAAGATGCTTTCAAAGTGTTCGACGAAATGCGTGAAAAAGATAAAACCGTTGACCATTTAAATGGATGGTCATGGCTCAGTTTCCCATTTAAGCGTGACCATTTTGTTTTGTACATCTAATTCCTTGCCCACGTGTTTTTGACCATATTTTGTTGAAATTTCACTCTTTCTTGGCGGATCACAAAACTAGTTATGAAAATATTTGTTTAATCTATTACCAATCCATCCACATCCATACCCTTATGCAAATTCACGCTTCCATGAAATTTTTGTCCATTCCGAGGACGCTTTATGTACTGTTCTATCATTTGTTACTTTTTCAAAAAAAAAACTGCCCCCCCCCCCAACACACAGTGATTTCCAATGCAAAAATGCAACCACGTGAATAGAAATTAATGGATATTTCCTACCCGTAACGCAACCATGTGGACATTGTTGTGTAGCTGGCTGTAATTTCTGAGTATCCACATGATCATCGTGGTTGTAATAACACAGCCGAACATTATCACGCTATCATATTGTGAAAATTGGAATAGTTGGAGTAGATGGGTAGGATTAAAGCCAAGTAGATATGGAGATCGACAATGCTGGGTAGTCAATGCATTAATGTGTACTTTGTTATTTGGATAGACATATAGATGAAACATTTAGGAATTATGTATGTCAATGAAAGATATGGAGGGGACTTTAAACACTTTGGCCCCCATATCTGTTATTTCTCGATGCAAAACTCATCCACGTAAATGATGGACTGTTTTTTTATGGACAAGCTTTCAGGGATAGCTCAACGTGGATACCATTCGACACAAACCCTTGACCATTTAAATGGATGGTCATGTCTCGGTTTCCCATTAAAGCGTGACCAATTTTTTTTGTACATCTAATTCCTTGTCCACATGTTTTTGACCATATTTTGTGGAAATTTCACTCTTCCATGGTGGATCACAGAACTAGTTATAAAAAGCTATGTTTAATCTATTACCAATCCATCCACAATCATACCTTACATGACTTTCAATAACATCTTATTTTTGTTCACATGTCGGAGAATAAATGTTTAGATGAGAATGGACGGTCTGCATATAATTCATGAAAGTGTAAAAGAACAATCGATCGCTAGTTGATACAAGAGATGCCACAACATCAAAAGTACATTATCCATATAAAAGTGTCCATGCCCCTAGTTACGTTCCGCTTTCGAAAAGTGGAACATATATTTGTTGCTAAATAGACACACATGTCTCTTTCACGCATTTCGTCGAACACTTTGAAGGCATCTTTTGTCTACCATTGCATTGGTCGAATCTAGGCAAATCCAACATGAAGCTTGTACCGCCAAGTCCATCATCCTCGTAAAAGTGTCCACCCCACTCCGTCCATCAGATGTCCATACCACAACATCATCATCCATTATCGACGTAAAAGTGTCCACGCCACTCCGTCCATCTTTGAACATCCACCACCCATGTGTCCATACCACAACATCAGACGTCCATTGTTCACGTAAAAGTGTCCACACCACTATGTCCATATTTGAACATCCAGCACCCATTTGTCCATCTCTGAATGCCCACCTCGAAGGAGGCTCACCGGAACCCCATTTACGTTCCGCTTTCGGAAAGTGGAACATATGTTCGTTGCTAAATGGACACACATGTCTCTTTCACGTATTTTGTTGAACACTTTGAAGGCAACTTTTGTCTACCATTGACTTGGTCGAATCTGGGCAAATCCAACATGAAGCTTGTACCAATACTCATTTTGGATCTTTTCAAAAACCTAAAAATCGATTCAAAATTAAAAAACACAGTAGAAACTTGATGTGGAGAGTGAGAGAGAAGAAAAGAGAGACAAACCTTAATTGGAGAAACTAAGAAGAAGAGAAGAGAAGAAGAGAAGAAGAAGATCGAAGATCGAAGAGAAGATTTTGAGGAGAAAGAAAATTAGAGAGAAGGTGTAATCGGTTTGTAATCTTAGATGAGTTGATATGAAAAAATGTTGTAACATGAGAAGGGTATTGGTTTGTAAATTTTGATTCAACTGAAGGGCTGTCACGTCTTTTCCCCATCAAATAAGTGGGCAATGTGCTAGAGTTATAAAATGTGATATATCTTGTAAAAACACTTTGAAGAATTTCTAAACAATGTAAATATTTCAATATAGATACAACCTTTTTGCATATTAAAATCCCTTATATATATAGAGCGACTTACACTTCATAGCACATTGTCAAAGTGTATTTACAAGAAATAACACATTCTCTAACTCTAGCATTTTGACCGCATTTTAGTAGGTAAAAAGACAGTAGTGTTCTTGTGGTAAGTCAAAATCAAAATTTACAATAATATTTTGTCATTATTTTAAAATCCATTTTACTACAGTTTAGGTGTCAAAAAAGAAACTTTTTAAAAAATATATATAAAAAATTCAGAAGTCTAATTAGAAATCCATTTGAATGATGAGCTGTGGACAATGTAATATGGACATATGGACGTGGACATGTCAATGGAACACTGTCCACTTATGTCAATGGAACCATGTCCACGCGATCATGTCCACGTCCATATGTCAATATTACATCAAACATGTGTTTAATAATAATGTTCAATACTAAATGGACACACATGTTTTGTCCATGATAAATGCTAACATGTCCACGATACTATTGATTCATTATTTTTCCATAAAAAATTGTTCATTCTCGTTTGAACGAATTTCGAGAACAATAACACAGATAATCGTACGGTGGACATGTTTATGTATACCAATTTTAATTGATATTTGTGTAAAATGATTAGCCACATTGATATGTCAATGGAACACTGTTCAAGCGATCATGTCCACGTCCATATGTTCATATTACATTAAACATTTGTTTAATACAAATGTGCAGTACTAAATTGACACACATGTTCTTTTCATGATAAATGCTATCATCTCCACAATACTATTAATTCATTATTTGTCCATGAAAACCTGTCTATTCTCGTTTTAGCGAATTTCGAGAACAATAACACATATAATCAGTATGGAACACAGTCTACGCGATCATGTCCACGTCCATATGTTCATATTACATTAAATGTTTGCTAACGTTCAATACTAAATGGATACACATGTTCTGTCCATGATAAATGCTAACATGTCCAGATACTATTAATTAATTAGTTGTCCATGAAAAACTGTATATTCTCGTTTTAGCGAATTTCGAGAATAATAATACATATAATCAGTACGGTGGACATATTTATGTGTACCAGTTTTAATTGATATTTGTATAAAATGTTTTATCCACGTTGATATGTCAATGAAACATTGTACACGCGATTATGTCCATGTCCATATGTCCATATTACATTGTCCTCATCGTTCAAATGTATTTGTAATTAGACTTCTGATTTTTTATATATTTAAAAAAAAAACAATTTGTTTGACACCTAAATTATAGTAAAATAGATCTTAAAATAATGACAAAATATAATTATAATTCATTCTAACCAAAAACAATATTTTATGTCATTCACAAATATAGTAAAATACAAAAAAAAACAAATGGGGAAAAAACAAATTTTCTCTCACATCTTTAATCTCTCATCCGTCTACGATATTTGCATCCACGTTATCATGTACACGCGAAGAGAAAGAGAGAAATGATTTATTGTAAATTTTGATTTACCACAAAGGTACTCATGTCTTTTTGCTATCAAATAAGTGGAAAATGTGCTAGAGTTACATAATGTGTTATTTCTTGTAAAAGCACTTTGAATAAGTGCTATAGGGTGTAAATATTTCATATATTAATTGAGAATGATTGTTAAAAATTAGCATTGCCTTGATATGCGATTTACAACATTGACATGCTGATAAGTCATCATTAGAGAGCTCCTAAGACTAATATAAAAATAAACATAAATAGCTAAACTATTTACAACTTATGTCATCCACATTAATTTGGTTAGAAAATACTATAGTTTATATCAATTAATTATTTAATATTCAGCAATCAATTTATAAATATATCTTATATCTTCCATTTGCTACCAAAATATTTATTAAAAAATTAGTTTATCATATTAATTATTTCTTTAACATTTTATTCTTTCTCTCATATTTGTTTGATCTAATATTTGAAGAAAAAAAACTAAATCATCACATCATCCATATAATAATAATAAAAAATTATTAATATTATAATTCAATTTTTTTAAAACAAACATTAATTACTCAAATGGTGAATAAATATGTGGAACTAAAAAGTCTCACATCGGAAAGATGTATGGTTTTTCATAAACCTATTATAAAAAGACCAAAAATATAAGAGTAAGAAACTTCAGTTAACTTAAAAAAAAAATCGGTTAAATATAATTTTGTTATCGAGTTGTATAATTAAACCGAAAAAGATAAATATTCAAATTTGATAAAATATTTTTGTAATTATATTTATATACAAAACATTCATATATTCTAATAAACAAAATTAAAGTTAACTTTCATGGGTAATCACCTCGTTTTTAGTAATTAGCTAAACACTAGGGATAATAATGTCACGCTAGTATATAATTAATAACTAACATTTGGGATTCAAAGTCAAAAGATGCATTATGACAAAATATATTTGCCGTTCTCATTAATTCACGCATCTTTGTTTTTATTATGTGTGTTGTAAGTTTTAACCAACCGAAACTAAATATTTTGGAATATCGAACCTTCATTATTAATTTGGAGATACATACAATAACGTTGACATCAGTGTCGTCCCGGATATTTCGGAGGCTCAAGGAATATTGGGAATATTGGTGGATATGTGGTTTTGATTTATTCAATTTTTGTTTTGTTTTTCTAATTTTTTGTAATTTAATATATATTATTTTAAACACAATTAGCTTTATCAACTTAAGCATGACCAAAATGGAACCGTAACTGTATTTCGGACCGTAACCGTACCGTTTTCAAACCGTAACCAAACCGTAATCGTGACAGACGGTTAAAAACCGTAACCGTTAACCGTAAAAATATATTAGTTATGGTTAAAAAAATTATTAACCGTAACCGTTAATTAACTATAACCGTATCAAAACCGTCGGTTAACTGTAAGGTTAAACCGTAAAATTTTAACTGTAACCGTTTTAAATTAAAATTAAATATACTAATACTTATAATTAGTTCTGTAAAATTAAAAATTCAAAGAAAATTATATATAATCAATTTACCAATAGCAAATGCAAATCTAACAAATAGAAATATTAATAACTTAAACGTGCTAGACTAATTAATATTTTTCTAACAAATATAAATATTTTTTTAACAAAACAGTTTTATGAAGAAATATACTATAGATAATCTTTATTTTTTATTATTCTAGTTTATAAAATTTATAATTATTTAATTATAAATCATGACATTAACCATTTATTGTCATCAGATAACCGTAAATGTATCTAACCGTAACCGTATTAACCAGACTCGTATTTAACCGTAACCGTTTTAACCGTATATTAAACGGTTAAGGTTAAAGTTTAAAAAAATTCTAACCATAACCAATGGTTAAATAACTTTAACAGCATTAACCGTAACCGTGGTCATGCTTACATCAACTCCACGATGTTCATCATATGGCTTCTTTTAAGGAATATATGAAAGTAGTGGAGCCGATGAAAGAAAATGATTCTTTCTCATTCATGACAGTCGGAATTGGAGTTATTTCTCTCCAATCAAAGACAGATAAAATTTTGGAAGGATTCTCCTCTTTTGACTTAATTCCATCTTGCAAGTTTAAAGTGCCACCAGAGCAAGGCTTAATTCCATCTCATTCATGAGAGTCAGAATTGGATCTCTTTTGTACTTTTTCGATTGATTTTCTGTTTTGGTTTTTTTTCTTACTGTTCCATTGTTAATTGATTCAAATTACATTCTGAATCACTATTATGTCATCTAAAAAGTGTTTGGTTTAAAAATCATAGCAAGTTTGTGTTTACTATATTAAGTTATTAAACTCTATGTAAACAGAAATATCGTTCAAATGAACTTACAATATATGAAAAAAACACATTTGAAAAAACCATATAAATATAACTAATTAACTATACAGTTTGAATTGTATAATGCAAAAAATCATATATCACTAAATATGTGTTTCGGTTAGTTTTATATAAAATCTATCATATATATATATAGTTATTCTACATTTAATTTTTATTTAAAATGGTGAAAACAAAAATATTTATGTTTAGAATGTTAAATTAATAACAATGCTTGTTTCTAAGGTAGATATATAACTAGAAATTATGATTTCATATAAGTATAGTACTCGAATTAAATTATTAACTTCAAATGAAAAGCTTTAATCGTATTTGTAGATTTTGGAAGTAATTATTCCAAATTAATCAACTCTCAAGTACTTGCTAGCATATATCTCAAATAATGGGAAGATCGGATTTTACGGAGAATCGGAAAAGAGTTTGGCACGGTTCAAGAAGTTGATGACAAAAGTTTGCGGAAATATCATTTTATTCATGAGCCAAAAGGCTTATATATATGTACATACGTTTAACCTAACTCCTAAGATACAGAAAAGAGCTTGGCACGGTTCAAGAATTTGATGATCAAAATGTTTGTATAGCCGTATGGCTCTGATAGCATGACAAAAGTTTGAGGAAGTCTTATTTTATTCGTGAGCCAAGAGGCTTATATATATGTACATACGTTTAACCTAACTCCTAAGATGTGGAGATTACACAAAAAGGAAACTATACATAATATACAGATATGTGAGTATCGGAAAGTATATTCCAATAGTTGATGATCAAAATGGTGATGGTTCAAGTGACTATTGATGGTACTAAGCCATTGTGCTTCGAAATATCGGTTCGATTTGAAACGGGTGGTGAGGAACGTGGATCTGAAGATGGAGTATGAGAAGCTTTTGGGTTACTCTAAGACTTGTTTTTTGTCATGATGAAGAATTTTGTCCGGAAAGATGTAGAGGAAGAGAATGATTTGAACTACAATGGTTTCACATTTGGAGTTCCAAGTCATAAGATTCAACCAAGCGAACCGTCAAGAGATCATTAAACCGGCTCATCAAACCGAACCGGAAATACTTGCATGAAGTAATCATTATTCTTTTTAAGAGTCCTCTTATGTTTAGGAATAATCTTTCCAATTTTGTCAATTTCCTTGTAGGAATTTACGATTCCATTTTCCTTTCTTCATTTGTACATTGTTTTGTTTGGTAAAATTGTAGGCAAAACGGAGAGTAGCATAATCATTCGAAAAATGAAACATCAAACAACTGAATTCTTTTATTTCAGACAACAGTTTCAAGGAGAAGACAACAAAAATGAAAGCTTGTCAATAACAACAACAAATCAAGGAAAAAAGCAAACAAAAGAAAAAATTATATATAACTGAGAGCTAACTCTGAATAATTCGCCGAGCTTGTGCTTCCTCCTTTTGCTGCTTCTTCCTCTTTCTCACATGAATGTAAATGCGTACCGTAATCACATTCCATGCAGTAATACGCCCAGCGATTATCCGGCACAGTTTCTTCACAAACATCGCATTTGAAAACTACACCAGGTTGGTTATAAGGAGAACTGTAAAGAAGAGTGAGTGGATATGCGTGATCTTCACGCTTCACCGTTTCAGGCATTGAAACACATCCGACGTGTACATCGTAGTCACAGATCTAGCAGTTGTAAGTGAAAGATGATCCGTACTCACCGCACGCGTCACAGATGTACATTGACTTTGGGGGATAGAGTAAAGTCAAAACGTGGGCTTGGTGACACTTGTCGTTGGTTTCACGTGGAAGGGCAAAACATGACTTGTGCAACAAGTAATCGCAGTCTGATGACTTTGTGCATTTGAAAGCTTCACCAATCAGATCGAGATCGCAACCGGAGCAGATGATTTCGTCTTTTGCTTCGCATTTGTGACCGCGCAACGGATGGTTGTGACTCGGGTGCCTCACCGATTGTCGAGAAAACATTGATGATCTTGATCTGTATATGAGAGGTTTTGTGATTGTAAGTAGCTTAGGGTTTCAATCTATTTATAGGGAAAACTGGAGAAGACTTTGTGATTATGAGTCTTGGTTTTGGATTTGACTACTAAATCAAGTTGTAGATCATTAACTATTGTGATTATGAGTCTTGGTTTTGGATTTGACCACTAAATCAAGTTGTAGTTTATTGACTATTGTGATTACCTAAATGATTGGGAGAATAACATCACGCTCTAAGTTCTATATATATATATATATATATATATATATATATATATATATATATATATATATATATATAAGTATATAAGTAAAGATGGTTCACATTTGTGATTCAAAGTCAAGAGATGCATTATGCATGAAACCAATCGGTTCCAGTTATTTCAGGTCGGTTCCTGTTTTTATGTCCAGGCCTAGTACTCCTCAAAGTACCCGAAAATAGATTTTGAATTAATCATACCCGACGGTCTCGACCCGATAAACTATTCTTGGCCGGATATTTGCTTTTATGGCATTAAAATGTTTGGATCTTCATAAAATGTAGAAAAAAACAGATTGTAAGGAACAAAACTCCAATAAACCAAACTTGATCTCGCAGTTTCTTTGTTCAAGGCAGAACAAAAGTGAAATCTCTGTACTGAACCACAACCAGTCAGATCTTTGTAGTTAAAATTCTTAGAAAAACCCGAGTGAGTTAATGAACCGTGGGTATCAAGTGTTTCTCCTTGTCATTTCCTAATTTACTCACAACTTGGGACAAGGAATTAAGGAGCATTTGATATGTACCTGTACTACTTAGCTTGCGAGTTTTCGAGCACTTTTCACTGCGCCGACATAGAAATGCAATCTCCAAAGCATAATGTTGTCCTGAAACAGACATTTTGTTTTTGAAGTTGTGTTATAATTTATCATGTGGATGATTGGACCAAGAGTCTATGTCAGATTTTCTGATGCCTTACTTCCTCCTCCAAGTTGACTGTAACCTCATCAGTAAATTCTTTCCCCGAAGCTCTTTGATGATTCCAGCAACGCGTTTGAGATTTTCTGCAGGAAGCTCCTTGATTGATTTTTGAAGATCTCGCTTCTCGCCTCTGCTCATAGGTCTGCTAATAAGAGTTAACATACAGCACATAAGACCACTGAGAGCAGAATGTCGGAGAGAGAGAAAGAGGTAAGCGTCTGTATATTATACCTGCATGTGGTGGCCACATTGTCAAGGAGTTTCTCAAGTTGCTGCTGCATGTTGTCCAGCTAGTCAAAGAAAAGAGAAGCATAACAGTTTGCTTCAGACAAGATATGGATGTAGCTATGTTACAAAAGTTACATCATTATATGTTACACGAGCTAGAGATGTTATAGAAGAAGAAAGTTCCTTAGAGCATTACGCTGGCAAGTACATCATTGGTATGTCTGCTCTCTATTTCCTCGAAAAGACCAGGATCAGTCCTCCTAAGTATTTGTAAATCGTCCTCCACCTAAGGGAATAGATGTGAGGAACAAAAAGGTTTCATAAATGTTAGAGGGGGGGATTAGCACCCCCTGGTTTAACTCGGTTCGAACCGAGATCGGTCCGATCAAGACCGGTTTACGATGGTTCGGATCAAAGACAAGTCGGCCCGAAAAACGTTGGGCCGAGCTCGGAATCTCGCTGAAAGCCCATCCCGGCTACCGATCTAGGCCCATCACAAGCCCAGTCCGTTACAACAGATGAAACCGGGATATTTCCCTTTTTCCCACCGATCTCGGAAAAGGAAATATTCTCTTCGGTCGACTCCTCGAGATATCGGGAACTTATCCTTATCTCGGAGAGAAAACCGGAAGATTTCCTTCTCCTAATTGAATTCGGAAAAGGAAATCTTCCTTTCGACCGCCTCAAAGACACTATAAATAAAGGAGGAGCCTCATTCTTCACGATATCCACAACTTCCGCAGAGACAGAGAATACAAGAGAGAGCTCATTACCGATCTCAAGTCTTTTGTCTTTGCTTTCTTACTTAAAATCTGTTGTAACCGCCGACTTAGATCAATAAACGAGATTCCGATTAAAAGTACTGTTTTACCCTTTTTGTGTGATTTACGGATCAACAATTGGCGCCGTCTGTGGGGAAGATAAGAACAGTACTTTTGGATATCGTTTGATTGAAGTTCGGCAATGGTTCTTCCAGTCGATACCACCGCAGCCCCCGTCAACAGCTCAGAAACCGATGATCAAAACCCACGGATCGACGAGCTCAATCCTATCGATACCGAACTACAGACAACCGGAGGAAGACTCCCTCCGACCATACCTGTCGGAGAAAATAATCAGGTCAATCCATCTCGGACTCTTCCACAACCTCCGGCCGCTTCGATATTCACGGATCCGACCGTCTTCATAGAAGCTATGGCAGCGCAGTTCGCCGAAATTAACAAAAAGAACGAAGAGCGGATCGCGTCTCTCATAGCATCCCATTTTGAGCGCCGAAATCAGATCGGTATCCTCGATCCAAACCCGGTCACCCCCGCCAACGAAAACACGTTACGCCGAAATCTCTTGTCCGACTTAACCGACGCTCAACCCCCAGGCACGATCGACCCGCCGACAAGAAGATCCTCCGCGACCGGTTCGGAAATCAACATCACGGACCAAGCCGCCGTGAATTTGGAATTCGCCAAGATCCAGGCCCAACTACAAGATATGCGGACCAAAGTCCATCAGGCTACGAGTTCGGCGCCGGAGATCGACCGAGTAATTCAAGAGTCACAGAGGACGCCGTTTACCGACAAAGTCGTCAATACTCCAGTCCGACGATTGGAAAGAGTCAAGATCACACCATACGACGGGTTTACCGATCCTAAAAACTTCTTGACCTCGTTTGTCATCACAATGAACCGATTTCGTTTCGGCTCGGAAACCGAGAAGGACGCAGCCATGTGCCAACTATTCGTGGAGAACTTATCCGGAGCCGCGCTCGATTGGTTTTCAACGCTCGAGCCAAGTTCGGTAAACAGCTATAACGAGCTCACTACCAAATTCCTCAAACGCTTCACCATGTTTATCAAGCAGAAAACAAAGAACGCCGAACTCTGGGTCCTCGAGCAGAAGCAGGACGAGCCCCTACGCAACTTCATGGAACGTTTCAAAGCGGTTGTATCCCATTGTACGATCGACGACGAAGCCGCGATCGAGGCTCTTTACAAAGCCACCTGGTACGAATCGGACTTCCACAGGGAGATCAAACGCAATAATCCAAAGACATTGGAGGACATCCTGCACAGGGCGCATATCTTCATCATGGAGGAGGAGGAAAGGTCCGAGAAAGATAGGCGATACGCAATCACGAAACAGCCCGCCACCAAGGACAAACTGTACGTTCCCCCGAAACAACCCGTCAATACGGTCCAAACTCAGCAATCCTGGTCAAACACTTGGGTTCGGTCGGATGAGCCAAAAGAACCCGACATCACTGAATCCGCACCGTACTGCAATTTCCATAACCGGTATGGAAATCATTCGACCGAAGAGTGCCGACATCTACAGGAGTTCCTGATGATGAAGTACAAAAAGGGGGAAGTTCCAGTCGAAGGAGCCTTCCAACCCCCCTCCTTCTAGCGCCAAAAAAAAAAAAAAAAAAAAAAAAAAAAAAAAAAAGATCACCGAGCTACTACACATACGCCCGATTCTAATATGAACTACGAATGGCTTGATCCTTCTTTCGAAGGTACGTAGGCAGCCTCACAAGGCGCAGCTATAACATTAATAAAAATTTACCAAGGCATTCTACCGAACTCCAATAGTTCGTACCTTCAAAGCCAAACTTTATGTTTGCCGAACTCCAACAGTTCGTATTTTCTAAGCCGAACTTTATGTTTGCCGAACTCCAACAGTTCGTATTTTCTAAGCCAAACTTTATGTTTGCCGAACTCCAATAGTTCGTACCTTCAAAGCCAAACTTTATGTTTGCCGAACTCCAACAGTTCGTATTTTCTAAACCAAACTTTATGTTTGCCGAACTCCAACAGTTCGTATTTTCTAAGCCAAACTTTATGTTTGCCGAACTCCAACAGTTCGTATTTTCTAAGCCAAACTTTATGTTTGCCGAACTCCAACAGTTCGTATTTTCTAAGTCAAACTTTTAGTTTGCCGAACTCCAACAGTTCGTATTTTCTAAGTCAAACTTTTAGTTTGCCGAACTCCAACAGTTTGTATTTTCTAAGTCAAACTTTTCGTTTGCCGAACTCCAACAGTTCGTATCTTCCAAATCAAACTTCTCGTTTGCCGAACTTCAACAGTTCACATTTTCAACCACCAACGGTTACATATCAACGTCCTGGCCAGACGATCTGATAAAGCCGAGCTTAGCTCGCACGCATCCTCATGGTGCAATGGATAAAACACTTTCCACATTCAAAGCCGAGATCAGTCTCGCACCAAATTCTCAGATTATCCGAGCTAAATAAGCCAAGTCCGTCTCGCACACTCGGATTCAATGTGGGAAACCTAGAGCATATTAAGATGGGCTGTCCACGTACTCTTAAACTAAACTCTAGGGTCAAGCCGAACGTCCTTCCTCGCAAATCTAAGCCGACTTCTCAACAGTCGCAAAACTAGTAAGCCGATTTCTCAACAGTCGCAAAAACAAGTAAGCCGATTTCTCAACAATCGCAAAAGCAGTAAGCCGATCTACGATAGGGATTGCCGACCTCGAACAGGTTCAGTCGAATTTATCCTCTTCACCCGGCTAAGACCGTACAGTTTACGGCACCACTGTGTACGATAAATTCGAGAGGTTCGTATAATGTACGACTTCAAATATATCAAGATCCACGAGTCGAATATTCCGAACTTGAGAACAATCGCGAAACAGATTATCGAACTCGTAAGTTCGCAAAATCGACTCAAATCCCGATCCTAAAAGGAATCCACCGAACTCGAAACAGAATCAGATCACACCGATCTCAGTTTTAACCGAGCTAAAGAATACTCCCCAAAAATTCGCCGAACTCGAACACTCCCTCGCCGAACTGAGGGGGGGACCAATTGTTAGAGGGGGGATTAGCACCCCCTGGTTTAACTCGGTTCGAACCGAGATCGGTCCGATCAAGACCGGTTTACGATGGTTCGGATCAAAGACAAGTCGGCCCGAAAAACGTTGGGCCGAGCTCGGAATCTCGCTGAAAGCCCATCCCGGCTACCGATCTAGGCCCATCACAAGCCCAGTCCGTTACAACAGATGAAACCGGGATATTTCCCTTTTTCCCACCGATCTCGGAAAAGGAAATATTCTCTTCGGTCGACTCCTCGAGATATCGGGAACTTATCCTTATCTCGGAGAGAAAACCGGAAGATTTCCTTCTCCTAATTGAATTCGGAAAAGGAAATCTTCCTTTCGACCGCCTCAAAGACACTATAAATAAAGGAGGAGCCTCATTCTTCACGATATCCACAACTTCCGCAGAGACAGAGAATACAAGAGAGAGCTCATTACCGATCTCAAGTCTTTTGTCTTTGCTTTCTTACTTAAAATCTGTTGTAACCGCCGACTTAGATCAATAAACGAGATTCCGATTAAAAGTACTGTTTTACCCTTTTTGTGTGATTTACGGATCAACAATAAACATCTATTGGTCGAAGAATGCAAGAACCGTATGATCTCACCTCTTTAAAAGTAGGATCTTCAGGTTTTTTGTTTCTCAATCGAGTCATTGAGCGAGCACGGGACTGCATCTGCAAACGAATTGCATAATATTAATGTCGCACTGTTAAAATCTAAAGCCAAGCATCATCAAACCAAATATGATTACCGGAGTAATTCAGTGTACCTCATCAACCTCTGGAATGAGATCCCGCACACACTGCCTTAAAAAGGCATTCAGCTTCTCGTTTTTTAGACTTGAGATCTCAGCTCCTATAATTTCCGTAGAAGACTTCTTAGTGGCCCCAATTTCATGATGAGGGATCCTCTCTTCTCGAGACAAGAGCTCTGCTACTTGATCTCTATAGAAACCCACAAAGTTTGGTCCAATTCTGCTGCTATCTAATGAAGAAGGTACTTCTTCTGCCGCTCTTTTAGTCATACCTGTTGACAATTCAGGAGATATAACAATGCAAATACCAGCACCAGACAAAGATAGAGAACTCAGACACAGGCCACATGTAGCCAAAAGCAGCTCATAGTGTCGAGGAACGTTGAACATTATTTACACGAAACCTACATTGTTTTTGTGTATGAACAAAACATAAGCACGCAAATCTTCCCTAAAACTTAATATGTCACTAGGTGAACCATTTATTGGTCCTGAGATCAACTGCATTAGTTCAATGCCTATGCAAAACAAAAGTTAGAGATATATCAAATTATTGAATTTGGGGATGGACACAAACACCATGAAAGACTGCAAAATGCCAAATCCTATGTCCTGAGGGTAAAAAGAGGCACAGAAAGCGTAATGAAGTAAGATTGTGACCATAACATAAGCACACAAATCTTCCCTAAAAGCCAATGTGTTAAGAGGTGAACCATTTTTTGGTCCTGAGATCAACTACATTAGTTCAAAACAAAAGATTTTTGAACATAACTTAAGAACATGCAACTTCATGCCAAGCGATTTTGATTTGAGAAACCCAAAACACCCAATGAGACACCATCTATCCATCAATTTCACAAGTAAAACACTCTAAAACTTTGGGAGAGTGATGAGAAATTTCACAGTGACACCAAAAAAAACCCAAACAAATCGAATCCACCATGAAAACAACAAAGAATACAGAAACCGTTGTCAATTCGAGCATCGGAATCTCTATATTAGTTTAGGTAAAGTAAAACAAGACTAGACAAGCGATTTTCAATCACCATTGACAAATAGCTGCTGCTGAGACAAAACAGGAAAGCAAAAGAACAGATAAGGAAAAAGCGAGAAGGAATCGGAGAGAAGTCGCCTGAGATTGGAATCGCAGGCGAGCGAAAACCACCGGAAAAAGGAAAGTGAACTTTACAGTTAAAGACTGCAAATGCAATGAAGTGGAAGCAAAATACAAACAAAATTTCATTTTCCGCTTTTAATTTTTGTTTCTACTAATTTGGGAAAAACATTTAGACTGCATGCCGTTTATATGGCAGACAAATAAAACTGCATGCCGTTTATGGTGGAGGCTGTCAAACTTACACGTGGCGCCTTCAAAATAAGCTAGAATAGTTTTCAATATTCAAATGTTAAAAATATTCAGAATTCTAAAAACAAATATATTAATTCAAAAGTATGTGTGATCCAAAATATTCAAATAACATGTGTAAAATATCTAAAAAATACAGTAAAATAAACTTTATGAATGCTTCTAAATTAAATATTAAGATTCCCAAATGCAGATCAAACTTTCAAATTTCAGTGATGACAAGAGACAAGCCGTGAAAAAAACAATTACTAGCCTTAAGACAAATTTTTGAAATATCTAAAAATTTAACCTATAATTTTTCTATTGTTATCAATTTTTTTCCTTATCTTGCCGTAAAGACGAAGCTCATCGACACAACATCAAACATTTTCATGATTTCTCATCACAAGGTCTGGTATGAGAGAAAGCTTGAACATCACTTTCTCAAACAAAGACGGCCTCCCTCTTACCCTAGGCTTGTGCATGATCTACATACGGTGCGTACATCCTATTAAAAAAGTTGAAGATCTGGCTTTCTGTGAGTGGAAAACCATTGGAGAACGTCAGGAAAAGGCAGCGTCGGTCAAAGTATATATTCTTGTGGGAACGCTTGCGCATATGTACGTCATGAATTCTTCTTCACTCTCCTTTTGTAGAACAAGAGATGCTTATCTTTTTTCCTTTCTTTTTCACATTATTAGGTTATTTTTGGGCTATGTATCGATTCATATTATCTTTAATGAGAGTTTTATATTCATTTGAGATTTAGGTTTGTATCAATTATTTTGGGCTATTATGTTAATTCTTTGAAAATACAATACTTTCATATTTTTAAAAGAATTAGGCTTTGTATCAATTCATATTAACTAAATTTTATATTCATATTCATATAAATAATGTTATAATTATTGTAAATTTTGAAAAAAAACTTGTAAAACGTAATAGAAATATTAGAACAAATAAGAAAAAAGTGATACAAAGTAAAAAACGATAGGTTAAATTTCTAGATATATATATATTTTAAAGCAACAACTACTAAGTACGACGATAACAATACAAATGAATTGTAATTAATGTAGCATATGGAGAATTTCATAATCATTTGAGAACAAAACTTGAATATAATGTTATAATCTATATATATAAAGTTGAATATGCTCTCTTCTCATGATGCCACATCATTTTTTATACTCTAAAATTGTGACACATCATCAACACATTTGTTAATTTTAATTTGCTCTCATATCCATTAAATTATATTTGGTGTTATTATACTTTAATTTTCATGATATTATTCATTGATTTTAACAAGAATTTGAAAAGACAATTCTTTATTAATGATAGCTTATATATATATCGATGCATTTCTTCATTATTATTAAAAAATAGCGCTCTTTAGTTAAATGATTAGGTAGATATGAATAATAAACCATAAAATTCTAGGATAATTGGATTTGGATCCAGTTTTACCAGATCCACGAAACAGATTCTCGGATCCGAGTTTTTTAATATCCAAGAATATCCAAATCTGTTTCAAAACAGTTAAAAAACTAAAATATAAGAAAAATATATAAATTTTAAGAAAATTAAAATATTAAATTATAAATGTAAATGCATGTTAAATGGTAAGTAATACTCGCGGGAGATTCCAGAGTTAGAATGACAACTCTGATTTTTTAATGGATATGCGAAGCAAATTGTGGCTTCCCAAAATGTTAATATGTTCAACCTAATCTTCGAAACATAGAATAAGTGAAGTCCTACCACAAATATACATAGTTCATGTTAGAGATGCGACATTGAGAATTGGAGAGAGAGAGAGAGAGAGAGAGAGAGAGAGAGAGAGAGAGAGAGAGAGAGAGAGAGAGAGAGAGAGAGAGAGAGAGAGAGAGAGAGAGAGAGATTATGAGTGCACCTTGGAAACACATCAGAGAATTGAGATACTCCCAAATGATTAAATAACTAACTGCATGATATTTTTTTTGTAGAAATGACTTGATGCTAATGTAACTATCTGGAATTGGGTATGTGATTATGGATATTCAAAAATCATAAACCTACAAAAATATTCAGATATTTACAAACCACATTTGATTATAAAGTTTTTATTAATATATTATGTAATTGTTTTCTAAATATTGTATATATATATATAATTACATCAAGTAGATATAAAAACCATTAAACACTAGATATATTAAAATTTGATTTTTTTTTTTTTTACTTTGTGAAATAAACAAATTATTGAAAAAATTGATATTTTCGAGTTTTCTTCTAACTATGTCAATAAACATAACACAAAATTCTTCGCGAAGCGCGGATCAACCACTAGTTATTGTATATTTTGAAAAAAAAAAACTAAAGAAAAAAATAAGGAAAAACTAGTAAAACATAATAGAATTATTATTAAAAAAATAAGCAAAGTGATAAAAATTTAGAAAAATGAGAGGTTCAGTTTCTAGGTTTTTTTAAAGCGATTACTACTAACTATGATAGTTTATAAAATGTAACATTTGGACTGATTTGTATTTTTTTTATTTTTTGGATTAAAGATTGAGTTATTTGAATTCAAATCAACAAATCTTATGTTATTCAAACATCAATTTTAAAAAGTCTTGTGAAATCACATGTTATTGAACTAATGATTTGAAAATAAACATTCAAATCCAGTGTTGTTAAACATATTTTAAGCAGTGGATTTTAGATATTTTTAGTGATTTGAAATATTTTTTAGGAATTTTTTAGTTAAAAATATAAAAATCTAAATCTCATAGTTGTATGTGAGATTTCAGAGAATTTTAATAACAAATCATAATAACTTACATAATTCTTTTAAATCATCTAAAAACTCATTAAAACTTAAAAAATTTCAAATCCTCCCAAACTTTGACCCAAAACTATTCTCAAATGCTCGCTTAGATGATTTGTGACATTGTGTCTGACGAAATGGGAAATGGAAAATAGAGTTATTGGAATTATCTCATTTTCATAACACACCATACTCAAAGAAAATGCTTCAATATGTTTTGTTTTTTCTTACTCCAGAAACATAGACCCGTAACAAAAGGGGTTTAATTTACCATTCACCAAGTCCATAAACACTCAAATCACTAATGGCCACCGTAGTGGCTTCCACCATCACGAAAGTTGTTGCTCGCGGTGGATGAGGTTTTGATCTTCTGGCTAACCAACCTCATGCCGTAAAGAGGAAGCTCATCGACACAACATCAAACCTTTTCATGATTTCCCATCACAAGGGTCCGGTATGAGAAAAAGCTTGAACATCACTTTCCCAAACAAAGACGGCCTCCCTCTTACTCTAGGCATGTGCACATACACATGATCCACATACGGTGCGTACATCCTATTAAAAAATTTGAAGATCTGGCTTTCTGTGAGGGGGAAGCCATTGGAGAACGTCAGAAAAAGGCAGCGTCGGTCGAAGTATTCTTGTCGGAACGCTTGCGCATATGCATTCATGAATTCTTCTTCACTCTCCTTTTGTACAACAAAAGATGTTTTGCTTTTTATTTTCTTTTCCACATTATATTAGGTTATTTTTTGGGTTATGTATCGATTCAGCTTAACTCTAATGAGAATTTTTTATTCATTTGAGAATTAGTTTTGTATCGATTAGTTTTCAATATTCAAAGTTAAAAATATACAGAATTCAAAAAACAAATATATTAATTCAAAAGTATGTGTGATCCAAAATATTCAAATAATATGTGTCAAATATCTAAAAATCAGTAAAATAAACTTTATGAATGCTTCTAAAAATATCAAGATTCCCAAATACAGATTAAACTTTCAAGTTGTAGTGATGAGAAGAGACAAGCCGTGAAAAAAAAGTTACGAGCCTGAAGATTTTTTTTGAAATATCTAAGATTTGAACCTATAATTTTTCAATTGTTATCAATTTTTTTCCTTATTTTTCCTTAACTTATTATTATGTTTTTTTTAGAAAGAGTTAACTTATTATTATGTTTTACTGGTTTGTTTTAGTTTTTTCAGTTAGGACGGTGTCTACGTCAGAATCATTCTCGTTACCATTTGATTCCTAATTAGTGGGTAAGCAAAAAAGGTATTTTGTCGAATTCCAATAAGAATTTTTTTTGGTTTTTCATTAAACTTTAGACTGAAATTTTCTTATCAGTCTTTTTT
Organism: Eutrema japonicum; assembly: GCA_030161315.1. NCBI lineage: Eukaryota > Viridiplantae > Streptophyta > Magnoliopsida > Brassicales > Brassicaceae > Eutrema > Eutrema japonicum. The sequence goes on from BSQW01000011.1 coordinate 54,371,390, forward strand.
TTTTCTTAATACGAAAATATAATTAGAAATTTTCAGGTTTTTGACGGTTTTTAACTTATGTAGAACATGACGAAATGGAAAATAGCGTTCTTGGAATTATCTCATTTTCAGAACACACCATACTCAAAGAAACATAGAAATATCTCATGTTTCAATATGCTTTGTCTTTTCTTATTCCAAAAACATAGACTCGTAACTCAGTGGATCCAATTAAAAACATTTTCATTGATACCACAAAAGGGATTTAATTCACCGTAGTGGCTTCCACCTTCACGAAGGTTGTTGCTCGTTGTGGATGAGGTTTTGCTCTTCTAGCTAACAAACATCCTGCCGTAAAGAGAAAGCTCATCGACACAACATCAAACCTTTTCATGATATCCCATCACAAGGTCCAGTATGAGAGAAAGCTTGAACATCACTAATTTCCCAAACAAAGACGGCCTCCCTCTTAAACTAGGCATGTGCACATACACATGATCCAGATACGGTGCGTACATCCTATTTAAAAAGTTGAAGATCTGGCTTTCTGTGATGGGAAGCCTTTGGAGAACGTCAGGAAGCGTCGGTCGAAGTATTCTTCTCGGAACGCTTGCAGATATGCATTAAGGGTGGTACGTCATGAATTCTTCTTCACTCTCCTTTTGTAGAACAAGAGATGCTTTGCCTTTTTCTTTTATGTTTTCACATTATTAGGTTGTTTTTGGGCTATGTATCGATTCAGATTAGTTTTAATGAGAATTTTATATTCATTTGAGAATTAGCTTTATATCGATTATTTTGGGCTATTATGTTAATTCTTTGAAAATACAATATTTTCATATTTTTAGATGATTTGAAAGAATTAGGCTTTGTATCAATTCAGATTAACTAAATTTTATATTCATATTCATATAAATAATGTTATAATTATTGTAAATTTTGAAAAAAAAACTTGTAAAACGTAATAGAAATATTTGAACAAATAAGAAAAAAGTGATAAAAAGTAAAAATCTATAGGTTAAATTTCTAGATATATATATATTTTTAAAGCAACAACTACTAACTTCGACGATAAAAATACAAATGAATGCTAATTAATGTAGCATTTGGAGAATTTCATATACATTTGAGAACAAAACTTGAATAAAATTATATAATTATTGTATTTTATTTTAAAAAGAGCAAAACTAAAGAAAAAAAGTACGGAAAACTAATAAAACATAATAGAATTATTATTAAAAAAATAAGAAAAAGGATAAAAAGTAGAAAAACGAGAGGTTCAGTTTCTAGGTTTTTTTAAAGCGATTACTACTAATTACAATAGTTTATTCAATGTAACATTTGGAGTGATTTGTATATAGTTTATTTTTTGGATTAAAGATTGAGTGATTTGAATTCAAATAAAAACATCTTATGTTATTCAAACATCAATTTTAAAAAGTCTTGTGAAATCACATGTTATTAAACTAATGATTTGAAAATAAACATTCAAATCCTGTGTTGTTAAACATATTTTAAGCAGTGAATTTTAGATATATTTAGTGATTTAAAATGTTTTAGTGGAATTTCTTAGTTAAAAATATAAAAATTTAAATCTCAAAGTTTTATGTGAGTTTTCAGAGAATTTCAATAACAAATCATAATAACTTACATAATTCTTTTAAATCATCTAAAAACTCATTAAAACTTTAAAAATTTTAAATCCTCCCAAACCGTGATCCAAAACTTTTCTCAAATGATCGCTTATATGATTTGTGACATTTTGTCTATAGAAATGGGAAATGGGAGATAGAGTTATTGGAATTATCTCATTTTCAGAATACACCATACTCAAAGAAACATAGAAATATCTCATGTTTCAATATGCTTTGTCTTTTCTTATTCCAGAAACATAGACTCGTAACTCAGTGGATCAAATTAAAAACATTTTCATTGATACAACAAAAGGGGTTTCATTCACCGTAGTGGCTTCCACCATCACGAAGGCTATTGCTCGCGGTGGCATGAGGTTTTGCTCTTCTGGCTAACAAACCTCTTGCCGTAAAGAGGAAGCTCATCGACACAACATCAAACATTTTCACATACACAAGGTTTGGTATGAGAGAAATTTGTATCGATTATTTTGGGCTATGTATCAATTCAGATTAGCTTTAATGAGAATTTCATACTCATTTGAGAATTAGCTTTGTATCGATTATTTTGGGCTCTTATAACATAATAGCCTAATTCTTTGAAAATACAATATTTTCATATTTTTACATGATTTGAAAGAATTAGACTTTGTATTGATTCAGATTAACTAAATTTTATATTCATATTCATATAAATAATGTTATAATTATTGTAAATTTTGGAAAAAAAAAACAAAACTGAAAAAAATACTAAGGAAAAAACTAGTAAATCATAATAGAAATATTAGAAAAAAGTAAAAAGTGATAAAAAGTAAAAAAACGATAGGTTAAATTTCAAGATATATATTTTTTTAAAGCGACAACTACTAACTAAGACGATAACAGTGCAAATGAGTTTTATTTCATGTAGCATTTGGAGAATTTCAGATTCATTTGAGCACAAAGCTTGACTATAATGTTATAATTATTGTATATTTTGAAGAAAAAAAGCAAAACTAAGGAAAAACCTAGTAAAACATAATAGAATTATTAGAAAAATAAGAAAAAGTGATAAAAAGTAGAAAAACGAGAGGTTCAGTTTCTAGATTTATTTTAAGCGATTACTACTAACTAGACAGTTTATTCAATGTATTATTTGGAGTGATTTGTTTTTTTTTTGGGATTAAAGATAAAATGATTTGTATTAAAACAACAAATTTTATGTTATTCAAATATGAATTTTAAAAAGTCTTGTGAAATCTCATGTTATTAAACTAATGATTTGAAAATGAACATTCAAATATGATGTTATTAAAAATATTTTAAGTAGTGGATTTTAGATATTTTTAGTGATTTAAAATGTTTTAGTAGAATTTTTTAGTTAAAAATATAACAATCTAAATCTCATAGTTTTATGTGGGATTTCATAAAATTTTATTAATAAATCATAATAATTTACATAATTTTTTCAAATCATCTAAAAACTCATTAAAATTTAAAAAAATTCCAAATCCTCCCAAACCGTGACCCAAAACTATTCTTAAATGATCGCTTAGATGATTTGTGACATTGTGTGACTGAGTGAATCTGGTTTAAGAATTACTATTCAATAATAATTAGATACTCAATGTGAATCGCGTTCGTGAATCTTTCAATTTTTTAATAAACGAATCCAAATACTTGTGATTACAACACAGAACATACGACTGAGTTCGATCCAAGCCCATTAAATTTGGATTGGACCAAAAACAAATTCGAATAAACAAGACCCTCTAAACCAATCAATACATTTTCGTTAAGAGTCAATTGTTCTTTAAAATAGCCGGCTCCTCCATGAACTTGGAGATCACCATACCGATAGCAAAGAAGAGTCGTACGAAGAAAGGCCTGCGAATGGAAGAGAGCTATCTCTTTGTCTATCGCTATCACCCTTCTCCCACGCACATCGTATCTGATTCTTGCTTTTACTACATAGCTTGGCAACGGGTTAAGGAAAACGGGAAAGACCCAGTCTCTTTTCCATTTGTTTACCCTCAAAACCATTCCTGCGCCTCTGAATAAAATATTCTCAAGAGCTTTCACGCACAAGACCGAACTAACAAAGTGTCTAGTGAGATAAATCACCGAAACCTTCGATTCTTCTGTTTCAGGTAGCTCATCATCATGCATCAGATAGTCTGTCGCACACATGACATCGTCAAAGACATTGATTTCCGGACTGGGTAGAGCCGATACTATAGAAGCTGATGTATCAGGACGATTGGAATCTTGCAAACAGATGAACACGTCTTGCTGGAAAACCATGGAGACTTCTTCTCGATATGTTTCAATCAAATCAGTTTATATCCTTTAGTACTCATTCCTCCCCCTCTTGTATATAATCTAACGCGGTTGTAAATTGTGATACATATTTTATTTTATCTTTTTGTCTAACGCGGTGTAATCTAAGAACATACGACTGAGTCCGATCCAAGCCAATTAAATTTGGATTGGACCAAAAACTTCGAATAAACAAGACCCTCTAAACGAGCTAGAAGGTCCTACTCATATAGTAAAACATTTTAAAAAAACGTTAACCTCTACATCAAATTCATCAACTGAGATTAATCTTTGCAGATGAATGGAACCAACAATAGAAATCAGGCTTTGTGCTCACGGTAATGAACGATGGCTTCAGGTTTAAGACGACCAATGCAGATTTGGTGAACTGTTGAAAACAGCGGAAACATCTCGAGCCATCCACAGTGGTTCAGGACTTCGTAGACCTCTTTTGCCGTCGACACCCCCTTTAATAAGCAATCAGACAAAGAGATTAAACAGATAGTAACTAAGATAATAGGTTTTTCTGGCGATATCACTAAACTATCAGTAATTTCTGTATATATTTGGTGTCTACCTGTAGCTTTTGGCCTTGTAGCATCTCTGCTTCAAGCTCATCAAAAGACCTGTAACATTTACACACAAAACCATCAAAACACTTAACCAAAAGCAGTTGAAGTGACCCTGAGGTCGATTTTATTAACAAAGGTTAAACCTTTTTCCCCCGCTTTGGGCAAATGCTTCTGCAACTCTTCGGTTTCTTCCTCCTACTGTAATTAGTCAGTGAAAAGAAGAGAGAAGCTATAGTCAAAAGAGCAATCACTGTTACAGTGGACAAAAAGAAATCAAAGATAACTCGGGTAGTTTTGTTTAGTCCTTACAGCAAGTTGTTATAACATCTGCTACACCGCAGCTCTCGAAGAAAGTACTGTCTTTAACAGATGGAAACAGAAGCTTTGAGAGAGCTCTCATCTCTCTTAGACCAATCCTCATGATTGCAGCCTGGAGATGTATTAAAAGTAAATAGCTTTAGGAACTACTTTAAAGGAAACACTACAAAAACTTTATTTAACTTACCTTAGTGTTATTACCCATTTCCAAACCATCCACGAAACCCGCTGCGATAGCCACTACATTCTTCAAGGTCCCACACAACTCTACTCCTTCAACATCATGGACCTATTTTTATCACAAGCCTTATTGTTACTGACCAAACTCTATATGAGAAACTTTTGCGGAATTCTACAATCCTAAATGGCAACAATCCTAAAGAAGCATGAAAGTTTCTTACCGGTGTGACCATAAAATACGGAGTACCAAACAACTGAACCCATGTGTCAGCTATTTCTCTACTCTCTCTATATCCAACCGTTGCCTCGCTAAACTTCTCCACAGCGATCTGCATTATACAGCCACACCAATGTGAAACCAGAACGTAGCAAAAAGTAGTCAAATTGGATCATGCAAAGAAGGAGAACAGAACAAAAAAAATCGATGTAACAACCTCGTTTGCAATGTTTGCGCCCATAAGAACACAACAGTTGATACCGAGTTGCTTGGAGATGAGACTGGAGATCATACAGGGACCTTCCTTCTTCACATCCATTCCTTTAACAAGAGATATAGCCTCAACCTCTCCTGTTATCTTTCCACTTAGTTTATTGCATATACCATCCATGAACTGATGCGGCGTAACAAAAACCAACATGTTTGCTTCCTTCACTGCATCGGTTTTAAACCCATCAATCAAAGAATCTAAATTGGATCATGTAAAGGAGAGAAAGTTCATCACTGACCTGCATTTTCAAGGTCAGGATCCGCAACAACATTTCTTCCTAGCTTAATCCCAGGGAGGTACTTGACATTTTCCTGGTAAAACAATTACAGAACCGAAACTAAGAAGAATTGAAAACAAGATCAAGATCATCATCCATTTTTTCCTTACATTGGTCTTGTTGATTACATCAGTGAGCTTCTCACCATTTGGTAGAACCTCCTCAAACACCCACATCCTCACTTCATCTGGAGATTTGCAAAAGATTCATCAAACCATTGGCACACATTACAACAACCCACAAAGATTCAATTCTCAAAGATTCAATTTTTTTCCTTTAGAAATCGTTTACCATGAAATGAAGGAAGCTTGAGGGCATTAGAAGCAATGAGCTTAGCAGCGACACTTCCCCAATTCCCACTCCCGACGACGGTAACCCTAGATTTCGAATCCTCGTCACCATTGCAGGCTTGGCGAGATTTCTCGAGAGCAGGAGACATAGCGGAGAGAGAGGAAGAGAAACGAGAGAAGGAGGAAAGAGAAAGTGGAGAAGGGAAGAAGAAGAAGAAAGATGATGGGATTCGCATGGAAGATGGAGATTGAGAGAGGACACGTAACTGTAATGCATTGGATTTCTATAAGAAGCCGCCATGTTTTTGTTTTTGTTTTTGTTTTGGATGGTTCTTAGGCGATCTGCTCTATGTTCCTTTCCTCTTCCTCTCTTTCTCTCTTCTTTTATTTTTCATAATATATTTTCCTATTTAATATCATCCCCAAAAATATATGCATTAATTACTTTACTAAATTAATATTTTAATGTTTATCCAAAAAAAAAACAGATATTTTTCGTTAGCAGTGTAAGTAACGTCAAAAAGATGCATAATTTTTTGGTAGTAAGTTTTCTATGAATACACTTTTCATTTCATAAAAAATGTTGTTATAGAGTTAATTTTTTTCTTAAAAAAATTATCGTATTATCCCTATTTTTAATGCGATTTTTAACTAATTTTTCATTTTTTCATCTATCTAAACGTACTAATTTTTATATTTAAGTTATTTTGAATTAATTATGGTATATTAAATAGGAGTATATTAACGGTTTTTAGTATGTTTCAAAATGATATATTTTTTTTAAACGGATAAAATATATTGTAGCGTAAATTTCTTAAATCGAAGCTCATTGTTGTGGATGGAAATACAACGGTCAAAATTTCTAAATAGAAATAAACGGAGACTTTGGCATATCTTTAAGAAAATAAGAATCGAGGGACTATCGAGCAATAAACTTACTGTTTATTGCTCGATGAGAACATACGGGATTTTAGAGCGATTTGGACATGGTTTTTGCGGAGTAAACTGGTTTAGTATTTTGATTCTCAAGAGCGATTTACAAGAACAATAACAAAGAAAAGACAAGTGTTTGAGTCTATAGTTAAGTTGTAGTTGAAAGTGGTGTAGAAAGTTGGATTTTGGTTTCTTATTCCTTGCTCTTGTCCTTGTTTTATACTCCGAGATCATGTTTAACGTCTCCGTTTACTCCGCATGATTCGCCATAAATGATCTTTAAATCTGAAGATCTAGTTGTAACGTTTAGGAGCCTTAGTTCACCAATTTGGATGAGTCTTTGATTTTGTCGGGGTTGACTAACGGTTCAACATTTAATCCTCTTTGACCGTAGACTTTCACTCCAGTGGGTCTTTCAGCTCGACCCGTGATCTTGATTACTCCTTTGACTTCGTCTGGTTTTTTTGACTCCGTCGAGCTTTTTTACCATAGATTTATTGGATTCAATTTACTGGACTGAAATTTTTAACCTCCACACTCATAATGAAATGTTCATAATGGTTTGTTTGCACATACTCCTTCTTTTGCATAATAAGTGTGGTTGAAAATTTTTCAATTATTAAAAAAAATATTAATTTTTTTATCATACCCTTAAAAAGCAAGTTGACTATTACCATTTTTTTTATTAGAGTTGAAGTTAAAAGTAAATATTGAATACCAAAATTCACATTAAAAACCTAAAACGGCATTTAGTTTGAAAAGAACAAAAATTCTTAAATGATTGAAACGAAGGGAGCAGATTGAATTCGAATTTGAAAACACTATTTTCTTCAGTTTTTCAACAACTGAACTCACATACGAAAGAGTCTACCGAGACTTGAATATGTAGGAACGCTATTTTTACAATATAGGCAAACTGAATAATTGTGAAAAAATAACATAAATAAATCGATAGTACAACAAAAATATCGATACAAGAATTTGGAAGAGAACGGATTTGCAGAAGCAATAAGCTCTTTCCTTAATTCTGAAAACGCCCCGTAGTGTGACGGTTGTATAGCGTTCTGAATCCCAGGATACAACTGCATTTTTCTTATGATTCGCATCACCCAAAATCATAAGCTTTCAACCCATTTTTTCTGTGTTGTACTCTCATAGAGAAAACCCATAAGCCAAGAGAAGAAAATAAAGTGAAGAGATTGTTGTTGTTTTAATCACAAAGAACAAAGGCTTCTTATTAGCCTTTTATTTATTTCTTGCATATTAGCTATCAAAGAGCCATTATAGTGATTTTATTATGGTCATTAAGTTAGACCATGGCCCATCTACCCGAACTCAAATCGAAACCCGAGCCAGAGCCCGACATGTTTCAACTGACTCGGCTCGACGCACGCGAATTTGGTTTAACATGAGTTTTTTCTCTTGACCATAAAGTTGTCCCAAGGTTTTGAACCTTGTTCAGACTTCTCCACTATATATACAAGACGATTTCACTTCAAGTTTCCAATGTGAGACATTTGCTAGTTTTTACACTTATTCAAATTTTAAATCATTTCAAGTTTTCCAAATCACTTACTTTGGGTCTCCATTTTTCATTCAATTCAACTCACATTTTGACAAGTGAATACACTATGTTATAGTGCTCACGGCAACAATTTTATCGTGCCCAAAATCCGATCATTCCGACAGACGTCTCCTCCGGAATACCCACCGAAAAAGTGGTCAACGCCACTTCGTCAAAAACAAGTTCCAACAGAATATGTATATTAACATCTACTGCTTTAGTACAAAATGTTTTATTAGGCTACACATTCGGATAGAAAACGCTATTATGGTCGGAATAAATATATATATACTAGGATTTAACATGCACTAATTATACCACGGAGTAAATTTTTTTAAAGAAATTGTTTTGAAATTTAAAAAAATTGATTTTATCTGAATTTTACAATATAGCTAACTAATGATTATAGATAAATTTGTCAATTTGTAATAATTTTTCTATTTAACCCGTTTTGCAGTGAACTAAAACATTATTTGGGCTAACCCGCAAAAAATTATAATCCTGAAAACATAACTCTAATATGCACCGTTAAATGACTCTAGTTTTTGTGGTTAGTCTACGAACTCTTAAAAAAATAGTTTTCTTGTGTCTAACTTTTTATAAAATTAGTAAAATATTTTTCAACTTTTGTTTTGATATATTTTTAAATAAAATATAATAAATTATAGTGAAACATATAGCAAGCTTTTGAATAGATTTTTTTTCTTTGAATATATATGAATTGATTATTATTTTAAAATATATAGTATTAAAAATAATTAAGAAATTAAATAATAAATAACCTCTTTAATGCAAAATATATAATTTACATATTCTAATCAATAATTTTAAAAAACTATTATATCATTTCCTATTTTAATTATTCTTTGTTATTTGTAATGGCATTTCATGTAATAACTTACAAAACAAATTTCATTTTTTAAAATATCTTCTTAAATAATATTATAGAGATATGTTTTGATTGACATATTCAATATTTATACCACCAAATAATTAATCAACCAAACAAATAGTAGAATCTTTTTTTTTGTTCAAACAAATAGTAGAATCTAATGGTAAGGAAATGTCATAGAAAATACGCGTTAAAAAAAAAAAATTAGGTAGCAAGAGATAAATTTGCAATATGTTTATATATTTTCCTATAAAAGATCTTCCAAAAAATTATGAGGTAATTACATTACTAAATTAAAATTTTGGTGTTTGGTTGTTTACCAAAAAAGAAACGATATTTTCGTTAGCATTAATTTCGAAAAGTAGCTTACACTATTGAATTGCATGAGAATAAACTGTTTTACACAGCCCATATGACTTACTGGGTAAGTAGCCTATCTCTTTTTTTTTTAATTGAATGTGAATATCATTTAAAAAACGATGGCAAATTGTACTTGCGTACAAAAGATACTTATCACAAGTCAGGAAGACATACCCTGCTAAAAAAAAAAAAAAAAAAACAAGGAAAACCTAGAACTCTATCAGACGGACAGTCTAATGATTTGGCAAGCCAAATATCATCAGAAGAAGTATCGATACTCAGATAACATGTATCGAGTAGTGATTAACAAGCATTATAACCCAAAAGAAAACTAAAGACAAGGAACACAATGACAAAAAAACAGCACACAACATCGAAAGGTTCAGAAAACGGCTTACGAGACAAGAAACGAACACCAAAACAAAACCAGACGAAAAAGCAGCAGTCACACGCCAAAACGCGGACCATCCCATTTTTGCCGCAGCTCCGAAAAACTAGAGCTCTCTTCCTTGTTACCACTAACATCATCCAAAGGCCAGACCTCAACCCTTAGGAGTGAGATGCAAACAGCTTCTCCGAGAACTAACGGGATCTCCGGGATCCGTAACGGACTACCTTGCATCCGTCGACAAGAGAGTATGAGCGGGCAATCGAAGAGTCACCTCCGACCGCCATTCCCGAGAAAACGAATCTCCTTAGGAACCAGCTCCCACAGCTACAAGCTAGCCGCCACAACAAACCGCGTTGCCTCAACAATCACGTCCAGAATCACTCCACCATCTACACCGGACCTAGTCCGGAGCCAACACGAGCCGAGACCAAAAACACTATCGCGAAGCTGCCGTACTTTTGCCGAAAACACGCACCTTTGAGAAACTCAGGCCACGCCGATGACGAAGATGGCAACGAAGCAACCCGCTGATACGAGCCAAGCGGAGCATTCGTCGAGCCACCCGCCTAGAGCCATCGCTGCCCTTCTGCTTCTTCCAAGCATAGCAATCAGCCTTCACATGTCCTTCCTTCTTGCAGAACCAGCAGGTGACTTTTGTTCCCGATTTCGACATGCTTCTGCTTTGATTCCCAGAATTTTGTTGATCCCTATTTTGATGTCTCCCACGAGCCACATACGCTTCACCAATGCTTTGTGAAGTCGATATTCCCTTAGCTTTAAGCTCAGTTTCCTTTGATTTCGCCGCATTCACCACATCTTCAATAGAGATGGACTCTCTACCATACTTCAATGTCTCTTTCATGGAGTCATATTGTGGTGGCAAGGAACTGAGTAGTAGAATTGCCTGCATTTCATCCGCAACTGTAACCTTTACACTAGACAACTCCGAAACAGTCTTCAAGTAGTCATCGACGTTTTGATCGATTGACTTAGACCCATCCATCTTAAATGTATAGAATTTATACAAAAGATGAATCCGACTCGGTAAAGTCTTGGTGTTGTATAACCTCTCTAGTGCTGTCCAAAGATCACGTTCTGTTGTGCACTCCTCTGTTTTCCTGAGGACATGATCTCCTAGATGGAGTGTCAAAATATCCATAGCATTCTCTGCTCGCTCCTCTTTCTTGACTTATTATGCTTTAAGTCTCTGTTCGAAATCCTCCGCTGAATCATCATTCTTGATAACCAGCTTATCCGGCTCAGTGGTTGGTGTTATTAGCTCGTTTTTCAATCCTCGAAGATTCATGTGAGCTAACATCCTTCTCTTCCACATTGAGAAATCACCTTGTCCGTCGAAGATGGCTATCTTCACCTTCGGCTTCTTTTCTGAAGACATCTCGATCAAACGAACTTCTTAACGCGCTTCTGCTACCGTGTTGATCAATACAAGATGGAGTATCGATCGATACCAAACTTTTCTTCAACTTTCTGCGAATAAGTAACAGTCGTATCGATCGATACCAGGAAGTAGTGTCGATCGATACCAGGAAGTGGTGTCGATCGATACTTGGGCGATATGCGCGATCTTCTTCGCGCTGCTGAAACCCTTAAACATGTTGATGCTTTGATCCCAACTATCAACCTGGATCTAAAACCTAGATCCATGCAGAACTTCTCTGTCCAATTGCTCCCAAACCTAAAACCTAGGCTCTGATACCAATTTGATGAGATTTGATCTTGTCTCGATAATCGCGGAATTTGAGCAATAAATAAAAGACACAGAGAATTAACGAGTTCAGATCACGGTGTGTGATCCTACGTTTGTCTCGGCCTGGAGCTTTCCAGTAATCCACTATCACCACGGATTACAAAGAATTAGGGTTCCTCACAATATCTCTAAGAACAAGAAAGATCTCTCTAGTTTCTCTCTAGAATTTCCAGGATACCAAAAAAACCTCACACATGCCTAGCTTTATATAGATTAGGGTAATTACAAAGTTAAGACGGTTTAAACCTAAACCAAAACCCAATAAAAAAAAACACATTCCTAATTGACTAACCCAAGTCACGGACCTAGTTAATACTCATGATTTTCATCACCAAAGCCCAACAGGTATCAAGATCATTTCAACGTGTTTAGTATGCATGTTGATGTTGTACCGGATTTGTTAATAGATAAACGGCATGATGTTATCACAATAGACCAACGTTGCTGTTGTAAGTGGGCAGACTAGTTCAAGAAGTAGATTTCGATGCCAAGTCGTCTCAGTAGCTGCATTGGCAACAATACCTCAACATTCAGCTTATGCACTTAATCTTGATACCGTTTTATTGCCGTTTGGAGGACCATGATTATCACAAATAATTAATCAATCAAGCAAATAGTAGAATTTTCTATGGTACAAAAATAGTATAAAAATACACTTCAAAAATTAACATTAGATGGCAAGAAATAAATTTGCCGCATGTTTTATGTTATCTATAATCTTAAAAACGGTATGAAATCAGTGCAAACTTGAAGAATTAATTTGCCAACATAAAAATTAGAGAATTAATCTGTAAAATTGTAAAATATACACATTATTGTTAAAGTTTAGTTCCAATCTATTTTTTAAAAAATTGATAAAAAAGGAAAATATTTTTTTTACATGACCCAAAAAAGGATAAGTAGAGTTTTAGAAAGTAATTTAACAAACATATTTTTTTTAATTTTTTTGTAGCTCTTAGATGATTAATTATATGACACACATCAATTTTTTATTAAAGAATAATACTTTAAGGAAAAACATGAACTTTAAATTTCGTGATCTAAAAACTATTAATCTAAAATAAAAATGTTGCCGATAATTTCTTTTAAAAAATCGGTGGTCCTAGGCGATGGCCTATCCTGTCTTCCCTACGGATCGGGTATGACTATATACATCTATAAACATATGGTGGCAAGATCCAATAAATTTAGGTCTTCACGCATGAACAATGGAGAATCAACTAAAATTATTTTATTAATAACGTAAAAAAAAATTATGTAACTATAAAAATTTATTGGTTAAGTTCTTATATAGCTGAATATAGTTTTTTTATTTTTATCAAATTAAATAATTTTAAATTGTACAAAACAATTTTGAAAATTATTATGAATAAACCGTAATAATTTATGTGTATATTATTAAAATGAAGACTATTTTTTAGTAAAAAGCATACTATATTTGGAAATGATAATTTAATTCCTCTAGTTTTGCAAATTTACATTGGCAAATTAATTCCTCAAGTTTACTTTGACTTCGTAAAATTGGACTCATAAAAAATTAACGTTAATGTCTCCGTTTTTTAGTTAACGTTGACTTTTCTCATACCTAAATTTATAAAGTCAATGTTAACTTGAAAATTTAAATTGCGCACTCAATAGTTAGAGAATAAAACACGCAATTGCAAATACTTGGAGATGAGTATTTTCCCAACAAGAGCATGTAGCTTTGAACTCAGTTTTAAAATTACTTATTTCTGGTTATAAATTTTGTGACGATTTTTTATTTATCAAAACAGAAGAATGAGAAACACCCATAACCCCTCTAAAATTCACGATTTTTTTATACAAAATTTTTAGTCAATGTTTCGTTTGCTCTCTATTAGTCGAACAATCATTTAGAAGAAGCATCCATAATCCCTTCGAAACTCGAGTGTTAGGTTTCCAACATCTAGAAACTTAACCCTCATCCAAAGAAAGATCATTTCTACCTAAACATCAATTATTTTTTAATTACTATTTAAACTTTTAAATATACTTTCATGGAACATATGATCTCCTAATACATGTTTGCATAAACAGAAGATATTAACAATTGTTTTTTTTCTTCAAATTATTTCTTATATCCCAAACAAATTATTACATCACACGCAAAACATATTTTTAATATTTCTAAAACTGACATTTAGAATAGTCTTGAGTATGCAAATAATTTTGCGCAAAAAAAATCTGATCTTCCAACTTAACAATAAGACTCTTATAGAATTTAACTAATCACTCAATTCAAACCCGATCAAATGTGAGACATATACAACAGATAACAAACATATACCCCTGCAAAATCAAAAACTTATAGCATTTCTATAAGAGAGTGTTTCAAGTAGATTAGAGCTAATTATTAATCGATCGATTAATCAATTAATAAAATATGGAATTAAATTAGACAGTTATTGGGAGATGAAGAAGTTTCAACTCCTTTAAAGCAGGATCTTGTAATAAAAAGACTTTGTCTCCATCTCCAACACCAATCATGTGTAAGTATTCTCTGTCTTCTCTTTCCTTCCCTTTGAACAAGAGTCTCTGCTCTATTGCCTCAATTCCACTCACTATTGCTATCATCATCTTCAATTCACCTGAAAAAAAGAAGTATAATAAGTGATCGGTTCTATCAAAACATGAACTAAATATAGTTTAGTTGCTACGTCATTAACCAACCAAACTAGAATCAATATCAATTTATTTATTATTTTATGCTAAACTGAAAAAGTATGATCCGACATTGAACCAAAAAACATGACTCCACTATTTTTTGTTTAAAATATTCGTGTATTTATAAAAAGATAAAAACACCAATTATTACAGTATAGAAAATATGACACATGTAAAAAAAGTTGCAATATATTCACTTGCTAGCCTTACTATTTTTTGTTAACTGTTTAAATTATTCTACATGCGGAAACCCGAGTTTAAATCCAATTTAGGGATTTAACCACCGAACAATATATCCTTTTAAGTTTTAATCATGCATTCTAATGATAGTGCTGACCTTAAATTAAAGCGTTTGTTTTCATAACTCATAACTATGACCAGAGCATAAATCTTGCTGATGAAATAGGAGTATTAAGTAGTGAAACTTTTTCAGTGGTGAAAATGTTAAGGTTGATTTCTAATTTTATATTTTAAATTTTAAACCAGTTTTTTACCGGGGAAAATATATATATTGAGTGAGTACTTAGTTTTGTACGCTGGTTTCAACAAACCCAAAAAGAAGGCTATTCTAAATATACATTTTTGTCAACTATATAAAAGTGAATATGTGCTTCATCAAATGTTATGGAATTGGAATATACGTGTGAAATATATATGTAATTATTACCGAAAGTGGAGTTTGCATCAATGGAGATTTCATAAGACAGCTGAGAAACAGTGGAGACTCTAAGGCTGATTACATGTTCAGTGTTAGAATCTTCTGATCTCTTCTGAACCAGCATCCCTCCAGGCCTCATCTCCCACTTTATGTTGTTATTGTTACAAGATAATGATGATGAAGATGATGATCTTTTGTTGTTGCTATTGCTCGTCCCAATTCTTCCACACCCAAACCCTATGCAAAACCTCTTTGCCATTAATTTTCCCATTCTCTTTCTTTCTTTCTTTCTTTGCAAGAAGAAGGGAGATGTGCTGGCTTATATATATAGATAATGAGGTTTGGCACACATATTGATAAAATACTATTAAAAAAATTATCATATGTAATAAAAGTAAATAAATAAAGAAAAATAGAGTGTATATTCATTTTTATTTAATTTGCTCAAAATAGATTTTTATTTAAAACAAAACTTCAAAAATATTGGATTTTGTTCATAGAACAAATACTTATGTATCGCAAGATTTTTTTTCTCTCTTCTCTCACGATCCTCTTTCTCATTTATCTATTGTTTTGAGGTTTCCTGTTCCTCTCTTTTCTCTCCTCTTTTTATGGTTTTTTTTTCTTATCTGTCTTTCTTACTTTTTCTTATCGATCTCCCTCCTCTTTTTTTGGCTTAACGATATCTCCTTTTACGTCGAAAAAATGAAATGAATCTTGTTAAAGTTAGGGTTTAAGATTCTTATGACAAATCAAAGTATAAACAAATTATATATTTCACAATGTATAATGAATGATATTCAATATATTAAAAAGATGTTATCTTATTGTATTATTCGAAATCCGACTTTCTATTTTGAAAAATATAATTCTACTAATTTTTTTTTTAATATAGATCTCTATAAAATCGAGTACAAAGACTTTATGTCAATTCAAGATTTATTTTCATCTCTTTGCATATCTGGAAGATCAGTGATTTAAATTATCATTAACTCAATCATAGTTACAGTATTTCTTAGATCATGTCATACAATTTCCCATAAATAATTGCAAGAGAGAGAGAGAGAGTTACAAATCGTCAAATGTTTTTTTTTTGAAAAAGGTCTATAATGGTTCTTCTGTTAAAGGATAATAATTATCATCCTTATCTTTTACTAACCGACTTAATAAGTCGGTAAAAAGACAGCAGTAATAATAAGAAGAAGACATAAGCAATAAAAAATGATTCTCTCTTTCTCGTTTACTGTCTCTTTCCTTCACCTCTCTTTCTCTCACCAAACATATAATAATATATATTTTATATATACACATATATAAACACTATTTTATAACACATTATCAGCACGATTCGTTCCTATACCGAAAATATGAGGTTTAATTTATGTTCAATCCGTTTATATTTATTTTCGGGATGATGGGCGCTGCCTTCCCCATTTATATTTATTTTCGGGATGATAGGCGCTGCCTTCCCCGAACCGATCGTTATGATAGGATCTATCTTCACGATCATAATCATATGGCAGACTATCTCTCCTCAGATCATATGGCAGGTTCTGCCTCCTTAAATATATGGTTGGCTCATGATCATATGGCAGACTATGTCTCCTCAGATCATATGGCAGGTTCTGCTTCCTTAAATATATGGTTGGCTTATGATCATATGGCAGACTATGTCTCCTAAGATCATTGCCTCCATAAAATAAATGTCCCGGAGACATTTATGAAAGGTTCCAGAAGAGCCATATAACAAAAATAATGTCCAGAAGACATATTTAAAATAAAAATGTCCAGAAGACACACTTAAAATAAAAATGTCCAGAAGATAAATATGAAAGCGTTCCTGAAGAACTGCTTCGTCCAGAAGACGTTTTAAATTATTGTTATTTTAATTTTCTGTTTATTATCGTAAATTATATGGAAGGCTTGCCTCCAATATTGTTTTAAATTCTGTCTTTATTTTATTTACGAATTTTATTGCTTTACTTTAAAATTGAAAATTTAATTTGAATTAATAGATTATTATATTATGTATTCAGTTATCATATCAAATTTGGCGAAACTTGAAATCGCTGCCCTTGATATCTCTGGTAATAATTATATGAGATGGGCAGTTGCCGCAAGGATGCATTTAAAGGGAAAAGAGCTCCTTGATACCATCGATAAATCAAAAATATCTCCTGAAGAGAAAAAGACAAACGCCATGATATTTTTATTCCACCATATCCATGATGGTTTAAAAGATGAATATACCACGAAAGAAGATCCTGCAGATCTTTGACAATCACTCAAAGATAGGTTTGATCACCAGAAATATGTGATCTTACCAAAAGCTAAGCATGAGTGGTTAAACCTCCGGTTTCAGGATTATAAGAGCGTTAGTGAATATAATTCCGCTCTGTTTGGAATTACTTCCAGGATAATGTTATATGGAGAAAATATAAGCGATTATGATATGATCGAAAAAACTCTCCAAACATTTCATCTTGGAAAAATAATCCTGCAGCAACAATACCGGGCAAATGGATACACGAAGTATTCAGAGTTGATGCAAGTTCTCTTGGTGGCAGAACAAAATAACGAACTCGTGACGTTAAACCATCAGTCTCGTCCAACTAGATCAGCTCCATTCCCAAAAGTGAATTTTGCATCATCCAATTATAATAATTGGCAAAATGGACGTGGACGCGGTCGAGGTAATGATCGTGGTCGTGGACGAGGATATGGACGTGGACAAAAAAGAAAGTTCCGTCCTAATGATGCCAATACTGGAAGAAATAATAAAAGGTTCAAAGGAAATGAAGTTGGTCGCAAGCAACATGAGAATGCTTGCTACAGATGCGGCATGAAAGGACATTGGTCCCGTACCTGTCGTACGCCGAAACATTTAGCCGATCTGTATCAAGAATCACAAAAAGTGAAAGGAAAAGAAGGTGAAACCAACTTCATCTATGGCGAATCCGGACCTTCTTTTGATGGTATAAATGATGATATACATCTCGATATTACTGATTTTGCGGTTGATCCCGAAGATATCAACGAGAGACAAAACGACTAAGATCTTCATGAAGAAGAAAATATGACATGATGTATATAGTTGTGTTAATCTTCCCGAAGAAGAAAATAATGTTTATAAATGTATTTTTTGTTGTAAAATAGTTTTATAAAGCTTTTACCTTGTTTATTAATGTTCATTTTATGAATATTTTAAATTCAGAAAATGTCAAAATCTAAGATCGAGGATGGAGATATATGTCTGGAAGACAGTGCTACAACGCACACAATACTTAAGGATAATACTTAAGGATAATAAGTATTTCTAATGGCCATCCTTTGAAAAACCAGAAGATTTTTCAATCGAGTGAATTTTCATGTAATGGTTGTTCTCAAGGAAAACTCATAACTCGGCCATCACCAGCCAAAATTGGGAATGAATCTCCAGTATTCTTAGAGAGAATACATGGTGATATATGTGGGCCAATTCACCCACCATGCGGGCCATTTCGATATTTTATGGTATTAATTGACGCATCCAGTAGATGGTCACATGTGTGTCTATTGACTACACGAAATACGGCTTTCGCAAGATTCATTGCCCAAATAATCAGGCTAAAGGCACAATTTTCTGATTATACTATAAAGAAAGTAAGGCTTGATAACGCTGGTGAATTCACTTCACAAGCCTTCAATGACTATTGTATGTCATTGGGAATCGATGTTGAACATCCGGTTCCGCATGTTCATACACAAAATGGCATGGCTGAGTCTTTGATTAAACGGTTGCAACTCATTGCTAGACCGTTAATATTGAGAACAAAACTCCCAATTTCAGTATGGGGTCATGCTATCTTGCATGCAGCGGCATTGATTCAGATACGGCCGAGTTCATATCATAAATATTCTCCATTACAGTTAGCGTCTGGCCAGGAACCAAATATATCCCATCTTCGTGTTTTTGGGTGTGGGGTTTATGTTTCTATAGCCCCACCGCAAAGAACAAAAATGGGGGCGCAGAGAAGATTGAGAATATACATCGGTTATACATCACCAAGTATAATCCGATATCTTGAACCGCAAACTGATGATATGTTTACGGCACGTTTTGCCGATTGCCATTTTAATGAAAGTGAATTTCCAGCGTTAGGGGGAGGAATTAAATAAATTCCGAAAGATGTTACATGGTACAAACCATCTTTGTTGTACCTTGATCCCCCTACAAAACAACGCGAACTTGAAGTTCAGAAAATAGTACACTTACAAAATATGGCAAATCAATTACTAGATGCGTTCATAGATACAAAAAGGGTGACAAAATCATATATACCCGCTGCGAATGCTCCGTCAAGAATTATTGTTCCGGAAGAACAAATTGATGGAAAAATAGCAAATGAACCCAAGGTTCAGTTGAAAAGGGGGAGGCCGATAGGCTCAAAAGATAAAAATCCCCAAAAGAAAAAGAAATTGGGAGAACAAAATGAAAATGGTCCAGAAGAATCACATACAGAGAAAAGTCCTGAAGACGAAAATGATAAAGAAAAATATGAGATTTCCATTAACTATGCCCAAGACGGAAAAATCTGGGATAGATATGAAATAGAAGATAATGATGGAATTTTCTCATTCTCTGTATGCAAAGAAATTGATTATGAAAGTGACGATCCAGATCCAAGGTCCATATCAGATTGCCAGAAAAGATCTGATTGGGAGAGATGGAAAATGGCCATAGAAACTGAATTGATCTCCCTCAATAAACGAAATGTTTTTGGACCTATTGTCACTACATCCAAAGATGTAAAACCGGTTGGGTACAAATGGGTTTTTGTACGAAAAAGAAATGAGAAAAATGAGGTAACAAGATACAAAGCCCGTCTTGTTGCACAAGGATTTTTTCAAAGACCGGGAATTGATTATGAAGAAACGTATTCCCCGGTTATGGATGCAATAACATTCAGATTTTTGATGAGCCTTGGGGCATCTAAAAATCTAGAAATATATCTTATGGATGTTGTGACATCATATCTATATGGGTCACTTGATAACAATATCTATATGAAAATCCCAGAAGGATTGAAAATGCCTGAAGCATTAAGCTCAAAATCTAAAGAGATATGTGCGGTCAAATTACAGCGATCACTTTACGGATTAAAACAATTTGGGCGCATGTGGTATAATCGCTTAAGCGAATATTTGCTAACGAAAGGCTATGTAAATAATGTAATTTGCCCTTGCGTCTTTATTAAGAAATTCCCATCAGGATTTGTGATCATTGCTGTATATGTTGATGACTTGAACATAATTGGAACTCAAAAGGAAATTGATGATTCAAGAACTCATATGAAAGAAGAGTTCGAAATGAAAGATCTCGGAAAGACAAAATTTTATCTTGGATTACAGATAGAGCATTTCCGAGATGGAGTATTTGTGCATCAATCAAATTATACCAAAAGGATTTTGCAACGCTTTTATATGGATAAAGCGAATCCTTTGAGTACTCAAATGGTTAATCGATCTCTCGATATTGAAAAAGATCCATTTCGGCCTTGTGAAGATAACGAGGAAGCGTTAGGTCCTGAAGTACCTTATATGAGCGCTATATGTGGACTTATGTATCTTGCAAATTGTACCCGACCGGATATAGCATTTGCTACAAATCTACTTGCAATATTTAGTTCGTCACCTACGCGCAGACATTGGAATGGAATAAAACATATATTTCGTTATCTTCAGGGAACAATTGACTTGGGTTTATTTTACCCTCGAAACTCCAATTTCGATTTAGTCGGTTTTGCAGATGCAGGCTATTTATCAGATCCACATAAAACTCGATCGTAAACCGGATACGTTTTTACAATTGGAGGTACTGCAATATCTTGGCGTTCTCAGAAGCAGACTCTAGTCGCCACTTCCTCAAATTATGCAGAAACTATTGCGCTTCATGAAGCATGTAGAGAATGTGTATGGCTCAGATCTATGACTCATCACATTAAAGAAGCAAGCGGAATAGTCACCAATAAGGAGCCAACGATATTGTTCGAAGATAATGCCGCATGTGTCGCTCAACTCAAAAAATGTTATATCAAAAATGATAGAACGAAACATATCCCTCCAAAATTTTTCTCTTACACTCGAGAACTCGAGAAGAATCAAGAAGTCGATATCTAATACATTCGTTCAAGTGACAATGCAACAAATCTCTTTACAAAGGCGCTTCCCACTACAACGTTCAGAAAACATATTCAAAGTATCCGAATGCGTCATCTACGAGATTTATGAAGAGAATGCTATATTCATCATTCCAGGGGGAGATTGCGTCACTGTACTCTTTTTCCCTTATCGTGGTTTTTATCCCATTAGATTTTTCTATAATAAGGTTTTTTACGAAACAGTACGTAATACATTAGTAATGATGGATAATTAAGGAAAAGTGTTAAAGAATAATAATGATCATCCTTATTTTTTACTAACCGACTTAATAAGTCAGTAAAAACACAGTATAAATAGAGTCATGCTATGTAAAAACACAGCAGTAATAATAAGAAGAAGACATAAGCAATAAAAAGTGATTCTCTCTCTCTCGTTTACTGTCTCTTTCCTTCACCTATCTTTCTCTCACCAAACATATAATAATATATATTTTATATATACACATATATAAACACTATTTTATAACATCTTCAATATTATCTTCTTTCCCAGAATTTGATTACCATTATATGCCTTCATCTCTTTGTCCATTTTTAACGTGGTTATGTTTTATTTCAGGAGTAAAGTATCTTTATGATGAGAGCTTTGCACATATTATTACTTTATTTAAGTTTTATTAGTTTGTTAGCATTTTTCTAAAATACTAAATGCTATTAGAAAATAGTATTTTATGTATTGTATATGACAATTTAGTTTTTGTATAGTATGTGGATGGTACATGGAAAGACAAAGAAAAGTATTTTCGTCATTTGTCCATTAAAATAAAAAAAATAATAAAAAATCTTAAAATGTTAAAAACTAATGAAAAGTATTCAAACTAATGAAAAAAATATTCAAATAACGTAATTAAGTGCTAATTTATGTAAATATGTCATTTATGATAGGTGATTATGTTCTATTCTATTACATCATTATTAGCAAGAACAACTCTAGTGTCCACAAAGGAATCTAATTGTCTAGGAGAAATGATGACTACCAAACAGTCTCTTTTTATGTGGTGATCTGTACAATTTTTCAATATATGATAAACTTCATTTAAATATTTTTGTTTGTTAAAGTCATTTGAATAATTTTTTCTTTCTAATAAGAATTAGAAACATCGAAGTTATCTATAAGTTTAGATTCCTAAATTTATTAAGAGATATTTGCATTGGATATCACTTATTATAATTTTCATTAGCAAATTAATACTTTTTGAAAATGTAGTAGAAAATAATATTTTTTAAAAATCGTGTACCATCCATTATCATACACGTATCTTATTGCTACATCGTGTACCGTCTATTATCGTACACACCGTACTGTTTAGTGACACTTTTGGGTTGAACGGTAGTAAAAAATGATATTTTCTACTAAAGTTTTCAAAAATGTTAATTAATATACTAACGAAAGTTAAAATAATTGATCACTCATGCAAAAGCCTTATTTATTAATGATACAATTGTTTTATTTCAAATCTAGTGATATTCGCTTCCTATAATTTATAGACTGAAAAGTCCGAACCAAAACCGAAAAAAGAATCGGACCGGATATACCAATTTTAATTGTGCTTAAACTCTATTTAAAATTGGTTGTGAATATTCTTCTATTAATTCGTTGTTAAAGGGAAAAAACGTAATTTCACAACTTTGCATCCACTTTCTAAACCTATAATTTGTGTCATGTCATGGTCAAGCGTGTGGATTTTTGCGTTAGTTAGGTGAATAAAATCTTTTATATTCATATATTTGCCTCTAAAGATGTCCCTTGAGGTTTACTTTATGATGGGGAAGGCCGGTCTGGTTACCCTTTAGGGTATCAACCCACGTGGGTCGAAAAAGTCATAAAGATTACGATTTTGTTAATTGTCAGATTTGAAATCTCTATAAATTTCAAACAACAACGATTTTTATTTTGATTGAATCATTACAATGTACAAAAACTAAAATCATTACAATGTAAGGGAAATCCACTGAAGCATACGACATGCATGTCATGTAAATTGTATACTATTGTAAATGGACTTTAAACATTTTTTTGTGTGCAAAGACTTTAAACTCATTTACATTTCTTGATATTATGATTGACCCAGAGGTTAGAAGCCAAACCCTCTATAAAAAAATTGAACTAAATTAAGAAGCTGATCATTAAGATTATTTCAAGTATGTTAACTAAGCATATGCTGGTTTATCACAAAATTTGTTGCCTTTATTTGAAATGAGAAGAAGAAAAAACGAAAAAATAAAAAGAGTACCTCAGTCCTCACTGGCATCTATTTTATTTATGTTCCGAGAACTCTTAAAACTGGTCGATTCTTTTGTAAAATTTCTTAGGTCTTTTGTGATTTTTAAGTGTTTTCAATAAGGAATATTTTTTGACAAGATAGTAAAAGTACTCAGTTAAAATGTTGAGATTTAATGATGAAAATAATGAGTATTAACTAGGTTCGCGACTTGGGTTAGTCAATTAGGAATGTATTTTTCCTATTGGGCTTTGGTTTAGGTTTAAACCGTCTTAATTTTGTAATTGTCCTAGTCTATATAAAGACAGGCATGTGTGGGGGTTTTCTGTATCCTGGAAACTCTAGAGAGAAACTAGAGAGATCTTTCTTGTTCTTAAAGAGATTGTGAGGAACCATAATTCTTTGTAATCTGTGGTGATAGTGGATTACTGGAAAGCTCCAGGCCGAGACGTATGATCACACACCGTGATCTAAACTCGTTAAATCTCTGTGTCTTTTATTTATTGCTCAAGTTCTGTGATTATCGAGACAGAGATCAAATTTCAACATAAAAAAACTTATAGATTTAATGAACTAAACCCACAAATTTCTATGCATTATTCAATCCAAAGGTATTATTTCATGTTTTAATATCGTTTTGTGATTACCATTTGAAAAATACTTTGCTCCATATGCCATGTTGGGGATAAATTTGATCCTTCCCACGTGGATGGACCATGTGAATACATGTGGCGTCTATAGTTTTTTATAGGTACGACCCCCTAGACCAAATTAGGTTTTGTTTTGGGCCTATGGCCCGAGCAGTCTAAACTTTTAGCATCGGGCCTTGGATCCAATAGATCCAAGAGATCCGGCACGAAAGGCCACCTGTACCCGGGTTCTTTGTACCTGGGAGTGTAGGCCACACTGCCATGGACTTGGAAACTAGGACCGAGTGGTCAGGATGAGTGAGAGGTTATCACTCCTATATCCCGACCCGGAGCTCAGTGTTCAGGGGACGAAGGTCGGGATCTAGGAAAAGTAACCCACACATGTACCCATGATAAGGAATAAGCAGACAAGGCCCTCTCTCAACAACCCGGTCCCTAGTATCGAGGAACCAGACCAGGTATGGTTTAAGCGGGAACGCTGTTTAAATTTCCATCCACTTAACAATTGGAATATGCTTGTGTCTAAATCAGTACCTGTTGATCCGTAAATCACACAAAAGGGGTAAAACAGTACTTTTTAGTCGGAATCTCGTTTATTGATCAAGGTCGGCGGTTACAACAGATTTTAAGTAAGAAGGCAAAGACAAAAGACTTGAGATCGGTAATGAGCTCTCTCTTGTATTCTCTGTCTCTGCGGAAGTTGTGGATCTTTTGAACGAATGAGCCTCCTCCTTTATTTATAGTGTCCTTGAGGCGGTTCAAAGGAAGATTTCCTTTTCCGAGTTCGATTAGGAAAAGGAAATCTTCCGGTTTTCTCTCCGAGATAAGGATAAGTTCCGCATATCTCGTGGAGTCGACCAAAGAGAATATTTCCTTTTCCGAGACCGGTGGGAAAGGGGAAATATTCCGGTCTCATCTGTCGTAACGGACCGGGCTTGTGATGGGCCTAGATCGGTAGCCGAGATGGGCTTTTCAGCAAGATTCCGAGCTCGGCCCAATGTTTTCGGGCTGACTTATCCTCGATCCGAACCATCGTAAACCGGTCTTGATTGAACCGATCTCGGTTCGAACCGAGTTAAACCAGGGGGTGCTAATCCCCCCTCTAACAATTGGTCCCCCCCTCAGTTCGGCGAGGGAGTTTACGAGTTCGGTGAATTCTTGGGGAGTATTCTTTAGCTCGGTTAAAACTGAGATCGGTACGATCTGATCAGATTCTATCTCGAGTGCGGCGGATTTTTGAGTTCGGCGAACTTCTTTCGAAAGTGAAGATCGGAACTCCCGTGATCGAATAGATTTTGGAACTTTCGAGTTCGGCAGATTTTTCTCGGGAAGAGTGCCGCTTTATCTTCTTTGGTCGTGGAATTCGAAGATCAGCGTGCCGATTCGTATTCTTTGGCTACAGAATTCGAAGAGTCGTCATCATTGTCTTTTTCTTTATAAATACCGTTCGATCCTCTTTCTGTTTTTCACTTCTGCTTTGCTTCCGAAAAGAAAAAGGTACTTTCTCTCTCTAAACGCTCTCCCTTCTCTCTAGAATTTATTTTTCTCTCCGTTCTCCGATCGTTTCTCCGCCGTGGTTTCTCCGATCTGCTTGAAGATCTTCAAACTTTCCGGGCGATCTTCAACTGTTCTTCGTTGGTTTTCAAGCTGTTCTTCACCGATTCCTTCCTTTGATCGAAATGACCTCTGAAGGTGACTCTATATCTGTTGGTGACCGATCTTCGAATCAAGACTTCCCAGACCTTAGACGTTTTATGGACGATTCTGTTTCGAGCTCGGATATGCAAGATCTACTCGGACATAACTCGCGTCGTGGCGAAGCGAGTAGTTCGAGGGTTACGATCGAGGTTCCTCAACTTATTGATGAGGATGAACTTGAAGAAGTCGTTGAGCCGGATGAACAGATTCGGGCAGATCGGGAATTTGCAGTTCGGCTCGCGGAGGGCGATGATGCTGCTTGTCTGGACGATCACGCTATATCGTCAGCGGCTCGCCAGGATGATGTTTCCAGGTCGGCTACCGGACGGGTGGTTGAAAAGCCCGCGAATATTGGGCCGTCTCGTTCCAAGGCCGAGACGGTCCAAGCTACTTTGGAAAGATGCAATGCTCCGGATGGCATCCTTATCAAGATCCCGAAAGAGACCGACCGCCCGTGGGACGCTCCTGACGGTTATCTTTGTGTTTACGAGGAGTATTTCAGGAGCTGCGGTCTTAAGTTTCCCATCCCGGAACTCTTCTATAAGTATTGCAAGAGGCGGCATATTGCGATCTCTCAGTTGATGCCGGCCACGGTAATAAATCTCATGGGTCTTCTCACTCTCGGCGAGGAGTGTGATATCCCTATTACGGCGAAGATTTTTGAAAGATTATTCCGGGTGAATCTGTCGAAGGCGAAGCCTTGGTTTTTATCAGCTAGTGCGAAGCCGGAGTGTGACCTCGTCACCGGGAATAAACCGAGCAAGGTTAACTACTGGGATGCTCGGTACTTCTATGTGAAGATCGACGAGTCCTCTGTCGAGCATCCAAACGGGAGTTACCGAACTCAGTGGAGGACGCCTATTGGTAGATATTCGTTCCTGATTCCTTTTAGTGCTTTATTTTGCCTAAGTTATATTTCTTCGTTTCTTTTTCAGATCGTCACATACTGGGCTTCCTTATCACTACGCCGGGATTCACCTTTATCCACGTGAAGAGATTAAGTGCAGCAGGTAAAGCTCGGTGGCCAGAAGCTTACCAGGAAAAGCTTGATTTGAAGGCGAAGAGAGTTCTCAGAGGTATAACTGTCATTTTGTAGGTCGTCGATACCGATACTCGTTTTCCGGTGTTCATATCGCTGTTTCCCTTTTTGCAGCAAAGTCATCACGTCGTCGGAGAAAAATGAAGTTCGAATATATCCCTAATCTTTCAGCCGAGATGGACGATGACGAGATGGACGTGGGTGTTCCCCTACCTGATGACCAAGTGAATCCCGGGGCTACGGCTGTTGACGAACAGGCTGGCCAAGAGGAGGTTCCTGCTGGGGATCGGACTCCTTCGGCGACCGAACGGGCAAATCCGGAAGTTCCAACAGAAGAGATCGGCCAGGGAGACATTCCTGCTGGGGAGCACACTTCTCATCCGGCCGAGAAGAAGAAGAAAAAGAAGACAAAAAGGGGGTCTCGACGGGCTGCTGGTTCAACCGCTGGAATCGGTACCGAGCACGCCGAAGGTGGCGAAGGCGACGAGGGGATTACCGAACCCCAACAAGCTGAAGGAGATACAATTGTCCTATCGGACAGTTCTCCAATGTCGAAGAAGCGTCGGACGTCGGATCCCGAGGTCGATTCCTGGGATTACGTCGAATCGTATCGGCGCTTAAGTTTCGGCCCGGACTTCCTTCCGCCGGTCGACAGCCTTCGCCAATCTGAGGCCTATAAGAAACTGGCCCAGACTACTGCCGAGGTAAAACTTTCTCCCCCCCCTTTTTTTTGTTATCCTCTTTCTTTCGATTGCTTATTTTTAAAGTTCGTTATTTCTGCAGATGGTTGCTCAGACGAACGAGATCGTCGGGTCTTACGACCGCGAGCTCGGAGAATCGCGCCGTAAAGCTTTTGAGGCGAGGGTTCAAGCGGCGGAGCTTCGCAAGGAGCTGCATATATCCGAGGACCGGGTGGAGGCGGGTGATCGCGCAGTAGCCGAGCTGACTCGCGAGATTGCCGCACTTAAGAGATCCAATGCCGAGCTGGGGTTGGAAAGAGATGCTCTCTCGATAAAGCTGTTCGCGGAGACTTCGCGATTGAGGGCTGGTCGTACCCAGCAGATTTCCAGGAGAAAGGCGGTCACCGAAAAGTGCCAAGTCCGGCTTCAGAAGGTAAAGGACCATTTGTCGGCGGTTGAGCAGGCGAAGAAACCGTTCCTCGTCATCAATCAAGTTCAGGGAGTACTTGATTTCTGTGAGGGCCTCAAGAAGAAGCACGGTATTGTTGTCCCTTCGTCTCGTATCGATCGGCTCGAGAAGCTTAAGGCCGAAAAGGTGGAGGAATATGCCGCGATCGATCTCTGCGAACTGGATGAGGCAGACTTGGTTGTCACGCCTTTCAGTGATCCGTTGCATCCAGAGGTTTCGACGTCGATGGGCAATGAGGTTCCACCGGGCCTCGACGAGTTTGGGTCCAATCGGGCTTCCATGTCGGCTGATCGCGCTGATGCGATGCGGAAGCAAAATGTCTAAATCCCTTTCCTTTGTTCAGTTTTCTTTTGCCCGAACGGGCTTATAACTAGACCTCTTGGACCGGAGGGTTTTTAAAGTCCGGTATCCACTCTGTTGTTCGCCCAAGGGGCTTTTGAATGAATCTGGTTTTTTATCGATCTTCGTTTTTATTCTGAGTGTTTTATTTCTCAAGTTATTCTTATGCCGAATTCTGATATATTTTGAAGTCGTACATAATACGAACCTCTCGAATTTATCGTACACAGTGGTGCCGTAAACTGTACGGTTTTAGCCGGGTGAAGAGGATAAATTCGACTGAACCTGTTCGAGGTCGGCAATCCCTATCGTAGATCGGCTTACTGCTTTTGCGATTGTTGAGAAATCGGCTTACCTGTTTTTGCGACTGTTGAGAAATCGGCTTACTAGTTTTTGCGACTGTTGAGAAGTCGGCTTAGATTTGCGAGGAAGGACGTTCGGCTTGACCATAGAGTTTAGTTTTAAGAGTACGTGAACAGCCCATCTTAATATGCTCTAGGTTTCTCATATTGAATCCGAGTGTGCGAGACGGACTTGGCTTATTTAGCTCGGATAATCTGAGAATTTGGTGCGAGACTGATCTCGGCTTTGAATGTGGAACGTGTATTATCCATTGCACCATGAGGATGCGTGCGAGCTAAGCTCGGCTTTATCAGATCGTCTGGCCAGGACGTTGATATGTAACCGTTGGTGGTTGAAAATGAACTGTTGAAGTTCAGCAAACGAGAAGTCTGATTTGGGAAATACGAACTGTTGGAGTTCGGCAAACAAAAGGTTTAGAAAATACGAACTGTTGGAGTTCGGCAAACGGAAAGTTTGGCTTAGAAAATACGAACTGTTGGAGTTCGGCAAACGAAAAGTTTGGCTTAGAGAATACGAACTGTTGGAGTTCGGCAAACGGAAAGTTTGTCTTAGAAAATACGAACTGTTGGAGTTCGGCAAACGGAAAGTTTGACTTAGAAAATACGAACTGTTTGAGTTCGGCAAACGGAAAGTTTGACTTAGAAAATACGAACTGTTTGAGTTCGGCAAACGGAAAGTTTGACTTGGAAAATACGAACTGTTTGAGTTCGGCAAACGGAAAGTTTGACTTAGAAAATACGAACTGTTGGAGTTCGGCAAACTAAAAGTTTGGCTTGGAAAATACGAACTGTTGGAGTTCGGCAAGCTAAAAGTTTGACTTGGAAAATACGAACTGTTGGAGTTCGGCAAACATAAAGTTTGGCTTAGAAAATACGAACTGTTGGAGTTCGGTTGCAATGCTTTTGCATAATAAAGTTTTATTAATGTTATAGCTGCGCCTTGTGAGGGCTGCCTACGTACCTTCGAAAGAAGGATCAAGCCATTCGTAGTTCATATGACATATTAGAATCGAGCGTATGTGTAGTAGCTCGGTGATCTTTTTTTTTTTTTTTTTTTTTTTTTTTTTTTTTTTTTTTTTTTTTTTTTTAGCGCTTGAGGGTTGGCCTAGATGTAGTACCGCTTGAGGTTCATGGAATTCCACGAACGGGGAATGGGGGTTCGTGGAATTCGCTTAAATCTGCTTTGATGTCCTCGTAGAGCTCGGCTCCGATTCCTACGCATCTCTTCGGATTGAAATCGTCGATATTGACTTGGACGATCGTTTCGCGTCGCGGTAAATCGGGATCGTTTGGATTTTTCTTCTTATTGATCACGC
Source organism: Eutrema japonicum (assembly GCA_030161315.1). Classification (NCBI taxonomy): domain Eukaryota; kingdom Viridiplantae; phylum Streptophyta; class Magnoliopsida; order Brassicales; family Brassicaceae; genus Eutrema; species Eutrema japonicum. Next base: position 54,401,649 of record BSQW01000011.1, read on the forward strand.
AGGTGCGGGGAGTGGTCCTCAGTTTGCATTCGTTGATGAAACACGTTCGGGACATCACTTGGTCGCCTTTAAGGGTGAAGATTCCGGAAGGTGTTGGGAACTTGACGCATTGGTGATACGTTGACACGACTGCTTGCATTGAGAATATCCACGGCGTGCCAAGTATCACGTTGTAGATCGCTGGTTTGTTTAACACCAAGAACTTGACCATTCGGCATATTCCCCCGGTATACATAGGAATTTTAACCGTTCCTGCTGTCATGGTTTGCTCGCTCGAGAATCCGGTGAGTGGTTCGATGTTCGGTCTGATTTGGTTGTCGGGAAAATCCATATTTTTCAGCGTATCCTTGAAAATCACGTTAACCGAGCTCCCAGTGTCGATCAAAATTCGCCCGACTACGACATCACCGATGAGTGTCTCGACGACTAACGGGTCGTTATGCGGCATATGAAGTCCTTCCGTGTCGGCCTCAGAGAAGGTGATCGGCGTTCCGCAGGGTGTAGTCTGATGTGACTGTTTTGCGGCCACTGCTTCCTTACTGTATGTCTTTAGAGCTCGGACGGAGTAGTTGCATGTTTCCAACGCGCCCATGATCATGTTGATACGTTTCCGAACCTGCGGAGGTTGCTGAGCTTCCACGTTGTCCTCTCGATCCCGTTTTGACTGTTCGTCGTCGGTTTTATTTTTAGGCTGCTCGGTAGCCTTATTTGGTCTGGAGTTACGTCTCCTACCGTTATCGTTACGGTGCGGTCTGTTCGAGGGTTGGAAGGCTCCTTCGACCGGAACTTCCCCCTTTTTGTACTTCATCATCAGGAACTCCTGTAGATGTCGGCACTCTTCGGTCGAATGATTTCCATACCGGTTATGGAAATTGCAGTACGGTGCGGATTCAGTGGTGTCGGGTTCTTTCGGTTCATCCGACCGAACCCAAGTGTTTGACCAGGATTGCTGAGTTTGGACCGTGTTGACGGGTTGTTTCGGGGGAACGTACAGTTTGTCCTTGGTGGCGGGCTGCTTCGTGATTGCGTATCGCCTATCTTTCTCGGACCTTTCCTCCTCCTCCATGATGAAGATATGCGCCCTGTGCAGGACCTGTCTCTACGTTTTCAAACCTCTTTTTCTGGTTTAGTCTTCTATTTGCTTGAGGGCAAGCAAAAGGCTAAGTCTGGGGGAGTTGATATATCATGGTTTTTACCCCATTTAGGCCATGATATAAGTCCTTTTTATAGAGTCTTTATAGTATTTTGGAGTCTTTTTAGAGTCTTTTACAGGTCATAGCACGTTTGGAGGATTATTGGAAGTATTGGAGCTTTCTGGAGCAGTTTGTAGCAGAGCTAAAGATCGTGTCGCTGAGAACCTGAATTCACGTCGAGCATCGATCGATACCCCTTGGTATCGATCGATACTCAGCGCAGCAAGACACAACCCGCGAGTTTTCCAAGACTTGAGGAATTGCAAAAGTGCCCAGAAGTCTTTAATAATTACAAGAAGACCCTAAATCGTGATTTAGGTTATAAATAGGATTTTACAGCCATTGTTTAGGCTATGCTTTTATTTTCTGTGTTTTTGACTTTACTTTGGTTTAAGAGAGACAAGTCTGAATCTCCCTTCGTCCGAGATCAGATCTCTAAACCCTTCTTCCTATTCTATTGATGATTTATTCAAACATGTCTTTTGATTCAATTGCCATGTCTGAGTAGATCCACTTTAGGTTTAGGGTTTTCTCATAAAGGATTTCTTTGAATGCTAGGTTAATTATCTGTTTAGGATTCACCATCTGAATTAGTTCTTCACCTTAGGTTGTGTTCATAGCTAATTCTAGGTTGACGAATCTGGAACTTAGATCTTAGGATAATTGATTAGGCACGAGAGTGCGATTAATTACCTGATAGAACCTAGGTGAGCAAATTGATTATTCGCAAAGAGATTTGGTTTAATTGATTTGTGAACATATCAAACCTGATATTAAAGCTGATTTAGAATTTAGGATTCGCAAAGAGATTTGGAATTCTTGGGTTTTAGATTTAGATAGTTTTCGCAACGAGAGTTGGTTAGCTATATTTTAGTGATTTGAGTTCAAGAACTGCGCTAAATCTGAATCCTGTTAGTTAGTTTATCTGCATTCATTGATTTCCTGAGAAAAACCCTGAGCCTATATTTCCCAATTGATTTACAACTCCTTTAATTTCTGCACTGCTTTTAATTACAACTGTTTGGCTTAGCGTAATTCGACACTATAGAATCTATTGTGCGTTTCTGTGAGTCTTCTGTGGTTCGACCCCTAGCTATACTATTACGACTGCTTTAGTACTTTAGGGTATTAAATTGAGCATATCAATTTTGGCGCCGTTGCCGGGGAACTCAATTTCGCCATTAGATTTTAGTTTAGAATTTCGACTAAGTTCGTCGGTATCGATCGATACTCACTAGTATCGGTCGATACTCCGGCGACTTCTTTTTGGTATCGATCGACACCACTTGGTATCGATCGATACTCAACGTATTTTTCTGGTTACTTACGTGCTTTGCCTAGTGTTTTGTTTGCAGGTGTATGCCTGTTCGTGAAACCAGAAGCAACAAGAGCACACAACTAGTTGAACTGTCACTGGAACAGCTAGCGTTTGTGGAACGCACAAACAGAAAGACCAAGCAAACATCAGGGATGAACAACCCAGTGGTTTTAAGAACTGATGAAGCTGGAATTCTGAGAGACCAAGAGGGTCACGTGTGTAATGAGAGAGGGCAGCGACTTGATGAAGCTGGTAACATCGTTGTCCCTGCTGCGGTTGTTGAGATTGTCGCGCCAGCTGGGCGCGCCAACGCAGGGAATGCTGTGGTTAATCGTGGAAGGACGATTGGTGAATGCAACAGGCCTGACCAGTTTTTCGCCAATCGTTCAGCAATTCGTCCTCCTGCGTTTGAGAGGAATGACTTTGAGCTGAAGCCTGCTTACTTCACTCTAGTGGGACAGCATCTCTTTCATGGTCTCCCTCATGAACATCCAATGGACCATGTAGAGAGGTTCGAGGACTTGGTCACTAGCATTAAGAGCAATGGAGTGTCCTACGACTATCTCTTCTGCAAGCTCTTCCCCTACTCTCTGGGTGGAGAAGCTACTTACTGGCTGAGGCAGCTATCTCCTGGATCGCTAACTAATTGGGAGGACACCAAGAGAGCCTTCCTGATTAACTTCTACGATGATGGAAGATCTGAAGATCTGAGAAATAAAATCTCCCAATTTTCTCAAGGACCTACTGAGGCGTTCAAGGCTGCTTGGACAAGATTCAGATCGTATCAAAGAGACTGTCCACACCATGGATACTCTGATGTGCAGCTGCTAGGTATCTTCTTCAGAGGAATAGATTGGAGGTATCAGATGGCTCTGGACTCTTCAAGTAATGGGAACTTCAACACCAACTATCCTGAGGACGCCTATGTGTTGATTGAGAATTTTGCATCTAGCAGCAGCACAAAGAGTGCAGATTTCGAGCGCAAGAAGCTGGCTGGTAACATGGATGGGTCACAGATTGCTGAAGTGAAAGCTCAGCTGGATTCTATGCACAGTCTTCTGCTGGGAAGGACAACAAAGGCCGTCCACTTCGCTGCTGAGAATGAAGTGGAAGATGTTAACTACGTTGGTGGTTCTGGTTTTCAGGGTCAGCGATTTGGGTACAACACCAATCGAAACTATGGTCAGCAAGGAGGGTACCAATCCCCACCACCCAAAGCTCCTGAGAGTAAGATTGAGGCTATGCTTGAACAGCTGGTTCAAGGGCAGGAGAAGATGACAGTCACCTTCAATGGTAAGATGGATGATTTGTACACCGATTTGAGTGGAAGGATCGAGGCTCTAAAGACAAGCCACAGGATGCTGGAGACGCAAGTAGCTCAGACTGCAGCAAATTCCAAGGGAAAGGCGGTTCAATCACACAATGCACACGTCAATGCCATCAGCTTACGTGCAGAAAATCTCGAAGCCATTCCTGAAATCGCACAAGCATCGATCGATACTCCCCAGTATCGATCGATACCAGCCCAGACATCTGCTCGAATGGATTCGAAAACCCGTGTATCGATCGATACCCCATTGGTATCGGTCGATACCGGGGCGATTTCTGAGGAAACAGTTGAAACTTCGACTGTGGTGCCTAAGGTCGTTGCAGAACGAGTGTATGTAACCAGGATGCCTTATCCTATGGTTCCTAAGCTTACAAGGGAGGAATGGGAGATTGCTAGACTACAGTATATGCTGGATAACCCGAACGTGGAGCTTCTTTCTGATGAAGATGTACTTGTCAGGAACGACTCAAATCGCATGGCATCGATCGATACCCTACCTGGTGTCGATCGATACCCCTCTCAGAACGGACCAGAAGTTATGAAAACACCTGAGGTGATCGGAGAAAGAGTTCGCAATTCACTACAACCGCGGAAATTGACACAGAGGGAAGACCCAGGGAAATTCGCTGTTCCATGCTCTATCTCAGGAGTTAATTTCAAAGAGTCTCTTGTCGACTCAGGGGCTAGTGTCAATGTCATCTCAAAGGCAATTGCAGAGCAGTTGGGGGCTACTATTCTATCTCCTAAGACATCTATCACGTTTGCAAACGATTCCACCTCACTTCCATATGGTGAAATCGCTGGTTTGCTAGTCCAAGTAGGAGACTGTCTGGTGCCTACTGATTTTCAGGTTGTGGAGATGGGTGCGATATCTCGTATGCCTATACTCCTGGGACGACCGTTCATGGCTACTGCAGGCGCGATCATAGACACACCTAATAAGAGACTATCTTTCTCTTACATTGACGGTGATGTCTACTATGATGTCATTCCACCTAGGAGTATTCCCACACGTGCCTCTAGCATCAAGGTTATCACAGGAGAGTCGCTAGCAATTGATCTTCTGGAAGAGCCTCCTGATGAGCCTACTGTCACAGACGTTCCAGCTGAACCGCCCAACATCCCCAAGAAGAAGACTAAGGCAACAAAGAAGAAGAAGGCCAAGAACAAAAAGGTCGAGAATCCCCATGTCACTCTGATTCCTCAGAAGTGTGATGGGAATTCGATTGATTACAAGGTCAAATGCAAGGGAGCCTTGAAGCCATTCTCCAAGGCCAGAGTCCTTCTTACTTCTGAGCTGAAAGAGAAAGGGCAGGAATTTGTGGACAGCATGCTAAGCAGAACTCTGAAGCTAGTAATATCAAGTGATGGAGCCTGTTTTGGTGCAAGCTCTCACTCTTATCCAGCCTGAAGGGCGTTACAGTCAAGCTATTGACGTTAAACGAGCGCTTGGTGGGAGGCAACCCACTGGTGAGTCTGTTTTTGATTCGTTTTTATTTTTATTTTCGTTTGTTTTGAGTCTGTGTCAGGATGAACAAGGAGCAACTCGAAATCGCCTAAGCATCGATCGATACCCCTATGGTATCGATCGACACCAATCGCGGATGAAAATTCACAAAGTCGATCTAAGCATGGTATCGATCGATACCATGCCGTGTGTCGATCGACACCGACTGTTCCAGAACGGTAATTTCTTGTTTCTCTTCGTTCTATCCTTTTTCTTTGTTTCTTTCACTGACTCTAGGCTAGATAACACTGAGGACAGTGTTGTTCAAGTCTGGGGGAGGTGTCTGCTGACATTGTTTTCGTTTTTCTTAGAGTCAGTCGTTTTATCGAGTCAAAACTGTTTTATTGAGTCAAAATTTGTTGGAGATGATGATCCTGTGCTTGAACCTATTGATTTGATTTTGTTTTTGAGTGCACAGTGTTACAGGATCAGTTCTAGATCGACTAATGAAAAATCCAAAGGCTGACCAGTTGACTAGAAAACATCCATGTCTCCAGCAGAGTTTTTCTGAAGCCTGAGCCAAATTTTTGCACTTCATCAATGTGGTTAGTGTTCATAGAGCTTGATTCATCATTCATATCTGATAAAGGAACCCGTGTGTTTAGAATTATGGTATCTCTCTCCCCTGAAATAAGTTAATAGATTAAGAGCATAAAAGATTGAAATGATTTTCTTCTGAGTAGAGGGTTAGGAAAATTTCCAGCGATCCCATTATTCTACTTAAGAGGGGATGATCACACAAAGGATTGGAAGCGAGGCTAGGATTTTCCTATGATGCCATTATTCGCCTACATCCTTTGATACATAGAGAGGGAAGAACCGGGGATTTGGTGGCAAACACCATCAATACTCGCGTCTCCTACCTTGATATGTATATGCTAAGCTGAAAATAAAAAAATAATAAGGATATAATAAGAAATAAGTCTGGAGGAGGGAAATTGATAAAAAAGTGTGAAAAGGGTGGTTCCTTTGTCAAGATATTGTCTGGTAAAGAGTCTAGAAGGTTCTTAAATATTAGCTGCAGAGATGAAACTGGCGATGAGGGCTTTACTTGAACAATGCTGTGGGATTTTGTGTGGAGTCTGGAAAAGCTGCAAATGTCTACGGAGAAGTACATGGTGGTTAGATCGAAAGCTGATCAGGTGACATTTGGGTACTTGGGAAAAGGGTCTTTTCGATGGTTCAGGAACAGGTGAGTCTCTACGTTTTCAAACCTCTTTTTCTGGTTTAGTCTTCTATTTGCTTGAGGGCAAGCAAAAGGCTAAGTCTGGGGGAGTTGATATATCATGGTTTTTACCCCATTTAGGCCATGATATAAGTCCTTTTTATAGAGTCTTTATAGTATTTTGGAGTCTTTTTAGAGTCTTTTACAGGTCATAGCACGTTTGGAGGATTATTGGAAGTATTGGAGCTTTCTGGAGCAGTTTGTAGCAGAGCTAAAGATCGTGTCGCTGAGAACCTGAATTCACGTCGAGCATCGATCGATACCCCTTGGTATCGATCGATACTCAGCGCAGCAAGACACAACCCGCGAGTTTTCCAAGACTTGAGGAATTGCAAAAGTGCCCAGAAGTCTTTAATAATTACAAGAAGACCCTAAATCGTGATTTAGGTTATAAATAGGATTTTACAGCCATTGTTTAGGCTATGCTTTTATTTTCTGTGTTTTTGACTTTACTTTGGTTTAAGAGAGACAAGTCTGAATCTCCCTTCGTCCGAGATCAGATCTCTAAACCCTTCTTCCTATTCTATTGATGATTTATTCAAACATGTCTTTTGATTCAATTGCCATGTCTGAGTAGATCCACTTTAGGTTTAGGGTTTTCTCATAAAGGATTTCTTTGAATGCTAGGTTAATTATCTGTTTAGGATTCACCATCTGAATTAGTTCTTCACCTTAGGTTGTGTTCATAGCTAATTCTAGGTTGACGAATCTGGAACTTAGATCTTAGGATAATTGATTAGGCACGAGAGTGCGATTAATTACCTGATAGAACCTAGGTGAGCAAATTGATTATTCGCAAAGAGATTTGGTTTAATTGATTTGTGAACATATCAAACCTGATATTAAAGCTGATTTAGAATTTAGGATTCGCAAAGAGATTTGGAATTCTTGGGTTTTAGATTTAGATAGTTTTCGCAACGAGAGTTGGTTAGTTATATTTTAGTGATTTGAGTTCAAGAACTGCGCTAAATCTGAATCCTGTTAGTTAGTTTATCTGCATTCATTGATTTCCTGAGAAAAACCCTGAGCCTATATTTCCCAATTGATTTACAACTCCTTTAATTTCTGCACTGCTTTTAATTACAACTGTTTGGCTTAGCGTAATTCGACACTATAGAATCTATTGTGCGTTTCTGTGAGTCTTCTGTGGTTCGACCCCTAGCTATACTATTACGACTGCTTTAGTACTTTAGGGTATTAAATTGAGCATATCAGCTTCGGGATAAAAGTATTTTATTTTTATTTTTTTAAAGATGTTACCTTCTTTCGGGTTGACGGATTTCCGAATTTTCAACTGTGTTATTGCTTTTTCTAGTTGAGAACAAGTCGCTGGTTTTGATCTCTCGCTTTCAAAGGCTCCTCGATTTTACCCTCTCTAGGCAGTGCTGTTGGGAACCGGACATCATTTCCTTGATTGAGAGAATGACCGTGGCGCTTGTCATGGATGGTAAGACAATTAGCTTTTCTTGGCGATTTTCTGAATTCAATCATGATTGTCCTTCTGTTTTGTAGGAACTCCTCTAGAAGAGAAATTCCCGAGGAAGGGTGATTCATCTAGGTCTCGGAAGAGAAAGGCTGCCTCTACTCTCCCGTAAGGTTCAGCTTCTGGTCGGAACTCGGAGCGCTTAGTGAGAAGGAAGACTGAGAGCTTTTCCCAATCTTTGGCTCCCGAAGATGATCCTCAAACCTTTAAGGTTCCAAGAACTGATGGTGATGGGACGGTTTCCGCGGGCTCTGGAAACGGATCATCCTTGGCTGCTGCTCCCCTTTTTCATGTTTCTTCAGGCGAGTGGGGTCGCTTCTATGATGGTCTTCCTTATGACCGGGAATCTGGTGACTTTTTGATGAGCCAATTTGGTCAAGATACTCTAGATTTGATGAATCTTTCCGACGAAGGTCTCAAACGATACCTCATTGTGACTGAGAGTTTCATGTAAGTTTGTCCTCCTTTTCCTTTTTTTGTTTATTGTTTCTTTGTTCCTTTCTCCTTATATTGTTCTCTTTAGGTTTGCTGAGTGCTGTCGACATTTTCTTTGACTCCGACGCCGAGCGTTCTGGCTGGGACGATGACTTATTTTCTCGCTCGAAACACGATGAGCTCGTAAAGAAGCTCCGTGAAGAGAGGTGAGTTGAGAACGTTGAGGGAGAACTTAAGCAAGCAAACGAGTCTCTTGTCGCCGCCTCGTCGAAACTGGACCTGCTATCTTCTCGACTAATCTCTGGTTTACACCGCTCCCATGCTCGGACTGCGAAGGAGGATAAATTGTGGGTCGAGTATCGAAAAGTCTTCAACGGGGAAGTATATCCATTCAGGATAACTTGGATGTCCTAGAGCAAGGCAATCCTCCTGAATGATGTAATAATTCCTGTATTCTGTAACTTTTTTAAACAAAATAAAAGTTAAAGAGTTTCATGTTTCGGGATGTATGAACTTTATTGCTCCCTTTGATATTTAACGTTTCTATCAGTTACTCCCTTCTGCAAGTTACCCGGGGTTTTTCCTTTGAGATTGTGGTTCTAGTATGAGTTTCTAGACTTTCCCTGATCCTTTAACCGTAGTGTTTGGACAGGCTTGTCTTTTTCCCGACCTTCCCCTTTTGCTCTTAGGTATTACTCGGTCACTACAAGAAATGATGTAATTCGCAATGGAAAGTTCCCTTGCAAACACATTATAATCCGTTACAAAACAACCTTTGCAACGAACTTGCAACAAGTAAAAAATCGTTGCGAAATCGTTGTTGCTAAAATATTTCGTTGCTAAATCTTTACCATTCTGTAACAGATTTGCAACGAACTGTTAGCAACGAAATTTAGCAACGATGGTGTTGCTAATATTTGCAATGGGGTGATTGCAACATATTTGTAATGAAAAGTTCATTGCATTGTTTGCAACGATATTTCGGGTTGCAACAAGGTTGTTGCTAATTTGCAATGAAAAGTTCACTTGCAAACACATTATAATCCTTTACAAATTAGCCTTTGAAACAAATTTGAAATATCCAAAATCCCGTTGTATTTGTTTTGTGGGATCTTCTAACGTAATATGAAAAATATTCACTTGCCTTTCTTTTGAAAATTGCTTACTGTCATTTTTGAAAAGATTCCATAGGGCGGACTGGTTGCGCTGACAACTTTCGTAGTTATTCTTCCGTTCGGTAGAACTTGTTTACCATTGAACTCCGCGAATGAATCCCTCCGGCAATAGGGAATCAAGTTCTCTTCCTGCCGATTCCCCTTCTATCAAACACCAGCCGGTTATGGGGGGGGGGGGGGGAATCAGTACTCGTCTAGAGATGAATTCGTCTGCGCGGGTCCTTAGCCGGTTATGGGGGGGGGTAGAATCAGTACTCGTCTAGAGATGAATTCGTCTGCGCGGGTCCTTAACCGGTTATGGGGGGGGGGGAATCAGTACTCGTCTAGAGATGAATTCGTCTGCGCGGGTCTAAGGTTCCGCCTTTATCTCTACTGATGGGCCTCCCATCTTCAGATTTTGTACATGCCCTCGATTTTTGCAGAAAAGTTAGTTACTTTGTATAAAGTGTTTTATGAAATTTTTGTACCTTTTCTCATTTTATCGACTTATTTTTGTCAGCTTATCTTTCTACCGGGTCACGATTCGTCTTCGTAGAGAAACTCGTAGAAGGATGGATTGGTTGACTCTCCAAATTCAGATGCTTTATGAACGGTTCAAGCTTATGGAATCTCCTGACGCCAATTGGGGAGATCTAAGAATTGCTCCAGTCCCCGAGTGCCTCCGAGCCGAGCCTCGCGGCTCAAAGCGATTCTGGGCGGAATGAGAATTTTATTTTTGTCTCTGGCATTAGAACCTTTTTTTCACTTCCTGTCAAAACAGAAGAGTTATTTTGAGGTTGGTAGCTGTACTCGATTTCTCAAGTTCTCTACGTACCCTTTTCGGGATCAAGCTACCCCGTAGTTCATTTATCTCCTACAACAACTTTTGAGAACTTTTTAGAATATTAGTCAAAAGATAACTTTCAATGTTCGCGGAATGAGTCCGTAATGTTTAGGATCTCAATCAACTTCTTTTCGGAAGCGACTTCGTCCTTCTGATCACTCCGATCCCTTCCGAATTCGGGAACTTAACACATTGGTGATAAGTTGAGGGCACTGCATCGAATTTAACCAGGGTGTTCCTAGGATCACATTGTAGGGGACTTGGCAGTCCACTACGGATAAGGTTACCATCTTCATGATGCCTGCTGCTGAAACAGGCATCTCGATGGTTCTAATTGACGTTGAGGTATCACCTCTAAATCCTAACAGTGTTGTCCTTTGACCTTGGAGGTCAGATTCTTCTATACCCATTTGTTTTAGGGTTTTCAGGAATATGATATCGGCTGTGTTTCATGTGTCAATCAAAACTCGAGAAACTTTATAGTTAGCACCGATATCGAGACTTACAGTTAGGATGTCGTCCTCGGGGGCACTTTTATCGAGTCAATCTTTTTCAAAGAAGGATATTTCCCGGTGAGGAAATAGCCCCCACCGTTTGCCCTTTTCGTCTCGGATCGGCGTTGATGTCGTTTGATCGATCCGATTGTATCTCCATAATGTTTCGATCCTCCCATGATTAGGTTGATTCTTTTCTTCTTTTAGCCATGCTCTTGCTCGTCTGATTCGTGATCATCCGGAGTTTCGCCCTTTTGTTTTACGGGACTCAGATTGTTCAATTCGACCTCGCCGAGTTTACCTTCGGCGTATAGGTCCACGAGTATGTCCTTCATCCTGAAATATTTAACAGTTGAGTGTCCATACCTTTGGTGATAGTCGCATAATGCTTATCTATCTCTGCCCATAATGTCATCAGGATTTGATGATCGATTATGGTCGTTCCCCTTTGCTTCCTTTTGTACTGCGAAGGTTTGCGATCCACTTGTGTGATTCCTATCTCTGTAACCCTTTTTCTCTCCTTGCGTATTGTTCGGGGCCGTTGATGTCAGGACCTTGGAGCTTTTATACCGTTATGCGAGTGCGATGCGCTCCTCTTCGACGGTTACGAAAAGTGTACCTCGGTGGAGTGCATCCTGGATTGTTGCCGGAGTATTCACCGTAATGTCTTCTTTGAATTTGGACTCATGCCACAATCCCATTTTCAAGGCTAACAAGGCCGTCTCGTCATGCACGGCCGACATCCTAGCGATTACCTCTTTGAACTTGTTGAGGTATGACCGGAGTGAATCACGAGGTCCTTGGGATAAGGTTCACAGTTCTGCTCCTGAGTCCATTTTTTGAATGAACACCGAGTATTGCTTCAGAAAATTGACCGAGAGCTGTGAGAAATTGTCAATTGACCTTTCTCCTAGACGGGAGAACCAAACGAGTGTGGGTCCAGCGAGGTGCTCTGCAAAGAGTTTGCACAGTCATGCATCTTTCTCCGCTTCACTAAATTGAGCTCTCCCAATGGCAATTCTGAACGCTGCCAAGTGTGACTTGGGATCCGTCCTCCCTTCATACACTGGTAGTCTGAGCTTTCCCACATCTCTGAGTGGGGTATTCTCAATGCGGAGTGAGAACGAAGTTCTCTTAGTTTCTTCGACCACATGGTCGATTTCTGGTGCGGCGCTAGTGGCACTGTGGATCTGTGAATTTACATCACGTAACCCCTCGTGGTCCTCAGCAACCACTCGTCCGATGTAATCCAATCCGTTAGGATCTGCATTGGCTCCGAGATTAAGTTGAACATAGTCTGATTTATGGGTCATACTGACCCTGTCCATTCCTCCGTTCGAGTTCTGGGTTGGTTCAAGATGGGTCCCTGATTGGGGATCCGTCGCTGCAGGTGAACCGGATCAAGAGGAGGTGGTGGAGGAAAAATAGTGAGATCGATCCGATCGGGACCTCGATCGATGGTCCTGTCCGTTTCGTCGTTCTGACTCCGGAGTCAAAGTTGGCCATTGATCCAATGTCCGTAACTGTGGATTAGATGGATCGATGCTCGGCGGTGGGTGTAGGTATGCTGATGCAACCCAGGCCCCATCGCGCGAAGGCAGTTTACTGCCTCCACTGTTTTCTCTGTGAAGGACCGGTCCTATCCCCAAATGAGAGACACTAGGGGATGTCATGCTGTTCCCATTACCATCAAGCGGGATGGTATGAGTTGATGACATATTCTGGTTTATTGAACATGGTGGTGCACCAAGCGGAGACCGCGTTGGTGGAGCACCTGGTGGTGGAGCTTGCATCCTCACCACCTCTGAGCAAAGCTCATTCAAGGATTCGGTCAAAATCGTTTGATCCGAAATAACTTTTTCAAGTGTTTGGGTCACAGCGGATATTGCCCCTTGGAAAACCGTGGTAAGATCACTAGTGACCTTTTCGGCGACTTCTCGCACAACTGTGTGCTCTTCCATGGTGGTTCTTCTGTGCAGGGTTTAGACTTTGTATATCCCCCTCCTTCTAGCGCCAAACTGTTGTAGCTAAAAATACAACTGTCTAAATTTGTAAATAAGATAAATAGAAGGGTCTTGGGTCAATCTTCGAGAGGAGAAGAACCGAAGGACTATTCGAGCAATAAACAATAAATTTGTTGCTCGATCAGAACAAACAGAAAATGAGAGAGTTTTGGACAAGATTGATGCGAAGTGAACTGGGTTTCTATTACGATCTTCAAGGGATGTTTACAAGAACAAGAACAAAAGACGAGCAAATGACTCAGAATATAACTAGATTTGCTATGGAAGTAAAGAGTTTGAGTAGGGTTGTGTTGTATCGGATTGGCTTCCTCGTTCCCTTTGTTCTTGTTCCCTTTTATATCCGGTGATCGTGTCTTCTTCCCTGTTCACTCCGCCTGATACGTCATTAATGGTCTTTATGACTGAAGATCCGACTGTTACACTGTAGCTGTTAACTTCTCCGATTTGAACGAATCAAATGGTTTTTGGCGAGGTTGACTAACAATTCTGTATTTAATCCCCCTTTAACCATTATGACCATTTACTTCGGTGGGCTTTCTAACTCGGCCCAAATATTTTTCTTTTCTGTTGATTTTACTGAACCTTTGACTTTGCAAAGCATTTTACCACCGATTTAACTGGATCTTATTTACTGGACCGGGTTTTTACCTCTATTATGGTCTTGAAATTCTCACTAAAGTAAAAAAGAGATAAAATCTAAAAGTCTGCTGGTCAACAGACAGATATGACGAGAGATACACCACGCAGGTCAATATATTTGGTACGAATTCCTAGAATCATTTTTTACTGACAATATCGTAAATTCTAAAACATATGACGGTATAAAGACATACTCTAAATATATTTAAGAGTACATTTTGTTTTCTTTAAAATATAACTTTCTTCTACAATAGGAAGAGATTCGACTTTTTCGAATCATAACTAAAAGTCACCAAAAAATTTCTATAATATTATTTAAGAAGATGTTTTTAAAAAATAAATTTTGATTTATAAGTTATTAAATGAAATATTATTACAAATAACAAAGAATAATTAAAATAGAAAAGGATATAATAGTTTTTTTAAAATCATTGATTAGAATATAAAAATTATATATTTTGCATTAAAAAGGTTATTTATTATTTAATTATTTAATTATTTTTAATACTATATATTTTAAAATAATAATCAATTCATATATATTAAAAACAAAATCTATTCAAAATCTTGCTATATTTTTCACTATAATTTATTGTATTTTATTTGAATATATATCAAAACAAAAGTTGAAAAATATTTTATTAATTTTATAAAAAGTTAGACACAATAGAACTATTTTTTTTAAGAGTTCGTACACTAACCACAAAAACTTGAGTCATTTAACGGTGCATATTATAGTTATGTTTTTAAGATTATAAGTTTTTACGGGTTAGCCCGAATAATATTTTAGTTCACTGTAAAACGGGATAAATAGACAAATTATTACAAATTGACAACTTTATCTATTATTATTAGTTAGCTATATTGTAAAATTCAGATAAAAACAATTTTTTTAAGTTTAAAACAATTTCTTTTTAAAAATTATCCGCGCTATAATTAACACGGGTTAAGTCCTAATTAGTATTATATTACCAAACTAAAGGAAAGTACAACAGTTTTTAATGCAGGCACGTACGTTATGCATGAGTAATTGTAGAATGTAAGAGAAAACAAAAAAAATCAATGTTTCATGTACAAGATAGATTAATAAACCACCTCTCAATGGTCGAGTGGTAAGTGGAGTGCTGGATCCACCTGCAGAATGTGTTGAATGCACTCCCTCCTATGGTTCGATTCCTCCCCTCTGCATTCCTCGAAACTAAATCACTACCTCGTGGCCACCCGATCATGTTAATAAAGCCAAGTCTTAGGCTTGCATGAAAAAGGATTCAGGGTCAAAGGGGATTAGTCTGGGCCTCTCCATGGATCTAGGATTACCTCCGGATTTAAAAAAAAAAATATATATTAATAGAAGTAACCTCAACTGGTGTAGATAGAATCAGCATCGGCCCAGATATTTTACAACCCCTAGGGCGAAATACAAAAAAGAGCCTCTAACATAATTTTTTTTTTTCACTTCATGTATGGCTTCCGTATGTCTCCAAAGTTGCATTATATAACACCAAAGTTCGACCTGAAACAAAATATATAAAAAAAATCAATAGTTATTCCGAACAGAAAATTATCATAAGAAACGATTCTTCCGAGCTTTACTCGATGCAAAATCATAAATAACAGTTTCAAAATCAATGTCCTCAACATATTATTTTCAATGCAAAAAATTGCTAAACCATTCAGACGTTCTTGGGATATAGAGGATCTCATATAATTTTTCAATAGTTTTAACTTTGAAAAACTTCGCTCAGCTGATGCTACAGTGACATGTGTAGTTAGTAGATACGCAATTGAAACATTTGGATAACAATGTAGACCTTCAACATACTCAAACACTTCAATAAGTGTCATAGGCACGTCTAGTAAATTTATTTGCAACATTTTCAATTCAGAAAAAATTCGTCTAGATCAACATCAGATACAACGCCATGAGAAAATGTTTTGTGAAAATTAATGCAATGTTCTCTTAATTCATTTTCATCAAGTGACTTTAGTTTCAATGAATCGAACAAAAATCCAAATACACTTTTAATTGTAGTCATTTGCTCAAACCTGTTTTGCACTGAAACAATTGACATGTCCACAATAACAACAAAATAATTAACTCTAAAAGACTCTTCAGGCGTTAATTCTTCTTCATCAAATTGTCTTTTTCTAAAGACCCGACCTTTAATTGGAAATATAGGATCAACATTCATATCCCGAGCAAGACCTTGAGATACTTTCAAACAAGAACTAAACCCTTCCTCTCTAAACTTTTCAAAAAATAGCATTATACCTTCCAATTGTTTTAAAGCAATATCGATGCACATAGACTTGTATTGTAAAATCTTGCTTACCGTGTTCATAACAAACAAAATTTCATACCAAATAGGTATGCCAAGTAAAAACTCAAAATTCTCAAGTGAACCAATTTAAACTTTCTGCTTCAGTTTTTGTTATGACATCATCACAAGATTCAAATAAATAAGATAAAGCTAATCGTACTTGAGGAGGTTGAAACCGAATAGCTTTAACACTTTTGATACGACTCTCCCAACAAGTATTAGACAAAGATTTAACAGTCAAGTAAGGAACATGATCACATAAAAACTTCCATCTTTTTGTAGAACCAGAAAACAGAACATATATACGTTGCAAAACTCCAAAAAAAGAAATAGCCTTCACACAAGAATGTGCCATATCACTAACCACAAGATTAAGACTATGACAAGAACATGGCATATATAACGCTTTAGGATTAATTTCAAGCAATCTCTTTTGAACCCCTTGATGCTTTCCTTTCATATTCGGACCATTATCATAGCCTTGATCTCTCACATTATCAACATCAAAATTGAGAGATTTTAGCACATCTATTATTTTAGCAAAGAGACATAATCCGGATGTATCATCTACAACTAGAAACTCTAAAAAATACTCTTCTACTGCTATCTTCAAAAATCAAAGCACATGAGACAAAAATTTAAAATTCATAAGCATTAAGCAGCAAAAGACTCATCAAATAATAACATATACAACATCATAAAAATAGAATTAAAAATCTCGAAACTAGAACACAAACAATTACAAAGCATCTATTCTTGGACAAATTCTCGTGAGTGGGATTGGGATAATTGAATCACATGTTTCGAATATTCTACTAGACTATAGTACCATTATAATATTGAGACTTGGAATTTTGGAAATAAAGAAAAGAATCAAAAACTTACAAAGTCCAGCGATGAACGATTGAATAGCAAAATCGATGAACAAATACAAAATACCACAAGAAAGAAAACGAAATAAGAATAAGGGATTGAAATTTGAAATTTTGTGTTACAGATCTAAGAATTTTCTGTAGAAGAGGAAGAGTTTGTAGAAGAGAAAGAGATTTTTTTCTATGAAAACCTAAATTTTTTTGTTGTTTCACAAATTTTTTATAAACAAATCATTAAAAAAAAAAACAAATTGGCCCCTTAGATTTTGGGGCCCTGAAAATAACTTCTATGAACATTGATCTCCATTGGTGAATTGCATCTAAATAGTGTTGAAGTTTTAGATTGTTCGCACAATCATTTATAAGTTTTGAGACATTAAGTTGTCGCCTTCAAATTCCACATATCTGTAGCCTAAAGTCCATATCGCTTGCATTACCATCATACCTGACTTGGCCAAAATTTCGTAGTTGGACATCAAAATTGTCAATATTAATACAACAAAAAAACAAATATAGTTTTTTGTGATATTCATGATGTATCTTTTTGTTTTGTTTCTATGGAGAAGAATATATTTTTTATGATTTATAGTTCTTCATGAAAAGTTCTATTTATATGACTTTATGTAAAAAAAAAAGTTTCAATTTACTACCAAATTTTTTATTTGATCATAAATGAAATTTCCATATTTTTTTATATTATATTTTTCAGAAAAAGTATATTAAAATATGTTTTATATTTTCAGATATAGCATGATGTTTTATAATTTAGTGTGAATTCAAATAAGTATAGAATACACATTCAAAGATTTGCTTTCCATTTTTACTAACTTTACTACGTAGAATATACAGACAAAGATGTATTTAATTTAAATTTAAAACTAATTTCAAATTTTCAAATTTTAATTTAGATTAGTTTGGATTTTCTTAAATACATGTTAAATTAATTATTAAAAAATCACAAAATCCAGTTGTTATATGTTTACAAAAATAATAAATCGGATATTAATTTAGATTTAATTTAAATATTCAAATTTAAAAATATTCTCATAATGACGTAGATAATAAACGATATGTTATTGTTTATTTTTGATCATAATCAATCAACCTAAAATTTTAATTATTTGAAATATTAAATATTTATATTATACGGTAATATGAACGGGCGGATTAGAATTATGTTTTTATAAAATGGGCAAAGTTTCTTGAAATCGTATTGAAGATCTTCGATCACCTCCGATCCTTTGATTTTTGGAGCTTCGAGCACACCTCGTCGAATGGCAACAGATCTGCAGATGCTATTGCCACCAGCGTTACGAGGGACAATAGACACCAATCATATGTTGCGAGGAATGACCCTTTTGGCTTCGAAACCTTCTCCCTGTTGAAGCAGTTGTATCTTAACTGAACGCTGCTTCCACTTTGCTCCCTTTACCAACATATTTCAAGATTATTTTCACCCTTTTACTTGGTGTTTGGTCTTCTTTTTAATTTGTATGGTGCCTACTGGCATTTTTCCTCTGTTTGTCATCTGGGTTTTACCATGCACTCTCTTTTGTAGTTCTTTTGAATTTCTTGAATAATAAATGAAGCGTTAAAAAAAAAATTAATTTTTCAAAACATGCAAGATAGTGGACTGATTCGAGATAGACTAAAAGGACGGGTTAGCCCATTTGAACACTCATAAATATATAGACTGGTTGTATAGTATCTAAATTCACATAATAACATAGTTTACAATAAAAATTACATCGATATATACTTAACTAACTCATACTCTCATTCTACTAATATACACCATATGGTAATATCATATAATTTTTATAATAATTTAATTTTTTGTTAGATAACAAAAGTTGCTATCAATTTAAAGCTAAAAAATCACATAATCTTGAGACTTTTCATTAAAATTTAAGTCAAACTATTTATGTTAGTGTTTGTGCTACATAACCACTACAAGAAAACAGGCAATTTGCAACGAACGATATCGTTGTAAAATCGTTGCAAAAGAGGGTTTGCATCGAATTTGCGACGAAAATGATATCGTTGTTAACTGATCGTCGCAAACAACAAATCGTCGTAAATTCGTCGCAAAAGTACGAGGGAAAACACTTCGTCGCTAAATCGTCGCTAAATGTTCGTCGTAAAATCGTCGTAAATGTTACATTGAAATTACGACGAATATGAATACGTCGTAAAATCGTTGCTAATTCGAAGGAAAATCTGTCATTGTAAAATCGTTGGAAAAAATTATCGTCGTTAATTCGTTGCAAAGAAATCGTCGTAAAATCGGGGCTAAATAATCGTCATTAATTCGTTGCAAAGTAATCGTCGTAAAATCGTGGCTAAATAATCGTCGCAACATCGTTGCTAATAAATCGTCCTAAAATCGTGGCTAAATAATCGTCGCAATATCGTTGCTAATAAATCGTCGTATAATCGTTGTAAATAGCCACGATTTTATAACGATTATTTAGCAACGGATTACCATCGAATCACCGACTATTCTATATATGATTTTTATTATTATTAATTTTAAAATTTTATTAATTTCGAAATTATAAAATAAAAATTTTAAAAATATTATATAATATAATTTTATTAAAAAGAAAATATAATAATCTGTTACAAAAAAAAAAAAACCAAAATTAGAATTCGAAATCCTAAATCTAAATAACTATATCGTAATCGTCGAGATTGACATCGTCTTCGGGACGTCTCGACGAACCGGATGTGCCTGCCGCTGCCTCTGCCTCTGCCGCTGCCGCTGCATCTCTCTCTGCTCGGAGTCTTCGCTTTTCCCGTAGCATAGCCTGCATTGTTGGGTTCCCTGTTGCCAAGATGTCGAAGAGTTCGTCATTCTGCGTAGCATCCAGTTCAAACTGCTGCTGAAGACTCGCAATCTTCGCCTGATATGCCTGAGACCGAGTAGCCTCGGTCTCAACCCGCTCCTGAAGACTCGTAATCGTGGCACGTAACATGACTGGATCATCTTCTGGCAATCGGCGTCGCGGAGCATATGAAGAAGCAGCCGAGACATCTCGAATAGATCCCATCCCGACAACCTTCCCCTTTCTCTTAGGGGCAACCTATATTTAAATTTTTCATTTAGAAATTTTTAAAAAATCAAAAACTAAAAATTAATAAAGAGTAACTATTCTATATATATACCTGCTCGAAGATCCGGTCAATATCCGGTGTGGTCAATCCTCCAGACATGACCGACGAACCACCGGGAGAGAGCTGTTGAGAGAGTTGTGTCTCTCGATCGGTGACTCTGGAAGTCACCTCATTGAAGATGTGCTCGGCAGTCTCGGAAACAAAGGAACCATCCTTCTTCCGGTGCGTCCGCTCAAAAACCCTGGTCAACGGAGGGAGTACACCTCCTTCTTCGGCGGCCTAAAGAAAAAAACTATGTTATTGGCAACGTAAATTAAATAAATTAATTTAAATAAATTTAATTACCATATGTAGACGAACACCCGCAAAAGGTGTTTGCCCAGCTGTATGAGGCAGAGCCTTGAGTCGCCCGTCCGAATCAACGGTGTTGCGGGAAGCCGAACACTTCTCAGCAATGATGATGGACTTCGGTTCCAGCCAATACCGCACCAAGCCGTCCCAAACGGCTTTATCCATGTAGAGGGGCTTTGCTTCATCGCCATCTTTCTTCCATGCTTTCTTCCACTCTCCAACCACGCCTTGGATACGAAACTTTACCCTCTCGAGAAATAAAGTTTTAACCTCCTCATGAATAGAAATATCCCAATGATATTTTTGCTGCACGAGAAACAAAAATAATTACACATTTTATAAAATAAAATTAAATATATATTTAAATATAATTAAAATAATTAAGAGAAAAAAAAAAAAATTCCATACGTACCGCAAACATCTTGAACCATGTGTCCTTGACGTGTTGAGGAAGCTGGGAAAAATTGGTATGCGGCTCGACAAAATAAGACTTGATGATGTCGGAAACGGTGCGTCCAACTTTGGATTCAACTCCAAACCTGAAACAAAAAATTGTAAAATTTTGAATTGTTAGAAATAAATATAAATATGTAATAATAAATGTAAAAAATAAATATTTATATATATTACCATTCCGACCCGTCAGTATGATCCGGATCTAATCTTTTAAGCCTATGACGCCCCGGCTGTGCAAGCAAATCATGAACCGTCATGTGTGCATACGGGGCCGGGGCATGTCCTCCAGATTGCGGAATCTGAGGTGGTTGTGGAGGCGGCGGAGGTTGCGTCACAGGGACGAAATCCGTCTCTGTAGCCTCAGAAGACGGAGGCAACCCGGGACCCGTAGAATCACCAATATCTCTCAAAAACTGAGCGTAATGTGCACGACGCTGGCCCATCTGCATAAAAATGAAAAAACATTACTATCTATAAACATCCGGGCAGTCTGCTATTTTTCCTAATTTGATTCCGTTTCTACCGGCCTAAATTATTTCATTTTTATCTATACTAATTAATTAAAAACATAAAAAAAAAAAAATTTACCTTTTTTCGCAAAGAATTCGGAAGGAAATTATGATCAGTTTTTCTTTTGATTTGTTGGTAAGCGAATTGGCAAGGAATTCGCGTGTATATATAAGATTACTTGTCGTCGCGAAATCGTCGCTAATCAGCGACGATTGCGCGACGAATCGTGGCTATATCGAGGCAAATTAACCGTAGCTAATTCGTCGCTAATTTTGCAACGATTTTGTGACATTCAAACACGCGGGAGTTTAATTGACCGACACGCGCTATATTGACCGACACTCGGTATATTTTTTTGCCAGTTCGTCGCCAAATCGTCGCAAAGTAGCATCGAATTTGCAACATTCGGAGTTTGCGACGATTTAGCCACGATTTGTCAATATTCGTTGCCAAATCGTCGCTAATTTGGATCGATTTTGTGACGATTTCTTTGAAAAATCGGTTTTAGGATTTAGGGTTTAGGTACGAAATTGTAACGTAATGTCATTTTGGGTTTAGGAGTTGAAAGTTGTTTACCTGCTTCTGATGTTCCGGCTAACAAATAATTCTGGGAATCAAGTTTTCTATATTCATAAAGACCAACCACCATAAGTGAAAGATACATAGAATTGGACATATCCTTATATTATGAAGGATTTACATAGATGTCCAATTCTATGAATCATTCACCTATGATAGTTGAAGACTGTCTTTACTTGAAAACAAGATCTTACAGAATTATTTATTGGCCAGAGCATCAGACAAGCAGGTATACAATGATCAACATAAAAACTTAAAGAAAAGTGGATATGAATTTATTTTTTGAGTTTGCAATGAAGGTGTGAAAGGTATTTATAGAAATTTTTTAGAAATTACCAACGGATTTGCAACGAAATATTACAACGAATTTACATCGTCGCAAAGTAGCATCGAATTTGCAACCTTCGGAGTTAGCGACGATTTAGCCACGATTCTTCAATATTCGTTGCCAAATCGTTGCGAATTTGGATCGAATTAGTGAGGATAGTTGTAAAATCGGTTTTAGGGTTTAGGGTATAGGTACGAAATTGTAACGTCGATTGCAACGTTCCAAAAACAACTTGACATGTTTACCGTAAATCCAAATTCATGAAATTATCAATAAGTTCATCGATATTGAAAAATAAGTAAAACATATAGTTTGCGTATATGTTAGATACAATGATTCAGTTTGTGGAAATTATTGTGATTCGCCGAGTTTTCATTTCCGGACAATTCTCTAAAGTCACGATCAATTTCTTTGAAAGATGCATAATACAATGAGATGGTAATACGTTAGGGTTTAGGGTTTAGGGCAAGGGGTTTAGGGTTTAGGGTTTATGACAGATCGTCGCCAAATCGTCGTAAAGTAGCATCGAATTTGCAACCTTCGGAGTTAGCGACGATTTAGCCACGATTCTTCAATATTCGTTGCCAAATCGTCGCGAATTTGGATCGAATTAGTGAGGATAGTTGTAAAATCGGTTTTAGGGTTTAGGGTATAGGTACGAAATTGTAACGTCGATTGCAACGTTCCAAAAACAACTTGACATGTTTACCGTAAATCCAAATTCATGAAATTATCAATAAGTTCATCGATATTGAAAAATAAGTAAAACATATAGTTTGCGTATATGTTAGATACAATGATTCAGTTTGTGGAAATTATTGTGATTCGCCGAGTTTTCATTTCCGGACAATTCTCTAAAGTCACGATCAATTTCTTTGAAAGATGCATAATACAATGAGATGGTAATACGTTAGGGTTTAGGGTTTAGGGCAAGGGGTTTAGGGTTTAGGGTTTATGACAGATCGTCGCCAAATCGTCGTAAAGTAGCATCGAATTTGCAACCTTCGGAGTTAGCGACGATTTAGCCACGATTCTTCAATATTCGTTGCCAAATCGTCGCGAATTTGGATCGAATTAGTGACTATCACAATTAGCGACGAATTAGCGACGATTTCTTTGAAATCCCTTAAACCCCAAACTAAATCCCATTTCCGATCTCCACTCATTTCCCACCGTTGTTGGGGCAATTAATAAATTACATGACACATAGACACATATGTCTCGTAATTTATTAATCCCCGCACCGGCGGAAAATGAGTGGAGATCGGAGATGAAATCTAGTTTGGGGTTTAAGGGATTTCATAGAAATAAATAATATGACTTAAATTTCACAATAACTACTCGATCACAATATTATATTAATACATTAAATTCACAATAATTACTAGCTAGCGCGGTCACTCTGATTCATTTTCGGACGAAGAGTAGTACACATCCGTTTCTTGATCATCTGGTTCATCACTTTCTTCGAACTCATCTTCCTCATCTTCTTCCTCTGTATCGTCTGGGAGATATTCAACTTCCCTGTTTTGAGGATCTATCAAAAGGATGTCTTCATTGCTCTCATTTAGTTCTGGCATATCAGAGCAATGATCTTGCTGCATTGGTAGTTCCTCATCAACCCCCACAATTCGACCCCTCGGAGAAACTTTTATAACTGATAACCATGAGATACGGGTGGTACGAACTCGCGGATATGGAACAAAGCTGACTTGTTCTGCTTGTGATGCTAGGATAAATGGCTCATACTTATTGTAACGTCGTGATTGGTTGACATCTACTGCCCCAAATTTATTTTTACGGACGCCTCGATCAACTGTTGGATCGAACCAGTCGCATTTGAACAGAACGCATTTCAAACCTAAGCAACCAGGGTACTCAACTTCAATTATGTCTTGCAACACTCCATAAAAATCTATTTCGCCCCGCACACATACCCCGTAGTTGGCAGTAGCTCTTTGATTGCCGTATTTGAATGTATGAAAGATATATCCGCGTGTGCAATACATGGGTGCACTCGTTATCTTCGATATGGGGCCTTTTATTAACTCATGGAACCATAGTGGATATGCGGTATCCCCATACTCGACCTATATCATTAATTAATTTAGTTACAAAATAATCAAAATATGTATTAGGTTAATTGTCCAAGTTAGTAATATTACTTAAAATGTTACGTACTTGCGTCTTCAACCACGGGGCAAAATGTTGATCTTTACGCTTGTTGATTTCATCGTCTGAGATTCCTTCAATGACTTCTCGGACTTGTCTAACAAATTCACTACATACAAAAGTATTTGTAATTGGTATAAAGCTAGCATATATATAATTTAGCTATATATATAAGACGTATGTTTATACACTTACGTCTCAAATTGACTAACTTCTTCGCAATTTAAGAGGATATAGGTTTGTGCACTATGATGGTCTTTTTCATTGGCAAACCAAACTGACTTCACTCTTCCACATAATCGGCCGATTGAAGAAAAGATATCTGGGACACCTTCATTAGCATATGTTCGGCCTACACCTCCATCATCATATCGCCGTGCTGCCCTTTTCCGTGTGCGAACCTTCGAGCCAAAATAGTACCCCGTGAAGTGAGAAGTTTCTTCTGTTAAACTTCCTGCTACTATTGAGCCTTCAACTTTGGCTAGATTTTTAGCCTTCCGCTTCAAATGTCTCATGAATCGCTCGAATGGGTACATCCATCGATACTGCACAGGTCCCCCAAGTTCTGCTTCGTGAGGTAGATGAATAGGTAGATGTTCCATAACATCAAAAAAGGCTGGGGGAAATATTTTCTCCATGTTGCACAACAAAATAGGAATACTAGCATCAAGTTGTGCAATAACATCTTCTGACAAAGTACGGGTACAAAGATCCCGAAAAAACCCTCCAATGCCTGCAATTGCTTCGTGTACATTTCCTGGTAGAAGTTCAGCAAATGCAAAAGGAAGTAGTCGTTGCATAAAGACGTGACAGTCATGACTCTTCATCCCGGAAAACTTTTGGCCATTCTCAACACATTTAGCTAAATTAGATACGTACCCGTCCGGGAACTTCACATCAGATGTCGCCCATTTGAACAAAGCTGACTTTTCTTCCGCACCGACTCGAAATATGGGGACAGGTGCTTTCCCATTGCTTGTAATATGTAACTCATTCCGACAACAAAGATCAGGCAAGTCTAACCTTGACTTACCGCTGTCTTTAGTCCTTCCACGCACGTTTAACAATGTATGCATGATGTTATCAAAAAAGTTTTTCTCAATGTGCATGACATCCAAATTGTGTCTAAGCAAATGATCCTTCCAATACGGAAGCTTCCAGAATATGTTTTTCTTATGCCAATTGTGATGCTCCCCATATCCATCCGGCATATTAGCTGGAGTGTGCCAATTTCCACCACGATTGACTGTTTCCAATGCACCATAATGATCAATTTCTGCTTCTAGATCTTCCCCGGAAATATAAACAGGAGGAGGAACACGAACAGTTTTGTTCTTTCTAAACAACCGCTTATTTCTTCGATATGCATGATGAATCGGTAGAAATCGGCGGTGACAATCAAACCAACTTGTTTTCCGACCATGTTTCAATTGAAACGCATCTGTCCGATTGAGACAATATGGACAAGACAATCGCCCATGCGTAGTCCAACCTGATAACATCCCGTACGCAGGGAAGTCGCTTATTGTCCACATAAGCACCGCACGCATTGTAAAATTTTTTTTCCTTGCAAAATCATATGTCCGAACCCCGGTATACCACAACTGCTCCAATTCCTGTATCAGAGGCTGCAAAAACACATCAAGGGAACGCTTCGGATGCTTCGGACCTGGTACTAAAATACTCAAGAATAAAAATTCCCTTTGCATGCACATATCTGGGGGAAGGTTGTAAGGCGTTAGGATTACTGGCCATAAAGAATATTGCCTACCTGACATACCAAATGGACTAAATCCATCTGTGCAAAGACCAAGATACACATTACGTTTCTCTCTAGCAAAGTCTGGATGTACCGTCTTAAAGTGTTTCCACGCTTTTGCATCTGAAGGATGAGTAACCTCCTCATCTGTTTGCAAATGATCTGCATGCCATCTCATCGATGCAGCAGTCCTCTCAGACTGATACATTCTTTTTAATCTATCAGTTATAGGAAGGTACCACATCCGCTGGAACGGTACCTTACTCCGACCAGTACCTTGCGGCTTATATCTTGGCTTATGGCAAAATCGACATTCCAGCAACTTATCATCATCTTTCCAAAAAAGCATGCAATTGTCAACACAGACATCTATCATCTCAGAAGGCAACCCAAGACTATAAACCAGCTTCTGTATCTCATAGTAAGTTTCAGCTGCTAAATTGTCCTCTGGCAAATACTCTTTAATCAAATCAGCCCAATCATCCATGCAAACCTCAGCTAAGTTATGATCAGTTTTAATAGTCATCATCCTAGCCGCCAACGACAATTTAGAATGTCCTTCTCTACATCCATCGTAGAGTGGCTGATTTGCAGCATCTAGCATATCATAAAATTTTTTTGCATCTAGATTGGGTTCCTCATCATCATGATGATCATGTGCAAATGTACTTACGGTTTCATGAAATGCATCCGTAACCATGTCATGAATCCTATCATTATCTTCACCATGCTGCTCCGCATGCTCATTAAATTGATTAAAATTATTTGACTCATCAAAATTCGATGCTTGATAATTGCTACTACTACTAGCTGCATTTCCCCCATGACCCTCTCCATGATAATACCATATATAGTAATGCGGCATAAACCCTCTATTTAATATATGCGACCACACCTTCGAGATAATGATAAATTTCCTATTCAAGCATCTGGCACAAGGACAGTACATCTTACCACTGATAATCGTATTATGTATACTTCCTGCCTGATGCATGAATCCCTCCACCCCATCACTGAACTCCTTTGTTAGCGATCCCTCTGAATCAAGACGATTATACATCCATCTTCTAATTTCGTATATTGACATTTTTTGTTGGTCAGAAAGAAGTAAATTTTGTTTTTGAATATGAAATTTTGATTATGAAGTTAGCCACTATATATAGATTTTTATTTTCATTACCATCGAATTACCTACGATTTTACATCGATTTCACTTCGATTTTACAACGAATGTAAAAATGTTTACATCGACTTTACAACGATATTAAACTTGTTTACCTAACCGAACACCGTGGGTTTAAAACGTGCTCACCTAACTTATTTATCGTTGGGAAATCGATGTAAAGTTCAACTTATAATAATCATTGCTAATTCGTGGGTAATTTTACGACGAAATTGCAACGATTTATAAAAACCTCGTTAAATCGTCGCTAAGTTACAACGATTTTACGACGATTGTGAGTATCGTCGTAATGTCGTCGGTAATCGATGTTTAATCGTCGCTAATTCGCGACGATTTTACAACGAATATTTTCGTCCCAAGTGTGCGACGATTTTACGACGTCTTTTATAATCGTCGTCAATTCGTCGCAAAAACGATGTAAATTTGCAACGAAATAAAATCGTCGCAAAAAATCGTTGCAAATTGCCTGTTTTCTTGTAGTGAACGTTTTTTAGGGAGAATTTCAAAACTACCACAAATCATTAGGATTGAAGAAGAGTGAAAATAGATTCTAGGAGCTTAGTTCTAAACAGCCACAGTTCTCATATATTTCAGTCATATGTTGATAACAACTTCAAAAGACTAATGAAATTATTATTAAGAAATCTAGATAACACACACCAAAAGAAGCTAATGAAAAGATTAGATTCACAAGAAGAAAAGAATCTTGATGTTAACACGTGCATCGAACCATCAAACTGATTAACAATCTCAAGCATAGTACGTTGGACTCCTTATCACCACTCACACTGTCATAAAATCTTGCAACACCAATAGCATCAACTTCTTCAAAGAACACAATGCAAGCTAAGCTTTTTTTTTCATTTTGGACCATGCCATCTGGAAGGCGAGTATTAGACAGTTTCATGTAAGAGTGATAATGAAACCACGATTTGGATGGAGTATTAGGACTAAATGGCATATGAATGTCCATGGGAAATTAGAACACTGAAGAAGCTAAGTTATCAAAGGATCTTTCATTACATAACTTAGTGTGAGTAGTAGGATGAATTTGTACAAATAATTTGGAATGCATGTGGCAGCTAAGAGATTAACAGATCCTTCATTTACCACACATGATGCAATAATCTAATTACTTCTACAGGAAAAGCTCAATTCTGTATAGTGCTCAAGCAATAAATTGCCAAATAAATCTGAAGAAGATGCTCAAACAAGTTCAAATCTGTATAGCGAATTCACGACGAACTCAAATTATAAACCTATTCTTACATGAATCCATAAAACTGCAAGGAAACTAAAATGAACTAATCGAATAGCATAGACAAGCATGAAAACCCCCAAATTGAAATATAATATGATCGACGAATTAGGGCTCTTATAGTTACTTTAGTTCAGCGGTCGGTGGCATTCCGAGGAGGCTGTCTTGCTGAAATCAAATCGATGAGATGTACAGGCGAGATGCAAAATCGGAGAATTTTCAGCTACGAAGAGATCTTGCGATGCGTATGGAGATGCAACCTCTCGCAATTCCGGCGAGATCTGCAAGCGAGAAGACGAGAAGCTTTTTTTTTTGGAGAATAGTATTAAGGATAGAATGGTCAAATTACACACTAATTGATGGTAGTTTTTAATAAGTTTTTAACTGATAGTAGTTTTACAAAAGGTTCTTCTGAAAGTTGTATTTTTTAAAAAAAATTTGTTTTTTATTCAATATAAATTTCACAAAAGTAATATATAAAAAATTATTGATCCGCACACATCGTCTATTAGAATCTAATTCGCATAGCACGAATAAGAAATATGATATAAACATCAAAATACATATTGCACAATAAATCAACAAAATATTATTTTCTCACTAAGAACTTAAGAATAAAAAATTGAACATATTTGAATCAATAACGTTTATATATATATTATTTTCATTCCCAATTTGTATATTTAAAAATTTAGTCTACAAAAAACTATGCCCATTTTGTATATTTCAAAATTTAGTTTTAAAAAACTAGACTTCGTGTAGACGTATAACTTAATTCAAAAGTATAATATAAACATCAAAACACATTTCGCACAATCAATCAACAAAATAATAATTTTTTCACTTGCATGTTGTAGGATTACAAATTCAACATATTTAGCTGTAAATACTTAAATAAACGTCTACAAATATTGGTTAGAATCTAGTGTAACTATGAAATATGGAAAGAAACACAAAGCTGTTTAATACAGGGCAGTTTATTTAAAAAAATACTAAGATTTATCCCACGCTAATAATAGCGCGACTAATTGTTTTTTAAAAAATTGTTATAAAATTTAAGAAAATTGCTTTTATCTGAATTTTACAATATAGCTAACTAGTGATTATAGATAAAAATGTTAATTTGTAATATGCAAAAAAAACAAGCTGTCAATTTTTAATAATTTGTCTATTTAACCCGTTTTGTAGTGAAATAAAATATTATTCGGGATAAACCGCAAAAACTTATAATCTTGAAAACATAACTCTAATATGCACCGTTAAATAACTCTAGTTTTTGTGGTTAGTCTACGAACTCTTAAAAACAAAAATAGTTTTCTTGTGTCTAACTTTTTATAAAATTAGTAAAATATTTTTCAATTTTTTATATAGTCAAATAAAATAAAATAACTTATAATGAAAAATAAAGCAAATTTTTGAATAGATTTTTTTTCTTTGAATATATATGAATTGATTATTATTTTAAAATATATAGTATTAAAAATAATTAAGAAATTAAATAATAAATAACATTTTTAATGCACAATATATACTTTCCATATCCTAATCAATAATTATAAAAGACTATTATATATTTTCCTATTTCAATATTCTTTGTTATTTGTAATGGCATTTCATGTAATAACTTACAAAATAAATTTTATTTTTAATAATGTCTTCTTAAATAATATTATAGAGATATTTACCTGTAAATTTGAAAGAAAAATTGGTGAAATGTTGGAAAATTAGCTTATTAACTTCTGTAACATTTGTTCAAAATCAACTTGAACCAATGTTTTTAAGGTTTGTTATCGTTTTTTTTCGTTAGCCAACACCTATTTTTCATAATATTTCATTATTCTAATTTGATTTTTTTTTCCTTAACATTTAGATTTTCAATTACAAAGTTGACCCTATTTCTCACAATATCATTTTCCTTTTTAACTGTTTTTTGTTTCTTATACTTTTATTTTAATCACTTTAG
The DNA here is from genome assembly GCA_030161315.1 of Eutrema japonicum. NCBI lineage: Eukaryota > Viridiplantae > Streptophyta > Magnoliopsida > Brassicales > Brassicaceae > Eutrema > Eutrema japonicum. The sequence goes on from BSQW01000011.1 coordinate 54,432,164, forward strand.
ATTATTGCTTAAAGATGATGTAAATATTTAGTACATATTAATTAATTAAAGGAAGTAATTTATAAAAGCGATACCATAATAAGATTAATTTTATTTCTTTGAATTCATTACCAAGTAAAATTGAGAGCCAACAATAGAAAAGTCATCTTTTGAAACCCAGTTAAAAAAAGTAATATAATTCATCGATTTTTAGGAAGTGAAGAAACAACAACATTTTCCGATAGAATTTGGAGTACAACGTCCAGTATCATAACCTCTATCCTGACAGTCATGGTTACATTCATAACGTGCGTACAAGATTGGCACACATTGAGCATAGCAATTCTTTGGCCCTGCATATGTACAACCCATAATAAAATTAAAATTCTATATATCATGTCCAAGTAAAAGTTTTGAAAAAAAAACAAAAACAAAATTCTTAAGAACATGTATGATACACATACATATATATGGTAATTGTTGATTTTACATTTTCAAAAAACAAAAAAAAAAACCTTCACCAATTGCTTTATAAATGATCAAAGATAATTAAAAAAATAACAAAAAAAAAAATTATGTAAGAAACATCATACATGGCGCAACCAAAACATTGTACCTTGACTCAGAGCCGGTCCTGAGTTTTAGAATGCCGCAAGCTAAAAAAAATTTGGGCCGTTTTACTATATTAAGTTTCGAACTTATGACTTTCTGAAAAATTTTTCATAATTTTACCATTAAAATAAATAAACTTTTTAAAATTTAAGGGCTGATTTTTTTTTTATAAAAATTAGGGCCGCAAGCCCATGCTTGCTTTGCTTGGGCTCAGGGCCGGCCCTGCATTGACTTTAAAATTGCCAATATTATTACAAGAAAAAAAATAAGAAACAAAAGTTTTGGTGATATCTATCATATATTTTTTAGTTTTGTTTCTGTTGAGAACAAAATTTGTTCAGTGATTCTATATTTTGAAAATGGGTAAAATCTTCAATTATTGATCTAAAAAAAATCAAAGATAATGGAAAATAATAATAAAAACAAATCTTTTGTAAGAAGCATCATACCTGACTTGGCCAAAATTTCGTAGTTGGACATCAAAATTGTCAATGTTAATACAACAAAAAAACAAATATAGTTTTTTGTGATATTCATGATGTATCTTTTTGTTTTGTTTCTATGGGGAAGAATATATTTTTTATGATTCATAGTTCTTCATGAAAAGTTCTATTTATATGAATTTATGTCAAAAAAAGTTTCAATTTACTACCAAATTTTTTATTGGGTTTTCTGCAAATCAACCCTTCGAGTAGTTTTTTTTTACAATTCTACCCTCGACTTGCAGAAAATGCAGGTCAACCTACCAAGTCCCAGTCAAACCGCTAAATAACCCTTGGCGTTAACCTCCGTTATATCGGTTACGGAGATTGAAACATTGCGTTTTGGGATTGTGTTGTGTAATTGAAAATCATGTTGTTTGGGGATTATAAAACGTGGGTAAAAAATATAAAAATCTGGCTTGAGTTGATTTTTCCCCAAATCAAAATTTAGGATTTCCGGTTAACGAGAAGTGGCCTTGTCACGCCGTCCTCATTCCTCCGCTCACAAATTCGGTTCCCAGGTATAATCTCTTCACTGATCATGAGTTTCATCTCTAGCTTAGCTTAAAATGGCTTATAAATTCATATTTTATGTATATGTCTTCATCAGATTGGTATCTGGTGTCTGAGTGTGAATACTTGGTTTTCATCATACTGATTCGCTTAGATAGATCCTGGATGTTCGTTGATTAGCTAGTGTTATTGCACTGATTACTCGAGATCATAAGTTTGTGTAGTCCATGAAGTTTCGGTTTTGAGGTGTATTTAGTACATCCAATGGCTGATCCTACAAAGCTTGTCGTGGTTTTAGTAGCAGTCGTTTCTTCCTGAATTTTATCGAATTGAAATGGTATGTAGTTTAGCTTTCATAATCATTCAAATTTAGCTGAAAATGGCTTAGAAATTCAGATTTTATGTATTTGGTTTTGTGTGAACTTGTGGATGTTTGTGTGATTATTGTGGGATTATTGGCAGATGACTTACAATGGTAGTTCATCTAAGAGTCAATACAAAGATGACAAAGTTGTTGTGTGCGACTGTAAACGGCCAGCAAAAATTGTAAAAGCTTGGACTGATGCAAATCCTGGACGTAGGTTCTATAGTTGTCCAAGAAAGAAGTAAAATGGGTAACGGGTGTTACGAATCTTGCAACTTTTTCCGTTGGTTTGATGAAGAGAAACCACACGGATGGCAGCATCTAGCATTGTTGGAGGCAAGAGATGTCATTCGAGAGCAAAGAGAAGAGATTAGGAATTTGAAAGAACAAATGGCATTCATGGATGAGCTGACGCAAACCCGTGAAGAATGTGAAGCACTTAAACGGGAAGTGTTGATCCTTAAGGAGAAGAGTATGGTACAATACCTAATGTCTTTGGAGTAGAATCACCGGTCTTGTTGACATTTAGAATTTATGCATTTGTATCTATTGCATTTGTTTACATTGTGTTATTGTCATTCCTACTGGGTCGGCCTTTAGGATTAGAGGATACCGAGATGTGAGACTTGTACTGATGATGTAATTTCATTATGCTGTATTTTTATGTCAAAGTTTACAAGTGAATCAAATCTCTTTTGACCTTATTAATGTTTGTACTAAAGCACTTTTTAATACAAAGGTGTCTCTAATACACATGTCATCTCAAACGGTCTTCCATTGAAAAACCATCGCTAATAGATTAAGGAGTTTTGTTGCTGTTTTTGACAAACCATCGATAAACCAAAAACACATTAAAGTGTAGCAAAATCCAAAAAACATTAAAGTGTAGCATAGATTAAGGAGTTTTGTTGCTGTTTCTCACTTTCCACGACCCCTGACATCGAAAATAGGTTCTTGGCGAGATGTTGGGTTGGGTTGAGAAGATGATTCACCTACAAACTGGTTTTTATGAGGTCTTCCACGACCCTTTCTTGGGAGAGCAGATGAAAGACTTGGAAGATCTTCCAATGGTTGGCTTTGTGGACCAACTAATAAGTGTTGTTGTGATTGGCTTGGTGCAGATACAACAGGGAGAGGTCTTACCCGTGGTCTCCCAGGTGGGTTCTTTGGTGGCTTAGGGACAGGTTTATTCTTGCAATAGAGCTTGTTGTGTCCTTCTTGTCCACATAGGCCACAATGCTGTGTGCACAACAAAACAAAGACATTAGAGCACAACAAAACAAAGACATTAGAGCAAAAGAAAGTATAGTATTTCACTTACAATTTTGGTTCCTCTCTTAGGAACCTTTCCCGGTCTTCGTTCACCTACTTCCCTCTTTCTTTTTTTCCCTAGAGGTCTCCCAGGAGGCTTCTTATATGGAGGTGGATATACCCGCACATCAGTAGTCCTATCCCACATGTTCATGCCTCCCACAGCCTTCAACCCATTAACATAGCATCTTCTCAACTTCTCTATAGTGAACCACTCATAAATTAAACTCTTTGGGTCTTGATCAGCTTGCCTCTCCATGCGCAGAGAAGATATAATATGACAGCAAGGGATACCACTAATTTTATACATTCTACAGCTGCAACTGATTTCACCTCTCATCCGAACTACAAACCTGTCATTAAAATAACTTACCTGGTAATCTCGTAAACCAAAAATTAGAGGCTGACAATCCTTTGTTTTGTGAATCTGCTGGTCTAACAAAGCCTTTGATCTAGGAGTGTAATCCCCTTTTGCTTTCTCTGCCTCAGATCTTTTCTTGTCATTACTAGTCATCACACCTCTCCTAATCTCTTCAAGCATCTCAACCACAAATTTTGTTCTTGCAATTCGAATTGCTGCATTGAATGACTCTCTTAAGTTGTTTTCAACAGCCTCACACTTAGCAAATCCACTAAAATATGCCCTGTTCATAACGTATAAACTGAAATTAGGAGCATAATCTATAAACTGAATAAAACTTCAGAATCTATATTATGAATACATACCTTGACCATGGGCAGAAATTAGATACCTTCAAGTCGTCATAAGCAGCCGCAGAAAGCTTCTTCAGTTCTTACATCTTTCTCTTGAAGGCAGCAGGGTAGTAGGAGTCTGCAGCACCCCAGAATAAGTCTTCAAACTCTGCTCCAGAATGTTTCTTTTTCCAATTTGCATGAACATGTCTTGCACATAACCTATGTTCTGCATATGGGAACACATTTTTCACTGCTCCAATCAACCCTTTACATTGGTCACTAGCCAAAGTCAATCCATTCCCACTTCCCAGATCCAAGTCTTCAGCCAAATGTACAAAAACCAGTCCCAATTGGGCTTATTCTCAGCATCAACAATACCCCATGCTATGGGGAATATTTGGTCATTAGGGTCCCTTCCACAAGCAACTAATAACTGTCCAGTCATCCTCTATTTCAGAAATGTCGCATCTACATGGATTATCTTCCTACATGCTGCCTTCCACCCATCTTTGATTCCATGAAAACAAACATAAAACCTATAAAACTTTGTTTGTCTTACCTCACATTCAACTGTGGACCCAGGATTCGTCTTCCTCAGCTCAGCAACATAGTCAAAAAGTCTTGCAAATGACTCTGCTTGCTCGTCATCAAAAGTTTGCAAGCACCTTAATTTTGTCCTCTCACAAATTGTTTCTGCAACATTGATGTTCTGTTTCATAAGCTTCTTCTGCAATTGCTTTGCTGAGATATCTGGATTGATCCTAAATTCTTCAATGTATATCTCAACAATGCGAGCATTAGTCAAAAGTGAGACTTTGCCTTGCCAAGTGCAATCATGCTCATCATTGAAAGCTCTAATGACCACTCTTGAACTGCTGCTGTTGATAGATGCAGAAAGTCTCCATGGGCACTTCTTGTCAGAACAAATAGCTACTACACGCTTACTATCTGACTTTTCATACTTAATGTCTCTCCTTTTCCTCATCGCATATCGGGTAATAACAGCTTTGAGGTATTGTATTGACTTGTATTCTTGCCCTAACCTAAAATCTCGATAATTACTCTCATCTACCACAGAATCGGCCACATCACTTTCACTACTCTCATTCTGCTCTTCATGCTCCACAATCTCATCATCACCATCTTCACTATTGTCATCATCCTCTCCATCAGCACCATCAGAACTGCTACTGTCACCATCTTCATTCGGATCATTATCATCACCATCCTCAAGGAAGACATCATCACTAACTACAGCACTAACTATACGCCTACCAACATATGGATCATCTTCCCGAACTATATATAGTGTCATAGCTCCTTACCCAAGAGAATAAAGCACCACTTTCCTTAGCATCTCATCATCATCGATATCTTCTTTTTTCAGAGGCGTTTCAGGTGGATACCAAGAGACTTTACTCATGTTGTCATCATAACCGTACATATCCTTAACAAACATAGAGACATATTTCAAGCTAAAGGTTTCAGGTGATAGAGTACCCACTTTAAGTGACTCTCCACCATGATATAAATCATCAGACGACCAGTACCCACCAACAAACAAGAACAAATCGAAACTGCATAAGGATGGAAGTCAATATTAGACCCGATTGAGAACACTACTGAAGGATGAAATGCAGAAAATGAGATACTTACCTCTCCATCGGTGCTGACATCTTCGTTTCCAATCTAAAAGTTTCAAACCCATAACAATAACCTTCGAGATAAAATCCAGAAGCTTTGAACCCAGAACGAGATGCTTCAAACTCAAATCGAGAAGCTTCGAAAGTCAAATCGAGAAGCTTCGAACCCGATAATAGATGATTAGAACTGAGAACCTTAGAACCCGACAAGCTTCGAACCCAGAAAAGAGAAGCTTCGAACTCAAATCGATATCACTCACGACATTTTCCCTCTCGAATCGATTTTCCCTCAGGAATCAATGAACTCTCACAACTCACGAAGGAATTTTCCCTCTCGAATCCAACTCACGAAACAATCTGTTTTCCCTCTCGATTTTCCCTCTCGACTATGATTTTCCCCCAAATCTAACCCACGTCATTTTTTTGTCTCAAAACGACACACTCGTTAAAAGTTTTTGCCGTTTTTATCTAACCCAAACGGTGCGTTTCAAGTTCCGTTTGGTTTTCAAACGACATCCATCTTTGCCACGTCACCGATATAGACGAGGGTTATTTAGCAGGTTGACTCGGACTTGGTAGGTTGACCTGCATTTTCTGCAAGTCGAGGATATAATTGCAAAAAAAAAACCACTTGAAGGGTTGAACTTGTGATTTCTAAATGAACATTCAAATCCACTGTTATTGGAAATATTTTAAGTTGTGGGTTTTAAGGGGATTTTAGTGATTTGGAGATGTTTTGGTGGAGTTTCTTAGTTAAGAAAATATAAATTCAAATCTCATGGTTTTAGGTGAGATTTCATAGTTATTTAAAAAAAAATCATAACAAATTTTCTAATTCACTCAAATCATCTAAAAACTCACTAAAACTCAAATCTTTCCAAATTCTCCTAAATATTAGATTGAATATGTGAGTCGAAACTTGAAGCTTCTAGTTTTGAGGAAAAAGATGAAAACTTTATTTATTTCTTTCTTAACGATTACAGAGAGGAATGCGTGCATTATATAGAAAAAGAAGAGGAGAGTCACGACAAGGACACGTCGCATCATCTCATGATTGGTTCATGATTTCTCTGATCCTCTGAGGGAATCGAATCGGTTATGCAGCTAGATTTTAGCAGTTGTAATAGTACACAGCTTTGTCGCTTTTGATCATTAAAATTTATCTTCTTCATGACCGTTGCAGCAAGGTTCTCTTCCAGGCGTGATGGGCTTCGTGTTGTTGCGAAGGCCCATAACTTCTCTTGCTTTCACAAGTCATGACTGGGCTGTAACATTTGTCGTTGGCCCAATGTCTGTAGAAACAGAGTTGTTCTCACACCCCCTCAAACTTGGTGGTGATTCAACACCAAGTTTGTATTGTAAATCAGCGAATGAACGCTCTTGAAGAGACTTAGTAAAGATATCAGCCAGCTGAAGTGAAGCTGGAATCTTGTTCACAACCAAGGCATCGAGGGCCACATGTTCTCTAACATAGTGAAAGTCAGTGTCAAAACGCTTCGTTCTGTTATGCAGAGCTGGGTTCGCAGTTAAGTAAACTGCAGAGAGGTTGTCGTAGAATAATTCTGGTGTAGAGGAGAGCTTGATTCCCATTTCGGCAAGAAGAGAAGCAATCCATTTCAACTCAGTTTCGGCTATCGAGAGAGAGCGATATTCAGCTTCAATTGACGATCTTGAAACTGTGGGATGTCTTTTGGCTGACCATGAGATGATGTTAAAGCCAAGAAACGTACAAAACCTCCAGTAGATCTTCGAGTTTCCTTGCAACCTGCCCAATCACTATCACTGTATGTTCGAAGAGTGAAATCAGTATCATAGTTAAGATTAACTCCCATCTGCAGAGTCCCTTTTAGATATCTGAGAATTCTCTTTAGGTTCAAAAAATCAGCCATCGTTGGCATATGCATCTTCTGACAAACATAATTAACAGAAAACTGGATATCTGGCCTTGTGAGAATGAGGTATTGCAGTTTTCCCGCCAAACTTCTAAAGTAAGTAGGATCAGAGAAAGGTTTATTTTGACCTTGGACCTTGTCTAGTTGCAGAGGGAGTGGTGTGGGCATGGGAGCACAGTACTGCATTCCAGCATTGATGAAAAGATCCGTGATGTACTTCTTTTGATTAAGAAAGAGTCCGTCTTTGTGAAAGTGAGCCTGTATTCCAAGAAAGTAGTGGAGTGGCCCCATATCTTTCATCTGGAAGGTAGTAGAAAGTGACTCAAGTAAGGTTTTGATCAGGTTATCATTGCTGCCAGTGAGGAGCATATCATCAACATACAGAAGAAGATATATCACATCATTACCCTTGAGATAGACGAATAAGGAAGGATCTCCCATTGTGCATTTGAACCCAAACTCAAGTAACAAGGAACTGAATTTGTTAAACCATGCACGTGGGGCTTGTTTGAGTCCATATATGGCTTTCTTGAGTTTACAAACATGATTTGGTCTGTCGGGGTCTTCAAATCCAGGTGGTTGTAGCATGTAAACTGTTTCTTGCAAGTCACCGTGAAGGAAGACATTTTTGACGTCTAATTGTTTGATGTCCCATTTATTGACTGTTGCAACGTCCAAAACTAGCCTTACCGTTGTTATCCTGACAACATGGATGTATGTTTCGAGATAGTCTATGCCCTCTTCTTGCTCATACCTTTTTGCTACTAATCTGGCTTTTAATCTGTCCAGGGATCCATCAGAGTGTAATTTGGTTTTAAAAACCCATTTACAACCCATAGGTTGAGCATCTGATGGAGGTGGATACAAGGTTAGATGTTTATGTTTCTTTACACGTGGCCATTTCTTCATCCATAGCACTTATCCAACCAGGGTCTTTGAGAGCTGATTTCACCGTTTTGGGCTCCGGATAGTCTTGACACTGTGGAGAGCATATCTTGGATTTGGTTTAAAGATCCCTGACTTTGCTCGAGTCTGCATTGGATGGTTAGATAGAGCCTTGGAGTGATCTTGTAGAGTGTCACTGATTGGAGAGTTGGAAAGAAGAGGCTGGTGAGTAGAACTCGGATTGGATGAAGGAGAAGCAGACAAAGGTGGGAAGTCTTCCTCAGTAAACAGACATGAGATATTATCTGTAGCAGGAACTGACGAATCTGGTGAAGAATTATTTGATGCAGAAGGAGAAGTCGATGAGCATGTCCTGCATGAGGGAGAATCGAAGTTGTTGCCTATAGAAACAGGATCAAGGCCTTTTGTACACCCAGAACTTCTATCTCCACCAGCAGTAGGCGTCAACACAGTATTGCTGGCGATGAAAGAGGAGGGTTGCAAACTTATCGGAGATGACACTGAATCTTGAGGCGATGGTGGAGTGGCTGATGAAGAATCATAGGGAGATCATCGATGTAGAACCCCTGATTACCACACATAAAGTAATGGAGATGAAGTTTGAGGAAGGAAGTCATTGTAGACATCAGAGTAGGGAAACTGATTTTCATTAACCAGAACATGCATGCTGATGTAGACCTTCCCGGAAGGAGGATGTAAGCATCTATAACCTTTGAAATTTTCATTGTATCCCAGAAAAACGCATAATAAGGTCTTGGGATCAAACTTGTTTTGTGCATAAGGTCTAAGATATGGATATCAGCCACAACCGAAGACCCGGAGAGAAGTATAAACATGTTGTTTCCCTACAAGCAACTCATAAGGACACTTATGACCGTCAAGCACAGAAGAAGGAAGAAGATTTCCCAAGTAGACTGCAGTAAAGAAAGCTTCAACCTAGAGATGTTGAGGGACTTTGCTTTGGAATATCATGGAGAGACTGAGTTTCAAAATATGTCTATGCTTCCTCTCTGATATACCATTTTTTGAGGCGTATGAGGGAAAAAAATGAGCTGCTTAATACTAGAATTAGCAAGATGAGACACGAATTTGTTGCTAATAAACTCACCCCTTCCATCACATTGAAACATTGCAATCTTTTCTTGTAATAGATTCTCAACCATCTTTTAAAATAACAAGAATATAGAGAAGAAGTTTGACTTTAGTCGCAGTGGATAAAACCAAGTGAATCTTGAAAAGTTATCGATGAAAATGACATAGTATCGAAAACCTTGAGCTGAGATAAAGGTCTAGATGAAACAAATTCAGAAGAAGAAAGAGGTAGTTTGCAAAACTTTCCCAAACTGCAAGCATCACACACATGAGAGCTTGTTGAAGAACATCTTGATGAGGATGGTGCAGCCTCATATGCCATATCTCGTCACTTGTAACTTGCTACCTGTTGGAGTAGTAAGCTTGAAACTGCAGGTTCTTCAACACATAAAGGTCTTTATTTCTTGTTCCCTTGGTCAGCAGTTGCTTTGTCTGTTTGTCCTTAACAATTACACCAGCGGAGTCAAACTCAAAAGCACAAGGATAATCAGAGGTGCGTTTAGAGACTGACAATAGAGGTTTAGTAATACCAGGACAGACTTAAACATCCTGTAATGGTAGGTTACCTTGGTGACTAGGCAGAACTGCATAGTCAATGTGAGTAATGGGTAAGAAATCCCCATTTCCAACAATCACAGCATCATCTCCATCATATGGTTGAGCAGTGTGCAACTGAGCAGCAAAATATGTAATATGAGTTGTAGCACCAGTATCCGGATACCATTCTTGACCAGAGGCCGAGTTTTGATCAGAGACACGCATGGCTGCAAGGGCATTGTTGAAATATGGGCATTGGTACTCTTGATCAAACCTCATGCAGCATTTGTAGGTCGGATGACCATATTTGTTACAAATCTGACAAGTGGGTCTATTTCCATTATTTGCAGGGCGAGAGTTGCTGTTGAACTGCTGAGTAAAACCCCTGCCTCGAGTAGAATAGGACCCTCTTCCACGAGAACCATCGGAAAACTGTCCTCTGCCGTAGTTCTGTTCCTTGCCACTGTTTGAGTATCCACCTCTGTTATTGGAAAACTCACCTCTTTCAGTTTGGAATGCCAGGTGTGGAGAGACAATTGTAGTAGAAGCTAGATAGGATTGTAGCTTATCATCAAACCTAGTTAGTTTATAGACCATGTCCTCAAAAGATAAGCCATATTGAGAATCCATATTGTTTTCTATGACAGTGGAGATGGATTCATACTCACGACCTAGTTTATTTAAAACCTTCATAAATCTTTTCCTGATCTGAGATAGGTGAACCTATAGAGTCTAGCTGGTCACACAAATCCTTAACTTCTGACAGATAAGTAGCTAAAGGCCTAGATCCTTTCACAGTAGTTTGAATCCTCCTTTGAATATCAAGCTTCCTAGTAGTTGAAATACGATTATACTTCTTAGTGAGTGCAAGCCATACCTCTTGAGCTGTGTGAAGACCGTACACAGAATGAAGTGCGTCTTTGGTGAGAGATCTAAACAACCAAGCAAGCACGGACTGATCATTTTGAAGCCAGACAAGCAAATCTGGGTTTCGAACCTCAGAGACAATGTTTCCAAAGCGAACTGTAGAGACGGGTGATGGCTTCGGTGTTCCTCCAGTGACATGACCTACCAGTTTCTGACTTGCGAGACACTTTTCGAGCTGCGTCTTCCATAACAGGTAGTCTGACGGAGATAGTTTGAGCGTGACACATTAAGGAAGTTCAAAGATGACGCGATAGTAGCCGCATGATTCTCTGGGATCGGCTGATAGAACGGCGGAGCTCTGAAAGGTGGCGCATGCGACATATATGGGTTAGCCAGAACTCGATCTGCAGGCGCTGAATCTCAATGCTGGACATGTGCAGCTCGACCAGGAGCCGCTGGAGTCAGATTTGGTGTGTGCCTCGGAGTCGGAGCAGGTGTAGATTGCAGCAAGGTGGAGTCGGCCATGATCTTCTGTGCTCTGATACCATGTGAGTCGAAGCTTGAAGCTTCTAGTTTTGAGGAAAAAGATGAAAACTTTATTTCTTTCTTTCTTAACGATTACAGAGAGGAATGCATGCATTATATAGAAAAAGAATAGGAGAGTCACGACAAGGACACGTCGCATCATCTCATGATTGGTTCCTGATTTCTCTGATCCTCGGAGGGAATCAAATCAGTTATGCAGCTGGATTTTAGCAGCTGGAATAGTACAGAGCTTTGTTGCTTTTGATCTCTGAATCTTATCTTATTCATGACCGTTGCAGCGAGGTTCTCTTCCAGGTGTGATGGGCTTCGTGTTGTTGCGAAGGCCCATAACTTCTCTTGCTTTCACAAGTTTTGACTGGGCTGTAACATTTATCGTTGGCTCAATGTCTGTAGAAACAGAGTTGTTCTCAGAATACACTCCCATAAATGTCATTTGTTTTATGTCGTTTTTTCTTTTTCTTTTTTTCTCGTGCTTCTTTAACACTTTTTGTATTGTATACGGGTTAATTTTTCAGTTGTATCCATATATAGTACTGCGTGAATTAACTGTAAATCGTATACATACCAATAAAAAATATGGACAAAATTATCATTTGACACAAAAAAAAAAATGCAAAAAACTTAAGAAAAGTTTTAAAAAGTGACGGTGGATGCGATTATCTAATAAGATAATAATAATGTGATTCTTTAACCGTCGCTTAAGTGTCATTTGTTTCATGTCGTTTTCTCTTTGTCCCTTTTCTCGTGCGTCTCTCAATTCGAGGAGATATAGGTTTTAGGGAATGCGTCAAAAAGCTCAAAAACCCATCAAAACACAAGAAACATAAGGATTATAAAAAATACCTTCTTTGCTTACTTCGTGTTCTTGCGTTGAATAGGTTTCAATTATTTTTTAAATATCTGTATTTTGTTTGGTAGGGTTTTGTTAGCAGAAAAGACGGTTTCTTAACCGTAAAATCCCACGCGAGATGCGAGACGTTTTCTTCACTCTCTCTTTCGTGTCTTGTTGTTCAATTGTAATTTTAAAACAAGATATTTCGAAATCCTCGGAAAGAAGATAACTTGTTCTGCTTCTTGTCGTGTCTGTGACAGTTGTCTCTTTCTCTCTCATTCTCTGCTTTTTCGAGGGTTTTGATTTTGATTTCGTTTTCTCTATTTCTAGGGTTCGAATTCGATTCATAAATGCGACATTTTGACTGAGTGGTCTGTGTTGAATTTCGAAGAGGAAAGGAAAGGAGAAGATAATTCAATGGAGCCTCCAACGGGAATCTTGTCTTCTCTGTGGCAATTCATACTCTTCATTCCTTATTTCACTGGATTACTGCTTCTGGGTGTCATTAAAGGTAACAACTTTCAGTAAATCTCAACTTAATTTCATCTGATGTTCGTGTTTCAGCCTCGAATTCGATGATGGGTTTATTGTGGGGAACAACAGATTCTATTTATTTTTTTATTTTTTTGCCACTCGAGACGACATGGTTGCTTGATTGCTAAAGTCCTGTCCAATTTTGAATTTTTCTCAAGACAGATTTGATTAGGGTTTTTATTATATTTTCTGGTCCATTCGTGGATTTGACTTAGTTATGTGATGTTGACCTGAAGATTGATTGTTTATTTTGTTTAGGGGCCCTTAGGGTTCATCTAAAGAATAATTTATTGTTTCATTCATTCATCAGGTGCTTCTACAGTTAGTGAAATCACATGAAATTAGCATTTTAACCCAGTTTAGGGTTCTTCAATATTCATAAAGTACCCTTTTTTAATTGAAGAGAACACTTAATCCGTGAACTTTGTTCAGTGGCTTAGTGTTCTTCTAAGAGTACTTAAGTGTTTCACTCAATCATTTTCCAAAGTTAGTGAAAATGTGTGAAATTAGCATTTTTACTTTCATCTGGTGACCAATTTAGTGTTCTTCAATACCATAAACTGCCATTTTCCAAACTGAAAGAAGCACCAAATCCATGACTTGTTGTTTTTTCTTACAAGTCTTGCTCCACTAATTTTGTGGCAATGATCGTTTTACGCGTTTCTGTACTTCTTCTTTGTTTGCTTAGGTATCGTTTTCTGCCCGCTTATATGCCTTATTGTGGCTATTGGAAACTCTGCAATCATCTTAGGCCTTTTACCGGTACACGGGATTTGGACACTATATTCGATATCTAGGTACTTTTTTCTTGCTGAAACAATCTCTGTCCTCTACAATAATATCATTGTTACTTCTTTTGATACTGAATTGTATATATTTGGTTTCAGTGCTAAGCAATTAGGACCAATCTTGAAGCTTTTTCTGTGCTTATGTCTTCCTCTCGGCATCATTCTCTGGCTTGTGGTTACTATCATAGGAAGTATCCTCGGAGGAGCTTTATATGGATTTCTTTCCCCAATATTTGCCACATTCGATGCTGTTGGTGAAGGGAAGTCTAATCCGCTTTTTCATTGCTTTTACGTAAGTTTTTTGCACATCTCTCTATATGTTTTTTTTTCTTTCCTTTTCATGTCTTGTGGGTTATTATACATCACATTACTCAATTGTTTAGGATGGAACTTGGAGCACTCTTAAAGGGAGTTTCACCGTTGTCTGTGATTTTAAAGACATTTGCTTTCACTCCTACTTTTCGCTTATGGATGATCTCAGAACATCTAGTGCTGATCGTCACTATTATGAAATAAGGTCTACAAAACTCTTACAAAATTCAGTAAATTGTATATACCAATCAATTAACAGTGCTTTTCTTACAGCTTGTACTTATATATATTTCTCAGGTTACTTCAAATTCCAGGCGCTGTGATTGTTGCGGTTCTTGGAATTCTTGTTGATTTCCCAGTGATTTCACTCCTAGCTTTATGTAAAAGCCCGTACATGTTGTTTAAAGGCTGGCGCCGTTTGTTTCATGATCTTATTGGACGTGAAGGTCCTTTCTTGGAAACAATGTGTGTCCCAATCGCAGGCCTTGTGATCTTACTCTGGCCTTTAGCTGTTGTGGGTGCGGTTTTGGGTTCAGTGGTCTCTAGCGTCTTCCTTGGTGCTTATGCCGGTGTAGTCTCATATCAGGTTATTATAAAAAAACCTCAGTTTGATTTGAGAAAAGTGTGAATTTTGATGATGTTAAGTCGATTGTTCTTGTCGCAACACAGGAATCGTCGTTCTTCTTCGGTCTCTGCTATGTTGTTGCTTCTTTGTCGATTTATGATGAGTATAGCAACGATGTGCTTGACATGCCTGAAGGTTCTTGCTTTCCCAGGTTTGTCTCCAATGGCTTACTTTGCAATCCTTACCTCTCTCTCTTTTTAAGCTAAAAACCGGGTTTCTGTTTTTGTTTTTACAGGCCAAAGTATCGAAGAAATGAAGAGGGCGATAGTACGGCATTTTCTGGTGATCTTTCAAGACCGAACTCTTTCAAGACAACTCCATCAAGAGGAGGAGGATCAAACAAAGGCCCAATGATTGACCTGAAGCCTCTTGATGTACTTGCAATCTCTAATACCATTATCTTGATTTTTTATTCGACATCTTTGGTTTTCTCTGTATAAAAATCAAAATATGTTTTGTTTTTTGCAGCTTCTGGAAGCTCTTTTTGTGGAATGTAGGCGGTACGGAGAGATTATGGTAACGAAAGGGCTTATAAATTCAAAGGACATCGAAGAAGCTAAGTCTAGCAAAGGCAGTCAAGTGATCAGCATTGGCTTGCCTGCTTATTCCCTTCTTCACGAGCTTTTACGCTCTATCAAGTCCAATTCCACCGGTTTGTTACTCGGTATGCTGCAATGTTTCAACATTTTTTTCCCAATCCCATAACAAGAAACAAACAAAACCGTCTGATCTTTAAGCATCTCTGGATTCACGGATGGTTTTCTCAATAATTGTTTTGTTCTGCGTTTTTGTATAGGTGACGGTGTAACGGAGATAACCACAAAAAACCGCCCAAAAGATTCATTTTTTGATTGGTTTCTAAATCCGTTTTTGATCCTTAAAGACCAGATAGAAGCAGCCAATCTATCTGAGGAGGAAGAAGAGTATCTTGGAAAATTGGTATTGCTGTTTGGAGATTCAGAGAGACTTAAAAGCTCCATTGCCGACTCTGAATCTCCTCCTCTAACCGAACTCAAAAAAGCCGAACTTGACGCCTTTGCTCGCAGGTGTAAAAAAAAAACCCACAATCTTGTTTCGGTTTCTTAAGTCGGATCATAAGATAATATTTGTGTTTGGTTTTGATTAGGCTTCAAGGACTGACCAAATCAGTATCAAGATATCCAACATTCAGAAGACATTTTGTGGAACTAGTCAAGAAACTATCAAATGATCTATACAAGAAACATAACCGCTTTGAAGGCGGTTCAAGATCAGTACCGCGTCCCGGGAAAACCGTTTCTAGGATTTTCAGCCAGAAATCGTTCAAGAAAAAGACGAGTAGCAATGGGTCAGATCAAGATTCACCAAACAGTGGCTTAAGAGACGTTGATATTGTGTAAGTACTAGGTAAAGTTGTGTGAACAGAAATAGATCGAAACGTCGGTTTTTTAGCTCTGTAATGATAACTTTTATACAGATGCAGTGAATATGAAAGCTGTTTTCGATGATCTAACAATCTGATTTTACAAATGTTTTCTGACTCGGCTTCTCTTGATGATGATGTTCCTCACTCAGAAACAGCAGAACCATTTCTTCTGCAATAGAGAGAGTAGCAAAAAGAAAAACTTTTTAGTTTCTTTTTTCACTTTAGTCCTCATATTTTCCAAAACATAACGAATAAAGGCTAATGTTTTCTTTTCTAAAATTTAGTCCTAAAGTTATACAAATTGGAAAAAAGGAAATGTTATAATACCGTAGGTGCTTCTTGCCCTTTGTTATTGTTGTTATCGCGGCGTTGCGACGTGGCTCGACCACTAGCGTTTGTCTTCTTGTCGTCTCGAGCTTTAGCGAATATAACCGTGAATCCTTCGGCTGATGCTGGATCGTTCACGTCCCATTCTCCAAATTTTGGTAATGGTCGATCTTGTTGTTGTCGTTGTTGATTATTCTGAATTTCGAAAACATTAGTCTACATATCATCAATTTTTTTTAATTATATTCCAACAAAATCAACGAAACAAACGTCAAAATGGTGTTTTTGAATGAAAAACATGACAAACATAGTTTTGCATTGAACCAAAAAAAAATGGTTGAAATGAGAAAATATGTTACCGATGCCATTCAAAGATTGTGTAAGAGATGAGATCTCAGCAATGAGATAATGATCTTCAAAAACAACAGAAATTTTGTTGTCTTTCTTAATTTTTTGTTTATTTTGTTTGTTTTTAACAGAAAAAGTGGATTTGATTACGTTAAAAGAATCAGAACTCAGAAACAATTAGCGTTTTCTGAGGTTTAAATATAGGTTACGTTCAATTAACGTGTTTTTATTGTTGAAACTTGAAACTGCAAGCACACGAAAAAAAAAACGGCAAGAATCGTGTGTCATCTGTACCGAAACGGGACGCTTTTCACGTTTTTTTAAATCACCGTGTTGTTATTAGCTCAATTTAGTTCTCGGCATAATAACCGAACCGAATGAAATCGAACCGAATTAAAATTGATGGTTTGGTTTGGTTATAGTTTTTTCACAATAACAGAATGATATTTTTGTTCGATATCGATTGGTTTTGGTTCGATTCGGTTATATAACCGATAACCATAAAAAAATGTTTATTTCTGTAATTATCCAAAATAACCGAGATATAACCAAAATAACCAAAATAATCGATATTTAACCGAAATATTTTCGAAATTTAACCGAAATAATCGAAATATTTCAAAATTTAACCGAAATATTTTGGTTAACCAAAAATAACCGAAACCATACGGTTATTAATTTTGTTATCCATACCGAACCGAACCGAATGGTAACCGAATCGAAACCGAACTGAAAACTATTAATAACCGAATGGATAATAAAAGATATAACTGAACGTATCCGAAAACCGAAATAACCGAACCGAATAAACATATGCCTAGGACTAGCTGAATTCATCGAGTCAGGTATTGCCACGTGTCAGTGAGTTTGTACACACTTAAGACAACGGGTTGAGAAATAACTTACAAACGGCACGAAATGTTTGTCTGCTGTATCGGAACGGGACGATTTTATCCTTCTTTTAGTGATCGTTTCGGTGAATTTATTGAATTAGAGATATTGCCATGTGTCCATTGTCACTACACACTTGTCGATATCTCGAGGCCAGCACTCGCGTTTCAGAACATCATTAGTTTGTGATTAGCCTTAAGTCGGTATTCATCAACAGTTAGGATTGATTTAGCTTTGATCAACGGTCGTGATGACGACGTAGACCCTAACTTTATTATCATTTTTTTCAAATAATCTTGATTAGTTAATTAATCATTTTTCTAAAAATAAAGACTATTAAAAAATAAATTCGAAATAATTTCCTTCGAGAAAATGGCGTTCGGTTTGATCGGAAGAGTTGTTGGAACGAAGCCGTCGAGGTTATCCACGGCGGCGCGATTGATTCCGTCGAGATGGACAGCATCAGGACCAGAAGCACAAATGAAAGCTTCTACCGGCGGCGGAGGATCGAAGCTGAAGACGTTCCAGATCTACCGATGGAATCCAGATAATCCTGGGAAGCCTGAGCTTCAGGATTACCAGATCGATCTCAAGGATTGTGGTCCGATGGTTCTAGATGCTTTGATTAAGATTAAGAACGAGATGGATCCGTCGCTCACTTTCCGTCGCTCGTGCCGAGAAGGTATCTGCGGTTCGTGCGCGATGAACATCGACGGATGCAACGGTCTCGCTTGTTTAACGAAGATCGAATCCGGATCTTCGGAGACGACCATCACGCCGTTGCCGCATATGTTCGTGATTAAGGATCTGGTGGTGGACATGACGAATTTTTATAACCAGTACAAGAGTATCGAGCCGTGGTTGAAGAGGAAGAACCCACCGTCTGTTCCTGGGAAGGAGATTCTACAGAGCAAGAAGGATAGAGCTAAGCTTGATGGAATGTATGAATGCATTCTCTGCGCTTGCTGTAGCACTTCTTGCCCCAGCTATTGGTGGAACCCTGAGTCTTATCTTGGCCCAGCCGCTTTGCTCCATGCCAACAGGTGAACAAAATCTTGCCTTTTTCATAGTTTAAGCAATAAGATTGATTACGTTGTGAAAGATTTTGTATGGCTTGTTGATAGTTTACATTAGTACGTTACTATATGGTCACTTAGGTTGCTTTAGCTTCTTTTAGTTGTAGTTTAGTTCTCAAGGAAAGTGCTAAGGACTCATTGTGCTTCTTTAGGTGTTGGTTCTGTTTTGAGAATTTGCCTAAGAAATTTGTCAGGTTTGAGCAATGGCAGATTGATCGTATGGCTTGTTGGTAGTTTACATTAGTTCATTATGTCTTTTGCTCCTTTAGCTGTAGTGTAGTTATCTCTTTGTTCAACAGAAATGGAGGAGGGATCTTTGAGGGAAGGTGGTAAGGACTCATTTTGCTTCTTCGAATGTCTCTGTAGAAAACTGAAAAAGTTCAACTATTTATTTGTGTATATGCGTCAGTAGGTTTAAAGGTTTGATCTTTCAAGTGCTTCAAATGACTGTTTATGCCTTCTTTACATATGCAGGTGGATAAGCGATAGCCGAGATGAGTACACTAAAGAAAGACTTGAGGCTATTAACGATGAGTTCAAGCTGTATCGATGCCACACGATCTTGAACTGTGCTCGTGCTTGTCCAAAGGGATTGAACCCAGGCAAACAGATCACACAAATCAAGCAGCTTCAGAAATCTGGTTGAAGAACTCAACTTCGCAGTGTACTCATTCTCCGATGGCTTTTTTGATGCTAATAAATCTGCAAGAAACTCCGGTTTTGGATTCATTCTTGTATTGCTGTTACAAATATCAGAATAGATGAGTTTTGTGGTAATATATTTTCTGAAATTAAACTCTGAAAATTTAAACCTTTTGCCTCCGCATTGCCTTCATATAAACATTCGGTATTCGAGTTTTGCTTTATTGGCGAATAGAAGATTTAATAACAATGTTTCCCCTTTACCTCTTGAAGGGTAATCATCTACTAATATCAAAAGAGGGTAATCATCATTTCTACAAACCGATAAGCTCAGAGATAAGCTTTTTGTTGTTGTTGTTGGAATAACCGAGGAATGTGTTTGTGCAAAAGAGACTGATGATCAGTTTTCACGGGATAGAGCAAGAAACACAGTAGCGGCTGAGATCTGCACTTTGAGATCAGCAATATCAATATCGTGCCCGCCTTCTACGAGTCCCCATTTGTCCACCTGAACGTGTAACAAAGATTAGATACATATAAGCAAAAGGTGTAAATGTTAGCAAGTGAGTGACAAAAACGAACCTGTAAATCTTCTTCAAGTCTAATCAATTTGATAGCATCATCGATCTGCAATTTCCCACAGAAGATGCCAAGAGCGATTACTACCGAGTGAGCTGATGCTTCGAGTGCATCGATGCTTGCGAGTTCACCATCATTTGTCTTCTTGAGAAGATCTTCTACTGCTTTCACTAGCTTGTCGTCTTGTTTACCACCAAAGATGCTCGAATAGACGTTCGGTTTGATCCCAAACTCTGATTCTACCCAGTTAAGTAGAGGATCAATCCTCTCTACCTGAACCTCTGCAAAAGGCACAACCTATTAAGTGTAAAAATCTCCAAGTTGGTGGAGTTGAAGAGAAAGTGTATACCATGGACGTCACAAGTCAGATCATTATCTGCAGGCGCTCGGAAAAAGACGAGATCTTTATGCAACTTTCTTAATAGAAGTTCAATGATCTTTGAGCGTGTAAGAGGAACTCTCTCGAGTGCAGTACATGCTAGTCTCATGAGCGGCATCGTGAATGGTCTGATTCCTTCTGTTAGCTACAACACATGATGATACCAAGTCAGTCACCGCACAAACATAAGTAGGAGAGAAAGGATCACAAAAGAAAACGAGTAGAGAAGGCCAAGTCTAGTGCTTTACATTTCACTCCCACTATCGAATTATCAAACCTAGACCGATCAAACATTAGGGACTCCAAAGAACAGTATACTAGAAACAACACCAAATTCTCAGGTTTACGTTGAACAAACAATGAACAGATCCAATTACAAGGATTTTAACTAAATGCCATCAAACACATTCTTGATTAACTTCAGAGCACTAGATAAATTGCTTAGATCATTGAAATTATGAATCACAACGGGAATCGAATCTGAATATGAATATAGAGGAAGATGTTGAGACAAACCTGATACTCCCATTCAGCTGCAATGGCCTTAGCGAGTACCAAAGAAGGAAGCTTGAGAGGTCTTTTCGAAGGGGTTTTAAGGGTTCTGTAATCGAGCATCACAGACCATCCATTTCCATCTTCTGCTTCTCTCGTCGTCACTTTCTTGTAGAATCTCTTCCCCACGATCGAACCCGTCATGAAAGACGTCGGCATCGTCACCGACTCCGAATCGTTATTCCGGCGAGCGTTTGGAGCTTTCACGAAGATGGGTTTCTCGTTTTCCTTGTCGAACGTGAACGAGGACGACGAAGAAGATTCCGAGGGCTGACCATCGGAATCGGGTTGAAGAGCGGCAGATGTTGTGCACAAGGATCGAGCACGAACGACCAAATGAGAGTTTCTAGCCGACTTAAAAGCTCTTCCGATTAACATCGTCGCCATTAATCCTCCCTCGCCGGTGGTTTTTACCCGACGAAAATGGAACGCTCTCAACTCTTGCTTGCTTAGGGTTCTAGATCAGAGATGTAGATCGAACCCAAAACGACGTCGCGTTATCGGAAGTGATGAATCAGTCGGAGTATTTTGTAAATGGCGAAAGGGATGGAAAACAAAAGAAGCCAGACCGAATCAAACAAAAATGCTTTAACCGAAACCAAACCAAAATTTGTTTACAAACCAATTGGTTTTATTAGAATTCTAAAATCTGAAAAGCAAAATTAAAACCTAATCAAAACTGATATCAGTGCAACAGAACAAAACCAAACTGATATTATTGATTCTTGTTATTCAATGATTTATTTTAAATCCTTTATAAAAATCTAGTGTTATTGGTTCTTGTGTTTACAATCTCTTTATTAAAAGAGTTTAAAAATCTAGTGTTATTGATTCTTGTATTTACATGAAAGAGTTTGAAATCTATTGTTATTCAACTAAAGATTTAAATAGATCAATTAAAGTCTTATGTTATAGATTCTTACAATTTACATGAAAGAATTTGACTGAATTTGAAACTAATTTCATATGTAAAATATAGCAATCAAAATCTCATATTTTACCCTCAGATTTTTTTTTAGCAACGAATTGCTAATGATAGTCCCTCTTCAAATCTTAAAGAATTTGTTCAAAACAAATTAAGATCAATTGTTTTTTGGATAGTTAAGACTACCTCTTTATGGTTTTTTTATTGACTTAAATAGAAAACAATTACAAAGAAGAAGTGGAATCACGATTCTTAGCAACAAGAGAATTAGAAAAGTGGGATGATAAGAGCATCTGCATCGGTTGAGGGTGTCTCACCAACAAAAAATTATTTTTTTAATTATTTTTTTAATTAAATAATGAAATTAAAAAAAATATTGGACCAATCCCAGTGTGACACATCAGCGCGAGAGTGTCTCAGGGGGTTATTGGGAGATTGATTTATGAAGATTTTTAGAGTCTAAGATTATACTGTTATTGGTTTGTGGATTTTTACATTCTTAATAGATTCCAATGTTATTCGTTTATGAATTATAACATTACATTGTTATTGGTTTGATGATTTTATAATCTAATCAAAATCCATTGTTATTCAAAAAGTTTGTATCTTAATGATTCTATGATTCTGTTAAAATCTAGTGTTATTGGTATATGGTTTCTTTACAATTTAACTCATAAAACATGATTTTTAATGATTTTTAAAATATTACCTATATCCCTTGGATTCTCAAAGTTTGTTATAATAGAATTTTTGTATGGATTGTTTAAATACACAAAATTGTTTGCAATTTTAAAAAACTTTTAAAATTCAACAAAACTCTATGCAAATTTGACAAATATGATGATTTTTGAAATCAACAAAACTCTCTATAAGTCCAACTTCTAATAACCCCCTCAGTTTTTTTCTAGAGTGTCTTGTTTGAGATACGGTGTCTCTCTCTCTCTTTCTCTCTGTCTTACTTTTACAAATTTTTTAAAGTTCAGACACCCACTTTTTAGCACCGATGCAGATGCTCTAAGTTCCTAAATATTAGGAAGACTTATTCTCCCATTATTAACGACTAACTTAATTAAAAGAATAATTAAAAGAAACAATTCGTTGCTCTTCGGTTTGGTATATCTCCGACTCCGGTTTGTTGGTCTAATGTCTGCCTAATTGTTGTCTCATCATTTTTATAATTGTAAAATCCAGCTCAAATTATTATACCCTCGTCACATCTTCTCCTCCCTCTCCACATCTACGATTGTTGGACGGCGACGAATAAGATTCCGAGGGCTGACCATCGGAATCGGGTTGAAAAGCGGCAGATGTTGTGCAAAAGGATCGAGCATGAACAACCAAATGAGAGTTTCTAGCTGTTAGTGAACAAGGAACAAGGATTCGTAAGGAGGAAGGCGATGAAAGAAGAAAACTTTCTGTTATTGATCTTGTGAAATGAGTTGTTACACATAAATTTTTATATAAACAACATAATCCGGTTTAGTCATGTTCTAATACATTGGTTTACTCTAATATTATGTGAAAACCTTGGTCGCCGCATCGAGGATGCCAACAACGCTCTTCGAATGTTGGATTATTTATCAAATGATAGGTGGTTTACGACAGAATAAGTAAATAATACATTAATTCTTAATATATTTTACTTTATAGATATTATGGATCCTGTTTTTAAGATATAATGCAACAAAAACATACATAAGCATAAGTTCAAAAAAGAAAACAAAAGCAGAAGCTTGAAACATCTGACGAGAAAAAAATTCTCACTTTCTACTCCTCTTACGAGCAAGAATGATCAAATCCTTCTGTAGTGCCTTGATGCTTCTTCAGCAACTCCTCATTGGCTTCAAGTCTCTTCTGAAACTCCTCCATGGCATACATGTATTCCTTGTAACTTCGAGCTGAAGCATCTTCGGCCATGTCAAGAGTTTTCGCTTGAGACTCATCAAATCTTGTGTCAAGCTCTATTCTCAGCTTCTCTTGCTTGTACCTCTCCGATGATGTCTTCACAAGAATTTTAACACCGAAGTAAAGCGCCATAACTAATAGGTATCCGAAGAATCGAGCTAGAGCCTTTGATGTCTTGTCGGAGTTGTAGCTTTTAGAGCTCTCCTCTTCGCTGGTTACTACATTAATCACCTTCTGTCTGAGGCTATGTAGATAAGTCATCGAGTCAATGAGAAAAACAGAAAACCAGTGGCTCGCATCACACATCCACTTCAATACCTTGTGGATGCGGTGTGAGCATGCTCTTTTACAAAGCTCCGGAAATGTTTCGACTTCTTTCTTGTTGCTTGTTGTCCTTCCAG
The DNA here is from genome assembly GCA_030161315.1 of Eutrema japonicum. Lineage (NCBI taxonomy): Eukaryota > Viridiplantae > Streptophyta > Magnoliopsida > Brassicales > Brassicaceae > Eutrema > Eutrema japonicum. The sequence continues at coordinate 54,456,125 of BSQW01000011.1, forward strand.
GTTCTAGCAATAGCCCGATTTTTTGAGGACCTAGCAACAACCTGATTTTCCAGGACCTAGCAACAAAATCGTCTTCTTCTCTGGTCCGTTGGAGAAATGACTATAAAGAGGTCTTGTTTCCCTTTTTCTATATGATATTCATATTGCATATTTGAAGCGTTTAAGTATCAACATTGTTGATCGATTTTGATTGAGCGGTTTAGAACAAAAACTACTATTATAAATGATAATTTTGACAAGTATCTCGAATGAGTTGCAAAAAAGGAATAAATTTTAATTTTTGTTAGTGTGTTTAACCCAAAGAGAAAAGAATGCATTTTGCAACACTTTGTTTTGAGAAATTGTAAGGTAAAGATTGTGCATAATTTGTACACACTTCAGAAAAAAACAACATATGTGATATGTATGTTGATTATAATGTTGGGTACATGTCTCAGTTAGAGCATCTCTAATGGTCCTTTAAATTTCACATTTTTTTCATTTTGAAGATAAAAATGAATAAATCTTCTGCAATGGTGCTTCAATTTCACTTTCAAAAAATGAAGAAATGAATAGTGTTCTTTCAAATATGAAGGAACACTATTCATTTCTTCATTTTTTGAAGGTGAATTGTTTTATTTACAAAATATGTTTTCAATTTTTTATTTGTTTTGTTTTATACTCAAACAAAATTATATATTTTGTTTTACCCAATTAATTTTAAAACTACGTGTTTATCCAGTCATATTATAAAGTAAAAATGCAAATCACATATATAAAAACTCATTTTTCACTTTGAAGTGTGTTAATTGATCATTTAAAGAAAAAATATGTCTACTAGTACGTCATAAAATTATACTGTTGTTTGTTCTTACATTATGTAATGTAATTTTATCTATATAATAAATGTTTAAATTATTTAAAATCGTAATTTTGTTAAATAATTGCTATAAATAAAATAAGTAGTTAAAAGTTTGTAAAACTGAAAAGTAAAGGGTCTTATTAATAATTAATAATAAAATGAAGATAAAATATACTTGGAATATTTTTTTTGAAAACAAAAATGAAGCAAACGGTTGGAGAAAACCCTTCTTCATTTTTTTCTTCATTTTGAAAAAACTTCATTTTTAAAGAAAAATATGAAAAAACTACTGAAGATGCTCTTATACTGACAGAGGAATATAGCATACTAGTGAGCAAAATTGTAACATCATCTTATATATGACATACACAATCTTTCTTTTCGAGACAATATTGTGTTGCTGCGAGGCATGTGTTGCTTTTTGTTGTTGTTGTACCAAAAATCGTGGTATTTATCATTATGGTAAGAAGCCTTGTTAATTTTATTGAAAAATTCAAATATGTTCAATAAAAAATTATTTTGATCTCTTAAAATATATGATAAAATTAATCAAATACTCAATCTACATCATATTAATTATGTTAACCATTCAAATTTTGTTAATCACGTCCTCTATCGCTAATTTCACACAATATGCTTATCTTACATCAACCACACTTGAACCGTATTAGAAATATTGTTCCACACGATGTATTGACCACACCGTACGATCCGCTATCACCTTTGGGATATATCCCACTTTTTTTTTGTAAAACCAAATCGGGTGTCTGCTACAACATAAAAAGCTATAAAAAAAATCCTTTAAAATGGCAGATTATGGCGATAAAGAGGTCTCGTTTCATCTTTCTATATATTCTTCATATTGCATATTTGAAGCGTTTGGTGCCATTTCTTCAAGCATTTAAGTATCGATTTCGATTGATCGTTTCTGGAATCTCCGAAATTAGTTTCCACATTTGTATATAATAAATAAACAAAACATTCTAGTTTCCACAGTTGTATATATTCAATTTTTAATCAATAAATTAAACATAGCATATTTTCAAAAACAAAAAACAACAACAACAACAGATTTCCGTACTCATGAGAAAATCCTGAAATTTGGGCAAATAAATGTTTTATTTATTTATTTAGAGATCTTTCAAATTAAGTACCTGTCACTTCTATTCTATTACTAACGGCTTGACTCTCTTTTACACTTTGCAAAAAATACTGTATCACTTACGATTCATAGCTTGTAGTCGTTTTATTGAATTTGAATACCCTTTAACGAAAAAAAAAAACTTCTTAATTTCTCTTGTTATCCCATATGCGATGACTTCCTCATCAAGAAACACCTTCAATTATATACGTCCTCATCAAGATACCCTTCAGTTACTTCATGATCAAGAGAAAGCGTTTCGATTAAGTAACTTACTTTGCACTGTCAATCATGTTATCCTTGTTTATCGGAGAGCGCATCATGGAGCATATATCTGTAGGGTATTTAACTGTAGACACGCTGTATGTTTTGCAGAGATATCTGATATGAATCTATAAAACGTTAGTTATCATGTGTGTGTAAATCAAGAATTCATTATTCTTCTCCTCTACCAACGATCAAACTTCTCTAATGGCTCTTCTCGGCTTATTTGAATCGTTCATACCTTTATTTTGTGTTCTCATCTTCTATTACTTCCTCAAAAAGAAACCCTTTGGTTACTTGCATATCAAAAAAGCCCACCCTTGGAACTGGCCGGTTCTTGGGATGCTTCCAGGTGTGCTCGTGAGGCTCAATCGGCTCGATGATATCATCACGGTTATTGAAGAGTCTAACTTGACGTTTCTATTCAAGGGTCCATGGTTCATTGGGATGGATGCGTTGATCACTGTTGAGCCAGCTAATGTCCATCATATATTGAGCTCAAACTTCTCAAACTACGTCAAAGGACCGGAGCTCAAAGAGATATTTGATGTTTATGGAGATGCCGTGTTCAACACCGACTCGGATCTATGGAAGGATATGAGGATGTCCTTTCTGTAGGACCAAAATTTACACTACAGACAGGAAAGATTTAATCACAGTAATATGTAAATAAACAGTTTAAGGAACAGACGATTTATAAACGATAAAGCAATACAAGATCTGAGGAGGCGAGATAAATCTCTTTCCTTAACTCTAAGAATCTCCCGTAGTGTGACGGGGTTTTATAGATCCATGAGTCCCAGGATACAACCAAAGTTTAACTGAATCATCAACACCATGATTCATGTCTATCGACCATTATTCTACGATACTCTCGAAATTAAAAACTTACTCTAAGCAGTAGGGAATTGAAGAAACGATTGCTAGAACTTTTAGTAAGTGTTTTTTGTGTATCAGAGGATGATTTTTTAGGTGAAAATCGTGTTGTATATATAGGAGAGAGGCTAGGGTTTTTCCATGACAGAAAAGGAATATTTCTAGAATAACCTAGGCGGCTGCGATTTTTTAAGTCGGCCCGCTGGGTATCGATCGATACCAAGGGGTATCGATCGATACCTCAAAAAGTCCACGGGCCCAATCAAGGCCCAAGATGCGAACGTCGCACGTATGGCTTTTCTTCTCTCATGTTGTTCATTTAAGACACAACCATTCCAACATATATACACGAGAAAACATTTCTCGGTTAATGAAAACATTTCATTAGAAAGAGCTTAACTCATTTCTTTTCACACTAACACAATTTTATCAAACCCTCAGGCTTTGACAAAAAATTAGTTCCAACAATCCCCCACATGAATAGAAATGACTCTAGAACATATGAAAATTGTACAGACTAGACTTTACTAGACATACTTGACTAGACTCATCTAGACGTAGACAGACTTTCGAGAGTATACGAAAATGTAACTGTCACTGAATGGTAGCGTTTTTCAGCTTTGAACCAAACAATTTTAATATCTGTTGCGTTTACTCGGCCAGGAGGTGAACATGATGTCTTGAACCACCCGGATTTTGATGTAAACTGATACAACAGATATCGCACAGCGACATTTTCTCGTAGAACTTTGTTCTCTATTGGGTTCATTTTGGCCTTGAACATTCCTGGTATTCGTGAGTGAATTTGGAGAATATAGCCTTATCCTTCATTCTCCTAGAAACGGCCCCATTTCACACTTCACTAGGTGATCTTTTATTAGCTTGTTTTCAGAAGTGTCCTGTCACACTCCACTATATACACAGCTATGCAATCATTAAAAGTCAACGCTTATCCTTACTATCCACAGGTAGCACTGTTTTATCATCCTAGGAACTGGGCAGAGACATAGTCTCACAGTGCTCAACTCAAATCAGTTTAATTTTGTTTCCCTTTGAACCTAGATCTTGGGATCTCCAGTCACATAGGTTGGGTATCTGTCAAACGTCATCTTTTTCTATAGGCTTTAAACCCATTCCTTTTGATGATTTTACAATTTGATCTCGCGGCAAACCTTTGGTAAACGGATCCGCTAGGTTATCAGCCTACTTGATGTAATCTATCGTTATTACACCAGTTGAGATCAATTGTCTAATGGTCTTATGTCGTCTTCTTATATGACGAGACTTGCCATTATATAGATTACTCAGTGCCTAAGAGATATCTCACTAACTCTCACAGTGTACACATAACGATGGCACTGATTTTTCTCCCACATCGGGATATCTTCCAGAGAATTTCGAAGCGATTTTGCTTCCTCTGCAGCTTTATCTAAAGCTATAAACTTTGACTCCTTGGTTAATTAGGCCAAGAGTGCTTGTTTGGAAGATTTTTAGGATACTGCTGCATCACCAAAATATTATCCACTTATAATATCTGTCAGGTTTACGAGACCAAGAGGTGAACATAATGTTTTGAACCCCCCAGACTTTGATGTAAATCGAGACGACATATAACGCTGGATAATTCAACATTCTAGTTATGGCTTTCCACAGAGTATGACCTGTATTACTCATGTAGCGACTGAATGCGCTAAATCGGATCTAGTACGATTCATCAAGTACGTTAGACTTCCGATAATTCTTGCATACATCACTTGTGATACAACTTTATCACAATTGGATTTATTGCAATCTTGTTTGAGTAGTTCTCAAAACATTCTAGGATCTGGAGACAAGATTATCCACTAATCTTATGTCTATCAAACTTCCCACTAAACACTTTCTTATTGTGTTGGATTATGTCCTTCTTGCTTCCATGATGAACGTGTCATCTTATAAACATAACAAAACGTATCCATGTGGAGTACTTTTGATGTATATCACCTTAAGTGATTTTGAAGCTATTTGACATCACTTTGTTGTCAAACTTTTCAAGCTATTGCTTAGGAGCTAACTTAAGCTCGTATAGGACTTTACAAGTCTACTTATTTTCTTTCCTTGTTCAGGAGTGACATAACCCTCGGGTTGTTTCATGTAAATCTCCTCTTCTAAATGGTCGTTTAGAAAGGCAGATTTTACATCCATTTGATGGATTACAAGATCTCATATTGCTGTAATTCCAATCAGCATACGACTAATTTCAACTTTAGCCTCTTCTGCTTCTTTACAGAAGTACCAGAATTGCTCGATCTAGGTCCAATGCCCGTCAAGCATCGCTCGATACTCATGGGTATCGATCGATACCTCTAAAAGCGTAAGAACCCAAGAGATCAATTGCTCGCTTAGAGCTTATCCTTTACTTGGATGTCTGGTATATCTCATTTATACACCATAAAGCAATCAGCACTACATTGTGTGCATATTCAACGAAGATACAATCCACCATTTTTGGTCCGATTGTCAGCTTCTTAGGTGGTTGCTAGGCACCCCCACACTTTCATGTATTTGTATAAAAACACATTACTTTTCCAAAGTTCACATGAAACATTTTCAGTGACTTTGTGTGGTATTTAGTTCAGGATATAACTTGTGGTAAGCAATGCTTCCCCCCACATTTCTGGACTAACCCAGATTTTTTAGGAATAATGAGTTCATCAAATAATTCGGTAATTTGTTATGAGACTCCATTAGATTCCAGTGAATAGGGATCAATCGTTTGATGGATAATACCATGCTCATGTCCTCTATCACTTCAAACTATGTTGATAGTTCTTTCGAGTTGGTTTTCAACCTCGAGTTTAAACTCCTTGAGTTTTCCAAGGTCTCGTATTTGCTTCTTAGCAAATAGACATAACTATATTTCGTACAATCCTCAACGAAAGTCACAAAATATTTTTCACCACCTTTTGTATAAGTCAAACCAAGAGGTTCGCTCGATTGTGGTGTTTTAGTGAGTTTGGTTAGAACGCAAACCGCACACTCATCTTTGCTTATTTTGTATTTCGGGATCTCATTCAATCTACGCATAGATTCGAATATAATTTGACTGAAACATTCAGATCAAATACTAAGAGATTCTGTACCATAAGCAAATGATTCTTTCTCATTTAATGTCAACACCATTGGTTACATTGATTTTAAGTCCGACTGTCTCAACGTTAATTTGGACCAGTCTGTCCTTAATATAGACAACATTATTTGTCAATACATGCTTAATTAGCATTGTGCCCTAAATAAGATTTTTATGCATCTTTAGCACATGGTTTACATTAGTGAGAGTGAGCTTCTTTGAAAAGTCAACTTCAGCACTATGAATAAATTCTTGTCATTATTTATGGTAGGAGGGAAACATTCCCATATCAACACATATATGAGCTATTACATTGGTATAATACCACCACTCATTTGGGTTATGCTTAACCATATTGACTCCGAGGATGACATTACACATGTCTATCTCGACTAAATTGGCTTCAACCATTCCATTATTTTTTACACCACCAGATCTAACAATGATCACATCGGTGTTGTTAGTCATATTGAAATTTGATTTTGTTCAAGAGAATCAAACCAAATTAATATACTAACCAATACTCAACTCTCAAGTTAAATGGTAAAATTAAATTCAATTTCTAGAATTTAATAAACTTAATACAATATCGAATTGTATTAGTATTCTTGAACTCATATCAAGAATCGCAAGAGGCATGTTGAGTATCGATCGATACCAATGAGTATCGATCGATATCTCAAAAGTCCAATGATTTAATTATTCGATTAAATCAGCCTCCAATATTTAATTGAACTTCAATTAATTATTCCAAAATTCGCAAATTTTTGGACACATAATATTGAGCTACACGTCTTTAAATTTTGTCCAAGGCTTTATCTTTACTCCGCAGTAGAAAGATGTATCAATATATCGTGCAATCGTCTATGAATGCCATGAAATATTTATTGCCTCCTCTGGTTTGAATATATTTCAAATCACATAACTCTGTGTGAATTAAACCTAGAGGTTCTGTTGTTCTTTGAACGCTGGGTGATGGCGTTTTAGTGAGTTTGGCTTGGACACAAACCTCACATTTGTCTTTGCTTAATTTGCATTTAGGAATCATGTTCATGTTCATTAATCTACTCATAGATTTGAAATTAACATGTCCTAATCGTTCATGCCAAATATTAAAAGACTTAGCGAGATAAGCAAATGGTTTCTTATCATTAATCTTAGGGTTCTACGAGGTGGATGCCTCGGTTACATTATCCTTTAGGATTACTTTCTCAACAGATATCTTACACAGATTATCACATATAGAACCCTTACCCAGATACATCCCATTTTTCGTTAGGATTAGCTTATCACCTTCCAGCTTCACAGAGAATCCATGCTTACTTATAAGCGATCCAGAGATCAGATTCTTGCGCATATCTGGTACATGGACGACGTTCGTGAGAACTAGTTCCTGTCCAGAGGTGAGCTTCAGAACAACCTTCCCGTGACCATCAACTGTCGACGAGGCGGAATTTCCCATCAAGAGTTTATCACCACTCTTGTTCTTTGTGTATGTCGAGAACATCTCGCGATCCATACAGATGTGTCTGGTTGCACCACTGTCGAACCACCAAGTGTTTGGATGGCTCTCTGCAACATTGGCTTCAGTGACCACAGCACACATGTCAGCTTCTGTCAAGTTTGCTTGAGCTTTCACTGTTTTGATCAGACTCGTAGTCGTTTGATCCACTTTGTCACTGGTTTTCTCCATAGTTCCAGAGTTGTTGTCAACGTTGTTTGTCATTTTAAGCTAATGAGAACACAACTTTCAGTTAGTACCGATATATAAACTCAAGAATCGCAATTCTAAGACTGATATCGAACTGAATCGCATTGGTGTCGATCGATACTCCTTAGTATCGATCGATACACACACAATGTCTATCGATACACCCATATGGTGTCGATCGATGCACATACAGTGTCAATCGATGCATCACTGGTGTCGATCGATACAGACTTAGTGTCGATCGATACACCCTAGATGTCGATCGATGCTCGATGCACATACTGTGTCAATCGATGCATCACTGGTGTTGATCGATACACATTGAGTGTCGATCGATACACCCTGGGTTCCGAGTGAAGCTCGATGCACATACTGTGTCATTCGAAGCAACCTGGTATCGATCGATACACGCTCAGTGTCGATCGATATACCATGGGTGTCGATCGATACAAGTGAATTTCACAGGATCGATCATAGCACCAGTGTCGATCGATACCTGTGTCTTATACACAGTATCGATCGACATAGACCAACTTGGTCGATGCAAAGTATCGATCGATACACTGAGGTGCCGACCGATACACTGTTTGCATGGTATCGATCGATACACTTAAGTGTCGACCGATACAATTTAGTCCAATATCGACCGATACCATAGGGTGTCGATCGATACTCACAAGGCCTCGATCTGAATCGAACCTATCAAGAACAGATGTGTGTTCGTTGATTATACCGTTCTTTAATCGCAATTAAAGACGGTTTTTTAGAAGATGTTTAAGCAGATCTGCTTCTACTACACGTTTCAAGTTGCTAAACAGCTGTTTGATTTACGTTTGAGTATCACTAGCAGAAGAACATCTTCTTAAAAAAAATAGAGAGAGATGAAGATTGCCTCTACTACACGTTTCAATTTGCTAAAAGCTTTTTGACAACGTTTGAGTATCATCAGCAGTAGAAGAATCGTTTAAAAACCGTTTGAAAACGTTTATTTACTCGTGATTAAAGATCCAATTGAAGTAATAAAACAGAAATTGGATCTTCTTAGAGTTAAGATTGTAGGACCAAAATTTACACTACAGACAGGAAAGATTTAATCACAGTAATATGTAAATAAACAGTTTAAGGAACAGACGATTTATAAACGATAAAGCAATATAAGATCTGAGGAGGCGAGATAAATCTCTTTCCTTAACTCTAAGAATCTCCCGTAGTGTGACGGGGTTTTATAGATCCATGAGTCCCAGGATACAACCAAAGTTTAACTGAATCATCAACACCATGATTCATGTCTATCGACCATTATTCTACGATACTCTCGAAATTAAAAACTTACTCTAAGCAGTAGGGAATTGAAGAAACGATTGCTAGAACTTTTAGTAAGTGTTTTTTGTGTATCAGAGGATGATTTTTTAGGTGAAAATCGTGTTGTATATATAGGAGAGAGGCTAGGGTTTTTCCATGACAGAAAAGGAATATTTCTAGAATAACCTAGGCGGCTGCGATTTTTTAAGTCGGCCCGCTGGGTATCGATCGATACCAAGGGGTATCGATCGATACCTCAAAAAGTCCACGGGCCCAATCAAGGCCCAAGATGCGAACGTCGCACGTATGGCTTTTCTTCTCTCATGTTGTTCATTTAAGACACAACCATTCCAACATATATACACGAGAAAACATTTCTCGGTTAATGAAAACATTTCATTAGAAAGAGCTTAACTCATTTCTTTTCACACTAACACAATTTTATCAAACCCTCAGGCTTTGACAAAAAATTAGTTCCAACACTTTCAGTCAAGGGTTTCAGAGGCTATCAATGAACACCGCAAAAGGTAAACTCAAGAACGTGCTTCTTCCTCTTTTTAATCATTTTGCAGAGGAAGGGACGGTCGTGGACTTGCAGGATGTGTTTGCGAGATTTACGTTCGATACAACCCTAGTTGCAATAACTGGGTCTGATCCTCGATCTCTCTCCATTGAAATGCCAGAGGTCGATGAGTTTGCTAAAGCCTTAGACGATGCTGCAGAAGCGGTTTTATATAGGCATATAATACCAAGATTCATGTGGAAGGTGCAAAGCTGTATGGGATTGGGACAAGAGAGGAAAATGACTGAAGCTGGTGCCACTTTTGACCGTATATGCACGAAATACATAACAGACAAGAGAGAAGAGATAAGAGCACAAGGGATTAGTCATAATTCCAAAGAAGAAAGTGAGGATATGTTAACGTCCTCCATGAAGCTAGATACAACCAAGTACGAGGCCTTGATCATGGGTGATGACAAATTCTTCAGAGACATCATCTTGAGTTTTGTTGTAGCGGGAAGAGATACCATTGCTTCTGCTCTCACTTGGTTCTTCTGGCTTATGACTGAAAACCCTAAAGTGGTGACCAAGATTCGCCAAGAGATCAACACCATTCTACCAAGATAGGGAAATAGTCCAGAGGCGTCTTCTTCTGTCGATCCCAAGGAGTTCTTGAATAAGCTGGTGTATTTACATGGCGCCTTGTGTGAAGCAATGAGGCTCTACCCACCAGTTCCGTTCGAGAGCAAGTCTCCTGTAAAACCAGATTGTCTTCCTAGCGGCCATAAACTTAAAGCGAACTCCACCATCCTCATCCCTATTTACGCATTGGGGAGGATGAGAGCCGTATGGGGAGAAGACGCAGTGGAATTCAAACCAGAGAGATGGGTTTCTGAGACCGGAGGGTTAATACATGAGCCTTCTTTTAAGTTCTTAGCGTTTAATGCCGGTCCAAGAACCTGTATCGGTAAGCATTTAGCTATGACTCTAATGAAGATAATCGTGATTGAGATACTACAAAACTTTGACATTAAGGTTGTAACATCCCGATTTCTTGTATATGCGGAGAGGCTTATAAGAATTGATTTGACTACCTATGTCACCAAAGTGCACTTATCTTTTCGGGAACTTGTCCAGAGAGAACTCCAGAGTTAAGCGTGCTTGAGCTGGAGCAATTTAAGGATGGGTGACCTACCGGGAAGTGATTCGCGGTACTGTGCGAGTGAGGACAAAATACGGGGAAAGATCACGTGGTGATTGCAGGGCCAGTAAACAAGTATTACAAGCCTCCCGGACTAACACACCGGCCGTCGGACAAGGGTGGGGCCCACGGGCCGAGAGAGGGCATGGGGCCCACAGGTAGGGGCGGTCGGGGCGTTAAAAGTGGTATCAGAGCCGAACCCAAACACGTGTGTGGAGTCAGGTGGGCTCACACCGTCTAGGGTGACGATCCTGGTGCGCAACGAGGACGTTGCGCTCTATGAGTGGGGGTGATTGTAACATCCCGATTTCTTGTATATGCGGAGAGGCTTATAAGAATTGATTTGACTACCTATGTCACCAAAGTGCACTTATCTTTTCGGGCTCCCGGACTAACACACCGGCCGTCGGACAAGGGTGGGGTCCACGGGCCGAGAGAGGGCATGGGGCCCACAGGTAGGGCGGTCGGGGCGTTATAAAGGTCGTCAAAGGACATAAGATTGAGCCGACACCTGGTATTATTCTTCGGATGAAGCATGGTCTTAAAGTCACACTGACCAAGAGATGTTCAGTTTGAAATTAATGCTAAATCTGTTTCGGTAATCTATCGGATATTAGGGAAGGTATGTATTAATGGTTAATTTGGCCAAATTAGGCATCAATTTAGTCAATATTAACTCCAACTTATTTAGTGTCCATGACCGTTAATGTTGACGTTAAAGAGAAACTACGTCGTGTGTTTGATAATTATGGAACCATCTCATTTAAAAGAATTGTTTACCAGGTTTACCGATAATAATTGATCAATTTTGAATTTTCTAAGTTGCGAATTACAAAACGTAATTTTTGAATAACTAAACGGGATCTTAATTTAGAATTTAATTACACGAGTCATAATTATACAGATTATCAGTTTTAGAGTCTAAATATTTTAATTTTTTACCAGCGTATCATTCAGAACCTAATATAGTAATAAATAAAACTGTAATGACTAGCATTATAAAGATAAGTGAAAAGCACCGTTTTGTGTCCTTCAATATAATCTTCCATCACCAATCCAGGGGAAGTACACCAAGAATGTAAGAACTCGCATTGATTATTGCAGTTTCCGGATTTCCAAAATCGGCATACTGATTGCATAGCAGCACTTAAGCTTGTTCTATTGGTTGTACTATTGGCAGCCCTGTTTGTGGTACTCTAGGCGTAATAGGGGCGAGTTTGAACATTTCCAAGATGAAAGCAAAAGCCCACACGGCAGTTGCGTGCTTCTCAATGGTATTTGAGAACTTCACGAATAGGAAAACAGAAAGTGCAATGGCACCTCTGAATTGAGCTTTCTAGATTAGTCTTATTTCTGTTTTGAGATGGATGATTGGAGTTGGTTCTTGGTTATTCAGAAGCATTACTTTGACACTTATGACGATAAGTAGGTTTTTGCTTTCCCTTCAATTCTTCGCTAATGAAGTCAAAATGAAAAAAAAAAAGATACAAGTTAGGTCCTTTTCAAAGTTTTAACATAGTCATTACTATTATTCTTGTTTTTTAAAATCTTTTGAAAACAAACTCATAACTTTTTACTTCTTTTTGGTAAAGCTATGGGTATATCTTTTACAATTAGTATAAAGTAAATAATAAATGCTTCTTCTTTTTTTTGGGTTTAATTTTGTTTGCCTGCTTAATAGTTTTAATGTTTGATGATAGATTAAGTTAAAACATGTAAAGTTGACCCCTTGAACAAGGTTCAATTCCTAACACTTCACCCTTAATTTTTTTTTCCTTTTTGTCTTTTCCATTCACTCGTTGTTTGCTTTTGATATGTTATGCACAATCTCTAAAAGAATATTTATATTTCCATATATAAATTTCTTACAATTGCTTTTGATTTTGTTTTTTCTCATTAATTGTTTGACAATATATTTCACCTAAAAAAACTAGATTGTCATAAAAATAACAATTTTCAGGAGGGAAATTTTCAGTAGGGAGTTCGATTCCCAGAGGATGCAAATTACAGGAGGGAATTTTTCAGACGATTTCCAGCGCGGTGCAAGTATAACTACTCGTCGTGGTCCAACGTGTCAAGGGTAAAGTGCTCAATCACAAGCGTGGTGCGGGTAGACCATTGATTGTGGATTTTTGTAGGCCGGTAGAATTGTATTTGTCCTCGTAATTTGTAATTGATAATATTTGAGATGATTAAAAAAAAAAACTAGATTGTCATAAAAATACCAATTTTTGAAGACCAAGAGTAGTCTCATTTTTTTTTCTCATACTAGGATTTTGGTAGATTCAAGTTGATCTCTTGAAGAATCTTAGTCACCACTTTAGGGTTTTAATATATATGTCCTAAATGTTAGATGCCTCCAAGGCTCCAAATCTTCATATATTTTAACAACATTATTCAAATCGAGAAGATATAGTTATACATATACAGACACCCATCTTTTTAGCGAGTGAAATGAATCATATTTAGTACAAATGTCTTTCTATTTGTAACACCCCTCTTCCCGGGCCTCAGAAAAGAGAGACCGGGAAACAGAATGCGTGTTACAACTTGGTATTAGAGCCCATGATTAGATCACTCCACTAGTTCTGACCTGGAGGATCACGCCCGTGTTTTCGTCGTGTTAAGAAATTGTTTTCTTAAAACCTTTTTCAAAACGTTTTCAAACCCAACACAAAAACAATATTTAGACGTCTGATCTTATAGTTCTTCTCACCTTTTTCTTTTCTGTAGTTAGAAACTGAGGCCCTTGACGCGGGAGACTGCTTGTAAGAGAGTCACTTGTCCTTCAAAGGTCAACCTAATAAAATGAAGATATTTGAAGATAAAGGAAAATCCCGAAAAAAGAGGAAATTATCCACATCGACTCCGAGAAAGAAGAAAATCGAGAATATCAAGTCAAAAAGGAAAAAGAAAAGGAAAATCAGCCGAGTTAAAGACTTATAAATAGGGGATATATCATTCATAATATTGATTCACAATTCTCTTTGTAACAAGAAATACGTTCGGCTTGATCCCTATTTTTAGGGTACGTAGGCGGCTTTCACAGGCACATCTATGATTTTAATAAAAATAATTCTCATAAACCCTAAACTGAATTCAACAATCTATGAGATGGTGAATTCTGGTTCTTACACTACACATTAGTTATGATTATAACTACTAGGATAGTCGATATGAGAAACTCGTGAGATTGATCTAATAGAGAGCGGAAGCTATAAACAAGCAAGAAGAGAAGATTCCAAAAAATCTAGACTACAAGTTTCGATCTTAATGATGTCGAAAATAACGAAGTCGATCGTTCATATTTGGATCTTATCGAACGGTATGAGAGTCCTCCTCTCAAGATCTGAAAAGCAAAATTAAAACCTAATCAATTGGTGATATTATTATATTTAAAATCTGAAAAGCAAAATTAAAACCTAATCAAAACCGATATTAGTGCAACCGAACCAAACCAAATGAATATAAGAAATTAATTTCACTAAAAAATAGTATTTCTAGATAAATAAATGCATTAATATACTAAATTATCATATTAGTTAGATCAGTATTTATATATATATATATATATATATATATATATTTTTTAATAACATTGAATCTATTATCTAATTGAAATGAAATTTAAATAGTAGTTTTATTTCGTTTCAACTTTGGAAAACCGAAAAATTATACAAACCGAATCGAAACTAAATCGTAAACCGAATTGGTATCATTCTTCAAGCATTTAAGTATCTAATGAACCAACTTGTGTTTTCCAAATACTATCGACACTGTTAGTCGATTTCGATTGAGCGGCCTAGATTAGTCTTATTTCGGTTCTGAGATGGATGATTGGAGTTGGTTCTTGGTTATTCAGAAGCAATATTTTGACACTTATGGTGATAGAGAGGTTTTTTCTTTCACTTCGATTATTAGCTAATGAAAAAAAAGAATACAAGTTTGGTCCTTTTCAAAGTTTTAACATAGTCATGTTTTGGTTAATGAATGTGTATGGGCATTTCCGTTCAATATGTGGATTTGTTTTTCATAGTTTTGAAAATGTAGACAATGCTTGCTTTGTTTCCTTATCCTTTTTCTTGTTTGTCTCCGAGTGGCAAAACCTGGATATAACTATTTTTTTTAAGATCCTTATTGGACGCATCAGAATAGGTTCCGCCATCTGCCCATTGGACGCTTCAAGATAGGTTCATTGATGCACTATGGGGTTGAT
This sequence comes from Eutrema japonicum, assembly GCA_030161315.1. Lineage (NCBI taxonomy): Eukaryota > Viridiplantae > Streptophyta > Magnoliopsida > Brassicales > Brassicaceae > Eutrema > Eutrema japonicum. Next base: position 54,471,288 of record BSQW01000011.1, read on the forward strand.
TCGTCATTCTTTTCTTGTGTGTTGCAAGTTTTAGCTCTTCTTTTATAGTGGGAATCGGTTTCATAGGGCAATGCAAATCCTGCGAAGGGTACTTCCGTAAAGTATATTCTTGGGTGAACAAGTTGTTGGCGGCAAGGGTTTTAGCGGGCCGAGTGCTTTGAAAAGAACTCGTGGGATCATACTGATTGAGCTTATTTGTGGGACGGGCTCGGATTTAGGCCCAATAACAAATAATTAATATACTAATATATATATTTTTTAAACTGAATTCCACGCAAACGTACTCTCCATCACTGATTGACAAACTAAAGATTAAGAAGAGTGTGGGAGTAGTTTAATGGAGATTTAAGTAATCTTGTTTTCAGAGAGACGTAAAAAACGAAAAACAAAAACAAAAAGAAGAAGAAAGGGGTTAGGGAAAAACCCTCGGAGAAAGACGACGAACGCATGAGAGAAACTCTGGTGACGAATTTTTTTGAGGAAAGGAGATTAACGAAATGCAGAGGTTCATCATCAATCAGTCTCATCGTCGTGTGAGCAAGACGAACTTTTCTCATGGGATTTTCCCAGATTTCTCATGCCATCCTTCTTCTCCAACGAGGTTTAGGTTTTGATATGATCCTAGACGGCTCAACGGAGGTTAATCACCTTCCCGGGGAACTTCCCGGGGAAATATTTGGCGAGAAGGAAATTGATCCCGAGGAAGCGTTGCATATCCCGGAAGGAGCAATGACGAGAGCTAAGGCGCGGAAGCTTAAGGATGCACTTGGAGGACTCGTTCGACATGTTCACGAAGCCGTGTGTTTGAGGGAAGAAGTGCCTCGAACCGCATTGGTTTCGATACAAGTCCAAGTGTGCTCTTTTCCTTAGTCACGGTTTTACCCAACGGGTTTCACGTGACAAGGTTTTTAACGAGGCCTTGGAACACTTCTTCCCGCAAGCCCAAATCCCGCAACAAAATTCCGCGGAAAAATCCCTCAAGAAGATCAAGAGACTTGCGATTTTTCCTTAGTCAATTTCTGCATTAATTACACATTTTCCCAAACATTTTCTTCTCTCATTTTCGAGTTTTCTTCTTGTATTTTCGTGGTGGAATTGTCTCTTTGACTCCCCTCTTTCTCTTTATATTTCGTGTATGGTCATTTGATCAAAGCAACAATTATTGAAATAAAATCAAACACCTTTTCTCTATTGTTCACGATTTTTGCTTAGTGGATTTCTAAGTAATTTTCGAAACTGGTTTATCAAAGAGATCACCATCTCTCTTTGTGGGCAGCCATTCTACCATTCGTCGTGTCAAGAGCGTCCATAGCGAGTTGAGTGTTGGAAGGATTTTCGGGTGGATTCCCATGCCTTCGAGCCTGCTCCACGTTCCCGGCGTTGCGTTCATCACCGCCTTGAATTTCGATTCAAGGATTATCCAGCCTTACCGCTTCCTTCGAGAGATCCTTGGACAAGGGTGTAACAAGTGGTATCAGAGCACTCAAGGAATCCGGTAATATCGTTCCATCTATCTATCATTTCGTTTTTGTTTTGCTGCATTTCGTTGCATAATTTTCGATTTTTAACCGTTCATCTTCTTTGTTGTTTATCACATGTTCATCATTTTCTGGGTTAAATTATAGTTTGTTTTAATTTCAATTGTTGCATCTAAATCATTGTTAGGCTATTTAGTTGCATTAAAAATCAAAAAAAAAAAAAAATCCTTCATAATTTTATTTTATTTTTAAACCCGTTCATCTTCTTTGTTGTTCATCGCGAGTTCATCAAATTTTCTGGGTTCATTCTAGTTTGTTTTAATTTAAATTGTTGCATCTAAATCATTGTTAGGTTGTTTAGAATCATCATAAATCAAAAAAAAAAAAAAGAATCTTTCATAATTTTTTTTTAATTTTGCGAAAATCGTTCATCTTCTAAATTCAAAAAAAAAAAAAAAAAAAAAGAAATCTGGGTTGATTGTGTTTAATTACTGGAATCGACCTAAGCTTGTGTTTGTGGATTTTAATTTTTGTTTGCAAGGAACTAAGGATCAGCAATTATCGGGAATTTTTTGGCATACCAATCCAAGTAACCGAGGAGTTCTTTGCCGGGGAATTACGAGACCGAGGGAAATTTTTCGGGGAAATCCGTGACCGAGAAATTTCGGGGAAATATCAGGCCGTGACAAGCGTAAATCCGAGGGATTATCCGAGGGGTATGTCCCAAGAGACCGTGGCCGACCATCGTCGCACTCTCTCGACCATCGTCGATTTTCTCTCGACCATCGCCACTTTCTCTCGACCACAACCGATCTGATTTTAATTTTTTTGTGGTTTGTTAATTTTTGCGACTAAAATTTTTCCGTTTATTCACGTGTTTGTATCTTGATTTCAGGTACCAATATGTCCGAAGACACTTCAGAATCGAGTTCACCAAATAATCAAGCCGTCATGGAAGAAGTGACTCGTTTGATCACCGATTTAGGCGCTAAACTCTTGCCCGATGGCAAACCGGTCCATGAAACCGCTACCAACGAGATCACAAGGCTGATGGGAGAGATGACAACACGTATGGATCTCATGCAAAGAGAACTATTAAGGGTTTCCGAGGCAGCCCCTGCACCAACGAATCCCTTCAAACTCAAGAGTCAACAATTTCGGAATTTCAAAGGTTCGAAGATGTCAAGCGAAGGAGAAAATCTGTTTCACACTAGATGCCGAGTTAAAGGGAAAGTGTGTAGCCTAATCATCGACGGAGGAAGCTGTACGAATGTGGCAAGCACTACACTTGTGGAGAAGCTGGGTCTAGAAGAGATGAAGCATCCCCGACCGTATTACCTTCAATGGCTAAACAACGAGGGACACTTAAAGGTAACGAAACAAATTTTGGTTCCTTTGTCTATAGGTAATTACGTGGATGAAGTTCTGTGCGACGTGCTACCTATGGAGGCTGGACATATATTGCTGGGTCGACCATGGCAATTTGACCGCAAGGTGATTCACGACGGTATCACCAATAAGCACTCTTTCACACATAAGGGAAGAAAAGTGGTATTAGTTCCTATGACTCCCCTTGAAATTTACCAAGACCAGAAATTACGTGATAAGAAGAAAGAGGCTGAGGCTAAGAGTAACATTCAGGCCGACCAATCCCAAGCCAACACAGGTATGATTTCGAGCACAACTCCTTTCAACACAGGTGAATCTCTTAACCTTCTTCAAAAAGAAAAAAATATTTTAAATGATTGTGAGAAAACTCCTACGAGTTTAATTAACGTTGCACCGGAGTTGCCATCTCCGAGTGAGAAATATTATTTTTTGCAGGATCTTAAAGAAACAGGAGGTGATCCCACAAAGTCCCCATCCAATCAAGAAGAAGAAAATCCGCTCAAAAAATGCCCAGCAAAAACGTTCGATCAATCTTTTTTATCCGAACGCAAAACGTGCAATTACTTGGAGCGATTGAGGGATGAGCTAAATCAAAGAATTTCCACTGAGGGAAACCATTTTTGCCGACCAAAAATACCTTTAGAAGAGAATAGTCAAGGCAAAAATCAAGTAGTTCATGACGATTCAAAGTGTCCGTTGAAAACCACACTTACGTCTAAGGAAAAGCATGCCGAGAAAAAGAAGCATACAAACAATCAGAATGCTGATGAGTCAGGTAAGTTCACCCATCCAGTTACATATTTTAGAACTAATGATTGTGTTGTTTGGTTGCTTGGACAAGCAGATTATGATTTGATGCCCAAATCACAAAACGGATCCGATGGAGCTGAAAACGGACGAGGAGGAAGAACGGATGTGGATGAACCTTCTCAAATTGTAAACAAAGACCAATCTGATATGAGGAACTCAAAGATGCACGAACCACTTCAGACCCCAGCACAAATCGTGTGCAAAACATACAAGAAATGCTTGCAAGGAGCAACCGTTGAGACAATTTCTTGTGGCATCCGAAAAGGTAAGGAAATTATTGTTGCTGATACAATAATTCAAAGGTATGATCTACTCCCTACTCTCAATGATAATTTGCTAGATGTATTTCAGTATTGTGAGAGATTTTTCGTTGGAAAGTTCTTTAAGCGCAAAGGTTTTCTATTTGATAAAAATAAATCGTGTGAGCTTAAATATGCTTTAAAAAATTATGTGTTGATTAAAAAAATCTCTAAAAATGCTCGTGCTTCACAACTCGTTGAATCTTTCTTTAGGGAAATTGTTTACTTTGATAGCACTCTGAAATTTAATAAAAACTTAGGTGATCATGCTAATTCTTCGGAATTTATTTTGGATGATCTAAGTAAGGAATTGTGTGCTAGTCGTAATGAGTATGTCTTTTGCACCTATAATCTTTTGTTAGGAGTTTTTGAAAGTGCACAGGATATACAAGAGGAAAGCAATGTGAACGATGAGCATGGATATCAGTTTTGGATTCGTATGAAGGAGAAGCGTTTTCCAGCCCAAAAGGAGTCCAAACCGATGCTAAGCGGAGATTGTCAACGCCGAGTCATAGAACATATCAATGCCTACAAGATCTGTTTGCAAGGTGAGCAAATTTTGTTTTACTTTAATAATTCTAACTTAGCTTTGTTCTTGACAGATTTGAGGACAAATCCTTTTCAACTGGGGGAGGATGATATGATCCTAGACGGCTCAACGGAGGTTAATCACCTTCCCGAGGAACTTCCCGGGGAAACATTTGGCGAGAAGGAAATTGATCCCGAGGAAGCGTTGCATATCCCGGAAGGAGCAATGACGAGAGCTAAGGCGCGGAAGCTTAAGGATGCACTTGGAGGACTCGTTCGACATGTTCACGAAGCCGTGGGTTTGAGGGAAGAAGTGCCTCGAACCGCATTGGTTTCGATACAAGTCCATGTGTGCTCTTTTCCTTAGTCACGGTTTTACCCAACGGGTTTTACGTGACAAGGTTTTTAACGAGGCCTTGGAACACTTCTTCCCGCAAGCCCAAATCCCTCAACAAAATTCCGCGGAAAAATCCCTCAAGAAGATCAAGAGACTTGCGATTTTTCCTTAGTCAATTTATGCATTAATTACACATTTTCCCAAACATTTTCTTCTCTCATTTTCGAGTTTTCTTCTTGTATTTTCGAGGTGGAATTGTCTCTTTGACTCCCCTCTTTCTCTTTATATTTCGTGTATGGTCATTTGATCAAAGCAACAATTATTGAAATAAAATCAAACACCTTTTCTCTATTGTTCACGATTTTTGCTTAGTGGATTTCTAAGTAATTTTCGAAACTGGTTTATCAAAGAGATCACCATCTCTCTTTGTGGGCAGCCATTCTACCGTTCGTCGTGTCAAGAGCGTCCATAGCGAGTTGAGTGTTGGAAGGATTTTCGGGTGGATTCCCACGCCTTCGAGCCTGCTCCACGTTCCCGGCGTTGCGTTCATCACCGCCTTGAATTTCGATTCAAGGATTATCCAGCCTTACCGCTTCCTTCGAGAGATCCTTGGACAAGGGTGTAACAGGGTTTTTCCAGATTTCTCACTTGGGTAATTTGATTTTTATGCTTGATTAAGGAAGACATCTATCCATGGTTGTCGATTAATGAAAGTATTGAAAACTTGTGGCTAATGGAGTTATCGTTACATGATTTGGTAGGATTGTGGTTAGGTTTTTTCCAGATTTATCATTTTGGTAATTTGATTTTTATGCTTGATTAAGGAAGAATTCTAAAAATGGTTGTCGATTGATTTAATGAATGTACTGAAAACTTGTGGCTAATGAAGTTACGCATATAAATCTGTTACAAGGGAATTGAAGTGTGCACAAATCATGCACCATCTTTACCTTACAACAAGGACGGTAAGGTAGACAAAACCTGACAAAACTGAGATCATCCCTCCAACATTAAGCAAAAATAGTAAGGCCTTGAAATACTTTCTAACTCTCTCTTCAAACTGCAGCAATCCCTCATAACCATGCCACAGAAAGTAGAATGCCACGAAATCTCCAAAGATAAGCACTATCACAATTATTATCATATACCAAGACTGCCTAAATGTGTCCAAGCTGCATAATCCAACATATATGGTAAACAAATAACCTAACACTATCAGAGAGGCTCTATAAGAGAAGAAAACTAGTATGGTTCTCTGTGTAACTCACTCGCAGAAGAAACAAACCTTTTTTCCTCTTAACCATGTGGAACTAGTCTGGTTCATCCTTGAAGATCTTCAAACATAAAAAGCAGATTCAATCACTAACTGAAACCCATCAATCTAGAAATGAACGAACTAATTAAGAACACATTCAATCGAAAATATAAAAGCAGAAATCAAAAAATGAATTGAAAAAAATTTACCGGTCATGACGAGATTCAATCCTTTCGTCTTGCCAACCTAGGAGCAAAAGAAAAAGCTTTCTCTCTGTAATTCACTCACCGAAGAAACCCTAAGAGTCAAACATCCCTCTCTCTCTCGTAGAAGAAGAAAAAGTTTGAAGTTTGACTCGTAAAGAAGAAATTTGACTCTAATACAAAATTTGCTTTTATCGGTTATCACTGTTCGGAAAAAAAAAATGAGACCAAGCGGATAACCTAATGATAATTAATTAATTAGACAACCAATTTATTTAAAGGATTTAATAAATACTTTTTATTTTTATTTTCTAACATCTTCATGAAATTGTAAAAGGATAGTACAACGAAATTATCAGCCAAATTTGGCGGAACATTGAAGAAGAAAATAACAAATCTGAATCATAAGCTTCTACGATAGAAGTTTTCCAATTCCTCCAAACTCATGTGTAATTGGATGAAGTATTTGTAGTCATTCTTCTAGATGACCTTAAATTCTATATAAAAAAAAAATCATTTTCTTACCTTGGCCCACATTTATATTAGTACAATCATAAGTTTCAATTATAACGAAGGGCTCGTGGGCCAGTGGTAGCAGCGAATTTGCTGGCGTGAGTATGTGTTCCGTCCTTGGTTTTGAATCTTTTTGGCCACCCATCCACGTTTAAATCAGCATATTGATGTCGTGAACCCCATAGTTGGGCCGCCAGAGATTAGTCTAGACCTAGAAAGCCTAGGATCACTCTGGTATATCAAAAAAAAAAAAGTTTCAATTATCCTTTTTTTTATTCTTCTTACATAATATACTTTTATTTTCTTCGTTACTAATCTAACTAAACTATTAAAATATAAGCATTTTTTGAAATTTGTTTCCAACACTCCTTATTTTTTTAAAAGTAAATTGAACATGTTGTCAAACATGCATTAAGCATGTTGCCAAACATTTTAACGATTCAGTAAAACCCTAGGTATTTCTCTCCCAGGAACGATGCCCGAGGTAGCCGCACAACGCTCCTCTCAACGACGTTTCTCTACCTCCGACGAGCCCTCCGCCTGCCGAAGTTGCTTCTCTCTCGGGTCCGTCTCAAGGTTCACCGGAAGACCTTACTGTTTCCTTCCGTCGAGGCTGCTTCCTCGCTGCCGGCGAGATGCTTTCTGGCCTCTCTCTATTTGAAGCTACTCCGATGACCGGCTTCACATCGTCACCCTCCGTGCTATCGATTAGAAGAAAGCTCAACATCCTTCCGGTTGCGCCCTGTCTCATCAACCTTTCGCACCCACGTATGAGACTTTCTTCGGCGCGGCTGAGTTATGCCCAACTGCCAGAGCCACCACTACAAGAAAACAGGGTCATTTCCGACGGAAATTCTGACGGCCATAATTCCGTCGGAAATTTTTGACAGATTTTCGACGAACGTGTCATCCGTCGGAAAAGAGTAATTTCCGACGGATTTCCGACGGATTTCCGACGACCATAATCCGTCGGCTACTTTTCGACGGATTTCCGACGACTTTCCTAGAAATTCTTATGTTGCCGACATACGACCGACGGATTTCCGACGATGACCATCCGTCGGAAATTTCCGACGGATATCCGACGAATGTCCGACAGATGGTGACTTTGCCGACATCCTTGTCGACATGGTTGCCGACATCGATAATATCTACTTTAAATCCGTCGGAAATCCGTCGGAAAATGCACAAAATTTTCCTTATAAAAACGTAACCACCCCTCTTTTATAATCACAACAACAAAAATCTCTCTTATCTAATTCTTTACGGAAATGTCTTCTTCAAATCCTTATAATTATTTTCGATCATGGATGGACAAGCCTCATCAAATTCCGGACACGGGCCTAGTTACGAAGGAATTCATGGTATTTGCGGGTATGCAGAAGAAAGTAAAAAAAATCGGTAAAATCTAATGCCCTTATACCAATTGTGGGAATCGTAGATTTATCGTGATAGATGAAGTATGGTCACACTTGTATTGTCATGGGTTTATGCCGGGTTACAGGATTTGGTATTATCACGGAGAAAATGATACAATGGTGGATAATTATGCTAGTACTAGTGAACATTATATTGGGGATAACGCTAGCTTAGAAGAACCCGCAATGGAAGTACAAAGTACTGTAGGTCATGTTCAGATGGTGAACGATGCATTTCGTGAAAGTATACCATCGGTTGCTGAGTATGGAGATAGAGGAGAAGAACCTAACTTAGAAGCTCGGAGATTCTTTGATATGTTAGACGCTGCTAAACATCCGTTATATGATGGGTGTAGAGGTGAACATTCCCCTTTATCAACTGCAACTAGGATGATGGGTATAAAGACGGATTTCAATTTGAGTGAGGAGTGCGTGGATGCAATCGCTGATTTTGTGAAAGACATTTTGCCAGAAGATAATCTTGCACCGGCATCATATTATGAGATACAGAAACTTGTTCAAGATCTAGGATTGCCGTATCAGATGATAGATGTATGCATATAAAACTGTATGCTCTACTGGAGAGAGGACGCAGACCGTTCGATATGCCATTTTTGTCGCAAACCTCGGTATAAGGAAACAGGTGGAAGAGTGCCAGTGCCATATAAACGGATGTGGTATTTGCCGTTAACATAGAGATTGAAGAGGTTATATCAGTCAGAGCGCACAGCGGGAGCAATGAGATGGCATGCAGAGCATACGACAGATGGACAAATCGCTCATCCGTTAGACGCAGGAGCATGGAAACATTTTCAATCAATGTATCCCAGCTTTGCGTTTGAGGCGAGGAACGTATACCTTGGATTATGTACCGATGGTTTCAACCTTTTTGGGAAGCACGACATACAATATTCTTTGTGGCCAGTAATTGTAACACCTTACAGTTTTCCGCCATCTTTGTGCATGCGAAGGGAGTTCTTGTTCCTTAGCATTCTCGTTCCTAGACTAGAGCATCTGAAGAGATCACTCGATGTGTTTTTGCAGCCATTGATTTATGAGCTGCGAATGTTATGGGACCAAGGTATTGAAGCGTTTGATGTTTCTTGTCACCAGAATTTCATCATGCGGTCGGTACTTATGTGGACCATTAGCGATTTTCCAGCATATGGCATGTTATCAGGATGGACAACGCACGGAAGGTTATCGTGCCCGTACTGTCAAGATAACACTGATGCGTTCCAATTGAAGCACGGACGCAAAACGTCTTGGTTTGATTGTCATAGTCGATTCATACCTAGCGATCATCCTTATCGCCGGAGCACCACATTGTTTAGGAAAAACCGGAAAGTATTTGATGGTCCACCTCCTAAATTAGATGGTGAGTATTTGTTGACTCAGTTCAAAGATTTTGGTGCAGAGAGGACCATTGATTGTGGTGGTAACGGGCATCATCCTATTGATGGTTGTGGCAACGTTCATAATTGGCACAAGAGGAGTATTTTCTGGGATTTGCCTTATCGGAAGGACCATCTTTTGAGGCATAATTTGGATGTCAAATTTTTTCGACAACATTATGAACACTGTTCTCAATGTCCAAGGGAAGACGAAGGACAATCTGAAGTCTAGATTGGACTTGCCAGACATTTGTTCTCGTAGAGCACTACATGTGACAGAGAATGGGAAGCCGCCGGTCCTGGCTTTTCGTTTGGATGAACCTTCAAAGGCCGAGTTTTTTTACTGGATTGCCGAAAGTGTTAGATTCCCGGACGGATACGCATCTAACTTTCGGAACTGCGTTGATCATGGAGAATGGAAGTTTACTGGGATGAAGAGTCATGATTGCCATGTGGAAATTTCCGACGGATTCAGTTACCCCGGCTAAAAGTGAATCCCTCGGCTGTAACTGAATCCCAGTTTTAGCCGGGGTAACTGAATCCGTCGAAAATCCGTCGAAAATTTCAAACGGATTTCCGACGGACTATTGAGCATTATGTTTTAAACACGTTTACATCGTGTTTTAGACCTCGTAAGACCCAGATCCGTCGGAAATCTGTCGGAAATTTCCAACGGATTTCCGACGGATATGGCAAATATGTTGTTTAGGGTATATGGTATAGGTTTTTTTGTGTAAATTTTTTACAAACACTTGTATGATGTATATACAATAGGTTGAACTTGTCATATTTCAAAAAATATGTTATATAGAATTTATAAAATTTGATGGAATTGTTTGTATAAGTTATAGTATAAGATATAAATTGATTTATGTGAAATGATAGGTTTTGATGTTGTATAAGTTATAAACTCATGCACAGTCTTTAATATTGATGACTATGATATAGTTTGAATGAAACATGTAAATTAGGGGTCCCTAAATCATATAAAAAGACCCTAAACCCTAAACCCCAAATATATCCTAAATCCGTCGGAAATCCGTCAGAAATTTCCGACGGATCTGGCAAATATGACACGTGCCTGTTGACTGGCCAATCAACAAACATGCAAGGAATATACCTTATCTTTTCAAATCCGTCGGAAATTTCCGACGGATTTCCGACGGTCTTTGTTATTTTCGAGACCGCGGGAATATCAACCGCGTAAATGAAATTATTTTTCGGAATCCGACGGACATCGATATATATCGACAAAAGCGTAAGTTTCTTTCCTCATTTCTCTCTTCTCTCTCTCCCTCTTCCACTACAAGAAAACTGCCCTTTTACAACTAACAGAATCGTCGTAAATTGGTCGTAAAACATGGTTTACGACGGATTAGCGACGATTAACAATTCGTCGTAATATGATCGTCGTTAATCGGAAATCGTCGTAAATTGGTCGTAACATTAAGGAGCACTAAAAATCGTCGTAAAAGCGTCGTATATTATTCGTCGTAAAATCGTTGTAAATTTACATCGATTTTACGACGAATACAGTACATCGATTTTACATCGATATCACGATGAAATATTACATCGATTTTACATCGGATTATATAAATTTTTTTTCGAAAATCCGTCGTAAATTCGTCGTAATAGTATGAAACATTACATCGAATTTACATCGAAGTATACAATTTCTGTTTTGACAATACGTCGTAAATTCGTCGTAATAGGTATCTGTAAATGCGTTGGTAAATCGATGTAAAATATTCGATGTAAATTTGTTGTAAATTATTGAACGATGTAAAATCGATGTAAAATTATTGATGTAAAATCGATGTAAAATCGATGTAAATTATTAAACGATGTAAAATCGATGTAAAGTTTTCGATGTAAAGTCGTCGTAAATTAAATATAATTTTATATAAATTAAATAAATTAAATAAAATTAAAAAAAAATAATTAATAAAATTATATTTATAAATTAAAATTTTATAAATAAATTCAAAATTTAAAATAAAATTTAAAATACAAAATAAAATTCTTAAACTATTGTCCAGCTGAAAAACATAAATTATCAAAAAGCTCGTCGTCCGATCCATTCTGCTCCACATTCGCTCGTTCTTACGCGAGCGTATCAGTTGGCTGGCCCGATGTCGATCCTTCCTGTTGCCTCAGTGCAGCCGCCAAAGTCGGGTTATTCAGGGCAATAATATCGAAGAGAGTGTTGTATCCTAGGATTGTTTTATCGTATCCTTGGATCTTCTCATCGTATACCACCTGCTTCGCCCGCAAAGTGTTGATCTCGGCGTTGGCGGTGTTTAACTCCGTCCGCAAAATAACCGGATCGTTGAAAAGCTGACGACGGGACGACGCGGTGACACTTTCTACGATCGATCCCATCCCTAAAACTCTGCCCTTTTTCTTCGGGGCAACCTTTAAAAAAGAAACGTAAAATTTAATAAATTGTATAAAGAAACGTTAACTTTTGTAAAAAAAAAACGTTAAATTACCTCTGCGTATATCTCGTCCATCTGGGCAACCGTCAAAGTCGCAATGGATTGGACCGAACTACCGCCGGGTGATAGCTGCTGAGAAAGCTGAGTTTGACGCTCGCCGATCCATGCATGCGCGTCATTGTAGATCGCCTCTGCTCGAGGATCTACAAAAGATCCGTCTTTCTTCTTGTGAGTTTCCGCAAAAACTTGGGTCATTGGAGGAAGTTCGCCTCTATTTGCCTAACAAAAAAGAAATTCAAAAAGAAATCAAACAGTTGATGGGTAATATAAATTAATAACAAATTAAAATTACATAAATAAAATTATAACCGAAAAAATTATTACCATTTGAAGGCGTCTTCCCGCAAAAGACGTTTGACCCGACGTATGAGGCATAAGCGCTGGAAGACCGTCTGGACCCATAGTGTTTCGAGAAGCTGAACACTTAGCGGCCACTTGCTGCGCATGCGGATCTCTCCAGTATGCCGTCAAGCCGTTCCAAACATCAGAAGACATGTATGGCGGCTTCCCATGATCGCCTTTAACCTCCCACTTCCTCTTCCAATCGGAGACGGCATTGTTGAGCCGCAATTTTCCCTTCTTTTTGAATTCCGTCTTCACCGTCTCGTTGATCGCAACGTCCCAATGCCATTTTTGCTATACAAAAAAAAAAAAAAAAATTAGAAATGATATATTAAAGATAAAGAATTGACCAAAATAATAATGAATATTAAAAAAAAAAATTTACCGCGAAACATTTAAACCATGTCTCGACAACGTCTTCCGGAACCGAAGACCAATTGCGGTGAGGCTCCATGAAATAGGATTTAATGGTGTCAGCCACACTCCGTCCAACTTTGTTATCTTCCTTAAACCTGAGAAATAAAACAAAAATTATTAGTAAAAAAAAACAAATTCATAATGTTATTAAAAAAAAAAATTGTAGTTACGTACCAAAAAGTATTCGGACCGGTCTAAAGAATCATGCCCCGGCGACTGTAAAATATCTTCGACCGTCAATCCCGCATACAACAATGGCGGTCGAGCATCTGCTTCCAGAGGCGGCGCTGGTCCGGGAAAAGAATCCGGAACAGCGGACTGTGTCGCAGAAGATGACGGGAGTTGCGAATTAGCACTCGGTCCCGTCTCGAGAAACTGCCGATAGTGTGATTTACGTGGCGCTATATCTAAAAAATATTTAAAAATAACTCAATTTTAGTATAATATAATTCCATTCCTAACTAATAATTCCAATTCTAACTAATAAATATTACAATCCTAACTAACAATTCAAAATCCTTACAACTATAATATAATATAAAAATACAACAAAAAAATGTTACCTTTTTTTAGAGAGAAGGCAGAGGTTTTTAGAGAGAGAGAGTGAGGAGAGAGAGAGAATTTTGAGATTGTGAGCGAGGAAAATTTTGGTCGCGTATATATAGATTTTGCTGTCGTCGTAAAATCGTCGTAATACTGAACCAAAAATTTAAACGTATCGAAATTTTCCCCCACGCGGTAAATCAAATATTTTGGGTGTTACAACGAAATTACGACGGATTCATCGTAATTTCGTTGTAATAAAATAAATCTATACCCTAAACCCTAAATCACAATACACATATCCTGGACGTAAAAACGAAGTATATTTGTGCATCTAATAATTCTAATATTTAACAATAGATTCAATAACGACGATTGAATCTATTTCATCGTCGATTTCAATATCTTACATAATAATGTATAACATTCGTTCTCATATATAAGTATATTCGTAACATTCATGACTTAAATAATGTAAATGATTTTGTAAAAACATAAACTTGTTTATACTATGATTAGAACTTACGTAAAACAAGATCTAAGATAAAAAAAAACAAAACATGTAAATCAAACCCTAAACCCTATATTTTAGGTATTACAACGAAATTACGACGGATTCGTCGTAAAATCGTTGTAAACTTACAACGAATTTATGACGAATCCGTCATTTTAGGTATTACAACGAAATTACGACGGATTCGTCGTAATTTCGTTGTAAACTTACAACGAAATTACGACGCATCCGTCGTAATTTCGTTGTAATACATAAAATCTATACCCTAAACCCTAAATCACAATACACATATCCTGGACGTAAGAACGAAGTATATTTGTGGATCTAATACTTCTAATATTTAACAATAGATTCAATAACGGCGATTGAATCTATATCGTCGTCGATTTCCTTATCTTACATAATAATGTATATCATTCGTTCTTATAAGTATATTCGTAACATGCATGACTTAAATAATGTAAATGATTTTGTAATAACATACTATGATTAAAACTTACGTAAAACAAGATATAAGATAAAAAAACCAAACATGTAAATCAAACCCTAAACCCCAAATTTTAGAAATTACGACGAAATTACGACTAACTCGTCGTAAAATCGTTGTAAAATTACAACGAGTTTACGACGAATCTATCGTAATGTAAATTAAACCTAAATCGTTGTAAACGCGTCGTAAATTCACGACGATTTTACGACGAAATGAGTGACATCGGTATCACGACGATTTGACGTCGACTTTGAGAGTTTGGTAAAACACAGTTTTTAATAGGTTACCTAATTATTTACATCGCATTTTGTTGACGTAATTTCGTTGTAATGATATTCGATGTAAAATCGTCGTAAACTTACCCCAAATTTTAGAAATTACGACGAAATTACGACTAATTCGTCGTAAAATCGTTGTAAAATTACGACGATATTACGACGAAATGATAGTTTGGTAAAACATGGTTTTTTATATGTCACCTAATTATTTACATCGCATTTTGTCGACGTAATTTCGTCGCATATTCGATGTAAAATCGTTGTAATGTGATTCGATGTAAAACCGTTGTAAATTTTCGTTGCAAATCCGTTGGTAATTTCTAAAAGATTTCTATAAATACATTCCACACCTTCAATGCTAACTCAAAAAAAAAAATACACACCTTCAATGCTAAATCCGTTGGTAACTTTTCCTTGATTTTTTACGCTGATCATTGTGTTTCCACTTCTTGATGATCTGGCCAACAAATAATCCTTTAGTCTTCAACTACCATAGGTGAAAGATTCATAGAATTGGACATCTATGTAAATCCTTCGTGATATAAGGATGTCCAATTCTATGTATCTTTCAGTTATGGTGGTTGGTTTTTATGAATCTAGAAAACTCGACCCCCAGAATACTTTGTTGGCCAGATCATCAGAAGTGGGAATACAACGTTACGTTTTTCTCCTAAACCCAAGATGACATTACGACGATATTACTACGTACGAATGTGGTCCTAGGCGTCGTAATTTCGTCGTAAAATCATCGTTAAGTACCATCATATTTACATTAAATAACTGTATATTTAGGGTTTAGCATTATGTAATAAAGTTAAATTAACCCTAATCTACGTGTTTCATTCACAAAAAATGTTAATTCATCAATGTTTCGTCGAATTTTTATTAGTTTAATATATAATTTTACAACAAAAACTTAAACATTTAACAAACCAAAAATTACATATATATATAAGCTTTCAATCAGAATCATCATCTTCGTTGGGCTCATCATCTTGATTGGGTTCATCATCTTCAGGTCCATCATCATCGTCAGTTTCTTCAAACTCGTCGGAATCGCCTTCTTCTTCTGTGTCGTCAGGTAGATATTCAAGTTGCCTGTTTCGAGGATCAATTAAAAGAACGTTCTCCGTAATCTCTGGTTCTGTAATATCAAGGCAAGAATCTTGTTGCATTGGAAGATCATCAACACCAACAATTTTACCCCTTGGAACTATTTTAATAACCGATAACCATGAGATCCCAGATGTTCGAACTCACGGATATGGAACGAACGTTACTTGCTCTGCTTGTGATGCTAGGATGAATGGCTCAAACTTGTTGTAACGTCGTGATTTGTTGACGTCAACCACACCAAATTTGTTAATTCGCACCCCTCGACCGACTGTTGGATCGAACCAATCACATTTGAAGAGAACGCATTTTAACCTAACCAGTCCGGGGTACTCCACTTCAATTATTTTCTGCAAAACCCCATAAAAATCTATTTCACCCCTAACACATACTCCGTAGTTGGTAGTTGCCCGACGAACGCCATACTTGTATGTATGAAACACATAACCACGGGTAAAATACATGGGTGCGGTCGTTATCTTCCCGATGGGGCCTAGGAGTAACTCATGAAACCAAAATGGATATGCGGGATCGCCATGATCAACCTATGATAAGTGTAAAAGTTAGATTGAAAGCCGATATAATTAAATGAAATATTTATAACTATATTAACTTACTTGCGCCTTCAACCACTCAACAAAGTGACGATCTTTACGGTCGTTTATTTCATCATCTGAAACCCCTTCAATGCATTCTCGTACCTGGGTAACAAATAAGCTGCAAAATACATATATAGACATAAAAATTAACACATTTAATTATAATTATATTAATTAGTTATTAATGACTGAATAATTAAATAGTTTTGTTATTACCTTTCGTAAGAACTCACTTCATCACAGTTTAGGAGGATGTACGTATGTGCGCTGTGCCTGTCATGCTCGTTATCCCACCAAACTTCCTTCAATTTTCCACTAAGACGACCAATTGGTGAGAATATATCTGGGACACCTTCTACTGCATAAATTCGTCCCACACCGCCATCATCGTATCGTCGGGGAGCCCGTTTGCGTGTGCGGACTTTTGGAGCGAAATAATATGAAGTGAAGTGTGAAGTTTCTTCTGTCAAACTTTCCGCAACAATTGATCCTTCAACCCTTGCTAGATTTTTTGCCTTTCCCTTTAAATGTTTCATGAAGCGCTCAAATGGGTACATCCACCTAAACTGAACAGGGCCTCCTAGTTCTGCTTCGTGGGGGAGATGAATGGGAAGATGTTCCATAACATCAAAAAACGCAGGGGGAAATATCTTCTCCAAATTGCACAACAAGATTGGAATATTAGCAGCCAGTTGTGCAATTACATCTTCTGACAATGTCCGTGTACTAAGATCCCAGAAAAACGCTCTGATGCCTGCAAAGACAAAATTATATACATTGTAACATATATATATATATATAATTAATCTCAATAATTTTATATGTGATGAAGTATCTTACCTCCAATTGCTTCATGAACATTTTCTGGAAGGAGTTCGGCAAATGCGAAAGGAAGTAAACGTTGCATAAACACGTGGCAGTCATGACTCTTCATCCCTGAAAACTTTTCTCCTTTCTCAACAGATTTAGCAAGATTGGATACATACCCATCAGGAAACTTCACGTCAGATGAAACCCAATTGAACAACGATGCCTTTTGTTCTGCACCCAACCGAAATATAGGAACTGGTGATTTTCCATTGCTCATTATATGCAACTCATTTCTGTTGCAAATATCTGGCAAGTCCAACCTTGACTTTCCGCTGTATTTGGTTCTTCCTTTCACGTTTAACACTGTATGCATGATGTTATCAAAAAAGTTTTTCTCAATGTGCATGACATCAAGATTGTGTCTCAGTAGATGATTTTTCCAGTACGGAAGATCCCAAAAAATGATTTTCTTGTGCCAATTGTGATTTACCCCGTATCCATCAGGCATATTATCTGGAGTGTGCCAATTTCCCCCACGATTCACAGTTTCTAGTCCCCCAAAATGATCTATTTGCGCTTCAAGATCTTCCCCAGATAGATACACTGGTGGGGGGACACGCACGATTTTGTTCTTCCTAAACAACCGCCTTTTTCTCCTATATGGATGATTGATTGGTAAAAACCGGCGGTGACAATCAAACCAGCATGTTTTTCGACCATGTTTTAGTTGAAACGCATCTGTCCGATCGAGGCAATAAGGACAAGATAACCTCCCATGCGTCGTCCAACCTGATAGCATTCCGTATGCAGGGAAGTCGCTTATTGTCCACATAAACACCGTACGCATCGTAAAAATTTTTTTCCTCGAACAATCATATGTCCGCACTCCTGTATACCACAACTGCTTCAACTCATGAATGAGATGCTGCAAAAACACATCAAGGGACCGCTTCGGATGATTGGGACCAGGGACTAAAATATTCAGGAAAAGAAATTCCCTTTGCATGCACATATCTGGGGGAAGGTTATAAGGAGTTACGTTAACTGGCCACAAAGAATATTGCCTACCAGACATACCGATTGGACTAAATCCATCAGTGCAAAGACCAAGATACACATTTCGCTTAGAGTTAGCAAAATCAGGGTGTACCGTGTTAAAGTGTTTCCAAGCTTTTGCATCTGACGGGTGAGTCACTTCTCCTTCTCTGTGTGAATGTT
This sequence comes from Eutrema japonicum, assembly GCA_030161315.1. Lineage (NCBI taxonomy): Eukaryota > Viridiplantae > Streptophyta > Magnoliopsida > Brassicales > Brassicaceae > Eutrema > Eutrema japonicum. Next base: position 54,489,737 of record BSQW01000011.1, read on the forward strand.
CTGCATGCCACCTCATCGATGCAGCTGTCCTTTCAGATTGATACAATCGTTTCAACCTATCAGTTATAGGAAGATACCACATCCGTTGGTATGGTATCTTAGTACGCCCAGTTGTTTGGGGCATAAATCTCGGTTTTTGGCAAAATCGACATTCCTGCAACTTATCATCATCTTTCAAAAAAAGCATACAATTGTCAAAACATACATCTATCATCTCAGAAGGTAACCCAAGACTAAACACCATCTTCTGTATCTCATAGTATGTTTCGGCAGCCAAATTATCCTCTGGCAAATATTCTTTAATAAGATCAGCCCAATCATCCATGCAAACTTCAGCTAAGTTATGATCAGTTTTAATTGTCATCATCCTAGCAGCTAACGACAATTTAGACTGACCTTCTCTACATCCATCGTAGAGTGGCTGGTTAGCAGCGTCTAGCATATCATAAAATCGCTTCGCATCTACGTCCGGTTCCTCAACAGTACTATTATCAGCATTTGTTTCATGAAATGCATCATTACCCATTGCATGCATCCTATCATGATCTGCACCCTGATCAAATTGATGTTGACCATGATCATAACTACCTTGATAATTTGATTCTACTTGACCTTGATAATTACTACTACTATCCGTTGCTTGAGTTCTTTCAAAACCCTCTCCATGTTGATACCAAACATAATATTGCGGCATAAACCCTCTATTTAGTAAATGCTTCCACACCGTCTCAATAAACATATATCTCGTATTCTTGCATTTACGACAAGGACAGAACATCTTACCACTTTCCAGGGTTGTTTGCATATGTCCGGCCTGATACATGAATATTTCAAGCCCTTCATTGAATTCTTCCGTCAAATCTCCCTCTGAATCCTTTTGCGTATACATCCATTTTCGTAGTTCGTATATAGACATTTATATATATATATATATTTTTTATTCTGTTTGTTTTTTTTTCTTCTGTTTGTTTGTTTTTTTTATTCTTTCGTTTGAAGTTATGCTGTATTTATAGAAATTTTTTCAGATTTACCAACGATTTTCCAACGGATTTACAACGAATTTTACGTTGTAAATTCGATGTAAATTTAGTAGGTGGACCTATTAAATAACGTGGTCTACCTAACTGGGAACATGTGACGTCAAATCGTCGTAATATCAACGTAATATACAGAAAACAAATTCGTCGTAATATCGATGTAAATTTACGACGAGATTACGACGATTTATGTTGTCGTCGTAATGTCGTCGTAAACTAGTCGTATATTTACATCGATATTACGACGACACATATTTACGACAATTTTGCATCGAACACATATTTCGTCGTAAGGTCGTCGTAATGTCGATGTAAAGTTACATCGATTTAAAACGGTCGTAAATTTTCGTTGGAAATAGACAGTTTTCTTGTAGTGTTCCGACTCTTCTTCTCCCATTCTCTCTTCTTCTTCCTCACCAAGAATCTCTTCTCTCTTCTTCTTCCTTACAATTTCTCATTTCTTCTTCAATTCCTCAACTCTCTCTTCAATTCCTCAACTCTCTCTTCTCAAAACCATGTCAGTTTCATCAATTCCTTTAAATTTTTTTAGATCTTGTTAGATTTTAGGGAATATATTAGTTAGGTTATTAGAATTCAATTTATGTGTATTGTTAGGTGGTAAGAATATAATTTGTTATCTAGAATAATATTAGTGTTAGGGTTTATGTGATTAGATTGTTGATTTAGAATTGTTAGATTTAGAAAACAAATTTTTGATTTTTTAAAAACGTTTCTAAATATTTTTTAAGTATTTAGAAAATTACAATTAAAATTTTCACATAATAAAAACGTTTTTAATTATTTTTATATATTAAAAACGTTTTAAAAATAATTTTTAAGTAATAAAAATGTTTTTAAAATATTTGTATATATTAAAATCGTTTTAAAAATATTTGTAAATAATAAAAATGTTTTCAAAGAAATTCGTTTTTATAATTTTTTGGGAATTACAATTTTTTGAATTTTTCGGAAAATTTAAAATTTTCAGAAAATTTGAATTTTTTCGGAAATTTTTTTGGGAAATTTCAAAAATTTTGGTAACTTTTGAAATTTTTGTTAATTTACTAACGATTTTACGGTTTTCCACAAGGATCACGAGGACGTACTTCAGTTGGGAGGCGGCAACCAAGGACGCCGTTCTCGGGGTTCTCGGTGTACGCCTCCGGGACCAACGAGCTCGGGAACTCATATCCCGGATTCCCAGCAATCCGCTGCTCGGAGCAACATTAGGATCGAGGAGCTAGTCCAGCAGCCGAACCGGGGCCATTGCATCCGACTCGACCCTAAGTTTGAGGACGGGACTTGGTAAGATAATTTTTGTATATTATTTTAATTTATTTAGATTTTTAAACTTAACATATTTATATCTTTTTATAATGTTTTCAGGTTTAAGTTGTCGACTGAGATCACCAAGGCGATATTACGGATGCTCCACAACATGTTGGACAAACTGTACGAGAAGTATTCGGACATGCCTACCGAGGAGAAAGACGTGTGGCACCGGAATTTCGCGGTAAGTTATTTATTGATTTATTATTCTTTTTTACTTCATTTTGTTGTTTTTCTTTTTGAAATGTAACATTTTTTTTTAATTGTAGCAAGAGTTCACGTGGGACTCTCATCATACGCGCAAAGTTATTGACACATTCGACAAGTATGCCGCAAACTCGTACTCGAAGCACATGTACGAGTGGAAGCAGAAGTGGAAGTACAACAAAGACAAGCCGAAGGACCTTGACGACGACGTCTGGAAAGGCTTCTGCGAGTACTGGAGTAAGCCTGCGACGAAAAAGACCTCCGACCAACAGTCGAAGAACCGAAATAGCCAACGAGGCGGGAAAGAGGTCTACATCCACAACGGGGGCGCAAAGACCATCGAACGGGAAGCGATGAAAATGGTAAGTTTAATTTCAATTTCTTATTACTAATTTTGTTTTTTATATTTATTTAATTTAACAAATTTTTCCAGGCGAAAGAATCTGGTTCCGAACCCGATTATCTTAAAGTCATCGAGCAGAGGCACACCAACAAGAAAACCGGTCATATACATGACTTGGGGATGCGGGATGTTGTCGAGAAGAGCAAGAAGACGAAGCTGGGCCGTGAAGTTTCAATATCGCAGCTCACTATTGACGGATCGACGTCCTCGAACTCGTTATCCCGAGAAGAGATAAACCAGATTGTACTTGAGGTAAGTTTTAATTTCATTTCGTTTTCTTTTTATTTTCGTTATTTAATTATTAACGGTTATAATTATTCGCAGCAAACCCGGCAAGTGAATGGTCGATTCTCTGGGTTAGGCACCCTTCCGACCCATGAATCTTCTTCCTCGTTATCCTTCGGAGTACCGGATAGAAATCGAGAAGCTCACCCAAACGGTGAAAGACCATGACCAGCAGGTCGAAGAGCTACGGACGGAGCAACAATCTACCAATAAGAAGCTCTCCTCGTTGGAGAAGATGATGCAGAAATGTTTCCCGCATATGTTTCGGGATAATAATCCCTACGACGACTCCGGGGACTATCCAACCATTTAAATATTTTATTTTAAGGTTTTTTTTTTGAACAATTTTTTTTAATGTGTAATGAATTTTTAATTTTGTTTAATGAATTTTAATATTTATTATTTTTCAAATTTATATTTCTAATTTATAAATTTCAAAAAAAAAAAAATTAATTAAATATAATTCAAAATATAATTTATTCTTTATCCGTTGGAATTCCGTCGGAAATTGTCCGTTAGAGATCCGTCGGAAATTGTCCGTCGGTTATCCGTCGGAAACAGTTACCGTCGGAACCTATTTCCGACGAACATCCGGCGGACTTCTGACACAAATTTCTGATCAATTATCCGTCGGAAATTCTGTCGGAAATATATCCGTCGGAATTCCGTCAGAAATACCCGACGGCCAAATCGACGAACTTCCGACGGAATTTCCGGTCAAAGATCCGTCGGAAATGCCGTCGGAAATTAGGCCGTCGTTTTTCCGTCGGAAATTTCCAACGGTATTCCGACACCCAGAATCCGTCGGAAAATTCCTACGGATTTCCGATAGAAATCACATTTCCGACGAGCTGTAACCGACAACCTTTTCCGACGTATTCTGCCGTCGAAAATAGCATGTTTTCTTGTAGTGATCGGATCCGCCGGATATTCTCGTAGTGATGTTGCTGGAGTCACCCTCTCCAACCTTCTCATTCAATATTTTGGATTTGAAGAGCAGATCCGTCGCCACCCGCCTCGCTCTTATCTTTCCGGCGACTTAAAGCCACTGCTCGTCACTCGATGTCTCTGCCGAGAGAATCGCTTCTTCGATTGAAGTTCTGGGCCTGGCCCATGTCTGTTTTTATCTCGGTTTCTTGTTAAAAGGCCCTCTACGAAAGGAAAAATTGGATATGTGGAGATCTAATTTTTTGTTGGGCATGGGTTGTGTAACAACTTCCACTTCACCAGAGAATCTGGTTTTATTTAAGCTTTGATTTGCGTCTTTCAGAGCATTGTGCTCTTTTCCCATTGCTTCCATCTCCACTCCTCTTCCGGTCTTCCAGGTTCGCCCCTGCTCACTCTCCGTTTCTTCTTCCTTTAAAAGATATCGGATGCTTGTTGAGTGGATGGTTATGGTCTTGTGGAATCCGAGTTTAGTTTGTTATGTCCCGATGGTTTCAGTTACCATCGGTTCCACCTTTATGCCCTTTAGTGGCATCATTGTCGCTTTGGTGCGATCCTTCACTGCGATTGAAGGAAAACTGAGTAAATCCAAGGCAAAGTTGCATGTGGTGTCCATACCCTTCCCTGAAACTCTCATGGATGTTAAATGCCAATTCGAGGGTCATCTGAGTAAATCCAAGGCTTCTTCGCATGTGGTGTCAATCAGTGCAACTTTTTTCCAAGCTGCCTCTAAAGAAATAAGGATTTTCTTGGTAGAATATGATTCCTTACAATTTGTTAGAGTCATCATCTCAGGCTCTTGTGTTCCTGAACTTCTTGGTAGCCTCGAGGACATCACAATCCTCACCAGAAGATTAGTTTTCACTTCTTTCAAGTTTATCCCAAGATTATCCAATGATGTTGTTGTTTCATTAGCAAAAACCGCGTTGTATGCTTTTTCAGCATTTTCAGTTTGATTAAATGAAGTAGTTGGTTGCCCAAAAAAAAAAACATGTTGCCAAACATTTATTAAATCTATTATAAACTTAAAAGTTACAAATTAAAAATATTTAAATCAATAACACTTAAATTATTTTTTATTCATCATTTAACATTTTATATATTACAAAATATAATTTACAAAAAACTTTATCTCACGCGGACGCGCAGATTTAAAATCTAGTATACTTTTTAAATGACATTTAATGTTTTGTTTAAAAGAAACAACTACCAAAATCTTAGAATTTTAAAAGTACCAGAAACAAAATGTGAAGAACATGTTTGAAATTATTTTTCTAAACTATTTAGGAACCCTAATAAACTTTTTTTTTTAACTATTCCTAAACCTTAAGTGTATGATTTTGAAATTTTGAAATTGTAGTATTCTTTTTTGGAAAGAACATGTTTCGTGGTCTTATATGTCATTCTATTATCCTTCACATTTTGTTTCATCTCCATTGTGTCCCTTGAACTTTAAATTATTTTCATTACAATTTACAAGTTTATATGTCTCTTAAATTTCAAATTTATCATACTTACTATTGTAAATTAAAATAAACCTATCTAACAAAACTAATAATTTAAATGAATTTTCTTGTAAAATTATCAGTAATTGATATAGAATTATATGCATTAAGATAAAATAAATATTGCCCTACTCGCAAAATAGAGCTGGCGCCTCTTCTCAAATCCGGACAGCCTTTTAGCTCGACTAATGTTTGGAAAATACTGCCCCAACTCCCCCTTCGCGGAGTGCACAACTCTGGATTGGCAATTGGCAATGGCGTATTAGTTCGTGTTTGGTTCGATGATTGGATTTCAACCTCAGCCAAAATTCGACCAAAATGACCTCCGCCGGAGCACAGTCAACACCTAACTGTTGGTGATTTATATGTCCATGGATCGGTTGAATGGGACATAGAAAAAATTCAACTACACTTCTATGTATTAAACCAAGCAAATCAGGAGCACTAGACCGTCGTATTTGGTTAAATCATGCCTCTGGTATTTATACAACCAAATCTGGTTATTTCGCAGCTAGAGAGGAGATAAATTCGGAAGTGACGGCACCTCCTCCCCGTACATTACAATGGTTACCTGATATTTGGAATATTCGAATGTCTCCTAAGCTGAAATTGTTCATGTGGAAATCGGCTCAAGGTGCTCTTCCCGTCAACGTGCAACTTTGTTATCGGCAAGTAACCACTAATGCGTTGTGTGCTAGATGTGGAGAATCGGAATCTGTCGTTCACCTATTTTTCCAGTGTCCCTTTGCGGAACAGGTATGGAACATAGCTCCTTTCACGGCTCCTCTCTATTTGTCTTTGGAACGAAGCTTTGATTCCATATGGATAGAGAGAAGAATGGCAACTTGCCTCCCACCTTCGGGTATCTCAGGCGGACCTTTGGCTCCTTGGATTTGTTGGATGTTGTGGACGGCATGTAACAACAAATTCTTCAACGAGAGAGAGGTTTCAACGGAGGAAACCATTGTAAAAGCCATTGTAGCCGCTATAGAATGGTTGGTAGCTCAAGTGGGTATCCCATCTTCCCCGCCACCTCCTCGCCAACGGTCTCTTTTGCCACAACCGACAGACATTACTATTTCCTGCAAATCAGGTGGAGCATGGAGACAAGATATCCAAACTGCATGCTTAGGCTGGTGCTTCTCTGGCCTGGATCCGAGTGTGTCCTTTAAACACTCCTTGGTGGAAACCTCGGTAGACTCTACTCTAGTAGCGGAATGTCTAGCTCTACGAGCTGCTATTGACCATTCTTTGGTCTTGGGAATCAGGAAGATTGCTTTCCAATCAGATTCTATCCAACTGATACGGGCTATTTCGGGCCCTTCAAGCTTCTCGGAGCTTCACGGGATCATCGCGGATATCTCGTCTACCTTATCGTGTTTTGATTTTGTATATTTTTCGTTTATTCCTCGTGAAGTAAATGGAGTGGCGGCGGACCATTTAGCTAAAGAGGCCCTTCACTTGTATGCTCTCAACTCGGTTTAAGTTTATAGAAATTCTGTGTTCCAAAAAAAAAAAGGATAAAATAAATAATTTTAGATACTAAAATTAGTTTTTCCTAAATAAAATAATATGTAATTTCTATTTGACCTCAACAAAAATAGTCCCTAGCTCCGCTACTCATTCTGAGTGATGATTTCTTACAAATTGAGCATTTTCTAAATCCTACGTTTTGAAGAATTGTAAGAACCATTCTTACAACTCAGAAGAATGACATATAAAATCGAGAACAACTGAGTTATATTTTCTATATTTTTTAAACTAACATATCAGGGAAACAGATAGAACAAATAATTGGATCCATTGCTTATATATACTTATTTTAAAAAAAAGAAAAGGACTTTCAGCATTTTTACAATTCATATTCTTTATAATGAATTCTACCAATTGTTTACCATAGAATATGAACTTAAACAAATTAAATTTTGTTGTAAATTGATAAGTGAACTAACCTTAATCATAACTCCAAATGAATAAGGGATGATGTGTAATTTTCTTCGCACTTAAATCCTATTCCGATATGATTTTCAAGTACCTAACATTGCAGTATATAGATGTAAGAACCTGGCACAGAATATACATGTTCAGTTGGATGTAGGCTTGGACAAAATACCCGGAACCGAAAAATCGAATCATAACTGAACCGAATTAGAAGATACCGAATCAGAACCGAATAGTTATTATTATTATTTTCTTTTCTCTGAAAATATATTTTAAGATCGAGAGTTTACAAAATCACGATGGAATGCATGTGAAATATCATATGGGACATACAAATGAGAAACAAAAGTTACATCATCTTGAAGAGTCTTCTTTGCTAAAATATCAACTACCGCGTTAAGATCTCTTCTAACCTAGACGAATTGCACTTCATCAAATTTGCCTTCCCAAATTCGAATCTCTCAAATCCAATTATGTACAATGAAATTCAGCTTCCTCCCATAAATAAAATCTACTAGATTTTGGTTGTCTTTTTCGAAGATAATTTTCCGATATCCCTTACTCCAATAATGTTGAATAGCAAGAAGAAGAGCTTGTATCTCGCATTCCAAAACATTAGATAAATTTCTTCCTTTTGCTTGACCCGATTCACAATATACACTTTTTCATCTCTGTTAACCCATCCAACTTTTGATGGGTGATTACTTGATATAAAAGAATCATCATAGTTGCATTTGATCCATCCAGAATTTGGTCTTATCCATGATCTTCCTTCATCAAAGTTGGATCTTCTCTGTCTTGGAGAAAAATTCCTTGTTTGCAGGTAATCCTCTGTGGTTGTCCACCCTGTTGCATCCTTTCTTACCGAGTACAGATTTGTTCCCTATGCCTCTTCTGAAAAATCAAGAGATTTTTACTCTTCCACAATCTCTATAATATTCATAATATAAATACCCGAATTGTTCTTTTTATAAAATATTTCGGGTATCCGAATCAAATCGGAACCAAACCAAAATCCGAACGGGTACCCAAAATAACGAAATATAATTATATATTTTAAAATATTATGTATCGGAAAGCTAAAAAAAAACCCCCTAAGGAAAAATCATTTAAAATTACATAAAAATAAATAAAAAACGAACGTACCAGTGAAAACCGCCAGGTTCAGATTAGCCTCATTTAATCACCTGTTTTACCCATCACGCTCAGATCGTGGAATTTTCCACGATAGAGTCACCAGATCATGACACGTCATCATATGAGGACCCTACATTTTGCAACTGCTTTGCTTCCTCATTCTCAATAGTAGGCCTGGCAAAATACACGGAACCGAAAAATCGAACCGGAAATGAACCGAATCAAATTTTCATAATTTTTCAATTGATTTATTTTATAAAATATTTTGGATATCCGAACCGAATTGAAACTCAAATTGGTATTCGAAATATATGAAATACAATTATATATCTATCTAAAATATTATGTATATATAAACTTGAAATAACCAAAATACTTAAATACAACTTTAAAACAAATATATTAATTATGTTTAGACCGAAATAACCAAAATACTCAAAAGATCTAAAAAACTTTAATTATATTTATCAAAATTAAACCAAATTTTATTTAAATTAAACCATTTTTTTTTTAGTTTTTGTCGAGTTTTTGAGATAAATTTTGGATAACGAAACCGATCCGAACCCGGACATAACCGAATCGAACCCGACCCAAAAAAAAAATATCCGAAGGAATCCTAAACCTCTAGTATCGAAATACCCGAAAACCGAAAGAATCAAACCGAACCCAAAACCATACCGAATGCCCATGCCAATAGCATTCTGTTTATTTTTTTGTTAGCGTTTAAGTTTATTCTTCATCAATAGAACAACAACTATCGAAAAATCAAGCTATTGATCGGATCGATCGAGAGACGGAAGATACAAATGGCGTCGTGGAATTCGATTCCGCTCGAAATCTCGTACGAAATCGTCGGGTGGATCGCGTTTGCTTCTTGGTCGATTAGCTTCTACCCGCAGCTGATTTTGAATTTCCGCAGGAAAAGGTACCGATCATCTTTTTTTGTTTTTGTTTTTTCTCGAGATTCTTCTTTCTGGGTTTGTGGCGGAAATTGAGATTAACTTCGTTTTGTGTTTTCGATTTTTTTGGGGGAAAAGTGTTGTTGGATTGAACTTCGACTTCGTGCTGTTGAATTTGACGAAGCACTCGTCGTATATGATCTACAACGTCTGCCTCTACTTTGTTGATCCCGGGGATCACTAAGTGTGTTTAAGAGATTGATTAGGGAGAGAGAGGCGAGATTTTCGTTAATTAGAGAGTCAACCGCAAATAGAGACAGGTCGGGGATATTTTCGGGCACACCGGGGGCCGTGTTCTTTTTATTGATGAATGAAGTGAGCAGTTTAGAGTTACGAACTAGTTTCGACTGAAATCCAGTTCGGCGCTCTAAACGTGCTGCTTGGTTACAAATGAGAGAGAGGTCGGGTCACTTGTAGTAGGTGAGATACAAATTTTTTCCCATCCCTTTCATTAATGACATAGAGGGGTATTTATACCGGCAGTTGACTTCCTGCTCCCCGGGATCTCGGGGCCACGTGGCGCCTTCGGCCTGTTTCGCGGGTAAGGTGGCCTAGGAGGCGTGTTCCGGCTTTCGGGGAGGGAGGTCATGATGAGCTCGGCGTGGCGTGTTGCAGAGCAGCGCACTGTTTCGCCAACTCTCCTCCACGTGTTCTTTCCTCCTTCGTCGACTCTGCAGGGTTGGTGGGGCGTCGAGTCGAGGCCGTATCTCTACGCGGGTAGGGCACTGTGCTACCAGCTCCCCCGTGCCTTCTGCTATTCTGACACTCCTGCTTTGGTTAAGTGTCAGCCCGGACACGAGGTGCGTCCTTGGGAGCTCGGGAGCTCGGGTGATACCAGCGCGGTGCCTTCAGGTCGGCGCCCGTGCTGAAGAGGGACTTTTCATAAGATGGGCCTAACTAATTGGGGGTGCTAGGCCCACCTCCAACAATAGGCCATCCCCCAGTTCGGTGTCACGAGGCGAGGTGAGTGATCCGAAGTTGATCTGGTGTTAGTTCGGCACATCTTGGGACGGTTCCTCGAAATTGGGCTGAGGAGCGCGGGGTGTTACAGCCCAGATTTGAGCCCGTGCTCGTATGTGTTGATCCTTCCGAAAGTCCGTAGGCGGTTGGCGCGTACCCGTCACGTGAAAGAGCGAAAGGTCGCCTCTTTTTTCGCGTGAGCTGCCCACGCGCGGCGTGAGACAGACGCTTCGCGTGTACCGAGGCGTCCCCTGCTTTTTGGTGTGGGAGAACGAGGAGTCGTCATCATTAGGTTTCTGGGCGGTCGTGCTTTTTTCGACACGTGTCCAGGCGTCGCTTCATTGTCCCCCTTCCTCTATTTAACCCTTCTTTCTTCCTTCTGTTAAAACCTTCTGCGCATAACCCTAAGGTAACTCCTTCTCTCCGATTCTCTCCTTCCCTTCCTTTTTCTGTGTTTTTCGATTTCTTCCTACTTTTTGCAATGGCACCGATGCTAGATGGAATTAGGGTTGAGTCGAGCGAAGAATCGGCGTCCCGTGGTGGCGGTAGCGATTCTCCGAGTTCTTCCTCCGATGGTTCCGGACGCGCCTCCTCTCTGCTCCCGGGGAACAGTCTGCTCCTTCGACTTCGGGGGCCGCCCCGCTGCTCCCGGGGACCCATCTGCGGAAAAAGACGGTGGTTAGATCTTCCTCTGGCGGTCGCGGCGTTGGCCAAGCTTGGGGTAGAACCGGGCATCTGGGCGACCGCGGTGGTCGTCAGGGCGGCCGCGGCGGCGGAGTTCGAGTGGCCAGGGTGAGGTCTCCCTTGGTTCCTTACGAGCAGGGAGGGTCACCGACCTGGAGCACAGCGGAATCGGTGACTCTCCTGAGGGATTTGTGCGACTTCCCTGCTGGCGTCGAGCTCAGGCTACCCAGGGCGGATGAGCGCCCGTGGACTCCTCGGCCGGGCTTCGTCTGCCTGTATGAGTCGTTCTTCCAGAAGTGCGGGTTGCGCCTTCCTCTCCCCGAGCTGTTCGTCCAGTATTGTCGGGCGCGGGGCTTGGCCTTCTCGCAGGTCTGCCCGTCCACGATCCAGGGGATGATCGTGCTGCTGACCTTGGGGCACGAATGCGACGTGGAGATGACGGTGCCTATGTTCGAGGCACTCACCCAGCAGAAGGCAAACCCTGGGATTCCTGGGACCTACTATGTCGCCTTCAAGCCCGCGGCGAACATCCTGGAGGCACCCAGCTCGGGGTCTAAGGCGAGCAAGCTGTCGAAGGTCGAAGACTGGTCTCGCAGCTACTTCTACATCCGGGCTACCGACGTGGTTGGACTCGACCCGTCGGCGAGATACACCCGGGATTGGAACTTTTCCCCGGGTAGGGATTTGCAGGTCGAGCTGACTTCTCCTCTTCGGTTTTGTCTGACTGACGCTGTTTGCTTTGCTTTCAGGTCCTCACTCTTCTAGGTTCAAGCTGCCGGACTACGCGGGTATCGTTGCCGTGCTCAGGACAGCGCGTAAAAGAGAGTGGAAGTCATTCACTTCGGCGAGAATAGCAGCAGCAATGGCCGGAGGTCATTCACTTCGGTTTTTTTTTTTTTTTTTTTTTTGCCGAACTGACGGTTCCTCCTTTGCAGGTAGAGCAAGGTTTGCCAGTCCGCTGTATGCGGACTCGTTTGTGGCGCCGCCGCCGCCGATACCCGAGGTGCCGGTCCGGCGAGACCCGGCACCACGGGTTGGGGGGAGTCCTCCGAGGCGGCTCCTTCGAAGAAGAGGGCGGTTGAGGTTGCCGGTGGTAAGGCCGGCAAGAAGAAGAAGAGGGCCGAGGTGGGAGGTTCCTCTGCCGCGGGTCGGGATGGAGTCCGATCGGAACCGACCGGGGTCGAGCCCGGGGTGTCTGCGGCCGAGGTGCCGGCAGGGGGGGTCGTGGAGACCCGGACCCAGGGGGGCGAAGAGGTCGCAGTGCGGGCGACTGAGGGCGGCGAGGCGATCGTCGTCGTGGAGGATCATGCTGCTGTGCAGGAGGCCGAGGACAGCAGCGCTGATGGGGGCGGCGCCTCGAGAGGTTCCGACGATGGGCCTCGGGACTATAGCTTCTCCTTTACCCACGAGGACGGAAGCAGCCAGATCATCGTCGATCAGGACGAGTGCGCCGAGCTGGCGCAGGCCATGATGTTCGGGCAGAAGCACCCGCACTTCGTCCCGCTGGAGATGGCGGAGTCCGATACCTTCCGCCAGGTGGCGCGATCCGCAGCTCGGGTAAGCTTTCGCTGCTGATCTTGTTTCTATCAGGATTCGTTTGTACGTTTTTGTTAACAGCTGGTTTGTTGCAGACGATGGCCCTTACCGCCTTTCTAGCGGAGGCCTATGAGAAACGACTCGCCGAGAAGGACGCGTCGCTCAGCTTCCTGCAGGGGCGCCAGGAGGCCGGCGCGCAGATCCAGTCCGCTCTTACTCGCGGGCTGGAGAAGAACTTGAGGGAGGAGAAGGCCCGGTCTACGGCGCTGGAAGAGGAGGCGGCGCGGGTGCGGGCCCGGGCTGTAGAGGTGGGCAGTCTTCAGGGCGAACTGGAGGCTGAGAGGGCCCGATCTGCCGCTGAGAGGGCTCGATCGGCTGCTCTGGAGGAGGAGGTCGGGCTCCCGAAGGGGGAGAGGGAGACGCTCCGCTCCAGGGTGAAGGGGCTGGAGGGCGCCATAGGCCGGGCGAAGGTGGCTGTGGCCGCGGAGAGCGACCGGGTGACAGCCAGGTGGGACGCGCGGAACCGGAAGTGGTCCGCGAAGATGGAGAAGATCCGCGCCCATCTGGACGGACGCCGCCGGGCCTTAGAGCCTCACCTCATGTATAATCAGGTGATCGGCGTACGGGCCTGCCTCAAGAGGATGGAGGCCGAGGACGGGGTGTCGGTGCCGTGGTACCGGTACCAGAAGCTGGACGAGGATGAGGCGGCATTCGGTGCCGTGCTGGATGGAATGGACTTTCCGGACTTGACCCCGGAGGACCTGGACATTCCTCTGGATCGTGCTCATGACGTCCAGCTCGAGCGGCTCATGCCCGTCGCTCCTTCGGAGGCGCCCTATGTGGACCTGACTGCGGACGCTCCCTCGGCTGCTGAGATCGTCCAAGCAGACCTGCCAGCACAGGACTCGGCCCCGTGTGCTGATGAGGCCAGCACCGACACGCCATCCGGTGAGGCCGGCATCGATGCGCCATCCGGTGGGGCCGGCACCGACGCGCCATCCGGTGAGGCCGTGGTCGAGGAAGAGAGGTCCGAGCAGCCCTTCCTTGGTGAGCATGGCACCAATGAGAGGATGGTGTGCCCGGGTGATTTAGATGGTACCCGTGCTGACGGGGGCGAAGACCTACCGGCCGATGCGGCCTTGTAAAAAATTTTGTAGTTTTTCCTTTTTGTTTTCTTCTCTCTCTTTTGTAAAGACCGGGCCGTAGGCCGTTTATGTATGGACTAGGCCGTTGGCCCCTTTGTAATGACGAGGCCGTTGGCCCTTTTTGATAACGAGGCCGTTGGCCCTTTTTGTAATAACGAGGCCGTTGGCCCTTTTGTAATAACGAGGCCGTTGGCCCTTTTTTGTAGTAACGAGGCCGTTGGCCCTTTTTGTAATAACGAGGCCGTTGGCCCTTTTTGTAATAACGAGGCCGTTGGCCCTTTTTTGTAATAACGAGGCCGTTGGCCCTTTTTGATAACGAGGCCGTTGGCCCTTTTTGTAATAACGAGGCCGTTGGCCCTTTTTGTAGTAACGAGGCCGTTGGCCCTTTTTTGTAGTAACGAGGCCGTTGGCCCTTTTTGTTTTTGTAAGTGCCGTTTCGAGGCTTTTTTGATCGGTAGAGTAGGTCGTAGACCGTACCCTGTCATGTATGCAGGTCGTGGACCGTGCTCTTGTATTGGGTGCGAGGTACGACTCGGCTTGAGATACTTAATGCTTGTGTATCTTTAATATTTTTAGTGGGTGCGAGGTGATCTCGGCTTAAGGTACTTAAAGCTTGTGTACCTTGTTTTTTTGGTGCGGGTAGCGAGCCCGGTTTAGAGACACTTAATGCTTGTATGTCTAGTAGAGGTGCGAGCCCTGGGGCCCGGCTTTAGTACTTATTGCTTGTGTACTATGGGAGTGCGAGCATTGGAGCTCGGCTTTGGCACTTATAACTTGTGTGCCGAGGAGAGCGAGCACCGGAGCTCGGTCCCCTTTTTTTTTTTTGTAGTGCGAGCATTTGGAGCTCGGCTTCTCTTATTTTTTTTTTTTTTTTTTTTTTTTTTTGTAGAGGTGCGAGCGTTTGAAGCTCGGCTTTCTCTTTTTTTTTTTTTTTTGTAGTGCGAGCGTTTGGAGCTCGTCTTTTTGAGCACAGGTCGGGGACCGTGTTCCTTTGTCAAAAGGGTTTTATTAGATTAATAGCTGAGCCCTGGTTAGGGGTTGCCTACGTACCCTTTAGTAGAAGGGATCAAGCCAATCGTAGTTCGTTTGCTTACAGAGGCGGAGAGCGGAATGGAGCCCGGGGGCTTAATAGTAGAAGCGTTTGAGGTTGATCGAGTTCCATGAGCGCGGGATTGCGTCGCCGGTCATCGTGACTAGCTCGTAGACGCCGGGCTTCACGACCCTGGAGATCAGGTAGGGGCCCTCCCAATGCGCACCGAGCTTGCATGCGTTTAGCTCGGCGGTGTTTTCGAAGACTTTCCGGAGGACCAGGTCGCCTTCGGTAAAGAACCTGCCTCGAACCCTCTTGTTGTAGTACTTGGAGGCGAGCTGCTGGTAGTTCTGGATTCGGAGGAGGGAATGGTCCCGCTGTTCCTCGAGAAAATCCAGCTCGCTTAGTAGGATGGTGTCGTTCAGTGCGGGTTGCTGGGTGAGCATAGCGCGGCGAGGAGTGGGGAGCCCGACTTCGGATGGGGCCATTGCTTCCATGCCGTGAGAGAGGCTGAACGGTGTGCGGCCTGTCGACGTCTTCGGCGTTGTGCGGTGGGACCAGAGGACTCCATCGAGCTCGTCGGCCCAGGACCCTTTCTTGTCATCTAGTCGCTTTTTAAGGCCGTCGAGGATGGTCTTGTTGGTGGCCTCGGCTTGTCCGTTCCCTTGGGGGTACCTCGGGGTGGACTTACTTAGTCTGATTTTCCACTTCGCGCAGAAGTCTTCGAAGAGGGCCGATGTGAACTGGGCACCGTTGTCGGTTACGATCTCGTAGGGCAGCCCGTGCCGGCAGATGATGAACTTCCAGACGAACTTTCGGACGTCCTCTGCCGTGATCTTGGCGTAAGCTTCGGCCTCGACCCATTTGGTGAAGTAGTCGGTCATGACCAAGAGGAAGCGCTTTTGGCGAGATCGGGGAAGGGGCCCGACTATGTCCATGGCCCATCGCATGAAGGGGTAGGGCGCAACCGCAGTGGTAAGGAGCTCGGTGGGACAGTGAATGAGGGGACCGTGACGCTGGCACTTCTCGCACCGGGCTGCGAATTTTTCGCAGTCTTGAAGCATTGTTGGCCAGTAGTGTCCTTGGTTCCGTATTCTCAGGGCGAGAGCCCGGCCGCTAGAGTGGTTTCCGTCGGCGCCCTCGTGCATTTCCTTCATCACGTCGATGGTTTCCTGCCCGTGGAGGCAGCCGAGCAGGGTTCCCGAGGCGCTCCATCGGAACAGATTGCCGTCCAGCATCGTGTATCGTGCGCACTTCTTCCTTAGCCGGCGAGCGGCCCACCGGTCTGGGGGATGAACGCCGTCTGCGATGTACAGCAGTAGGTCGACTCGCCAGTCCGGCAGTTCGGGCTCGACCGGAGGTGGTGGTAGAACTTCGGGAGGTGGGATGTCTTCGTCAGGGTCCGCGGCCTGGGGGTTGATCAAGTGGACCCCTTTAGGCAGGTCGATGCTGGGGCGGTCGATACTCTCGACCGGGATCACCCGTCGTTGGGCTGGGGCCGAGGTGGAGGCCAGTGCGGCGAGGGCGTCTGTGGAAGTATTATCGCCTCGGGGAATCTTCGTCAGAGTGAATTCGGAGAATTCTGCGGCCAAGCCTTGGGTTACCTTGAGGTAGGCGTCCATGCGATCATTCTTGGCCTCGTACTCCCCGCTGAATTGATTGGCGACGAGCTGGGAGTCGTAGTAGGCTCGGATTTTCTTCGCGCCGACCTCCCTTGCCAGACGCAGGCCGGCGATCAGAGCTTCGTACTCTGCCTCGTTGTTTGACGCCGGGAAGGCCAGACGGAAAGACTGCTCGAGGATCTCCTTGGTCGGGGACTCGAGGCGTATGCCGACGCCGGACCCGTGCTTGGAGGCCGATCCGTCGACGTGCAGGCTCCATACTTCTGGGACTTCGCTGACTGCCAGCTCGTGCGCTAACTCGACTAGGAAATCAGCCAGGACCTGAGACTTGATCGTGGTCCGACCTCGGTACTCGATCTCGTACTCGTTCAGCTCAACAGCCCACTTCATCATCCGGCCCGATCGGCTCGGGCTGTGGAGGATGGTTCTGAGGGGGTAGGTGCTTAGGACGGCAATCGCATGGGATTGAAAATAAGGCCGGAGCTTTCTAGCTGCGACGACCACCGCCAAGGCGAGCTTTTCCAGAGTCTCCGCGTCGTCAAGGGATTTACTGACGTAAGAGATGGGCCTCTGGTCGCCCCGGTCTTCCCGCACTAATACCCCGCTCACCGCTGATTCCGAGATGGCGATGTAGAGGTAGAGGGTTTCGCCTTCTTCCGGCTTGGACAGGACGGGAGGGGTGGATATGTACTCCTTCAGCTGCTGGAGCGCTTCCTTGCACTTGTCGTCCCACTCGAACCGCTTGTTAGCTCGGAGCAGTTGGTAGAACGGGAGGCACCTGTCGGTAGAGCGGGAGATGAACCGGTTCAGCGCGGCGATTCTCCCGGTGAGTCGCTGTACTTGACGCGTGCTCTCAGGGGATTTGAGCTCGGTGATAGCTCGGATCTGCTTGGGATTGGCCTCGATCCCGCGCTGGGTGATGATGTATCCGAGGAACTCGCCCGACGTGACGCCGAAAGAACACTTGGCTGGGTTCAGCTTCACGTTGTATTCGTTCAACGTCCGGAAGCAAGACCGGAGGTCAGCGACGTGGTCGGTTGCTACCTGGGATTTCACCAGCATATCATCTATGTATACTTCAATAGTGCGGCCAATTTGATCGGCGAACATCCGGTTGATGAGCCGTTGATAGGTGGCTCCGGCGTTTTTGAGTCCGAAGGGAATTACCTTGTAGCAGTAAATGCCTCGGTCCGTGATGAACGCGGTCTTCTCCTGATCATCGGGGTGCATGGGGATCTGGTTATACCCCGAGAAGGCATCCATGAAGGAGAGCAGCTCGTTCCCCGCGGTGGCTTCGACGACTTGATCGATTCGGGGGAGGGGGAAGCTGTCCTTTGGGCACGCCTTGTTGAGGTCGGTGAAGTCTACGCAGACCCTCCATTTCCCGCTCTTCTTCTTGACTACCACCGGGTTGGCCAGCCAATCCGGGTACCTGACCTCGGTGATTGACCCGGCTGCAGTGAGCCTTTCCACCTCGTCATTGACTGCCTGGGCGTGCTCCGGGCCTATCTTTTGCCGCTTCTGCTTGACCGGTCTGCAGGTCGGGTCCAAGTTGACCTCGTGGCTGCACGTCGCCGGGTCGATTCCAGGCATATCGCCGGTTGACCAGGCGAAGGTGGAGACGTTCTGCCCCTGGAACTTGACCAGCTCTCGCTTGATGCTCTTGTCGAGGTCGGTGCCGATGCCAACGCAGCGGGTGGGGTCGCGCGGATCGATGTTGACCTGGGCGACGAGGTCCCGACCTGGGAGATCCTGGGCGTCGGGCTGAAGCGCGTTGATGGCCAAGCAGGCCGGCGCGGCGCGGCGCAGCTTGTGATCGATTGCGAAGCAGGCGCGAGAGACCCTTTGGTTACTCCTAAGAGTATACGTGCCGACCTGGTTGGGGAACTTGAGGCACTGGTGGTACGTTGACGTGACTGCCTTCATCGAGTGCAGCCAAGGGGTTCCAAGGATAATATTGTAGATCGGGGTGGTATCGAAGACCACGAACTTGACGATTTTCGTCACCCGACCTACATAGACCGGCAATTCGATGGTGCCGATTCCGTTGACGGTGTCCCCGGCGAAGCCGGTTAGCGGGATGGAGTGCGATTTGATCGCGGCTCCGTTCAGGTTCATCCTAGTGAGGGTATCCTTGAAGATGAGATCGACCGAGCTGCCCGTATCGACGAGGACTCGGTTGACGTCGCAGTCGGCCACGCGGACTTGCACGACAAGGGGGTCGTTGTGGGGCTGGTTGACCCAGGCCGCGTCGGCCTCGGTGAAACATATCCCCTTTTTGCTCGTGTCTTGAGCGTCGATCTCCGGCCCGGAGTGCCACTTCAGGGAGGCGTCGGTCTTCCTCTCATGACGCTTGATGGACCGCACTGAGTCATTGCACGAGAGGAGGCCTCCCATGATCATCCCTATCAGAGTCCGGGCCGGGGGAGGCGATCTGCCCATTTCCCGGTCTCGCGAGGGGGATCGTTGCCGACGATCGTCGTTCTGGGCGCGGTTGTAAGGCCTAGCCCGGTTGTCCTCGCGACCTCGGTTATCGCGGGGCTGCACTCGATCGCCGTCCCGGGCATGCGGACGCAGCCGCTCTGGCACGCGGATTTCCCCCCGTTGAAATTGGTTCAACAGGACTTCTTGGAGTGCGCGGCAGTGCGAGGTCGGGTGCCCCTTTCGCTGGTGAAAGTCGCAGAATGCCGACCTGTCATACTGCTCATCTTGTCGGGGCTCTCTGTCGCTTGGCTCGTCGGGACGCCGATCTTGCTGGTGGGGATCCCGGACATACTTGTTCCAGGGCAACCCTGGCGCGGGGCTGGGGGGAAGTACGGGATCGCGCAGACGGAGGCCGGCGGGCGGTCCGTTGACAAGGAATGCGGCGGCCTGCTTTCCTTTGCCGCGCTGATACTCGTCATCGTAGTGTTGACGAGGCTCCTGATATCTTTCTTGGGGCCGCTCCTTCGGGACCGGGGCCCTGTGAGAGGCGTTGTTTCTCGACTCAGCCGCCTTCTCCTCCTCGAGCTCGACGAAGAGTCCAGCGCGGTGCAAGGCGTCTTCCAGCGAGCGCGGCCTGTTGAGCTTCATATCGTCCTTGAAGGCCGAGTCAGCCCGCAGTCCCTTTCTCAGAGCGGAGAGCGCTGACTCGTCCGTCACATTGCTTTGGGAGGCTGTGGCCTTGAAGCGCTCTATGAAGGACCTGAGCGACTCCTTTGCTCCTTGGCTCATCGCCCAGAGGTCCGCGCTGGATGCGGACTGCCGGATGTAGATGGAGTAGTGCTCGAGGTAGATGGTCGACACATCTCTGAAGCTGTCTATGGAGTGCGTCTTCAGCCGAGAGAACCATGTGAGGGCCGGGCCGGTGAGGTTCTCTACGAAGAGCTGGCAGTGGGCGGCTTCGCGCTCATCTGGGGAGAAGTGGGCGCGACCCATGGCGATGGTGAACGCCGTAAGATACTGGGCCGGGTCGGTGGTGCCCGCGTAGGGCTGGAGTTTGAGCTTCCCGAGGTGCTGGAGCGGGATGGAGGCGATCCGGCGGGTGAACGGCGTGTTTTGCGTCTCTCTGAGGACGCGATCTATTTCCGGGGCCGCGCTGGTGGCCTGATGGATTTTGGAGGACATCACGCGGATTGTCTCCTTCATAGCCGCGAACTCGGCATCCCTGGAGCGCTCCGAGCTGGATCGGAGATGGTGGGCTTCGTCGCCCGGGTGGCTTCCTACGGTCGGGGCGATACGTCCGCCCGGGCCTTCGGATCCGGATGGTGAGTCGCCGGGCCGGCTCATCCGGATGCGTGGGGTTTCTTCCCGAGAGGCCGGCTCTCTGAGATGGACGTCCGGGGAGCCGGTGTTGTCCGACCGGTCACGGGAGGCTCCTAGCGTGGCGAACCGTTGATCGGTAGCTCGCGTCAGCTCGTCTATTCTGGCGAGCAGGGTCTGCATTACGGCGGACAGCGTGGGCTGGTCCTCCGATGCTCGGGGAGCGTTGTGGGCGGCGGGGCCGTCGGAATGAGTGGGCGCCGGAGCTTGGGGCGGAGCTCTGAAGGACTGCTCTCCAGGAATCGCCTGGTTGGTAGCCGCCAGGGCTGATGGTGGGCCGGTCGCTGCTGCTGGAGTCGTCGGCGGGGCCGTTGACTGGGCCTGGGCCGTTGTTTGGGCCGGGGTCTCCTGGTCTGACAACACTCTTGGAGGTGGAATTGCCATCGTCGCTGCGGTTACGCTTGCGGTTGAACTGCTCCTTGCTTATAGAAGAATCTCTAAACCCCCCTCCTTCTAGCGCCAATTGTTGATCCCGGGGATCACTAAGTGTGTTTAAGAGATTGATTAGGGAGAGAGAGGCGAGATTTTCGTTAATTAGAGAGTCAACCGCAAATAGAGACAGGTCGGGGATATTTTTGGGCACACCGGGGGCCGTGTTTTTTTTATTGATGAATGAAGTGAGCAGTTTAGAGTTACGAACTAGTTTCGACTGAAATCCAGTTCGGCGCTCTAAATGTGCTGCTTGGTTACAAATGAGAGAGAGGTCGGGTCACTTGTAGTAGGTGAGATACAAATTTTTTCCCATCCCTTTCATTAATGACATCGAGGGGTATTTATACCGGCAGTTGACTTCCTGCTCCCCGGGATCTCGGGGCCACGTGGCGCCTTCGGCCTGTTTCGCGGGTAAGGTGGCCTAGGAGGCGTGTTCCGGCTTTCGGGGAGGGAGGTCATGATGAGCTCGGCGTGGCGTGTTGCAGAGCAGCGCACTGTTTCGCCAACTCTCCTCCACGTGTTCTTTCCTCCTTCGTCGACTCTGCAGGGTTGGTGGGGCGTCGAGTCGAAGCCGTATCTCTACGCGGGTAGGGCACTGTGCTACCAGCTCCCCCGTGCCTTCTGCTATTCTGACACTCCTGCTTTGGTTAAGTGTCAGCCCGGACCCGAGGTGTGTCCTTGGGAGCTCGGGAGCTCGGGTGATACCAGCGCGGTGCCTTCAGGTCGGCGCCCGTGCTGAAGAGGGACTTTTCCTAAGATGGGCCTAACTAATTGGGGGTGTTAGGCCCACCTCCAACATACTTTAGCCCCGTTATTCAGAAGCAGTACTTTGACACTTACGGCGATAAAGAGGTCTCGTTTCCTCTTTCTATATATTCTTCGTATTTGCATATTTGATGAAGTGTCGATTTCGATTGAGCGTTTCTAAAATCTCCGAAATTAGAGACTCGTTTTGGTTCTGAGATGGATGATTGTATCTTCTTTCACTCTTTTTGGAATCTATGAACTTAAATTTTGAGTTAACTTCATGGTTAAGAGGGTTTTGCTTCTCTTCAATTCTTAGCTAATGAAACTAGAAGGGAAAGTTTATTCCTTTTCCAAGTAAACATATGATATTTCTATTCAAGATGAAGATTTGTTTGTGGTAGTTTCCAAATATGTCCATGGTGTTTTTCTGTTCAATATGAGGATGTGTTTGTATCCGAAAATGTACACGGTGTTTCTCTTGCTCTGAAAGGTCAATTTTTTCATTTCTGTGAGTAAATATTGTTTCTTCACTAGGTTGTTCGAGTTCCATTTAACGGTAAGGTTGTTCGACTTGATCGATCTGGTTTAGAATTTGGGAAAATTGCATTAGAAAGCTACATGATTTGTTAGTTTTGTTATCATTTTTCTCCTATTTCAGATGATACCTGTGGCTGCAAATGATGTTGCATTCTCAATCCATGCAGTTGTAATGACAGCTCTTACACTCTTCCAGATCTTTATCTATGAAGTGAGTAGTGAAGTTTTTTTTTCCTTTATCTTGAATGCTTGATTTGTTTTCTTTATCCTTTTTTTTTGTTTCTGATGGTTTCTAGTGACTTAATCTCTCAGCGTGGACCTCAAAAAGTATCCCGACTTGCTTCAGGTATTGTGATTGTCGTGTGGGCATTCGCAGCTATCTGTTTCTTCATAGCATTACCTACACAGTCTTGGCTCTGGCTCATTACGATCTTCAAGTAAGCTGTTGTGCCAATTCATTTAATGGTAATCTGACACTTTTGATGATAATGTTTGTTTTTTCTTATGGTTCATTGTAATATAGCTTGATTCAGGTTTTCATGACATGCGTCAAGTACATTCCACAGGCGAGAAACGATTCTTCTCCTTAAGTTTTTTTCACAGTTGGTTGAAACTGTATTACTCAAGATTCATGTGTTTCACAGGCAAAGATGAACTTCACTAGGAAGAGCACAGTCGGGTGGAGTATCGGGAATATTCTGCTCGATTTTGCTGGAGGGCTCGCTAATTATCTGCAAATGGTTATACAATCTATTGACCAAAGTAGAAATCTCTTCTCCATCGCATCATTAGCTTTTTGTTTGCTCTCTGATAAATAACAAGAACATTTGGAACACAAAAACTAAAACTTCTCTTCTTCTTCTTCTTCTTTTTTGTTCCAGATTCTTGGGTGAATTTCTATGGGAACATTGGAAAGACTCTTCTATCACTCGTAAGAAAATTCTGAGTTTATCGTTTTTCAATTCTTCCTTTGAATGTTCTCTCTCTGTCTCTCTCTAATAAAACCATCTCTCTTACCTTTCTGCAGATCTCAATATTTTTCGATCTCCTCTTCATGTTTCAACACTATGTGTTATACCCAGAGAAGAAAACCTCAAAATCTCTGGAAACTGGTCAGGAATCTGTTGGAGGTGGGCCTAGCACCCCCAATTAGTTAGGCCCATCTTAGGAAAGGCCCCTCTTCAGCTCGGTCTCCGGCCTGAAAGCACCGGCCCGCAAGGCCCCTTTTCAGCTCGGTCTCCGACCTGAAAGCACCGGCCCGCAAGGCCCCTCTTCAGCTCGGTCTCCGGCCTGAAATCACCGGCCCGCAAGGCCCCTCTTCAGCTCGGTCGCCGACCTGAAAGTGACGTAGAAAGGTCCGGGCTGACACTTCACCAAGGCAGGAATGTCAGAAGAGCAGAGGACGAGTGGGAGTTGGTCGAACAGTGTATTGTCTGAGCAGGAGTATGGGCCGACCTCGACATCTCACCAACCTTGCAGACTTGACGAAGGAAAGGGAGACACGTGGAAGAGAGTTGGTTAAACAGTGCACTGCTCTGCAACACGCCACGCCGAGCTCATAATGACCTCTCTCCCCGAAAGCCGGAACACGCCTCCTAGGCCACCTTACCCGCGAAAGAGGCCGAAGACGCCACGTGGCCCCGAGATCCCGGGGAGCAGGAAGCCGACCCCGACTATATATACCCCTCGATGTCATTAATGAAGAGGAGGGGGGGAACTTTTGATTTTGAGCCACTTTGAGACCTGCGGAAATTACCCGGTCTCTCTCTCTTTGTAACAAGGCAACAGTTTAGAACGCCGAACTGGACGTCCTTCGGAACCAGTTCGTAACTCTAAATTGTTCATTTCTCTCACCATCAATAAAAAGAAACACGGCCCCCGGCCTACTCATCTTTCCCCCGGCCTGCCTTAATAGTGGTTAAATTGCTCTAATTAACGAAAATCTCACCTCTCATCTCCTAATCACTCTTTAAACACACTTAGTGATCCCCTGGATCAACAATTGGCGCTAGAAGGAGGGGCGAGATTCTTCTATACGCAAGGAGCAGTTCAACCACCACCGCAACCGCAGCAACGATGGCAATTCCGCCCCCAAGAGTGCTGTCAGACCAGGACACCCCGGCCCAAACAACGGCCCAGGCCCCGACAACGGCCCCGCCAGCGACTCAAACGACGGCGCCCCTCCCGTCGTCAGCCCAAGCAGCTGCCAACCAGACGACCCCCCGAGAGCAGTTCTTTAGGGCCCCGCCCCCGGCTTCGGCACCCGCTCATTCCGACGGCTCCGCCGCCCACAACGCACCCCAAGCATCGGAAGATCAGCCCACGCTGTCCGCCGTGATGCAGACCCTGCTCGCCCGAATAGACGAGCTGACGCGAGCCACCGACCAACGGTTCGCCACGCTAGGGGCCTCCCGTGACCGGTCGGACAATACCGGGTCCCCCGACGTCCATCTCAGAGAGCCGGTCTCTCGGGAAGAAACCCCCCGCATCCGGACAAGCCGACCGGGCGACTCACCGTCAGGATCCGAAGGGCCGGGCGGACGCTTCGCCCCGGCAGTAGGAAGCCACCCGGGCGACGAAGCCCACCACCTCTGGTGTAAGCCTCGGTGGTGAGGTCTTAACCGGATAGTCGGTGGAACCAAAGACAGGCGGTCGCCCTCTCCTTTGGTCGATAGATGGTCGAAGGCGGATGGACTTGACACGATGGCGATCGCTTCTCTCGTGTGGAGTCGATGAGTGGGCTGATGGTTTTGATTGACTCTCTCAATCTATGAACGAAATAGGATGTTTGAATCACACAAACACTCTAAGTCGCAGCCTCTAAAGAGTTAAGTGAATCGCACACTTAAAACTAAAGAAGATAACACTTCTTCAAAGTGACTCTTTGAAAGAAACGAAAATACTTGTATTAATTCTTAATTGAAGGTTGACTACAAATGAAAACAAAGCTGAGCTTATATAGTGCTCGTACAAGAATATTCTAGAAAGATAAAATCAAAGGACTAAATCGCAAAGCAATCAAAACTAGCCGTTAGGCTTAATTGCTCGTCTTGGCCAAATAAGGTAAGCGGATCTGCGCTTGAGTCTTGACAGCTTGGGCGAGTAAGTGTGATGCCTCGGGGCGTCCATGTGCGTTGAATCTAGGCTGAAGTTGCCATACTTTCGAAAATATAGCTGTTGGTGATTTAAGACTCCAAGTGTGAACGTGACCACAAAAGGAAAGTCTATATGCAAGGGGATCCGCCTGATCCTGTGTGTGCTGGTGCATGGTGGGATGATATTTGAGGCCTCTAATTGGTAAATGAGCTCTCCTGGTCGCCATTGTCGATTTGGTAATGATTTGAACCAATTGGAACTCGGACTTGCCTTAAACGGAACCAGGTAAACCCGTATTGGGAAAATTGGCATAACTTGAGGATCCGATGGGCATTTCCTTGGATCTTGGGCTTGTTGGAACCATAAGAGATCCACTAATATTCTCCAATTGGTTTCAGGTCGAGATCGTTGCTGAGTTGGGCTGTGTAGCACGATCTTTGGCCTTATCGCGGAATTGGGTTCTAAGCAGGTCCATCGACTTGTAAAATCGATAACTCTCAAGTCTGAACTGGGAATGAGATGAATCCAATTGTTGGTTCTTCTATGATGGATCAAGATTCCAGAACAAGTCGGTTTGTAGCTTAATTCCTCCTGGTTCGATTGGAAACCTCCAATTAGTGCGTATGTGTCCAAATCGGGTAAGTTGGGAATCACCCGAATTGTAAATTCAATAACTCCTTCTTCTGATCTCCGTTTGGGTTGATTCCACTTCGAGACATGCTCTGGATGAGCTAAGAATGTAAGCCAAGTGGTTTCACGGCCTGACTCCTTCTGGTTGAGGCAAACTTCTTCAAGACGTGCACTTTCCTTCATTTGATGGGTGCTGGGCAATATTAGCGTAGGAGCAACTGTCCCAACAACATAGAAGAATCGCTGTCGCCAATAAACAAGACCAGCTAGTGATCTTGTCGTACGCTCAGTACAAATCCTCTCTGAGGTGGTAGTATTTCCATGCGCTTTCACATTAATGATTGAAGCGGCCCACGGTGGTGCATGAGGCGCCTTTGAAGGTGACTCTGGCTTCGGTGCGTCCCGTGCGTGCAATGACTTGGTGAAGTCTTCTAGGAGGTCTTCTTGAACAGAGAAGCCATCCTCTTCGAGCTCTTGCAATTCCTTAGCTTCAACACCTTCTTTAGCCCTTTGTTGGTCATTCCCGGCTAGGTGGCTTGTGATTGAAGCAGCTGTCTGTTCTGCATCTCTAAGAAGGAAACTACTCGACCTGTTAGCCTTAAAATATTCACTTGGTCGAGAGAACTTACTTCCCTCAGTGAAGATCTGGTCGTTTGGACGGTCATTTGGATTTAGCTCCTTTGCCTCGGCTAAAACTGTCTCCGGGTAAGGTCCTTCGGCTAGAACTGGTTCCGTGGCTCTGGGACAAAAACCACTCGACCTGTTAGTCTTATCATGTTCACTTGGACGAGAGAACTTACCTCCCTCAGTGACGATCAGGTCGTTCGGACGGTCATCTGGCATGGGCTCTCTTCTCTCGGCTAAATCTTGAAATGGGTCGCCTGGTCCGGTTGTAGAGCCGATGTCCTCATCATTCCCTCCCTCTTCAAGAGGTTTTGTCCACAAAACTGGATCTAGACCTGCATTAACAACCTTTGGCAAAGACAAGTGCATCAAATCTGAATTCAAAAATTTAAAACCAGAATTTTCTAGACAATTATCTAATGAATTCAGTTTCGGCTCAGGTTTGGAAATTTTAATCTCTTGCCTCTCAGGGCACACAGCAGCAAAATGACCTCTCTCGTGACATCTATAACA
Source organism: Eutrema japonicum (assembly GCA_030161315.1). Taxonomy (NCBI): domain Eukaryota; kingdom Viridiplantae; phylum Streptophyta; class Magnoliopsida; order Brassicales; family Brassicaceae; genus Eutrema; species Eutrema japonicum. The sequence goes on from BSQW01000011.1 coordinate 54,516,842, forward strand.
GATGGTGTCATTTATTTTTAAAATTTTAGAAGACTTACATTGCTCTGTTTTGACTTGTGGCATATCTCTCCTTGTCTCCATAATCTTGCGGTTTGGGATCCTCCGAGCGTATCGTTCCTTGATTCCTTGTAAAAGGTCTCTTGGAACATACTTTTTATTCATGAGCAACTTCAATTCTTCCCAATTGGTGATGGCTAGTTTTCCATATCTCCTTTGATCTCGTTCTTCTTGCCTCCACCACTCATATGCCCATCCGGAGAGTTGGTCGATGGCGTGGGACAGCGTCTCCTCTTTTGGAATATGGTGGTACCAAAGCCACTCATCCATGTCTCTTTCCCATTCTAGATATACCTCTGGATTTCGTTTACTTCCTGAAAATTTTGAGAGTTGAGGCATAAATTTATTATTACCGGGGTGTGGGTGCAGCCATTGCTCAGTTCGTCTTGTGTTTCTCCATTGATGGTCAGGTGGTTCGGGGTCAGGCTGCTTTGAACGTGGTGCGTATCCATAGAATATATTTTGTTTACTGTCCCAATAATTGCTGCTTTCTCTTATATAGAATATCGTCTCTTCTCTCCTTGATTGTGATATGGGGTCGTTTGCTAGCCCTCCCATAGTACCTTACACAAGAAAATTCACAGGAATCAAAGTCTAGCTCAAGAACAAATAAGAACACAAAAGCTGTTTTTCGCACAGAAATGTTCCGGTTCGTTTTTGCTTGATCTAAAACTACTAAATCAATCTCTAAAATCCCAGAAACAATTTTATTTTTTTCTATGATGAGTTAACAAGCAAATCCAAAAGACGAAATGTTTTTATGAGTTTTTATGATTTTATGAAAATTAAAACAAACAGACGGGTAAAGCAGAAATTTTTTTTTTTGACTAAATTTTCACTGGGTTTAAAAAACTATTAAATCCAATTTTAAAATTCCAGAAACAATTTTATATTTTTCTATGATGAGTTAACAAGCAAACACAAAAGACGAAATGTTTTTATGAGTTTTTATGATTTTATTAAAATTGAAACAAACAGACGGGTAAAGCAGAAAATTTTTTTTTGTAGTTTTTGAAAAACGGAAAAGCAATGAAACAATTGAAAAACTTAATCAAGGAACGAGGTAACCTGATAGATAGGAGCTTTTGAGCTCTGATACCAGATGGTGTAAGCCTCGGTGGTGAGGTCTTAACCGGATAGTCGGTGGAACCAAAGACAGGCGGTCGCCCTCTCCTTTGGTCGATAGATGGTCGAAGGCGGATGGACTTGACACGATGGCGATCGCTTCTCTCGTGTGGAGTCGATGAGTGGGCTGATGGTTTTGATTGACTCTCTCAATCTATGAACGAAATAGGATGTTTGAATCACACAAACACTCTAAGTCGCAGCCTCTAAAGAGTTAAGTGAATCGCACACTTAAAACTAAAGAAGATAACACTTCTTCAAAGTGACTCTTTGAAAGAAACGAAAATACTTGTATTAATTCTTAATTGAAGGTTGACTACAAATGAAAACAAAGCTGAGCTTATATAGTGCTCGTACAAGAATATTCTAGAAAGATAAAATCAAAGGACTAAATCGCAAAGCAATCAAAACTAGCCGTTAGGCTTAATTGCTCGTCTTGGCCAAATAAGGTAAGCGGATCTGCGCTTGAGTCTTGACAGCTTGGGCGAGTAAGTGTGATGCCTCGGGGCGTCCATGTGCGTTGAATCTAGGCTGAAGTTGCCATACTTTCGAAAATATAGCTGTTGGTGATTTAAGACTCCAAGTGTGAACGTGACCACAAAAGGAAAGTCTATATGCAAGGGGATCCGCCTGATCCTGTGTGTGCTGGTGCATGGTGGGATGATATTTGAGGCCTCTAATTGGTAAATGAGCTCTCCTGGTCGCCATTGTCGATTTGGTAATGATTTGAACCAATTGGAACTCGGACTTGCCTTAAACGGAACCAGGTAAACCCGTATTGGGAAAATTGGCATAACTTGAGGATCCGATGGGCATTTCCTTGGATCTTGGGCTTGTTGGAACCATAAGAGATCCACTAATATTCTCCAATTGGTTTCAGGTCGAGATCGTTGCTGAGTTGGGCTGTGTAGCACGATCTTTGGCCTTATCGCGGAATTGGGTTCTAAGCAGGTCCATCGACTTGTAAAATCGATAACTCTCAAGTCTGAACTGGGAATGAGATGAATCCAATTGTTGGTTCTTCTATGATGGATCAAGATTCCAGAACAAGTCGGTTTGTAGCTTAATTCCTCCTGGTTCGATTGGAAACCTCCAATTAGTGCGTATGTGTCCAAATCGGGTAAGTTGGGAATCACCCGAATTGTAAATTCAATAACTCCTTCTTCTGATCTCCGTTTGGGTTGATTCCACTTCGAGACATGCTCTGGATGAGCTAAGAATGTAAGCCAAGTGGTTTCACGGCCTGACTCCTTCTGGTTGAGGCAAACTTCTTCAAGACGTGCACTTTCCTTCATTTGATGGGTGCTGGGCAATATTAGCGTAGGAGCAACTGTCCCAACAACATAGAAGAATCGCTGTCGCCAATAAACAAGACCAGCTAGTGATCTTGTCGTACGCTCAGTACAAATCCTCTCTGAGGTGGTAGTATTTCCATGCGCTTTCACATTAATGATTGAAGCGGCCCACGGTGGTGCATGAGGCGCCTTTGAAGGTGACTCTGGCTTCGGTGCGTCCCGTGCGTGCAATGACTTGGTGAAGTCTTCTAGGAGGTCTTCTTGAACAGAGAAGCCATCCTCTTCGAGCTCTTGCAATTCCTTAGCTTCAACACCTTCTTTAGCCCTTTGTTGGTCATTCCCGGCTAGGTGGCTTGTGATTGAAGCAGCTGTCTGTTCTGCATCTCTAAGAAGGAAACTACTCGACCTGTTAGCCTTAAAATATTCACTTGGTCGAGAGAACTTACTTCCCTCAGTGAAGATCTGGTCGTTTGGACGGTCATTTGGATTTAGCTCCTTTGCCTCGGCTAAAACTGTCTCCGGGTAAGGTCCTTCGGCTAGAACTGGTTCCGTGGCTCTGGGACAAAAACCACTCGACCTGTTAGTCTTATCATGTTCACTTGGACGAGAGAACTTACCTCCCTCAGTGACGATCAGGTCGTTCGGACGGTCATCTGGCATGGGCTCTCTTCTCTCGGCTAAATCTTGAAATGGGTCGCCTGGTCCGGTTGTAGAGCCGATGTCCTCATCATTCCCTCCCTCTTCAAGAGGTTTTGTCCACAAAACTGGATCTAGACCTGCATTAACAACCTTTGGCAAAGACAAGTGCATCAAATCTGAATTCAAAAATTTAAAACCAGAATTTTCTAGACAATTATCTAATGAATTCAGTTTCGGCTCAGGTTTGGAAATTTTAATCTCTTGCCTCTCAGGGCACACAGCAGCAAAATGACCTCTCTCGTGACATCTATAACAGATGGTGTCATTTATTTTTAAAATTTTAGAAGACTTACATTGCTCTGTTTTGACTTGTGGCATATCTCTCCTTGTCTCCATAATCTTGCGGTTTGGGATCCTCCGAGCGTATCGTTCCTTGATTCCTTGTAAAAGGTCTCTTGGAACATACTTTTTATTCATGAGCAACTTCAATTCTTCCCAATTGGTGATGGCTAGTTTTCCATATCTCCTTTGATCTCGTTCTTCTTGCCTCCACCACTCATATGCCCATCCGGAGAGTTGGTCGATGGCGTGGGACAGCGTCTCCTCTTTTGGAATATGGTGGTACCAAAGCCACTCATCCATGTCTCTTTCCCATTCTAGATATACCTCTGGATTTCGTTTACTTCCTGAAAATTTTGAGAGTTGAGGCATAAATTTATTATTACCGGGGTGTGGGTGCAGCCATTGCTCAGTTCGTCTTGTGTTTCTCCATTGATGGTCAGGTGGTTCGGGGTCAGGCTGCTTTGAACGTGGTGCGTATCCATAGAATATATTTTGTTTACTGGCCCGGACTCTGATAGGGATGATCATGGGAGGCCTCCTCTCGTGCAACGACTCAGTGCGGTCCATCAAGCGTCACGAGAGGAAGACCGACGCCTCCCTGAAATGGCACTCCGGGCCAGAGATCGACGCTCAGGACACGAGCAAGAGGGGGATATGTTTCACCGAGGCCGACGCGGCCGGGGTCCACCAGCCCCACAACGACCCCCTCGTCGTACAAGTCCGCGTAGCCGACTGCGACGTTAACCGAGTCCTCGTCGATACGGGCAGCTCGGTCGATCTCATCTTCAAGGACACCCTGGCCAGGATGAATCTAAACGGGGTCGAAATCAAGCCGCACTCCATCCCGCTGACCGGCTTTGCCGGGGACACCGTCAACGGAATCGGCACCATCGAATTGCCGGTCTACGTAGGTCGGGTGACGAGAATCGTCAAGTTCGTGGTCTTCGATACCACCCCGATCTACAATATCATCCTTGGAACCCCTTGGCTGCACTCGATGAAGGCAGTCACGTCAACGTACCACCAGTGCCTCAAGTTCCCCAACCAGGCCGGCACGTATACTCTTAGGAGTAACCAAAGGGTCTCTCGCGCCTGCTTCGCCATCGAGCATAAGCTGCGCCGCGCCGCACCGGCCTGCTTGGCCATCAACGCGCTTCAGACCGGCGACCCCGACGCCCAGGATCTCCCAGGGCGGGACCTTGTCGCCCAGGTCAACATCGATCCGCGTGACCCCGCCCGCTGCGTCGGCATCGGCACCGATCTCGACGAGAGCATCAAGCGAGAGCTGGTCGAGTTCCTAGGGCGGAACGTCTCTACCTTCGCCTGGTCAACCGGCGACATGCCCGGCATTGACCCGAACACGTGCAGTCACGAGCTCAACGTGGATCCGACCTGCAGACCGATCAAGCAAAAGCGGCGAAAGCTGGGTCCGGAGCGCGCCCAGGCCGTCAATGACGAGGTCGAAAGGCTCACCGAGGCCGGTTCGATCACCGAGGTCAAATACCCGGACTGGTTGGCCAACCCGGTGGTGGTCAAGAAGAAGAGCGGGAAATGGAGGGTCTGCGTGGATTTCACCGACCTCAACAAAGCGTGCCCGAAAGACAGCTTTCCCCTCCCCCGAATCGACCAGGTCGTCGAAGCCACCGCGGGGAACGAGCTGCTCTCCTTCATGGACGCCTTCTCGGGGTACAACCAGATCCCCATGCACCCCGACGACCAGGAGAAGACCGCGTTCATCACGGACCGAGGCATTTACTGCTACAAGGTAATGCCCTTCGGACTCAAGAACGCCGGGGCCACCTACCAACGACTCGTCAACCGGATGTTCGCCGACCAAATAGGCCGCACTATGGAAGTATACATAGATGACATGCTGGTGAAGTCTCTGGTGGCGGCCGACCACGTCACTCATCTCCAGTCCTGCTTCCGGACGTTGAACGAATACAACATGAAGCTGAATCCGGCCAAGTGTTCCTTCGGCGTCACATCGGGCGAATTCCTCGGGTACATCATCACCCGGCGCGGGATCGAGGCCGACCCCAAGCAGATCCGAGCCATCATCGAGCTCAAATCCCCGGAGAGCACGCGTCAAGTACAACGACTCACCGGGAGAATCGCCGCACTGAACCGGTTCATCTCCCGCTCTACCGACAAATGCCTCCCGTTCTACCAACTGCTCCGGGCTAACAAGCGGTTCGAGTGGGACGACAGATGCGAGGATGCCCTCCGACAGCTGAAGGAGTACATATCCACTCCTCCCGTCCTGTCCAAGCCAGAAGAAGGCGAAACCCTCTACCTTTATATCGCCATCTCCGCGTCAGCGGTCAGCGGAGTGCTGGTACGGGAAGACCGAGGCGATCAGAGACCCATCTCCTACATCAGGAAATCCCTTGACGACGCGGAGAGCAGGTACCCGACTCTGGAGAAGCTCGCCTTGGCAGTGGTCGTCGCAGCTAGAAAGCTCCGGCCTTACTTTCAATCCCATGCGATTGCCGTCCTAAGCACCTACCCCCTCAGAACCATCCTCCACAGCCCGAGCCGATCGGGCCGGATAATGAAGTGGGCCGTTGAGCTGAACGAGTATGAAATCGAGTACCGAGGACGGACCGCGATCAAATCTCAGGCCCTGGCCGATTTCCTAGTTGAGTTGGCACCCGAGCTGGCAGTCAGCGAAGTGCCCGCGGTGTGGACTCTGCATGTCGACGGATCGGCTTCCAAGCACGGGTCCGGCGTTGGCATACGCCTCGAATCCCCAACCAAGGAGATCCTCGAGCAGTCTTTCCGCCTGGCCTTCCCGGCATCAAACAACGAGGCAGAATACGAAGCTCTGATCGCCGGCCTGCGCCTAGCAAAGGAGGTCGGCGCGAAGAAAATCCGAGCTTACTGCGACTCCCAGCTCGTCGCCAATCAATTCAGCGGAGAGTACGAGGCCAAGAGCGATAGCATGGACGCTTACCTCAAGGTGACCCAAGGCTTGGCCGCAGACTTTTCCGAGTTCACCCTGACGAAGATTCCCCGAGGCGATAACACTTTCGCAGACGCTCTCGCCGCACTGGCCTCCACCTCGGCCCCAGCCCAACGACGGGTGATCCCGGTCGAGAGCATCGACTTCCCTAGCATCGAGCTGCCAAAAGGGGCCTACTTGATCAACCCCCAGGCCGCGGACCATGACGAAGACGCGCCACCTCCCGAAGTTCTACCGCCGCCCCCGGCCGAGCCCGAGCTGCCGGACTGGCGAGTCGACCTGCTGCTGTACATCGCAGACGGCATTCATCCCCCAGACCGGTGGGCCGCCCGGCGGCTAAGAAAGAAGTGTGCCCGATACACGATGCTGGACGGCAACCTGTTCCGGTGGAGCACCTCGGGAACCCTGCTCGGCTGCCTCCACGGGCAGGAAACCATTGACGTGATGAAGGAGATGCACGAAGGTGCCGGCGGAAACCACTCAAGCGGCCGGGCTCTCGCCCTGAGAATCCGGAACCAAGGGCACTACTGGCCGACGATGCTTCAGGACTGTGCAAAATTTGCAGCCCGGTGCGAGAAGTGCCAGCGTCACGGCCCACTCATTCATCGCCCTACCGAGCTCCTCACCACTGCGGTAGCACCCTACCCCTTCATGCGATGGGCCATGGACATAGTCGGGCCTCTTCCCCGATCTCGCCAAAAGCGCTTCCTCCTGGTCATGACCGACTACTTCACCAAATGGGTCGAAGCCGAGGCTTACGCCAAGATCACGGCAGAGGACGTCCGGAAATTCGTCTGGAAGCTCATCATCTGCCGACACGGGTTGCCCTACGAGATCGTAACCGACAACGGTGCCCAGTTCACATCGGCCCTCTTCGAAGACTTCTGCGCGAAGTGGAAAATCAGGCTGAGTAAGTCCACCCCGAGATATCCGCAAGGAAATGGGCAGGCCGAGGCCACCAACAAAACCATCCTCGACAGCCTCAAAAAACGACTGGACGACAAGAAGGGGTCCTGGGCCGACGAGCTCGATGGAGTCCTCTGGTTCCATCGCACAACGCCGAAGACACCGACAGGACGCACACCGTTCAGCCTCTCTCACGGAATGGAAGCAATGGCCCCCTCCGAGGCCGGACTCCCCACTCCTCGCCGCGCTATGCTCACCCAGCAGCCCGCCCTGAACGACACCATCCTACTCAGCGAGCTGGATTTTCTTGAGGAACAACGGGACCTTTCCCTCCTCCGAATCCAAAACTACCAGCAGCTCGCCTCCAAGTACTACAACAAGAGGGTTCGAGGCAGGTTCTTTACCGAAGGCGACCTGGTCCTCCGCAAAGTCTTCGAAAACACCGCCGAGCTAAACGCAGGCAAGCTCGGTGCACATTGGGAGGGCCCTTACCTTATCTCCAAGGTCGTGAAGCCCGGCGTCTACGAGCTAGTCACGATGACCGGTGACGCAATCCCGCGCTCATGGAATTCGATCAACCTCAAACGGTTCTATTACTAGGCCCCCGGGCTCCATTCCTCTCTCCACCTTTGTAAACAAACGAACTATGATTGGCTTGATCCCTTATACTAAAGGGTACGTAGGCAACCCCTAACCAGGGCTCAGCTATTAATCCAATAAAACCTTTTTGACAAGAGAATACGGTCCCCGACCTGAGCACAAAAGCCGAGCTCCAAATGCTCGCACTACAAAAAAAAAAAAAAAAAAGCCGAGCCCCAAACGCTCGCACTACAAAAAAAAAAAAAAAAAAAAAAAGCCGAGCTCCAAACGCTCGCACTACAAAAAAGAAAGCCGAGCTCCAAATGCTCGCACTACAAAAAAAAAAAAGCCGAGCTCCAAACGCTCGCACTACAAAAAAGAAAGCCGAGCTCCAAATGCTCGCACTACAAAAAAAAAAAAAAAAAAAAAAAGCCGAGCTCCAAACGCTCGCACTACAAAAAAAAAAGGGGACCGAGCTCCGGTGCTCGCTCTCCCCGGCACACAAGTTATAAGTGCCAAAGCCGAGCTCCAATGCTCGCACTCCCATAGTACACAAGCAATAAGTACTAAAGTCGGGCCCCAGGGCTCGCACCTCTACTAGACACACAAGCATTAAGTGTCTCTAAGCCGGGCTCGCTACCCGCACCAAAAAAACAAGGTACACAAGCAATAAGTACCTTAAGCCGAGATCACCTCGCACCCACTAAAAATATTAAAGATACACAAGCAATAAGTATCTCAAGTCGAGTCGTACCTCGCACCCAATACAAGAGCACGGTCCACGACCTGCATACATGACAGGGTACGGTCTACGACCTACTCTACCAATCAAAAAAGCCTCGAAACGGCACTTACAAAAAAAAGGGGGCCCACGGCCTCGATTATCACAACAGGGCCAACGGCCTCGATTATCACAAAAGGGACAACGGCCTCGATTATCACAAAAGGGCCAACGGCCTCGCTATTATTAAAAAAAAAAAAAAAAAAAAAAAAAGGGCCCACGGCCTAGTCATTACAAAAGCCTCGAAACGGCACTTACAAAAAAAGAAGGGCCCAACGGCCTCGATATTATAAGAAGGGTCCACGGCCTGGTCATTACAAAAGGAAGAAGAGAGAAAGGGCCCACGGCCTAGTCATTGCATAAATGGCCTACGGCCCGGTCTTTACAAAAGAGAGAAGAAAACAAAAAGGAAAAAAGTATTTACAAGGCCGCATCGGCCGGTCGGTCCTCGCCCCCGTCAGCACGGGTACCATCTACATCACCCGGGGCCACCATCCTCGCATTGGTGCCGTACTCACCAAGGAAGGGCTGCTCAGACCTCTCTTCCCCAACCGCGGCCTCACCGGGTGGCGCTTCAGTACCGGCCTCACCAGATGGCGCATCGGTTCCGGTCTCATCGGGTAGCGCGTCGGTGCCGGCCTCATCAGCGCACGGGGCCAAGTCCTGCGCTGGCGGATCTACTTGGACGGTCTCAGCAGCCGAGGGAGCGTCCTCAGTCAGATCCACATAGGGCGCCTCCGAAGAAGCGGCGGGCATGATCCGCTCAAGCTGTACGCCATGAGCACGGTCCAGAGGGGTGTCCAGATCCTCCGGGGTCAAGTCCGGAAAATCCATTCCGTCCAGCGCGGCGCCAAATGCCGCCTCATCCTCGTCCAGCTTCTGATATCGGTAGAACGGTACCGACACCCCGTCCTCGGCCTCCATCCTCTTGAGGCACGCCCTGACGCCGATCACCTGGTTGTACAGCAGGTGAGGCTCTAAGGCCCGGCTACGCCCGTCCAGATGGGCGCGGATCTTCGCCATCTTCGCGGACCACTCCTGGTTCCGCGCGTCCCACCGGGCTGTCACCCGGTCACTCTCCACAGCCAAGGCCACCTTCGCCCGGTCTATGGCGGACTCCAGCCCCTTCACCCTAGAGCGGAGTGTCTCCCGCTCCCCCTTCAAAAGCCCGACCTCCTCCTCCAGGAAAGCCGCCCGAGCCCGCTCACCGGCAGACCGGCCTCTCTCAGCCTCCAGCTCGGCCTGAAGACGGCCCGCCTCTCCGGCCCGGGCTCGCACCCGTGCCACCTCCTCGCCCAGCGCCGCAGACCGGGCCTTCTCCTCCCTCAGGTCCTTCTCCAACCCGCGAGTCAGAGCGGACTGGATCTGCGCGCTGGCCTCCTGGCGCCCCTGCAGGAATCGAAGCGACGCGTGCTCCTCGGCGAGTCGCTTCTCGTAGGCCTCCGCCAGAAAGGCAGAAAGGGCCATCGTCTGCATCAAACCAGTCGTTAGCAAAGACGCACAACAAGTCCAGCTAAAAACAGTTAGATCAGAACAAAGGCTTACCCGCGCTGCGGATCGCGCCACCTGGCGGAAGGTATCGGCCTCCGCCATCTCCAGCGGGACAAAGTGCGGACTCTGCCCGAACATCATGGCCTGCGCCAGCTCGGCGCACTCGTCCGGATCGACGATGACCTGGCTGCTTCCATCCAGGTAAAGGAGAAGCTGTAGTCCCGAGGCCCGTCCTCCGAACTCGCCAAAGCCCCAACGCTCCGGTCACCAGCGGCCTCCCGCCCTTCTTCCACAACGACGGCTTCATCGCCGCCCTCCGTCGCCCTTACTGCGACCTCTTCGCCCTCCTGGGACCGAACCTCCACGACCTCCCCTGCCGGCACCTCGGCGACAGACGCCTCGGGCTCGCACCCGGGCAGTTCAGGCCGGACCTCATCCCGACCTGCGGCGGAGCACTCTCCCACCTCGGTCCTCTTCTTTTTCCTGCCGGCCTTGCCACCAACAGCCTCTGCTGCCCTCTTCTTCGAGGGAGCCACCCCGGAGGACTCCCCCCCGACCCCTGGCGCCGGGTCTCTCCGGACCGGCATCTCGGGCACCGGCGGCGGCGCCGCCACAAAGGAATCCGCGTACAGCGGACTGGCGAACCTAGCTCTTCCTGCGATAGAACACTCGTCAGTTCGGCAAAAAAAAAAAAAAAAAAAAAATATTGCCGACCTCCGGCCATCGCAGCTCCAATTCTCGCCGCAGTGAAGGACTTCCACTCTCTTCTACGCACTGACCTGAGCACGGCAACGATACCCGCGTAGTCCGGTAGCTTGAACCTGGAGGAGTGAGGGCCTGAAAAGCAAGACGAAAAGGCATCAGTCAGACAAAACCAAAGAAGAGAAGTCAGCTCGACCTGCAAATCCCTACCCGGGGAAAAGTTCCAATTTCGGGTGTATCTCGCCGACGGGTCGAGCCCAACCACGGTAGTAGCCCGGATGTAGAAGTAGCTGCGAGACCAGTCCTCGACCTTCGACAGCTTGCTCGCCTTAGACCCCGAGCTGGGTGCCTCCAGGACGTTCGCCGCGGGCTTGAAAGCGGCATAGAAGGTCCCATGAATCCCAGGGTTTGCCTTCTGCTGGGTGAGCGCCTCGAACATAGGCACCGTCACCTCCACGTCACATTCGTGCCCCAAGGTCAGCAGCACGATCATCCCCTGGACCGTGGACGGGCAGACCTGCGAGAAGGCCAAGCCCCACACCCGGCAATAATTGACGAACAGCTCGGGGAGAGGAAGGCGCAGGCCGCACTTCTGGAAGAACGACTCGTACAGGCAGACGAAGCCCGGCCGAGGAGTCCACGGGCGCTCCTCCGCCCTGGGTAGCCTGGGCTCGACGCCATCAGGAAAGTCGCACAAGTCCCTCAGGAGAGTCACCGACTCCGCTGTGCTCCAGGTCGGCGACCCTCCCTGCTCGTAAGGCACCAGGGGAGACCTCACCCTCGCCACTCGAGCTCCGCCTCCGCGACCGCCCTGACGACCGGTTCTACCCCCAGCTTGGCCAACGCCGTGACCGCCGGAGGAAGATCTGACCACCGTCTTCTTCCGGAGATGGGTCCCCGGGAGCAGCGGGGCGGCCCCCGAAGTCGAAGGAGCAGACTGTTCCCCACTGTCTGCGCCTCGACACGGAGAGGAGGCACGTCCGGAACCGTCGGAGGAAGAACTCGGGGAGTCGCTACCGCCACCACGGGACGCCGATTCTTCGCTCGACTCGGCCCTAATACCGTCTAACATCGGCGCCATTGCACGGAGAGGAGGAAATCGAAAACTACAGAAAAAAACAAGAAGGGAAAGGAGGAAATCGGAGAGAAGAGGTTACCTTAGGGTTATGCGCAGAAGGTTTTAACAGGAGGAAGAAGGGGGGGTTAAATAGAAGAAGGGAGACAGTGAAGCGACGCCTGGACACGTGTCAAAAGAAGCACGGCCGCCCAGCAACCTAATGATGACGCCTCTTCGCTATCCCCACGCCAAAAAAGCAAAGGACGCCTCGATAAACGCGAAGCGTCTTTCGCACGCCGCGCGTGGACAGCTCGCGCAAAAAACGAGGCGCCCCTTTTATCCTCCCGCGTGGCGAGTACGCGCCAACCATCTGCGGATCGCCGGAACGGACGACACGTACAAGCACGGAGAGACCGTCCTAAGATGTTCCGAACTAACGTCAGATCAACTTCGGCATGCTCGCTTCGCCTCGCGATACCGAACTGGGGGAGGGCCTATTGTTGGAGGTGGGCCTAGCACCCCCAATTAGTTAGGCCCATCTTAGGAAAGGCCACTCTTCAGCTCGGTCTCCGGCCTGAAAGCACCGGCCCGCAAGGCCCCTCTTCAGCTCGGTCTCCGGCCTGAAAGCACCGGCCCGCAAGGCCCCTCTTCAGCTCGGTCTCCGGCCTGAAATCACCGGCCCGCAAGGCCCCTCTTCAGCTCGGTCGCCGACCTGAAAGTGACGTAGAAAGGTCCGGGCTGACACTTCACCAAGGCAGGAATGTCAGAAGAGCAGAGGACGAGTGGGAGTTGGTCGAACAGTGTATTGTCTGAGCAGGAGTATGGGCCGACCTCGACATCTCACCAACCTTGCAGACTTGACGAAGGAAAGGGAGACACGTGGAAGAGAGTTGGTTAAACAGTGCACTGCTCTGCAACACGCCACGCCGAGCTCATAATGACCTCTCTCCCCGAAAGCCGGAACACGCCTCCTAGGCCACCTTACCCGCGAAAGAGGCCGAAGACGCCACGTGGCCCCGAGATCCCGGGGAGCAGGAAGCCGACCCCGACTATATATACCCCTCGATGTCATTAATGAAGAGGAGGGGGGGAACTTTTGATTTTGAGCCACTTTGAGACCTGCGGAAATTACCCGGTCTCTCTCTCTTTGTAACAAGGCAACAGTTTAGAACGCCGAACTGGACGTCCTTCGGAACCAGTTCGTAACTCTAAATTGTTCATTTCTCTCACCATCAATAAAAAGAAACACGGCCCCCGGCCTACTCATCTTTCCCCCGGCCTGCCTTAATAGTGGTTAAATTGCTCTAATTAACGAAAATCTCTCATCTCCTAATCACTCTTTAAACACACTTAGTGATCCCCTGGATCAACAGAATCGAACGAACCTCTCATTGATCCTTCTCATGAACATGTTTGAATTTCCGAATTCTCTGGAGAATCAAAGTCAGAAAGAACACAAATCCTTAGTTCCAGCCTTCCTTTTGTACAAAAGTAAGAATTCTTCAGACTCGTAGTTTTATCACATGTTATTGTTTTAAAATATCAATTTCTATGTATCGTGATCATAGAAACAAAGAATGTAAACTAGAATTGTCAATCTTGAGTTTTCTTGTAAGACTAAGATGAATATTAATGTGGATGAATAAAACTTCTATATTGATCTTTGAGCATCATTATTGGGAGAAAACCAAATGGGTTTCTTAACTAATATTTAATTATAAATTTGAAGTTAAGAAACTCCGTTAAGAAATTTATGTTTTTGCTGTTTTATTGGTAGAACCCTATTAGGGGTTATTAAAAAAAAATTAATAATTTTGTTTTATTTTAAATAGAGTTTATTTTTTAATTAAACATAATTGACATAAAAACATAACATTTTAAACATAGATTTTGAAAAAAAATGCAAAAGAATGCTCAATTTGGTTTTTTTTTTGATCTTGTCTATGAATCGCTTCATGTTCACCCACCGAATGATTCCAATTCATTAATATGTAAAAAAAAGTTTAATATGTAAAGATTCAAATTCATTATGTAAAGATTCTAATTCATTAATATGTGAAAAAAATTTAGAATTTTAAAATAGAAGTTAAGAAAAAGTTTTTTAAAAAAAGGTAAGAATTTTTTTTTAAGTTAAAGTTAAGAAAAAGTAAAAAAAAAAATTTGGCAAAAAAAAAAAATCAGCGAATTAGGAGTTGACACGTGGCTAAAAACAGTGTAAGAACCCCCTTAAGAACCGGTTCTTAAAACTCTTATTTAAGAACCGGTTCTTACACTGTTCATAATTTTATTTATTTATTTATTTATTTTTTGGGTTAAAAACCCTTCTAAGAGCTCCCAATAATGATGCTCTAAGTCTATCTTTTTGAAGATATTTTTACTCAAATTTCCTTTTGCTTTTCTGTTTCCATGTTGCTTTAAATTTATACAATTATACACATCATAAATTTGTGATCCAATAAGCAATTTTTTGAATGAACAATGAGTCTTTCAATTTTGACAAAAAAAAGAGATCATATTTTTGCTGTTTTTCAAAAAACAATTTATTCGTTTCACAAGAATAGTACCACGACGAACAACTTTCCTTGCACGATATAGTGTAATCACCCATTTATGATATTCAGACCATATATATTTACGCGGAAAAAAAATATTATAGAAACTTTTCAATTGTGTAATTGAGATTAGGAAAAAAATATATTATGTTTTCATTAATAATTTATAAGATAAGAATTTGCGTGTAGTTCGGTTATTTCCTGTTATTTTTGGGTACTTTTCTCCAAGAAGAAATTGCCAATAATTGTATAGTGGAAGTTATCTACACAACTAAACTGATTTGGTCCACAAGCTATAGTTTTGGGGTATCGTCTTTTGACTTTTGAGTATTCCGTGTCCCGCAAGCATATTCCTAAGCACTTCTTCTTATTATATCCTTCAAGCAACCTTTTTATCATTTCACATTTTTCTTCTTCTTCTTCTTCTTCTTCTTTGTGTAGTAAAGGTCTCATCAATCAACGGCTGAGATGAAGCGAGAAGGCAAACAACACGGTATGGTGAGAACCTACCGGATCCTGCCTCCGTCGCTCAATCCAAGGCCGGGATCGAAGTTGGTGAACCCTTTGACTTGTCGTCCAACCGCCGGATTATTCACAAAAGTGCCATCGAAACCGACCAATCACTCCAAGTTCACCGGAAAATGTGGTCAAGCAAGGTGCCTTGAGTGCCATATGCATCCGATCACCAAATCCAAAGCCAAAACTAAAGGCTCTTCCAAGGTGAGATCGAATGACGTCACCTACAAGATGCTGACTTGGCAGGTTGCTTCTAGTGGGTCCAGACCCGATTTGAAGCTTTCCGGGTTCTCGGCTACCGGAATCCTTGATCTTATGAATGATGATTATGGTTATGATCATGATTATGAATCTGATGATGAAGAAGAACAAGAAGAAGAATACAAAGGAAGTGTTGTAGAGGAAATTGTGATCAATATACAGAGTGATGATGATTATGGTGATGGTGGTGAAAAAGGAGAAGATGGGTCTCATGATGATGATGATGATGATGATGATGGAAGGATGAGTTTTTGTGATGTGGGGATGATGATGATGATTGATGATGTGGAAGAATTTGTTGAAGATGGATGGTGTTTGGTTGAAGAAATGATTACTTAATTGATCTCTTTGATTTATTCCCCCAATAATTGTCTTGCCTTTTGCTTTGTAAATTTATCATTTTTAATAATTTTGGGGATGAATGATTTATATCTATGTAAATGTGATTTGATTCTTAAATCAAAAACTATAATTTATAATTATAATAATAATAACTTATGTATAGTTGAAACATTTACTTATCAACTCATTTCCATTCCAAATCAGAACAGAGGTTCCAACAACTACAATTCTTTTGTAAAATTTATCATTTTTATGTAAATGTGATTTTTGCTGCTTAAATGACAAATATGATTCTATGATTATGTAAAGTTTATACTTTTACTGAACAAATCATTTCCATTTTAAATCAGAACAGAAGTTCTGGCCATGACATATTCATCATCAACAGTATCAAAAAACATATCCAAGTGAAAAGAGAAAGTTTCTTCATTGAAGATAAAGATACATAACACGAAAGATAAATACAAGAACAAAGAAGAAAACAAATCAGTCTTATTTCAAGAAACTAAATCTCCTCTATGTTTCCAAAATATTCAGCAAGAACACAACACTTTCTGGTTGTTGTTGTTTTGAGTCTGATGATTCAACTGGAAATTTTCCTTTTGCTTTCTTTTCTTGAATTGAGACGGTGCATGAGCATGTACATGTTGATAACGTATGCGATAAACCAATTCAGATACTGGATGCATAACGGCCCTGAATAGTTAGGAACCCCAAACATACAAAATATTTTTGGCCCACTAATTATTGATTTTTATTTGGTCATGTGACATATAAAAATTAAATCTCTATAATATTATTTAAGAAGACATTTTTAAAAATAAACTTTATTTTGTAAGTTATTATATATTATACCATTACAAATAAGAAAATATAATTGAAATAGGAAAATATATAATTATCTTTTAAAATTATTGATGATAATATGAAAAATATTTATTTATCATTAAATATGTTATTTACTATTTAGTTTCTTAATTATTTTTAATATATACTTTAACTGCGAGTGTGCTTTTAATATATTTTTAAATTATTTTTTTAATTATTTTTAATATAAATAAATACTTTCCATATTATCATCAATAATCAATCTCCCTATATGTCACCAAAAAAAAAATCAATCTCCTTATCAGATTGCGAGTGTTCACCTGAACCGCGCTGAAACCTTCGTCTTCAGTTAAAGTGATCGGCACATCTTCCTCTAACGACATTGATTTTAAAGCTTGGTTTAAAATCCCATCCATGAGTAGCAAAAACAGAGATTTGTGTACCCACTTATGAGCTTTCGAAAACGATTTGACTGGGAAGATGAATGAAGCGGCTGCAGATGAGGTAAGAACCCTAGAAAAACACTTTGGATTTTTGGAAATTTGAGAAAAATATTCTGTTACAAGAAAATCTGGAAATATTTTAACGAATATATGGAAATCTTCCATAATCCTATCATCGCCGACAAAGCCATTCGCCTTCCGGAAGGAAATTCCACTTAGAGTAAAGACTCTAAACGAGGGAGAGAGACCTGAGCAAAAAAAATAAAAATTAATCACTAGCTAGTTCAAAGACAAACCATTTTCATGGCATTTTACATGAAAGTTATTAAATAACATTTCTTACACACATCTATATTATTATGTTTATATGAAATAAAAATTTTGAATTTTCAAACAAGTTGTTGCATTGACGAACTTGTTTATATAATTGAAAGAAAAAAATATTCGTCCTGATGCTTATGTACCCAATGGTTACAAGCTAAATCCCCAAAAAAGTACAAAAGTAATAACTCTTTCAGAGTCGTAGTTTATCCCATGTTATTGTCTTAATATCAATTTTATGTATCATTATCATAGAAACAATGAATGTATAACTCTAATGGTCAATCTTGAGTTTTCTTGAAGATCAAGATGGATGTTAATCTTGGATGAATTGGCCCAATGGATGAATCCAATGGATGAATCTTGAGTTTTCTTGAAGATGAAGATACATACAACAAAAGGTTCATTAAAGATACAAACTTTCTTCAGGTATTCCAGTTTTTTTGTTGTGCACTCAAAGATTCTCCTTTTACCATACTTGAATCCGAGGACAGATCTTTCTAATAGCTTTGAAGGCAACAGAGAAGAATCTGTCTTTATTCTCAGAGATTCCTCCTCTGTGTTTCCGTTTCCCCAGCCATCTCAGGTTTGAAGCAAAGACATAGGAACGGTTTGTTCGGTTTCTTATTGGTCTTGCTCTGAAGGAAAAAACACAGCTAGTGTCTCAGTCTTCAAATTACTAATAGAGATGAGAAATGTCATCTTCTCATGATTTGTTGAAATCGAAATCTTACCTTCTTCCTTGTTGTGTTTTGATCTTGAATTTTAGTGTTTCCCATCAAAAAGCTACTCACAAAAACAGTAAAAAATTAGGACAAGAACATCAACTCAAATCCAAATTGACTCAAGATGGTAAAACAAATCCGCCTTACTTCAAGAAACTGAATCTCGGACCAACTGGTTTTTCGTTCTTCTTCACCGAACTATTATGAGTTATCGGTTCACTGCAAAATTACATTATAAAACAAATCAGATTTCTTGAAAAAGCTTTTCAAGAAACAAATCAAAGCTGGTTTTGTTACCTTATCTTCTGTGAGAAAACAAGCTCCATTGCTTTGTCCGTCGTTTCTGATTTCTTGGTTACGGATTTTCTCTCTTCTTCTTTTTCTCCAACAGAACATCTCTTCTTTAACAACTCTCCATCCTCTGTGTGATTCTCCTTCTCTTCCATTCCATCAAGCACTTCAAGAACAGCTTGTGCAATCACGGGTTTAGCTAACGAGTTATCCACCACAGCGTCTTCTTGTTCCAGAACCGCAACAACATTTGTTCCTTCGGGTTCTTCTTCATCTTTCTCAATACTCGAGACTAACTCAGTTTCATCACTCTCTTCTTCCTTAACCTTATCCTTAGTCAATGTCTCCAAAGTGTTTAGCAACACCGCAACACTTTCTGGTTGTTGTTGTTGTTGTTGTTTTGAGTCAGATGATTCATCTGAAGCTTTTGCTTTCTTGGCTTCAGCTATTTTCTTGTAATGAGCTTCAAAGAAAGCTTTCTTCTGAGCAACAGATCCAGGCTGAGAGAATTTCTCGGCTTCGTCGACATACTTCTTGTGTGAGAAACTTGACCATTTTCCCCATTCAAGATTCTCTGTCATGAACCTACCAAATGAGACTGATTGGCTAAGCGCATTGATCGGATTATCCTGCAATCCAACAAATTAAAAAAAAAAAATCAGGATCTTAAATGATCTAAAACTCAACCAAATTTATAAACTTTCTGATGAATCTAAGTGTTCATTTTTGAGGAAACTGACAAGAAATTTATAACAGAGAAATTTCTCTAAAGATCCAACTGTTTCCAATCAAATCGTTAAACCCAAATTCAGAAACTTTCAGTGAATTAACCGGAAGATTCATACAAACCCATTCAGGATTTCACCAGATTCTCATCGAACTTTCTGTTTGATTCTCGGGAAAATCGAAGAAATTTTTCTACTTAATATCCATCAGCTTAAAAATTGTAACTTTAATTCCGGATCGCCCAGAAACGATTGGATTTTCCCGGAAAAATCGTCACTAAGCTTAAAACAAAAGAAGCAATCGAGATTCGGAGGAAACAAATTAATCACAGAAACAATGAAACTAACCTCATGAGATTCATTACGAGAAAGAGGAGCTGCGAACGAATACGAATGAAACAGAACAGCAGATTCACCCATGGCCAAACCAGAATTTCTTCGAAGAATGGACAATCTTTTTTTTTTCTTCTCAGCTCTAAAGAATGGTTGCTCTGAAATTCTTTTTGTCTTTCTTTCTGTCAGACAAACGGCTATAGAATTCGAAAATTTCAAAAACAATCTTTTTTTTTTTGTCTCAGACCAAACACATGTTTTAGAAGACGATCTGAGAAAGTTTTGTTGAAATTATGGGTCCCACGAAACAGAAATATAATCAAACCCCAGATTTTTTTGTTTTCTTTTTTATTCAATAAAAACAAAACAGACACAGTTTTGAGTTTATATGAGGATTTGAAAGAAAATCGAGAAACTGTGCATAAATTATGAACCTAAGAAGTTTAACAAAAATATCTGCTATGGCTGTTGACATGAAGTGGCTGAAAATTGAAACGAAAATTTCTGGTGATAAATTATTAAAATTTGAATTTTTTTTTTTTTGGAAAAGAAAAATTGGAAAACTCTGTAATCTAAACTGAATTCCAAATATTATTAATTTTTAGAAATATTAACGCGTTTAAAGCTATTTTAGCTATTTTTTTTACTAAACATTTGGATGTAACTTTATAATAATATTTTACATTTTTATAGTTATATCTGATTTTAGTTTTTTGCCAATTTTCTCTTTAACATCTAACTTATCATATTGATTTCAAAACGAGTTTACAACAGTATTCAGAACCATTAAAATAATCATATACTTATTTGATTTAGGGTAGGAAACAAAATAAAGTACATAAGTTAGGTTATAGCTCTAAAACCCGGGATCCAGACAATAATCCAGTCCGATTATAGTTTTAAAACCGATACTATAAAATCCAATAAAACCCGTAAAAACTTAACAAATAACCGTGAACTAGACATAATCGTTGATCTGGACGGATCATGGTTCCATAATAATTTAATCAGAGGGTTTTCTTTATTGTTTTTATTGAGACATTCAGATTTTACAGTCTCGTACTTTATGATCTTTTTTCGTTTGTGAATAATACTTTATCAACTAAAATAATAATTAATTTGTCAGTTAGACATATATTTTTAAAACATATCTTAGAGATTTGTTAGTTTGTGTGTGTGTCGTGTATATATATATAATTTCATTAATTGTTGATTACAGTCGGACCGCATCGAAACGGGTTAACCCATAGACCCGGTGGCTCGAAGGACTCTCCGGTTTGCTTTCCGGGTGGGATTTCAAAATATTTATTTAATGTATTAAAATAAATTTTATAACATAATTTTTTTATGATTTAAGTTAAAATCAGAAAATCTAGCGGAATTTAAACAATTTCGTTTGATATTTTCAACTTAAAATCTCTAAAATCTAGTATGATTTTCACCTGAGTTAAAATTTTAATCCATATTGAGGGCGAGCGACAATTTTTATTTGTTTTTATCTTTTATGTTTTTTTATATTGTATTAAAAAATATATTTATGGTATGAAATTTATGATTCAAAATTAGTAATTTTAGCTATCCAAATTTTCTGACCCATTTTGTAAACTTTGTTATTATGTGAATTTAGATTACTACACAACCAATCTATATATTTATGATTGTTGAAATGGGCTAACCCATTTTTTCAATCTGCCTCGAATCAGCCTATTACATTGGATCTTTTGACAAACCAACCCGCAAAAGACGGCGATTATAAAAACATAACTCTAACCCGCCCATCATATTACTGTATAATATAAATACTAATTTCGAATATTTAAAATTTTAGGTTGATTGATTATGATAAAAATATACAATAACATATTCGTTTATCATCTGCGTTATTATGAAAATATTACTTAAATTTGAATATTTAAATTAAATCTAAATTAATATCCGATTTATCATTTTTAAAGATAATAACTGATTTTCTGATTTTTAGTAAATAATCTAAAATATATTTAAGAAAATTCAAAATAATCTAAATTAATATTTTAATTTTTAGAATTAAATTAAAATATAAAATAAAATATTTTTTAATTAATATTGCACTAAATTGACATGGTTGGCAACATGAATAGTAATTATCCAAGTAAAAAATAGCCTAATATGAAGGTTTTCCTGTTTGGACACTGATATATCATGGTTTTTACCCGTTTTTAACCATGATATAAGTCTTATTTATATAGTCTTTCTAGTATTTTGGAGTCTTTTCGAGTCTTTACAGGTTTAGGTACGTTTGGAGCTGAATTGGAGAAATTAGAGCATTTTGGAGCCACACAAGGATCATGTAGCTAAAGGATCGAGTTGAAGTCCTGGTGTCGACCGACACCAACCTGAAGAGTCGACACAGATACTTGGTATCTATCGATACCACTTATGGTGTCGGTCGATACCCATCGCATGAAGAGAAGGATCGCGACTTTTTACAAGTCTGATGAAATTGCACCTTGGCCCAGAAGAATTTAATAATTACAAGAAGCCCCAGAACGTGTTTTAGGATTATAATTAGGTTTTTCAGCCACTTTTGTTGGCGACGCATTATTTTAATTTGGTTTTCTGTGAGAGAGATTTCTGAGGGAGACAAGTCTGAAACTCTGTTCGTCCGAGAGAAGATTTCGAATCCTTGTTTACTCTCATCTTATTTATTTATTTCAGAGATTTATTCAGTTATGTTTATTGTTTCAATCTCCATGTCTGAGTAGATCTCATGTTAGGTTTAGGATTCTCATAAGGGATTTCATTGAATGCTAGGTTAATTAGTTGGTTAGGATTCATAATCTGAATTAGTTCTTCATCTTAGGTTGTTCTTAAAGCTAATTCTAGATTGATCACCTAGAACTTAGATCTTAGGTTAATCGATTAGGCACGACAGTGCAATTGATAATCAGATAGAATCTAGGGTGAGCAAAATAACTATTTGCAAATAGATTTGGTTTAATTGTTTTGTGAACAGATCAAACCTGGACTTAAAGATAGTTTAGTCTTTAGGATTTGCAAAGAGATTTGGAATTCTAAGATTTAGATTTAGATAACTCTCGCAACGACAGTTGGTTAGTTATAGCTTACTGATTTGAGTTCAAGAACCGGGCTTAACCTGAACCCTGACCAGTTAGTTTATCTATATTCTCTGATTTCCTGAGAAATACCCTGAACCTATTTTTCCTCCATCGAAATTACAACCGTTTAATTTACGTTATTGCTTTCAATTACATTGATCACTTAGATTAATTCGAACCTGCAAAATATATTGTGTGATTCTTAAATATCTGTGGATTCGACCCCTAAATACTACAATCGACAAAGCTGTTAGTACTTTAGGGTATTACATTTTGAGCTTATCAAAATTTGGCGCCGTTGCCGGGGATTCTAAATTCGCCATTAGATTTCAGCTTAAGAATTTCGACTAAGTTCGACGGTGTCGATCGATACCCAACTGGTGTCGGTCGTCGTATTCTTTTTTGATTTTTGTTACTTACGTGCTTTGACTTTTGTGTTGTAGGTGTATTCCTAATCGCGAAACCAGAAGAAGCAAGAGTACTCAGCTAGTTAATCTTTCCAACGAGGAACTAGCACTTTTGGAACGCTTAAACTAGAAAGCAAAGAAGCCAGCAGAGATGAACAATCCAGTGGTTTGGTTCGTGATGATGCTGGAGCTTTCAGAGACCGAGAGGGTCATTTGTGCAATGAGAGATGGCAACGACTTGATGGAGACAAAAACGTCATCATCCCGACAGTTGTTGTTGATGAGAACGCCGCGCCTGATGCAGTTAATCGTGGAAGGACAATTGGTGAGTACAACAGGCATGATCAGTTCTATGCCAATCGGTCAGCAATTCGCCCTCCTCCTTTTCAGATGAATGACTTTGAGCTGAAACCTGCATACTACACTCTTGTGGGTCAGCACCCTTTTCATGGTCTCTCTCTCATGAACACCCGATGGATCACATCGAGAGGTTTGAGGACTTGGTTACTAGCATCAAATACAATTGAGTGTCCAATGATTTCCTCTTCTGTAAGCTTTTCCCCTGCTCTCTTGGTGGGGATGCAGCTTATTGGCTTAAGTAGTTACCGCCTGGGTCACTGACTACCTGGGAGGAGACGAAGAATGCCTTCTTGAACAATTTCTATGATGATGCAAGATCCGAGGAGCTGAGAAACAAAATCTCCCAATTTTCTCAAGGAGCGACTGAGGCGTTTAAGGCTGCTTGGATCAGATTCAAATCATATCAGAGCGATTGTTCACATCACGGGTTCACTAAAGTTCAATTGCTGGGTATCTTCTTCAGAGGGATTGATTGGAGGTATCAGATGGCTTTAGATGCTGCGAGTAATGGGAACTTCAACACCAGATATCCTGACGATGCTTATGTGCTTATTGATAACTTGGCATCTAGCAATAGTACCAAGAATGCAGATTTTGAGCGAAGGAAGCAGACTGAGAGCATGGATGGATCGCAGGTTGCTGAGGTTCAAGCTAAGCTAGATTTAGTGCACAATCTTTTGATCAGAAAGACGAGGAAGGCTGTTCACTTTGCTGATGAGGTTGAGAATTTCGATGAGGATGAAGTGGAAGATGTTAACTACATTGGTGGTGCTGGTTTTCAAGGTCAGAGATATCAATACCAGCAAAACAACAACCGAAACTTCACCAACAATGCTCAGCGAGAAAGGTACAAGTCTGACGTCAATCCAACTGGTTTTGGGTCAAATCAATTTGCCCAGAAACCATTCCAGAGCAGTGGCTATACCAAGAATTATGGGAGTTCGTCTTGTCAACCTCTTCTTGCTAAAACCCCAGAGAGCAAGGTTGAGTCTATGCTTGAGCAGCTTATTCAAGGACAACAGAAGATAACAGTGGATTTCAATGGGAAGATGGATGCTATGTACACAGATCTGAGTGGAAGGATCGAGGCTCTCAGTATTCATCAGAAGAAGCTGGAAACTCAGGTTGCCCAAACTGCAATTGCTGTGAAGAGGCAAGAAGGTTTTCTTCCAGGAAAAACAAAAGATCCAAGGGCACACATCAATGCAATCACCTTGAGGAATGGAAAAGAGGTCAATCCAGGAGTGAAAATTGGCCTAACTGCAAGAAATTTCGTCGATCTTGACGATGAAGATTCAGAAATTCCCAGGGTATCAACCGACACTACCCAGTGTCGATCGACACCAGTGCAGATACTTTCACGGGACATCTCAAAACCCCGTGTATCGATCGATACCACCCCTGTATCGATCGATACCACCCCTGTATCGATCGACACTAACCTTGCAGTCGAGAAGACACCTGAGTTGACCCTAGAGAGAGTTTACAAACCAAGGATACCTTACCCTAAGCTTATTGGGAAGACTAAGAAGGAGGTGGAAGACTCCTCTAGATGCAAGGAAATACTGGATAAGTTGATTGTTGAGTTTCCTTTTGTCGATGCTATCAAGACTTCCCCAGCCTTCAGGAGATATGTCAAAAGGATAGTATCAAGCAATGTGAACCTTGAGGAAGGTGTCTTGATGATTACTCATGAGTGCAGTGCGATTCTGACCAATAAGATCCCAAAGAAGCTACCAGATCCATGTAGTTTTGTGTTGGACTGTACGATCTTCACCGAAAGATTTGAGCGTTCTCTATGTGATCTTGGCTCAAGTGTGAACCTTATGCCATACTCAGTTGCTCAACGGATGGGGATGACAGACTTCAAGTCCACTAGGATCTCATTGATACTTGTTGACCGCTCAGTTAGACTTTCCGAAGGATTGCTCGAAGATGTTCCGATTAAGATTGGGAATTTCTTGATCCCAACTGACTTCATTGTCCTGGAGTATGATGCTGAACCCAGAGATCCTCTTATTCTGGGAAGGTCATTCTTAGCAACAGCTGGTGCTTTGATTGATTGTAGAAATGGGAAGATAGCTCTTAACATCGGTGATTTGGTCATGACTTTTAACATGTAGAAGATGATGAAGAGACCAACCATCGATGAGCAGACTTTCTTTGTTGATACCTTCAGTGACATAGTTGAAGAGTATTTTCTGGATATGCATCCTGAGGATCCATTAGAGAGGGCGTTGGTCTGTTCAGCTGATTCAAAGGTGTACTTGAGTGATGTTGCTGTTGGATATGCCAAGATGCTTGACACAACTGGAGCAGTATCGACCAACACCACTGAGGGTATCGATCGACACCATCCGCAATCACCAGTTAAGTTAGCCGAAACTTCTGCGAAGGCTGTGCTTGGTGATTGGAGTGAGGAGAAGGCTTCTAAGGTGGAACTCAAACCACTTCCATCCAATTTGAGGTATGTCTTTCTTGGTCCGAATTTCACATACCCAGTGATCATTAATGCTTCCTTAAACAACGCAGAGATTACCTTACTGCTGCGCAAGTATCGCAAAGCTCTAGGCTATTCTCTTGATGATATTTCAGGTATATCTCCAGACTTGTGCATGCATAGGATTCACCTTGAGGACGAGTCAAAGTCTTCGATTGAGCATCAGAGGAGACTGAATCCGAACCTGAAAGAAGTGGTCAAGAAGGAGGTGATGAAGCTCTTGGAAGCAGGGGTTATCTATGCCATTTCAGACAGCTCTTGGGTCAGTCCAATTCACGTTGTGCCTAAGAAAGGAGGGATCACTATGGTGTAGAATGAGAAGGATAAGCTGATCCCTACAAGGACAATCACTAGGCATCGAATGTGTATTGGCTACAGGAAGTTGAATGCAACCACAAGGAAAGATCACTTCCCATTACCATTCATTGATCAGATGCTGGAGAGGTTGGCGAGTCATCCATACTACTGTTTTCTCGATGGATACTCAGGTGTCTTTCAGATTCCGATACATCCAGATGACCAAGGGAAGATGACCTTTACATGTCCTTATGGCACATTCGCCTACAAAAGAATGCCCTTTGGATTATGTAACGCTTCAGCCACCTTTTAGAGATGCATGATGTCTATCTTCACACAAATGATTGAGGACTTCATGGAGGTATTCATGGATGATTTTCCAGTGTATGGATCATCATTCAAAAGCTGTCTAGATAACTTGTGCAAGGTGCTATAGAGGTGTGAAGAGAAACACTTGGTCCTTAATTGGGAAAAGTGTCACTTTATGGTTCATGATGGCATCGTTCTTGGGCACATAGTTTCTGAGGCTGGGATAGAGGTTGACAAAGCCAAGATTCAAGTCATGACAAGCCTCCAACCACCGAAATCCGTTAAGGATATTCGAAGTTTCCTTGGTCATGCTGGGTTTTACAGAAGATTCATCAAGGATTTCTCTAAACTGGCCCGCCCACTCACCGCCCAATTATGCAAGGATGTCAAGTTTAACTTCACCCCTAATTGTCTTGTAGCCTTTGAGCAGATTAAGAAGGCATTGGTGAGTGCTCCCATTGTACAACCTCCGGATTGGACTGCCTTTTGAGGTTATGTGCGACGCTAGTGATTTTGCAGTTGGATCAGTCTTGGGTCAGAGGAAGGATAAGAAGCTTCATACCATCTACTATGCCAGCAGGACATTGGATGATGCTCATTGCAGCTACAACACCACAGAGAAGGAACTCTTTGCAGTTATTTTCTCTTTTGAGAAATTTTGGTCCTACCTGATTGGGAGCAAAGTGTTTGTTCATACAGATCATGCTACTCTCAAATATCTGTTGCAGAATAAGGATCTCAAACCTCGCCTTTGTCGTTGGGTCCTTTTGCTTCAAGGCTTTGATATTGAGGTCAAGGACAAGAAGGGCATAGAGAATGGGGTAGCTGACCATCTCTCGCGGATAAGGATCGATGAAGACGTGCCTATTGATGACTTCTTACCAGAGGAGAACATCTACTTCATCGAGACTGGATTTTAAAGTGCTCCTACCGAAAATCTGCAATTTTCACGAACTGCAGGTGTTGGTATCGATCGACACTCACCTAGTATCGATCGATACCCTGCGATTTTTGGACCTGTTTTTTCTGTGGATCACACTGGTGTTTCTGAAGGGTATCTAGCTGTTGTAGCTATTCCAGATCAACCATAGTATGCTGATATTGCCAACTATCTTTCTGCAGACATCGAGCCAAAGCATCTCAAGAAATATGACAGGAAGAAGTTTGTGAGTGACATAAGGATATTCTTTTAGGACGAGCCTTACCTGTACAAACACTGCTCTGACGGGATGTACAGGAGATGCATTGCAGAATCTGAGGTACCTGACGTTCTGTTTCATTGTCATGTGTCTGAGCATGCTGGACATTTTGCTACTTTCAAGACAGTGTCCAAGGTTCTTCAAGCAGGCTTCTGGTGACCTACTATGTTTAAGGATGCTCATGCTTTTGTCTCGCGGTGTGATGTTTGTCAGAGGAGGGGGGAGATCAGTAAGAGACATGTGATGCCACAGAACTTCATCCTTCAGGTTGAGGTTTTTGAATGTTGGGGCATCGATTTCATGGGTCCCTTTCCTTCATCATATGGGAACAAGTACATCTTGGTTGATGTGGACTATGTGTCTAAGTGGATGAAAGCGATTGCTAGTCCAACCAATGATTCTTCAGTGGTCTTTAAGCTTTTCAAGAGTATCATCTTCCCTCGATTTGGAGTACCTAGGATTGTTATCAGTGATGGTGGCACTCACTTTATCAACAAGGTCTTCGAAAAGCTGTTGAAGAAGCATGGTGTGTATCATCGCGTGGCTACTCCTTAAAATCCTCAGACTAGTGGGCAGGTTGAAGTCTCCAACAGGAAGATCAATGAAATTCTAGAGAAGGCAGTGGGTACTACTAGGAAGGATTGGTCTGCAAAGCTAGATGATGCACTGTGGGCTTACAAGACTGCTTTCAAGACACCACTTGGGACTACACCGTTTCACTTGCTGTATGGGAAAGCGTGTCACCTTCCAGTGGAAATCGTGCATAAGGCAGCATTGGCTACAAAGATGATGAATTTTGACATCAAGTTTGCTGCTGAGAGGCGATTGATCCAGCTGAATGAGTTGGATGAGATTGGGTACCACGTCTATGAGAACTTGAAGATGTACAAGGAGAGGACGACTAAGGCGTATCATGACAAAAAGATCATCTCCAAACATTTTGAACCCAATGACCATGTACTTCTGTATAACTCTCGTTTGCAATTGTTTCTTGGAAAATTGCGCTCTTGTTGGTCAAGTCCTTTCACAATCAAGGAGGTCAGACCACATGGTGAAATTGTCCTGATAACTTGAATTGATAGTGAATTCTTATCTAGTTAAGTGGTTATAGGTGATTTTCGATGCCCCCATGCACTTGTCTGCCCCTCGTGTGGATTTTTGGAATTTTGAAACTTTGGATCGTGAAATCGCCAGGGTATCGATCGATACCCACATGGTGTCGGTCGATACCCTGCAGGTTTTGATGGAATTTTGGATGGAATGTTGGTGATTGTTGCTGTGTTGTTGGATGTTGGATTTGGAACTTATTCCTTGTTGCGTTGTTATCTTTGATTGCAGATGTCAACATGCAAGAGAACACAGGAAGATGATGCATCGAGCTCTAACCCACCTCCAAAGGAGTATGCTTTGCTGTCCCGTGTCGAGATATTTGATGGTATCGAGTGGCGTAGAGGATTGGTGAAGGTTTGCCTCGCCAACAACCGCTACAAGGTGAGGATCGCATGAGCATCAGTAGATATTGACCTTCCCCACACTTCACTGCGTGACATCCCTGCACGACACGTGACACCATCCTCACCACCCCCCTTCTACACATGTCTCTCCTGTGGCTCCTGGTGTCACATGTAGGCCTCCCTGGCCTAGGAGGGATGAGAAGGCGAAGATTCATTCTACGAGAGTCCGGGATGGAACTCACAAGGAGGTTGCTGAAAGTGAGGATTGCATCTACATGACTATATCTGAGACCTGGGATGATTATGACACGCTGCACTACAATGCGTGGCAAAACGTGGATGTGCAGACCACTCAGTTTGTTGACGAGGTCACGATGCATCGCTTGGGTCTCGACGGTGAGCTCCAGCATCTGATAGGGAGGATTGGTCTGGGTACTATGCCCACACAGCAGTATGACCTCTTCCCAGACTTGGTACGTCAGTTCCTGGAAACAGTTCGTGTTTACTACAGAGGTGAGATTCTCAGAGATGCACAGGAGGGCACTCTGACCTTTCTGATTCGAGGAGTGAGGTATAGGTTGCCACTCCCAGATCTCTGCGACATCTTTGGCTTTCAGAGGGACTTCAGACGGGTTGCTCTTCCCTCACAGATCCCTGACGTGCAGGCTTTCTGGGAGCAGTTCGGGAATGGTGCCTATCACAGCAAGACCACCACCCAGATGGATGTGCGCAACACAGTCTTGCGATGTCTTGTTAGGATCCTGAACAACACCATTATGTGCAAGATGTAGCCTAACAAGATGCAGTTGTCTGAGCTGATTATATTCTCCATGGTTGTTGGGGACATCACTAGAGTCGAGTGGCCTGAGTCTGAGCTAGAGGTCAACCTAGGGACGGTCTTTGCACATCATTTGGTCTCTTTGAAGACCAAACCATTCTTGGGTGCCAGTCGGGGTACAGCTCGGAAGACAGAGACAGTTGGTAGTCTCCTTACCCTTATCTTCCAGCACTTCGGGATTAGTACAACAAGCTGCTCGATTGCCACTACACACACTCTCATGGATGAGAGGCATATGCAGAACCTGAGGTGGCTGAAACCTGAGTGACGTTGGTACTTCTCCAACAAAGATGGGGATTTCCTGGTTCAGCTCCCCAATAGGGAGCTAACCGACATTGATGACGACCCGCAGTAACTGCGTTTTGAGCCTGATGAGGATCTGTTGTCTGCTGCACCCGCTACTCGACGTCGAGGATCTTCCACTCGAGCACCACCTGATGCTACTGTTGAGGATGCACCAGAGCCTGACCTTGCTGAAGGTCAGTCACGATGAGCACGACACCCTTCCACCTCTGCGACTGCTCTCTCTGCACCTCCAACGATTCCCATGGAGACATATGTCTTTCTGAGGTATGTGGTTGAGAGTTTCCAGAGCATCTGGAATGCTATTTCTACCTTGTCTCGGTGTGGCTGCGTTCGACCATCTAGCCCACGTTCTCCATCGCAGGCAAGACCATCTTACACTGCTGGAGACGACGATGATTCTGATGAGGATTAGTCCTCTGTTCTATCTGGTTCACTTTTCTTTTCTTTTTCTTTTCTTTTGAACTTTTGAGTTTGTTTTGTCAGCATGTTATGATTCTGAACCTTGTGGATTTAAGCGATTATGCTTTCTTGTTGCTTTTAACTTTTGTTTGAGTGATCTAACAGTGCTAACCATTTAACCATTGGATCCCTTCTGACACTTCAGAGCAACAAAATCGATGAAAATAGTTACATGTGTCGACCTACGCTTGGTATCGATCGATACCAGGCTGTGTGTCGGTCGCCACCCCTACCCCAATCCGGTAACTTCTTTGATTTTCACGATTCCACTCAGTTCTTTTGGTTTCTTTTACCAACTCTGTGCTAAATAACACTGGGGACAGTGTTGTTCAAGTCTGGGGGAGGTAGTTGCTGACAATGTTTTTGTTTTTCTTAGAGTCAGTCGTTTTTGAGTCAAAATTGTTTTATTGAGTCAAAATTTGTTGGAGATGATGATCTTTTTCTTGAATCTATTGTTCTGACTTTACTTCTAAGTGACCATTGTTACAGAATCAGTTCTAGATCGGACTAATGAAAAATCCAAAGGCTGACCAGTTAACTAGAAGACACCCATGTTTCCAGCAGAGTTCATTCAAGCCTGAGCTAATTCTTTGCACTTCATCGATGTGGTTGATGTCCATAGAGCTTGATTCCTCATTCATATCTGACAAAGGAACCCATGTATTTAAAGTAATGGTATCTCTCTCCCCTGTTATAAGTTAATAAATAAGAACATAAAAAGATGAAATGATTTTCTTCTGAGTAGAGGGCTAGAAAATTTTCCAGCGATCTCATTATTCTACTTGTGAAGGAATGATCACACAAATGTTGGAAGCGAGGTTAGAAAAATTTCCCGTGATACCACTATTCGCCTACGCCTTTGATACATAGAGAGGGAAGAACCGGGGATTCGGTGGCAAACACCATCAATACTCGCGTTTCAGACCTTAATGTGTATATGCGGATCTAAAAAAAAAAAAAAAAAAAAAAAGAACATGATAAGAAACAAGTATGGGGGAGAGAAAACAATATCAAAAGTGTGAAAATCAGCTGGTTCTTTTGTCATGATATTGTATGGGAATGAATCTAGAAAATTCTTGGTATTGGGTACAGCGATGAAACTGGCGATGAAGGCTTTGATGGATAATGCTGTGAAATTATGTGTGGAGTCTGGAAAGCTGCGAATATCCACGGAGAAGTACATGGTGGTCTTATTTGGAATTGGTTAGGTGACATATGAGCGCTAAGTTGAAGGGTCATTGCAATGTTTCAAGAACAGGTGAGTCTCCGTGTTTTTCAAACCTCTTTCTCTTGCTTAGCTTTATGTTTGCTTGAGGGCAAGCAAAAGCTAAGTCTGGGGGAGTTGATATATCATGGTTCTTACTCGTTTTTAACCATGATATAAGTCTTATTTATAGAGTTTTCTAGTATTTTGGAGTCTTTACATTTTTAGGTACGTTTGGAGCTGAATTGGAGAAATTGGAGCATTTTGGAGCCAACAAGGATCATGTAGCTGAAGGATCGAGTTGAAGTCCTGGTGTCGACCGACACCAGCCTGAAGAGTCGACACAGAAGCTTGGTATCGATCGATACCACTTATGGTGTCGGTCGATACCCATCGCATGAAGAGAAGGATCGCGACTTTTTACAAGTCTGATGAAATTGCACCTTGGCCCAAAAGACTTTAATATTTACAAGAAGCCCCAGAACGTGTTTTAGGATTATAAATAGGTTTTTCAGCCACTTTTGTTGGCGACGCATTATTTTAATTTGGTTTTCTGTGAGAGAGATTTCTGAGGGAGACAAGTCTGAAACTCTGTTCATCCGAGAGAAGATTTCGAACCCTTGTTTACTCTCATCTTATTTATTTATTTCAGAGATTTATTCAGTTATGTTTATTGTTTCAATCTCCATGTCTGAGTAGATCTCCTATTAGGTTTAGGGTTCTCATAAGGGATTTCATTGATCTCCTATAACTAACCAACTGTTTCAATCCTAAC
Source organism: Eutrema japonicum (assembly GCA_030161315.1). NCBI lineage: Eukaryota > Viridiplantae > Streptophyta > Magnoliopsida > Brassicales > Brassicaceae > Eutrema > Eutrema japonicum. The sequence continues at coordinate 54,549,324 of BSQW01000011.1, forward strand.
CAACTAATGCTAGGTTAATTAGTTGGTTAGGATTCATAATCTGAATTAGTTCTTCACCTTAGGTTGTTCTTAAAGCTAATTCTAGATTGATCACCTGGAACTTAGATCTTAGGTTAATCGACTAGGCACGACAGTGTAATTGATAATCAGATAGAATCTAGGGTGAGCAAAATAACTATCTGCAAAGAGATTTGGTTTAGTTGTTTTGTGAATAGATCAAACTTGGACTTAAAGCTAGTTTAGTCTTTAGGATTTGCAAAGAGATTTGGAATTCTAAGATTTAGCTATAACTAACAACAATTGGTTAGTTATAGCTTAGTGATTTGAGTTCAAAAACCGGGCTTAACCTGAACCCTGACCAGTTAGTTTATCTGCATTCTCTGATTTCCTAAGAAATACCCTGAACCTATTTTTCCTCCATCGAATTTACAACCGTTTAATTTACGTTATTGCTTTCAATTACATTGATCACTTAGCTTAATTCGAACCTGCAAAATCTATTGTGTGATTCTTGAGTCTCTGTGGATTCGACCCCTAAATACTACAATCGACAAAGCTGTTAGTACTTTAGGGTATTACATTTTGAGCTTATCAGACATAAAATGTGTCCCTCTTTTAATAGTATAGATTTTCACGGCACCTCTTTTTTGGAATGTGAATCGAAAGGGTCCTCCTCGCATGGCTGGAAAGGTATTCTTGATGGGTGTGATGTTCTATCAAAGGGTGTTGGCTGGCTTGTCGGAAATGGCTCTCCACGACACATCCTTTGACGCCAATAGGCCCTCCAACGATTCAAAAACAGAGATCTAAGTGTTAATGATCTCCTTGATCCGTTCACAAATACTTGGAACTTACTGGAAATGCGGAAACACTTACCTCTTCTTGAGGATTCTATTCGCCAACTCTATCCCGTTGGATACGCTGCTTTGGGAGTTTTTTCAACAAAAACAGGGTACTCTCTGTTAAAACAGAATGAGATATCCCCACAGAACCGAGAATTTCAACTGGAATGGGTTTATTTGGAGACTCCACACCTCCCCAAAGGTAAAACACGAGAGCAGCCTTAGAAGCTTTACCGGTAGGGAACAACTTGTCTTCTATGGGTATAGCTTCGGACCTAAGATGCAGAAGATGTGGACAAACGGAAACAACAATCCACATTCTCCTGACATGTCCGTTTGCGATGGAAGTTTGGGACACAAATCCGATTATGTTTGGACCATCCCTTCATCTCACACCTCCTACGATACACCAGTTCATCAGATCCACAGAAATCCGATTATGTTTGACTCTGCCTCCTATTCTCTTCCCCCCCCCCGGATTCTCTGTTGTAGAACCACGATTTCTACGATATGGAAAAACTGAATAATCGGAAAATATATTGATATAAAACAGAATTAATAAACGATAATTGATACCAAAGTACGATGAAGAAAGAATGGTTTGTGCGGAATCGAGACACTCTTTCCTTAATTCTTTAATTGCTTGTAGTGTGACAATTTGATGTAATCATAATCCCATGATACAACAAGCCCAGACTTTTATGGTTCCATCCAAGGAAGAGGAAAAAAGATATTGATCCCAACGTAAGAGCGACGTGACAGTGTAAATATGTTGCCTCATGGTCATTGTACATCTTAGTGTGTTGAGATCCCACACCTAAAAATTATAACAAAAAAAAATTGATTACAATTCACTGTATAAGATTGTCAGTTTTTACATGTTTAAACACTACAAGAAAATTGTTTATTTCCAACGAAATTTTACGACGGTTTTCAATCGATGTAACTAACCAACGACATTACGACGGAATTACGATGAAATTTGTGTTTGATGTAAATTCGTCGTATAATAGTCGTAATTTGACGACGATGTCAAATATCGTCGTAATAATCGATGTAATTTGACGACGATTTCACGTCGATTATTTCCAGTTTGGTAGAACACGTTTTTTAATAGGTTCACCTAATTATTTAGATCTAATATAGTCGTCGTATATTCGATGTAAAATCGTTTTAATGTTATTTTGATGTAAATTCGTTGTAAATTTACGATGCAAATCCATTGGTAATTCTGAAATAAATTTTTATAAATACAACGCTCATTTCAAACGAAAATATACTAAAAAAAACAAACACATTAAACAAAAAAAAACACTCTACAATATTTTTTATAAAATGTCTATATACGATTTACGAAGATGGATGTATACACAAAAAGATTCGGAGGGAGCGTTGACGAAAGAATTCAAAGAGGGGCTTGAAATATCCATGTATCAGGCCGAAAATATGCAAACAACCCTGGAAAGCGGTAAGATGTTCTGTCCTTGTCGTAAATGCAAGAATACGAGATATATTTTTATTGAGACGGTGTGTAAGCATTTACTAAATAGAGGGTTTATGCCTCCATATTATGTTTGGTATCAACATGGAGAGGGTTTTGAAAGGACTCAAGCAGTCGATAGTAGTAGTAATTATCAAGGTCATGTAGATTTGGATGAATCATATTATCAGGGTAGTTATCATCATGGTTAACATCAATTTGATCAGGGTCAAGATCATGATAGGATGCATGCAATGGTTAATGATGCATTTTATTAAACAAATGCTGATAATAGTGTTGAGGAACCCAACGTAGATGCGAAACAATTTTATGATATGTTAGACGCTGCAAATCAGCCACCCTACGATGGATGTAGAGAAAGTCAGTCTAAATTGTAGTTAGCAGCTAGGATGATGATAATTAAAACCGATCATAACTTAGCTGAGGTTTGCATGGATGATTGGGTTGATCTTATTAAAGAGTATTTGCCAGAGGATAATTTGGCTGCCGAAACATACTATGAGATACAGAAGTTGGTGTTTAGTCTTGGGTTGCCTTCTGAGATGATAGATGTATGTGTTGACAATTGTATGCTTTTTTGAAAAGATGATGATAAGCTGCAAGAATATCGATTTTGCCAAAAACCGAGATTTAGGCCGCAAACTTATGGGCGTAGTAAGATACCGTACCAACGGATGTGGTATCTTCCTATAACTGATAGCTTGAAACGCTTGTATCAATATGAAATGACATATGCATCGATGAGGTGGCACGCAGAACATTCACAGACAGAAGGAGAAGTGACTCACCCGTCAGATGCAAAAGCTTGGAAACACTTTAACACGATACATCCATACTTTGCTAAATCTAAGTGAAATGTGTATCTTGGTCTTTGCACTGATGGATTTAGTCCATTCGGTATGTCTGATAGGCAATATTCTTTGTGGCCAGTTATCGTAACGCCTTATAACCTTCCCCCAGATATTTGCATGCAAAGGAAATTTATATTCCTGAATATTTCAATCTCTGGTCCCAATCATCCAAAATGGTCCCTTGATGTGTTTTTGCAGCCTCTCATACATGAGTTGAAACAGTTGTGGTATACAAAAGTTCGTACATATGATAGTTCGAGGAAAAAAAATTACGATGCGTGCGGTGTTTATGTGGACAATAAGAGACTTCCCTGCATACAGAATGCTATCAGGTTGGACGACGCATGGGAGGTTATCTTGTCCTTATTGCCTCGATCGGACATATGCATTTCAACTGAAACATGGTCGAAAAACATGCTAGTTTGATTGTCACCGTTGGTTTCTACCACTAAACCATCCATATCGGAGAAACAAGCGGCTATTTAGGAAGAACAAAATCGTGCGTGTCGCCCCACCAGTGTACCTATCTGGGGAAGATCTTGAAGTGCAAATAGATCATTTTGGGGGCACAAGAAACGGTGATTCGTGGGGGATATTGGCACACTCCTGCTAATATGCCTGATGGATATATATGGGGTCAATCACAATTGGCACAAGAAAAGCATTTCTTGGGAACTTCCGTACTGGAAAGATCATCTGCTGAGACACAATCTTGATGTCATGCACATTGAGAAATTTCTTTTTGATAACATCATGCATACAATGTTAAACGTGAAAGGAATAACCAAAGACAGCGGAAAGTCAAGGTTGGACTTGCCCGATATTTGCAACAAAAATGAGTTGCATATAATGAGCAATGGGAAATCACCAGTTCCTATATTTCGGTTAGGTGCAGAAGAAAATGCATCGTTGTTCATTTGGGTTTCATCTGACGTTGAGAAATGACAAAAGTTTTCAGGGATGAAGAGTCATGACTGCCACGTGTTTATGCAACTACTTCCTTTCGCATTTGCCGAACTCCTTCCAGGAAATGTTCATGAAGCAATTGGAGGTAAGATACTTCATCACATATAAAATTGTTGAGATTAATTATATATGTTCAAATATTACAATGTTATATAATTTTGATTGTGCAGGCATCTGAGCGTTTTTCCAGGATCTTAGTACACGGACGTTGTCAGAAGATGTAATTGCACAACTGAGTGCTAATATTCCAATATTGTTGTGTAATTTGGAGAAGATATTCTCCCCGACGTTTTTTGATGTTATGGAACATATTCCCATTCATCTCCCTCACAAAGTAGAGCTATGCGGCCCTGTTCAGTTTAGATGGATGTAACCATTCGAGCGCTTCTTGAAACATTTAAAAGGAAAAGCAAAAAACCTAGCAAGGGTTGAATGATCAATTATTACGGGAAGTTTGACATAAGAAACTTCACTCTTCACTTCATACTATTTCGCTACAAAAGTCCGCACACGCAAACGGGCTCCCTAACGATATGATGATGGTGGTGTTGGACGAACTTATGCAGTAGAGGGTGCCCTAGATATCTTCTCACCAATCGGTCGTCTTAGTGGAAAATTGAAAGAAGTTTGGTGGTCTAACGAGAATGATAGGCACATCGCACATACGTACATCCTCCTAAACTGCGAGGAAGTGAGTCCTTACGAGAGGTAACGTAACTATTTAATTAATATCATTATATAATAATTAATATAATTAAAGGTGTTAATTTCCATGTATATATATATATATATATGTATTTTGCAACTTATTTGTTACCCAGGTACGAGAATACATTGAAGGCATTTCAGATGATAAAATAAACGACCGTAAAGATCGTCACTTTGTTAAGTGATTGAAGACGCAAGTAAGTTAATAGTTATAAATATTTCATTTAATTAATTAGATCGATACACAATATAACATGCACACTTATCGATATGCCTTTTTCATAGGTGGATCATGGCGACCCTGCATATCCAATATGGTTTCATGAGTTACTCCAAGGCCCCCTCGGGAAGATAACGATTGTACCCATGTATTTCACTCGTGGTTATGTGTTTCATACATACAAGTACGGCGTTCGTCGGGCAACTACCAACTACGGAGTATGTGTTAGGGGTGAAATAGATTATTATGGGGTGTTGCAGGAAATAATTGAAGTGGAGTACCCCGGCTTGGTTAGGATGAAATGCGTTCTCTTCAAATGTGATTGGTTCGATCCAACAATCGGTCGAGAGGTGCAAATTAACAAATTTGGTGTGGTTGACGTCAACAAATCACGACGATACAACAAGTTTGACTCATTCATCCTAGCATCACAAGCAGAACAAGTAACGTTCGTTTCATATCCGCGAGTTCGAGAACCACTGGGATCTCATGGTTATCGGTTATTAAAATAGCTCCAAGGGGTAAAATTGTTGGTGTTGACGATCTTCCAGTGCAACAAGATTTTTGACGTGACATTACAGAACCAGAGATTACGGACAACGTTCTTTTAATTGATCCACGAAACATGCAACTTGAATATCTACCTGACGACACATAAGAATTAAGAAGGCGATTCCGATGAGTTTGAAAAGAGTGGCGATTATGATGAACCTGAAGATGATGAACCCCATGAAGATGATTAACCCAACGAAGATGATGATTCTGATTGATTTATGATGTAAGTGTTTAATTTGTATAATAAAAATAGATATGGAATCAGAAGCTCCAACACATGGGTCTCTGTGTCTCGTAATTTATCTCAACGGAAAATGAGCGGAGATAATCGGAGATGGGATCGAAAGGATTGCCGTAGTTCGAATATTACCCAAACCCTAAAATTTTAGGGATTGGGTAATATTTGACCTCCGGGAACCCTTTCGATCTCATCTCTGATTACCAGTTTACGATTTAAGTCGTACTCATCCTAATGGCGTCGTAAACCCTAAACCAAAAATTTAGAGGTTTTTGGTGCGACTCTTGCTATTAGAGGTTTTTCTGGCGACACATGTAAAGCTCTGGAAGATGTTTACATGTGTTCTTAACCTGCCCATACGCGATATAAATTTGGAATTTTGCCCCAATCCTCTTCAAAACTCTTCTTCCTAGTTCAACGCTCTCAACACGAGGTCTCCTCCAAGGAGCTCGTCGATTCTCTCCCTCCGGTAGGCCTCTCCGAGACCCCTTTATACCCATGGCTTCTTTGGTACATTTGGAAAAGCGAGAAAAAAAAATACTTTTTCTCTTTGAAGGCCGAAGTATTTCGGAGGAGGAAACCTTTTTTATAAGCAATTTCGGAAGCTCGTATGTGGCAGAGGTCTAAACTCAAACTCCCTCCGACTCCTCCCCTGAGGCTTACTGAATGTTTTCAGGATGCAGCATGGCGGCTGGCTATAGCTCTTACCTTAGCGGTTTAGGTTGGGTTGTTAAAACCCAACTCTGTTTTTACAAGGTTCTACTTCAGAATCCTCGGTATCATCGGCTTAAATGGCGGAACCTCTTGCTCTTTACTCAGCGCTTCTCTCCGTGGAAGTGTCGGGTATCACTCATTTGGCCTCTTTTTCCGGATTGTTTGGAACTCATCATTCGTCTCAAAATCGGTGGTCAATCTTTGGAGATTCATGGTCTCCTTATTGATATCAAGACTTGTTGTAATAGCTTTGTTTCTATTCCTTTTCACCATGTTCCCCGGTTAGCAAATGGTTTGGCGGACTCTTTAGCCAAATCGGTGCTTTTAGTACATGAAACATAAGGTAGCTTATATTGCATCAGTTTCCAGCTATGCCATATAGCTAGTTGACCCTATGATTGGTACTCCAAAAAAAAAAAAAAACAATTGTGTGATGTTAGAAATGTTTTCGGTCAAGATCTTCAACACCAAAAGTAGAGACATGCACAAGAAAACCTAATCTCTAGGAACTAATCAATCATTAGTCTTTTTAGAGCCAAAGTTTAAGAAAATTGATAATAGACTACAATACAGAAGAATCACAAGAAACGATTTAGACAAACAAACTTAACAGAGAGGGATATTGAGTTTTGACAATTCACGCAATTCAAACATAACTTTCAAAGTGGGGGGATTTTGAGGGTCTTTGCAATATGCCAACACTTATCAAATAAGATCTGATTCAGAGAAATATGAAAGACATATCAGAGAAAAAAGTTGACAGTGATATGCGAAACGGGTCAGATCCAAAAGAGTGATATGCGAAACGGGTTTGATTCTTCTCTCAGGATAGTCAGTACGATGAACCTTTCTCCTTTTAGAAACCAATTTTACTTGAGTCCTCTTATCATTTTTGTTTTTGTTTTTCATAAGCTAAACTTTGCGATAACAGAGAAGCGCCAAATATTACACACTTGCACGGAACTCTACAGATGAACATAATCCAAGGCTAGCAAAAATTCTCTTACTCATTCGGAGTTATCACTTCATCATTGTTTCCCCTGTATTTTAAAAACAAAATTAAGACGTTAGAAACAAGGCTAAGTATAAAAAAAAAGAAAAGGTGTGTGCACCTTGAGAGATAATCAGCAGCGGAAGTGCTTTGGGAGTAACAGCAGCTGGAGTATCCGTCGTTTCAAACCCTTTACTCCCGTTCTTCTGAAAAAGGTCATGTCAGAGAGAAAACCTTTCCCGGGGACCATTGTGAATTGAAGTCCAACTTGAGAAGTAGTCTCAGATGGCTCTTTGTATGATTCAATTCTTGTTGGCACCAGAAGGTTGTTCCTCAATCCCGTGAATCGCTTGAGGACTTTTGCATTCATGCCGCATCTAGTTTCCACCGAGGTTGGTTTTCTCTGATCCGATTTCGGATCCTCTGGTCTATGCACGATGGTACGTATGTGTTTCTCTAACTGATTCTTCTTCTTGACTGATGCTTCTTCAGTACGTATGAGCGAGACAACAACAATTTTTAAACAAAGAAAGCTGGGCTTGTGTCTGTCGACTATACTCTGGGTTTCATTATTAAACAAGGAATGATTCATGAAACATGAAACACGAGAGGTCCTCCTCCATGTCAAAACTGCAACTCCACAAAATAGCAACTTCATTACAAAATAGATACTCTGCTTTAACCAAAGAGCGAAAACGCACGCTACCAGGATTAGAAGACACAAAATAGATTAATAACCCTGAGAAGAGAATCCACCGATAAATGTTGCCCAGAGACACAAAGTTTGACGCTTTTTGATGCTCGCCGATAAGGAGGAAGGGGAAAACGCCCTTCCGAAATACTGCAGCTTCAGATGTAAAACAAAGGCGTCAATTAATCTCAAACACCGAAATTGGAGATAGAATTGAAGAAGAATTTGGGTTTACCTTTGCAAAAATCGTGGTATATGATTTTTGGTAAAGAACCAACCCCATGGTTATATTTTGAACCCATCGTGGTATAAATTTGGATTTGTATTTATGAATACATGTTTATCTCATAAGAGAGCTCTCAAATAACCTAGCTCTACTTGCTTTAGGGAGTTTATGTAGCTAATCAAAAGTGTTTTTATTTTAGCTGTTTATGGGTTCGTCTCTTAACTACTCTGTTTTGGAAAGAACCATTATGGAAACCTACATCATCAAGTGTGCAAAAATAAAATAAGATATATTTTTTCTTACGAGACTCGGTTCTTAAAATCATCAGAATGGCCTTGTCGAGAAACTATCATATAGTCCACCCAAACTTTCGACCTCGTCCTATATCCCTCTAATTTGAAAGTTACAAACATATTTCTCCCTAATTCGAAAGTTCAAAACATATATCCCCACCAAATAAAAGTTCAAAACCTCAGAACACATAAACCCGATTTTATTCAGTTTACTAGTAACCATTAACCACTTAATTCGATATTAAACCGAAATTAAACCTTATTACACTCAGACCCGACCCGACACTTCTTCTTCTTCCCTATTGTTTTCTTCATCTCCTTCGCTATCAATTAATGGATTGAGTTCGACAATTTAACCCAAATTCTTCCCATAATCAAAAGGAGAGCAAGCCCAAATTCTCCTTCACCAATCATGAGAGCTCTAACCAATTAAGATCAATTTTGAGAATTCTCCATGGCCACCGTGAATCTAAGCTCATGGGTACATCAAATTCGATTTCGACTGGTTCCCACCACCGCTTCTTCTCTTCTTCTCTTCTTCTCCGATCAACCACCGCCGCCGTTCCGATTCCAATTCTCTCTCAAATCTGAATCCAATTCTCTCTCAAAACTTTTAATTACATAATAGTCTAAAATTGATGGCTTTAAGGCTTATCATTCAATCGTGGATGGGGTTATAGCCCACGCACTATAAGGGGTGTGATTTCTCATCCAATATTTCCAACTCCATAACTCGAAAAACCCTAACATAAATCTGATTATATATGGGTTTAGTCGACGGCCCTATATACTAATTATAATTATTATTTTATTAAAAAGGTGAACCTAGATAAGTTTGAAATTATCTTAATTCAAAAAAAGTAAATCCTAACTTGTGGACGAAATTATCTTATTTTCGTGTTTCTTATTCAAATTTAGTTTAGTTTAGAGTTTTTTTTATTGTCGTTTATATGTATGTTAATCTTCGATATGAATAATCATTTAGTTTTTTGTGTTTTATTGTATGTAGGTTTGTCCTCGTAACCATGAATTTGTTCTATCTCTATCGAGGTATCGAAGTTTTTGGACTCATATATTCGTATATTGGTTTCTTTTGTGTTTGTGTTAGTTTGTATTAATTCTTTTTTTTTTTACTTTGTTGGGCTATATTATATGACATATGTTCCTGATCATGTTTTATGTTTCTTCGTAATTTTTTATGATATGTTAATGTGTACTCTATTTTTTTTAATTTAATATCCACCAATTTTTTTTTATTATTATTTATATAATTGAAAAGTGTTCGGTTGTGACTTAGTCTTATTTGTCGCTTAGTCTTATTTGTCGATTTTTTATTTATCTAAAAACATTTGTCGAGTTTTATTTTTATTTTTGACGTTACATCCTTATGGCTCTACCAGGTATTAAAATTTTAGTATAGATTTTATATATTTGTAACTTTTGTCTTCGCATCGGTGTTTTTTTGTGTGTTTCTGATTCTTACTTTTGGAATGCATTGTGTGGTTGTGAATATGTTAATCTGTCTTTTGCTTTTTAGGCTGGATTTGGTCTTTGGTGGTATCTTGGTTCATCGCCGGCTGCCTTTTTATTAATGGGATCATTAGGTAAATTTTGTAGTTTTGTTGTATTTTCATTAAATCATATTTTGCTACACTTTTGCGTTAGTTTTGTTATATATTTCTTTAGGGAAAATCGCATTTTAAACCCTCAGGATTGAAAAATGTAACACTTTAAACCTTCAAAATTTTGTACTAGCACTTTAAACCATCAAAATAAGGAAACTAACACTTTAAACCTTCAATGTGGCAACTTTGTTCGCGCCGCCAAAAATGTGATTGGAATTGTTCAGTTTCCGGTAAAAAGATGGTGACGTGTCAAATTTTTTTTTTTTTTTTTTCAACAGCTTAAATACCTAGAACGGTTTAGAAATCCAAAGTTTATAAATAATAAATAATAAATAACTTAAAACGTAAAATCTCGTTTTCCCGTAAAAAAAATCACGTTTTCCCGTCAAAAACATTAAATCACGTTTTCCCGCCAAAAAAAGACAAATCCCGTTTTTCCGTAGAAACGTAAAATCCTATTTTCCCGAAAAAACGTAAAATCACGTTTTCCCGAAAAAACGTAAAATCATGTTTTTCCGCCACAAAACGACAAATCATGTTTTCCCGCCAAAAACGACAGATCCTATTTTTTCGTAAAAAACGTAAAATCCCGTTTTCCCGTAAAAAACGTAAAATCATGTTTTCCCGCCAAAAACGGGATTTTATCGTTTTTGGCGGGAAAATGTAATTTTACGTTTTTGTTGGAAAAACATGATTTTACGTTTTTAATAGGAAAACGGGATTTTACGTTTTTTACGGAAAGACGGGATTTGTCGTTTTTGGCGAGAAAAATGTGATTTTACGTTTTTGGCGGGAAAACAGGAATTTCCGTTTTTTGCGGGAAAATGTGATTTTACGATTTGTCTTTTTTTTTTGCGGGAAAACGTGATTTTACGTTTTAAGTTATTTATTATTTATAAACGTTGGATTTCTGAACCGTTCTAGGTATTTAAGTTGTTGACAACAACAACAACAGAAACAAAAAATTGACACGTTACCATCTTTTTACCGGAAACTGAACAGTTCCAGTCATATTTTTGGCGGCGAGAACAAAATTGCCACGTTGAAGGTTTAATGTGTTAGTTTCCTTACTTTGATGGTTTAAAGTGCTAGTGCAAAATTCTGAAGGTTTAAAGTGCTACCTTTTTCAATCTTAAGGGTTTAAAATGCAATTTTACCTACTTTTATATGAATGCATCAATTATTAGGAGTACCATGATTCTGCTTCCACGGTACTCCGGAATAGTTGAATTCTAGAAATCGACGATACATCATTTGAATGAAAAGCAAGACGAAACAAATATGAACTGATCAAAGGATGCATTGTTCTGACCTATTTTTCCTGAATAATTTGTTGTCAAACAAATATGAAAATTTATAGTTCGTAGCAGATAGAAACTTTTAGTAATAGATCAACACCTAAAAAAATATTTAAGAAAAAGAAGAGTTAATAAAAGAAAACTATAAATTAAAGAAATAGGGAAAATCGCATTTTAAACCCTCAAGGTTGAAAAAGATAGCACTTTAAACTTTCAAAATTTTGCACTAACACTTTAAACCATCAAAGTAAGGAAACTAACACATTAAACCTTAAACGTGGCAACTTTGTTCGTGCCGCCAAAAATGTGACTGAAACTGTTCAGTTTACGGAAAAAGATGGTGCCGTGTCAAATTTTTGTTGTTGTTGTTGTTGTTGTTGTTGCCAACGGCTTAAATATCTAGAACAGTTCAGAAATCCAACGTTTATAAATAATAAATAATAAATAACTTAAAACGTAAAATCACGTTTTCCCGCAAAAAACGTAAAATCCTGTTTTCCCGCCAAAAACATAAAATCACATTTTTCCCGCCAAAAACGACAAATCCCGTTTTTCCATAAAAAACGTAAAATCCCGTTTTCCTATTAAAAACGTAAAATCATGTTTTCCCAACAAAAACGTAAAATTACATTTTCCCGCCAAAAACGACAAATCTCGTTTTTGGCTGGAAAACATGATTTTACGTTTTTACGGGAAAATGAGATTTTATGTTTTTTACTGAAAAACGTGATTTATCGTTTTTGGCGGGAAAACAGGATTTGTTGTTTTTGGCGGGAAAACGTGATTTTACGTTTTTGGCAGGAAAACAGGATTTTACGTTTTTTTCGGGAAAACGGGATTTTACGGAAAAACGGGATTTGTCTTTTTTGGTGGGAAAACGTGATTTAACGTTTTTGACGAGAAAACATGATTTTATGTTTTTTACGGGAAAACGGGATTTTACGTTGTAAGTTATTTATTATATATAAACTTTGGATTTCTAAACCGTTCTATGTATTTAAGCTGTTGACAACAAAAAAAAAAAAAAAAATTTGACACGTCACCATCTTTTTACCGGAAACTGAACAGTTCCAGTCACATTTTTGGCGGCTCGAACAAAGTTGCCACATTGAAGGTTTAATGTGTTAGTTTCCTTACTTTGATGGTTTAAAGTGCTAGTGCAAAATTCTGAAGGTTTAAAGTGTTACATTTTTCAACCCTGAGGGTTTAAAATGCGATTTTCCCTATAAAAGTATCCTCTTTTTCGTTTAGTCTCGAAATTATATAGTTCTAGACTTGCTAAAATCATGCTAAAACCTTGAACATCATTAGGATTTCTAGTTTTCTTAACCAAAATCTGGTCTTAAAAGTCGTTGTTTGTTTGCTGAGGAACATTGACCCGAAGAGCGGTTTGTGCAATGGCACACAATTTATTGTAACTCGGTTGGCTAATCACGTTATCAGGACTAGGGTGATCACAAGAAAATTCACTGATGGTGTCGACGATAGAGTCTTAATTCCAAGAATTCCTTTCAAGATTTGGCGCATGCAATTTCCAGTATCGCTGGCTTTCACGATCACTACACCAAAACAGCGTTTTTCCGACTGCAAAAACAGTCGGGAATCAGTAGCAAAACACCCTTTTACGACTGATTACCGACTGATTTCTGCGGTAGGTAAAGGTCTAGTCGCAAAAAAAATCAGTCACAAAATGGCTACTGATTTACGACTGATATCAGGCAGTCACTATTCAGTCGCTAATCAGTTGCAAACATTTACGACTGATTAGTGACTGAATAGTGATTGAATGTTGCTACTACTACACTTGTAGTCGGTACTCAGTCGTAAAAATATACGACCGATTAGTGACTGAATAGCGACTGTAGGTTGCTACTACTTCCGGTTATCGGTAATCAGTCGTTAAATATGACGACTGCGTTACGACTGAGTATCTACTAATTTTGCTACTTATTAACGACTGAAATGAGCATCGGTTTTGTATATCTTGGCATATTTATGACTGTTTGCCGACTGTTTACCGACCGTTTACCGACTGTTTACCGACTGTTTATTTAATTTGTTGGCTACTGAAAACCTACGAGTTCTTAATTTGTTTACCAGTTAAATTGGGTTGGCAATAAAACTTGAAACTCTAAACTCTAAACAGAAGTGAAACAATCTGATAAACATAAACATCAACATCAAATATTATACACCAAGCTACGAATTCATACAACAAAATAACATAACTTTCATGTTCTAAACCAAAATGGAAAAACAAGTTCTTTCCATTTCCAAAAGATAACATAAGTTTGATGTTTAAAGTTTCAAGGGAGAAAGAAGTTAGCTAAATCAGTGGAGAGGAGAGTATGGACCTTCAGCATCTGTTTCTTGGGCAAGGAAAGCGAGGAATCGGTTGTCCGTTTTCAAGAACTTGTTCACAATCGCAAGCTCGACGGTGTGGGCCTTTTGAGCAGCTGCAAGTCGAGCATTATCTGATTCTTGCTGGGAGATATGAGCAGCTTGTTCCTCCAATTTCCTTTGAGCCGCTTCAAGCTGTTATTGCATATGCTGGAAAGAAGCAGAGGTTTCATGGTGTTTTCCCTTTCCCTTGAGCTGATTCTTGAGGCTTCCAATGCCAAAGAGGTCTCCTCTATCATTTGTGAACGTAGACTACGAAAAGAAAAGAAATAAAATTAATACCAAACACTATCATCAATCAAAATCAAAAACATAACAACTTAGGGAAGGAAGCAGTTAACCTGAATAAAAAGCTCGTTATCCTCTTCAATGGATAGTTGTGGATGACGACCATCAGAAATCTCTGTGGTCCCAGACTCGAGGTTAGACATCTTCTCTTGCTTTTTCTGCATATAGAGCCCAGCAACTTGCTCTGCTTTTTTATCTGCAAAGGTCCCATCCTTCTTCGTATTAGCCCTGATGAAAACCTCACCGAAACTCACTGGTCTGCCTAATTCCTCAACCTGACATGGAAATCAATCAGATTTAAACTTGAAGTGTTCATCATGCATAATAGTCTTACACTTGCAAGACCATTAGCAACCACTGTAAAGAACTCGAGAAAGAACTCAATCAGATTTAAACCTGAATAGGTAGATCACCAATAGCCAATCGAGAAAGAACTCAGTGAACTTGAAATACCGCATAACAAAATCACAGATTGAAATATAACAAAATATCACAGATTGAAAGAACTCCACAAGATACAGTTCTGAACAATATTGATTGACAAGAGCAATGAATACTCAAAGGTTTCTAAGGAAATAATTCATCTTAATACACTAAAACATGGTAACTTATGATTGTAACTTTGAAGTGTTGCTCATGCATAATAGTCTTACACTTGCAAGACCATTAGCAACCACTGTAATCAAGCCTCAAAGATGTGTAATGATTTTTCAAAAAATAAAGATAAACTTCAATATCCAGCCTCAAGAAATAACAACATCACATATTGAAATATCACAAAATAGTTTCAAGTGACTTACCATTTCTTGTTCGATTTGGCGGTAAGACTTCTATCCAGAGGCATGTTTGTGAGGCCCGAGACCTTTACGGTCAGACATCCGAGCTGCTGAGGTTGTTGTACTCTTTGTTATTTGTTCATCAGTCCTCCAATGTGCTTTCATTTCTTCCCATATCTTATCAGTGATCCATCTAGGTTGGTCATCATTACTCCTTGCAGAGCTCACCATGTCTTTCAAGCGAACTTGAAGTATGGCTTCGAAATGCCCTTGAACCAAACCTGTTAAAGAAGGATCCCATCTGTGTTTTTTCTACAAACAAAAAAGAAAGATTGGTGTTAGTCTATACAAAACACATACATGTATTAAACAGAAGTTAGTGTTTAGTGTGAGAGAATGTTACCGCGAATTCAACGAACCATCGTTCTACTCTTTCCCTAGGCACAGAGGATAAACTGTAGTAGGGGCCATCAAACTTATTAGTGAAACACTTTGTAACCTGCCTGGTCAGTGAGGATCGATCAAAACCAAACCTACAAAAACCAAAGCACACAGTATCATGTAGGGTTGAGTCCGAATGATGACACAGCATCGATACTATCACAAAGCATTAGAATATATATCTTGAACAATTATCGACAACCAAAACATACTAATCTCTTAAACCTATAAAAATACAATTGTTTTCGTAGTTAAACCTATAAAAATACAATTGTTTCTCTGTAATTGATAAACCTATAAAAAGAAAGCAAGAAATTACCATGTTGAATTAGGCTGGACGAGGTCGGGATCGAGAATGGTGATTATCTTCGGCCTTGACGCAAGTAGCAGCGAGTTCAGAGCCTCCATCTGGTCTTGGGAGAGATTAGGCTCTATCGGAGATTCGACATTAGGGAAACCTCCATCTTCTTCTACTGTGTTGTGGGAATTTTGGGCTTGAGAACTGTGATGAGATTGAGATGCTAGATATGGAGGCGATTGAGATGGTTGAACTTGAGGTGCTGCAGATGGATGTTGGTGACTCGATTGAGCTGGGCGTAGCGGATCTTCAACCGTTGGAGCTGCTCGAGTCGCGGAATAAACAGGTGATGGAGTGTGAACCGTTGGAGATGCTCCAGAAGGTGGAGCGTGTGGATTTGCAGACGATGCACGCAGTGGAGGTTGAGCAGAATGAGATGATCTAGACGGACTAGTTGACGTCGGAAAGAGCTTCCTCGGTGGAGGGTAATCTTTGACAGACAGACGATTGTTGTTGGGGAGAACCGGCGGGACAGTTTCTGATGGAGGTTTTGGAGAGAAATCATACCGAGTGGGTAGATTGGCCGGTCTGGCTCTCGATGCTGTTGGTTTCACAAGAAGAACATTCTTCCTCTTTCCACCCATCGCAGAGTGAGAGAGACAGAATCGAGGAAGACAAAGAGAGACAGATCGAGGAAGACGAAGAGAGACAAACTCGAGGAAGGAGGAAGGAGGAGGAGGAAGACGATTAGGGTTTCAAATCGCAGAGAGAGGGTTTCGATAATGTCGAAGGAGGAAGACGATTAAGGGTTACAACTCGCAAATACGAAGAGATTTGGGCCAAAAATTGTCGCGGGTGAAACCAAATTTGGGCCCAAAATTTTGGAGGGTTAATTTCCCGGGTGAATGATCCGAAATTTTTATTTTTTTTGGCCCAATCAGTCGGTAATCAGTAGGTAATTAGTAGCAAACGTTTTTTAATTTTTTTATAAATTTTTCATGGTTTGAGAATAACCAAACATTAGGCCTGGGCATTCGGATATCCGAACCCGAACTGATCGGATCTTTCGGATGTTCGGATTTTCGGATTCATGAATTTAATATCCATTCGGATATTTTGTATTTTTCGGATGGGTTCGGTTCGGTTTTAATCGGATTCGGTTCGGTTTGGATATTGAAATCAAGATCCGAAATTAATCCAAAAAATTCAGATTATTCGGATTATTTGGATTATTATGATTTATTGTAACCGAAAACAATAAAAAAATCGAAAAATATACAAAAAAACCGAAAAAACCCGAAAAAACCGAATTTTTTTTTGATGATTTAAGATCTCGATAAATCACTGGAGGATCGGCTACGTCATGGAGATACTCTAGTCCTTTTGCCACTCCTAAAGCGATCTTAATACGCGAGTTCCAGTCTAGTGGTTTCTGATCCGGTTCAATATCTGTTTTAATTACATCATCAAACCGGTTGGTTATCTATTGTTTTTTTCTTAAACATCACGATTATCTTTTGGTTATGAAAGATTGAGATGATGATTTACCGAGGAGAAGATCTTCGAGGGACCCAAGAGGCATATACTCGTAAACAAGAAGTCTTTGGTCTCCATCGATGCAATAGCCAATGAGATTCACAAGATTTGAATGATGAAGAAGACTAAGCATCAAAACCTCGACCAAGAACTCTCTATCTCCTTGTAATCCATTCCTGTCAAGTTGTTTCACTGGCACGACCTGATCATAAACCCAAACAACACCAAAAAAGAAAAGTTTGATTAGTCATGTCTTTCCGCCGGCTTTGTATGGAGTATAACCGGTATATTATATGTTTGGTAAGTTCGGATATCTGAACGGATTTCGGATATTAACCGAACCGAACCGAAACCGAAGAAACAGGAAATCAAAAATCGATCGGTTATTTGGATATATCCGAAGCATAAATGGTTCGGTTAGATCGGTTCGGATTCGGGTTCGGATTTCGGGTATGGATTTTATGCCCAGGCCTACCAAACATTAACAAATTTAAGACCCGATTAGGATCCGATTCCAGACCCGATTAAAATAAAAAATGGGTTTGAGAATAACCCCGCACCACGAGACTCGAACCTTGGTCTTATGTGTGGTGCGCGTTACCGCTAGGCTAGGTAACTCATTCGGGATATATTCAACAACGCTTTTATTTAGCTAACGCTTTAAGCAAGTCAATACGTTAATACGTGCAAGTACTGGCTGGCTGTTATCTACACTTTTGTTTTAACAGGCTGCCTTTTATTCTAGATCATTCTTTAATCTGGATAATGAGAATGGTGTAGAAGATACTCCGAGACTGATAGATAGGAAGGTAAAAGCTTACATACTCTTAAATCATTTCTACTCTTAAAACATTCCCGTAATGTGAATTTGCTGCAATTCCAATTCAGGACAACATTTTTATCATGTCCAATCCAAAATCCAAGTACCCTGTACTGCAGCTGGATTTAAGGTAACTATATCATTCGTAAGGGAAGTTATTTGTTTGTTTATATTTTGTAAGAATTTACCTTACACTTTTTTGTTGGGGACATCTCTCTTTAAACATTTGTAGGCTGATATCAGATTTGGTCGTCGTCATCGTTTCTGCTACTTGTGGTGGAATTGCCTTTGCTTGTGCTGGTCAACCGGTGAGCACTCACTTGCATTGCAGAGCTTATATGGCAGGTCATTACTGGGTTTCTATTAGCTAACGCTTTAAGAGAGTAAAATCCCTTTGTCTTAATTTCCCCAAATCGAAGCAAGTTAAGAACCCTAAATCGCAAAACCATGAAAGTAGCAGCTCCATAAATCTTGTTTTCGTAGAGAGTGGAAGCAAGGTAACATAACTAAATCGCAAAACCAGAGTCTTAACACAAGTACAAACTAAATTAAGTTCAAACACATAACATACACATAAAATAAGTTCAAACACATAACAGAAGTTCAAAGTAAAAACCAGAGTCCAGGCATTCTCTAATCGGTAGCATGCTCCAGAGTCCAGGAAAGCGCTCTAGATTCAAAAACCGCCCTATCCTCTATGTAGAGCCTGGCAACCTCCTTCTCCACATGGTCGTCTTCACTTATCAATGGCTCAGCCAACATCTCGTAAATGCAAGTGAGAAGCTGTTTACCACAAAAATTAACATTATCAAGTGATTACTCTATAGTTTATTTTTCAATACACAAGTAATCGTAAGGCTTTTCTTACACGGGGGATGGTATAGAAAGGATTGTAATGGTCAATCGTCAACAGTTTGTGGAAGATGTGCCCATAGTCATCAACGTTTGGATGAAACACCTTGGTCTTGAAAAGGATCTGTAAAACCATACAAGTAAATCGAAACATTTTATGAACACGGTTCACCATATAAGTTTCTTGATTAAGACATGCGACATACTAAGAAACAGAACATGCGAATGTACAAATTGCAATGACTAAAGCTAATGAAGTCACAAGAGTCAGGAACTGGATGAAGCTGAAACTAAGTACCGGTGAGAAATAAATAGTTGTCTCTGAAAAGACAGAGCAAGTTTGATTGAGTATCCACTTTCAGGTACGATTAAGAAACATCAGGAATCAAAATCAAAAATAAAGCAAAATTTCAGACTACTTACCTTCGGAGGTCTGATAGGATATTCTGGACTGAAGAAAATATCGAGTTTGAAGACTCCTCCTTCATAAGGTGTGTCTTCAGGCCCCCTGAGAATTGCTTCCCAATGGTGATCGTCATCACCACATGGTCCTAGGCAAAAATGGAACAAAAACATTACTATAAATAGGAAAACAATTGTTAAATCGTTCTACCAAATCCAGACTACTTACCTGCGGTGAAAAACGGCGATGGATTCCGGCGGATTGCTTTGAGTTGCATCGATATTGCCTGAGAAGCCATTTTTGAAGTTGAAATTAAAAGGAAAGTTACGATTTTGATTTGCTTAGCAGGAAGTTCAAAGGAAACTGCTACAAGCAGGAATTTAGGATTTTGTTTTGCTTACTGAAACCGAGAAGGAAAAGAAAATATATTGATCCGACTGACGATTCATGAGAAGGTTTTTGTTATTTTCAAGTTATTTAATTATGAGAACCTTGACCGACTGACGATTCAGAGTTGAAAAGAAAGCGAATCGTTTTTTCTTCTCTTACACAGTCGTGACTCGTCACACTTACACATTATGAGAACCTTGACCGACTGACGATTACTCATCTTTTACATTACACAGTCGTGATTCGTGTCCAACCTCGATTAAAAAAAATTGGGTTTGAGAATAACCCCGTACCACGAGACTCGAACCCTGGTCTGATGTTCATCGAAGGAGACCGATCATAAACTTGGAACCCCAGACAGTTCATCGAAGGAGACCGATCGCTTGCCAATTCAACGCCGGCTTGATCAGCCAATGAGAACCCTAATCAGAATAGGAATCGAGCTAATCTGAGAGAAATTACAAACGAAAAGCACAAACTTTTTTGATGGATTTGACTCGGAAATTGAGCAACCAAATCGAAATTTCGTCGAACAGAGAAAAGGAATTTGGGTAATTAATACGAAGAAATTAGAAAGAAGGAGGAGAGGAAATGGAGATTTGGGGACATTTTTGTCTGTCGCCTTTGTGAACAAACAAAAACAAAACCAAAAATCAGGATTTCAGAACAGAAATTAATACGGTGGTTGTTTTTTTTGGTTCTGAATATTGAGTGGTTAAGCGCAACATACTCTAACAGACTATTAAATCATGCAAATATTGTTTTACTTTTTGTTGTTAAGACACTTTTTTGTCTTTAACATCTCATTGATTTTAAATCGTATACAAAAGTTGATAATACATGAGCAAATCCAATACAAATTACAAAACTTAAGATATCACATAACATAATTAGTACGGTGCTACACCTTCTACATCTTCATCATCAGAATCGGATAAGTTACACTGGAATTCGTCATCTGGTTCCGCATCGCCAACATCGTAATCGAGATTTACTGGATTTACTCGTACTTGTGAATTCTCGACTACGAGATCTTCAATTGTAGTCAGCATTACATGATCATCCGTTTCTTGTTGTAAAAGAGTAGGTTCCGCGTCTACATATTCTACTGAAATATTTTCCCTCGGGTTAACTTTAACAACATTGTGCCACACATTCTTTGGTTTCTTCTTGTATGGGTAAGGGATATAACAAACTTGATCCGCTTGAGAGGCTGTGTAATATCAATGTATAAAATCAGACATATATATAGGGTATCGAGAAAGTGATAAATGGGCGAACGTACCCAGAATAAATGGTTCGTATTTATTGTAGCTTTTCGATGGAAGAATGTCTACAATGCCACCATTACCAATCCGAGTGCCTCTACCGATCACAGGGTCATACCACTTACACTTAAAAAGTGTGATTCTCAAATTAACCACCCCCTCATACTCGAGTTCTATGATATCAGTTAAGATACCGTGGAAATCAGCTCTGTCAGCTGCATTGCTGTAATTCTCTCCAGTAACACATACACCATAGTTACATGTCTTTCTTCCCGCGCTGTTATTCTGGGTATGAAACAAATATCCTCTTGTATAGTAGATGGGCCAAGTTTTGGCCCTTTTCAAGGGTCCATGAATAATGTCGTGCACCCACGTTGGAAACGGAGTTGAGGCCTTCCAGTAAGAAACCTGCATATGAAAAGTCAATATAAAATATATTGAAATACCAATAGTCAGATATCAAAAATTTATTGTGTACTAATAAAATCTTCGAAGAAACTATGTAACACCATAAAAATATATGAGAAATCGAGTATGTAATATAAAACATTTTAAGTTAAAGCCATTACAACTTATACCTCTCAAGTGGCTCAAAATAACCACAATTTCGCAAAACATATGCATGTGCGCATCGATAGTCTTTATCTGGAAGCCATATTTCCTGCATTTCGCCACTAGGCCGACCTACGTGAGTAAATATATCGGGGACTCCATCGAAATGATATTGGGGGACTTCACCTTCAGCAAATCGCCTTGACCTGACCAAAGTAGTGAAAATCATTTTATAAAAGCTACCAGGCGTATATATACCAAATGGCTTAGTGAACATGTGAATAGTTATAGCTTTTACCTTGATTTCGTTTGTATACTCGAGGGAAAATAGTGCTCTGTAAAATAAGATACCTCCTCCCTTAGATATGATTGAACAATCGATCCTGCTGCATATCTGTGGTTCTTTGCTTTCCCTTTCAACTTTTTGAAAAACCTTTCAAACGGGTACATCCACCTGTATTGCACGGGGCCTCCTAATTCAGCTTCGTATGGGAGATGTATAGGTAGGTGCTCCATCACGTCGAAAAAGGATGGAGGAAAAATCTTTTCCAAATTGCATATGATTAAAACTATGTTTTGTTTAAGAATTTGGACGCGACTTTTCTGCAAAGTTCTCGAACATAAGTCCCGGAAAAATGCTCCAACCCCTACAATACAAATTGAAACAGCAAATGGTTAATATAAATTACGATAATCATATTTACATAATTTATTTTCCTAAAATTATAAATTATAAGTAATTAATTAGTACCTGATAACGCAGTGTGGACGTTCCGGTCTAGTAGTTCTGCAAAGATAAATGGAAGTAGCCGCTCCATAAAAACATGGCAGTCATGACTCTTCATCCCAGAAAACTTTTCATTCGCCAGATCAGTACAACTAGCTAAGTCTGAAGCATAACCATCTGGGAATTTTACCGATTTTTTCACACATTCCAATAAGCTTCTTCTTGCTTCGTCTGTCAATGAGTATTCAGGAAAAGGGGCTCTACCGTCATCATCAATATGTAAGTGTGGCCGAGAACATAATTCTTCTATATCCAATCTTGACGGGATGGTGTCTTTTGATTTACCCTTCACACGCATAAGAGTATTCATGATGTTGTCAAAAAAATTCTTCTCTATATGCATCAAATCGAGATTATGTCGAAGAGTGAGCTCCCTCCAGTACGGCAATTCCCAAAATATGCTTTCTTTGTGCCAGTTATGCTCTTTCCCAAAGCCAGGTTTCTTCTTATCATGACCGTTGCCACCAACATCCTCTGTTTTCGGTGGCTTTACACGTTTCAACCTGTATAAATAAATTTGCTCACTGGTTAAAGACTCTGGTGGATCGTCTTTCTTAGCGTTTCTCTTCTTCAAAAAGTCTTTTCTATTCTTCCTTAGAGGATGATCATGAGGAAGAAATCTTCGGTGACAATCGAACCAACACGTCTTTCTTCCATGCTTAAGATAAAAAGACTGTGTATCCTCCATGCAAATTGGACAAGACAATTTTCCATGGGTGGTCCATCCTGATAACATGCCATACGCCGGAAAGTCGCTTATCGTCCACAACAACACTGCTCTTAGTTTAAATTTTTGATTCAACGAGACATCGTATGCATCGACTCCAATAGACCACAGTTCTTTTAACTCATCAATGAGAGGTCGGAGGAAGATATCGAGACTAGCTCGAGGATGATTTGGCCCAGAATTTATAATTGTTAGAAACAAGTACTCCGTATTCATGCACATACCAGGGGGTAAATTATACGGAGTCAAGATCACGGGCCACAATGAATGGTTTTTTGACATGCCAAATGGATTGAACCCATCTGTACACAATCCAAGATAGACGTTTCGGGGTTCTTCGGCAAACTGGGGATGTTGATCTTGAAAATATTTCCACTCCGCCCCATCAGACGGATGGCACATTTCTTCCTCATTTGCTTCGTGCTCGGCGTGCCATCTCATTGCCGCTGTAGTCTTCTCGCTCTGATACATTCTCTTTAATCTGTCAGCAATAGGCATATACCACATACGACTATATGGTACATTGGTCCTACGGTTTTGCTCGTTAGGCATCCATCTTTTTGAATTACAAAACCGACACTTATCTAACCGCTCATCATCTTTCCAGAAGATCATACAATTGTTAATGCAAACATCAATTGCATGACATGGGAGCCCCAAATTGCGCATCAATTTGTCTGTCTCGTAATGTGAACTGGGTGCCTGGTTTCCTTCTGGTAAATAATCTTTCAAGATACCGCATACTGAATCCACTAACTTTTCACTCATATTATGATCTGCCTTATTTTGCATGATTCTAGCAGCTAAAGATAAATGCGAGTGACCTTCACGACAACCATCGTATAATGGAGTATTCGCTCCATCTAACAAGTTGTAGAATTTTTTTGAATGATTACGTACCGGTTCTTCTACATTTTGATAACTAACATCCTGATGATAGTTGTTATCAAAACTCACGCTATCACGAAACGCATCATTCACCATATCCACATATCTATCTTCTACTACATTACCCACATCATCACTAGTCCCACTTACATGCGTCCTATCAACATAACTCGTTCCTAAATCCATATCCAGTTCTTCACCATGCTTATACCAAATATAATAATCTGGCATAAATCCTCTACTATACAAATGTCTCAAAACTCTTGTACCGGGGATAAATTTCTCATTCTCGCAAACAAGACAAGGGCAGTGAAACATACCGCGATTTCTCTGCGCTAGAGGCTGGCTATTTGCAAATGCCACGAATTGATCCACCCCCGCTGTGAACTCTACGGAGAGATTTCCCGTCGCTTCATCGAACCTATTATACATCCACTCCCGGAAATTACCATAATTGTAATTTCCCGACATTCTAAGTTGAGAAACCTTATTCTCTCTTTGATTTGTGTTTATAAACTCTTTGTTTGCTTTGTGTTTCTACAATTGTGACAAGAAAATTTGCGTTTGGCAAATATATAGACAATTTCCCGACTGATTCCCGACTGAATTCCGACTGCAAATAAAAATAGGTACACCAACCGCTAAATTAATTCAACGTGATTTACAACTACTTTTTGCTACTGATTTGCTACTGTTCTACGACCCACCGAATTCAGTAGCAAATCAGTCGCTAAATAACTACTGATTAGCTACTGCATGTTTCCGACTACAATTCAGTCACTAATCAGTCGTAAAACTGCTATGCATTAACGACTGATATTTTTAGTCACTAAATACCTACTGATGTGCGACTGTTTTGAAAATAGTCGCAAATCAGTCGGAAATCAGTAGCGAAACAGTCGGTAAATTTACCGACTGCCTAATCAGTAGCAACAATCAGTCGGAAAAACGCTGTTTTGGTGTAGTGGATGACTATAAATAAGAGTCAACGCCAAACCTTGGGGAAGGTTGGGTTATTTTTGCCAAGACCAGTTTTCTTTTATGGTCAGCTTTATGTTACGGTTCTTAGGGTAACGTCAAGGACAGGTTTGAAAATTTTGATCACTGACAACAAAGGTGTGCCGCAGAAGAAAAAAAACAAAGAATATTGTCTACAAAATTTTTTATGAGAATCTACAGATTCCAAATCATTTTGTTTTTGTGTTTGGAACATCTTTGGGTTATTATACTCTTTATTATTAGGTCTCTTTCAAAAATATTTGGTCCGAGATTATATATTTTTCCAAATTTCAGTGTATTAAGCGTCTGTAACCCGCACAAGACTTATATGTAGATGAAAGCCATAAAAGTTATTCACAAGAAAAGGTACTTATATGTTTTATGGTATCTTTTCAATATTTTGATATATGAAGTCATCGGTGTATTTGTAAGTTTGAATTTCTATTTGTGTCTGTCTTATAGGAAAGTCCTTTTGGTAAAGCCTCATGGGTTGCTTAATTGATTTCTCGAGCATCAATTGAATCTGATGGTGCGTTGTCAAGTTGTGGCCGTGTCTCTGAACTGGATACATTGGGAGAAGTTGGAAGCAGAGGATATCTCATTCAGCAAAACCACCCAATTATGCATCGCCATTAGATTATAAATGTATATGAAGAGCCTCATTTATCAGAATCTGAGTGGTTAGAAAGTTTTGATTAAGGATCAACACTGATGACTCAATGAATAGTTCAAATGATATCGTCCCTAGAGAAACTTCAAAAACTTTCTCGGAAGACGATGTAGAGAAGCTTAAAGTTGTTGTGATTGACGTAATTTCAATTTTTTGGATTTCTGGATGAGAAGCAAATTTTTTTCAGTGGAATAATGCAATGTTTGGCCTCTATCTATTCAAGTTATCGAGTAAAAGTAGTTCAATGTTTCTTCAGTCTACAATTACCAATAAAGGTAAAAACCTATGGGCTAGCAATAGAATCGATGGGATGATGCACGTTAAAATCTTAATACAAAGCTGGAAATAACAAAAACTGATTGCTAATACTGGTGAGACTGAACTCATTTCGAGTCTAATACTGGTGGGACTGAAATAGATATTCCCAAAGATTTATTGAGAACAATCAATAGACAGCAAAATTTACGAAGAATCATCAGCCACAAAACTAATCAAAAGTTCTTTAAAAAGAGAGTTTATATGGAGTCCAAAAACTTGGATGTGGAGATGGTTAATGATTATATTTTATCACAATTATCAGTTAATTTTTTTTCTTCAGATACATGTGTGTTGCTATCAATATTTATATTTGTTTCTATGTTATCTTATCTATCTATACATTTGTTTATTGTTTAGGTGACGATAAAAACTATTTTTTTCCAACCTCCGTCTGAAAACGCATTTATGACTAGATTTATGTGTTCTAGACAATAACATATCATCGACTATATATATGTAAGCGCATAAAGTAAAAAACACATAGACTTTGTTAATGGGGTTTGGTTTCCCTACATCCCCGAGACCTAGTCCAGAACAAATCCACTAGAACAAGATTGTAATTACAATTGCTATGATATACAGCACTACGATGCCTATCATTCTTTTCTAGATGGACACCGACACGGTATCTCTACAAAGTCTACCGCTCGACTACACCCGATACAAACACCATCTTACAGATGTGCTTGTACTCCATCAACCATCACCAACAGATCTACAAATCATGTATGATGGGGCGATGCCACACACACTTGTGTGCATCTCATGATAAACCCTTGACGCACACCGTTTCTCTGGACGTCTCTTGGTTTATATAGTTAAGGGTCAAAACCCTAAGTTTACAGAAGCCCACATGATTTCTTCATCCTCTTGGGCTTCTGGACCCACGTGTCCATGTTTCCTAAAACAACAACGACTGACTCATCGACTGATTCACCGACTGACTCATCGTCTGATACTTCCTCTGATGTATCCAACTGCAATCTTCTTGATCGCCACAATGTATTTTATCTTGTGTTGATCACTGATCATCACTTGCACAGAGCGATGCCTTCGTATATGCTCTACTAGTACCTGCATCAAGTACTGCCTCAGCAACTGTGTCAGTTCTGTTCAATGTCTCTCTCTGAGCTGCTACACCATGTATATCGATTATGTCTCTATCTAGCATATGTAACATGTCATGTTCCCACAGCTCACGTTTTAGCCCCACGTCATCAGTTGCTCTGCACTGCTTCCTTGTATCACTTCGTGTGCTACTTCCAACTGATACAACAACTACTTCTGTAACACGTCATGTTCCTACAATTGTATCATGTTCTTTAATACCAGCTTCTCAAGTCAGCCAGCACAACACTTTCACCGTCGACCACTCATATCGCCGGCGAGATCTCCTCAGGATGCGCTCTGCTTCCGGTAACGTTGTTCTATTTGTTCCGCCATGGATTCCAGAAAAATTGCTTCCTTCTCTGCTCTCACTTTTGGTAGTTTTCCGGCGAAAACTTCTCATGTTCACACGTTCTCTGCTCTCCGCCGAATGATGTGCTCTCCGGCGAACATTCTTCAACCTCCGGATCCGCCGGATCCACCTTCACCTATGAGCCTAATCTCAGCCTTCCATCAATCTCTACTTCACTCCGAGCTCCGACGTTTCGACAATGGCTCTCCCTCGGAATTTTTTTGGAGAAAATTATGTTTTCGTCCGCCGCATCTAAGTTCTGCTCCGTCTATCCGGCGAGTTTCTCCGACGATTTCCGCTACTCTTCCGCCCAATCGGCGACCTCACCCCGGTGTTTTGGTCACAAATCTGTCGCCTTACTCCGCTTCAAACCCTCAGAGTTTTCTCTCAGGCGTTTTGTACGCAGATCCGGCACAAGCCACCACCACCATCGTCACATCTCCTGCTTCGCGGTGAATCTTTGGATCGAGTGGATATGATATTGGGCCTCGTCTCTTTGTCTAGCCCATCAAGATCCAGTTTAGATTTTGCCACCAACCGTTCAAATTTGAATAATTTAGACCATGAGGGTCCATTCTTCTTAATTTTCTGTTTTATGGGGATAAATATTGCAGCAACTTCCTCTTTTTGGGAGAGATCACTACCACATTCCTCCTCTTATGAGGAGAGATCATTTCCACCACTTTCCTTCTCTATGAGAGGTAGGTTTTCTTCGGTTTTAAAACCGAGAAAACATGTACGATTCTTAACCGTATTGTTATCTTGTGTAGCGGTCTCCACGGGGTCAGAAGATGCAACGAATATCGTTTCGACGAGCTTTCGAGGTGTGGATTGTCATTCAAAGTCACAATCTAAAGTGACTATCTGTTAGAGGGGGGATTAGCACCCCCTGGTTTAACTCGGTTCGAACCGAGATCGGTTCAATCAAGACCGGTTTACGATGGTTCGGATCGAGGATAAGTCAGCCCGAAAACATTGGGCCGAGCTCGGGATCTCGCTGAAAGCCCACCTCGGCTACCGATCTAGGCCCATCACAAGCCCAGTCCGTTACAACAGATGAAACCGGAATATTTCCTCTTTCCCGCCGATCTCGGAAATGGAAATATTCCTTGCGAATAGACCGCCGAAGAACAAGGAATGTATCCTTATCTCGGAGGGGAATCCGGAATATTTCCATTCCATAATCGAGCAAGGAAAAGGGAATATTCACATAGAGAGCCGCCTCAAAACACTATAAATAAAGGAGAAGCTTCATTCTTCAAAGCATCGAGAACTTCCGCAGAGACAGAGAATACAAGAGAGAGCTCGTTACCGATCTCGAGTCTTTTGTCTGTGCCTTCTTACTTAAAATCTGTTGTAACCGCCGACTTAGATAAATAAACGAGATTCCGATTAAAAGTACTGTTTTACCCCTTTTTGTGTGATTTACGGATCAACAATTGGCGCCGACTGTGGGGAGATAATAGAACAGTACTTTCGGATATCGTTTGATTGAAGTTCGGCAATGGTTCTTCCAGTCGATACCACCGCAGCCCTCGTCAACAGCTCAGAAACCGATGATCAAAACCCACGGATCGACGAGCTCAATCCTATCGATACCGAACTACAGACAACCGGAGGAAGACCCCCTCCGACCGTACCTGTTGGAGAAGACAATCAGGTCAATCCATCTCGGACTCTTCCTCAGCCTCCGGCCGCTTCGATATTCACGGATCCGACCGTCTTCATGGAAGCTATGGCGGCGCAGTTCGCCAAAATTAACAAAAAGAACGAAGAGCGGATCGCGTCTCTCATAGCATCCCATTTTGAGCGCCGAAATCAGATCGGTATCCTCGATCCGAATCCGGTCACCCCGCCAACGAAAACACGTTACGCCGAAATCTCTTGTCCGACTTAACCGACGCTCGACCCCCAGGCACGATCGACCCGCCGACAAGAAGATCCTCCACGACCGGTTCGGAAATCAACATCACGGACCGAGCCGCCCTGAATTTGGAATTCGCCAAGGTCCAGGCCCAACTACAAGATATGCGGACCACAGTCCATCAGGCTACGAGTTCGGCGCCGGAGATCGACCGGGTAATTCAAGAGTCACAGAGGACGCCGTTTACCGACAAAGTCGTCAATACTCCAGTCCGACGATTGGAAAGAGTCAAGATCACACCATACGACGGGTTTACCGATCCTAAAAACTTCTTGACCTCGTTTGTCATCACAATGAACCGATTTCGTTTCGGCTCGGAAACTGAGAAGGACGCAGCCATGTGCCAACTATTCGTGGAGAACTTATCCGGAGCCGCGCTCGATTGGTTTTCAACGCTCGAGCCAAGTTCGGTAAACAGCTATAACGAGCTCACTACCAAATTCCTCAAACGCTTCACCATGTTTATCAAGCAGAAAACAAAGAACGCCGAACTCTGGGCCCTCGAGCAGAAGCAGGACGAGCCCCTACGCAACTTCATGGAACGTTTATAAGCGGTTGTATCCCATTGTACGATCGACGACGAAGCCGCGATCGAGGCTCTTTACAAAGCCACCTGGTACGAATCGGACTTCCACAGGGAGATCAAACGCAATAATCCAAAGACGTTGGAGGACATCCTGCACAGGGCGCATATCTTCATCATGGAGGAGGAGGAAAGGTCCGAGAAAGATAGGCGATACGCAATCACGAAACAGCCCGCCACCAAGGAAAAACTGTACGTTCCCCCGAAACAACCCGTCAATACGGTCCAAACTCAGCAATCCTGGTCAAACACTTGGGTTCGGTCGGATGAGCCAAAAGAGCCCGACACCACTGAATCCGCACCGTACTGCAATTTCCATAACCGGCATGGAAATCATTCGACCGAAGAGTGCCGACATCTACAGGAGCTCCTGATGATGAAATACAAAAAGGGGGAAGTTCCAGTCGAAGGAGCCTTCCAACCCTCGAACAGTTCGCGCCGTAACGATAACGGTAGGAGACGTAACTCCAAACCGAACAAACCTGCCGAGCAAAAGAAAGACAAAACCGACGACGAACAACCGAAACGAGATCTGGAGGACCACGTGGAGATTCAACAACCTCCGCAGGTTCGAAAACGTGTCAACATGATCATGGGTGCGTTGGAAACATGCAACTACTCCGTCCGAGCTCTGAAGACATACAGTAAGGAGGCGGCGGCCGCAAAACAGTCACATCAGACTACACCCTGCGGAACGCCGATCACCTTCTCTGAGGCCGACACGGAAGGACTTCATATGCCGCATAACGACCCGTTAGTCGTCGAGGCACTCATCGGTGACGTCGTAGTCGGGCGAATTTTGATCGACACTGGGAGCTCGGTTAACGTGATTTTCAAGGACACGCTGAAAAATATGGATTTTCCCGACAACCAAATCAGACCGAACATCGAACCACTCACCGGATTCTCAAGCGAGCAAACCATGACAGCAGGAACGGTCAAAATTCCTATGTATACCGGGGGAATATGTCGAATGGTCAAGTTCTTGGTGCTAAACAAACCCGCGATCTACAACGTAATACTCGGCACGCCGTGGATATTCTCGATGAAAGCAGTCGTGTCAACGTATCATCAATGCGTCAAGTTCCCGACACCTTCCGGAGTTTTCACCCTTAGAGGCGACCAGGTGATGTCCCGAACGTGTTTCATAAACGAATGCAAACTAAGGATCACTCCCCGCACCTGCGTGATCAATAAGAAGAAAATCCCAAACGATCCCGATCTGCCGCGACGCGAAACGATCATCCAAGCCAATATCGATGATTTCAATCCGGAAAGATGCGTAGGAATCGGTGCCGAGCTCGACAAAGACATCAAAGAGGATTTAATCCGACTCCTCAAAAGAAACGTTTCGACCTTCGCCTGGTCAATCACAGATATGCCCGGAATCAACCCAAAGATAATAAGCCATGAACTCAACATCGATCCCACCTTCAAACCGATCAAATAGAAACGACGCAAGCTCGGTCCCGAGAAAGCCCGAGCTGTAAACGATGAAGTCGAAAGATTACTTAGCGCGGGATCGATTACAGAAGTTCGGTATCCCGACTGGTTGGCAAACCCGGTCGTTGTGAAGAAGAAGAACGGAAAGTGGAGGATATGCGTCGATTTTACTGACCTAAACAAAGCCTGCCCAAAGGATAGTTTCCCACTCCCACATATCGACAGACTCGTCGAAGCCACCGCCGGGAACGAACTCCTCT
Organism: Eutrema japonicum; assembly: GCA_030161315.1. NCBI lineage: Eukaryota > Viridiplantae > Streptophyta > Magnoliopsida > Brassicales > Brassicaceae > Eutrema > Eutrema japonicum. The sequence goes on from BSQW01000011.1 coordinate 54,581,125, forward strand.
CATTCATGGACGCCTTTTCAGGCTACAATCAGATACTCATGCACCCGGACGATCGCGAGAAGACCTCATTCATTACCGATCGCGGTATCTACTGCTACAAAGTGATGCCGTTCGGCCTAAAAAACGCCGGTGCTACCTACCAACGTCTCGTTAATCGGATGTTCGCTAGCCAGCTCGGCAAAACAATGGAGGTTTACATCGACGACATGCTTGTCAAATCATTGGTTGCAAAGGATCACGCCGGACATCTTAACACCTGTTTTGATATCCTGAACGAGTACGGCATGAAGCTAAACCCGACCAAGTGCACATTCGGTGTAACCTCCGGAGAATTCCTCGGGTATATCGTGACTCAAAGGGGAATCGAAGCCAATCCTAAACAGATCTCGGCAATCCTCGACCTACCATCTCCAACAACGAGAAGGGAAGTGCAAAGACTCACGGGACGCATCGCCGCACTCAACCGGTTTATCTCCCGGTCCACCGATAAGTGTCTCCCCTTCTACCAATTGCTGCGCGGAAACAAAAATCTTGAGTGGGATGATAAGTGCGAGGAAGCATTCAAGCAGCTCAAAGATTACTTATCAACGCCACCAGTTTTGGCAAAACCCGAAGACGGCGAGACCCTCTATCTCTACATCGCGATCTCAACCTCGGCGATCAGCGGGGTCCTCGTTCGGGAAGACCGGGGTGAACAAAAACCGATCTTCTATATCAGCAAATCACTAGATGGAGCTGAAGGGCGATATCCGACTCTCGAAAAGCTGGCCCTCGCCGTTGTCGTTTCAGCTCGGAAATTGCGCCCTTATTTCCAATCACACTCAGTCACCGTGCTAACCGATCAACCACTCCGGACAATCCTACATAGCCCAAGCCAGTCCGGTCGGTTGGCTAAATGGGCTATCGAACTCAGCGAGTACGACATCGATTACAAAAGCCGGACAAGCATCAAATCACAAGTCCTCGCCGATTTCCTCATTGAATTATCTCCGGAATACATCAACACTGATGTCATAACCGCCGAACGATGGATCCTTCACGTCGATGGGTCGTCATCTCACCGAGGCTCTGGAATAGGCATTCGCCTCAAATCTCCAACGGGAGAAATCTTGGAGCAATCTTTCCGCCTGACGTTCAACGCATCTAACAACGAGGCAGAATACGAAGCGCTAATTGCCGGACTACGTTTGGCCAAAGCCATCGGCGTTACACGCATTCACGCCTACTGCGACTCGCAGCTCGTCGCAAGTCAGTTCAGCGGGGAGTATGACACCAAGAATGATCGAATGGACGCATACCTCAAGCTCGTCAAACAACTCGCTTCCGAATTCGATTCGTTCGAACTTACCAAGATTCCGCGGGGAGAAAACGCTCCAGCCGACGCACTCGCTGCCTTGGCTTCGAGCTCCGACCCTCACCTCAAACGAACGATCCCGGTGGAAAGTATATCAGAACCTAGTATCGGAAGCACAGAACAATGCATCGTCACGACTCGTAGACGGGATTACGAGGAAAATCCTGCGACTGAACCTGTCCTACGTCGACAGAGACGGACTCCAACCACCGCGCCCGATCAAGACACCGAGCCCGAACACTCTAGTACAGCCGAAGGCAACAACGACACGCTGCAAGTCGATGAATCGGCCCGATCAGACGACGAAACGGAGGAACAGACGGACGGACTTCATGAGCCAATAGACCTCGAACAGTCCGACGAGCAGACTCCCGCCGATTGGACACTGGAAATAAAAATGTACATCATCGATGGCGAAATTCCGGCCGATAGATGGGCCGCTCGACGACTCAAAATGCGAGCCGCTCGCTACACACTTATCAAAGACGGACTGTTTCGTTGGAGTGCAGCAGGAATCCTCCTCAAATGCATCTCAGGCGATGAAATTCAGGAAGTCATGAAAAAAATACACGAAGGCGATGGCGGCAATCACTCCGGCGGCCGATCTCTAGCCCTGAAAATCAAGAGAGCAAGCTATTATTGGCCAAGTATGCAAGCAGACTGCGAGAGGTTCGTCGCGAAGTGCGACAAATGCCAAAGGCATGGCCCAATGATACATCTTCCTACCGAGCTGCTAACCACGTCGACAGCCCCGTATCCATTCATGCGATGGGGGATGGACATCATCGGTCCTTTCAGACGATCCACTTCGCAGAAAAAGTTCATCCTCGTCATGACGGATTACTTTACCAAATGGGTAGAAGCCGAGGCATATCCCGTCATCCTCGCCTCTGACGTTCAGAAATTCGTCTGGAAATTCATTATCTGCCGACATGGAATTCCGTACGAGATTATCACCGATAACGGTCCCCAATTCATATCAACACTATTCAACGACTTCTGCGCTAAGTGGAAAATCCGACTAAGTTTTTCCACACCAAGATACCCGCCGAGCAACGGTCAGGCCGAAGCAACAAACAAAACAATCATAGCCGGCCTCAAGAAACGATTGGATACTCATAAAGGGACATGGTCAGATAAACTCGACGGAGTCTTATGGTCATACCGAACGACCCCGAGATCGTCAACGGGGCAATCCCCCTTCTACATGGCCTATGGCGTGGAAGCTCTATGCCCCGCCAAACTCACCATCCCGACTATCCGTCGGACGATGCTCGTGCAAAATCCTGATCTTAACGACGAAATCATGCTCGATAACCTCGACAATCTCGAGGAACAACGCGATCAATCCTTACTTCGGATTCAGAATTATCAGAACTTGGCAGCACGCTACTACAACAAAAAGGTCCGCGGACGTCATTTCACCGATGGCGACCTTGTTCTAAGAAAAGTCTTCGAGGGCACCGAAGAGAAGAATGCCGGCAAGCTCGGCACGAACTGGGAAGGACCTTATCAGGTCATGAGGGTAGTCAAACCTGGCGTCTACGAACTCATGAAGCTAGACGGAACCCCCATTCCCCGTTCGTGGAATTCCATGAACCTCAAGCGGTACTACATCTAGGCCAACCCTCAAGCGCCAAAAAAAAAAAAAAAAAAAAAAAAAAAAAAAAAAAAAAAAGATCACCGAGCTACTACGCATACGCTCGATTCTAATATGTAATATGAACTACGAATGGCTTGATCCTTCTTTCGAAGGTACGTAGGCAGCCCTCACAAGGCGCAGCTATAACATTAATAAAATTTTATCAAGGGATTCTACCGAACTCCAGTAGTTCGTATTTTCTAAAGCCAAACTTTAGTTTGCCGAACTCCAACAGTTCGTATTTTCTAAGTCAAACTTTTAGTTTGCCGAACTCCAACAGTCCGTATTTTCTAAGTTAAACTTTTAGTTTGCCGAACTCCAACAGTTCGTATCTTCTAAGTCAAACTCTTAGTTTGCCGAACTCCAATAGTTCGTATTTTCTAAGTCAAACTTTTAGTTTGCCGAACTCCAACAGCTCGTATTTTCTAAGTCAAACTTTTAGTTTGCCGAACTCCAACAGTTCGTATTTTCTAAGTCAAACTTTTAGTTTGCCGAACTCCAACAGTTCGTATTTTCTTACCGAACTCCAACAGTTTGTATTTTCTAAGTCAAACTTTCAGTTTGCCGAACTCCAACAGTTCGTACTTTCTAAGTCAAACTTTTTGTTTGCCGAACTTCAACAGTTCGCATTTTTCAACCACCAACGGTTACATATCAACGTCCTGGCCAGACGATCTGATAAAGCCGAGCTTAGCTCGCACGCATCCTCATGGTGCAATGGATAATACACTTTCCACATTCAAAGCCGAGATCAGTCTCGCACCAAATTCTCAGATTATCCGAGCTAAATAAGCCAAGTCCGTCTCGCACACTCGGATTCAATGTGAGAAACCTAGAGCATATTAAGATGGGCTGTTCACGTACTCTTAAACTAAACTCTAGGTTCAAGCCGAACGTCCTTCCTCGCAAATCTAAGCCAACTTCTCAACAGTCGCAAAAACTAGTAAGCCGATTTCTCAACAGTCGCAAAAACAAGTAAGCCGATTTCTCAACAATCGCAAAAGCAGTAAGCCGATCTACGATAGGGATCGCCGACCTCGAACAGGTTCAGTCGAATTTATCCTCTTCACCCGGCTAAGACCGTACAGTTTACGGCACCACTGTGTACGATAAATGCGAGAGGTTCGTATTATGTACGACTTCAAATATATCAGAACTCGGCATGAGAATAACTTGAGAAATAAAGCATAACACTCAAAATAAAAAGAAGATCGATAAAAATCGGATTCGTTCAAAAGACCCCTCGGGCAAAACCACAAAACGGATACCGGACTTTAAAAACCCTCCGGTCCAAGAGGTCTAGTTATAAGCCCATTCGGGCAAAAGAAAACTAGAAACAAATTACATAAAGTAGGAACAAGGCCTAAACACCTTGCCTCCGCATCGCTTCAGCTTGATCCGCCGACATCGAAGCTCGGTTAGTACCGAACTCATCAAGCCCTGGCGGTACTTCGTTACCCATCGAGGGCGAAATTCCCGGGTGAACCGAATCAGTAAAGGGCGAGACGATTAGATCCGCATCTTCCGGCTCGCGGAGGTCGATCGCCTCGTGCTCTGCCGACTTCTCAGCCTTAAGCTTCTCGAGCTTTTCAATACGAGACGGCGGGACGACGATACCGTGCCTCGTCTTCAGACTCTGGCAGAAGCTGAGGATCCCATGGATCTGGTTAACGGCCAGGAATGGTTTCTTTGCCTGATCAACCGCCGCCAGATGGTCCTTAACTTTTTGAAGACGAACCTGGCATTTTTCGGTTACCGCCTTCCTCTTCAGGATTTGATGAGAGCGGCCAGCCCGCAACCTTGAAGTCTCTGTGAATAGCTTCGTCGCAAGAGCATCCTTTTCCAACTCCAGCTCGGCATTGGATCTCTTCAGCACGGCCAGCTCGCGGGTCAGCTCGGCTACTGCACGACCGCCGGCTTCCACTCTATCCTCAGAGACTCGGAGCTCTTTGCGGAGCTCCACGGCTTGGACGCTCGCTTCGAAAGCCTTACGGCGCGAAGCTCCAAGTTCCCGATCGTATGACCCGACGATCTCATTCGTCTGGGCAATCATCTGTCAAAAACAGCGAACATCAGAAAGAAGAATCGAAGGAAAGAAGAGACGAACTTGAAAAAGGCACTTACCTCGGCAGTAGACTGGGCCAATTTCCTGAACTCGTCCGACTTGTACAGACGATCGACCGGAGGGAGGAATTCCGGGCCGAAGCTAACCTGCCGATACGTCTCGGCAAAACCCAGTGACTCGACCTCCGGTGCTGAAGCCCGACGTCTCTTCGAGATAGGAGAATCGTCCGACAGGACCACCGTCTCCTCTTCGGCTCGGTGGGGTTCAGAACCCCCATCGTCACCTCCAACATTTTGGGGGCCGGTATTCCCTTCGTCGCCTTCAGCAGGCGTAGCGCCGACCCCGGCTGTGTGATCAGCCTTTTGCCGGGCTCCTTTTTTAGTCTTCCTTCTCCTCTTCTTTTCGGCAGGAGAAGAGGTGCGCCCTTCAGCAGGAGCTTGCTCCCCAGCAGGAGCTTGCTCTCCAGCAGGAGCATCGTCCCCAACGATGCCTTCATCAACAATTGCCGGTTCGGCTTCAGGAGGAGGAGGAATTTCAGAATTCTTCTCCCGCTCGTCACCGTCAAGTTCGGCAGATAGATCGGGGATGTCATCAAACTTCATCTTCTGACGACGAGACGGTTTAGCTGAAAAAGGGGAAAACGATAAGTAAATAAAAGAAAAGAAAAGGGGAGATCGGCATCAACAGACTACGAAGAAAAGTCGACCGACCAACCTCTAAGAACTCTTTTTGCTTTCAAGTCAAGCTTCTCTTGGTAGGCTTCAGGCCACCGAACTTTCCCAGCCGCACTCAGCTGCTTAGCGTGAGCAAAAGTGAATCCTGGCGTGGTGATAAGGAAGCCTGGAGGATGACGAGCTGAAAACAGAAAAGAAAAATATAATTTAGGCAAAATAAGGCACTAAGGTGAAATCAAGAACAAGTATCTACCAATAGGTGTCCTCCACTGAGTTCGGTAACTCCCGTTCGGATGCTCGACAGAAGATTCGTCAATCTTCACATAGAAGTACCGAGCATTCCAGTTGTTAACCTTGCTCGGTTTATTCCCGGTGACAAGATCACATTCCGGTTTCGCATTTGCCGATAGAAACCACGGTTTTGCCTTCGACAGGTTCACCCGGAACAACCTCTCGAAAACCTTCGCCGTAATGGGGATACCGCACTCCTCCCCGAGAGAAAGGAGACCCATAAGGTTTATCACCGTGGCCGGCATCAACTGAGAGATCGCGACGTGCCGCCTCTTACAGTACTTATAGACGAGCTCTGGGATGGGAAACCGAAGCCCACAATTTCTGAGATGCTCCTCGTAGACACAAATGTAACCGTCAGGAGCATCCCACGGGCGATCCGTAGCCTTCGGGATCTTAAAAAGCAAGTTATTTGGAGCGTCGCACCGCTCCAAGGTAATCTGGATCGTCTCCGCGGTGGACCGAGATGGGCCGATGTTGGCCGGCCTCTCAACCATCCGCCTAGCAGCCGATACGGGACAGTCGTCTCCTTCGTTAGGACGACCTGCTGGAGAAGCAGCACGGTTGTCCAGATCGGCCGCATCCTCATCCTCGGCAAGCCGAGCGGCGAATTCGGCATCTGCCCGAACTTGCTCATTCAACTCGGCAGTTTCTTCAGACAAGTCTTCATCGACGAGATGCGGGACCTCGACCGAAACTCTAGGATTGCTCGGCCCCGCCGCGGAACGCTGAGAATTGCGTCTGAACATCTCCCGTTCGACGTCACTTAACCCATCCGAATTCGAATCAGAGCTGTTGACGAACAACCCAAGGTCGGGAAACTTAGATGGAGAAGCTCGGTCTTTAACAGAAGGAGAAGAAGTCCTTGAAACCATATCGATCGAAAGAAAGAAATGATGAAGAACAACTTGAATACTGACGAAGAACAGCTTGAAGATCGCCCAGAAAGTTTGAAGATCTTCAAACAAATCGGAAGAATCACGGCGGAGAAACGATCGGAGAACGGAAAAAGAAATAAATTCTAGAGAGAAGGGAGAGCTCTAGAGAGAGAGAGAAATACCTTTTTGAAGAAAATAAACAGAAGTGAGAAATGAAGGAGGATCGAACGGTATTTATAAAGAAAAACGCAATGATGACGACTCTTCGAATTCTGTAGCCAAAGAATACGAATCGACACGCGGCTCTTCGAATTCCGCGACTAAAGAAGATAAAGCGGCACACTCTTCCCGAGAAAAATCTGCCGAACTCGAAAGCTCCAAAATCTATTCGATCACGGGAGTTCCGATCTTCACTGTCGAAAGAAGTTCGCCGAACTCAAAAATCTGCCGAACTCGAAAGTTCCAAAATCTATTCGATCACGGGAGTTCCGATCTTCACTTTCGAAAGAAGTTCGCCGAACTCAAAAATCTGCCGAACTCGAAAGTTCCAAAGTCTATTCGATCACGGGAGTTCCGATCTTCACTTTCGAAAGAAGTTCGCCGAACTCAAAAATCCGCCGCACTCGAAATAGAATCTGATCAGATCGTACCGATCTCAGTTTTAACCGAGCTAAAGAATACTCCCCAAGAATTCACCGAACTCGTAAACTCCCTCGCCGAACTGAGGGGGGGACCAATTGTTAGAGGGGGGATTAGCACCCCCTGGTTTAACTCGGTTCGAACCGAGATCGGTTCAATCAAGACCGGTTTACGATGGTTCGGATCGAGGATAAGTCAGCCCGAAAACATTGGGCCGAGCTCGGGATCTCGCTGAAAGCCCACCTCGGCTACCGATCTAGGCCCATCACAAGCCCAGTCCGTTACAACAGATGAAACCGGAATATTTCCTCTTTCCCGCCGATCTCGGAAATGGAAATATTCCTTGCGAATAGACCGCCGAAGAACAAGGAATGTATCCTTATCTCGGAGGGGAATCCGGAATATTTCCATTCCCTAATCGAGCAAGGAAAAGGGAATATTCACATAGAGAGCCGCCTCAAAACACTATAAATAAAGGAGAAGCTTCATTCTTCAAAGCATCGAGAACTTCCGCAGAGACAGAGAATACAAGAGAGAGCTCGTTACCGATCTCGAGTCTTTTGTCTGTGCCTTCTTACTTAAAATATGTTGTAATCGCCGACTTAGATCAATAAACGAGATTCCGATTAAAAGTACTGTTTTACCCCTTTTTGTGTGATTTACGGATCAACACTATCTTTCAACTTTTCGGCTTTGCCGTGAATGTTCTGTCGACGCATTCGATCTTGTTGGATTCGCAGTCGTTTCTATCGATGCATTCGAGTTTTGGCTCCAATTCGGTGTCAAACTTTTATGAAGATCTATCTACTTTAATTTCTTTGGTTTTTATAGTTTGTAATAGTGATCAAAAAGGATGAATATTTCATTTTTTTGTTGTATTTTTGAAGATTAAATTAATAAAATCAAGGGTTGCACCAAAAAAAAAAATAGAAAGAAGATTCACGACAATATAAGCAATGGTCCTACAAATGTGCTGCTTTGGTTCAAATTCAAAGGACAATGTAGAGAAAATATATAAATATACTACTAAACAAATAATAAAAACCGACTGTTGGACTGATATAATGCAATTTAATAACAGAGAAATGCGTACATTGTCTATTTAAATCCACCATTCCGTTGTAATTGCAATTGGCACAGCACTATTCACTATTAGTCTAATCCAATAGTATTTAACATGAATAATTGTATGATATCAGTTCAATTTGCTAAAGCATCGCCAAAATTGCAACCCTTAAAATAATAAAAAAAACTAGTTGGCTGCATGCAATTAAACAAAATAAACATGTTTTTTTGGTCTTTTACTATACTCTTAACAATTAGGATTTAACTCGCGCTAATTATAGTGCGGAATAATTTTCTTAAAATAAATTATTTTAAAAATTAAGAAAATTGTTTTTATCTGAATTTTACAATATAGCTAACTAATTACTATTGATTAAGCTGTCAATTTGTAATAATTTATCTATTTAACTCGTTTTGCAGTGAACTAAAATATTATTCGGACTAACCCGCAAAAACTTATAATCTTAAAAACTTAACTCTAATATGCACCGTTAAATGACTCTAGTTTTTGTGGTTAGTTTACGAACTCTTTAAAAAAAAAATTTCTGGTGTATAACTTTTTTTATAAAATTAGTAAAATATTTTTCAATTTTTGGTTTGATATATATTCAAATAAAATATAATAAATTATAGTGAAAAATATAGCAAGATTTTGAATAGATTTTTTTTTGAATATATATGAATTGATTATTATTTTAAAATATATAGTATTAAAATAATTAAAAAATAAAATAATAAATAACATCTTTAATGCAAAATATATACTTTCTATATTCTAATCAATAATTTTAAAAGACTATTATATCCTTTCTTATTTCAATTATTTTTTGTTATTTATAATGGTATTCATATAATAATTTACAAAACAAAGTTTATTTTTTAAAATGTCTTCTTAAATAATATTATAAAGATGCTTGAAATTAGTATTTTAACATCTTTTTCCGGTCCATAAACTCAACAATATAAACTAGTTTAGCACCTAAAAATCTTACTTGATCAGAAACTATCACTCCTTAGGAGTAGGGCTGGGAAATATAACCGAACCGAGCTAACCGAATCGAAACAAACCAAGTTTCAGTTAATTCGGTTATGTACAAAGAACCGATCGACAATATTTCTAATTTCATTTAGTTTTCGGTTTGGTTTGGTTCAGCCGAACCGAACGGTTAACCAAAATTTACCGAAACTATCCGAATTAAACTGAATTTGCCAACAATTTCAGTTATAATCGGCACAAAAAAATAACTGCATTTTCTCCGAACCAAACTGATATTTTATTCGGTTATTTTTTGGTGCAAAATCTATAATCCGAATTACCCGAAAAACCAAACTAACCGAACCGAAAAACCAGAACTAAACGAATTTGCAGGTCTACTCAGGAGGAAATGAGCTTCTACGGTTGTTTCCGATTTAAGTTCCGTTATGATCCAACCGTTGAGATTTTTAGTTTTGAGGAAAATTAAAAATTAAATACTGCAGAAAAATGAGACGTGGCTTGTTATGATTTGCTGACATTGCCTTAGGCGCACATTAGCATTATCCTCTCGTCTTCATTTTGAAAATGCCTATGATTAACTGACGTGTCGTCGGGATAAAGTCCAAAAATAGTTTACAAAATGAGTACTCCAGTCTTTAAAACTCACGTAATAACCCATGATTCTATTTTATTGTCACGTAATAACCTCATGATTCTATTTTAATGTACACCCGTTTCGCTTGTAATCGCGATTCGGCTCTTAAGAAGAACTTAGGGACACTTTCCGTGAATTATTTATGTTGAGGGGTTCGTTTTTTAAAAGTCGCCGGAAACAACCCATTTCGATCGAGATTCAATTAAAAGGGGAAAAAATCGAAAAAGAGGAGAGAGAGGAAGATCGGAGACGACGGTGATGACGATGGACAGAGAGAAGGAGAGGGAACTTGAGCTCGAGAGTGCAATGTACACAAACTGCTTGCTATTAGGTTTGGATCCGAACGTGATCGGACTCGGAGCCTCCAACGGCACGCCTCGGGTCGGGTTATTCCGCCATTCCAACCCGAAGCTCGGAGAACAGCTTCTCTACTTCATCCTCTCCTCTCTCCGAGGACCCGCTCAGTCTGCAAAGGTTCGATTTCTCTCCACTCTCTCTCTCTCTCGCTCACTCGTACGAAATCGGTTTTGGATTTCTTGGCTCTCTGCTGATTTTATGGCTCTGGAATCACTCGTTTGATTTTGGTTTGTCTCGATCTCTCAGGATTTCGATAAGGTCTGGCCAATTTTCGATTCGGCCCAATCTCGCGATTTCCGCAAGGTAAAACGGCTTAAGAACTCTGAATACTGTGAATTTAGATATCCAGTTTCTTTGGTATTTGTGAGAAATCGTAGTTACTTAACGCTAGAATTATGCCTATGAAGGTTGTTCAAGGGATTATTAGCGAGCTTGAATCACAAGGGGCATTACCAAGGAGTAACTCGAGGGTTTCATCACTGGCCACTTGCTGTGGACCAAGGTTGGTTGAGGCTACGTAGTGATTTGATTCTTATGTTTATCTTCGTTAGGGTTTCTAGTGCTTGAAAATGAATGAGCAACTAGTTAGTCATTTCTGCTTCCTATTCGTTGGGCATTTTTAGTTTAATTTTTCTGGTTAACTTGTTGAGCAGCATTAGATCATGTGATATGTTAATGTGAAACTTCCTATTTTGATTGCAGATTTGTGGAGCTCTTATGGCAACTTTCATTGCATGCACTTAGAGAAGTTCATAGACGGACATTTCCTGCCGATGTGGCTTCCAATCCGCTGCCTTCTTCTCTAACAGACGTATCCTTCTCACACGCAGCTACTTTGCTTCCTGTAACCAAGGTAGTACCCATTTGTTTTCCTTTCAACATTGTATGTCATACTTATGCTGGTCTGTGCGAACCTTGTTGACTAGTGCATGGAATAACATATAGATGATCGTTTCTATGTTTGCAGGCCCGGATAGTGCTTGAGCGCCGTCGATTTCTTAAAAACGCAGAAACTGCGGTACAGAGACAGGCCATGTGGTCTAATTTAGCCCACGAGATGACTGCAGAGTTCCGTGGTCTCTGTGCTGAAGAGGTAAGACGTTAGGTGTTCTTCTTTGGTGAGAGCTACTGATTTGTTCTGTGAGTATATTGGCTTTTATTGATGCATTTCATTTTCTGTTTTGTTGGCATCAGGCATACTTGCAGCAGGAACTAGAAAAACTTAACGATATAAGAAACAAAGTGAAACAGGAAGGAGAAGTGTGGGATGACCTTGTTTCTAGCTCTAGTCAGAATTCTCATCTAGTGTCAAAGTCCACTCGGTTATGGGATTCTATAATGGCTCGAAAAGGTAAGGTTTTTTAATTCTGTTCTATTTATTCTTTTGAGTTAATACAGAGAAAAAGTAAAAATATAGAATTATGCAAGAGTTATATAGTGTTATGGTTTTATTTTTTTGTCACCTTCTTCAGGTCAGCATGAAGTTCTTGCGTCAGGTCCCATTGAGGATTTGATAGCTCACAGGGAGCATAGGTAATTGGCCTCTTATAAGACACCTGGTCTGAATTCCACTTACCAATTTACTGACATCTGGTTTCCTTTGATCTTTAGATACCGAATTTCAGGATCAGCCCTACTTGCAGCGATGGATCAGAGTTCTCAAGTTCCTCGTGCAGAATTACTGTCTGTACATTCAGATGATTCAACTCTGTCACTTGCAGATGACAAAGAACTAAGTGATGGATCGTACGCAAACATGCACGAACATTCTCTAGGAGACACTTTCGAAACCAACTCACAAGCAAGTGAAGAAACACTTTCTCGAGCAGATGACAGAGGTGGAAGGATCAACCAGACAGTTGATGTAGCGGAAATCATAAGGCGCTGGACACACGCATTACAGCGTATTCATAAACAGTCTCTTCTGCTGGTATGTCTTCACATATCTCTTTGTGGGGGTTTCACTGAAGTACTTTTAACCATTCTGGCTATCTGTACGCTTTCCTTCATTGCTTAATGCTCCACACTCTTTCTTTTTTTTTTCTGTGAGGAATTCAGTTCCATGACTTTGTTACTTATCTTTCATCTGTACATGTTTAGGCTAAAGCAAATGATGGGGATGGTCCAGATATTTTGCGGACTGCAAATGATGGAGGTACAAGTGGGCATGTTGAATCATTGGCTGCAACTTTGACTGAACATCAACAACATTTAGCTAGCTTTCAGGTAAATGTGTTGCTTGTTTGTTCCCTAACGTAAAAGTTGTTTTTTTGCCAACCGTGGAAGTCAAATGCACAACTTAGAAACGTTAGCTGCTTTTATTGAGGGTCTTGACGAAAAATGTCAAGGAAACAAAGCTAATAGACGGCACCCACTTTAGTAACAAAAAAATCTGTTTTTCTAGCAATTCTGTTTTATTTATAAAAAGCAGTATGTTTGATTGGATATTCCTCGAGTTCCGTTAATAATTGGGAAGAATCTGATTCAGCTTCTCTTGGGAGAGTATCAAAAGTTCTTAGATCGATGGAGTAATTACATCTTTTATTACCATGCTGTTTGTAGGATCTCTTGGAGCTTGGCCACAAAAACTTTCTTATGCATATAGCTCATATCTACTGGTTAAATCTCTACTATGTTCTTACTGCTGATGGCACACTATATGCAGGTACTCATCAACCAATTAAAGGAAGTTTCTCCAGCCATCCAAAAGTCCATATCAGAATGTACAGAGAAAGTCAATAGTCTTCCCCCGACCTTACCTCCAGCTACTAGAAGTAACGGGCAAGCAGCTTCACTTCTACAATCTCAGGGGAGTGGGAGAATTGCGGTAACAGTTTGATGAATTAAATTTTATTCTCTTCCAAAGGCATATCGATTGAGATGCTCATGTACCTTTTTCCCCCTTGTAATATAGGAAGGTGTGTCCAATTATGTTGCTGAGCTGACATCGACAATGTCTAATGTTCAGCTTGAGAAGGTCTCAGCTAGTCCTACGTTAAAGCTTCCACAGTTATTTAGCTCCACTCCTACTTCTTCTGGTAAAGGTGGAAATGCACAAAAGCGACACCCAATGGATTCTCAGGTCAACAAAATGGAAAGCTTGTCTGAGAAGAACTCTACAGACCAACCTCTGTCAAATACTCGAGCAGACAACTTGCCGACTGGTGTGTTGCGTAGTTACCTTCTCAATTAAAACGAAACATATATAGTATATCAAAAAATGTTTTTTTCGACTGTGATATGCCAAGACCAAGTCATACAGACCTTTGTCTTATAACTCTAATTTTGGTTTCAGACACCAACAGTTCTTTTGTACAGAACCTGAAGAAATCTGTAAGGGAAGCTGCTCTATTGATTCCTTCTTCAGCAGGATCATCACGGGACAGTCAATCTGATGAGGGCTCCGAGCATTATTTCGTACCTCTTTCAGCAGCCGGCTTTTCCCGTTTTCCATCAGAAACCAAAGGCCTGCCTCTCAGTGGGTCGAGGTTACTTACGTCTCTGAGCGAGCCTTCGTTTCTTGAACCCAATGTTCCGGATAACCATGCGCCAAGCAAGTACAGCGATATACCTGACACTTTTGATGATCTAGATTCGTTCAAAGATTACGATAACGGGATTGGGTTTCTCTCAGTTGCTGGATCAAACAGTGTAGCATCAGATGCACAACAATCGTTTTACGACGTTGAAGATCAAGTATTTTCCCCACCTTTACTAATGGACTCGACTCTATTATCAGATACCTATGAAGACTTGTTAGGTACGTTGATTATCCTCTTTGGTGTTTACATGACATTAGTCACATTATGTTTGAGGGTAGTCTAATATCTAAATACAAGACCTTAATACATAAAGAAATAGCCCAAGTCATAAATGAAACCGTTCTGTATATTTTCCGTAAGCTATGCGTAGATCGCTTAAGTTACAGATTTTGTTACCAATTTCACTTTCCTTTTGCAGCTCCTTTGTCAGAAACCGAAGCCGCTTTAATGGAGCATTAGGATGAAGCTGAATCAGACAGAGACGATGACATGTTTCTTCAACAATTGTTCTTGGGGCAATTGAAGCCTGTGATCTCTGAACACAGGTGTTTCAATTATTACCGTTTAACAAAGGTTTTCTTTATTTATCTTGGATTTGTTGGTAATGGGATTCTTGATGAATGAATGATGATGATACGACTTCGTTTGTGTGTGTAAAACCCTCTAGCTCAGGTAGATGCATCGCTCTATATTATTTGGTTTTCCAAAAAATTACAGATTGATTCTTTGTTTAAATTTTAGATGTAAAGTAAAGAAAATACTGAAGAAGAGTTTGATCTGCGATTCTTTCTTCTTTCTTCTTTCTTCTTCTAAATCTCTTTGATATTTTCACAATATTTTGTTGCAAAATTCTCCTCCACCTGTAAACAGAGCCGACCTTGAGTTTTAAGGGGCAACAAGCTAGAGAAAAAAATAGACCGTTTTATAATTGTATTGGTTTTTGGTTTTAATTGGTTTATTTTATAAAAAAAAATCATTTCATGAGAATCAAACTCATGATATTTAGCGCTAAACATCTATATTTTACCACTAGCCTAAGAAGATTTTAAAGAATTTTATGGTCAGATTTTTTTATATAAAAACGAAAGCTGCAAGTTTATACTTGGCCTCAGGGCCGGCCCTGCCAGTAAACCTCTTTCTATGTCAATATGATTTCATTTTTTTCTATCTTTTTTTGGTTTTGTCAAGTCTTGACCCGATGATCAGGCCCAGTTCTGGCCATGGGCTGAAAGTCCAAATGCACACGGTCCATCTGAGTTTTGCAAAATTTTGTTAAGGATTTAGGGGCCCAATTTGTTTTTTTTTTGTAAATAGGGGTCCAAAAAACAAAATTGCCAATAATTTTTGAGTTATTTCTGAGCCGGGCCTGCCGATGATGAATGAGCATTGTGTTAACAAACATCATATGTAGATTACGGTGACAGTTTGATGAGTTAATTACAATTTCTATTACGTACCATTGCTATTCCACGTACGTACGCAAACATGCATGCATTAGCAAGTACTCTAGGAGAAAGTTCGAAACCAACTCACAATCAAGTGATGAAACACTTTCTCGAGTAGATGTATTGTAACATCCCTATCCCAGGTCTCTGGAGATAATTGGGAATCGGGCATGTTAAGTTGACCAGTGACCAGCAATACAGAATCGCTAGGAAAACGCCCAGTAACAACAACAACACAACGACACAATCCCAACTAATCTGAAAAGAAAACAAGGGGAGAGGGTTGAGTAATCAAGATTACCCAGTGAGGATGAGCCTTTAAAGACTCACTTAACCCTTTCAACAATTAAACGAAATAATAACCAATAGCCTAGACCTAAAACGAGCTCAAACAAGGTTTCACACAATATTCATTTTAGTACTATTTCTCCTTTTATCACGTAATCTCTTTTCTCAGTACTCATCTTTTCTCAGTACTCATCTTGTAACCGGTTCTCAAACAATGCACTCTACCAGTGCTCACGCAATCTAACACGGTCAGAATTTCCAGGCTCTCCGGCCGTTTCTCGTAACTCTCCGGCCTAGAGCGCGGGATAGCTCCTTTTAACCCCGTTGGAAGCCTACCAGAACGCTGGTCTCGGATCCATCAATCAAATCGAACCACTGATCCCTCACAGTATCGAGGACCTAACATTTACTAATATCTCAAGCAATACCGGTTTATCCCTAACATGCAAACGTTCATCTAGGTGCAAGACTCTCAAGTCGGACAACGCAACAAGCAAACCAGACAGTTCAATCTGGTATCTTCAATCAATCCTAACTCAAATACTCTAACCTTCTACCCATTACCCATTACCCAACGCGACATATAAAAAGGCAGCATCGGTTTAAGAATAGGCTATTGACATCACATCGAATAATGGAAAAAGGGGAAAACGCAAGTGATGTGACCAGCTCGCCTCTGATCTCGTCAGGAGAACTCGGTGAAGGAGGTGGAGAAGAATCAGACCGACGTCGTGTACTGGAACAGCCATATCTTCTGACTCGGATCTCGAATTCGGATGATATTGGGCTTCACGGAAAGAAGACACTCGGGGCTTCAGTTTGATAGGCACTAAGTCTTCTGGTTCGCAGCTGTTCGTCGGGAAAAGAGCCCGCAAGGTGACGGCGGCTAGGGTTTTCTGGTGAACGGCAGATCCGACACTCGTCACTGGGATTGCGATATCTGAGGATTCGGGACTCCGTTCTGGTAAAATTCGGTCATCCTGGAACGATAAGATCCGGGGCTTCGATTGGATAGGTTTTAGGTCTCGTGGTTCTTCAAGGTTAGCCGGAAAATCCTTCTGCAAAGTGGTGGACGGTTCTTGCGCGGAAGAGAGACAAGCAGGAGGCTGGTCTCGACGGTGAGGAGGAGAGAGGAGGCGCCGGTGAGAGAGAGAGAGAGGTCATGCAGGGAGAGAGAGAGAGAGAGAGAGAGAGGAGAACAAGGTGCCGAGAGAGAGAGAGCAGCCGCACGAGAGAGAGAGAAGAGAAGAAAAAAAAAAGAGGCTTAGGGTTTCTTTTCTCTGCTTTCGGTTTTTATACTTGCCCTGTTTAGAAAAAATTAGAAATCCAACCGGTTGGTCCGGTATGGGTTATCACATGTATGATCATTTGGTTTAGGACAAAGTTGCTCAAAAACTGTGCTCGGTTTAACACAGAATCAGCCTCGGGATTGCAGAGGATGACAATTATAATTATTATAGGTTATAAAACTTATAACCAAGTATTTTAGATATGTATTCGTTTGCCAATTTTTTTTATTTACTTTTAAAATCCAAATCCTGAAATAAATCGAGATGTGAATTTTTGTTTGTTTCCTGTTATTAAAGCATGCATATAAGAAGCCTAAATACAAGTCCACAAGTCTATGTTATTAAGTTTTCTAGCAAGTGTTTTACATATAAATGATGTAAATTTTAAGGTTGTCGATAGAACAACCACACTTTCCTCTTTTCATATATCAATCTAAAGTTTTACAATTGCTTGATGTTCTTAATACAAAATTTCTCTTTTCTTTACTTTTCTTTGCACTAAATAAAACTCAATAGAGCTAGAATCACTTTGCTAGTGATTTACTAACATGGTATCATAGCACATAAGATCTTGTGGTGACCATCTCAAATTTTGTCTTTTCTATTGTTTTATTTCTAGAGTTTCTGATTCGCTCTCTCAAAAAAAGAGCAGCCGCATCGCATCAGTTGAACACAAGTCAACGATTGCTTAAGTTTCAATAGCATAGTGGACCGAGAGCACCACCATCTATCTTCTTCCGCTATCAGAAGCAGAGGTTGGAGAGCAAGTTGATTCAAAAGTGACCGAGTGGTGGTGATCTCCGTGAAGCAGTGAAAAGTCAAAATCTGATTTCAGACAAGGGTCAATTTTTAAACAGAAAGTCATGTCTTGGCTCTATCTCTTCATCCACAGTAATGAGTCTGTTCTTTAATCTAAGACAGGGCAAAAAATGGAATTTATCATTTGATAGATTGAAAAGAACATGATGAATATTGTCTGTCTGGTGGTTATGATGGATGGTTTTAGATCTATATGTCTGGAACTGTGAAGCTAGATTGAAATAGGACCGTAATGGGTTTTCTAAGGATATTTTGTGGCTGAAAGTTTCTGGTTTGGTGAGCGCACATAAGCTGTTCGATGGAATATCATAAAGAAATCCAAAATGATTAGAATATATAGGAATCAAAAAGGTGTAAGGATTTCAACAGATTGTGGGCACATTCTCGTTTTCCTAAGTGATGGGTACATGAAAACCCATAATTTTGTAAGAAAGAATGGTCAAAATATAACTCTGAGGGACTATACTAAACTCTCCAAGTACAAAGATACCTCTGAGAGAGTCATGATATATCTCCAAGTATAGACCAAAGCTCTCATTAGGTTATGAAGTCAATTGTTTTACGTCTCCATGGAAAATTGAGATTTGTGTACATATTTATGTGATGCTTCGACTATTCATGCTTCTGCCCAAGCAACCTTCATGTGCATTCAAACTTGGCAGTTCCGTCTTCACCCGCCGCCAAATTTGCGGGGGAGTATTAAAGCATACATATAAGAAGCCTAAATACAAGTCCATAAGCCCATGTTATTAGGTTTTCTAGCAAGTGTTTCATATATAAATATGTCTTATGAAACATCAATGATGTAACTTTCAAGGTTGCCGAAAGAGCAACCACACTTTCCTCTTTTCATATATCAATCTAAAGCTTTACAATTGCTTGGTGTTCTTAATACAAAATTTCTCTTTTCTTTACTTTTCTTTGCACTAAATAAAGCTCAATAGAGCTAGAATCACCTTGCTAGTGATTTACTAACAATTTTGAGTAGTCGGGGATTTGTTTTTTCTACGTCTCGTTCTCCGGCAAACACTACAAGAAAACAGGGAATTTGCAACGAACGATATCGTTGTAAAATCGTTGCAAAAGAGGGTTTGCATCGAATTTGCGACGAAAATGATATCATTGTTAACTGATCGTCGCAAACAAGAAAACGTCGTAAATTCGTCGCAAAAGTACGAGGAAAAACACTTCGTCGCTAAATCGTTGCTAAATGTTCGTCATAAAATAGTCGTAAATGTTACATTGAAATTACGACGAATATGAATACGTCGTAAAATCGTTGCTAATTCGAAGGAAAATATGTCATTGTAAAATCGATGGAAAAAATTATCGTCGTTAATTCGTTGCAAAGAAATCGTCGTAAAATCGGGGCTAAATAAGCGTCATTAATTCGTTGCAAAGAAATCGTCGTAAAATCGTGGCTAAATTATCGTCGTTAATTCGTTGCAAAGAAATCGTCGTAAAATCGGGGCTAAATAATCGTCATTAATTCGTTGCAAAGAAATCGTCGTAAAATCGTGGCTAAATAATCGTCGCAACATCGTTGCTAATAAATCGTCCTAAAATCGTGGCTAAATAAGCGTCGCAATATCGTTGCTAATAAATCGTCGTATAATCGTTGTAAATAGCCACGATTTTATAACGATTATTTAGCAACGGATTACCATCGAATCACCGACTATTCTATATATGATTTTTATTATTATTAATTTTAAAATTTTATTAATTTCGAAATTATAAAATAAAAATTTTAAAAATATTATATAATATAATTTTATTAAAAAGAAAATATAATAATCTGTTACAAAAAAAAAAAAAACCAAAATTAGAATTCGAAATCCTAAATCTAAATAACTATATCGTAATCGTCGAGATTGACATCGTCTTCGGGACGTCTCGACGAACCGGATGTGCCTGCCGCTGCATCTGCCTCTGCCGCTGCCGCTGCATCTCTCTCTGCTCGGCGTCTTCGCTTTTCCCGTAGCATAGCCTGCATTGTTGGGTTCCCTGTTGCCAAGATGTCGAAGAGTTCGTCATTCTGCGTAGCATCCAGTTCAAACTGCTGCTGAAGACTCGCAATCTTCGCCTGATATGCCTGAGACCGAGTAGCCTCGGTCTCAACCCGCTCCTGAAGACTCGTAATCGTGGCACGTAACACGACTGGATCATCTTCTGGCAATCGGCGTCGCGGAGCATATGAAGAAGCAGCCGAGATATCTCGAATAGATCCCATCCCGACAACCTTCCCCTTTCTCTTAGGGGCAACCTATATTTAAATTTTTCATTTAGAAATTTTTAAAAAATCAAAAACTAAAAATTAATAAAGAGTAACTATTCTATATATATACCTGCTCGAAGATCCGGTCAATATCGGGTGTGGTCAACCCTCCAGACATGACCGACGAACCACCGGGAGAGAGCTGTTGAGAGAGTTGTGTCTCTCGATCGGTGACTCTGGAAGTCACCTCATTGAAGATGTGCTCGGCAGTCTCGGAAACAAAGGAACCATCCTTCTTCCGGTGCGTCCGCTCAAAAACCCTGGTCAACGGAGGGAGTACACCTCCTTCTTCGGCGGCCTAAAGAAAAAAACTATGTTATTGGCAACGTAAATTAAATAAATTAATTTAAATAAATTTAATTACCATCTGTAGACGAACACCCGCAAAAGGTGTTTGCCCAGCTGTATGAGGCAGAGCCTTGAGTCGCCCGGCCGAATCAACGGTGTTGCGGGAAGCCGAACACTTCTCAGCAATGATGATGGACTTCGGTTCCAGCCAATACCGCACCAAGCCGTCCCAAACGGCTTTATCCATGTAGAGGGGCTTTGCTTCATCGCCATCTTTCTTCCATGCTTTCTTCCACTCTCCAACCACGCCTTGGATACGAAACTTTACCCTCTCGAGAAATAAAGTTTTAACCTCCTCATGAATAGAAATATCCCAATGATATTTTTGCTGCACGAGAAACAAAAATAATTACACATTTTATAAAATAAAATTAAATATATATTTAAATATAATTAAAATAATTAAGAGAAAAAAAAAAAAATTTCCATACGTACCGCAAACATCTTGAACCATGTGTCCTTGACGTGTTGAGGAAGCTGGGAAAAATTGGTATGCGGCTCGACAAAATAAGACTTGATGATGTCGGAAACGGTGCGTCCAACTTTGGATTCAACTCCAAACCTGAAACAAAAAATTGTAAAATTTTGAATTGTTAGAAATAAATATAAATATGTAATAATAAATGTAAAAAATAAATATTTATATATATTACCATTCCGACCCGTCAGTATGATCCGGATCTAATCTTTTAAGCCTATGACGGCCCGGCTGTGCAAGCAAATCATGAACCGTCATGTGTGCATACGGGGCCGGGGCATGTCCTCCGGATTGCGGAATCTGAGGTGGTTGTGGAGGCGGCGGAGGTTGCGTCACAGGGACGAAATCCGTCTCTGTAGCCTCAGAAGACGGAGGCAACCCGGGACCCGTAGAATCACCAATATCTCTCAAAAACTGAGCGTAATGTGCACGACGCTGGCCCATCTGCATAAAAATGAAAAAACATTACTATCTATAAACATCCGGGCAGTCTGCTATTTTTCCTAATTTGATTCCGTTTCTACCGACCTAAATTATTTCATTTTTATCTATACTAATTAATTAAAAACATAAAAAAAAAAAATTTACCTTTTTTCGCAAAGAATTCGGAAGGAAATTATGATCAGTTTTTCTTTTGATTTGTTGGTAAGTGAATTGGCAAGGAATTCGCGTGTATATATAAGATTACTTGTCGTCGCGAAATCGTCGCTAATCAGCGACGATTTCGCGACGAATCGTGGCTATATCGAGGCAAATTAACCGTAGCTAATTCGTCGCTAATTTTGCAACGATTTTGTGACATTCAAACACGCGGGAGTTTAATTGACCGACACGCGCTATATTGACCGACACTCGGTATATTTTTTTGCCAGATCGTCGCCAAATCGTCGCAAAGTAGCATCGAATTTGCAACATTCGGAGTTTGCGACGATTTAGCCAAGATTTGTCAATATTCGTTGCCAAATCGTCGCGAATTTGGATCGATTTTGTGACGATTTCTTTGAAAAATCGGTTTTAGGATTTAGGGTTTAGGTACGAAATTGTAACCTAATGTCATTTTGGGTTTAGGAGTTGAAAGTTGTTTACCTGCTTCTGATGTTCCGGCTAACAAATAATTCTGGGAATCAAGTTTTCTATATTCATAAACACCAACCACCATAAGTGAAAGATACATAGAATTGGACATATCCTTATATTATGAAGGATTTACATAGATGTCCAATTCTATGAATCATTCACCTATGATAGTTGAAGACTGTCTTTACTTGAAAACAAGATCTTACAGAATTATTTATTGGCCAGAGCATCAGACAAGCAGGTATACAATGATCAACATAAAAACTTAAAGAAAAGTGGATATGAATTTATTTTTTGAGTTTGCAATGAAGGTGTGAAAGGTATTTATAGAAATTTTTTAGAAATTACCAACGGATTTGCAACGAAATATTACAACGAATTTACATCGTCGCAAAGTAGCATCGAATTTGCAACCTTCGGAGTTAGCGACGATTTAGCCACGATTCTTCAATATTCGTTGCCAAATCGTCGCAAATTTGGATCGAATTAGTGAGGATAGTTGTAAAATCGGTTTTAGGGTTTAGGGTATAGGTACGGAATTGTAACGTCGATTGCAACGTTCCAAAAACAACTTGACTTGTTTACCGTAAATCCAAATTCATGAAATTATCAATAAGTTCATCGATAATGAAAAATAAGTAAAACATATAGTTTGCGTATACGTTAGAGATTAGTAATACAATGATTCAGTTTGTGGATATTACTGTGATTGACCGAGTTTTCATTTCCGGACAATTCTCTAAAGTCACGATCAATTTCATTGAAAGATGCATAATACAATGCGATGGTAATACGTTGGGGTTTAGGGTTTAGGGCAAAGGGTTTAGGGTTTAGGGTTTATGACATATCGTCGCGAAATCGTCGCAAATTGGCATCGAATTTGCAACCTTCAGTGTTTGCGACGATTTGGCCACGATTTGTCAATATTCGTTGCTAAATCGTCGCTAAATTGCATCGAATTAGTGAGGATATTTGTAAAATCGGTTTTAGGGTTTAGGGTATAGGTACGGAATTGTAACGTCGATTACAACGTTCCATATACAACTTGACTTGTTTACCGTAAATCCAAATTCATGAAATTATCAATAAGTTCATCGATAATGAAAAATAAGTAAAACATATAGTTTGCGTATACGTTAGAGATTAGTAATACAATGATTCAGTTTGTGGATATTACTGTGATTGACCGAGTTTTCATTTCCGGACAATTCTCTAAAGTCACGATCAATTTCATTGAAAGATGCATAATACAATGCGATGGTAATACGTTAGGGTTTAGGGTTTAGGGCAAAGGGTTTAGGGTTTAGGGTTTATGACATATCGTCGCGAAATCGTCGCAAATTTGCTTCGATTTTGTGACATTCATAGTTTGCGACGATTTAGCCACGATTAGTTCAAGTCGTTGCCAAATCGTCGCCAATTTGCATCGATTTTGTGACTATCACAATTAGCGACGATTTAGCGACGATTTCTTTGAAATCCCTTAAACCCCAAACTAAATCCCATTTCCGATCACCACTCATTTCCCACCGTTGTTGGGGAAATTAATAAATTACATGACACATAAACACATATATATGTCTCGTAATTTATTAATCGCCGCACCTACGGCGGAAAATGAGTGGAGATCGGAGATGGGATTTAGTTTGGGGTTTAAGGGATTTCATAGAAATCATATCACTTAAATTTCACAATAACTACTCGATCACAATATTATATTAATACATTAAATTCACAATAATTACTAGCTAGCGCGGTCACTCTGATTCATTTTCGGACGAAGAGTAGTACACATCCGTTTCTTGATCATCTGGTTCATCACTTTCTTCGAACTCATCTTCCTCATCTTCTTCCTCTGTATCGTCTGGGAGATATTCAACTTCCCTGTTTTGAGGATCTATCAAAAGGATGTCTTCATTGCTCTCATTTAGTTCTGGCATATCAGAGCAATGATCTTGCTGCATTGGTAGTTCCTCATCAACCCCCACAATTCGACCCCTCGGAGAAACTTTTATAACTGATAACCATGAGATACGGGTGGTACGAACTCGCGGATATGGAACAAAGCTGACTTGTTCTGCTTGTGATGCTAGGATAAATGGCTCATACTTATTGTAACGTCGTGATTGGTTGACATCTACTGCCCCAAATTTATTTTTACGGACGCCTCGATCAACTTTTGGATCGAACCAGTCGCATTTGAACAGAACGCATTTCAAACCTAAGCAACCAGGGTACTCAACTTCAATTATGTCTTGCAACACTCCATAAAAATCTATTTCGCCCCGCACACATACCCCGTAGTTGGCAGTAGCTCTTTGATTGCCGTATTTGAATGTATGAAAGATATATCCGCGTGTGCAATACATGGGTGCACTCGTTATCTTCGATATGGGGCCTTTTATTAACTCATGGAACCAGAGTGGATATGCGGTATCCCCATACTCGACCTATATCATTAATTAATTTAATTACAAAGTAATCAAAATATGTATTAGGTTAATTGTCCAAGTTAGTAATATTATTTAAATTTTTACGTACTTGCGTCTTCAACCACGGGGCAAAATGTTGATCTTTACGCTTGTTGATTTCATCGTCTGAGATTACTTCAATGACTTCTCGGACTTGTCTAACAAATTCTCTGCATACATAAGTATTTGTAATTGGTATAAAGCTAGCATATATATAATTTAGCCATATATATAAGACGTATGTTTATACACTTACGTCTCAAATTGACTAACTTCTTCGCAATTTAAGAGGATATACGTTTGTGCACTATGATGGTCTTTTTCATTGGCAAACCAAACTGACTTCACTCTTCCACATAATCGACCGATTGAAGAAAAGATATCTGGGACACCTTCATTAGCATATGTTCGGCCTACACCTCCATCATCATATCGCCGTGCTGCCCTTTTCCGTGTGCGAACCTTCGAGCCAAAATAGTACCCGGTGAAGTGAGAAGTTTCTTCTGTTAAACTTCCTGCTACTATTGAGCCTTCAACTTTGGCTAGATTTTTAGCCTTCCGCTTCAAATGTCCCATGAATCGCTCGAATGGGTACATCCATCGATACTGCACAGGTCCCCCAAGTTCTGCTTCGTGAGGTAGATGAATAGGTAGATGTTCCATAACATCAAAAAAGGCTGGGGGAAATATTTTCTCCATGTTGCACAACAAAATAGGAATACTAGCATCAAGTTGTGCAATAA
Source organism: Eutrema japonicum (assembly GCA_030161315.1). Taxonomy (NCBI): domain Eukaryota; kingdom Viridiplantae; phylum Streptophyta; class Magnoliopsida; order Brassicales; family Brassicaceae; genus Eutrema; species Eutrema japonicum. Next base: position 54,606,499 of record BSQW01000011.1, read on the forward strand.
CATCTTCTGACAAAGTACGGGTACAAAGATCCCGAAAAAACCCTCCAATGCCTGCAATTGCTTCGTGTACATTTCCTGGTAGAAGTTCAGCAAATGCAAAAGGAAGTAGTCGTTGCATAAAGACGTGACAGTCATGACTCTTCATCCCAGAAAACTTTTGGCCATTCTCAACACATTTAGATAAATTAGATACGTACCCGTCCGGGAACTTCACATCAGATGTCGCCCATTTGAACAAAGCTGACTTTTCTTCCGCACCAACTCGAAATATGGGGACAGGTGCTTTCCCATTGCTTGTAATATGTAACTCATTCCGACAACAAAGATCAGGCAAGTCTAACATTGACTTACCGCTGTCTTTAGTCCTTCCACGCACGTTTAACAATGTATGCATGATGTTATCAAAAAAGTTTTTCTCAATGTGCATGACATCCAAATTGTGTCTAAGCAAATGATCCTTCCAATACGGAAGCTTCCAGAATATGCTTTTCTTATGCCAATTGTGATGCTCCCCATATCCATCCGGCATATTAGCTGGAGTGTGCCAATTTCCACCACGATTGACTGTTTCCAATGCACCATAATGATCAATTTCTGCTTCTAGATCTTCCCCAGAAATATAAACCGGAGGAGGAACACGAACAGTTTTGTTCTTTCTAAACAACCGCTTATTTCTTCGATATGCATGATGAATCGGTAGAAATCGGCGGTGACAATCAAACCAACTTGTTTTCCGACCATGTTTCAATTGAAACGCATCTGTCCGATTGAGACAATATGGACAAGACAATCGCCCATGCGTAGTCCAACCTGACAACATCCCGTAAGCAGGGAAGTCGCTTATTGTCCACATAAGCACCGCACGCATTGTAAAATTTTTTTTCCTTGCAAAATCATATGTCCGAACCCCGGTATACCACAACTGCTCCAATTCCTGTATCAGAGGCTGCAAAAACACATCAAGGGAACGCTTCGGATGCTTCGGACCTGGTATTAAAATACTCATGAATAAAAATTCCCTTTGCATGCACATATCTGGGGGTAGGTTGTAAGGCGTTAGGATTATTGGCCATAAAGAATATTGCCTACCAGACATACCAAACGGACTAAATCCATCTGTGCAAAGACCAAGATACACATTACGTTTCTCTCTAGCAAAGTCTGGATGTACCGTCTTAAAGTGTTTCCACGCTTTTGCATCTGAAGGATGAGTAACCTCCTCATCTGTTTGCAAATGATCTGCATGCCATCTCATCGATGCAGCTGTCCTCTCGGACTGATACATTCTTTTTAATCTATCAGTTATAGGAAGGTACCACATCCGCTGGAACGGTACCTTACTACGACCAGAACCTTGCGGCTTATATCTTGGCTTATGGCAAAATCGACATTCCAGCAACTTATCATCATCTTTCCAAAAAAGCATGCAATTGTCAACACAGACATCTATCATCTCAGAAGGCAACCCAAGACTATAAACCAACTTCTGTATCTCATAGTAAGTTTCAGCTGCTAAATTGTCCTCTGGCAAATACTCTTTAATCAAATCAGCCCAATCATCCATGCAAACCTCAGCTAAGTTATGATCAGTTTTAATAGTCATCATCCTAGCCGCCAACGACAATTTAGAATGTCCTTCTCTACATCCATCGTAGAGTGGCTGATTTGCAGCATCTAGCATATCATAAAATTTTTTTGCATCTAGATTGGGTTCCTCATCATCATGATGATCATGTGCAAATGTACTTACGGTTTCATGAAATGCATCCGTAACCATGTCATGAATCCTATCATTATCTTCACCATGCTGCTCCGCATGCTCATTAAATTGATTAAAATTATTTGATTCATCAAAATTCGATGCTTGATAATTGCTACTACTACTAGCTGCATTTCCCCCATGACCCTCTCCATGATAATACCATATATAGTAATGCGGCATAAACCCTCTATTTAATATATGCGACCACACCTTCGAGATAATGATAAATTTCCTATTCAAGCATCTGGCACAAGGACAGTACATCTTACCACTGATAATCGTATTATGTATACTTCCTGCCTGATGCATGAATCCCTCCACCCCATCACTGAACTCCTTTGTTAGCGATCCATCTGAATCAAGACGATTATACATCCATCTTCTAATTTCGTATATTGACATTTTTTTTTGTCAGAAAGAAGTAAATATTGTTTTTGAATATGAAATTTTAATTATGAAGTTGGCCACTATATATAGATTTTTATTTTCACTACCATCGAATTACCTACGAGTTTACATCGATTTCACATCGATTTTACAACGAATCTAAAAATGTTTACATCGACTTTACAACGATATTAAACATGTTTACCTAACTAAACACCGTGAATTTAAAACGTGCTCACCTAACTGATTAATCGTTGGGAAATCGATGTAAAGTTCAAATTATACAAATCATTGCTAATTCGTGGGTAATTTTACGACGATATTACAACGTTTTATATAAACGTCGTAAAATCGTCGCTACGTTACAACGATTTTACGACGATTTTGATAATCGTCGTAATGTCGTCGGTAATCGTTGTATAATCGTCGCTAATTAGCGACGATTTGACAACGAAAATTATCGTCCCAATTTTGCGACGACTTTACGACGTTTTCAAGAATCGTCGTAAAGTCGTCGCGAAAACGATGGAAATTTGCAACGAATTAAAATCGTCGCAAAAATTCGTTGCAAATTGCCTGTTTTCTTGTAGTGAAATCTTCTGATCGAGTTTAGATATTTTCAAGTTTCACCCTCCTTGTTTCTTGAAGTAGATTTTGGCATGTTCAGAGATTGGGTTGTGTGTTAGGCTTCATGTCAACGGGCGCATTTTTGGTAGTGGTGTGACACCGGATTTAAAGCCTATCTTCATTATTTTTCTCTGGTTGGGGCTTAGACTTGGTTTCTAGTTCTTCCTTGTCTATTATTGCTCTCCTGGTGGTGTTGAAGTTTGAGGGTCCTAGTTTTCGCTCTTTGGGGTGCGTATTTCGGTTAGTATCTCGTTACATAGGCATCTACTAGTTCGTTTATGTTTCCTTGGTGGTTATGGAGATGGATTTCAGACGATGTAGTGGGATGTGCTTCAGTTCTTCTCTTGCGTGGCGGTGTCTTGTTCTTAGTCGGTAGATGGTTATGGGTTTGTTTAACGAAGGTCCGCGTGAAGGTTTGCTGCTATTCCTTAGTGTATCCCTAGGCGGAGTTCAAGGGTTTGTCCTTTGTGCCTAGTTTGTCTTGACTTCTTCTTCTTTTGGGAGTGACATTGATGGTTGTTGGGATATAGAGGCTCAAAGATGTTACCTTTTCCGAGCATAAATCCCAGCAAACCAAGATAGAAGTAGTTTGATGTTCAAAAACAGAGATTGTAACACGAACTGAAACATATACTAGCACAAAACAGAGTATATAGAGAAAGAGAAGGAGAAGGCAGAAGGGAGCACAACGAGTTCACGCCCATAAACCGGGTCGCTACATCTCCCCGAGATTTCTTCCCAGAATCCACTAGATCATAGAGTTTACAAAGAGATCCACAAACCACCCCAAAGCCCTCTTACAAAAGCTTCTCTCGGTTCTCACTCTTTCTCTATATCTACATTGTGTTGTATACTTACAGCTTACTCTCTTAGCTCTCTCTCATGTCTACCTCTATATTTATATATGAGGAGACATCCTTAAAACCTAGTGCAATCACCAAACGCCAAAGAGCCTCCTTTAAACACATTTGTGCTTCGGCCAAACAAGCCTTAGTCACAAGATGACAAAGTGTCCTTCTTGACCATTTAATGCAAAGGCTCTTCCTTGTGGTCCCAAGTTCTTAACTCAACTCATGTTCAATCTTTATTAACCTGAGTTAGTTCGTGAAGCTTGCTCATCACCTTCACATCTTCACAAATCTCCACCTGTGAACATGATGATCACACAAATAACCTGCACAAGTATGAGAGAGAGTACCTTCTTCTAGTTCCTTGGATTCCAGTCTCGGTTCCTGAGTATATTTACTCAGCCTTGATCCTTAGCCGTTTAAACACCATAAACCAGCTTGATCCTTGTTGCATTTAACATCACATTCAATGCACTTCAGCTGCAACTACTTGCATCGCTGAACCTGAGCCATCAGCACATCTACAGTTCACTTGGAGTTGTGAAAAAACCAGCTCAATACAATCTTGTATTTAGCTCAACTCTTCTGTGCCACTTCCTGACGCATTCAACACTTGAATACCTGATATAACCGCTCAACAAACTCCATTAACAAGTTCAAAAACACCTCCAACATGTTAACTCAACAGAAAACATCATAATATTCACCACTTGTGACTACTCCAATATACAATATCCTCTACAGCTTCTGTCCAAACCAGACCTGTTTCAGTGACTGCATGAACAATTATCCCTCTGCAAAACCTTGATTCCATTGCTATAGCTTCTAAGATTTCCTCATGTGCATTGAGACTAAAACCCTTTGAATTCACTTGAATCAAATGCAGAAAACTGAACCACCTTTGTTTCAGAACCTGAAACCCTTCTGATTCAACCTTGTAACAATCTCAACAGCCTCTTACGAACCATTGTATAACCTGAGATTAACCCACATAACATTTGTTATGCCTGAGACAACTTCTGACAGCATCCTGCACATCAACTATGAACATGTGATGCACTTCCTGATACATTTCCTGCTGTAATAGAACCCTGCAATACCTTTACTTGTATGCATACTCCACCCAAACGAATTAGGTCTTGCATCATTGATAATCTATGTAAGAGACTTTCCATGAGTAGATACTTATGTAATCTTCTCATGATGCAACTAAGACAACTTAAATTTATTCTTTTTTGTCTTCCAAATGCAGCTTGCTTCTCGGCTCTTGCATCCTCTCTAGGACTCCTTTTTGTTGCTAACACCAGTTTTGAGATGTGTTGTATATCAAGCTAGATACACAACACTTTTACATTCTTGAAATCAACAGCCTTGAGACAGATCCTGTAGCACCTATACTTGCCTCTTTCTGTTTCTCCTTTAGAGAATCCACTGAACCAATGTCTTCATCTCAAACCCACTTGTGCCTTCTCTGAAATTATTCCAGAAACCTACAACTTCTTCAATCCAGAAACATGCAACTCTGTCATAAAACCTGCAGTCATTTCTGAGACTCCTTACCAACAATTATCTTCAAACCTGTAAACTGTCTATAACCATCAGATTACAACATGTTTCAGCTGAATACCCGTCGATAAGAACTTTTCTTGGCTTCCTTGTCTTCTTTGCACACTGAACTTCAATGAATCATATTCAACAGTGAGTTATCCAACCTTTTAACTCTTTTCCATTTAATATAACCATCAAAGACAACCTCCACAAACACAACTCCACCAAGAATAGAAAAATACCCTTTTGGGTATGAATTGCCATTCTTGTAGCAACAATACTCCACCCGGAACCATAACCACTTGGAAATCACTTTGTCTTTGAAAGCTCATCTTCATAAATCTGAGTTAAATCACTCCTCATCGTCTCTTTGATCCACTTACATGTTCTGATTTATCAGAAGAATTACCATGGCATCTTGCTTCAGAATGTGTGTCAGAACTTGTAACACAACCCATTTCTTCAAGCAGCCACTCCAATTGATTCATGTACTTGAAGACCCACCAACAACCTTCTGAGCTTCAGTAACAATGTTTCTTCTTTACTTAGAGCATTCTTCATGATATGATAATGCAACAACTTATGTTGATACACCATCAAACCACGCTTCCATCACAGAAATCATAAATCTAACCTTGTACTCTCCTGGAGCCAAAACACAACTCATATTTATCTTGTACCGCTGAAATAATCAGAACATGCCGCCTAACTCCCTTAGCTAGGAAGACTTTCGATACTTGATCATAGTATATCTTGTTGCACAACAAACATTGAGTGACACATGATGTCTCTAGTGTCATTAGCTTTAAGACCAACATATTATTCTTCGATGCTTGAAGATCTGAATCAAATACAAAATATTCTGAGAATTTCCTGTAAAACATTGTTCCACCTGAGACAAGAACTCCTTGTTCTCTCAGATTCACTCCAACAGAATTTTCATGTGTTATACACAACAAAAATCTGCACAAACATGAATATGTGCTACTGCCACCTTGTCAAGAGCATACACTCATGAAACAACATCTCATACACATTTTGGCCCTACACTCCAACTCACACCAACTGAGTGTTTCTCCTTCTGTGACAACATAACATTTCAGACTACAACAAAATCACAAGACCTCATTGCATTCCCCCACTGAAACATCAACCTTGTAGCTTCACATTCTCTGAAAATCCACCAACCGTAGACTCTCATATTCACTGAGCTGATAGCTACCTACTGAGACAAAACCTGAGAGAGAACCTGCAGCAGAAAACCCTTTCAAAATTCAACAAAAATCCATTGAAGTCTTCAGAACCATTCTTATCTTTTACCAAACAGAAAACTTGACTTGCTTCAAAACCATCATGAAATACCCTTTAGAATGAATCCAGAATACCCTTACTGATACTCAAACAGCCATAAACACCAAAGCTTGAACACAGCCTGAACATGTCTTTGTCGCACTGAATTAACCTCCCAAAAACAGAATGAAATCCATCACTGAATCTTGGACAATCCATAACAAAACTAGTACAAAACCTTTTGTGTTCCAACAATCTTTTAATTCCAATAGTATGCAGAACTAAAGCAACTTGAAACTTCAATACAGATCATCACAAAATACCTTGTGATCGCAGCGGAATCAGCCTTAATTAGTCCCATAACTTGAGTCTTGAAGTTGATGTTTCGATTCTGATGTACACACTTTGAGTCACACAACTTGAACTCGTGTGTTACACAATCAAAATTCAGCTTACACCAATCTTTAACCGGCTTCTTCAGCAATGACCAAGAACATCCATCTTCGATCATATGCTTCTTGATTATATCTCTAAATTTCCCTTGTGCTTGCAACACTTCCACTTGTAAGTAATCTGACAGCCTACTCACTGTGTTGCAGAACTTGTACCTTTGGAGAACTCTGAGGAAACCTGATTTCATAACCTTGAAATCACCTCAACCGATTCAAAATTTTATTCTAAATCACTCCTTGTAGTACCAGCAATATCACATCTCAATTTCACACTCATTTACACACCATAACCAAATTTTCTCCTTTTCTTATTCTGTTGCTCTTTGTTACTAACTCTGTAAGTGGAACAGAAAACCTGTAGTTGAACCAGTAAACCTGTTACTACATCAGATGACCCTGTAGATACAACAGTAAACCTGCAATTGTGGCAGAAAACCTCCAGAACACATGTAGCTGCACCAGATACCCAATAACTGAACCAGAAACCTTGTAGTTGCAACCGTAACCTTGTAACTGCATCAGAAGACCAGTAGTTGCACCAACAACTGCATTAGAAACCCTGCAGCTTCAACTGAAAACTTGCAACTGCTCAGTTCTTCTTGATATTTGAAATGCTTCGAATGAGATGCTTTATGATTCACCAGAATGAGTCTTACAACTCCTTCCACTCAGATTCGTGCTGTTCACCAAGAGACAAAGCTTGGCTTTCAGCCAGAGACACTTAAGTCTCCACAACCTTCCTCAAAACCTGAGAAAACGAAATGATTCTCCACCAAGACAATGCCTTACAACAACTTCTTTTCTTCTGCACCATTTGTCAAGAGCTACTGCTTTGTTGTTTCTCCTGAGACATTACTTGTCTCTCCACAACCAGCTCTACAAAGAGAAGAACGTGGGAACTCAAGGGAAAAGAGCCTTACTGCTCTAACCTTCCAAAGATCCAACCTTTTTCACTTCTCTTCACTTTCCTTCTTTCTCTATATCCTTTCTCTCTCATATATGGATCTTCTTTCTCTCTTTCTGCTTCTGTTACTCCTGGATCTGAGATTTTCCTTACTGAAATCTCAATCATCCTCAAAGCTTCACTCATGCCTAGAATCTCCACCTAAGCCACGAGTTTCTCCTTCCATAAAACACAGCCTCCATGACAAACACACTCTTCCGCTTCACTTCTTGTCAAAACATGATTCTTGGCTTGAGAGAGCCACGAAACACAGAACATGTCTCTGATACCATTATGTTGGGATTCAGAGGCTCAAAGGTGTTACCTTTCCCGAGCATAAATCCCAGCAAACCAAGATAGAAGTAGTTTGATGTTCAAAAATAGAGACTGTAACATGAACTGAAACAGAGACTAGCACATAAACATAGTATAGAGAGAAACAGCAGGGGAAGGCAGAAGGGAGCACACACAAGATTTAACGAGTTCACACCTATAAACCGGGTCTCTACATCTCGCCGAGACTTCTTCCCGGAATCCACTAGATCATAGAGTTTACAAAGAGATCCACAAACCACCCCAAAGCCCTCTTACAAAAGCTTTTCCTGGTTCTCACTCTTTCTCTATATCTACATTGTGTTGTATGCTCACAGCTTACTCTCTTAGCTCTCTCTCATGTCTACCTCTACATTTATATATGAGGAGGCATCCTTAAAACCTAGTGCAATCACTAAACACCAAAGAGCATCCTTTAAACACGTTTGTGCTTCGGCCAAACAAGCCTTAGTCACAAGATGACAAAGTGTCCTTCTTGACCATTTAATGCAAAGGCTCTTCCTTGTGGTCTCAAGTTCTTAACTCAACTCATGTTCAATCTTTATTAACCTGATTTAGTTCTTGAAACTTGCTCATCACGTTCACATCTTCACAATGGTGTTTGGTTATGTGTTGTGCTGGTGTGGTTCCTTCTTTTGTTTTTGTCGGTGTTGTTGTTGGTTGAGCTCGGCTTACCTTCCTCTCGGGGTCTTAAGCCTTATAGTGGATTTTTGCAGTTTGGTTATCTCTGAGGCTCATGATAGTTGATGCAGCACTGTCTCAACTTGTTACTTGGAGATGGTTGTGTGACTCTTCTGGATTAGAACTTCGGATTTAGGGCTTAGGAGTCTTTAGTTTTCTCCCATTGTAAGTCGTATTAGTAGTTTTTTTTAGGGCTTTGTCTCTTGGGGTTGTTCATTACTTCGAAACATCCGTCGGCTTGGGTTTCCCTCTTTTGGGCGTTGTCTCTGGGGTTGTTTCATTAATTCGAAACATCCGACAGCTTATGTTTTTCACCTATGTATTCCATGTTCGTATGAATAAAAACATCATATGACCCAAAAAAAAATACTCTTGTGCCGGTTGATTATTGTCAAGTCTATTTATAACCACAACTCTTCTGGTTAACATAGTAAACCATTGTTTTGGGCTTAAAATGTGGCGAAACCCATTACAGAATATTTATTAGGCCCAAATTTTGAATACACACCGTTTTAATAGCGTCTCACACGAGCAAAATCATGCACCCGAAATGATGGCGTCTCAAAAACGATGAACATTCACAGTAGACCAAGTCCGCGGCCATGGCCGAACAGGAAGAAGCAACCCAAAAAATCTGCCATTTTTCTTTGCTCTGTCTCCCTAATTTATGTTTTCTTCGTGTTCGTCTTCTTGTTGGATGTGAGTTTAGCACTCCCCGGATTTAACCCGGTTTGAACTGAAAACGGCCCAATTGATCCCGGTTTACGATGGTTCGAACCCTAAAAAAGCCTATAACTGTGGTTGCCGACCCATGAGCTCGCTTCAGGCCCAACTCATCATGGGAGCTAACCGACCTCCGAGATTTGCGGAATATTTCCTGATCTCGGCGGAGAGAAAATGAAATTTCCCTTTTCCTTATGGAATGGAACTAGGAAAAGGAAATTACGTAATATACCGCCGACTCAATACCTTATAAATAAGAGGTCATCGCCTCATTGAAACTCATCCACAATCGCCTACGAGAGCTAGAGAGATCAAGAGCGAAGCACTTTACTTTTATCTTTCTAGTTCTTAAAGATCTTTTCCGATCAACAATCTTGTAACTCCTCCGAGTTTAATCAATAAAATAAGATTCCGATAATTGAGTTTTGTGTTTTTCCCCTTTGTGTGATTTTCAGAATCAACAATTGGCGCCGTCTGTGGGGAGAGATTTCTGAACAAAAACTTTCGGATCTCAGTGATTAAGCTCGGCGATGGAAGACTTATACCACTCAATCCAGCGCTCAACGACAACCGTGAAGTAAACAACGAAGATGACAATCGGAACCTAGCCAACGGAGTAGCTGATCCACCACCTCCAATTCCTGAAGATGTGGAAACCGTCATCCCGGGTCCAACCGACCAATTCGCTCTCATACAAGCCATGGCCGCACAGCTTACCGAGCTCGTCAAGAAGAACGATGAAAGATTCGACTCACTACTCACAACTCAGACGGAATTTTGAGATCAGCTTACCGAACTCAGACAAGCGCCCCTCCGATCTGCGAATGAGACACCTAACCTTCGCCCGAATATGTTCCCCGAGCTGCAACACCAACACACAGCAGTTCGACCTCCAACCCTTGGATCCGTCGGTCATCAGGCAACACGTCTCACCTCTCAGACGCATCTGGATCAAGAGTGTTGGAGGTGGGCCTAGCACCCCCAATTAGTTAGGCCCATCTTAGGAAAGGCCCCTCTTCAGCTCGGTCGCCGACCTGCAAGGCCCCTCTTCGGCTCGGCCGCCCTAGCCCGCTCGCACCGACCTGTGAGGCCCCCCTTCAGATCGGTCGCCGACCTGAAAGCAATGCGCCCCGTCCCCGGGCTGACAGGGCAGGAATTTCAGAAGAGCAGAAGGCAAGTGGGGGTTGGTCGAACAGTGTGCTGTCTGAGCAGGAGTATGGGTCGACCTCGACTTCTCACCAACCTGGCAGACTCGACGAAGGAGAAGGAGACACGTGGAGGAGAGTTGGTTAAACAGTGCACTGCTCTGCAACACGCCACGCCGAGCTCATCATGACCTCTCCCCCCAAAAGCCGGAACACGCCTCCTAGGCCACCATACCCGCGAAAGAGGCCGAAGACGCCACGTAGCCCCGAGATCCCGGGGAGCAGGCAGCCGCCCCCGGCTATATATACCCCTCACTGTCATTAATGAAGGGGACTTTTGGATTTTGGGCCATTTTAGACTTATAACTATCACGCGATCTCTCTCTCTTTGTAACAAGACAACGGTTTAGAACGCCGAACTGATCGTCCTTCGGAGCCAGTTCGTAATTCTAAATCGTTCACTTCTCTCACTATCAATAAAAGAAACACGGCCCCCGGCCTACTCATATCTCTCCCGACCTGCCTTAAACCGTGGTTAAATTGCTCTAATTAACGAAAATCTCACCTCCCATCTCTTAATCACTCTCTAAACACACTTAGTGATCCCCGGGATCAACAATTGGCGCTAGAAGGAGGGGTAAGAGATTCTTCTATACGCAAGGAGCAGTTCAACCACCGCCGCAACCGAAGCAACGATGGCAATTCCGACTCCAAGAGTGTTGTCAGACCAGAACACTCCGGCCCAAACAACGGCCCAGGCCCCGACAACGACTCAAACGACGGCGACCATCCCGTCGTCGGCCCAAGCAGCTGCTAACCAGGCGGCTCCACGGGAACAGTCCTTCAGGGCTCCGCCCCCGACCACGACGTCCACCCCTCCCGGCGGCTCCACCGCTCACGCCGCGCCCCAACCATCGGAAGACCAGCCCACGCTGTCCGCCGTGATGCAAACTCTGCTCGTCAGGATAGACGAGCTGACGCGAACCACCGATCAACGGTTCGCCACGCTAGCGACCTCCCGTGACCGGTCGGACAATGCCGGGTTCCCCGACGTCCATCTCAGAGAACCGGTCTCTCGGGAAGAAACCCCCCGCATCCGGACAAGCCGACCGAGCGACTCGCCGTCAGGGTCTGAAGGGCCGGGTAGACGCTTCGTCCCGGCAGTAGGAAGCCACCCGGGCGACGAAGCCCACCACCTCCGATCCAGCGCGGAGCGCTCGAGGGACGCCGAGTTCGAGGCTATGAAGGAGACCATCCGTGCGATGTCCTCCAAAATCCATCAGGCCACCAGCGCGGCCCCGGAAATCGATCGCGTCCTCAGAGAGACGCAGAACACGCCGTTCACTCACCGGATCGCCTCCGTCCCGCTCCAGCACCTCGGGAAGCTCAAACTACAGCCCTACGCGGGCACCACCGACCCGGCCCAGTATCTTACGGCGTTCACCATCGCCATGGGCCGCGCTCACTTCTCACCAGACGAGCGCGAAGCCGCCCACTGCCAGCTTTTCGTAGAGAACCTCACCGGCCAGGCCCTCACGTGGTTCTCTCGGCTAAAGACGCACTCCATCGACAGCTTCAGAGACTTGTCGACCACCTTCCTCGAGCACTACTCCATCTACATCCACCAGTCCGCATCTAGCGCGGACCTCTGGGCGATGAGCCAGGGAGCAAATGAGTCGCTCAGGTCCTTCATCGAGCGCTTCAAGGCCACGGCCTCCCAGAGCAACGTGACTGACGAGTCAGCGCTCCCCGCTCTGAGAAAGGGACTGCGGGCCGATTCGGCCTTCAAGGACGACATGAAACTCAACAGGCCGCGCTCGCTGGAAGACGCCTTGCACCGCGCTGGACTCTTCGTCGAGCTCGAGGAGGAGAAGGCGGCTGAGTCGAGAAACAGCACCTGATGTAAGACTAGAGGTCGAATTTACAATCACGGCCTCAAAGTTATTCAAAGCGGCTTGGATGCGGAATGATGGGTCGAAGGTGATGATGCGGAAGCTTGTATCGGTTGTGTTGGGTCCGAAACAAACCAGATGAACTTAACTCTCCTGGGGGAAACCACGCACTAGAGAGAGAAGATTCGAGCAGCTCTTAAGCAAGGGGGACTCCTCGCACAATACTTAAGAACAACAAAAGAACCGATTCAAAGGCGACAAGGCTTTGAAAGCTAAACTCGAAGGTTTATTGCAAATAACTTATAAATTTCGTGAATGGGAAGTACAGAAGCAAAGGAGCTTTTATAGGAGCTCGACAAAGACCTAACGGTCACAAGAATTCAAAAACAAGGAAACAAATTAAAAGGAAGATATTCGCATGTCGACATTATTGCGATTGTGATCTTTGGGCGATTCTCGTGGGGCTGATGGAGACACGCCTTTGTCTAGGTTCATTGGGTTGCTGGGCGTCTAGGATGCGATGGTGAGAATGGATGGTCGAGATTAGAAGCCAAGAACTTGCCCTGATCTTATCAAATCGCGCGTATAGCCGTTTATGGCAAGTTCATTAAACCTTGAACCAAAACGACCGTGTAGGGCATATGGGCGTATCTTCTTGTGCTCTGGTGGTCGAGGCCCCATTGTATACTCGGTGGACCGCTTTACACATGTGGAGAAGTCGTGCAAAGGAAGACAAGTCGGACTTTCCTTACTTGGCCCCAAACGGGTCCGCGTAGGAGATTGGCCTTCCCGATTTGGATTCGGATTGTGCCAAGTCAAATCTTCCTTTGGTTTGGACCATAAGAGGCTCCAGTATGCGTGATGGGCCTTGGCTGGATCAATGCTTGAAGATCTTGGGCCAAAACACATGTTTCCCGGCTCGTACGCTCTTCCGGGTGCGCCGTGGAGCATGGCTAAGGTGAGTGCCGGTTTTGGTCGAGCTATGGGGATTCCGGCTCGACCGTTCTCTTCTCCATGGTGGGTTGGTCGGTGAAACTCATCTTCTTTGGGTGGTGGGATGTTTGGATCCTCCTGGCCGTCGAGCTCACCAGTCGATGAATCCAAGGTCGAGCTATGGGGATTCTGGCTCGACTGTTCTCTTCCTCGTGGTGGGTTGGTCGATGAATCCCACCTCTTTTGCTTGGTGGGACGGTCGGCTCTGTTCGGTCTAGGAGCTTAGGAACTACTGTCCCGACCTTAGAAATGGAACCGCTGTTGCCTATAGGACGAGGGTCTAAGCCTGCCGTACACTCAGTACAGCCCATTTCAAAGGCAGTAGCAATCCCATGAGCTTTCATGGCGTTGATCTTAGGTCCTTGCGAGATTTCGGACTTGATGTCCTCATCAGCACCTCTCACAAGACACCGGTCCCAAAGGAGCGGCCTCAGGAAAGGTACCAGGAGCCTCGTCAACACTAGGATGACGAGTACCAGCGCAGCAAGGGAAAGCAGGCCGCTGCATTTCTGGTCAACGGACCACCCTCCGGCCTCCGTCCGCGCGATCCCGTATTTCCCACCGTCCCCGCGCCAAGGTTGCCTTGGAACAAATACGTACGGGATCCCCACCAGCAGGATCGGCGTCCCGACGAGCCGAGCGATAGGGAGCCCCGACCAGATGAGCCGTACGACAGGTCGGCCTTCTGCGACTTCCACCGGCGAAAGGGGCACCCGGCCTCTCACTGCCGCGCCCTCCAAGAGGTCCTGCTGAAACAATTTCAGCAGGGAGAAATCAGCGTCCCAGAGCGGCTGCGACCGCACGCTCGGGACGACGATCACGTGCAACCCCGCGGCAACCAAGGTCAAGGAGGATAACCGGGCTAGGCCCTACCACCGTGCCCAGAACGACGACCGGCGGCGACGATCTCCTTTGCGAGACCGGGAAACGGGCAGATCGCCTCCCCCGACCCGCACTCTGATAGGGATGATCATGGGAGGCCTCCTCTCGTGCAACGACTCAGTGCGGTCCATCAAGCGTCACGAGAGGAAGACCGACGCCTCCCTAAAGTGGCACTCCGGGACGGAGATCGACGCTCAGGACACGAGCAAGTGGGGGATATGTTTCACCGAGGCCGATGCGGCCGGGGTCCACCAGCCCCACAACGACCCCCTCACCGTGCAAGTCCGCGTAGCCGACTGCGACGTTAACCGAGTCCTCGTCGATACGGGCAGCTCGGTCGACCTCATCTTCAAGGATACCCTTGCCAGGATGAACCTAAACGGGGTCGAGATCAAGCCGCACTCCATCCCGCTAACCGGCTTCGCCGGAGACACCGTCAACGGAATCGGCACCATCGAATTGCCGGTCTATGTAGGTCGGGTGACGAAAATCGTCAAGTTCGTGGTCTTCGATACCACCCCGATCTACAATATCATCCTTGGAACCCCTTGGCTGCACTCGATGAAGGCAGTCACGTCGACGTACCACCAGTGCCTCAAGTTCCCCAACCAGGCCGGCACGTATACTCTTAGGAGTAACCAGAGGGTCTCCCGCGCCTGCTTCGCCATCGAGCATAAGCTGCGCCGCGCCGCGCCGGCCTGCTTGGCCATCAACGCGCTTTGGCCCGGCGAGCCCGATGTCCAAGACCTGCCAGGGCAAGACCTTGTCGTCCAGGTCAACATCGACCCGCGCGACCCCGCCCGTTGCGTTGGCATCGGCTCCGACCTCGACGAGAGCATCAAGCGGGAGCTGGTCAAGTTCTTAGGGCAGAACGTCTCCACCTTCGCCTGGTCAACCGGCGACATGCCCGGCATTGACCCACACACGTGCAGCCACGAGCTCAACGTGGATCCGACCTGCAGACCGGTCAAGCATAAGCGGCGAAAACTGGGTCCGGAGCGCGCCCAGGCAGTCAACGACGAGGTCGAAAGGCTCACCGCGGCCGGCTCGATCACCGAGGTCAAGTACCCGGACTGGTTGGCCAACCCGGTGGTGGTCAAAAAGAAGAACGGGAAATGGAGGGTCTGCGTGGACTTCACCGACCTCAACAAGGCATGCCCGAAGGACAGCTTTCCCCTCCCCCGGATCGACCAAGTCGTCGAAGCCACCGCGGGGAACGAGCTACTCTCCTTCATGGATGCCTTCTCGGGGTATAACCAGATCCCCATGCACCCCGATGATCAGGAGAAAACCGCGTTCATCACGGACCGGGGCATTTACTGCTACAAGGTAATGCCCTTCGGACTCAAGAACGCCGGGGCCACCTACCAACGGCTCGTCAACCGGATGTTCGCCGACCAAATAGGCCGCACTATGGAGGTATACATAGATGACATGCTGGTAAAGTCTCTGGTGGCGGCCGACCATGTCACTCACCTTCGGTCCTGCTTCCGAACGTTGAACGAATACAACATGAAGCTGAACACGGCCAAGTGTTCCTTCGGCGTCACATCGGGCGAATTCCTCGGGTACATCATCACCCAGCGCGGGATCGAGGCCGACCCCAAGCAGATCCGAGCCATCATCGAGCTCAAATCCCCGGAGAGCACGCGCCAAGTACAACGACTCACCGGGAGAATCGCCGCACTGAATCGATTCATCTCCCGCTCTACCGACAAGTGCCTTCCGTTCTACCAACTGCTCCGGGCTAACAAGCGGTTTGAGTGGGACGACAAATGCGAGGACGCCCTCCGACAGCTGAAGGAGTACATATCCACTCCTCCCGTCATGTCCAAGCCAGAAGAAGGCGAAATCCTCTACCTCTACGTCGCCATCTCCGCGTCAGCGGTCAGCGGAGTGCTAGTGCGGAAGACCGGGGTGACCAAAAACCCATCTCCTACATCAGCAAGTCGCTCGACGACGTGGAGAGCAGGTACCCGACTCTGGAGAAGCTCGCCTTGGCGGTGGTCGTCGCGGCTAGAAAGCTCCGGCCTTATTTACAATCCCATGCGATCGCCGTCCTAAGCACGTACCCCCTCAAAACCATCCTCCACAGCCCGAGCCGATCAGGCCGGATAATGAAGTGGGCTGTTGAGCTGAGCGAGTACGAAATCGAGTATAGAGGTCGGACCGCGATCAAATCTCAGGCCCTGGCTGATTTCCTAGTCGAATTGGCACCCGAGCTGGCAGTCAGCGAAGTGCCCGAAGTATGGATCCTACATGTCGACGGATCGGCCTCCAAGCACGGGTCCGGCGTTGGCATACGCCTCGAATCCCCGACCAAGGAGATCCTCGAGCAGTCTTTCCGCCTGGCCTTCCCGGCATCAAACAACGAGGCGGAGTACGAAGCTCTGATTGCCGGCCTGCGCCTAGCAAAGGAGGTCGGTGCGAAGAAAATCCGGGCTTACTGCGACTCCCAGCTCGTCGCCAATCAGTTCAGCGGGGAGTACGAGGCCAAAAACGATCGCATGGATGCTTACCTCAAGGTGACCCAAGGCTTGGCCGCGGACTTTGCCGAGTTCACCCTGACGAAGATCCCCCGAGGCGATAACACTTCCGCAGACGCCCTCGCCGCACTAGCCTCCACCTCGGCCCCAGCCCAACGACGGGTGATCCCGGTCGAGAGCATCGACTTCCCCAGCATCGAGCTGCCAAAAGGGGCCTACCTGATCAACCCCCAGGCCGCGGACCCCGACGAAGGGGGGCCACCTCCCGAAGTTCTGCCGCCACCCCCGGCAGAGCCCGAACTGCCGGACTGGCGAATCGACCTGCTGCTGTACATCGCAGACGGCATTCACCCCCAGACCGGTGGGCCGCCCGACGGCTAAGAAAGAAGTGTGCCCGCTACACGATGGTGGACGGCAATCTATTCCGGTGGAGCGCCTCGGGAACCCTGCTCGGCTGCCTCCACGGGCAGGAAACCATCGACGTGATGAAGGAGATGCACGAAGGCGCCGACGGAAACCACTCCGGTGGACGGGCTCTCGCCCTGAGAATACGGAACCAAGGACACTACTGGCCAACGATGCTTCAGGACTGCGAAAAATTCGCCGCCCGATGCGAGAAGTGCCAGCGCCACGGTCCCCTCATTCACTGTCCCACCGAGCTCCTTACCACTGCGGTAGCACCCTACCCCTTCATGCGATGGGCCATGGACATAGTCGGGCCCCTTCCCCGATCTCGCCAAAAGCGTTTCATCCTAGTCATGACCGACTACTTCACCAAGTGGGTCGAGGCCGAAGCCTACGCCAAGATCACGGCAGAGGACGTCCGAAAATTCGTCTGGAAGTTCATCATCTGCCGGCACGGGCTGCCTTACGAGATCGTCACCGACAACGGCGACCAGTTCACGTCGGCCCTCTTCGAAGGCTTCTGCGCAAAGTGGAAAATCAGGCTGAGTAAGTCCACCCCGAGATATCCACAAGGAAATGGGCAGGCCGAGGCCACCAACAAGACCATCATCGACGGCCTTAAAAAGCGACTAGATGCCAAGAAAGGGTCCTGGGCCGACGAGCTAGATAGAGTCCTCTGGTCCCATCGCACAACGCCGAAGACATCGACGGGTCGCACACCGTTCAGCCTCTCACGCGGCATGGAAGCAATGGCCCCATCCGAAGTCGGGCTCCCCACTCCTCGCCGCGCTATGCTCACCCTGCAGCCCGCATTAAACGACGCCGTCCTTCTCAGCGAGCTGGATTTCCTCGAGGAGCAGCGGGACCATTCCCTCCTCCGAATCCAGAACTACCAACAGCTCGCCTCCAAGTACTACAACAAGAGGGTCCGAGGCAGGTTCTTCACCGAAGGCGACCTGGTCCTCCGCAAGGTCTTCGAGAACACCGCCGAACTGAACGCAGGCAAACTCGGTGCAAATTGGGAAGGTCCCTACCTTATCTCCAAGGTCGTGAAGCCCGGCGTCTACGAGCTAGTCACGATGAACAGCGACGCAATCCCGCGCTCCTGGAACTCGATCAACCTCAAACGGTTCTACTACTAAGTCCCCGAGCTCCATTCCGCTCTCCACCTTTGTAAACAAACGAACTACGATTGGCTTGATCCCTTCTACTAAAGGGTACGTAGGCAACCCCTAACCAGGGCTCAGCTATTAATCTAATAAAACCTTTTTTACAAAGGAATAAGGTCCCCGACCTGAGCGCAAAAAGCCGAGCTCCAAACGCTCGCCAAAAAAAAAAAAAAAAAAAAAAAAAAATAATAATAATAATAAATAAAAAAAAAAGCCGAGCTCCAAATGCTCGCACTACAAAAAAAAAAAAAAAAAAGCCGAGCTCCAAACGCTCGCACTACAGCCGAGCTCCAAACGCTCGCACTACAAAAAAAAAAAGCCGAGCTCCAAACGCTCGCACTACAAAAAAAAAAAGCCGGGGTCCAAATGCTCGCACTACAAAAAAAAGGGGACCGAGCTCCGGTGCTCGCTCTCCCCGGCACACAAGTTATAAGTGCCAAAGCCGGGCCCCAGGGCCCGCACCTCTACTAGACACACAAGCATTAAGTGTCTCTAAAGCCGGGCTCGCTACCCGCACCAAAAAAACAAGGTACACAAGCAATAAGTACCTTAAGCCGAGATTACCTCGCACCCAATACAAGAGCACGGTCCTCGACCTGCATACATGACAGGGTACGGTCTACGACCTACTCTACCGATCAAAAAAAAAAAAAGCCTCGAAATGGCATACAACAACAAAAAAAAAAGAAAAAAAAAGGGCCAACGGCCTCGATTATACAAAAGGGCCCACGGCCTAGTCATTACAAAAGCCTCGAAACGGCAACGGCCAACGGCCTCGATTATACAAAAGGGCCCACGGCCTAGTCATTACAACAGCCTCGAAACGGCACTTACAAAGAAGAAAGAAAGGGCCAACGGCCTCGTCGTCATTAAAAGGGCCCACGGCCTAGTCATTACATAAACGGCCTACGGCCCAGTCTTTACAAAAAGAAGAAAACAAAAAGGAAAAAGTATTTACAAGGCCGCATCGGCCGGTCGGTCTTCACCCCCGTCAGCACGGGTACCAACCAAATCACCCGGGCCCACCATCCTCGCATTGGTCCCGTACTCACCAAGGAATGGCTGCTCAGGCCCCTCTTCCCCAGCTGCGGCCTCTCCGGCTGGCGCTTCAGTACCGGCCTCCCCAGCTGGCGCTTCGATACCGGCCTCCCCGGCTGGCCCTTCGGTTCCAACCTCGCCAGATGGCGCATCGGCTCCGGCCTCGTCAGCACAAGGGGCCGAGTCCAGCGCTGGCAGATCCTCGTGGACGGGCTCAGCAGCCAGAGGAGCATCCTCAGTCAGGTCCACGTAGGGCGCCTCCGAAGAAGCGACAGGCATGATCCGCCCAAACTGGACGCCGTGAGCACGGTCCAGAGGGATGTCCAGATCCTCCGGGGTCAAGTCCGGAAAGTTCATCCCGTCCAGCACGGCACCGAATGCCGCCTCATCCTCATCCAGCTTCTGGTATCGGTAGAACGGTACCGACACCGCGTCCTCGGCCTCTATCCTCTTGAGGCACGCCTTGACACCGGTCACCTGACTGTACAACAGGTGAGGCTCTAAGGCCCGGTTGCGCCCGTCCAGATGGGCGCGGATCTTCTCCATCTTCGCGGACCACTCCCGGTTCCGCGCGTCCCACCGGGCTGTCACCCGGTCGCTCTCCACCGCCAGGGCCGCCTTTGCCCGGACTATGGCAGACTCCAGCCCCTTCACCTTAGAGCGGAGCGTCTCCCGCTCCCCCTTCAAGAGCCCGACCTCGTCCTCCAGGGAAGCTCACCAGCTGACCGGCCCCTTTCAGCCTCCAGCTCGGCCTGAAGGCTGCCCACCTGCCCAACCCGGGCTCGCACCCGTGCCGCCTCCTCTTCCAGCGCCGCAGACTGGGCCCTCTCCTCCCTCAGTTCCTTCTCCAACCCGCGAGCACGGGCGGACTGGATCTGCGCGCCGGCCTCCTGGCGCCCCTGCAGGAATCGAATCGACGCGTCCTGCTCGGCGAGTCTCTTCTCGTAAGCCTCCGCCAAAAAGGCAGAAAGGGCCATCGTCTGCATTAAACCAATTGTTAGCAAGGACGCTCAACAAGTCCAGCTAAAAACGGTTAGATCAGAACAAAGGCTTACCCGCGCTGCGGATCGCGCCACCTCACGAAAGGTGCCGAACTCCGCCATCTCCAGCGGAACAAAGTGCGGGTGCGCCTGCCCGAACATCATAGCCTGCGCCAGCTCGGCGCACTCGTCCGGATTGACGATGACCTGGCTGCTCCCGTCCTCGTGGGTGAAGGAGAAGCTGTAGTCCCGAGGTCCATCGTCGGCACCTCCCAAGGTGCCGCCTCCATCCGCGGCGCGATCCTCGACCTCCTGCCCAGCAGCAGGATCCTCCACAACGACGGCTGCATCGCCGCCCTCCGTCGCCCGGCCTGCGACGTCTTCGATCGGCAGGGCCCGGGCCCCCTCGGCCTCCCCCGCAGGCACCCCGACTACAGGTGCCTCAGCCTCCCCAACGAGAGCGCCCCGGGAGCCCTCGGGCTCGCGACCAGCCTCTTCAGGCCGGCCGGACCCCCGACCTACGGCGGAGGACTCCGCCACCTCGGACCTCTTTTTTTTTCTCCCGGCCTTGCCACCAACAGCCTCTGCTGCCCTCTTCCTCGAGAGAGCCGCCTCGGAGGACTCTCCCCCAGTCCGCGGCGCCGGGTCGCGCCGGACCGGCACCTCGGGTATCGGCGGCGGCAGCGCCACAAAGGAATCCGTGTACTGCGGATTGGCAAACCTTGCTCTACCTACAAAGGAAGAACAGTCAGTTCGGTAAAAAAAAAAAAAAAAAAAAAAAAAAAAGGTGAAGCCGACCTCCGGCCATCGCAGCTTCGATTCTCTTCGCGGTGAAGGACTTCCACTCTCTTCTACGCACTGTCCTGAGCACGGAAAGTATACCTGCGTAGTCCGGTAGCTTGAACCTGGAGGAGTGAGGGCCTGAAAAGCAAGACAAAAGACATCAGTCAGACAAAACTGAAGAAGAGAAGTCAGCCCGACCTGCAAATCCCTACCCGGGGAAAAGTTCCAATCCCGGGTGTATCTCGCCGACGGGTCGAGCCCAGCCACGTCAGTAGCCCGGATGTAGAAGTAGCTGCGAAACCAGTCCTCGACCTTCGACAGCTTGCTCGCCTTAGACCCCGAGCTGGGCGCCTCCAGGAGGTTCGCCGCGGGCTTGAAAGCGGCATAGAAGGTCCCAGGAATCCCAGGGTTTACCTTCTGTTGGGTGAGCGCCTCGAACATAGGCACCGTCACCTCCACATCACATTCCTGCCCCAGGGTCAGCAGCACGATCATCCCCTGGACCGTGGACGGGCAGACCTGCGAGAAGGCCAAGCCCCGCACCCGGCAGTACGAGACGAACAGCTCGGAGAGAGGAAGGCGCAAGCCGCACTTCTGGAAGAACGACTCGTACAGGCAGACGAAGCCCGGCCGAGGAGTCCACGGGCGCTCCTCCGCCCTGGGTAGCCTGAGCTCGACGCCAGCCGGAAAGTCGCACAGATCCCTCAGGAGAGTCACCGATTCCGCTGTGCTCCAGGTCGGTGACCCTCCCTGCTCGTAGGGAACCAGGGGAGACTTCACCCTGGCCACTCGAGCTCCGCCTCCGCGACCGCCCTGACGACCACCACGATCGCCCAAGTGCCCGGTTCTACCCCCAGCCTGGCCCACGCCGCGACCACCGGAGGAAGATCTAACCACCGTCTTCGGCCGGAGGTGGGTCCCCGGGAGCAACGGGGCGGCCCCCGAGGTCGAGGGGGCCAACTGTTCCCCACTGTCTGCCCCTCGACGCGGAGAGGAAGCATGTTCGGAACCACCGGAGGAGGAACTCGGAGAATCGCTACCGCCACCACGGGACGCCGATTCTTCACTCGACTCAACTCTGATACCGTCTAACATCGGAGCCATTGAACGGAGAGGAGGAGATCGAAAATACAGAGAAAGGAAATAGGAAGAGAAGGAGGAAATCGGAGAAAGGAAGTTACCTTAGGGTTATGCGCAGAAGGTTTTAACAGGAGAAAGAAGGGGGGTTTAAATAGAAGAAGGGGGACAGTGAAGCGACGCCTGGGCACGTGTCACAAGAAGCACGGCCGCCCAGAAGCCTAATGATGACGTCTCTTCAATTTCCCCACGCCAAAGAAAAGCAAAGGACGCCTCGATAAACACGAAGCGTCTCTCGCACGCCGCGCGTGGGGAGCTCGCGCGAAAAATGAGGCGTCCCTCTTATCCTCCCGCGTGGTATGTACGTGCCAACCATCTGCGGATCTCCGGAAAGGACGGCACGTACGAGCACGGAGAGACCGCCCTAAGATGTGCCGAACTAACATCAGATCAACTTCGGCATGCTCGCTTCGCCTCGCGATACCGAACTGGGGGAGGGCCTATTGTTGGAGGTGGGCCTAGCACCCCCAATTAGTTAGGCCCATCTTAGGAAATGCCCCTCTTCAGCTCGGTCGCCGACCTGCAAGGCCCCTCTTCGGCTCGGCCGCCCTAGCCCGCTCGCACCAACCTGTGAGGCCCCCCTTCAGATCGGTCGCCGACCTGAAAGCAATGCGCCCCGTCCCCGGGCTGACAGGGCAGGAATGTCAGAAGAGCAGAAGGCAAGTGGGGGTTGGTCGAACAGTGTGCTGTCTGAGCAGGAGTATGGGTCGACCTCGACTTCTCACCAACCTGGCAGACTCGACGAAGGAGAAGGAGACACGTGGAGGAGAGTTGGTTAAACAGTGCACTACTCTGCAACACGCCACGCCGAGCTCATCATGACCTCTCCCCCCAAAAGCCGGAACACGCCTCCTAGGTCACCATACCCGCGAAAGAGGCCGAAGACGCCACGTAGCCCCGAGATCCCTGGGAGCAGGCAGCCGCCCCCGGCTATATATACCCCTCACTGTCATTAATGAAGGGGACTTTTGGATTTTGGGCCATTTTAGACTTATAACTATCACCCGATCTCTCTCTCTTTGTAACAAGACAACGGTTTAGAACGCCGAACTGATCGTCCTTCGGAGCCAGTTCGTAATTCTAAATCGTTCACTTCTCTCACTATCAATAAAAGAAACACGGCCCCCGGCCTACTCATATCTCTCCCGACCTGCCTTAAACCGTGGTTAAATTGCTCTAATTAACGAAAATCTCACCTCCCATCTCTTAATCACTCTCTAAACACACTTAGTGATCCCCGGGATCAACAAAGAGATCGAAAGCTTCAAAGCACAGCTCAGAGATATGAACTCAAAATTCCATCAGCCCACTAGCTCGGCACCCAAGATCGACTGTGTAATCCAGGAGACCCAGAAGACTCCATTCACACCACGGGTCATCAATGTTCCAATCCGGCGTCTGGAAAAAATCATAATCACAGCATACGAAGGCCACTCCGACCCTCGACACTTCTTGATGTCTTTCGGGATTATGATGAATCGCTTCAAATTCCAGTCCGAAGAAGAAAGGGATGCTTCAAAGTGTCAGCTCTTTGTTGAGAACTTAGTCGGAACCGCTTTCGATTGATTCTCACAGCTTAAAGCTGACTCGATCGACAATTACACCGAACTCACGACCAAATTCTTTAAACTCTTTTCCGTGATCATCAAGAAGAAAAAAATGAACCCCGAACTTTGGGCCCTCGAGCAAGGACCGAACTAACCTCTGCGGGAATTCATGGACCGATTCAAGTCGGTAGTGACTCACTGCACTATCGACGACGATGCCGCGATCGAAGCTCTCTACAAAGCGACTTGGTATAAATCAGCCTTTCACAAGGAAATCCAGCGTAACCAACCTCAGACTTTGGAGGACGCATTACATAAGTCGCACACATACATTCTCGAGGAAGAAGAAGAGGCCGCAAAAGACAAGCAGTATGCGAGGCAGACCGCAAACAAGGAAAAAGTAAAAGAGGAAGTACGTGAGTTGCGAACTCACTTTGAACGATGACCTGCTATAAATCAAGTCAGCGCCGCCCCCTCCGCAACAGCCCTGGAACACAAGGATTAGGTCGGAAGAATCAGAAAACAAGTCCAAAGATGATAGCTTGCCAAGTAATGTTATTTCTAGGGATGAGCAAAAAAACTGAACCGAACCGAGCCAAACCGAACCAACCGAACTTAAACCGACCCAAACCAAACCATATTCTATATATAACCCAATATGTTGAAGTTTTTCTCAACCCGAACGGTTCGGTTTAAAACCGAACCGATAAACCAATGTTTTTTTTTATTAATTAGTTAATTAATAATATTAAAAATATAAATATATATGGTGGGATCTTCGATTTTTCACCTAAAACCTTTAGGCCATAGGTCCTAAACCCATATTTTCCTCTTTTTTTTTTCTTTTCAACTTCTATTTTTTTCTTTTAATTTTTCAACATGATTAATATATATATATATATATATATATATATATATATATATATATATATATATATATATATATATATATTCTCTAACCCTATTAACTAAGTACTAGTGGTTGCTCCGGGCTACGCCCAGGTTTTTCATATATTTTATTTTTTTAAATTATTTTCTTATGTAATCGATAAAAAATTAATCTTACGGAATCTACATCTTCACTCTTTATGCATTTGTGGTTTACGATTAATTAAAAAACCAGTTTGATGATCTAGAAAGAAGCAAATAATATATCTTTCAAATAAGTTTTATGAATAATTTAAAAATAAGGATAATTAATTATTCAATATATATAAGTAAATATTAAAGTTAATATTATTATTTTCTCGATTCTTTCGTTTTAGCCATGATGGTTGTTGTCTTGAGTTCATCATTGCACATTTGTAGCCTGGTTGATGATTCCATTCTACAAGAAATAAATTTTATTATTATAATGTCTATGTCTATATATGTAATGTAAATATGTTTTTTAATTTACTAAAATTATAAGAGAACTTCGTTATAAACATCTAAATAATACTTACTATTTTATTAACTGATAATGTCTCATCGATTTGATGTTGCCCTGTAGCACCTTTTTTTGTAATCTGGAAAATGGTAAATATAAATAATGGTTATGAATATGTTTAATATGTTAATTTAATAGTTTTTTAATAAAATATAATAATTTTAAAAAAAAATCCAAATTTTTTTCTATCAGTTGCTTTCAAAATAAACTTATATATTAGAATTCGTTAATTGATCTTGAATGTTTAAAAAAAGAAATCAATAAAAACCTTTGTGAAGTATACAATGCATAAAACTCCTATAGTTGAACATTTTTTTGGCTTTCTTGTCATATTTCAGTTATCTAACTTCGTATTTTTTTCGTATTTTTTTCTTTATCCATATACATCTGGAAATAGTCGACAGTTTTGTTTTGTTTATTTTACAACAATTATGATGAATTTGCGAGTGCAAGTTTGTTTAATCTTTGCTCTTCCTTTCGAAATTGGCAAGAAAAGTAACAATTTTTGTTTTGTTTGATATGTTGTCAAATATAATTTTCCTTCATCCATAGACCATAATGCACCAAGAAAAATGCAAGAAAATTTCAGAAATATTTGTCTCCTTGTATAAAATGAGTGGAAATGAGAAAAAAAAGATTTGAAAGTCTTTGGAAAAATGTAAAGAACATGATCCGATAAGAATGTGATTTACTTTAACTCAATCTCTTTTCTCATGCTTCTCCCAAGAAGCATAATTAGCTTTTACCCACTCTGCCTTCGATATTACATATTTGGGATGTTACTTTGCCTTCGATCAAGTAACCTTCAAGCTATTCAATAGTATATGGGTCTATTCATTCGATGGACTATCGAAAAATGGTTTTTGCCGTAGAATCCATAAGCGATATAAATGGGTACTCGTAGCATAAATCTACCTACTACCAAAACATGCAGCTATAGGCGGTCTAGTGGCGTTAGTGCATGAGCATAGGTCAATGTTTTCTTGATGCTAGCATCCATTGATCAAATACTTGCACCAAATCAAAATTAATAACAACACATATGAGCACATTGCATATCAATGATATCATAAATTGTAGATAGGCCCATGTAACTGATCACATGTATATACTTGTCTCAAAGCTCTGCTTAACCATGCAGAATATATAATTAAGATACATTTACAAAGACCAATAAAATCCTAATAAAGACACCCAAACCAAAAGTAAATAAAAACATTGAAAACAAAAGCAGTACTCAATTATTCTATACTCCAAATGGATAAATTTACCACAAAATTTCAAAAGCACACAAAACTTAAATAAGAAAGAAGCGAAAGAGAACTTATAATTTCTTTCTAAAAGATAGAAACCAACAAAAAGACGTTCTTTCATTGTCAACTTCTTTTAACGGTTTTGTTTGATCCATCATTCAGTGCTTCTTCCGATTATGATATATTCATGGCCTATGCCCGATAAAGAAAACGAAGAAATAAGCACCAAGATATGTTAGCTAAATTGACATAGACGGTGGCTTTATCAATATTAATCTGGTAAATAACCTATTAAATTTGTAATTTTTTGCAGAATTTTCCTCATATTTATCTCGCGATTAATTATCGGTCCTTCTTGTTTCCATTACCGATTCATGCTCCTCACCATCAAGTCCCATGCATGATCCCTTTTTCATCTCTAAAAGTTAGCCTAGAAAGCTAAGTATGATTCAAACAATCAAACATACTCTTCTTCGTCAGAGTAAGCGTAAAAGAAATTGGAAGAGGTTTCAAAATTTGTGTGAAATATACTATTGTTTAATGTTATAATTTTAAAATAGTTTCGTCTGACCTCATTTATTGCCATAGTTTAATACATTTCATCATTAGTCGTAGTTGTTCATGATCCCTTTTGTCATCTTCTAAGTCCTATGTGTTTGAAACCTAGAGATCTTGATTTATTAAGTGAAATAGAAGGCAGAGCAATGTGACGATCTGAAATATATTGTATGTTTACCTCATTTTGTTTCTCTCTGCTGTATCCGGGATTGACATTCTCTTCCGTCGTACGTCATCATTCAAGTTCTCATTCTAACCAAACAAATCACAACCTTTTAATTTAACATAAACCAACAAAGAACAACAACACTTCTGAGGTGAGCTAGATTGAAGAGTCTCGTCGACTTGAAATCGCTCTTAAATTGACGTTTCGACTCTTATGTTTTTGGGTGTAAAGTTGTAACGGAGACGATGATTGCTCTTAAAGTTTTAAGAGATTCTAGATGACGGATTTGATTATGTGATAGAAAAAATATTTTTGACCTACGTGGCTTGTTAACTCTCATTGGTTGATTATTCAACAAAGAAGGAAAAACAACTTATTTTCCCCTCAAAAATATTATATTGGTGTAGATCCACCCAAAGTTTCGACCTCGGCGTAGATCTCCATGAAATGAAAGTTCGAAACCTAATTCCACACCGAATGAAAGTTTGAAACTTATTTATCCACCAAATGAAAGTTCGAAACCAAATTACACACAAATCACCATTAATTTCGATTTACTCTATACCAATCTAACTTTAACCAAATAAACCCATAATTAAACCAATTACAACCCAATTACTATTTTAACCAATTTTTACCACGTTTTTTCTTCTTCTTCCTCTTTCTATCTCGATCTCTCTAAATTAAACTCAGATTTGTGTCGTGTTATGAGATATACCCATATCGAAGAACACCAATAAGATGTGATGCAAAATTTATGAGTATATGTCGATCACACACACACTGTTAGCTTTGATTGTAGTCAAAGCTTAAGAAACAGCACAAGTACGGTAGTTGCAGAGAAACAAGAATAAGATACTTTTTTGGGCAATTGATATTGCCTCTTTTTGGCTTTTTCATTATCTTAAATAGACAAGTACAGGAAGGAAATGGAGACGTAGCTCCTACAACAAGGGAAAATGGGCAAGTGGAGAAGATGGTTCCTATTCGACAGGAACTGAAACAATTAAATCAAATAATAAAAACATGAGATAACCAAATAGAACCAAGCTCCCAATTAAGCCACATATTTCCGGTTTGGTATTATGGTTCGTGTCGATTGTCTCCTCTCTGGTTCTGCAACTCCATAATTACTTCCTCCGTCGAAATGAATCTTTTCCCCAAGATTCAATGTCGGAAAACTCTCCTTGAGCTGAGTCAGATTCTCCCAAGTAGCATCAGCACGTTGTAACCCCTCCCATAAGACCAAAGCTTCTTGTCGTTTGTTGCCATTGTCTTCAACGTCTCGTATCTGCAGCACTTGTTTTGGCTTTAAACGCAACCGCCCATTTGAACGCAGAGGAGGTAATGAACCTGATGTTGGCGTTTCTGGTCCTACTCGCTTCTTTAAAAGAGACACATGGAAAACAAAGTGGACACGGGTACCTTCTGGTAACTTCAGACGATAAGCAACATGTCCGATGCGAGCTGTAATCTGGAAAGGGCCAAAGTACTTCATGGAGAGCTTCTGATTTGTCCGCCGAAAGATTGTGTGTTGGCGATAGAGGTGTAACTTTAGATAGACCCAATCACCAACGTCAAAACAGACATCTCGTCGCTTAGCATCTGTTGTTTGCTTTATTTTGTTGTTGGTTGTTTCAAGGTGGGTTTTCAACTCGTGCAGAATTGCATCACGCTCGCGAAGCTGTTCATCCAGTTCGTGCAGTGGGGTAGTTCCAGATTCATAGCCTGCCAATGTTGGTGGGTCGCGTCCGTAAAGTGCTTTGAAAGGTGTCATACCGATTGACGAGTGATGCGTTGTATTGTACCAATACTCCGCCCAAGGAAGCATGAAACTCCATTGTTTCGGTCTGCTATGTACAAAACAGCGCAAAAACTGTTCGATGCATCGATTGACCACCTCGGTTTGGCCGTCCGTTTGAGGATAGTAAGTCAAAGACATCCGCAACAGCGTACCCGACAAACGCCATAATTCCTTCCGAAAGGCACTCACAAACACTGCGTCACGATCACTTACAATCGAGTGTGGGATCCCATGAAGCTTAATGATAAACTCGGTGAATTTTGATGCGACAGACTTGGCGGTATAGGGATGCGATAGAGGAACCAAGTGAGCAGACTTGGTGAGACGATCGACGACCACAAGAAGAGATGTGTGATTGTTGGAACAAGGTAGACCATCAATGAAGTCCATAGATACATCTTCCCACACCCTATGAGGAATTGGTAAGGGTTGGAGTAACCCCCCCGGAGCAAGGCTTTCGGACTTAACCCGTTGGCATATATCGCACGCAGCCACATAGTCTTTTACCATCTTGTGCATTTTTGGCCAGTAGAATTGTTGTGCTAACCTCTTAAACGTGCGAAGAACGCCGGAGTGACCACTAGTTGGTGTGTCGTGATAATCGTGTAAGGGAGACTTGATGAGCCGTGAATCAGAAGGAATGAGCACCCGATTGTTGAAGCACAAAAGTTCGTTGCGTCTTGTGTAAGGCTGCCTGGAGCTGTCTCGACCAATTTCCCAATTTTGAGCAAATAAGGATCAGTGGTTTGTAACTTGCGCAGCTCCTCCCAAAAGTCGGATTGTGGAATACTAATGGCATGAACGCACGGACTGTCAATGCGGCGAGAAAGGGCATCGGCAGCTGCGTTAGTCGATACGGGCTTGTATGTGATCTCGTAATCATAGCCCACTAGTTTGCTCATCCATTTTTGCTGCTCCGGTGTCAGGATCCGTTGCTCAAGCAAAAATCGGAGGCTCCTTTGTTCTGTTTGAATTTGCGACCCAGTATATACGTTCGCCACGTCCGTATCGCGATCACAATAGCCAACATCTCTCTGGCATAAGTGGACCAGCTGCGTTTCGCCACACCTAAGGAACGACTCATGAAAGAATTGGTTTACCATTTTGAGAGAGGATCGCACCTATGCCATCACCCGAAGCGTCTGTTTGGATAATAAACGGTGAACTGAAATCTGGAGAGCGAGTGTTGGTGTTGTAGTCATGGCCTGTTTCAGCTTTTTGAATGCCATTTCAGCCTCTGGAGTCCACTCAAACTTCCCCTTTTTAACAGATTCGTCAACGGCTTCGCTATGTGACCGTATTCCTTCACGAACTTCCGGTAGTACCCCGTAAGACCCAAGAAGCCACGCAACTCAGTGACCGTTGTCGGCACGGGCCAGGCTGTCATGGCTTGAATCTTGGACTGGTCTACCTTTACACCCTCTCCGGAGATGATATGACCGAGATACTCTAGCTCTGGCTTCCCAAACTCACACTTATTCATCTTCACGAATAGACGATGTTGTTGGAGAATCTTCAGAACAACACGAACATGCTCCAAATGTTCCTCCCATGAAGCTATAGACAAGGATATCGTCAAAGAATACAAGAATGAATTTACGGAGATGATCGCGGAAGACCGAATTCATCAGAGACTGAAACGTTGACGGCGCGTTGCATAACCCGAATGGCATCACGGGATACTCATAATGACCGTTGTGCGTTCGAAATGCGGTTTTATGTATATCTGTAGGATGCATACGAACCTGATGGTAGCCGACGGTGAGATCGAGTTTAGAGAAAACCGTTGCGCCGTGTAATTCATCTAGCATGTTCTCAACGGCCAGGATCGGAAATCTATCTTTGACAGTGGCGAAATTCAAGGCCCGATAATATGTGCAAAACCTCCATGACCCATCCTTCTTCTTCACCAAAAGCACTGGCGAAGAGAATGGACGTGAGCTTGGTCGAATTAAGCCGGATCGAAGCATCTCTTGAGCTTGTGTCTCAATTTCTTCTTTTTGGAAATGAGCATATCGATAAGGTCTGACATTCACCGGATCAGATCCTTCTTTGAGTGTAATGTGATGTTCGATATCTCGTGTTGGTGGTAATTGAGAAGGAGACTGAAAAACATCATCGAAGTGGAGAAGAAGACGACGCATATCTTCAGTAACAATTGGAGCGTCGTCGTTTGATGTGTGGATTGTCAAAGCAAAACATGCTTGGCCCAATTTAACTTCACGTGTAATCTCATCAGAATGGGCCCTTGAAATTGTCTTGGTGCGAAACCCATTAAGATTCACCTCCTTACGAGCCCACGTGAACTTCAATGATTGGGCTTTCCAATTACAAATTGTTTGGCCCAATTGCTCTAGCCATTGTATGCCTAGAACGATATCAAGACCGGACTGTAAGACCCTAATCCGATTTTTTATAAATTTAGCCAACACTTAACAATTTTAGCCGGATTAGAATATATCAGATTTTTAATTTTTTGCACGTTCTAGTTCATTCAGACTTAGTCATTTCCGAGCATAAATAGGTTAATACAGAAAACTTGAATTAAAACAGATTACTTGAATTAATAAACACGAGGTTCTAGCACATTTGTTAAGTTTGCATATAAGCTACTACAAAATGTAAACTAGACCGAATCTACCCAACACCACCATCCATCCGTTCCAGCCTTTGTCCCGCGAACTGATCAACCATCATATGTAACATCTCGGCTACAATCAGAACCTGCATCCAAAAGGAGGCATAAGCAACAGAAATGCTTAGTGAGAACGGTCATCCCGTCTCACTTAGCCAAAGCATGAATCGCAACAAGAATAAACCAGAATCAATCAGATGCTTATCAGAAACCAGAACTAGCCGAGTGATTATATACCATTATCGGCTAAATCTCAGTCTAGATCGCCAATAATGTACACAATCCCACGGATAGCCAACAGAACATGAATAAACGATAAACATCGCATTCATCAGACAAACAGAATACCATCTACTCAAGAAACGATCAGACTTAAGGCCACGGTCACGAACTCACCTTCGTTTCCTTCGGATTCGGATCGAACAGAAAATCCCTTCTCTCGGCTAGAATCCCTTCCTCGGACCAGAATTAAATTCTCGTTCGGCTAAAACTCCTCGCGATCAATTTTCCTCGAATACACTGAATTCTCGTTCGGCTAAAACTCCTCGCGATCGATTTTCCTCGAATACGCTGAATTCTCGTTCGGCTAAAACTCCTCGCGTTCGATTTTCCTCGGATAATCTGAATTCTCCCTCGGCTAAAATCAGATTATCACGGATAAACTGAACTTTCTCTCGAGTAACTTCTCACAATTTCTCCCTTATACTTTCAGAGTTCTTTTGGTCGCGCAAAGGAGAAGAATTAAGCCAAAGACTTAATAAAATAAACCAAGGTCCGATTCCCTCGCGAATAACTGTTCCCACGGTTATTTTGATTGGCTAAAAACCGAAACTGCTCTCACACGTGCCTTTTTCCCGAGAAATTGCCGACGGTTTTCACCTTTGATACGCTTTACTCGGTTAAAATATAAACGGTTACATTTTTATACACATTTGGTCGAATAAAATGTACACGGTTACATTTTATACACGCTTGCTCGGTTAAAATGTAAACGGTTACATTTTTATACACATTTGGTCGAATAAAATGTACACGGTTACATTTTATACACGCTTGCTCGGCTAAATGTAAACGGTTACATTTTTATACACCTTTGGTCGGCTAAAATGTAAACGGTTACATTTTATACACGCGCGCTCGGCTAAATATGTAAACGGTTACATTTTTATACACATTTGGTCGGCTAAAATGTAAACGGTTACATTTTTATTCACTTTGGTCGGCTAAAATGTAGACGGTCACATTTTATTCACTTTTGTTCGGCTAAAATGTAAACGGTTACATTTTTATTCACTTTGGTCGGCTAAAATGTATACGATTACATTTTTATTCGGCTAAAATGTAAACAGTTACATTTTTGATAAGTTCCTCGGCTAAAACATGATTTCCCCCGAATAATATTCACCAGCTTGTCTGAAATCCGACCAACTCCCGAAAAATTCGGCCAGTTGAATTTAGCTCGGCTAAATTCCCGAAATTTACGGCCAGCTGATTTTTACCTCGGCTAAAACTTAATCAGTTCAGAAATCACCCGATCTGATCGAATTTCCTCGGCTAAACTCAATTCTGCCTTAGCCAATTCCCTCGTTTGGCAGAATTGCGGAACACGGGCGTTACAACTCTCCCCCACTTATGTGAAGATTCGTCCTCGAATCTTTCTTCTTCTTCGGCTTTTCTGATAACTTTGGTTGCTTCTCAAACCACTTAGGAAACTTTTCCTTCATCCGTTCTTCTGGTTCCCAAGTCGTATCTTCTTCCCCTTCGCAATCCCAAACTACTTGGATCATTTTAATCTTCTTTCGACCAGCCTGTTTTACTCTTTTTCCCACAATCCGAACTGGCCTTCCCTCAATAGTCCAATTTTCTTGCAAGTCCAGCGGTGGATCCGCAGTTACTCTTTCCCCATGAGTCACGCACTTCCTTAGCAGTGAAACGTGAAAAACATTATGGAATGCTTCCAACACTTGTGGCAATTCCAACTTATAAGCCACTGCTCCGATCCTTTCCAAAATCTTATACGGTCCCATGTACCTTGGTTTCAGTTTCCCAGATAACGCAGCTCGGTCTTTACCCTTGTTGATAACCATCTTGACGTAGACCATATCCCCTACTTGGAATTCCAATTCCTTCCGGCGTTTATCAGCATAACCCTTTTGCCGATTCTGAGCTTCTTTCATCTTAAGCTTCAATACTCTGATTCTCTCGGTCGTTTCTTCCACAAAGTCTCGACCAAATATACTGCGCTCCCCCACTTGGGTCCAACATAGCGGTGTACGACACGGCCGTCCATACAACGCTTCAAACGGTGACATCCCAATACTAGCGTGATAGCTATTATTATAGGAAAACTCCGCCAAAGGCAAGTAATCCTTCCATCTACCGCCCCAATCTAGAACACAAGCTCGCAACAAATCCTCAAGTGTCCTGATTGTCCTCTCGGACTGTCCATCTGTCTGCGGATGATAGGCTGTACTCATGTGAACTCTTGTCCCAAAACGTTTCTGAAGTTCTTTCCAGAAAGCCGATGCAAAACGCGAGTCACGATCAGACACTATACTTGCCGGCACTCCATGTAACTTAACGATCTGCTCCACATATAACTTTGCTAATCCCTCAGCCTTGTCTTGTTTGTTGATTGCAAGGAAATGAGCAGACTTAGTCAATCTATCGACTATGACCCAAATCGAATCCATGTTGCCACACTTTGGCAATCCTGTCACAAAATCCATTGTGATCATGTCCCATTTCCATTCTGGAATCGGTAAACTTTGCAACAACCCACTCGGAACCTGGTGTTCAATCTTCACCATCTGACAAGTCTGACAACCAGCAACCCACTTAGCCACATCCCGTTTCAGCCCAACCCAATGATAGTACCGTTTCAGATCTCGATACATCTTGGTCGATCCCGGGTGAATCGCAAACTTAGAATGATGAGCTTCCTTAAGAATTTCTTCCCTGAGTTCCTTGTCATTTGGAACACACACACGGCCATTAACCAAAATCGTCCCATTGTTTGAAGTCTGATACTCCGTATTATCATTCTTCGCCGACTTCATGAGAAACTCATCTTTCTGCTGAGCCAACCGTACACGGCTTAGCAAATCCGCCTGATCTGCTGCACCCAAACCCAATGGTTCCACTTCGTTAGTCAAAGCTGCCAAACGTAAAGTCCCCACCATACTGATCAATCCTTCCATATCTTTTTCGGTGGATGCGGCCACTCTCTTCCGACTAAGTGCATCCGCAACGAGATTTGCCTTTCCCGGATGGTAGGCAATATCCAAATCATAATCCGCCACAAACTCCATCCACCTACGCTGCCTCATGTTCAACTCCGGCTGAGTGAATATATACTTCAGGCTCTTGTGGTCCGTGAAAACTTGAACTTTCCCACCGTATAAGTAAGATCGCCAAATCTTCAACGCAAACACTACCGCAGCCATCTCCAGATCGTGGGTAGGGTAATTCTGCTCATGCTTTCTCAACTGTCTTGAAGCGTAAGCTATTACTTTCCCTTGTTGCATCAGAACGCATCCCAAGCCCATCCGTGAAGCATCTGTGTAAACCACATAAGGCTGATCCGGTTCAGGCAAAGTTAAAACCGGCGTATTCGTAAGCATTTCCTTCAACTTA
The DNA here is from genome assembly GCA_030161315.1 of Eutrema japonicum. Taxonomy (NCBI): domain Eukaryota; kingdom Viridiplantae; phylum Streptophyta; class Magnoliopsida; order Brassicales; family Brassicaceae; genus Eutrema; species Eutrema japonicum. The sequence continues at coordinate 54,642,031 of BSQW01000011.1, forward strand.
GCGAAACACTTCTCACAATCAGCCGACCACACAAACGGTACATCCTTTCCAGTTAGCCGTGTCATTGGCTGAGCCATACTCGCAAATCCCTTAACAAACCGTCGGTAGTATCCAGCTAACCCAAGGAAGCTCCTTATCTCCGAGGCATTATTAGGTCTAGGCCATTCCGCGATTGCCTTAATCTTTTCCGGATCTACAGATACTCCCTTATCCGAGACCACATGCCCCAAAAATCCGATCTCCCTTTGCCAGAAGCTACACTTGCTAAGCTTAGCATACAACTTATGTTCCCTCAGTCTATTCATCACCGTCCTGAGGTGATCCACGTGATCTTCCCGGTTCTTTGAGTAGACCAGAATGTCATCTATGAAGATGATCACGAATTCATCCAAGCAATCTCTGAAAACGTTGTTCATGAGCTTCATGAAAGCCGCAGGTGCGTTCGTCAATCCAAATGGCATGACTACGAACTCAAAGTGGCCGTACCTTATCCTAAAGGCGGTCTTCCTCACATCCGACTCGTCTATCGGAATCTGATGATAACCTGAAGCCAAATCGATCTTAGAGAAACAAGTAGCACCTCGAAGTTGATCCAGCAACTCATCTATCCTCGGAAGAGGGTACTTGTTCTTCACAGTGACTCTGTTCAACCCACGGTAGTCAATACAAAGCCGAAAACTCCCATCCTTTTTCTTAACAAACAATACCGGTGCGCCCCACGGTGAACTGCTTGCTCTCACGAACCCTTTCTCCATCAGCTCGCTCAAGTGTTTCTTTAGCTCGGCCATCTCGGCAGGTGCCATCCGATATGGAGCCTTAGAAATCGGAGCCGTTCCAGGCTCGAGCTCAATGGTGAACGGATCAGAACGTGTTGGTGGTAAACCACTCAGCGCCGCAAACACATCTTCGAACTCCCTTACAACCGGAATGCTACTTAGCTCCGCATCCGACCCAACTTCGGTAGTGGTGATTGTTGCCAAATACGCTTCACAACCCTTCTCAATCATCTGTTCAGCCTGAACCGCCGAGACAATCAGACTTCCCGAGGTCGGTTTAATGCCTTGATATTCCAGAATCCCTTTCTCAGTTTCAAACCGAACTCTTCCGCGGTGACAGTCCAAGTGTGCCTTGTATTTCCCGAGCCAATCCATACCAATAATCACATCATAAGACTTCACCTCGCAGATTTCCAGATCGGCTGGCATGATCACCGAGCCAATCATGACAGAAACATTACGGACCTTCCCAAGAGTACGCATGACCTGTCCACCGGCCGCTTTGACTAGGCCAAAATTACATCCTGGTTCCTTGCGGAACTCGCCCTTCCCAATCATATCCGGATTCACAAAGCAATTCGTTGCTCCGGAATCAAACAGAACATGGGTTGCCACACCACCCATGGCAATGGTCCCTACACATTCATCTAGAATGCTAAGACTAAAACAACATGCAACAGAATTTTACACGGAAATTTTTATCAAGGTAAGTGATAGGACTTACCAGTGATCGGATGTGAGCAACTCGGATCAGTCACGGTCTTCTCAGTCATAGCATAGAGCCGCGGCATCACAGCCTGTCTCTTTGGCGGTGGCGGCAATGGTAGTCCCTCACTTGGCCTCTTCTCAGATTGATGCACCGCCCGTGTTAGCTGTGGACAATTCGGCTTGAAGTGCCCAACTTCTCCACACTGATAACAGACCCTTACTCCCCTACGATCCTCCTCCGGACAATCACGGACTTTGTGATCCAAGCTTCCACAGCGGAGACAAGCACCCGTCGCACGCCAACTAGTACCAGAATTCCCCTTCACGACAGCCATTCCTGCGTTGCGACTCACAGGTGGTTTTCCCGAAGGAACACTCTTCCTTTGCCCAGCAGCATTACTAACAAGTCTGGCTTCCTCAGCCGAAGTCGACTCTAACTGAGCCGCTTTTTCCACCAGCTCCTGAAAGGTGCCATAGTCACGGATTTGACAATACTTACGGATATCAATCCTTAACCCACGTATGAACCGCTTAATCTGATTCCCCTCGCTTCCCATTTCACGTCCAGCATACTTCTTCAGATTATTAAACTCCGCCTCGTATTCCCTCACTGATTTTGCCCCTTGACGTAGATCAAGGAAAGCCCCTTCCAAACGATCACGAGCTTCCGGTGGGAAGTACTTAGCACGGAACAGATCACAGAAATCAGCCCACGTGCTCACTGCGTCCCTCGGTTGCGCGCTACGCCACCAGGTATGCGCGTCACTCTCCAGGTAGTGCACGGCAAGGTCCTTCTTGTACTGATCAGGACAGCGTATGGACTCAAAGTTTCTCTCTAATCGTTCAATCCAGCCATCCGCCTCAATGGGCTTCGTTCCACCGGAGAAAAACTTTGTTCCCAACTTCTGCATATGTTCCATAATCTTCATGTAAGATGGAACTCTCGCATTAACAACTTCTTCCACTTCAACGACGGGCGGATTCACAACAGGCGGTGGTGCCACAGGGGCAGCCGCAACAACAGGCAATCTCGCCAACACTTGGGTCAGTAAACCCAACACCCCTTCCAAACCAACCGGAGCGGCACCAACATTTGCCGTATTCTCGGCCATCTCCTCAACAGGATGTTCCCCCTCGTTGTTCACACCAGACTCATCATCAACTCGCCTCTTACGGTTACCTCTTGCCATCTGCAATGACGAGATCAGAAAATTCTAAGTTAGCCGGCAAACTAACTTAGGCAACCATACAGAAAAATCAGACTTACCGCGAGACAAGGCGCTGGAAGGATGGTATTCCCACTAACCCACTTATGCTAGACTCTGTCCTAGAACCGACCGCGCTCTGATACCAACTTGTAAGACCCTAATCCGATTTTTTATAAATTTAGCCAACACTTAACAATTTTAGCCGGATTAGAATATACCAGATTTTTAATTTTTTGCACGTTCTAGTTCATTCAGACTTAGTCATTTCCGAGCATAAATAGGTTAATACAGAAAACTTGAATTAAAACAGATTACTTGAATTAATAAACACGAGGTTCTAGCACATTTGTTAAGTTTGCATATAAGCTACTACAAAATGTAAACTAGACCGAATCTACCCAACACCACCATCCATCCGTTCCAGCCTTTGTCTCGCGAACTGATCAACCATCATATGTAACATCTCGGCTACAATCAGAACCTGCATCCAAAAGGAGGCATAAGCAACAGAAATGCTTAGTGAGAACGGTCATCCCGTCTCACTTAGCCAAAGCATGAATCGCAACAAGAATAAACCATAATCAATCAGATGCTTATCAGAAACCAGAACTAGCCGAGTGATTATATACCATTATCGGCTAAATCTTAGTCTAGATCGCCAATAATGTACACAATCCCACGGATAGCCAACAGAACATGAATAAACGATAAACATCGCATTCATCAGACAAACAGAATACCATCTACACAAGAAACGATCAGACTTAAGGCCACGGTCACGAACTCACCTTCGTTTCCTTCGGATTCGGATCGAACAGAAAATCCCTTCTCTCGGCTAGAATCCCTTCCTCGGTCCAGAATTAAATTCTCGTTCGGCTAAAACTCCTCGCGATCGATTTTCCTCGAATACACTGAATTCTCGTTCGGCTAAAACTCCTCGCGATCGATTTTCCTCGAATACGCTGAATTCTCGTTCGGCTAAAACTCCTCGCGTTCGATTTTCCTCGGATAATCTGAATTCTCCCTCGGCTAAAATCAGATTATCACGGATAAACTGAACTTTCTCTCGAGTAACTTCTCACAATTTCTCCCTTATACTTTCAGAGTTATTTTGGTCGCGCAAAGGAGAAGAATTAAGCCAAAGACTTAATAAAATAAACCAAGGTCTGATTTCCTCGCGAATAACTGTTCCCACGGTTATTTTGATTGGCTAAAAACCGAAACTGCTCTCACACGTGCCTTTTTCCCGAGAAACTGCCGACGGTTTTCACCTTTGATACGCTTTACTCGGCTAAAATGTAAACGGTTATATTTTTATACACATTTGGTCGAATAAAATGTACACGGTTACATTTTATACACGCTTGCTCGGCTAAAGTGTAAACGGTTACATTTTTATACACATTTGGTCGAATAAAATGTACACGGTTACATTTTATACACGCTTGCTCGGCTAAATGTAAACGGTTACATTTTTATACACATTTGGTCGGCTAAAATGTAAACGGTTACATTTTATACACGCGCGCTCGGCTAAATATGTAAACGGTTACATTTTTATACACATTTGGTCGGCTAAAATGTAAATGGTTACATTTTTATTCACTTTGGTCGGCTAAAATGTAGACGGTCACATTTTATTCACTTTTGTTCGGCTAAAATGTAAACGGTTACATTTTTATTCACTTTGGTCGGCTAAAATGTATACGATTACATTTTTATTCGGCTAAAATGTAAACAGTTACATTTTTGATAAGTTCCTCGGCTAAAACATGATTTCCCCCGAATAATATTCACCAGCTTGTCTGAAATCCGACCAACTCCCAAAAAATTCGGCCAGCTGAATTTAGCTCGGCTAAATTCCCGAGATTTACGGCCAGCTGATTTTTACCTCGGCTAAAACTTAATCAGTTCAGAAATCACCCGATCTGATCGAATTTCCTCGGCTAAACTCAATTCTGCCTTAGCCAATTCCCTCGTTTGGCAGAATTGCGGAACACGGGCGTTACAACTGGACAGAGGAAGCGCATAGAAGTCGATGGAAAAAAAACGCCGCCGATAGTCATCGTCGTGTGCCGGTAAGCGCCTCGACATCGGAGTGGATGCCCATCTGCTACTCGTACGGAAAAAGGTTTCGTCGTAGTTAATTTCAGATTTAAGCGATTTGCCGCTCGATCACTAATGAAATTGTGAGTCGCGCCGCTATCGATCAAGGCCACCAGCCGCTGTCGGTTAATCTTTGCTTCCACCCTCATTGTCTGTGGTGAGTCTCAGCCGGTGAGAGACTGTAGCGTGATCTCTGGTTCACTCGTGTCGTGGAAAATCTCCTCATCGTCTTCATCCTCGCCGAGCATAAGCAACAACTGAGATGTTTTACACTTATGGCCCGGTGTATAACGCTCGTCGCAACTGAAGCATAAGCCTAAACTGCGCTTGCGTTTCATCTCCTTCCAACTCAACTTCTTCGGCACCGGTGTATTCGAAGGTGAGCTTTGTGAATTAAACGGCTGCGCGTATGAACGCAGAGTGAACGCCTTCCGTTGTTTCTGCAATTGCTCATCTCGGAGTCGGGCCAGCTTGATTACTTCACGTAGTGTCGTTGGTGAGAACATACGAACATTGTCAGCGATGGCATCCTTTAACCCTCCGAGAAAACTACCGACGAGAGCTTCCTCAGACCAATTCTCCACCTTGTTCATCAACCTCTCGAACTCCTTTTGATAATCCCGTAGTGACCCTGTTTGTCTGATTTTTGACAACGCCTCAAGGAAGCTTTCGCCCTCCGACGGTCCAAACCGCACCCACAACTCATGCTCAAACGTCTCCCAAACCGCGGTGTTTGGATCGAGCCTCAACGCCTTAGAGATAGCCTGCCACCACGCGTTTGCTTCGGCCGTAAGGTGATACGACGCAAAGCTCACTCTCTGCTCCATGGGTATCTCGTGAAAAGTGAAATATTGTTTGAGTTTACTCAACCACTCGGTGGGATCTCCTCCGTCAAAACGTGGGCAATCGAGTCGTATGTGTCGAATGTGATGACCTGGTGCCGCGATCGGGTTAGCCATCTCATCTCTTCTTCCCACTGGTGGAGTGACTTCAGATCGTTGGCCTCTCTGCGGTGCGCTGGAGGTGCTTTTATGGTTGTGCGACATCATCTCCATCATCCTCCGCACAGACTCCTCTAGTGATTTGTTTGATTCCTCCATTCGCCGGAATTTCTCCTCACTAGCCTCCTCCATACTACGAAGTTTGTCACCAATGCCGCTCTGCATCTTGTACAAATCGTCCGTGACTAACCCCAACCCATTCTCAAGATCTTCAAGTCTGTCTTTTTTATTAGCCATTGACTCTAGTGATGTCAAGACTAAGGTTTTTTTTTTTTTTTTTTTTTTTTTGAATGGAATGGTTTTAGTGTGGTGGTAAGGAATGAAAAAAAATTGGACCGAGCACACGTGCTCATACCAATTGTTAGCTTTGATTGTAGTCAAAGCTTAAGAAACATCACAAGTACGATAGTTGCAGAGAAACAAGAATAAGATACTTTTATGGGTAATTGATATTGCCTCTTTTTGGCTTTTTCATTATCTTAAATAGAGAAGTACAGGAAGGAAATGAAGACGTAGCTCCTACAACAAGGGAAAATGGGAAAGTGGAGAAGATGATTTCTATTCGACAGGAAGACCAATTCTTCTCCTTATTAGCAACGGAAACAATTAAATCAAATAATAAAAACATGAGATAACCAAAACAGAACCAAGCTCCCAATTAAGCCACATATTTCCGGTTTGGTATTATGGTTCATGTCGTTTGTCTCCTCTCTAGTTATGCAACTCCATCACACACTATCTACATTACTACAAGTCTACAACCATCGAGTTAACCAAATATTCCATAAAATTTTCAAATCTTCCTTCTTTTTTAATTAATTCCGGCGACTGAACCAGTAACCATCGACGACGACAGAGTAACCATCGACGACGATACCGCGCTGTTGATTCAAAAAATTTCTCCTCTTGCGGCTCTTTTTATATTTGGTGAATAGAAAAAAAATTCCAATTTTGATTCCAAAAATTTCGACTCCCATCGAAGGGAGAAGAAAAATAAATCCTGCTTAGAATTGTAAGCAGAAAAATGTCGAAGAAAGTTAACGCGAACGCCATGGACGACGTAGAAACTAATTTGAATTTGATTTTTTTATTCATAGATTTAGGGTTCGATTTTGGGGGTTTTTTTTTTCTTCTTCTTCACCCATAATCTTCTTCTTCTTCACCGATCTCAGTTCACAAAATCCAACTCACAAAACATAATTTCAATAAAATCAACATAAAAATCCGATAGAATGATTATCCAGGACCTGTGTTAATCCTTTTGATCTAAAAAAAAAAAATCGGGTGAAGAAGGAGACCTTTGCTTTTTGGTTGGGTCGGGTCGTAGGTTGTTTTTTTGGGTTGGGTTTGGCCAAAATTGGTTATAGTTATTATTTGGTTTAATTTTGGTTTATGTGATTGAAAATAGATTGGTACACCGTAAACCGAAATAAACCGTGGTCTAGGTGTAAATATGTTTTGAACTTTTCAATTGGGGGTAAATACGTTTTTAATTTTCCAATTGTGGGGAACTATGCCAAAGTCGAAACTTTGGGTGGATCTGCACCTATATGATATTTTCGAGGGAGAAATACGTCATTTTCCCAACAAAGAATACAAAAAAAAAATTGTTAAAACCATCGATAAATTGAATTTGGAAGGCTACGAAGAATTTCTTCAACTGTAACCGTTGATTTTAAGAGAACGTAGACAGTCATGTAAACGCAAGAGGAAATCAAAACATGGACGAAATTTCATTTAATGATGTGGCACTATGTGATTGGAGTCCGAATCAAAATTGTATGTTTTGATTGAAGGATTAATTATTTCCTTGAATATATTTGCTGATGTGGAGGCTTGAGAAAGCTAAAAAATTCATTTTAGTGGTATGGGAGAGACGAAATCATGATTTTTTTATTTTTTTTTATTTTGATTAAGTAGGATATTTTCAATTTGGCTTTAGGCTTTTAGGGAATGATTTTTTTATGGTTTCATTTGTTTACATTTCGTTAGGATTCTTGTTTTTATAAGCTGATTTTTTAAAAATCGAACTAAAACCAAACCAAATTATAACCGAACCGAACTAAACCCAAACCAAATACAAACCGAACCAAATTTATTTCGGCTGAGTTTGGCTAGAGATTTATTCAACCTGAATCAATCGAACTGAACGCGAACCAAACCCAAAATTAAACTGAAATATCTATCCCTAGTTATTTGCATGTTTATTCACTTTTTTAATGAAATGGTTCGTTTTTAAACTGTTCTCTCAAAAAAAAAAAAATTTTTGTTAATTTTTTCGTATTAATTTTGAAGGATATGGTGAATATCACTCCTTGATATTACTACCCATGATCATGAGAGCTAGAGATGTGCTTACTGTATTTACATATACGTGTACACTTGTTTTTTTAATTATTTTTTAACAATAAAACGAATTGGCTCCACGTTTATTTTTATAATCCATTAGTTATAAAATTAAATAAATTAAAGATTTTTTTGTATTCATGAGGCTAATATTACCCTTCAATTTCTACCCATAAGAGGCAAGAAACAATAGTTTACTTGATTACAAAAATTAAGAAACAATAATTCACTTTTAGAAACTTTCCAATTCTGCAAATATTTTTTTCACCCTTTCTTTTTGCTTTTTTTTTTCTTTTAAAATCCAAATTATTGGCCAATTATAGGAACGTGAAAGACAGAATATAAATATAATAATCTTGAGTAGCTGTCTTGATCAATGCATCAAAGCCGGCCAATTCAACAAAAAAAAAAAAGAAACAAATCTTCATTTTGAAAACCAAAATAAAAATAAAAAAATCTTATTTAAGATATTTCGATATAAAAATCAATAGTTTTCTCTATATATATGAACATATCTCGCAAATCCAATTTACACAAACAACACAAAAATCTTTCTCTCATTCATCAAACCAAACCAAACGCAGCGTTTTTTTGACGAAAATGATGATGAAGAAGGTGTTTGTTCAGATCGCTGTGATTTGTCTATTTGCGACGATCGCCGCCGTCTCCGCCCAAGAAGGTCACGTTCACAGCCATTCTCCGGCTCCGGCACCGGGACCGGCAGCTAGCTCAGGCGTCGTTTCGGCAACCAATATGTTCACCGGTTTGGCTTTTGCCGCCGTGGCTCTCGTTCTTGGTCTCAACCACTGAGTTCGTCAATACCGTTTCAATATCTATGAATTTGTTTTCTTGACTTTTAATATATTTTATATAAAACTTTCATTTGTTGATCTTATTTGGTGAATGAAATGCTTTTTTTGTTAGGATTTGGATATTTAATCCGATTCATTATTATATGTATGTATAAATAAAACTTATATGTGTGCTTTAATAAGAACAACGGCGAGTCGTATCCGATCGTTAATCGGACGAGGAGAGACAACTATATATTCTGGTCGGAATCTGATTTTAATAGAGAAATGATAAAATATCCTTTCCTTTGAATATAATGTTTGCAATTACGGTCATAATGATTTCCGAGTTAATGTTTGCAATTACGGTCATAATGTAAGAAAACAAATACATAGAAACGTTAATTATCATAAAACCCACGTTTGTTAATTATCATTCGTCCGTGATTCCCGATTGCGCATCTTCTTCCATGTTATCGGCAACTCCTTCAACCACCGGAGGCGGAGGCGGAGGCGGAGGCGGAGGCGGAGGCGGATTCAGGACGTTATTTGCTCGTAGTTGGCAAGTGTCCATCACGTCAATCACACGGTCGAGTTGTTCCGCAAGGACTGCATTCTCCGCAAATTCCAAGACAACTTCAATGTTAACTGCAATATCTCCGATGATATTCAACGCTTGGTTTCTCAATTCATCTGCCATTTTCCTAAATAATACAGTAAAAAATTAGGGTCATGACATGGAAAACAAAAGAGAAGTTATCATGTTCCATCACAGCAACCATAAATGAGGGATTTTGTTACACATGGCACCATATTTCCAGGGATAACAAACATATTATACAAATCACTGATATAGCAAAATGGAAGAGAAATCGAGGATCAGAAAATGTTCTACAGAAATCGAAAACGAGAAAGCAGGAATCGGAAGAGAACCTCGTCGAAGCTAGGCCGTTCAAATTCGTCGGAGTTGCTGCAAATGTGGTTTGCAGGAGCTACCTAATGATTGAACCGATCTAGGGTTTTCCTCAGATTCTTCTGAGAATGGGATTATGATACGATTGGGTATTGGGCCTGCTGGCCTTCGTTGATGTCTATGGAATTAAAGATGAAGATCGAGGCCCACATCCCTCTAGAATTCATCCTATTTACAATTATGCCATATCTCTTACGTTCTTATCCTTAGAACTTCCATTGTATAGATTTATCAAACAACTACAATTTAACCCGCACTAATTATAAATAGCAGGGGATAATTTTTTTATAGAGAAACTGTTTTAAAATTTAACGAAATTTGATTTTATATTAATTTTACAATATGACTAACTAATAATTATAGATAAAACTGTCAATTCGTAATAATTTGCCTATTTAACCCGTTTTGCAGTGGACTAAAATATTATTCGGATTAACCCGTAAAAATTTATAATCTTGAAAACATAACTCTAATATGCACTGTTTAATGACTCTGATTTTTGTGGTTAGTCTACAAACTCTTAAAAACAAAAAAAAATCTTGTGTCTAACTTATTATAAAATTAAACTATAATTAGCGCATGGTAATTTTTGTTTTAAAGAAATTGTTTTACAATTTTAAAAAATTGCTTTTATTTGAATTTTATAATGGATGATTTGCCATAATAACCTTATAAATATTGAAAATAGCTAAAATAACTTAGTAAGATATTTTAAGATTTCCATAGAATATTTTTACTATATTACCCTTCAACATATCATTAATTTTCTTTGTTTGCCACATAAATACTATGAATACAAATTTTAAAATAAATAATCAACTAATTATTTGCCACAGAAATATCATTAATTTTCTTTTTTTTTAAGGAAATGAAATCATTTTCAAACAAAATAAAGATCTGATTCAACATCCTTGGAAATAAAGATCATTTCAAAATAAAAATTATTTTCAAATAATTCTTGCAAATATGACACTCTCTTCTAAACGATATTTGCAAGGATTTCCATTTTCAAATATGACACTCTCTTTACTCATTTTCTTTATTTTTTATTCTCTTCTCAACGATACTCATTTCCATTTTCATTTCTTTGCATGTATGATTAACCATAGAATATTTTAAGATTTCCATAGACAAATAAAGATATTTTAAGATATTTTTAAACAAAATAATAATGATAGCAATCAATTAGTGTTTTAAAAAGGAAACCTTTTTTTTTTAAAGAGTAAATGTTGGTTTCACTAAAACTAGAACCATTGTCATCAAACACATTCATCTTTAAATCCATCTTTTATTATCAGCTCGTAAATCTTCAAAACAAATTCTTATTCTAGACAATTAAAATCTATACAATTCTTCCAAAATCCGAGAAACCATCACTAAACTATAATCGGTAAAATATTTTGTCTTTTATCTTTGTTTTGTTTTTGATTATGATTTATACAGACTTAAGTTTTGTTGATTTGTGAGCTAAACTTACAATAACGTCTTTGATTATGTAGATTTATTCAATTAAAAACTTATTCGCTGTGGTGAAAGACAAAGGAAATCACACCCTCAATTGTTATGATTCGATATTCATGGAGATGCAGGTATTTTCTCAAAAACATTCAATCTCATATTCATCTATTTTTTAGTCGATTATGCGATTTTTGGTGAAGTTTTCAATTTGTATGTCTGCCATTATTGTGGTAGAGTCTGCCAATTTATGGTAAACTATACGAAAGTCTTCCAAACTTAACGGCAGACTTAGAATTCAATCTGCTAGTCTGCCATTTTTTGGCAGAGTCTGCTATTTTTGGCAGACTTTGTTAGAGTCTTCCAAATTTAACGGCAGACAAAAAATTTAGTCTGCAAGTCTGCCATTATTTCGGTAGAGTCTGCCAATTTATGGCAGACTATACGAAAGTCTTCCAAACTTAACGGCAGACTTATAATTCAATCTGGTAGTATGCCATTTTTTTGGCAGAGTCTGCCATTTTTTGTTAGACTTTTCAGAATTTTGGCAGACTTTGTGAGAGTCTTCCAAATTTAACGGCAGCCAAAAAAAATAGTCTGCAAGTCTGCCATTATTTCGGTAGAGTCTGCCAATTTATGGCACACTATACGAAAGTATTCCAAACTTAACGGCAAACTTAGAATACAATCTGCTAGTCTGACATTTTTTTGGCAGAGTCTGCCATTTTTGCAGACTTTGTGAGAGTCTTCCAAATTTAACGGCAGACAAAAAATTTAGTCTGCAAGTCTGCCATTATTTCGGTAGAGTCTGCCAATTTATGGCAGACTATACGAAAGTCTTCCAAACTTAACGGCAGACTTATAATTCAATCTGCTAGTCTGCCATTTTTTGCAAGACTCTTCAAAATTTTGGCAGACTTTGTGAGAGTCTTCCAAATTTAACGGCCGGCAAAAAATTTAGTCTGCAAGTCTGCCATTATTCCAGTAGAGTCGGCCAATTTATTGCAGACTATACGAAAGTCTTCCAAACTTAACGGCAGACTTAGAATACAATCTGCTAGTCTGCCATTTTTTGGCAGAGTATTCAGAATTTTGGCAGACTTTGTGAGAGTCTTCCATATTTAACGGCAGACAAAAAATTTAGTCTGCAAGTCTGCCATTATTTCGGTAGAGTCTGCCAATTTATGGTAGACTATACGAAAGTATTCCAAACTTAACGGTAGACTTAGAATTCAATCTGTTAGTCTGCCATTTTTTGGCAGAGTCTTCAGAATTTTGGCAGACTTTGTGAGAGTCTTCCATATTTAACGGCAGACAACAAATTTAGTCTGCAAATCTGCCATTATTTCGGTAGAGTCTGCAAATTTATTGCAGATTATACGAAAGTCTTCCAAACTAAGCGGCAGACTTAGAATTCAATCTGCTAATCTGCCATTTTTTTGGCAGAGTCTACCATTTTTTGCTAGACTCTTCAGAAATTTGGCATATTTTGTGAGAGTCTTCCAAATTTAACGGCATAAAAAATTTAGTCTGCAAGTTTGCCATTATTCCAGTAGAGTCTGTCAATTTATGGCAAACTATACGAAAGTCTTCCAAACTTAACGGCATACTTAGAATTCAATATGCTAGTCTGCCATTATTTTGGCATAGTTTGTCATTTTTTGCCAGACTCTTCAAAATTTTGGCAGACTTTGTGAGAGACTGAGAGTCTTCCAAATTAAACGGTAGACATGAAATTTCAGTTTAACAGTTATTTAAAAATAATAATTTCGTGTTTTGCTATGCATGTTTCGTTTTGCTAATAAAATATTATTATTTTGCAGGAAATTGAGGAAGAAGAAGAAAAAAGTGGTACCATTGATGGATGTGCTGAAGATGAAGAAAAAAGTGGTACAATTGATGGGTGTGTTGAAAATGAGGAAAAAAGTGGTACCATCGATGAATGTGGTGAAGATGAGGCAAGTACAACATATGGATTTCGTGGAGAATATGAGGTCCAAAGCGGTTATGTTGATGGTAATTATGGATCCTCTTCAGATGAAGATGAAAAACAAAGTGGTTATATTGTTGGTAATTATGGATCTTCGTCAGATATATCTTTCCATGGAGAGTTTGATGAGCAATTGACGGGGGCCCTAGAAATTACTCAAAATTCTATGCAGACTCTAGAGAGTATTAGGGTCGAAGAGTTATACAGCAGCAAAGCAGAGTTACAGCGTAAGTTGCGTATGATCACGTTTAGAAGAGAAAAGCACTTAAACTAAAGCACGTTTAAGCACTTAGGAATCGAAATTTAGATGCAATTTACCTAACCCAACAAATCCCAAATAATAATAGCACTTAAACTAAAGCACGTTCTTTAAGGTTTGGATATATAGAGAAGAATGTTGTTCCAAAAACAAAGTATACAATCATAAACCATCTAAATAAAAAATAGCAAATTCTACAAAACGTAAGCCAAGCAGACAACCATTAATTTGTACAAAAACCAGCAAGAATAAACAATTCTACCCAAATATATTTTTCTAGTTATGCATCCATTTGCACCAGTCTCAACAACATGAAAGAATGAAATACATTAAAAAAAAAAACCTGAAAGAACAAAAAAGTTATTTACCTGAAGTAAGTTATCTGCAATAAAACATTCACAACTTACAAATAAAAATTTCAAAATCGAACCGAACCGAACCCGAATTTACAATTCACAAGATCAAGATCAATAAAACATTCACATTTTAAAATTATATATATATATATATATATATATAAATATACATTTAAATAATCTAAAATTTTACAATATTACTTAAAAGTTAAAATTAATGAAATATTTTTATTTATGTGAGAATTTTGTTGTCTAAAACCGAACCGAACCCAAATTTGAACCGAACCAATGCACATGATTTTCTTTGTTATAAACATTTTAGCATTAATAGAATACTTTGTACAACATGAAAGAATGAAATATAGAAAAAAATATAAAAGAACATGAAAAGAACGAAAACGTTATTTACATCCTGAAGTAAGTTTTTTTTTTTTTTGTCGACAGCCTAAATGAGTCTCGAAGCACTCTGTTGCAAAAGTTATTTCCATCTTCTGGTTTGCAATCAAACAATGCATGGCCCAAATGAGTGCTTCCAATTCTGCAAGTAGGAGACAAAAACTTTGTCGTAGATTTTTTGCTCTCATGATTGTTCCTTCGACGCCTTTCTGGAAGCACTACCAACCTAATCCGGAGAAACATTCACAACATCCTGAAGCAAATTATTTGCAGTAAAACATTCACAACTTAAAAATAAATAATTCAGAAATTAAATGGGCTAAACCCAATATATTCCGCAAGACAGGCCCAAATAGATTTAGATGTAGGGTTTGTGTGAAATTGATTTGGGGAAATTTTGTAACGACCACCGATTCCAAGATTCAGACGCCGGCGCACAGCTTCTCCGGCGACGGCAAGACAGGTGAGTCGACATCAACTTCTGCTCTACTCATTCCGAGACCAAAACATGGACATTGATCCATGAAATGCATAAGAGAAGAAATTTTACTTCTGGATGTTTCTTTTGTGGCAAGTTTTACGTCATTGGTGGTTGGGATGAGAAAGACGAAAACCTAACTTGTGGAGAAAGTTACAATGAAATGACGAAATCTTGGGACACCGGATAGAGTTTTCAAAAAGAAATGGTGTATCTTCAGGGGAATAGAGTTCCGAAATCGCCATTTTTAGTTCTCGACTTCCATGTGGAGGGACAATAACTTCAGTTTGTGGACAAGAATGAGTGGCTATCCAATAGCCTGATTTTACAGAGTATTAATTGTGAATCTTTCGTATATGGCCATATATATACTCATCTTGATGTGCATACCGAGACAGGATTATCTCTTTTGCAAGAGCTGCATCTTCTATATGTAATATCTGATCAAGAAGTTCCTCATTCCATTCTCTTGTTTCTGGTTTCAATAATAACACTGCACGAAGACAAGGTTTACCAACACTGTTTACTAAGAGAGGATCTTGGGATTAATAAGTGAGAATATTCACATCGTTCTACGGAAGCAGAAGATATTTTTAAGCATAATCAGAAATACTCCATAAAAGAAGAATCGAATTGTATAAGCCAACCTCGTCCCCAAAGTTCACTACTATCTCTTGAGCCACTCTAACAGAAGCAAATTATAACGACAAGCATGGATCCACAACTACCTCAGCATCAACCTTCAAACTTGATCTTTATGGATTGATACTTTGCACGCAGTTCATAGTTTCCAGAGAAGAAAATGATATGGTTTAAGTAGGAAAGAGAGAGTATTAAATTCATAAAAACAAACAAGAATAGAGTAATCTAATTAAGTATTCATAAAATCCATTGAGATAGATGAAATTGGTAATTGGATCAAATTTGTACATGTTGATCCTCCAGTGCTGCTGCCTTTGCCAGCATTGTTGCCTTTGCGATTTCCCTTGCCTCCTTTCTCTCCTTGCTCTCCTTTTCAAACATCTCCTTCTGCTCCTTGAGGGCTAATTCCACCTCTTGCCTGTTCTTGCAATTTTTCAGTCGATCTTCTAATGGCTTATATCTCTTATCATGGAATGTTTGCGACTGTGCCACAAAGCGTTCACAAATCTTGTCCAAAAGCTCAGGCTTGCCCCTCACAAAATCATTGCAAGCAAATAGTAATTGTTCTTCTCCAGACACAATTTTACGAAACCCCTAAGTCAAACCATAGCAGCAACATAAGCAGGAAAGAAAGACAAGTTTTTTCAAGACCAAAAAGAAGAAACTCACATATGTTTCAAATCTTCCGAAGCTGGTGATTTGTAAGAGTTTGGGAAGAAGGTCTCTCTTACATAGTTGCGGATTCCAAACCACGAAAGTCCTACCATTAGGACCCCAAGATACTACTGAATCCGTTGAAGGATCATCCACCATTTCATATGCTTTCTTCACGAAATCAGAGATTCTGTTTCTCTCGGAATCCATATCTTTTCTACACGATGAGATGGGTATACATGTAAAGAGATTTCTAACCACGATAACCCTAGTTACAAATCGGAATCATACCTTAGACTAGAGCGACCGGAAGAACAAATCGGAGGAGAGAGAGGTTTTTTTCGTTTTTTTCGCTAACCCTAAGAAAAATAAAATAAAAGAGCCATCCTCATATTTTGCTGGTCACGTGGGCCATTTGGTTTGGGCTTTTCTTTTTGTGTACAATAACGAAACCCAACCATTTTGTTCAGTTACACAATTGACCACTGCGAATCTAAAATTCCCAACTACCCGGAACCGAAGAATCGAACCGAACCCGACCCGAAAAAAGGGAACCGAACCGAACCCGGAACCGACAAAATATCCAAACGGATCCTAAACTCATATACCCGAAGAACTGAAACAGAACCCGAACCGAAAACCGAATGGGTACCCGAAATATCCGTAATATAATTATATATCCAAAATATTAATTATATTTAAACTTGATATAACCCAAAATTATAATTATAAAACTCGAAGATATCAATTATAGTTAGATCGAAATAACCAAAATATCTAAAATAACAAAAAAATCTGAAAATTCTTAATTATATTTGTCAAAATTTAACCAAATTTTATTCAAATTTAGCATTTTTAGGTTTTTTCTATATTTCGGATATCCGGAACCGATCCGAACCCGAAAATACCTGAACCGAACCTGAACTGAATTTTATAATTACCCTAATAAATCTTTCAACCCGATACCCGAATCCGAACGTGTATCCGAATGCCCACGCCTAGGACAAACCAACAACACTAAAAAGAATCGCGATTTTACTTATTTTCTATTGGACTTGGCGGAAGTATACCATTCAGCAAAACATAACATATCATTCTTTGGTTATATACACATAGATAATAGGTCAAGAGAGAGACACTACTATCCATGACAAGTTCAGTTCATAATCCTCAAATCACTACACCGATCAATCCCAATCAAATTTACATATCCACTAACACACGACTAACCAAATTTAATATCAAGATAAGAAACAGTGTTAATGCCTCCAGCTCATAATTTATAATATCTGAGCAGATCAAATAAAATTAAGAAGAGGTAACAGTAGGCAAGCAAACAAGAGAAAATTAAAACGTAGAGAATGCATCAAGATGCGACAATGCTAATTGCCAGGTGGAGCAAAAAGTGCTGGATTGGTAATTTGGTTGTTGATGAAATTTAGGTTGTTGATGGCATGCTGGAGATTGTGCATATTATTCTCCTACAAAAGACACAATATAGCAAATTAACTCAAAATTTTACTAAAAATGAGTTTGTAAAAGAAGAACTCTCACCCCGTTGATGTAATTTATAAATCCCGGAATCCTATTACGAGTTTCATTTATTGACTGTCTTGCTATATCCCTAGCTTCCTCTAATTC
The DNA here is from genome assembly GCA_030161315.1 of Eutrema japonicum. Classification (NCBI taxonomy): domain Eukaryota; kingdom Viridiplantae; phylum Streptophyta; class Magnoliopsida; order Brassicales; family Brassicaceae; genus Eutrema; species Eutrema japonicum. The sequence goes on from BSQW01000011.1 coordinate 54,659,811, forward strand.
TTCTGCATTCAAGACTTCAACCGCAACATCTCCGGCCACTAGAGCCGGATCTATAATCGCATTGTTGATCATATTCAGTTGATTGATTGTTTTTTGAAGATTATGCAGATTGTTCTCCTACCAAAACAAATATATAACTCAAATCAAACACAATTGTAAATGATATGGTTATATTCAAATAAAAAAGAATACTCACACCATTGATGTAGCCTTGCATTTGCAGGTAGTTGGTATGTGAATATTGAGCTCAAGACTGTTTTACAAGTAGTGGCTGCATCATACATTCTGTTCACATTATACCCACCAAGACGATGCAACAAATATTACAGATGATGTTACAAAGGATCAGCTTGTTGAAGGGTATTGTTCTAAAGTGAACATAATGCAAGATGTCACACAGGTGGAATATCTTTACCGACTGACAAATTCAACACCTATGTGGCGTAACAAGAGGCTGGGACACATTCTGATTCAGTTTTCCGAGAATGGGCTAATCAAGTTCACCTATTGGATAGAACCAGGAAAGAACATCTACAACAAGCTATTACATCTGATTGTTATTCTTGTTTACATAGTGTTTTCTACAAGGCAAAGAGGACAACAAAAGCAAAAGAAGAGAGAGTTTTTAAAATCATGGATGTTCAAATACAAAGAAACAAGACGGACAATGCAGTTTGTGAGAACTACGAGCTGATATGTCTTCCTGGACAAGATCATGTTGTGAACCCATGGGAGTAGAAACGACGCTAGCTGCAGTGAACCCGTGGCTGTTACAGCCTATCCTTCCATTGATTTGTCAATGGATAATCTTCTCTAGCCACTTGCTGATACGTTGGCAAAGGATAAAGCTTCGTGGTGGAGCCTGCAGCTGTCACATATGCTCACATTTTTGCTTTCTTTAAGCTTGAGGAAAAGCTGCATTTTGAAGCGGGGGGTATTGATAAGCTACGGGAAGCTAAAGGAGATGGCAGAGAATGTCTCATTAGTGTGCTGAGTTGGCATGAGTTGCAAAAGAAGGTAAGAGCAGAGGCGGTTAGGAATCAGAACATAATTGTAATAAGCTATAAATAGGAGTGTCTTACGCTTAGAAGGGTATGCTTGATGTTGTATTTGAATGGAAGATACGACATGAGTTCTTCTATGGTGATGGACATGAGATCGTTGTACTAGTTAAGCATTGGATTGGGTTTACGTATTGAATAGGTTTGAGGTTACAAACTTGTCACGATGACGTTGTATCTGGGAACAAAAACTTAGAAGAGGAAAGGAGAGTATGGCTTAATGAAATAGATCTCTCATGAGATTCATCCACCATAATAACACTGCACCAAGACAAGGTTTACCAACACTGTCCTAAGGAAGCAAAACATGTTTCTAAGCATGATCAGAAACACCCGATAATATGGAATTGTATAGCCAAACTCTGACCCCAAAGTTCACTACCATCTCCTGAGCCACTCTAATGCAAATTATAAAGACAAAAGAGTATATTTGATCAAGCGTGAATTTACAACTAGCTAGAGAGAAAAGGATACAGAGCTTCCCCAAAAAAAGACATAAATGAGAAAGAGAAATATAGGTTGAACATAAACATGAGAAATATGGTTTAAGTAGGAAACAAATCAACCATACAGAGAGTATTTAATTCATAAAAAAGAGTAGAGTAATCCGATAGATAGACAACAGCAGAGAATAGATAAAGATAGATAGATAGATGAATTCGATCAAAGTCGTAATTCGATCAAATTCGTACATGCATCCTCAAGCCTTTTCGTCCTTATCAGCCTTCTTGCTCTTTCCATTGCAATTGCCTCCTTTCTCTCCTTGCTCTCCTTTTCAAACATCTCCTTCTGCTCCTTGAGGGCTAATTCCACCTCTTGCCTGTTCTTGCAATTTTTCAGTCGATCTTCTAATGGCTTATATCTCTTATCATGGAATGCTTGCACCCGTGCAACATAGCGTTCACCAATCTTGTCCAAAAGCTCAGGCTTGCCCCTCACAAAATCATTGCATGCAAATTCCAAGTGTTCTTCCCCAGTAACAATTTTACGAAACCCCTAAGTCCAATACGTACAAGAACAAAACATAGCAGCATAAGCAGCAGCAGCACCAAGTAAGAAGAGTTTTGTTTTTTCAATTGAAAAAGAAACTCACATATGTTTCAAATCTTCCGAAGCTGGTGATTTTTAAGAGTTTGGTAACAAGGTCTCTCTTACATTCTAGCGGTTTCCAAACGATGAAACTCCTTCCATCAGGACCCCAAGATACTATTGAATCCGTTGAAGGATCATCAACCATTTCATATGCTTTCTTCACGAAATCAAAGACTCTGTTTCTTCTTCTTCCTCCAGATTCCATATCTTATCTACAAGATGAGATGGGTAAATCGATGAAGCAGCCCTAATTTGGGGAACATATCAATAACCCTAATTTGGGGAACAAATCGGAATCATACCTTGCGATGATTTTGCCGGAAGAACGAATCGGAGGAGAGTTTTTTTGTTGCCAACCCTAAGAGAATAATACGTGAAACTTAAGAACCTTATACTTTTTGCTATGGGCCAAACTTCTCTTTCCTATTTGGGCCAATTCGTTTTTTTTTTTTTTTGGTAAGTAAACCCCCAACCAGACCCTTTAATCCGATTCTACTAGGTGCATTCGGGGAAAATTGTCCAAATCAACATTCCTATGTGCCAAAAAAAAACTAAACTAAAATACGATGCAATTTTTTACCTTTCAAACATAAAAATTCAAATTTTTTACCCAAACTATTGAATCTAAGCCAAATCTAGCATTGACTGCAAATCTGTTAATCAATCTGTTAACAGCGCTGACTCAGCAGTCTGAGTCAGCTGCCACGTCAGCTAAAACGTCCACAGTTGCTGAGTCAGCTGCCACATCAGCCGTCATTAAAAAACTAAATCTACAATTTTTTCAATTTTTTTTAAGAATTATATTATTTTTCTATATATTTTTTTGTCTAACTTTTTAATATTCCATTAATTTTTATGGAACTATATTTTAATGGAATATAAATTTCATATTTATGGATAGATAAAAAAAATCAAATCGAACATAACTAATTATATCATTAAAATAAGTCTAGTTATATTTTTGATAATATATATTGTTAATATAATTTCCTCAAGCGGGTTTCCTTCCGCATAAATAATTGGGACATTTTAAAAACTAGGTAGGTAGCCCGCGCCTTGCACGGACATATAGATTTCATAAACTAATTACATTATTAAGTTATTAACTTTGTTACCGATAAAAAAACCAAACGCAAACATAACAACAATGTTAGATTTATGATCAATCAAAAAAAAAAATGAAATAACAACCAATATTATTCGTAAAAAATTCGAATTAAAGCAATGACAATCATAGAGCTCGAGAACATATTGAATAATATTTCATTCACTCACACATTGTATGTAAATCAATTCTTTTTTTATCTCTCAATCGCTAGAACTCACAAATTGTATGTAAATCAACGTCTTGGTCTCATCCGCCTTCTTATTCTACTTATGGTTTTTCTTTTTCTTTGTCTTTGTCATCTTCCTCGTCTTTTCCGACTTTTTCTTCATCATCTTAGTCTTCGTCTTCTTTTTCATCATCTTTGGTTTCTATGAATTCCTATTTTTCACTCTCTCACTCTTCCGGTTTTTCTTCGTCATTTTCTTCTCCCTCTTCTACATCATTTTCCTTCTTCGTCGTCTTCTTTCTCTTCTGTTTTTCTTCTTCATCGTCTTCGACTTCTTCTTCTTCTTCTTCCTTATTGTTTTTAACTTCTATAGTTTTTTCTTCCTCTTTTTTTTTCTTAAGGTTTGTCTTCATTTTCTTTTTCCGAATTTTCTTCGTCCTCTTCTTGTTTCGGCTTTTTCTTTGTCCGACTTTTCTTCGTCCTCTTCTTCAACATCTTCATATTCTCTGATTTCTTATTCTTCTGTGTTTCTTCGTCCCATCTTCGTCTTCTTCCTCGCCATATTCAACTTCGAATCAAAATCTTCCATTTTCGGTTTCCATTACTCTCTCTCTCTATATCTCTCTAGATTCCTAATTTAGATCTCCTCTTTTGTTCTCTTAATTTACCTTCAAACATCTTCCCCATATCTTCCTTCTCATTCTTCATAACAATCACACATTATTTCGATGCCAAAACATCTTCATTGTTTCAACCATTGTTTCCTTGTAGCTTTTATAATTTTCCTCAAGCATTTCAAACAGGGTTTGGAACCGGTTAAGTATTGTCGAATTCAATATCTCTAAAATTTATTTGTTCATACATAGATATGGTTTGTGGGTCGTTGCCATTTTCTCCTCGAGCAATGCTTGTTTCTCTAAACACTATGTAATTTCAATTACTCTCCTTATTAACACAAGATTTAAGGGTTAATATTAAAAATCCAAAAAATAAAATAGATCTGTTTCGAAGTCGTGATCGAAGATGCACTAAAACGCATAATAGCGAGTCTATCAATTATGGATGATTAAGAAGCTTACATTAGAATTTAAAAAAATAGAATATATATAAAAAGAAGTAAAACTACCTCTCTATCTCTCTCTCTCTCTCTCTCTCTCTCTCTCTCTCTCTCTCTCTCTCTCTCTCTCTCTCTCTCTCTCTCTCTCTCTCTCTCTCTCTTTCTCTCTCTCTCTCTATTAGATCTCCCTTGTTTCTTTCTCGAGAATCTCTAGTATGTTCTTTTTTTTTCACCTTCATGAAAGATAAATTCCACAATAGATATGTTTAGTCTTGTCTCCTTCAACTTCTCATCTCCTCTTTTGTTCTCTTAGTTTACCTTCAAACATCTTGGCCATATCTTCTTTCACCTTCTTCATACCAATCACACATTTTTCCACAATAGATATGTTTAGTCTTGTCTCCTTTAACTTCTCATCTCCTCTTTTGTTCTCTTAGTTTACCTTCAAACATCTTGGTCATCTCTTCTTTCGCCTTCTTCATATCAATCACACATTTTTTCGCCGTCAAAACATCTTCATCATTTCAACCACTATTTCCTTGTATCTTCTGTGCACGAAACCACCTCTCTCTCTCTCTCTCTATAGATATCCCTTGTTTCTTATGGTGTCGGTCCCAATTCATGATTAAATTGTGAGTTGGGACCGACACCATAAAATTGTCATAGTAACATTATATCCTTTCATATTTCAATTATTCTTACTAAACAAAGTTCATTTTCAAAAATGTTTCTTAAATAATATTATAGAGATTATATCAAAACAATATAACTCTTCTTCTTTTCTTTTTTTTGGGTGCGTGGTCTTTTCGTAGATCTGAGATTTAGTGTTGGGCAAAAACGTCATTTCTCATTCTGGAAAAAGTCAAATGTCTACCACCAAACAATGTCTATAAATCTACCGTAAAAAAAAGTCTACCATTACACTACAAATAAGTCTACCAACTGAAGGTTATCTGAGTAAATACCAAAAAATTAACTAAATCTACCGCCACCAACAATAAATCTACCGTCATTAAAATTAAATCTAGCTACCACCATTACAAAACGAAGTCACCGAAATGTTAGACGGTTTTAAATCTACCGCCATTACAAACAAATCTACCAACCCAATAAAAATCTACCGTTGCCAATACAAATCTACCGTCAAATAAATAAATCTACCGTTACGATAAAATAATTCACACTGATTAACTCTACCACCAAAATAAATAAGTCTACCAAAAAATTCAAACTGAAGGTTATCTGAGTAAATACCAAAAATAAGTCTACCATCAAAGAAAATGTATCTACCAACTGAAGGTTATCTGAGTAAATACCAAAAATAAGTCTACCATCAAAGAAAATATATCTACCAACTGAAGGATATCTGAGCAAATACAAAAATTAAGTCTACCAAAAATAAATATATCTATCGCGTCGTTAAAATGAATCTACGAAAATAAGTCTACCAATATTTAACAAATCTATCATCTTTCAAACAAATCTACCATCCATCAAACAAATCTACGGACCAAAATTTGAGTTGACCAACATCAAACAAGTATACCATCAAAGAACGGTAGACTTGTTAAATCAACTTTTGCCTACGTGGCAAATGAATAGTAATGACAGTTTTGTAATTGCGTTTTTCTCAACAAATGCCATAAGGGTATTTTTGGTAATACGAATAAAATTAGGTTATTGTAGTAATAAAAATAAAAGTAGGTCAAACTAATAAGCTTGAGGTCTTGAACGTAGAGAGAGTTGTGTATCCTGAAACTGGAAACCAATCCTTATGCGACATCGTCAAGCACAAAGATGTAATTAGCAACCTTAATATGAAAGTAACCTACTTGGATGATGCGAACTTTGTGCGGTTTTGTCAACCAAATCCACAAAATCAAAGCAAGATATCTATAGTTCATTCAAGTTGCTGCAGTGATACAAAGAGTAAGGTGCATTACCTAAAGATGCTTCTCCAAGACCGGAAAAATATGAATCCGCGATGGAGAATTCCGAGCCAATGCACATGATTTTCTTTGATATAAACATTTTTAGCATTAATATATATAATATTATTTGGGTCCAAATAGTGAGCATTTGAGGAATCCACGTAATAAAGGCTCCAATTGATTGACATAATAGAGGAATAAAAATGAGTTACTTACCATTTGATCCAAATTTGCATTCCCCTAAAAATTAATGGGGTCCACATAATAAGTTAGAAAATGGTTAATTCCCCTGAAATTTGTTACCCCTCAAAATAGGTGAGTAACAATGGAGGAATAATTTTTTTTAAAAACAATTATTTAAAAAAAAAAAATTAAAATAAATATAAATTTATTTAAATTTTCGTTATGTTACTTGAGCTATAAAAAATATGTTGTTCATAAAATCTTGGAAATAATCAAAACAAACAATATTTTTTAAAAAAAATTATTATATATCTAATTACACAAAATCAGCTCAATTTTTGATAGATATTTAATTATTGCAAAATCAGCTAAATTAATAGATATTGTTCGTGATCAAATTGCTGAACATATATGGTCTGCAAGTCGTCGTGGTTTTCGTCATCAACGTTAAAATTTATTTTTTTACTTTTTTATTAATTGCAATAAAGTATTTATCTTCTAATAACAATTATTTTTAACTTTAAATTATTTTAAATATATTATCATAATTATTAAGTTTTAATGTTAAATTATATAACTTTATGATATTGTTAAATACATCTTTAATATTAAATTTTATATTCTTATGTATTCCTCTAAATAGTTGTCATTTATCTTAACTATTTATTTCTTAGCAACTTATTCATTTCATTTAACTTATTCAACTCAATACCATTATTCCGCTCATTTTTATTCCACTCATCATAATTTAACTTATTCAACTTATTCCTTTTGTTGACAACCAGTTGGAGCCAAAGATTAGTGGAATTGAGGATGATAGAGGAATAATGGTGTTCCACTCATTCTTCTTGAAAATAGTAGATGAACAACTTTTTAAAAATTTGTGAACAAATTCAGGTTTTTCCTGTGGAATTAAATGGAAATGGGTGGAATTTTTTTTCACTTGTTTTCATTCTAAATGGAAAATTTTCACAAGAATAAACAATTCTACCCAAATATATTTTTCTAGTTATGCATCCATTTGCACCAGTCTCAACAACATGAAAGAATGAAATACATTAAAAAAAACAAAACCTGAAAGAACGAAAAAGTTATTTACCTGAAGTAAGTTATCTGCAATAAAACATTCACAACTTACAAATAAAAATTTCAAAATCGAACCGAACCGAACCCGAATTTACAATTCACAAGATCAATAAAACATTCACATTTTAAAATTATATATATATATATATATATATACATTTAAATAATCTAAAATTTTACAATATTACTTAAAAGTTAAAATTAATGAAATATTTTTATTTATGTGAGAATTTTGTTGTCTAAAACCGAACCGAACCCAAATTTGAACCGAACCAATGCACATGATTTTCTTTGTTATAAACATTTTAGCATTAATAGAATACTTTGTACAACATGAAAGAATGAAATATAGAAAAAAATATAAAAGAACATGAAAAGAACGAAAACGTTATTTACATCCTGAAGTAAGTTTTTTTTTTTTTTTGTCGACAGCCTAAATGAGTCTCGAAGCACTCTGTTGCAAAAGTTATTTCCATCTTCTGGTTTGCAATCAAACAATGCATGGCCCAAATGAGTGCTTCCAATTCTGCAAGTAGGAGACAAAAACTTTGTCGTAGATTTTTTGCTCTCATGATTGTTCCTTCGACGCCTTTCTGGAAGCACTACCAACCTAATCCGGAGAAACATTCACAACATCCTGAAGCAAATTATTTGCAGTAAAACATTCACAACTTAAAAATAAATAATTCAGAAATTAAATGGGCTAAACCCAATATATTCCGCAAGACAGGCCCAAATAGATTTAGATGTAGGGTTTGTGTGAAATTGATTTGGGGAAATTTTGTAACGACCACCGATTCCAAGATTCAGACGCCGGCGCACAGCTTCTCCGGCGACGGCAAGACAGGTGAGTCGACATCAACTTCTGCTCTACTCATTCCGAGACCAAAACATGGACATTGATCCATGAAATGCATAAGAGAAGAAATTTTACTTCTGGATGTTTCTTTTGTGGCAAGTTTTACGTCATTGGTGGTTGGGATGAGAAAGACGAAAACCTAACTTGTGGAGAAAGTTACAATGAAATGACGAAATCTTGGGACACCGGATAGAGTTTTCAAAAAGAAATGGTGTATCTTCAGGGGAATAGAGTTCCGAAATCGCCATTTTTAGTTCTCGACTTCCATGTGGAGGGACAATAACTTCAGTTTGTGGACAAGAATGAGTGGCTATCCAATAGCCTGATTTTACAGAGTATTAATTGTGAATCTTTCGTATATGGCCATATATATACTCATCTTGATGTGCATACCGAGACAGGATTATCTCTTTTGCAAGAGCTGCATCTTCTATATGTAATATCTGATCAAGAAGTTCCTCATTCCATTCTCTTGTTTCTGGTTTCAATAATAACACTGCACGAAGACAAGGTTTACCAACACTGTTTACTAAGAGAGGATCTTGGGATTAATAAGTGAGAATATTCACATCGTTCTACGGAAGCAGAAGATATTTTTAAGCATAATCAGAAATACTCCATAAAAGAAGAATCGAATTGTATAAGCCAACCTCGTCCCCAAAGTTCACTACTATCTCTTGAGCCACTCTAACAGAAGCAAATTATAACGACAAGCATGGATCCACAACTACCTCAGCATCAACCTTCAAACTTGATCTTTATGGATTGATACTTTGCACGCAGTTCATAGTTTCCAGAGAAGAAAATGATATGGTTTAAGTAGGAAAGAGAGAGTATTAAATTCATAAAAACAAACAAGAATAGAGTAATCTAATTAAGTATTCATAAAATCCATTGAGATAGATGAAATTGGTAATTGGATCAAATTTGTACATGTTGATCCTCCAGTGCTGCTGCCTTTGCCAGCATTGTTGCCTTTGCGATTTCCCTTGCCTCCTTTCTCTCCTTGCTCTCCTTTTCAAACATCTCCTTCTGCTCCTTGAGGGCTAATTCCACCTCTTGCCTGTTCTTGCAATTTTTCAGTCGATCTTCTAATGGCTTATATCTCTTATCATGGAATGTTTGCGACTGTGCCACAAAGCGTTCACAAATCTTGTCCAAAAGCTCAGGCTTGCCCCTCACAAAATCATTGCAAGCAAATAGTAATTGTTCTTCTCCAGACACAATTTTACGAAACCCCTAAGTCAAACCATAGCAGCAACATAAGCAGGAAAGAAAGACAAGTTTTTTCAAGACCAAAAAGAAGAAACTCACATATGTTTCAAATCTTCCGAAGCTGGTGATTTGTAAGAGTTTGGGAAGAAGGTCTCTCTTACATAGTTGCGGATTCCAAACCACGAAAGTCCTACCATTAGGACCCCAAGATACTACTGAATCCGTTGAAGGATCATCCACCATTTCATATGCTTTCTTCACGAAATCAGAGATTCTGTTTCTCTCGGAATCCATATCTTTTCTACACGATGAGATGGGTATACATGTAAAGAGATTTCTAACCACGATAACCCTAGTTACAAATCGGAATCATACCTTAGACTAGAGCGACCGGAAGAACAAATCGGAGGAGAGAGAGGTTTTTTTCGTTTTTTTCGCTAACCCTAAGAAAAATAAAATAAAAGAGCCATCCTCATATTTTGCTGGTCACGTGGGCCATTTGGTTTGGGCTTTTCTTTTTGTGTACAATAACGAAACCCAACCATTTTGTTCAGTTACACAATTGACCACTGCGAATCTAAAATTCCCAACTACCCGGAACCGAAGAATCGAACCGAACCCGACCCGAAAAAAGGGAACCGAACCGAACCCGGAACCGACAAAATATCCAAACGGATCCTAAACTCATATACCCGAAGAACTGAAACAGAACCCGAACCGAAAACCGAATGGGTACCCGAAATATCCGTAATATAATTATATATCCAAAATATTAATTATATTTAAACTTGATATAACCCAAAATTATAATTATAAAACTCGAAGATATCAATTATAGTTAGATCGAAATAACCAAAATATCTAAAATAACAAAAAAATCTGAAAGTTCTTAATTATATTTGTCAAAATTTAACCAAATTTTATTCAAATTTAGCATTTTTTAGATTTTTTCTATATTTCGGATATCCGGAACCGATCCGAACCCGAAAATACCTGAACCGAACCTGAACTGAATTTTATAATTACCCTAATAAATCTTTCAACCCGATACCCGAATCCGAACGTGTATCCGAATGCCCACGCCTAGGACAAACCAACAACACTAAAAAGAATCGCGATTTTACTTATTTTCTATTGGACTTGGCGGAAGTATACCATTCAGCAAAACATAACATATCATTCTTTGGTTATATACACATAGATAATAGGTCAAGAGAGAGACACTACTATCCATGACAAGTTCAGTTCATAATCCTCAAATCACTACACCGATCAATCCCAATCAAATTTACATATCCACTAACACACGACTAACCAAATTTAATATCAAGATAAGAAACAGTGTTAATGCCTCCAGCTCATAATTTATAATATCTGAGCAGATCAAATAAAATTAAGAAGAGGTAACAGTAGGCAAGCAAACAAGAGAAAATTAAAACGTAGAGAATGCATCAAGATGCGACAATGCTAATTGCCAGGTGGAGCAAAAAGTGCTGGATTGGTAATTTGGTTGTTGATGAAATTTAGGTTGTTGATGGCATGCTGGAGATTGTGCATATTATTCTCCTACAAAAGACACAATATAGCAAATTAACTCAAAATTTTACTAAAAATGAGTTTGTAAAAGAAGAACTCTCACCCCGTTGATGTAATTTATAAATCCCGGAATCCTATTACGAGTTTCATTTATTGACTGTCTTGCTATATCCCTAGCTTCCTCTAATTCTTCTGCATTCAAGACTTCAACCGCAACATCTCCGGCCACTAGAGCCGGATCTATAATCGCATTGTTGATCATATTCAGTTGATTGATTGCATTTTGAAGATTATGCAGATTGTTCTCCTACCAAAACAAATATATAACTCAAATCAAACACAATTGTAAATGATATGGTTATATTCAAATAAAAAAGAATACTCACACCATTGATGTAGCCTTGCATTTGCAGGTAGTTGGTATGTGAATATTGAGCTCAAGACTGTTTTACAAGTAGTGGCTGCATCATACATTCTGTTCACATTATACCCACCAAGACGATGCAACAAATATTACAGATGATGTTACAAAGGATCAGCTTGTTGAAGGGTATTGTTCTAAAGTGAACATAATGCAAGATGTCACACAGGTGGAATATCTTTACCGACTGACAAATTCAACACCTATGTGGCGTAACAAGAGGCTGGGACACATTCTGATTCAGTTTTCCGAGAATGGGCTAATCAAGTTCACCTATTGGATAGAACCAGGAAAGAACATCTACAACAAGCTATTACATCTGATTGTTATTCTTGTTTACATAGTGTTTTCTACAAGGCAAAGAGGACAACAAAAGCAAAAGAAGAGAGAGTTTTTAAAATCATGGATGTTCAAATACAAAGAAACAAGACGGACAATGCAGTTTGTGAGAACTACGAGCTGATATGTCTTCCTGGACAAGATCATGTTGTGAACCCATGGGAGTAGAAACGACGCTAGCTGCAGTGAACCCGTGGCTGTTACAGCCTATCCTTCCATTGATTTGTCAATGGATAATCTTCTCTAGCCACTTGCTGATACGTTGGCAAAGGATAAAGCTTCGTGGTGGAGCCTGCAGCTGTCACATATGCTCACATTTTTGCTTTCTTTAAGCTTGAGGAAAAGCTGCATTTTGAAGCGGGGGGTATTGATAAGCTACGGGAAGCTAAAGGAGATGGCAGAGAATGTCTCATTAGTGTGCTGAGTTGGCATGAGTTGCAAAAGAAGGTAAGAGCAGAGGCGGTTAGGAATCAGAACATAATTGTAATAAGCTATAAATAGGAGTGTCTTACGCTTAGAAGGGTATGCTTGATGTTGTATTTGAATGGAAGATACGACATGAGTTCTTCTATGGTGATGGACATGAGATCGTTGTACTAGTTAAGCATTGGATTGGGTTTACGTATTGAATAGGTTTGAGGTTACAAACTTGTCACGATGACGTTGTATCTGGGAACAAAAACTTAGAAGAGGAAAGGAGAGTATGGCTTAATGAAATAGATCTCTCATGAGATTCATCCACCATAATAACACTGCACCAAGACAAGGTTTACCAACACTGTCCTAAGGAAGCAAAACATGTTTCTAAGCATGATCAGAAACACCCGATAATATGGAATTGTATAGCCAAACTCTGACCCCAAAGTTCACTACCATCTCCTGAGCCACTCTAATGCAAATTATAAAGACAAAAGAGTATATTTGATCAAGCGTGAATTTACAACTAGCTAGAGAGAAAAGGATACAGAGCTTCCCCAAAAAAAGACATAAATGAGAAAGAGAAATATAGGTTGAACATAAACATGAGAAATATGGTTTAAGTAGGAAACAAATCAACCATACAGAGAGTATTTAATTCATAAAAAAGAGTAGAGTAATCCGATAGATAGACAACAGCAGAGAATAGATAAAGATAGATAGATAGATGAATTCGATCAAAGTCGTAATTCGATCAAATTCGTACATGCATCCTCAAGCCTTTTCGTCCTTATCAGCCTTCTTGCTCTTTCCATTGCAATTGCCTCCTTTCTCTCCTTGCTCTCCTTTTCAAACATCTCCTTCTGCTCCTTGAGGGCTAATTCCACCTCTTGCCTGTTCTTGCAATTTTTCAGTCGATCTTCTAATGGCTTATATCTCTTATCATGGAATGCTTGCACCCGTGCAACATAGCGTTCACCAATCTTGTCCAAAAGCTCAGGCTTGCCCCTCACAAAATCATTGCATGCAAATTCCAAGTGTTCTTCCCCAGTAACAATTTTACGAAACCCCTAAGTCCAATACGTACAAGAACAAAACATAGCAGCATAAGCAGCAGCAGCACCAAGTAAGAAGAGTTTTGTTTTTTCAATTGAAAAAGAAACTCACATATGTTTCAAATCTTCCGAAGCTGGTGATTTTTAAGAGTTTGGTAACAAGGTCTCTCTTACATTCTAGCGGTTTCCAAACGATGAAACTCCTTCCATCAGGACCCCAAGATACTATTGAATCCGTTGAAGGATCATCAACCATTTCATATGCTTTCTTCACGAAATCAAAGACTCTGTTTCTTCTTCTTCCTCCAGATTCCATATCTTATCTACAAGATGAGATGGGTAAATCGATGAAGCAGCCCTAATTTGGGGAACATATCAATAACCCTAATTTGGGGAACAAATCGGAATCATACCTTGCGATGATTTTGCCGGAAGAACGAATCGGAGGAGAGTTTTTTTGTTGCCAACCCTAAGAGAATAATACGTGAAACTTAAGAACCTTATACTTTTTGCTATGGGCCAAACTTCTCTTTCCTATTTGGGCCAATTCGTTTTTTTTTTTTTTTGGTAAGTAAACCCCCAACCAGACCCTTTAATCCGATTCTACTAGGTGCATTCGGGGAAAATTGTCCAAATCAACATTCCTATGTGCCAAAAAAAAACTAAACTAAAATACGATGCAATTTTTTACCTTTCAAACATAAAAATTCAAATTTTTTACCCAAACTATTGAATCTAAGCCAAATCTAGCATTGACTGCAAATCTGTTAATCAATCTGTTAACAGCGCTGACTCAGCAGTCTGAGTCAGCTGCCACGTCAGCTAAAACGTCCACAGTTGCTGAGTCAGCTGCCACATCAGCCGTCATTAAAAAACTAAATCTACAATTTTTTCAATTTTTTTTAAGAATTATATTATTTTTCTATATATTTTTTTGTCTAACTTTTTAATATTCCATTAATTTTTATGGAACTATATTTTAATGGAATATAAATTTCATATTTATGGATAGATAAAAAAAATCAAATCGAACATAACTAATTATATCATTAAAATAAGTCTAGTTATATTTTTGATAATATATATTGTTAATATAATTTCCTCAAGCGGGTTTCCTTCCGCATAAATAATTGGGACATTTTAAAAACTAGGTAGGTAGCCCGCGCCTTGCACGGACATATAGATTTCATAAACTAATTACATTATTAAGTTATTAACTTTGTTACCGATAAAAAAACCAAACGCAAACATAACAACAATGTTAGATTTATGATCAATCAAAAAAAAAAATGAAATAACAACCAATATTATTCGTAAAAAATTCGAATTAAAGCAATGACAATCATAGAGCTCGAGAACATATTGAATAATATTTCATTCACTCACACATTGTATGTAAATCAATTCTTTTTTTATCTCTCAATCGCTAGAACTCACAAATTGTATGTAAATCAACGTCTTGGTCTCATCCGCCTTCTTATTCTACTTATGGTTTTTCTTTTTCTTTGTCTTTGTCATCTTCCTCGTCTTTTCCGACTTTTTCTTCATCATCTTAGTCTTCGTCTTCTTTTTCATCATCTTTGGTTTCTATGAATTCCTATTTTTCACTCTCTCACTCTTCCGGTTTTTCTTCGTCATTTTCTTCTCCCTCTTCTACATCATTTTCCTTCGTCGTCGTCTTCTTTCTCTTATGTTTTTCTTCTTCATCGTCTTCGACTTCTTCTTCTTCTTCTTCCTTATTGTTTTTAACTTCTATAGTTTTTTCTTCCTCTTTTTTTTTCTTAAGGTTTGTCTTCATTTTCTTTTTCCGAATTTTCTTCGTCCTCTTCTTGTTTCGGCTTTTTCTTTGTCCGACTTTTCTTCGTCCTCTTCTTCAACATCTTCATATTCTCTGATTTCTTATTCTTCTGTGTTTCTTCGTCCCATCTTCGTCTTCTTCCTCGCCATATTCAACTTCGAATCAAAATCTTCCATTTTCGGTTTCCATTACTCTCTCTCTCTATATCTCTCTAGATTCCTAATTTAGATCTCCTCTTTTGTTCTCTTAATTTACCTTCAAACATCTTCCCCATATCTTCCTTCTCCTTCTTCATAACAATCACACATTATTTCGATGCCAAAACATCTTCATTGTTTCAACCATTGTTTCCTTGTAGCTTTTATAATTTTCCTCAAGCATTTCAAACAGGGTTTGGAACCGGTTAAGTATTGTCGAATTCAATATCTCTAAAATTTATTTGTTCATACATAGATATGGTTTGTGGGTCGTTGCCATTTTCTCCTCGAGCAATGCTTGTTTCTCTAAACACTATGTAATTTCAATTACTCTCCTTATTAACACAAGATTTAAGGGTTAATATTAAAAATCCAAAAAATAAAATAGATCTGTTTCGAAGTCGTGATCGAAGATGCACTAAAACGCATAATAGCGAGTCTATCAATTATGGATGATTAAGAAGCTTACATTAGAATTTAAAAAAATAGAATATATATAAAAAGAAGTAAAACTACCTCTCTATCTCTCTCTCTCTCTCTCTCTCTCTCTCTCTCTCTCTCTCTCTCTCTCTCTCTCTCTCTCTCTCTCTCTCTCTCTCTCTCTCTCTCTTTCTCTCTCTCTCTCTATTAGATCTCCCTTGTTTCTTTCTCGAGAATCTCTAGTATGTTCTTTTTTTTTCACCTTCATGAAAGATAAATTCCACAATAGATATGTTTAGTCTTGTCTCCTTCAACTTCTCATCTCCTCTTTTGTTCTCTTAGTTTACCTTCAAACATCTTGGCCATATCTTCTTTCACCTTCTTCATACCAATCACACATTTTTCCACAATAGATATGTTTAGTCTTGTCTCCTTTAACTTCTCATCTCCTCTTTTGTTCTCTTAGTTTACCTTCAAACATCTTGGTCATCTCTTCTTTCGCCTTCTTCATATCAATCACACATTTTTTCGCCGTCAAAACATCTTCATCATTTCAACCACTATTTCCTTGTATCTTCTGTGCACGAAACCACCTCTCTCTCTCTCTCTCTATAGATATCCCTTGTTTCTTATGGTGTCGGTCCCAATTCATGATTAAATTGTGAGTTGGGACCGACACCATAAAATTGTCATAGTAACATTATATCCTTTCATATTTCAATTATTCTTACTAAACAAAGTTCATTTTCAAAAATGTTTCTTAAATAATATTATAGAGATTATATCAAAACAATATAACTCTTCTTCTTTTCTTTTTTTTGGGTGCGTGGTCTTTTCGTAGATCTGAGATTTAGTGTTGGGCAAAAACGTCATTTCTCATTCTGGAAAAAGTCAAATGTCTACCACCAAACAATGTCTATAAATCTACCGTAAAAAAAAGTCTACCATTACACTACAAATAAGTCTACCAACTGAAGGTTATCTGAGTAAATACCAAAAAATTAACTAAATCTACCGCCACCAACAATAAATCTACCGTCATTAAAATTAAATCTAGCTACCACCATTACAAAACGAAGTCACCGAAATGTTAGACGGTTTTAAATCTACCGCCATTACAAACAAATCTACCAACCCAATAAAAATCTACCGTTGCCAATACAAATCTACCGTCAAATAAATAAATCTACCGTTACGATAAAATAATTCACACTGATTAACTCTACCACCAAAATAAATAAGTCTACCAAAAAATTCAAACTGAAGGTTATCTGAGTAAATACCAAAAATAAGTCTACCATCAAAGAAAATGTATCTACCAACTGAAGGTTATCTGAGTAAATACCAAAAATAAGTCTACCATCAAAGAAAATATATCTACCAACTGAAGGATATCTGAGCAAATACAAAAATTAAGTCTACCAAAAATAAATATATCTATCGCGTCGTTAAAATGAATCTACGAAAATAAGTCTACCAATATTTAACAAATCTATCATCTTTCAAACAAATCTACCATCCATCAAACAAATCTACGGACCAAAATTTGAGTTGACCAACATCAAACAAGTATACCATCAAAGAACGGTAGACTTGTTAAATCAACTTTTGCCTACGTGGCAAATGAATAGTAATGGCAGTTTTGTAATTGCGTTTTTCTCAACAAATGCCATAAGGGTATTTTTGGTAATACGAATAAAATTAGGTTATTGTAGTAATAAAAATAAAAGTAGGTCAAACTAATAAGCTTGAGGTCTTGAACGTAGAGAGAGTTGTGTATCCTGAAACTGGAAACCAATCCTTATGCGACATCGTCAAGCACAAAGATGTAATTAGCAACCTTAATATGAAAGTAACCTACTTGGATGATGCGAACTTTGTGCGGTTTTGTCAACCAAATCCACAAAATCAAAGCAAGATATCTATAGTTCATTCAAGTTGCTGCAGTGATACAAAGAGTAAGGTGCATTACCTAAAGATGCTTCTCCAAGACCGGAAAAATATGAATCCGCGATGGAGAATTCCGAGCCAATGCACATGATTTTCTTTGATATAAACATTTTTAGCATTAATATATATAATATTATTTGGGTCCAAATAGTGAGCATTTGAGGAATCCACGTAATAAAGGCTCCAATTGATTGACATAATAGAGGAATAAAAATGAGTTACTTACCATTTGATCCAAATTTGCATTCCCCTAAAAATTAATGGGGTCCACATAATAAGTTAGAAAATGGTTAATTCCCCTGAAATTTGTTACCCCTCAAAATAGGTGAGTAACAATGGAGGAATAATTTTTTTTAAAAACAATTATTTAAAAAAAAAAAATTAAAATAAATATAAATTTATTTAAATTTTCGTTATGTTACTTGAGCTATAAAAAATATGTTGTTCATAAAATCTTGGAAATAATCAAAACAAACAATATTTTTTTAAAAAAATTATTATATATCTAATTACACAAAATCATCTCAATTTTTGATAGATATTTAATTATTGCAAAATCAGCTAAATTAATAGATATTGTTCGTGATCAAATTGCTGAACATATATGGTCTGCAAGTCGTCGTGGTTTTCGTCATCAACGTTAAAATTTATTTTTTTACTTTTTTTATTAATTGCAATAAAGAATTTATCTTCTAATAACAATTATTTTTAACTTTAAATTATTTTAAATATATTATCATAATTATTAAGTTTTAATGTTAAATTATATAACTTTATGATATTGTTAAATACATCTTTAATATTAAATTTTATATTCTTATGTATTCCTCTAAATAGTTGTCATTTATCTTAACTATTTATTTCTTAGCAACTTATTCATTTCATTTAACTTATTCAACTCAATACCATTATTCCGCTCATTTTTATTCCACTCATCATAATTTAACTTATTCAACTTATTCCTTTTGTTGACAACCAGTTGGAGCCAAAGATTAGTGGAATTGAGGATGATAGAGGAATAATGGTGTTCCACTCATTCTTCTTGAAAATAGTAGATGAACAACTTTTTAAAAATTTGTGAACAAATTCAGTTTTTTCCTGTGGAATTAAATGGAAATGGGTGGAATTTTTTTTCACTTGTTTTCATTCTAAATGGAAAATTTTCACAAGAATAAACAATTCTACCCA
The DNA here is from genome assembly GCA_030161315.1 of Eutrema japonicum. Lineage (NCBI taxonomy): Eukaryota > Viridiplantae > Streptophyta > Magnoliopsida > Brassicales > Brassicaceae > Eutrema > Eutrema japonicum. The sequence continues at coordinate 54,678,890 of BSQW01000011.1, forward strand.
AATATATTTTTCTAGTTATGCATCCATTTGCACCAGTCTCAACAACATGAAAGAATGAAATACATTAAAAAAAACAAAACCTGAAAGAACGAAAAAGTTATTTACCTGAAGTAAGTTATCTGCAATAAAACATTCACAACTTACAAATAAAAATTTCAAAATCGAACCGAACCGAACCCGAATTTACAATTCACAAGATCAATAAAACATTCACATTTTAAAATTATATATATATATATAAATATACATTTAAATAATCTAAAATTTTACAATATTACTTAAAAGTTAAAATTAATGAAATATTTTTATTTATGTGAGAATTTTGTTGTCTAAAACCGAACCGAACCCAAATTTGAACCGAACCAATGCACATGATTTTCTTTGTTATAAACATTTTAGCATTAATAGAATACTTTGTACAACATGAAAGAATGAAATATAGAAAAAAATATAAAAGAACATGAAAAGAACGAAAACGTTATTTACATCCTGAAGTAAGTTTTTTTTTTTTTTGTCGACAGCCTAAATGAGTCTCGAAGCACTCTGTTGCAAAAGTTATTTCCATCTTCTGGTTTGCAATCAAACAATGCATGGCCCAAATGATTGCTTCCAATTCTGCAAGTAGGAGACAAAAACTTTGTCGTAGATTTTTTGCTCTCATGATTGTTCCTTCGACGCCTTTCTGGAAGCACTACCAACCTAATCCGGAGAAACATTCACAACATCCTGAAGCAAATTATTTGCAGTAAAACATTCACAACTTAAAAATAAATAATTCAGAAATTAAATGGGCTAAACCCAATATATTCCGCAAGACAGGCCCAAATAGATTTAGATGTAGGGTTTGTGTGAAATTGATTTGGGGAAATTTTGTAACGACCACCGATTCCAAGATTCAGACGCCGGCGCACAGCTTCTCCGGCGACGGCAAGACAGGTGAGTCGACATCAACTTCTGCTCTACTCATTCCGAGACCAAAACATGGACATTGATCCATGAAATGCATAAGAGAAGAAATTTTACTTCTGGATGTTTCTTTTGTGGCAAGTTTTACGTCATTGGTGGTTGGGATGAGAAAGACGAAAACCTAACTTGTGGAGAAAGTTACAATGAAATGACGAAATCTTGGGACACCGGATAGAGTTTTCAAAAAGAAATGGTGTATCTTCAGGGGAATAGAGTTCCGAAATCGCCATTTTTAGTTCTCGACTTCCATGTGGAGGGACAATAACTTCAGTTTGTGGACAAGAATGAGTGGCTATCCAATAGCCTGATTTTACAGAGTATTAATTGTGAATCTTTCGTATATGGCCATATATATACTCATCTTGATGTGCATACCGAGACAGGATTATCTCTTTTGCAAGAGCTGCATCTTCTATATGTAATATCTGATCAAGAAGTTCCTCATTCCATTCTCTTGTTTCTGGTTTCAATAATAACACTGCACGAAGACAAGGTTTACCAACACTGTTTACTAAGAGAGGATCTTGGGATTAATAAGTGAGAATATTCACATCGTTCTACGGAAGCAGAAGATATTTTTAAGCATAATCAGAAATACTCCATAAAAGAAGAATCGAATTGTATAAGCCAACCTCGTCCCCAAAGTTCACTACTATCTCTTGAGCCACTCTAACAGAAGCAAATTATAACGACAAGCATGGATCCACAACTACCTCAGCATCAACCTTCAAACTTGATCTTTATGGATTGATACTTTGCACGCAGTTCATAGTTTCCAGAGAAGAAAATGATATGGTTTAAGTAGGAAAGAGAGAGTATTAAATTCATAAAAACAAACAAGAATAGAGTAATCTAATTAAGTATTCATAAAATCCATTGAGATAGATGAAATTGGTAATTGGATCAAATTTGTACATGTTGATCCTCCAGTGCTGCTGCCTTTGCCAGCATTGTTGCCTTTGCGATTTCCCTTGCCTCCTTTCTCTCCTTGCTCTCCTTTTCAAACATCTCCTTCTGCTCCTTGAGGGCTAATTCCACCTCTTGCCTGTTCTTGCAATTTTTCAGTCGATCTTCTAATGGCTTATATCTCTTATCATGGAATGTTTGCGACTGTGCCACAAAGCGTTCACAAATCTTGTCCAAAAGCTCAGGCTTGCCCCTCACAAAATCATTGCAAGCAAATAGTAATTGTTCTTCTCCAGACACAATTTTACGAAACCCCTAAGTCAAACCATAGCAGCAACATAAGCAGGAAAGAAAGACAAGTTTTTTCAAGACCAAAAAGAAGAAACTCACATATGTTTCAAATCTTCCGAAGCTGGTGATTTGTAAGAGTTTGGGAAGAAGGTCTCTCTTACATAGTTGCGGATTCCAAACCACGAAAGTCCTACCATTAGGACCCCAAGATACTACTGAATCCGTTGAAGGATCATCCACCATTTCATATGCTTTCTTCACGAAATCAGAGATTCTGTTTCTCTCGGAATCCATATCTTTTCTACACGATGAGATGGGTATACATGTAAAGAGATTTCTAACCACGATAACCCTAGTTACAAATCGGAATCATACCTTAGACTAGAGCGACCGGAAGAACAAATCGGAGGAGAGAGAGGTTTTTTTCGTTTTTTTCGCTAACCCTAAGAAAAATAAAATAAAAGAGCCATCCTCATATTTTGCTGGTCACGTGGGCCATTTGGTTTGGGCTTTTCTTTTTGTGTACAATAACGAAACCCAACCATTTTGTTCAGTTACACAATTGACCACTGCGAATCTAAAATTCCCAACTACCCGGAACCGAAGAATCGAACCGAACCCGACCCGAAAAAAGGGAACCGAACCGAACCCGGAACCGACAAAATATCCAAACGGATCCTAAACTCATATACCCGAAGAACTGAAACAGAACCCGAACCGAAAACCGAATGGGTACCCGAAATATCCGTAATATAATTATATATCCAAAATATTAATTATATTTAAACTTGATATAACCCAAAATTATAATTATAAAACTCGAAGATATCAATTATAGTTAGATCGAAATAACCAAAATATCTAAAATAACAAAAAAATCTGAAAGTTCTTAATTATATTTGTCAAAATTTAACCAAATTTTATTCAAATTTAGCATTTTTTAGGTTTTTTCTATATTTCGGATATCCGGAACCGATCCGAACCCGAAAATACCTGAACCGAACCTGAACTGAATTTTATAATTACCCTAATAAATCTTTCAACCCGATACCCGAATCCGAACGTGTATCCGAATGCCCACGCCTAGGACAAACCAACAACACTAAAAAGAATCGCGATTTTACTTATTTTCTATTGGACTTGGCGGAAGTATACCATTCAGCAAAACATAACATATCATTCTTTGGTTATATACACATAGATAATAGGTCAAGAGAGAGACACTACTATCCATGACAAGTTCAGTTCATAATCCTCAAATCACTACACCGATCAATCCCAATCAAATTTACATATCCACTAACACACGACTAACCAAATTTAATATCAAGATAAGAAACAGTGTTAATGCCTCCAGCTCATAATTTATAATATCTGAGCAGATCAAATAAAATTAAGAAGAGGTAACAGTAGGCAAGCAAACAAGAGAAAATTAAAACGTAGAGAATGCATCAAGATGCGACAATGCTAATTGCCAGGTGGAGCAAAAAGTGCTGGATTGGTAATTTGGTTGTTGATGAAATTTAGGTTGTTGATGGCATGCTGGAGATTGTGCATATTATTCTCCTACAAAAGACACAATATAGCAAATTAACTCAAAATTTTACTAAAAATGAGTTTGTAAAAGAAGAACTCTCACCCCGTTGATGTAATTTATAAATCCCGGAATCCTATTACGAGTTTCATTTATTGACTGTCTTGCTATATCCCTAGCTTCCTCTAATTCTTCTGCATTCAAGACTTCAACCGCAACATCTCCGGCCACTAGAGCCGGATCTATAATCGCATTGTTGATCATATTCAGTTGATTGATTGCATTTTGAAGATTATGCAGATTGTTCTCCTACCAAAACAAATATATAACTCAAATCAAACACAATTGTAAATGATATGGTTATATTCAAATAAAAAAGAATACTCACACCATTGATGTAGCCTTGCATTTGCAGGTAGTTGGTATGTGAATATTGAGCTCAAGACTGTTTTACAAGTAGTGGCTGCATCATACATTCTGTTCACATTATACCCACCAAGACGATGCAACAAATATTACAGATGATGTTACAAAGGATCAGCTTGTTGAAGGGTATTGTTCTAAAGTGAACATAATGCAAGATGTCACACAGGTGGAATATCTTTACCGACTGACAAATTCAACACCTATGTGGCGTAACAAGAGGCTGGGACACATTCTGATTCAGTTTTCCGAGAATGGGCTAATCAAGTTCACCTATTGGATAGAACCAGGAAAGAACATCTACAACAAGCTATTACATCTGATTGTTATTCTTGTTTACATAGTGTTTTCTACAAGGCAAAGAGGACAACAAAAGCAAAAGAAGAGAGAGTTTTTAAAATCATGGATGTTCAAATACAAAGAAACAAGACGGACAATGCAGTTTGTGAGAACTACGAGCTGATATGTCTTCCTGGACAAGATCATGTTGTGAACCCATGGGAGTAGAAACGACGCTAGCTGCAGTGAACCCGTGGCTGTTACAGCCTATCCTTCCATTGATTTGTCAATGGATAATCTTCTCTAGCCACTTGCTGATACGTTGGCAAAGGATAAAGCTTCGTGGTGGAGCCTGCAGCTGTCACATATGCTCACATTTTTGCTTTCTTTAAGCTTGAGGAAAAGCTGCATTTTGAAGCGGGGGGTATTGATAAGCTACGGGAAGCTAAAGGAGATGGCAGAGAATGTCTCATTAGTGTGCTGAGTTGGCATGAGTTGCAAAAGAAGGTAAGAGCAGAGGCGGTTAGGAATCAGAACATAATTGTAATAAGCTATAAATAGGAGTGTCTTACGCTTAGAAGGGTATGCTTGATGTTGTATTTGAATGGAAGATACGACATGAGTTCTTCTATGGTGATGGACATGAGATCGTTGTACTAGTTAAGCATTGGATTGGGTTTACGTATTGAATAGGTTTGAGGTTACAAACTTGTCACGATGACGTTGTATCTGGGAACAAAAACTTAGAAGAGGAAAGGAGAGTATGGCTTAATGAAATAGATCTCTCATGAGATTCATCCACCATAATAACACTGCACCAAGACAAGGTTTACCAACACTGTCCTAAGGAAGCAAAACATGTTTCTAAGCATGATCAGAAACACCCGATAATATGGAATTGTATAGCCAAACTCTGACCCCAAAGTTCACTACCATCTCCTGAGCCACTCTAATGCAAATTATAAAGACAAAAGAGTATATTTGATCAAGCGTGAATTTACAACTAGCTAGAGAGAAAAGGATACAGAGCTTCCCCAAAAAAAGACATAAATGAGAAAGAGAAATATAGGTTGAACATAAACATGAGAAATATGGTTTAAGTAGGAAACAAATCAACCATACAGAGAGTATTTAATTCATAAAAAAGAGTAGAGTAATCCGATAGATAGACAACAGCAGAGAATAGATAAAGATAGATAGATAGATGAATTCGATCAAAGTCGTAATTCGATCAAATTCGTACATGCATCCTCAAGCCTTTTCGTCCTTATCAGCCTTCTTGCTCTTTCCATTGCAATTGCCTCCTTTCTCTCCTTGCTCTCCTTTTCAAACATCTCCTTCTGCTCCTTGAGGGCTAATTCCACCTCTTGCCTGTTCTTGCAATTTTTCAGTCGATCTTCTAATGGCTTATATCTCTTATCATGGAATGCTTGCACCCGTGCAACATAGCGTTCACCAATCTTGTCCAAAAGCTCAGGCTTGCCCCTCACAAAATCATTGCATGCAAATTCCAAGTGTTCTTCCCCAGTAACAATTTTACGAAACCCCTAAGTCCAATACGTACAAGAACAAAACATAGCAGCATAAGCAGCAGCAGCACCAAGTAAGAAGAGTTTTGTTTTTTCAATTGAAAAAGAAACTCACATATGTTTCAAATCTTCCGAAGCTGGTGATTTTTAAGAGTTTGGTAACAAGGTCTCTCTTACATTCTAGCGGTTTCCAAACGATGAAACTCCTTCCATCAGGACCCCAAGATACTATTGAATCCGTTGAAGGATCATCAACCATTTCATATGCTTTCTTCACGAAATCAAAGACTCTGTTTCTTCTTCTTCCTCCAGATTCCATATCTTATCTACAAGATGAGATGGGTAAATCGATGAAGCAGCCCTAATTTGGGGAACATATCAATAACCCTAATTTGGGGAACAAATCGGAATCATACCTTGCGATGATTTTGCCGGAAGAACGAATCGGAGGAGAGTTTTTTTGTTGCCAACCCTAAGAGAATAATACGTGAAACTTAAGAACCTTATACTTTTTGCTATGGGCCAAACTTCTCTTTCCTATTTGGGCCAATTCGTTTTTTTTTTTTTTTGGTAAGTAAACCCCCAACCAGACCCTTTAATCCGATTCTACTAGGTGCATTCGGGGAAAATTGTCCAAATCAACATTCCTATGTGCCAAAAAAAAACTAAACTAAAATACGATGCAATTTTTTACCTTTCAAACATAAAAATTCAAATTTTTTACCCAAACTATTGAATCTAAGCCAAATCTAGCATTGACTGCAAATCTGTTAATCAATCTGTTAACAGCGCTGACTCAGCAGTCTGAGTCAGCTGCCACGTCAGCTAAAACGTCCACAGTTGCTGAGTCAGCTGCCACATCAGCCGTCATTAAAAAACTAAATCTACAATTTTTTCAATTTTTTTTAAGAATTATATTATTTTTCTATATATTTTTTTGTCTAACTTTTTAATATTCCATTAATTTTTATGGAACTATATTTTAATGGAATATAAATTTCATATTTATGGATAGATAAAAAAAATCAAATCGAACATAACTAATTATATCATTAAAATAAGTCTAGTTATATTTTTGATAATATATATTGTTAATATAATTTCCTCAAGCGGGTTTCCTTCCGCATAAATAATTGGGACATTTTAAAAACTAGGTAGGTAGCCCGCGCCTTGCACGGACATATAGATTTCATAAACTAATTACATTATTAAGTTATTAACTTTGTTACCGATAAAAAAACCAAACGCAAACATAACAACAATGTTAGATTTATGATCAATCAAAAAAAAAAATGAAATAACAACCAATATTATTCGTAAAAAATTCGAATTAAAGCAATGACAATCATAGAGCTCGAGAACATATTGAATAATATTTCATTCACTCACACATTGTATGTAAATCAATTCTTTTTTTATCTCTCAATCGCTAGAACTCACAAATTGTATGTAAATCAACGTCTTGGTCTCATCCGCCTTCTTATTCTACTTATGGTTTTTCTTTTTCTTTGTCTTTGTCATCTTCCTCGTCTTTTCCGACTTTTTCTTCATCATCTTAGTCTTCGTCTTCTTTTTCATCATCTTTGGTTTCTATGAATTCCTATTTTTCACTCTCTCACTCTTCCGGTTTTTCTTCGTCATTTTCTTCTCCCTCTTCTACATCATTTTCCTTCTTCGTCGTCTTCTTTCTCTTCTGTTTTTCTTCTTCATCGTCTTCGACTTCTTCTTCTTCTTCTTCCTTATTGTTTTTAACTTCTATAGTTTTTTCTTCCTCTTTTTTTTTCTTAAGGTTTGTCTTCAATTTCTTTTTCCGAATTTTCTTCGTCCTCTTCTTGTTTCGGCTTTTTCTTTGTCCGACTTTTCTTCGTCCTCTTCTTCAACATCTTCATATTCTCTGATTTCTTATTCTTCTGTGTTTCTTCGTCCCATCTTCGTCTTCTTCCTCGCCATATTCAACTTCGAATCAAAATCTTCCATTTTCGGTTTCCATTACTCTCTCTCTCTATATCTCTCTAGATTCCTAATTTAGATCTCCTCTTTTGTTCTCTTAATTTACCTTCAAACATCTTCCCCATATCTTCCTTCTCCTTCTTCATAACAATCACACATTATTTCGATGCCAAAACATCTTCATTGTTTCAACCATTGTTTCCTTGTAGCTTTTATAATTTTCCTCAAGCATTTCAAACAGGGTTTGGAACCGGTTAAGTATTGTCGAATTCAATATCTCTAAAATTTATTTGTTCATACATAGATATGGTTTGTGGGTCGTTGCCATTTTCTCCTCGAGCAATGCTTGTTTCTCTAAACACTATGTAATTTCAATTACTCTCCTTATTAACACAAGATTTAAGGGTTAATATTAAAAATCCAAAAAATAAAATAGATCTGTTTCGAAGTCGTGATCGAAGATGCACTAAAACGCATAATAGCGAGTCTATCAATTATGGATGATTAAGAAGCTTACATTAGAATTTAAAAAAATAGAATATATATAAAAAGAAGTAAAACTACCTCTCTATCTCTCTCTCTCTCTCTCTCTCTCTCTCTCTCTCTCTCTCTCTCTCTCTCTCTCTCTCTCTCTCTCTCTCTCTCTCTCTCTCTCTCTTTCTCTCTCTCTCTATTAGATCTCCCTTGTTTCTTTCTCGAGAATCTCTAGTATGTTCTTTTTTTTTCACCTTCATGAAAGATAAATTCCACAATAGATATGTTTAGTCTTGTCTCCTTCAACTTCTCATCTCCTCTTTTGTTCTCTTAGTTTACCTTCAAACATCTTGGCCATATCTTCTTTCACCTTCTTCATACCAATCACACATTTTTCCACAATAGATATGTTTAGTCTTGTCTCCTTTAACTTCTCATCTCCTCTTTTGTTCTCTTAGTTTACCTTCAAACATCTTGGTCATCTCTTCTTTCGCCTTCTTCATATCAATCACACATTTTTTCGCCGTCAAAACATCTTCATCATTTCAACCACTATTTCCTTGTATCTTCTGTGCACGAAACCACCTCTCTCTCTCTCTCTCTATAGATATCCCTTGTTTCTTATGGTGTCGGTCCCAATTCATGATTAAATTGTGAGTTGGGACCGACACCATAAAATTGTCATAGTAACATTATATCCTTTCATATTTCAATTATTCTTACTAAACAAAGTTCATTTTCAAAAATGTTTCTTAAATAATATTATAGAGATTATATCAAAACAATATAACTCTTCTTCTTTTCTTTTTTTTGGGTGCGTGGTCTTTTCGTAGATCTGAGATTTAGTGTTGGGCAAAAACGTCATTTCTCATTCTGGAAAAAGTCAAATGTCTACCACCAAACAATGTCTATAAATCTACCGTAAAAAAAAGTCTACCATTACACTACAAATAAGTCTACCAACTGAAGGTTATCTGAGTAAATACCAAAAAATTAACTAAATCTACCGCCACCAACAATAAATCTACCGTCATTAAAATTAAATCTAGCTACCACCATTACAAAACGAAGTCACCGAAATGTTAGACGGTTTTAAATCTACCGCCATTACAAACAAATCTACCAACCCAATAAAAATCTACCGTTGCCAATACAAATCTACCGTCAAATAAATAAATCTACCGTTACGATAAAATAATTCACACTGATTAACTCTACCACCAAAATAAATAAGTCTACCAAAAAATTCAAACTGAAGGTTATCTGAGTAAATACCAAAAATAAGTCTACCATCAAAGAAAATGTATCTACCAACTGAAGGTTATCTGAGTAAATACCAAAAATAAGTCTACCATCAAAGAAAATATATCTACCAACTGAAGGATATCTGAGCAAATACAAAAATTAAGTCTACCAAAAATAAATATATCTATCGCGTCGTTAAAATGAATCTACGAAAATAAGTCTACCAATATTTAACAAATCTATCATCTTTCAAACAAATCTACCATCCATCAAACAAATCTACGGACCAAAATTTGAGTTGACCAACATCAAACAAGTATACCATCAAAGAACGGTAGACTTGTTAAATCAACTTTTGCCTACGTGGCAAATGAATAGTAATGGCAGTTTTGTAATTGCGTTTTTCTCAACAAATGCCATAAGGGTATTTTTGGTAATACGAATAAAATTAGGTTATTGTAGTAATAAAAATAAAAGTAGGTCAAACTAATAAGCTTGAGGTCTTGAACGTAGAGAGAGTTGTGTATCCTGAAACTGGAAACCAATCCTTATGCGACATCGTCAAGCACAAAGATGTAATTAGCAACCTTAATATGAAAGTAACCTACTTGGATGATGCGAACTTTGTGCGGTTTTGTCAACCAAATCCACAAAATCAAAGCAAGATATCTATAGTTCATTCAAGTTGCTGCAGTGATACAAAGAGTAAGGTGCATTACCTAAAGATGCTTCTCCAAGACCGGAAAAATATGAATCCGCGATGGAGAATTCCGAGCCAATGCACATGATTTTCTTTGATATAAACATTTTTAGCATTAATATATATAATATTATTTGGGTCCAAATAGTGAGCATTTGAGGAATCCACGTAATAAAGGCTCCAATTGATTGACATAATAGAGGAATAAAAATGAGTTACTTACCATTTGATCCAAATTTGCATTCCCCTAAAAATTAATGGGGTCCACATAATAAGTTAGAAAATGGTTAATTCCCCTGAAATTTGTTACCCCTCAAAATAGGTGAGTAACAATGGAGGAATAATTTTTTTTAAAAACAATTATTTAAAAAAAAAAAATTAAAATAAATATAAATTTATTTAAATTTTCGTTATGTTACTTGAGCTATAAAAAATATGTTGTTCATAAAATCTTGGAAATAATCAAAACAAACAATATTTTTTTTAAAAAATTATTATATATCTAATTACACAAAATCAGCTCAATTTTTGATAGATATTTAATTATTGCAAAATCAGCTAAATTAATAGATATTGTTCGTGATCAAATTGCTGAACATATATGGTCTGCAAGTCGTCGTGGTTTTCGTCATCAACGTTAAAATTTATTTTTTTACTTTTTTTATTAATTGCAATAAAGAATTTATCTTCTAATAACAATTATTTTTAACTTTAAATTATTTTAAATATATTATCATAATTATTAAGTTTTAATGTTAAATTATATAACTTTATGATATTGTTAAATACATCTTTAATATTAAATTTTATATTCTTATGTATTCCTCTAAATAGTTGTCATTTATCTTAACTATTTATTTCTTAGCAACTTATTCATTTCATTTAACTTATTCAACTCAATACCATTATTCCGCTCATTTTTATTCCACTCATCATAATTTAACTTATTCAACTTATTCCTTTTGTTGACAACCAGTTGGAGCCAAAGATTAGTGGAATTGAGGATGATAGAGGAATAATGGTGTTCCACTCATTCTTCTTGAAAATAGTAGATGAACAACTTTTTAAAAATTTGTGAACAAATTCAGTTTTTTCCTGTGGAATTAAATGGAAATGGGTGGAATTTTTTTTCACTTGTTTTCATTCTAAATGGAAAATTTTCACAAGAATAAACAATTCTACCCAAATATATTTTTCTAGTTATGCATCCATTTGCACCAGTCTCAACAACATGAAAGAATGAAATACATTAAAAAAAACAAAACCTGAAAGAACGAAAAAGTTATTTACCTGAAGTAAGTTATCTGCAATAAAACATTCACAACTTACAAATAAAAATTTCAAAATCGAACCGAACCGAACCCGAATTTACAATTCACAAGATCAATAAAACATTCACATTTTAAAATTATATATATATATATAAAAATATACATTTAAATAATCTAAAATTTTACAATATTACTTAAAAGTTAAAATTAATGAAATATTTTTATTTATGTGAGAATTTTGTTGTCTAAAACCGAACCGAACCCAAATTTGAACCGAACCAATGCACATGATTTTCTTTGTTATAAACATTTTAGCATTAATAGAATACTTTGTACAACATGAAAGAATGAAATATAGAAAAAAATATAAAAGAACATGAAAAGAACGAAAACGTTATTTACATCCTGAAGTAAGTTTTTTTTTTTTTTTGTCGACAGCCTAAATGAGTCTCGAAGCACTCTGTTGCAAAAGTTATTTCCATCTTCTGGTTTGCAATCAAACAATGCATGGCCCAAATGAGTGCTTCCAATTCTGCAAGTAGGAGACAAAAACTTTGTCGTAGATTTTTTGCTCTCATGATTGTTCCTTCGACGCCTTTCTGGAAGCACTACCAACCTAATCCGGAGAAACATTCACAACATCCTGAAGCAAATTATTTGCAGTAAAACATTCACAACTTAAAAATAAATAATTCAGAAATTAAATGGGCTAAACCCAATATATTCCGCAAGACAGGCCCAAATAGATTTAGATGTAGGGTTTGTGTGAAATTGATTTGGGGAAATTTTGTAACGACCACCGATTCCAAGATTCAGACGCCGGCGCACAGCTTCTCCGGCGACGGCAAGACAGGTGAGTCGACATCAACTTCTGCTCTACTCATTCCGAGACCAAAACATGGACATTGATCCATGAAATGCATAAGAGAAGAAATTTTACTTCTGGATGTTTCTTTTGTGGTAAGTTTTACGTCATTGGTGGTTGGGATGAGAAAGACGAAAACCTAACTTGTGGAGAAAGTTACAATGAAATGACGAAATCTTGGGACACCGGATAGAGTTTTCAAAAAGAAATGGTGTATCTTCAGGGGAATAGAGTTCCGAAATCGCCATTTTTAGTTCTCGACTTCCATGTGGAGGGACAATAACTTCAGTTTGTGGACAAGAATGAGTGGCTATCCAATAGCCTGATTTTACAGAGTATTAATTGTGAATCTTTCGTATATGGCCATATATATACTCATCTTGATGTGCATACCGAGACAGGATTATCTCTTTTGCAAGAGCTGCATCTTCTATATGTAATATCTGATCAAGAAGTTCCTCATTCCATTCTCTTGTTTCTGGTTTCAATAATAACACTGCACGAAGACAAGGTTTACCAACACTGTTTACTAAGAGAGGATCTTGGGATTAATAAGTGAGAATATTCACATCGTTCTACGGAAGCAGAAGATATTTTTAAGCATAATCAGAAATACTCCATAAAAGAAGAATCGAATTGTATAAGCCAACCTCGTCCCCAAAGTTCACTACTATCTCTTGAGCCACTCTAACAGAAGCAAATTATAACGACAAGCATGGATCCACAACTACCTCAGCATCAACCTTCAAACTTGATCTTTATGGATTGATACTTTGCACGCAGTTCATAGTTTCCAGAGAAGAAAATGATATGGTTTAAGTAGGAAAGAGAGAGTATTAAATTCATAAAAACAAACAAGAATAGAGTAATCTAATTAAGTATTCATAAAATCCATTGAGATAGATGAAATTGGTAATTGGATCAAATTTGTACATGTTGATCCTCCAGTGCTGCTGCCTTTGCCAGCATTGTTGCCTTTGCGATTTCCCTTGCCTCCTTTCTCTCCTTGCTCTCCTTTTCAAACATCTCCTTCTGCTCCTTGAGGGCTAATTCCACCTCTTGCCTGTTCTTGCAATTTTTCAGTCGATCTTCTAATGGCTTATATCTCTTATCATGGAATGTTTGCGACTGTGCCACAAAGCGTTCACAAATCTTGTCCAAAAGCTCAGGCTTGCCCCTCACAAAATCATTGCAAGCAAATAGTAATTGTTCTTCTCCAGACACAATTTTACGAAACCCCTAAGTCAAACCATAGCAGCAACATAAGCAGGAAAGAAAGACAAGTTTTTTCAAGACCAAAAAGAAGAAACTCACATATGTTTCAAATCTTCCGAAGCTGGTGATTTGTAAGAGTTTGGGAAGAAGGTCTCTCTTACATAGTTGCGGATTCCAAACCACGAAAGTCCTACCATTAGGACCCCAAGATACTACTGAATCCGTTGAAGGATCATCCACCATTTCATATGCTTTCTTCACGAAATCAGAGATTCTGTTTCTCTCGGAATCCATATCTTTTCTACACGATGAGATGGGTATACATGTAAAGAGATTTCTAACCACGATAACCCTAGTTACAAATCGGAATCATACCTTAGACTAGAGCGACCGGAAGAACAAATCGGAGGAGAGAGAGGTTTTTTTCGTTTTTTTCGCTAACCCTAAGAAAAATAAAATAAAAGAGCCATCCTCATATTTTGCTGGTCACGTGGGCCATTTGGTTTGGGCTTTTCTTTTTGTGTACAATAACGAAACCCAACCATTTTGTTCAGTTACACAATTGACCACTGCGAATCTAAAATTCCCAACTACCCGGAACCGAAGAATCGAACCGAACCCGACCCGAAAAAAAGGAACCGAACCGAATCCGGAACCGACAAAATATCCAAACGGATCCTAAACTCATATACCCGAAGAACTGAAACAGAACCCGAACCGAAAACCGAATGGGTACCCGAAATATCCGTAATATAATTATATATCCAAAATATTAATTATATTTAAACTTGATATAACCCAAAATTATAATTATAAAACTCGAAGATATCAATTATAGTTAGATCGAAATAACCAAAATATCTAAAATAACAAAAAAATCTGAAAATTCTTAATTATATTTGTCAAAATTTAACCAAATTTTATTCAAATTTAGCATTTTTTAGATTTTTTCTATATTTCGGATATCCGGAACCGATCCGAACCCGAAAATACCTGAACCGAACCTGAACTGAATTTTATAATTACCCTAATAAATCTTTCAACCCGATACCCGAATCCGAACGTGTATCCGAATGCCCACGCCTAGGACAAACCAACAACACTAAAAAGAATCGCGATTTTACTTATTTTCTATTGGACTTGGCGGAAGTATACCATTCAGCAAAACATAACATATCATTCTTTGGTTATATACACATAGATAATAGGTCAAGAGAGAGACACTACTATCCATGACAAGTTCAGTTCATAATCCTCAAATCACTACACCGATCAATCCCAATCAAATTTACATATCCACTAACACACGACTAACCAAATTTAATATCAAGATAAGAAACAGTGTTAATGCCTCCAGCTCATAATTTATAATATCTGAGCAGATCAAATAAAATTAAGAAGAGGTAACAGTAGGCAAGCAAACAAGAGAAAATTAAAACGTAGAGAATGCATCAAGATGCGACAATGCTAATTGCCAGGTGGAGCAAAAAGTGCTGGATTGGTAATTTGGTTGTTGATGAAATTTAGGTTGTTGATGGCATGCTGGAGATTGTGCATATTATTCTCCTACAAAAGACACAATATAGCAAATTAACTCAAAATTTTACTAAAAATGAGTTTGTAAAAGAAGAACTCTCACCCCGTTGATGTAATTTATAAATCCCGGAATCCTATTACGAGTTTCATTTATTGACTGTCTTGCTATATCCCTAGCTTCCTCTAATTCTTCTGCATTCAAGACTTCAACCGCAACATCTCCGGCCACTAGAGCCGGATCTATAATCGCATTGTTGATCATATTCAGTTGATTGATTGCATTTTGAAGATTATGCAGATTGTTCTCCTACCAAAACAAATATATAACTCAAATCAAACACAATTGTAAATGATATGGTTATATTCAAATAAAAAAGAATACTCACACCATTGATGTAGCCTTGCATTTGCAGGTAGTTGGTATGTGAATATTGAGCTCAAGACTGTTTTACAAGTAGTGGCTGCATCATACATTCTGTTCACATTATACCCACCAAGACGATGCAACAAATATTACAGATGATGTTACAAAGGATCAGCTTGTTGAAGGGTATTGTTCTAAAGTGAACATAATGCAAGATGTCACACAGGTGGAATATCTTTACCGACTGACAAATTCAACACCTATGTGGCGTAACAAGAGGCTGGGACACATTCTGATTCAGTTTTCCGAGAATGGGCTAATCAAGTTCACCTATTGGATAGAACCAGGAAAGAACATCTACAACAAGCTATTACATCTGATTGTTATTCTTGTTTACATAGTGTTTTCTACAAGGCAAAGAGGACAACAAAAGCAAAAGAAGAGAGAGTTTTTAAAATCATGGATGTTCAAATACAAAGAAACAAGACGGACAATGCAGTTTGTGAGAACTACGAGCTGATATGTCTTCCTGGACAAGATCATGTTGTGAACCCATGGGAGTAGAAACGACGCTAGCTGCAGTGAACCCGTGGCTGTTACAGCCTATCCTTCCATTGATTTGTCAATGGATAATCTTCTCTAGCCACTTGCTGATACGTTGGCAAAGGATAAAGCTTCGTGGTGGAGCCTGCAGCTGTCACATATGCTCACATTTTTGCTTTCTTTAAGCTTGAGGAAAAGCTGCATTTTGAAGCGGGGGGTATTGATAAGCTACGGGAAGCTAAAGGAGATGGCAGAGAATGTCTCATTAGTGTGCTGAGTTGGCATGAGTTGCAAAAGAAGGTAAGAGCAGAGGCGGTTAGGAATCAGAACATAATTGTAATAAGCTATAAATAGGAGTGTCTTACGCTTAGAAGGGTATGCTTGATGTTGTATTTGAATGGAAGATACGACATGAGTTCTTCTATGGTGATGGACATGAGATCGTTGTACTAGTTAAGCATTGGATTGGGTTTACGTATTGAATAGGTTTGAGGTTACAAACTTGTCACGATGACGTTGTATCTGGGAACAAAAACTTAGAAGAGGAAAGGAGAGTATGGCTTAATGAAATAGATCTCTCATGAGATTCATCCACCATAATAACACTGCACCAAGACAAGGTTTACCAACACTGTCCTAAGGAAGCAAAACATGTTTCTAAGCATGATCAGAAACACCCGATAATATGGAATTGTATAGCCAAACTCTGACCCCAAAGTTCACTACCATCTCCTGAGCCACTCTAATGCAAATTATAAAGACAAAAGAGTATATTTGATCAAGCGTGAATTTACAACTAGCTAGAGAGAAAAGGATACAGAGCTTCCCCAAAAAAAGACATAAATGAGAAAGAGAAATATAGGTTGAACATAAACATGAGAAATATGGTTTAAGTAGGAAACAAATCAACCATACAGAGAGTATTTAATTCATAAAAAAGAGTAGAGTAATCCGATAGATAGACAACAGCAGAGAATAGATAAAGATAGATAGATAGATGAATTCGATCAAAGTCGTAATTCGATCAAATTCGTACATGCATCCTCAAGCCTTTTCGTCCTTATCAGCCTTCTTGCTCTTTCCATTGCAATTGCCTCCTTTCTCTCCTTGCTCTCCTTTTCAAACATCTCCTTCTGCTCCTTGAGGGCTAATTCCACCTCTTGCCTGTTCTTGCAATTTTTCAGTCGATCTTCTAATGGCTTATATCTCTTATCATGGAATGCTTGCACCCGTGCAACATAGCGTTCACCAATCTTGTCCAAAAGCTCAGGCTTGCCCCTCACAAAATCATTGCATGCAAATTCCAAGTGTTCTTCCCCAGTAACAATTTTACGAAACCCCTAAGTCCAATACGTACAAGAACAAAACATAGCAGCATAAGCAGCAGCAGCACCAAGTAAGAAGAGTTTTGTTTTTTCAATTGAAAAAGAAACTCACATATGTTTCAAATCTTCCGAAGCTGGTGATTTTTAAGAGTTTGGTAACAAGGTCTCTCTTACATTCTAGCGGTTTCCAAACGATGAAACTCCTTCCATCAGGACCCCAAGATACTATTGAATCCGTTGAAGGATCATCAACCATTTCATATGCTTTCTTCACGAAATCAAAGACTCTGTTTCTTCTTCTTCCTCCAGATTCCATATCTTATCTACAAGATGAGATGGGTAAATCGATGAAGCAGCCCTAATTTGGGGAACATATCAATAACCCTAATTTGGGGAACAAATCGGAATCATACCTTGCGATGATTTTGCCGGAAGAACGAATCGGAGGAGAGTTTTTTTGTTGCCAACCCTAAGAGAATAATACGTGAAACTTAAGAACCTTATACTTTTTGCTATGGGCCAAACTTCTCTTTCCTATTTGGGCCAATTCGTTTTTTTTTTTTTTTGGTAAGTAAACCCCCAACCAGACCCTTTAATCCGATTCTACTAGGTGCATTCGGGGAAAATTGTCCAAATCAACATTCCTATGTGCCAAAAAAAAACTAAACTAAAATACGATGCAATTTTTTACCTTTCAAACATAAAAATTCAAATTTTTTACCCAAACTATTGAATCTAAGCCAAATCTAGCATTGACTGCAAATCTGTTAATCAATCTGTTAACAGCGCTGACTCAGCAGTCTGAGTCAGCTGCCACGTCAGCTAAAACGTCCACAGTTGCTGAGTCAGCTGCCACATCAGCCGTCATTAAAAAACTAAATCTACAATTTTTTCAATTTTTTTTAAGAATTATATTATTTTTCTATATATTTTTTTGTCTAACTTTTTAATATTCCATTAATTTTTATGGAACTATATTTTAATGGAATATAAATTTCATATTTATGGATAGATAAAAAAATTAAATCGAACATAATAATTATATCATTAAAATAAGTCTAGTTATATTTTTGATAATATATATTGTTAATATAATTTCCTCAAGCTGGTTTCCTTCCGCATAAATAATTGGGACATTTTAAAAACTAGGTAGGTAGCCCGCGCCTTGCACGGGCAGATAGATTTCATAAACTAATTACATTATTAAGTTATTAACTTTGTTACCGATAAAAAAACCAAACGCAAACATAACAACAATGTTAGATTTATGATCAATCAAAAAAAAAAAATGAAATAATAACCAATATTATTCATAAAAAATACGAAATAAAGCAATGACAATCATAGAGCTCGAGAACATATTGAATAATATTTCATTCACTCACACATTGTATGTAAATCAATTCTTTTTTTATATCTCCATCGCTAGAACTTACAAATTGTATGTAAATCAACGTCTTGGTCTCATCCGCCTTCTTATTCTACTTATGGTTTTTCTTTTTCTTTGTCTTTGTCATCTTCCTCGTCTTTTCCGACTTTTTCTTCATCATCTTAGTCTTCGTCTTCTTTTTCATCATCTTTGGTTTCTATGAATTCCTATTTTTCACTCTCTCACTCTTCCGGTTTTTCTTCGTCATTTTCTTCTCCCTCTTCTACATCATTTTCCTTCTTCGTCGTCTTCTTTCTCTTCTGTTTTTCTTCTTTATCGTCTTCGACTTCTTCTTCTTCTTCCTTATTGTTTTTAACTTCTATAGTTTTTTCTTCCTCTTTTTTTTCTTAAGGTTTGTCTTCATTTTCTTTTTCCGGATTTTCTTCGTCCTCTTCTTGTTTCGGCTTTTTCTTTGTCCGACTTTTCTTCGTCCTCTTCTTCATCATCTTCATATTCTCTGATTTCTTATTCTTCTGTGTTTCTTCGTCCCATCTTCGTCTTCTTCCTCGCCATATTCAACTTCGAATCAAAATCTTCCATTTTCGGTTTCCATTACTCTCTCTCTCTATATCTCTCTAGATTCCTAATTTAGATCTCCTCTTTTGTTCTCTTAATTTACCTTCAAACATCTTCCCCATATCTTCCTTCTCCTTCTTCATAACAATCACACATTATTTCGATGCCAAAACATCTTCATTGTTTCAACCATTGTTTCCTTGTAGCTTTTATAATTTTCCTCAAGCATTTCAAACAGGGTTTGGAACCGGTTAAGTATTGTCGAATTCAATATCTCTAAAATTTATTTGTTCATACATAGATATGGTTCGTGGGTCGTTGCCATTTTCTCCTCGAGCAATGCTTGTTTCTCTAAACACTATGTAATTTCAATTACTCTCCTTATTAACACAAGATTTAAAGGTTAATATTAAAAATCCAAAAAATAAAATAGATCTGTTTCGAAGTCGTGATCGAAGATGCACTAAAACGCATAATAGCGAGTCTATCAATTATGGATGATTAAGAAGCTTACATTAGAATTTTAAAAAATAGAATATATATAAAAAGAAGTAAAACTACCTCTCTATCTCTATCTCTCTCTCTCTCTCTCTCTCTCTCTCTCTATTAGATCTCCCTTGTTTCTTTCTCTCTCTCTACTAGATATGTTTAGTCTTGTCTCCTTCAACTTCTCATCTCCTCTTTTGTTCTCTTAGTTTACCTTCAAACATCTTGGCCATATCTTCTTTCACCTTCTTCATACCAATCACACATTTTTCCACAATAGATATGTTTAGTCTTGTCTCCTTCAACTTCTCATCTCCTCTTTTGTTCTCTTAGTTTACCTTCAAACATCTTGGCCATCTCTTCTTTCGCCTTCTTCATATCAATCACACATTTTTTTGCCGTCAAAACATCTTCATCATTTCAACCACTATTTCCTTGTATCTTCTGTGCACGAAACCACCTCTCTCTCTCTCTCTATTAGATCTCCCTTGTTTCTTATGGTGTCGGTCCCAATTCATGATTAAATTGTGAGTTGGGACCGACACCATAAAATTGTCACTTGACTTATTCTCAAAGATTCTATATGGTTTTTCTTCTCTAAATTCATTGTCCTCTTCCCCTTCTTATTCTTAGACATCTTCGCCTTGTTCTGATTTTTCTTCTTTTGATTATTATTTTTCTTTTCTTTGGTTTTCTTCATTCTTCTTCTTCATCGAATTCGTCCTCCTCTTCTCCCGCTTATTCAACTTTCGGATTTTATCCTTCCTCGTCCTTTTCCTTCTTCTTTTTCATCGTCTTCGGCTTCTGCTTCTTATGTCTTCTTCTTCCTCTTATTAGTCTTTTGATTTTTTTATTCCTCATCTTTTCTTTCCTCTTTTTCATCGTCTTTGACTTCTATTTCTTCTTCCTCTTCTGCTTTGTTATACTTTTCGGTTTTTGTCTACTTTGTATTTTTCTTATTCTTTTTCGGTTTTATTCGTCTTCTTCTTGATTCTCCCATTTTAACGCCTTTGTCTTCTATTTCTTCAGCAAAATCTTTATATTCTTCTCCTTCTTATCCTTTAACGTCTTCCTATTGTCCTACTTGTTCTTATTCTTATCCTTCTTCTGATTTTTATTTTTATTTTTCTTTTCTTTATCTTTTGCTTCTTTCTCTTCTTCATCGAATTCTTCTTTTTCTTCTTCCTCTTATTCATCTTTCGGATTTTCTTTTTCCTCATCTTTTCCTTCTTCTTCTCCATCATCTTTCACTTTTACTTCTTCTCCTTCCTCCTATATATCTTCTGATTTTCTTATTCCTCACCCATTTATTTCATCTTCATTATCGTCTTCGACTTCTTCTTCTTCCTCTTATGTTGTGTTTTCTTTTTCTTTCTCTTCTTTATCTTTTGGTTTGTCTCTTCCTCATATTTTCCTACTTCTTTTTCATCGTCTTTGACTTCTTCTTCATCATCTTATATTCTCCCAGTTCTTCTTTTTCGGTTTTTATTAGCCTTCTTCATCCTCTCCTTCTTACTTCTCCTTGGTCTTCTTTGTCTTATCCAAACTCTTGTTCTTCTGGTTTTTCTTCGTCTCTTTCTCATCTTCTACTTCGTCTTCTTCATCTTTCGGTTTTCTTCTTTTTTTACTTCGTTTTCTTCATTTTCCATTTTTTCTTCTTTTTCTTCCGGTTTTCTTCTTCAACTCCAATTTCCTCATCTTGATATCCTTATTCTTCTTCATTATTTTGTGTTGCCCGTTTTTTCAAATTTTTTATTCTTCCAGTTTTTATTTCGCTCGTCTTCGCCTTCTTATTAGATTATATAATAAATATTAATTTTCATAGCATAGGTAAACAACCACACGATATACATCATTTACTTTGATCACATCATATACATTATCACCAACCTCTCCTCTGTATCGAATTTACTGGTTGTCTACTTTTCTCAATAAACGGAGATGTCGAGATACATGTCTACTTGGTGATTATAAATTACAAAATCAAATATCAACCAAAAACTTGAAAAATGTCATAAGAAATATAGAAAATGAATCCTGGTTAGTGATGAGTTAATTAAAAAAACTGATTTACCTATTTATATAACCAGCCAAGCAGCATAATTGCTAGACCAAGGCAACCCGCCAGAATTATGCTTCATACTCGACTTAATCTTTCTATACCGCTTATTAATATTAGTAAATAAAATATTTGTAAATATAGTTAATATTTGTAAGTTTATAAAATACTAATAATATATTTATGCAAATCTAAATAATTTTTATTTGCCCTCCTTATCGCATTTGACTTGTGTAAATATATGTAAATCAAAAGAGGCTACTATTTCATGAATTGACAGAAAAAAAATTCTCACCACAAAAGAGTTTAATATCAAAAATACCATAAGGCAAATAAATTAGACATTAAGCTCAAGTTTTGATAGACATATAAAGTCTCTCTGGCGAAAAATATCTCCGTTCATCAGAGTAAACGACATTCTACCGACTATACAAATTTCTTCGGAAAAATTTCAGAGAAAGGTAGAAAATAACTTTCTTTCTCAAAAAAAAAAAAACAATTTTCCCTAGGAAAAAGCCTCGATTCTATTTTTAGGAGGACAGTACAGATCGGACAAAAAAACCAGTAGGCCAGCCTCGCAATTCGTACAACAACAAAGATGCCTAGACGGCAGAAACAAAACTCTCATTTTTCCATTAGACCCAAAATTCCAGCAACAACAAATCATCTTCTTATTTCACCGTTAATATGTATTCGGCTAGCTATTATAAGTTCTTGGTTCGAAAACTTCAACATTATCCATCAAACGTTTAATCAATTCTGATTTAATTTTTATTTGGTTACACAAATTCCTAGATCTACAAAAGATAAAAGGTACTAAAACACGATCATAAGGACACAGGAATAAATTTTTTTTTTTTTTTTTTGGTCGAAGATAGAGGAATATTAAAAATTTATAAGATTTCACTAATCCAAGTAAATGATATTAAAATTGTTAAACACCCAAAACTTAAACGTAATAACACAAGTCTAGCTATATAAATCAACTCGCACTCGACCGCCAATGCCATGTCGATTGAATCCACAAACGCCCATATTGATATTCAAATTTATATCACAATCCAACACCAGATTCTCAAAAGTGATATGTTGATAAACGATACAAACTAAAATAAATTTAAAACACTATACGTATGAAGTCTATAAAGGTTAGAATCTAATTTGGATACCAAACCTCAAATAAAGAACACGATATCAAAAGAAGAACATCGAAAGCAAATTAGATGTACACGACATGGTCTGGTCTGATAAGTAACACAAAAAGCAACTTAAATAGATGTAAATGATCTAAAACTGATCAAAAGCTAAACGTTTCTATTAAAGAATATAAAAGTAAAAATAGGACATCACCCTGTTCTTTGTCTTCTGCCTTCTTTCATTTTTCTGGTTTCGGTGAATCAAGAATGTGGATGACTGAAACCACCATTTGCAAAAAAATTGTTGGTAGAGCCCAATATTTTCTCCATCCACTATAGCTTCGTACTCTCCATGTTTCTCAAGCTAATTCTGTCAAATAGTTGTGCAACATTCAACAAAGACTTCCATTTGAATACTCAACATAAAAATTGTTTGTATATTTTCAATAAAAATTCCGTTTCAAGCATCAAACTTAGGAGAATTCCACCATGGACAATAAGAGATACCTATATTACGTCAAATAAAATTGAAAAACGCAGAAGCTAAATAAGTGCATTTTCTTCTCTCTTTATTCCTATTATATTTTTCAATTACTGCATGTAATATAGCTATAACTCATACATTTTCAGAACTCGAAAAATGTTTTCTAACTGATGACAATTTGTGCTAAAAGCAATTAAGATTCAAGAGAACGGATTGAACTCTCTTTTGTAGTATAAACTCCAAGACACTATACTTTTCTCTAAATTCTTTATAAAGTAAATTAAGCAAAGCATAAATTTGCATTCTCCAAAATATTAATCTCAAGCAAATTTTTATGTCCCAGACTTATTAGAAGCAAACTAAGGGCATCCAGAAACCATCAATTATTTCTCTAACCTGAAATTCGTTGAAGTCCATCTCTGTCCTGCATGAGTTCATCTTTTACTTCCTCTCCATAGCCTAAGACACCAAGAATCCACAAACTTATGTGTTTCTACCACATTGGTATCTACGCAAACCAATTGCTACTCAATGTAGCTCAAACATCTGGCTGAGCTAACATTACCTTTCTTTACAATCCATTTGCCTTTCCCAACCCACCGTGCATCAAAATGGCTTCTCTAAGCATCCCAACATCAGAACCAATCCTATTATCACTAACCTCACCAGCTTTCTCTCCATAGAACCATTCCTCGATAATTTTCAAAGTTTCTTCACAAAGGCAGCCAACATATTCCCTTAATTTATGTAAATATCTATAAACCATGTTATCTCAGCCCATGGCAGCACTTACTTTCAACAAAGTCGAGATCTCAACCTCCATTCAGATTTTTTTATCATAAATTAAGAACGCCAATATTCCTACAAACAGTCTATCATACCTTTAAAGTGCATAGAAGAGTCAGCCAAACTGGCCACAGACAATATGAAATACATATATATGCACATAACTCAAATTACAGAAGCACTGAAACAATAGAGGAAAATGTGGCAGAATCATATGTCTAAGTAAACACCTCTTTAGTACAAAGATATCATGTAATATTTCGTTAGTGACCACATCAACCATATGATGAGAGTCAACGGATAGAGATGAATTAAATTCTACCAGGAAAGAAAAGTCGAAACCGTTACCTCTCGTGATCATCTTCGAGGCGCAAGGAAGTTGACATCCTGCAACATATACTTCATAAGAGGTTTTCATAACTACCATTATCACTAAAGCTTTCATATTGAATGTTTAGATAAACAGGCACATGAACCGCAATAAAAATTTGAGTGACTTCTCAGCAATAAATAACACATAAAGGAGATTAAAATTATAATTTGTTCATTCTGTTTTACAACTGAAATCTTTTCACAGAATGTCATAAGCTTTGTTTAGCGTTATATTTAAGATTTTAGAAATTCAAGTCTCAGTTCCTAAAGATAAGGAAAACACTACTAATACCTCATCATCGCGTTCCATTGAGCCTTGGACATGCGGTGGATTAAAAATAAAATGTCAATCGTAGAACAAATGTAACATGTAGTCCTCTAACGGCTTCAGCAAAAGAATGCAACAAAAATTATAAGACCAGCTGGCAGAATATAGAAATTCTGGTAAACCAATTTTTTAAGCTACCTCAATAAAATACAATGGTTGGAGAAAGAAGTGACGTTTTAACAATCCACCAAATACATAGATTTGATAACTACATCACTCTCAGTGATCCAAGACACCAACAAAACTTTAGACCAACGCAAAATAAATTGATTTCCTAGAAAACTCCTAAATCGATTTCCTCATTTGTCTCAACAATAGGCACTCACCTTCTAGGACTTACTGAAGTACGCGGCTAATATATTTTATAGTAAAAAAAAAAAGATCACAAAGTAGCAGCTATGACAAGGAAACACAAGAAAATCACCACATCAATGTCAACGTCGCTGTAAATTCCATATCTAAAGGCATGGCTTAAGTCGTTTTCTATGGCTACAATAACCATCACTACTGCATCGCATGTAACATTTATCAACCCGTAAGGAACTTCACCAAAGCAAGCTCTTAAGATTCCCATAAACTCTCGACGAAATCGGATAACTCAAGCTTCGAAGCCGATCAAACCAGAATCTTACGGAGATAAAGAATGAGAAGAAGAAGGACGAATTTCCCAAAAGATGTTTCTCAATTTCTACGGATTCTTCAACCAGTGATTTAAGAGATGATCGATAGTTACATGAATCCCTGCAATATAGCTAGCATCTCTATCCGATTCCAGATCTTCGAAGATCCAATCTAACCAAACTGTATTCGATCAGGTTTTCCAAGTGCCAAAGCCATGCTTTAAAACATCAAACTCAAGCAATTCCGATTCGATCCAACGAAACCGAGATCAAAACTGCGAAAGGGTTTCAAAACAAAAACACGGTATATACCCAATGCATAAACGATAAAGAAGCCAAAACTCATCCATCTAAAATATCCATCGAAGCCATGACTACACCGTTATTAGAATCGATAGTTTCACCTGATTTCAAAGCTCCAAAGCCAAAAAAACAAACATCAATATTCAACCGAGAGATCTCTGTGAGTTCATAAGCTGCTAGGCTTCCACCTAATAGTCTAATATCCACAGATTTGTTTTTCCACAAAACCCTAAACGAAATAAACGGCGGTACGTTTAAAACGAAAGCAAGCCCAAAAGAACTAAAAAATTAAAAGCCCAAAAATCGATAATCGGTACGACAAATTTCGAAATCTAAAAAAACTTAATTTGAACCAAAAAAGAGTAATAACTGAGTTTTACGGTTTATGGTGAATGAGAGAGCTCCATTCTGAAATTTTATTTCGCTTTTACTATATATTTCACCTGATTTCAAAGCTCCAAAGCCAAAAAAACAAACATCAATTATCAACCGAGAGATCTCGGCGAGTTCATAAGCTGCTAGGGTTCCACCTAATAGTCTAATATTCACAGATTTTTTTTTCCACAAAACCCTAGATGAAGTAAACGGCGGTATGTTTAAAACGAAAGCAAGCCCAAAAGAACTAAAAAAATTAAAAGCCAAAAAATCGATAATCGGTACGACAAATTTCGAAATCTAAAAAAACTTAATTTGAACCGAAAAAGATTAATAACGAAAGCAAGCCCAAAAGAACTAAAAAAATTAAAAGCCCAAAAAAGATTAATAACCGAGCTTTACGGTTTAGGGTGAATGAGAGAGTTTCATTTCGAAAATTTACTTCGCTTTTACTATATATGATACATTTTGTTTTTTCCAAATCTAATAAATTAAGTAAAAATTCCTGAATCGGTGTGGCAAGCTAACAACTACATCCTCGTTTAAAAAAAGAAACCAATAATTATCTCACTTTAAAATATTACCCTAAACCAATCTTTTGTTTTGAAGGCATCCGAACATACCAAAGTTCTAATAAAAAGATTTTGTTTTTGATAAGTAAAGTTGTATAAATCCAACAAAATATAAAAGATACGGGCAGATATTCATTTTTTGCTAATAAAATCTCCGTTTGGTTCTTGCCAACATCATTCCTAATAATTACCTCAATGTTGCGTGGCTTATTCTACTAAATACAGTTTGTTTTTTGATAAGCAAATTTTCTAAATCTAATAAAATTTGAAAGATACAGGCATAAATTCATTTTTGCCAATAAAATCTCCGTTTGGTTCTTGCCAATACCAATTCTAATAAATATACCAATGTTGACTGGCTTATCCACATTAGTCGGTCACGAAAATATATCAAATATAACAAAATACGCAGGATATAGAGAATAACTCATACGAAACGATTTTACGGACTATATTATCACCAGTATTCACGCATTTATGTTATTTACAGTCCAATTTATTAGTTAAAAATAAACAAAACTGTAGAAACTTGATGAACGTGGTCTATTTGATGCCTGCAAAGATCTTATGCTCTATAATCGATATTTTGATGCTTGCAAATATCGTATCCTCCATAATCGATAATTGGTATTCAAAAGACATTACAGAATCCAAAAAAAAAATTATTGAATGGGAACAAACTCGAGAAAACCGAGCTATTCAATAAGAGGAACCAAACAATAAGAATCGCATGCGTGTTCCTGGCAAGTCTCCACAACACAATGCGGCGGAGTACCTACGACACGGGGCCTCCACCGCTTATCCTTACGTTCCCAAACAAACATTGACGGGATTTCTGAATATCGAAGATTCCGATTCTCGTGAAACACACGATTAGATAAAATCCAACCCCGAAAAACGCTACTCCGATCGTCTGCAACAGCAGTAGAATCATCAAAGGACAAATAACTTGAGCAAGGAAGATGGAATGGCAAAACACGAAGACCTTGAAAAAAACAAACGAATTCTTAAAATATATTGGAAAACGAATAAAGATATACCGCTACCAGTAAAAGATGAGTAACCTCTCTCAGCCATCACAAACACAATACACCAGAAGACGAACACATACAAAGTAAAAAAAGATAATAATAATAATTTGTAATAACGATCAATAAACGAAAGAAATAGACGATGGCGAACAAACTGAAAAGAACAGCGATTTCAATAACAAAGCACAAGGACAACAAAGCACAAGAAGAACATATATGTGTCCGGTTGTTAAAAACAGAAAGTGAGAAACTTACCTCCGTTCGGATAAATAAATCAGAAAATCAGAAAAATAAAGAAAACAAACCTCAAAAAAAACAACAAATTTGATTCCAAGAAATCAAAACAAAACAGAGTAAAAGATATATATAGCCCGTTAAAAGCATAGCAAAAAGGAATTTAAACCAAAACAGAGCAAAAGAAATATGTAGCAAGTCAAAAGGAGAGGAAAAAAAAGCTAGACGGCACAAAGACTAAGATATTCGACACATGTGTTTTACGTACTAACAAAGAAATCTAGACGGATCAAAGAGACGATTGCACTGAATGAGTTTCACAAAAATTATAAACGTGGGATATATATCAAGCCAAAAATTTAGGGTTTTCCGAAAATCGCAAAAGATAATCGCAAAAGAAAATCGCAACCCAATTAAATAAAAAAAAACGGCCAAAGAATATCTATTCCAATATTACGTAGGGTTATCCAAAAATCGGTACGACAAAAAACTTAAATCAGACCGATATAAAAAGGATTAACTGAATATTACTGTTTAGGGTGAATGAGAGAGCTTCATTCCGAAAATTCACTTCGCTTTTACTATATATGATACAATAACTTTCAGTACCTCACTTTACAAAACTATAACCAATTAAAAAAAATCATTTAAAACTACCATAATTTAATAAATTATTAAGTATTTTGCCCTTACTAGATAGCGACTACCTTTTTTAACCATTGGTTCGTTGGTGCGTCGGAATTCAAATTGACTCGTTCGGTGAATATGTCGCCTTTAAATTGAGTCATTTTGCGTTCAAGAGACCATCGGCGACAACAACATCAATTGGGGGACGAGAAGAGAGTAATAACATTGTGTTGAGGTGGAGGATTTAGAAGAATCGGATTCGGAGGTGAAGATTGTGAACGGCAAGGAGAATTTGTTTTTGGAGGATGAGGAAGAAGGAGAAGAGGACGCCAAGGTTGTGATTGAAGCCATGGAAGTACGACATCTCATCTCTCTCCCTCTCGATTTTTGTTAATTTGTCAAAGTTTGCGGAAGTTTTCTTGTGTTTATTCATGAGCCAAGCGGCCTATATATACATGTACATATGATTAACCTAACTTCCAATATCGTAGATTACACAAAAAAGGAAATATACCAAATATACAGATACGTGAAGATCGGAAAGTATATTCCAATACTCCCCCTCAAGTTGGAGCGTAAAGGTTACGAACGCTCAACTTGTCCAAAAGAAATTCGAATTGAACTCGACCGAGAGGTTTGGTAAGAATATCAGCGGGTTGTTCATGGGTCGAAATATGCACTAACTTGATCAAACCAGCGATAGCATCATCACGGACAAAATGGCAATCGTTTTCGATATGTTTAGTTCTTTGATGCATAACTGGATTGGCAGCAAGGTGAAGGGCAGATTGATTGTCACAATGGAGAACGATGGGCTGTGTTGTTGAGATCCCGAAGAAACTTACTAAACCACGGAGCCACTTGATCTCACTATTAGCATCCGCCATGGATCGGTATTCTGCCTCCGTTGACGAACGCGACACCGTTGTTTGTTTTTGTGTCTTCCAAGATATCGTAGAACCACCAAGAAGGAAGACATAGCTGGACAGAGATCGTCGGGTATTCGGACATGAAGCCCAATCCGAATCACAATAACCCGTTACAGTAAGATCGGAGGATGCACTAAAGAAAATCCCTTGGCCAGGTGTGCCTTTGAGATAGCGGACAACCCGCATTACCGCATCCCAGTGACTCACGCGTGGTGCCTGCATAAATTGAGAGAGAATGTGTACCGCATACGAAAGATCCGGACGAGTGTAGATCAAGTAAATCAGTCGGCCCACAATCCGACGATATTGAGATGGATTAGAGGAAAATTCATCCAAAGCTCTACCAAGATTATGATTCTGTTCCATTGGCACTAGCGCAGGACGGGCACCCAACAAACCACACTCCGTCACAATATCGAGACAATATTTTCGTTGACAAAGAAAAATGCCATTATTCTGACGTGCGACCTCGATCCCTAAGAAGTACCGCACAACACCTAAATCTTTCATGTGGAAACAGCCATGGAGGTATTCTTTAAACGCTGCAATACTCACCGAATCATTCCCACCAATCACCAAATCATCCACATAAACCAGAACATACACCTCAATCGGACCGCGTACCAAAGAGAATAGCGCATAATCCGATGTAGATTGTCGAAAACCATAGGTGAGCAGAGCTTTCTGAAATGTGTGGAACCAACATCGCGGAGACTGTTTTAAGCCGTAAAGAGATTTCAAAAGCTTGCAAACCTTGTTCGGAGAATCGCGGGCAAATCCTTGTGGAGGACGCAAATAAACTTCCTCAGTCAATTCACCATGTAAGAAGGCGTTATTGACGTCCATTTGGTGAAGTTCCCATTGCCTCACGGCTGCAACCTTGAAAAAACAACGGATCGTTGTCATCTTAGATACCGGAGCAAACGTCTCAGCATAGTCAAGACCCTCCTCTTGACGATTGCCAAGTGCAACGAGACGTGCTTTATAGCGAGCTATCGTCCCATCAGCATTATACTTGATCGTAAAAATCCACTTTGTACCAATTGCATTCTTACCATTCGGCAAATCAGTAATATCCCATGTTTTGTTATCTTCAAGTGCTTTTATTTCTGCAGCCATCGCATCTCGCCATTCTTGATAGAGCATAGCTTCGGAAAATGATTTTGGTTCCCGTATCGCCGAAATTTTGGCCAGAAAACCCGTATAGCTGTCAGAGAAACGTGCACAAGACATGTAATTAGCTAGGGGGTACGGAGTACCTGAAGGACCATGATCAGATTGGAGTGACGAGTGTGATGGATCTGTGATGTATTGAGCAGAATAAGTATGATATGGTTCAAGCAATACTGATGGTTTCTTTTCTCGGTGTCCACGGCCAAGAAGATTTTCACTATGTTGCACGGCTTCGGGAGCAGAAGTATCAACATCGTGCACCTCATCATGAGAGGTCAAAGACGTAACCAAATCATTCCCCCTTAACATTGGTTCCCGCGAAGGTGAACTCCCCCTTAATGGTGATGTAGGCGGAGAATTTACCACAAGAGGTAGGTCTGCATCATCCTCAATGAACGGACGTGAAGAACCAACCGGATCACTTGGTGAAGTTGGTTCCGGGGAGGAGAGAGAACTTGCAAACGGAAACACATCTTCATTAAACACCACATCTCTAGTAACGAAATATTCACGACGTTCCAAGTCATAGACTCGCCAACCTTTCTGAGTATACGGATAACCAATAAACACACAGCGAGTAGCTCGTTCATCAAATTTATCACGCGCCCGAGTTCCCTTGTGAGCGTAACATAGACAACCAAAAATCTTTATATGCTTGTAGCTAGCCGGTGCTCCGAAAAGAAGCTCAAACGGTGTTTTTCCATGCAAAACAGAGGACGGTGTGCGATTAATTAAATAACACGCTGTCAACACGCAATCTCCCCAAAATTCAATTGGCAAAGACGCTTGAAAACGCAAAGAACGAGCCACATTAAGAATGTGTCTGTGTTTTCGTTCCACACGACCGTTCTGTTGCGGTGTGCCCACACAAGATGTCTGATGAGTAATTCCTTCTGATGCGAAGAAAGATCTGAGACACATGAACTCAGTACCATTATCACTACGAACTGTTCGAATAGGTGCATCAAAATGACGAACACTCATAGCGCAAAAATTTTGAAGATGTTTAGCCACTTCACTCTTAGAACGCATCAAGAAAACCCAAACAGCACGTGAGAAATCATCGACGATGGTGAGAAAATAAACTGAACCACACGTCGCAGGTGTATTGTAGGGTCCCCAAACATCACAGTGAATAAGAGAAAAAATCGATTCAGCTCTATTATCACTTTCATCAAAAAAGAAACGAGGTTGTTTAGCTCTTACACAAATGTCACAAGGACCACTTGATTGATGACTACCACTACCTAAATCAATAACATCGGATAGATTCGAAAGTAAAGACGTTGCAGGATGCCCAAGTCGCCTATGCCACAGCTCACGACCACTCGATGCACCAACTGCATTAGCTTGAACAGCAAATACTTCACGGAAATAGTATATCCCATCACACTCATCACCCGCTCCAATCAGCATCCTCGTTGTACGGTCCTGCAAGTAGCAAAACTTCTCAGTAAAAACAGCCACACACGGTTTATCTTTCAACAATCTTGCAACCGAGAGCAATGTATTTGTCAATTCAGGAACGAAATACACCGACATGAGAATTATAGAACTGCCAAGACGAAGTTTGCCTTGTTGAGAGGCAACCACGACATCTCCATTGGGCAAACCAATGAGACAAGGAGAAATACTAGATACATCAAATAATAGATCAATAAATCCCGTAAGATGGTGAGATGCACCAGTATCGATAACAATACCAGACAGCCGATCGGAAGAGTGATTTGACGGAGTGTTTAGTAGCTGAACCAGTTGAGTGACTTGGTCTTTACTCAACGTAAGACCTGTCCCATCTTCTGTTGAGATCGTATGATGTTGCCCAGCCTTCCCACCAACGTTGAATGCAGCCATATGATGAACTGATCCACGACCTCCTCTGCCGCGATTAGAGTTGTAACCGCCGCGATTCTGCCCAAACTGATTCTGCCCAGTGCCTCGTCCACCTGCATTATTCCAATTTCCGGAGCCTCGTCCACGACCAGCAGCCCCTGTGTCAGCTCGTGCTTCAGGAAACCCGTGCAATTGATAGCAATCTTGCACCGGATGTCCATTCCGACCACAATACGAGCAGATAACACTACCACGACCACGGCCTGCAGATGATAAATTTTTGTTTTGTGCTTGAGCTGAGAATCCGACTACCTCCGGTCGTATTTCCGAGAAACTTGATACACGTTGGTGTCGCTCTTCTTGTACAATCATCGAGAAAACCAAATTCAACGATGGAGGAGGATTCATACAGAGAATATTGGAACGAACAGTGCCAAACCGATTTGCATCGAGTCCCATTAGAAATTGGCGTCTTCGTTGCTTGTCTCTCTGCTCTACAACAGTTTGTGTGACTTTACATTTAGGCTTGCCACAACAGCACTCCAAACTTGGTTCAAATTCATCGATACCATCCCACATCAGCTTCATCTTCCCAAAATACTCTTGTACCGTTTGTTTTTCTTGTTTGCAGGAATTGACTGCTGCTTCTAACTCGTAAATACGTGGTTCATTACCCACAGAGAATCGATCTCGAATATCCACCCACAGCTCATGTGCAGTCTCAGAACAAGAAACAGACCCACGAAGATTTGGCTCAATGACGTTTAAGATCCATGCCACAAGCATGGAATTCACTATTCCCCATAGTTTGAGATCGTTACCTTCCTTAGGTTCGGTAACAATTCCATCAATAAAACCCAATTTGTTCTTGGCTTTCAGCGAATTTCTCATCAGCTTTGCCCACCTTTCATAATTGTTTTCATTCAACAAAACATTGCAAATCACTTGACCTGGATCTGCCGAAGGATGAAGAAAGAAATCCGACAAAATATCTGGATCCTTAGATGTCTTTGCCACAATATCCCCCATGTTGATCACACTTAGCTAACCTCGTCGGTTTGCTAAACACCAATAACGAAACACACAGAGAAGAACCTCGTCGGCTCGTTAAAACCACAACACAAAGCAAAACCTCGTCGGTTTGCTAATCACACAGAAAACTGAGATCAAACTTGAAGAAAGAATAGAAAACAGGAAGACCTCGTCGGCCTCTGTTAAAGAATAAGATCGAAAATTTAGTTTGCCTTATGGCTCTGATACCATGTCAAAGTTTGCGGAAGTTTTCTTGTGTTTATTCATGAGCCAAGCGGCCTATATATACATGTACATATGATTAACCTAACTTCCAATATCGTAGATTACACAAAAAAGGAAATATATCAAATATACAGATACGTGAAGATCGGAAAGTATATTCTAATATAATTATTAATAAGATACACATTAATAATAAGAGGAGAAGAAGATGGAGACACTGAATGGTCAAATTAGAAGAAGAGAACGATATGAAATCCCAGCTCTTGATTTGCTTTCAAACCCTCCGCAACTCCCATTGGAAGCATCAATTTCTCTTCTCCGTTCTCATCTCTGGCGCCATACTCAACGATCTCGATTCTCGACCGCTTGTCCACCAAAAACCTCGTCCTTTACCTCAATTTGATGGTCTCCAGGTTCAAATATTTGTTTTTCACTCTTCAGAAATTGGAGAAAGTTTCATTTATAGACTTTCATGGTTCAAATTTTCGAGTTATGCTTCACATTGAATACACCTTGTGTTTAGTCTTGTTTAATTGATCATTACTGCAGATTTGGCTATGTAACAATCCAATAATTATGTTTGGTCTTGTCCCTTTTGAATCTTTCTTCTCGCTGGATCTCGTCTTTAATCTCTTTGTTTATTTGTTAACAACAGATTTGATACTCTCTTCTCTTTTTTTTTATGATTTGTGTTTGGATTATCGTTTTACCTAAGGGATTATAGTTTTTGTGTTGTTTGTATTCGTGTTCGATGTGGTCTAGATGTGGTCTACAATGCATTCAACAACGAGTTGATCTGTACAAAAACACTTGTTAAAAGTGCTTTTCTTTAGGTGGATGCTGCTCTCTTCAAGCACTGCTATCTCCAGCACTATGGTGTTAAAGTTGGTCGCAAGAAGAGAATATTGGTTCGGCCACGAAGAAGGAAGGAGAAGTGAGACCATTATTTTTTTATGGGTAATTGATTCCTTAACTTATATGATATTTGAGTCTATGAAGGTCGATTCTCATTTACTATGTCTTTCTTTAGCTTAAAAAGTTAAGCTTGCATTTGTAGCAGTAGAACGAAGCTTATGATAATGTTTATTGTTTACTATATAGGAAGTCGAAGTTGCTCCAGCCCAAGCTGGTACTACTCATGAGGAGACCAAGAAAAGCAATCGTGTTCTCTGAGAAAGATTCAACAGCGTCAAGAGGGTCGCAGTCTTGAATCCCACATCAAGGACCAATTTGCAAGTGGTCGTTCGTTGGCTTGTATCTCATCAAAGCATGGCCAGTGCGAGTGTGATGATGGGTAATCATCTTGTGCCCCCTTGATCCATTTTTTCTTGTTTGAAATCTCCCGAGTTCATTTTTGTTAATGCTCTATTTCTTGTGAATTTTGTGTAGATACATTCTAGAACGTAAAGAGTTTTAGTTCTACCAGAGGAAGATCCAGAAGAAGAAGAAAAATGGTGCTGCTTAGTCTCAGACGAGTAAAATATGGACGATGTTTTGCAGCCATCGTCGACATTTTACTTTAACTATTTATTTATTGTTTATAAATTTATTTTAAAACTAGATTTATAGAGTTACATGTTTCTCTCAACTAATGAGAGTTTTACAGTTCCTGTTCTTCCACTTCTTGTGGGAAATGATGTATTTTTATCCAAAAAAACATATATGTTTAAACTATTCATATATAAAGAAAACTTTTTGTTTAACTATTCATTTTCATTATAAGGGTTTATAAATTTGTTTGATGTTCTTTTACAAAGTGTGCAGAGAGAAATGAACTCAATTACTTATATATGTTTATGGATCATAAACAACAAAGCTTTATTTATAAGATTTTATATAGTTTTTAAAGACATTATTGTTACTACTTTTTACAAAGCTTTATAATAGACTTTTTAAACGTTTTAAATTAGTCACATAACTGATGGATTTTTGGTAAAACTCACACACTGACATCTTGTTATATCTTTATAAAACAATATAAATCATTTTAAAACTATATAAATCCATAAAAACTTCGACATCCGAGAATTTACCCAATGCATTTAGCAGATACATGACTTAACCACTCGGCCAAAGTATTTACAAAGCTTTATAATGGATTTTTAAAACATTTTTAAATTTGTCACATAAATGATGAATTGTTGGTGAAACTTCCACTTAGACTTCTTGTTAAATATTTATATAACGATATAAATCTTTTTAAAATCATATAAATCTTAATAAAATAATATAAATCTTTATAAAATCATATTAATCCATAAAACAATATAAATCCTTTTAAAACCATATAAATCCATAAAAACTTCGACATCCGAGAATTTACCCCATGCATTTAGTAGATACATGCCTTAACCACTCGGCCAAAGTATTTATAAATCTTTATAATGGATTTTTAAAATATTTTTAAATTGGTCACATAACTGATGGATTATTGGTGAGACTTCCACTTATACTTCTTGTTAAATATTTATATAACGATATAAATATTTATAAAACTATATAAATACATATAAATCATATAAACCTTATGATTTTTGGTGAAACTCCCACTATACATCTTCTTAAATATTTATAAAACCATATAAATCTTTTTAAAAGTATATAAATCCTTTTTAAATCGTATAAAACCATAGAAATCCATGGATTTTTGGTGTGTTTCAGTTTTATAAATATTCTTGTAAAGTCTTTTAAAACTATATAAAATCATATAAGTTTATAAACATGTCTTGCTTTTTTAAAAAAAATTGTTGAGGTTGTGATGAGATTTTGTAAGTTTATGAACTAATTTATAAGACCTTATAAATCATGTTTTATCTAGTATATCAAACTACTGAATTATAAGACTTTATAAATAAATAAGGGTAAATAATTCTTAGTTTATCCAGGAACAACTAAGAATATTGTATATGATTTCTGATATCATTTGGATTTTGGTTTTTATACTCTTTTCAAAAAAAAATATTGTTTATTCATTTCAAAATTTTCTATATATATTATTTTATCTTCTTGATAATAACAAATTTTAAATTAATAACATTAAACTTTGAATAGCCCTATAACATAATAATTTACATATGTACCAAATCCAATAAAACAATACATAGTTTATAAACACTGTTAATGGGTCCAACTCTCTCTATTTCCATAAGAAAAAAAATATATATTAAAACTCTCACAAAACATTTTTCAGACCCAAAAAATGTCTTATGTTACTAGGATTATGATTTAATTCGTGCTAATTATAGCGCGGGTAATTTTTAATTAAAAAAATTGTTTTGAAATTTAAGAAAAAATATTTTTATTTGAATTTTATAATATGTATAACTCATGATTATATATATAATTATCAAAAGTAATAATTTGTCTATTTAACATGTTTTGCAGTTGACTAAAATAGTATTCTGGCTAACCCGCAAAACCTATAATCTTGAAAACATAACTCTAATATGTATCGTTTAATGACTCTAGTTTTGTGGTTATTTCACGAATTCTTTTAAAAAAAAACAATTTTCTTGTGTCTAACTTTTTTATAAAATTAGTAAAATATTTTTAAATTTTTATTTTGATATATATTCAAATAAATTATAGTTAAAAACATAACAAGATTTTGAATAGATTTTTTTATTTGAATATATATGGATTATTTATTATTTAAAAGATAATTATATTTTTTCTATTTCAATTATCTTTTCTTATTTATAATGACATAATATATAATAACTTACAAAATAAAGTTCATTCTCAAAAATATCTTTTTAAATAATATTATAGAAATGCATTACATAGAAGAATGACTTCTCTCATCAACAAACCTCATTTGTAACCAAGAACAGAATCCTCAATCTACATAGTATTGACGTTTATCTGTCTCGTAATATTTTGTGCGATGAGATTTGTCCTTTCTATATTTTAGCGGGCAATTCTACTTCTAGTTTTCGTCTAGAAACAAAAAAACAATGATTGTTGAAGTGGTTTTTTAGAGATTCATTGTTTGGTTTTTGGATATCATAGTTACAAATATAAAAACATTAATATACTATTTTCATCAAACCAAATCGGATCATTTTGGTTTGTAACCCAAAAGCTTGTCAGATTCAGTCGGTAATCTGGTTTTGGAAAATCTGAATAAAGAAAAGCGTTGGTCACAGCTTCTTAATCTGGTATTGGAAAATCTGAATAAAGAAAAGCGTCAATTATTCACGGTTGTTAATCCGGATCTCCGCATTCCGAGATCTACTTGATAATATTTTTATTGTTTCTATCTAATTAATAATTTTTTTTGTTTAACAACTGATTTTTCATTTGGTTTTTTTTTAGGTTTGGAATATCCGGGAATGGCATTAACAAGTCGGTTTTGAAGATGTTGCACTCCATCCTCGACAAACCGCACAAAAAAAAATTCGGATGTTCCGTCAGACAAAAAAGTCACTTGGTTTCGAACGTTTGCGGTAAGTATTTATTTAATGTTTGTTATATATTTTGAGATTTTTTAACATATTTAATTCAATTTCTTTTGTATCAAGAATTTAATTGGAGGCCTAACATCACAAAAACGGTGAAGACGGCATTTTTCAAGGAGGCGTCGACGCAATTCTCGTGTAACATGTACGAGTGGAAGTAAGTTTGGAGAAAGAGTGGAGATAAGCCGAAAGGCTTGAATGCGGAGGTGTGGCAGGGCTACATCCCGTACTAGGAAGAGCCCGAAACCGAAGTTCTCTCTCAGACTAACTCCAAGAACCGGAAGAGTCCCCGAGAAGGAAAGGGACCCGCTGTCCACAACAACGGAGCGAAGAGCTTCAAAAAATCTGAAATCGAAATAGTAAGTATTTTGGTGTTTTTACTTCGATTCATATATAGTTTTTAATATAGGTATTAGTAACTAACAGTTTTAGTTATTTTCTAGACAGAGGAAGACGACGAACCTCCGGATCACCTGAAAGTGATGGTGAAGACGCACACCAACAAGAAGACCGGCGAAATTCAAGATCATGCCGTCAGGAAGATCGTCGAAAATGTGACAAATGCACAAGACAAGATTTTGACCCAGAGATCGCTGGACGACTTCATCGGTTCCAACAACCTCACTCGGACCGAGATCAACAACCTAGTCTTCGGGGTAAGTAAAAATTATAGATTATCATTTTAATTTATAGAATTATTTGTTAATAAGATCTAATCTTTTTGTAGGAGGTACCCGTTTAAAAATGTCGTCGGCCAAAGTTGGATAAGATTTCGACCCTTAAATGTAGCTGTTCTAAGCTAGGAACAAGATTAACAAAATAATAATAATAATTGCATCATTGTCACTTTATCAAAATATTTTTTGTGTTCTAACACTTTCCAAAATCTGCAAAAATAAGTAACATTTTTTTATTAAAAAAAACAATTTTGCCATTTCTTGTTATTAGTCAGTGTATTATATACTGTTAAGGTGCACAGTACTATATATGGGTATGATTGGAAAGTCAACATGTGTATAGTATATAAAATGTTACTTGTTTTTACATTTTTTTAGAAAGTGTTAGAATTGTAAGTAAAATTTTTAAAATCTTAAGCCTTTTTAGAATAATTAAATATATATATATATGAAATGTTGAGAAAAGAAAAGAAAAGAAAGACACAAATTGGCTTCTCCGTCCGTATACACATGACGGAAGCTAAAACCACACCAACCCCCTCCATTGTTGTTATTTGTATGAAGTAGTTGGGAGCTTCTCCTTCTTCACCTAATCCTCCTTACTTCGTTTTCTCCATCAAATCTTCGATTCCTCGTGCTTCTTTTTCTTCTTCCCAGGTTGATTTCTCCACTCTTCCTATTCAGATCTCACTGATCGTAACTGTGTGCTAACTTAGCTGAGATTGTTCTGCGATCCGTTTTGATTTCGTCTTCTCTTTGCTCTCTGGAACTTCGATTACATGCAAATAACTACTGATTCGCTGATGAGATTGTTCTACTCGACACTCGATCTCTGTGTTGGCTTAAGATGAAAACTAAAAGCAGTGAAATTCGATTTATGCATTTAGTATAGTGATCTCTTTTTGATTGACAGTCTCACTGATTAGATTCGATATTCGTGTTGACTTAGATGACAATTTTACTATTTTTGTCCAGTTTCTTTGGTTTAATTTGGGTTCATGGTTTTGAATTTTTGATCGTAGACGACAATGATTCCTATTCACCTTTGCATATTTGAGTGTTGTGTGTTGGCTGCTTTGACTGTGAGACTGATTTTTTATATTGTGTGTGTGTGTGGAATATAAGCTTTTCGAAGATGGGATCTGGTCAATGGCACGTTGAGAAAAGGTCTACTTTCAGGAATGATTCGTTTGTGAAAGAGTACGGCTCAGTTCTAGAAACTGGCTGTCTTTCAATCGTAGTGCTTGGTGCCTCAGGTGATCTTGCCAAGAAGAAGACTTTTCCTGCGCTTTTTAACCTATACCGTCAGGTTACTTCATATTTATTGTGCTAGTGCATCTGTAGAATCCTCTTTTTTCGGTATTAGTTGTGATCTTTGGGTTTGCATGAGCAGGGATTTCTCAATCCAGACGAAGTTCACATATTTGGGTATGCGAGGACTAAGATTTCTGATGAAGAGCTGAGAAATCGGATCCGCGGGTGAGCTCTACAGTCTTTTGCACTGAGTTGTTTTCGTTGAACATCTTTCGATGCATCAATTAAACTTTGACACCTCAGTACAGTTGATTATTAGCTCTAGTCCAAGCTCATATTAAAAAGCTTTATGCAGATACCTTGTTGATGATAAGAACGCAGAGCAAGCAGAAGCTCTGTCAAAGTTTCTACAGTTGGTTAGTCCATTCCTTTTTGGATATTAATTTCACGAATAGTCATGTTTTTGAGTTCTGAAAAAAAAAGTTTTTGGTTTCAATCTCTGTAGATCAAGTATGTGAGTGGCCCTTATGATTCTGAGGAGGGGTTCCAGAAATTAGACAATGCAATTTCAGAGCATGAAATCTCCAAAAATAGTACTGAAGGATCCTCTAGGAGACTATTTTACCTTGCACTTCCACCGTCTGTTTATCCTTCTGTATGCAAGATGATCAAGACATGCTGCATGAACAAATGTGAGTCCCTTTCTGCTGCGGATTTTCTTTATTAGCTACGAAAGATTACCCTACTTGCACCTAGGATCACCTTAGAAAGATAAAAGTTGCAGTCGTTTTGCAATTTATGTATTTATATCGTCTCATGACTTCCAGCTGATCTTGGTGGATGGACACGAATTGTCGTTGAGAAGCCATTTGGCAAGGACCTGGAATCTGCAGAGCAACTGAGTTCTCAGATTGGAGAGTTGTTTGATGAATCGCAGATTTATCGTATTGATCATTATCTTGGGAAGGAATTGGTCCAAAACATGGTAACATGCTTGACTATTTAGAGTCTAGTCATCAAGTTTTTTTCCTTAAACAATCAGTGATCATTTTATCCCGTGCATCACTTGCAGTTGGTCCTCCGATTTGCCAATCGCTTTTTCTTGCCACTATGGAACCGTGACAATATCGAGAACGTCCAGGTGAGAGCTGCATAGCTAAGACAAAAATGGTCAAACTGTTAATTAGAGTGGAATGCACATAAACTTCAAATGCTTTTCTGGCAGATTGTTTTCAGGGAAGATTTTGGAACTGAAGGGCGTGGCGGATATTTTAATGAATATGGGTATTACTTTCTTTGGTGTCTCCTTGTCCTTCTTATAGGATGTTAATGAGATGAAACCAGTGCGTTTCTGATGAATTTTTCACTTCCTGCTTTACAGAATTATCCGTGATATTATTCAAAACCATCTGCTCCAGGCAAGTATACCTGGGATATCTTCCTCATAACCAAACTTAAATTTGTATCCCTATATGATTGTTTCTGTCAGATTTTCCTTGTAAGTGCATATGTTTTCTTGTATTAACTAACTGAGTTTAGAGTACTGTAGGTTCTTTGCCTTGTTGCCATGGAAAAGCCAATATCTCTTAAACCCGAGCACATCCGAGATGAGAAAGTGAAGGTGATCAATATTTTCTTTTACCACTTCTATCCATTATAACAACAAGCTTTTGTTGCCTCCTGTCTCTGGGTTCATATGCTTTTCAAACATCACTGTTTCATTTAGTTATATTTTCCTTTAGCAATCTCCTTGGCAGGTTTACTTGGACTGATTGATAATTTCATTTGCATTTTCAGCCAATTAGTTCAAAGTTACTGATTATTGTAATGAATTTTAGGTGCTTCAATCTGTGGTTCCAATAAAAGATGAAGAGGTGATTCTTGGACAGTACGAAGGGTATAGAGATGATCCCACTGTTCCAGATGACTCAAATACTCCGACTTTTGCCACGACGATTCTTCGCATACACAACGAAAGATGGGAAGGTACCATGTCCTACTTCACTCTTCATTTTTCCATTTATATGTTCAAATTTGGAAAACAATCTGGAAAGTGATATAAATATGAGAAACAAAAAAAAAAGTCCATTTTTAGTTTTAGTTCATGTTATAATTATCCATCAACTGAGTAATTAATCTCTCAGGTATTCCCTCTTTATAAATGTCCATTTTTATCGTTGGTGCCTATTGATATGCTGATTGATACATATCTTTCAGGTGTTCCATTTATACTAAAGGCTGGGAAAGCGTTGAATTCAAGGAAGGCAGAAATCCGAATTCA
This sequence comes from Eutrema japonicum, assembly GCA_030161315.1. Lineage (NCBI taxonomy): Eukaryota > Viridiplantae > Streptophyta > Magnoliopsida > Brassicales > Brassicaceae > Eutrema > Eutrema japonicum. Next base: position 54,721,528 of record BSQW01000011.1, read on the forward strand.
GTTTAAGGATGTTCCAGGCGACATATTCAGATGTATTATCTTGCTCTGGCATTTTCTTTTAGCTGTGGCTTAAGCTCTTCTTTTAGCTTTTCGAATTGAAATTTATGTGCTGAGACTCTCGTACAACAGGTCAGAAGCAAGGGAGGAACGAGTTTGTGATACGCTTGCAACCTTCAGAGGCAATGTACATGAAACTAACTGTAAGCATATATGATGAATAAACCAACATAATTTACTAACTAGTTCAAGGAAAGAATCACTTCGACCTGGAACCATTACAGTGAGCCATGACTCTCTCTTGTGGCTATGCTTTTGCTACACAGGTTAAGCAACCGGGTCTAGAGATGCAAACCGTGCAAAGTGAACTAGACTTGTCATACGGGCAACGTTATCAAGGTGTCTCGATTCCAGAGGCATACGAGCGCTTAATTCTTGACACGTAAGAAAGATTTAGTCTAAATTATATATGTCATCCAATTGGCTTGTTCTGTTCCTCCATGTTGCTATTATCTTCAACCATCTTCTTCCCATATCTCTGCAGAATCAAAGGCGATCAACAACATTTCGTACGCAGAGACGAATTAAAGGTAGAAAACATTTTCTCTCTCCACCCTTGAACCAAAACCATCTCAGAGATCTCTTTTGTTACACTACAAGCGTCAGATTTGCTTCATCACAAATCTTTCGAGACACAATCGAAACGTATTAACTTTTGCATCAAACGATTTGGTGTTGATTTTGATGATTAAAGGTTGCATGGGAGATCTTCACGCCGTTGCTTCACAGGATTGAAAAAGGAGAAGTGAAGTCAATCCCATACAAACCAGGAAGCCGAGGACCTGAAGAAGCCGATCAGCTACTAGAGAAAGCTGGTTACCTTCAAACTCATGGCTATATCTGGATCCCTCCTACATTATAAACAGATATATATACACGTATATGTATGTGTATATACGGTAAGTACACAACTAGACATCTCTTGCCTGAATAATATTTCCGTGTGTTTGTTCTTTGTATGTGAACCTAAGTACTTGTGCTGTTCACTTTGAGACTTTGTCGTTGTCTTATGTTTGCTTTTGTGGTCACTTGTTCCACTAGTTGCAAAGCGGCTTTGTAGAAATAAAAAATTACATAATAAGAGACTTTTTTTGTGCGGATTAAAATCTTAAAAATTAATGTATCCGAAACATTACAACAGGCCGAAAGAATTCAGCCCATTAACTTATATTGGGCCCATTTATTTCAATAACATAGCCCTTTTTCATGAACATGCTTCAAATATTTACTTAATATTTTTTATATGTTTACAAATTTAATCATAACAAAAATAGATTTATTTGTTGAAAATTAGATATATCAAACAAGGTAAATATAATTCAAAGAACAAATTTACCAAGATTCAGCACAATTGAGAACTCAACCAAACTAGTTTCTTTTTTTCTTTCCCTTCAGAGTTCATCAGAAGACAAAAGAGCATTTTACCATTTTGATTCAGTCCAGATTCACAAATTGATCACTCAAATATCGTAGATGTTCCCCACAACCTGCAGATACAATAAGACAGACTATTCAGACTTATTTCTACAAATATCTAACTCCATAAATCCGGATCACATACCTTATATCTGATGAAAGATCAACGGTTCAGAGAAAAGAGCATGCTCTGGCCGCCGGGCAAGTAAGCCACATTAGGAGACCTAGCAAGTGTAGCTGCAATCTCCCTCGAAGCCTCAATCCTCCTAAGCTCGATAAGTCCCATACCTGCTTTAGCCGTAGCATCAGAGATCAACTGAGCAGCTTCACTCTCACCTTCAGCTCTTATAACCGCGGCTCTCCTCTCCTGATCAGCCTTCATCACCACAAACTTAGATCTCTCTGCCTCTTGTTGAGCCACTTGTTTCTGCTCAACAGCCCTCGAGAACTCAACACCGTAAGACAAGTGTGTGATGGCAACATCGTCGAGCACAATATTGAAGTCTTTGGCACGTTTGATTAGTGAGTCACGAACAAGTGCTGAGACGTGAGGACGCTCTGTGAGGAGTTGGTCAGCGTTGAACTGTGCAACCACTGATTTTAATACCTCGTTTCCAATCGAAGGAAGAACCTTCTCGTCATACTCTAGACCCAAGGTTTGGAAAATGTATGGGAGGCGCAGAACCTTGAGGACATCATTATTACATCGCGTAAACAAGTCAAATTCACAAAATAACATATGGTAAAAGCAGTATAGATACTACTAATTCATCTCTTCTCGATACTAAGTGGTTACTTAAGAGATCTTTCTTTGGAAGAAATGAGCTTGAGCTTGAGCTTGAGCTTGAGCTTGAGCTTGAGCTTGAATGTAAATACGTTATCTGCACTAACAAGGATTCTACACTGCTTAGTCCAATATTATTCCTCAATCAAAACCCTAAACCCTAAATCTAATTCCTATATGAAATTGAAACTTCGATAACATCTGCAAAACCTCAATTTCCGGGGGAATCATGCAAATCTAGTTCGAAATGAGATGAAAGAAGAAAGAAGCGGGATGCGATGTATAAACCTCAGGGCGAGAGAGAACACGAAGGGTGAGATTAACCATCTGGAGATCCTTCGTACCGGAGATAGAAGAGAATGTGTGAGGCTTCGTGCGGATGTCGAAGATGTGAGGCTTCTGGAGAAACGGGATCAGGAAATGAGTCCCTTCGCCGACCGTCTGATCCATAACTCCCCTGAATCGATCGAAGAGCACCGCTCTCTCTCCGCCGTCAACGGTGAAAAGCGACGAATTCAACACCGTCGCCGCCGTTCCCAGACCGAAAGCCGCTTTCGCCAAACTGGAAAGGAACGAAAACGCCGCTTGTTGGCTTCCCATTTTTGAGATTCCGATTACCTTGAGACGAGAAGAACGAAGTAAGAGTTTGTTAGGGTTTATGAAATGATTCTGGAAACTACTACGGCAAGTGCTTTAATGGGCCAATTGTATAGCCCAATAGTATTAAATATAAACCCATTAACTACACAATATTTTTATTATGTATTAGATTTTTGTTGTTTAAACTTTAAATTTTAAAACTTTTTTAATATGATTTTATATTAAGTGTTTAATATATATATATATATATATATATAAACGCTTCCAACACATATCTGTTTCTGTTATGAAAAGCGGCTTTTGCATTATACTAAAAAATAAGCTGTTAATGCAAAAGCCGCTTTTCGCCAAACTGGAAATTAACAAGAACCCCTAAAAATATCTACACTCTCAAAAAGCATAATACTTTACAAATATATTTTTTGATAAAATATTAAAACTTTCAAATATCACGGCAGGGAAAACATTTTTGTATTCCGGCAAGAACGATGAAAACAGTATTTTATTAGTAAAAGTAGTGAATCTTAAATGTCAATATTGAAATCTTTTGTGACTTGCGATAGTTTTTGTTTTTGGTGACATACGAGTTACGATAGTTATTTTTATTTTTTTTTTGACGTCGAGTTACGATAGTTAAAATGAGTAGTTTTCTATTTTTTTTAGAACTCTACGATAATTAAAATGAGAATTAATTACGGATGGATTAGGGTAGCTCTTGGGAATCAAAATTGAATCTGAAGCATATATAATTCCAAATATTTTATCCGTGAATGATTACGTGTACATTAATCAATAGAAGACTCAATTAAGTCGTGTCGAATACTATGAGAAACGGTGAATGAGTTTTACTTAAAAAGTCACCCGGTGACTTCAGCACGTTATCGAAATGTCAAATGTTTCGGTGTCGAATCTTGTACTGATTTGAAAAACTATTATATAGATTGCAGAAACAAATCCTTCAATTTCGACTCCTACTTTCTATAGTCCAGAAAATTCCTTTACTTAAAAAAGAGAACGTAAATTTCAACATTTTTTAACCCAAAAAAAAAAAAAAAAAAAAAAAAAACAAAAAAAATTTCAACATTTTGACTCAATCGGATATATGGGCTTGTCAATATGATGATATCATCCAAAATAAGTACGATAAATAACCCAAACAAACCAAAATTGTTCGTTGTATAACTTGAATGCTCAGAAAACGGTATAATTATCCGTTGTAAAATCGTCGATATAATAGTTTTCATAATTTATAATAGAATCATAAATTAAAAAATACCTTAAAATAGAACAAAAAATATTTTTTTGTTTCAAAATTAGCATCCTAAATTTAAAATTTCAAAATAGCACAAATAATTATGTAAAAATAATTATTTACCTAAAATAAATTTAAAATAAAATTAAACATTATGTTTGAGTTCACTATTTCTAATTTAGAGTTTAGTTTTTTTCATTAAAAATTATTTTAGATCATTTTAATATTAAATTTGTGTTATTATTATCATTTTAATTAGTGATGTTAATTTTAGAATAGAAATTTTAAAATGTGCTATTTTGATCAATTATCCTAATAAATTAGTGTTACAAAAAAATAATAAATCAAACAAACCAGCGATGAAATTTGATTATTGCAAATTCTTTTCCTTGAAAACGAAATAAAAATCAACAGAAATCTATTATATACTATGTTTTTGTAAGTAACATGATACATTCAAGAGTTGACTTGAGTTTGTTGGATTGTAGTGAAGCCGTGAATCATTTCTCCTCCTATAATATAAAAATATATATATTTATATTTTTTGCAAGTTAGATTTTAAAACTCTTTTTTTAAACAGCCTAAATATCTAAGACGGTTTGGATTTTCGAATCAAAAGTATCGAGTTTACAAAAATAATTTCCAAACCAAAAGTACCGGATTTACAAAAATAATATTCACTGGGTAGACTCGAGCACTTCATGTTAAATTGTCTGATTTTGTGTTGTTTGCGTGTTGAATGATTGAAATTGAGAAGGAAAAAAAACCCACCTCCTTACTCTTTATGAATTCCTCCAAATGTAATGCAAAAGCCAGTCATTTTTCGGATTTAGACACCCTCTTCACTAACTCAGAACAATATGTTGTAAAAGCTATTGTCGTCTTCTAGTTTGCAATCAAACAATACATGGCCGAGATGAATGCTTCCAATTCTGCATATACAAAGAGAGATTTCTTCGTAAATATTTTAGTCTTATTATAGTGTCTTCGACGTTTTTCTAAAAACAGTGCTAATCTAATCTGAAAAATTTATCGGTTTCATTTCAAAATCCATCAATATAACACTGCCAATTTTCGTAAGTTGGAATCACCAAAGTTAGGACAAAATTTTGGATTATTACATTTGAATCACTATTATGTGCTGATTTCTAAGTTATTGCTTCAGTTTCAATAAATTTTAATATTTCTTGTGGTTGTGGATAACATTATATTATTTATTTTTCTTTTGATCCTCACCTAACTGGCCGAAACAAATCGGCTGCACGAACCCCAAAGCTTACAGTGATGAACATTATAAGTTCACCAAGATCTAAACAGTTCGGTTGCACCAACCCTGATACACACGTAGCCTAACATAGATTACAAAAGTGACTTTGTATATATGTAGAATTAGTATATAGCTAATTTATAAATTTCAGAATTGGTACTAGATAATGTATGTAAGCTGGATGTGCTCATCAAATATACTATCCAATTAATAGGAGATAATTTTTTTTTGTTTTTTTACATCTAATAGGACATAATTCAATAAAACAAAATTAAACTTACTCAAATCTAAGTTAATAGCAGAGATGCTTGATAACCCAACGTAATCTTGGATATATATTGTTTTCTTTTTATTAAATATATGTCTACATTAATCAATAATGATTGAACTTACTCAAATCATGATCCCTTAACTAACAATGATATATAGTTTGATCATTATTATACCACCATAAATTGGTTTTAATACAGAATTAAATCAAATAATTTGTTATGAATTAAATATATGGATGCCCATTATAAGGCCCATATTCTAGAAGGTTTAGAATATTCTCTGTTTCCTTATTTCTCCTTCTTCAGCTTGCTCTCCAAGTCTATGTAAACCTATATATACCTCTCTTTATTCATGGAATAATACAACAACAATTTCCTCTCTCTCTTCTCTCTCTTTTATTCACAACACGTTATCAACACGATAGTCTCTCAACCTGTTTTTACACCAGAAAGGTGAGATTTAATTTATGGTTATATTTATGTTTATGTGTATATATTATTCCGGGATGATAAGATATACCTTCCTCGAACTGATCGTTATGGTAGGCTATGCCTCCTCAGATCATTATTATAGCGAGAATGGTTATAAATCTAATCCTACTTCAAATCATGTTTATTATCGACTCATGATTTGTAATATGGATTCACGATACTTATCTAGAATAATTATCAATGTGATATTTAATTTCTGTCTATGTTTATATTATTCCGGGATGATAAGCAATACCTTTTTCCAAAACAATCGTTATGGTAGGCTATGCCTTCACGATCATATGATTATATGGTAGACTATGTCTCCTCAGATCAAAGGATGGTTATCAATGCTTATCTAGAATAATGATTACCGATGGTCTAATTTTTTTCATAATCCTGTTTTGAACCATGTTTATTATCGACTCATGGTTCTTTAATGGATTCATACATATCAACGATTGTTTGATTTTTGTATGTTATTGATTAAGGATTTTTGTTAAAATTCATTACATACCGAGAATCTGATTTTATAAAGCAAAACAATTTTAATTGATAATCTAAATTAATTAGGGTTTTTGCGATAGCTATTTATTTAACCTAATTATTAATTAAAAAAAAAAAAAAAAAAAGTTACGACTATTTTTATTACCATATGTATAGTCAAATATATTTGCATATAATCATATAATCAATTATACTTGATCATATAGTAATCTACACATGTGCATTATAGCCAGCTATACTTGCAAATTGAAAACCGTATGCTTTGCCTTGATCAGAATAATTTCATCTTAATTGATTGATTTGATTGAGAACCTAGCTTAATAAAAAGATAGGAACAAAATAAGATATACTGATTGTTCTTTATACTTCTATGAAATTTGATCAATTTCTTTTAATATTTCAATAAATCATGTCAAATCTTACAAGCCTTGAATTTGGGGCTCTTGATATCACTGGAGACAACTATTTGGCATGGGCATTAGATGCTGAGTTTCATCTAAATGCAAAGGGGCTTGGTGATACAATCACCGAAGGAAATAAAGCCGAAAATCATAATAAAGTTAAGGCTATGATATTTCTTCGTCGTCACCTCAACGAGAGCCTTAAAAACGAGTACCTAACTGTGAAAAATCCAGAAGTTCTTTAGAACAATCTGAAGGAAAGGTATGATCACCAGAAAACTGTGATCTTACCTAAAGCTCGTTAAGAGTGGATTCATCTGAGACTCCAAGACTTTAAGTCTGTGAGTGAATACATGTCACCGATGTGGAGCAAAAGACCATTGGGCTCGTATGTGTCGTACACCAAAGCATTTTGTTGATCTCTATCAACAATCATTGAAACAAAATGGAAAGAAGGTGGAAACAAATTTGGTGTACGAAGATGGCGAAGATGATTTTAATTATGGTGATACGACCCACCTGGAAGTTACGGATTTCCTTGCCCATGATGAGAAAAAGTGATTTATAGGGTCATTATTGTTTTAGTTATGGTTTTTATTTTCATTCAAAACTTTGCTGTTTGGTTTTGATTTTTATTCTATGAATTTGTTGCATGGTTGAATTTGATTTTATTTATTTTATTATGATTATGATTCATCTTATTTATTTATTTGAAGAACAATGAATGGCGAAGATTTATGCTTGGCAGACAGTGCAACTAGCCACACCATTCTGAAAGATAAAAGATATTTTTCTCATTTGGTAATGAAAGAGGCTAGTGTGAGCACTGTATCGGGTAGTGCAAAGATAATTGAAGGCTCCGGAAGAGCATATATGTTATTGCCTATGGGAACGCAATTTGAAATCAATGATGCGTTATACTCTCCCAAGTCTAAGAGAAATCTTTTGAGGTTTAAAGATATCCGCAGAAATGGATATCATATTGAGAGTATGAGCGAGGGAAGTGATGAATATCTTCATATCACTAGTATTTCCCAAGGCTCTAAAAATATTGTGGAAAGACTACCCGCACTCTCCACAGGAATGTACTATACTAAGATTAGTATAATTGAGGCAAATGCCACAGTAAACCAAAAATTTACTGAAAACTTAAGCGTTTGGCACGACCGGTTAGGCCATCCCGGTTCGATAATGATGCGAAAGATAATAATGAATTCATGTGGACATTCATTAAAGAACCATGAGATTCGTCCTAACGACTTCTCATGTGCTGCATGTTCTTTAGGAAAGCTTATCATACGGCCTTCACCAGCAAAGATAAATTCTGAATCGATTAGTTTTCTGGAAAGGATAAAAGGAGATATTTGTGGGCCGATTCACCCACCGTGTGGAACTTTTAGATATTTTATGGTTTTAATTGACGCATCGACTAGATGGTCACATGTATCCTTGTTATCGACCCGCAACTTGGCGTTTGCGAGGCTACTTGCTCAATTGATTAGATTACGAGCACATTTTCCAGATTTTCCCCTAAAGGCAATTCGCCTTGATAATGCTGGTGAATTCACGTCTCAGGCCTTTAATGATTATTGCATGTCCATTGGGATAAGTGTTGAACATCCGGTAGCACATGTTCATACACAAAATGGTTTAGCTGAATCGCTAATTAAGCGTTTGCAGTTAATTGCTAGACCATTACTTATGAAATCAAAACTCCCAATCTCTGCTTGGGGACATGCTATATTACATGCGGCAGAATTAATTCGCATCAGGCCAACGAGTAATCATAAGTTCTCCCCATCACAATTAATTTTGGGTCATGAACCAAATATTTCCCATCTGAAATTTTTTGGAAGTGCTGTGTATGTTCCAATTGCTCCACCACAGCGATCTAAAATGGGACCTCAAAGGAGGTTGGGAATATATGTTGGATTCGATTCTCCATCGATAATTAAGTTTTTAGAGCCATCCACGGGGGATTTATTTAAGGCTCGATTTGCAGACTGTCATTTTAATGAATCAGTCTTTCCAACATTAGGGGGAGAAAATAATAAGCTGGAAAAGGAAATTCGCTGGAATGAATTATCATTGTCTTATATTGATCCTCGGACTAGAGAATGTGATTTAGAAGTCCAAAAGATAATTAATTTACAGAGCTTAGCAAATGAGTTGCCAGACTCATTCTCTGACCCAAATAAGGTGACAAAGTCACACATACCAGCTGAAAATGCTCCGATTAGAATTGATGTCCAAGAAGGACAAAATCAAGCTGCTAGAGAGTCTAAGGCACGCTTAAAGCGTGGTAGACCTATTGGTTCCAAAGATAAGAATCCTCGGAAAAGAAAAGGAGCAGAAATTGGCAATGGTGAAACCGATGATGCTAATAATATTGATGGATCTCTGGAAGAGACCATAGACATGAAAAACAAAGAAAGTCAGGTACCTGAGAATGAAGAGATCTCAATTAGTTATGTCATGTCTGGAATGAAATGGAACCGAAAGCAAATCGACGTCGATGAAAATTTTGCATGCAATGTAGCGCTTGATGTTATAAATGAAAATGAGGATCATGAACCAACGTCTATTGCAGAGTGTACACAAAGAAATGATTGGCCAAAATGGAATGAGGCAATAGACGCAGAATTAAAGTCTCTTTCAAAGAGAGAAGTTTTTGGACCAGTAGTCCGTACACCTAAAGGTGTTAAACCAGTGGGGCATAAATGGGTATTTGTGCGAAAGAAGAATGAAAATGGTGATATCGTGAGATACAAGGCACGGTTAGTTGCACAAGGGTTCTCACAAAGACCTGGAATTGATTATGAAGAGACATACTCTCATGTGGTGGATGCAACAACGTTCAGGTTCCTTATCAGTTTGGCAATAAAAGAAGGACTTGATTTACGTTTGATGGATGTAGTCACAGCCTACTTATATGGGCCTCTGGATAATGATATTTACATGAAAGTTCCAGAAGGATTTAAATTACCAGAAGCAGCAAATCCTAGTTCTCGAGAACAATACAGCATAAAGTTAAATCGGTCTCTTTATGGATTGAAACAATCAGGGCGTATGTGGTATAATCGCCTCAGTGAATATTTGTTAAAAGAAGGCTACAAGAATGACCCTATCAGTCCATGCATCTTTATAAAGAGATTTGAGCAAGGATTTGTTATAATTGCAGTGTATGTTGATGATTTAAATATCATTGGAACTCATGCAGAGATTTCCCATACAGTAGAGTATTTGAAGAAAGAATTCGAGATGAAAGATCTCGGTAAAACAAAATTTTGCTTGGGATTGCAAATTGAGCATCTAAAGGATGGAATCCTAGTGCATCAAACGACATACACAGAAAAGGTGCTTAAAAGGTTTTATATGGATGATGCACATCCCTTGAGTAACCCTATGATTGTAAGATCACTTGATGTGTTAAAGGATCCCTTTCGTCCTCGAGAAGCCGATGAAGAAGTAGTTGGTCCTGAAGTACCATACTTAAGTGCAATAGGGGCATTGATGTACCTTGCTAGTCATACAAGACCTGACATATCATTTGCAGTAAATTTATTGGCAAGGTTTAGCTCATGTCCAACTCGAAGGCATTGGAATGGGATTAAACATATATTTCGTTACCTCAAAGGAACGAAAGACATGGGTTTATTCTTTTCTAACCTATCCAAAGAAGACTTGATTGGCTTTGCAGATGCTGGATATTTATCTGATCCACATAGTGCTCGATCTCAGACAGGATATGTATTCACATGTGGTGGTACCGCTATTTCCTGGCGTTCTGTGAAGCAAACCCTCACAGCTACTTCTTCTAACCATGCTGAGATTTTAGCTATTCACGAAGCTAGTCGAGAGTGTGTATGGTTAAGATCTGTCCTTCAACATATACGAAAAGATTGTGGTATATCTGAAGGGAAAGAAGCCCCAACAATTATGTATGAAGACAATGCTGCTTGCATCGCTCAACTTAAGGAAGGATACATCAAAGGTGATAGAACAAAGCACATTCTACCAAAATTCTTCTTCACACATGACTTGCAGAAGAATGGCGATGTTCGTGTCCTACAGATTCGTTCAAGCGATAATTTGGCGGACTTATTTACCAAGGCGCTTCCAACTGCTACTTTCAGGAAGTTGGCTCATCTCATTAGATTACGCCGTCTCAAAGATCTAGACGGATGTACACATGAGGGGGAGTAAATGCGCGCTGCACTCTTTTTCCCTTAACTATGGTTTTTCCCATTGGGTTTTCCTAGTAAGGTTTTTAATGAGGCAGCATCTTACGCGCTTTACTACTATTACATTATAATAGACATCCAAGGGGGAGTGTTATGAATTAAATATATGGATGCCCATTATAAGGCCCATATTCTAGGAGGTTTAGAATATTCTCTGTTTCCTTATTTCTCCTTCTTCAGCTTGCTCTCCAAGTCTATGTAAACCTATATATACCTCTCTTTATTCATGGAATAATACAACAACAATTTTCTCTCTCTCTTCTCTCTCTTCTCTCTCTTTTATTCACAACATAATTTACTTTTTACAGAAAAAGAGCAGTTGTAGTTAACTTATCAAACCAAAAGACTAGTCATTCATTAAATACACGTAATACAGGTAAGATAACTATCAAATTCTAGTGACAAGTATTATTTCCACGATAGTCTTGATCATTTGTTTTCTTAGTGATCAACCTAGTGATGGTATCATAATTCATAATTATTTTTATTTTTTTGCCAAGTTGACCAAGACCATTGCTAGAGTTTTACTTATCACCATAGATTTCACAAAAACCGTAAATTTTGAAAACAGTTTGGAGTTTGAACTACTTTTATAAATAAAAACAAAGAGTTTGGACTTCTTTGTTTTTTTTGGTCAAAAGCATTTTGGACTTTGCCTGAAGAAAAAACAAACATTTTGGACTTAAGAAAACAAGTTAGAGAAAGACTGAGCTAGTTTCTCACATTCGATGTTACCTGCCAAAAACTTATTAAACTTCTCGGAATAGTATTGAAACAGGTCAGATTGTTATGTGAACAAAAAAAAAGGATATGTTGATGTCATTAATGCTCGAGGTTAACTAGTGTTCTATGATTAAGAAAGCAAAAACAAAGTGTTTGAGTTCTCGTGTTCACCGCAATATATATATATAAATAAATTGTGAAAGCAACGGAGAAAATTCAATGGATAAATACATGAACATGTTCATGCCATGTAATCCATAAATGCTCACATACATAGGGATTAGATAACTTCACTATATGGATAATCTAATATGCTATAAACAGCTATTCTATTATAATTGCTAAGACTACTAATCATAATTTTAAGTTTGTGTATATCATTTTCACAAAAAAATCGTTTGGATTCTTAAATATAACATTATTTAAAAGAAAATTTTAGAAGATTATAGTTGAAAAAAACTAATTTTCTCTATAAATTAATATTATCAAATAATTAATATCTCTATAAATTAATAAATTTTCCAAATCTCGACATTATTAATTTATAAAAATTTTACTGTATATGTACGTAATAGTCATTTTTCCAACAATATGCACCATTGGGAATTTAAATCCGGACAGTAATGATATAATGGTATTAGTACAAATCACAACATTACAGGTTATGGTACAATATGCAACATTGAGAATTTAAATCCGGACAGTGATATAATAAAGGTATAAGTACAAATCACAACATTACAAGTTATGGTTTTGTATAATTGTAATTTCTCGGGACAATAAAATAGCTTTAATACAAATATATATATATATATATACATACTATATAAGGGATTAAAAGAGGATTAAAATAGTTTTACGATCGAAATGGAGCGCCGTCCTAGGGTTTCCCCGAAGGAGATTCCTTTAGATCTGTAGACCGGCTCCCTTGATCAAAGAAAGAGACCTTCGAATCAACTCTTTTGGCTTTGATCCCTCTGTACCCCTTGCAGTCGTTACGCTTCCATAGCGTTTGAGTTTCCCTTTCATTCACTACAACCGCGTTGTTGATCCCGGGGATCACTAAGTGTGTTTAAAGAATGATTAGGAGATGAGAGGTGAGATTTTCGTTAATTAGAGCAGTTTAACCACTATTAAAGCAGGTCGCAGAGAGAGATGAATAGGTCGGGGGCCTGTTTCCTTTTATTGATGGTGAGAGAGATGAACACTTTAGAATTACGAACTGGTTCCGAAGGACGTCCAGTTCGGCGTTCTAAAATGTTGTCTTGTTACAAAGAGAGAAAGAGAGAGGTCGGGTAGCTGGTTACAGGTCGGAATTTGCCCCAAATCAAAAGTCCCCCTCATTAATGACAGTGAGGGGTATATATAGTCGGGGTCGGCTGCCTGCTCCCCGGGATCTCGGGGCCACGCGGCGTCTTCGGCTTCTTTCGCGGGTATGGTGGCCTAGGAGGCGTGTTCCGGCTTTCGGGGGGAGAGGTCATGATGAGCTCGGCGTGGCGTGTTGCAGAGCAGTGCACTGTTTAACCAACTCTCCTCCACGTGTCTCCCTCTCCTTCGTCGAGTCTGCAAGGTTGGTGAGATGTCGAGGTCGACCCATACTCCTGCTCAGACAGCACACTGTTCGACCAACCCCCACTTGCCTTCTGTTCTTCTGACATTCCTGCCCTGTCAGCCCGGGAGCGGGGTGCATCGCTTTCAGGTCGGCGACCGATCTGAAGGGGGGCCTTACAGGTCGGTGCGAGCGGGCTAGGGCGGCCGAGCTGAAGAGGGGCCTTGCAGGTCGGCGACCGAGCTGAAGAGGGGCCTTTCCTAAGATGGGCCTAACTAATTGGGGGTGCTAGGCCCACCTCCAACACGCGTGCTGTCCTCTTATTTACTTTTTTGAGTTTGATTTCGTAATCGCCGCGCTTCATCATGAATCGCCGATTCACAAGAGAGGAGAAATGTAAAAGGGCGATGGGTTCCAATAGGTGGACCAGGGATCCGCCCATCCGCCTCCCGGAAGAAGCAGACCCTTATCTTGTTGAAGCAAATAAGCTCTCTCTCATTGGTAGAATTTAAACCCTAAAACCCAAAAGGTGAAAAACCTTCTAGGGTTTATGCCGCAAGTCTGGAAACGGGAAGGAAAAATCACCAGCAAGGACCTTGGAAGAGGTAGATTCCAATTCCGATTTGAATCAGAGGCGGATCTGCTCTCGGTATTGGACGAAGCCCCTTTCCACTTCAAGAGATGGATGTTTGTCCTCCAACGTTGGGAACCAATCATCGCGGAATCATTTCCGTCAAAAATTTCTTTCTGGATCAGAATCCATGGCATGCCCCTGCACTGATATACGGCCAACAACCTGAAAGCTATCAGTAATGAATTGGGAGGTTACTTGGACCATGACGCGACAGAGGAGATGATCAGAGTACAAGTAAATGCTCTTCAACCACTGATTAAGCGTAAAAGCATTCAATTCCCCTCCGGGAATGAATTCTCCATAGATTTTGAATACTTGAAACTTGAAAAACACTGTTTCCCTCTCCCACGAAGGGAAAGATTGCACTCTGGAGAGAAAAAACATGGACCTGAACAAGGATCACGTTGACTTTAACCAACAACGAACTCTCCTCCGTCTGGAATCGGATAGAAAACGCAACGACAACAAACGAGACAAGGCAAGGAATTCCCCCCCCCCTCTCAACTCTAACCGTAAGGCAATCACGATCCCCTCCCGTGAAGACCCCTGTATTGAGATTTGACATAGCCCCCATTCTTGATTCCCAAGAGAGAATTATGGCAAGAAGAAGACTAACGACATATACTCTTCATCTGAGAAGTTCCGTTCAATTCAGGGGGCCTAGTATTGGCGCAAGGAAAAAGCACAAGAAAACTATCCGACCGATAACATATATACATCTAGTGCTCGCTCATCAAGCGCTCGTTTTTCTAACGCCCCCAACGAACCGACTACAGAAGAGAGGCCCCCATGGAGCGACGAGAAATTTCTTCAGGATCCTCCCCTCGTTACCGGAATGCAGAACCAAGTAAGGATCGCGACAGAGATCGAGATCAAGCTGGAAGACCACATTATGTAGCTAAGCCCTCGTCTGGCCGTTCTCCCTCTCACCCAGCTCTCTCGAAAGATGAAGAAAGAAGCAGAGCTCCTCCAGCAATAAACCGAGATCTTGTCGACAAACTCGAAGGCCCGCCGATCAGCATTATACCGATTAGAGAAACCACTGTCACATACAAAAAGTGGTCATCTAATCGGAGAATCCAGCTACCTCGGTAACCTACAAGATGTGGAAGTCCACTACGTACATCAAGAAGATGAGGAAGAAGGAGAATTGAGAAACATAGTGGAATATGAGAGCCCTCCCAATATGTGGAAAGATCCTTACGATCCAAAACGTCAGCGCAGAAATCCCGTTCTGACGCCTCGTCAGAAGTTACGATACCGGATCTCCCGCCGCTGAGTGGAAAAAAAATTCCGGCCAGATGCAGACTCGGTCCAAAGCAAACATCCCCCAGGGCAAAAATTACAGTGGGAAAGAAGAGTGCTCTTAAGAGAAGAGTATCGAGGGATCTAACTAAAGCTACAACAAAGCCAGCTCTAAAAATAGTAGGAAGGAAACCGATCCCACACAGCCCTCTCAAAGGAGCAATCTCAAAGAGGAGACTCACAGCAAAGAGACTGTCACCTCGAAAACGCATCTGCAAGAAGAATACACCTCTAATTTTAAATTATGTTCCTCACCATGAGGATTTATCTCGTAATGTTTCTATTGCATCTATCTCTAAGGCCTTAGTGCCAGCTACGTGTAAGAGTTCGATGGTTTTCCAGAAACCATCCAGTAGTAATCAATGATTACAATGCCTTGGAACTGTCAAGGCCTTAGAAACTCCTTTACAGTTCGACGCCTTAGGGAGATAAGACTGGAAATCTTCCCGGATATAACGTTTCTCACAGAAACAAAGAATCAAGACGACTTTGTTTCTAGTATTTTCCAGTGGATGGGTTATGGTAACAAATATACTGTTCCACCAGATGGACCCAATGGAGGTTTGGCGTTGTTTTGGAAAGCATACATCGAGCTGGAAGTGCTTACATCCTCGCCAAATTTCATCGATACAAAAATCAAGTTCAAATAAAAAATATTTTTATTACTTTCGTATATGGTTATCCGATAAAGCCAAGACGTCAAGAAGTGTGGAATCAGATTTCGAACCTAGGATCTTTGCGAGAGGCCCCATGGCTCTTTATGGGGGACTTCAATTACATCCTCGACAATTCTGAAAAACGAGGTGGACAAGGTAGATGCGAAAATTCCTTCATAGATTTTCGGAGCTTTATTTCGCAAAATGGACTATGGGACGTGAATCATTCTGGTAACCCCTTATCGTGGAGAGGAATGAGATACGACCATTTCATTAGAGCACGGTTAGATCGAGTTATGTCAAACAACGCGTGGATTGAAAGTTTCTCATCGGGCATATCAAAATACCTTCGCTTCGAGGGTTCCGATCATAGACCTCTGGTAACTTACATTGATGACTCCCACGTAAAGAAAAAAGGAATGCTCCGATTCGACAATCGGCTGAGGGAAAACAAAGAAATCTTCCAACTTGTCTCCAACATCTGTGCTAAATCGGAGACAGTGGCGGTAGAGACTAAATTATCTCTATGCCGAAATGCTATTATCCAATGGGCTCGGGATCAGAATCTTAACAGTGCCATCCAGATCAAGGACTCACAATCGGCACTAGAAGTGGCACTCTCGGCAGACTATCCAGACCCAGAACTGATAGGTTCTCTTACATCAACTCTTGAGAAGGCTTACAAAGCAGAGGAACAGTTTTGGAAACAGCGCAGCATAATAATGTGGCTCCATAGCGGGGACCAAAATACAAGTTATTTCCATGCAGTCACGAGAGAACGAAGAACCTGTAATCACTTTACGGTGCTGGAAGACGGAGAAGGAAAAGCCTTCCATGAGGAACCCCAATTTGCGAGAATTATCTGGGGATACTTTCATGATATATTCAAGTCGCAAAATGATGGAGATTTCCAGGTGGTTCATGAAGCACTCGATGCCAAAATCTCTACAGAGATCAATGACTCTCTAATCATAATGCTTTATGCTAAAGAAATAAGAGAGGCGGTGCTGGGTATAAATGCAACAAAGGCCCCGGGTCCAGACGGTTTTTTGGCAGGCTTCGTTCACTCGTATTGGGATATCATAAACAACGACATCTACCGTGAAGTCCAAGCCTTCTTCTCCTCGCGTGTAATGCCAATGAGAAGCAATGAAACCCATGTCCGACTCATACCAAAGATAGTAGGCCCACGCATGGTTGTCGACTACCGCCCCATTGCGCTTTGCAACGTCTTTTACAAGATTATCGCAAAAATATTAACCAAAAGACTCCAGCCGATCCTCCCCTCCTTGATCTCGGAGAACCAATCACCGTTTGTTCCGGGGCGGGCAATATCAGACAACGTTCTTATCACTCACGAAACCTTACACTACCTACGAATCTCAAAGGCTACTAAAAGATGCTCAATGACGGTTAAAACCGACATGAATAAAGCGTATGACCGTATATAGTGAAATTTTCTATGAGAGGTTCTCGTTACCCTTGGATTCCATAGTATATGGATTGACTGGATTATGGAGTGCATAACGTCAGTCTCGTATTCCTTCCTGATTAACGGCTCACCTCAAGAGAATGTAACCCCTTCCCGAGGCTTGCGACAAGGAGACCCCCTTTCTCCATACATCTTCATCCTTTGTACAGAGGTTCTTTCGGGTCTTTGTCGAAAAGCTCAAGAACAAGGTAAATTACCAGGAATTAAAGTTGCAAGAAATAGCCCACAGATCAATCACCTCCTGTTCGCGGATGATACTATGTTCTTATGCCGCTCGGACGAACCGAGCTGTGCAACACTAGCTAGCATTCTCCAAAGGTACGAAAGAGCATCTGGACAGAGCATTAACCTGGGGAAATCATCCATCTCGTTCTCCGCAAAAACTCCTTTCTCTCGCAAACGGAAGGTCCAACGAATTCTCAAGATCACGAGAGAGGGCGGCAATGGAAAATATATGGGCCTGCCAGAGAACATCGGACGCCGCAAGCGAGACGTCTTTGCCTCAATCGTAGACCGCATAAGTCAGAAAGGACATAGCTGGTCCTCACGCTTTTTATCTACTGCTGGAAACAGGTTATGCTCAAAGCAGTCCTCTCGGCAATGCCATCATACACGATGTCATGTTTCAAGCTCCCCATATTCTTGTGCAAGAAAATTCAGTCTCTTTTGACACGTTTTTGGTGGGACAACAAACCCGATGAAAGAAAAATGAGTTGGGTTGCCTGGGATAAGCTTACATCACCTAAAAACTCGGGAGGGTTAGGCTTTAGAGATGTCGAAATTTTTAACGACGCCCTGCTAGCCAAACTCAGCTGGCGAATGCTCTCATCACCAAACTCGCTTATGGCTCGGGTCTTACTGGGCAAATACTGCCACTCTGAGCCTTTTATGGACTGCTCTCTGAAATCGAGTTGCTCCCATGGCTGGAGAGGGATAATGGTGGGTCGAAAACTTCTGGAAAAAGGTGTAAGCTGGCTTGTAGCCAATGCAGAGTCAATCAGAGTTTGGTCAGACCCATGGTTGTCTACGACCTTGATATCGCGACCGATGGGCCCTCCCCCCTCTCGGACATGGACCGAAGAGTCTCTAGCTTATTAAACGTGAATGAGCTGCAATGGAACTGGAACAGTATCAGAGAAAGTATTCCCACCCATGAAGAGGAAATCCAACGGCTCAGACTGAGCTCGATCCGCAGCAACGACAAGCTCGTATGGCTGCCAAACAAAAATGGTCAATATACCACCAAATCTGGGTATAACCTCGTTCGCCAAGAGGCTCACCAAGATCAGCTTTCAACCTTTAATTGGAACTAAAATATCTTGAAACTACGAACCTCCCCGAAGGTGAAATCTTTCTTGTGGAAAGCAGCAGTAGGAGCGCTATCAGTAGGAGAATCTCTCCGATTTCGTGGATTAGCAACAGGTGGAAAATGCCGTCGTTGTGGGGAAGTGGAGACTGTGATACATCTGCTCTTGTTTTGCCCCTTCGCGCGTGACACCTAGATGCTAACCCCATTCCAGCAGCCTCACAATTTGTCTTTGATGTCGATCGTACGAGACTTCCTGCAACACGCAAAAGGATGTCGTAATTTTCCACCGACGAGACTCGAATCGCAGCTATACCCCTGGATCTGCTGGGCTCTCTGGACAACAAGAAACCAATTGATTTTCGCTGCAAATGACTTTAGCCTAGCAGAAACAGTAACTAAAGCAAGTACGGGAGCAAAGGAGTGGATAAGAGCTCAAGACTACCTTCATACTATTAAACCAGGCCGTAACTCGTGCCAGGACCCCACGTTGCCAACATCAGGTATACTTTGCCTTGTAGACGCAACTTGGAAACCACCAAACTTGTGTGGGTGGGATTCGTGTTTCGTTCGGCTTCTGCATCTGAGATAGAAGGAGAAGAGCACTGCTCAGGTAGCAAGGAAAACATCACCTCACCGCTGGCTGCATAAGCATGGGCAATCCGATCAGCCATGTCCCAGGCAGCAGCGAGAAACTTCACGGAGCTGCATATTCTCTCGGACTGCCAATCCCTCATCAATCTACTCAACTCAAATGAGGATTCTATCGAAATCCATGGAGTTCTCCAAGATATTAGGCTGTTAGGCCTGTTGTTCCCTACGATTTCATATCGTTATATCTCTCGAGAGTCCAATTGTATGGCTGACTCGATCGCGAAACAAGCGTTACTGACACTTACAAACTATGTTTCTCTTATTTAAGCTTTGATGGAAGAGTTTGACAAATATATATATATATATATATTATATAAATGTTTGGATCGGTCTTTCTTTCTTGGTAATGTGGTCTATTAACAACAGTATAAAATCATTGAATCAAGTAATTGTAATCTAACCAAGTGGTGGTGTCCCAGTGGTTCTGGGGGTATGGGTATGTGCCCTACCCTGAGGTCATGGGTTCGACTCCGCTTGGCCACCAAACCCGCAGAGATTTGTAACTGCGCGAAAAGGATGCTGGGCCTAAGGGGATTAGTCTGGGCCAAAGGCCTGGAATTTACCTCCGACTTACCAAAAAAAATTAATTGTAATCTTTCGTCAAAAATCAGTTACAAAAACAAACAAACAAAATCGTGGAAAACAAAATAACAGAAATAACAAGAAATGTAATTTAATGATGTGATAAAGTTGTTATCTTTTTGAATAATCGTAATAATATATGGAGTTTTGATGTCAAAAAAAAAATCAAAATTGAGAATCATGGTTAAGATTCTATGGCGAATTTTTTCGTGGTCTAAAGTTGTATTCAGTTTATGATTGATTAATAAAATTGAGTTTTTGTATGTTTTTTGTTTTCTGTAAATTTAGAGATATCTCAACGAATCTAAAAAGTTTGGCTTATTTGGGTATTCTCATATTAAACAAATGAATTTGGATTATCCTAATTTTTCGAGTATTCTCAAAATCAACAGATTACTATTTTATCCATTAAAATTTCCGCTACATCAATAATATACATATAGAATGAGTGGTCATTGTTGGAGGTGGGCTTAGCACCCCCAACCCGCTAGGACCATCTCAGCAACATGTCCCTCTCACCAAGTCAACCAAAGGTCAACACCTGACCTAGCGGCGCCTCCGAGCTCCCACTTAAATTGCACCCCGAGCTCCCGTAAGTCTCCCGAACTCGCGTATGACACCGTACGAGGAGGTCGCCGAGAGAGCGACGCGTGTAAAGGTCGACACCAAGGAAAAAGGGGCCACTTGCGCTGACACGTTCCCATCACCGGCGAAAAGAGCACGTCAGAGGACGACACGTGCGAGTTTACGTCGCGGCGCCGCCCAATCTGTCTCATCAGTCGCAGAGGACAAGACGTGCGCCGAGCTAAGCTTGTCCCGTCTCAGTGACAAGACACCGCAGTGACAAGACATGCGCCGATCACAGACGATACAGGAGCCGCCACGTCATCCCGGATTCGCGGAGAATTATTTGCTTGACACCCGCTATATATACCTCACTCGCACTTATGAGGAGGGGGAAACCAGTTTTGTACCCAAACTCTCTTGTATTTCCACTTCAAGTAGAACGGTTTAAGAACACCGAACTAAACTTCCATTTGAAATCAGTTCGTCAGTCTAAAAACGTTCGCCTCTTTGATCATTAATACAACAAAAACGGTCACCGATCTGTTCGTCAGCATTCCTCGACCTTCCCGAATTAAGCCAATTCGTCCTAATTAACGAAAATCTCGCCCCTAAACACTCGTATTTATCTTAATATACTCTAAACATACCCGATGGTCATACGGATCAACAATCATCACCAGAAGAAGAAGAAATTAACTTAATATATATAGATGTTGATCAAGGGTTTTTTTTTTTTTTGATGATCAAGGATTCAAGAGTAAATATAATTTTTTTCATACACATTTTCTTCATTGTTATAGCGTTTTATAAAGAACTGAAATTCTAAAAACTAGTATGGGCATCAAGCCGTTACAGCCGTAAACTAAATTCTAACTAATTAACACAAAACAAAAAAAAAAAAAAAGTCAATGGAAGAAACCACTTGACCGAAAAGCAAGAACATGACCACAATATAGGGAATGATAAAATAATACTAACTTAATAAAGATTGTTAAAAGTGAACCATACACTTCATTATCTTTCTGTTCGTTGACTCGTCCTAAAAGTGAACCATACACTTCAATATAGACTCTTAGCATGTGGGTGTCTTAGCATGTGTTAGCATGTGGATGTCTCAATGAGACACTCTCTATTAAACAAATCAAAAAAAAAAAAAAATAAGAGAGAAAGGATTTAGAATGTCTCAAATGAGACACTTTCAACAAAAGTTAAAACACCCAAAATATTATGTGACAATTTTTGATTGGTTCAGTCTTTTTTTATAATAATTTTAATTATTAAACTAAAAATATATATATATATATATATATATTTTTTATTGATGAGTTGATGCACATGCTAACTTCTATGAACCCTCCTCATTCACATTCTAAGTAAGGCAGGACTATTCATTAAATTCGTTTTGATTTGTTATTTGTTTCGATTCAGTGCAAAAAATCAAGACACCTCATTATCTCTTCTGTTCGTTGACTCATCATTTTCTCTTAAGTCTTCTTTGTTCGTATCCTTAAAGCATAAACAGTAGGGTGTGCCATTAAATAAAAGAAAAAAATGAAAAAAGAAAAGAGAGGCATGGATATCTTAAATGAGAAGCATCTACAATGAAATGTCTTAATGAAACAATCTCTATTAAACAAAATAAAATAAAAAAAAGAAGAGAGAGAGACAAAAGAAAAGAGAGAGACATGAAAAGAAAAAGACAAAAGAAAAGAGAGAGACATGAAATGAGACACTCAAAAAAAAAATTTGAGACACTCAAATTCATGTGTTACAATATTATTGGTCCAATTTTTTTTTTTGTAATTTAATGATCTAATTCTTTTTAAAAATTAATATTTTTTAGGGTGAGACACCTTTGAGGGTGAGGATGTCTTACCAATGTAGATGTTCAACAACATCGGTTACGGGTGTTTTAAGAATAAAATATTAATTTTTAATATAATTTAATTAAAATATATAATTGGACCAATAAAAAAATGACATATTTGAGAAAGTGTCTCACAATTTTCTGGTGAGGATGTCAAACAAGAGACGAGACCGTCTCTTGTTTTCTCAATTTTTTTTTCTCCCTCTCTTATTTTTTCAATTGTTTTTAATTTTTTAATGGTGAGATACCATAGAAAATTAGACCGATTCGGGTGTTCTAAGAGCATCTTCAGCGGTAGACATTCAATGGAGTGTCTCAAATTTTTTTTTTTTTTTTTAATAAAGTAATGAAAAAAAAAATTGAACCAATACCCTCACGTCACGTCAGCGCGAGGATGTCTCAATATGTCTCGTTTGAGAGATCGTTTCTTTCTCTCTCCTTTTCTCTTTCTTTCTTTTTCAATTTTTTTTTATTTTTTTAATAGAGCACTCAATGCAGATGGTCTAAGGTCATCTGTATCCATGAGACACACTCAAAATTGTCTCAAAATAAAAATACTATTTTTAAATTATATAATTAAATTTAAAAAAAAATTGGACCAATCAAATGCTGACATAATAGTTTAAGGATGTCTCAACTTTTTTGTAGAGTGTCTCAAATGAGACACTTTTCTTCTTCTCTCTCTTCTCTTTTTTTTTTTTTTTAGATTGGTGAGTGTCTCATTGAGTTACTTCCAAACTGACGTATCACATTATGATTAGTTCAAAAAAAAAAAAATTAAATTAATATTTTTTTTTGTGAGACACCCTCAAAAATGTATCATCCCTTTAGGATACTTCTATGAACCCTCCTCATTCACATTCTAAGGCAGGACTATTCATTAAATTCGTTTTGATTTGTTATTTGTTTCGATTCAATGCTAAAAATCAAGATATTTATAACTTTAATATCTGATAGATGTTTCACTCCGATAGACGTATTTATATGTATATGTAAATAATTACATATATAAAGTTTTATAAGTATTACATGTAAGTTTTATGATAATAGTGATAACTGATAATTTGCTATAACCAATCATAAATCTATTGTATTAGATTCACAGAAAAATTATCGACTATAAAGTTGCATCGAACAAATAAATAAAAATAAATGGGCAAACGATATCCTTAAAATAAAAAGCATTTAAGCTTATTTAATTTTTTTTTTAATCCCAAATCGGTTAGATATAAAAAAAAACTCCACAAATAATTTTATATATAGTTACATCTTTTGGTGAAAATGTCAAACCTATATGGATTATTATAAGCAACTTTGAGCTCAATAAATACTCAAAATTTGTGTTATTTTACTGGATAAAAAAAAAATTAATTGGTTAATCGCATAATCTCATAAAACTGAGTATACAAATGTTTAATAATTTTTTTGATATATTCTACTTTATATAATAAGATACAAATCATAAAATACAAAAATTTAGTACTTGATATATGCAAAATGATTTCTTTCAAAATTTATAACATACTCGGTAGCTATTAAAAACACCGATTTGATTTTGAGAGATGTAGTCTTGTACAGACCAAAAAAACAAAAATCACAATCAAATAAAACAATTGATGTGTTTTTTTCAATGTTTTAAATTGTGCTAGACGCTAGTGGACGATTGGGTTGGATCTAGCGCCTACCCCAAAAATTGGAGATTGGTTTTTGGATTTTTATTGACTTTTTAATATATTAATTTATAAATTTATAAATTTATGACTTTTAAATGACTTTTAATAATTTTTTGGATTTTTAATGAATTTTAATGATTTTCTAACAATATATAGTAAAATCAAATTAGAATTTTTAAAGATTTTTGTTAAGCAAAATTTTTTTTAAAAAAACAAAAAAAATTAGGTGACCGCCTAGGCTAATTAGACGGATAGAGTGGATCTAACGACTAGGCGAGAAATACTCGAATGATATTTTTAGAACAGGGGTTTTTTGACAATCAATAAATAAAACGGCTTGCTCTAATGATTTGGATGTCTGAACATAAATATATATTTCCATGTTTGACGGAAAGCAAAATTTGCATAACGTTTAAAATTGAGCAAATTATCAGTAATGGGTTTGATAACATGTTGGCAGCGGTCAACACTACAAACTTTTCTAAACGCACTTTCTCACGTTTCTGTTACATAGTAGAGCGAATCCTGATGAAATTAATTACGTCTCTATCTATAATAGTAGTATATATATCCCTTTTATATATATGCTATATTCTTTTCACAAGTATTATATATTTTCTCCCTTTTACAAAAAAATGTCTTTTTAAACTTCTTTTAAATATGACTTTTAACGTTCTATTTTTATGTTATTCAATTAAATTATGTACATTTAAATTGATGATATATACTTGTATATTTTAATATTTTTTTATCTACATAATTTTTAAAAAAATAAGACTTTTTAAATAAAAAATACTCCACTTTTTATAACGGAGGGAATAATTTTTTTATTGTATAGACGACAATTAAGACGACTTAATTGAGGGTTAATTGAGGTGTGAACAAAGATAACGGCGTTATTCTCCCACTTTATTTCAGTCAATAAAAGATAACTTACCTAACTTATCATTCAGGAAATTAGGGATAGTGGGATACTATGTGATGTGAAATTAAATTCATTAATAAACTATTTCAATTTCGTATTTGATTGACTGGTGAGTAATATTTGATTGTTTAATCAGTATTTTGACTAATTTCTAAAAATATTATATTGTTAATTGGTTATATATATATATATATATATATATATATATATTAGCATATTCCAGCTCATAAATCTTGTGCCCATCTCCACAACCACAAGTAGTTTGTGTAGTCAAACAAAAACTTCCACTTTTTAATTCTCCTCTCTCTCAGAATCTTCATGACAAGCTTTATATATTTAGTCATAACATCTCTCAGAAGTGTGAGAACTTGTTAAGCTCTTCTTCTCTCCTCTTTCTCTCTCTCCTCAATCTCTCTCTCCCAGTGACACCATGGTATCTCAAGCTCCTCAAGATGATTATGTGAGTCTCTCTCTCTATCTCTGTTTTATTGTCTTATTGTGATTTAGATCTTGAGTTTGTTGAATTTTGGTTAAACGAAAATGGACTTAACAAACTAAAGATGAAATGGAGTCTATTGATTCAAATGATAAACAACAAACCCTTTTAACAAAACATAAAAAATGGTAAACAATGTTAATTTTTGTTGTTTTAGCCTCGCTTACAAAACAAACCCTTTAAAATATTTTTTATGTCGCCTTTTTTCTCAAAGATCCATCTTTGTTTTAGATTTAATTGTGGTGCTTAGAGAAGATGGTGATAAATATTTTTTTTTTTTTGTGGTCAAAGATGGTGAGAGAATTTAAGAGAAAACAAACTATTAATGTAATTCGTCTTTGAGTTCTTAAATTTTCTCTCCATATTTGACCACAAAAAAAAAAAAAAAAAACTAATCTAAGATATTGGTCACAAAAAAAAAAGTACTAATGTAAGATATAGACTTGTTGACTTCTGACTAATTAAAAACTTACGTCTTAAAAACATTTCATAAGAATAAAAATATAACTCTATAGTTCTTATAATCAGAGCCGATCCTGAATTTTAGAAAGCCGCAAGCTAAAAAAAAAAAATTGGCCGCTATATCTTCTTAAATTTTGAACTAATGATCTTTTGATTGAAACTTTTTATAATTTTACAGGACAAAAAAAAAATAGTCTGTTCTTTACTTTTTGTTCGTATGTTTAGATCTTCTTACCTTTAAAGATACCGTACGGGTCAGTTTCTGACTTTTCCAAAGTTTAGGGAACTTCTTGTTGTACCAACCTAAACCGCTGTCTAAAAAGGCCAACAGATCTTCCAAAATTCCACCTTTATACTTTTAACTTATTTCACTTTAACCCCACAGTTTACTATTTAGTCCAAAAATCATGAAATTGACACAATTGACTTCTTCTGGTCGACTTTTTGCGCGTAGAGTAGATGTTAACTTTAAGGTAGGTATACAATTTCAGACCAAGAGATCTTTTAAATCCACCCTTTTAGTTTTACTTTATTTTCCTTTTGCCCCCTAAGTTATTATATCTAACTTTACAGGCCAAAAAATCACGATATGGGCAAAACCAATTGATTTTTTTTCCTGCAATTGAATTTTGTGAAATAAAATCAGGACGATGAGAAATTGGCGAGACAAAAAGAAATCGAAGATTGGTTACCAATTACTTCATCGAGAAATGCAAAATGGTGGTACTCTGCTTTTCACAATGTCACCGCCATGGTCGGTGCCGGAGTTCTCAGTCTCCCTTACGCCATGTCTCAGCTCGGCTGGTAAAATTTCAAATCCAAACCGGTTCTTGACCTAAACCGGATCTATAAAAAAACTAAACCGAATTTTTAATTTTGATTTTCTTTTTCAGGGGACCAGGAATTGCAGTATTAGTTCTCTCATGGATCATAACGCTTTACACACTATGGCAAATGGTGGAGATGCACGAAATGGTTCCGGGGAAGCGTTTCGATCGCTACCACGAACTCGGACAACACGCGTTTGGAGAAAAACTCGGTCTTTATATTGTCGTGCCGCAGCAGCTGATCGTGGAAATAGGCGTTTGCATCGTTTATATGGTCACTGGAGGCAAATCGTTAAAGAAATTTCATGAGCTTGTTTGTGAAGATTGCAAATCCATCAAACTTACTTACTTTATCATGATCTTCGCTTCTGTTCACTTCGTCCTCTCTCATCTCCCCAATTTCAATTCCATCTCCGGCGTTTCTCTCGCCGCCGCCGTTATGTCTCTCAGGTAATTACTTTAACCGGTTTCTTAAATTTAGGTCGATGTGTTGGTTATATGAAAGCCGGTATGAAAATCGGTAGAATTTTATGTAACCAATCTTAACCGAGAAAGTTACATTTTTGAAATGGGGATTTCGATTTGGTTAAGGGTTTGTGGATAATTTTGGTTGAGATATTCAAACCGAATACTATAATTAGGTACGGTTTTGGGGTTAATTCTGAACAAGGTCTTCGAACTAAATATATTCGGTTTATTCCGGTTTGATGTAGTCCCATCTAGGCTTAAACATTCAGAAATTCGGTTCGTATAAATGTTCGGAGATCAAAATGTTGTGGTTCGGTATACTTGGACTACATTCGAATTCATTTTGGTTTGGTTTTAGTCTCTGATTTATCAAAAAATCGGTTTTCTCTAACTCATTAACCGGTTCTAAATCTCTTTCCCTTTTATCTATAGCTACTCAACAATCGCATGGGCAGCTTCAGCGAGCAAAGGCGTTCAAGAAGATGTTGATTATAGTTACAAAGCGAAATCAACGGCCGGTACGGTTTTCAATTTCTTCAGCGGTTTAGGTGATGTAGCGTTCGCTTACGCGGGACACAACGTGGTCCTTGAGATCCAAGCAACGATCCCTTCGACTCCTGAGAAACCTTCAAAAGGTCCGATGTGGAGAGGAGTCATCGTCGCTTACATCGTCGTCGCGCTTTGTTATTTTCCGGTGGCTCTCGTCGGATATTATATTTTCGGGAACAAAGTGGAAGATAACATTCTCATGTCACTCAAGAAACCGGCTTGGTTAATCGCGACGGCGAACATCTTCGTCGTGATCCACGTCATCGGTAGTTACCAGGTCGGTTAATCTAAACCGGGTTTTTTTTTTGCGTTCTAAAATCTCTTTTTTGGCATAGAGAACCGAAATTGACGGAATCTAAATTAAAAAATCTTGGTTTTGTTGCAGATATATGCAATGCCGGTTTTCGATATGATGGAAACGTTGTTGGTTAAGAAGCTAAATTTCAGACCGACCACGATTCTCCGGTTCTGTGTCCGCAGTTTTTACGTTGGTAAGAAAATTAATTGAAATTTGCTTTTATAGAGAGATATCTAGATTTAAGAACTTTAAATTATGGTGTTCTACTCAGAGCCGCCCCTTGCGGCCCTCGTTTTCATATAAAAAAAAATTCGGTTTTAAATTTCAAAAAATCTATATATTTTAGTAGTAAAATTATAAACGTTTTTTTTTAGAAAGTCATAAGCTCAAAACTTAATACGGTAAAGCGGCCAAATTTTTTTTAGCTTACGGCTTTCTAAAACTCACGACCGGGTTTGGTTATACTTGATCCATAAATCTGATTTTTTTTGTTTTTTAATGTAGCTGCAACTATGTTTATTGGTATGACGTTTCCGTTCTTCGGTGGGCTTTTGGCGTTCTTTGGTGGATTTGCGTTTGCCCCAACGACATACTTTGTAAGATTGCGATTTCGAAACGCTTTTTTGTCCATTTCGAATGAATATAAATTAGCCTAATTTAAATACTATGATCTTTTTTATTTTTCAGCTTCCTTGCATAATTTGGCTAGCCATCTACAAACCCAGAAAGTACAGCTTGTCTTGGTGGGCCAATTGGGTAAGTAACGTATTTTTAAAAAAAAATTCTAGCGTTTGCAATCGGCGGTTGCGTTTTGTGAAACTGTTTTCTGAATAAATGGTGTGTTGTTTATTTTCAGGTATGTATCGTGTTTGGTCTTTTCTTAATGGTCTTGTCGCCGATTGGAGGGCTAAGGACGATCGTTATTAAATCAAAGGGATACAAGTTTTACTCGTAAATGCAATGTAATATGACTAATGTTAAGAAACATATTAGTATATGTGTGGAAAAAAAAGATTTGAAAATATCAACACGAGACAGAAGAATCAGTGATTCCGTCTGAATTTAATAGCTTTTAGGGTTTGTATTTTTCTGTGTTTATATATATTTTATATAAAACAATGTATCTTGTTGTGCCCCAAAAAAAAAAAAATATTTTTTTTTCTGTTTCCAAAGTGTTTTTGGTTTTATGTGAGTTTTGATTCTTTGTGTTCTCAAGAGAAAAATGATACTACTTGATATTTCATACCCTCTTAAGGTCTTACGTTTTTATCATTTTGATCCATTAATTAAATCCACGGTTATCAAATAGTAGATCTTTTATTGTTAATCATTTGAGTTTTGAACTCGAATCCTCTAAACATTGCGCATCTTTAAATAACGTAGTTTGATTTTTGTTTAAGATATTATGTTTTCCGTTTCGGAGATGTATAGATTTCGACTCAGAATTCTTCGATTGACCTTAATAAACAAGAAATGGCTTGATTAAAATGAGATGATTGAGGTTTTATATTTCGCATATAACAACAAAAACTAGAAGACTCAAGATCTGAGTTAACAAAGAATAATGAATTAGATTCTTGATCCATTACAGTTACAAAACAAGATACATGAAGAAATATAACACAAGTATAAAATCCTTCCTAGTTTAACTCAAACTCTTTTTAGGATAAGACGATTAAGGTTTCTTTGAAAGATTTTGCTTCAAATATTGAAAGAGAAGATGTTGATCCCACGGATCACTAAGTGTGTTTAAAGAATGATTAAGAGACGGGAGGTGAGATTTTCGTTAATGGAGCAATTTAACCACAATTAAGACAGGTCGGGAGAAATATGAGTAGGCCGGGGGCCGTGTTTCGTTTTATTGATGAAAGAGAAGCAAACGCTTTTGAATTACGAACTGGTTCCGAAGGACGTCCAGTTCGGCGTTCTAAAGTGTTGTCTCGTTACAAAGATAGAGAGGTCGGGTGACTTGTGGTAGGTGAGAGAGTAAAAATCCCAGTCCCCCTCATTAATGACATATGAGGGGTATATATAGTCGGGGTCGGCTTCCTGCTCCCCGGGATCTCGGGCCACGTGTCGTCTACGGCCTCTTTTGCGGGTAAGATGGCCTAGGAGGCGTGTCCCGGCTTTCGAGGAGAGAGTTCATGATGAGCTCGGCGTGGCGTGTTGCAGAGCAATGCACTGTTTCACCAACTCTGCTCCACCTGCTCCCTCCTGCCCTTGTCAGCTCTGCAGGTTTGGTGGGACGTCGGGTCGAAGGCACGTCCCTACGCGGGTAGGGTACTGCCTTACCAACTCCCACGCGCCTACTCTTCTGACACTTCCTGCTCTGGCGGGGCATCAGCGCGGGCCCGGGGTACGTTGCTCTCAGGTCGGCTACCGAGCTGAAGAGTGGTCTTGCAGGTCGGTGATATTAAGTCCGGTGACCGCACCGAAGAACGGCCTTTCCTAAGATGGGCCTAACTAATTGGGGGTGCTAGGCCCACCTCCAACAATAGGCCCTCCCCCAGTTCGGTGTCGCGAGGCGAAGTGAGCGTGCCGAAGTTGATCTAATGTTAGTTCGGCGCATCTTAGGACGGTTTTTCCGTGCTCAACTGTGTTTGCCTTTTTCGAAAAATCCGCAGAAGGTTGGCGCGTGTCCGCCACGCGGGGGATCGAAAGGTTGCCTCGTTTTTCGCGCGAGATGCCCACGCGCGGCGTGTGACAGACGCTTCGTGGGCATCGAGGCACCCCCTGCTTTTTGGCGTGGGAGATCGAGGAGGAGAACGGGCTCCTGAAGGGGGAGCGGGAGACACTCCGCTCCAGGGTGAAGGGGCTGGAATCCGCCATAGGCCGGGCCAAGGTGGCCGTGGCTGCGGAGAGCGATCGGGTGTCAGCCCGGTGGGACGCGCGGAACCGGAAGTGGTCCGCGAAGATGGAGAAGATCCGCGCCCACCTGGACGGGCGCCGCCGGGCCTTAGAGCCTCACCTTCTGTACAGCCAGGTGACCGGCGTAAAGGCCTGCCTCAAGAGGATGGAAGCAGAGGACGGGGTGTCGGTACCGTTCTACCGGTATCAGAAGCTGGACGAGGACGAGGCGGCATTCGGTGCCGTACTGGACGGGATGGACTTTCCGGATTTGACCTCGGAGGATCTGGAAATCCCTCTGGACCGTGCTCACGGCGTTCTGCTTGAGCACATTATACCCGTCGCTCCCTCTAGCACCCCCGTGGTGGATCTGACCCTGGAGGCTCCGCCGGCTGCTGAGGACGTTCTTGCGGTCGCTGAGACCGTCCAAGCAAATCCCTCGATCCCGTCTGCTGACGAGGGAGTCCCCGAAGCTGCTGGGATTGTACAAGCAGATCCCTCGGTCCTGTCTGCCGTCGAGGCCGGTACGGACGCGCCGTCCGGTGAGACCGGAACCGACGTGCCACCCGGTGGAGCCGTGGTTGGGGAAGAGGGGGCTGGGCAGCCCTTCCTTGGTGAGTACGGGACCAACGCGAGGATGGTGGCCCCGGCTGATTTAGATGGTACCCGTGCTGACGGGAGTGAAGACTGACCGGCCGATGCGGCCTTGTAAAAACTTTTTCCTTTTTGTTTTCTTCTTTTTGTAGAGACTGGGCCGTAGGCCGTTTCTTTTTGTAAGGACTGGGCCGTAGGCCGTTTATGTAATGACTAGGCCGTGGGCCCTTTTAATGATGACAAGGCCGTTGGCCCTTTCTTTCTTCTTTGTAAGTGCCGTTTCGAGGCTGTTGTAATGACTAGGCCGTGGGCCCTTTTTAATAATATCGAGGCCGTTGGCCCTCTTTTTTTTTTTTTTTTTTTGTATAAGTGCCATTTCGAGGCTTTTTTGATTGGTAGAGTAGGTCGTAGACCGTACTCTGTCAAGTAAGCAGGTCGTGGACCGTGCTCTTGTATTGGGTGCGAGGTAATCTCGGCTTAAGGCACTTATTGCTTGTGTACCTTGTTTTTTTGGTGCGGGTAGCGAGCCCGGCTTTAGAGACACTTAATGCTTGTGTGTCTAGTAGAGGTGCGGGCCCTGGGGCCCGGCTTTGGCACTTATAACTTGTGTGCCGGGGAGAGCGAGCACCGGAGCTCGGTCCCCTTTTTTTTTTTGTAGTGCGAGCATTTGGAGCCCGACTTCCTTTTTTTTTTTTTTTTTGTAGTGCGAGCGTTTGGGGCTCGGCTTTTTTTTTTTTTTTTTTTTTTGTAGTGCGAGCATTTGGAGCTCGGCTTCTTTTTTTTTTTTTTTGTAGTGCGAGCGTTTGGAGCCCGTTTTTTTTTTTTTTTTTTTTTTGTAGTGCGAGCGTTTGGAGCCCTTTTTTTTTTTTTGTAGTGCGAGTGTTTGGAGCTCGGTTTTTTTTTTTTTTTTTTTTTTTTTGTAGCTCGGGAGCGTCTTCCTTTGTAAAAAAGGTTTTATTAGGTTGATAGCTGAGCCCTGGTTAGGGGTTGCCTACGTACCCTTTAGTATAAGGGATCAAGCCAGTCGTAGTTCGATTGTTTACAAAAGCGGAGAGCGGAATGGAGGCCGGGGGCTTAATAGTAGAAGCGCTTGAGGTTGATCGAGTTCCATGAGCGCGGGATGGCGTCGCCGTTCATCGTGACTAGCTCGTAGACGCCGGGTTTTACGACTTTGGAGATAAGGTAGGGGCCCTCCCAATTGGCACCGAGCTTGCCTGCGTTTAGCTCGGCGGTGTTTTCGAAGACCTTGCGGAGGACCAGGTCGCCCTCGGCGAGACACCGGCCTTGAACCTTCTTGTTGTAATATTTGGAGGCGAGCTGCTGGTAGTTCTGGATTCGGAGCAGGGAATGGTCCCGCTGCTCTTCAAGGAAATCCAGCTCGCTGAGTAGGATGGCGTTGTTCAGTGCGGGTTGCTGGGTGAGCATAGCGCGGCGAGGAGTGGGGAGCCCGACTTCGGATGGGGCCATTGCTTCCATGCCGTGGGAGAGGTTGAACGGTGTTCGGCCAGTCGATGTCTTTGGTGTTGTGCGGTGGGACCAGAGGACTCCATCGAGCTCGTCGGCCCAGGACCCTTTCTTGTTATCTAGTCGCTTTTTCAGGCCGTCGAGGATGGTCTTGTTGGTGGCCTCGGCTTGTCCGGAAGCGGGGGGTTTCTTCCCGAGAGACCAGTTCTCTGGGATGGACGTCGGGGTACCCGACATTGTCCGACCGGTCACGGGAGGCCCCTAACGTGGCGAACCGTTGGTCGGTGGCTCGCGTTAGCTCATCGATCCGGGCGAGCAGGGTCTGCATCACGACGGACGGCGTGGGCTGGTCTTCCGATGCTCGTGGCGCGTTATGGGCGGCGGAGCCGTCGGAATGAGCGGGTGCTGAAGCCGGGGGCGGGGACCTGGAGAATTGCTCTCGAGGAATCGCCTGGTTGGCAGCTGCTCGGGCTGACGACGGAATGGTCGCCGTCGTTCGAGTCGTTGGCGGGGCCGTTGTCGGGGCCTGGGCCGTTGTTTGGGCCGGAGTGTCCTGGTCTGACAACACTCTTGGGGTCGGAATTGCCATCTTGGGGGCGGTGGTGGTTGAACTGCTCCGTGCGTATAGAAGAATCTCGCCCCTCCCTCTAGCGCCAATTGTTGATCCCACGGATCACTAAGTGTGTTTAAAGAATGATTAGGAGACGGGAGGTGAGATTTTCGTTAATGGAGCAATTTAACCACAATTAAGACAGGTCGGGAGAAATATGAGTAGGCCGGGGGCCGTGTTTCGTTTTATTGATGAAAGAGAAGCAAACGCTTTTGAATTACGAACTGGTTCCGAAGGACGTCCAGTTCGGCGTTCTAAAGTGTTGTCTCGTTACAAAGATAGAGAGGTCGGGTGACTTGTGGCAGGTGAGAGAGTAAAAATCCCAGTCCCCCTCATTAATGACATATGAGGGGTATATATAGTCGGGGTCGGCTTCCTGCTCCCCGGGATCTCGGGCCACGTGTCGTCTACGGCCTCTTTTGCGGGTAAGGTGGCCTAGGAGGCGTGTCCCGGCTTTCGAGGAGAGAGGTCATGATGAGCTCGGCGTGGCGTGTTGCAGAGCAATGCACTGTTTCACCAACTCTGCTCCACCTGCTCCCTCCTGCCCTTGTCAGCTCTGCAGGGTTGGTGGGACGTCGGGTCGAAGGCACGTCCCTACGCGGGTAGGGTACTGCCTTACCAACTCCCACGCGCCTACTCTTCTGACACTTCCTGCTCTGGCGGGGCATCAACGCGGGCCCGGGGTACGTTGCTCTCAGGTCGGCTACCGAGCTGAAGAGTTGTCTTGCAGGTCGGTGATATTAAGTCCGGTGACCGCACCGAAGAACGGCCTTTCCTAAGATGGGCCTAACTAATTGGGGGTGCTAGGCCCACCTCCAACAGAAGACAAAACTTTTCTGATTTATTTTGCTTAACGATTACAGAGTGAAAGGTATTACATTTATTGAGAAAATCAGAAGAGAATAAGGCCAAAGACACTGTTAGAGGTAAGTATCCCTGAATATAGGGTTAGGGTTACTCACATTCCTAGTTATAAGATTCCTAGTTCTGGGTCCGGTTTAAATTGAGATCGACCCAATTGATTCCAATCGACGACAGTTTATAACCGTTCAAGGATCAGCCCAACTCGGATATGCTATCAGCCTCATGGCCTATTAAGCCCGACTTCACTAAGTCAGCATCGAGCTCCGAAATAACGAGAAGATTTCATTATCACTTCCGAGTAAAAAGGAAAATCTCGCCGAGGAAAAAGGAAGTTTGCCCTTATCAAACCCGAGATGGAAAAAGAAATCATGACAATTCGACCGACTCAAACATGTATAAATAAGGGGTACTTCATTCATTCAAGACCATACTACAACTCATTCACGAGACCTAAGAGATTTTTTGCTCCGAGTTTACCGGCTTTAGTTTCTTAGTTCTCTCTTGTTTTCCGATTAGCTCGTCCATCTCCGACGACCTAATTTATTTTGTACTTCGCCGAAATTACTTATTAAAACGAGATTCTGATCCCCTTTTTGTTACTTATTTAACCTAGTTGAAATCCACGTTCAACATATACACAGCCTCAGTTACACGTGACCTCACACGAACCTAGAGCATCAAAACGGTTAAATAGCTGGATTTGTGTAGTTGGATTCGCCGTACAGAAATTTGTTTTTGATTGCGTGGGAGCTGCTCTGTTACTGTTGCAGGGAAAGAGAGGAAGAGCTGATGTGTGAACGGCAGGGGTGAACCCACTTAAGCTTTATGGGTTCAAGTGACACCCTTAAAATTTTGTAGAAATTAGTATATTTGTTAAAAAAATTTGGTTTTTTTTAATGAAATGGTAAAAACAACATCTTTGACCTCATACAAATGAATGTTAAATCTACACATGACCACATTCAATAGTATTATTTCATATTGTTTTCACTCCCATTACCAACTTTTTATATGTATGTTTATTTATATTCTTACTTTTTAACTGTTGTTTTCCTTTTTTATATTAAAAAATATTTTAAAATTAATTATTATATTATGACTGCGATAAAAAATATTCTAGGTCCGCCACTGGTGAAAGGCCCACTTCTTCTTTTGCCTCTGATTTCTCTGTTTGGGCTTCATCTTTTGTCTCTGGCCCAACAGGAGTATGATCTGTTTGGTTTGGAGAAACTGAATTCTCAATTTCTGATCTTTCGCCACTGTCCGTGTGTTTGATGTGACATTCAAAAATATGTATACACAAAAGATAATTTTAACCTAAATCTTCAAAAACAAAACTTATTAGGGGATGTTATGATTTTAACCTAAATCTTCTTGATAAAATCGTAGACTTATATATAATTGATCACACGGTTTCACTCTTTCTCAAATGCGAATATGAAATCTTGAAAGCAATAAGAACCCAAGAGATTTCACTTGTTTAGTGACAACAGTAGCCTAAGGCGAAGAAGAAGACGAGTTAAGCGCTCTTGCAACTGAGTCGAAGCCGTTGAGCTCCTTCTTCAAGAACATATAGCTTCATCGAAGATGAAGAACAGAGCTGCGCAACATTCTGATTAGGCTTGAGCCTAAATCTCGTAGCCCATCTCACAATCGAAGCCCATTTATTCACTATCTCGTTTATGACTTACAGCCCATACTTTGAAAATCAGCTTTCCAGCAGAAAAATTTGAACTCTTATTTTGAAAATCATTTGAAAAGAATTCCGTATTATTTTTGAAAAACTAGGATTTAAACCGCGCTAATTATAGCGCAGAGTAATTTAAAAAAAAATATTTTGTTTTGAAATTTATTAAAATTTCTTTTATCTGAATTTTAAAATATTGATAACTAATGATTATAGATAAATGTGTCAATTTGTAATAATTTGTCTATTTAACCCGTTTTGCAGTAAACTGAAATATTATTTGGGCTAACCCGCAAAAAAACTTATAATATTGGAAATATAACTCTAATATGCACTATTAATGACTCTAGTTTTTGTGGTTAGTTTACGAACTCTTAAATAATTATAGTTTTTTGTCTCTGACTTTTTATAAAATTAGTAAAAAAATTTCAACTTTTGTTTTGATATATATTCAAATAAAATATAATAAATTATAGTGAAAAATTTAGTAAGATTTTGAATAGATTATTTTTTGAATTCATTTGTAATATCAAGATTTTGAAAATGAATTGTTTATTATTTTAAAATATATAATATTAAAAATAATTAAGAAATTAAATAATAAATAACCTTTTTAATACAAAATATATATTTTCCATATTTTAATCAATAATTTTAAAAGACTATTATATCCTTTTCTCTTTCAATTATTCTTTGTTATTTGTAATGACATTTCATGTAATAACTTACAAAACAAAGTTCATTTTTAAAAATGTCTTCTTAAATAATATTATAGAGATGGGTTAAATGTTTTTATTATTTATTATCAAATTAGAAATCATTTCTCTTCTAATAAAGTAAACAAAATATTTGACATAAAATTCAAAATAATATTAATCATCGTTTTGAAATGTTTGGTTTAGTTAGGCCTATCTTAGGAAAAATCCCTCTTCAGTTCGGTCGCCGACCTGGAAGCCCCGCGCTCCCGTCTGTCCGGAACTCCCGAGCTCCTGAGGACACACCTCGGGTCCGTGCTGACACTTCGCCGAAACAGGAATGTCAAAAGGAAAGAGGACACGTGGAGGAGAGTTGGTTAAACAGTACACTACTCTGCAGAGGTATGGCGCCGAGCTCATCATGACCTCTCTCACCAACCTTGCAGACTTGACAAAAGAGAGAAAGACACGTGGAGGAGAGTTGGTTAAACAGTACACTACTCTGCAGAGGTATGGCGCCGAGCTCATCATGACCTCTCTCACCAACCTTGCAGACTTGGCAAAGGAGAGAAAGACACGTGGATGAGAGTTGGTTAAACAGTGTACTACTCTGCAGAGGTATGGCGCCGAGCTCATCATGACCTCTCTCCCCGAAGGCCGGAACACGCCTCCTAGGCCGCCTTACCCGCGAAACAGGATGAAGACGCCACGTGGCTCCGGAATCCCGGGGACCAGGAAGTCGACTCCCAATATATATATCCCTTAGTATTCATTAAGGAGGGTCCTTCCGGATTTTTGGATCTCACCTACCACAAATAGACCCGACCTCTCTCTCTCGTTTGTAACAAAGCAGCATATTTAGAACGCCGAACTGGATTTCCGTCGGAACCAGTTCGTAAATCTAAATTGCTCACTTCCTTCCATCATCAATAAAAGCAATACGGCCCACGGCCTGTTCATCATTCACCCGACCTGCTTAAATCGTGGTTAACTCGTTCTAATTAACGGAAATCTCACCTCCCTCTCCCTAATCAACCTCTTAAACATCATTAGTGATCCTCGGGATCAACAATTGGCGCTAGAAGGAGTGCCAGCGTCACGGTCCCCTCATTCACTGCCCTACCGAGCTCCTTACCACTGCGGTGGCACCCTACCCATTCATGCGATGGGCCATGGACATAATCGGCCCCCTTCCCCGATCTCGTCAAAAGCGCTTCATCCTAGTAATGACCGACTTCTTCACCTAGTGGGTTGAAGCCGAAGCTTACGCTAAGATCACGGCAGAGGACGTCCGAAAGTTCGTCTGGAAGTTCATCATCTGCCGGCACGGGCTGCCTTACGAGATCGTAACCGACAACGGTGCCCAGTTCACATCGATCCTCTTCGAAGACTTCTGCGCAAGGTGGAAGATCAGGCTGAGTAAGTCCACCCCGAGATACCCGCAAGGAAACGGACAAGCCGAGGCCACCAACAAAACCATCCTCGACGGCCTTAAAAAGCGACTAGACGACAAGAAAGGTTCCTGGGCCGACGAGCTAGATGGAGTCCTCTGGTCCCATCGCACAACGCCGAAAACGTCGACATGTCGCACACCATTCAGCCTCTCTCACGGTATGGAAGCAACGGCCGCATCCGAAGTCGGGCTCCCCACTCCTAGCCGCGCTATGCTCACCCAGCAACCTTCCCTGAACGACGCCGTCCTGCTAAGCGAGCAGGATTTCCTCGAGGAGCAGCGAGACCATTCCCTCCTCCGGATCCAGAACTACCAACAGCTCGCTTCCAAGTACTACAACAAGAAGGTTCGAGGCAGGTTCTCCGCCGAGGGCGACCTGGTCCTCTGCAAGGTCTTCGAAAACACCGCCGAGCTAAACGCAGGCAAGCTCGGTGCACGTCGGGAGGGCCCTTACCTTATCTCGAAGGTCGTGAAGCCCGGCGTCTACGAGCTAGTCACGATGACCGGCGACGCAATCCCGCGCTCATGGAACTCGATCAACCTCAAACGCTTCTACTATTAAGCCCCCGGGCTCCATTCCGCTGTCTGCCTTTGTAAACAAACGAACTACGACTGGCTTGATCCCTTCTACTAAAGGGTACTTAGGCAACCCCTAACCAGGGTTCAGCTATTAATCTAATGAAGCCTTTTCGACAAAAAGAATACGGTCCCCGACCTGTCCACACAAAAAAACCACCCGAGCTCCTGCGCCCGGACTCCCCAGCACACAAAGTGCTAAAGCCGAGCTCCAATGCTCGCACTCAAAAAAAAAAAAAAAAGGGACAGATCTCCAATGCTCGCAATCAAGCAAAAAAAATCCGAGCTCCAATGCTCGCACCCAAGCAAAAAAAAAGGGGACCGAGCTCCAACGCTCGCTCTCCCCAGCACACAAGCTATAAGTGCTAAAGCCGAGCTCCAATGCTCGCACTCACATAATACACAAGCTATAAGTACTAAAGCCGAGCCCAAGGCTCGCACCTCTACTAGACACACAAGCATTAGGTTTCTCAAAGCCGAGCTCGCTACTCGCACCAAAAAAAAGGTACACAAGCTTTAAGTACCTTAAGCCGAGCTACACCTCGCAACCACAAAAAATAAATAAAGATACACAAGCATTAAGTATCTAAAGCCGAGCCGTACCTCGCACCCAACACAAGGGCCCGGTCTACGACCTGCGTCCACGACGTCGACCCACAAGGTACGGTCTACGATCTGCTCTACCAGACATACGCGAAAGAATTCACAAAGGCCATTTCTATTTCAAACAGCCTCATACGGCACTTACATAAACGGCCAACGGCCCGGTCTCTACAAAAAAAAAAGCGAAGAGCTCGGAAATACGATTCTTATTCCAAACAGCCTCATACGGCACTTACATAAACGGCCCACGGCCCGGTCTTTACACAAAAAAGAGAGAAAGGAAGAAAGAAAAAGAAAAAAGAAGAAAAAACAACAAAAACTATTACAAGGCCACGTCGGCCGGTAAGTCTTCACCCCCGTCAGCACGGGTACCATTCACATCTTCCGGGCCCACCACCCCCACTTCCGAGCCGTGCTCACCAAGGAGAGGTTGCTCGGTCCGCTCCTCCCCAACCACTGCCTCAGCAGGCAGCACGACAAGACCGGCTTCAACAGCACCCGGGGCCGGATCTTGCGCTGGCAGGTCCGCTCGGGCGGCCTCAGCAGCTGGTTGGACGTCCGAGATCAGATCCGCAACGGGCGATTCGGAAGGAGCGGCGGGCATAAGTCGCTCGAGCTGGACGCCGTGCGTGCGATCGAGAGGGATGTCCAGGTCCTCCGGGGTCAAGTCCGGAAAATCCATTTCGTCCAGCTGGGCACCGAATGCCGCTTCGTCCTCGACCAGCTTCTGATACCGGTACCACGGTACCGACACCCCGTCCTCGGCATCCATCCACTTGAGGCATGCCCTTACGCCTATCACCTGGTTGTACAGCAGGTGAGGCTCTAAGGCCCGGCTGCGAGCGTCGAGATGGGCGCGGATCTTCTCCATCTTTGCGGTCCACTTCCGGTTCCGCGCCTCCCACCTGGCCGTTACCCGGTCGCTCTCCGCAGCCACGGCCACCTTCGCCCGGCCTATGGCGGCCTCCAGCCCCTTAACCCTGGAGCGGAAAGAGCCGTCTCGGACGAGTCACCCCCAGCCCGCGGCGCCTGCTCCCGCCGGACCGACACCTCAACTATTGGCGGCGGCGGCGCCACAAAAGAATCCGCGTACAGCGGACTGGCGAACCGTGCTCGACCTGCAATAGTGGCAGCAGCCAGTTCGTCAATAAAAAAAAAAAAAAAAAAAAAAAAAAAAACCGACCTCCGGCCATTGCTGCTGCTATTCTTCCCGAGGTGAATGACTTCCAGTCTCTTTCACGCACCGTCCTGAACACAGCAAGGATACCCGTGTAGTCCGGAAGCTTGAACCTAGAAGAGTGAGGACCTGAAAGCATAACAAACAGCGTTAGTCAGGCAAAACCGTAGAAAAGAAAGGCAGCCCGACCTACAAATCCCTACCCGGGGAATAATTCCAATCCCGGGTGTATCTCGCCGACGGGTCGAGTCCAACCACATCGGTAACCCGGATGTAGAAGTAGCTGCGAGACCAGTCCTCGACCTTCGACAGCTTGCTAGCCTTAGACCCCGAACTGCTAGCCTCCAGGATATTCTCCGCGGGCTTGAATGCAGCATAGTAAGTTCCCGGGATCCCAGGATTCGCCTTCTCCTGGGTGAGAGCCTCGAACATGGGCACCGTCACCTCCACGTCGCACTCGTGCCCCAGGGTCAGCAGCACGATCATCCCTTGGATCGTGGACGGGAAGACCTGCGAGAAGGCCAAACCCCGCGCCCGGTAATACTGAACGAGTAGCTCGGGGAGAGGAAGGCGCAGCCCGCACTTCTGGAAGAACCCTTCGTACAGGCAGACGAAACCCGCCGGAGGAGTCCACGGGCGCTCGTCCGGCATGGGTAGTCTGAGCTCGGCACCATCAGGGAAATCGCACAACTCCCTCAACAGTCTAAGCGACTCCGGCGTGCTCCAAGTCGACGACCCGCCCTGCTCGTAAAGGACCAGGGGAGACCTCGCCCTGGCCACTCGTACTCCGCCACCGCGACCGCCCTGACGACCACCTCGGTCACCCAGACCCCCGGTTCCTCTCCCAACCTGGTCGGCACCGCGGCCACCAGAGGAGGACCTTATCACCGATTTTTTTCGGAGATGGGTCCCAGGGAGCAGCGGGGCGGCCATCAAAGTCGAAGGAACAGGCTGTTCCCCACTATCTGCGCCTCGACACGGAGAGGAGGCGTGCCCGGAAACATCGGAAGAAGAACTCGGAGAATCGCTGCAGTTACCACGAGACGCCGACTCATCG
Source organism: Eutrema japonicum (assembly GCA_030161315.1). NCBI lineage: Eukaryota > Viridiplantae > Streptophyta > Magnoliopsida > Brassicales > Brassicaceae > Eutrema > Eutrema japonicum. The sequence goes on from BSQW01000011.1 coordinate 54,763,459, forward strand.
CTCGACTCAACCCTGATTCCGTCTAGCATCGGCGCCATTGCACAAAGAGGAGGAAGAAATCGAAAAACACAGAGAAAGGAAGGGAAGGAGGGAATCAGAGAGAAGGAGTTACCTTAAGATTATGCGCAGAAAGTTCTAACTGAAGGAGGAAGAAGGGTTTAAATAGAGGAATGGGACCACGAAGCGACGCCTGGACATGTGTCGAAAGAAGTGCGGCCTCCCAGAAACCTACTGATGGCGTCTCCTCGTTATCCCCACGCCAAAAAGCAGGGGACGCCTCGATAAACATGAAGCGTCTTTCGCACGCCGCGCGTGGGCGGTACACGCGAAAAAAGGCGCCTTTTCGTTCTCCCAAGTGATGGGTACGCGCCAACCGCCTACAAAATTATGGAAAGGTCGACGCGTACGAGCACGGCCTCAAATTTGGGCTGTAACACCCCGCGCTCATCCGCTCAAATCTCGAGAAACCGCCCTAAGATGCTCCGAACTAACATCAGATCAACTTTGGGTCACTCACCTCGCCTCGTGACACCGAACTGGGGGGGGGTATTGTTGGAGGTGGGCCTAGCACCCCCAATTAGTTAGGCCCATCTTAGGAAAAATCCCTCTTCAGTTCGGTCGCCGACCTGGAAGCCCCGCGCTCCCGTCTGTCCGGAACTCCCGAGCTCCTGAGGACACACCTCGGGTCCGTGCTGACACTTCGCCGAAACAGGAATGTCAAAAGGAAAGAGGACACGTGGAGGAGAGTTGGTTAAACAGTACACTACTCTGCAGAGGTATGGCGCCGAGCTCATCATGACCTCTCTCACCAACCTTGCAGACTTGACAAAGGAGAGAAAGACATGTGGAGGAGAGTTGGTTAAACAGTACACTACTCTGCAGAGGTATGGTGTCGAGCTCATCATGACCTCTCTCACCAACCTTGCAGACTTGACAAAGGAGAGAAAGACACGTGGAAGAGAGTTGGTTAAACAGTGTACTACTCTGCAGAGGTATGGCGCCGAGCTCATCATGACCTCTCTCCCCGAAGGCCGGAACACGCCTCCTAGGCCGCCTTACCCGCGAAACAGGATGAAGACGCCACGTGGCCCCGGAATCCCGGGGAGCAGGAAGTCGACTCCCAGTATATATATCCCTTAGTATTCATTAAGGAGGGTCCTTCCGGATTTTTGGATCTCACCTACCACAAATAGACCCGACCTCTCTCTCTCGTTTGTAACAAAGCAGCATATTTAGAACGCCGAACTGGATTTCCGTCGGAACCAGTTCGTAAATCTAAATTGCTCACTTCCTTCCATCATCAATAAAAGCAATACGGCCCACGGCCTGTTCATCATTCACCCGACCTGCTTAAATCGTGGTTAACTCGTTCTAATTAACGGAAATCTCACCTCCCTCTCCCTAATCAACCTCTTAAACATCATTAGTGATCCTCGGGATCAAAAACCCTCACACAACACAGATAAAAATCTAGTGTGTATATATAATAGGGGATTTTGCAAAAATTGCCATTTATTTGAAATTTCATTAGTTTTTTGTCACTTTTTGAAAGTGTAGTAGAAAGTAGCATTTTTTCTAATGTTCAACTCAAATTTACCCATGTGCAGTACAGTGTATACAATAATGGGATGTTACACGATGTAACAATAAAAATGATAAAATCGACTTTTTACTTAAAAAGTGACAAATATTTTTAACAATTTAAGAAAATATCCAAATACTAATGAAACTATGTCTATATAATATAGTTAAGTAAGTACTAGATCCAGTCAAATGTATGATATATGCATATGTGAGCTGTAAGGTTAATCCATGAATCATGGGTCTGTCGTTAAAAGAAGAGAAAGAAGGAACCTTATATATATGCAAGGACCAACCAAGACAGCCCTTTCTATGAGACCGACCTCTCTCCCAACTAAAAATGCCATCTGTTCACTTATGATTTCTTCTTCACTCTTCTATTGTTTTATATATATGTTGTACTATATGTACTCACATTAACAAAAACGAGGAAAACAAATGTGAAATGTGGACCTTTATGTTGATCTCGGGGATCACTAAGTATGTTTAAAGAGTGATTAGAAAATGGGAGGTGAGATTTTCGTTAATTAGAGCAGTTTAACCACTATTAAAGCAGGCCGGGAGAAAGATGAGTAGGCCGGGGGCCGTGTTTCATTTTATTGATGGTGAGAGAAATGAACAATTTATAATTACGAACTGGTTCCGAAGGACGTCCAGTTCGGCGTTCTAAACTGTTGCCTTGTTACAAAGAGAGAGAGAGAGAGATCGGGTAACTTGTCGTAGGTCCCAAATGGCCAAAATCAAAAGTCCCTCTCATTAATGACTTTGAGGGGTATATATAGCCGGGGTTGGCTTCCTGCTCCCCGGGATCTCGGGGCCACGTGACGTCTTCGGCCTCTTTCGCGGGTAAGGTGGCCTAGGAGGCGTGTTCCGGCTTTCGGGGAGAGAGGTCATGATGAGCTCGGCGTGGCGTGTTGCAGAGCAGTGCACTGTTTAACCAACTCTCCTCCACGTGCCTTCCTCTCCTTCGTCAAGTCTGCGAGGTTGGTGAGATGTCGAGGTCAGCCCATACGCCTGCTCAGACAATACACTGTTCGACCAACTCCTACTTGCCTTCTGCTCTTCTGACATCCCTGCCTTGGTGAAGTGTCAGACCGGGGACCGAGCTGACGAGGGGCCTTTCAGGTCGGCGTCGCCTTCAGGTCGGCGGCCGAGCTGAAGAGGGGCCTTGCAGGTCGGCGCTTTCAGGCCGGCGACCGAGCTGAAGAGAGGCCTTTCTTAAGATGGGCCCAACTAATTGGGAGTGCTAGGCCCACCTCCAACACTTTATTCACTAAACAATATATAAAATGATTCATAAACGAATATATATACGACTGATTTGTTGGATGAAAACATTCATATGTAGATAAATAAATTCGAGCTAGGCCCACCTCCAACAATAGGCCCTCCCCCAGTTCGGTATCGCGAGGTGAAGCGAGCATGCCGAAGTTGATCTGATGTTAGTTCGGCACATCTTAGGACGGTCTCTCCGTGCTCGTACGTGTCGTCCCTTCCGAAGATCCGCAGATGGTTGGCGCGTACTCACCACGCGGGAGGATAAAAAGGCGCCTCGTTTTTCGCGTGAGCTGCCCACGCGCGGCGTGTGAAAGACACTTCGCGTTTATCGAGGCGTCCTTTACTTTTTTGGCGTGGGGATAGCGAAGAGGCGTCATCATTAGGTTTCTGGGCGGCCGTGCTTCTTTTGACACGTGTCCAGGCGTCGCTTCACTGTCTCCCTTCTTCTATTTAACCCCCCTTTCTTCAACCTGATAAAACCTTCTGCGCATAACCCTAAGGTAACCTCTTCTCTCCGATTTCCTCCTTTCCCTTCTTGCTTTCTTTCTGTATTTTTCGATTTCCTCCTCTCCGTGCAATGGCGCCGATGTTAGACGGTATTAGGGCTGAGTCGAGCGAAGAATCGGCGTCCCGTGGTGGCGGTAGCGATTCTCCGAGTTCTTCCTCCGACGGTTCCTGAAACGACTGCACTTTTTTTTTTTTTTCATAATTAAATAAACAGTCATAATTAACAACGCGGAAATAATACAAACACCAGAACAATCCAAGTTCTACAGCTTACACAAGCCAGCAGTTCTAACAGCAAAAGCAACAACAATAAATAAAACCCCAGGTCCTAATCATCCCCTCTTCACTGCGTCGATTCCACGATCACACCTTATCTTTACCTGCATCGACAAAAGTGATGCATCAACATTTGGCTAGCCAAACGCTGAGTGAGAGATCATCCCAACAACAGGCTAAACAATAAGCACAATCAACAACAATTATCAATACGCAGAATTAATTAACACCAATTAAAACTTCAAGCACAAATAGCAATTCATCACCAAGAAAACTATACCAACGCCTAACAATTCCATCCCAAGAACTGCTAGACACACAGCCGTAAAGGCAACACACAACACGCCTTCAAGGCACAAACCACAACCAGTATCGATCGATACCCACACACATGCCCACAGGCAAACAACCGGTATCGATCGATACACCCCTGGTATCGATCGATGCCAAGCAACACATGCCCACAGGCAACAACTGGTATCGATCGATACACACCTGGTATCGATCGATGCCTGCACGACTCGAGTCCCAACTCACCTTAAATCGGCTGGATCGAGCTCAAAATCGACCTCCCTTGCTTCCCACAAGCTCACGCCCAAAACCAAGACCAAACTCTTCCGATCTCTTCTTCAAGCTTCTCCCAAGCTCGAATCTCTCTCGATCTCGCAAGATCCAAGCTTCACCAAGCTTCCACCTCTCTCACGCTCTCTCACGCTCTCTTCTCTCTCTCTCTCTCTCTCACGCGACCAAGACTTTTCTCACTCAAAGAAATGGTTTTCCACCCGTAAGAAGAGAAGAGGAAGAAGGCTTATAAGGAGAAATCCCGACCGGTATCGATCGATACCCCTAGTATCGGTCGATACTATCCGGAACAAAACCTGAATTAATTATTTCCCCCAAATAATTAATTCTTCCGGAACGCGGGCGTTACAGTTCCGGACGTGCCTTCGACTTCGGGGGCCGCCCCGCTGCTCCCAGGGACCCATCTCCGGAAGAAGACGGTGGTTAGATCTTCCTCTGGCGGTCGCGGCGTTGGCCAAGCTGGGGGTAGGACTGGGCATCTGGGCGACCGCGGTGGTCGTCAGGGCGGCCGTGGAGGCGGAGTTCGAGTGGCCAGGGTGAGGTCTCCCCTGGTTCCTTACGAGCAGGGAGGGTCACCGACCTGGAGCACAGCGGAATCGGTGACTCTCCTGAGGGATTTGTGCGACTTTCGTGCTGGCGTCGAGCTCAGGCTACCCAGGGCGGAGGAGCGCCCGTGGACTCCTCGGCCGGGCTTCGTCTGCTTGTATGAGTCGTTCTTCCAGAAGTGCGGCTTGCGCCTTCCTCTCCCCGAGCTGTTCGTCCAGTATAGCCGGGCGCGGGGCTTGGCCTTCTCGCAGGTCTGCCCGTCCACGGTCCAGGGGATGATCGTGCTGCTGACCTTGGGGCACGAATGCGACGTGGAGGTGACGGTGCCTATGTTCGAGGCGCTCACCCAGCAGAAGGCAAACCCTGGGATTCTTGGGACCTTCTATGCCGCTTTCAAGCCCGCGGCGAACGTCCTGGAGGCACCCAGCTCGGGGTCTAAGGCGAGCAAGCTGTCGAAGGTCGAGGACTGGTCTCGCAGCTACTTCTACATCCGGGCTACTGACGTGGTTGGGCTCGACCCGTCGGCAAGATACACCCGGGATTGGAACTTTTCTCCGGGTAGGGATTTGTAGGTCGAGCTGACTTCTCTTCTTCGGTTTTGTCTAACTGATGCTGTTTGCTTTGCTTTCAGGTCCTCACTCTTCTAGGTTCAAGCTGCCGGACTACGCGGGTATCGTTGCCGTGCTCAGGTCAGTGCGTAGAAGAGAGTGGAGGTCATTCACTTCGGCAAGAATAGCAGCAGCAATGGCCGGAGGTCGCTTTCTTTTTTTTTTTTTTTTTTTTTTTTTTTTGCCGAACTGACGGTTTTTCCTTTGCAGGTAGAGCAAGGTTTGCCAGTCCGCTGTACGCGGACTCCTTTGTGGCGCCGCCGCCGCCGATTCCCGAGGCGCCTGTCCGGCGCGACCCGGCGCCGCGGACTGGGGGGGAGTCCTCCGAGGCGGCTCTCTCTCGAAGAGGGCGGCCGACGCTGCCGGTGTCAGGGCTGGCAAGAAGAAGAAGAAGACCGAAGTTGGAGGGTCTTCGACTTCAGGTCGGGAGTCTGGCCGGCCTGAAGAGGCTGGTTGGAGCCCGAGGGCTCCCGAGGCGTTCTTGTCGGGGAGGCCGAGGCACCTGCGGCCGAGGTGCCTGTGGGGGAGGTCAAAGGGGCCCGGGCCCTGGCGATTGAAGAGGTCGCTGGTCGGGCGACGGAGGGCGGCGATGCAGCCGTCGTTGTGGAAGAAGGGCGGGAGGCCGCCGGTGACCGGAGTGGTGGGGCTTCGGAGGGTTCCGAGGACGGGCCTCGGGACTATAGCTTCTATTTCTGCCACGAAGATGGCAATACCCAGATCATCGTGGACCCGGACGAGTGCGCCGAGCTGGCGCAGGCCATGATGTTCGGGCAGAAGCACCCGCACTTCGTCCCACTGGAGATGGCGGAGTCGGATACCTTTCGTCAGGTGGCGCGATCCGCAGCGCGGGTAAGCCTTTGTTCTGATCTAACTGTTTTTAGCTGGACTTGTTGCGCGTCCTTGCTAACCACTGGTTTGATGCAGACGATGGCCCTTTCTGCCTTTATGGCGGAGGCCTATGAGAAGCGACTCGCCGAAAAAGACGCATCGCTCAGATTCCTGCAGGGGCTCCAGGAGGCCAGCGCGCAGATCCAGTCCGCTCTTACTCGCGGGTTGGAGAAGGACTTGAGGGAGGAGAAGGCCCGGTCTGCGGCGTTGGGAGAGGAGGCGGCACGGGTGCGAGCCCGGGCTGTAGAGGTGGGCAGTCTTCAGTCCGAGCTGGAGGCTGAGAGAGCCCGGGCTGCCGCTGAGCGGGCTCGGGCGGCTGCCCTGGAGGAGGAGGTCGGGCTCCTTAAGGGGGAGCGGGAGACGCTCCGATCCAGGGTGAAGGGGCTGGAGGGCGCCATAGGCCGGGCGAAGGTGGCCGTGGCCGTGGCCGCGGAGAGCGACCGGGTGACAGCCCGGTGGGAAGCGCGGAACCGGAAGTGGTCCGCGAAGATGGAGAAGATCCGCGCCCATCTCGACGGGCGCAGCCGGGCCTTAGAGCCTCACCTGCTGTACAACCAGGTTATCGGCGTCCGGGCGTGCCTCAAGAGGATGGAGGCCGAGGACGGGGTGTCGGTACCGTTCTACCGATATCAGAAGCTGGACGAGGATGAAGCGGCATTCGGTGCCGTGCTGGACGGAATGGACTTTCCGGACTTGACCCCGGAGGACCTGGACATTCCTCTGGATCGCGCTCATGGCGTCCAGCTCGAGCGGCTCATGCCCGTCGCTCCTTCGGAGGCGCCCTATGTGGATCTGACTGAGGACGCTCCCTTGGCTGCTGAGATCGTCCAAGCAGATCTGCCAGCACAGGACTCGGCCCCGTGTGCTGATGAGGCCGGCACCGACGCGCCATCCGGTGAGACCGGTACCGACGCGCCATCCGGTGAGGCCGGCACCGACGCGCCATCCGGTGAGGCCGTGGTTGAGGAAGAGAGGTCCGAGCAGCCCTTCCTTGGTGAGCACGGCACCAATGAGAGGATGGTGTGCCCGGGCGATTTAGCTGGTACCCGTGCTGACGGGGGTGATGACCGACCGGCCGATGCGACCTTGTAAAAACTTCTCTTTTTTTTTTTTTTGTTGCTTTTTCCTTTTTGTTTTCTTCTCTCTTTTGTAAAGACCGGGCCGTAGGCCGTTTATGTAAGGACCAGGCCGTTGGCCCTTTTTATGACAACATGGCCGTTGGCCCTTTCTCTCTTTTTTTGCAAGTGCCGTTTCGAGGCTTTTGTAATGACTAGGCCGTGGGCCCTTTATAATAACGAGGCCGTTGGCCCTTTTGTGATAATCGAGGCCGTTGGCCCTTTTTTTTTTTTTTGTAAGTGCCGTTTCGAGGCTTTTGTAATGACTAGGCCGTGGGCCCTTTTTATGATAACGAGGCCGTTGGCCCTTTTGTGATAATCGAGGCCGTTGGCCCTTGTTTTTTTTTTTTTTTTTTGTAAGTGCCGTTTCGAGGCTTTTTTGATCGGTAGAGTAGGTCGTAGACCGTACCCTGTCATGTATGCAGGTCGTGGACCGTGCTCTTGTATAGGGTGCGAGGTACGACTCGGCTTGAGATACTTATTGCTTGTGTATCTTTAATATTTTTAGTGGGTGCGAGGTGATCTCGGCTTAAGGTACTTATTGCTTGTGTACCTTGTTTTTTTGGTGCGGGTAGCGAGCCCGGCTTAGAGACACTTAATGCTTGTGTGTCTAGTAGAGGTGCGAGCCCTGGGGTTAGGGGTGGGCATTTCGGTTTAATTTCGGGTTCGGTTCGGGTTCGGTTCGGTTCGGTTTATTCGGGTTGAATAAAACTCTAGCCGAACTCAACCGAAATAAGTTTGGTTCGGTTTGTGTTCGGTTTGGGTTTAGTTCGGTTTGGTTTAGTTCGGTTCGGTTGTACTTTGGTTTGGTTTTAGTTCGGTTTTTAAAAAATTAACTTATAAAAACAAGAATTCTAACGAAATGTAAACAAAACGAATTCATAAAAAAAATCATTCCCTAAAAGTCTAAAACCACTTAGTTCGGTTTATAACTTTTATGGTGAAGAACCGAAGATTCCACCGTATGTATTATTATTTTAATATTATTAATTAATTAATTAACAAAAACACATTGGTTTATCGGTTCGGTTCGGTTTAAAACCGAACCAAACCGAACCGTTCGGGTTGAGAGAAACTTCAACCAAATGGTTGGGTATTAACTCTGGTTTGGTTTGGATCGGTTTGAGTTCGGTTTGGTTTGGTTGGTTCGGTTCAGTTCGGTTAAAATGCCCACCCCTACCTGGGGCCCGGCTTTAGTACTTATTGCTTGTGTACTATGAGAGTGCGAGCATTGGAGCTCGGCTTTGGCACTTATAACTTGTGTGCCGGGGAGAGCGAGCACCGGAGCTCGGTCCCCTTTTTTTGTAGTCGAGCGTTTGGAGCTCGGCTTTTTTTTTTTTTTTTTTTGCAGTGCGAGCGTTTGGAGCTCGGCTTTTTTGTGTAGTGCGAGCGTTTGGAGCTCGGCTTTCCCCTTTTTTTTTTTTGCAGTGCAAGCGTTTGGAGCTCGGTTTTTTTTTTGTAGTGCGAGTGTTTGGAGCTCGGCTTTTTTTGTGTAGTGCGGGCGTTTGGAGCTCGGCTTTTTCCTTCTTTTTTTTGCAGTGCGAGCGTTTGGAGCTCGGTTTTTTTTTTTTGTAGTGCGAGCGTTTGGAGCTTGGATTTTTTTGTGTAGTCCGAGCGTTTGGAGCTCAGCTTTTTCGCTTTTTTTTTTTTTTTTTTTTTTTTTTTTTTTGTAGAGCGAGCGTTAGAGCTCGGCTTTTGTGCACAGGTCGGGGACCTTATTCCTTTGTCAAAAAGGTTTTATTAGATTAATAGCTGAGCCCTGGTTAGGGGTTGCCTACGTACCCTTTAGTAGAAGGGATCAAGCCAATCGTAGTTCGTTTGTTTACAAAAGCGGAGAGCGGAATGGAGCCCGGGGGCTTAGTAGTAGAAGCGTTTGAGGTTGATCGAATTCCATGAGCGCGGGATTGCGTCGCCGTTCATCGTGACTAGCTCGTAGACGCCGGGTTTCACGATCTTGGAGATAAGGTAAGGGCCCTCCCAATGTGCACCGAGCTTGCCTGCGTTTAGCTCGGCGGTGTTTTCGAAGACTTTGCGGAGGACCAGGTCGCCTTCGGTAAAGAACCTGCCTCGAACCCTCTTGTTGTAGTACTTGGAGGCGAGCTGCTGGTAGTTTTGGATTCGGAGGAGGGAATGGTCCCGTTGTTCCTCAAGGAAATCCAGCTCGCTGAGTAGGACGATGTCGTTCAGGGCGGGCTGCTGGGTGAGCATAGCGCGGCGAGGAGTGGGGAGCCCGACCTCGGAGGGGGCCATTGCTTCCATTCCGTGAGAGAGGCTGAACGGTGTGCGTCCTGTCGACGTCTTCGGCGTCGTGCGATGGGACCAGAGGACTCGATCGAGCTCGTCGGCCCAGGACCCCTTCTTGTCGTCTAGTCTTTTTTTGAGGCCGTCGAGGATGGTTTTGTTGGTAGCTTCGGCTTGTCCGTTCCCTTGTGGATATCTCGGGGTGGACTTACTCAGCCTGATTTTCCACTTCGCGCAGAAGTCTTCGAAGAGGGCCGACGTGAACTGGGCACCGTTGTCGGTCACGATTTCGTATTTCAGCCCGTGCCAGCAGATGATGAACTTCCAGACGAATTTTCGGACGTCCTCTGCCGTGATCTTGGCGTAAGCTTCGGCTTCGACCCATTTGGTGAAGTAGTCGGTCATGACCAAGAGGAAGCGCTTTTGGCGTGATCGGGGAAGGGGCCCGACTATGTCCATGGCCCATTGCATGAAGGGGTAGGGCGCGACCGCAGTGGTAAGGAGCTCGGTAGGACAGTAAATGCGCGGGCCGTGACGCTGGCACTTCTCGCACCGGGCTGCGAATCTTTCGCAGTCCTGCAGCATCGTTGGCCAGTAGTGTCCCTGGTTCCGTATTCTCAGGGCGAGAGCCCGGCCGCTGGAGTGGTATCCGTCGGCGCCCTCGTGCATTTCCTTCATCACGTCAATGGTTTCCTGCCCGTGGAGGCAGCCGAGTAGGGTTCCTGAGGCGCTCCACCGGAACAGATTGCCGTCCAGCATCGTGTATCGGGCACACCGGTCTGGGGGATGAATGCCGTCTGCGATGTACAGCAGTAGGTCGACTCGCCAGTCCGGCAGTTCGGGCTCGGCCGGGGGTGGCGGCAGAACTTTGAGAGGTGGCGCGTCCTCGTCATGGTCCGCGGCCTGGGGGTTGATCAAGTAGGCCCCTTTTGGCAGCTCGATGCTAGGGAAGTCGATGCTCTCGACCGGGATCACCCGTCGTTGGGCTGGGGCCGAGATGGAGGCTAGTGCGGCGAGGGCGTCTGCGGAAGTATTATCGCCTCGGGGAATCTTCGTCAGGGTGAACTCGGAAAAGTCTGCGGCCAAGCCCTGGGTCACCTTGAGGTAAGCGTCCATGCGATCGTTCTTGGCCTCGTACTCCCCGCTAAATTGATTGGCGACGAGCTGGGAGTCGCAGTAAGCTCGGATTTTCTTCGCGCCGACCTCCTTTGCTAGGCGCAGGCCGGCAATCAGAGCTTCGTACTCTGCCTCGTTGTTTGACGCTGGGAAGGCCAGACGGAAAGACTGCTCAAGGATCTCCTTGGTCGGGGACTCGAGGCGTATGGCGACGCCGGACCCGTGCTTGGAGGCCGACCCGTCGACATGCAGGCTCCACACCTCGGGGACTTCGCTGACTGCCAGCTCGGGCGCTAACTCAACTAGGAAATCAGCCAGGACCTGAGATTTGATCGCGGTCCGACCTCGGTACTCGATTTCATACTCGCTCAGCTCAACAGCCCATTTCATTATCCGGCCCGAACGGCTCGGGCTGTGGAGGATGGTTCTGAGGGGGTAGGTGCTTAGGACGGCAATCGCATGGGATTGAAAGTAAGGCCGGAGCTTTCTAGCTGCGACGACCACCGCCAAGGCGAGCTTCTCCAGAGTCGGGTACCTGCTCTCCGCGTCATCAAGGGATTTACTGACGTAAGAGATGGGCCTTTGGTCGCCCCGGTCTTCCCGCACTAATACCCCGCTCACAGCTGACTCCGAGATGGCGATATAGAGGTAGAGGATTTCGCCTTCCTCTGGCTTGGACAGGACGGGAGGAGTGGATATGTATTCCCATTCGGAGGGCATCTTCGCATTTGTCGTCCCATTCGAACCGCTTGTTAGCCCGGAGCAGCTGGTAGAACGGGAGGCACTTGTCGGTAGAGCGGGAGATGAATCGGTTCAGCGCGGCGATTCTCCCGGTGAGTCGTTGTACTTGACGCGTGCTCTCCTGGGATTTGAGCTCGATGATGGCTCGGATCTGCTTGGGGTCGGCCTCGATCCCGCGCTGGGTGATGATGTACCCGAGGAATTCGCCCGATGTGACGCCGAAGGAACACTTGGTCGGGTTCAGCTTCATGCTGTATTCGTTCAACGTCTGGAAGCAGGACCGGAGATGAGTGACGTGGTCGACCGCCACCAGAGACTTCACCAACATGTCATCTATGTATACTTCCATAGTGCGGCCTATTTGGTAGGCGAACATCCGGTTGACGAGACGTTGGTAGGTGGCCCCGGCGTTCTTGAGTCCGAAGGGCATTACCTTGTAGCAGTAAACGCCTCGGTCCGTGATGAACGCGGTTTTCTCCTGATCATCGGGGTGCATGGGGATCTGGTTATACCCCGAGAAGGCATCCATGAAGGAGAGTAGCTCGTTCCCCGCGGTGGCTTCGACGACTTGGTCGATTCGAGGGAGGGGAAAGCTGTCCTTTGGGCATGCCTTATTGAGGTCGGTGAAATCCACGCAGACCCCCAATTTCCCGCTCTTCTTCTTGACCACCACCGGGTTGGCCAACCAGTCCGGGTATTTGACCTCGGTGATCGAACCGGCCGCGGTGAGCCTTTCGACCTCGTCATTGACTGCCTGGGCGCGCTCCGGACCCAGCTTTCGCCGCTTTTGCTTGACCGGTCTGCAGGTCGGATCCACGTTGAGCTCGTGGCTGCACGTGTTTGGGCCAATGTCGGGCATGTCGCCGGTTGACCAGGCGAAGGTGGAGACGTTCTGCCCTAGGAACTCAACCAGCTCTCGCTTGATGCCCTCGTCGAGATCGGTACCGATGCCAACGCAGCGGGCGGGGTCGCGCGAATCGATGTTGACCTGGGCGACAAGATCCCGCCCTGGGAGGTCCTGGGCGTCGGGCTCGCCGGGCTGAAGCGCGATGATGGCCAAGCAGGCCGGCGCGGCGCGGCGCAGTTTATGCTCGATGGCGAAACAGGCGCGAGAGACCCTCTGGTTACTCCTAAGAGTATACGTACCGGCCTGGTTGGGGAACTTGAGGCACTGGTGGTACGTTGACGTGACTGCCTTCATCGAGTGCAGCCAAGGGGTTCCAAGGATGATATTGTAGATCGGGGTGGTATCGAAGACCACGAACTTGACGATTTTCGTCACCCGACCTACGTAGACTGGCAATTCGATGGTGCCGATTCCGTTGACGGTGTCCCCGGCGAAGCCGGTTAGTGGGATGGAGTGCGGCTTGATTTCGACCCCGTTTAGATTCATCCTGGCCAGGATATCCTTGAAGATGAGATCGACCGAGCTGCCCGTATCGACGAGGACTCGGTTAACGTCGCAGTCGGCTACACGGACTTGTACGACGAGGGGGTCGTTGTGGGGCTGGTGGACCCCGGCCGCGTCGGTCTCGGTGAAACATATCCCCCTCTTGCTCGTGTCCTGAGCGTCGATCTCCGGCCCGGAGTGCCACTTCAGGGAGGCGTCGGTCTTCCTCTCATGATGCTTGATGGACCGCACTGAGTCATTGCACGAGAGGAGGCCTCCCATGATCATCCCTATCAGAGTCCGGGCCGGGGGAGGCGATCTGCCCGTTTCCCGGTCTCGCGAAGGAGATCGTCGCCGTCGGTCTACGTTTTGGGCACGGTTATAAGGCCTAGCCCGGTTATCCTCGCGACCTCGGTTGTCGCGGGGTTTCACTCGATCGCCGTCCCGGGCATGCGGACGCAGCCGCTCGGGTACGCTGATTTCTCCCCGTTGAAATTGGTTCAGCAGGACCTCTTGGAGGGCGCGGCAGTGAGAGGTCGGGTGCCCCTTTCGCCGGTGGAAGTCGCAGAAGGTCGTCCTGTCGTACGGATCGTCTGGTCGGGACTCCCTATCGCTCGGCTCGTCGGGACGCCGATCCTGCTGGTGGGGATCCCGTACGTACTTGTTCCAAGGTCGGTCCGGGGCTGGGGGGAAGTACGGGATCGTGCATACGGAGGCCGGAGGTCGGTCCGTTGACAAGGAATGCAGCGGCCTGCTTTCCCTTGCTGCGCTGGCACTCGTCATCGTAGTGTTGACGAGGCTCCTGATATATTTCCTGAGGCCGCTCCTTCGCGACCGGGGCCTTGTGAGAGGCGCTGTTTCTCGACTCAGCCGCCTTCTCCTCCTCGTGCTCGACGAATAGTCCAGCGCGGTGCAAGGCGTCTTCCACGAGCGCGGCCTGTTGAGCTTCATATCTTCCTTGAAGGTCGAATCGGCCCGCAGTCCCTTTCTTAGGGCGGGGAGTGCCGACTCGTCTGTCACGTTGCTTTGGGAGGCCGTGGCCTTGAAGCGCTTTATAAAGGACCTGAGCGACTCCTTCGCTCCTTGGTTCATCGCCCAGAGGTCCGCGCTGGATGCGGACTGCGGGATGTAGATGGAGTAGTGCTCGAGGAAGGTGGTCGACAGGTCTCTGAAGCTGTCTATGGAGTGCGTCTTCAGTCGTGAGAACCACGTGAGGGCCGGGCCGGTGAGGTTCTCTACGAAGAGTTGCCAGTGGGCGGCCTCGCGCTCATCCGGGGAGAAGTGGGCGCGCCCCATGGCGATGGTGAACGCCGTAAGATAGTAGGCCGGGTCGGTGGTGCCCGCGTAGGGCTGGAGTTTTAGCTTCCCGAGATGCTGGAGCGGCACGGAGGCGATACGGCGGGTGAACGGCGTGTTTTGCGTCTCTCTGAGGACGCGATCGATTTCCGGGGCCGCGCTGGTGGCCTGATGGATTTTGGAGGACATCGCGCGGATAGTCTCCTTCATAGCTTCGAACTCGGCGTCCCTTGAGCGCTCCGCGCTGGATCGGAGATGGTAGGCTTCGTCGCCCGGGTGGCTTCCTATGGCCGGGGCGAAACGTCCGCCCGGGCCTTCGGATCCAGACGGTGAGTCGCCAGGTTGGCTTGTCCGGATGCGGGGGGTTTCTTCCCGAGAGGCCGGCTCTCTGAGGTGGACGTCCGGGGAGCCGGTGTTGTCTGACCGGTCACGGGAGGCTCCTAGCGTGGCGAACCGTTGGTCGGTGGCTCGCGTTAGTTCGTCTATTCTGGCGAACAGGGTCTGCATCACGGCGGACAGCGTGGGCTGATCTTCAGACGCTCGGGGCGCGTCGTGGGCAGCGGAGCCGTCGGAATGAGCCGGTGCCGAAGCCGGGGGCGGGGCCCTGAAGAACTGCTCTCGAGGAATCGGTTGGTTGGCAGCTGCTTGGACTGACGGCGGGGCGGCCGCTGCTGCTTGAGCCGTTGGCGGGGCCGTTGGCTGGGCCTGGGCCGTTGTTTGGGCTGGGGTCTCGTGGCCTGACAACACTCTTGGGGGCAGAATTGCCATCAGTGCTGCGGTTGCGGTGGTGGTTGAACTGCTCCTTGCGTATAGAAGAACCTCTCCCCCTCCCTCTAGCGCCAATTGTTGATCCCGTGGATCACTAAGTATGTTTAAAGAGTGATTAGGAAATGGGAGGTGAGATTTTCGTTAATTAGAGCAGTTTAACCACTATTAAAGCAGGCCGGGAGAAAGATGAGTAGGTCGGGGGCCGTGTTTCTTTTTATTGATGGTGAGAGAAATGAACAATTTAGAATTACGAACTGGTTCCGAAGGACGTCCAGTTCGGCGTTCTAAACTGTTGCCTTGTTACAAAGAGAGAAAGAGAGATCGGGTAACTTGTCGTAGGTCCCAAATGGCCAAAATCAAAAGTCCCTCTCATTAATGACTTTGAGGGGTATATATAGCCGGGGTTGGCTTCCTGCTCCCCGGGATCTCGGGGCCACGTGGCGTCTTCGGCCTCTTTCGCGGGTAAGGTGGCCTAGGAGGCGTGTTCCGGCTTTCGGGAAGAGAGGTCATGATGAGCTCGGCGTGGCGTGTTGCAGAGCAGTGCACTGTTTAACCAACTCTCCTCCACGTGCCTTCCTCTCCTTCGTCAAGTCTGCGAGGTTGGTGAGATGTCGAGGTCAGCCCATACGCCTGCTCAGACAATACACTGTTCGACCAACTCCTACTTGCCTTCTGCTCTTCTGACATCCCTGCCTTGGTGAAGTGTCAGACCGGGGACCGAGCTGACGAGGGGCCTTTCAGGTCGGCGTCGCCTTCAGGTCGGCGGCCGAGCTGAAGAGGGGCCTTGCAGGTCGGCGCTTTCAGGCCGGCGACCGAGCTGAAGAGAGGCCTTTCTTAAGATGGGCCCAACTAATTGGGAGTGCTAGGCCCACCTCCAACACTTTATTCACTAAACAATATATAAAATGATTCATAAACGAATATATATACGACTGATTTGTTGGATGAAAACATTCATATGTAGATAAATAAATTCGAGCTATAACAGCGGTATCACTATCAACTACGTACTACGTAGGTGGGGCTTAACAAAAAGAAGAAAAGAAATATAATACATATATGAGGTGTATGTGATAAGCTTATAAGTTCGTTGAAGTTAGAAAAAAAATTCCATAAAATTTAACATATTATATATACTTTTTTGACAACAAACATATATATATGGTATTATTTTAGAAAGCAAACAAAAAAAAAAGTGTACGATAAAAAAGACGACTCCAAAACCTACTAACTAGGAATATTAATGAAAAAACATTCCTAACTAAAACTGAAATTGAAATAACTTGAAACAAATCCAAGAAAAAACCTAAAACGTGTTTGACTCGAAAAGTATAAGTCTATAACCCCAAGATGTATGCTACAGTATGTTGTAGATTCCAATGATTCGTATAAAATGTATAAAGTGATGAATATACACTATTTTCACGTGAAAAACCCATAATTATGCGCGTTTATACTTTATACTATTTAGAACATTTATTAAGTTTTTTTGTTTTTGTAAATGTTACGTTTATTAAAACATCTATTAAGTTTCACGTTTATGATTAGTCATTCCGCAATATATTATGATTGTGTTAATAACTATTCTACGAACTAAAGCTATTATTATTGTTTTGTGATTATTCTGCATAAACTCTATTTATCTAAAATATTTTCGTTATTCGATCTCAATTATCCTATTCATATAAACTAGTCTAGTCCTCAGTAAATGCAAATCCCCCATATCATATTATTTTTGCCTAGACATTTTCTTTATACACCAAGGTTATATGAAAAAGACATTTACATCAAAGTAACACCATCCAAAATATATAGCTTACTTTTATAGTGTAATATATATAATTTACCTGCCGAGTCTTAGAGCTGATTCAACATCTAATATGGTACACGGTACCTGCATTCATGATTCATTTGCTGTGTATGTATACGTATACACACACGTGTTCAGGACTATATCGAGCCAACCAATAGTAAGACGATTTTGAGTTTTGAATTTTAAATAACACGACAAGATAGAGATTTCGGTCCAAACAGATCGCTGAACCAATCAGTCGCGACCATCTATTCCACCACTTTGGAAAAGCTAATTGTCCACGTGGACTTTCTCCAAGCCAATAGCGTCACCCTTCATTTTTCAAAAAGGTTGATTTCGCAGAAAAAAACCCGAACTAAAATAAAATGCTACTATTTTTTATCTATCATTTGATTAACTTTAACATTAGTCAACTGTTAAAAAACGCAGAACATACATGACGAAAACTGAGTTGACATGACACGGTGTTATTTTACTAAAACGACGTCGTTTTAATTGTTTGAAAAATCTAAGCATTTTCCTTTAACAAGGATCGAAGCAGTGATACTGTAAACTACAAACAAGCGTGTAGACCTGTTGAATTATGAGATATTTTTGATATTTTTACAAACATATCTATATATTATTCAAAAAAGGAAAAAAAAAGTTTTTTAAAATCTGTCTCCTACCGTTTCATCGTTTTCCTCTGTTTCATAAAAAATGTTATTTTGACACATTTCACATATATTTAAAAACTATTAAAAATTCAATATTACCCTTTATTAATACAGTAAACAATTTTTTTCTTTCTAATTAATATATTAAAACAATAAGGGTAAAACGTGATTTTTGTTCAAAATTATGTATTGAAAACATAAAACGATACTGTTTATGAAACAAAAATAAAACCTAAAAACGACATTCTTTTTGAAACTGAGAGAGTATCTTATACAGAATGAAAAGTGCACAAAAAACTGATAGGCTCCACGGAGCGGATATGTCGGGATTTTTTTTTTTGTGTGATTTGCTCCGTTTTTACCGAATATCTAATTTTGTGATTTGTTTTGCTCCGGAAAAATACGGATATCCGGAAATCCGGATATCCAGAAAACTTACGGATATTTGCGGATATCCGCGGATATCTATTGCGTTATATTCAATACAAATAAAAACTAAAAAAAAAGTTTTTAGCGCATTTTTTATTTATATGAACTAACAAGAGGGGAAAAAGTGAAATCATCTAGTGTTTTTTCGTATATAAAGAATGATGGACAAAATAAACATACAAAAATTAATATATTCACTTAAACTCCAATATAAACATGTTTTATTAATATTTAATTAATTAGTATAGAGTTTATATATTTTTATCATGCATATTTTCTTTTGACATTTTTTATTTATTAAAGAGATACAGAAAATGTAAATAAACATTATAAATTTATAATATATTATGTATATATTATATATATATATATGATCTACGAATCGGAACGGATATCCGACCTTTTTAAAATTAGTATTTGTGATTTGCTTTGTTTGATACGGATACTATATTTTAGTATTTGCTTTGTTTCGAATCTTTACATATATCCAAATTTTTTGGATCAAATCGAGACAAATACCAAATCAAAGCAAATCTAACGAATAATTTGCCAAACCCTACTATTAGTTATCTATTAGCATTTAAAAATATTTTTGGTATTGAACGTAATTCTTTGAGTGGTCAATATTTTTTTAGATTTTAGTTTTGAGAAATAGAGACACGTGATAGGCTCCTATTAGTTTTCTCGTCAACCAAAAATTCCATCACAGTTACAAATTTCCACCAGCCGCGTCACAAGAAGGTGACATCAACGTACGGTAAGATTCATCTCACACTGACATTTTAACGGATCAGATCGATAAAACGTGGGACCCAGAAAAAAAACTTCCCCAGGTATGATGGCATGACGTCAATAATTAAGCAAAACGACAATTAAACAGAAAGCGAAAAAACAAAAAAAATACGTGGAATCTGATTGGTTGATGTCTTTCTCGGTCGAGATGCCACGTGGATTTTTCTATCCTTGTGCGTGTTTGAGGGTTCCATAATTACTTTATTTATTCCCTCCCTTCGATAGCTCTTTTTTTTTCTTTTTATATTATTTTGTTTTCTTTTATAACTTTTTTCTCAGCCAATGAGATTTATCCATATGTTGGGATTCAAAAGCCCACGAAGATTTATCTTTAGATGTGATGTGACCATCATTATTGGCTACTGCATAATGGGTATAGGCCAATGAGATTTCTCTGTATGTTGGAATTCAAAAGCAACATTACTATTTTAAAGTTTTATTTTTGTTTCATAAAAATTTTCGTTTTATATTTTTAATTCATAATTTTAAATAAAAATCAAAATTTAGTGTATTAATTAGAGAGATAAAAATTGTTTAATGTATTCATAAGGAATAATATTAAACTTATAATAATTTTTTTAATATGTGTAAAATATGTTAAAATAACATTTTTTGTGAAAAATAGAGAGTATATAGCATGCATAATGGCTATATCTATTGTAAAAAATAATACACCCTCCGTTTCAGATTAAAAATCGTTTGAGGACTGTTTTTCATTTAAAATTAAATGTTGTTTAATATTTTTAATGTAAAATTTAAAATAAAATAAAATTTTAATTTTATTATTTTAATGTATTGATAAATAAGAGAAATTTATGTAATGTATTAATAAGGGATATAATAAAAAAAAGTAATGTATTTTTTAATTTGTATGAAACAATTTTAAACGATATATAAAATGAAAGAGAGGGAGTATGTATATTGCAAAATTATATGTATAATTATATGCAAAATATATGTACTTTAACCATTATTTTTATCCGATGACACTAAATTACATTATTCTACAAAATATAAATGTTACATTAATGGTCAAACCGTCTTAAATATAAATACTCTTGACTGCTACGGTATGGCCATGTGATCATTTGAGCAAATATTTGCTATAATTAAATGCTCATATAGCCATGTGTATATAATACACCTAGCATGTCAAATACATACTATGTATTTACGTACGTATACGTGTGAGTGACTATTCACATTTCTCTCAGCCAATGAGATTGTCCAATAATTTAGAGACTGAAAGACGTCTACCAGGACCAGATGATATATCGAGAATATAGTGCTTACAACACACACACACACACACATCGGATTCTTCTCTTTATATATGCACTGTCACTTATCCATATTGGTACATACGAATATGTGTAGGCCGGTGGATTCATATATAATATAGTGTCCCAAGTTCATGCATGTATATCAATCAACCATATATATATTACATATATCTAACATAACATCTACATAGGATTAAATAAATGATCACCATCTTACATTGCAAAGATTTGCTTGTGTTATGTTTAAATATATGTTGGGATATCAATCCAAATCTCATATCAGAAATTTAAATAAATACGGTATAATATATAGTACAACTCAAATTAGAATGTGGCATTTGGGAAGGAGTCTAATAACAAATTCGTACGAACTTTACTATTTGACTCCAAAACAGATAATATCATATTAATGGGGAATTAGACATAAACTTGAAAACTCTAACAATTGGTATCAAAACACTTAATCGGATTAAATGTGAACTAATTGTTGATGTCTTTTACAATTCACAAATATCAACAAGTTCACATTTAAGCACTTAATCGGTTTAGAAAAACCCTTACAATATGTTTTTATGATAATCGATAAAATTACTGGATATATCTTAGCTTATGATGCAACTTTATATACTGGTGATATATATCTTACGACATAAAAATTTATATCACTTATACGATCGAAATGAAAGAGATTAGTAAGAATCAATACAAAAGCCAAACATTGACATCTTTTTGTGTTTAAAGCATATTGCCAATCGCGATATCTGACATTATGGCATGCAACTTTCAATCTATGTATATAGTCCTCACACAATTTTATTCCGTAAGCCTTGATTCTCAAGATCTTCCCACATTTTAGCAATATATAAATTCGTTTCTCTTTAATTTGTATTACTTATTAATTTCCCAATTAACCAAAGTGCCAAAAAGTGATTAATCTTAACCACATCTTGATTTTAATTAATCTTACCCTCTAGCATCATCTCTAACTCAAAGCCAAAGACTTAGAGCTGCAGTAGTGTCCAGCCTCCATGCAAATCCACCAAACTCCATCTTCCACACATCGCACGGCACCGTTTTAACATACCTCGTCTCTCTCCACGTGTACTCAAGTCTCACCTTACACGTGAAAGTTCGGTAGTCACAAAACGTCGTCGTTTGGTCAACCACCAACCACACAATCACTTCCGGCAACAACCACGACGGCTCCCTTTCGAATCCACCGTCTCCGGTTACTGTCCTCCGGTAAGCCTCGTTTACCATCACCACACGATTCGAACCGTCTGATACGAAACCAGGACACGTGTCTTTATCTAAAGCATCCGCGACCTCTTCGTCCGTACACCCTACCGCATGGGAAACGGAGCCTCCGTGAACAGACTCCACCGTAACCCATGTCTCCACCGGAACCGGATGCACCCCGTCATCTCCGCCGTTAAACTTCAGCCACGTGCCGGTTTTACAAGTTTCATCTCCGACTGTTGTTTCCACCGTTGGATCGATATTATTATGATCCAAACTCAACGGCGTAGATCTCTCCGGCAAGAGCTGTAGCGTCACGAGATCTTCTCGGTCATTCTCCGGATCTGTTGAGCTAGATCTAACCCCGTTCTTTGATCGACACGAGGCTTTATTGTTCTTAGAAACCCTAACGTACTTTCTCTTCGTCCTTCTCGTGCTCGTGTCTCCGACGAATGGTACTTGACTAGTCGTTGTCGGCTTTGGAGCGATCGGACGGTACTTAAGCATGAGAGTATCAACAGAGCTCTTAACTTGCGCCTTACCGGCGCATCTTAGCGTCCGCCGTAACTCATGATCTTGATCCATTTCTCTCTCTCTCTCACCTCTTTAGCTCTTCACTCTCTCTCTTTCCCTATATTCTTTCTGTGTCTCTCCTGTGTGTGGGTGTGGCGATGAGCACACCCCAATTTTTTTGGCCCATTCCAAAGCAAAATGCCCAACACCAAAAAGCTCAACATCCACTATGCAGAGACGGTACTGTTCCCGACCTGCTCGGCACTGTTCACGACCTGCCGGGTACTGTTCCATGCATGCTCGGTACTGTTCACGACATGCCGGGCACTGTTCACGACCTGCCGGGTACTGTTCCCTGCCTGCTCGGTACTGTTCACGACGTGCCGGGTACTGTTCACGACATGCCGGATACTGTTCACGAACCATCACGTCGTCCCCAAAAACCGAGAGCTGTCTGCTCAACTCCCACTATAAATACCCCATTTGGTATTCATTATCCCACACACACAAAAAACTCTCATTCTCTCTCTCTAAATAACTTTCCCTCTCCAAAAGGAGCTTTCTCCAAGCTCTCCCCAGCTCTCGGCAGCTCTCCCAGCTCAATGCAGCTCTCCCAGCTCTCCCAGCTCGGCAGCTCTCCCAGCTCGGCAGCTCTCCCAGCTCTCCCAGCTCGGCAGCTCTCCCAGCTCGGCAGCTCTCCCAGCTCTCGGCAGCTCTCCCAGCTCTCGGCAGCTCTCCCAGCTCGGCAGCTCTCCCAGCTCTGCAGCTCCCCAGCTCTCTGCAGCTCTCCCAGCTCTCCCAGCTCGGCAGCTCTCCCCGCTCGGCAGCTCTCCCAGCTCGGCAGCACTCCCAGCTCGGAAGCTCTCACAGCTAGGCAGCTCTCCCAGCTCTCCGCAGCTCTCCCAGCTCTCCCAGCTATCCCAGCTCTCCCAGCTCTCCGCTCTCCGCAGCTCTCCCAGCTCTCGGTGCAGCTCTCCGCAGCTCTCCGCAGCTCTCCGCTCTCCAGTTCTCTCCTACCCGCCTCAGCAACGAACTACGAATGGCTTGATCCCCAATCCGGGGTACGTAGGCAGCCCTCCGGGCACAGCTATAAATCACCTCTTCCTCCTCATTTGCCGACCGGAACGCAACCGGCTCTACCTTAACAGAAAATTCCCGAACCTCCCCGTTACAAATTGATTTGTGGGAGACGTGCTCAAACACGTTCCAACAATTGGCGCTAGAAGGAGGGGATTTGAGGATTTTTCTACACGCAAAGAGTAGCTCGGCAAATGTCGGGAACATCGCCCTCATCTCCGAATAGCTGCATACAGATAAGTTCCAAGCTTATTTCATTTTTTACTCTTTTCTTTCTCCTCAAAAGCCGAGCTCCGACTCGCAAAGGATAAGCCGAGCTCTCGCCTCGCACCTCGGGTTGAACCCAAAATCCGAGCTCCGGCTTGCAAAGGATAAGCCGAGCTCTCGCCTCGCACCTCGGGTCTAACTCAAAAGCCGAGCTCCGGCTCGCAAAGGATAAGCCGAGCTCTCGCCTCGCACCTCGGGTCGAACCCAAAAGCCGAGCTTCGGCTCGCAAAGGATAAGCCGAGCTCTCGCCTCGCACCTCGGGTCTAACTCAAAAGCCGAGCTCCGGCTCGCAAAGGATAAGCCTCGCTCTCGCCTCGCACCTCGGGTTGAACCCAAAAGCCGAGCTCCGGCTCGCAAAGGATAAGCCGAGCTCTCGCCTCGCACCTCGGATCGAACCCAAAAGCCGAGCTCCGGTTCGCAAAGGATAAGCCGAGCTCTCGCCTCGCATCTCGGGTTGAACCCAAAAGCCGAGCTCCGGCTCGCAAAGGATAAGCCGAGCTCTCGCCTCGCACCTCGGTCGAACCCAAAGGCCGAGCTCATCTCGCGAACAACACGATCAACAATTGCCGAGCCTAGTCTCGCACTTGCACATAATTTTTTTTTTTTAGCTCTAATCAAGTTCACCCTTACTCGCAGGTTAACATATACCGAGCTAAGATTTGTTTCGTCCGCCGACTTCGACACTCGTTTGCCGAACTTGGGGGAGGGCTATTGTGGGTGTGGTGATGAGCACACCCCATTTTTTTGGCCCATTCCAAAGCAAAAGGCCCAACACCAAAAAGCCCAACATCCACTATGCAGAGACGGTACTGTTCCCGACCTGCTCGGCACTGTTCACGACATGCCGGGTACTGTTCCCTGCCTGCTCGGTACTGTTCACGACATGCCGGATACTGTTCACGACTGCCGGGTACTGTTCCCTACCTGCTCGGTACTGTTCACGACGTGCCTTGTACTGTTCACGACATGCCGGGTACTGTTCACGAACCATCACGTCGTCCCCAAAAACCGCGAGCTATCTGCTCAACTCCCACTATAAATACCCCCTTTGGTATTCATTATCCCACACATAAAAAAAACTCTCATTTTCTCTCTCTAAATAACTTTCCCTCTCTAAAAGGAGCTCTCTCCAAGCTCTCCCCAGCTCTCCCAGCTCTCTGCAGCTCTCCCAGCTCTCCCAGCTCGGCAGCTCTCCCAGCTCGGCAGCTCTCCCAGCTCGGCAGCTCTCCCAGCTCTCCTAGCTCGGCAGCTCTCCCAGCTCGGCAGCTCTCCCAGCTCGGCAGCTCTCCCAGCTCGACAGCTCTTCCAGCTCGGCAGCTCTCCCAGCTCTCGGCAGCTCTCCCAGCTCTCTGCAGCTCTCCCAGCTCTCCCAGCTCGGCAGCTCTCCCAGCTCGGCAGCTCTCCCAGCTCGGCAGCTCTCCCAGCTCGGCAGCTCTCCCAGCTAGGCAGCTCTCCGCAGCTCTCCCAGCTCTCCGCTCTCCGCAGCTCTCCGCAGCTCTCCCAGCTCTCGGTGCAGCTCTCCGCAGCTCTCCGCTCTCCAGTTCTCTCCTACCCGCCTCAGCAACGAACTACGAATGGCTTGATCCCCAATCTGGGGTACGTAGGCAGCCCTCCGGGCACAGCTATAAATCACTTCTTCCTCCTCATTTGCCGACCGGAACACAACCGGCTCTACTTTAACAGAAAATCCTCGAACCTCCCCGATACAAATTGATTTGTGGGAGACGTACTCAAACACGTTCCAACATGGTGGCCAAGAGATTATCATTCAGAATAGGATAAAGCCACGTGTCTAGGGCGAAACATATGATACACTTGAATGAATCAGTGGATGGTTATATATGTGCATCTCATATGTCATGTGTTACACTATAATTTTATGTTTCTTTGTTGTTTTTTTTTTCCAACTTTTTTTTTCCGATCAAAGTAAAGATTAACAAGAAGTTTGCCCCCAAAAAAAAAACACGAAATCATACTTGTGACACAGTTTGTTGAAATCTCTGGATTTGAGTTGATGTGCATTTTATCATAATAAAGCATCAATTTTACTAGTAAAATACTGTCCATCTCCATCAGAGTAGGTGTTGATACGAGCTAGATCGACAGGTCATTGTAGGTCCTGTGATTTATTATTATTGGCGGATTAGGAGTAAATTTTTTTTTTTTTGCTACAATCATTAAAGGAATGAATGTGAGGTTTTACAAAAAGTTATACCTATATATTTGTTATCTTGACAAAAGAATAAAAAACAAAATGCTTAAGAAGAATGAGTTTTATTCAAATTAGCCAAAGAGGCATGAGATCTTTGAACTTGCGCGTTTGCCTTTTTGCGGAGATGGAGTTGCCAAAGAGGAGTAAATTTGTTAGTCTATATATACTAAAGGGGACATTATATTAATTAACTGATTAATTAATTAAAGATACACAAGCCAACGATTAAAGGGCATATGCTGGCTCATAATTAGTTTGCAAATACAAATATTTGTGTGCTATATATGGGCTGCTATGCATGTGTACGAATGTACGATGTATACTTTTATCGTAAAAATGCATTATATTTAATATCTGTTGTATATATATATGTATTTAACTATGTCTAGATTGACGAGAAACTTATTAAATAAAAGTGAATATAGCTGTAATTATGTTAGACTCGTTTAGGGTTATATTTTGCAATATATGAGTTTTGGGGAGTACCCTAACCCATGAGTCCATGACGCAAAACATTAAACTCATAATTGGTATTTATAATTAGTTACACGTATATAAGCTCTACATATGTGTATGAGTGTATATGTATTAATATATGTTTATTTATGTGCGTTTGATTGAGTGCACACATGCGTGAGCGGTCAAATCCAGTAAGGAAGCCAGAAAAACTTGAAACAATGTTGTCTATTTGTGAATAGCGTATTGAGTTGATGCGTGACTGTTTAAATAAAAATATAGAGAAGTTATAAACGGAACTTGATTTGTAGAATATTTTATACCGTTTGTTATTTGTTTTCACCATTCAATATTATATTTTAAACTGTTAGATCTGTTTGATCTGCATTTATTCCGTTTGATCCGATTGATACGCATTTGTTACGTTTGATCCGATTGATACGCATTTGTTACGTTTGATCCGCACTGTCTGATCCGTTTTTTCCATTCGGAGTCTATATATCATAATTAAATCCAGTATATATTGTAGAAGATACTTTTTTTTAACTATAATCATTTGAGCAATCATTTATACAGTTGAGTCTATATCATTTATAAAGAGCAATCCAAGAGAAGCTTTATTGTTAATTATAAATACATTTTCTCATAAAAACCTATATATCTTATAAACAATGTAGCATTATTTGTTCTAAAAATTCATGTGCTATACGAAACTAAGATGGTGTTCGATGCGCTTTAATTATTCGGTTTTGGTTTATTTTTACTTTTCAGTTTATTTAATATAGAAACTGTACGGACACTAGATGATTCGGTTTTACATGATATAATTAAGTTCTATCTATAAATGGCATGATAGATTACTTAGTAGCAATTGTTTATATAAAATATGACTGTAAATCTTCTAAAATATCTTGGACTCACCTTTAATTAACCAAAAGAATAAAAATATCTTCGACTCGAATCCTATGAACAGGGATTGAGATTCGAGATACATTAATTAAGCTTATCCGTATTAAGAAAACAAAGAAATAAGTATGGTCGAAATCGATTAATGTTAAATTCGAAGCAGACACACAGAACCATTAATTAGTCTATAAGCTATGTAAGTAGGCTTATTATATATATATATATCTCTCAACATACAATCATGCACATAGGTTCATATGATAATTTAATTGGATGGTTATCCAAAAAAGCACCCAATAATTCTAGGAACTGAGATATGTGATTTGATTGGTTTATTTCTCTTTACTATTATGAGATTTATACATGATAACATGGGTGTTATGGTCCTTCTCATTCCACCAATCACATTGCACGAAGTGTCCTCCATTTCAAAGTCGAAAAAGCTGTCATGTCAGGGCACATTTGGAAATATATACACATCTATATCTGTCAAATATAGATGTGTAAAGCAATAAGCCAATAAGATGTGTTTCCTTTTGTTTCGTGGTTGGACATTAATTTGATATGAAGCATCCAAATAAAAATGACCATTGTTCATTACAAGCAAATAGTTGGCGTATATCTTATTATATATAAAGTTGAATCTTTGAACGCGGGCATGACATGTAGGCAAAATTATAACTCACGAGAATATGACATTTGTCACAGTTGTTAATTTAGATCTTGACATGTGTCAATTTAATTAAAAAAGTAAAAATAAATTAAAATAAATATTAAAAAATATTAAACTAAAAAATGTAATCTTAGTAAAAATGAATTAAAATAAATATTAAAAGATGTAAAATAAAAAAAACAATCTTACAAAAAAAAAGGTATAAGTATAAGTAAGGAAAACTTATAATAAAGGAAAGTGACAAAAGGAAACTTAAAAGTTTATAATCTACAACCACGATCAAACTTAAAAAAGGAAAATTATAAATATACTCTAAACTTATTTTTTTTTTATTAATATACGATTTAAAATCGACTCATAATCCTAAAAAGTAAATGGAAAATAGTTATGTTTAGATTAAGAAAAACTAAACAAAAATTATAAAGAAAAGTCAAAGTTAAAAACAAAAAAACCCATATTTTATTTTAAAATAAAGTAAAAATAAATTAAAATAAATATTAAAAAATGTTAAACTAAAAAAGGCAATATTAGTAAAAATGAATTAAAGTAAATATTAAAAGATGTAAAGTAAAAAGGCAATCTTACAACAAAAAAGTATAAATATAAGTAAGGAAAACTTATAATAAAGGAAAGTGACAAAAGTAAACTTAAAAATTTATAATTTACAACCACGATCAAACTTAAAAAAGAAAAATTATAAATATACTCTAAAATTAAAAGAAATATTATTAATATACGATTTAAAATCGATTCCTAATCTTAAAAAAGTAAATGAAAAATAGTTATGTTTAGATTAAGAAAAAATTAAACAAAAATTATAAAGAAAAGTCAAAGTTAAAAAAAACCCATATTTTAGTTTAAAATAAATAAATTAAACAATATATTACAATCATAACAATAAAAGGAATAAAATCCAAATTTTATTAAAAAAATATATTTCAATTTAGAATTAGAAAATTAAACAATAGATTACAATCCTAAAAAGCCAAAGTCTTAAAAAAGGAAAGAACAATTAGTAATTCTTAAAAAAATCACACACTTAAAAAGGAATACAATCCTAAAAAGAAAAAAAATTCTCATTCCTCGACTCTGGATAACCAAATTGATACCTTATCAATTTCACATTCATAATTCTAAAAGGTAAATTTTATAATTTACAACCACGACCAAAATTAAAAAATGAAAATTATAAATATACTCTAAACTTAAAAGAAAAATTATTAATATACGACCAAACTTAAAAATTTATAATCCTTTCCATTATGACAAAATAAAATTTAAAAAAAGAAAATTATTAATATACAACAACGACCAAACTCTATATAATAATCTACACATTTCTAAAGTTTTTAAAAAGGAAGAAAAGCCCAAAAAAAAAAAAAAAAACATATTTCAGTTAAGAATTAGTAAAATTTTTATCATATAAAACTAAATGTTTCAAAAATGTTAATTCACCTGATCGCGACATATGTCAAGTCATAGTTGGAAATATTTAAAATCGATTAATAAAAAACTTAAAAATTCTTATTCATAATCTTAAAAGAGAAAGTTACTAAAAATAAAATTAAAAAGTAAATGAATTAAATTTATCTTAAAAGGCAAAATTAATATAGAAAAGAAAAAACATTACTTAATTTTTTAATTTAGATTAAAGAAATCTTATTATATAAAACTGAATCCCTAGACGAGAGTGTGACACGTATGATAATTTTCAATCACGAGATCGTGACTTGTATTGTTGTTACTTAAGATCGCGACATGTGTCAAAGTAATAATCTGAATAAAAGGAAAAAATAAAAAGAAAATTAAGATTCTAACTAAGTTTCTAACAATCTTGAGATCGTGACATGCGTGAAAAATGAAAAATAACAATGCAATAATATAAATTTTTCTATAAGACAAAATAATAAAAAAGCAAAAATAAATTGTGTTTTATTTAAATATAAACTAATAAATAATAAAAAATAATAATAAACTACAAAAAACTATAAAATTTATATACGATTCATATATAGATATATATATATATATATATATATATATATATATCTTATTATATAAAGCTGGATCCCTCGACGTGAGTGTGACACTTATGATAATTTTTAAACACGAGATTGTGACATTTGTCACGACTGTTAATTTAAATCTTGACATGTGTCAATTTAATTAAAAAATAAAAAATAAATTAAATTAAATATTAAAAAAGGTTAAACTAAAAAAAGACAATTTTAGTAAAAATGAATTAAAGTAAATATTAAAAAAGTTTAATCTAAAAAAGGCAATCTTACAAATAAAACAAGTATAAGTAAAGAAACCTTATAATAAAGGAAAGTGACAAAAGAAAATTTAAAAGTTTATAATCTACAACCACGATCAAATTTTAAAAAAAGAAAATTATAAGTATACTCTAAACTTAAAAGGAAAATTATTAATATACGATTTTAAATCGAATCCTAACACTAAAATGTAAATGAAAAAGTAGTTATGTTTAGATTAAGAAAAATTAAACAAAAATTATAAACAAAAGCCAAAGTTAAAAAAACCATATTTTAAATTAGAATAAATAAATTAAACAATAAATAACAATCCTAAAAAGAAAAGGAATAAAAGCCAAATTTTATTTAAAAAACATATTTCATTTTAGAATTAGAAAATTAAACAATAGATTGCAATCATAAAAAAACTAAAGTTTTAAAAAAGGAAAGAACAATTAGTAATTCTTAAAAAAATAAAAAACTTAAAATGGAATACAATCCTAAATAGAAAAGGAATTATCATTCTCCACATCTAGATGATAGTTTCTCAATTTCACATTCATAATTCGAAAAGGTAAAGTTACTAATATATATATATATATATATATCGTATTATATAAAGTTGGATCTCTCAATGTGAGTGTGACACGTAGGATAATTTTCACTTACGAGATCATGATATTTATCACGGTTAATTTAGATCTTGACATGTGTCAGTTTAATTTAAAAAACAAATAATATAAAGTAAATATTAATCAAATTAGTTTTAATTTATAATTTATCCTAAAAGGAAAGATTAATATAGTAAGGAAAAAATATTTTTTAGTTTTCCATTTAGATTAAGAAAATTAATCATAAAAGAAAAAAAATTTTAATTTCTCACCTCTATATAAACCACAATTTGGTAGTATATCAATTACACCAAAAAGAAATAAAAGCCCAATAATCGTATCCACAACTATTTATTGCATATATTCACCAAATTTTTCTTTCAATGTATATATTTATTTTATCGCAAACTTTGTTTCTAAATTTATGTATAAGATATTTTCGCGGGTGATCTAATTTTGTTTTTCATTTTATCGTCTTTCATTTTTTTCACGGGTTATAAAATATTATATTACAAACCCGCATATATGCGCATGGGCTGATCCAGAAACGTTTTTAGTATGGGGCACATCTTGTAATTAATATTGAGATTATAGGCATTTAAATAAATTTTTAATTAATTACTTAAAGAAAAACAAAATTTAGTGTGGAGCACATGCCACACCCTTTCCTCACTTGCATCCGCCCCTGCATATGCGGATACTTATCTAATATATATATATATATATATATAACATATTTACGAGACGATACAATATGTCGAAAAGGAAAAAGAGCTAATATTAAAAATGTCTAAGATACAAACGAAATCAAATGTGTGGTAGGTTAGTACGTAGTGAAAATGCTCAATCTTTTTTTTTATATTAGATTCGGAAGTAATCCCAAGTTTTTAACGGGTCCAGACTAATCTTTCAAGCGCGAGTGAGGCCACTCAGTTATACCTCACATGGCTAAGAGTTAGTTTGATAAATCCGCATCCGGGGGTATTCGATCCCTGGCCTGGACCAACAGAGTCGAAACTCACCCCGGATGGGAACCACCCCAATACAACCTCTTGGTTCTTTTTTTCTTTTTTGATTAGACTCGGGAGTAATCCCAAACCCTTAACGGGCCCAGACTAATCTCCCGAGCGGGCGTGAGGTCGCCCAGTTACACCCCACGTGGCCAAGAGTTAGTTTGATAATTTCGTATCCGGAGGGATTCAATCCCTGGCCTGGACCAACAGAGTCGAAACTCATCCTGGATGGGAACCACCCACTACATGAAAGCGCATTTGTGACTAGATCTATGTGTTCTAAACAATAACATATCATCGACTATATATATGTAAGCGCATAAAGTAAAGAACACATAGACTTTGTTAACGGGGTTCGGTTTCCCTACATCCCGGGACCTAGTCCAGAATAAATCCATTAGAACAAGATTGCAATTACAATTGCTATGATATACAGCACTACGATGCCTATCATTCTTTTCTAGATGGACGAACTACGGACACGGTATCTCTACAAAGACTACCGCTCGGCTACAACCGATACAAACACCATCTTACAGATGTGCTTGTACTCCATCAACCATCACCAACGGATCTACAAATCCTGTATGATGGGGCGACGCCACACACACCTGTGTGCATCTCATGATAAACCCTAGACGCGCGCAGTCTTTATGAGACGCCGTCTTGGTATTTATATGGCTAGGGTCGAAACCCTAAGAGCCCACACGATTTCTTCATCATTATGGGCTTCTGGGCCTTTTCAATAAACACCTGTATTAGTTCCTGTACTACTTCTTTGTATCACTTCGTGTGCTACTTCCAACTGATACAACAACTGCTTCTGTAACACGTCTTGTTCCTACAGCTGTATCATGTTCTGTCCAATATCTCTATCTGACCTGTCATACCATGTATGTCGAATTTATTCAGCCTCTGC
Source organism: Eutrema japonicum (assembly GCA_030161315.1). Taxonomy (NCBI): domain Eukaryota; kingdom Viridiplantae; phylum Streptophyta; class Magnoliopsida; order Brassicales; family Brassicaceae; genus Eutrema; species Eutrema japonicum. The sequence goes on from BSQW01000011.1 coordinate 54,795,506, forward strand.
AGCACAATATCCCTATGTTCAGTGTCTGCATCAGTTTGGTCTTTGTGCTTTTGTCTCATCTATCATAGAAGTTGTACCACGTCCTGCTTCAGTGGATGAGTCACATCCTGTTCCAGCAGCTGTGTCACGTTCTGTTCTGACACAGTTCTAAACTCAGTTAGCATTACACTTTCAATCTCTCCCTTGATGACTGAGTTGTAAAACTCAAGCACACAACCAAAACCACATCACTTGATGTATCAAATCGTTCGCTCCTTTATAGTTGTGTCACAACCTGTTCCACCACTTTCTAAGCTCAGTCAAACACTACACTAACAATCTCTCTCTTGTTTATTGAGTTGTAGAAAGCTTTTCCATATACACACAACCTGATACACAACCTGATGCTCTTCAACCTCTCCCTCAATCTTATATCATCAGTATATGTTAATTCTTTGTAACGCCCACTTTGACTTGCTGAGATTAGTCAACACTTAGTTATGCTTCTTGTCACACATTCTCATGAATCATCTGATGTATCAACACTTAGCTCATAAGATCTACCATCATCTCTGCCTTTTTAGCTTAGTTTGATACTCAAGCTACTTATGCATCACAAGAGTAATCCAAGTATTCAAATTCACACAAACTTACTCTCCCTGAAACCAAGTTGTGCATTATAAGTATGATTACTCTCATGTATCTCATCAAGACTTCATCTCCCCCTGCTTGAGTGCACAACTAAGTTAAAACCAACCAAAGTCACACATATCTCAACAGAACTTCATCACAACACCTGGGGATCCTTACCCACATCTTTTTTTTTGACACCCAAGAGAATTGTATTCCTTCCCGAAGAATAGGACAGTCTTCTTGTCATAAGCATGACACTCCACATCGGGATCTGATGACCATTAGGTGACTTAGCTTATAAGCAGCTGACCCAACATCAATAAGTTACTGCTGTCGCCAATAGAAACAAGATCTAAACTTGTCGTACGCACAGAACAGTCTCTTACTGATGTAGTAGCAGTTCTAGAGCAATCACATAGATAGTAGAACACAAACTGTAACACATACTGAAATATACCTTTGATGCACAAAAACTATCTTCAATAAAACGTCCATCTTTCATCCAAACTTCAAATGAGCTCTCCTTTGGCCAGAAAATAGTTCCATATGTCCAGAATATTCCTGCAAAAATTCATCTCAAGACGCTATTGTTTCATGATCCAAACCCATTTTCTTGTCAGACTGGTCGTAGCATTTTCTATACAGATCTGTCTCGAAAATGCATGAATAAATCTTAAACCAGCCATTGAAATTACGATCCCACCGTTGATCCTCAAGATAACAGTGCCACGAAGCTTGACACAAAATTTCAGCTCGATCAGAAAAGTTTCAAACCTCCAAACGTTTCTCTGAAGTTGGTTCGACAAAACTGTCTCCTGCTTCTACTTAAACACTTCCACCAGCAACCTTAAATTTTCAGGATTTTTGTGCTTCTTCACCTTAATCTGAGACATTCCCTTAACTATTTTTGGATTCTTTTCAATGTTGATGCATGCTTCAACATATTTAGATTTCAGAGCTCATATGCACATTTCTTCTATTTGAAACCAAACACTTTATCCACGTAATACGGCATCCAACACAGATAATGACACTGTCATCTTCTCAAAAATCCAGCAAGGAAAATCCAGTACAAGTTGGATCCAATCAAAAACCATCTGACATTCAGATGTAACTTATTTCTCCTTCCTCAGCAATTTATCGACTGCGAGAAAGGTCTTGACAACAGCAACTCTAGCCAATCTCGCCGACCTCAGATGACTCGCAATAGCCGTTTCGGATCTGCTTCTCCGTTCAGACACTACATTAAAGGCAACCCCTCCTAGTGGCTCAACCCTCTTTCGCCTTTCCATTTCTTCAATGGCTCACACGTTTTCTTGTTCAAGCACAATCAGTTTTGCTCTTTAAATCTCCTCCTTTTCCACTGAGTTTTATAACTCCAGCTCAACAATTATTTAAGCTCTCCCTTGATCATCTCGTGATCTCTCATGGAATCTTCATATCCTCGCCCTCGTTCCATGATAAAACTTAGTGAAAAAATAACTCATCTTCTGATATGTACTTGAACATAAGCCAACATAATCTTGTTGAAACAGTCTTCATCACAACTTTGATTTGTCACACCATAAGCCCGAGTGTTGAAGACTAACCTGGAGAAACTTCACTCGAAACCTACTTATTCTTGTTCTGATTTCATCAATTCAGAGATGTATCAATCTTTTTCTTCATCGTTCTTCAATTTCTTCTCTATGAATCACCAACAAAAACATAACCCAGGAAGAAGATCGAATTTGACCTTTGTTGATCGAATTTTTACAATTTCTGTTGGTTGCAGGAACTTGCTACGTTTGAGAATTTCGAGAATCCGTCGACCTGTTGATTTCAGAAATCCAAACACAGAAAGTACCACCGCAATTTAACTTATCCCATTATGTAGCTTAACCTCAGTTTCATCGTTTCCTCTTTCTTGCAAAAATGACGTCACAAGCAATTTGAGTTAGATTATACACCACGGGCCTTTGACAATTTCATAATTAGTCTCTTGTTGGGCCTAACTCAAACAGATAACTAAAGCCCATGTTTCTATCAACTCCAAATTGTTCTTCGATTTACCCAGTACACACGATTCTTCTTCTCCGATGGCATTCTTTCGTCTTACACAGCAAAATCAACAGCAACCAAAATCGACCACGATTTGAAGTGAAATCTCCGTTGCTCAGCAGTGCTTCCCCAGAGAATCACGGCTAGCTAAGGAATCATAAAAAACCACGCAATCCTCTACATGTCTTCTCTTTCATATGCTTTAATTTTTTCCACTAGCCACAAATCCAGGATCATACCCAAAAATAAGAACGAGTCTCTATCGAGTCCCGCTCTGATACCAATTGAAAGCGCATTTGTGACTAGATCTATGTGTTCTAAACAATAACATATCATCGACTATATATATGTAAGCGCATAAAGTAAAGAACACATAGACTTTGTTAAAGGGGTTCGGTTTCCCTACATCCCCTGGACCTAGTCCAGAACAAATCCATTAGAACAAGATTGCAATTACAATTGCTATGATATACAGCAATACGATGCCTATCATTCTTTTCTAGATGGACGAACTACGGACACGGTATCTCTACAAAGACTACCGCTCGGCTACAACCGATACAAACACCATCTTACAGATGTGCTTGTACTCCATCAACCATCACCAACGGATCTACAAATCCTGTATGACGGGGCGACGCCACACACACCTGTGTGCATCTCATGATAAACCCTAGACGCGCGCAGTCTTTATGAGACGCCGTCTTGGTATTTATATGGCTAGGGTCGAAACCCTAAGAGCCCACACGATTTCTTCATCATTTTGGGCAGCCCACACGATTTCTTCATCATTTTGGGCTTCTGGGCCTTTTCAATAAACCCCTGTATTAGTTCCTGTACTACTTCTTTGTATCACTTCGTGTGCTACTTTCAACTGATACAACAACTGCTTCTGTAACACGTCTTTTTCCTACAACTGTATCATGTTCTGTCCAATATCTCTATCTAACCTGTCATACCATGTATGTCGAATTTATTCAGCCTCTGTAGCACAATCTCCCTCTGTTCCGTGTCTGCATCAGTTTGGTCTTTGTGCTTTCGTCTCATCTATCATAGAAGTTGTACCACGTCCTGTTTCAGTAGATGAGCCACATCCTGTTCCAGCAGCTGTGTCACGTTCTGTTCTGACACAATTCTAAACTCAGTTAGCATTACACTTTCATTACAATCTCTTGATTCTTTTTTTCTTTTTTTTCTATCTTTTTGAGAAATATCCAGTTTAATTTCGGGGTTTTGAGAAATATCCGGTTCAATCTTGCTATAATGAAAATTGAATTTTGTCCCCCTAGATCGTATTTTTGGAAATGAGGAGTTACGCCAAAAAGATGTTATCAACAGTTATTTCCATATCCATGAAGTCTTCGCTTGAAATCTCTTAGTTACATATATATTTTCTTCCATTTTTCCAAAATTTTTTTTATATAGTTGAATTTTCTAAGTAATTCCTTGTTTTCTTCTAGTTATATGTTTATACGTATCTATTAGAGGTACATGTATGTATGTCTATATATGGGATAGGGCCGACTCATAGGAAATTAAGGTTCTGTAATAGCTCAATTTTTTATTTTATAAATTTAAAAATTACAATAATTAGATCATGTTTTAATTAAAAAAAAAAATTAGAGCCCTAAAATCTAAAAAAATTGTTGAAAATTATATGGGGCTCTGTATATTTGTACTGCCAACACACACCAAGAACCGGGCCTAATATGGAAGTGTAAAGCAACAATCATGGTTGGTCATTTGATATATGTATTTTCAAATCATAATAACTATTGTTCATCACTAGGGTGGTTAATTTTTCGGATTGATTTGGGTTCCGTTAGTTTTTTTTGAGTAAAATTTTAATGGACCTCTAACCAAAGTCATTTTTGATTTCGTATCAAATCAACTCGATTAGAGTTTATATCCAGTTGTATTAGAGTTTGATTCTTTAATTTGTGTTTAAATATTGGACAATACCACTAAATTAAATGAGCTTACTACACCAAAAAAAATGACAAAATAACTGAGATTTTTTATTTATTTATCTGCAAACCACTTTTAAGTAGTTTGGAAATCATAAGCTAATTAGCGCGTTTTCTACGGCTTAAAAAATTAGCGTGTTTTCTTTCTCTAAATTTCATGTTATTTTTGTAATGACATGCTATTTTTCAACATGTTGTATTTTTTTTTGTAGTATGACAAGTTTTCTTACCATGATGTTAAATTTCATGGCCCAATAGTCTCTACCTAATCTATAATACATGATTCACACTATTTGTTAAAATCACCCGCAAAAAAGTTTCTTTGAATTATGGTTTCTCCATCCGTATTCATGTCATCTTTGAACCACAAAATGAGGCTATCTAGTATCTAGCAAATAAAACTTTTATGTGTTAATTGATTCAATTATTCGTTTTCAATCCTTTGAAGGGAAGTGAAACCGAGCTCCGGTAAAAAAGACCCCAAATATCAAACTATTTAACTAGGGCAGAGATTATTAACCGAACCGAGCTAACCGAACCGAAGTTTTATAAATTCTGTTATGCTTCGGTTATTTTCGACAATATTTAAAATTAATTTCGGTTTTTGGTTTAGTCGAACCGATCGGTTAACCGAAATTATTATTATTTTTTTTTAATGATTTTTTTTCAAAAATAACTGAAAATATCTGAAATAACCGAAAATTACCAGAAAAGAACTGAAACTATCCTAATTAAACTGAATTTGATAATATTTCGGTTATTTTTGGTTATAAAAAAATAACCGAACTACCCAATAACCGAACCAAACCAAACCAATATTTTATTCGGCTAGATTTTTGAAAATCGAACTAACCGAAAAACTGAAGTACCCGAACCGAATTACCCGAGGTAATCGAATTCCCATCCCTAATTTAACCGAACTACCCGATAACCGAACTGAACCAAACCAATATTTTATTCGGTTATTTTCGACATAATTTTTAAAAATCGAACTAACCGAAAAACTAAACTACCCAAACCGAATTACCCAAAGTAACCGAATTCCCAATCCTATATTTAACCATTTGACTAAAGGCAATTCCTCATCAAACATGTTCCTTGTAGATTTGTTTAGTGTTTCTAATAAGGCGTTACAATAGATGAAATTAGGCCCATGGGCCTTTAAAGCCTAAAGGTGTGTGTGGTGTGTCACAGTCGCGTCGTCGAGAGACATCCATTTTCTCTGGTATCTGTTTACTTCGTCTTCCTCCTGTGTTCGCATCTGTCTCCCTCTCGGTAGTCGTCAATCGCTGATCCTGTTACTTCATTTTCCGGTGAGATTTTCTCTTTTCCGATCGGTATATCTCGCTTCCGAACCGGTGGATGTCTTTTTTTCATTTTTGTTTTGTTTTGCTGGATAATAAATTCGTCGGATGGATCTGTATGTTGTTTTTTCTTCAGCGAGCTGATTGGTACAAGCGTTCATCAAATGGTTGGAGGAAGAGTTATCCAGCAGCTTCTGAGGAGGAAACTTCAATTTCAATCAACGGTGAGATTTTATCTCCCTCAACATTTGGATTTTTTTTGTTTTTGCTTTCTATATATCTGGGAAGTTTCATTAGTTGTTTGGGTTCTGTGAGAAGGAAGCGATTGTTGGTGAAAAATGAGTTTTTCCTTGACGCAGACATTTTGATTTGTGCTTAGAGAGTATAAGTCATCTTCGATTTGTGGCAATCTTTTGATTGTGCATTTGTTACTGTTGTTGTGTGTTATCCTACAGGCAACTCCGGTCTTGTCATGGTTTTCTTCGAAGAAAGCTAATGAGGATGCTGGGTCTGCTGGTGTAAGAGCATTTGCCCTCATGGGTGCTGGTATTACAGGATTATTGAGTTTTTCCACAGTAGCAACCGCTGATGAAGCCGAACACGGCTTGGAGTGTCCAAACTACCCTTGGCCACATGATGGCATTCTCAGCTCATATGACCATGCTTCGTGAGTTTCACAGATGTTCTTCCTTTACAAATCGAATTTCGGCCTGTCAACCAGTATAGTTGTAGTGTAAACACTATAGGAGAAAAATGGATGAAATTAGGGACTGCCTTTGGCGAATTCGAGATTAATAATTCGTGGTTGATTTAATGATGAGCAGGATCCGTCGTGGTCACCAAGTTTATCAGCAAGTCTGTGCATCTTGCCACTCGATGTCTCTCATCTCATACCGAGATTTGGTGGGTGTTGCTTACACAGAGGAAGAGGCAAAGGCAATGGCAGCTGAAATCGAGGTTGTTGATGGACCAAACGATGAGGGTGAGATGTTCTCCCGGCCCGGTAAACTCAGTGACCGGCTTCCTGAACCATACTCAAATGAATCAGCTGCCAGGTTCGCCAATGGAGGAGCGTATCCACCTGATCTAAGTCTTATAACTAAGGTCTGTTGTTCTTTCACTCAATTTGTATACTTTTAGAAAATTCATCTTCTGTGATCTAAACAGCTTTGCTATATGTTTTTGGCCAGGCACGTCACAATGGCCAAAATTATGTCTTTGCTCTTTTAACTGGTTACCGTGATCCTCCTGCTGGAATTTCGGTAAATTTCAATTGTATCTCCTGTTTTCGCATTATTCTTCTTATTACAACTTCAAAAGTGTTGGGTATTAAAAAAAAGTCCCGTGACAATGGTACAGATAAGAGAAGGTTTACATTACAATCCTTATTTCCCTGGTGGAGCAATCGCTATGCCAAAGATGCTCAATGATGAAGCTGTGGAATATGAAGATGGAACCCCTGCAACAGAAGCACAGGTTAGCTTTCCTCTGCTTAAGAAATCAATTACAGAGACCGTAGAGCTTTATCAGAGTTGACATTTGATGGAGTTAATACATACTCTTTAACTTTGCATCTTTTTCAATTGTGGTGTAGATGGGTAAAGATGTTGTATCATTCTTGTCCTGGGCAGCTGAACCAGAAATGGAAGAGAGGAAATTGGCAAGTGTTTCTTTGTTTGATATGATTCCATTTTTTAATCTACTATTATAAGACATGAACTTAAATGATATTGTTGCTCTGTTATTTTGTTCGATGTGTGCAGATGGGTTTCAAGTGGATCTTTTTACTGTCTTTGGCTCTGCTCCAAGCTGCATATTACAGGAGACTGAAATGGTCAGTTCTCAAATCCCGTAAGCTTGTTCTCGATGTTGTGAACTAAGCCCGAGAAGAGCAGCTTTTTTTTCTCGAGTGTAATAAGCATAATCTTGAAAATATTTGAAGGGAAAGGTCTGTTTTTATTTATTTTTATTTATCGTTTAGAGATTCTATAATGAGGGAAAAATAAGTAAAAAAGCTTTTTCTCCAACCTCATATCACATGATTTTGAGATTATATTATTTTCTCCTGTTTGTTTGTTTTGTCTCCTAAACCGATCTCAGTTCATCTTTCCGGCTTGTCTCAATAAAAATAAAATAATATTTATGTTGTTTTCCAAGCTATATGTAAACTTCATCGGACTTAGAATTGTAACACTTTGAATTGGATAGAATTTTAGAAACAAAAATCAGCACAATTATGGAATCGTGTAAGATTTGAATGTTTGTTTTAGTCATTAATAAATTTGCAAGACTTCCCTAAACAATGAGCATAAATCACAACTTTAATTGGTAACAAAGTTTATTGAAAACATAAAGATAAGAACAATGATTGCCCATATGGGTTCATTGAGCCTAATAAGTGCTATTAATCACTAATCAGTAGATAAATAGCTGATGAAGTAATCATCTTTTTCGGACTCGTGTGAGGAATAGTTTTTTTTTCGGACTTCCGGATAAAGCAGTTTCCAATCTGCATAATGTTCGTTTCTTCAATCATTCTTCTTGCTTTTTTACTATCGATCATATCTCAGTTTCATTTTTCCTCGAGATTTCAAGCTCTTTATCACTAATGTTTTGACACCAATTGATTCATTGCTACGGTGTCGACATTTGTACAGATTGAATTTGCTTCCATGTTTTTATTCTTTTTTTGCTATGGGACCAATTTTTTAGGTCGAACAATTTGTTAACATATTTTGTAACACGAACGTTTTTCATTTTCAATGAAATATTTACATTCATAGCAAAAAAAAAAAAAAAAAAAAACTTATCTTAATAACTTTGAGAAAAACAACATTTGCGAAGACTTTGTTGATATCAATCCCATTGATTTCAGTATCAATCTCGTTGATCCCGTCAATCACCATTGATTCAGTCTTTTACCATTTATTTTTACTTCCTAAATTGTGTATTGTTCATATCTTCCTCTTGTTTTAGTATATAATCTGATGTAAACATAGCTTTGGAAAATATACATACATAAAATCCCTAAATGTACGTTCTTCTCCTCTTGTAAGTTTATTACTTTTCTTAAATGATTCGAGATCTGTGATCCGTTTCAAAAATTCGGATATCCGAAATTGACGAACTTCGATCCAAAATTATCCGAGATTCAAAATCTATGATCCGTTTCGAAAATTCGGATATCCATAATTGACGAAATTCGGTACTAAAAGCCACAAAATTTATCAGTTCACAGGCCTATAAAATTTTGTTGCTTGCGATCCATATATTTTCAGGGCCGACTTTACGTATATGACTTTGTAAGTTCTGTTAGTGAAAGATCAGATTGAATCTAACCAACTCTATTCATATACTTTCAGATCATTGATCATTCTTACTAAAGATTTAACTTAAAAGAAACGAAGCAAAAGGGCAAAGATTCCTTGGATTATAAGAAACTTTGATTCACAGATACTTCTTGAAAAACCCTAAAACTGGAGAGAAGAAACCTAGTTAGAGCTTTTCAACAAGCTTCTTGTTGTCTGGTGAATCGCGTGAGAAGAATATCACTATATGGATGATCTTGCTTCACTTCCAAGTAATCTTTCGTCTTCAACACCTGCAACCAAACAATTTTTTTTATTGCCCATATTCAAATCAATTCAGAGAGTTTCTAGTTCAGAACCATTTTCCAAAACTTGAAAAACCAGATGTGACATACCAAAGTCTCGTAGAAGAGTCTTGCGCTTTCCTTCTGTGTTCTTCCTCTGCACAGCTGCAACAAACTCAGGTTTTCTTCTTCTTGTTTTTCCCTCTGCTCCAGAAACGTATTTTCCAAGAATTTCGCCACGTTCCTGTACAATCCAGAGTCAGAAAGTCCGGATCATTATCTGAAATATAAGCCAAAAGGAGAAGTTGAGATCAAAGGCGTGAGTCTACCAACCTTGTTCTTACTGACCATGTCTCTGCAAATCAAAAACATACAATGGTAAGAACACAGTACAATGAACATACCGACATGCAACAAACAACATTTCGATAAGATTTGGATCCCAAAATAAGTAGTCTACATTTTGATGGTTGAAACTTTTCACTAAAAGCTCAATATATTTTCAAAAAGCTACATGAAACTGGGCACTGGCATGAGATCATTTCTGAACTATGGTTTCAAGATATTGGGTGCTTTCCAATCTTAGGACAAGATCGTAAGGCATTTTACCTTGTTGCAAGTCCTCTGTTGCATGTGCATTCACCTGCTGAAGCAGAAACAAAAACAAAGGCTCAGTTCTGTAATTATATGCGACTAAAAGCATCATAAAAAACTTTCTTTTGATACTGTCAGAAGATGCAATGGAGCAGTACCTCCTCGTTCATCAAAATTGCATCAAGGTCCTTTCTATCCTTGCAAAATTCTGCCGGGGGCTCGTCAAAGGAGGTGAAGGAACTTGCAGGTCTCGTTTCTTGTTCACAAGTTTCAGGGTCCTTGAAATATCTTATCGACATTGATTCCCTCACTGGCGTTTCAGGAGCAATCTCTACTCGCTCAGAGACTACTGGCGTTTCTGGTGCAACCTCTGTTTGCTCTGATGTCCTCGTTGGTGTTTCTGGAGCAATCTCTACTGGCTCTGCAGGCTTCACTGGCGTCTCTGGGGCAATCTCTGTTTGATGAGCAATTCCAGCAGCTATGGAACTAGCTTCCGTCTCAGCTGAAACCTCTGTATTATTTCCTACAGTCTCTGGAACAGTAACTTTCAGCTCAGCAAGAGTAGCAGCCTGGGGAGTCTCAATAATTTCTTGAGCATTCTCAGTCTGCTCTGAAGAAAAAACATCCCCATGACTTCCAACTGTTCCAAGAGAAGAATTTTCCGTTCGCCCTGCGGTTTTAGCAGCCTTAGGAGTTTCTGTGGTGTCCTGTTCTTTAAGCTTGATGGGTTGACAAAAAAGTAACTGGAGGTCCGAAGAACCATCTGTGACAGGATTATAACAATCAGCAAACACAACAATACAATCTGAAATACAGCAAATCCTGAAGTTTCACTTACAGTGAATCAAAGGGTCCCAGAAACTTCTTGAGGGATCGGCAAGACGTTTGATTCTTCTCTCGGGATAGTCACTATGATGAATGTTTCTCCGTTTTGACATCAATTTACTTGGGTCCTCTATCATTTTCTTCATAACTCTACAATTACAGAGAAGCACCAAAATATTACTCACTTGTACGGAACTATACAGACAGATGAATATAATCCAAGGTTAACAAAAAGTTTTCTTACTTGTTCGGAATTATCACTTCATCATCGATTAGACATTTTCTCTTCCGTGAAACCCGAGAAGACTCCTTTGCAGCCGGAGTAGGAATGATCGAGAACTGATGGCTTGTTTCCCCTGTATTTCAAAGTATAAGATAACACATTAAAACACACAACTAAGTAAATTTTCTGGAGTTCTTATTTTTAAAAAGTGTGCACCTTCAGAGATTCTTAGCCGCGAAGGTGCTTTGGGAGTAACAGCAACTGGCGTATCTTTAGCATTAGACCCTTTACTCCCCTCTTCTGAAAAAGTCATGTCAAAGAGAAAACCTTTCTCGGTACCACTGTGTCCAACTTGATTCACTTCTGGAGTCTCATATGGCTCCTTATGAGACCCATGAAACATCTCAAAGTCCGTCATTTCCCCATCACTATGGCCTCGATGTTTCTCTAGGCCTTCAGGCAAGTCTCTAGTTTCACTCACAGATCCTGGTTCTGGTTCTTCTAGAGTACTCACCTCCGGGATCTCCTTGTCCCCATCAATTCTTGTGGCACCAGAAGGTTGTTCCTCAATCCCTTGAATCGCTTCAGGACTTTCGCATTCAGATGGGAGGGATCCGTCATGCCGCATCTTTTCCAAACTTGTTTCCACCGAGGCTTTCTCTGATTCTGAATTCTCCTTGTGCCCGTCTCTATGTAGATTATCTTCTGAGGATTCATGAGGATCCTCTAGTCTCTGCACAATGGTATATATGGTTTCTCTAACTGTTTCTTCTTCTTGAGCTCTTCTGATATCTTCAGACACTTGCGGTTCCACAAGCATATCATCTGATTCTGAATCCTCCCTATACCTAGATGCATTTTGATGATCTCTGGATGATTCGTTAGAATCCAGTGGTTCCGCTTCAACGACTCTGATTGATGCTTCTTCAGTAGTATCTCTGACATTTTCTGTATCATGAGCGAAACTCTCACTGCAACAACAATTTTAAACACAGAATGTTGGGCTTGCGTCTGTCAAATACATGTAAATGGAGATAAAAAAATATCATACTCACTGTTTGGTTTCATTATGATCGGCAACGAATGTTTCATGAAAGGTAAACATGAGGTCCTCCTCCATGTCGAACTGCAACACCACAAAATACTGTCTTAATAACATATATTTCACTAGAATAAAACAAGTGATAAAAGAGGGAAGGATTCAAGCAACAATGTAAATGTACTTTCAAGTAGAACCAAACAGTTACACACTCGGTAGTCTATCAGATGAGAAGCCCCTACCCTTTCCATGTAGTACTGGTCCATGCTCTCTGCTTCTGGACCTCCATCTGTTTCATCGCAATGCAGTGGTATCAATACATGAACAGTGACGAGATAAACTTGAAAAGCTTCTAGTAGTAATTTACCTTTAAGTGTAATATCTTCCTGCGGCTTAACATTGCCCCTGAGAAGAAGAAAAAAAAAGTGAGACTATAAATAGGATCTCTACGAAACACATTCTTTACAAGATTAACAAGTATACCCGTGAAAATCTTCCAAAACCCCAAGATCAAAAGCATCAAGTTCAAAACTCTCAGGCAAATCAATGGAAAAACAGCCCGTAGATCCAGGCAATGACACATTTGTTTTTTCTCTGTTCTTCTCCTTAGCCACAAACTCCTTTATACCGATCAAGGCTCTGTTGCAATCGTCGAACAAAAAGTCCACCTTCTTGGAATATATTCTAACAACACCCAGAAGAAGATACGCTAGAACCCTGTATGTCAAAGCGTCCAACTCTTTTTGCAAGATCTGGTCTGTGCATCCAAAAGAAAATAAGGACAAGAATTCTCAAATGTTGTAGAAAAAAACCCATCTTTCTCGTGGAAACAAGGACTGTAGAGATCAAGCGAACTAAATGATGAACCAAGAGATACTGAGTGAGAGTAAGAGGAAGTGTTTGGACTTAAGTTCAGCTGCTCAAGCCTTATGGTGTGTATATGAGAAAAAGGAGTGTTTTTTACAGATTCTGTTCACAAAAACAGTAGACTTTATTCTTTACTCTAAATCAAACAACGCTGTCTCAATTTACAATAGAAAATTCGAAACTTTTAACAGCTAATCTCATGAGGCTCATTCAGGCATTTCATCAAACAGCTAATGAGAAAAAAACAACCAACATTGAAAAAGTTCCCAAAAATCAACATTGATTTAACCAGGATTAAAAAAAAGCTAATCTTCCAACGAATGAGAGAAGGAATCAATGAGTCAAGCCTCCAACTACAATAATAATCAAAACCCTAAATTTCGATTTTGGGTCGTAATTTTAAACTAAAAGTTGCAAACTTTTACACATTCAATCAATTTTTTTAATCCCAAGTCTAAACCTTAAAGACGCCGGAGAAGAACCCTTTTCTTAGAACGAAGAGAGAAAAAAAGGAACAGATGTGAAGAAAGGAGAGACAAACCAACGAAGGAAGGAATATGAGTGTCTTTGACTTGAGCTTTCTTAAGCTTCTTGAAGAAATACGCAGCGACCCAAATGGCTCCTAAAGGTCCTTTTCCCGACACGAGACATTGCGAGTCAAACATTGTTGGTCTTTGGATCACTTTTCTCACTCACAGATTCTCGGATTTTAGTGTTTTTGTTGTTGTTGTTGTAAAGAGCAAAAGCTTCGTAGAGATGATACTGAAGCGAGGGAGAGAAGAAATTGAATAAAGAGAAAATGGAGGAGAAATGGGGAATTAAAAAAAAAACGGTCATGCGGTGTACGGAACAAGCTTCCATAAAACAGAGTTTTTTTTTTTTTTATATAAATTTGTTTGTTAAGTCACCGCTTAATCTGTTTTTGTTTTTTTTTTCAATTCGTTTTTGGAAGCGTAAACTTTAATTAAAAAAAATATTAACAAATTATTATAGGAAATTGAAAACGTACATTAATAATTGATTATGGAATTAGGTGTGTGATAAGTCATATATGGGTAGTTTAAATCTTCTTAATTAGGTGGTGACAAAAAATCAATCCTTCTTAATTATGCAATTCCATATATATATATATTAATATATAGATATTTACTTTCCACTTTTATTATTGTTTCTTTCCCCTAATTTTTTCATGCTGACGAAAAAAATAAAAAAAATCTTAAAATGATATAATTTTTTTGTTTTTCAAATATAGCATCATATATTTAAAATTTCGAAAATAACAAAAATAATTATATAAAAATATTTATTTATCTAAAATAAATTTAAAATTAAATTAAACATTATGTTTGTGTCTTGTTCTTCTAGTTGAGAAATGGAAAAAGATATGGTGATCTAGCCATTAAGAACATCTCCAAGGCTAACACCAAATTTGGTGTTGAAATAACACCAAATTTGGTGTTTTGGTGTTCCACTTTATTTTTCATTTCCAATCACAATACCAAATCTCACATCAAAAAGAATATTCTCTATTATTATATTATTAATTTAAAATTTCTCTTTATTATTTGATTTTATATTTATTTAATTAATTATTTTATTAATAAAATAAGTAAATAGTGTTTGGTATTGTGAATAGTATCACAATACTATATTTGGTGTGATACTATTCACAACAATAATCAAATTTGATGTGATACTATTCACAACACTATATTTGGTGTTAATTTTGGAGTCCCATTAGAGATGTTTAATGCAAAAATTACACTATATTTGATGTTTTGCTGTCACGTTGGAGATGCTCTAACTCCATCCAACTTATAAAACGTATAGATAAGTAAATCCGCAATAAATTGTTGTCGATTCAAAGCATAAATGATGTGAAATACGATAAAAAGATGAAATTCTGGTTTGCTATCCGATGAAAAAACTCAAATCTCCTATCCACTTTAAAATAGGTTTTTGCTTGTAAATTTCAAAAAACTCGAAAAATTCATTGTAACCATGAGTTTTTTTTATTGAATAAAATTTTACATTCAATTTTTTTAAAAACATTATATTTGTGTTCAGTATTTTTAATTTATGGTTCAATTTTTCGTATTTAAAAAAATTTAAATTACTTTTAGTATTAAATTTATGATATTATTGTCATTTTCAACTAATAATATTAAAGAAATAAAAGTTTAAAATGTATTATTTTAAACAATTACCATACAAATATTGTATGGTGATATGGTAAATATTATTATTTTAACACTAATATCCTTTTTTTTTTATAACCTTTTGTAGATCCTACAAAAAAAGAAGTAAATATTCCGGAAAAAAAAAACTAGTAAATAGAGATAACGACGAGTTGATATGAGCTGGCACTTTTCAAATTTCAATGATTCCAACGTAGCGGTGGTAAAAAAGTTTTTTTCTACCGCTATGTCATTTTGTATAACACGTGTCTAGCTAAAAGTCTACGTGGCATTTAAGGGACAGCGACCGTTTATCAGACGTGTGGCACTGCCGGGACTCTCATAATGGGCTTTGCTTAAAGGCCCAATAAAGACGGCCCGAAAGCTCTCTCGAGTTCTGTCTTTCTCTCTCTCTTCTCTTCTCTTCCGAGATCGGTTCGATTCCTCCGTCTCCACCGTGCCGGAGACTTTCCATCATATAATATCGCATTTTAGTCAAAAAAAAAAAGTTTATGGGTCCGAGATGGCGACCGTTAGAATTACGAATTTGCCCTCGGCTTGAGTTCCGAGAGAGTAGACACCAGAGTCCCCTTCAACGCATCAAAGGGTTAGTGCCCTTTCGTCCTCAGAAAAAAGTAACAAAATCAAATCGGATTATATATAAAAATGTCTCCTTTAAACGCATATGTGCAAAAAAGCCTTCAACTTGGTGTTCAACGCTCTTCTTCTTCTTCTTACACATTCTCTCTGTTGCATCTGAATCTTGTGCAGGCGCGTGTTGTTGTTGTTTGAATGGCTCTTGTCCAGCGGATTCCCAATTTCTCTTCCAATTTTCGAAATTGGAGGACCAATTCGACAAACCCTAGTCCCATTTGTTCTCTTCATTACAAAACCCAAACTACTGCTTCGCCCTTCACTGAGAAGCACTCCGTCGAGAGATACCAGAGGGACCAATGGCTGTACAAGGCATCGACTCCATCTCCGTCACCATCGCCGAGTCGAGAAGATGAAGTCTTCGTTAGGGAAAACGACATCGCATCGCAGCTGCCGGAGCTGAAGAAGCTCTTGGAGGTGCTGAGAGAGAAGAGAGAGAAAGGCTGCAGAGGCGGTGATTGTGGACCAGGAGATGTGTATCTAGTTGGGACAGGACCAGGAGATCCTGAGCTTCTGACTCTTAAAGCCGTCAGAGTCATTCAAAGCGCCGATCTTTTGCTTTACGACAGGCTTGTCTCCAATGATGTTTTGGAGTTGGTTGCTCCTGATGCTAGGCTCGTTTATGTCGGCAAGACTGCTGGTTATCATAGCAGGACTCAGGTACACCCCAAAATTGACCTTCTTAGTGTTTAGATTGCTTAGCCAGATTGTTTATGTTTTGAAGTTCTGAAATTGAATTGATGGTATTGGAGCAATAAGCACCTTTTGATGTTGTTACAGGAAGAGATACATGAACTACTCCTAAGCTTTGCTGAAGCTGGAGCCACTGTTGTGAGGCTTAAAGGTGGAGATCCTTTGGTAAGCTTTTTTTTTTTTGTCCTGCTTCTGATATACTCTCTGATCCTTTCTTCTTTGGTTCCTTTGTAAATGTGTTTTCGCAACTCTGATTTGATGTTTCAGATATTTGGACGAGGTGGGGAAGAAATGGACTTTCTGCAACAACAAGGGATCCGAGTTCAAGTCATCCCAGGTAATGTTGTTATGCTCTACATTTCATCATTCTTGTCACTCTATTCGGATTTACCATATATTAGATGATAATTCTCTAAGCAACTGGTTTTGATTAGAGTTACAATTCTCTATAATTTATCTTGTTTCTGATCAATGTGGGTATTTTGCATTCTTTGGAAACTCTTTATGATTGTGGCGACTGAATTGGTTCATAGATGATAGACCTCTTAACTCTTGTGATCTTTATTATCTTACCGGAAGTTCACGATTGACCGCAGGGATTACTGCGGCGTCAGGGATAGCAGCAGAGTTGGGGATTCCATTAACACACCGAGGTGTTGCAACTAGTGTGAGGTTCCTCACGGGTCACTCTAGGAAAGGAGGGACCGACCCTCTGTTTGTTGCCGAGAATGCAGCTGACCCGGATACGACACTTGTTGTATATATGGGTTTGGGAACCTTACCTTCTCTTGCACAAAAACTGATGGACCACGGTCTCCCTTCTGATACACCAGCTGTTGCGGTTGAACGTGGAACCACTCCTCTACAGCGTACCGTAAGCAACCAACCGTACTCTTTTTCTCCCCGAGATTTCCAACGCGGATGTTACTTTCGAGTTTTCAAAAGCTTTTGTTTGGGATGATGCAGGTTTTTGCTGAGCTTGAAGATTTTGCAACTGAGATTCAGTCAGCTGGATTAGTGTCACCAACGCTCATCATCATAGGGAAAGTTGTCGAGCTCTCGCCTTTATGGCCGCATTGCACGAAAGAATCCTCCTCCTGCCTTGTAGAGACCCGTTAGATTTTTCCGTTCTTATTTTACGGGTAAGTGGCTTCCACGGACAACATTATGGTGAACTTTTAGGAGCTATGAAACTTGAAGAAGTTTGACAGATGTATGTAATAAACCGAAGACCCGTTAGGTTTTTCCGGTAAGTGGCTTCCATGGCAACATTACGGTGAACATTGAGGAGCTATGAAACTTGAAGAAGCTTGACAGATGTATGTAATAAGCCAAAGGAAAGCTGATATTTACTTGAGTCTTTGTGAAGTGTTTGTGTTATTCGATTTTTTTTGGGCAATGCCAACGCCAATGTTGATGCAATAAACAAGCTTCAAATAGAGCCAATGTTGTGGTGCAGTTTAGGTAAAGCAATTAAAAAGATTTTTCCTTTTGACCAAATATATAAATCCGGAGTCATTTTTTTTTAGTTCGTCTGCAGCGCTAGATATCCTTTTGGGGTCTCAAAGAAATATATATATTTTTTTCTTTTGGGATAACGACGTATTTCCACCTCAAATATATGATATAGTTGTAAATCCACCTGAAGTTTGGATTTTGACACATATCCTCTTAATTAGAAAGTTTCAGACGTATTTTTTCCCTATTTGAAAGTTTCAGACTTATTTACACACATGGTAGAAATTCGAAACATAAAATCATCCATACCATGATTTAGATTGGTTTACTGTTTGCCAAATGATACTTAACCATTTAAAATCAGAACTAAACCAGTTTATTGACTCGGTTAAAAAAATAAACCAGATTTGACCCGATTAAAACGATCCAACCCCAACTCTAAAAAAAACGATTAACCCAAATAATCCCCACCCACCCGATTAAAATCCCTAAAATTAAAAATCATCAAAGCTAAAAATCTCCAATCGACGATGATCTCTTCGTCTACCTCTGCTCTCCAAATCGACAAAGGTTTGGATTCTACAGTGATTTCTTCGATTCTTCTGTCTACCTTTGCTCTCCAAATCGACAAAGGTGAGAAATTGCGGGCATGGGTTTCACTGTCTCTTGCTGTGGTGGAAGAGAATTTCAAAACAGGGGTTGACGACGGAGACAACGACGGAGACGACGACAGAGACGGCGTCGGAGAAGGAGATGTGAGGAAATCCTTTTGCGAGATTTACTCCTTTTCTCCTTGTTCCGTGAACTCACAGTTTGATATAAAACAATTGAAAGTAATCAATTCAATTTGCACACAAGATTTTTAACCCAGTTCCCTTGCGGTACATCTGGGAAGAGATCCAAACTCTCAAGCTTTCACTATTGCACAGAATATCCAGTACAATGTCTTACTCTCTGTTTCTTGTTACAGAAGGTACCTCGCTGTTGATCCCGGGGATCACTAAGTGTGTTTAAAGAATGGTTAGGAGATGGGAGGTGAGATTTTCGTTAATAGAGCAATTTAACCACATTTAAGACAGGTCGGGAGAAATATGAGTAGGCCGGGGGCCGTGTTTCGTTTTATTGATGAGAGAGAAGTAAACGCTTTAGAATTACGAACTGGTTCCGAAGGACGTCCAGTTCGGCGTTCTAAAGTGTTGTCTTGTTACAAAGAGAGAGAGGTCGGGTAACTTGTGGTAGGTGAGAGAGTAAAAATCCGAGTCCCCAAGCGAGATCCTTCCGCGGTCGGGGGTCCCGGTCCAGATATCTCCAAGTGAAGGTGCGTGAGGGGGTATATATAGCAAGAACCGCGTAGACAGCTCTCCGCAATTCGGGGATGTCGTGATGTTGACAAGACACGTCGTGAACAGTGCAAGGTATGTCGTGAACAGCGCCGGTGAACAGTGTCGGTGAACAGTGTCGGTGAACAGTGCACGGCATGTCGTGAACAGTGCCCGTGAACAGTGCGGGTATGTCGTGAACAACGCTGGTGAACAGTGTCGGTGAACAGTGTCGGTGAACAGTGCATCTTCGTGCGGCGTCAATGTCAGCTCGGGGTGTGAACTCGGTATGGGAGCTCGGGGTGCGAGCTCGGGATGGAAGCTCGGGGTGCGAGCTCGGGATGGAAGCTCGGGGCGCGAGCTCGGGGCGCGAGCTCGGGATGGAAGCTCGGGGCGCGAGCTCGGGATGGAAGCTCGGTGCCGTCCTTGGTCGAATGCCGACTTCTGGCTGATTTCGACCAGGCGGGCCTTATTTGCTGAGATGGGCCTAGCTAATTGGGGGTGCTAAACCCACCTCTAACAATAAGCCCCCCCCCCCCAGTTCGGTGTCATGAGGTGTAGCGAATGCATCGAAGTTGATCTTTGTTAGCTCGGCGCATCTCAGGTCGGTTTCCAAGATCCTAGGACGGACGTGCGTGAATTGCTTAGACCGCGAGGTTAGCGAGCTGCGTGGTCGGTGGGCCGCGGGTTGTGCAGTCAGAGGACTGATCGTGAGCTCGGCGAGTAGGAGGTCGGCGAGCTGTGGTCGTTAGTTAGGCGGAGCTGTTGAGGTCGGCGAACTGCGACTGCGCGATGAGCGAGCTGCGACCGAGCTACCTAACTGTTAGACCGAGCTGCGACTCCGAACTGCCTCACTGTCAGATCGACGAGCTATGATCACAAGGTCAGCGAGTCGCGCGGTCGGAGAACTGCGATCATGAGCTTGGCGAGTAGGAGGTCGGCGGATGTTGAGGTCGTTAGTTAGGCGGAGCTGTTGAGGTCGGCGAACTGCGACTGCGCGATGAGCGAGCTGCGACCGAGCTACCTAACTGTTAGACCGACGAGCTGCGACCCCGAACTACCTCACTGTCAGATCGACGAACTACGACCACGCACTGCTTTTCTTGGAGTTCGGCTTAGAGAGACGGATCTCTGTTATTGAATTTGAATTTGAACCGCGGGTTGTGCAGTCAGAGGACTGATCGTGAGCTCGGCGAGTAGGAGGTCGGCGAGCTGTGGTCGTTAGTTAGGCGGAGCTGTTGAGGTCGGCGAACTGCGACTGCGCGATGAGCGAGCTGCGACCGAGCTACCTAACTGTTAGACCGAGCTGCGACTCCGAACTGCCTCACTGTCAGATCGACGAGCTATGATCTGCAAAAAAAATGGCTAAAGATACGAGATTGCGCTTGAGGCTGAGCTCGGCGTTTGTTAGTTAGGCGCGAGGCCGGCGAGATATGATTCCGAGTCGTTTAATTTCTAAAATAGGTTAGTTACTTAGCGTACCACAAGGTCAGCGAGTCGCGCGGTCGGAGAACTGCGATCATGAGCTTGGCGAGTAGGAGGTCGGCGAGCTGTTGAGGTCGTTAGTTAGGCGGAGCTGTTGAGGTCGGCGAACTGCGACTGCGCGATGAGCGAGCTGCGACCGAGCTACCTAACTGTTAGACCGACGAGCTGCGACCCCGAACTGCCTCACTGTCAGATCGACGAACTACGACCGCGCACTGCTTTTCTTGGAGTTCGGCTTAGAGAAACGGATCTTGTGATTAAATCTGACTAGAAAAAGAAATTGGAAACTAACTTCCTCTTTCGCGTCGCGTAAGTCGGTTATGGCGGAGAAAAGCGGCGGCGGCCATGGCAGATCTCCGGGAAGCTTGAGCGACGGCGGATATCCGACGTGTGATGATGAGTGATGTCGAGATCAGAGCAAGGGAATAGATCCGAGATGGTGGTCGGCGAAGGATGTCGCGGACGGAGGTGGCTTGACGGCGGCGAAGGCTGAGCTTGACGAGCTCGTTTTAAACATACTTAGCTGATTGGTTGTCGAGGCTGGTGACGGTGAGTCGGCGGATTCGTGATTTGAGTCTCGATTGAACGGTCCTTGTGACGGAGAAGTTGAGCAGCGAACGTGGGCTGCGAAGTCGGAGAGTGGATAGAGAGGAGAAGGTGTAGGCTTCGGCGCCGAAGGTGGAGACGACTCTGGTCGGAGATGTGGTTTTGCAGCGGAAGATGCAGGTCTTCGCCAGTGGTTCGCTGGATTTGAGTAGATTGGATCTGCTCGGATTCACCGCCAAGAGATGGTCGTGAGGAAGGAGGAGATTGGGCTTCGATTTGTGCATCGCGTTGGGTCTGAATCTGGACCATCGTCGGCTTGATTTGTTGCAGGTGCGGCGATGGTGACGGAGCTCCGGAAATTTCGAACGGTGAGGGGTGGCGTCGAGCCACTTTTTTTTTTTTTTTTTTTTTTTTTTTAAAGGTCGGTGAGTCCCGGTTCCAGATATCTCCAAGTGAAGGTGCGTGAGGGGGTATATATAGCAAGAACCGCGTAGACAGCTCTCCGCAATTCGGGGATGTCGTGATGTTGACAAGACACGTCGTGAACAGTGCAAGGTATGTCGTGAACAGTGTCGGTGAACAGTGTCTGTGAACAGTGCAAGGCATGTCGTGAACAGTGCCCGTGAACAGTGCGGGTATGTCGTGAACAGCGCTGGTGAACAGTGTCGGTGAACAGTGTCGGTGAACAGTGCATCTTCGTGCGGCGTCAATGTCAGCTCGGGGTGTGAACTCGGTATGGGAGCTCGGGGTGCGAGCTCGGGATGGAAGCTCGGGATGGAAGCTCGGGGCGCGAGCTCGGGATGGAAGCTCGGGGCGCGAGCTCGGGATGGAAGCTCGGGGCGCGAGCTCGGGATGGAAGCTCGGTGCCGTCCTTGGTCGAATGCCGACTTCTGGCTGATTTCGACCAGGCGGGCCTTATTTGCTGAGATGGGCCTAGCTAATTGGGTGTGCTAAACCCACCTCTAACACTCGCTCAACCGGAAAAACCTTTTTACCGAGGTCCTCAAGAATGCAGAGAGATGGCGATCCTTGTTGGAGATCCACCGTGAACTGAGCTCCAAGAACTCGAAGAACACCACGAAGAAGACAACCTGAAGAAGACGAAGAAACTCTCTAGATCTTTCTCTCTTCTTTCTCTCCTTCGATTTTCTATTTTTGTTCTTAACCAACTTTGTAAAAACAGTTCCAGCTTACTTAAAGCTTTAGGTTACTGGGTCTTATTGATTTTGGCCCAGAAACACTTTCTCCTTTTGTGCTTAGTATTAGTCTGTGGGCTTTAGGAAGATGACCCAAGACCAATAACTCACAGGAGAGGTTAAAATTGAAGTGTTTGATGAGGAGATAAACGGCGAAGGAGGATCAGGAGGTGATCGGAGATCAACGTCTCCCTCTTGACGACGTCTGCTCGATTATGACGCCATTAACTACTGCTCCGCCGTTGTTCGCCATGGAGGGTTTGCCGAATTAGGGTTCGCCATGGCGGAAGCTTGCTGTTGTTGTTGCTGGTGTCGGACGAAGAGTGTAGCTGGTTGCCGCTGCTGTGTACACAACATATCCGGCGGAGCTCCGGCGGCAAAGCTCCATACTTGTCCGAAATCAGGCCTTGCGGGAACCGCCCAAAAGCCACCACCTGAACCACCACCGGAACCGCCGAAAAGCCACCACTTGAATCCCCCATTGTGGGTCCCACTGTTAATCCTCCTCCGCTCTCACAACAAGGGACGGCATCACCGGCGGCGGTGGTCACTGATTAGCAATAAATCACCAAGTTCTCTCTGTATAATTGCTCATGCCGATACATGTTTTCCGGGTCGATGTTGATTTGCGGGAAAATATGGGTTTTTAGACAATGTTTTGTTGATCCTGTAAGGAAAAATTAGCTTCTGAAACTCTCTTGTGCGTAGCCAATTGAATTGATTATCGTGTGTGTGGGTGTGGTGATGAGCACACCCCTTTTTTTAGCCCATTCCAAAGCAAAAGGCCCAACACCAAAGACCCAACATCCACTATGCAGATACGGTTACCGTTCCCGACCTGCTCCGCACTGTTCATGACGTGCCGGTACTGTTCACGACCTGCCGGTTACTGTTCACGACCTGCTCCGCACTGTTCACGACCTGCCGGTTACTGTTCACGACCTGCTCCGCACTGTTCACGACGTGCCGGTACTGTTCACGACCTGCCGGTTACTGTTCCTGACCTGCTCCGCACTGTTCATGACGTGCCGGTACTGTTCACGACCTGCCGGTTACTGTTCACGACCTGCTCGGCACTGTTCACGACGTGACGGGTGCTGTTCACGACGTGACGGGTACTGTTCACGAACCATCACGTCGTCCCTAAAAACCGGAGAGCTGTCTGCTCAACTCCCACTATAAATACCCCCTTTGGTATTCATTATCAGGACACACAAAAAAACTCTGATCCTCTCTCTCTAAATAACTTTCCCTCTCTAAAAGGAGCTCTCGGCAGCTCTCGGCAGCTCTCCCAGCTCGGCAGCTCGGCAGTTCTCCAGCTCGGCAGCTCTCCCAGCTCGGCAGCTCTCCCAGCTCGGCAGCTCGGCAGCTCTCCCAGCTCGGCAGCTCGGCAGCTCGGCAGCTCTCCCAGCTCTCCACAGCTCTCCCGAGCTCCCAGCTCTCCCGAGCTCCCAGCTCTCCCGACCTTACGACCGGACGACCTCCCAGCTCCCCAGATCTCTCCTACCCGCCTCAACAACGAACTACGAATGGCTTGATCCCCAACCCGGGGTACGTAGGCAGCCCTCCGGGCACAGCTATAAATCACCTCCTCCTCCTCATTTGCCGACCGGAACGCAACCGGCTCTATCTTAACAGAAAATCCCCGAACCTCCCCGTTACAAATTGATTTGTAGGAGACGTGCTAATTCCCGTTCCAACAATTGGCGCTAGAGGGAGGGGTTTGAGGATTTTTCTACACGCAAAGAGTAGCTCGGCAAATGTCGGGAACATCGCCCTCATCTCCGAACAACTCCATACAGATAAGTGCCAAGCTTATTTTTATTTTTTAATTTTTTCATTCTCCTTGAGCCGAACTCATCTCGCAAACACTCGACAAGATAAGTACCGAGCCTAGCCTCGTACTTAAGCTTAAGAGTCAGCAAAGCCGAGCTCATCTCGCAAACACTCGACAAGATAAGTACCGAGCCTAGCCTCGTACTTAAGCTTAAGAGTCAGCAAAGCCGAGCTCATCTCGCAAACACTCGACAAGATAAGGACCGAGCCTAGCCTCGTACTTAAGCTTAAGAGTCAGCAAAGCCGAGCTCATCTCGCAAACACTCGACAAGATAAGTGCCGAGCCCAGCCTCGTACTTAAGCTTAAGAGTCAGCAAAGCCGAGCTCATCTCGCAAACAACACGATCAACAAGTGCCGAGCCTAGTCTCGCACTTGCACATAAAATTTTTAACTCTAATCAAGTTCACCCTTACTTGCAGGTTAACATATACCGAGCTAAGACTTGTTTCGTCCACCGACTTCGACACTCATTCGCCGAACTTGGGGGAGGGCTATTGTGGGTGTGGTGATGAGCACACCCCTTTTTTTAGCCCATTCCAAAGCAAAAGGCCCAACACCAAAGACCCAACATCCACTATGCAGATACGGTTACCGTTCCCGACCTGCTCCGCACTGTTCATGACGTGCCGGTACTGTTCACGACCTGCCGGTTACTGTTCACGACCTGCTCCGCACTGTTCACGACGTGCTGGTACTGTTCACGACCTGCCGGTTACTGTTCCCGACCTGTTCCGCACTGTTCATGACGTGCCGGTACTGTTCACGACCTGCTCGGCACTGTTCACGACGTGACGGGTACTGTTCACGACGTGACAGGTACTGTTCACGACGTGACGGGTACTGTTCACGAACCATCACGTCGGCCCTAAAAACCGGAGAGCTGTCTGCTCAACTCCCACTATAAATACCCCCTTTGGTATTCATTATCAGGACACACAAAAAAACTCTGATCCTCTCTCTCTCTAAATAACTTTCCCTCTCTAAAAGGAGCTCTCGGCAGCTCTCGGCAGCTCTCGGCAGCTCTCCCAGCTCGGCAGCTCGGCAGTTCTCCAGCTCGGCAGCTCGGCAGTTCTCCCAGCTCGGCAGCTCCCCCAGCTCGGCAGCTCGGCAGCTCTCCCAGCTCGGCAGCTCGGCAGCTCTCCCAGCTCGGCAGCTCGGCAGCTCGGCAGCTCTCCCAGCTCTCCACAGCTCTCCCGAGCTCCCAGCTCTCCCGACCTTACGACCGGACGACCTCCCAGCTCCCCAGATCTCTCCTACTCGCCTCAACAACGAACTACGAATGGCTTGATCCCCAACCCGGGGTACGTAGGCAGCCCTCCGGGCACAGCTTTAAATCACCTCCTCCTCCTCATTTGCCGACCGGAACGCAACCGGCTCTATCTTAACAGAAAATCCCCGAACCTCCCCGTTACAAATTGATTTGTAGGAGACGTGCTAATTCCCGTTCCAACAGTGTGCCAAAATAAGAGAATTACAGATTTGATAATCCTCTGCATGTTTTATATGTTCAATCCCTGAGAGTTGTGCAAATTTTGATTTCATCAGTTATCACTTGAATCTTCTTTCAACAATGGTGTAAATTAATTCATTTTTCACTTCAAATAAAAAAAATTCTTCACTTTTCCGATGATTCAAGATCACGGGAAATCATGAAATTTCTGGATTTTTTTTTTCAACGAGTGAAAAAGAAAATAGAGTCGGGTCGAGTCATAACTGATTGGATTGGGTTTTGTTCGGTTTAGGATTAGGTTTAGTCGGTTTGTAAACAATAACCAATAAAACCAACGATTATGGATAAATAGGTTTCGATGTTTTATATTGGGGAGAAATACGTCTGAAACTTTCTAATTAGGGGATCTGTGTCGAGGTCCAAAATTCGGGTGGATTTACAACTATATCATAAACTTGAGGTGTAAATATGTCGTTCTCCCTTTTTTTTTTAATTAAGTAATGAAAAAAAAAATATATATATTTACACTAATATCCGCGCGCCACATCATTACGAGGGCATCTCAATTTTTTTTGGGAGTATCTCAAGCATGTCTCACCTTTTTCTCTATTTTACTTTTTCTATTTTTTAATTTTTTTTTAATCTTGAGACACCTCAAGATACCCTTAAGACACTACCGATGAGGGTGCTCTTATGTTTTTAGTATTTTTTTTTTTCAGTGTCAAATGACGATTTTGTTCCTGTTTCCTATTGGTATGTGTACTGTACACCGTTGATTCGCACAGTACTATACAAAAATATGATTGGAAAGTCTAACCCGTATACAATACAAAAAATATTAGTTTCCATTAAGTTCAGAAAATGTTAAAATTTTATAAATCATTTTAAAAATGACTAAACAGTCAAGAATTCCTTGACTAAATAAGTTAATCAGTCTCTAATTAACACGTGAATATCATATGATTTATAGTTTCAGATTCAAAGGCAACATCTTTGGTAAGTTTGGTCCAATCTCATTCTTTTTATGGTTAAACATGTAGATATTCTTAAAAATTTGGTTAAAATTTGCCAAATGTAATGTTTTAATTTTGACATTATTAACAAATTTCACACTTTAGACTTCAGAATCATGTCATCATGTAGTGATGGAGCTTGATTTTCAAAATTATTTTGATGTCGTGAAAACTAGTAGCCTGAAGCTATTTTGAGATGGAGCTTGATTTTCGAAATTATCATCTTTTTTTATTAACAATTTTTTAAAGGTTTCTCTTCTCATTCAACAAAAATTACTGGTTTTGAAATTATTCTCAAGTGAAAATAAAAAAGAAGAAACGCATTTATCAGAATAAAAATCAAAATAAACAGACTAATAATTGGGAAAAGTCTTACCAGACAGTCAACGTTTCATTAAAGAAGATTACTAAATATCACCGCCACGTCATTCCGATAGGGGCCCATCAATATACTACTAGTCGCAGCGCACGATATCAACGTGAAGTGGATTAAAAACGACACGTGTGTGTTGTGGGACCCATAACACCTGTCCGAAAGCTAGAATAATCGGCCGGCCAAAATTTTCCGACTGCGTGCGAAGCAATACAATATCAAACATCAATTCGCAAAATCAAATATTTTCTAAGATATTTGCGTTTTTAATCGAATGGTCCATCGAAGAAGCTCGTGAAAACGCCAACTATGGTAATCTCCTGGGAAAGATAATAATTCAATTACGGTGGTTAATTCGCCGGAGACGGAGGAGGAGTACGGTGGTGTTCCGGAGAAAACTAGTTTTACGTCTCCCTCTACTGCGAGAATTCCCGGTATTAGTTTTCTCTGTCTGATAAATCCCTACGTAAAGCTGTTTCCAATTTTTGTTGTTCCTTCCAAAGAATTATTAGTGTTTTTTTAGTAAACCTTTTAGCAAGAAAAAAGAAGAAGAGATTATTAGTTTTTTTTATACATTGTTTTAGAGTTCATCCATGCAATTTACGAACCGGGATTATAAGAAAACAGTTGAAAAATTATTAATTTATACTCTTTTTGTTTCATAAAAATTGTCATTTTAAGATTTTATTTTTGTTTCACAAATAGTGTCGTTTTATGTTTTTAATATATAATTTTAAACAAAAATTCAGTTTTATTTTTATTGTTTTAGTATATTAATTAGAATATTAATAAAAGGTAATATTGAACTTTTAATAGTTTTTTTAATATGTGTGAAATGTGTTAAAATTAGTATGGAATCGATTGGATGAGGGATGTGAGGTTTTCTTGTTTAGTTATGCTTGGTTAAGTGACAAAAAACCGGTTTTATAAGTTCTGGAGATTAGTTTGGATTTTGGTTTAATATATTATGATTAACGAAAACAAAAATAAGTGGGAGTTTTTTTTTCCGAGAATGTAAAAAAAAATGTTTTACCAAAAAAAAAAATATAAAAAATGTTTTTTTTCTTTGGTTTAACTATGTGTATTTATATATACAGAATTTCGTATAATTTTTTTGTGTTGATTCATATAATACCCTCAGAATCGCAGATAAAGGAGAATTTGGCTCCGGCGGCTACTCCGACGACGATGGCGGACAACGGTGTAGCTCAAGTGAAATCTCGTTGGTCGGTTTCCTCTTCTAAGAGAAGCTTCGGTACTTGTTTTCAGAATTTTATTTAGTTTCCTTTTAAATATTAGTTTGATCCTTTAACACACAAAAAAAAAAAAATTAGTTTGATCTGATAAATACAGAACAGTTTAATGTTTTTCTCTGATGATTATTAAAATTATCTCTTGCCTCTTTGAATTGATAGTATCAATTTGATACAGTTAATTGATAGTATGAAAATATCATAGTTGAGCTGTTTCTAGTAAGACAATATCCTGAATTTCGAAAAATTAGCCTTTAAATGATTTTGTTTTCCATTAATAGTTTCTTTTTGTCCAGAATTTTGTTTTGTTTTAAAATCATGATCAGATCATGTTCTTAAATGGATTTGTCCAATCATTGGCTTTTGTTCCCGTCAAAATAGAAAGATTTCTTCCACTAATGGCTACTTAAATAGTGATTTCCAAATTCTCAAAAACATTGAATTTTTTTTCTTTCACTTTTTATATATATATATATATATATATATAATCTGGGTAATGGACTAATGGGTAACATTGTTTCCAATTGTAATTTGATGGGTTCTGAGTCTTTCGACATATTCCATTTTCTTTGTTCGATAAATTGGAGAAGTTTTAGTGATGTAAGATTTGTGTCTCAAGGTGAGAGCTTTAAAGAGTGATTTCTTACACTTGAATTGTTGCTTTTTTTGTTTCTTCCTAAAGTCTTGAATGTGTAAAATTGTTCTAATGAATCAGGAAGTAGTAGAGATGAAACCTTCTTTGATTCACATCAATGGCTACAATCAGATTCGGAAGATGATTTCTACAGTGTCAATGGAGGTATGTTACACTTACACCTCCTAAATTGTTAAGTAATACTATCTCCATTTCACAAAACTATAGTTTTGTTATGTCGTTTGTAAATGGGTAAAGACATATCTCATTTGTCTCTAATTAAAACTAACAAAAATGTAAAATCTATAAGAATTCCAAAGTTAGTTTTGTTTTATAAGGGCACAATAATGTTTTTCTTTTCTTTTCTGATTCATTTGAAAAATGTCAAGACAACAAATCAAGATTTGTGTAACAGAACGCGTGATAA
Source organism: Eutrema japonicum (assembly GCA_030161315.1). Lineage (NCBI taxonomy): Eukaryota > Viridiplantae > Streptophyta > Magnoliopsida > Brassicales > Brassicaceae > Eutrema > Eutrema japonicum. The sequence goes on from BSQW01000011.1 coordinate 54,825,084, forward strand.
CTTTAGTTAATAAGTTTATGTAAACTCAAAATTGATTTCTTGATTGTGCAGAGTTCACTCCATCACGTGGAAACACTCCAAAATGCAGTTTCTCAGATAAGCTTCCTCGTTTTCACAACCCTTTATTCGAAGAAGAGAAGCCTCGAGTATCGTTTTTGCTTCCTCCAGCACCGCGGAGGAAGAAACTAGCCGAGCTTTTTAGAGACAGTATAAGAGAAGAACGAGAGGAAATTTTGGAAGAGTCGTCAGAAAATCAAAGTGAAGAGAGTAAAAAATCATCTGGTGATAACTCTGGTGAGCTCAAGGTCATTGGAGATTCTGAAAACGAGAGGAAGAATCTTAAATCTTTGAATTACCCTCATCGGTGTCTTCCTAGATTATCATCTTTTAAAGGAAGATTAACGGAGAAGAGAACAAAGAAGAAGAAAATTCATGTGAAATGAGATTGAAAGTTTGGATCTTTTATAATCAAAATCTGAGAACTTTCAGCTCTGGTAATTTTACAGGTTATTTTGATGATTTTCTATGATGAATAACACATGACAATGATTTATAGGAAGATAAGGTTTTGTATGATTTATAAATTGTTAGTTTTTGGATCATTTGCTGGTGAAATTTGAAGAATCTAACATAATTATGATTTCATACATTAGTAATGGTTAAAGGCTCTTTGTTTATATTAATGTCACTTGTCAATTCTAATCAGAATTCATAGAAATTTTATATATATGAGCGATTATAATGTTAACTTTTTTTTGAATTAAATGTAAAATTTTATTTAATAAAAAATCATTTTTACAAAAAATTCATCAAATTTTGAAGGTTTTTGATAGTTAATTTAAAACTAGATGATAATATATAAAGTTTTCATCGAGTAGCAAACCAAATCTCCATCCCTTTGTCGTATCTACCATCTTCCATGCTTGGGTTCACTCGTAGGGATGAATTTATTTATTTACCCATATTCTTTTACCCAATAAAAATGTGACATGTCATATTTAAAGAGAATTAAAAATTAAAAATTAAAATTCAACAAAAAAACAAATTAAAATAGCATATTATACTTAAATTTTATTCCCTAACCCTAATAAACTCTAAACGCTAAACCTTAAATCTTAGACCATAAACCCTACATCTTACACGCTAAACCCTAAAGCTTAAACCCTAAGCCCTAAATCCCAAAGCTTAAATCTTAAACCCTAAATCTAAACCCTAAAATCTAAACCCTAAATCCTAAACTCAAGATATAAATAGTAGACATAATTATTACTATAATTTTTATTAAGATAATATTTATTTTTGTTTTCTTTAATAAATTATATGACATATTTTGATTTGTTAGAAAAAAAAGGATAAATAAAGAGGTTCACCCCTAGGAATGTAAAACAACAATAACTTATCTTGTGAATCGTCAACAAATAGAGCGAGAATGCTAAACTTTTTGGATATTCATTAATAAAAGTTATACAAATCGTTCATCAAAAACTTAAAAATATCTGAAAACATAAATAAAATTCAAAAGTAAAAGGGCTTACTTGATTGGTATAAAATGGAATATCCCTTATTCTTCTTTTTCATATGCTCATTAATTTCATATATAATCTTTTAAAACAAAGACAATTTTTATTTCCAAACAAGTATTAAAATATATTATGTCAACATAATGAACACCCGTTACTTTTCATATTGAACTCCCGTTCTAGGGCGGATTAGAAAAAATAAATTATATATAAACATCAAAATAATTATGTTTCTCATATGACAAAAATTAAATATACAAAAAATTGAAAAAAACATAAATTATATTACAAATTTTGATTAAAAAAAAATTCATATGCGGATCATTTTAATATTAAATTTGTGTTATTATTGTCACTTACCAAAATTAATTAGATTTTCATTTCGAATTTAATTATAAATTAACAATTGCAAAAATTGTGTGATTCCTAAAATATTAAATTTGTATTAGTAACTGAATGTTGTCCATATGCATGATCGAATTTATGGTTGGGCAAATATAATTAATAATATTTTCATTTTTCAGTTTGAAAAATATTCAATTATAAATCCGAATGTATTAATAAGATATAAATTTAGAAATGAAAATATTTTGTTATTAATACAAATAAATGATAGAAATATATGAATTTTTACATGTTTGGCTAACTTATTTTTATTTGTTTTTATCTTTTATGTTTTCTATATTGTATAGAAAAATATATTTATGGTATGACATGTATGATTCAAAATTAGTAATTTTAGTTATCCAATTTTTTTGACCCATTTTGTAGACTTTGTTATTATATGAATTTGGATTATTACAAAACCAATATATATATATATATATATATATGAGGGTTAAAATGAGCTAACTCATTTTTTAATCTGACTCGAATCTGCCTACTACCTTGGATCTTTTTACAAACCAACTCGCAAAAGATGGCGATTATAAAAACATAACTCTAACCCATCAATCATATTACCATATAATATAAATATTTACTAATTTTGAATATTTAGGTTGATTGATAATGATAAAAAGATACAGTAACATATTCGTTTTATCATCTACATTATTATAAGAATATTATTTAAATTCGAATAATTAAATTAAACCTAAATTAATATTTCGATTTATTACTTTTTAAAGATAATAACTAATTTTCTGATTTTTGATAAATAATCTAACCTATATTTAAGAAAATACAAAATAATCTAAATTAATATTTTAATTTTCGAAATTAAACTAAAATATAAAATAAAATATATCTTTAATTAATATTGCAAAAAATGTCTGTTTGACAAAATGAATAATAGTTATCCAAGAAAAGAATAAAATTATACTAGATTCTAAACCCGTGCATTCGCACGAGAATTATTTTTTGTTTATCAAATTTTATAATATAATGTGTATTTTTTGTGTTTAAATATTTTTTGTATATTTAATTTTTGTCATATGATACATATAATTATTTTGGTGTTTAGATATAATTTATTTTTTCTAATCCGTCTTAAACCGGGAGTTCAATATGAAAAATAACGGGAGTTCATTATGTTGACATAATCTTTTCCTAATCAGTCCTAAAACGGGGGTAAGTTTTAAATTTTGTTTTCTGATGTTTAATTTTATTTTTCCAACAAAATGTATTTGTGGATGTAAAAGTTTGAGATGTGTTAACAATTTTATTTTTGGTATAAAATATTTTATATAGTTTTCTAAAATTTTAATACACAATGAGGGCATTCGACAATTTTTTATTTGTTTTTGTTTTTATGTTTTCTATTTTGTAAAAAGAATATATTTTTGGTATGACATGTATGATTCAAAATTAGTGATTTTAGCTACCTAAATTTTCTAACCTGTTTTGTTATATATATTTTCAGTTCTATATTTTATTTTAAATATATTTTTAATACATAAATTATCCATTCGGACTCTTACCCATTGTTTTGTTATTAATTTGCGAATAAATCATAATCATAAATATTTTCTATAATCAACATAAATATCATATCATTTACACCTACAAATCATCATAAATATTTTATATTTAACATATAATCATTATTTTATTTATGTGAATTGTCTTTTTTGGTATTAATAAGATTTAAATTTGTATCATATTGTTAATGAAATCTCATAAAATCTACATTAAATTCAAAATTTAAGATTATCTTTCAATGCAAATTGTTAATTTTGAATTTGTATCATTTAAAAAATGATTATTAAAATATTTGACATAATCTAAATTCAAAAATTCAAAATAAGTAATATTATTTTTGTAACAAAATAATATTAAAAATTTAAATTATTTTGTAATATGTAATTTATAATAATCGACTTTATTTATAATTTTAAAAATTTAATATGTTTTTTTGCATAATCTGAATTTTATAATTACACATTAAATTTAATATATATATAATCAAATTAATTAATTAAACTCCTCGTTAATTGAACCAAATTTAATTAATAATTAATTATTTAATTTAACCAAAATACATGTTTGACAATATGAATAGTAGTTATACAGGAAAAAAAATAAAATTTATCTATAAAAAGAATAGAATTATATGCATTTTTTCCTGGTTGATCATAAAATAGCACTTTGTTTTAATAGATAAGATAAATGTTTTGACAAGTTTTGTTATATATATTTTCAGTTCTATATTTTATTTTAAATATATTTTTAATACATAAATTATCCATTCTGACTCTTACCCATTGTTTTGTTATTAATTTGCGAATAAACATAATCATAAATATTTTTTATAATCAACATAAATATAATATCATTTACACTTACAAATCATCAAAAATATTTTATATTTAAAAGATAACCATTATTTAATTTATGTGAATTATTTTTTTTGGTATTGGTAACTGAATGTTATCGAATTTATGGTTGTGAAAATTTAATTAATAATATATTATTTTGAGTTTTAAAAATATTCAATTATAAATTCGACTGTATTAATAAGATTTAAATTTAGAAATAAGCATATTTTGTTATTAATCTCAAATATTTTGTATATAACTGTTGATGAAATCTAAGAAAATCTATATTAAATTCAAAATTTAAGATTATCTTTCAATACAAATTTTTAATTTTGAATATGTATCATTTAAAAAATAATAATTATTAATATATTTGGCATAATCTAAATTCAAAAATTCAAAATAATTAATATTATTTTCGTAACAAAATAATATTTAAAACTTAAATTATTTTGTAATATGTAATTTATAATAATCGATTTTATTTATAATTTTAAATATTTAATTAAAATTTTTGCTTAATCCGAATTTTTTAATTACAAATTAAAATTAATATATATATATATATATATATATATATATATATATATAATCGTATTAATTAATTAAACTACTCTTTAATTGAATCAAATATAATTAATAATTAATTTAACCAAAATATCTGTTTGGCAATAGGAATAGTAGTTATTCAGAAAAATAATAAAAATTATCCATAAAAAAATAGAATTATATGTATTTTTTCATATTTGGTCACAAAATAGCACTTTATTTTAATGATTAGTTGAATGTGTCACTGTTTGGACACAAAAAATATCTCTATTTTAAAAATATAGATTTTTCTCAAATGAACTCACGGCCTTAGGCATTTTAAGAAATATATTTTTTATGTATATCTAAAATGAATGTTTGTGTATTTACCAAACTGTTAACACTAACACGTGTGGCCATAATTTGAGAAATCAAAACGCTTATATAGAAATTTATTTTCGAATCAAATATATTAAATTTTTGAAGTTTTCTATAATTGTTAAATTTTTGATTTGTCATGTCACCGCTAAAAAGGAAACTGAAATTTTTGTTTCCAAAGTTATAAATTTAATAAAATTTAAAATAAAATTAATTAGATTTTCTATAATAAGTTATAAATTTTTGTTTCCAAACAGAAATTTTCTATAATTGTTAAATTTTTGATTTGTCATATCACCACTAAATAAATTCAAATTAAAATTAGAATATTATGTTTGAGTTCACTATTTCCTATTTAGGGTTTAGTTTTTTCCCATTAAATTTTTTTGTCATTTTAATATTAATTTTATGTTATTATTGTCATATTATTATTAAATTTAATTATAAATTAACAATTTCTGAAATTGTGTGATTCCTAAAATATTAAATATGTCTTACTACCTGAATGTTGTTAATATGTATGATCGAATTTATGGTTGTGAAATCTAATTAATAATATATTCATTTTTCAGTTTGAAAAATATTCAATTATAAATCCGAGTGTTTTAATAAGATTTAAATTTAAAAGTTAACATATATTGTTATTAATTCTGAATATTTTGTTTGTAAATGTTGATGAAATTTAAAAAAATCTAAATTAAATTCAAAATTTAAGATTATCTTTCAATGCAAATTGTTAATTTTGAATCTGTATCATTGAAAATTTTTTGATTATTAAAATATTTGGCATAATCTAAATTCAAAAATTCGAAATAAGTAATATTATTTTCATATTTAAAAATAATAATAAAAATTTAAATTATTTTTGTAATATGTAATTTATAATAATCAATTTTATTTATAATTTAAATATTTAATTTAATTTTTGGCATAATCTGAATTTTTCTAATTTTGAATTAAATTTAATATATATATATATATAATTGGATTAATTAATTAAACTATTCTTTAATTGAAACAAATATAATTAATAATTAATTTTAATTTAACCAAAAATATATTTTTAACAACATGAATAGTTGTTATCCAGAAAATAATAGATTTATATGTATTTTTTCCTGTTTGGACACATAAATATCTCTGTTTAATAGATTAGATAGCTATTTGGCAACATAAATAGTCGTTATCCAGGAAAAAAATAAAAATTATCTAGAAAAAGAATATAATTATATAAATGTGTCACTGTTTAGACACAAAAGTATCTCTATTTTAATAATATAGATTTTTCTCAAATGAACTCACATTTTAAGAAATATATTTTTTATGTATATCTTAAATGAATGTTTGTGTATTGACCAAGCTGTTAACACTAACACGAGTGGCCATAATTTGAGAAATCAAAACGCTTATATAGAAATTTATTTTTGAATCAAATATATTAAATTTTTGATTTGTCATGTCACCGCTAAAAAGGAAACTCAAATTTTGTTTTCCAAAGTTATAAATTTAATAAGACTGCACAAAATATATAAAAGGAAATCGAAGGGTCAGACGACGTTACAAACTTACATAAATAAATCTGCTTTTGATCGCAACTAATAAATTAATGAGCGATCTCCTCAGTTTATACCAATCAAGTCGAATTTGATTTGAATTAGTCAAATACCAAAATAGTAAAAGTTTATTTGTTCCAACTAAACTCTCTCCCTAAAATTTAATATATATACGTATGCTGAGATCAATGGAATAGCACACAAAATTTTACAAGTCTTTATATATTTTCAAACACACAGTTTAAGTTTTAAGTGAGGAAACATTTTTTTTTTATGCCTTTCGGCTCCCGGGAGTAATCTCAAACCCAGAGACCCAAACTAATCTCTCGGGTGGGAGTGACACAGTCCACTTATAATGCCCCACTTGACCAAATGCTTGTCCTGGTAATTCCGCTCCCGCGGGGAATCGATCCCTGGCCTAGACCAACAAGACCGACACTCACCGCAGGAAGGGAACCACCCAACCACCCAACCACCAACAACTTAGTTAAGTGAGGAAACATGAAAAGCTTTTTTTCAAACGCATTCCCAAGACGCAAAATTGCTACAGAACTAAACTGTACCATCCCACCATGACACAAATACATTCATGAAGGATACACTTGACCTCATATAAGAGTTCTAGTGTTGAACTATATAACTCGGAATAACGTAGTTTGGAGTCAAACATACAACCAAATCCAGAGAACCTTGCTAAGATCGAACCGGGATACGACCACATGAGTCATATTCTAATGGGATTACAGAGAAGGTTATTATGCAAAGACGAGGTTACAAACGAGTTATTGTTTTTAGTATGATAACATGCCGGTTAAGTTAAGAATTACAAATTCAACATATTTAAATCAATAGTATTTAAATTATATTTTATTTTATTTTTTATATATTTTAAAATTTAGTGTACAATTTGTTTTATCTTGCGTGGGTGCCATTACTTAATTAATATGCCATTACAAAAAACTAAGGTAGAATCAACATTTTGTGTACAAAAAATTCCTAATTCGCCATGTATTCTACCGTTTCTCTCCCGTCAAATGGAGTGAATTGTTATATGAAAAATGTACCGCAAAAAAACAACAATAACTTGTCTTGTAAATCGTTAACAAAGAGAGCGAGAATGCTAATCGTCAACAAAGAGAGCAACAATAACTTGTCTTATGAATATTCATTAATAAAAGTTATTCAAATCCTTCATCAAAAACTTAAAAATATTTGAAACATGAATAAAATCCAAAAGTAAAAGGGCTTACTTGATTGATACAAAATGGAATAACCCTTATTCTTCTTTTTCATATGCTCATTAATTTCATCTATACTATTAAAACAGAGACATTTTTTTTGTGTCCAAACAATAATAAATATATTTAAGATTATAATTCATGTAGATAACTATACATGTTGCCAAACATATATTTTTTTAAAAAATCTACATAATATCTTTGTTGTTAGATATAGATATTCTAATTAATTATTATATTTATAAATAACATTTAATCTTTATTTAATTGATTAAATTATTTAAAATATAATAACATTAATTCATGATTGTAGAGATTAAACGTATATTTTATGTTTGTACATGGTTGTCTTGGTACCTAAGAGAATGAAATTTAATCCGACTTTAAATATTTAAGTGACGTCCAAATACGTCAAAAAACAAAAAGTGACTTCCAAATATAAAAATTTATGTTTGGTTTAATCTGTTTATTTATTTAAACCATAATAAGACCAAATTTTATAAATATTATTATTAAAAAATAAATTTTAACTTGATAAAATTTCAAATATTCAAAATTAGTAAATATTTATATTATACAGTAATCTGATGGGGCGGGTTAGGTTTATGTTTTTACAATTGCGATCCTTTGTGGGTTGGTTTGTCAAAATATGTACGATAGCATGCTGATTCGAAGCAGATTAAAATGACGAATTAGCTCATTTTAGCACTCATAAATATATAATTTGTGAAATTTCATTTTAATAAAATAATAAAATAATTAGTTTTATGGTAATCTAAATTCACATAATAACAAAATTTATAATTAAGATTACATCGATATATACTTAACTAAATAATACTCTTATTCTACTAATATCCACCATATGATAACATCATATAACTATTTTTTCAATATAAATTTCACAAAAATAATGTATAAAAATTATTGCCCTGCACACAACGCGGATTAAAATCTAGATTTTGCATAGCACGAGTTATAATTATAAATATGGTATAAACATCAAAACACATATTGCATAACAAATCAACAAAATATTATCATCTCACTAAAAACTTAAGAATTACAAATTCAACATATTTGAATCAATAATACTTAAATAAGATTTTATTTCTCATTTCATCTTTTTTTTTACTGCAAATCATATCTTTATTAATTTGAAGATACAAAATCAGAATACAATGTTTTTGTTAACCAAATTGGTGGATAAATACAATCAGAGAAGAATATATTGTTTGGAGGTCCATTACAGGCTAAAAGATGTGCAGTCGTATTACCATCACGTTTAACATGTGTAAAATTTAGTCTGGTGAAATTTTGTTTCCATTATACAATATCATCGATCATATTGAGGATTGTGATGTCATTTTCCTGCCCTTGCACTATCTTGACTAAGCTCTCATTGTCCCCTTCAAATATAATTGATTCATATTCTTTTGCCCATACACTTTGTATTGCACTCAACAAAGATTTACCTTCTGCTTCCAAACTTGAAATTGTTGTTCCTAAGTTGACTGAACCCCAGTACTGAGCTACTCCTTGATTATTCCTTACAATCCATCCTCCCACAACTCTTCTTGTAATCGGGTCAAAGGGAACATCATAGTTGCATTTCAACGTATTTTCTTCAGGGCGATTCCATTTCGAAACAATTAGGGAACGCTTCCTTTCATCTTTCATCTCATTTTATCTTTTATTTATTTCAAAATTTAGTCTACAAAAAACTTTATCCTGCACAATCTAGTTTGTTATTAAAAAAGAATTTTAAAATCAACAAACCATATAAGAGTTGTCTCAAATTAAACCAATTTCATTTGCATTATGTTATATAAAATAAACATAAATGAGATGTCCGCTTAACTATGTCAAAAACCGTTTATTAAACGGGCCTAAACGGACTGTGCCGTTTAAACCCGTTTAAGTTTATATGATAAACGAACTTAAATGGATTAATAAAACAAACCCGTTTAGGCCTGTAAAATTCTGGCATTAAATGTTTTTAACTTCATATTAAATATTGTAAAAACGGGTTGAAATTAGCAAGCCAGAGTCAATCCGTCTCGTTATTGACCGGATTACAATTTTTAATCTCACTAAAATGTTTTCTATTAATAAATAATTTTGTTTATAAAAATAAATTTATCATCTTTGAGATATCTTGATATATTTTTTTAATTTATATTTAGAAAATATTAATTTAAAAGTTTTATCTGTATAGTATTTTAAAATTTTAAAATTGATTGCCAATTATCTGTATTTACATTTGCCTTTCATGTATATTTTTCTCAAATGAACTCACAGCCTTAGGCATTTTAAGAAATATTGTTTTTGTATGTATATCTAAAATGAATGTTTGTGTATTGACCAAACTGTTAACACTAACACGTGTGGCCATAATAAACTATTACTATATCAAAATTAAATTTCTATATAAGACTTGTAAAATTTTGTGTGCTATTCCATTGATCTCATTGTTCCAACTAAACCCTCTCTCTAAAATTTTATATATATACGTATGTATGCTGAGATAAATGGAATAGCACACAAAATTTTACAAGTCTTTATATATTTTCAAACACACGGTTTAAGTTTTAAGTGAGGAAACATGAAAAATTCTTTCACATTCACCATCTTCTTCTTCGCTCTTCTCCTTACCTCATGTTAGTCATCTCTTTCTCAATATATATATATATATATATATATATAATTTTTTATACGTTGTGAAAATAAGGAATATATGTAATGAGTTTGGTGTGTATATATTTTATAGGTGTGGTGATGAGTGCAAGGATACAAGAAAGCACAAATGGTGCACTGAAGCCTATACCATGCAATACCAATGAAGATTGTGCTAAGTTTTGCAAAGGTCCCATTCACAACTGCAAATATCATACTTGTGCCTTGGAATTCTATTTACACAAAGATATAAAAAAATATTATGTTTTCCTTGTTCTTCCACTACAAGAATACACTCGATTTCCGACGGGTATATTGGTCGGAAAACGGTCGGAAAACGTCTTTCCCGACGGATTTCCGACCAATTTGGCCCGTCGGAACTATCGCGTCGGAAATCAAATATGGTCGGAAATTGGTCGGTAATTCCTGACAGATTCCCGACCAGACCATTCCCGACCATTTACCGACGCTAAATATCACCCGACGATTTACCGACTAAAGTCCGATGCGTCCATTCCCGACCAAATACCGACCAGACTAAGTTCCGACCACATTCCGACCATAATAATACCCGACGATTTACCGACAAAAGTCCGATGACCTTGTTTCCGACCAAATGCCGACGTTTTTAATTTCCGACCAAATTTCGACCTTTCTAATTTCCGACCAAATTCCGACAAAATATATTATTTTGAAATTATTTTTAAAATTATGAATATTGATTAATTTAATTCAATTGAAAATAAATTTATTCGAAAATGAAAATGAAAATTAATATTAAACATTAAAATTAATATTAAACATTAAAATATTTGAAAATAAAATAGTTTAGAAATAAGAAAAAGTGTTTTTAAAACATTAAACATTAACATTATTAACATTTGCAGATCCGGATTCGGATCCGGATCCCGTTCCCGGGTAATCCGGAAACTTCGCTCTCATCCAAGACGACATGCTAGCGATATCTGACCTCGCCTCCGAAAGCTCATCTTGCGTGGCACCTAACTTGAATTCGGTGTCCGTTTTCGCCGCCTCCAAAGCTTCTACTTTGGACTTGAGCTCTTCATTCTGCTTGATGAGATCTTCAGAAAAAAAGAACCAGCAGAAGACCCGTCGTCCATAAACGGGATCGTACCCAAACCGCCGCGACGTCGCCCTTTTTTATCAAGGGGAAATTCATGTATAAAATATAAATAAATTAGAACATAATAAAATTATAATGTAAAACTATAAGAAAAAAAAACTTACGTTCATAACGAGTTGGTTGACCGCTTCCCGCGACATCTCGAAGGAGGAGGAGGAGTCACCTTGTGACTGTTGGGTCAGCTCGATGTCGGTCTTCTTCTTCGTCACGTTCTCGTAGATCTCCCTTATGAGGGGATCCTGAATAAGCCCGGTTGTCTTGTTCGTGTGGCACCTCTTCATTAAGTCCAAATGATTCGGACGCACACCTCCGGCCTCATTAGTTTATAAAAACAAATAAATTTAAATATGAATAAATAATTTAATAATTAATTAAGTAGAGAAAACAATGTAAACAATAAAAGATTACCATTTGAATTTCTCGGGTCTGGAAGCTGCTTGATCCGGAGTTGTGGATGTATTGGCCCTTCCCGTTGCGCTCACTCTTTCGGTTTCCCGAATTAGTCTTCGAGAGTTTCTCTGTCTCCGGTTGTTGCCAATATGGTCCGTAGTGATTCCAAACCTCCAAATTCAAGCCTTTCGGCTTGTCTGCCCCTTTCCTCCACTTTTTCTTCCACTCGTTCATGTGTCTCTTGAACTGCGTACTCGCTTCCTTCATAAATAATTTTTCCACCGTGACAGTATGAGAAGGATGCCATGTAAACTCTTGATACGAAAACATAAATAAAAATGCTTAGCAAAATATTAAAAAAACACTTATAAATATAAGAAAAAATATAGTAATTGACAACTTACCGCAAATTGTCTAAACCAAATTTGCTTCTCATCATACGGGACTTCTGAAAACTTCTTGTACGGTTTGTCGAGGATCGAATGGAACATCCTCATAATGGCCTTGCTAATCCCGTTGTTCGATATACCAAACCTACAAAAAGATAAACTATAAACAATTTGATATTAAATATATATATATATATATATATATATATATATATATATATATATATATATATATATATATATATATATATATATATATATATGAACTAAAGATTTTTACCATGTCGATCTTCCAACGAGATGTGGATCAAGCCGGATGTGCAAGTCCCGGCCCGGTTGTTGGACTAACTCATCGATGGTCATGATTCGAGGAGCTTGACTCTGCGACTCTGGGATAGTCGATGCGGCCGGACTTGGTGGTTCTGCCCCTCGAGTCGAACCACCGGTACGTGGAGGTTGTTGCATCCCTTGAGACGAACCACCGATGCTCAAGTTCGCGAAACCATTGTAAGACCTTAACAAAAACGCAAAATTTGTTAGATATTAAACGCAAAATTATAAAAAATTTATGAAAAAGAGTAATAATAAATTTATTAATTATGCAAAAGTAATGAAAACGTTATTTTATACAAATGATAAAATTAAAAAAAATCAACGTAGTCTTAAAAATATCTTAGATTTAAAAACGTTTTATATACATGATTTTTATAACATTTAAAAAATATATTTTTGTATTTTTAATCTAAAAATTATCTATTAAAGTTTTATATTCATAAAAAAATCCAAAAAATCTAAAAAATCAAAAAATCCAATTGTATAAAATGTTTTTCATAAATCCAAAAAATCTAATTAAACCAAAAAATCCAAAAAATTTCTGAAAAACACTATGTGTAAACAACAAATCCAAAAATTATAATCTAACAACAAATCCTACAAATCTAACCCACAAATCTCACAAATCTAACCACAAATCATAAGAACTAACATCCTAATCTTCAATCTACCCACAAAACTCAAGCTAAAACAACTAACATCCTAATCTTCAAATCCCAACAACAACAACCACATATCTCAAAAACACTTACATGGTGAGAAGATGTCGGCGGCGGTGGAGGAGGGAAGGCGGCTCCGGCGGTCGGCGGCTTCGGCGGACGGCTGCTCCGGCGGACGGATCAAGCTCCGGCGATCTACAAACCAAGAGAAGGAAAACATAAATATAGTATATGACGCTTTTTCTAAATCGATAAGAGAACGGGTTTAACCTCTCTTAACGAAACATATAACTTATACTTACAATATTCGTTTTCTTGTAAGGTTTGGATTAGATGTTTAGCCGAGGAATTCCGACCAGTTTCCGACCAAAGCGTTTAGCCGAGGGAAGTTTTAGCCGGGGGAAGTTTTAGCCGGGGCAAATATAATTCAATCGTTCCCGACCATTTTCCGACCGATCCTCGTGTCCGGTCGGAAAATGGTCGGTATTTAGAATTAAATGTATTAAACACTTGGCATTTTTTCGAAAATATTCATATGGTCGGAATTTGGTCGGAATTTCTTTGAAATTTCCGACCAATTTCCGACCATACATGGTTTATGGTTTAAAATTCTTAATTTTCAAACTGTATACTGTTTAATAAACATGTAAACATCTTATGTCTAACAAATATGTGGCAAAATAAACATATAATAAAATATATGATGTTTTTATAAATTGAAAGTATATCGAATTAAACCGTTCATAACGAAACATTCACTTTATATTTATACTTTTCGGTTTCTTATAGGTTTTATAGGATATGCCCCAAAATTGGTTTAGTTAAGATAAATGGACATTGAATTCTTTCAAAAGATCATATCTAACCATATTAAACATAGTCTAAATCAAATTTATGCGTTTTGAGGTTTCGAAACCCCAAATGGTCGAAATTTGGTCGGAAATTTCGAGGAATTCCGACCAGTTTCCGACCAAATAAAGAATTGCCGAGGGAAGTTTTAGCCGGGGGAAGTTTTAGCCGGGGGAAGTTTTAGCCGGGGCAAATATAATTCAATCGTTCCCGACCATTTTTCGACCGATCCTTGTGCCCGGTCGGAAAATGGTCGGTATTTAGAATTAAATGTATTAAACACTTGGCATTTTTTCGAAAATATTCATATGGTCGGAATTTGGTCGGAATATCTTTGAAATTTCCGACAATACAGGGTTTAGGGTTTAAAATTCTTAATTTTCAAACTGTATACTGTTTAATAAACATGTAAACATCTTATGTCTAACAAATATGTGGCAAAATAAACATATAATAAAATATATGATGTTTTTATAAATTGAAAATATATCGAATTAAACCGTTCATAACGAAACATTCACTTTATATTTATACTTTTCGGTTTCTTTTAGGTTTTATAGGATATGCCCCAAAATTGGTTTAGTTAAGATAAATGGACATTGAATTCTTTCAAAAGATCATATCTAACCATATTAAACATAGTCCAAATCAAATTTATGCGTTTTGAGGTTTCGAAACCCCAAAGGGTCGGAAATTTCGAGGAATTCCGACCAGTTTCCGACCAAATAAAGAATTGCCGAGGGAAGTTTTAACCGGGGCAAATATAATTCAATCGTTCCCGACCATTTTCCGACCGATCCTTGTGTCCGGTCGGAAAATGGTCGGTATTTAGAATTAAATGTATTAAACACTTGGCATTTTTTCGAAATATTCATATGGTCGGAATTTGGTCGGAATTTCTTTGAAATTTCTGACCAATTTCCGACCATACAGGGTTTAGGGTTTAAAATTCTTAATTTTCAAAATGTATACTGTTTAAAAAACATGTAAACATCTTATGTCTAACAAATATATAGCAAAATAAACATTTAATAGAGTATATGATGTTTTTATAAATTGAAAGTACATTGAGCTAAAGTTTTTAGCCGGGGGAAGTTTTAGCCGGGGCAAATATAATTCAATCATTCCCGACCATTTTCCGACCGATTTTCGTGTCCGGTCGGAAAATGGTCGGAATTTATAACTAAATGTATTAAAAAAATACGTACACCATATTTAAGCATTTGAAAAATTTTGAAAAATTTGTTGATTTAAATTAGATGCATATGAAAAAACATTATTACAAATTTATTCTGAAACTGATGTATAGGAATACTTATTAATTAAAAATATTCGTACAACTAATTAAAGCATGTGAAAAAAGTTTCATAAATTTTTTACTTAAAAATAAATGCATATAAAATATTTTTTACAAAAACTATTCTGAGTCCGATGAATAATCTGAAGAAGCTGAATCGGATTCCTCATCAAATTCTCCTCTCTCTTCTTCATAATCCTCAAATAGTTCGCCCATGCCGGTGAAGTCAACGACAAGGTCAACCTCTAGAGAATGCTCGATTTCACCTAAATTACCAATTGGCATTTCCTGTAAAGGGTCATGCTCGGAAACACCAGATATCATTCCTCTTGGTTGTATCGATGTTACTGCAATCCACGGATCTTGCTTGTTCCTAACCCGGGGGTATCGAATGTAGGAAACCTGGTCTGCTTGTGAAGCAAGAATAAATGGATCGTATTTCCGATGTCGCTTGCCTCCGTGAACAGATGTCACACCGAATTCGTCCTGACGTAGACCTTCCACTGGATCATACCAATCGCAATAGAACACAATGCACTTCAAACCAATCATTCCTGGATATTTGACTTCTAATATTTCGCGGAGTATTCCGTAGTAGACAAATTCTCCGGATGTAGACGAAATACCGTAGTTGCATGTTGTCCTTAAACTCCCTTCACGAAAAGCCTTAAAAGCATACCCCCGAGTGCAATACATCGGATAAACACTTGGAACAAAAGTAGGGCCACGCACCATCTCAACTAACCATGTGGGAATCGATGTCCCGGTAGTATTCATCTGATCAACCTGTACAATTTGTGGACACTTATAAACAATATGTGTAAGCATGTAAAATTTAGTTTAATTGCGGGAAATCGAGCACTTACGTAATATTTCAACCAATCCGTGAATTCATTCTGTTTACGGACCATAAGCTCATCCTCTGTGCAATTTGGAAACCAATTCCTTATTTGCTCCATGTATATACTGTGAATAAAATAAATACATTATTCAAAATACTATCAAGGATTAATTTTTGGTAATTACTAAACAAATACATTATTCAAAATCAAGTGACGTACCTAGGTGTGAAATCGCTATACGGACTCAAGCAAGCTCCGAAGCAATGGCATGAAAATTTTGACAGTGTAATGATGTCAAATGGCTTTCACATCAATGAATGTGATAAGTGCATCTATATCAAAAGTACTTCACAAGGATATGTGTTGTTATGCTTGTACGTAGATGACATGCTTATCATGGGAAGCAACAAAGATATAATCAATCAAACGAGGAACATGCTCAGTGGAAAGTTTGATATGAAAGACTTGGGATTAGCAGATGTGATTCTAGGGATTAAAATTATTCGAAATTCAAAAGGAATAATTTTGTCTCAAGACCATTACGCTACAAAAATCCTAGAGAGGTTTAAGACCTACTCTAATGGGACTGCAAAAACTCCGCTTGATCCTCAACTTCATTTGACAAAGAATTCAGGTGAAGCAGTGTCACAAGTGGAGTATGCCAGAGTCATCGGAAGTCTTATGTACTTGACGAATTGTACTAGACCCAATTTAGCGCACTCATTAAATGTACTAAGTCGCTACACGAGTAATCCAGGATATACTCATTGGAAGGCCATAACTAGGGTATTAAATTATCTACGATATACCAAAAGTTATGGGCTGCACTTCGGTAAAGAACCAGCAGTGCTGGAAGGGTATAGTGATGGCAATTGGATTTCAGATTCAAGAAACTCCAAATCCACGAGTGGATATGTCTTTACTCTTGCTGGTGCAGTAATATCCTGGAAATCTTCCAAACAAACACTCCTGGCCAGATCAACCATGGAGTCAGAGTTTATAGCTTTAGACAAAGCTGCTGAGGAAGCAGAATGACTTCGAAACTTTCTGGAAGATATCCCGATGTGGGAAAAACCAGTGCCAGCATTACGTGTACACTGTGATAGTCAGTCGGCTATCTCTCGGGCACTGAGTAACCTATATAATGGCAAATCTCGCCACATAAGGAGACGACATAAGACCATTAGACAATCGATCTCAACTGGTGTACTTACGATAGATTACATCAAGTCGGCCGATAACCTAGCGGATCCATTCACCAAAAGTTTGTCGCGAGATCAAATTGTAAAATCATCAAAAGGAATGGGTTTAAAACCTATAGAAAAAGATGACGTTTGAAAGATACCCTACCTATGTGACTGGAGATCCTAAGATCTAGGTTCAAAGGGAAAACAAAGTTGAACTGATTCGAAATTGAGCACTGTGAGACTATGTCTCTGCCCAGTTCCTAGGATGATAAAACAGTGCTACCTGTGAATATTGAGGATAAGCGTTGGCTTTTAATGATTGCATAGCTTCGTAATAGTGGAGTGTGACATGATACTTCTGAAAAAAGCTGATAACAGATCACCTAGTGAGTGTGAATTGAGGACCGGTTCTAGGAGAATGAAAATGAAGGCTATATTCTCCAAGTTCACTCACGAAACCAGGCATGTTCAAGGCCAAAATGAACACAATAGAGAACAAAGTTCTACGAGAAAATGTCGCTGTGCGATACCTGTTGTCTAGGTTTACATCAAAATCTGGGTGGTTCAAGACATCATGTTCACCTCATGGCCGAGTAAACCCGACATATATTAAAAATGATTGGTTCAAAGCTGAAAAACGCTACCTCTCAAATACAGTTACATTTTCGTATACTCTCGAAAGTTTGTCTATGTCTAGATGAGTCTAGTCAAGTATGTCTAGTGAAGTCTAGTCTGTTCAATTTTCATATGTTTAGAGTAATTTCTATTCATGTGGGGGATTGTTGGAACTAATTTTTTATCAAAGCTTGAGGGCTTGATAAAATTGTGTTAGTGTGAAAAGAAATGAGTTAAGCTCATTCAAATGAAATGTTTTCTCTTGCATATATATTTGGAATAGTTGTGTCATCGATTTAAATGATTAACAACAAGAAAGAAGAAAAGACCACAAGCGTAACTCGCGTCTTGGGCCTTGTTGGGCTCGTGGACTTTTGGAGGTATCGATCGACACTCATTGGTATCGATCGATGCTCGACGGGCCGACTTAAAAATCGCAGCCGCCTAGAATACTCTGAGGAATATTCTGTTTCTGTCTGGGAAAAACCCTAGCAGCTCTCCTATATATAATGGCCGATTTTCACCTTAAAAATCATCCTCTGATACACTAAAAACACATCCTAACAGTTCTAGCAAAAGTTCCTTCAATTCCCTACTGCTTAGAGTAAGTTTCTATTCGAGAGTATCGTAGCTATAATGTTCGACAGATCTGATATCAAGTGTAGATGATACAGATAAACTTTGGTTGTATCCTGGGACTCATGGATCTATTATAATCCCTCGCACTACAGAAGATTCTTTGAGTTAAGGAAAGAGATTCATCTCGCCTCCTTAGATTTATTTATTGCTTTATCGTTTTATGAATCGTCTGTTCCTTACTGTTTATTTATATAATCGTGATTAAATCTTATCATGTCTATTGTGCGAAGTTTTGGTCCTACAATCTTAACTCAAAGAAGATCCGATTTCTGTTTTATTACTTCAATCGGATCTTTAATCACGAGTAAATAAATGTGTTTTCAAACGATTTATGAAACGATTCTTCTACTGCTGATGATACTCAAACGTTATCAAAAAGCTTTTTAGCAACTTGAAACGTGTAGTAGAAGCAATTTCTGTTTATTTTTTAAGAAGATGTTCAACTGCTAGTGATACTCAAACGTTATCAAAAAGCTGTTTAGCAACTTGAAACGTGTAGTAGAAGCAGTATTGTTTTAAACATCTTATAAAACCGTCATTAATTGCGATTAATGAACGGTATAATCAACGAATACACCATGTGATTCTTGATAGGTTCGATTGCGATCGAAGCCCTGTAAGTATCGATCGACACCATGTGGTATCGATCGATACTATGCAGAAACATGTATCGATCGACACTGAGGTGCATCGATCGATACTATGCATAGACACAGAGGTGTTTCGATAGATCCTGTGAATAATTCACTTGCATCGATCGACACCAGTGAGTATCGATCGACACCGAGGTGCATCGATCGATACCCTGGGTGTGCATCGATCGATACCAATGGGTATCGATCGACACCAAGACTATTTGGTTCGATAGTAGTTTTAGAATTGCGATTCTTAACTATGTATATCGGTACTAATGAAAGTTGTGTTTCTTTTGTCTTCACAGAATGACAACCGACGTTGAAAACAACTCTTAAGTGGTGGAAGAGATGACTGCTAATCTGATCGAGACGGTCAAAGTTCCATATGGGAATCATGTCGCTCCTCCAAGCAAGTTTGATGGGACAGCATTTAAGATGTGGAAGAAGAAGATGTTCTTCTATCTGACAACGCTGAATCTGCAGAAATACACCAGCGAGGTGAAACCTGTTCTCCCAGAAGATAACACTGATCCGCGTGCGCTTGCGAGTGTCCATGCCTGGGAACATGCTGACTTCTTGTGCAAGGGCTATATTCAAAATAGTCTTTCGGACTCTCTGTTTGGGGTGTACGAAAACGCTGAAACCTCTAAGGATATGTGGGATTCCTTAGACAAGAAGTATCGCATTGAAGATTCTGGTACTCAGAAATTTACTGTGGAAAAATTAATGCAGTACCAGATGGTGGATTCAGGACCACTAATGGAACAAGTCGATGAGGTGCAGAGGCTCCTACACGACATTCATGCTGAAGGAATGCGGCTGTGTGAAACATATCAGGGATGCTGCATCATTGAGAAGCTTCCACCTGGATGGACAGACTTCAAAAACTACCTCAGGCTGAAGAAAAAGAAGATGAGCCTTGAAGATTTGATTGTTAAGCTCCGCGTAGAGTCTACGAATCGGGAACAACAAATTGGCGTATGTGTAAAGATTCACGAACACAATGCGAATATGGTTGAACACCAAAACACCAATCAAGGCAAGTGGCAGAACAAATGACGCCTAAACAAAGGCAAAGGGAAGATGCCACCAAAGAACTTCCAGAAGTTCAAGAAGAAGAATGGTCAGAATGGTCAGACTTCTCAAAGGTTCTTGGGAATGTGCAACTTCTGTGGAAAGCAAAGACACAAATTCTTCGAGTGTCGCGGCAAGAAGGCTCAAGCTAACTTGACTAAAGCTAACATGTGTGCTGTTGTCACTGAGGCCAATGTTGCTGAAAGCCATCCGAAGACCTGGTGGTTCGATACTGGTGTAACCAGACACATCTGTATGGATCGAGAGATGTTCTCCACATACACAAAGAACAAGAGTTGTGACAAGCTCTTGATGGGTAATTCTGCCTCGTCGACAATTGAGGGTCACGGAAAGGTTGTTCTGAAGCTCACCTCTAGACAGGAGCTGGTTCTCACGAACGTTTTCCACGTACCAGAAATGCGCAAGAATCTGATCGCTGGATCTTTAATTAGCAAGCATGGATTCACTGTGAAGCTGGAAGGTGATAAGCTGATCCTAACGAAGAATGAGATGTATTTGGGAAAGGGTTTTGTTTGTGATAATTTGTTTAAGATGCCTGTTGAGACAGTAATCTGTAAGGAAAATGTAACCGAGGCATCTACCTCGAAGAACCCTAAGATGAATGATAAGAAACCAATTGCTTATCTCGCAGAGTCTTTCAATATTTGGCATGAACGCTTATGACATATTAACTTCAAGTCAATGAGTAGATTGATGAACATGAATATGATTCCTAAATGCAAAATAAGCAAAGACAAATGTGAAGTTTGTGTCCAAGCCAAACTCACTAAAACGCCATCACCCAGCGTTCAAAGAACAACCAAACCTCTAGGTTTAATTCACACAGATTTATGCGATTTAAAATACACTCAAACTAGAGGTGGTAAGAAATACTTCGTGACCTTCATAGACGATTGTACGAGATATTGTTACATTTATCTACTGCGTAGTAAAGATGAAGCCTTGGAGAAGTTTAAAGAATACAAGCTGGAAGTTGAAAACCAACTTGGTAAAACCATAAAAATGGTTAGGAGTGATAGAGGAGGAGAATATAATGAACCATTTGATGCATTCTGTAGAGCACATGGCGTCATTCATCAAACGACAACTTCCTACTCACCGGAATCCAACGGAGTTGCTGAAAGAAAGAACAGAACTCTCAAGGAAATGATGAATGCAATGTTGAAAGAATCTGGGTTAGCCCAGAACATGTGGGGGGAAGCTCTGCTTACCTCAAATTATATCTTGAACAAAATCCCACACAAAATCACAGGAAAAACTCATTATGAACTTTGGAAAGGTAATGTACCTTAGTATAAATTCCTGAAAGTGTGGGGGTGCCTGGCAAAAGTTGCAGTACCACTTCCGAAAAAGGTCACCATCGGACCTAAAATGGTAGATTGCATTTTCATCGGATATGCGCACAACAGTAGTGCCTATCGTTTTCTGGTACACAAATCAGATATACCAGACATTCATGTAAACACAGTAATGGAGTCAAGGAATGCATCATTATTCGAAAATGTGTTTCCGTGTAAGGATAGAGGAAATCCTAAACGAACTCGTGATGAACGAGATGCTAGCAATGAGGCAAGCACTTCAGGCACTTCTACAAATGAAGAAAAAAGAAGAAGAAGTTGAACCTAGACGAAGCAAGAGAGCTCGTAAGGAAAAGACATTTGGCTCTGAGTTCATAATGGCATTACTCGCGGAAAGTGGTCCAAGAAATTTCATGGAAGCAATGTCTACACCCGATGCAGCTTTCTGGAAAGAGGCATCTAACAGTGAAATCAACTCAATTATGCAAAATCATACTTATGAGTTGGTATATCTACCTCAAGGTTGCAAACCTCTTGGGTGTAAATGGGTCTTCACCACAAAGTTAAAAATAGACGGCTCTATAGATAAATATAAGGCCAGACTTATGGTACAAGGATTTCGTCAAAAGGAAGGACTGGATTTCTTTGACACTTATTCTCCGGTGAAGAGAATAACTTCGATTCGCATGCTGATTGGAATCGCAGCTTTAAGAAACCTTGAAATACATCAGATGGATGTCAAGACTGCTTTCCTAAACGGAGATTTAGAGGAAGAGATTTATATGAATCAACCTGAGGGTTATGTTGCTCCTGTACAAGAGAAGAAAGCCTGTAGACTTGTGAAATCGCTATACGGACTCAAGCAAGCTCCGACGCAATGGCATGAAAAGTTTGACAGTGTAATGATGTCAAATGGCTTTCACATCAATGAATGTGATAAGTGCATCTATATCAAAAGTACTTCACAAGGATATGTGTTGTTATGCTTGTACGTAGATGACATGCTCATCATGGGAAGCAACAAAGATATAATCAATCAAACGAAGAACATGCTCAGTGGAAAGTTTGATATGAAAGACTTGGGATTAGCAGATGTGATTCTAGGGATTACAATTATTCGAAATTCAAAAGGAATAATTTTGTCTCAAGACCATTACGCTACAAAAATCCTAGAGAGGTTTAAGACCTACTCTAATGGGACTGCAAAAACTCCGCTTGATCCTCAACTTCATTTGACAAAGAATTCAGGTGAAGCAGTGTCACAAGTGGAGTATGCCAGAGTCATCGGAAGTCTTATGTACTTGACGAATTGTACTAGACCCAATTTAGCACACTCATTAAATGTACTAAGTCGCTACACGAGTAATCCAGGATATACTCATTGGAAGGCCATAACTAGGGTATTAAATTATCTACGATATACCAAAAGTTATGGGCCGCACTTCGGTAAAGAACCAGCAGTGCTGGAAGGGTATAGTGATGCCAATTGGATTTCAGATTCAAGAAACTCCAAATCCACGAGTGGATATGTCTTTACTCTTGCTGGTGCAGTAATATCCTGGAAATCTTCCAAACAAACACTCCTGGCCAGATCAACCATGGAGTCAGAGTTTATAGCTTTAGACAAAGCTGCTGAGGAAGCAGAATGGCTTCGAAACTTTCTGGAAGATATCCCGATGTGGGAAAAACCAGTGCCAGCATTACGTGTACACTGTGATAGTCAGTCGGCTATCTCTCGGGCACTGAGTAACCTATATAATGGCAAATCTCGCCACATAAGGAGACGACATAAGACCATTAGACAATCGATCTCAACTGGTGTACTTACGATAGATTACATCAAGTCGGCCGATAACCTAGCGGATCCATTCACCAAAAGTTTGTCGCGAGATCAAATTGTAAAATCATCAAAAGGAATGGGTTTAAAACCTATAGAAAAAGATGACGTTTGACAGATACCCTACCTATGTGACTGGAGATCCCAAGATCTAGGTTCAAAGGGAAAACAAAGTTGAACTGATTCGAAATTGAGCACTGTGAGACTATGTCTCTGCCCAGTTCCTAGGATGATAAAACAGTGCTACCTGTGAATATTGAGGATAAACGTTGGCTTTTATTGATTGCATAGCTTCGTAATAGTGGAGTGTGACATGATACTTCTGAAAACAAGCTGATAACAGATCACCTAGTGAGTGTGAATTGAGGACCGATTCTAGGAGAATGAAAATGAAGGCTATATTCTCCAAGTTCACTCACGAAACCAGGCATGTTCAAGGCCAAAATGAACACAATAGAGAACAAAATTCTACGAGAAAATGTCGCTGTGCGATACCTGTTGTCTAGGTTTACATCAAAATCTGGGTGGTTCAAGACATCATGTTCACCTCCTGGCCGAGTAAACCCGACAGATATTAAAAATGATTGGTTCAAAGCTGAAAAACGCTACCTCTCAGATACAGTTACATTTTCGTATACTCTCGAAAGTTTGTCTATGTCTAGATGAGTCTAGTTAAGTATGTCTAGTGAAGTCTAGTCTGTTCAATTTTCATGTGTTTAGAGTAATTTCTATTCATGTGGGGGATTGTTGGAACTAATTTTTTATCAAAGCTTGAGGGCTTGATAAAACTGTGTTAGTGTGAAAAGAAATGAGTTAAACTCATTCAAATGAAATGTTTTCATAATTGAGAAATGTTTTCTCTTGCATATATATTTGAAATAGTTGTGTCATTGATTTAAATGATTAACAACAAGAGAGAAGAAAAGACCACACGCGCGCAGCTCGCGTCTTGGGCCTTGTTGGGCTCGTTGACTTTTGGAGGTATCGATCGATACCCCTTGGTATCGATCGATGCTCGACGGGCCGACTTAAAAATCGCAGCCGCCTAGAATACTCTGAGGAATATTCTGTTTCTGTCTGGGAAAAACCCTAGCCTCTCTCCTATATACACTGGCCGATTTTCACCTTAAAAATCATCCTCTGATACACTAAAAACACATCCTAACAGTTCTAGCAAAAGTTCATTTAATTCCCTACTGCTTAGAGTAAGTTTCTATTCGAGAGTATCGTAGTTATAATGTTCGACAGATCTGATATCAAGTGTAGATGATACAGATAAACTTTGGTTGTATCCTGGGACTCATGGATCTATTATAATCCGTCGCACTACGGAAGATTCTTTGAGTTAAGGAAAGAGATTCATCTCGCCTCCTTAGATTTATTTATTGCTTTATCGTTTTATGAATCGTCTGTTCCTTACTGTTTATTTATATAATCGTGATTAAATCTTATCTTGTCTATTGTGCTAATTTTTGGTCCTACAGACGCAAAATTGCTACAGAACTAAACTGTGGATACGACCACATGAGTCGTGTTCTAATGGGGGTTTTTGCCATTTTTCTCCTGCCAAATGAAGTGAATTGTTATATGAAAAACGTATCGCAAGAGAAATAACAATAACTTGTCTTGTAAATCGTCATACATTTTTTGATATTCATTAAATTGTGGGGGGGGGGGGGGGGGGTTGTTACTGTCATTTTTCTCTAGTCAAATAGAATGAATTGTTATATATGAAAAACGTATCGCAAGAGAAATAACAACTTGTGAATAGTATGCTAACATTTTTGGATATTCATTAATAAAAATTATACAAATCCTTCATCAAAAACTTAAAAATATCTGAAAACATGAATAAAATCCTAAAGTAAAAGGGTTTACTTGATTGGTACAAAATGGAATATCCCTTATTATTTTTTTTTCATATGCTCATTAATTTCATATACCATTAAATCTCAATGTAAATTTCTTACTTGATTAATTAATTATCATCATAAATTTTTGGTGGAGTTCGTATCAAATTATTAACAAGTCTAAAATTAATTTATTAATCCAAAATTATTATTTTTTAACCATAACTATAGCCAGATTTTATCAAAATATATAATCAATTTAATATTTGGCATGTATTTAAAAAAAACCTAATTCAAAACAAATAAAAAGAGTGAGACAAAAGGGGTGTACTTTGCGTTGAACAGACTCGTTTGTCACTCGTCAGTCTTCACTTCCGATTCGACGACGCTTGATTCTTCGCCGGAAAATCACAAAAATCAAAATTATCAGTCACCGATTCATCGGAATTCAATGCCGGAGGATTCTTCGTCGATAGACTACGCGATGGAGAAGGCATCGGGGCCTCACTTCTCCGGTCTTCGCTTCGACGGCCTTCTCTCTTCTTCCCCACCCAATTCCTCCGTCTCTTCTCCTTCTCACCTCCGATCGGCTGTAACTTCCTCTTCTTCTCCTGATTTTTCCGATCCCGAAGCTCCTAAACAGCCCTTCGTCATCGGTGATTCTCAATTCCCCCTTTTCGTTCTAGCTTTTTCGTTTCTTAATTGTTTTTCTCATGCTTGGGTTTGATCAAATTTGGTGATATAACCTCTGCATGAGTATCAGTTTCGTCTTTTGTCTGCGTTTCGTTTTGTTTGGTTTTTCGTTTTGATTGCTTGATTGTGTATAGGGGTTTCTGGTGGTACGGCTTCTGGTAAGACAACGGTCTGCGACATGATAATCCAGCAACTTCATGATCATCGTGTTGTTCTAGTTAATCAGGTTTGATTATATTGCTCGAATCTGTTCTCAGTTCTCACTTTCCATTGTATTGATTGGGCTGAGATTCACATCATATAACGTTCTTTGTTGATTAGGATTCCTTTTACCGTGGTTTGACATCTGAAGAATTGCAGCGTGTGCAAGAGTACAACTTTGATCATCCAGGTTTAACTATCTTAATGGATTTTCCTTGAATTACAATCAAGGCTGTGTTTGGTCAATCTATCATCTTCTGTGTTTGTTTCTTTTGCAGATGCCTTTGACACCGAACAGCTTTTGCATTGTGCTGAGACTCTCAAGAGTGGGCAACCGTATCAAGTTCCAATATACGACTTTAAGACTCATCAACGTAGATCTGATACTTTCCGCCAGGTGCATACTCTTCTTTCCAAGACCATTTATTGTGCTCATTTGGTTTGAATCCTCGTAAGAGTGGCTTTAGATGTGTTCTTATTTTTAACTTAAAGGGGCTTATTAGCATATATCTTCAATCCCTTTGAATTCCATAGTTGGAGTTTTGATCACGTATTTTACATTAGAAAGAATGAGTTGATTTCTGGCTTGCAGTTGATGATATTTGTGTGTCAGGTCAATGCTTCTGATGTTATAATTTTGGAAGGGATTCTAGTTTTCCATGACTCACGAGTTCGGAATCTGATGAATATGAAGATCTTCGTTGACACAGGTAATGACCAACTTTACCTTCAGTATTATCATCTGAAATATCTTTTTCATCTCCCCAAAGCATGCGTATGTCTTGTGCTACTCATCGTTCTTCACTCTTTGCAAATGATATTTTGATAAAATTTGTCCATTTTCTGTTCTGTAGCTGATGCCTTGATAGGTTTTCTCACTTTTTCCATTTATGTTATCTGTTATAATTAACCAAATTGGAATCTACTTCACATCTCTCTTATCCTCATATAAAGCTATTGTATGGTTTCAGATGCTGATGTGAGGCTTGCTCGCAGAATCAGGCGTGACACAGTTGAGAGGGGCAGAGATGTCAACTCTGTGCTCGAACAGGTTAGTCCTTTCAATTTATGGTGTAGGATTGGTTCATCTATTCTAGTTAGGTGGCTTGATAATGTCTGTGAATACGAGATTTGGAACGAACAACAAATGACATTTATACTCTCGCAAACATCTCACTGTGTCTTTACTCTGGTTTCTAATTCCTGCTGTTGTATTTGCAAAACACTATTTATCTGAGGATGTTATGTTCATTTACAGTATGCAAAGTTTGTGAAGCCGGCATTTGATGACTTTGTGCTTCCCTCCAAGAAATATGCTGACGTGATCATTCCTCGAGGAGGTGATAATCACGTTGCAGTTGATTTGATTACGCAACATATACACACAAAACTTGGGCAGCATGATCTCTGCAAAATCTACCCGAATGTTTACGTCATCCAATCAACATTTCAGGTATTTTCTCTCTCTTACTCTCTTTGATGCTTGATTTAGAAGGTAAGTGTTTGTATCAATGTTCTCACTATAGGATCATGATTGCAGATAAGAGGCATGCATACACTTATTCGGGAGAAGGACATATCAAAGCATGACTTTGTGTTTTATTCAGATCGACTCATTCGTCTGGTATTTCTCTGCCTCATGTCTTCTCTTTAGACGTCACTCAGCTTTCGGGCTTTCATATTTTAACTATTATCGGGTTTTTTTTTTCAGGTCGTGGAGCATGGTCTTGGTCATTTGCCGTTCACTGAGAAACAAGTAGTTACTCCAACAGGTATGAGAGGAGGATGCGTGAGCTGTAACAAAACAATACTTTATACACTTTCCTAGATAAAGTGTCTAGGTCATCAGATGTCTGTCTCCGTCACATGGATCTAGAAAAACTGTTTGTACCTTGTCGAATCTAAATGTTAACCTCACGCCCCATGAGACAATTAGTGCCGCCTATATCGATACCACACAGATTTGTTAGAGTTAGCTTATTCAATTGGTTTTACATTTCTTATCTTTTCCACACCAGGAGCTGTGTATACCGGTGTTGATTTCTGCAAGAAACTTTGCGGGGTCTCAATTATTCGAAGGTGAGCCTTGAAAGGTATTGTATTGCTTAAGTTTTATGTGATAATATGTTCATTCTTCCAACTGTATTACATATTGGAAGCATATATAACTTGTTTACGATTAATTGATCTTGCCTAAAAGTTTTCTGTTTTGTATGTTTTCTTAGTGGTGAAAGCATGGAAAATGCATTACGCGCTTGCTGCAAAGGAATTAAAATAGGGAAGATTCTTATCCATCGTGATGGTGACAATGGAAAACAGGTCTGCTATTTGCTCTTTTTAAAATATCAAGGTATCATCTCTTTTTTATAATAAACAAGAAATTTAGCCTCTTCTCATGTGAATCAGCTTATATATGAAAAGCTTCCTCACGACATCTCTGAACGCCATGTCCTGCTTCTGGACCCTGTCTTAGCTACAGGTACTCGGTTTCTTTACGTTGCATATTCTGTTTAATTGATTGATTTCTGTTTCTTTAAACCCTATCTTCATTATTGTTGCATGTTCTTGAAGGTAACTCTGCTAATCAAGCCATTGAACTACTCATACAGAAAGGAGTTCCTGAATCTCACATTATATTCCTTAACCTTATCTCGGTGAGTGTAGAAGCTCAAGCTCTCTCTGTTTCTATCTCTCTCTCTGTTTTAGTCTTTGCTTCTCTCTCTCTCTCTGTGCAAATCATAACCTTGCTTTCTGACAGGCGCCGGAGGGAATCCATTGTGTCTGCAAACGTTTTCCGGCACTGAAGATAGTGACGTCTGAGATAGACCAGTGTCTGAACCAAGAGTTCCGTGTTATACCGGGCTTGGGCGAATTTGGTGATCGTTACTTTGGTACTGACGAGTAAAACCAGTAGTGACCACTCAACACTGTGACCGGTTGCCGTAACAGCCTAAATTTATGACTAGACACTAGATGGAGTTGTATGTCTTTGTTCTAAACAACCTACACAAGCTTCTTGTGCTTTTGATATTATTTTCTCTCTTATGATTTATCAAGCTCTTCTTGCTTACTCAAATAATACGATATATTAATTTAGTTGTCTTTTATTTTCTAAGTTTCTACTTTTTAAAATTTTGTAAGAAAAAAATTGGAGCATTCTAAATCTGGAGAAAGCTCTTCTACAAAAGCTATGTACAGACTACAGACATTCTAAAGTTGATGTTGAGAAAGGAGAATTGGTTTTCAAGTTATAAGGTCATTATATTATACTAGGTGATTACCTGCGCATACGCACGGTTTATATTTTAGAAGTATTTGATACTATTGTTTTTGTTCTTAACATTTTTTACACTGTCTCTGTTTGTATATTTTATATCAAATTATAGTTTCATTTACAATAAGCTCTTAAATTACAAATAAACTCAACTGCATTTGCCTATGAAGGTTTATTGTATATATTCGATGTTTTTCGAGACTATTCTCTGCACCCAGCTATAAGAATAACAATATTGAATTATTTTGAGATGCATATGTGAGACGTGGCCAAGACTGGAAAATATTATTTATTGCATGATAAAATTGTAAATTTGAAAGGGAAATGATATTATTTGAAGATATTATTGAGTATCTTATTTTATTGAGTAATTGATTATATATATTAAGATGTTTTAATGTTAAGAGTTATGGATTTGTTATTGGAACCAAGTCGATGGTATTTGTGTATAAATTAATATTTAAATAATGTTTATAAGATTAGAGTGATGAAGAAATTTGAAGGGTTTTTGTGCATAAACGTTACTAAAAATTAAACATAAATGACTAATACTTGTACAAACTCAAAAGGCAAAAAAAAACAATTAAATAAATAAATCATTTTGGACACATGACACTCTCTCCAGTGATGATGTGGTGCTCAACTGGAGAGAGTTGGCCATCTTTTATATTATTATATTAAGACCTGAATTGTGAGAATATGAAGTCAAATACGTTGGTGACCAAAGTAGGCGCACAAGAGCCTTATCAAGAGGAAACCATTCAAGAGGATGCAGTGCCCAACCCAAAATCACAGAGGATGAAACAGAAATTGAATTGGTTCTTACAACCATGCTCAAAATGATCAAATGTATTAGCAAGTTCCCAACAAAAAGGTTAGATAAGAAACGATTAAGAGCCTGAAAAGTGAGTCACTTCAAGTATATGTGAGATTATGATCTTTAACATCAAGATTATAACTTGCTATGACACCAACTCAATAGGGTTTTCCCGAAGATGAAAATCTTAGTTTTTGAGCTATGAACTAAACCCAAACCCAAAGATAAATAGACTGAAGCAGACAAAAACACATCCAAATTCAATTCCAAAACTATAAGTGAAATTTTCACAGCCATTGATGTTGACAAATTTAAGTTGGTTCAAAGGTGTGTTGCTGCAAAGGATGTCTGGGAAGTTCTGATAAATTTTTTTGAGGGAACATCAAACATGAAAAGGACAAGAATTGGTCATTTAGCATCTCAATTTGAAAATTTCAGAATGGGAAATGATGAATCAATCTCAAACTTCGGATCCAAGCTCAGTCCAATTGCCAATGAGGCATCAGTATTGGGAAAGATTTACAAAACAAGAAAACTAATTCATGTTTTCAAAATTTTGAAAACTATTTTTTATGAAGTTATAAGAATGTAATTTCTATTAAGTAATAAAACTATAATATCTTTATGACACTACAATTGACATTCGATATGGTTAATAACAACGATAAATCAAGTGCTTTGTTTTAAAATAAAAAAGAACTTTATGATTATTATTATAAAATAATGTGAAATCCAAGCAAACGTACCCTCCATCACTAATCTAGTAATCCATGACAATTAAGAGATTAAGAAGAGTGAGGAGTGGTTTAATGGAGATTAGAGAATTGAGTAATAAAGCTAGAAAAAAGGGGGTTAGGGAAAAGAATAAATGTTTGGACAAAAGGATGCTGTTTACAGAAAATCCCTTGGAGACGACGAACGGAGAGAATATGAATCCACTAAATGCAAAGCGTCTTTTTCAATCAGTCACGTCGCGATTCTTCTCACGCGAGGCTTATTCTTCTTCAATTAGGTTGGTTTGAATTTGAGATCCAATTGTTGACATCCTTTCTTTCTTTTTCTTAAATCATTGTCTATGTTTTAGGGATGGGTTGCATCCATTGCCATTCTCCACAAACAATTATTGCTAGACATGGAAGTCCTCTTGCTCGGTTTTGCTCAGTTTCTTTGACTGAAAACAAGAGGTTGTTGTTAGGACCTGAGAGAATTGGACGCAGTGAGACTGAGGATGAAAAGTGGGACGACATGCTGGTGCGGATAATATCACACCGTCTCCACATGAATTTGAAGGTGTGATAAAAGCTGCAAATTTGCGGTGAATGCTATGGATTTTATGGAGTACTTGCATGGGCTTAAATGCAAGCTAGTGTGTGTGGCTACCGGTGAAGAGGATCTTTTAAGATCCAGACCCAGGCCCGTAGGGCAGGCGAACTAGGCGATGGCCTAAGACCATCATATTTTTTTTAAATGTTTTTATGGGTCACATATTTAGTTTCAGGTTAATAGTATATAATGTACAAAATTTGAACTCCATGTTTTTATTTAAAATATTATTTTGTAATTAAAAAACAATTGGTTTGGCACATAATTATCTATCTAAAGACCACCCAAAAAAAATTGAATGATTTACAAAAAAATGTAAAGAGGATTATTTTTCAAAAATAATGTTTTTTTTTTTTCCGATTTGCTGTATTTTTCAAAAATGCAAAGAGGAGTTTTTTTGTTTAACTGCAAAATTTGTAATTTACAAAGGGCCACATATTTTATCTTGTCTCGGACTATCATTTATGTTGGATCGGGGCTGCTAAGACCTACAATTCAGACACCGCATCCAAAGCACTGGGTCAAAAAATTTAGGTGCCTTGCTTCTTGTAGCGTTAGATTGCTTAGGAAGAAAGCGTGGGCGATACACAAGAAAAACAAGTCTGATCTCGAGTTTGACGAGAAGCTTGAAGAAGCTATAATTGGAACGGCATATTTTGACTCAAGTAGTAAAGCCAAGGAAATAATGATATTTATTGACAACATGGAGAAAGAATCATGATGAAGACATGGAAGAAATGGAAAAGAGGCTGAGAAAGAAACATGATGAAGACATGGAAGAGATGAAAAAAAGCTTTCAAGATATGAGGAAGGCTTTGCATGGCAAAGGCAAATAGAAAGTATACTGCAGGTTAAATTATGCCTCTTGTTTATCTTCTCTAGTTTTGATGATGATCACCCTTGTTAGAATCATTGTCTCTGGTATTTCAATTTGAGTATTTTATTAGGATTCTGGTATTTCATTTCATGTAGTAGGATTCATTTGCTAATCGGTTTGGTTCTGATTTGCATCAAACCGGAACCGGATCAATCCACGTTCGACTCAAACCCACGAATCGTGAAAGATAGAACAAGAACTGTTGAAAAGAGTTTTCTTATAGAGGAGAGGACACCGTTTATGTAATCCGAGCGAGATATTCAGATTAGTCACGGATAAAGTCGAATCATCTGATTGAAATGGTGACAAGATGAAAAAACAAGTCTTATAATGTTTCAGAAACTTGATAAAGATCAAACTGTACATATACTTTCAGATCATCGATCATTCTTACTAAAGATTTAACTTAGTAAAATGGCAACATTCCTTGGATTCTAGTAAAGACTAAAAACTACGATACACTGAAAGAACCTCCTAATCTGGAGAGAAGAAATCTAGCTAGAGCTTTTCAACAAGCTTCTTGTTGTCTGCTGAATCGAGTGAGAAGAATATCACTATATGGATGATCTTGCTTCACTTCCAAGTAACCTTTCGTCTTCAGCACCTGCAAACACACAATTCGGTTCCAGTTCACAACCATTTTCCAAAACTTGAGAAACTGAAAACCCGAGAAATTCAAAACCGAACCAAAATAACCAATTGCCGAGGCCTAAAGTCTCGTAGAAGAGTCTTGCACTTTCTTTATGAGTTCTTCCTCTACACAGCTGCAACAAACTCACCTTTTCTTCTTCTTCTTTTTCCCTCTGGCTCCAGAAATGTCTTTTCCAAGAATTTCGCCACACTCCTGTGCAATCCAGAGTCAGAAAATCCGGATAATTATCTGAATACAAGCCAAGTTTGTGAGTCTACCGACCTCGTTCTTGCTGACCATGTCTCTGCAAATCGAAACATACAAGGTAAAAAACTCAGCACGACGAAACACATCAACATGCAACAAACAATACTTTGATGAGATAAGTTGTTTATATCTTAATGGTTGAAGCTTTTCACACATATATTTTCAGAAACCAATCAATCCATTGTTCCATTTTCTTCATATATTTTTGTAGATTAAGCAACAAAAAACTTGAACACTGACAAGATCAGAAGGCGTTTACCTTGTTGCAAGTCCTCTGTTTCTTGTGCATTCACCTGCTGAAGTCGAAACAAAATAAATGCTCAGTCTTGTAATTAAACTCGATAGGCTAAAAGTATTATTAAAAGCTTTCTTTTGCTACTGTCAGAATGATGGAATGCAGTAGTACCTCCTCGTTCATCAAAATTGCATCAAGGCCTCTTCTATCCTCGCAAAACACTGACGAGTGCTCAGTGAAGGAACTTACAGGTGTCTCGTTTCTTTATCACAGGTCTCAGGGTCCTTGAAATATCTTATCGACATTGATTCCCTTACTGGCGTTTCAGGAGCAATCTCTACTTGCTCAGAGGCTACTGGTGTTTCTGGAGCTATCTCTGTTTGCTCTGATGTCCTCGCTGGTGTTTCTGGAGCAATATCTGATGGCTCTGCAGGCCTCACTGGCGTCTCTGAAGTAATTTCTGTTTGATGAGCAATTCCACTAGCTTCCATCTCCGTTTTGAAACCAATTTACTTGGATCATTTTCTTCAGAACTCTGCAAAAACAGTGAAGCAATCAAATTTACACACTTGTACGGAACCTCTACAGGTGAATATAATCCCAAGTTACAAAAAAATTCTTTTACTTATTCGGAATTATCACTTCATCATCTACCAGACATTTTCTTTTCCGTGAAACCCGAGCAGACTCCTTTGCAGCCGGAGTAGGAATGATCGAGAACTGAGGTCTTGTTTCCCCTGTATTTCAAAATAAAGGTGACACGTTAGAAACAAAACTAAGTTTATTTTCTGGAGCACCTTGAGAGATTCTCAGCCGTGAAGGTGCTTTGGGAGTAACAACAACTGGAGTATCCGTCCTATTAAACCCTCTACTTCCCTCTTCTCAAAAAGTCATATGTCAGAGAGAGAACCTTTCTCCAAACCATTATGAAGTCCAGCTTGATTTACTTCAGATGTCTCTGTATGAAAGTTTCTAACTTCCCCATCACTATGGCCTTGTCGTTTCTCTACACCTTCTGGCAAGTCTCTAGTTCCACTCACAGATCCTGGCTCCCGTTTATCTAGAGTACTCATCTCCGGGATCTCCTTCTCCCCATCAATTCTTGTGGCACCAGAAGGATGTTCAGATAGGAGGGACAAGTCATGGCGTATATTTTCACATCTTGTTTCCGCAGAGGTTTTCTCTGATTATGAATCCTCATCCCAGTGCCCGTCTCTGTGTACATTATTTCCTGAGGATTCATGAGAATACACTTGTCCCCTGGACAATGGTACATATAGTTTCTCTAACTGTGTCTTCTTCTAGAGCGCTTCTGATATCTTTATACATTTGCGGCTCCACAAGCATGTCATCTGATTCTGGATCCTCCCTATGCGTAGATGCATTTTGGTGATCTCTCGTAGAACTCTGATCAATTCCACATCTTATGTATACAAGGTGTTTGATAAAAGGATTATTAGAGGATACAAACTTCAACATCAAAGGAAACAAAGGCTATCTCCAAAGTCGTGGCAGTTTAAATATAAATCTAGGCTGGAGGAGAAGAGGAGTCAGAGAAAATTTTCCAAATCATGGAACTTCCGGTTTAAGCACATCCCAGAGACTAGAAAATTGATGCAGGAACAGAGCTTGTTTGCTATGAAAAGTGGAGAGGATGTTACAGAAAAAAAGGTTTCTAGCCAAGCGTACTCAGTGGAACATGCGATGCTTGGCAATCTGGACAGGAATTTGCATCGCATGGAAATGTCTGTTATGTCTTATTTTCTTCATGGAAATGTCAATTCACGTATTCTTGTGGTTATTATGGAGTGGGAAAACGTGTTAGCGGCAAGAATATACATACTGCAAAAAAGGAGGCTGATGCTACACAGTTGCTTGCAAGTCGATTGTG
Organism: Eutrema japonicum; assembly: GCA_030161315.1. Lineage (NCBI taxonomy): Eukaryota > Viridiplantae > Streptophyta > Magnoliopsida > Brassicales > Brassicaceae > Eutrema > Eutrema japonicum. The sequence continues at coordinate 54,861,004 of BSQW01000011.1, forward strand.
TTCCACACATTCAGCAAGTGGAGAGTTCAGTTTGTGACCAAGCAGCGTGCATTTGTTCCACTAGTTCATTAAATTTATTGCAATCACTGTTATTTCAGAAAATGGAGTTGCTTACTGTCAAGCAAATGATACCAGTAACTGTGGTGAAACCCAGAGATGTGCAATCACGAGGAGTTGGTGCTCATGAGTTACTATTTGCTGCATCGATAGTTTCTTGCTCGGTGCAGTTTTTGAAAGTGTATTCTTTACTTGGATCTCACATGAGGAGGGTTTCAAAGGGCATGATACAATTTTCTGTGGTGTTCTAGAATACCAAGTATGGCACAAGTGGAGTTCTAAGCCACTTCAACCAGTTTCAGAATTGGAGCTTGGTGAAACAATTTGGTTTGACGGGATGAAGTATGCATGTATTCTGGGAAATACAATTGAAGTTTTAACTCCATTATTAGTTCCACCAATCTCATCTCAAATTCAAATTGAAAGCAGAGTGCAACATGGAGCATATGAAGTGGGGATTCACAAATATTTACTGTTGCTACAAGTCTAGACTCAATCAAAGCTTCATATTAGCGATTACATATTTGCTTTGGGGGAAGACAAATATAAGTTTTGGAGGAAGCGGAGACATCTTTCCTTGTCAAGACTGCTGTGCAAACTAAGGATGCGATTTGGTTTTTTTCTCTGCAAATATGAAGATGTACGTGAAACACAAATGGAGGTCCAAAAGAGTGCAGCTACAACCATGCTGGCCAAATGGAGATTCTTGTCTTAGCATATGGACTTGAACTTTGGTAGGAAGCAAGCACATTAGGAGTTACAGCAGTTCTTCTCTCTACAAGCTTGAGGACAAGCTTTTCTAAAAGGGCGGGTATTGATACGTTCCTCATGGCCAAGTGTAAGAGAAAGAGACCAAGGGAAGGGAGTTGTGACTATAACTGACGTGGCAAGGGAAGGCAAAGACTCGACGACAATCGGAGGCTTTGCCGTTGATTTCATCTTCTTTAAATAAGAAGATTGCTGGGATTTGATCTTCATGCTTTTATTGTGGAATAATCTGTTGTAAGCGACATGAGCTTGACAATGGCGATGATCGAGATGAGATCATCATAATGAGTGAGGGAGATTTACTTTGAGAGAAAGAGATATCGTTTTTCTTATTTCATTGTAATCGTCTCTTGTATTCATCGTTCTTATCAATAGAAGCAACATTTACAGAAGTTCAGATCTCTAAACACTATCAGAGTAAGAACAACAGAAGACATACCTGTCAGTGTGTAGAGGTTTCACACATCATACCCAACAAAATAAAAATAAAGAGAGTGGCATTCCACATGCTTTTAGCCACTGGCTTATCAAAGTACAAACAAAAGAACTCACATGTCTGATTTGCGGGCCAACTGCTTCTGAGGTAATGATGATATGTACTGAGTGCGAGTCATTGGTGTTTGGGATAGGGTGGCTCATAATGGCGATGGCCCTAGCAACCCTGCCAGTCTTGCTAACCTGTTTGCATGTGATTAATCATCATATCATAAAACATTCCACATTCAGGTATAATAACCAGAAAAAGGAATGGATTTTCAAAATATATTGAACAAGAACGCAGTGTGGTCGTAGTCACACGAAGAGAAGAACTAAATGTGTAAATGAATATAAAAACTATGGAAAGTCAACCAGTATAATGAACCGGGCCATAGGTCCAACAGCGAAAGTCACATGTCTCATGAACAGCTACTTACTTTATAACGGTCCTGCCCTCGTGCATCAGTATGGACACAGTTAAATCGTAATTGAACTGCAATATTACCTTGTTCGGCAGGTAGGAAGGGTCAGACACAATCTTTTGCATTTGACAGTCTCCCCCTCGGATGTTACACCAGTAACCTTACATTCCTCGTCAAACTGTACCTGGAATAAGATAAAAACATCAAATATATGACTCCAACATCCATACAATTAAAGATGGCATCAGTTTCTCCCACTACTCCCCCACAAAGAGCTGTAAAGATGAGAAATAGAGAGACACCTTGCACTCAGGTTTGTTCAACATATATGTGCCACCATAGACAGTACTAAGTCGTGCAAATGCCTGAGCCAGGAGGAGGAGAGAGAAGTCACAGGAGAATCAAGAAATAATTATCCAAACCTCAGAAAAGTTCCAGCAACTAAAGGCAAAGATCAAAAAGACAGAGAACATGAGATAGTTCTCCCAAATTAACCATAGAGAGGATAGATATATGGAGACCCTCCTTGGAAACGTGCAAGGGATTCTGCATATAGCTAACCAATCATTTAAAGCAAGAATGTTAATCTGGATAGTTCAAAACTAAAAGTAGAAATGCCACAACAAGGGAGACAAATTATACAGGTCTGGAAGAAGTTCACCTTCATTCTCATTACAGTATCATAGGCGGGTTGATGAAGATGTTGGTCATCCCTATGAAGTGCCACTGCGTGACCAATAAAATCAATAGTGTTGTCATCAAAACCAAATTTCCTGCCAGTGTCATCTAAATGGTTAGCCACATATAGTATAGTTAATTAACAGTGACACCATAACGCTAAAAGGCATTAGAACATCAGCTTACGCAATCATTTCCTTTGTTGTAACTTTGGTTAAAACCATTCCATTATATGTTTTTGGGTCCTTATCATAGTATTCATGAACATAACTGAAAAATGCGAAGATATTTTTCAAGAAACATCGTCAAACTCCAAATATATTTTTTCCAAGAAACACCGTCAAACCCAGTCGTACGGAAAATTTTAGATTGTTTACCTGCTTTGAGAACTTGTTAAACTCGCTGCGTTCGCTGCATTCATAGTTTTAGGGGCATGCTTCACCTTCTTTGCATCTGGTTCTGACTTATTCGTTACTGTGACTGGTTCTTTGCCCTTTCGCTTCACCGATATCGCTTCAGTAAATGTCATCAAGATCACAGCTCTGTTTTGGTAGTTTTCTGAGGTGTATCTGTGGAGTTTGTAAGAACCATTGGCAGGTTGAGGCCTCAGATGAAACCGTGCCCGCAAAATCCCGAGCACCTTCTTGTCATCATATCCATCCCACAGTGACACAGTCTGTCCGATCTGACATTATCTGAGACAAAAAGCCAGTCCCGATCAGACTCCCCATGGAGACGCTCGGAATCAAACTCTGCCAACGTCCACGGGTGATAGTTCAAGACTTCGAGAGGGAGCCTTGAATTTTAAATATTTAACAAATTAAATTATCAAATATGTCCGCGCTTCGCACGGTATGTTATATTTTTGTTTATTGATGTAGTTAACAAAGTATACAGTAGTAGCAAAACATTAATTAAAATTAGTATTTTTTATTAAAAAAATTAAATAATTTAGTATATATAGTATTTAACGGGTTTATATATATTCAATAAAATAAAATTTATTTTAAACATATAATAGTTACTATTCAAAATCTACGTTAGAAAATAATTGATACATATACTTCTCTTTTTTGAAATATGGGTCGAATTTTCATTCATCTACATCATTCTCATTTCGAAATCATCGGACATGTTTCCAAGATGCACTCATAATCTCTCTCACACTCTCTATCTTTTTTTTATATAAGAATCTCACTCATCAACGCGATAAATTGAACTACATACCACATTTTGATATGATTTAAACCTAAGTTTCAGTATCTTCTTCCTATTTTACATTTTTCTGATCAATTTCGGTGTCTACTTTCAGACTTGAGAGTTGGAGAGCTTTCGGTAAGATTTCACCCATTCGTCCTCTCAATGATTAGTTTGAATTACATACTATCATTTTGGGAGAGTACAATTTGCCTCTCGGAACATGCATTCTTGCATACCCATCAAAAGATTGGAGTTGCAATTCGAGCTTGAAGAGCTCTTGCGAGTATTTCTTTCTTGAACAAATCTTCGTTGACATGCTTAAACACCGATTTCAAAGCATTTAAACACATTATTTAATTTTTTCCCCTATAACCCACTTGAAATTAACTGATAAATCCCAAAAGTCTGTCCTAAATAACAACTACTCAGTGATTCTAGGTTTTTAATTACAAATGTTTTAAGAATTTTTTTAATTTTCTACATTTTTTGTGGAACTAATCTTTATTGATTGTGTTATCATATGATTAGAGTTGCAATTCGAGTTTGTAGAAACTCTTGTGAGTATTGTTTTGTTGAACGAATCCTTGTTCGAATGTTTAATCACCGATTTCTAAGCATCAAAAAGCATTGTTTTATTTTTCTCCTTATAATCCACTTGAAATTAAGAGAAAAATCTGAAAGTTTTTCCAAAACAATGACTACTCAGTAGTTCAGGTTTTTTAATTACAAATGTTTTAAAAAGTTTTTTAAAAGATTTATACATTGTTTTGGAAATAATCATTATCGATTGTTTTAAATTATATATCCCAACATTCTTGATTTTTTTTTTTAATTCATAAATTACTAATACTATACTCTACAATTATAGTCTTGTCCAATTAAACTAAAAAGTTATGAAAAACCAGTTAAATATTTTTATACCGAAATAAAATTATAAAATAAGACTAAGTGTATATAATATTTATGTTTAATTTTATTTTATGATTTAATGTTTTAATGTTTTAATATTTGTAATATTTTTGCTTTCTTTTAACGGTTATGGAACATATTTGGATATTCAGGGATATTAAAGAACCATGATCCATAAAGTTTTTTTCTCAGATTTAGGAAAATCAAATATGGATATGGTTATCCTACCCATTTCTATCCAGCTAATCTTATATCTTATTTTAATTATACATTACTATTATCATTTAAATAAATAAATATAATCTATTTTGTCATAAAATCATAACTTTTTACATTTACATAGATAAAAAAATACATACAATATTTTCAATAATTATAAGAAGCTAAGTTTATAACTTAGTGAAATTATTATTAATATTTTCATGTATTCATCTAAATATAAATCTCATAAAACTAAAATTATCAAATTAAACTTTCTTTAGATCAATAGTATATCACCTATCTTTTATAACAAACTGTCTTTTTGAATTCTAAGAAAAACTATTATATTAATGGATGACAATTATTATGAGAATTAAGGTATAAAACCATAATTATTATGAGAATTATAGAATTAAGTGATAGTATTCCATGAGATTAGAAAATGTAATGGATATAAGTAGGGGTGGGCATTTTAACCGAACCGAACCGAACCAACCAAACCAAACCGAACTCAAACCGATCCAAACCAAACCAGAGTTAATACCCAACCATTTGGTTGAAGTTTTTCTCAACCCGAACGGTTTGGTTTGGTTCGGTTTTAAACCGAACCGAACCGATAAACCAATGTGTTTTTGTTAATTAATTAATTAATAATATTAAAATAATAATACATAGGGTAGAATCTTCGGTTCTTCACCATAAAAGTTATAAACCGAACTAAGTGGTTTTAGACTTTTAGAGAATGATTTTTTATGAATTCGTTTTGTTTACACTTCGTTAGAATTCTTGTTTTTATAAGTTAATTTTTTAAAAACCGAACTAAAACCAAACCAAAGTACAACCGAACCGAACTAAACCAAACCGAACTAAACCCAAACCGAACACAAACCGAACCAAACTTATTTCGGTTGAGTTCGGCTAGAGTTTTATTCAACCCGAATAAACCAAACCGAACCGAACCCGAAATTAAACCGAAATGCCCACCCCTAGATATAAGTAAGTTGATGATGTGTCACAAATTTAGACAATGGTAGGATGATGTGGCAGCCTAAGAAAAGAGCATATTTTACTTTATATATATAGATTATGGCTATGAATGTATCAAGCGTTTTGGAAAAACGCTATGTGGTTCATTATTACTTTTACCATTCACTACAGCTTTTTGCTTTAATATTTTCGGAAAAAAAAGAAGTAAAAAGCAGATGGCGGGACAAACAAATGAAAGTCATGTGTATTTAGATAGGTTCCGCTCATGACGGGAAAAATAGTGGAAGATGTGTGTTTAGGGCTGTAGGTAGTTGAATTTTTTTTTTTAAATCTAAAAAAAACTCTATAAAATTCATCCTTTCTTCCAATTATTATTCTCAACCCAAAACTAAACATTCTATAATTCTCAATTCTCCAAAAATTATCCAATTCATTTGCATCAAGTGAGCAAATTTTCTTTTGTAAACATAATATGATAGATAATGCATATAATATATATAACATTTAAAATATATAAAAAAATTCTTCACGCCCAAACATTAAAAATAAATTATATTTTTGATCTTAGGATATACATAATAGAAATTTAAGTTAATGTTTTCTATGCTTATAGAAGATATTAGTAACAATTTAGGTTTGAAAATTAAGTCTTTTAAATAATAACTACAAGTAAAATACTATTTGATGAGTATTTGATGAGAAATTTTATCAAAATCTAAATAAAACCCACATGAATAAAACTTTAACTTTAAAAATAATTTTATTATATAATATTATAATATATAATATTATTTTACTTGTTTTTTTAGATGTATTTTTAATTTGAGTTTAGCAATAAATATATTATTTTAAAATGCCAAAGAAATTTTAATTTATAATTATATTAATGTCATTAATCTATTTTTATTTATAAAATATTTATCTAAAATATATATCCCGCACTGCTTTTTATATTTTCACCATTCACACATATAGACCGCACCGCATGTTATTTTTTTCACCATTCATATGTTGTCCCGCACCGCTCAAACCGCAGTAACCGCACTAGTTCCGCATGATGCGTTTCTTCTATCCGCACCACACTGAAACCGCACCGCACCCCCTAAACCGCTTGTCCCGCACCGCTCAAACCACTGTCACCATTCGAAGCCTATATGTCAATTAAAATCAGAAGTGGCCAAAAGCCGTTTTATAGATATAAATGTTGAGTCTGTGGTTTGCACACAAGTGAACTACTGTGCAACACAAGAATTTGGACTTAAGGTGCGAAGATTAATAGAAGTGACGTGGCGGAAGCTTATTGGAGTTGGAGACACAAGGCGTATCGGGATAGTGAATCTAAACTTTGAGGAATTGGAGATATTTGGAAGATCGGAAACAAGATATTCTCAACAAGCGATGTTGGAGAATATTTATAGCGAAGGAGCCGCTAGGTTTTGGTTACACAGAAAATAAGAAACATGACTGTAGTACGTGCTCTACGGATTTTGGTGAGTGAACAAAGAGAGATTGCATAGTTGTTGTTATGTAGGTAAGTGTGGGTAGATTTAGGAATTGGTCAGTGACGAACCAATGTGTTGGTGTTGTGTAATCATGATTAAACAAATTGTAAGAAGTTTGTTTAAACGATTTCTAATAAAAGCAAATAGGTATTTGCAGAATCATGTTATTTGTTCCTCTTATACGTGATCCAGGTTTAACAATAGGTATAAGAGCTGGAAACCATAACTATTAACATGTTGAGATCATGTGGAAGAAAACATGGACACGTCAAATGAACTTGTTGCGATTCAGAAGATCTTCATGCTCGACGAATCAAAATTTGGACACTGGAAGGTGCACATGAAGCAGAGAATCAGATTGATGGATGAGGATGCATGGACTGCTGTTGAGACAGGGTGGAAAGAACCATATGTGATTGATGAAGGAGGAAAGAAACAGCCCAAACCCAAGGATAAATGGACTGAAACAGACAAAAATGCATCCAAATTGAATTCCAAAGCGATAAGCGAAATTTTCACAGCCATTGATGCTGACAAATTTAAGATGCATGGTTCAAGGGTGTGTTGCTGCAAAGAATGCATGGGAAGTATAGATAAATTTATTTGAGGGAACATCAAACGTGAAAAGGATAAGAATTGATCATCTAGCATCTTAAGGTTTCTCTTCTCATACTGAAAGGAGTTCTTGAATCTCACATTATAGTCAACCTTATAACGGAGATTGTAGAAGCTAAAGAGCTTTGAATTACATTTAATCGAATGAAATCTGCTCAACGGTTGCAGGTCGTATCTCGAATATTCAATCATCATTAGCTCTTTGAAACCGTTAAGAATATGATCTCTATGAATTTTTTTTCTCCTCGATCCCTTCTCTCTATTTTCTTGTGATTTAACAAATTGAAAACTCATAGACAAAACAAAAAATCTTACGGGTTTGTGGCCCACGTAATGATGGGCCTGAGTAGGGGCCCAATATAAAATACACGTCCTCGCTCGTCCATAAATATACCTTCCCCTCGCAAATAATCGCTAATTCATTGGACTCGTTCCTTTTTCTTCCTCGGCGTCAAAAAAATTTCCTTTTTTTTTTTTTCTCTATTGAGTTGAAAAGCGTGTTCTCGATTCGAAGATCTAGATCCTACGTTCGTTTGATCTCTCAGGTTTGCTTCTTCTTCGACTACGGATCTCCGCGATTATGATGATTTCTTCGTGCTTTCAATTTGGGTTTCTTCTTCTTCTTCTCGATCTTCGTCCTCCTATTCGCATCGATTACCCAGGAAGCTAGGGTTTCACCGATAAGGACGATGGAATCAAGTTGATCTGCTCTCTTCTTGAGTTTTATTGTTGTTATAGTTAGGGTTTTATACGTATGAACGCTCGCGGTTATGAAATCATCTACGATTTTCACTCTGCTGTTGGATAATTGGAACATCGATCATCTATGGATTTTTCTGGAATTGAAGGAGTATTTCGGTTCTTAGTGACATTAGATTTAGGGTTCTGAATGGAGATTAGATTTATTTTGTTTATCTGCGGACGTGGTGCTCTACGATACTTGGAGCTTTTGATCCTCTTCTTACTCGTTCTTCTGAGGGTTTCTGTGGATCATTATGGATGAAGCAACAACGCTCGAATCCGTGGTTCAGTCTTCTAAAGTTAGTGTTTTCTCAATGTTTATAGTATGAATCATAAGGCGCCAAGGAGATACTCAAACGGAAGGAATTTCGGAGTGGAAAGACAACAAGATTTTGCAGCAGATATAGTTCCGAGGAGACCCTATGCTCCTTATGAAAACAGAGTGAATAGAGGTCCATCTAAGTGGTCAAGGAATCTCGTTTGGACGGCATCAGAAGGCAACAGGCCAAGGAAGAATGATAACACCTATGGGTCAGTGAAATCACCAGTTTCAGGCACAGGATATTGTGTGTCGAATCAGCCAATGAAGAGTGCTGCGTATGGGCCAAGAAGCTCATCTATTTCAGACACCAGAGGTTGGGGGTCGAGAGATAACGGCAGTCCCAAGTCTAAGGATTGTGTATGCAAGTATTGGAAAGCTGGAAATTGCAAGAGGGGTGAGCAATGCCAGTTCTTACACTCTTGGTCTAGCCTCCCTGGATTGACAATGGTAGCTTCTCTTGAAGGACACAAGAAGGTACTCTTATGGTATTTTTTATTGTGTTATTCATTGCTGTTTTACTCTTTACTATTTTGACTAAATGGAAATATATTTTTTTGGTCCACAGGATCTAAAGGGGACTGCGCTTCCTGTGAGTTCAGATAAACTTTTCTCAGCCAGTAGCGATGGTACATTGCAAATATGGGATTGCCATACTGGGCAGTGTGTTCATACAATCAACCTCCAGGCAGAAGCAGGCTCTTTAATCAGTGAAGGCTCATGGGTTTTCCTTGGCTTGCCAAATGCTGTAAAGGTTAGTTTGCAGTTATCCTCTTAACTCAAATACATTTGCAGTTATCCTAATGTCATTTGTCTATACTCTTCAGTGGGATTTGTTGTGTTGGCTCTGGTCTCATAGTTTTTTTTGTTTATATACAATTCTGCAGGCTTTCAACATCCAAACCAGTAAAGATTTGCATCTTAACGGAGTGGTTGGTCAGGTCCATGCTATGACTGTTGGAAATGGGATGCTTTTTGCTGGGACAAATGTAAGCATCTTAACTCAATCTCTACTTGTATTAGTTCTCTCTGCTTCCTTGATGGATCTAAAGTAAGTTCCTTTTGGTTTTTTTATTTGGAATTGCAGTCTGGTAGCATATCTGTCTGGAAAGCTACCGACACCGAGTCCGATCCTTTCACATACCTCACATCTCTCGAGGGACATCATAGTGGTCAAGTCACATGTTTTATTGTTGGAGGTCAGCGGCTATACTCTGGTTCTGTGGATAAGACGATAAAGGTAAGAAGTGGCTTCTACTTATTGATTCAATCTTTAAACATGTAAAAACTGACAATCCTATAGAATGCATTCTAATCAATTCTGTTTGCTGTAATATTCAGGTGTGGGATCTCAACACACTGGAATGTACAATGACCTTGAGGCAACATAGCGACACTGTCACATCGCTCTTATGTTGGGACCAGTTTCTGCTGTCGTCCTCCTTGGATGGAACCATAAATGTTTGGGCTTGTTCTGAAAATGGCAGCTTGAAAGTTACTAATACGCGCAGACAAGAACAGGTAAATTATTGTATGGCCCCATCTCTCCTCATAACAACAAAGCAACTTTGGTTTTAACAAAAAAGCATTTCCTATTGTTTTCTGGTTTGAAACAGAGTGTGCATGCTCTTTGTGGGATGAACGACGCAGAGGGCAAACCGATCATGTTCTGCTCTTACCAAAACGGAACAGTCAGCATCGTCGATCTACCATCGTAGCTTACTCCTAGAGTCTCTCTAATTATATTCTACTCTTATCTGAATCATTTACTCATTCATTCTGTTTTTTTTTTGGGTTATACACAGTTTTGAAGAAAGAGGAAAGATGTTCTCTACCAACACTATCGGCACAATCACAATTGGTCCTGAAGGATTGTTATTCAGTGGAGACAAGAGTGGGAAGCTGCGTGTTTGGAACTTAGCTGGCACCAAAGTTTAGCCGTTTTATATCTATAAGTATCTTGGTCACAATAGAATTTTGATTTAATTTGTACATACATTCTTGGTTCAAAGAGCAATGGAAGCTTCAGTTAAGCAGCTTTCAAGTTTTGTTCTGTATTCAAATTGCTTTTATTCATATAAATAATATGTGCTAAAAAAAAAATAGAGATTTACATATAATTTTTGTTTGGTCTTGAAGAAAGAATGCAAGCAAAACTGGACATACTAAATATCACTAAGAATGGGAGAAAAAACCAAATTCAAAGCTGATGCAATCACTCACACAAAGAAGCTCCTCTGCTTTTGCTTACCTTTAAGCTTATTTCATCGAAGTTTTTCACTTTTGTGTTTATCCAAATGAGGAAACGCTTGTAGAATGTTGTAAGCCCTTAAATCTTGCCTTGTTAAGATCCCTATCACAGGTGACATCTGCAAAACACAAAGAGACATGAAACAAAGTTTAGTAGTGTTCTTGGAAGATTACATTCAACAGAGTAAAAAAGTAAACTTACTCCTGAAGCTTGAATCTTGGGAACAATTAGCAAATGTCTGAGACCGACTGATCGGAAAAGCACCAAAGCCTTAGCCACTGACATACTCTGCACCACTGTGTAAGGTGTTGTGTTGGCCAAAGGATGAAGATCTACATACATTTGCATCTCTGAGCTCGTGATTGCAACTTCGTCGAAATTGTCTTCTCTCTCAGCTAATTCAACTGCCGTGAACTTTTCTCTAACTTCCCACTCTTCTGTTCTTCTTTTCTCATTCAAGAACCATCTCTTTTTCAGAACTTTAACAAGATGTGCTCTCAAGATCAACCCATGAAGCTCTGTAGCAACACCAGTAGCTAGATTTTCTCCATCCAATACCGGGAATGCGTTATGCGTTGTGTTCCTTAGCGCATCGACTATATTGGTGACTTTTTCTACTCCGTGGAGTGTTATAACCGGAGGCTTAGCATCACCAAGCTCACCTACAGTGAGATTCCTCATCCATGGCTCTGGATTTGCTTCCAAGAAAGGTAAGCCCTTTAGATGGAGAATGATCTCGTAGATACTCAGATTGAAGCTGTCTCCAACTGTTTTAGCAATCAGAAGCACAAACATTGTAATGGGTAACAAAAGAAGGTTGTTGGTGAGCTCGAGGAATATCACACAGAGTGAAACAGTCATTCTCATGGAACCAGCCATGAGTGAAGCTGCACCAAGAACCGCGTAAAGCCCTTGATCGATTTTTGTGTATGATCCCATCACCGTGCCTAGCATCCGACCGTAAGCAGAACCCATGAGGATGATCGGTAGGAAGAGACCGGAAGGTGTCGCTATACCGAATGTGATAAGACCCAAAATGCAGTAGAGGACAAAGAATATCCAGAGAGAAACCATACCAAACTCATTAGGAGTGTTTGAAGAGAAAACGTTTCTGACTGCATCATCATTGGTTGTGAGAAACAGAGTAGCTAGATCGTTGTAATAACCGTCTGGACAATTGAACTGTTTGAAGTTTCCTGATCTTCCGTTTGTTGGACAGACCTCGTCTATCGAAGGATTGCAAGGCTTGCATTCCGCTAAGAAAGGAAGACCGTACAAGCAAACCGAAGTGAATAGAGATACCGAAAGACTTAGAAGCACCTTGTGAATCTTACCCTTCCTGAAACGAATTGATCAAAAATATGTAAGTAAAGTCAAAATCTTTGTGTTCTTGAAGTTCTTCTTACTCACAAGAACTTACTGATTGATGAGATTGTAAAGCCTGAGAACTTTATGAAGTAAGTGATTGTACAAACTTCCAAGAATGCCACCAAAGACTCCAATCAATGTGACCGGGATTATATCCGCTGCGTGGTACCTAACCTCTACATGACTCACATCAAACATTATGAGTCCTCCTTTACCGAAAAGCCCGCATTTACCGGAATTGCAAATCTCGATGAACGCTCTCAATACAACCACCACAACAGCTGTACTGAAGAATGTCCTCCACAAGAGAGCGCTTCTCCACCACGTAGCGACTTCCTCAAGAGCGAAGAGAACTCCTCCTACTGGTGATCTGAAAGCTGCACATACTCCAGAGGCAGAGCCACAGGTGATAAGATCTCTTCGATCTCTATCGTTGTTGAAGTAACGAAGCCATCTCCATTTGATTCTGTGGTTATCTGGACCACCTTGACCAAGCAAAGAAGCTATGCAGCTTCCTATGTGAACCAAAGGACCTTCTTTGCCAAGATCAAGTCCAGCTGCAACTGCTCCAATACTTCCAACAATCTATCGAAAAACCGCAAAATCCATGAGTCAAACAAAAGATCTCACCTTAGATGCTCATGAACGTTCACAAGTTTACCTTAACGAACATGGTGGTGGCACCAAACATATTAGGAGTGTCGACACCATTAAGATAAGCTTTAATCTCAGGAATCCCGGGACCAGCCGCCGTAGGAGCAAAGACAACAACAAGTACTGTCGCCACCAAAGTCAGACCCAAATTGGCCCCCGTAAAGATCAACAGACCTGTCACATACCTATTTCAACATAGACTTGTCAGACAAGGTAACTCAATATCTTGATCTTGAGTGTTTTTTTTCCAAGATTTGGATTATAAGTCAGTACCTATCTTGACCGATGTAGTAGCCGACGGCGAGAAGTTTGTAACCGGCGATGTTTTCGACTGCGAGGTTGATGAGAGTAGCTATAAGACCAGTTAAGAGACCAACAAGACAAGCCAATGTCCATTTTGCGAATATGTATTGAAACACTTGTGCCTTTGATCTGCTTCTCCAGTCATGTTTGAACAGATCATTCTCGTTTATTCTGCAGAAATCACAAATTTTTAAATTTACATTTTGACAGAAGTATTACAACAGTTCATATGTCTCAATCATTGAATATTTTCCACCAAGTTTTTTTATAGAAATGAAGATTATCTGAAAACAGAGTAAATATTAAAACTTTATAGAGAGATAGCCCAATCACTAGATCTTGATTTTTTTCTTCAAGATTTGGATGATGATTGCTTGCGGAAAATTGAAGATGTAAGAGAAAATTGAAATACTACAACAGTTTATATGTCTCCATCACTAATATATTCATCCAATTTTTTTGAAAAAAAACAAAAATTGTTCTAAAAATCAGAATAGAGATTAAAACTTTATAGAAATAGATTGAGACCAAGAATCAATTTTCTTTTCTTTTTTTTGCAGAAGTGAAATTTTTATTTGAAAACAGAGTAAAGATCAAAACTTTATAGAAAGAGACTGAGACCAAGAATCTAAATCTGTTAGATAAAGAAGACATACTCATAATCTAAGCTCTCGATGTGTGAAACCTTGGTACCGACCAAAGCAAGAGGAGTTGAAGAAAGAGTTCTATGTCTCTTAAGGAGAGGTTGGTTCAAAGTGTTATTCTCTGGATCTGCTTCTTCTTCTTCATTGTAATTACTATTCCCAATCTGCAAGTTTCCATCTTCATCCATCGATAACTCTTTCTTTCTCGTTTATGATCCAAGAAACAATAGGATCACCCAGAAAAAAAGATAGAGATGAAGAAGAAGAAGAGCAAACGTAGATTTTGGTTGGATCTTCAAGAGCTTTCTCTCTGTCACAAAACCACTTTTGGTTTGGATTTCTCTGCGTAATTTGTCGTTTCTTCTAGAGGAAGCACTTTTGTAAAGCTTTATAGATCTCTCTACATATAGACGCATACATGCATGCATCTATATATCATGTGTGCATACATTACATTTAATTTAAATTTAGATTTGTTGTGAGGAGGAGTCACAGTGGGTGAACGGGTGCCATATGCGTTTCTCACTAGAGATAAGACAATCATTGGCCTATAAAATATTACCTACTTAAATAATAGAGTAATTGCAAAATCTATGATTTAATAACATGGAAATTAAGTGATTCTTTTTGATCTTGTGCAATCCAATCTGTTCATGTGGAAAAGTCCAACACATTCTTACATATGTGCAAAAAATAGTTGTTGTAGTTTAAGGAGATTACCTAAGAAAATTTATTCATTTAATTCATCGTTATCTCACATTCTCTCTCATAAGAAAACATCATCCTTCACTGAATTTTACAAAACCCAAAACTCAAAAAAAAAACAAGAGTTGAAAACCCACGAAACCCACATAGATTCAATCTTTCACATCTATTTCTTATTAAAACCCATTGAGTGTTCATCATCATCTATTTTTAAAGATTGATGATGATGGATTTTAGATCTGATTTTCCTTGTGGGTTTTGCGATATCATTGATTCATTATGATGGATTTTAGATCTGACTTTCCTTGTGGGTTTTGCGATATCATTATGATGGATTTTAGATATGACTTTCCTTGTGGGTTTTGCGATATCATTATGATGGATTTTAGATCTGATTTTAGATCAATATTTCGCGATATCATTACCCAAAACCTTTGTGATTTTAGATTTAGATACTCGCCGTGGTCGTTAAGATAGTTATCTGTGTCGATGGTCGGTGATTTATTGAAGGTTAGAAGGCGACGCCGGTGGTTCTTCCTTAAGCTATTGAGATCTCTTTCTTTTGGTGGTTTGGCGACGATGTTAACTTTTTTAACATTTAGTATACATACCTTTCATGTCTCGATATCTTATTAACATGACAAATGACTTGTTCTCTTGACAAATCTCAATGCAACTTCACAATACAATTCATGATATGTTAACGTTAACTTGACTTGTTAACGATGTCTACATGTTAACTTGACTTGTTAACGATGTATACATGTTAACTTTACTTGTTAACGATGTTATATGTTAAATTGAATTGTTACCCTGACTTATTAATAATGTTATACGTTAACTCGAATTGTTAACTTGACTTCTATATAATATGTTGTTATAATTGTTATCGTGTTAATTACGTAAGAGAAACATTAATCATTTTTTTTATCATACTTATATATACAATTTAAAAAACATGAATTCACGAATTTAATTTGAATTTTCATAGTTTGTGATGATATGATAAATAAGTTAACACATTAAACATAAACTTATCGCGATTTCATATTATTTATATAGCATGTTAACCACGTATCAAATATTAATGTTGGCACATTATAAATATTCATATATTATTGTTAGTACGTTAACCTTCTATTTAATATGTTGTTATAATTTTTATCATGTTATATACGTCCGAAAATACAAAAAATTTTTATTGAACTTATATATACATAAAGAAAAAACGTTAGTTCACGATTTAAATTTAAATTTATATATTTTGTATGATTTGATAACTAGGTTAACACGATAAATATAAACTTAACGTGATATGATAATTGGGTTAACACGATAACCGGATTAATGAATGTTATCGTCGATAACTATGCTAACTCGTTTATCGGTGAAAGATATGCTGCATTTAATACTGTGACAGAGTATTTCATGCACTCAACTCAAATTGCTTCTCTATCCTATATGCGTCAGATCATTTAATATTTCTTGGTAAATATAACTTCGCTGACGTCAGTTGATATAGGCACAAAACGAATAAAGATATCTCGTGGTCAGCGGAGACAACTAATTTGCCACTACAAGAAAACTGCGTTTTGGCGACTGCAAAGGGCGACTACATATTTAGTCGCTAAATGTTGCGACGAATTACCGACTATTTTACGACTATTTAGCGACGAATAAAATATAGTCGTCACGGAGTCGCTTATTGACGACTACAGTAGATAGTCGGTACAATAGTCGCTATTTTACGACTAATGTCCGACAACATTTTAAAGGGGATATAACAGTCGCCTAATAGTCGCAGAGTTAGCGACTATTAGGTGACTATTTCGGCGGGTCGCACTGTAATCGGTAAACAGTCGTTAAATACCAGTGGAAAAACACGTGTAAATCGTTTGCGGGTTGGTGCACCTATTTTCTGCGACTACATGTAGTAGTCGCTATTCAGACGCTTTATAGTCGCTTAGTAGTCGCCATAAATGTTTATATAAGTAAAATTCACCTCATTTCTTCTCTTCATCCGATCTCAAAAACCAAAAAAAAAAAATCAAAAAAAAAAATTCAGTTTTTATTAGTTAAATAATATCGGGAAATTACAGTTATAGTAATTTCCGGGAGTGGATGTATAAGAGGTTCGATGAGGCGACGGGAAATTTCTCAGCATAGTTCACAACGGGGATGGAGCAATTCATGACATTTGCAAATAGCCAGCCTTTAACACAAAGTAATGGCGGTAAGTTTTTCTGCCCTTGTAGTGTTTGCAAGAACGAGAAATTTATCCCGGGAACAAGAATTTGGAATTATCTTTATAGCAGAGGATTTATGCCAGATTATTATGTTTGGTATAAGCATGGGGAAGAAATCAATATGGATTTAGGATCGAGTAGTTATGTTGATACGACGTATGTAAGTGGGAGTGAAGAAGTGGGTAATGTAGTAGAAGATAGATATGTGGATATGGTGAATGATGCATTTCGTGAAAACGCGAGTTTTGATAACTACCATCATGATGGTAGTTATCAGAATGTAGAAGAACCGGTACGTAATCATTCAAAGAAATTCTACGACTTGTTAGAAGGTGCAAATAATCCATTATATGATGGTTGTCGTGAAAGTCACTCGCAGTTATCCTTAGCTGCTCGAGTCATGCAAAATAAGGCAGAATATAATATGAGTGAAAAGTTAGTGGATTCGGTTTGCGGAATCTTGACAGACTATTTACCAGAAGGAAACAAGTCAACCGGTTCACATTACGAGACAGAAAAATTGATGCGCAATTTAGGTCTCCCATATCATACAATTGATGTTTGTATTAACAATTGTATGATATTCTGGAAAGAGGACGAGAAGGAGGATAAATGTAGGTTTTGTGGTGCACAAAGATGGAAGCCTATGAACGACCGGCGTAGAACCAAAGTACCATACAGTCATATGTGGTATCTACCTATTGCTGACAGATTAAAGAGAATGTATCAGAGCGAGAAGACTGCAGCCGCAATGAGATGGCATGCCGAGCACCAACCAATGAGGGAGAAATGGGTCATCCATCTGATGCGGCGGAGTGGAGATATTTTCAAGATCAACATCCCCGGTTTGCTGAAGAACCCCGTAACGTTTATCTTGGATTATGTACAGATGGGTTCAATCCATTTGGCATGTCTCGTAATCATTCTTTGTGGCATGTGATCTTGACGCCATATAATTTACCCCCGTGGATGTGCATGAATATAGAGTATTTATTTCTTACAATTCTGAATTCTGGGCCAAATCATCCGCGAGCTAGTCTAGATATCTTCCTCCGACCTCTTATTGAGGAGTTAAACGAGTTATGGTCTAATGGCGTCGATGCATACGATGTGTCTTTGAATTAAAATTTTAATCTAAAAGCAGTGCTGATGTGGACGATAAGCGACTTTCCGGCGTATAGCATGTTATCTGGATGGACAACCCATGGTAAATTATCTTGTCCAGTTTGCATGGAAGATACTAAGTCTTTTTATCTACCTAATGGAAGGAAGACGTGTTGGTTTGATTGTCACCGAAGATTTCTTCCTCATGATCATCCATTGAGGAGGAATAAAAAAGACTTCCTAAAGGGAAAAGATGCTTCGAGAGAGCATCCACCTCCGTCTTTGACGGGTGAGCAAGTTTATTTCGAGCGGTTGATTGGTGTAAAACCATCAAAAACAATGGATGTTGGTGGAAACGGTCACGAAAAGAAGAAGTCGGGGTATGGGAAGCAACATAACTGGCACAAGGAAAGCATATTCTGGGAGCTGCCGTACTGGAGGGACCTTAATCTCCGTCATTGTCTTGATGTGATGCATATAGAGAAGAATTTTTTTGACAACATCATGAATACTCTTATGAGTGTGAAAGGTAAATCGAAAGACAACATCATGTCAAGATTGGATATAGAACGATTTTGTTCTCGACCACACTTACATATTGATATTGCGGGTAAAGCTCATTTCCCATCCTTCACATTGACAGAAGAAGCCAGAAAAAGTTGATTGGAATGTGTGAAGAATGCGGTTAAGTTCCCAGATGGTTATTCTCCAGACTTAGCTACTTGTGCTGATTTGGACAACCAAAAGTTTTCAGGCATGAAGAGTCATGACTGTCATGTTTTTATGGAGCGGTTACTTCCATTTATCTTTGCAAAACTCCTAGATCGGAATGTCCACCTTGCGTTATCATGTACTAATTACGACAATTTATTTAAATAAAATTATAGTAACTTATCTAGTAACCTAAAGCAATTTCCGCGTATATTGTAGGGTTGGAGCATTTTTCCGGGACTTATGTTCGAGAACTTTGCATACAAGTCGCGTTCAAATTCTAAAACAGCACATAGTTTTAATACTATGCAATTTAGAAATGATCTTTCCACCTTCATTTTTCGATGTGATGGAGCACATGCCTATACATCTCCCCTATGAAGTTGAATTAGGAGGCCCTGTCCAGTATAGGTGGATATATCCTTTTGAAAGGTTTTTCAAAAAGTTGAAAGGGAAAGCAAAGAACAAAAGATATGCGGCAGGATCGATTGTTGAATCATATATCAATGACGAGATTGCTTATTTCTCAGAGCAATACTTTGCCGCGAATATACAAACGAAATCAAGGTAAATGCTAAAATCAATCACATCATGTCCACTTTGCCATTTAATTTGTATACACATGCTACTCATTCGTCAGGTTAACAAGATTCGATGAAGGTGAAGTCCCCGTGTATCATGTCCCTGGAGTACCTTATATATTTACTCACGTAGGCCGTCGAAGTGGAGAAATGCATGAAATATGGCTCTCAGAGAGAGACTATCAATGCGCACATGCATATGTTTTACGAAATTGTGACTATTTTCAACCAATTGAGAGGTATATAAGTTGGCATCGCTCTCAGATTGCGTTTTAATATATTTTGTTTAATTTCTCATATTTGTGTTGGTCTTGTGTAGTATGTTCGAGGAATTTATTTCTGCAAAATATCCACGACTTTCCGAAAAAGAACTCGCCGCAAAAAGAGCTGACGAATATCATTTATGGGTGAAAGAATATGTATGTCTCAAAAATTTCATAACTATTCATATTTGTATACATATATATATTTACGCTATTTTTTATATATATGCAGGTTTCTTACTGGAACGCCACGAATCCATTTTCTACTTGGGTTCAAGAGATAGTGCATGGACCTTTGAATAAGGCCAAAATCTGGCCAATGTATTTTACAAGAGGCTATTTGTTTCATACGCAGAATCGAGGCGCTGGACGAAAGACATGTAACTATGGGGTCAGTGTTAAAGGTGAAAATTACACTGATGCATCCGATGCAGCTGATTTCTACGGGACCTTAACTGATATCATAGAACTCGAGTACGAGGGGATGGTCAATCTGAGAATCACACTTTTTAAGTGTAATTGGTATGACCCTGTTATCGGTAGAGGCACTCGGAAGAGCAATGGTGGCGTTGTAGACGTTCTTTCATCGAGAAAATATAATAAATATGAACCATTTATTCTAGGTACGTACTTATGACAATATTTATATATAGCATTTTATTAATGTCAATATACATATGTATAACTTATATATACATTTATATTACAACAGCCTCGCAAGCGGATCAAGTTTGTTATATTCCGTACCCATATACAAAGAAACCGAAGCAGTTGTGGCTCAATGTTCTAAAAGTGAATCCGAGGGGAAATATTTCAGGGGATTATGAAAAGAAAGAACCGACTCTTTTGCAAACAGAAAATGATGATGCTGTATTGATAACAACAATTGAAGATCTCGTACTCGACAATTTCGTACAAGGAGACCCAGTAAACCTCGATTACGATGTCGGAGATGCAGACCCAGAAGACGAATTTCTATGTAATTTGTCGTCTTCTGATGAAGAATCAGATGACGAAGAACCCTACTAATTAACTATGTTACTTATGTCAGAATTTCGGTGTAATTTGTCGTTTACATTATATGTCGTTATGAGTAAAAAAAAAATACATCTCCGTATTAATAAGTAAGTAGAAAAGATTTTTTTAAAAATCATTTTCGTACTCAGTAGGATTCGAACCGTGGGTGGATCACAGTTAAATATTAATAAGTAGAAAAGATTACAAAAAAAAAATTATTTCCGTCTACACGGAGACTCGAACTGTGGGTTGATGGATCAAGAGAGGAAGAATTACCAATATGCTAAAGTCTTTAATTGGTATTATTCAAACATAAATATTAATAACTAGATCGAAAAGGTAAAAAAAAAAAAGAACTTCTCCGTATTCACGGAAAATCGAAACCGGGGCTGATGGAGTTGGGAGTTGGGAAATTACCAACATGCTATAGTCATTTCAATGGTTATGAACACACAAAACGTTTAATAAGTATTTTGTTTTCTGATTAAAAAAAAAAACTTTACCATTCGCGAAAACCCTAAGTCCAATATGCTCTCACCTTTGCGACTCTGATCGCCTCCGATCTTCTTCTTCTTCTTCGATCTTCGCCTCCAATCTTCTTCTTCTTCTTCGATCTTCGCCTTCGAATCCACAGAACGATGCTGGGAGATAAGAGCAAACGAGCAGGGAAGAAAAGATTGACTCCCAATGTTTCTCAGAGAGTCGGAGTGTCGCCTTCTTCGTCGCGAACCCCAACCTCTCTACCGCTGCAGTACAACTTTACGCCGCCGCCCCAACTTCCGAATCAGTCGACAACACCTCAAGTCCCCGTGAACGCTCAATCGGCATCGCCAGCACCAAGTTTCTGAAGCTTTCCACCGCCACAAGAACTATTCCCGGACTCGATGCCTCAACACCGGGAAGAAGAATTACCTGCGGCGGCTTCGGCTCCACTGGAGAACACTCCGTCATCTGGAGAACACAACCATCAATCTTCTGGAGGGCATAACTACCATGACGAATCTGCACCAGGTTTGCCGGATCTCCAAGAGGACACACTAAGGGCGCTGAATGCCTTGCTTATGGTGCCAGACCGAGATAGATTCACCACCGTCCTCTCTCCCACACCGACGCCGAACTCAACCTGGTAAGTGTATCGCAAGGTAAATCGGATTTCTTAATGTCTTCTAGCTGTCTTTTGAAGTTGTTAGATTCTCAATGTTGGCTACTCATTGTCGGATTTCTTAATGTCTGATTCTCAATGTTAGATTCTCAATGTTGGATACTCATTGTCAATGTGTGTTCTGTTTTGTATGTGTGTATGTGTGTCATCCAATATAGATAGTTGTGTGAGTGTGTGTCAATGTGTGTTCTGTTTCTAGGATTGCAACGTTGATTGTCTAGGATTGGTGTGTACTTGTTTTATTTTCTGATTGTCTAGGATTGTTGTCGTCTAGGATTGTATGCTTGTGTTTGATCTATAAACTGCATTTGCTTCTGTTTGAATTTGAAACCTGACATTGTATGCTTGTGTTTGACATAAGAAACCGACATTTTCATTCCTGTCTAAACATTAACTTCATGTTTTGCTTGGTTTGGTTTTTGTGTTGTTGTTGAGGCTTCTATCTCTTGTTCATCACTTATTTCTAATTTAAGTACTAACTATGTTGTTGTGTAACTCTGAAGTCTAAAGTCTATAACAACATCAGTCTGAAGTCTAGAAAATTAGATTAACCTTATAGTAATCTTTATAAGGTTTAGAACAACATTAGATTAACTTTGTTGTTGTAGTGTCTTTATGTTCATGGATTTGCTAAGTGTCTTTCTGTACTTGTACTTCTCTGTTCATATACGTGTACTTCTCTGTTCATATACTTGTACTTCTATGTAGGATTGATGTCTACTTGATTTTGCAGGTTTACACGTGACAAAGGATCTAAACTGGTTAGGTCAATTACTAAAGTCTTTACAAACAAATTTGATGCTCCCTACTATAGCTGGACAGTTGTGCCTCGGGAGAGACAAGAAAGATACTTTCTCGAGTTCGCAGTAAGTTTTCTGTTCTTTCGCATTTACATATAGCTTTGCTTGTGATGTTTTTACTAACATCAAATTCTCTTTGTAATGTAGAAAACCCACACATGGGATCCATTGATAACAGGGACGGTTCAAGGCTATTTCAAGGAGATTTGTCAACGCAGGTTGAAAGACATGGTTAGCACCGCGAGGACTAGTCGAGAGAGACCTAATTGGATCAGCGACACTCTCTGGGAAACGATGACATCATACTGGGACACAGAAGAAGCAAAGCAAAGGAGTGTCACCTATTCAGCTGCTCGTCTGTCTGACCGTAAAGGTCTAGGTTATCACATCCACTTATCAGGGCCTAAGTCCTATCAACAAATCCAATCCGAAATGGTTAGTAACTTTTCAATTTCTTTTTTTTTGGTCAGTCCTAATCCTTGTATTTTTTTGGTCACATTGCAGGAAGAGGAATTAGGAAGACCGGTAAGTCTTGGTGAGGTTTTCAAAAAGACACATACAAAGGCTGACGGTACATATGTCGATAGGAAGGCGGAGAAAATTGTTGAATCATATGATAAGAAGGTGGAACAGAAGTTATCTGAGCTCGGGGCAGAGACTTCAGAAGTTTCTGACGGTGCGTCGCGACCTGGAGACCTAACACCAGATGAGTATACGTCAATCTTTCTTGAGGTAACATTTCATATACTTCATACTTCATCTTTCTTTCATATTTCATCTTTCTTTCTTGAGGTAACATTGTCATACACCATATGGTTTTTTTCTGTTCCTTTTCACAGGTAACCGAGAAGGATTCAAGAGGAAATCTTTATGGGCTTGGAAGCCTGAAGGAGAGTCTTCTCAATGGCAAACGCAAGCAACCAGGAGACTCTTCATCGTTTGTCGCACTGCAAGAGCAACTGAAGGAAGCTCAGAAGAAAATCGAAGAACAGGCTGCTTACAATGCACAACGTGATGCTGAGGTTGCTGCCCGTGAAGCAGAGCACAAAAGAGATGTGGCTGAGCAAAAGGACAAGCTCGAGCACTTCTCATTGGTGGAAAAGTACCTGAGACAAACCTATCCGCGGTTTCTAGACTTCGTGGCATCACATTCAACACCAGCAACAACCGCAATGCTTCCATAAGCCTCTCTACCAGATCCAAGGAACATACCTTAGGTCACTAATCTCTTTTTTTGTGAACTTGAACTTGTTTTTATTTATGTTTTGGCTTTTGTAAACTCATGTTTGAAACAATAATATTGGTAATGAAATGGTCTTTTCTGTATAATGTCTTTATTTTACTTTGTATCTTTTTATTTGTAACACAGGTTTCAAAGAATTTGAAAAAGAATTTGAAAAACAAAACAAACGTGTACCATATTCTTGTTTTGTTAACAAATATAGTCACTAAACAGTCGCCTATTAGTCGCCAAATAGTCGCATAAGAGTAGCTGAGTAGTCGCAACATATTCAAATACGCAAAGTCTGATGACCATAATAGTTGGCAAATAGTCGTTTAATAGACATAGAATAGTCGCTGATTAGTCACAACGATTACGACTACTTAACGACTACGTTACGTCTACAATATCCAGTCGTAAAGTAGTCGTCAATTGGCGACTACATGTACGACTACTAACTTAACAAAAGTTGCGACTACTTTACGACTACGTACCGTCTACACTGTCCAGTCGTTACGTAGTCGCCAATTGGCGACTATATTTACGACTACTTCATTTAGCGACTAAAGATTAATGACTACATGTTGTAGTCGCTATGTAATCGTATTACAATTTTTAGCGACTATTATGCGACTCCTTATGCAGTCGCCAAATCGTTGTTTTCTTATAGTGTGCCATTTCAAATTAACATTTTCCTAATTTGTAGGCCAACCTACCATATTCACTCAATTCATCATAAATAATATAACAAAAAAACCGGCATATATGTGTTGGGATTATAAAAAATAAAAAATTGTGTGTAGGAATCTACTATTTTGTAACTATGTTTTAACATGAATACAGAACAAATTTGATAAAATCGATTTTTGATTTTGACGGAAGTTGAAGAAGGAAGAACATTGTACCCTGGATTACTTTATTATATACTTATTTATAGAAAATACAACCAAATTTTTTTTTTTTTTGGTAACTGAATACAACCCAATTTGTTGTGTGTATAAATATATTTTATTTTCTAGTTATATAATTTTAAGAAAAATGATTGCTAGATATACACACTATAAAACATTACATTGCTACACAATCCAAGTAAACGAGATGTACTTTTATTTATACCAACAAATACTTAATACATGATGACATGCATGAAAAATAGAAAAATGTATATGTTACAAACCACACATATTTTTTGATAAGTTTTTTTAATTAGGAGGTAAAAAATTGAATTTACATAAATATAAACCGATTCAAAACTATAAAACCGACTCGATAACTAAACCCGACTTGATAATTTTATTCGTTTTTATGTGTTTAGAATACAGAGAAAATGAATTTGAACTCATTTTGATTTTGACGTAAATTGAAGGACAAGTTTTAAAACAAAAAAAATTGAATTAGTTTATTCTTATCCACTAAGGAAGAAAAATCCATTTTGTGTGTGTACAATTCGACTATTATCTAGCTATATATATGTACAGTGTACTCATTTTCAAATTTATTTCAATACCAAAAAGAAAACAAATTACAAATCGACAAGTGATTTTGACGTACGTTGAAGAAAGAGAAAATGATCAATTTTTTTTTGTTTTTTCCTTTTTTTTTTGCTAAGAATATAAATATCATTAAAATTAATTGTTTAGATTTTACAGTTTGTTTAATCTATTTAATTGGTTTCATACTAAAAAAAGAAGCAAAAACAATTCTAATTTCAGTGTATAGACAAAACTGTAAACTATGAAGCTCACGATGTAAAAATGCAGCGATCTACCGAGATAAAGCAAAAACAGAAAAATAATAATCTATTTATGTACACTAAACTAAATGATTTTTTATCCATTATGTACACTAAACATTTAGAAGTTTTTGTAACAAACAAAAAAAACATTTAGAAGTTTTTGTGGCAAACATAAAAAGTTCTACGTAGATAGTTCCGAAATCCTCGGGTGCATAGTGAGTGGTGACAAGTCTTTAGGTTTCATAAAAGGGTTTCTCGTTTACAATTTCTTAAATTTCACCTTTTTGTTTGCTTTCTTTCGGAATAACTAAATAATTTATCAAATTCTTTATCAATTTTTCATATTTCTAAAGTAAACATAATAACTATTTTCATTTGTTTCTTGCACAGAACTCATAAATTTAATTTTCCAATTAGCCATTTAGTTACGTACTGACCAAGTGACCATATCTCTCCTGTTAGACTGGTGCCTAGTGTCAAGCGATAACTCAGCCATTACATCTGACAGATCAGCAAAAACCTTTGTGACCAATTAGATATAAACACGTGTATTGGTCCTCATTCGTGGATCATCTCAACATCCAACGTTCAGAATAATTCCGACCCTTGAGGGGATCGAAGAGCTATTTTTAATATTAAGTTTTGTACGAATATTTTTGATCGCTAATCATTTTATTTTCTAAACACGTGATTTATGTATTCCGGGCCCAAAGACTTCAAATTGAAAATAAATATTTGACCAAATAGGGTCGACCTTCTATTTTTCGCCCAAAAGTATCATATAACACCAAATATATTTCAAACTAAAATCTTGTGCTATATTTCTCCGAGAAAATAGTTCTTCGATCACAAGAAAAAACTAAATTGGATTAAACCCGTTTACAATCCGATTTAATTTAATTTCAAATTGGGTTTTTGGGTCGACGGATATACATGTTGGTTTTTAGGTTGAGTTGGGTTTTATGTTCAGTTTAATTTCATGGTTTTATGGTTTGGTATCGGGTTTATATCATATATAAACCAATAAAACCAACATTTGTGCATATATAAGTTTCGAACTTTATCTCAGACAAATATAAGTTTTGAACTATTTTTTCGAGAAGATATAGCACATATACATAGTTTGTGAGACATTTAATGCTATATAATAGTTTTCGTGGAAAAATAAATCGTAGATCGGACCAAATATAAAAATTAACCTTAGGATTATACAAAATATTAAAATTTATTGTTTTTTTACAATTTATTTTCATTTGACAAGTGTTTTACAAAAAAAAAAATTAAGGTTTGGAATTATATATGGACATGAACTTTTTTGGTACTAAAAATTTAATAAATAAATAACCGTTTTACAAAAACAAAGAAAAATATTAAATTTGGTCAGGGATGGAGCCCATACAGATGAGCCTACACGTGGCAAATGTAAGACCATGTGATACATTTGTAGAGTCCCTATTTGACGACGATCTTAATTTTCACAGATGATCAGATCTAATCCAACTGGCTGGTCTCATGTATGGGACACGTATCTCGTCATGGTTCATGTGAGTTTTGTTTTGTTTGTTTTTTTTTTTGCTTTTTATTTAGTTTTTTTCTTTTCTTTCGCTAATGATTGAGATGATGATATAACATAAACCAAAATTTTTATCATTTCTTGTGAAATAACATAAACCAATTATAACAAACAAAAGTCATACATTGTGACAAAATAGAAGTTTTACATAAGAAAGATGAACAAAAATAGACACAATGTCTTGGTTCATCACTAACATGCAGTTTAATCGGTTCAATAATCTATTCATCAAGTATTCCAAAAAAGATAATCCATTTTGTTTTCATGTTCACATTGAAAAATAGTAAAATATTAGGTGAAATTGTTAGTTTTATTTTATTGTTAATCGTGAAAATTTTAGATCGAAACTCAGATTAATCCTTAAAATTTTACTAAAATTTTGGATTTTCTTGAAACTTAAAACGTCCGAGTATAGTTAAAATTAAAATAAATAATTGAATATTGAGATTGGCATATTTCCTTTTGAGTATAAAGTTAGACAAAGATATTGGCGATAATATTATTTTTAATTTGGGGGACAAAAATAATAAGATGGTAATGTTGAACACGGCGTCGACTCATCGCCTATGGCCGACCAGATACGTACACTCTTGAGTCTTGATTTATGCAATTCCTCGATCTTGGGGATGGGCTGATAGTGACCAATTTTTTTTAAAGAAATTAATACTAGTATTTTTCAACAATTAGACAAATTAGAAAATCAGAGGGAAGAAAATTATTTTAGGGATTAGGTAGTTAGTCGATCAGAATCTGCAAGAGAGTGAGCAGTTTATTTTGTTCTTCGTTTCATTTTTTTTTCAAATGTGAATGTCGGTGAAAATATTATAAAATATTGTATATACAATCACAATGTGACATAAAAAAAGAGGATGAATTTAAATAAGTCAATGATTGAAGTTTATTTGTGTTACAGCTGAAAATATAACGGTCAAAATTTGTAAATAATGAAAAAGAGAGATTTTTGGTTTATTCTTAAGAAAAGAAAAACTAATGGACTATTGAGTAATAAACAAAGAATTTATTGCTCGATGAGAACATACATGATTCAAGAGTATTTTGGACAAGGTTTTTGAGAAGTAAACTGAATTTGTATTTCGATTATCTGGAGAGATTTTACAGAAACAAGAATAAAGAAAAGCTAAGTGTTTGGGTCTAGAGAAAAAGTGTAGTTGAAAGTGGTGCCGAGAGTTGGAATATGGTTCTTGTTTTATACTCCGAGATCGTGTTTAATGTCTCTACTTACTCCACCTGATTCGCCATAAATGGTCTTTATGTCTGAGGCTCATGCCGTTACATTTAGACGGTTTAACTCACCGGTTTGAACGAGTCTTTGGTTTCAGCGGGGTTGACTAATGATTCTGCATTTAATCCCTTTTGACCGTAGATGTTCACTCCGATAGACTTTTCAGCTCGGTCCATCACCTTGTTACTCATTTGACCTCGTTTGGCTTCTTTGACTTCACAATGCCTTTTTAGCATATGTTTACTGGATTCAACTTATTGGGCCGGAATTTTGACTCACACAATTTGTATTGGAGATAATTTGGAAAACAAGATGTATATGTTTCTAAAAATTGAGGCGATGTATAATTTGGGAAACAAGATTTTGACTCGCACAATTTTTCAACAATTAG
Source organism: Eutrema japonicum (assembly GCA_030161315.1). NCBI lineage: Eukaryota > Viridiplantae > Streptophyta > Magnoliopsida > Brassicales > Brassicaceae > Eutrema > Eutrema japonicum. Next base: position 54,889,853 of record BSQW01000011.1, read on the forward strand.
ACAAATTAGAAAATCAGAGGGAAGAAATTTAATTTGGAGATTTTACAAGAATTATCACTTATTTGAAGATTTATTTGTTTTTTTGTCATTTTTGAAAATATAGTAGAAAGTAGTATTTTTCTACTATTCACCCCAAATTTATCCATATATAGTACGACGTGTACAATAATAGACGGTACACGATATAGCAATAAGAAGGGTAAAATCGACTTTTCACTCAAAATGTTACTTTCTACTACACTATAAAAAATGACAAAACTAATAAATCTTAAATTAAATGACAATACATATAATTATGTCAATTAATTAAGAGATTAGGTAGTGAGTCGATCATAATCTGCTAGAGAGTGACCAGTTATTTTGTTCTTCGTTTCAATTTTTTTTTCAAATGTTTCATCACACCTACTGCTATCAATTAATAGTACACGATATAGTGCGTTGAAATATGAATGGCGGTGAAAATATTATAAAAATATTGTATATACAATCACAATGTGACATAAAAAAAAGAGGATGAATTGAAACAAGTCAATGATGGTGGTTTATTTGTGTTCTAACCGAAAATACAAATGTTAAAATTTGTAAATAATGAAAATAGTGGGGTTTTGGCTTATTTTAAGAAAAAATACCGAGGAACCATCGAGCAATAAACAGAGAGTTTGTTGCTCGATGAGAACATACAAGATTCGAAAGCGTTTTGAACAAATTTTTTGGGAAGTAAACTAGATTAGTATTTCAATTATCAGGAGATATTTTATAAGAAAAAGAACAAAAAAAAAGACAAGTATTTGAGTTTAGAGTTAAAATGTAGTTGAAAGTGCTAGAGTTGAAATTTGGTTCTTGTTTTATATTCTGAGATCGTGTTTAACGTCTCCGTTTACTCCGCTTAATTCGACATGAATGGTCTTTGAGTCCGAGACTCCAACCGTTACATTTAGGCGGTTTAACTCACCGGTTTGAACGAGTCTTTGGTCTCAGCGGGATTGACTAACGTTTCTGCATTTAATCCATTTTGACCGTAGATGTTCACTCCGATGGGTCTTTCAGCTCGGCCCGTCACCTTATTACTCATTTGACCTCGTTTGGCTTTTTTGACTTCACTATGCCTTTTTAGCATATGTTTACTAGATCAAATTTAGTGGGCCGGAATTTTGACCCCTACAATTTGTATAAGAGATAATTTAGGAAACAAAATGTATATGTTAGGTTGCATATTAAGTATTGTGACCCACAATAGATCTTGATATATTATTTACCATATTTATTTTATGCATGTAGAAGAGTATTGGTAAATCAATGAGATCGACCATATCAACATCTATATAATTCTTCATTCGTGTTTCACAGGTCTCACTACAAGAAAATAATGATATTGCAAGTAAGAAAAATTGTTGCAATACGCCAAAATATTGTTGCAAACATATAATTTGCAAGAAAATTGTTACAAATTTTATAGTGTTGTTGTTTGCGTATTGCAAATTCGTATTTTTTGCACATACGTCGCTAAGTTTGTAATGAATTAAGTTCTTACTATATATGTTGTATCAATGCAACAATATTTTCACAGAAAAATCGTTGTATAATTACGATATATTTTGCAATTTTTAATAATTGCAAATTATTGCTATGAAACACATATAGCAAATGTTATTGCAGATTTTGCAAGACACCGTTGTTGCACATTTGTTTTTAATTTTCAATATATATTTTCAGCACAAAAATTTGCTATATTTTATATTTGATACATGAATTATTAATATTATATTTTTATAACTAAAAACATTTTAATAAAAGCTGGAACAATAAAAAGTAACTAAATATATTAATAACGAAAGATTGTAATGTCTAACATCTGAGTAATTACTTTGTTTTTACACTAGCTGATTATGGACAAGGACAAAAGATTTCCATAAACTTTCCAACCCTTAAAGTTTTGGATCATTTTCTTGATTTATGCATTTTTTTGAAAAACCTCTTCTGATTATGCCGTTGAGTGATCTCCAATCTCCAAATCACTGAAGCACTTTATCCCTTCGTTCTAGCAAATCAATGAATTAAGTTCTTACTATATATGTTGTATCAATGCAACAATATTTTCACAGAAAAATCGTTGTATAATTACGATATATTTTGCAACTTTTAATAATTGTAAATTATTGCTATGAAACACATATAGCAATAATATTTGAAAATTTGCTGCAAACTTTCAATAAAAGCAAATGTTGCCAAAATTATGTTGCAGTATCAAACTTTTCTCGTAGTGATCTCAATTCATAATCGGCTGTGATGGTCTACAATACTTAATCCGCAGCGTATACATCTTGTTCTCTAAATTATCTCTAATAACTTTTAAAAAAAAATACAATGTCAAAATTTTAAACAAATATAAAATGTTATTTAGCACGTGATTAAAAAAAAAGTGATATCATATAAAATATCGGACTAGTTAACCATCCAAAACATATGATCATTTAGTGCTATTACTATAAAAAAAACTCGTTAACATGTACTCCCTCTGTTTCAATATAATATATGTTTTAGAAAAAACACATATATTAATAAAAAAAAATAATTTTGATTATTAAATATTTTATTTTTGTGATTACAAAATTGTAATAACTCTAAAACAATAACATTTTAATAACTCCAATTAATATTTTTGAAATTTACAATTTCTCATTATTTACTAATAAAAAAATGCATACAAAACTTAAAAAATCTATTTTTTTAAAACAATTTTTTTTCTAAAATATTCATTAATTTAAAACGGAGGGAGTATTTGATTTAAGAAAATGTTGGAAAAACAAAGAACTAGATTTATATTAATTACCTGATTAAACTTTTAAAATGAAGAGATTAAGATATATACTATGATACATAAAATGAAATATATTTGAGTATATGTGTATATTCGTAACGTCTATGTATGTGCATGTCTAAAATAGCCAAACTCAAGTTGGATATAAAGAAATAAAAGGTCAAACATTAAACAGCATTTCTCCAAATATTTTAAAATGTCTAAAACGAAAATTAATACGTTCAACATGATATATTGTTAGCCCATACATCGGATATATTTTTGGGTTCTGACGTGTCAAATCTTATCTACTTAGTGTACATTGCAATCCAAAAAATTCAATAATAAAAACAATGGTAACTGTCCCTTTAGGAATAATAAAAAGGGACATATTTCATTAAGGTTAGTTTAATCATAATATAGAAAAACCTAGTTTGTGGAACTAAATCTTTAGATTTTTTTGTCTATATTAAACTAATCTTAATGAAATCTTATAAATATCTAAATAAATATTTTTAATAAAAATAAATATAAAAAAGAAAATAAATGTTAATGTAATATTTTTTATATCAATTTTTTTTAATAATTTTTTTTTATGTTCTACGAAATTTAAAATACATCTTCTACGTTTTTTAAATGTTCTACGGATTTTAGAATATATCTTCTATTTTATACGGATTTTAGAATACATATTCTGCTTTTCCTTATATGTTCTATGGATTTTAGAATTCTGTTATTACATCAATCAATCCTACTCGATGAAAGTGAAGAGTTTTATTGTTAGAAATCATTTAAAGGGTGTGCTTTGATGCAGAAATGCTATTTTATTTCACATGTAAACGTAAACACAATTGGCGTTTGAAACAATCGGAGTCTTATACAACTCTATGAGCTCCAAACGTGATAGAGCAGATATGCTATAGATCTCAAAGCCATGAGCTTAGCTTTTGGTAAAGGTCAAAGAACAAAGTTTCGATTGAGAAGGAGACCAGTTTGAAGAAACTCTTTGTTTGATTCTATCAAAAGTTGCCGCGAACACCATCTAGGCTTTCCCCGAGCTATGACATGCAAAACAGATCAATATGTACAAACAATAAGGGAACTTTACATATCACTTATTATTCGTATTGTCTTCAACTAACTGAGATTTAAATGATTTTCAATGGAAGAACCATAGAGAGAATTGTCGTTTTAAACTTACTTGTACATACAGTATTTGTATTCTTGGCTCCTAATCAAATCTTTTTCGCCTTGTTCAAGCTGTTAAACAAAACAATAAAATTCATAAAGAGGAGAAACTCATCATCATCGTTTTACAAGCCTTACCGGATCGCTCTCATAAATGAGTTCATAGCAAGCTGGAGAAAGGCATCGCCACACACAATTCTCTTTTGTTATTGAAGAAAGTTTGCATCGCCGTTTTCACCGGATCCTTATTTATATTCCTCTTTTTTTTTAATACATACTCTATCCGTTTCAGTTTATAAGTCATTTAAAACTGTTTCACACAAATAAAAAAAACATATTGAATTTTTTATTATACCTCTTATTAATACACTACATAATTTTCTCTTTCTTATTAATACATTAAAATAAGAGACCCTTACAATAATAAGATTAAAAATGAAATTATGTCTAAAATTCTGCATTGAAAACTGAAAACAACACTTAATTTAAAAAAAAAAAATCAATCCTAAAATGACCTATAAAGTAAAACAGAGGATGTATAAACAATTAATTTCGGAGTTGTCGGAATCGGATTAGATATCCGGTGAGTTACTTTCGACTAGGAAGCCTATTTCCCACCTCCGCCTTTTTCACTGTTCGCGGTGTTAGCTATGCCGCGTTACCCGCCTGGTTTTTCGGCGGTGCTCTTTGATTCTTTCCGGCGGTCAGGTTGATGGGAAGCGGCAAGGGTTTTCTTGTTGCTGAAGCGATGGTCTTGTTTCGCTCTGATACTGGAAGGAAAAGAGCGAGACGTCTTTGGGCGTTTTGGTCTCATCCCGGAGACGGTGGTCCTGTTCCGTCTCACCTGGCGTCGCTGGTCCTCTTAGTGGCAAATGGTGTTTCTGGTTTGCGGTCCCGGTTTTCTTCTGGTTTATGCGGTTCAGTCGTTATCTTTTGTCGTTCGGTTTAGGGTCTCATACTATTCCCGGTGGGTGGCAGTTTTTTTTTCGACGGTCCGCAGTGGTGTTTTTCCCAGGATGTGATTGTAGAAGGGTCGATCGTCGGAATTATTTTTCCGTTGTAAAGGTGAAGCTTTCGTTGGCGGATCTATGAAACAAAATAGAAGTTTTACATAAGAAAGATGAACAAAAATAGACACAATGTCTTGGTTCATCACTAACATGCAGTTTAATCGGTTCAATAATCTATTCATCAAGTATTCCAAAAGAGATAATCCATTTTGTTTTCATGTTCACATTGAAAAATAGTAAAATATTAGGTGAAATTGTTAGTTTTATTTTATTGTTAATCGTGAAAATTTTAGATCGAAACTCAGATTAATCCTTAAAATTTTACTAAAATTTTGGATTTTCTTGAAACTTAAAACGTCCGAGTATAGTTAAAATTAAAATAAATAATTGAATATTGAGATTGGCATATTTCCTTTTGAGTATAAAGTTAGACAAAGATATTGGCGATAATATTATTTTTAATTTGGGGGACAAAAATAATAAGATGGTAATGTTGAACACGGCGTCGACTCATCGCCTATGGCCGACCAGATACGTACACTCTTGAGTCTTGATTTATGCAATTCCTCGATCTTGGGGATGGGCTGATAGTGACCAATTTTTTTTTAAAGAAATTAATACTAGTATTTTTCAACAATTAGACAAATTAGAAAATCAGAGGGAAGAAAATTATTTTAGGGATTAGGTAGTTAGTCGATCAGAATCTGCAAGAGAGTGAGCAGTTTATTTTGTTCTTCGTTTCATTTTTTTTTCAAATGTGAATGTCGGTGAAAATATTATAAAATATTGTATATACAATCACAATGTGACATAAAAAAAGAGGATGAATTTAAATAAGTCAATGATTGAAGTTTATTTGTGTTACAGCTGAAAATATAACGGTCAAAATTTGTAAATAATGAAAAAGAGAGATTTTTGGTTTATTCTTAAGAAAAGAAAAACTAATGGACTATTGAGTAATAAACAAAGAATTTATTGCTCGATGAGAACATACATGATTCAAGAGTATTTTGGACAAGGTTTTTGAGAAGTAAACTGAATTTGTATTTCGATTATCTGGAGAGATTTTACAGAAACAAGAATAAAGAAAAGCTAAGTGTTTGGGTCTAGAGAAAAAGTGTAGTTGAAAGTGGTGCCGAGAGTTGGAATATGGTTCTTGTTTTATACTCCGAGATCGTGTTTAATGTCTTTACTTACTCCACCTGATTCGCCATAAATGGTCTTTATGTCTGAGGTTCCTGCCGTTACATTTAGACGGTTTAACTCACCGGTTTGAACGAGTCTTTGGTTTCAGCGGGGTTGACTAATGATTCTGCATTTAATCCCCTTTGACTGTAGATGTTCACTCCGATAGACTTTTCAGCTCGGTCCATCACCTTGTAACTCATTTGACCTCGTTTGGCTTCTTTGACTTCACAATGCCTTTTTAGCATATGTTTACTGGATTCAACTTATTGGGCCGGAATTTTGACTCACACAATTTGTATTGAAGATAATTTGGAAAACAAGATGTATATGTTTCTAAAAATTGAGGCGATGTATAATTTGGGAAACAAGATTTTGACTCGCACAATTTTTCAACAATTAGACAAATTAGAAAATCAGAGGGAAGAAATTTAATTTGGAGATTTTACAAGAATTGTCACTTATTTGAAGATTTATTTGTTTTTTTGTCATTTTTTGAAAATATAGTAGAAAGTAGCATTTTTCTACTATTCATCTTAAATTTATCCATGTACAGTACGACGTGTACAATAATAGACGGTACACGATATAGCAATAAGAAAGATAAAATCGACTTTTCACTCAAAATGTTACTTTCTACTACACTATAAAAAATGACAAAACTAATAAATCTTAAATTAAGTGACAATACATATAATTATGTCAATTAATTAAGAGATTAGGTAGTGAGTCGATCATAATCTGCTAGAGAGTGACCAGTTATTTTGTTCTTCGTTTCAATTTTTTTTTCAAATGTTTCATCACACCTACTGCTATCAATTAATAGTACACGATATAGTGCGTTGAAATATGAATGGCGGTGAAAATATTATAAAAATATTGTATATACAATCACAATGTGACATAAAAAAAAGAGGATGAATTGAAACAAGTCAATGATGGTGGTTTATTTGTGTTCTAACCGAAAATACAAATGTTAAAATTTGTAAATAATGAAAATAGTGGGGTTTTGGCTTATTTTAAGAAAAAAAACCGAGGAACCATCGAACAATAAACAGAGAGTTTGTTGCTCGATGAGAACATATAAGATTCGAAAGCGTTTTGAACAAATTTTTTGGGAAGTAAACTAGATTAGTATTTCAATTATCAGGAGATATTTTATAAGAAAAAGAACAAAAAAAAAGACAAATGTTTGAGTTTAGAGTTAAAATGTAGTTGAAAGTGCTAGAGTTGAAATTTGGTTCTTGTTTTATACTCCGAGATCGTGTTTAACGTCTCCGTTTACTCCGCTTAATTCGCCATGAATGGTCTTTGAGTCCGAGGCTCCAACCGTTACATTTAGGCGGTTTAACTCACCGGTTTGAACGAGTCTTTAGTCTCAGCGGGATTGACTAACGTTTCTGCATTTAATCCATTTTGACCGTAGATATTCACTCCGATGGGCCTTTCAGCTCGGCCCGTCACCTTATTACTCATTTGACCTCGTTTGGCTTTTTTGACTTCATTATGCCTTTTTAGCATATGTTTACTAGATCAAATTTAGTGGGCCGGAATTTTGACCCCTACAATTTGTATTAGAGATAATTTAGGAAACAAAATGTATATGTTAGGTTGCATATTAAGTATTGTGACCCACAATAGATCTTGATATATTATTTACCATATTTATTTTATGCATGTAGAAGAGTATTGGTAAATCAATGAGATCGACCATATCAACATCTATATAATTCTTCATTCGTGTTTCACAGGTCTCACTACAAGAAAATAGTGATATTGCAAGTAAGAAAAATTGTTGCAATACGCCAAAATATTGTTGCAAACATATAATTTGCAAGAAAATTGTTACAAATTTTATAGTGTTGTTGTTTGCGTATTGCAAATTCGTATTTTTTGCACATACGTCGCTAAGTTTGTAATGAATTAAGTTCTTACTATATATGTTGTATCAATGCAACAATATTTTCACAGAAAAATCGTTGTATAATTACGATATATTTTGCAACTTTTAATAATTGTAAATTATTGCTATGAAACACATATAGCAATAATATTTGAAAATTTGCTGCAAACTTTCAATAAAAGCAAATGTTGCCAAAATTATGTTGCAGTATCAAACTTTTCTCGTAGTGATCTCAATTCATAAACGGCTGTGATGGTATACAATACTTAATCCGCAACTTATACATCTTGCTCTCTAAATTATCTCTAATAACTTTTTTTAAAAAATACAATGTCAAAATTTTAAACAAATATAAAATGTTATTTAGCACGTGATTAAAAAAAAAATGATATCATATAAAATATCGGACTAGTTAACCATCCAAAACATATGATCATTTAGTGCTATTACTATAAAAAAAACTCGTTAACATGTACTCCCTCTGTTTCAATATAATATATGTTTTAGAAAAAACACATATATTAATAAAAAAAATAATTTTGATTATTAAATATTTTATTTTTGTGATTAAAATTTTTTAATAACTCTAAAACAATAACATTTTAATAACTCCAATTATGTTTTTTTGAAATTTACAATTTCTCATTATTTACTAATAAAAAAATGCATACAAAACTTAAAAAATCTATTTTTAAAACAATTTGTTTTCTAAAATATTCATTAATTTAAAACGGAGGGAGTATTTGATTTAAGAAAATGTTGGAAAAACAAAGAACTAGATTTATATTAATTACCTGATTAAACTTTTAAAATGAAGAGATTAAGATATATACTATGATACATAAAATGAAATATATTTGAGTATATGTGTATATTCGTAACGTCTATGTATGTGCATGTCTAAAATAGCCAAACTCAAGTTGGATATAAAGAAATAAAAGGTCAAACATTAAACATTATTTCTCCAAATATTTTAAAATGTCTAAAACGAAAATTAATACGTTCAACATGATATATTGTTAGCCCATACATCGGATATATTTTTGGGTTCTGACGTGTCAAATCTTATCTACTTAGTGTACATTGCAATCCAAAAAATTCAATAATAAAAACAATGGTAACTGTCCCTTTAGGAATAATAAAAAGGGACATATTTCATTAAGGTTAGTTTAATCATAATATAGAAAAACCTAGTTTGTGGAACTAAATCTTTAGATTTTTTTGTCTATATTAAACTAATCTTAATGAAATCTTATAAATATCTAAATAAATATTTTTAATAAAAATAAATATAAAAAAGAAAATAAATGTTAATGTAATATTTTTTATATCAATTTTTTTTAATAATTTTTTTTTATGTTCTACGAAATTTAAAATACATCTTCTACGTTTTTTAAATGTTCTACGGATTTTAGAATATATCTTCTATTTTATACGGATTTTAGAATACATATTCTGCTTTTCCTTATATGTTCTATGGATTTTAGAATTCTGTTATTACATCAATCAATCCTACTCGATGAAAGTGAAGAGTTTTATTGTTAGAAATCATTTAAAGGGTGTGCTTTGATGCAGAAATGCTATTTTATTTCACATGTAAACGTAAACACAATTGGCGTTTGAAACAATCGGAGTCTTATACAACTCTATGAGCTCCAAACGTGATAGAGCAGATATGCTATAGATCTCAAAGCCATGAGCTTAGCTTTTGGTAAAGGTCAAAGAACAAAGTTTCGATTGAGAAGGAGACCAGTTTGAAGAAACTCTTTGTTTGATTCTATCAAAAGTTGCCGCGAACACCATCTAGGCTTTCCCCGAGCTATGACATGCAAAACAGATCAATATGTACAAACAATAAGGGAACTTTACATATCACTTATTATTCGTATTGTCTTCAACTAACTGAGATTTAAATGATTTTCAATGGAAGAACCATAGAGAGAATTGTCGTTTTAAACTTACTTGTACATACAGTATTTGTATTCTTGGCTCCTAATCAAATCTTTTTCGCCTTGTTCAAGCTGTTAAACAAAACAATAAAATTCATAAAGAGGAGAAACTCATCATCATCGTTTTACAAGCCTTACCGGATCGCTCTCATAAATGAGTTCATAGCAAGCTGGAGAAAGGCATCGCCACACACAATTCTCTTTTGTTATTGAAGAAAGTTTGCATCGCCGTTTTCACCGGATCCTTATTTATATTCCTCTTTTTTTTTAATACATACTCTATCCGTTTCAGTTTATAAGTCATTTAAAACTGTTTCACACAAATAAAAAAAACATATTGAATTTTTTATTATACCTCTTATTAATACACTACATAATTTTCTCTTTCTTATTAATACATTAAAATAAGAGACCCTTACAATAATAAGATTAAAAATGAAATTATGTCTAAAATTCTGCATTGAAAACTGAAAACAACACTTAATTTAAAAAAAAAAAATCAATCCTAAAATGACCTATAAAGTAAAACAGAGGATGTATAAACAATTAATTTCGGAGTTGTCGGAATCGGATTAGATATCCGGTGAGTTACTTTCGACTAGGAAACCTATTTCCCACCTCCGCCTTTTTCACTGTTCGCGGTGTTAGCTAAGCCGCGTTACCCGCCTGGTTTTTCGGCGGTGCTCTTTGATTCTTTCCGGCGGTCAGGTTGATGGGAAGCGGCAAGGGTTTTCTTGTTGCTGAAGCGATGGTCTTGTTTCGCTCTGATACTGGAAGGAAAAGAGCGAGACGTCTTTGGGCGTTTTGGTCTCATCCCGGAGACGGTGGTCCTGTTCCGTCTCACCTGGCGTCGCTGGTCCTCTTAGTGGCAAATGGTGTTTCTGGTTTGCGGTCTCGGTTTTCTTCTGGTTTATGCGGTTCAGTCGTTATCTTTTGTCGTTCGGTTTAGGGTCTCATACTATTCCCGGTGGGTGGCAGTTTTTTTTTCGACGGTCCGCAGTGGTGTTTTTCCCAGGATGTGATTGTAGAAGGGTCGATCGTCGGAATTATTTTTCCGTTGTAAAGGTGAAGCTTTCGTTGGCGGATCTATGAAACAAAATAGAAGTTTTACATAAGAAAGATGAACAAAAATAGACACAATGTCTTGGTTCATCACTAACATGCAGTTTAATCGGTTCAATAATCTATTCATCAAGTATTCCAAAAGAGATAATCCATTTTGTTTTCATGTTCACATTGAAAAATAGTAAAATATTAGGTGAAATTGTTAGTTTTATTTTATTGTTAATCGTGAAAATTTTAGATCGAAACTCAGATTAATCCTTAAAATTTTACTAAAATTTTGGATTTTCTTGAAACTTAAAACGTCCGAGTATAGTTAAAATTAAAATAAATAATTGAATATTGAGATTGGCATATTTCCTTTTGAGTATAAAGTTAGACAAAGATATTGGCGATAATATTATTTTTAATTTGGGGGACAAAAATAATAAGATGGTAATGTTGAACACGGCGTCGACTCATCGCCTATGGCCGACCAGATACGTACACTCTTGAGTCTTGATTTATGCAATTCCTCGATCTTGGGGATGGGCTGATAGTGACCAATTTTTTTTTAAAGAAATTAATACTAGTATTTTTCAACAATTAGACAAATTAGAAAATCAGAGGGAAGAAAATTATTTTAGGGATTAGGTAGTTAGTCGATCAGAATCTGCAAGAGAGTGAGCAGTTTATTTTGTTCTTCGTTTCATTTTTTTTTCAAATGTGAATGTCGGTGAAAATATTATAAAATATTGTATATACAATCACAATGTGACATAAAAAAAGAGGATGAATTTAAATAAGTCAATGATGGAAGTTTATTTGTGTTACAGCTGAAAATATAACGGTCAAAATTTGTAAATAATGAAAAAGAGAGATTTTTGGTTTATTCTTAAAAAAAGAAAAACTAATGGACTATTGAGTAATAAACAAAGAATTTATTGCTCGATGAGAACATACATGATTCAAGAGTATTTTGGACAAGGTTTTTGAGAAGTAAACTGAATTTGTATTTCGATTATCTGGAGAGATTTTACAGAAACAAGAATAAAGAAAAGCTAAGTGTTTGGGTCTAGAGAAAAAGTGTAGTTGAAAGTGGTGCCGAGAGTTGGAATATGGTTCTTGTTTTATACTCCGAGATCGTGTTTAATGTCTTTACTTACTCCACCTGATTCGCCATAAATGGTCTTTATGTCTGAGGTTCCTGCCGTTACATTTAGACGGTTTAACTCACCGGTTTGAACGAGTCTTTGGTTTCAGCGGGGTTGACTAATGATTCTGCATTTAATCCCTTTTGACTGTAGATGTTCACTCCGATAGACTTTTCTGCTCGGTCCATCACCTTGTAACTCATTTGACCTCGTTTGGCTTCTTTGACTTCACAATGCCTTTTTAGCATATGTTTACTGGATTCAACTTATTGGGCCGGAATTTTGACTCACACAATTTGTATTGAAGATAATTTGGAAAACAAGATGTATATGTTTCTAAAAATTGAGGCGATGTATAATTTGGGAAACAAGATTTTGACTCGCACAATTTTTCAACAATTAGACAAATTAGAAAATCAGAGGGAAGAAATTTAATTTGGAGATTTTACAAGAATTGTCACTTATTTGAAGATTTATTTGTTTTTTTGTCATTTTTTGAAAATATAGTAGAAAGTAGCATTTTTCTACTATTCACCTTAAATTTATCCATGTACAGTACGACGTGTACAATAATAGACGGTACACGATATAGCAATAAGAAAAGTAAAATCGACTTTTCACTCAAAATGTTACTTTCTACTACACTATAAAAAATGACAAAACTAATAAATCTTAAATTAAGTGACAATACATATAATTATGTCAATTAATTAAGAGATTAGGTAGTGAGTCGATCATAATCTGCTAGAGAGTGACCAGTTATTTTGTTCTTCGTTTCAATTTTTTTTTCAAATGTTTCATCACACCTACTGCTATCAATTAATAGTACACGATATAGTGCGTTGAAATATGAATGGCGGTGAAAATATTATAAAAATATTGTATATACAATCACAATGTGACATAAAAAAAAGAGGATGAATTGAAACAAGTCAATGATGGTGGTTTATTTGTGTTCTAACCGAAAATACAAATGTTAAAATTTGTAAATAATGAAAATAGTGGGGTTTTGGCTTATTTTAAGAAAAAAAACCGAGGAACCATCGAACAATAAACAGAGAGTTTGTTGCTCGATGAGAACATATAAGATTCGAAAGCGTTTTGAACAAATTTTTTGGGAAGTAAACTAGATTAGTATTTCAATTATCAGGAGATATTTTATAAGAAAAAGAACAAAAAAAAAGACAAATATTTGAGTTTAGAGTTAAAATGTAGTTGAAAGTGCTAGAGTTGAAATTTGGTTCTTGTTTTATACTCCGAGATCGTGTTTAACGTCTCCGTTTACTCCGCTTAATTCGCCATGAATGGTCTTTGAGTCCGAGGCTCCAACCGTTACATTTAGGCGGTTTAACTCACCGGTTTGAACGAGTCTTTAGTCTCAGCGGGATTGACTAACGTTTCTGCATTTAATCCATTTTGACCGTAGATATTCACTCCGATGGGCCTTTCAGCTCGGCCCGTCACCTTATTACTCATTTGACCTCGTTTGGCTTTTTTGACTTCACTATGCCTTTTTAGCATATGTTTACTAGATCAAATTTAGTGGGCCGGAATTTTGACCCCTACAATTTGTATTAGAGATAATTTAGGAAACAAAATGTATATGTTAGGTTGCATATTAAGTATTGTGACCCACAATAGATCTTGATATATTATTTACCATATTTATTTTATGCATGTAGAAGAGTATTGGTAAATCAATGAGATCGACCATATCAACATCTATATAATTCTTCATTCGTGTTTCACAGGTCTCACTACAAGAAAATAGTGATATTGCAAGTAAGAAAAATTGTTGCAATACGCCAAAATATTGTTGCAAACATATAATTTGCAAGAAAATTGTTACAAATTTTATAGTGTTGTTGTTTGCGTATTGCAAATTCGTATTTTTTGCACATACGTCGCTAAGTTTGTAATGAATTAAGTTCTTACTATATATGTTGTATCAATGCAACAATATTTTCACAGAAAAATCGTTGTATAATTACGATATATTTTGCAACTTTTAATAATTGTAAATTATTGCTATGAAACACATATAGCAATAATATTTGAAAATTTGCTGCAAACTTTCAATAAAAGCAAATGTTGCCAAAATTATGTTGCAGTATCAAACTTTTCTCGTAGTGATCTCAATTCATAATCGGCTGTGATGGTATACAATACTTAATCCGCAACTTATACATCTTGCTCTCTAAATTATCTCTAATAACTTTTTTTAAAAAATACAATGTCAAAATTTTAAACAAATATAAAATGTTATTTAGCACGTGATTAAAAAAAAAATGATATCATATAAAATATCGGACTAGTTAACCATCCAAAACATATGATCATTTAGTGCTATTACTATAAAAAAAACTCGTTAACATGTACTCCCTCTGTTTCAATATAATATATGTTTTAGAAAAAACACATATATTAATAAAAAAAATAATTTTGATTATTAAATATTTTATTTTTGTGATTAAAATTTTTTAATAACTCTAAAACAATAACATTTTAATAACTCCAATTATGTTTTTTTGAAATTTACAATTTCTCATTATTTACTAATAAAAAAATGCATACAAAACTTAAAAAATCTATTTTTAAAACAATTTGTTTTCTAAAATATTCATTAATTTAAAACGGAGGGAGTATTTGATTTAAGAAAATGTTGGAAAAACAAAGAACTAGATTTATATTAATTACCTGATTAAACTTTTAAAATGAAGAGATTAAGATATATACTATGATACATAAAATGAAATATATTTGAGTATATGTGTATATTCGTAACGTCTATGTATGTGCATGTCTAAAATAGCCAAACTCAAGTTGGATATAAAGAAATAAAAGGTCAAACATTAAACATTATTTCTCCAAATATTTTAAAATGTCTAAAACGAAAATTAATACGTTCAACATGATATATTGTTAGCCCATACATCGGATATATTTTTGGGTTCTGACGTGTCAAATCTTATCTACTTAGTGTACATTGCAATCCAAAAAATTCAATAATAAAAACAATGGTAACTGTCCCTTTAGGAATAATAAAAAGGGACATATTTCATTAAGGTTAGTTTAATCATAATATAGAAAAACCTAGTTTGTGGAACTAAATCTTTAGATTTTTTTGTCTATATTAAACTAATCTTAATGAAATCTTATAAATATCTAAATAAATATTTTTAATAAAAATAAATATAAAAAAGAAAATAAATGTTAATGTAATATTTTTTATATCAATTTTTTTTAATAATTTTTTTTTATGTTCTACGAAATTTAAAATACATCTTCTACGTTTTTTAAATGTTCTACGGATTTTAGAATATATCTTCTATTTTATACGGATTTTAGAATACATATTCTGCTTTTCCTTATATGTTCTATGGATTTTAGAATTCTGTTATTACATCAATCAATCCTACTCGATGAAAGTGAAGAGTTTTATTGTTAGAAATCATTTAAAGGGTGTGCTTTGATGCAGAAATGCTATTTTATTTCACATGTAAACGTAAACACAATTGGCGTTTGAAACAATCGGAGTCTTATACAACTCTATGAGCTCCAAACGTGATAGAGCAGATATGCTATAGATCTCAAAGCCATGAGCTTAGCTTTTGGTAAAGGTCAAAGAACAAAGTTTCGATTGAGAAGGAGACCAGTTTGAAGAAACTCTTTGTTTGATTCTATCAAAAGTTGCCGCGAACACCATCTAGGCTTTCCCCGAGCTATGACATGCAAAACAGATCAATATGTACAAACAATAAGGGAACTTTACATATCACTTATTATTCGTATTGTCTTCAACTAACTGAGATTTAAATGATTTTCAATGGAAGAACCATAGAGAGAATTGTCGTTTTAAACTTACTTGTACATACAGTATTTGTATTCTTGGCTCCTAATCAAATCTTTTTCGCCTTGTTCAAGCTGTTAAACAAAACAATAAAATTCATAAAGAGGAGAAACTCATCATCATCGTTTTACAAGCCTTACCGGATCGCTCTCATAAATGAGTTCATAGCAAGCTGGAGAAAGGCATCGCCACACACAATTCTCTTTTGTTATTGAAGAAAGTTTGCATCGCCGTTTTCACCGGATCCTTATTTATATTCCTCTTTTTTTTTAATACATACTCTATCCGTTTCAGTTTATAAGTCATTTAAAACTGTTTCACACAAATAAAAAAAACATATTGAATTTTTTATTATACCTCTTATTAATACACTACATAATTTTCTCTTTCTTATTAATACATTAAAATAAGAGACCCTTACAATAATAAGATTAAAAATGAAATTATGTCTAAAATTCTGCATTGAAAACTGAAAACAACACTTAATTTAAAAAAAAAAAATCAATCCTAAAATGACCTATAAAATAAAACAGAGGATGTATAAACAATTAATTTCGGAGTTGTCGGAATCGGATTAGATATCCGGTGAGTTACTTTCGACTAGGAAGCCTATTTCCCACCTCCGCCTTTTTCACTGTTCGCGGTGTTAGCTAAGCCGCGTTACCCGCCTGGTTTTTCGGCGGTGCTCTTTGATTCTTTCCGGCGGTCAGGTTGATGGGAAGCGGCAAGGGTTTTCTTGTTGCTGAAGCGATGGTCTTGTTTCGCTCTGATACTGGAAGGAAAAGAGCGAGACGTCTTTGGGCGTTTTGGTCTCATCCCGGAGACGGTGGTCCTGTTCCGTCTCACCTGGCGTCGCTGGTCCTCTTAGTGGCAAATGGTGTTTCTGGTTTGCGGTCCCGGTTTTCTTCTGGTTTATGCGGTTCAGTCGTTATCTTTTGTCGTTCGGTTTAGGGTCTCATACTATTCCCGGTGGGTGGCAGTTTTTTTTTCGGCGGTCCGCAGTGGTGTTTTTCCCAGGATGTGGTTGTAGAAGGGTCGATCGTCGGAATTATTTTTCCGTTGTAAAGGTGAAGCTTTCGTTGGTGGATCTATGAAACAGATTTTTTTTCGGTGTTTTGGTCTCTCCTATGGCTCACCCTCACTATGCGTTGTGGGACCTTGTAGCGGGACGGATTTGCTGGTTTTCGCCGGAGTCAACTGTCCTGGCATAACCTTTTCCTACAGGCCCGGTTCTAGGTTTAGCTACAGTTTTGTCACGGGAGTTCGAGGCGGTTTTTCTGCGTCGGGGTTCTCGTGATTAGCGGAATCGTTGAGGTGTGGCGAGTCAATGCCGTTAGTCAGCGGTTGGTAAGGAGTGTTTTACTCCCTCTGCCGTTCTTCTCGTCTTTGGCGTTGGTGAGCTATATCGACGGTTTTTCGCGCTATCGGTTATCTTCGGGATTGTGCATTGCGGTCTTCTATCCTTTGCAACCATCTCTTCATCGTGAAGTTTCGACTCCACCCTCTCTCGCGTTGGGATTCTCCCTCGTGATGGGCCCCTCAAGACGGTTTTTCACTTCGGTAAGTTTCTTTCTTATGTAAGGGATTGGCTATTGGGCTGGCCTTTGTGGCCCAGTTACCATGTAAGTTAGACTCTGTCGGGAAGGTTGTTTACCAACCCGGCACAACTTGATTTAATTAAATGGAATGTTGACAAAAAAATAATAATTAATTGTTATTACTCCCTCTGCTTCACAAAGAGTGTTATTTTGACACATTTCAAACATATTAAAAAAACTAATAAATATTCTATTTTACCTCTTATTAATAAAATATTTCTCTTTCTAATTAATACATTATACAATAGGATTAAAACTGGATTTTTAATAAAAGTTTTTCATTAAAAATACAAAGAGTAACTCTTTGTGAAACAAAAACAAAATATTAAAATGACACTCTGTGAAACGGATGGAGTAATATATAGTATAATATAGTATTAAAAATATTATAAGGGTAAAACAATATTAACGGTTTAGTTTTCCGAAAATGAGTACGAAAAGTTTAGTTTCCAGAATATATAGTCAATATGTCATTTATTTCCGATTTTCCCTAAAATTAAATGGTGGTTGAACACTGATTAGGGTCGGACTAGTCAACCCATTTTAACGCAGCAAGTAATTCAATAACAAAAAAATCTGGACTATATGGATGCAAATTTAGAAAACAATCTCTAATTGAGTCAAAAGCAAAAGTTATTTGGGTAATAAATTCTTAAAGGTACAAAATTCAATAATTTGCCATAAAAGAGAGAATCCCAAGAATATTATTTACCAATTATTTACTTTAGAAAATCGGATTTGGAGAGCAAAAGGAAATGAATTTTCACCAGATTTTGCATAAACCATTTCTTCTCTATTCAGTGTATTCATAATAATCAACTCGGAATATAACAAAAGAAAATATATGTTGAACTTTTAAGGTTTTAATATTATAAGTTTTTGCCGAGTTTCAAAACTCTAAAGAACAAAAATGAAGATTGTAAGGATAGTGAAATCACCGTACTTTGTCATATGTTGTCTTCTCCTGATTATTTGCTGGTTCTTGTCTCATCATCCTTCATGTGATCTATATATGAGTACCATTAGAGGAACACAATTCTCGCACATCCGACACGTAAGATCGAGATTATGATAACAATATGATGCTTCTGGGAGATGAAATTAAATTTGATATTTTGATGTTTCTGGTCACAGGGATCTTCAGGCTTATCAAATCTACTAAAAAGAGTAGCTACAGAAGATAACACAGTTATTATTACCATGGTGGATCAAGAATGGGCAAAACCCGAGTCTCTTCTTGATCTGTTCCTCGAGAGTTTTCGGATTGGAGAAAGAACCAAACATTTGTTGAACCATTTGATCGTTGTGGCTCTAGATGATCAAGCTCTTCGATATTGTCTTCTTGCCCATCCACATTGTTACCTTCATAGAGATTCTAGAAAGCCGGATGGTCTTGTTGCCGATTGGAGGAAAAAGGCTTTGGTAAAAGAGATTTTAGAACTCGGTTACAACATGATGTTCAGTGTGAGTTATCTTAATGCTAAATATTCATTTCTACAACGTGACTTTTCAAATATAGTTTGGAAAATTTTCCATTTTATCGAAAAATTCTTTTTACAAAATGCAATTGTTGGTTTTTCCTACAACTTTTAAAATGTAATTTATTAATTTTGTTGTTTATAGATGTGTTATTTCCGTTATTAGTTCTATAATTTCATAAACCGTCTTAATTCGTGTTCCGATTAAACATTCTAACGTTTAGTGTCTAGTGTTTACCTAAACACTATGATTTATATGACTTTATTTAAATTGGCTGCAGGAAGCTGATGTGATGTGGCTAAGGAATCCTCTAATGCACTGCCACCCACAGAGTTCAGTCTCGGTGGCTTGCGGGTTCTCATCAAGTGATCATCAACAACAACAACATGTAACAACAGAAAACTCTGGAGGTTTCTTCTATGCAAGGTCCAATGATATAACCATAGACATGTTTAAGATCTTGAACGTAGAGAGAGTTGTGTATCCTTCAACTGGGAACCAATCCTTCTGCGACGTTCTCAAGCGCGAAGATGTAATCCGCGGGCTTGATATGAAAGTAACGTACTTAAATGATGCTAACTTTGGGAGGTTTTGTCAACCAAGTCCACAAAATCAAAGCAAGATAACTACAGTTCATGCAAGTTGCTGTAATGATACAAAGAGTAAGGTGCATTACCTGAAGCTGCTTCTCCAAGACCGGAAAAATATGACTCCGCGATGGAGAATTCCGAGCCAATGCAGAGTATTTTCTTAGTTATAAATACGTTAACGTTAATAGAAGATTCTGCATAACATACAAAAACGAAGAAAAAAAACATTATATTTTATTGAAGCAAGTAATCTACATCAATTTTCATCAAAAATTAAAATAAAAAGTAATATGCAGCAACATATTCACAATTCGTAAGGAAAAATTCGGTTTATCCTTCAGAAAAATGGATTACATGGATGATGTGGTGTATTACATCAGTAAAGTACAAAGTTCTTATCAATTGTCAACCCAAATGACATATAATTCCAAAGAGAGGGTTTCGTAAAGGAGATCCTTTATCACCTTATCTATTCATACTTTGTACGAAGGTATTAATAGTAAATATAAGGAATGTAAAAAGAGAAAAATTACTTGCGGGGTTAAAGATCGCGAAAGCAAGCCCATCAGTATCACACATACTCTTCACTGATGACAGTCTATTCTTCTGCAAGACTACCAAACATGAGTTTGAAACTATTCTACACATACTTCAACAGTACGGGTCAGTGTCTAGACAGAAAATCAATTTCGGTAAATATTCTTTACAATTCGGTCACACGATAAATGAGACGTTCCAAAATGAGGTTAAGCATACACTAAGAATTTCTAGTATCGGATGCATGGGATCATATCTAGGCTTACCGGATAAGCCAAAAGTAAGATCTTTAATTTTGTCGCAGAGAGACAACATTATATAATTATAATGGATGGGCATCAAGGTTTTTATCCAAAGGGGGTAAGGATGTTTTAATTAAATCAGTGATATCAGCAATGCCAACATTCGTTATGTCGTGTTTTCGATTACCTAAATCCATAACCGCAAAACTAACTAGTGCGGCGGCACGGTTCTGGTGGAGTTTGAATGGAGACCATAAAGGAATGCATTGGATAACATGGAAGAAACTATGTCGTAGTAAATCGGAAGAGGCATGGGTTTATGGCAGTAGAGGATTTTACACAGTAGTATTGGCCAAAAAATTATGGAGATAAATGGATAAACTGGATTCCTTTTTTGCGCGAGTTTTTAAGGGTCGATATATTCGAAACACATACCTTTTAGACCCTATACGATCTTACTCCCTATCGTACGGATGGAGGAGCATTATATCAGCTAGACCTCTATTTAACAAATGGCTAATTAAAAGAGTTGGATCAGGTTGTTCTATCTCAGTATGGAACGACCCGTGGATACCATCTTCTCAGCCGAGATCAGCAACATGTAAGGGGTATAACTATTACTCAAATATAATGGTCAATCATCTGATTGACCCAATGACACATATGTGGAATATGGGATTGTTGAACGCCATTATTTATCCGGCAGATGTGACGATTATTCGTAGTCTACCTATAAGTAGCACCTACAAACCAAACACTCTTGGATGACACTACACAAAGTCGGGAAAATATACGGTTAAATCGGGTTATCAAACGGAACAATCAAGACCAAATACCGGTTCCAATAGTTCATATGGTCTGGATGTGACAAAATTACATGCTCATACATGGTGGTCGACGACAATGATCTGATAACACTTCGTGATATCCCACTCCCTAACTAACATGACATTTCCAGGGACATATAGATGATTAATTGTTTGCTATCTTATACCGATTTGAGTACGAATGTAGACAATTTTTCTTCGAATCTGTGAGGGCTCTGAAAGATGAAGCATAATATGAAACCATTGATATAGCCTGATTTAAGTCAGCCTGTAAATCAAATTAATGGTTCATCAAGAGACATCGCCAAAATGATATGAAAAACGAGAAAAAGGAAGGACCAAACAACGTCAAGAGTCACCATAGACTTCATAATTTAAAGCTTCAAAAACCGATTCGATATGAAGATGATTTTTGGTGAGACACTACAGTTCAAGGAAAATTTGATACAACCGTTGTTTCCTTTCCTAATCCATGAATCTCAGATCGCGTGCAAAAAAAATTCAATACCCATATACTCTATAATTCTTCCGATTTTGATTGAATAAGGATTCAGATTGATACACCGAATAATCTTACCAGAACATATGGAAAAACATTTCAATTTCCACAAAAAACAATTTTGTGATTCTCCTCACGAAATCTTCTGCCGCCTTAGGTTGGGGAGTTGCGTTTAAGTCGATCCGAGATAGGCTTTTGGTGATTAGACCTTTGTCTTCTCAATCTTGGTGTAGTACAATAGCGGTTTACACATGCCGTCCTTCTCCAGACGTGGAAGAGCAGATTTGGGAGGAATTAAAACACTATTGCGATGGTGTTCAACTACACCAGTTTATTCAGAAATGTTGTGTGATGCTTGCTTAAGGTTTTTTCTAGGAAGAACTTGGCAACATATATGGTTTGTGTTTGCATTTTTATGTTTTTAAAAAAAAATAAATTTGCGGCGATCTTGACGCCCAAAAATAACTAAAGTTGTTGTTTTATGTTGTTTGTTTTTGTTCTGATTTATTTTCCTGTTTTGCATATGCGTCTTTGGTTTCAATGTAAATGTTCGTGTTTCCGTTTGTTTAATGTTTTTAATCTAAGCGTTTGTGTGAAAAAGATTAATGTTCGTTAACTTCGTTTATGAAACATAATGAGTATTTACTTCATTAAAATTGGGTAACTAGTAAAGTGATTAGTACCATTGGAATGGATTAATCTTAATTAGTGGTCTAGACATAAAGATTAGCATTGCGTGAGTGAGTTAGCATAATGGATTAGCTAGGAATCACCCGAGCCGATAACCTTACCCAAGGATTCGTTGTTTAGTCTTGATTTACATCGTTTAAGAATTTTAGTTCATTTTCCCGCTTAGTTTGAATTTGAATTTTGTTAGTCTTTTATTTTTGCTTTGTTATCGTTTTAATCTTGCTTCTTTACTCTTTGTTTCATCTATGATAGTAGAAAAACGAATCATCTATCTTGCTTAGCTCATTTAGTTTCTTTTAGTCCTAGTTTTGTTATTCTCATTTCTCTTTGGGTAAAATGATACAATGATGTATGCACGTTAGGTAATTGATACCTTAATCAAGTACTTATTAGTATATGATCTGATTCGTTCTATATCTTGTTCAAAATGTACCAAATTTTGAGTTATTGAGTAAGATTATAGTATTTCTTCGCGCAATATAAATTTGATTTTCGCCTTATTGCATGTGCTTTTAGGCATTTCTTAGAGACGAATATTAGGGAGTAAATAAATTTGCACCACAGAGAAATTAAAAAAGATTATTCCGGGAAAAAGAAAAAAAATATGAAAAAATTAAGTTAGAAACATGGCTTTGAGAATTTGGTGGCTCCAAGCTCTATATTAATGTAAATATATTCTTGAAGTTTTATATATGTCTAAGGACATCTCCAATAGCTCTCCTCATTTTGAGGGGAACAAATCCTCAAAATAAGGATTTGAGAATGGCTTACTCCAACAATGAATCCTAAAAAAAATTCTTAAAATTTTATTAATTTGTAATATAGTCCTTCATATTGATAAAAATTACTAATAATGATAAAATTTTATAAATAAATATGAAACATACATTTAATATATTATACAATACCAAATATTACATAATAAAGTTACATGATAATATAAATTACATATATAATAATAAAACACATAAACACAAATTTTACAAAGTTACATATAAAATACCAA
Organism: Eutrema japonicum; assembly: GCA_030161315.1. Classification (NCBI taxonomy): domain Eukaryota; kingdom Viridiplantae; phylum Streptophyta; class Magnoliopsida; order Brassicales; family Brassicaceae; genus Eutrema; species Eutrema japonicum. The sequence goes on from BSQW01000011.1 coordinate 54,913,398, forward strand.
CTTAATAATCATTATTTCTGTAATACTCTCAAATGCACGTTCAACATCTTTTCGACATGCTTCTTGTCTTGCTGCAAACAATTTATTTTTATTTTGTTTGAACTTTGTATTTTTAATGTATTTTTCTTTTGTTTTTAATGTTATGTAATATTTATCCTATTTTATTTTATTTTGTGTACTTAAGTTATTCTAAATTAAGTTTAATACAATTATTTGTGAAAAACATAATTATAGGGACCAAAGAAAAAATAAAAAGTAGTTTTGAGGTTTTGAATAGTGAAACCTCAAATTTGAGGTTTCACTATTCAAAACCTCAAAATTTGAGGATTTGAGAGTTTATTGGAATGCCAAAAATCTCAAAATTTGAGGATTTGAGGACTTGTTGGAGATGCCCTAATACCGAGCGATCAATAAGTGTGAAAGATTTAACAATGAAGGAGTTATTATTATCATATATAATGTTCTTTTTGTAGGGATTTCTGTTTTAATATATATCTGTTTGCATAAAAGAGAAGTTTCTTGCTTATGGATGTGAACTACAAATTTATTTATCACTAGTAGGTTAGCCGCGTTTTTCGCGGTCTTTTATATTATTATTTTTATGTAATTAGAAAAGATTTGGGTAATAATAAAATTAGTATTTCGTCACAATTTGTTTTTGTAATAATTTAGTATATCTAGGCATATCCTCTTCTTTAGATGAGTCGCGCCATACAAACTAATCAACCTCGTTGGAGTTATCGGCCTCAAGTCATATCACCCGAAACATCCTACATTTGGACAACTAATGCCCATAGCTAAGCGCGACTCAAACTCAAACTAATTACCAAATTCAGTCTACATATCTAGATCAATTCAATCCTTTGAAAACCCCTACATTTCATACGATGGAAAAGGAGAATAGCGTTCTAAGAGTTCAAAACCCATGTTAGAGAATAATTGATAAATATACTTCAATTTTCTCAAATATGGGTCGAATATCCATTCATATGACATTAATCTCATTTCAAAAAAAATTGACATGTTGTCAAGATGCACTCATAATCTCTCTATATGTCTCTTTGTCTTTCTCCCCCCCTCTCTCTCTCACACTCATCAACGCGGAAAATTGAACCACAAAACACATATTGCCCTGATATAAATCTAACATTCACTATCTTTTCCCTTTTCTTGCGAGTTTCGATGTCGTCATTCTGACTTGAGCATTGGAAAATTTGGCAAAGATTTTAATCATTCGTCCTCTCAGTGATTGACTTGAAAATGTTATCATTTTGGGATACCACAGTTTGCCTATCATGACAAGCATTTTTGCATACTCATCAAAGACTCAGAATTTCCATGCAGGCTTCTGAAAACTCATGGGAGTATTCCTTTGTTGGATGAATCCTCGTCCCCATTCCCGAACACTAATTTTTAACCATCAAAATGATTTATTTTATTTATCCCATATAACTCACTTAAAATTAATTGACATATCCCAAAAATTTGTACCTAACAACGATTAATTAATAGTTTTTTCTAATTATAATTGTTTTAACTTTTAAGCAATTGATTTTATTTTTTTTATACATTTTTTGGAGGCACCGGTGGTTCCGGCGGGGGGAGTGATATATCATGGTTTTTACCCGTTTTTAACCATGATATAGGTCTTATTTATAGAGTCTTTCTAGTATTTTTGGAGTCTTTTTGAGTCTTTTCAGGTTTATGTACGCTTGAAGCTTAATTTGAGATATTGAAGCATTCTGGAGCATTATGGTCCTTGTGTCGAGTGATACAACCTGGTGTCAGTCGATACAGACGAAACATAAGCCTTGTGTCGAGCGATACCACCTGGTATCGGTCGACACCGCCGTCATGAAGAAGGAAACGTGAATTTTTACAAGTCTGAATAACTTGCACTTTGGTCCAGAAAGTCTTTATTATTTACAAGAAGCCCCAAAACGTGTTTTAGCATATAATTAGGGTTTTCAGCCACTTTTTGGCCAAAATTTATTCTAATTTTGATACTTTGAGGGAGATTGGTTTTGAGGGCTTTTGGGGAGACAATTCTGAACCCCTTTGTTTTCTTATTGATTTCTCTTATGCAATTCTATTCATCTATGGTTTCTGTTCCATTGATCATGTCTGAGTAGTTTGCTAGTTAAGTTTAGGGTTTTTCAAAGAGCTCTTCATGAATTATTAAATTGGTTAAACTATCTAGAGATTCATATTATTGAGTTCTTCATCTAACTAGTTCTTAAAACTTGTTCTAGATTAGCTACCTAGAATTAAGATCATAGGTTAGTTCTCTCAGCGAAAGTTGGTTAATTAACTTGAAAGACTTAGATGAGCAATTATGTTTAGTGCAAAGAAATTTGGCTAGGGAGGATTGTGAACAAATCAGACATGAGCTTATTGCATGTTTAGTTGTCTAGGTTTCGCAAAGAAATTTGGTTTCTTAACTTCTTAAACATAGTAATCAGTGCAGCGAAAGTTGGTTGATTTGGTGTAGTGATCTGAGTTCTAGAACCGTGCTTAATTAGAATCTCTACGTTCTATCCATATGTTTTTCTTGAATCTCTGCGAATTTCTCTAAACTTAGCATTTATCTCCATCGAATTTACACTAGTTCTGCTTGTTTTGTTTTTATTCTTATTTTCATTGATTTCACGTAGCGTAATTCGAATCTATATAGCCTATTGTGTGATTCTTGAGTCTCTGTGGTTCGACCCCTAAGTACTACAACGACATAGCTACTAGTACCTTTAGGGTATTACATTTTGAGCTTATCAAAATTTGGCGCCATTGCCAGAGACTCTTAATTCGCCATTAGATTTTATTCTAGAACTTCGACTAAGTTCGATAGTGTCGAGCGACACCACCCAGTGTCGGTCGATACACATCGTTTTATTTTACTCTTTTTCTTATTTTTGTTACTTACGTGCCTTGTCTTTTGTGTTTCAGGTGTATGCCTACTCGCGAAACCAGGAGGAACAAGAGCACTCAGCTAGTTAATCTTTCCAATAAGGAGCTAGCAAATTTGGAACGTACAAATAGGACAACAAAGAAGCTAGCAGAGATGAATAATCCAGTGGTATTGACTCGTGATGATGCTGGAGTTTTGAGAGACCAAGAGGGTCATTTGTGCAATGAGAGAGGGCAACGACTTGATGGAGATGGAAACGTCATTGTCCCTCCAGTTGTTATTGGTGAGATTGCCACGCCAGCTGCGCGCGACAACGAGGGGAATGTTGGGAATGCTGCGGTTGATCGTGGTAGGACAATTGGTGAGTACAATATGCATGATCAGTTCTATGCCAATCGATCAGCGATTCGCCCTCCTGCTTTTCAGAGGAATGACTTTACGCTGAAATCTGCATACTACACTCTTGTGGGTCAGCACCCTTTTCATGGTCTTTATCATGAACACCCCATGGATCACATTGAGAGGTTTGAGGACTTGGTTACTAGCATTAAGTACAATGGAGTGTCCAATGATTTCTATTTCTGTAAGCTTTTCCCATACTCTCTTGGTGGGGATGCAGCTTATTGGCTTAAGCAGTTGCAGCCAGGATCGCTGACTACCTGGGAGGAGACTAAGAATGCCTTCTTGAACAATTTCTATGATGATGCAAGATCCGAGGAGCTAAGAAATAAAATCTCCCAATTTTCTCAAGGATCAACTGAGGCATTCAAGGTGGCTTGGGTGAGATTCAGACCATATCAGAGGAATTGTCCACATCACGGTTTCAGTAAGGTTCAGTTGTTGGGTATTTTCTTCAGATGGATTGATTGGAGGTACCAGATGGCTTTGGATGCTGCGAGTAATTAGAATTTCAACACCAGATATCCTGAAGATGCTTATGTGCTTATCAAAAACTTGGCTTCTAGCAATAGTACCAAGAATGCAGACGTGGAGCGCAAGAAGCAAGCTGGTAACTTGGATGGCAGTCAAATCGCAAAGGTGAAGGCTAAGCTGGATTCGATGCACAATCTGTTGATGGGAAAAACAAAGAATGATGTCCTCTTTGCTGCTGATGTCAAGAATTTTGAAAAAGATGAAGTGGAAGACGTTAAATACATTGGTGGAGCTGAATTTCAAGGTCAAAGGTATCAATACCAGTAAAACAACGACCGAAACTTTACCAACAATGCTCAGCAAGGAGGGTACATGATACGCGCTCAAATCTGTCTCACACAAACCGGAGCTCGAAGGTCGACGATTTGGGCCGAGAGGATGGTGTTGAAGAAGCTGGACTAAGGTCTCTCTCTTCTGTCAACGGGATAAGATGGGAGGTGCTGGTGGGGCGATGAGAACCACAAGAGAGGCGACGGTCTCTTGATACTTCAAGGGGATTCACTAAGGATCGGACTCACTCACGATCTAAAGAGAAGAAACGTTTTTGTGAAGAACAAAAACTTGAAATAAAAATCCTTATTGTCTGCGTGCCGAGAAAGGACAAAGCCTTAGGTTTTTTAAAGAAGGCACATGCCCAAAAGAAAAGAAATAAATCGAAAAAGAAATAACAAGACGGGTCCTTAACAATAGGCCCATTTACAAAATAATTAAAAGATTTAGAGAAATAGAAGTGAGGCCTCGTGTAGCTGGTCTTCATGGGCTTACAGAGAATCATTAATTGGGCCAATAATATTGCAAGCCGTTTGGCCTCGGTAAAAACCATCTTCGCAAAACCCAGTGGGATAAAAACGAAGGTTGGGAAAAGTGCACCAAACGACTTACAAACCCAACTAATGATCTTCCTTGGGCCTAAGTCGTCTCTGGTGAAGTGAAATCGACCTTAGATAAGTGGGCCACGAACCTGGGCTTGATGAGTGGCCACTTAATGTTATCGGCCAGCAAAGGTTCCAACCGATATGTCTTCAGTGTTTGGACGTTCTGGTCCGAATGGTAAGGAATCTTTGGCTGATCTCTAGTGTTCTGGAAACTAGACTCAAAGAGCTTCAAATCCATATGTGGATCGCCTTCTGGATCGTCCGGGATCATGAGTGGATCCTGCTTGAAAGAATTGGCCCAATAACTGCTCGCTAACGGGCTTAGCGGACTAGTGTCCGTCTTGAAGAAACCTTCTGATCTGAGCTGGTCCATGAACATGTTGAACTTCTTTTCCATGTCCCTGCTCCTGGTTCTAGTCACTGGTCCACTTGGTACTAGTGGTGCTTGTATGACTTGGGTCGTTGACTCGATGTCCTCATCAGTACAAGTCTGAAGTCAACCCAACTTGTTTTAAAACAAATCAGTATCTACATAAACCAATTCAGAGAAGTGACTACAATAGAACCTATGGGAATTCGTCCTACCAATCTCCACCATCCAAAACTCCTGAAAGCAAAGTTAAATCTATGCTAAAACATATTCTTGAGGGACAAAAGAAGATGACAGTAGACTTTAATGGGAAGATGGATGCCATGTATACATATCTGAATGGGAAAATTGAGGCTCTCACCACTCATTAGAAGATGCTCGAAACTCAAGTTGCCCATACTGCAGCAGCTGTCAAGGGAAAGATGGTTCATTCACAGAATGAATACGTCAATGCAATCACCTTAAGAAGTGCTAAAGAGGTCACTGTAGTGGTAGAAAAGGGTTTGAATACAGAAAAATTCGTGGAGTTAGAAGATGTTGAAGGTGATTTTGAGCCTGATACGGCTGTGTCGAGCGACACCACTACTTGTGTCGATCGACACCAACCTGAAGAGACGACACAGAAGCCTTGTGTCGATCGACACCAATCTGGTGTCGGTCGACACCCCTCGCAGACTGAGCTAGATATTGCGAAAACACCGAAGATTGTTGAGGAGAATGTTTACAAGCCTAAGGTGCCATATCCTAAACCACATAGACATCTCAGAGATCCCATTACTGCAGAGAAGTTGCTCACTTTTGAGAGGATGGTAAGGAGGACTCCCCATACAATGTCTTTTGAAGAAGCTTTGGAAAACCGCCCTTTGTTTAGTTACTTCCAAGATTACAGAGAAACTCTGGAAGAAATCAAGGTACTATTCATCAAGGCAAGAAGCACACCACTACTGATGAAGCAGTTGACTAAGAGAGAAGACCCAGGAAAATTTTCGGTTCCATGCTCTATCTCTGGAGTTAAATTCAAAGAGTCTCTCGTTGATTCAGGGTCTAGCGTCAATGTCATGTCAAAGGCAATTGCAGAGAGGTTGAGAATTGGTGATATTAGATCTCCTAAGATGACTCTCGCATTCACGAACTCTTCAACCTCAATTCCATATGGTACCATCCCTGATTTGCTTGTTAAAGTAGGAGATTGCCTGGTTCCTACTGATTTTCAGGTTATGGAGATGAGCGAAAGTTCTAATATGCCTTTGATTCTTGGAAGATTGTTCATGGCTACAGTTGGTGCAGTTATAGACATGCCCAGTAAGAGAATCTCGTTCTCATACATTGACAAAGAGGTCTCCTACAAAGCCATTCCTTCTGGAAGAGCTCACAAACATGTCTCTTGCATCACCGTTGTTACATGAGAGACGTTGATGGTTGATATTTTGGAAGAGCCTTATGATGAGCCAAATGTCATAGACGTTTTAGATGGTCCTTCTATCATCACAAAGAGAGACATCAAAACGGCTAAGGCAAAGAAGAAGGTGAAGAGCAAAAGAGTCAAGGGTGATGCCTATATGACTTTAACCCCTCAGAAGTGTGATGGAGATTCGATTGAATATGAGGTGAAGTGAAAGGGAGCTTTGAAACCATTCTCTAATGTTAGAGCTATTCTAACTTCAGAGTTGAAAGAGAAAGGAAAGGATGTTGTGAAGGGTATGTTGAGCAGAATTCTGAGACTGGAGATGTCTAGTTGTGGAGCTTGTTTTGGAGTGAGTTCTCATTCTTATCATGACTAATACATGAGCCAAAGTCAAGCTAATGACTAAAGACAAGTGCTTGGTGGGAGGCAACCCACTGGTGAGTCTGTACATAAGTTCCTTATATTTCTTTTGGGTTTTGGTTTTGTGTCTTGTGTTTTGCGTGAATCAGTTACAAAGGAGCTGAATATTTATTACGTGACAGGGATAAACAGATCGAACGATGCAAAATTGCATCGACCAATGTTCCTTGTATCGAGCGACACCCACCTAGTATCGGTCGAAACCCTTACCCAGGTAAGTTTCTGTATCGACCTAAGCTTGGTATCACTCGATACCAGTGATGTGTGTCGGTCGACACTCCTACCCCAATCCGGTAACTTCTTTGATTTTCACGCCTCCACTCAGCGCTTATGATTTCTTTTACCGACTCTACACTAGATAACACGGGGGACAGTGTTGTTTAAGTCTGGGGGAGGTGGTTGCTGACAGTGTGTTTTTTTTTATAGAGTCAGTCGTTTTTGAGTCAAAAATCGTTTTATTGAGTCAAAACTTGTTGGAGATTATGATATTTGTCTTGAATCTATTGTTCTAACTTCGCTTCTAAGTGACCATTGTTACAGAATCAGTTCTGGATCAGACTAATGAAAAATCCAAAGGTTGACCAGTTAACTAGAAGACACCCATGTTTCCAGCAGAGTTCATTCTTAGCCTGAGCTAATTCTTTGCACTTCATCGATGTGATTGATGTTCACATAGCTTGATTTCTCATTCATATCTGACAAAGGAACCCATGTGTAGAAAGTAATGGTACTCCTCTCCCTTGTTATAAATAAAATCATGAAAAGATGAAATGATTTTCTTCTGAGTAAAAGGTTAGGAAAATTTCCAGCGATTCCATTATTCCACTTGGAAAGGAATGATCACACAAAGGTTGGAAGCGAGGTTAGGAAAATTTTCCGTGATACCATTATTCGCCTACACCTTTGATATATAGAGAGGGGAAGAACCAGGGATTCGGTGGCAAACACCATCAATACTCGCGTCTCAAACCTTAATATGTATATGCGAATCTAAAAAAAAAAGAACATGATGTGAAATAAGTCTGGGGGAGAGGAAACACTACCAAAAAGTGTGAGGATTTGATGGTTCTTTTGTCATGATATTGTATGGGAACGAGTCTAGAAGGTTCTTGGCATTGATCACAACGATGAAACTGGCGATGAAGGCTTTGATGGATAATGCTGCAAAATTATGTGTGGATTCTAGGGAGTTACGAATGTCTACGGAGAAGTACATGGTGGTTAGATTTGGAACTGGTTAAGTAATATGTGGAACACTAAGAAAAAGGGTCATTGCAGTGTTTCAAGAACATGTGAGTTTTCGTGTTTTTCAAACCTCTTTCTCTTGTTTAGCTTTCTGTTTGCTTGAGGGCAAGCAAATGCTAAGTCTTGGAGAGTTGATATATCATAATTTTTACCCGTTTTTAACCATGATATAGGTCTTATTTATACAGTCTTTCTAGTAATTTTGGAGTCTTTTCAGGTTTAGGTACGTTTGGAGCTTAATTGGAGATATTAAAGCATTCTGGAGCATTATGGTCCTTGTGTCGAGCGATACAACCTGGTGTCGGTCGATACAGACGACACATAAGCCTTGTGTCGAGCGATACCACCTGGTGTCGTTCGACACTGACGTCATGAAGAAGGAAACGTGACTTTGGTCCAGAAGTCTTTATTATTTACAAGAAGCCCCAAAACGTGTTTTAGCATATAATTAGGGTTTTCAGCCACTTTTTGACTAAGCTTTATTCTACTTTTGATTCTTTGAGAGAGATTGGTTTTGAGGGCTTTTGGGGAGACAATTCTGAACCCTTTTGTTTTCTTATTGATTTCTCTTATGCAATTCTATTCATCTATGATTTATGTTCCATTGATCATGTCTGAGTAGTTTGCTAGTTAAGTTTAGGGTTTTTCAAAGAGCTCTTCATGAATTGTTAAATTGGTTAAACTATCTAGAGATTCATCTTATTGAGTTCGTCATCTAACTAGTTCTTAAAGCTTGTTCTAGATTAGCTACCTAGAATTAAGATAATAGGTTAGTTCTCTCAGCGAAAGTTGGTTAATTCACTACAAGAAAAAACAGTTTTTGTGACTACCATTTGCGACTACTTTTTTAGTCACAAAAAGGGACAATATTGTGACTGATTTGCGACTACCCATAAAGCAGATGCACAATAGTCCCAAATTACTAACTAAAAAATTAGTCAGAAAAGAGTCGCTTATTTGCGACTGTTTAAGGACATGCAAAAGTAGTCCCAAATTTGTGACTGGTTTGCTTCGGTTTAGCAACTCCACTCGATTGTTTTTAAATAAGCATCAAATAATATACAAAAAATTCTAAACCCTAAACCATCAAATAATATACAAAAACATCAAATAAATAAACATCAAATAATATACAAAAAAAAAAATTCAATGCTTACAATTTTTTTAAATATTATAATTTTATAAACCTAAATTATAAACCCTAAACCTCTAACCCTTAAACATAAACTCTAAATCTTAAATTGTAAAATATAAAAGTTAAATCATAAACCTATAACCCTTAATCATAAACCTCTAACCATTAATCATAAACTCTAAATCTTAAATCATAAACCTCTAACCCTTAATCATAAACTCTAAATCTAAAACCCAGTTTTTGTGACTAATTTGATACTAATTTGCGACTAATTTTTAATAGTAGTCACAAAATAGTCCCAAATTTGGGACTAATTTGCAACTCTACTTGATTTTTTTTATAGAAATCAATAAATTCTAAACTCAAACCACAAACCCTTAACCCTAAACCCTAAAACTCTAAACCTTAATCATAAACTTGATCTAAATCTTAAATTGTAAACTAGATCTTACAAATAAACATCAAATAATATACAAAAAAATTTCAACACTTACATTTTTTTAAATATAATCATTTTATAAATCCTAAATTCTAAACCCTAAACCCTAAACCTCTAACCCTTAATCATAAACTCTAAATATTAAATTTTAAAATATAAATTTTAAATCATAAACCTCTAACCCTTAATCATAAACCTCTAACCCTTAATCATAAACTCTAAATCTTAAATCATAAACCTCTAACCCTTAATCATAAACTCTAAATCTAAAACCCAATTTTTGTGACTAATTTGGGACTAATTTGCGACTAAATTTCAATAGTAGTCACAAAATAGTCCCAAATTTGGGACTAATTTGCAACTGCACTCGATTTTTATATAGAAAACAATAAATTCTAAACCCAAACCACAAACCCTTAACCCTAAACCCTAAACCTCTAACCCTTAGTCATAAACTTGATTTAAATCTTAAATTGTAAACTAGATCTTACAAATAAACATCAAATAATATACAAAAAACCAACACTTACCATTTTTTTAAAAATAATCATTTTATAAATCCTAAATTATAACCCCTAAACTTCTAACCCTTAATCATAAACTCTAAATCTTAAATTGTAAAATATATATTACACGTAAACATCAAATAATATAAAAAAATTTCAATATAATCATAACATGAACTAAGTGTTACATGTGTTTTATGAAGAATGATTTTGAAAAATAGAATTTTTCTCAAAATTTATTTATTTTTAAGTTTTAACATATTTTTGAACATTTATATACACATAATTATTGTAAAGTGATATTCAAACCTTATAGGATCTTAAAGTTTAGGGTTTAGGGTAAAGATTTTTGATTCTACTCATAACACGTATAAGTAGTCACAAAATAGTCCCAAACTTGAGACTAATTTGCAACTTTAGTCCATTTTTTAATAATAGTCACAAAATAGTTTCTAATTTGCGACTAATTTACGACAAAATGTCAAAATAATAAAAGCTTCTCATTGGCTACTTCATTGAGACGAGGATTGATATATGCACCGTTGATTGGTTTAATCCAAAGGACCAAATTTTTTTTTTTTTTAAATCAGTTAATCTCTCTCTCTCTCTCTCTCCTTCTGCGATTATTCTTCTTCCTTCTTTCAATTCTTCCTTCATCCTTCTCTTCGACAAATCCTTCTCTCCTTTCTCACTCTTTTTTTTTTCCAGATCCAGGTTAGTTTCTCATCGATTTCTCTGCGATTTTTTTTGTTTTCCTTCATCCTTCTCTGAGATTTTTTTTTTCCAGATCCAGGTTCATCAATAGGAATGGAATCGACGACAAAGAGAAAGAGAGGAAGGATGACCGGCGGCGAGGGCTCATCGGCGTGGGCTCATCGGCGAGGGCTCATCGGCCAGGGCTCATCGGCGAGGGCTCATCGGCGAGGGCTAGAGCTTGGAGTCGACGACAAAGAGAAAGAGATCTGCTCATCGGCGAGGTCATCGGCGAGGGCTCACCAGCGAGGACTCACTGGCGGCGATGGCTCACCGGCGGCGAGGAGGAGACCGACGGGGCTCATCGGTGAGGGCTCACCGGCGGCAGGAGGAGACCGAAGGGTTTCCATCGTTTTCTTTTTTTTTTCTTTTTTGTAATTATTTAATTAATGAAATTTTTTTTTGTTGTAAAAATTAATTAAATTAATAAAAATATTTTGTTTTTGTATTTTGTTTTTTTTTTAATTTTTTTTTTTTACAATTAGTCGCAAAATCAGTCTTTAAATTATGATTGATATGTTAGTCACATATTAGTCGCAAAAGAGCAACTGTTTTGCGACCATTCAATTTAGCGACTATTTTTTTAGTCTCAAAATAGTCGCAAATAAGTCATTTGCGACTATTTTGGGACTATTTTGGTAGTCACAAAAACTGTGTTTTCTTGTAGTGATTAACTTGAAAGACTTAGATGAGCAATTCTGTTTAGTGCAAAGAAATTTGGCAAGGAAGAATTGTTAACAAATCAAACCTGAGCTTATTGCATGTTTAGTTGTCTAGGTTTCGCAAAGAAATTTGGTTTCTTAACTTCTTAAACATAGTAATCAGTGCAGCGAAAGTTGGTTGATTTGGTGTAGTGTTCTGAGTTCTAGAACCGTGCTTAATTAGAATCTCTACGTTCTATCCATATGTTTTGCTTGAACCTCTGCGAATTTCTCTAAACTTAGCATTTATCTCCATCAAATTTACACTAGTTCTGCTTGCTTTGTTTTTATTCTTATTTTCATTGATTTCACTTAGCGTAATTCGAATCTATATAGTCTATTGTGTGATTCTTGAGTCTCTGTGGTTTGATCCCTACATACTATAACGACAAAGCTGTTAGTAATTTAGGGTATTACATTTTGAGCTTATCAGGGAGAGACAGAGCAAGAGGCTCTTGTGGCGACGGAGGTAAAGGGTCCAACACATGACGGAAAGGTGGAGCCTCGAGAAAACCCGCCGGTGCCGGTAAAGAGACGTTCGTTGGAAGAGACTCAAACTCCATGGAAAAGAGAAGGGAAAGCAGCAAAGTCGACGACAAGGAACAACTGTCCTCGAGCTTAGCAGAATCAGTGACAATACCAGCAAACCGTCCAGATCCAACAACTCGCGATCCGAGCAGGAGCTTGGAATCCGGCGACGAGTCTTGGGAAAAACCGGCGGCGAGAACACACACGGAAGCTTGACGGACTCTCTGATCCAAACCAACGAGAATCACCGTCCTCCAGCAACAAACGAAGGAAGGCGAGAGACCGTGACGAATCCAAGCGAGCTACAACGCCGGCGAACCTGGACCGAGGAACGACTCCGGCGACACCAACAAAGACCAGCGAGTCGAGAGCAGAAACTAGCAGGCGAGAAGAGAGAAGAGACAACGGGGGTCCCTCTCACGGTAGCGGTGAGAAAAACCGGCCACCGGAGAGGGAGATCGGAGCGGTAAGTTGAAGACGGTGCTAGGGCGAACTCTCTCTCTACACCGTCGGAATCTTTCTCGAAAGATATTAATGGATGATAATTATTATTAAAATTATAAGTATAATAACACAAAACATAATAAATTAAATAAATAATTTAAAATTAACAAATGAGTTGAAACTAAGTGAGTGATGAGGTGTCACAAATATAGAGTAGTGGTAACTTAAGAAGAGAGAACATTCTCTTTTATATATATAGATAGTGAAAAATACTAAATCATTATATGGGGGCATATTAAATCAATGATTTGGAATGATTTTTTTTCCTCCTTATTGAATATAGAATTTATAAAAATTATTCAAAATCTAAAGTTATCGGATTAGTCATTTGTACAAGTTCTTTAAAATCTCAGCTTATTGGAAATTGAGGATTTTATCAATCTAATATATTAAAAATAAATTTGGAATGATTTAGAAGACAATTTATAACTAAAAATCAACAAATAGAAATACCACCTCATATGATGGTATTTGAGAAAACTACTGTTTCTTTCCTATTTCAATTGAAACCTTCAAACCCTAGAAAGTAAAAAAGAAGCATGCATGGGCACTGTTGAGGCACCGTCTTCATCGAAAAAGGAAGCAATCACTTTTACAAGAATATCAGTCATGTATTGAAGAAACCACCAAGAAGATCACACTATTGAGCATTGTCTTCTTCTTCGTAATCTTCTTCCAAAACAAACCTTATTACCCATCATCTCCCTCTGCTATCTCTTCTTCGGCGAACCCAAACTCCTCCGTCGAAAGTGATGGATGAATAGAGTATTGCTTGAATAAGAACATGAATACAAGTAGTTGTATTACCAGCTCAGAAAGACCAGCCCAGAAAATCTCATCAAAATCCCATGGTAAGATTCTTATGAAAGCTACATGCAATTTTCTTCGTTGATATTAGAAGAAAGCTAATTCCTTCAATTGCTACTTCGCTGGTTGTATTTGATCCAAGGCTGTGGTCGCTTGATCTATCACTTTAGACGGAGGTCAGGTAACTCGCTTCCAGCTCATCAGTTTGTGTGTGGTGGCCCTTTTCGTTTTGGTTTATCTTTTCTTCTTAAATTCGTTGTTTGAATGTATGTTCTGATTGGCACTTTAATTTGCAACACATTTTACAAGTACATCCACTATCTTTGATCGCACTTGTTACCATTTGCAGACCGAAACCTCTCAACATGATTATAGTCCTTTGACTATCAAAGGCATTAATATGGTAAAAGGTTAAGCTGTTCATGCCTCCTCCAATGACACAAGTGAACAGACTTGTTAATATGTCTTCATTTCTTAAAATATCTACAGATAAGTTCATAAGGACAAAAGTTTTGGAAAGCTTTTTCTCCATCCAAATCACCTAGAACTTGTTTCGGTGTTGAATTATATCGTTATGTTCGTTATTCTTTGTTTTCTCTAGCGTTCTATGTACTTTTTTACAACGAATACTACCGAAACTCAACAAAATCTGTGGATCTACGAAAACTTACCTCCATCACAAAAATAGGACGAAGATTTCTGAAGGGTAGGTACAAGAGTTTTGCATATCTTTTACATTATAGTTAAGGATTTTTTTAGTTTCTCTAATGTCCTGAAATTTCTCCAAATCACCCTAAAATTTATAACAATAATTCTAGAAAATTTGGTCAAATCTCAAACATCTTTTAAATTTCTAGTATATATTCAAATAAATCTAAATCATTTATCTAATATGCTCTTCCCCTAGTTTGACTGTTAAGTGTTTTTTCTTCATGTTATCACGTACTCTCAAAAGTCATTCAACTTTTGAAGATTAATTATGCAAATAAAAAAAAATTGGTCAAGAGCAATTGACTTTGAAAACTGACATTCTATATCTAAAATAAAATTCACAAATCTTAAGAGAGTATTCTACTTTTGATAGCGAAAGTTTGTAATCTATATATACAAATAGACTTCCACTATAACTACATAAAGGAGAGTTTCTATATATACAAATGAATTTTTGAATTTGAAATATATCATTTTCATTAAATAAAATATTTTTTTCAAAATATAACCTTAGTTATTTTTATTTATTAATTATGTTTTTTATAATAACCTCGTAAGACTTTCTTTTAAACATGAAAACAACTTAAATTAAGTAATTTAAGTGAAATTGAAAACATAGTCAAATATATATTTGTCAACTTAACAAATCTTCTTAAAACAATTACCAAAAATTAGTCAAAACTGAATAAAAATTTATCACTATTGTTTTATAGTAAAGATTAAATAAAAACCTAACAAAGCAGTCAAAATTGTTAAAGCATTTATCACTGGTATTTTATAGTAGAAGGTTGAATAAAAACCTTACAATAATATGGTAAATAATTGAATTAAAAAAACACTACTATGGTAGAGAATTAAAAAAAGTTAAACTATATATCTTATGAGTTTGTCGGCTAGTAATTTGTAAAATTTGCGGCGCCGCATCTTTTGTAACTAACTAATCAAATCAAGATTCAAGTGCGTGTTTATTGAAGTCATCTTGTTCAACTTTAAGGTATAATCGTGGCATATATATAATAAATTTAATAAATAATTATGAGATTACGGATTCTAAATATCATCAATTTTTGTCGTCACCATTGACACTTTACTACTAGCGGACTATTCATCTATGCAAATTTTAATTTTGTTTATATGAATAGTGTGATATGCTAATCTATACTTCAAAATTTTGAATAAACAACACATATACCCCAATTTCATTTTCTAAGGAATTCTGTAAAGTTTAAAGTAATAAAAAAATTTGAAAAGAAATATTAAACCAGTAATAATATGCCAAATTGTATTTCCAATATGCTACTCGATTGCTTTTATATATATATATATTTATATATCTTAAATTATCTTTTGTCTTTCTTCTTTTTGATATATTAATCTCTTTTTTATATAGTGGTTCTCGCTATTGTTTAGAATAGTGAGATACCATTTTTTTCAAATACATCATAACTTTTTTAAATGCATCAATTAATAATTCTTGCCTAAATCATTGAGTTTGATCATAACTTTTTCAAATGCATCTCTCTGATGTTCCACCGTAAAAGAATCTTTTTTTTTAATTGTTTCTTTACAACAAGATTAGAGCTTTGAAACTGTTTAGTGTTTACAATGTAGTTCTCTCTATCAAAATTGTTCGACTAGATTCTTGCAAATAAATTGAGTGGTGATTAATTCATATTATTATTTTTTGGTTTGGACTTCTACAGAAAATGATGTCAAAAGACGAGGCTAAAGTTAACAAAGAAATGTCGATGCTAAGAAAAGATCAAGCTCCTAGAAATGTTGCAAACTTGAGCCAATCTGAGCCAAAGAAGCTTATGTTTGTTGGCATTAATGACCTAATTGCACAACCTTGTTCCCATTCGGAAGGCGAAGAAAAAGGAGAAAGCGTAGAAACAATTCAGAATTTGACAGGTATAAAAGGTCAAGATGCAGGTTATGTTGTTCCTAAGTTTTTGGAAGAGCTTGCTGTCGAGATCTTTTACCGGGTATCATGTTTTGAATACTCGAAACTACAGTTTTTCAACAAACGGGTTTTAAATTTGTTAAAGAGCGGTGATATTTTTAGGGTGAGACGAGAACGCGGGCTTGTGAAACCATACGTGTTTATGCATTCGGGTGGTAAAGGTTGTTGGACAATGTTTGATCAAGATTTTGAGCATTTTCGAAAACTTCCAAAAGTTCCTTCTGACGATGATTGCTTCCTTTTTAGCGATAAGGAAACGATTAGTGCGGGTACTCAATTAATAGTCGTCGGGAGAGAGTTGAAGGGCGATGCGGTGGGAGTTGTGGTGTGGCGATATGAGCTAGAGAGGCATAAGTGGTTCAAAGGTCCTGCAATGACCACACCAAGGGTAATGTACGGTTCTGCAAGCCGTGGAACTGATGCTTTTTTTGCTGGAGGGATGAAGCTAAATGAAATAGGGATCTATGAGGTTGTGAACACATCGGAGAAGTATAATGCAGATACCAAAATGTGGACTGTGATTCATGAAATGCATAAGCAAAGGAAATTTAGCTCAGGATGTTTCTTGCGCGGCAAGTTTTACGTTCTTGGTGGCCGAGATGAAAATGATGAATACCTGACTTGTGGAGAAAGATACGATGAGGTGACAAATTTCTGGGAGCTGATACCAAACATTCTCAAAGACATGACGTTCACACCTTTCCAATTGCCTCCCCTCATTGCGGTGGTCGACGGCAATCTCTACTCGTTGGAAACATCTTTGAACGAGCTTCGTGTTTATGATATAAGCGCAAACACTTGGAAGAGACTTGGTGTTGTGCCTGTGAGATCTAATGCCACCTTAGGTTGGGGAGTTGCGTTTAAGTCGATCGGAGATAGGCTTTTGGTGATTGGACCTTCGTCTTCTCAATCTTGGTGTAGTACAATAGCGTTTTACACATGCCGCCCTTCTCCAAACGTGGAAGAGCAGATTTGGGAGGAATTAAAACACTATTGCGATGGTGTTAAACTCCACCAGTTTATTCATAACTGTTGTGTGATGTTTGCTTAAGGTTTTTTCTAGGAAGAACTTGGCAACATATTTGGTTTGTGTTTGCATTTTTATGTTTTTGTTTAAAATAAGTTTGCGGCGATCTTGACGCCCAAAAATAACTAAAGTTGTTGTTTGTTTTTGTTCTGATTTATTTTCCTGTTTTGCATTTGCGTCTTTGGTTTAGACGTAAATGTTCGTGTTTCCGTTTGTTTAATGTTTTTAATCTAAGCGTTTGTGTGAAAAATATTAATGTTCGTTAACTTCGTTTATGAAACAGAATGATTATTTAATTCATAAAATTGGGTAATTAGTAAAGTGATTAGTACCATTAGAATTGATTAATCTTAATTAGTGGTCTAGGCCTAAAGATTAACATTGTGTGAGTGAGTTAGCATAAAGGATTAGCTAGGAATCACCCGAGTCGATAACTTTACCCAATGATTCGTTGTTTAGTCTTGATTTACATCGTTTAAGCTTTTTAGTTCATTTTCCCGCTTAGTTTGAATTTGAATTTTGTTAGTTTTTTGTTTTTGCTTTGTTATCGTTTTAATCTTGCTTGTTTACTCTTTGTTTCATCTATGATACTAGAAAAACGAATCATCTATCTTGCTTAGCTCGTTTAGTTTCTTTTAGTCCTAGTGTTGTTATTCTCATTTCTCTTTTGGTAAAGTGCTACAATGATATATGCACGTTAGGTAATTGATACCTTAATCAAGTACTTATTAGTATATGATCTGATTCGTTGTATATCTTGTTCAAAATATACCATATTTTAGGTTATTGAGTAAGATTATAGTATTTCTTTGCGCAATATAAATTTGATTTTCGCCTTATTGCATGTGCTTCTAGACATTTCTAAGAGACGAATATTGGGGAGTAAATAAATTTGCACCACAGAGAAAAGAAACAAGATTTCCCCAAAAAATAAGTTAGAAACATGGCTTTGAGAATTTGGTGGCTCCAAGCTCTATATTAATGTAAATATTTTCTTGAAGTTCTATATATGTCTAATACCGAGCGATCAATAAGTGTGAAAGATTCAAAAATGAAGGAGTTCTAAATTTCATATATAATGTTCTTTTTGTAGGGATTTCTGTTTTAATATATATCTGATTGCATAAAAGAGAAGTTTCTTGGTTATTGATATGAACTACAAATTTATTTATCATAGTGAAAAATACTAAGTCATTATATGGGGGCATATTGAATCAATGATTTGAAATGAATTTAATTTTTTTTCCCTATTGAATATAGCATTTATAAAAATTATTCGAAATCCAAAGTTATTGGATTAGTCATTTGTACAAGTTCTTTAAAATCTCAGATTAAATTTGGAATGATTTAGAAGACAATTTAACACTCTTAATCAACAAATAGAAATACCACCTTCTACCCCTAGAAAGTAAAAAAGAAGCATGCATGGGCACTGTTGAGGCACCGTCTTCATCGAAAAAGGAAGCAATCACTTTTACAAGAATATCAGTCATGTATTGAAGAAACCACCAAGAAGATCACACTATTGAGCATTGTCTTCTTCTTCGTAATCTTCTTCCAAAACAAACCTTATTACCCATCATCTCCCTCTGCTATCTCTTCTTCGGCGAACCCAAACTCCTCCGTCGAAAGTGATGGATGAATAGAGTATTGCTTGAATAAGAACATGAATACAAGTAGTTGTATTACCAGCTCAGAAAGACCAGCCCAGAAAATCTCATCAAAATCCCATGGTAAGATTCTTATGAAAGCTACATGCAATTTTCTTCGTTGATATTAGAAGAAAGCTAATTCCTTCAATTGCTACTTCGCTGGTTGTATTTGATCCAAGGCTGTGGTCGCTTGATCTATCACTTTAGACGGAGGTCAGGTAACTCGCTTCCAGCTCATCAGTTTGTGTGTGGTGGCCCTTTTCGTTTTGGTTTATCTTTTCTTCTTAAATTCGTTGTTTGAATGTATGTTCTGATTGGCACTTTAATTTGCAACACATTTTACAAGTACATCCACTATCTTTGATCGCACTTGTTACCATTTGCAGACCGAAACCTCTCAACATGATTATAGTCCTTTGACTATCAAAGGCATTAATATGGTAAAAGGTTAAGCTGTTCATGCCTCCTCCAATGACACAAGTGAACAGACTTGTTAATATGTCTTCATTTCTTAAAATATCTACAGATAAGTTCATAAGGACAAAAGTTTTGGAAAGCTTTTTCTCCATCCAAATCACCTAGAACTTGTTTCGGTGTTGAATTATATCGTTATGTTCGTTATTCTTTGTTTTCTCTAGCGTTCTATGTACTTTTTTACAACGAATACTACCGAAACTCAACAAAATCTGTGGATCTACGAAAACTTACCTCCATCACAAAAATAGGACGAAGATTTCTGAAGGGTAGGTACAAGAGTTTTGCATATCGTTTACATTATAGTTAAGGATTTTTTTTAGTTTCTCTAATGTCCTGAAATTTCTCCAAATCACCCTAAAATTTATAACAATAATTCTAGAAAATTTGGTCAAATCTCAAACATCTTTTAAATTTCTAGTATATATTCAAATAAATCTAAATCATTTATCTAATATGCTCTTCCCCTAGTTTGACTGTTAAGTGTTTTTTCTTCATGTTATCACGTACTCTCAAAAGTCATTCAACTTTTGAAGATTAATTATGCAAATAAAAAAAAATTGGTCAAGAGCAATTGACTTTGAAAACTGACATTCTATATCTAAAATAAAATTCACAAATCTTAAGAGAGTATTCTACTTTTGATAGCGAAAGTTTGTAATCTATATATACAAATAGACTTCCACTATAACTACATAAAAGAGAGTTTCTATATATACAAATGAATTTTTGAATTTGAAATATATCATTTTCATTAAATAAAATATTTTTTTCAAAATATAACCTTAGTTATTTTTATTTATTAATTATGTTTTTTATAATAACCTCGTAAGACTTTCTTTTAAACATGAAAACAACTTAAATTAAGTAATTTAAGTGAAATTGAAAACATAGTCAAATATATATTTGTCAACTTAACAAATCTTCTTAAAACAATTACCAAAAATTAGTCAAAACTGAATAAAAATTTATCACTATTGTTTTATAGTAAAGATTAAATAAAAACCTAACAAAGCAGTCAAAATTGTTAAAGCATTTATCACTGGTATTTTATAGTAGAAGGTTGAATAAAAACCTTACAATAATATGGTAAATAATTGAATTAAAAAAACACTACTATGGTAGAGAATTAAAAAAAGTTAAACTATATATCTTATGAGTTTGTCGGCTAGTAATTTGTAAAATTTGCGGCGCCGCATCTTTTGTAACTAACTAATCAAATCAAGATTCAAGTGCGTGTTTATTGAAGTCATCTTGTTCAACTTTAAGGTATAATCGTGGCATATATATAATAAATTTAATAAATAATTATGAGATTACGGATTCTAAATATCATCAATTTTTGTCGTCACCATTGACACTTTACTACTAGCGGACTATTCATCTATGCAAATTTTAATTTTGTTTATATGAATAGTGTGATATGCTAATCTATACTTCAAAATTTTGAATAAACAACACATATACCCCAATTTCATTTTCTAAGGAATTATGTAAAGTTTAAAGTAATAAAAAATTTGAAAAGAAATATTAAACCAGTAATAATATGCCAAATTGTATTTCCAATATGCTACTCGATT
The DNA here is from genome assembly GCA_030161315.1 of Eutrema japonicum. Lineage (NCBI taxonomy): Eukaryota > Viridiplantae > Streptophyta > Magnoliopsida > Brassicales > Brassicaceae > Eutrema > Eutrema japonicum. Next base: position 54,934,331 of record BSQW01000011.1, read on the forward strand.
GCTTTTATATATATATATATTTATATATCTTATATTATCTTTTGTCTTTCTTCTTTTTGATATATTAATCTCTTTTTTATATAGTGGTTCTCGCTATTGTTTAGAATAGTGAGATACCATTTTTTTCAAATACATCATAACTTTTTTAAATGCATCAATTAATAATTCTTGCCTAAATCATTGAGTTTGATCATAACTTTTTCAAATGCATCTCTCTGATGTTCCACCGTAAAAGAATCTTTTTTTTTAATTGTTTCTTTACAACAAGATTAGAGCTTTGAAACTGTTTAGTGTTTACAATGTAGTTCTCTCTATCAAAATTGTTCGACTAGATTCTTGCAAATAAATTGAGTGGTGATTAATTCATATTATTATTTTTTGGTTTGGACTTCTACAGAAAATGATGTCAAAAGACGAGGCTAAAGTTAACCAAGAAATGTCGATGCTAAGAAAAGATCAAGCTCCTAGAAATGTTGCAAACTTGAGCCAATCTGAGCCAAAGAAGCTTATGTTTGTTGGCATTAATGACCTAATTGCACAACCTTGTTCCCATTCGGAAGGCGAAGAAAAAGGAGAAAGCGTAGAAACAATTCAGAATTTGACAGGTATAAAAGGTCAAGATGCAGGTTATGTTGTTCCTAAGTTTTTGGAAGAGCTTGCTGTCGAGATCTTTTACCGGGTATCATGTTTTGAATACTCGAAACTACAGTTTTTCAACAAACGGGTTTTAAATTTGTTAAAGAGCGGTGATATTTTTAGGGTGAGACGAGAACGCGGGCTTGTGAAACCATACGTGTTTATGCATTCGGGTGGTAAAGGTTGTTGGACAATGTTTGATCAAGATTTTGAGCATTTTCGAAAACTTCCAAAAGTTCCTTCTGACGATGATTGCTTCCTTTTTAGCGATAAGGAAACGATTAGTGCGGGTACTCAATTAATAGTCGTCGGGAGAGAGTTGAAAGGCGATGCGGTGGGAGTTGTGGTGTGGCGATATGAGCTAGAGAGGCATAAGTGGTTCAAAGGTCCTGCAATGACCACACCAAGGGTAATGTACGGTTCTGCAAGCCGTGGAACTGATGCTTTTTTTGCTGGAGGGATGAAGCTAAATGAAATAGGGATCTATGAGGTTGTGAACACATCGGAGAAGTATAATGCAGATACCAAAATGTGGACTGTGATTCATGAAATGCATAAGCAAAGGAAATTTAGCTCAGGATGTTTCTTGCGCGGCAAGTTTTACGTTCTTGGTGGCCGAGATGAAAATGATGAATACCTGACTTGTGGAGAAAGATACGATGAGGTGACAAATTCCTGGGAGCTGATACCAAACATGCTCAAAGACATGACGTTCACACCTTTCCAATCGCCTCCCCTCATTGCGGTGGTCGACGACAATATCTACTCGTTGGAAACATCTTTGAACGAGCTTCGTGTTTATGATATAAGCGCAAACACTTGGAAGAGACTTGGTGTTGTGCCTGTGAGATCTAATGCCACCTTAGGTTGGGGAGTTGCGTTTAAGTCGATCGGAGATAGGCTTTTGGTGATTGGACCTTCGTCTTCTCAATCTTGGTGTAGTACAATAGCGTTTTACACATGCCGCCCTTCTCCAAACGTGGAAGAGCAGATTTGGGAGGAATTAAAACACTATTGCGATGGTGTTAAACTCCACCAGTTTATTCATAACTGTTGTGTGATGTTGGCTTAAGGTTTTTTCTAGGAAGAACTTGGCAACATATTTGGTTTGTGTTTGCATTTTTATGTTTTTGTTTAAAATAAGTTTGCGGCGATCTTGACGCCCAAAAATAACTAAAGTTGTTGTTTGTTTTTGTTCTGATTTATTTTCCTGTTTTGCATTTGCGTCTTTGGTTTAGACGTAAATGTTCGTGTTTCCGTTTGTTTAATGTTTTTAATCTAAGCGTTTGTGTGAAAAATATTAATGTTCGTTAACTTCGTTTATGAAACAGAATGATTATTTAATTCATAAAATTGGGTAATTAGTAAAGTGATTAGTACCATTAGAATTGATTAATCTTAATTAGTGGTCTAGGCCTAAAGATTAACATTGTGTGAGTGAGTTAGCATAAAGGATTAGCTAGGAATCACCCGAGTCGATAACTTTACCCAATGATTCGTTGTTTAGTCTTGATTTACATCGTTTAAGCTTTTTAGTTCATTTTCCCGCTTAGTTTGAATTTGAATTTTGTTAGTTTTTTGTTTTTGCTTTGTTATCGTTTTAATCTTGCTTGTTTACTCTTTGTTTCATCTATGATACTAGAAAAACGAATCATCTATCTTGCTTAGCTCGTTTAGTTTCTTTTAGTCCTAGTGTTGTTATTCTCATTTCTCTTTTGGTAAAGTGCTACAATGATATATGCACGTTAGGTAATTGATACCTTAATCAAGTACTTATTAGTATATGATCTGATTCGTTGTATATCTTGTTCAAAATATACCATATTTTAGGTTATTGAGTAAGATTATAGTATTTCTTTGCGCAATATAAATTTGATTTTCGCCTTATTGAATGTGCTTCTAGACATTTCTAAGAGACGAATATTGGGGAGTAAATAAATTTGCACCACAGAGAAAAGAAACAAGATTTCCCAAAAAAATAAGTTAGAAACATGGCTTTGAGAATTTGGTGGCTCCAAGCTCTATATTAATGTAAATATTTTCTTGAAGTTCTATATATGTCTAATACCGAGCGATCAATAAGTGTGAAAGATTCAAAAATGAAGGAGTTCTAAATTTCATATATAATGTTCTTTTTGTAGGGATTTCTGTTTTAATATATATCTGATTGCATAAAAGAGAAGTTTCTTGGTTATTGATATGAACTACAAATTTATTTATCATAGTGAAAAATACTAAGTCATTATATGGGGGCATATTGAATCAATGATTTGAAATGAATTTAATTTTTTTTCCCTATTGAATATAGCATTTATAAAAATTATTCGAAATCCAAAGTTATTGGATTAGTCATTTGTACAAGTTCTTTAAAATCTCAGATTAAATTTGGAATGATTTAGAAGACAATTTAACACTCTTAATCAACAAATAGAAATACCACCTTCTACCCCTAGAAAGTAAAAAAGAAGCATGCATGGGCACTGTTGAGGCACCGTCTTCATCGAAAAAGGAAGCAATCACTTTTACAAGAATATCAGTCATGTATTGAAGAAACCACCAAGAAGATCACACTATTGAGCATTGTCTTCTTCTTCGTAATCTTCTTCCAAAACAAACCTTATTACCCATCATCTCCCTCTGCTATCTCTTCTTCGGCGAACCCAAACTCCTCCGTCGAAAGTGATGGATGAATAGAGTATTGCTTGAATAAGAACATGAATACAAGTAGTTGTATTACCAGCTCAGAAAGACCAGCCCAGAAAATCTCATCAAAATCCCATGGTAAGATTCTTATGAAAGCTACATGCAATTTTCTTCGTTGATATTAGAAGAAAGCTAATTCCTTCAATTGCTACTTCGCTGGTTGTATTTGATCCAAGGCTGTGGTCGCTTGATCTATCACTTTAGACGGAGGTCAGGTAACTCGCTTCCAGCTCATCAGTTTGTGTGTGGTGGCCCTTTTCGTTTTGGTTTATCTTTTCTTCTTAAATTCGTTGTTTGAATGTATGTTCTGATTGGCACTTTAATTTGCAACACATTTTACAAGTACATCCACTATCTTTGATCGCACTTGTTACCATTTGCAGACCGAAACCTCTCAACATGATTATAGTCCTTTGACTATCAAAGGCATTAATATGGTAAAAGGTTAAGCTGTTCATGCCTCCTCCAATGACACAAGTGAACAGACTTGTTAATATGTCTTCATTTCTTAAAATATCTACAGATAAGTTCATAAGGACAAAAGTTTTGGAAAGCTTTTTCTCCATCCAAATCACCTAGAACTTGTTTCGGTGTTGAATTATATCGTTATGTTCGTTATTCTTTGTTTTCTCTAGCGTTCTATGTACTTTTTTACAACGAATACTACCGAAACTCAACAAAATCTGTGGATCTACGAAAACTTACCTCCATCACAAAAATAGGACGAAGATTTCTGAAGGGTAGGTACAAGAGTTTTGCATATCTTTTACATTATAGTTAAGGATTTTTTTAGTTTCTCTAATGTCCTGAAATTTCTCCAAATCACCCTAAAATTTATAACAATAATTCTAGAAAATTTGGTCAAATCTCAAACATCTTTTAAATTTCTAGTATATATTCAAATAAATCTAAATCATTTATCTAATATGCTCTTCCCCTAGTTTGACTGTTAAGTGTTTTTTCTTCATGTTATCACGTACTCTCAAAAGTCATTCAACTTTTGAAGATTAATTATGCAAATAAAAAAAAATTGGTCAAGAGCAATTGACTTTGAAAACTGACATTCTATATCTAAAATAAAATTCACAAATCTTAAGAGAGTATTCTACTTTTGATAGCGAAAGTTTGTAATCTATATATACAAATAGACTTCCACTATAACTACATAAAGGAGAGTTTCTATATATACAAATGAATTTTTGAATTTGAAATATATCATTTTCATTAAATAAAATATTTTTTTCAAAATATAACCTTAGTTATTTTTATTTATTAATTATGTTTTTTATAATACCCTCGTAAGACTTTCTTTTAAACATGAAAACAACTTAAATTAAGTAATTTAAGTGAAATTGAAAACATAGTCAAATATATATTTGTCAACTTAACAAATCTTCTTAAAACAATTACCAAAAATTAGTCAAAACTGAATAAAAATTTATCACTATTGTTTTATAGTAAAGATTAAATAAAAACCTAACAAAGCAGTCAAAATTGTTAAAGCATTTATCACTGGTATTTTATAGTAGAAGGTTGAATAAAAACCTTACAATAATATGGTAAATAATTGAATTAAAAAAAACACTACTATGGTAGAGAATTAAAAAAAGTTAAACTATATATCTTATGAGTTTGTCGGCTAGTAATTTGTAAAATTTGCGGCGCCGCATCTTTTGTAACTAACTAATCAAATCAAGATTCAAGTGCGTGTTTATTGAAGTCATCTTGTTCAACTTTAAGGTATAATCGTGGCATATATATAATAAATTTAATAAATAATTATGAGATTACGGATTCTAAATATCATCAATTTTTGTCGTCACCATTGACACTTTACTACTAGCGGACTATTCATCTATGCAAATTTTAATTTTGTTTATATGAATAGTGTGATATGCTAATCTATACTTCAAAATTTTGAATAAACAACACATATACCCCAATTTCATTTTCTAAGGAATTCTGTAAAGTTTAAAGTAATAAAAAAATTTGAAAAGAAATATTAAACCAGTAATAATATGCCAAATTGTATTTCCAATATGCTACTCGATTGCTTTTAAATATATATATTTATATATCTTAAATTATCTTTTGTCTTTCTTCTTTTTGATATGAATCTCTTTTTTATATAGTGGTTCTCGCTATTGTTTAGAATAGTGAGATACCATTTTTTCAAATACATCATAACTTTTTTAAATGCATCAATTAATAATTCTTGCCTAAATCATTGAGTTTGATCATAACTTTTTCAAATGCATCTCTCTGATGTTCCACCGTAAAAGAATCTTTTTTTTTAATTGTTTCTTTACAACAAGATTAGAGCTTTGAAACTGTTTAGTGTTTACAATGTAGTTCTCTCTATCAAAATTGTTCGACTAGATTCTTGCAAATAAATTGAGTGGTGATTAATTCATATTATTATTTTTTGGTTTGGACTTCTACAGAAAATGATGTCAAAAGACGAGGCTAAAGTTAACCAAGAAATGTCGATGCTAAGAAAAGATCAAGCTCCTAGAAATGTTGCAAACTTGAGCCAATCTGAGCCAAAGAAGCTTATGTTTGTTGGCATTAATGACCTAATTGCACAACCTTGTTTCCATTCGGAAGGCGAAGAAAAAGGAGAAAGCGTAGAAACAATTCAGAATTTGACAGGTATAAAAGGTCAAGATGCAGGTTATGTTGCTCCTAAGTTTTTGGAAGAGCTTGCTGTCGAGATCTTTTACCGGGTATCATGTTTTGAATACTCGAAACTACAGTTTTTCAACAAACGGGTTTTAAATTTGTTAAAGAGCGGTGATATTTTTAGGGTGAGACGAGAACGCGGGCTTGTGAAACCATACGTGTTTATGCATTCGGGTGGTAAAGGTTGTTGGACAATGTTTGATCAAGATTTTGAGCATTTTCGAAAACTTCCAAAAGTTCCTTCTGACGATGATTGCTTCCTTTTTAGCGATAAGGAAACGATTAGTGCGGGTACTCAATTAATAGTCGTCGGGAGAGAGTTGAAGGGCGATGCGGTGGGAGTTGTGGTGTGGCGATATGAGCTAGAGAGGCATAAGTGGTTCAAAGGTCCTGCAATGACCACACCAAGGGTAATGTACGGTTCTGCAAGTCGTGGAACTGATGCTTTTTTTGCTGGAGGGATGAAGCTAAATGAAATAGGGATCTATGAGGTTGTGAACACATCGGAGAAGTATAATGCAGATACCAAAATGTGGACTGTGATTCATGAAATGCATAAGCAAAGGAAATTTAGCTCAGGATGTTTCTTGCGCGGCAAGTTTTACGTTCTTGGTGGCCGAGATGAAAATGATGAATACCTGACTTGTGGAGAAAGATACGATGAGGTGACAAATTCCTGGGAGCTGATACCAAACATGCTCAAAGACATGACGTTCACACCTTTCCAATCGCCTCCCCTCATTGCGGTGGTCGACGACAATCTCTACTCGTTGGAAACATCTTTGAACGAGCTTCGTGTTTATGATATAAGCGCAAACACTTGGAAGAGACTTGGTGTTGTGCCTGTGAGATCTAATGCCACCTTAGGTTGGGGAGTTGCGTTTAAGTCGATCGGAGATAGGCTTTTGGTGATTGGACCTTCGTCTTCTCAATCTTGGTGTAGTACAATAGCGTTTTACACATGCCGCCCTTCTCCAAACGTGGAAGAGCAGATTTGGGAGGAATTAAAACACTATTGCGATGGTGTTAAACTCCACCAGTTTATTCATAACTGTTGTGTGATGTTGGCTTAAGGTTTTTTCTAGGAAGAACTTGGCAACATATTTGGTTTGTGTTTGCATTTTTATGTTTTTGTTTAAAATAAGTTTGCGGCGATCTTGACGCCCAAAAATAACTAAAGTTGTTGTTTGTTTTTGTTCTGATTTATTTTCCTGTTTTGCATTTGCGTCTTTGGTTTAGACGTAAATGTTCGTGTTTCCGTTTGTTTAATGTTTTTAATCTAAGCGTTTGTGTGAAAAATATTAATGTTCGTTAACTTCGTTTATGAAACAGAATGATTATTTAATTCATAAAATTGGGTAATTAGTAAAGTGATTAGTACCATTAGAATTGATTAATCTTAATTAGTGGTCTAGGCCTAAAGATTAACATTGTGTGAGTGAGTTAGCATAAAGGATTAGCTAGGAATCACCCGAGTCGATAACTTTACCCAATGATTCGTTGTTTAGTCTTGATTTACATCGTTTAAGCTTTTTAGTTCATTTTCCCGCTTAGTTTGAATTTGAATTTTGTTAGTTTTTTGTTTTTGCTTTGTTATCGTTTTAATCTTGCTTGTTTACTCTTTGTTTCATCTATGATACTAGAAAAACGAATCATCTATCTTGCTTAGCTCGTTTAGTTTCTTTTAGTCCTAGTGTTGTTATTCTCATTTCTCTTTTGGTAAAGTGCTACAATGATATATGCACGTTAGGTAATTGATACCTTAATCAAGTACTTATTAGTATATGATCTGATTCGTTGTATATCTTGTTCAAAATATACCATATTTTAGGTTATTGAGTAAGATTATAGTATTTCTTTGCGCAATATAAATTTGATTTTCGCCTTATTGAATGTGCTTCTAGACATTTCTAAGAGACGAATATTGGGGAGTAAATAAATTTGCACCACAGAGAAAAGAAACAAGATTTCCCAAAAAAATAAGTTAGAAACATGGCTTTGAGAATTTGGTGGCTCCAAGCTCTATATTAATGTAAATATTTTCTTGAAGTTCTATATATGTCTAATACCGAGCGATCAATAAGTGTGAAAGATTCAAAAATGAAGGAGTTCTAAATTTCATATATAATGTTCTTTTTGTAGGGATTTCTGTTTTAATATATATCTGATTGCATAAAAGAGAAGTTTCTTGGTTATTGATATGAACTACAAATTTATTTATCATAGTGAAAAATACTAAGTCATTATATGGGGGCATATTGAATCAATGATTTGAAATGAATTTAATTTTTTTTCCCTATTGAATATAGCATTTATAAAAATTATTCGAAATCCAAAGTTATTGGATTAGTCATTTGTACAAGTTCTTTAAAATCTCAGATTAAATTTGGAATGATTTAGAAGACAATTTAACACTCTTAATCAACAAATAGAAATACCACCTTCTACCCCTAGAAAGTAAAAAAGAAGCATGCATGGGCACTGTTGAGGCACCGTCTTCATCGAAAAAGGAAGCAATCACTTTTACAAGAATATCAGTCATGTATTGAAGAAACCACCAAGAAGATCACACTATTGAGCATTGTCTTCTTCTTCGTAATCTTCTTCCAAAACAAACCTTATTACCCATCATCTCCCTCTGCTATCTCTTCTTCGGCGAACCCAAACTCCTCCGTCGAAAGTGATGGATGAATAGAGTATTGCTTGAATAAGAACATGAATACAAGTAGTTGTATTACCAGCTCAGAAAGACCAGCCCAGAAAATCTCATCAAAATCCCATGGTAAGATTCTTATGAAAGCTACATGCAATTTTCTTCGTTGATATTAGAAGAAAGCTAATTCCTTCAATTGCTACTTCGCTGGTTGTATTTGATCCAAGGCTGTGGTCGCTTGATCTATCACTTTAGACGGAGGTCAGGTAACTCGCTTCCAGCTCATCAGTTTGTGTGTGGTGGCCCTTTTCGTTTTGGTTTATCTTTTCTTCTTAAATTCGTTGTTTGAATGTATGTTCTGATTGGCACTTTAATTTGCAACACATTTTACAAGTACATCCACTATCTTTGATCGCACTTGTTACCATTTGCAGACCGAAACCTCTCAACATGATTATAGTCCTTTGACTATCAAAGGCATTAATATGGTAAAAGGTTAAGCTGTTCATGCCTCCTCCAATGACACAAGTGAACAGACTTGTTAATATGTCTTCATTTCTTAAAATATCTACAGATAAGTTCATAAGGACAAAAGTTTTGGAAAGCTTTTTCTCCATCCAAATCACCTAGAACTTGTTTCGGTGTTGAATTATATCGTTATGTTCGTTATTCTTTGTTTTCTCTAGCGTTCTATGTACTTTTTTACAACGAATACTACCGAAACTCAACAAAATCTGTGGATCTACGAAAACTTACCTCCATCACAAAAATAGGACGAAGATTTCTGAAGGGTAGGTACAAGAGTTTTGCATATCTTTTACATTATAGTTAAGGAATTTTTTTAGTTTCTCTAATGTCCTGAAATTTCTCCAAATCACCCTAAAATTTATAACAATAATTCTAGAAAATTTGGTCAAATCTCAAACATCTTTTAAATTTCTAGTATATATTCAAATAAATCTAAATCATTTATCTAATATGCTCTTCCCCTAGTTTGACTGTTAAGTGTTTTTTCTTCATGTTATCACGTACTCTCAAAAGTCATTCAACTTTTGAAGATTAATTATGCAAATAAAAAAAAATTGGTCAAGAGCAATTGACTTTGAAAACTGACATTCTATATCTAAAATAAAATTCACAAATCTTAAGAGAGTATTCTACTTTTGATAGCGAAAGTTTGTAATCTATATATACAAATAGACTTCCACTATAACTACATAAAGGAGAGTTTCTATATATACAAATGAATTTTTGAATTTGAAATATATCATTTTCATTAAATAAAATATTTTTTTCAAAATATAACCTTAGTTATTTTTATTTATTAATTATGTTTTTTATAATAACCTCGTAAGACTTTCTTTTAAACATGAAAACAACTTAAATTAAGTAATTTAAGTGAAATTGAAAACATAGTCAAATATATATTTGTCAACTTAACAAATCTTCTTAAAACAATTACCAAAAATTAGTCAAAACTGAATAAAAATTTATCACTATTGTTTTATAGTAAAGATTAAATAAAAACCTAACAAAGCAGTCAAAATTGTTAAAGCATTTATCACTGGTATTTTATAGTAGAAGGTTGAATAAAAACCTTACAATAATATGGTAAATAATTGAATTAAAAAACACTACTATGGTAGAGAATTAAAAAAGTTAAACTATATATCTTATGAGTTTGTCGGCTAGTAATTTGTAAAATTTGCGGCGCCGCATCTTTTGTAACTAACTAATCAAATCAAGATTCAAGTGCGTGTTTATTGAAGTCATCTTGTTCAACTTTAAGGTATAATCGTGGCATATATATAATAAATTTAATAAATAATTATGAGATTACGGATTCTAAATATCATCAATTTTTGTCGTCACCATTGACACTTTACTACTAGCGGACTATTCATCTATGCAAATTTTAATTTTGTTTATATGAATAGTGTGATATGCTAATCTATACTTCAAAATTTTGAATAAACAACACATATACCCCAATTTCATTTTCTAAGGAATTCTGTAAAGTTTAAAGTAATAAAAAAATTTGAAAAGAAATATTAAACCAGTAATAATATGCCAAATTGTATTTCCAATATGCTACTCGATTGCTTTTATATATATATATTTATATATCTTAAATTATCTTTTGTCTTTCTTCTTTTTGATATATTAATCTCTTTTTTATATAGTGGTTCTCGCTATTGTTTAGAATAGTGAGATACCATTTTTTTCAAATACATCATAACTTTTTTAAATGCATCAATTAATAATTCTTGTCTAAATCATTGAGTTTGATCATAACTTTTTCAAATGCATCTCTCTGATGTTCCATCGTAAAAGAATCTTTTTTTTTAATTGTTTCTTTACAACAAGATTAGAGCTTTGAAACTGTTTAGTGTTTACAATGTAGTTCTCTCTATCAAAATTGTTCGACTAGATTCTTGCAAATAAATTGAGTGGTGATTAATTCATATTATTATTTTTTGGTTTGGACTTCTACAGAAAATGATGTCAAAAGACGAGGCTAAAGTTAACCAAGAAATGTCGATGCTAAGAAAAGATCAAGCTCCTAGAAATGTTGCAAACTTGAGCCAATCTGAGCCAAAGAAGCTTATGTTTGTTGGCATTAATGACCTAAATGCACAACCTTGTTCCCATTCAGAAGGAGAAGAAAAAGGAGAAAGCGTAGAAACAATTCAGAATTTGACAGGTATAAAAGGTCAAGATGCAGGTTATGTTGTTCCTAAGCTTTTGGAAGAGCTTGCTGTCGAGATCTTTTACCGGGTATCATGTTTTGAATACTCGAAACTACAGTTTTTCAACAAACGGGTTTTAAATTTGTTAAAGAGCGGTGAGATTTTTAGGGTGAGACGAGAACGCGGGCTTGTGAAACCATACGTGTTTATGCATTCGGTTGGTAAAGGTTGTTGGACAATGTTTGATCAAGATTTTGAGCATTTTCGAAAACTTCCAAAAGTTCCTTCTGGCGATGATTGCTTCCTTTTTAGCGATAAGGAAACGATTAGTGCGGGTACTCAATTAATAGTCGTCGGGAGAGAGTTGAAGGGCGATGCGGTGGGAGCTGTGGTGTGGCGATATGAGCTAGAGAGGCATAAGTGGTTCAAAGGTCCTGCAATGACCACACCAAGGGAAATGTACGGTTCTGCAAGCCGTGGAACTGATGCTTTTTTTTGCTGGAGGGATGAAGGTAAACGAAATAGGGATCTATGAGGTTGTGAACACATCGGAGAAGTATAATGCAGATACCAAAATGTGGAATGTGATTCATGAAATGCATAAGCAAAGGAAATTTAGCTCAGGATGTTTCTTGCGCGGCAAGTTTTACGTTCTTGGTGGCCGAGATTAAAATGATGAATACCTGACTTGTGGAGAAAGATACGATGAGGTGTCAAATTTTTGGGAGCTGATACCAAACATGCTCAAAGCCATGACGTTCACACCTTTCCAATCGCCTCCCCTCATTGCGGTGGTCGACGACAATCTCTACTCGTTGGAAACATGTTTGAACGAGTTTCGTGTTTATGATGCAAGCGCAAACACTTGGAAGAAACTTGGGGGGGGGGGGGGGTATTGGATCCAGAAATTTAATTGAATCTGAAAGAATTCAATTGAAGATATATCAAATAGAATCTGACGTGTTTTAAAAGATTTGATGGAAGTTTTATTAACTTTTATTTTTAGATTTCAAAAGAATGCAAAAGAATTTGTTTCTAGATTTGAAAAGAATGCAAAAGAATTTTGAAAGGTACAAATTCTTCTAAATTCTATAAACTTTGATTGGTTATTTTTTGTGTAAGATATAATTATTTTATTAGAAAAATAAAATATTATTAAAATTTCCATAAATTGAAACAAAATTGAAAAAAAAAAAACAACAACAGCTACAAATGAGTTATAGCAATTTTATTTAATGCATAACAATATTTTAAGGATTTTCTAAACCAGTAGCATTTCTCCACATATCTTCAGCTATAGTTTTTCTCAAGATATTTGCGTTTTCTCTGTCTTGCTCTTGTGTCTCGAGAAGCTCCTCTCTATTAGCTTGATTGGTATTCTCTGTATTTTGTTGAGTGTTGACTTCAACGGAAAATTCACCTACATCTGAGCGACATTCTTTACGAAGAAAGTTATGCAACGCTGCACATGCTAATACTAATCCAGCTTGTTTCTCGTAAAAAAAAGGAGGTGCGGATTTAAAAATCGCAAATCGAGATTTAAAAATTCCAAATATCCTTTCGATTACATTTCTCAAACTAGCATGGCGAAGATTGAATAACTCAGCTGCAGTGTTAGGATCACGTCCTTCGCCAACCCATTCTTGTAGATGATAACGAACACCACGAAATGGAGCCAAAAAATTAAGTCGATTTGCATATCCACAATCAACTAGATAAAATTTCCCTGAATGTTTAGATGATAAGATATTAATAATAATTAGAGATATGATATATAAATTAATTTGTAATTTTTTTACCTTCTGGTACGTGGAAATTGTTTGTCCTTCTAGTTAAAGCATCACTTAGTACTCTTGAATCGTGTGCCGAACCTTCCCAACCACTAAGAACATATATGAACTCCAAGTCAAAGTTACATACAGCTAAAACATTTTGTGATATTACTCCTTTTCGATTACGGTAGCTTGCCACCTCACGTCCAAAAACTCTTGCTGGTATATGTGTACCATCTAGAGCCCCAACACAATTCTGAAAGAAAAAAAAATGATTAATTAGATTTTGAAAAAATAATAAAATTTAAATAAAACTAGAGATGAAATAATGTACCTTAAAATATGGATAAAATCGTGTACTTTCTCTGATTTTCATTGGCACTAAACCATTTGGTTTCACCATTTGACTTGGAGCTATTACAAGTATAGCTCTTAAAATACAATTAAAGCTAGTGCTTACTGCAAACTTGGATCTTTTAAAAGTGTCCTTAACATAGCAATATCTCGAATTTTGCCCAACCGTAAGCATAAAAATAGCAAGCATCTCTTCGACAGATATGAATCTTGTGTCTTGTAAACCAACTTTCTCTCTGAGTATTTTAGATAACTTCAAAAACACATCTGGAAACATACGGTACAACACCCGAAATTGTTGAGGATCTTCTTTTAATACCTTTTGTATGTATTCTCCTCCGAGCCTTGTGATTGGTCGACGAATCGGCCTTTCAATAAAACTATCACCCATGAGTCGTGAGTTTTGAAATTGAGCTAATATAGCCACCATCACCACCATTAGAGATATGTTTGCGTCAAAATCATCATTTTCTGTTCGTTCATTATCTTTTCTCGTGTCTTCTTCTTCATAAAAATTTTGATCCATCATAAGATAACCTGTTAAAAAACTTAGCAATTAGAATCCAATATAATACATAACAATAAATGAACAACGAATGAAAAGAACTATATGATGAATAATTGATTTACGAAGTATGGATGTTGTGGTTTTCTTCTACTTTTGTTTAAATGATTTTCTTTTGCTCTGAAAAGATACACACTATGCAAGGCTATATATAAGATCAATTTTACAATTTTACGTAACAAGTTTTCAAATTTCAAATATTTTAATCTAATTATATACTATCTTTTAGGGATTCTATGATATTGATTGACTACAAACAATACTATTTTTAAGGGATCGTATGATAGTTGTTGACCAAAATTATCAAACAGTTTTTATATTTAAAAAAATGTCATTGATTTTATTAGTTTTCGTTTATTTCGATTAAGCATGAAACCACAATTAGAACTAAGGATCTTCAAGGTGTTCCTCTATACAATGGAGAAGACAAATGAGCATTTCAAAGAACCATAGTTAAGCACGTTGGTATCTCCCTCTTATATCAAACCTCTAACTGTAAAAAGCCTTTCTTTATAAGAATCATAGACAACGTTATTCTCCAACCTTAGCTTCGTGTATGAATCAGTCCAAGAAGATGAGGACATAACCAAGTGATTCTATATCATCCATCCGACTTTGCTCGATCCCTAGGTGAGTCCCAATAATATTTTATTCTCCCTGTATGGGATATGTCTGTGGGTTGAGCTGTCTATATATTTCTTAGCCAAGCCAAAGTCTGATGTAGAATGGTTTATTCAAAAATGAAACTTTTATTAACTTGAAATTCCGAAATGAAACTTTTATTAACTTGAAATTCAAATGACATAAGACATTATTTGCCGAAAAAGCAGAACATACAAAAATAGTAAACTGAAACAATTATTCAAATTCATCTTCAATTTTATTAGATGCTTAGCTAAAAGCCTAATCCTAGGTGTTATGGCAAATCCAACCCAAGCGTTCTTCAACCGACATGCTAACAAATACGTCTTTCATCTTCAACGTGTGAATCTTGGTTACTGCATCATAGCGGATATGCTCTTCCAAGTCAGGAATCTCTTTAATAGCATCCCAAACATTATTCTTCTTTTTCTCAGTTTCTCCTAACTCAACTTCTCTTTGATGCCTTTGTTCTCTTTGTTGAATAAGATTTATGAGTTTAGTGCTAACTCCAATCATTTCAGTTAGTACCTTTTGAGAACGATCACCATGATTAGGCGACTCTGCTGGATCTCCATTACCATTGGCTTTAGCTCTCTTCCTAGAAGGTAGCTTTTCTTTAGGAGTTTCATATGCTGTTTCGTTAGCCTCGCAGACATTCTCCATATGATTCACATCTTCTCTTTCTTGAACCTCATTTTCAACTTCAAAAGTTGGAGCATTTGTATCACCACCTAGTCCAAACACATTGTTTCCTCTTGCTATAGCACTTTCAAAAATGATTTGTAAATCCTCAAAGTCGTCGAAAGTGTTATCCCGCATGTATTCATGATTTGGAT
Organism: Eutrema japonicum; assembly: GCA_030161315.1. Taxonomy (NCBI): domain Eukaryota; kingdom Viridiplantae; phylum Streptophyta; class Magnoliopsida; order Brassicales; family Brassicaceae; genus Eutrema; species Eutrema japonicum. Next base: position 54,949,864 of record BSQW01000011.1, read on the forward strand.
GTCCCTGGCAAAATGTTATATTTCATTAGTAAAAGAAAATATTTGTGAAAATTAATGGAAATTTTAAAGAGATTAAAAATTACCTTAAAATATTCTTCCCACACTTCATCTGAAGCTGTGAATTGTTTTGTGATGGGATCCCAACCAAAACCAGAGCTACATCGGAGAAGTTCTGCATAGCTTTGATATTCCTTTTTCAAAGATTTCATTCGATTCACATAATTCTTGTAAGTCTTACTGCACCCGAGTTTTTTATTTAGAACCGGCAGTATCCTCGTCTCAATCGTTGATTTGCTTATGGAACCATTTGAGTCACGCCATCCCCGTTTGATACCATCAACCAGTAAACATTTCAACAATTGACTCTCCTGGGATGTCCACAGAAAATATCCACCTTTTGCTTTTTTTGGTTGCGAAGTTTCTCCGGTTTCCATTCTAATTTGAAAAAAATATTCATGAATACATTTATTACATACATGTGCGCAAATAATTCAATATATATAATATATGTATATGATATAACATATGAAAAACAATAATTAACAAACGTAAGACTTGTTTAAGAAAAATACAAAACAAATGATATGGAATACCAAAACTACTCATTTCAAGAATGCAAAAAACGATACCTTTTTCTCCTTGTGATATTGTTTTTTTGTTTGTTGCTTTGAGAACTGAGATATGCAATGTTATATATATAGGAGAGATGATATGCAATGCTATTTAAAATAATACTATTTTGTAGGGATTTTATGATATATGGTTGACTATAGAAATTATAACAAGAAATTCAAATACTATTTTGTAGGGATTTTATGATATATGGTTGAATATAAATTTTAAACATTTGAAATGCAAATACTATTTTATAGGGATTAGGATATATAGTTGACTATTTTACGACATATGGTTGATTAAAAATTTATAGTGACCAATAATTTGAAAGATCTTGCAACAAAATCATCACAACATAAAAAGCACAAGGATATATAAGGGTATATAATGATACGACATAAGTATATATTCCCTCCAAATCACACCATAAAAGCACGGATTTGACTCCTTACATTTTTACAATAATTTTCTATTAAATTCTTTGTAAATGATGTTACCACCAAATCCACCAAATATTGAATAACACAGATATTTAATAGAATTATAAAACTACTAGATTGAATAACAGTAGAATTTAAAGTAATTTGAAAGAATGACTACAAATACCTAATCCAATAACACATACATTTAAAAGAATTGATGGAATACTTCATTGAATAACACAAGAATTTAATAGAAACCTTAATTCCTTCAAATTCAATTAAATTTCTGGATCCAATACCCCCCCCCCCCCCCCCTTGGTGTTGTGCATGTGAGAGCAAATGCTGCCTTAGGTTGGAGAGTTGCTTTAAGTCGATCGGAGATGGGTTTTTGGTGATTGGACCTTCGTCTTCTCAATCTTGGTGTAGTACAATAGCGGTTTACACTTGCTGCCCTTCTCCAGACGTGGAAGAGCAGATTTGGGAGGAATTAAAACACTATTGCGATGGTGTTAAACTCCACCAGTTTATTCAAAATTGGTGCGTGATGTTTGCTTAAGGTTTTTTTCTAGGAAAAATTTGGCAAAATATTTGGTTTGTGTTTATAATAAGTTTGCGGCGAACTTAACGCCCAAACATAACTAAAGTTGTGGTTTTATGCTGTTTGTTTGTGTTCTGGTTTATTTTTCTGTTTTGCAGCGTCTTTAATAGATAATTAAAAGAAAATTATTTACCATAAAATGATATGTTTTATTTAATTATCTACTATAAAATACTAGTGATAATGTTTTGCAGTTTTGACCGATTGGTATTTATTTGACTATCTACCATAAAATACTAGTGATATATTTGCAAACAGTTTTGACTATATTTTGGTTTTTTTTTTTTTAAAGAGTTGTTAAGTTGGCAAAAATAACTTTGACCATAAAATAATGGTGATAAATGCTTTCACCATTTTGACGGAGTGTCAAGTGTATATTTAACTGTCTACCATAAAATACTAATGATTTAAGCAGTTTTGACTATTAATATTTTGGTAGTGTTTTTAAAGAAGTGTTGTTAAGTTGACAAAACCAATTTTGACCATGTTTTCAATTTTACAATTTTCCTGTTTATAAGGAAATTGTTGAAATGTATTATCAAGGACTTGTAAAATAAATAAAAACTAAGTTGGTATTTTTGAGAAATAACATCTTCTTTCATATTTGTGAATTTCATTTAGATATATAATTTTGGTTTTAAAAGTAAATACTTATGTGCATCATTAATTTTTAAAAGTAAAAAAAAAAAACAGTTTCAAAATACATGATAAGAAAAAACACTTAGCAGTAAAACTATATAACTATTTTTTCAGAAAATTATGATAAACAACTTTGTAACACAACCATTTAAACGAAAATTAAAAACCCCATATTCAAGCAGATACTAAACAAGAAATCTTAAGAAAGAACAATTTATTAGGTGGATCCTCCATCTTCTTCGTTGTTGAATCTTTCACATTCATAGTATTGCTGATCTGACTCCTCCGCAAGAAGTATCAATGCAATGTTGCAGAAAGAACAAATAGAGAAGCATGAACCAACAAATAAAGAAGCTCCTAATGATCAGCAGAGTCCAGTGGAAGTTACACAAGTTTCATCTGCATCAATGAACATGTCGAGTCGATTTCCCAATCTTCTCAGAGAAAAATGATAATGAGGCTCTGACCGCAGAGTCAATGAAAAGAAATGAAGAGACAAACAAACAAGAGATAACAGCAGGTTAAGACGGATCAGACTCGAACAAGTATTGCTGCGTTCTTAACCTGAGCCGAGCCAAGCTTAGCCACTTCCAAGTTCCAAACCAAGCTAAATTTGGTAACAGTTCTCAAATAATCTGAATTTCTGAACTTCCAAACCGAGCAATACGTCCAAGCGTACTACATATCATCAAATTCTCTGGGTTGGAGTTCCTGTGATCAAGTGACCAGTAGTACTTAAATATTCAATCCAATGACTAACTTTCATCGTTCCAGAAACTAATCCAAAAGCTAAACTATCATCACTGGTCGTACTTATATTCCAATCAAATGGCTAAAATCTGGAGGTAAACCTTCGACCAGTAGTACTTATATTCCAATCCAATGGCTAAAATTCCATCACTCCAGTACTTATATCCTAATCCAGAATCTAAAAATTTCATCACTTCAGTACTTAACATTCCAATCCAATGGCTAAACTTTCATCATTCGAGAAACTAATCAGACAATAGATTCCACATTTCATCTTCCATGTAAGCCAAAATCGAGTTCTTCACAGTTGTGTTCTTCTCCTCTAACATTCCAACTTCATTTTCCAGAAACTCCCTCTCCGACAATAAACTCCTTAATTCATTATCTTCATCAACAAAAATCTCCCTCTGAAATTCAAAGCACATCTTCACAAACCCTTCCCTGTGTACAAAACAAAAAAATTGAGATACAGAAACTTTTTGTAACAGAGAATTTGAACAATGCAATTGATATTTACCGTTTCTCTGTTAGCCTTCTGAGTAGCTCACAGTGTTCACTTCTCAGGCGACAAATCTCATCCTCCAGTAGCTTCAGATAGTTTCTTGAATCGGCTTTAAGGAAAAAAAGTATAGCTACGGAGATCAAATTCATAAGGCGATTGAAAATTTCACAAGGAATTGGGAAGAAGTGAACCTGTTACGGAGATCAAGCCGCTGATATCGAACTGAGAAGCAAGGAACGATCTAGTAAGCTCAGATTCCTTGACAGAGAGAGTCGATTCCATCTCAGAACATCTTACGATCTCAGATTCGATCTCTCGCGTCACCTGAATGTTCGCCTCGATTTCCAAATTGACCTTGACGGAACCGATCACGATCAAAGCTAATGACGAGAAACCTAACCAGAGAAGACGAAGAGGAAGAAGAAGAGCAAAACCTGATCAAGCATGTCCTTGTAAATGGAGATTTGACATAGAATCGCTCCTGAATCGTCCATCTCAAATCAATCTCTCTCTCTCTCTCGCTTCACTCCTCTGAAGTTATTCCCGGCGTGTATTCCCGGGAAGAGATACTTAGTGGGCCTTTGTGGGTTTAACTTGGCCCAATAAGCATGCCCATTTAAGCCACCGCCTTATGATTTTGTTGATTCCTTCTTTACCCATAAACTTGCCATCGACATTGTTGCGGAAGAAGAATCAGTAACAATGGATATGCAGAGTGACATCGATCGATTGATGTTCTTCGAACATGCTCGGAAAGCAGCAGAAGCTACCTACGTCAAAAACCCTTTAGATGCCGAAGTTAGTTTCTCTAATCTTTTCTGGGTTCATGATTCAGATTTGTGTTTTTTGTGGTCTCGCTTGGTTTTTTCATCTATGTATTTGTGACTAAAGGAAATCAAAAAAGTTTCCCCCTTTTTGTTGTTTTCGTTTCTGGGAGAGAAATTATTAGAAATTGGATGGAGCTCTTGGTCGTGATTTCATGGCGGAAATCGAATAGGGTTTCTGGGTTTTTAACAGTGTTTTGATTTCTGTAGAACTTGACGAGATGGGGAGGAGCGATATTGGAATTATCCCAGTTTCAGAACCCCTCAGACTCGAAGCAAATGCTTCAAGGTGCTTACTTTTTCCTTTTTTCTCTTTTTTGGCTATGCATCGATTCAGATTAGTTTTGATGATAACTTCAGATTCATTTGATTGTATATAAGTCTAAGAACCTAACTGTGATTGAATCTGCCTGCAATTGAGAATTCTGATATTAGAGTTTCAGGATTTGATTGACTAGAATAGCCTGTATGGTCTTATTGAGATCAGTAGCTATTAGCTAGAAGGGGATTAATTGAAAATTTTAAATCTGTGTAGATGCCATTTCGAAGCTGGAAGAGGCCTTGTTAATCGATCCAAAGAAGCACGATGCGCTTTGGTGCATTGGGAATGCTCATACTTCATATGGGTTTTTGACTCCTGATCAAACCGAGGCTAGAGATCAATTTGACAAAGCTACTCATTTCTTTCAACAAGCTGTGGAGGAGGTAATATCTCTTTCATTCATAATCTAGACCTATCTATAATCCATGTGGTTATTATCATTTCTGTGTGTGGTTTTTTGAATGTGTGATGTAGTGTAACTTGATTTTTACAGCAACCGGAGAATGAACTCTACCGCAGATCATTGGAATTGACTTTTAAGGTACATCTTTATCTTTCATCTATTGACTCTTCTAACTGTGAAGGATGTTATACAGTAGAAAACAGTAAACATGGTTCATTTTTTGGTCCTGATCCAAGGAATTGAGATCTACATGTTGTAGAGGTTCCTCAAGCTGTCCTAGCAATAATGCATCTCAATCATGTTTCTTTGCTTATAGAGTAGAAAACACATTGTACAGTGAATCATTGGTTATTAATCTTTGGGTTTTTGTTCTTTAGACTAATTCTCCTTCTCTCTATGCTAAACTGCAGGCTCCAGAACTACATACAGAGGTTTACAAACATGGTTTAGGCCCACAGCCACTGGGCGGTGCCGCGGGACCATCATCGACCACTTCAAAGGTCCTTTCTTTTACTCAAAAACCCAAATCGGCTTTTCAAAATTGGTTTGATGAAATCTAATCATTTGTGTTTTATTCCTCCTCACAGACTATGAAGAAAAAGAAGAACAGTGATCTCAAGTATGATGTGCTCGGATGGGTCATCTTAGCCGTCGGCATTGTTACGTGGATCGGTTTTGCTAAATCTCAGATGCCGGCACCGAGGCAGTAACAACTCACACCAAGAGAGTCTAAAGATCAGAAACTTGTTATTCATTTTCAAACTAAAAGAGTTTTCTCACTGTTACAAAACTCTGAGAACAGAGATATGGAGATTATGAAACAGAGAATCAGAAAATTTGTAGGATCTTATGAGTTTTTTTACTTCTGTTGAATCAAATTATCTTCAAGAAATGTACTCACAAATCAGTGAAGACCGTAATCACCTAATTCAGAAGAGTACTCCTCATGAACATGATCATCTTCTTCTCCATAGTTTAGCTCTGAGATAGACTCTCCCAATTTAGCCTGCTTTGCTTGTGGTGCGATCATCTGGTTAACTCCATGAACAGCAACCCATTCGTTGGCATACATATCTGGATATATGAGTGGGATACCATTGAGAAGAAGAATATCAGCTGACCAAGAAAACTCGATTTCATAACCTTTTAGAACAGTTTGCATGATCGATCCTTCCCATGCCAGTTTCTGGAGATCTTTCCAAGAGAGAAGTTGCCGGATCACATGCCCTCTGAAAATAGTAGCGTAAACGGAGAATTTGGTGATGGAGTTCGGAATCGCTTCGTCGATGGGAGCAAAGACTGTGAGCTTCTTCGTGTCGTTCTCTGAAGTTTCCAGTTGCAGAGCGAGAAACGTGGCCATTATCACGAATCCTCTGGAAAACAACAAACTCGAAGCCGATTGGAAGATGTTGAAGCAATTCGCTGGTTTAGATCTGTTCGGGAGGCTTTTAGTGGATCCGGAGAAATTAGGGCTTGGAGCAGTACGAGTCGCTGAGCTAGGGATAGGGTTTGCGATTGAAGAAGACGATGGTGAATCGAGGCTCGAATCTGTGGTCATCGGCGCTGTGAAGAAATCGTCGGATCCATAAACCACGACGTATCCGTCGTCAAAAAGAGGAGAATCTTGGACTACGACGTCATTGATCGAAGGTTTACCTCCAGATCGCGAAGAATTCGTGAAGATCAGAGAGGAATTAGATCTCAGAGTAGGGATTCTCGCGCCAGGGAGAAGGTTCCTTAGGGCTTCCACAGGGAGCCTCGCCGGAGAGAGGTGGTACTTGATATCGAGAAGCGAAGGTTGTCCAAACCTGGAGAAAGCTTGATCGGAAGGCGCGAAGATGGTGAGTTCCTGCCAATCTTCTAGGCTCAGATCTTTACTCGCGAGCTGTAGAGTGAGTCCCATGGAGAAGTGACCGGAATCGGAGGAGAGGACTTCGACGGCGGAGGAGATAGGTGTCAGAGAAGCATCAGAAAGTGAGACGAGATCGAGAAATGATAACAGGAGGAAGAAGTTAGTAAAAATCTTCGACGCCATTGAAGCCGTTCTTGAAGAAATGTTTGTTGTGGAGAAAAACCGTTGCAGGGGAAGAAGAAGAAGTTACAGTTTAAGAAGAAGGGCGGGAAAGAGGTGGGTTTAGCTATTGGGCTTTTACCTTTGGGCCCATTTTTAATATTGATTTCATTTTCCATGAAAATTATTAAATCCTTAGATTTGTATACGTTTTTTTATATCATCCATCTTTATTTATATAAAATCAAGGTACAACAAAAAAAATACATAAAATGATAACAATACAAGATGATAAAACAATGGAAATAAAACTTGACGATTCTTTTTTCCGAAAAATTGTACTCGCAAAGAGAGCGTCTATTTTTACCTTCTTCAAATTTGCATTCAATCTTCATCTTTATATACTTTTATCGATATTCTAAATTGGTTTAAGAATTTCTGACTAAAAAACAAACAAACAAAAAGTTTGATTTAAGAATTTGAAATCTAGTTTATCAAGAAAAATAAAATCAACAATGCACTAAAGAACATGCAAAAAGAAAAAGCCATTGGGGATAGTCAAAACAAAAGCATGGTTACATACTTACATTTGATCAAATCGTGATCACTGGACTACGCAAGAAAACTGTATGAACTAGGCACTTTAAGCACAACATTAGCCCATTCAATGTGTCCCAAACTGCATCATCATTGAGCCTTTCAAGCGCAATCACCGCACACCAAATATATTTATATTGACAACGATCAAGATGCACAAACTAGTCCCATAAAATTAAGAGATTTCCACTAGTTCAATCATACCACTATACGAGGATTCCTATTCAACATAGCGAAATCTCTAACCAATTTCCTTTTTTCAGGTCATAAAATAGTCCTTCTTATTGCTTTTAAATAGAAGTATATATGTAACTCTATTTAAAAAAAGAAAAAGTATATAACACAGATGATCACAATGGTAACCACAATAGCTGCGATTATGATTCCGACCTTGGCTGAAACATCCAATGTTCCTACTTCATTGCTCTTACGTATTTTCTTATTAGATCTTGAAGACTCCAAGCATTCCCTAGATCTTCAACATCGATCATCGAAGATCCTTGATCATCCGTAGCCATAAAATATGATTCATCGTCTTGTCTAAACAGTGAGACAACAAACCAATATGTTTGTAAGTAGATATATATATATATATATATATATATATATATATATATATGAAACAAGTGGAAAGCCGATATGTTAGGTTTTCTTACTTGAAGAAAGCATCTCTTGTGTTATCCTGAGAGGGAGAGAAGTGCGAGGAGGACGGTGAGAAGAAGATTGGAAGACATTAAAGCCGTCGCCTTGTGTATTCTGAAAACCTTGTTTATTGCTCTTATTTGAACGAATCATGTTTGCTCTTTTCTGAGCATACATATTTATAGCTAAAGACTTAACAGTACTGCTAAAAGGAAATTTACTTATTCTCTTGTAAACCAAAAAAAGGATAAAGTAAAATCTCTATCTTGAAGAAGAGCCACCACCTCCACAAGGCTTACTCGTCCTTTACCATCAGAGGAGCGATCACGTGGTGGTGATAGCCATTCGCAGTCCCCGCCTGTTGTGATACCACCACTATCTTCTCCTCTCTTTTTTTTTTTTTTTATCATAATACATTTTAAGTAAATCCAATCTAAAGAATTATATGCATTAAAATTTAATAAAATGGAGATTAATGATCATAATCGAATTGAAACTTAGGTTTAACCCAAATAACAAAATGCTATAATATACTTGGGTTTAACCCAAATAACAAAATTACAAATGACAAAAAGTCTTTTTTTGGTTGGCAGTTCTTGATTATTTCACTTGTTACGACTTTAGCTTGTTTTCGCTGCAGAAAAACAAAAAACAACAACAACACAAGAGATCATTGCTCTGTCTCAAACTATTTAAACACTCTTTGCAAAATTTTAGTTAAACGTTTATTGTGTTAATAAATCATACCTTAGCTGCGAATCAGTGGTGGGTTTAGAGTCACCACGACCAAAGGCAACCTCGTCCATGCTCTGGCCTATGCGGCGGTATCTACCTCCGGCCTCCACAAACGCCGGGCAAGGCCTGTAAGCCTTAATGGGCCACCAACCGAAACCAGGGACAGTAGCAATGCCGCCTTGAATCCTCCCTTCGCCATTACAACCACTCTCTTTCTCCTCCTTCCCGCACCCTCTGCAACCACTGTTCATATTCCTCACGTTAGTGAAGAGACTAAAAGATTCCAGTGGAGAGAGAGTCAAAAGGGTACCTGAGATTGAGGTCGTCGTCTTCATCAGTTTCTACGACGGAAGCCGGCGAAGAAGATAGCGGACGATGATGATGCTTTGAAGAGTTGTTGAGGATGAGACCGCTCGTTGATGATTGATAAAGCCATGGGTTTGATTTGTGACTACCATTGCTGGCGATGAAGCATCGCGGTAGATAGATTGAAGAAATGGAACTCGCCATCGAGCTGAGAGTATAGGGCAGAGAATCTGAAAAGATGATTATGATTGAATGGCCAAAAATCAGACAACGCAAAACCAAAATCATTTTCGGTTAGGTTTGGGTCTGGTCCGGTACGAATAACGAGAAAAAATGTAAAAGGAGACAAGAAGAGAGGTCTCAGCTATTTTGGGGGTTGGGCGGGGAGGGGAAACTGACCAAAATATATATAATTCGTAGATTTTTGTGATTTTAAATTAGTATCAAAATTCATTTCATATTCATCTATTATTTTGGTTTCAAAATTAAAATTGTCATGGATCTAAAAGCAATAATTGTGTTTATTAATATATTTTTTCAATTTAGTAAATTAAATCAAAAATGTGTATTGGTTAAACTAGCCAAATACAGATAATAACTTTTTACTTTTTTTTTTTCATAAAAACATATAAGGATGTTGAAACAGAAAATAATGAAAAAAACTTTTTTTTATTTGAAGAAATGATGCATAATATTTTATCTTTGTGTCAATACTATATTTATTAAATAGCATTTGATGAAGCATCACAGTAGATAGATCGAAGAAATGGAACTCTCCATCGAGCTGAGAGCAGAGAACATAATATTGGCCTCTGCTCTCAGCTCGATGGCAAGTTCCATTTCTTTGATCTATCTACTACGATGTTTTATCAAATGCTATTTAATAAACATGGTATTGACACGGAAAAAAACAATTGAGTAGCACATTGGAAATACAATTTACCACTCTAATTTGGCATATTATTACGGGTTTATTATTTGTTTTCACAATTTTTATTACTTTAAATTTTACAGAATTCTCCAGAAAATGAAATGTGGGAATATGTGTTGTTTATTCAAATTTTTGAAGTATAGATTAGCATATCACACTATTCATCTATAAATGTTTTTAAAATTTGTATATATATATATATATATATTTTATAATAATCCACCAATAGTAAAGTGTCAATGGTGACGACAAAAATCTTCTTTTTCCAGCTGTCTTCATGTTGAAATTTATTTCCTTAATACCCCATTGTGATTTGTATTCGATCTCTCCAGGAATATGACTTGCTTTTCCATAGAAAAGATTGAATGGTGTTGTGCCTAAAGATGTCTTGAATGATGTCCGGTATGCCCAAAGTACATCGTCAAATTTGGTAGACAATTCCTTGTGATTTGCTCCGGTTATCTTTTACAAAATTGACTTGATCTCCATATTCGAGATTTCAACTTGGCCACTGGTCTGAGAATGGTATGGAGAGGCGACTTTGTGCGTAACTCCATTCTTTTTCAATAAATTTTTGAAGACTGTTGATGAAGTGGGATCCTCCATCGTTTATCACGATTCTAGGAACTCTGAAACGTGTAAAGATGATCGATTTGAACATTTTAATAACCATCTTCGCATCGTTCATAGGGCTAGCAATTGCTTCCACCCACTTAGAAACGTAGTCAACGGCTACTAAAATGTATTGATTTCCGGAGGAAGTTGGGAACGGTACCATGAAATTGATTCCCCATACATCAAAAATTTTGACTTCGAGAATGAAATTTTTTGGAAGAAGATTACGAAGATGGAGATAATTTATATACTTACTAGTCAGATTTTCTAATTAAAATACCAATCAGAACCCTAAATGTCTGCAAGTGCACATATGTGCGTTGTAGTACTTATAATTTATATACTTACTAGTCAGATTTTATAATTAAAGTACCAATCAGAACTACTCTCGAGGACGCTATGAGCATCCTTATATACCAATCATTCAATCTTTTATATGGAAACGCATGTCATCTTCCTAGAGAGATCGAATACAAAGTACAATGGGGTATTAAGGAGATGAATTTCAAAATGAAGACAGCTGGAGAAAGAAGATTACTCCAATTGCACGAGTTAGAATAAATTCGGCACACCGCCTACGAGAACTCAAAGATATACAAAGAGAAGACGAAGGCGTACCATGACAAGAAGATCATCCATCGATCATTCAGTGCTAACGACAAAGTTTTTTATAAGTATCAATATAACTTATAATTTATATACTTACTAGTCAGATTTTCTAATTAAAGTACCAATCAGAACCCTAAATATCTGCAAGTGCAGAAATGTGCGTTGTACTACTTAGGAGTTTAACCACAGAGATTTTGTTGTTTTGGTACGAATCAATTGGATATTTAAATCAAACTAGAACATAAATAATTTAGATTTGGTTTTATGTCACTAAAATCTAAACTAAAGAATAAAATAAACGGGGTTGTAAACAATTAAACTAAACGTTGGGCTTAAGGGTATTCGCAGGGATTCATGGCTAAAACGATGTAAAAATAAATGATAAAGGTAATCAACTACGAAAATTCTTGAACTCAAATCACGGATGTATGATTAGGTCACTCTCATGATCCTAACCAACTGTTACCGACCTATTCGACCATGAGCTTTCGTCTCTGGCCGCGAAGGAGGTAACACATTATTTCGTTTAGGATTCGTCATCGCTCACAATACTCTATAAGTAGCTTTCGTCTCTTATAGCAAAATCGCTCGTTTTCCCGACCAATTCATGCCTCAATACTTTTGAATGGTACCGATGAGGTTTCGAACAATTTTGGTGTGTGAATTCATACCCAAACCTTTAATTATTTTAATATTCATACACATACTAAATTTTTAGTCAATCCCATTAAATTTTTTAACTAGTGATGACTCGGATGCCATGTGTCATCCCTATTGGAACAACCAATTTTTTTAAGAAAAAACAATAAAAACGATTTGCTTCATCTTCTTCGATTTGTGAAAGAACATTCTAGGGTTTATTTTGAAAATCAGAACAGAACTAAGAAAAAAATCAAATTGCACACATAATTTCAAACTAGGAAGCTACGAATCCCTAGCCCAGAGCCGCACCAATCTCTACCGATTCCCTTGTTCTAACAACTTCTGGGACTCGAGGACCGCTTCACGCGTCGGCGAGAAGCTGGGGTTGCGTCTCAGGGAGCTTGGTGTCGACGCAGTCTACGTTGATGCGGACGAAAAGAAATCTCACGACCCATTCTCCAACGAAAAAGGGTTATTACGTTGTTTCACGCCGTTCGTCGCACCGGAATCAGAGTCACCGGAACTGAGCAGTTGCGATATCGGCACATTCAATTTTGGAATCATTTGTGTCCGTACAGTTTCTTGTATGAGTGAGAGATTTACAGGAACAGATTTGATTATTTTTGACATAACATTTTGATTTCATCCATACCTTTCTGGTTTTTATGCATTTCAAAAGTTTAGAACTCTTCATTCATCATCATTTTTGCTTCTGTAACAAAAAAAAACTTCTGTGGATATCTGATTCAGGAAGAAAAAAATGTGTCGTTCTTGTAAAAGGATTTTAATAAACGTAAAAGAGGATGACTACGAACAAATGGTCTTGTAAAAGAGAATCTTGTAAAAGGATCCTTGGTTGATGATCTTAATGCATTAACCTATACTTGGTAAAAGGTTACATAAGAGTATCATAGTACCCTCCCATGATACTATGATCTTGATGAGAGTATGAACCAAGATCATCAAGTATAAAATCGATTTTTGATATCATCAAGAACCTATATACTTGATGATCATACTCTTATACATCAAGTATGGTTGTAGTTTTGATAAGAGTGTGAACCACTACATCAAGTATAGGTTCATAGTTATGTAAACTCGATTGTGAAATACTCTGATCCTTGGTTGATGATCTTAATGAATTTTATAACTATGTAGTCATAAAATTCTGCCTATGAAGTATAGGATGTAAAAGGATAACTACATAGTTAACGTTCATAGTTAACTGTGGAGTTACATAGTTCTTGTAAAAGGATCCATAGTTAAAAGTCACAGAGGAAGGAAATAAGATCAGCCTCTCTTTGTCCATAGTTACATAATTTCCTAATACATTTTTCCTCTACACAAAGCTAGAAGCTCTGATTTGGGTGATGGAGTATATGTTAATGCATTAGGAAGTAGTCCTCTTTTTCAACCAGATTCCACCGTTACCATTTAGGCTTTTAAGTTTGTATAGCGCATATCTAACACCTAGTAAAAAAAATGAATAGAAATTTCGAGTCTTGTAATGTATTCCCATAAACTCCCAATGCAAAGGAAAAGAAAACATATATAGTACATTTTTATAGTGTTTTATCTCTTAATGAAATAAAACAATAAAAATAAAAAGAGATTATATTTCTATTTGACGGCAAATATATATAAAAAACCTTCATTTGAGAAAGCGGAATAATTAAATAAATATGCTTTTTAACTATCTTTGTGAATCAATTTTTAGTTTTTAAGAGTTTGGTATGCGTTAAAGTTAGGGTTTAGGGTTTGGATTTAATATTTAGAATTTAGAGTTTAACAATTCTTGATTTAGGATATTAAATGGACAAAGACTTTTAAAAAGTGTCAATTTCACATACGGAATATGATAAAGTGTTAGTGTATGCAAAAACCTGATAAAGGAAAAACAATTGTTAAAACTTACATAAAACGATGCGTCTTAAATTCTAGAATACCAAATAAGATGAAAATTAACCAATAAGAAACGAAAAAACTAAGTAGCAAACAAACTTGCGCAAGAGACAACTCTTAGTTTTATCGAATAACATGAATACAATTTTATAAAATTATATGCCATATCGATATTAACTTTAATTTAACAATTTGTTTTTGTTTTTAGTCTCTGGAGTTGGGACAAAATTTAAATACGTTGCGTCTTCATCTTTAAAAATGAATTCTAAAACGAATGACTCTCCTATCTTTAGGCCATTAGCCTCACAAAAGCCCTTCCAATCAATTCCCAAGGCCACGAATCCATCTCTTGACAATATATAAGCCGAGCACTTCTTTCCACCTTTACCCAACAAAGTTATCTTCCCAAGCTTGTTGATGCCATTAGCTCTCATGAATTCACTTGGAAGATGCTGCAAAAGATTTGAACAAACACCGCTGGTTATTGATTAGAATATAAGATAGAAACTAACCCACAAGAGTTATTTAGTAAACTTACCAATTTACAGGCTTTGACATCTTCAGGTACAAGTTCTAATGTCACTAATCGGTTTTGGATTAATGACGATGAATTACTCGTCTCATCTATGTTGTTCTTGTCTTTCTTGGTTGTGTTTCCAATGCTAGGTTCTTTCTCGTTGGCTTTTGAACTCTCTCCTATATGGTTTCTATCACTATATGAATAGAACAGTTTTAGGACAGGGAGTCCGTTTTCCCATTCTAACTCTAGCGTGAAGAATCTACCAGGATTTAAGCCATTTTCTATAGCAAACTCTTTCCAGCCCTTTCCCAAACACAATGATTTTCCTGAGCCTTCCCCTCTAAGATTAACCAGCGATTTTGTACCATTTTTTCCTACCATAGTTATTATCCTAGGATTGGTTATTCCATTTTTTCTCATGAATGGCATTGAAAGGTACTGAAAAGTTTTTAAACAAATAACATAATTAATAAGAGTACAAAATATAAATCTAATTAACCCTAGAATAGTTTATTGCTAGAACTCACCTGTCTACATTTTATGAGGCTGTTAGGTGCAACTTGCAATGTCATTAACCGGTTTTGGCTTGATGGAAAACACTACAAAAAAAGGGTTCAGACATTTTCAGCATTTTCTCATGACATCAAGTTGTAGAACACTTTTTTAGTGTCATGACTCATGAGTAACGAACCTAACAATAATATAGCAAACATGTCATAAGTAAGGGGTAGTATGTAGGCAAATCAGCCAAATCAAACCAATCCAAATGAAATCAAGCCAGACCAAACATAATCGATATGAAATTTGGTGTTACTTCAGTGTACATACCAAAGTAAACCAAAAAAAGTTAAGTTTTTTAAGGAAAATATATACAATTACCATAGATGTTTTATCAAATCGAACTAAAACCATATTGAAGTTAACTTTTGAATTTTGTTTCAACAATGAAAAATGGTAGCCAAGATCAAAGAGCCAAAATGAAGATTTGGCTAAGTCTTGAAGAGTCTCTCAGTCAAATAGACGATCTCAAGGAACTGGAGTAAACCAGTTAAGTGAACCAAGGATTCATGATTGAATCCGGTATGTTTCATCAGTCCACTAGCTTAAGAAGGTGCCATCTTTGATTGGTTACACGATCTGCACACACGTGTGAGGCAATAGCCGTTAGGCGATATAGATCATCTTCTTCCTCTTCCTTTATTCATTTAGTTGTAAAGGAGAGAGAGAGAGAGAGAGAGAGAGAGAGAGAGAGAGATTGTTTCTTGATCAAGTTTGGATAGAGCTAAGAAAGCTCGTAGATTCTGGAGTACATCTCCGGCGAAAAGTTGGGCTCCGGTTAAGGACATTAACTCGTTAAATCGTCTTGTCTCTTTACTTTTCTATTCTTTCAATTTTATCCTGATTGAGTTTATTCTATTTGAGCGTCATGAAATTAATCAAAATGGATGATTAGGTTTAAAAAATTGGTATTAGAACACTAGGTTTTGGTGAAAAATCGAATAGATTGGAGATGACAGTAACTCGAACCGAAGTCGATAGGTTCTATGGTGAAGGAGATTTCAGGCATTGGAAGAAGAGGATGCTTGCGCATCTGAGTGTTCAAGGTTTGAAAGATGTTCTCACTGAGAAACCTAAAAGCGTCGAGTCTATTGAAGAAGATGAAAAGGATCTTGAAGTATTGAAGAAGAAAACCGAATCGGAAACTGCAAGATCTGAAAGATGTGAGAAAATGATGAACGGAAATAGAGATAAGTCTTCTTCCTTTTCCTTTATTCATTTATGTTTAACGGAAATAGAGAGAGAGAATTCGTAGAAAGAGTGACATTATTTCTTGATCAATCTCAGATTAAGCTAAGAAAGCTAGTGGATTCCAGAGTACATCTCTGGCGAGAAGTAGGGCTCCGATTAAGGACATGAAATCGTTAAATCGTCTTGTCTCTTTACTTTTCTATTCTTTCGATTACATCTTGATTGAGATGATTTTACTTTAGCGTTGTAAGATTCATCAAAGTGAGCTATTAGGTTTCACAAACAAGTTTCCTCCCACAATAGAATCTATACCATAATGCTCAACTTTAGAAACATGTTCTTTGAATGCATGATTAAACCTGGTGCATAGGCACATTAGGGGTAGGGGAATTCAACTAACCCCTATAAAATTTAATTATTTAATATATGTTTTTGAAAATTTATTTTATTGATCCCATTGAGATATTTTTGACCCCTATAAATCTAAACTAAATATAAATCCACTTTACACCAATTAAAAATATTTATTTGAACCCTTTAAATCTAACCTTAACCCATATCTACATTAGCAATCTAGACCACAAAAATAGGCTCATACTTAAAATAAAAAACAGTGTATCCCTTATATAAGTGCTAAACAATAATAGTTTAACAAGTGCTTATTCTTTAGAATTTTATTTTCCCCTTATATAATTTTGTATAAACTATTATAGTTTTTTAATGTTTTTCAAATATACTTATATAACTATTACAAGTTAATTTCTTTTCTTTTTTGTCGTTACAAGTTAATTTCCTTATAACATGCTAGAGGGTAAGACAATAACTTATAGAAAAGTCACCACACAATATATACGTGCAAATTTAAATTAAATGATGAATTATAATTGTAATATTTTAACTAGGGGTGGAACTATTATCCGGTATCCGATATCCGATCCGGTATCCGATCCGATCCGATCCGATCCGAAAATCCGGATATCCGAGGGGATCGGATAAGGATCCGGATAGTTAAATTTGGAGGTCCGGATATCCGATCCGTATCCGAATCCGTTAAACATATTAAAAATATATATTTTATTAATATTTTTTTAATATGATGAGATATATATATATATATATATATATATAAGTTTTAAAAACATTTATAATAACAGATTTTAATTTTGTTTTACAAAATATTGTAAAAATTGTTTTTTAAATTATTTTTTAATAATTTTTATCATCTTTTTATAATTTTTATCATTATTTTTAACATTTAAATATTTTTTTAATTATTTTTTATTGATCCGGATATCCGGATTTTCGGGAGGATATCCGAAGTCCGGATATCCGAGCTCCCCGGATCCGAATAAGGATATCAAAAAAACCCTGGATATCCGTTCCCAGCCCTAATTTTAACTACAATCTACTTTCAAAACCTAGCTCACAAATACAAAAGATAAATCTCTAATAATATTTAAAGTGTATGATATAAAAAAAAATGTTCAAAATATGTGATATATTTTTGTAGTATTGCTTTTGTACTTTTATTGTTTTATACTTTGACCTCGATAGAAAATAAAAAAGAGTATACGCACTTGAGTATCTTTTTGTAGATTTGAAGCCATGGCAAGGGCCACAGAACAAGAGTGGTCTGATGAAGAAGAATTAGCTTCTGTTTCTGAATTGTTCATCTTAGATTTCTTCTTTCTCGTAAGTTCTGTATCAGTGTAAAAAAAAAATATGTTAAAAGAAATCTCACCAAACTGTTCTTGAAAAAACCTCACCAAACTAAATAATCCTGGACATTACAACAAGATTGAACAGAACAGAAAGTTACCCATGTTGTCCTGATCATCACCACCATCTTCTTTTGTTATTGGGTGTTGATGCTTCTTCATCGAAATGTAATCTGCCTCTTGAAAGATTTTTCTCAGGCGAAAAGAGTTTTCTTTTTCAGGGCTGAGAAAAAAAAACACACACAACTTTTTGTTCTTCTCAGAGACCAAATGTGAGTGTTAGCATTACATATATTTTTGGAAAAGAAAAGATGATAAAACCCCTAGAAATCTCCCAGAAGAGAAAACTTATCTTTACCTATTAGAGAGCATGCATTTTTGGAATTCAAAGTCTCAGCCTTAACCAATGAAAAGTTAGATTTGATGGATAATATTGACTGGGTAGATTTGTTTCCTTCTTAATTTTTAAAGCATTTTATTAATTTTGTTTTTATGAAAACATTAGGGGCATTTGCATTTATAACTTTGTTGACCAAAATAATATGCATATATAGCCTAACCTAACACTATTGACGAAAATAACACTAAGTTGACATAAATATGTTCAGAGCCTACAAATTACTTTTGTTATTAACTATTCATCATAGATTTGTAGTTACATATGTACAACATAGTTTTGTTAAAAATATCAGAAACTTGCTAATATTTATAGATATAAACATTTTTCTTATAATTAAAAAATACTAAATCATAAATTTTACCCTAAACCCTAAACTCCAAACTCTATACATTAAACCCCAAAAATAAATAATAAATCCAAACAGTTGGATCAAGATTTGTTACAAGTCATAAACCAGTAATCTAAACCAGTAGCGGAGCTAGAACATTTTTTTACCAGGGGCAGAAAAAAATATTATAAAAAATAGTAGGTAAATTACCCAAAAATTTACAACTGTACTCTCCGTTCAATCATAGCTTGAAACATTTTTATCACTGTTTCAGTTGTTACATCTTCAAATATTGTGTTTTGGTAAAACAAATTAAACAACCATTTATCAACAATGCAAAAACACATACAATAAAGGAAAACTAAACCCTAAATAAAAAATATAAACCCTAAATTGGAATGAGAGGAACCCAAAAACATTAATATCGTAACTACCTAATGATATGATAATATTTTAAACGATAGAGCACTAAATCCTAGTAACAGATTAGTGAATCCAAACAATTATTATACAGTAGACTATGCATAAAGGACATATTGTAAGGAAAAACTAAAACCTAAATTGTATTGGGATAAAACTAAATCCTAAATTATATTGGGAGAACCTAAACGCAATGTCTTAACTATCAAACGAAATGAATTAATTATGCAATGCATTAACTACCCAACAATATTACTATAAACATATTTTTGGTTATGAATTTTTTTATGACTTAACCATGCAACTAATTACTGTTCGTCTTCTCAAGTTACACAATGAAATTTTATTTCTTTCAAATTCTTACTGATTCATTGGAGATATCAAATTACATTAAAGTTTATAGTGCATTATGGCTAGTAGTAGAAACAAAATAGATTACATTAACATTTGAAATAAAAATGATTAGAAAAAATAAGTATGGTAGCCTTTGAAAATTAAAAGAGAGAGAGAATGCCACTAACAAAAAAGAGGAGGGTTAAAATGTAAAAGATATATGACAAAAAGCTATTTAACTATTACCTTTTTGTTGGGTGTTAGTGCTGCATATTAACTCCAAAAAGGAATTATATCTCCATATTCCCCGAAAAATTATCATATTTCCTATTAATAGTGTAACACTATATAGAAATTATAAATGTGTTTTGTTCCTCGAAATATAATTCTAATCATAAAAGTATCTTAAAAATAATATTATCTTTACCTATTAGAGAGCATGCATTTTGGGAATTCAAAATCTAGATAATATTGACTTGCATTAGATTTAATTATCTTAAAAGCTAAATAATATATCAATTAATAATTTAATACAAAATTATTAGTAGAAAAACTTTAAAATTTATAGGTGCAAAAAATTAAAATATTATAAAGTATTTTGTACTGTAATTCAAAAAACGAAAACTACATTTTATTGTTAATTATTGTCATTTTTATTATCACATAAAAGATTGCAAGTTTTGTTTCTTTCTTAATTTTTAAAGGATTTTATTAATTATGTTTTAATGAAAATATTAGGGTCATTTGCATATACAATTTTGTTGACCAAGATAATATGCATATAGAATCCAACGTATAACACCTTCATGCATTTTTTTTATTGAACAATTATAGATATAAACATTTTTCTTATAATTCAAAAACACTAAATTGTAAACTTTACCCTAAACTTTAAACACTAAACCCCAAAAATAAATAATAAATCCAAACAGTTAGATCAAGTTTTGTTACAAGTCATAAACCATTAATCTAAACCCTAAATTGGAATGAGGAAACCCAAACATATTGTCGAACCTACTTAAAGAGATGATAATATTTTAAACGGTAGAGCTCTAAATCCTAGTAACTGGTTAGTGAACCCAAACCGATTATTAATGTTCAGTCGGCATTCCACGAAACACATACAACAAAGGAAAACTAAACCCTAAATTGGAATGAGAGAAACTCAAAAACATAATGTCGTAACTACCAAATGAGATGATAATATTTTAAACGATAGAACACTAAATCCTAGAAACATATTAGTGAACACAGACGATTAATGTACAGTAAACTATCCATAAAAGACATATTGTAAGGAAAAACTAAAACCTAAATTATATTGGGCGAACCTAAACGCAATGTGTTAACTACCGAACGAAATGAATTAATTATCTAATGCATTAACTACCCAACAATATTACTATAAACATATTTTTGGTTATGAAAATTTTTAGAGTTAGCCATGCAACTAATTACTGTTCGTCTTCTCAATTTACACAATGAAATTTTATTTCTTTCAAATTCTTACCGATTCATTGGAAATATCAAATTACATTAAAGTTTATAGTGCATTCTGGCTAGTAGTAGAAACAAAATAGATTACATTAACATTTGAAATAAAAAAATGATTAGAAAAAATAAGTATGATAGCCTTTGAAAATTAAAAGAGAGAGAATGCCACTAACAAAAAAGAGAAGGGTTAAAATGTATAAGATATATGAAAAAGCTATTTAACTAATACCTTTTTGCTGGGTGTTAGTGCTGCATATTAACTCCAAAATGGGATTATATCTCTATATTCCTTGAAAAATTAACATATTTCCTATTAATAATGTAACACTATATAGAAATTATAAATGTGTTTTGTTCCTCCAAATATAATTCTAATCATAAAAGTATCTAAAAATAATATTATCTTTACCTATTAGAGAGCATGCATTTTTGGAATTCAAAATCTAGATAATATTGACTTGGTAGATTAGATTTAATTATCTTAAAAGCTAAATAATATATCAATTAATAATTTAATACAAAATTATTAGTAGAAAAACTTTAAAAATTATAGGTGCTAAAAATTCAAATATTATAAAGTATTTTGTACTGTAATTCAAAAAACGAAAACTAAAGTTTATTTTTAATTATTTTCATTTTTATTAACACATAAAAGATTGCAAATTTTGTTTCTTTCTTAATTTTTAAAGGACTGTAATAATTGTGTTTTTATGAAAAAATTAGGGGCATTTGCATATACAATTTTGTTGACCAAGATAATATGCATATATAATCCAACGTATAACACCTTCATGCATTTTTTTTATTTACCAATTATAGATATAAACATTTTAATTTCTTATAATTCAAAACACTAAATCATAAACTTTACCCTAAACTCTAAACACTAAACCCCAAAAATAAATAAGAAATCCAAACAGTTAGATCAAGCTTTGTTACAAGTCATAAACCATTAATCTAAACCCTAAATTGGAATGAGGAAATTCAAACATATTATCGAACCTACTTAAAGAGATGATAATATTTTAAACGGTAGAGCACTAAATCCTAGTAACTGGTTAGTGAACCCAAACCGAATAATGTTCAGTAGACATTCCACGAAACACATACAACAAAGGAAAACTAAACCCTAAATTGGAATGAGAGGAATCCAAAAACATAATGTCGTAACTACCTAATGAGATGATAATATTTTAAACGATAGAGCACTAAATCCTAGAAACAGATTAGTGAACACAAACGATTAATGTACAGTAGACTATCCATAAAAGACATATTGTAAGGAAAAACTAAAACTTAAATTGTATTGGGAGAACCTAAGCGCAATGTCTTAACTACCGAACGAAATGAATTAATTAGCCAATGCATTAACTACACAATGATATTACTATAAACATATTTTTGGTTATGAAATTTTTTACGAGTTAACCATGCAACTAATTACTGTTCGTCTTCTCAAGTTACACAATGAAATTTTATTTCTTTCAAATTCTTACCGAGAGATATCAAATTAAAGTTTATAGTGCATTATGGCTAGTAGTAAATACAAAATAGATTACATTAACATTTGAAAAAAACAAAAATTAGTATGATAGCCTTTGAAAATTAAAAGAGATAGAATTCCATTAACAAAAAAAAGAGGAGACTTAAAATGTAAAAGATATATGAAAATTAGCTATTTACATAATACCTTTTTGTTGGGTGTTAAATCTGCATATTAACTCCAAAAAGGGATATTCCCCGAAAAATTAACATACTTCCTATTGATAATGTAACACTATATAAAAATTATAAATGTGTTTTGTTCCTCGAAATATAATTCTAGTCATACAAGTATCTTAAAAACAAATTTACAGTATTTTTTCGTAAACCATAGGTGACTTTAACCAAAAGTAATTTCTGTATCGGCAAAGGAATACGGTCTCTCTTTTTTTTTTTGAAGAAGAAGAATGTAATATTTATTTACCAAAAAAATATTTTTACAATGATTGCTTCATAGTTTAAAATAGGAACTATTACATTTTCAGAGTTTGAACGAGAGAGGTCATCTTGTGGCAAACCATCACCTTAACCCATCTTCGAGTTTATTAGTGCCTAGTTTTTTGATAGATGAGACACGATTGCGGACAGTCTTATAAATGAATCGAGTAAGGAGATGTGTGGGAGGTGGTTGTTCACCGTGACACCTCCTGATTTGTTCTCACCAAATGGAATGTACTGCAGCTTAAAACGCGTATCTGAATAAGAAGAGAGGAGTTGAGCATTGGTCCGAATCAGAGAGGAGTGTTACAATAACATCCCAAGCCATTGTGAATCTCTCTCCCAATAGATTTTTAGCCAAACTAGCCCAAATTTCCACCGTGTACCTACAAGAGAAGACTAAATGGTCTCTTGTTTCCAATGGATCCTTGCATAATACACACTCGGTGTTTATAGTAGGGTTCCAACTCGCCATACGGTCTTTCGTTGATAGTCGATTGTGAATTGCAAGCCACACAAGGAACAAGTATTTAGGAGTCGTAAAAGGGAACCAAACTCCGTTGTACTATTCAACTCGGGCTTGCTCGCTTCTAATCTTGTGCCAAGTATCTGGAACAAAGAATCGCATTTTGAATTTATTATTACTGCCCGGCCACAGAGTTTTATCTTCTTCTATGCTATGCTTCCTGCGTTGAGTTTCAATGGCTTCCTTTGTGTCATTGAACAAGCTCGTTCGACGATTCTTCCTCCGGTGAGTATCCAAAACATAACCCACTATTTCATGCATCTTAATACCGAGTCCAATGAACCCTCCTGTACCCGTTTTATCAAGCAATCGGCCTAGGGAAAACCAGTTTGTCGTGCCAGAAAGAATTCGAGTATCCATTCCCCACCTCCACCCGATAAAACTAACTTGCAACTTCCCGATGCTTTAGAATTTTCCTCCATATCCATGAACCTGTTGTTTTCGTTTCCTATAGAGACCAGAATGAGTTGTTCCGTATAAGATACATATGAACCCATTTAACCCATAAAGATGACTGCAGATTTATAATTCTCCAAATCAATTTCAGGCAACATACTTTATTCACCTCACGAATCGGCCTTAGTCCCAACCCTCCTTCTTCTTTTAGCTTACAAACTTATGTCCATGCTATTTTTGCTTTGCATATATATAATAAAATCCCTACAAAAAGAACATTATATATGAAATTTAGAACTCCTTCATTGTTGAATCTTTCACACTTATTGATCGCTCGGTATTAGACATGTATAGAACTTCAAGAAAATATTTACATTAATATAGAGTTTGGAGCCACCAAATTCTCAAAGCCATGTTTCTAACTTAATTTTTTCATATTTTTTTTTCTTTTTCCCGGAAAAATCTTATTTGTTTTCTCTGTGGTGCAAATTTATTTACTCCCCAATATTCGTCTCTCAGAAATGCCAAGATGCACATGCAATAAGGCAAAAATCAAATTTATATTGCACGAAAAATACTATAATCTTACTCAATAACCCAAAATATGTTATATTTTGAACAAGATATAGAACGAATCAGATCATATACTAATAAGTACTTGATTAAGGTATCAATTACCTAACGTGCATACATCATTGTAGCACTTTACCCAAAGATAAATGAGAATAACAACACTCGTAATGAAAGAAACTAAACGAGCTAAACAAAGAAAGAGTAAACAAGCAAGATTAAAACGATAACTAAGCAAAAACAAAAGACTATAACTCAAATTCAAACTAAGCGAGAAAATGAACTAAAATGCTTAAACGATGTAAATCAAGACTAAACAACGAATCTTTGGGTAAGGTAATCGACTCGGGTGATTCCTAGCTAATCCATTATGCTAATTCACTCACACAATGCTAATTTTTAGGTCTAGACCACTAATTAAAATTAATCCATTCTAATGGTACTAATCACTTTACTAATTACCCAATTTTCATAAAGTAAATAATCATTATGTTTCATAAACGAAGTTAACAAACATTAATTTTTTTCACACAAACGCTTAAAAACATTAAACAAACGAAAACACGAAAATTTACATCTAACCCAAAGACGCAAATGCAAAAGAGGCAAAATAAATTAGAACAAAAACAAACAACATAAAACAACAACTTTAGTTATTTTTGGACGTCAAGATCGCCAAAAACTTATTTAAACAAAAACATAAAAATGCAAACACAAACCAAATATGTTGCCAAGTTCTTCCTAGAAAAACCTTCAGCAAACATCACACAACAGTTATGAATAAACTGGTGGAGTTGAACATCGTCGCAATAGTGTTTTAATTCCTCCCAAATCTGCTCTTCCACGTAGAAGGGCGACATGTGTAAACCGCTATTGTACTACGCCAAGATTGAGAAGACGAAGGTCCAATCACAAAAAACCTATCTCCGATCGACTTAAACGCAACTCCTCAACCAAAGGTGGCATTTGATCTCACAGGCACAACACCAAGTTTTTTCCAAGCATTTGCGTTTATATCATAAACACGATGCTCGTTCAAAGATGTTTCCAACGAGTAGAGATTGTCGTCGACCACCGCAATGAGGGGAGGCGATTGCAAAGGCGTGAACGTCATGTCTTTGAGCATGTTCGGTATAAGCTCCCAAGAATTTGTCACCTCATCGTATCTTTCTCCACAAGTTAGGTATTCATCATTCTCATCTCGGCCACCAAGAACGTAAAACTTGCCGCGCAAGAAACATCCTGAGCTAAATTTCCTTCGCTTATGCATTCCATGAATCACAGTCCACATTTTGGTATCAGCATTATACTTCTCCGATCTGTTCACAACCTCATGGATCCCTATTTCATTTACCTTCATCCCTCCAGCAAAAAACGCATCGGTTCCACGGCTTGCAGAGCCGTACATGACCCTTGGTGTGGTCATTGCAGGACCTTTGAACCACTGATGCATCTCTAGCTCATATCGTCACACCACAATGCCCACCACATTGCCCTTCAACTCTCTCCCGATGACTATTAATTGAGTACCCACACTAATCGTTTCCTTATCGCTAAAGAAGAAGCAATAATCGTCAGAAGGAACTTCTGGAAGTTTTCGAAAATGCTCAAAATCTTGATCAAACATTGTCCAACAAGTATTACCACCCGAATGCATAAACACGTATGGTTTCACAAGCCCATGTTCTCGTCTCACCCTAAAAATCTCACCGCTCTTTAACAATTTCAAAACCCGTTTGTTAAAAAACTGTAGTTTCGAGTAT
Organism: Eutrema japonicum; assembly: GCA_030161315.1. Lineage (NCBI taxonomy): Eukaryota > Viridiplantae > Streptophyta > Magnoliopsida > Brassicales > Brassicaceae > Eutrema > Eutrema japonicum. The sequence continues at coordinate 54,976,126 of BSQW01000011.1, forward strand.
TCAAAGCATGATACCCGGTAAAAGATCTCGACCGCAAGCTCTTCCAAAAGCTTAGGAACAACATAACCTGCATCTTGACCATTTAAACCTGTCAAATTCTGAATTGTTTCTACGCTTTCTCCTTTCACTACAAGAAAACTGCCTTTTTACAACTAACAGATTCGTCGTAAATTGGTCGTAAAACATGGTTTACGACGAATTAGCGACGAATAACAATTCGTCGTAATATGATCGTCGTAAATCAGAAATCGTCGTAAATTGGTCGTAATATTAAGGAGGACTAAAAATTGTCGTAAAATCGTCGTATATTATTCGTCGTAAAATCGATGTAAATTTACATCGATTTTACGACGAATACATTACATCGATTTTACATCGAAACATTACATCGATTTTACATCGAATCAAACAATTTTTTTTTCGACAATCCGCCGTCAATTCGTCGTAATAGGATGAAACATTACATCGAATTATACAATTTTTGTTTTGACAATACGTCGTAAATTCGTCGTAATAGGTATCTGTAAATGCGTTGGTAAATCGATGTAAAATATTGGATGTAAATTCGTCATAATTATTGAACGATGTAAAATCGATGTAAAATTATTGATATAAAATCGATGTAAAGTTTTCGATGTAAAGTCGTCGTAAATTAAATATAATTTTATATAAATTAAATAAATTAAATAAAATTAAAAAAAAAATAATTAATAAAATTATATTTATAAATCAAAATTTTATAAATAAATTCAAAATATAAAATAAAATTTAAAATACAAAATAAAATTCTAAATACAAACTATTGTCCAGCTGAAAAACGTAAATTATCAAAAAGCTCGTCGTCCGATCCATTCTGCTCCATATTCGCTTGTTCTTGCGCGAGCGGATCAGTCGGCTGGCCCGATGTCGATCCTTCCTGCTGCCTCAGTGCAGCCGCCAAAGTCGGGTTAGTCAGGGCAATAATATCGAAGAGAGTTTTGTGTCCTTGGATTGTTTTATCGTATTTTTGGATCTTCTCATCGTATACCACCTGCTTCGCCCGCAAAGTGTTGATCTCGGAGTTGGCGGTGTTTAACTCCGTCCGCAAAATAACTGGATCGTCGAAAAGCTGACGACGGGACGACGCGGCGGCACTATCTACGATCGATCCCATCCCTAAAACTCTGCCCTTTTTCTTCGGGGCAACCTTTAAAAAAGAAACGTAAAATTTAATAAATTGTATAAAAAACGTTAACTTTTGTAAAAAAAAAACGTTAAATTACCTATGCGTATATCTCGTCCATCTGGGTAACCGTCAAAGTCGCAGTGGATTGGACCGAACTACCGCCGGGTGATAGCTGCTGAGAAAGCTGAGTTTGACGCTCGTCGATCCTTGCATGCGCGTCACTGTAGATCGCCTCAGCTCGAGGATCTACAAAAGATCCGTCTTTCTTCTTGTGAGTTTCCGCAAAAACTCGGGTCATTGGAGGAAGTTCGCCTCCATTTGCCTAAAAAAAGACATTCAAAAATAAATCAAACAGTTGATGGGTAATATAAATTAATAAAAAATTAAAATTACATAAATAAAATTATAACCGAAAAAATTATTACCATTTGAAGGCGTCTTCCCGCAAAAGACGTTTGACCCGACATATGAGGCATAAGCGCTGGAAGACCGTCTGGACCCATAGTGTTTCGAGAAGCTGAACACTTAGCGGCCACTTGCTGCGCATGCGGATCTCTCCAGTATGCCGTCAAGCCGTTCCAAACATCGGAAGACATGTATGGCGGCTTCCCATGATCGCCTTTAACCTCCCACTTCCTCTTCCAATCGGAGACGGCATTTTTGAGCCGCAATTTTCCCTTCTTTTTGAATTCCGTCTTCACCGTCTCGTTGATCGCAACGTCCCAATGCCATTTTTGCTATAAACAAAAAATTAGAAATGATATATTAAAGATAAAGAATTGACCAAAATAATAATGAATATTAAAAAAAAATATTTACCGCGAAACATTTAAACCATGTCTCGACAACGTCTTCCGGAACCGAAGACCAATTGCGGTGAGGCTCCATGAAATAGGCTTTAATGGTGTCAGCCACACTCCGTCCAACTTTGTTATCTTCCTTAAACCTGAGAAATAAAACAAAAATTATTAGTAAAAAAAAACAAATTCATAATGTTATTAAAAAAAAAAAATTGTAGTTACGTACCAAAAAGTATTCGGGAGCCGTCGCGGATCTAACCGGTCTAAAGAATCATGCCCCGGCGACTGCAAAATATCTTCGACCGTCAATCCCGCATACAACAACGGCGGTCGAGCATCTTCTTCGGGAGGCGGCGCTGGTCCGGGAAAAGAATCCGGAACAGCGGACTGTGTCGCAGAAGATGACGGGAGTTGCGAATTAGCACTCGGTCCCGTCTCGAGAAACTGCCGATAGTGTGATTTACGTGGCGCCATATCTAAAAAATATTTAAAAATAACTCAATTTTAGTATAATATAATTCCATTCCTAACTAATAATTCCAATCCTAACTAATAAATATTACAATCCTAACTAACAATTCAAAATCCTTACAACTATAATATAATTTAAAAACACAAAAAAAAATGTTACCTTTTTTTAGAGAGAAGGCATAGGTTTTTAGAGAGAGAGAGTGAGGAGAGAGAGAGAATTGTGAGATTGTGAGCGAGGAAAATTTTGGTCACGTATATATAGATTTTGGGGTCGTCGTAAATTCGTTGGGAATTTACGACGATTTTACGACGTAATCGTCGTAAAATCGTCGTAATACTGAACCGAAAATTAAACGTATCGAAATTTTCCCCCACGCGGTAAATCAAATATTTTGGGTATTACAACGAAATTACGACGGATTCGTCGTAATGTCGTTGTAAACTTACAACGATTTTACGACGAATCCGTCGTAATTTCGTTGTAATAAAATAAATCTATACCCTAAACCCTAAATCACAATACACATATCCTGGATGTAAAAATGAAGTATATTTGTGCATCTAATAATTTTAATATTTAACAATAGATTCAGTAACGACGATTGAATCTATTTCATCGTCGATTTCTATATCTTACATAATAATGTATAGCATTCGTTCTTATATATAAGTATATTCGTAACATGCATGACGTAAATAATGTAAATGATTTTGTAAAAACATAAACTTGTTTATACTATGATTAGAACTTACGTAAAACAAGATCTAAGATAAAAAAAAAACAAACATGTAAATCAAACCCTAAACCCTATATTTTAGGTATTACAACGATTTTACGACGGATTCGTCGTAAAATCGTTGTAAACTTACAACTAATTTACGACGAATCCTATATTTTAGGTATTACAACAAAATTACGACGGATTCGTCGTAAAATCGTTGTAAACTTACAACGAATTTATGACGCATCCGTCGTAATTTCGTTGTAATACCTAAAATCTATACCCTAAACCCTAAATCACAATTCACATATCCTGGAAGTAAGAACGAAGTTTATTTGTGCATCTAATACTTCTACTATTTAACAACAGATTCAATAACGATGATTGAATCTATATCGTCGTCGATTTCCTTATCTTACATAATAATGTATATCACTCGTTCTTATAAGTATATTCGTAACATGCATGACTTAAATAATGTAAATGATTTTGTAAAAACATACTATGATTAAAACTTACGTAAAACAAGATATAAGATAAAAAAACCAAACATGTAAATCAAACCCTAAACCCCAAATTTTTGAAATTACGACGCAATTACGACTAAATCGTCGTAACATCGTTGTAAATTTACAACGATTTTACGACGAATCTATCGTAATGTAAATTAAACCTAAATCGTCGTAAACGCGTCGTAAATTCACGACGCTTTTACGACGAAATGAGTGACATCGGTATCACGACGATTTCACGTCGACTTTGAGAGTTTGGTATAGGTCACCTAATTATTTACATCGCATTTTGTTGACGTAATTTCGTCGCATATTCGATGTAAAATCGTTGTAATGATATTCGATGTAAAATCGTTGTAATGATATTCGATGTAAAATCGTTGTAATGATATTCGATGTAAAATCGTTGTAATGAAATTCGATGTAAAATCGTTGTAAACTTACCCCAAATTTTAGAACTTACGACGAAATTACGACTAACTCGTCGTAAAATCGTTGTAAAATTACAACGAGTTTACGACGAATCTATCATAATGTAAATTAAACCTAAATCGTCGTAAACACGTCGTATAATAACGACGATATTACGACGAAATGAGAGTTTGGTAAAACACGGTTTTTTATAGGTCACCTAATTATTTACATCGCATTTTGTCGACGTAATTTCGTCACATATTCGATGTAAAATCGTTGTAATGTTATTCGATGTAAAACCGTTGTAAATTTTCGTTGCAAATCCGTTGGTAATTTCTAAAAGATTTCTATAAATACATTCCACACCTTCAATTCTAACTCAAATAATTACTTTTCCTTCAATGCTAACTCAAAGATTTCTATATATACATACCCACTTTTCTTTGATTTTTTACGCTGATCATTGTGTTCCCACTTCTTGATGATCTGGCCAACAAATAATCATGTAGGATCTTGTTTTCAAGTAAAGATAGTCTTCAACTACCATAGGTGAATGATTCATAGAATTGGACATCTATGTAAATCCTTCGTAATATAAGGATGTCCAATTCTATGTATCTTTCACTTATGGTGGTTGGTTTTTATGAATCTAGAAAACTCGACCCCCAGAATTCTTTGTTGGCCAGATCATCAGAAGCGGGAATACAACGTTACGTTCTGCTCCTAAACCCAAGATGACATTATGTAATAAAGTTAAATTAACCCTAATCTACGTGTTTCATTCACAAAAAACTGTTAATTCATCAATGTTTCGTCGAATTTTTATTAGTTTAATATATAATTTTACAACAAAAACTTAAACATTTAACAAACCGAAAATTACATATATATATAAGCTTTCAATCAGAATCATCATCTTCGTTGGGCTCATCATCTTGATTGGGTTCATCATCTTCAGGTCCATCATCATCGTCAGTTTCTTCAAACTCGTCGGAATCGCCTTCTTCTTCTGTGTCGTCAGGTAGATATTCAAGTTGCCTGTTTCGTGGATCAATTAAAAGAACGTTCTCCGTAATCTCTGGTTCTGTAATATCAAGGCAAGAATCTTGTTGCATTGGAAGATCATCAACACCAACAATTTTACCCCTTGGAGCAATTTTAATAACCGATAACCATGAGATCCCAGATGTTCGAACTCGCGGATATGGAACGAACGTTACTTGTTCTGCTTGTGATGCTAGGATGAATGACTCAAACTTGTTGTAACGTCGTGATTTGTTGACGTCAACCACACCAAAATTGTTAATTCGCACCCCTCGACCGACTGTTGGATCGAACCAATCACATTTGAAGAGAACGCATTTCAACCTAACCAGTCCGGGGTACTCCACTTCAATTATTTCCTGCAAAACCCCATAAAAATCTATTTCACCCCTAACACATACTCCGTAGTTGATAGTTGCCCGACGAACGCCATACTTGTATGTATGAAACACATAACCACGGGTAAAATACATGGGTGCGGTCGTTATCTTCCCAATGGGGCCTAGGAGTAACTCATGAAACCAAAATGGATATGCGGGATCGCCATGATCAACCTATGATAAGTGTAAAAGTTAGATTGAAAGCCGATATAATTAAATGAAATATTTATAACTATATTAACTTACTTGCGTCTTCAACCACTCAACAAAGTGACGATCTTTACGTTCGTTTATTTCATCATCTAAAACCCCTTCAATGCATTCTCGTACCTGGGTAACAAATAAGCTGCAAAATACATATATAGACATAAAAATTAACACATTTAATTATAATTATATTAATTAATTATTAATGACTGATTAATTAAATAATTTTGTTATTACCTTTCGTAAGGACTCACTTCATCACAGTTTAGGAGGATGTACGTATGTGCGCTGTGCCTGTCATGCTCGTTATCCCACCAAACTTCCTTCAATTTGCCACTAAGACGACCAATTGGTGAGAATATATCTGGGACACCTTCTACTGCATAAATTCGTCCCACACCGCCATCATCGTATCGTCGGGGAGCCCGTTTGGGTGTGAAGTGTGAAGTTTCATCTGTCAAACTTCCCGCAACAATTGATCCTTCAACCCTTGCTAGATTTTTTGCCTTTCCCTTTAAATGTTTCATGAAGCGCTCAAATGAGTAAATCCACCTAAACTGAACAGGGCCTCCTAGTTCTGCTTCGTGGGGGAGATGAATGGGAAGATGTTCCATAACATCAAAAAACGCAGGGGGAAATATCTTCTCCAGATTGCACAACAAGATTGGAATATTAGCAGCCAGTTGTGCAATTACATCTTCTGACAACGTCCGTGTACTAAGATCCCGGAAAAACGCTCTGATGCCTGCAAAGACAAAATTATATACATTGTAACATATATATATATATATATATATATATATATATATAATTAATCTCAATAATTTTATATGTGATGAAGTATCTTACCTCCAATTGCTTCATGAACATTTTCTGGAAGGAGTTCGGCAAATGCGAAAGGAAGTAAACGTTGCATAAACACGTGGCAGTCATGACTCTTCATCCCTGAAAACTTTTCTCCTTTCTCAACAGATTTAGCAAGATTGGATACATACCCATCAGGAAACTTCACGTCATATGAAACCCAATTGAACAACGATGCCTTTTGTTCTGCACCCAACCGAAATATAGGAACTGTTGATATTCCATTGCTCATTATATGCAACTCATTTCTGTTGCAAATATCTGGCAAGTCCAACCTTGACTTTCCGCTGTCTTTGGTTCTTCTTTTCACGTTTAACACTGTATGCATGATGTTAACAAAAACGTTTTTCTCAATGTGCATGACATCAAGATTGTGTCTCAGTAGATGATTTTTCCAGTACGGAAGATCCCAAAAAATGCTTTTCTTGTGCCAATTGTGATTAACCCCGTATCCATCAGGCATATTAGCTGGAGTGTGCCAATTTCCCCCACGATTCACAGTTTCTAGTCCCCCAAAATGATCTATTTGCGCTTCAAGATCTTCCCCAGATAGATACACTGGTGGGGGGACACGCACGATTTTGTTCTTCCTAAACAACCGCCTGTTTCTCCTATATGGATGATTGATTGGTAAAAACCGGCGGTGAAAATCAAACCAGCATGTTTTTCGACCATGTTTTAGTTGAAACGCATCTGTCCGATCGAGGCAATAAGGACAAGATAACCTCCCATGCGTCGTCCAACCTGATAGCATTCCGTATGCAGGGAAGTCGCTTATTGTCCACATAAACACCGCACGCATCGTAAAAAAAAAATTCCTCGAACAATCATATGTCCGCACTCATGTATACCACAACTGTTTCAACTCATGAATGAGAGGCTGCAAAAACACATCAAGGGACCGCTTCGGATGATTGGGACCAGAGACTAAAATATTCAGGAAAAGAAATTCCTTTTGCATGCACATATCTGGGGGAAGGTTATACGGAGTTATGATAACTGGCCACAAAGAATATTGCCTACCAGACATACCGAATGGACTAAATCCATCAGTGCAAAGACCAAAATACACATTTCGCTTAGAGTTAGCAAAATCAGGGTGTACCGTGTTAAATTGTTTCCAAGCTTTTGCATCTGACGGGTGAGTCACTTCTCCTTCTCTGTGTGAATGTTCTGCATGCCACCTCATCGATGCAGCTGTCCTTTCATATTGATACAATCGTTTCAACCTATCAGTTATAGGAAGATACCACATTCGTTGGTATGGTATCTTAGTACGCCCAGTTGTTTGGGGCCTAAATCTCGGTTTTTGGCAAAATCGACATTCCTGCAACTTATCATCATCTTTCCAAAAAAGCATACAATTTTCAACACATACATCTATCATCTCAGAAGGCAACCCAAGACTAAACACCAACTTCTGTATCTCATAGTATGTTTCGGCAGCCAAATTATCCTCTGGCAAATACTCTTTAATAAGATCAGCCCAATCATCCATGCAAACCTCAGCTAAGTTATGATCAGTTTTAATTGTTATCATCCTAGCAGCTAACGACAATTTAGACTGACCTTCTCTACATCCATCGTAGAGTGGCTGGTTTGCAGCGTCTAGCATATCATAAAATCGCTTCGCATCTACTTCCGATTCCTCAACAGTACTATTATCAGCATTTGTTTCATGAAATGCATCATTAACCATGGCATGCATCCTATCATTATCTGCACCCTGATCAAATTGATGTTGACCATGATCATAACTACCTTGATAATTTGATTCTACTTGACCTTGATAATTACTACTACTATCTGTTGCTTGAGTTCTTTCAAAACCCTCTCCATGTTGATACCAAACATAATATTGCGGCATAAACCCTCTATTTAGTAAATGCTTCCACTCCATCTCAATAAACATATATCTCGTATTCTTGCATTTACGACAAGGACAGAACATCTTACCACTTTCCAGGGTTGTTTGCATATGTCCGGCCTGATACATGAAAATTTAAAGCCCTTCTTTGAATTCTTCCGTCAAATCTCCCTCTGAATCCTTTTGCGTATACATCCATTTTCGTAGTTCGTATATTGACATTTATATATATATATATATATATTTTATTCAGTTTGTTTTTTTTTTTATTCTTTCGTTTGAAGTTAGGCTGTATTTATAGAAATTTTTTCAGATTTACCAACGATTTTCCAACGGATTTACAACGAATTTTCCGTTGTAAATTCGATGTAAATTTAGTAGGTAGACCTATTAAAAAACGTGGTCTACCTAACTGGGAACATGTGACGTCAAATCGTCGTAATATCAACGTAATATACAGAAAACAAATTCGTCGTAATATCGATGTACATTTACGACGACATTACGACGATTTATGTTGTCGTCGTAATGTCGTCGTAAACTAGTCGTAAATTTACATCGATATTACGACGACACATATTTACGACGATTTTACATCGAACACATATTTCGTCGTAAAGTCGTCGTAATGTCGATGTAAAGTTACATCGATTTAAAACGGTCGTAAATTTTCGTTGAAAATAAACAGTTTTCTTGTAGTGTTTTTCTTTTCCTTTCGAATTGGAACAAGGTTGTGCATTTAGGTCATTAATGCCAACAAACATAAGCTTCTTTGGCTCAAGTTTGCTCCATTTCTAGGAGCTTGATCTTTTCTTAGCATCGACATTTCTTGGTTAAATTTAGCCTCGTCTTTTGACATCATTTTCTGTAGAATTCCAAACCAAAAATTATAATATGAATTATTCACCACTCAATTTATTTGCAAGAATCTAGTCGAACAGTTTTGATAGAGAGAACTACATTGTAAACAAATTCAAAGTTCCAATCTTGTTGTACAAAAACAATTAAAAAAAGTTTTTTTTACGGTGGAACATCAGACAGATGCATTTGAAAAAGTTATGATCAAACTCAATGAATTAGGCAAGAATTATTAATTGATGCATTTGAAAAAAATGGTATCTTACTATTCAAAACAATAGCGAGAACCACAAAAAAAAAAGATTCATATCGAAAAGAAAGAAAAAGATAATTTAACATATACGAATATATATATTTTTTTCTAAACAATTGAATAGCAAATTGGAAATACAATTTACCACTCTAATTTGGCATATTATTACGGGTTTATTATTTTTTCACAATTTTTATTACTTTTAACTTATAAAAAATCTTTAGAAAATGAAATTTGGGAATATGTGTTGTTTATTCAAAATTTTGAAGTATAGATTAGCATATCACACTATTCATCTATAAATGTTTTTAAAACTTGCATATATATATTATAATAATCTGCCAATAGTAAAGTGTCAATGGTGACGACAAAATTGATGATATTTAGAATCCATACCTCATAATTAGTTATTAAATTTATTATAAATATATGCCGCGTTTATACCTTAAAGTTGATCGAGATGACTCCAATAAACACGCACTTGAATCTTGATTTGATTAAGTTAATTAAAAAAATGCGGCGCCGCAAATTTGACAAATTACTAGCCGACAAATTAATAAGATATATAGTTTATATGCTTTTAATTCTCTACCATAGTAATGTTTTTTTTAATTCAATTTCTTACCATATTATTGAAAGGTTTTTATTCAACCTAGCTTCTACTATAAAATACGAGTGATAAATGATTTTACAATTTTGACTGCTTTGTTAGGTTTTTATTTAACTCTTTACCATAAAACACTAGTAATAAATTTTTATTCAGTTTAGACTATTTTTTGGTAATTGTTTTAAGAAGATTTGTTAAGTTGACAAACATATAATTGACTATGTTTTCAATTTCACTTAAATTACTTAATTTAAGTTGTTTTATGTTTAAAATAATGTTATATCTATATATATATATATATATATATATATATATATATATATATATATATATATATATTAAAACAGAAATCCCTACAAAAGGAACATTATATATGAAAATTAGAACTCCTTCATTGTTGAATCTTTCACACTTATTGATCGCTCGGTATTAGACATATATAAAATTTCAAGAAAATATTTACATTAATATAGAGCTTGGAGCCACCAAATTCTCAAAGTCATATTTCTAACTTAATTTTTTCAGATTTTTTTTCTTTTTCCCGGAACAATCTTGTTTGTTTTCTCTATGGTGCAAATTTATTTACTCCCAATATTCGTCTCTCAGAAATTCCTAGATGCACATGCAATAAGGCAAAAATCAAATTTATATTGCACGAAAAAATACTATAATCTTATTCAATAACCCAAAATATGTTATATTTTGAACAAGATATAGAACGAATCAGATCATATACTAATAAGTACTTGATTAAGGTATTAATTACCTAACGTGCAAACATCATTGTAGCAAAGAAATATGAGAATAACAACACTCGCAATGAAAGAAACTAAACGAGCTTAGCAAGATAGGTGATTTGTTTTTCTACTATCCTAGATGAAACAAAGAGTAAACAAGCAAGATTAAAACGATAACTAAGCAAAAACAAAAGACTAACAAAATTCAAATTCAAACTAAGCGGGAAAATGAACTAAAATACTTAAACGATGTAAATCAAGACTAAACAACGAATCTTTGGGTAAGGTTATCGACTCGGGTGATTCTTAGCTAATCAATTATGCTAATTCACTCACAAAATGCTAATTTTTAGGTCTAGACCACTAATTAATATTAATCCATTCTAATGGTACTAATCACTTTATTAATTATCCAATTTTCATAAAGTAAATAATCATTATGTTTCATAAACGAAGTTAACAAACATTAATTTTTTCACACAAACGCTTAAAAACATTAAACAAACGGAAACACTAACATTTACCTCTAAACCAAAGACGCAAATGCAAAAGAGGAAAATAAATCAGAACAAAAACAAACAACATAAAACAACAACTTTAGTTATTTTTGGGCATCAAGATCGCCACAGGCTTATTTTAAACAAAAACATAAAAATACAAACACAAACCAAATATGTTGTCAATATCTTCTTAGAAAAAATCTTAAGCAAACATCACACAACAGTTATGAATAAATTGATGGAGTTGAACACCGTCACAATAGTGTTTTAATTCCTCCCAAATATGCTCTTCCACGTCTGAAGAAGGGCGGCATGTGTAAACCGATATTGTACTACGTCAAGATTGAGAAGACGAAGGTCCAATCACAAAAAGCCAAGAATGTGTTCTAGTAATTTGCTAGAGTAATCTCTATCGTTTACAAATGTATTTATTGCATTTGTGATTAAATTTGATGCTTGTATCTCCAAGAACAACAAGTCGATATGGCCGAGTTGGTCTAAGGCGCCGGATTAAGGTTCTGGTCCGAAAGGTCGTGGGTTCAAATCCCACTGTCAACATTTCATTTTTTTTATTTTCTATTTTTGATATGCTGATGTGGTCTTATCGTCTCAATTTAATCAGGGTGGGACCCGCGTTAACTGATGACGTGGACTTTTAATGGTCACTAATAATTGTCTGAGACGAAACGATAAGGGAGGTAAGGCGACTTCACTTCTTCTTCTTCTTCTTCTTCTTCTTCTTCTTCAATCCTCACAAAACCCTAATTTTCAAGTTTCCACAGATTTATTTGGGTTTGATTCCAGCAATGGCGATTGCAACATCGATGAGTTTGAATCTAATTGGGGCATTCAAAGGCCTGTCTCTCTCTTCAACCTCGTCGTTCCTCAGAGGCGATTTGAATTTATGCCCTAAAACCTCCTTCACGGTGACTCTCCCGTTGGAAAACCTACAAGCCCCGATTCCATTGACGATCGAATCTGCGCATAAGAAAGGAGCCGGTAGCACTAAGAACGGTCGTGATTCTCCTGGGCAGAGACTCGGCGTCAAGATTTACGGTGACCAGGTCGCTAAACCTGGCGCCATTATCGTTCGCCAACGTGGTACTAAGGTAACTCTAAGAACACATTTCATATAAGCTTCTGGGTATGTATAAGATAATCTAATTTCACCTCGATTCTGGGATTTGGTGAGGTTTTGGATGGGATTAGCTCTCAAGCTCTGGTTTCAGATTGCATTCTCGAATATTTCTGGGTTTTGTTTGTGTTTAGGATGAAAGTATCTTATTTGAGGAGATTGATTCATGAATGATGTTCTGAGACACGAAACTGCATAACTTAGAAGCTCTCAACCTCTTATTTCAGATTCCATAAGATGAAACTATTTTGTTTCAATAGATTGATTCATGAATGATGTTCTAAAACACAAAACTTCAGAATTTAGAAGCTCTTATTTCAGACTCCATTCTCGACTATATCTAGGCTATGCTTGTGTTTAAGTTGAAACTATTTTGTTTGATTCATGAATGATGATTTAAAACTTGAAACTGCCCAATTTAGAAGCTCTCGAGCTTCTAGTTCAGATTCCGATTCTCTAATACTTCCAGGTTATGCTTGTGTTTAGGGTGAAACTATTATGTTTGAGGAGATTGATTCATGAATGATGTTTTTATGCAGTTCCATGCTGGAAAAAACGTTGGGATTGGTAAAGATCATACCATCTTCTCTTTAATCGATGGATTAGTAAAGTTCGAGAAGTTTGGTCCTGACAGGAAGAAGGTAAATCTGTGATCATACCGAGACTTCTTTATTAGCTTTTCTCAATCTTGTTGGTTTTCAAAACTGGGATTCTGTGTTTTTTGTTTCTGCAGATTAGCGTGTACCCAAGAGAAATTGTGCCAGAGAATCCCAACAGTTACAGAGCAAGAAAGAGAGACGCTTTTAGATTGCAAAGGGAGAAGAAGAAGGCGAGACGCGAGAATTACACTTACACAATTCCTACCCCTCAACTTGTTCTTGCTTCTGCTGCAATCGATGATGCGGAAACCAATCCCGATTGCTAGAAATCTTTCCGTATCTCTTTATGTTTAGTCGTCTTGTTCATGCAAATTTTACCTTTGCTAATTTTACAAGAAACTTTGTTTCAGAGTTCCAAGAGTTGTTGTATCATTGTATGTGTCCAATCCAAACCTCACTTTTGTCAAAAAATTGAGTCCAAGCCTGTGATCAAGTGGTTTACTGTTTATTAGCCAAACCAACCCGAGATAAAGTTCAGGTTTTAGTTTAGTTAAAGTTTTCTTCCATGTAAACAATACTGAATCATTGATAAGACCAACCAATGAAATTATATAATTATCTAAATTTTCATCTACTGTTTCATAGGAATGATCAATCCAGTAAAATTGAAGATATACTTAAAATTGCCATTTAGATTTCTTGTGTTACCCTTGGGCCATGTTTTCTCACAAATGCACAAACACATAGCTATATAAGTATATATTATTGAATAAAACTAGAGTAAAAATGGTTACTGAATAGAAAGTTTAGATCTTTGAGCAGTAATTAAGAAGAGGGACAAAGAAAGAATAAGACAAAAGCTTCACTACTAAACCCTCTGCCACAAACAGAGGCAAACACAAGAGTGAAATAAGTAAGCTAAGCATAGACATGGACGTTGAGAACCACGAGAAAGAGGATGAGAAAAAGACCGTAGAGGATGGTATGGACGAAAATGGAAGCAACCGTCGTCTTCATGTTCATGAAACCCACCGGAGATTCTTTCCCCGGAAATTGCAGTATTAGTCCCGGCGACAGAAACGCGAACAGAGCTGAAGCTATCAACGGTGCAGCCCAATCATGCATAGCTTCTTACAACGAGCAGAACAAGAACAAGAACAAGAGGAAGAGAAAGAAGAGAACTTTAGAAAGTGGAAATTTGGTTTGGGAGGAATTGAGAGAATGGAGGTTTCAACGTGAAGAGAATGAGAATCCAATAAAGTCTATTTCTTTTCAACTAAAGCAAGAGAGAGAATTTGTGGAATTTTGCTTTTAGTGGAGGTGTCTTAATTTTTTAAACATGTTTGATAATGTTAAAAATCCCTTTTTTATGAAACTAATGGAGCTGGTAATGGTGGGCATTTCGGTTTAATTTTGGTTTCGGTTTGGGTTCGGTTCGGTTCGGTTAAATGGGTTTAATAAAAATCCAACTGAACTTAACCGAAATTAGTTTGGTTCGATTTAATTTATATTCGGTTCGATTTAATTTTAGTTTGGTTTGGTTTTAGTTCGGTTTAAAAACAAATCATTTATAAAAATGTAAATTCAATCATTCAAACCAAACACCTAAAACCCAAGGAAAAGAAGCTAAAAACTTTATTGTATCAAAACCAAACTTAATTATAGAATAAAAAGAAAATAAAATCCAAAACCGATCACAATATCTTCTCTTTGATTAAATTACACATTTGAGTATTAGTTAATAATAGTTAATATAATTAATTAAATATTATAATAAACACATTGGTCTATCGGTTCAGTTTGGTTTAAAACCAAACCGAACCATTTGGGTTGAGAAAAAATAGAACCAAATGGTTGGGTATTAACTCTAGTTTGATTTGGTTTGATTTGGTTTGGATTGGTTTGAATTCAGTTTGGTTCGGTTGGTTTAGTTTGGTTCGGTTAAAATGTCCACCCCTAGGAGCTAGTAGTTGTTATTACATTGATATGAATGTGAATTTTTGAATCCAAAATACAATATTTGAGGAAGAATAATTTACGTTTTTTTAGATCAGTCACGACTATTATCAAAGGGTGGTTCATAGCCCAGTGATACTACTATAGGCCAAATGCCTTAAGTGGTGATTTTCAAGAGTTGTGACCATTTAGCAATGCAAAAGACAAGT
Organism: Eutrema japonicum; assembly: GCA_030161315.1. Taxonomy (NCBI): domain Eukaryota; kingdom Viridiplantae; phylum Streptophyta; class Magnoliopsida; order Brassicales; family Brassicaceae; genus Eutrema; species Eutrema japonicum. The sequence continues at coordinate 54,991,426 of BSQW01000011.1, forward strand.
CATAATCACATGAATAATGATTAAATCGTAGAGAAACGGTTCTATGTCACATTCAAGTCCTTTGTGATTCACATGAATCGCGACCTTCTTTCGGTGATCAATAAATATACGCCAGGTTTCGAAAATCTATTTGGAGTAATTTTGTTATTTATGATTTTGCAATGTACTAAATTGGTTAGTGATTTATTTGACTTGAGTTACAATTAAAGAGAAAACTAGTAGACTAGAAGTAACGGGTCCACCAGTTGCTAAGAGATCAATATATTCCGTAAAAAGAGAACAATTTTTTGTCTGCTTTTTCGATTTGACATGTATATTCCTTTTAAATTGGTAATAAACTAGTGTATTCAATATAAAATTATTACTTATATTGACATAACACGAAACGTGTAAAATTATTATATCTACTCCTATCTTAATCTTCTTCTGTGTGTATATTAAACTAACCTATTGCTTAGACAAATAATAGGGAAAAGTTGTACAAAAGTAATTAAAGAAACTTTCCCCAAATACATATTCTTCTTAGTGCATGAGACTGAGAGTACGCGTTTACACTTGGATATAATGTATTAATGTCATATGTGCTTGCTTACCAAGTGGCAATCCACTAATCTTTGATTAGAACTTTTGAAAATTTATTGTAAATATTTCTATGAAATTTTAAAATGTTGGTTTTCTTAATGTAAAACTTTTCATACTTCGTCGAAATTAATGTACGACTTTTTTTACATCTCCAATTTTTGTTTTTTTCTTCTAAATTTGACGATATAAATTTTTATATATATTTCTATAATATTATTTAAAAATATATTTTTTAAAATAAATTTTAATTTATAAGTTATTACATGAAATAATGCAATTACAAATAACAAAGAATAGTTGAAATAGGAAAAAATATAATAGTATTTTAAAATTATTGATTAGAATATAAAAAGTATATATTTTGCATTAAAGATATTATTTGTTATTTATTTTTTTAATTACTTTTAATATTATATATTTTAAAATAATAATCAATTCATATATATTCTAAAAAACAAAAATTTATTCAAAATCTTGCTATATTTTTCACTATAATTTATTGTATTTTATTTGAATATATATTAAAACAAAAATTAAAATATATTTTATTAATTTTATAAAAAATTAGACACAAGAAAACTATTTTTTAAAAAAGTTCGTAGACTAACCACAAAAACCATAATCATTTAACGGTGCATATTAGAGTTATGTTTTCAATATTATAAATTTTTACAGATTAGCCCGAATAATATTTTAGTTCACTGCAAAACATGTTAAATAAACAAATTATTATAAATTGACAGTTTTATCTATAATTATTAATTAGCTATACTGTAAAATTCAGATAAAAACAATTTTTTAAAATTTTAAACTAATTTTTTTTTAAATTATTCTGTGCTAGCGAAGTTTAAATCCTAGTTTTTATTTTATAGGCATTATGCTTCGAATGGTGACAGCGGTTTGAGCGGTGCGGAACAAGCGGTTTAGGAGGTGCGGTGCGGTTTTAGTGCGCTGCGGTTGGAAGAAACGCATCATGCGGAACAAGTGCGGTTACTGCGGAACAAGCGGTGCATGACAATATATGAATGGTGAAAAAAACAACATGCGGTGCGGTTCAAATGTGTGAATGTTGAAAATATAAAAATTGGTGCGAGATATATAGTTTTAAAAAATAATTTATAAATAAAATAGATTAATGATATTAATATAATTATAAATTAAAATTATTAATTTGTTAATGATTAAGTCTTTTTCATAAATTAATTATTAACCATAAATAAATAATTATTAAAATTTAATAAATTTGTTTGACATTTTACAATAATATATTTATTGCTCAAAAAAAAATACATCCACAAAAACCAAGTAAAATCATATAATATTATCGAGTACGTTGATTTTCCCATGTTCTTTTAAGTGTCTACATTTTTTACTTATATGGGTTCAAACACTAGTCCAACCTCACGTTGTTAATGACATTTTTTTATTTTTTTCAAATAGAATTTTGTTATTTGATAAAGTTAACATATATGATTTATTTCAAAATTTTCTGAGCTTTAAAACATATATATATATATATATATATATATATGTAAAATTATAAAACTAAAAAACTATTAGCGTGTGTCTTAAAGCTAATAACATCAGTTAGACAAAGACAATAATAATTCTCAAAGCTATAATCCAAATATTTTTTTTTTTTGAATTAAAATAACTATATAAAATGAAATATTATATGATACATATATACATAAGTCAACTGTAAACCACACCTAATCGTTGATAGAAAAAAAAAAAAAACACACCTAACCGCACCTATTTTGATTCTTTTGCAACAGCACGTGCGTTTCATGTTTTCTTTCTGTTTCTGAAACGCACCCAGCTGTTTTTCATAACCGCAACCGCACCTAACCACACCTGCGTTTGAACGGTGAATGGTGACATGTTTTGTAAAACACACAGCGTTTAGAAAAAACGCACTAAACATTTAAGGCCTATATGAGATTATTTAAAGTTTCGTAACTAATAAAATAAAGCTGAAAAAATTAACGGAAAAATAAAATAAAATATTATAGGCATTACCTCAGCTTTTCTACTTTTCTTTCCGTCATTTGACTCTTTTTCTAGGTTCTTTTTCTCTCTCTCACCACCGCTTTATTGAAAAAAGGCGTCGCCTTTGCGTTCTCTACTTTCACAGCAATGGCGGATTGGGCTCCGGTTCTCGTCGGAGTTGTTCTGTTCGTGATGCTCTCTCCAGGACTCCTCTTCTCGTTACCGGGACATCACCGGACGCTAGAGTTCGGCGGCATGAAAACCAACGGAAAAGCCATCGCCGTCCACACACTCATCTTCTTCGCTGCTTACACGATCTTGATCCTCGCAGTCAATCTCCATATCACCACCGGCTGATTTGAGGGTTTTCATTTGAGGGTTTTCCGGCGAAATAAATGTAAGATTTTCTTCGAATCTGGAGGGTTTCAAGAATCTTCTGAGATTTGAAATGGAGCTCTGTTTTTAGGGTTTTGTATACTCTGTTCTATAGTTGTGTTTTGCATTTTGTTCTATAGTTGTGTTTTGCATTTTGTTCCATTTGATGTTTGATTCGATCTTTTCTAGAGTTATTCAGAGTTGACAAATTAAATTGTGGAATACAAAATTACAGATTTTTATTTGTCAGCAAAAGATCAGATATTTTGGTGAAAATAATCGAATTTTTAAGCAAAAAGAAGATGATGTATGTTGCATTATTACATGATGAAGCCACGAGAGATCAGAAATGTTTTTGTCCCAATTGGTGTGTGACTGGAGCTACTTAGATTTTAGAAATTGAGTTATGGTATACAAAAATTACAGATTTTATTTGTATCCTTGCTTGAAAGCCTATGAGCCAAGAATCAGAGATTAGAAAGAAAGAAAAAAAGCGGAAAAGGGCGAACTTTGAATCCAAAGAAGCTTGCCTTTGTATGTTACACTAGAAGATCAGAAATGGATGTGAATTTGTATGGCTATGATCAAGATAGTGAGTATACAGAAATATATAATGGCATGGACCAAAATCGCAATGCCGCTTGTGCTCATGTTCCCGAATTCCATCACTCTTGTCCTCGCGGGTAGCTGAAAGAGCAATCCTGGCGAGAGTAGGATAAACAGAGCCACTGCTACGATCACGGGTCCCCAATCTGCACTCATATCTCCAAAAATTCTGTAATCTGAAATGTGTTTGTGTGTAACAGGTTCTTGTGTTTTTCAGGTGAATATGGAAGATTAAAGCTTGAGAATTGAGAAGCTTGTAATGTTTATGTAGAGTTATGGGTTTCTTGGTGGCTAAGGAGAGGAATTGGTTTAGATGCTAAGCTTTGTGAAGATTACAAAGGAAAGGTATTGTATTCTTTAAGTGGGTTTTGCATTTTTTATTGTCTATGAACTTTCTTTATTCATATTTTTTCAATCAATTGCTTCTTTTATGGTTTCTGTTTTCTAGTTTCCACGACAACTGCTTTACAGATCGTTCTTGGTATGTGTTTTCTGCTTTTGGTCTTTGCTTTTGTTAAAGAATTGCTAAAAAAGTAGATGACTGTGTTTTGTTTTTTATTATAAGTTTTTGTTTTGGATTATTGATCTATGTTTTATGCTCTTTAACTCTCTAGCCTTTTCCAAAATCTAACACGTTTTTTCGCCTCTCAGGCTTGCACTTGATGGTGAATTAAAGAGGACCGTATAGTTCAAATGCGGTAAGAAATTTGAGCATCTAGGACTAGTGTGTCGATCTAAATGTGATCCAAAGAGTCTATGTGGGTATTCATGTTCTGTAGTAGTAGTTTCTTGACTTAAGAGCTCTGCATAAGTGTTGATATTTGTTGGTGTTGGACCTTGTGCTGGTAGTTGGGGTCAGTAAGAGCATGTTCTCGCTATTAGCCTCAGGTTCGAGCTTGGACCATTAAACGCCTCACGCCTTGGAGTCCGCTTTGAAAATATCACGAGCCCGGTTCACTGAGTTTGCAACTGCACGTGTCATCACATTCTAATAGGCAGAGGTCAGCTACGGATCTGAACGGCCTCCCGAGAACCTTGCAGCTCGTGGAAACCATCTTCTGTTATAAAAGGAAGAGGCTTCAGACTTGAAAGAAGTAGTCGAACGATTTTAGTTTAGAGCTAAATTCTATATAGAATTTCGGAATATTCCATATAAAACTATAACTATACATGTTGCCAAAAAAAAATACATTTTATTTTATATTTAACAAAAAATATAGCTTTTAACAAACATATCAGCCCAAATCTAAAAGATAGTAATGTCTATAATTAATCGATAATATCAGATTTTACAAACAAAAAAATTTCAAATGATCAATTGAAAAATGAAGTGTTTTAATTTGTTTGCATTAGTTTAGGAAAATTGTTTGTCTAATAACGTAATGTTTTAGAAAACATATAACAAATTATCAATAATAACAGTAATATTTCTCATTCAAAAAACAACCAAAGTTTCCATAGCGTGAGAATGATATTACAAGTCACATTCACAACAAAGCACTTGGCAATTTATCATTCGATCTTTTAACCAATGTAATAACCGCAAATCGTCGTCAACTACCATTTCCTTGGCAATGTGCTTCTTCCTCGGATGAATCTACTAGAAAATGAAATTTCACTGACCAACTGCCTAAAGTTTTGGATTCTATTTGAATACAACAATGGGTTGTTGTGTAATCGTTCATCTCAAGTTTTGGCTATTTTGGATTGCTTTTGACATTGGAGATCATGATGGTCTTTACAAAGCACCTTATGCGGTTATTTATCAAACATGAGAAAAAACTATTGTCCAATGTAAAAATTATAAGCATGTATCAATATTTTTTTTGTAATCTGAACTTGATCCGTCCGGATCAACGATTAATATGTCATGTGCGGTGTCTCATATGACAAAAATTAAATATACAAAAAATTATATTTAAACACAAAAATAAATCTAAATTATATTACAAAATTTGATTTAAAAAAAAAATCTCGTGCGGACGCACGGGTGTAGAATATAGTTTTGGTTAAAAAATAAGATGATGGAGAAAAATAAAAAAATGCAAATAAAATAATGAAGAATTATAAATTAAAAATATACTAACTAGTAATAAATAAAATTTGCTAAAAATAATTTATAAATTCTACACCCGTGCCCATGCCTAGTAAGTAGTAGAACACAAAATCAAACCGTACAAATAATTAAATAAACCATCTTCATGAATGTTTTCAAAAGTAAAGTCTACAGTCAAATAGTCAGCGTTGACAAGACTTTCTTGTATATATGGGCTTCTTGTGTAAGCCCATAGTTAAATTGTTTTTGGCAAGAGGCCCATACGAGTGAGTAAATGTTCCAAAACCAGACGCCATTATAGATCTCCTTCGGCGTGTCTTCGACTGTTTTCCCTTGAAATCATCTTCCAGAGCCCTAATTCTGCTGCAGAAACCCTAGGGACTAGGGTAAGTACGAATCCAAAACCCAACTGAGATTTTTGTCTGAATTTCATTCGGCGTGCAAAAGATTCTGTTTTTAAAATCTCGTCCTGACTCAAATTTTGTTTCTTTGTTGAGTAAATAGATTCGATTCGATAACATGGATCCACTGCCAGAACCCGTAACATACGTCTGCGGAGGTAAAGCTCCACTATTATCTTCTACCTCTTGGAAAATTTCATCGAACATCGATATTTTTTGTAACCTTTAATACTTGTGCAAAAGATCGTAGCTTCTTGAGTTTAAATGCTAAGTGTAAGAAACCAGACACGGCACTAAGATATGCGTCTGAATCGTAATCTTTTAGGAAGATTTTTGATATTTTGCAAGTAAAAGGTTACCTTTGTTTGATCGGTTTGCTTTCTGAATCATTCTTGGTTTTGAAGATTGTGGACAAGAGAACACTCTCAAGTCTGGGGATGTGATCCAGTGCAGAGAGTGTGGGTACCGTATTCTCTACAAGAAGCGTACCCGTAGAGGTCGGTACTAAATCCTCCTTTTGTCTAGTTATGTTTTTAGCTTTCTTTTTGGTTTTGTGATGGAACCATTTCGAATGTGTGTCGATCGGTTTTCGAGTTTGTCTTGAGTTTTTTGTACATTTGTAACTACATTTTGGTCTACCCCCTTTTTGTATTTAGGATTGTTATGCTTGAATTGTTTCTGGCTAATTACTTATATGGTTGTTTATTCTCTTGCAGTTGTTCAATACGAAGCTCGCTGAGAACCACTACTACTGATGATAGTTCAAAGTCTTCTGTTAGAGATAGGTTAAGACTTCTTGCCATTGTTTGTAATAACAATCGATGTGGTTTTTTTTTTTTTGGTTTGAATTTGATCACAAGTGTGACTGTATAATCTCTTTGCCTTTTTGGGAATGATGACTTCCTTGGAATGACTAAAAAAAGTTAACATTGGTGGAATCTATCTGCTCTATAATTTACTCATCTTCATTCGCTATTTCAACAAGCAAAACATCTCTCTCGCTCTGTTTTGTTGCCTTTGTTCTTTATTGTTCTCCGCAATCAGTTGGGCAGCTTCTAATTAGCATTTCTGATTAGCAGTTTCCACAACATTTTCCGAGATTCATCTTCAATAAAAATGTTTATCTCCGCTATTATTTACTTCGAAATCCAAGTTCAATTTGTCTTGCAAAGTATCTGAGCCTTAGCATAGTTTGGAGTTGCTTCAAATTGTTCTCAAAGCATGCAATTGCAGGGCTTTAAAACATGATACCTCACATTCATCTGCAAAAGTTTGTAACTCAACTTGTTGGTAAAGCAATGGGTTGCATAATGGCTATTCTTGGGATTAAAGGCTTTGCAAAACATCAATGTATTGAATGTTTTGTGCATTATGGCAAAAGTCTAATTTCAAACTCTTATCTTCTTTAGTTCCACTAACATAACATCACCTTAAAGTAGAACATAACAAAGGAACAAAACAAACTTCTAGACTAAATTAATCTTCAGGATCAAAGGGTCTGTTGTCAAAATCCTCTCTGTCCTCAGCTATGTCAGGGCAATACCTTTGAGACAAAATCTCAACTTGTTCTGCAAATGTTTTGGTTCCCGGTAAACCGATATTACGCACCATCTGGTCCCACCGCTTTCTACAAGCTTCTCCATCTCGATTGTCCAAAAGAGTATCCCAATCCACATCGTCGACACAAGCAGCATCCAGATTCGTTAGCTCGTCCATGAGCCTATAGTCATCTACGTTAGCCCATATCCCCTTTGCTACCATTGGTGATTGCAATTGATCATACCATTTAGTGCAGCAGAAGACGTGGTCCCTTGTTTCAAGTTTGTCGCTTATCGCCATCCAAGGGATGTTATCTCGGAGCATCCCATGCTTTGCGCGTTTCTCTTGGAATGCTTTCATTCTAATGTCTTTGTTCACAAGATCAAAGAGGGTTTGATACTCCTGCCTCGACCAATTTCCTTTTTTCCTCGACGCCAATCTTATTCTCCTCCAAGCATCTTTCACATGCTTCCTGTGTTTACCCATGGCATCCGCAAGAGTTCTCCAATCATTCCCGTGTTTCTTGTGAAACTCTATAATGCATTCGAAGTCCTCTTTAGTCCATATCCCCCTGGATCCTTCTTCAAATATAGTATGGGCACGATGGTACACACCAGAATGAGGCCTCCAAGGTAAAGCAGCTGTTATTTCTTTCCAACAGCCTTTAAGTTGTGGGTGTGACTTGCAGTCCATAACCATGTTTAACCCTTCATCTCCTAAAGCATGGTTATCAATGTATTCCAACACAGCTTTCTTTATCAACTCATCTTCTTCCTTTGTAAACCGCTTACCCCTCACCAGCTCAACTTCTTCTTCTTCTTCTTCCTCCTCACTTTCTTCGTCCTCAGCAGGAAAAACTTCCACTTGATCAGAAAACTTCACCTTTTTTGTGCTTTTACTTGATGGGGTGGCCACATCTTCATCACTCTTACTACACTTTTGCTTCTTCTTCCTTGTTGTTTTCTTTGCCTCTTTTGTGCCGTCCTTGTTGTTTTCTTCAGCCACTGGGTTTTCACTTTGCTTCTTATTCTTCCCTTTCTTCTTCGCATTTTCCGAAGAGATCAAGTTGTTTTCTTCAGCCTCAGAATCTTCACTTTGCTTCTTCTTCTTTCTTTTCTTCGAGTTCAAGTCGTTTTCTTCAGCCTCTGAATTCTCACTTGGTTTCTTCTTTGCATCTTTCGTAGAGCCGTTGTTATCTTCAACCTCTGGATCCTCACATGGTTTCTTCTCCTTGCTTTTCTTCTTTGCATCTTTTGCAGAGCTCAAGCTGTTTTCTTCAACCTCTGAATCCACACATGGTTTCTTCTTCTTGCTTATCCTCTTAATCTCCTCGTCGGAATTTTCTGTGTTTTCTTCAGCTCCCAAATCACTATCATCACGCTTTCTCTTTCCCGTTTCCCTCTTAGCATCATCGGTGTTCACTATATATTTACCATCACTTTGATTTTCTTCACTGTTTCCTATCTCATCACCACCAGATTCTTTCTTGCTCTTCTTCTTCTTCTTCTTCTTCTTCGATTTCTTCACACCATCATCCTCAGCTTCAGAATCAGCCTTTTTCTCCTTATTTGTCTTCTTAGATTTCTTCACACCATCGTCCTCAGCTTCAGAATCAACCCTTTTCTTCTCCGATTTCTTCACACCGCCAGAATCAGCCCTTTTCTCCTTATTTCTCTTCTTCGATTTCTTCCCAACATCATCGCCAGCTTCAGAATTGGCCCTTTTCTTCTCCGATTTCTTCTTAGAAAGAGCGTCCTCGCCCAATTTCTCTCTTTCACGCGAAGCTGTATCTTCTCCAGCAAAACTATCCTTACTCTCTCGGCTTTTCTTCTTCTTCTTCGTAGAAATGTGCTCTGCAACTACTTCTTCAACGGTTCCCTCAGATTCAACCCTAATCTCACCCCTCTCCTCACCCATCTCAGATTCCGACGAATCTAAGTTAGAAAATTCGCCCTAATTACACAATTCGCCGCGACGATCTCTCAAATCCGAAACTGAAAGATCGTTGAGCAAAATTTCGGCTGAGAATCGATGTTAACATTAAGAAAGTAACCTAAACCCTAATACGATCAAAGAGTTAACCTCGAGTATAATCTTAGTAGGCTCATAAAAAGCCCTATAACTTGAAATAAAAGTAAAACCATAGCCCGATTAGAATCTTGTTGTAATTGGGGACTAGTCAATTGATGTTTATATCCCGAACCTAACTAATCTTCAACGGCCCAAATCAGGCCCATAATATTGTTCATAAATAACGAGGCGATGACACTTTTTTTTTTACAAGATAAACATAAATACAAGTTAAATATTGTACCGTTTTCGAGCTTTTATATACTTTTAAAATTTCTATAATATTATTTCAGAAGACATTTTTAAAAATAAACTATGTTTTGTAAATTATTACATATTATGTCATTATAAATAAAAAATATAATTAAAATAGAAAAATATATAATTATCTTTTAAAATTATTGATGATAATATATAAAATATTTATATCCAATTAAAGAAATTATTTATTATTTAGTTTCTTAACCATTATAATATTATTAAATAATAATCAATCCATACATATTCAAAGAAAATATATTTGAAATCTTGCAATATTTTTCACTATGATTATTATATTTTATTTGAATATATATCAAAACAAAAGTTTGTAAAATATTTTCTTAATTTTAAAAAGAGTTACACACGAAAAAATTGATTTTTCTAGAGTTTGTGTACTGGCCACAAAAACCAAAGTCATTAAACGGTGCATATTAGAGTTATGATTTCAAAATTATAGGTTTTTGCAAATAATATTTTAGTTCATTGCAAAATAGGTTTAATAGACAGATTAGTCCGGGTTGACACTTCTATGTATAATCATTAGTTAGACATATTATAAAATTCAGATAAATTTATTTTTCTTAAATTTCAAAACAATTTTTTTTTAAAAATTATCCCGCGCTAGCTATAGCGCGGGTTGAATCCTAGATATTTAACAAATCAAAAGTAAGAAAGATTTTCATCAGAAATATTTGTACCGTTTTCTATTTAAATGTTGCGAGTTTTCTATTTATATAATTTTAAAATATTATTTAAGAAGACATTTTGGAAAATGAACTATGTTTTGTAAATTATTACATAACCGTTATAGGTATTTAGGTTGTTGAAAAAAAAGAACTATGTTTTGTAACTTATTACATATTATGTCATTACAAATAAGAAAATATAATTAAAATATGAAAAATATAATTGTCTTTTAAAATTATTGATGAAAATACAAAAATTATTTATTTCCCATCAAAGAGATTATTTACTATTTATTTTCTTAATTATTATGAGATTATTAAATAATAATTAATCCATACATATTAAAAGAAAATATATTTGAGATCTTGCAATATTTTTCATTATGATTATTATCTTTTATTTGAATATATATCAAAACAAAATTTTGAAAAATATTTTACTAATTTTATAAAGATTTAGACACTAGAAAATTGATTTTTTAAGAGTTTGTGGACTGGCCACAAAGATTATAAGTTTTTGCGAATCAACCCGAATAATATTTTAGTTAATTACAAAATGGATTAAATAGACATGTTAGTACGATTTGACAATTCTATATATAATGATTAGTAAGACATATTATAAAATTCATATAAATTTTTTTTTAAAAAATTCAAAAAAAAATATATATATATCACGCGCTATATAGGTAGCGCGGATTGAATCCTGGTTATTTAACAAATCAAAAGTAAGAAAATTTATCATGAGAAATATTTATACCGTTTTCTATTTAGATGTTGCGAGTTGTCAACTTGTCATTAGGGGTGGAACTATTATCCGGTATCCGGTATCCGATCCGGTATCCGATCCGATCCGATCCGAAAATCTGGATATCCGAGGGGGTCGGATAAGGATCCGGATAGTTAAATTTTGAGGTCCGGATATCCGATCTGTATCCGAATCCATTAAACATATTAAAAATATATATTTTATTAATATTTTTTTAATATGATGAGATTTATATATATATAAATAAGTTTTAAAAACATTTATAATAACAGATTTTATTTTGTTTTACCAAATATTGTAAAAATTGTTTTTTTAATTATTTTTTATAATTTTTATCATATTTTTATAATTTTTATCATTATTTTTAATTTTTTAATATTTTTTTAATTATTTTTTATTGATCCGGATATCCGGATTTTGGGAGGATATCCGAAGTCCGGATATCCGAACTCTCCGGATCTGGATAAGGATATCAAAAAAAACTCCGGATATCCGGTTCCCGGATATCTATTCCCAGCCCTACTTGTCATAGTTTGAGTTTAGAGGGGAAAAAAAATAATATATATATAATAAGTAGAATTATGGGTTATTGTAGAATTTCGTTTGAAAAAAATATATAATAAGTGTGAAAATTTATAAAAAAATAAAACTTGTTACCTTTACCTAGGTCAAAAGGTTAACACACGCCCACCTTGAATCTCTGTGAGAGAGAACCAAAAAAAAGTTTGGTAATTTTTAGTGTCGACCCTAAAGTCCCCACACCTTGACCTGGTCCATCATGGATCCCAATAACCCAAATCAACCACAAGTACCAAATTTCTCAAACCCTTCACCACAGAATCAGGACCACGAGAAGACGGCGAAAGAAACCGACTTTAAGGGTTTCAACACTGTGGAAGGGAAAAGGAAGTGGAAGAAGAAGCAGAAGGAGAAGGAGGAACTTCAGATTCAGAAGAAACCGAACAAAGATCGACACCTTAAAGTCGAAGGACGAGGTCGGAGAGTTAGGTTGCCTCCACTCTGTGCGGCGAGGATTTTTCAGTTGACCAGAGAGTTAGGTCACAAAACCGACGGCGAGACTCTCCAATGGTTGCTTCACCATGCTGAGCCGTCGATAATCTCCGCCACCGGAAGTGGAATCAAACCCGCCGTCGACTCTGTTTCTCAACTTCCTCTCACCGCCGATTTGAGACTAAAAGGAGCTTCAAGGTCTCAAATTTCAAACGGGTTTTGGCCAAATGAAACTGGGTTTGATGGTGGAGCCAATGCTTCAACCACAGGAGGATTTGATTTGAATTATGGGATTGAGTTTCTTGGGTTTGATTTCAATGGTTCTTCAGAGATGGGTTATGAGAATAATCAAATGCCTGAAGTTGGATTAGGGTTGTCCCAAGATGTGAGTGTTGGGGTTTTGAATCCACAGATTTATCCTCACTTTGCTCTACAACAACAACCTAAGGCTCATCATCATAATCATCCACATGAAGCTCATCAAGAGATTGCAGATAAAAATGGTTCTTAAAGCTCAAGCCTTTAAAAGTTTTTTTTACTTAGATTTGCATATATGCTTTTGCTGAAATCTCAAGCTTGATATAGTTTATTTTACTTAACTTTTCTTTAAATCAAATGGCTTTTATGTACTAATTACGCTATAAACTTAGTAAGTATGTTTTGCTTTTTAAAATGCACTAGATTGAGGCTTCTCTGCATAATCAAGCACTTTGTTGATTGAATTTTGTTGCACAAAAAAAAGTTTCCAATTCGGGACAAAAGTTGTACCGGGAATGGGTTTTTATGGGTTTAAGCTTCATCTTGTTTGAAAGATTTTGTCCTGAAGCTAAGTTGTTTTGTGAGTCTGTATAGTTTAATCTCTTTTGGTCTTTGATGATGGCATACATTGGCTTACTGTCTTTACTGATAGAATTTGGACTACGCTACGTTTTTTGGGTGAGAAAGTGGCGCGCGTTCTTCCACGAGAACAGAGAAACAGTATGATGTTTTTTTTTGTATTGTGTCAGCACCACATAAACAATGAGATGGGCCTCAATGCCGATACCCATAATGCGATCAAGAACTAATCTGAAACAAAATTTTCAAAATGATTCATTTGATTAAGGCCGGGTTAAATCTGCTTTGATCCGTTATATACTTCGATCCGATTTATAAGTTGAGAGAGCAAAACAAAGTACTAAAATTTAATACTAATCAAAAACTGAGCAAACTACAAATCTTAAAATTTATAACTTTGGACATCGACTCGGTCGTAAAAATACTTTCATACAAATTGTATATTTATTTATATATATACATTTTAAAAATATTATTTATCAAATTCGTTCTTAAAACTATTCTATTTTTAAACATTTAACAGAAATTTTAAGAAAACAATTTAAAAATGAATATTGTAATTTATTGTTAGTTAATTACTAAATTTTTGAACTTCCAAGCTTTTTTATTTTTTCTTAACAATTTTATATGGTCTGATTGGATATCTAGCCGAATATCTGAATTTTAAAGAATATCAGAATACCGCATATCCGACTAGTTTTAGAGTGGATAGGGAAAAAATATGTCGACCTGAAAGAAAAAAAAAGAAAGATCATGGATAAAATATGCACATTGTGTCAAAATGGGAATATACACTATGTGTCTCTAGAGCCGGTCCTGAGCTCAAACAGAGCAAGTCCATGTTTGCGGTCCTCGTTTTCATAAAAACAATTTGGACCTTAAATTTCAAAAAATCTCTTTAGTTTAATTAATGGTAAAAATATAAAAACTTTTTTAGAAAGTCATAAGTTTGAAACTTAATACGGGAAAGCGGGCAAAAAAAAAAATTTAGCTTGCGGACTTATAAAACTCAGGGCCGGCTTGTATATCTCTCTAAATTGGATCTCTTATAGGCCAACTCTAAACTAAAAGTTCTGCATTCAAATGTATTGTGTGTTTAAAAATTCTCTATATGTGTATGAAGACCATGTTTTTGCAGTTTTATGGGATAATTGTGCTGTGGATTTTAAGTTCTTGGTCAAATAGAAAAAAGAAAAATCTAAAACGTTGAAGAAAATTGGTCAACAATTATAAGACGTTGGCTTCGATTAATATGAAAGAGAGAAAGATGCGTTTCTACTTGATTGATTCGGTAACCTAAACCTTCTCCAGCCAAGAAGAGACAAACAAGGAATTTAAATAAAAAACTACAGAATTTGAACAACCTAAGTTATATATTAAAAAGGGAAAAATCTATTTGTTATTCTCTCTTTTTTAACCGAAAATAAAGTCGTCAAAATAACTCTAAGATAATACATGTACATGTGTACGTGATTACTTCTATATTCTACATACTTTCTAGCTAGAATCTCTATAATATTATTTAAGAAGATATTTTTGAAAATAAATTTGTTTTGTAAGTTATTACATGAAATACTATTAAAAATAATAAAAAATAATTGAAATAGAAAATGATATAATATATTGGGATTAGGTAGAGGTTAATGAACCATTGGCATTAATTAATCTTTACGGAGTGTGTGAATATTGTCCCACATCGGAAGTAGGAATGGACATTGAGTAATATATAAGGGACTTGGGCCAATCCACTCAAAACCAATTGGCAATGAGTGGATTGGCCCAAGTCCCTTATATATTATATATTACTCAATGTCCCTTCCCAATTTCGATGTGGGACAATCTTCACACACTCCGTAGAGATTAAGGCTCATGGTCCATTAACCTCTACATAATCACAATATAATTGTTTTTTACAATTAGTGATAAAAATATAGAAAATATTTATTTAGCATTAAAGATGTTATATACTATATATTTTTAATTAATAATCAATTCATATATATATATGTTGGAGGTGGGCCTAGCACCCCCAATTAGTTAGGCCCATCTTAGGAAAGGCCGTTCTTCGGTGCGGTCACCGGACTTAATATCACCGACCTGCAAGACCACTCTTCAGCTCGGTAGCCGACCTGAAAGCAACGTACCCCGGGCCCGCGCTGATGCCCCGCCAGAGCAGGAAGTGTCAGAAGAGTAGGCGCGTGGGAGTTGGTAAGGCAGTACCCTACCCGCGTAGGGACGTGCCTTCGACCCGACGTCCCACCAACCCTGTAGAGCTGACAAGGGCAGGAGGGAGCAGGTGGAGCAGAGTTGGTAAAACAGTGCATTGCTCTGCAACACGCCACGCCGAGCTCATCATGACCTCTCTCCTCGAAAGCCGGGACACGCCTCCTAGGCCACCTTACCCGCAAAAGAGGCCGTAGACGACACGTGGCCCGAGATCCCGGGGAGCAGGAAGCCGACCCCGACTATATATACCCCTCACATGTCATTAATGAGGGGGACTCTGATTTTTACTCTCTCACCTACCACAAGTTACCCGACCTCTCTATCTTTGTAACGAGACAACACTTTAGAACGCCGAACTGGACGTCCTTCGGAACCAGTTCGTAATTCAAAAGCGTTTGCTTCTCTTTCATCAATAAAACGAAACACGGCCCCCGGCCTACTCATATTTCTCCCGACCTGTCTTAATTGTGGTTAAATTGCTCTATTAACGAAAATCTCACCTCCCGTCTCCTAATCATTCTTTAAACACACTTAGTGATCTGTGGGATCAACAATTGGCGCTCCAGGGAGGGTACCATCTAAATCAGCCGGGGCCACCATCCTCGCGTTGGTCCCGTACTCACCAAGGAAGGGCTGCCCAGACCCCTCTTCCCCAACCACGGCTCCACCGGGTGGCACGTCGGTTCCGGTCTCACCGGACGGCGCGTCCGAACCGGCCTCAACGGCAGACAGGACCGAGGGATCTGCTTGCACAATCCCAGCAGCTTCGGGGACTCCCTCGTCAGCAGACGGGATCGAGGGATCTGCTTGGACGGTCTCAGCGACCGCAAGAACGTCCTCAGCAGCCGGCGGAGCCTCCAGGGTCAGATCCACCACGGGGGTGCTAGAGGGAGCGACGGGTATAATGTGCTCAAGCAAAACGCCGTGAGCACGGTCCAGAGGGATTTCCAGATCCTCCGGGGTCAAATCCGGAAAGTCCATCCCGTCCAGTACGGCACCGAATGCCGCCTCGTCCTCATCCAGCTTCTGATACCGGTAGAACGGTACCGACACCCCGTCCTCTGCTTCCATCCTCTTGAGGCAGGCCTTTACGCCGGTCACCTGGCTGTACAGAAGATGAGGCTCTAAGGCCCGGCGGCGCCCATCCAGGTGGGCGCGGATCTTCTCCATCTTCGCGGACCACTTCCGGTTCCGCGCGTCCCACCGGGCTGACACCCGATCGCTCTCCGCAGCCACGGCCACCTTCGCCCGGCCTATGGCGGATTCCAGCCCCTTCACCCTGGAGCGGAGTGTCTCCCGCTCCCCCTTCAGGAGCCCGTTCTCCTCCTCGAGCCCCGACGCCCGATCCCACCCAGCTGCAGCACGGTCCCTTTCGGCCTCTAGAGTAGACTGCAGACTGGCCACCTCGACCGCCCGGGCTCTTAACCCCACCGCCTCCCCTTCCAGCGCCGCAGATCGGGCCTTCTCATCTCTTAGCTCCTTCTCGAGCCCGTGGAGACGGGTAGACTGGATCTGCGAGCTGGACTCCCGGCACCCCTGGAGGAAGTTAATCGAGGCGGCCTGCTCGGCGAGCCTCTTCTCATAGGCCTCCGCCAGAAAGGCACTAAGGGCCATCGTCTGCATTAAACAAGTTGTCAAGAAAGACGCGCAACAAGTCTAGCTAAAAGCAGTTAGACCAGAGCAGAAGCTTACCCGAGCTGCGGATCGCGCCACCTGACGGAAGGTGTCGGCCTCCGCCATCTCCAGCGGGACAAAGTGCGGACTCTGCCCGAACATCATGGCCTGCGCCAGCTCGGCGCACTCGTCCGGATCGACGATGACCTGGCTGCTTCCATCCTCGTGGGTAAAGGAGAAGCTGTAGTCCCGAGGCCCGTCCTCCGAACCCACCAAAGCCCCAACGCTCCGGTCACCAGCGGTCTCCCGCCCTTCTTCCACAACGACGGCTTCATCGCCGCCCTCCGTCGCCCTTACTGCGACCTCTTCACCCTCTCGTAGGCCCTCCACGACCTCCCCTGCCGGCACCTCGGTGACAGACGGCTCGGGCTCGCACCCGGGCAGTTCAGGCCGGACCTCATCCCGACCTGCGGCGGAGCACTCTCCCACCTCGGTCCTCTTCTTTTTCCTGCCGGCCTTGCCACCAACAGCCTCTGCTGCCCTCTTCTTCGAAGGAGCCACCCCGGAGGACTCCCCCCCGACCCCAGACGCCGGGTCTCTCCGGACCGGCACCTCGGGCACCGGCGGCGGCGCCGCCACAAAGGAGTCCGCGTACAGCGGACTGGCGAACCTAGCTCTTCCTGCGATAGAAGCACTCGTCAGTTCGGCAAAAAAAAAAAAAAAAAAAAAAAAAAAAAAAAAAAAACCGACCTCCGGCCATCGCAGCTCCGATTCTCGCCGCAGTGAAGGACTTCCACTCTCTTCTACGCACTGACCTGAGTACGGCAACGATACCCGCGTAGTCCGGTAGCTTGAACCTGGAGGAGTGAGGGCCTGAAAAGCAAGGCAAAAAGGCATCAGTTAGACAAAACCAAAGAAGAGAAGTCAGCTCGACCTGCAAATCCCTACCCGGGGAAAAGTTCCAATCCCGGGTGTATCTCGCCGACAGGTCGAGCCCAACCACGGCAGTAGCCCGGATGTAGAAGTAGCTGCGAGACCAGTCCTCGACCTTCTACAGCTTGCTCGCCTTAGACCCCGAGCTCGGTGCCTCCAGGACGTTCGCCGCGGGCTTGAAAGCGGCATAGAAGGTCCCAGGAATCCCAGGGTTTGCCTTCTGCTGGGTGAGCGCCTCGAACATAGGCACCGTCACCTCCACGTCACATTCGTGCCCCAAGGTCAGCAGCACGATCATCCCCTGGACCGTGGACGGGCAGACCTGCGAGAAGGCCAAGCCCCGCACCCGGCAGTAATTGACGAACAGCTCGGGGAGAGGAAGGCGCAAGCCGCACTTCTGGAAGAACGACTCGTACAAGCAGACGAAGCCCGGCCGAGGAGTCCACGGGCGCTCCTCCGCCCTGGGTACCCTGAGCTCAACGCCGGCGGAAAAACCACACAGATTCCCCAGGAGGGTCACCGACTCCGCTGTGCTCCAGGTCGGTGACCCTCCCTGCTCGTAGGGGACCAGGGGGGACCTCACCCTGGCCACTCGAGCTCCGCCTCCACGGCCGCCCTGACGACCACCACGGTCGCCCAGATGCCCGGTTCTACCCTCAGCTTGGCCAACACCGCGACCGCCAGAGGATCTAACCACCGTCTTCGGCCGGAGATGGGTCCCCGGGAGCAACGGGGCGGCCCCCGAAGTCGAGGGGGCCAACTGTTCCCCACTGTCTGCCCCTCGTCGCGGAGAAGAGGCATGTTCGGAATCACCGAAGGAGGAACTCGGAGAATCGTTACCGCCACCACGGGACGCCGATTCTTCGCTCGACTCAACTCTGATACCGTCTAACATCGGAGCCATTGCACGGAGAGGAGGAAATCGAAAAGACAGGAAGAAAGTAGGAAGAGAAGGAGGAAATCGGAGAAAGGAGGTTACCTTAAGAGTATGCGCAGAAGGTTTTAACAGTAGGAGGAAGAAGGTTTAAATAGAGGAAGGGGGACAGTGAAGCGACGCCTGGACGCGTGTCAAAAGAAGCACGGCTGCCCAAAAAACCTAATGATGACGACTCCTCGATCTCCCACGCCGAAAAGCAGGGGGTGCCTCGATAACCACGAAGCGTCTGTCACACGCCGCGCGTGGGCATCTCGCGCGAAAAACGAGGCAACCTTTCGATCCCCCGCGTGGCGGATACGCGCCAACCTCCTACGGATTTTTCGGAAAAGGCAAACACAGTTGAGCACGGAAAAACCGTCCTAAGATGCGCCGAACTAACATTAGATCAACTTCGGCACGCTCACTTCGCCTCGCGACACCGAACTGGGGGAGGGCCTATTGTTGGAGGTGGGCCTAGCACCCCCAATTAGTTAGGCCCATCTTAGGAAAGGCCGTTCTTCGGTGCGGTCACCGGACTTAATATCACCGACCTGCAGGACCACTCTTCAGCTCGGTAGCCGACCTGAAAGCAACGTACCCCGGGCCCGCGCTGATGCCCCGCCAGAGCAGGAAGTGTCAGAAGAGTAGGCGCGTGGGAGTTGGTAAGGAAGTACCTTACCCGCGTAGGGACGTGCCTTCGACCCGACGTCCCACCAACCCTGCAGAGCTGACAAGGGCAGGAGGGAGCAGATGGAGCAGAGTTGGTAAAACAGTGCATTGCTCTGCAACACGCCACGCCGAGCTCATCATGACCTCTCTCCTCGAAAGCCGGGACACGCCTCCTAGGCCACCTTACCCGCAAAAGAGGCCGTAGACGACACGTGGCCCGAGATCCCGGGGAGCAGGAAGCCGACCCCGACTATATATACCCCTCACATGTCATTAATGAGGGGGACTCTGATTTTTACTCTCTCACCTACCACAAGTTACCCGACCTCTCTATCTTTGTAACGAGACAACACTTTAGAACGCCGAACTGGACGTCCTTCGGAACCAGTTCGTAATTCAAAAGCGTTTGCTTCTCTTTCATCAATAAAACGAAACACGGCCCCCGGCCTACTCATATTTCTCCCGACCTGTCTTAATTGTGGTTAAATTGCTCTATTAACGAAAATCTCACCTCCCGTCTCCTAATCATTCTTTAAACACACTTAGTGATCTGTGGGATCAACAATATATTCAAAGAACAGAAATGTATTCAAAATTTTGATATATTTTTCACTCTAATTTATTATATTTATTTGAATTTATATCAATATAAAAGTTGAAAAAATATTTTACAAATTTTATAAAAAGTTAAACACAAGAAAAATTGATTTTTAAGTCATTAAACGGTGCATAATAGAGTTATGTTTTCAAGATTATAGGTTTTACAGGTTAGTCCGAATAATATTTTAGTCCACTGCAAAATGGGTTAAATAGACAAATTATTCCGTTTGACAACTCTATTTATAATCATGAGTTAGATATATTATAAAATTCAAATAAAATCAATTCTTCTTAAATTTTAAAATGATTTTTTTTTTAAAATGACCCCACGCTAATTATAGCGCGGTTTAAGTCCTAATTCTATGACATTTTAGATTTTTTTAAATGGCATACTAATTATAAAAAAAAACAAGAATATGTCCAAAGTCTAATAGGAGATCATGGCTTTAGTTTTTAGATTTTCCATATACAATATCCTTCTTTTTTCACATAGATCATTCTTACGTTTTGGACTCAACAATTATAGTCGTTTTGAGTAATTGAGTTTCGTGATCGCATTTCGTCAAGTGTACAAACTATGCAAGAACCGTTGTTTGACATAACCTAATATATTTCAATTGAATTTTTTTTTTTCAAAAATTTGGTTTTCTTACCCAAACAGAATCTATTCTTGAAAAATGTGAAATTTTGTGTTGTGTGGTTGAAGTTTTCTTAGAGAAAGAGAATATGCATGATGATGATATCTAATTGAATTCTTATAGTCAAAGAAAAACATGTATCCATGAAAACATCGTAAAGTGTTAAAAGACAAAGAGAAAGAAAACTAAAAAGTCATCCAAAAATTGGGAGGCCTACTCTCAACTAACAGAAAAACACATTAGTGTTTGTTGTGTTAGGTCATTTATTCAGTCACCTAACACTAACTAAATGAAATACGTTAAAATTCAATATATAACTCGATCTTTTTTGTAAATCAAGACCCCCATCTTTCAATCAAGACCGTCCAAGAATTCTCTCTTTCACATAATTCTCACGTTTCTCCTTTAACAAGACAAGATTTTTATGAGCTTGCGGGTCCCATGATAATCCTCATTGATTTCCCCATATATATCTCATGAGAATCCAACTCGACTTCATAACATTCAACACTAGTTAAACCCCAAAAAGGCTCCATTTTTTTTCTTTCACAAACCCATTAATCTTGCTGTTTCCTCTAATTAGATCAAAAATGGTTTGTGTTATTGTTTTTCTTTATGTTCTTGTTTTGTTTTACAAAGTCTTCAAGGATCTTTTCATGTATTCACTCTTCTTTTTTGGTTCTTCAGGTTGCGGAGACCAACAACAAGGAAGTAACACTCTCTGCTTCAATGGACGACAACAACATGAAAGGAACTAACTTTCATCTTGAGGTTCTTCAAAAGGAACCAGCTTTGGTCAAACCCGAATCCGAGACACGAAATGGTCTTTACTTCTTGTCGAATCTTGATCAGAACATCGCCGTGATCGTCCGTACAATCTACTGTTTCAAATCTGAGGAGAGAGGGAACGAGGAAGCAGTCCAAGTGATTAAGAATGCTCTGAGTCAGGTTCTTGTTCATTACTATCCTCTTGCTGGACGTCTCACCATAAGCCCTGAAGGTAATTGATTAAAGACAATTAATGATCACTTCGGTTTCAGTCTCTATCTATTTACACTCAAACAACAACATCAGTTAATGTCTTTAATGGCTGTGAATTCAGGTAAACTAACAGTGGACTGTACGGAAGAAGGAGTTGTGTTTGTGGAAGCAGAAGCAAACTGTAAAATGGATGAGATCGGTGACATCACCAAACCGGACCCTGAAACTCTAGGGAAACTTGTCTACGATGTTGTAGACGCCAAAAACATTCTTGAAATTCCTCCTGTTACTGCTCAGGTTTAATTTTCTTCCTCCTCAAGTAATTGTTTTTTTTATTAGGTTTTTAGGGTTTTAAGTTGAGATCTGATTTGTTAGGGTTTTATATAGGTGACAAAATTCAAGTGTGGAGGGTTTGTTCTTGGACTCTGTATGAATCACTGTATGTTTGATGGTATTGGAGCTATGGAGTTTGTTAACTCATGGGGTCAAGTCGCTAGAGGCTTACCATTAACAACTCCTCCATTCTCAGACCGAACCGTTCTCAGTGCTCGAAACCCTCCAAATATCGAGAATCTTCACCAAGAATTCGAAGAGATCGAAGATAGATCCAACATCAACTCTCTTTACACCAAAGAGCCAACTCTCTACAGATCTTTCTGCTTCGACCCAGAGAAAATCAAGAAACTTAAGCTCCAAGCAATAGAGAACAGTGAATCTCTTCTAGGTAACAACTGCACAACTTTTGAGGCTTTATCTGCTTTTGTCTGGAGAGCAAGAACCAAGTCACTAAAGATGTTGACTGATCAGAAAACGAAGCTTCTCTTCGCGGTTGATGGCAGAGCCAAGTTTGCGCCTCAACTGCCAAAAGGGTATTTTGGGAATGGAATTGTTCTCACAAATTCGATCTGTGAAGCTGGAGAGCTAACCGAGAAACCGTTGAGTTTCGCTGTTGGATTAGTCAGAGAAGCGATTAAGATGGTCACTGATGGATACATGAGATCTGCGATTGATTACTTCGAAGTCACAAGAGCAAGACCTTCTCTTTCCTCGACTCTTCTGATCACTACATGGTCGAGATTGGGTTTTCACACGACAGATTTCGGTTGGGGAGAACCGGTTTTGTCCGGTCCAGTAGCTTTACCTGAGAAAGAGGTGACTCTGTTTTTGTCTCATGGAGAACAGAGGAGAAGCATCAATGTGCTTCTTGGACTTCCTGTTTCAGCCATGGATGTGTTTCAAGAACAGTTTTTACAGATATAATACAAAGACGAAAAAAAACAAATATCTGGCAATTATTGTCAGAAAACTATTCGTTTTACTCTGTTTTCTTGCTTGTTTTTTTCTGCTAAAAATTATTATTATTATTATCATCTTAAACTTGTCTGTATCTTGCATTAAGTTTCAACCATAAATTTATATTATTTGTTTCTGGAATGTTGAAGTATTTTCACTTTTCAGTACAAACTAGATATTTTATATAAATAAGCTGTATAAAAAAAGTCCAACGATAAAAAATGAGAAGACAGGACATAGTTAAGAGTAGAAGCGAACAGTAACTATGATTTTTGCAAATGTTTTTCTATTTCTTGCCACACAAGTCAATATTCTTCTTAACCGGTCTGAAATTCAGAGCTGTAAACCCATAGACACAGAGATTAGACCTGTTGGACTTAAACACGACCTGATCCGTTGTAGTTTTGTAGCCAGGAACATTGCAGGAATCCGAGGAGCTACCGATCAAGCTTGCCTGACAAGAAGCCATTAGAGAAGCTTTCTTTGCTTCATCGGCGCAAGCAACGCCTTCCAGAGACGTTATCTCTAGCTTGTAGAGTCCGAGCTCGTTCGTGGTTCGATTTGCAGAGAACGTTATCATCTCTATAGTTCTGGACGAAGCTGCATTGAATCTGCAGATTATTCTCACTTCCACACCTGTTTTTGTTCAGTTGAAACAAAAGTGAGAGACATATCAACTTGGATCTAACAATTTTGAGAAATTTTGATTGGATTATTTACCGGACATGAAGTAGCTGTGTTTGGAGAAACTGTTGTTGGAGCAGACGTCGCAATAAACAAGACCCATTACAGTGATCTTTTCATTTGGTTTGGATGAAGACTGTCTCAGAGAAAGAGAATTTAAGGACAGAAGTTGCAGAAGTAACATAAGCATTATCAGTTTCTTTTCCATGTCTACAAGCTTGATCAGTTTTTTCTTGTTTTTGGATAAACAATTGTTTAAAGATGAGATTTTCTTTTCGTTTATGTGGTTGATGGAAGAAACAGACAAATAATGGGCCAAGAGGTAAAAGTCAAAAGAACAAACAAAGATCAATCAAGAAGAGACATAAACTCTATTGAAACAAATCTTCAAGGTTTGTGATATTCTTATATACAGAAAACTCCTGTGAACAACAAAGAGAGAAGCTTATGGAGTGAAGGTTATAAAATGAATGATAGAGAGAGGAATTAAAAGAAAAGTAGAGAAACTGAGAGGTTGGTTGTGTGTTTTTACATTTATTGAGCTCTCATGATATCTGTTTTAAGGGTTTTTGTCTATGAATCCCAAAAAAATGGCTATATCTGGAAAAATAGAATGGAGAAGGTAAGCCACTTGGGTGTGTGTGTGTATATGTATGGACCACTGAAAGTGAAGTGTAGCCATTATCAATTTATCATCATAAACACCAAGAAAGTTGTCAGAAGAAATGGCTCTTTAGATATCATCAATACAAGAAGCCAAACTAAACTAACCCAAAACAAAACAAAAACAAAAAAGACAAAAATACATGAAGCCAATACTATGATATTTTCCCGGTTAAGTCTCGGTTTTGGCTGAATTCTGGTAGAGAATTTCAGAGATTTCAGGTACAAAACCATACAAGATAATCTCAGAAACAAAGACAAATAAAAGCTACTGGTAATGGTATGGTCTGTTCTTTAGTGGCTTCATGCAAAACACAGAAAATCTCATCAAAGTCTTTAGATTTATTGGAGTTGGAAACTTTTGTTGCTCTTCCACATTATATATAGAACAGTTGTATAAGATTCACATTAGAAGTGTGTTTTAATATCTTAAATAACACTAATAATTAACAATACTAATCGATTAAATTCAAGAGAAGCTTTGAAAAGGGTGAAATCTTTTCGAACAAAATTAGTAAGAAAACCACAAGAGGAATTCAAAACCGATAAGCATAAACTAGCAGCAGACAGTAATTCGAATAATTCCATGAGACTAAACCGGGAACGATTTCAGACACAACAAAATTTGAAATGACCTCTCATTTCCATTTCAATAAAGAGTTCTGGCTCGTGTTATTTACGCATCTCTAACTGATTCTTATATGTTTATATGATAACTCATCTTGGACTCGCATGTATAGAATAGAAGTAACGCAATACGGAGATGCTCAAAAGTCAAAAGAAGCGAGATATATAGTGACGCCATGATTGTTGCAATGCAGCTAAAACCCTAAAACTTTATTAATGAACTAATGAAGCCAAATCGTTTTCATTATTGGATTAATAAGTAGCCAAAATTCGCCATGATATACGTACGACAACAACAAATATCATTTTTAAACAATAGCTATTTCAAAATAAAGAAAAAATGAATATAAAAACGAGTTAAAGAGATGACCTTACTTTTAGTTGATTATTTTAGACAAGTGCATGATTAAAAAAAAAAAAAGATTTACCTAGAATAACCTAAAAAATATCAACAATAATTAGGATAATCCTTCTAAATTTTTATTACTAACATAACTTATTTATAATTTATATTTTTCTATAATACCTAAACTACCCTTATTATAAATTTGATTTAATTAATTTTTTTTCCTAATTATATTAGAAAATACTACATTTTTTTAATTCAAGAATTCCTCTTCTTTCATCAACTTCACCAATTTTCTACAAGATATTAAAATATAAAAAAACAAATTGAGATAATCATTTTTAATCTACAAACATTATAATTAGTCGGTAGACTTGCGTGAAATCTACTAGTTTCTTACAGACTTTAGCTTCGAAGTTCTCGCTTTGGATCCAATGAAGTTCTTGAGGCTGCAACTCATTGCTTTTGATCTGACGCGTATAGAGTTTGATGACGATGCCATAAATGAAGTTCTCGAGGCTGCAACTTATCGCTTTCTCAACGCCGGCGAGATAGTTGTTCTATTCGAGAGCAGTGATTTATTTCCTATCGTGAATTCTACGAAGCTTCCATGGAGCACTCTGGCCTATATCAGGTCGATAATCACAGTATGAGAGACGATAATATCTGGCAGGAGAACCTTGAACGTCATCGCCGTAACACAATTGATTATTTTTTTGAAGTTAGATACGCTCATGGATTGATTCAATTTTTTTTATGATGAGAATGGAAACTTCGATCAGCTGTTCTTCAAACGTGATGGAATCCGCCGTAATCGGCACCGTGATCGAGATCCGCCTTGCAATCTCACATTCGCTCACTATCTTATGATCCCTATGTGATCCGCCGACATCTGCGCCTAGTCAGGTTCCGCCAAATTCTTTTTTTTTTTTTTTCTTGTCAAACAATATCGAATTGTCTTGATCATTTTAACTATGGTTTTTTTTACATTTGTTTAGTTTGTTGCTTATAATCGTTTTAACTACGTTTGATAATTCTGTGATGTGGTTTGAATATCAATATTTTTATATGTTTTTGAATATCAATATGTTTTTAAATGAAACTTACTGGAAATGACTCGATGTGTTTTTGAATACTCTGTGATGTGGTTTGAATATGAAGAGAACCTGCAACTTACTCGAGCTTTGATCTTGATATGATGAAACATGTTTCTGATCCATGGGCTAATCAAAAGGAAACAAAAATGATAAATAGAAGTTATTAGTGATAAGTTAGTTAGTAGTTCTGAGGTATGTATACAATATCTTGGAATTACCCCCACATAATTATAGGACAACTTTTAGATATTTGGCATCAAATTTCAAGAATATATATTTTTCAAATAAAAGGCAGAGTCAGCATACAAGACCGTTTGAAATGATCTAGTAGATATTTTAAAGCTATATGTAACTGGTTATCTAGCTCTTAATTCTAAACCATTTGATCATTTTTCTTTTCTCTTGGTGAATTTTCGCAGTTTCAAGAGTGTTGCATGAGAAACGAGAATACTCATATACATAGGTCAGATAGAAGTACCTCAGAATGCTCAGCCACGCCTGCTTCTGAAAGTTCCCACTCATCAAACAGAGCACCTTTTCTCTCTTTTGAACGGTAACCCTGTGTAACAGGTAAAGAAGGTTTTAATTATAATCATAGTTTTGATCTGGTTTCTTCTCTTCAGTAGCACATTTACAATGAGAAAATCCTCATAAACTCAGAGAATGATATAAAACATAAAGACACAGAAACCCCTTGAAAGGAACTCCGAAAACAACAAACGCAATTAGAAGAGACGCATTAAAATGGTAACTAGACACTCTTACATACCTTTAATTGAGTTACCTCATGCTCCATTTTTCTGTTTTTATCAAGAAGAAGCAACTATATTCTGCTCATCTATTCACCAGTGGTAGCAGCATCCCAGTCCTCAGCCGCAATTGAATTGTAACCTACAGCCTAATATGGAATAATAGCATTAAACATTAAAAACTTAAGATTAAGGAAAATAAGGTCTAGTATCTAGTTCTTTATTCTACGCACCATGGATTTGTAGTTGAGAAAATTCTTGAACACCACTGTGAAGACTTTTTCGACTCAAGAAACCTTTTGTATAAATTCTGGAATGTGACATGGTCACCCTGAATAGACAAGAATGATGTACCACCCATTTCGGATTCACCCTGAAGATTGTATGAAAAATATTTGCCAAATAAGTTTGAAGATTTTTCTTTTCAATATTAAAAAGCTTTCATATTGAAAAGAAAAATCTTCAAACTTTTTGATGTTATTGAGGTTTTTCCTAAATTAATAACAAGCATACAACAAGAAACCGGATCTACATCTAAATGTTTAACCTTGCAAAAAACAAGTAGATCTAGATCTAGACCTTGCAATAAAGAGTTTGAAGACCCGAGGGAAAAATGAGACCAAGAATATGGTCGAAAAGAGAATAGCCAAAAAAGATAGAACATGTTTGACATCCAAAAATATTAAAAAATAAAAAGGCGACGCTATTTAGCGATGGACATCAAATATATTTTCAAACTCTTAACAAATTTTATGTATACAGACTACAGTAGCACAAGCAAAATGCATTACGTGTTTATTATATAAAATTAGATGAATACCCGTGTATACACACGGATTTTTTCAATTAATATTTTTTAATTTAATGCCTCAACTATTTTTAATTTTGTTTTTTTTTTTGATTATTTCGTTACATAATTGAAAACTTTGGTAAGAAAGTTCGATGTTTGATTTAATACGTTCATAACATTTTTACAGACGATAAAAATATTCTAAAATTGAGAGAAATCATTACATGAGTTCATTGTTGTTGATAAAATTTCAATTGTAGTTGTCGACATGTGGTAATTCTTGAACAATCTTTCTTTATCTAGATATCCCATTTGAACGGAACCATTGACCACTATAATTGTCCTTCCAAATAACTCTTTTGGTCACCGTGCACTCCATTAGTAGGCTCCATGATCCTCTCGTTCAACACAGCTAGTGTGTTCTTAGCTTCTTCAACAACCTTCTTCAACAACTCGGCCCACTTTAACTCCTTCTCCATTTCCCTTTTATGTGATTCACTCAGAGCTTCCTCAGTGCGCTTCTTCTTAGACTTACAACTCTTCAATGCATACGAATTGAAAGAGCACTAACAATTGTAAGAAAACCAAAGGGAATTCACATTCAATATGAATACAGAGAAATGGAATTTACCATGAAAACTCGCTGGAGAGCTCTTGATATCAAACATGTGAATTTCTAACCCCAAAAGCAGAACCATAATAGAACAATCGGAGTTAAAAGTAACAATGGAAAAAAATTGAGACGCATGTTTTTTTCAAATTATATTTTTCTAATCCGACAAATTTACTTTTTCATTATTTTGGAAAAATGTTTTCATCATTCATGTTCCGTTATACTGAAGGCTTTGGTAAAAACCAGTGTTTTGTTTGAAATAGCAACATAACACTTTAGCCACACACACAAAAAAAAAAACAGCAACATAACATTTTTTTACATATGATAAAAGAGTGAAACAAAACAAGCTTGAATAGGAAAGTAACTCATTAGCAGTGTTTCCTCTCATCAACACGAAACAAACCCCTCAATTGTCCAGCCTAAATAGTCACCAATGCCCTTGTGGGATCAGAGCCAGCATTGAGCATCTCATCCTTGTGTGAATCAAAAGCTTGACACACTCAATGGGAACAACAGCAGAAACACCGCCCATATTTACATATTCCTCTATCGTTACCACACCATTTACGTTCCCTTTCCATCAGCACATATGCAAATATCACTGCCACATAAGTAATGCATATCACATGCCTTTGAACTCTTTAACTACGAACCAAAATCTATAAAGTCGCTTCATTTAAGTGAATCTAGAAAGGAAATTGTAAATATTTATTTCACTTACTACTAACATCTGGAGAAAACTTAATTACATATCAGTAACATAGATCTGCCAAGAGTCAAAATCTGAACCAAAAATTATGTGTTGCAAATTCCAGCTTATTCCACTGTCCATCCAAAAAATTCTCTCATCCGATGCCATCTAAAACATGAATTTTTTTAAAATATCTGATAAATGAAGAATATGAAGAATTAGGTGAAATCCAATACACTTTTTTTCCAATCTTATGAATTTAATATTGAAGAACAATCAAAATTAGTATTAAGACGAATAAAACAAACCACCAGAGAGTAGACCCTAATTACGTCATAATAACAAAGAACATATACAATAGTGTTAATGTAAGTATGTACCTCTTTCGCGATTTGGGAATTATTCAGAGGCAAGTGAGCATCAAATTTCCGGAAACCAAACCTATATAAAAGCTGTGGGACTGAAATTATTAAAACAAGATTAAATTCTTCCGTCTAGAATTGTCCGTCTTGGGTCAAATCAGATCGAAGCACAACCTTAGAAAGATGTCATTTGAAGATATAATTCAATGAAGAAGTGCATTTTGATTTCGTGATTGTCGCTGAAGGATAAGAGACTAAGTGGGAGTTATTGGTTCTTGCATTTTAATGGATTTCTCAGATTTAGAAATCCTAATGAATCAATTGATTTTAAATTCAGAGAACTGGATTTCAAAGTTAAATAATTGGATTTCAAAATCAAATAAATGGATTATTGTAAATCAACCAAATAGATTTACAAGAATTTTAGTATTATAAGAAAATACAAAAAAATACAAAACAAAAAAAAAATTCGCTCTTTTTCTTTCACTAATCATCTAGTATTCTCCTAAAGTATAGAATATGTCCACATATTTGTTGCAATTATTTCTCTCAATTGATTGGCATGTTCTCTTTCTTGATCCTGGGTTCCAAGAATTTCTTCATCATTGTTATTAACTTCTTCAAGATCTTCTTCATCTTCTTCATCAGAATTTGTTTCTTCAGGAAAACTATCCGTTCGACAGTACTTTCGAAGAAAGTTATGTAAACCAGCACATGCAAGTACGATTTTTGTCTGTGACTTATAAGGAAAATGAGGAGCAAACTTAAAAATTAGGAATCGAGATTTGAAGATACCAAAGATTCTATCAACAACATTTCTCAATGAGGCATGTCGATGGTTAAATAACTCTTTTTCATTTCGTGGAGTAGATGATGTGTGGACTGACTACATAAAGGTAAATTTTATTTTTTTAAAATGATTTACGGCTTCTTTGATATATGCAAAGATTTTTCATTATGTTGGTTTTTTTATCGTATTTTAGGGGCACATCCGAACTATAAAAAATTTCGTAGCAAAACTTTTGAAGGGTTTGATGATCTCAAAGTGATATTTGAAAATAATGTATCATCGGGTAGGAGTGCGATTGGATTGGGCGATACTACTGATGCTCGAACATGTGGATTTATGGAAACGGAAAAGGAGCAAACAAATTATGGTGAAGATTTTTCTATGAATGTCGAGGAAAATTATGAAACCCAATCATCTTTTTTTTGCAGCGGTTCATATAATATTTTGGAAAAACTCCCTTTAAGAAAAAGACGGAGAACTAATCCTCTTAACAATGTTGATGATCCAATCATTCAAAAATTATAATATGTCTTTCTATTTTTAATTCTACGTAGTAGTTTCATCTTGAAAAAAAAACACTTGTAAATCCAAATCCAACCAAATAACAAGGTTTCACTCGATATTTGCTCCTTTGTATTTTACTCTTAAAAACATATGTAAATCCATTCAAATCCAAATTAAAATCAAATCCTTATGAAAATCATTACTATTGAATAACACTTGATTTTAACATGGATTTTAAAATCATAGAACCAATAACACAATATTTGAATATAGATTTCAAAATTATAGAACCAATAACACTTGATTTGGTTTGGATTTCCAAATCCATTGCTTATGCTCTATGCTCAGAAATCTCTTCGACGGTTGGTGAGTTTATATCAAACATGATTATTTTGTTTTTACTCCTTTCATGGCGTAAAAATTATGGATTCCATCAAAAATTGCATGTAATCCTGTTTCTTACACGCCAAAATATCTGGGAATGCCTCGTATAAAAATTATTTTTGCATGTATAGTCGTTTTGATATACCTTGAGAATTGTATTAGAATGTGAATGTGAGCTCTACACTATACCTGTTTGTTATAGTTGTTTCAAGCTGTTCTTGACCTTGCTGCACAAACTTTACATTCTACATGCAACTTTTTGTTTTGTTGAAACTGTTCTTGACTCGTCTATATATATTTGACTGGATGAATGGTTTCAAGCTGTTCTTGACCTTGCTGCACAAACTTTTTGTTTCAGGAGGATACTCCCAAGCCTGGACAACCTGGTCAGGCTCCTCGCCCTGCTGGGGGTGCTCTTGCTGCACCTCGTGCCTGAAGACTGCAAGAAGCTGGCATCCCAAAACTCTTTATATTCTATTTTCAGTCTCAGTGTTTGAATTTTTTGAAGATGTTTTCTACATTTGGTTAAAGATAATTTTGTCATGTCAAGCTTTGAATGCTTTAAGACTATTTATCAGTTATTTTGACATTGGCACTCTACTTGATTCGAATACTCTTTTCAAGAGATATTATGAATAACCATAGGTTAAATAAGTGATACTGATCTCCCTAAATTCTAATGGACCAGCATATATTGGAATATATGCATAGGCAGAACTAATTCTAAAATGCAACGTTGAGCTAATTTTTAAAATAGAAAATCAACTCTGCATTTCATCCTTGGCAATCCTTATAAATTGTGACATGGGGCAATCTGTCTTGAGAGCATTGGCTATAATATGAGATCTGCTTACAGCGTATCCCTCCTGCGAATTCCAAAAGCACACAAGGTTTTTAGCTTTATTATTATCTTCACATTCGTTTCTTCAGAGATCAAAGGTATGAGAGAATGCAATTACTATTACCTGAACAAGTGCACTCATCATCTTCTTCAACGAAGGTGAGTTCATCTTCAAACGGCTCGCCATGATCTGATGACAAACATAAACAAATTATTATCATGTAGTGAGGACAGAATGCGCCTTTCTTATCAATCAATGTATAGTTAAGGAGCTGATCCATTATGGTGTACCCGGGAGGCAGTAGTCTTGGATCGCTCTCTTCAATCATTATGCTGAGAAGCTTCTCCAGATCCATGCCAATGCCTTCACTGACCCATCCCCATTCCTTGGCCAGTTCCAGCATTTCAGTAACATATGATGCGTCATGAAGCGGTCCAAGCCACATTGGTCCTGAAACTACCAGCCTTTGTATCACTGCAGGGACAGCCAATCAGACCAAGTTCATCCCATCTCACTGTATGAGAATATGACTACGAGAGGTCCAGTGACAGACCAGCTGCCTAGAGACACGAACGATACGCAGGGAGAAGCCGTGTCTGCGCATAAGGAGAACGCAATAGAATGATTGATTTCTTGTAAACCTTCTGGTAACGCGTAGAAGAATCAGAGTTTATCGCTCTTTTTGACATTAAGACCCGATAAACGCTCACGAGTACGACCACGAAGGGATTCTAGAATCGAGGACGATGTGCAATGCTTTTGGGAAGAAGTGAGATACAATCTGCTCCAATCTTCCGATATCCGATGGCAAATTTTCCGGAAAATCCATCTCCCTCCCCCAGAACTCTCAAAAACGCAGATTTCTAAAGATACCACAATCCCTTACAGCATCGCCATTGGTGAGATAACCTAATATAATACTAATATTTTTAATAATTTTTTTGTTGAGAACCCCATCACAAAATTTTGTTTCTATTGGTGAGATACCCACAAAAATATCTCATCAATATAATAATATTATTTTTAAATTTTTTAAAATTTTAATAAAATTAATTTTGAAAAATTTATAACATATTAAATTACATCTTAAATATATTCAATTATTTTAATTAGTTATATTTATTTATATTATCTATTATAGTAAAATTAATAAAACTGTAAATATTAATAATAAAACACATTATAAATAATATAATCAAAGAGTTACATTATCTTAAATAACACAATTAAGCATAAAATTACATTAATTTAAACTTATAAAAAAATAAAACTTAAATTTCTAGAAAACATAGATAACATATAAATAAATATACACACATATATATATAAGAAAAATAATAACAAAATTTTAAATTTTGTTGTTAAAAAACAAAATTTTAATTTTTCAAATCTCAGATTTTTTTTTGAAATCTAATATTATTGTATTAACTATAACATTACTAATTTATATTATATATTAACCTTAACTAATATCAATTAAAAATAATATTAATATATAAATTAATCTCATGTTTAATGGAACTTGATAGATAGATAATTTTATTTTATGATTTATAAAAAAATAAAAAATAAAAAATAACAATATATAAACTATTTAATTGATATTTAAAGTGTTGGATATTTGTTTAGTCACAAAATGCATGAACCATTAGAAAATTGACATGTATCTCATGAAAGGGGTTCTCATGGGTTCTCAAAATATCTCAGAGAACCGATTCTCACAAAAAAAAAATTCTAAATTTTGTTTTTCTTTATTTTTAATATAATTTAATATGAGATACCCATTGAGATACCCCAATGAGGATGCTCTTACTAAGATCCAAATTCACAGGTGATGGAGAAAATGGAGAATATACAAAAAAAGAAAAAAAAATATAATTTTTCTAAAAAGTCAAAGTTCAAAAATGGAAGAAAAAAAAATTGCGTATAGATTAAGATATGGAAAAAGTTAAATAACAAAATATTGTTATATTAAAGAAAATGTTAAATACCGTTTTTAATATAATATAAATTTAATTTAAAAAGTAAAATTAGCAAACAAAAATACAAAAAAGGAAAAAAAAATAATTAATCCAAAAAGTCAAAGTTTAAAAATGGAAAAAAGAAATTGCGTATAGATTAAGGAATTAAGGAAAAAAGTTAAATAACAAAATATTGTTATATTAAGGAAAAAGTTAAATACCGTTTTCATTTTTAAACAAAAGATCTTTAAGATTGAGGAAATTTTTCTTAAAGGCTAAAGTTTTTAAAAGTTACAAAATTAGTATTTCTAATAAGAATAGAAAATAAAATTAGTATAAAGCTGCATGTTTCAAAGTTACTAACTCACATAATCGCGACACATGTCAAGTCAAAGTTGGAAAATTTTAAAATCGATTAATAAAATATTATAAAATTTAGAAAATTTAATAATCGATTCATAATCTTAAAATGTAAATGTACTAAAATAAATAAATAAATTTTAATAGGCAAACTTAATATAAAAAAGAAAAAAGTCCTTAGTTTTTCCATTTAAATTAAGGAAATTAATCCCAAAAGGAAAATAATTTTAATTTCTCACTTCTATATAAACTACTATTTGGTAGTATATCAATTACATACCAAAAAATTAAAAATCTAATAATTTTATCCAAAATTATTTGCTCTATATGCTTCACCAATTTTTTCATTTAAGATATATATTTATTTTATCAGAAAATTCGTTTTTAAAGTTATGTATTATATATATTTTTACTGGCGATCTAATTTTGTTTTCTATTTTTTCGTTTTTAATATTTTTAACGGGTTGTAAAATATTAAATTACAAATCCATATACTTATCAAGTAACTTAATACAACTCAATAGTACTATTTTACATTAGCCACGAAGGCTAAAACATTTGGATGGGCCTTTATTATTATCCATCAAGCAATGAAAAGGCTTTCCAAGTGTGGTTCAATTAGTATAGACATCGATTTTGTAAGTAAATGTTTAATTTTCTTATTTCCGTTACCGAACTTCTTTTACGAATGGTAGACCACTAGGAAAATGCCACGTTAGCTGATTTTCCCGTTCTTCCCTTTCGGCTTCTTAAAAAAAAAGAAAAGGAAAGCAAAGAGTAAAGTGGAGGAAGAAGAGGAAGAAGAAGAAGACCAAAGTCAAAAACAAAATATTTTTACTCATTTCGTTTTCTTCGTTTTAGTGTTGTCCCCTTTGCTTACTTTTGAAGGAAACGAGAGGAGAGAGACAGAGAGATGTATGTAGTGACGCCTCCTCAAAGATCCGATTCGAGATCCAACTGCGATTTGCGGGTTTATCAGACATGGAAAGGAAGCAATGTGAGTTTATGTGAAAGCTCTGTTTTTTTTTTTTAATTTCTTGCTTAGATGTTTATTCTTGAGCTCTAGTTTCTATTATTGTTCCTACTATTTGGTAGAAATTCTCAGTCATTGTGCTCAGATTAGTCTGTTCCAATCTCAAAATTGGAACTTGGGGTTTGTGTTAGAAGTTTTGCTTTAAGCGTTTTTGTCTACGATCCATGTTTATAAATGTCGTTATTAGCAAAAATCAAGAAGCTTTTCTGTTTCAGGTGACTACACTGTAAATAAAAATCTTAGCTTTAACCAACAACTTAGGCTTTATCCATGGAATTAGCTCGAGGACTGATTGAGTTACTTGGATTGCTTATTCTTCCAACGGCTATAAACTTGATACTTTGTATATATATTTTGAGGTTATGTTTTTGGCTGCCACTGTCGGAAAATTTGACACAAAGATGAAATCTAGTTTAGTAGTAAACAGGTGTTAGACCCCAAAGCCCTCTATTGAATTTGTTAACTTTTCTTCCAACAATTTGTTCATTTTCTGCAGATATTTTGTCTTCAAGGAAGGTTTATTTTTGGGCCAGACGTAAGATCACTTGGTCTGACCGTAAGTCTCATCGTGGTCCCTGTGATAATCTTCTGCATCTTCGTCGCTAGAAAGCTAATGGACGACTTCTCTGATAGTTGGGGAGTATCAATAGTCTCTGTTGCTGTTGTCTTTACCATTTATGTGAGTACCAACGTTTCCCTTGGCATTTTGTAAACGTTCTGTGACTGGCTCGTTCATAACAGCTAATGCTTTGCTCAGGATTTAATTCTTCTGATGCTTACATCCGGAAGAGATCCAGGGATTATCCCAAGAAATTCTCATCCTCCAGAGCCTGAAGTTGTTGATGGCAACACGAACTCGGGGACGAGCCAAACTCCAAGATTTCCTCGTGTAAAGGAAGTAGAAGTTAATGGAAACATATTTAAGGTCAAGTACTGTGACACTTGCATGCTCTATAGACCGCCTCGCTGCTCACATTGTTCGATCTGCAACAACTGTGTAGAAAGATTCGACCATCATTGCCCTTGGGTTGGTCAATGTATTGCCCAAGTAAGTTTCTCGGTTTTCAGGTTTCATGTACTTTGGTCTCTGAATCGGTCTATAATAATACATCTCATGTTTCTTGAGGGATTTTGCAGAGGAATTATCGATTCTTCTTCATGTTTGTCTTCTCCACGACCCTTCTCTGTGTATATGTATTGGCTTTTTGCTGCGTCTATATAAGGAAGATCAAAGAATCTGAAGATATAACCATTTGGAAAGCAATGCTCAAAACTCCAGCTTCCATTGCTCTGATAATCTACACATTCATATCGATGTGGTTCGTTGGAGGTTTAACTGGTTTCCATCTCTATCTCATCAGCACAAATCAGGTACATTAACCTTTGCCTCTTTCTAAAAAAAAACTCTCTAATTCACATGCACGTGTAATCATTTTGATCTTCTTTTGTTTCTGTAGACTACATATGAGAATTTCAGATACAGTTACGACCGGCGTAGCAACCCACATAACAAAGGAGTGGTTGATAACTTTAAAGAAATCTTTTATTCAGTGATACCTCCTTCGAAGAACAATTTCAGAGCTATGGTACCAAGGGAAGCTCCAATGCCATCAAGATCAGCTGTTGGCACTTTTATGAGTCCAAACATGGGAAGAGCTAATGATGATGAGATTGAAATGGGGAGGAAGGGTGTTTGGGCAATGGCTGAACATGGTGATGACAAAAACGGTAATAACAATGAACGGTACCATGTTAACGACGACGAGTTAGGCGAGTTATCATCAGGCATTAGGACGGAGGTGCATGATGATGCACAAATCGATAGACCGGGCATTCACCCGAGGCACTCAAGCTGGGAAATGTCACCAGAAGTTATGGCCTTAGCAGCAAGAAGAACTTAAAAACATGCCAAGAGAAAAACTGAAAAGGTGTTTTCAGATGTTTTATTTTGTATGATTTCAGCTTGATTTATTGATCTATTTTGGGTTTAAATGGGATATCAATTGTGAATTGATGTGAATTTTCAGAAGTTATGGGTTGTTTCTTTTTGTTGTGTGCAGACATACAGACGATTTATAGCACAGAACCTGATTCTTTTCATTAGAGCATCATTATCGGTGACCCCTACACACGGGGTCATCCAGATTTTTTTTTTTTTTTTTAATTTTTTTTTAATTTTTTAAAAAAAAAAAAAAAATAATAATAATTTTTTAATGTCGCGACGAATGAGGAAGCGACACGTCATCACAAATCGGATGACACGGCGCGCGCGGGTGTCACCGCAGAGACACACAGACACCCGGTTCATCCACGTGTCGCTTCCTCATTTGTCCAAAAAAAAAAAAAAAAAAAAATTTTAAAAAATCGGATGACCCCGTTTGTAGGGGTCACCGATAATGATGCTCTTATGATCAACCTTCAGCCTTCTGTCACCATGTAAAAAAACTTGCTTCCTATGGGATCAAGACTCTTTTTATAATGTAATTTCACCTCCTAAATTCTCTGAGATTTCCGATGTGGGACAATCAAACAAAGCTAATTAGAAAAACAAAAAAAATTATGTGGGCTTTAATGGGCCTGATATAAATTTGGGCTTTAACACACACAAATCATTTGATTGTGTCACCAGAGCAATCACAAAATATTAGAAACTATATTAGATCATGCGTGATATCCGGATGAAATAAAAAAATATTTAAATTGTAAAATTGATAAGCCAAATAATTATGAGTTATATCATTTGATTTTAAAGTCAAGCACTCGTTTAGTTATCCATAAATTATGTTTTGAAATTCACAATTAAAAATGTTCAAAATTGATCCAAATTACCCATAAACAATCTCTATGAATGAATGAGACAGTTCAAGAATCAAATTTCAATCGTATATAACTTAAATTTGAATCTAATTGATAAAATCAATATTTCCTAATTGATATATTATGAATCTTATATAAATTTAATAGTTTATATTTTTTTATTTTGTATTT
The DNA here is from genome assembly GCA_030161315.1 of Eutrema japonicum. Lineage (NCBI taxonomy): Eukaryota > Viridiplantae > Streptophyta > Magnoliopsida > Brassicales > Brassicaceae > Eutrema > Eutrema japonicum. Next base: position 55,029,968 of record BSQW01000011.1, read on the forward strand.
TTAACTTTTTCGTACTTTGCTTTTTTATTTTATTAGTTTTGATATATTACGAATCTTATATACATTTAATAGTTACTTTTTATTTCATATTTTTATTTTTTCTCGTACTTCACTATTTTTCGATTTTATTAGTTTCCATTTTCTTAAACCACAATTTCCTTTTTATTTTTTTTATTACTTGGAAAGTTTATATTATTACATTGACACATGTCACGATCTAAATTAACGTTGACAGATGTCACGATCTCGTGAGTTATAATTATCCTACGTTTAGTTTTGATATATTTTAAATCTTATATACATTTAATAGTTTACTTTATTTTTCTATTTTCTATTTTTTGTACTTTACTATTTTTTATTTTATTAATTTCCATTTTCTTAAACCACAATTTATTTTTTATTTTTTGGAAAGTTTGTATTATTACATTGACACATGTCAAAATCTAAATTAACCATGATAAATGTGTTGATTATTATATAGAGTTTGGTCGTGGTTATATATTAATAATTTTCTCTTTTTAAGTTTCTTTTTGTCATAATGGAAAAGATTATAAAGTATAAACTGTTAAGTTTAGTCATATTTTTATAATTTTCCTTTTAAGTTTAAATTATATTTATAATTTTCCGTTTTTAAGTTTGGTCGTGGTTGTAGATTATAAACTTTTAAGTTTCTTTTTGTCACTTACCTTTATTATAAGTTTTTTCTACTTATTCTTGTTTTTTATTTTTGTAATATTGCATGTGTATTATTACATTGACACGTGTCAATATCTAAATTAACTGTGACAAATGTGTAGATTATTATATAGTGTTTTGTCGTGGTTATATATTAATAATTTTCTTTTTTTAAGTTTCCTTTTGTCATAATGGAAAAGATTATAAAGTATAAACTTTTAAGTTTGGTCATAATCCTTTTAAGTTTAAATTATATTTATAATTTTTTATTTTTAAGTTTGGTCGTGGTTGTAGATTATAAACTTTTAAGTTTCTTTTTGTCACTTTCCTTTATTATAAGTTTTCTTTACTTACTCTTGTTTTTTATTTTTGTAAGATTGCCTTTTTAGTTTAATTTTTTAATATTTACTTTAATTCATTTTTACTTTTTTAATTAAATTGACACATGTCAATATATAAATTAACCGTGACAAATGTCAAGATCTCGTGACTGATAATTATCATACGTGTCAAGCTCACGTTGAGGGATCAAACTTTTATAATAAGATAAAGATCATGTTCTTTTGATTGTCCCACATCGTGAAAAGTAGCAAAAAGACACACACACAACAAAACAAAATGCTCATTTATTCCCCAACTATTGAGTGCACAATTAAAATTTTTAAGTTAACGTTATCTTTATAAATTTAGGTATGAGAAAACTCAACGTTAACTAAAAAAACGGAGACGTTAACGTTGAATTTTTATGAATCCAATTTTACGAAATCAACATAAACTTGAGGAATTAATTTGTCAAATTAAAAGTTAGAGAATTAATCTACAAAATTACAAAACTAGAGGATTTAAATTATTATTTCCAAATATAGTATGCTTTGTAATAAAAATTAGTCTTCATTTTAATAATATATTATCATTTCCAAAATTGCAAAACTAGAGGAATTAAATTATTATTTCCAAAATTGTCTTGTAACATTTAAAACTATTTAATTTGATAAAAATCAAAACAACTATATTCAGCTATATAAGAACTTAACCGATAAGTTTTTATAGTTACAAAAAGTTTTTTTTGTAATTTACGTTATTAATAAAATAATTTTAGTTGATTCTCCATTGTTCATGCGTGAAAACCTAAATTTATTAGATCTTGCCACCATACATTTATAGATTTATATAGTCATACCCGATCCGTAGGGAAGACGAGATAGGTCATCGCCTAGGACCACCGATTTTTTTTAAAAAATCTATGGACCATATTTTTTATTTTAGATTAATAGTTTATAGACCACAAAATTTAAAATTTATATTTTTCTTTAAAGTATTATTTTTCAATAAAAAAATTTTGGTTTGTGTCATATAATTAACCATTTAAGAGCTAAAAAAAAAAAAATGCTCTCGTTTGACGGGCACTAAGCAACAAACGCTCCCGTTTTTTAAAGCTATTGGTAAGTGAATATCTCCTCTATAATCCAACTGGCTGAAAGCGTTCCATGTTGATAAACAACCAACTCGTCAAGAACCTCGCAAGTATTAGGCTCTACTTCTCTAGATCAAAGGTAACTAAAGTATTACACGGATAAGTTACTGGTTGGTCTACTAAAGATTTACTTGTCCCACCCACTTGACTCTACAACGTTGGGGCTCGTTTAACCCTGGACATTTGACTCCATAACATTGGGGTTGACTCCACTGCAAAGCCAAACATTACCTGATACCTCAATATTTAGCACCGGTATTGTAGGTGTGGTGATGAGCACACCTCTTTTTTTTTTTTTTTTTACTGTTCACGACCTGCCCTGCACTGTTCACGACATGCCGGGTACTGTTCACGATATGCCGGGTACTGTTCACGACATGCCGGGTACTGATCACGACCTGCCCGGCACTGTTCACAACCTATCGGGTACTGTTCACGAACCGTCACGTCATCCCCAAAAACCGGAGAGTTGTCTGCTCAACTCCCACTATAAATATCCCCTTTGGAGTTCATTATCCCACACAAAAAAAAAAACTCTCATTCTCTCTTTCTAAATAACTTTCCCTCTCTAAAAAGAGCTCTCGCAGCTCTCGCAGCTCTCCCAGCTCTCTCAGCTCTCCCAGCTCGGCAGCCTCCCAGCTCTCCCAGCTCGGCAGCTCTCCCAGCTCGGCAGCTCTCCCAGCTCGGCAGCTCTCCCAGCTCGGCAGCTCTCACAGCTCGGCAGCTCTCCCAGCTCGGCAGCTCTCCCAGCTCGGCAGCTCTCCCAGCTCGGCAGCTCTCCCAGCTCGGCAGCTCTCCCAGCTCGGCAGCTCTCACAGCTCGGCAGCTCTCCCAGCTCGGCAGATCTCCCAGCTCGGCAGCTCTCCCAGCTCGGCAACTCTCCCAGCTCGGCAGCTCTCCCAGCTCGGCAGCTCTCCCAGCTCGGCGCAGCTCTCCCAACTCGGCGCAGCTCTCCAACGTTCCAACCGACCCGACGACCTGACAGTCGACTGACGACCCGATCTGACGGCCGACCGACGACCCGACCTGACGGTCGACCGACAACCCGACCTGACGGCAGACCTGACGAGCTCCCATATCTCCAGCTCTTTCTCCTACCCGCCTCAGCAACGAACTACGAATGGCTTGATCCCCAACCCGGGGTACGTAGGCAGCCCTACGGGCACAGCTATAAATCACCTATTCCTCCTCATTTGCCGACCGGAACGCAACCGGCTCTATCTTAACAGAAAATCCCCGAACCTCCCCGATACAAATTGATTTGTAGGAGACGTGCTCAAACACGTTCCAACAATTGGCGCTAGAGGGAGGGGGCTTGAGGATTTTTCTACACGCAAAGAGTAGCTCGGCAAATGTTGAGAACATCGTCCTCATCTCCGAACAGCTCCATACAGATAAGTTCCAAGCTTATTTTGTTTTTTACTCTTTTCATTCTCCTTGAGCCGAGCTCATCTCGCAAACACTCGACAAGATAAGTACCGAGCCTAGCCTCGTACTTAAGCTTAAGAGTCAGCAAAGCCGAGCTCATCTCGCAAACACTCGACAAGATAAGTACCGAGCCTAGCCTCGTACTTAAGCTTAAGAGTCAGCAAAGCCGAGCTCATCTCGCATCAAACTTGACAAGATAAGTGCCGAGCCTAGCCTCGTACTTAAGCTTAAGAGTCATCAAAAGCCGAGCTCATCTCGCAATGCATACGATCAACAAGTGCCGAGCTTAGTCTCGCACTAACACATAAATTTTTTAACTCTAATCAAGTTCAACCTTACTTGCAGGTTAACGTATATCGAGCTAGGACTTGTTTCGTCCGCCGACTTCGACACTCACTCGCCGAACTTGGGGGAGGGCTATTGTAGGTGTGGTGATGAGCACACCCACTTTTTTCTTTTTCTTTTTACTGTTCACGACCTGCCCCGCACTGTTCACAACATGCCGGGTACTGTTCACGACATGCCGGGTACTGTTCACGACATGCCGGGTACTGATCACGACCTGCCTGGCACTGGTCACAACCTGTCGGGTACTGTTCACGAACCGTCACGTCATCCCCAAAAACCGGAGAGTTGTCTGCTCAACTCCCACTATAAATACCCCATTTGGAGTTCATTATCCCACACACAAAAAAAAAACTCTCATTCTCTCTTTCTAAATAACTTTCTCTCTCTAAAAAGAGCTCTCGCAGCTCTCCCAGCTCTCCCAGCTCGGCAGCTCTCCCAGCTCTCCCAGCTCTCCTAGCTCGGCAGCTCTCCCAGCTCTCCCAGCTCGGCAGCTCTCCCAGCTCTCCCAGCTCGGTAGCTCTCCCAGCTCTCCCAGCTCGGCAGCTCTCCCAGCTCGGCAGCTCTCCCAGCTCGGCAGCTCTCCCAGCTCGGCAGCTCTCCCAGCTCGGCAGCTCTCACAGCTCGGCAGCTCTCCCAGCTCGGCAGCTCTCCCAGCTCGGCAGCTCTCCCAGCTCGGCAGCTCTCCCAGCTCTGCAGCTCTCCCAGCTCGGCAGCTCTCCCAGCTCGGCAGCTCTCCCAGCTCGGCAGCTCTCCCAGCTCGGCAGCTCTCCCAGCTCGGCAGCTCTCCCAGCTCGGCAGCTCTCCCAGCTCGGCAGCTCTCCCAGCTCGGCGCAGCTCTCCCAGCTCGGCGCAGCTCTCCAACGTTCCAACCGACCCGACGATCTGACAGTCGACCGACGACCCGATCTGACGGCCGACCGACGACCCGACCTGACGGTCGACCGACGACCCGACCTGACGGCCGACTTGACGAGCTCCCATATCTCCAGCTCTTTCTCCTACCCGCCTCAGCAACGAACTACGAATGGCTTGATCCCCAACCCGGGGTACGTAGGCAGCCCTCCGGCCACAGCTATAAATCACCTCTTCCTCCTCATTTGCCGACCGGAACGCAACCGGCTCTATCTTAACAGAAAATTCCCGAACCTCCCCGATACAAATTGATTTGTAGGAGACGTGCTCAAACACGTTCCAACAGGTATGTAGATTGGTCACGAATAATAGATAGTCTACAAAAATCTTCTGCTAAACGACATCTTTGAAAAGCTCAGTAGATCAACTGCAGAAAAAATCGAATTCACAGAAGAAGAAAATTTCAGGGGAAAAAAACGCATAATCAAAATCGATGAAAACAAAGAATATAGCAGAAGCGATGATTGGAACTGAGCTTCACAAATGGCTTTAGATGGCAGAAGCGCTGGAGGCGGTTGGGATTGGGATTCTTCAGCGTTCGTTAGCGGTGGCTGATGGTGGTAAAAGCGGTTGAGATTCAATAGTAGACTTGGATGGTGGAGGATGTGGCGACTGAGATTCACTCAGATTCGGCGGTGGCGACTAGAGGCCGATATTAGAGGTGGCGACAGAGATTCACTCAGATATGGCGGCGATGGAGGCGTTATTTGCGGTTGAGGCTCTTCCTTTGTTTTTGGTGATAAAAGTGACAATGGTGGTGAGTTCCATTCCGGTGGTGCACATGGCGGAGACTAGCGATTTTCATCAGATACACGCTCGGAATGTTGATGGTGATGGCAAACGCGGAAAGGAAAAGAGAGAAGAAAAGGGCAAAATGGGATTATTAAAAAAGGTAAGTTAAATATATATAGCCTATAATAAAAGGAAAATTAGGTAACTAGCTTACAATAAGTTGATATTAGTTTTATAAAAAGTATTGTGCATATTCCGACCAAAATACCCCGCCAAATATTGCAAAAGAGAAAGTGGATTCTAGAGTCTTATTATCAAGATAACTCATATTTATACTAGGTAGGTAGCCCGCACCTTGCGCGGGCAGATATGTTTCATAAACTAATTACATCATTAAGTTATTAACTTTGTTATGGATAAAAAACTAAACACAAATAAAATAACAATGTTAGATTTACTATCAATAAAAAAAAAACAAAAAAAACAACCAATATTATTCATAAAAAAATACGAAATAAAGCAATGGCAATCATAGAGCTCGAGAACATATTGAATAATGTTTCCTTCAATCACACATTGTATGTAAAACAATTCTTTTTTATCTTTCCATCGCTAGAACTCTCTCTCCATTTTGTCGTAAGTGTCTCTCGCTCTAATCGGTTATTCTTCTTCTTCTTAATCGTCTTTGACTTCTGCTTCTTTTTCTTTATCATCTTTGTCTTCTTCAACAATTCTTCTTCTTCTTTCTCTTCCGGTTTGTTTTCGTCTATCTCTTCCGGTTTTCCTTCTTCATCGTCTTCGTTCTTTGGCTTATTATTCTTTTGGTTTTTCTTTGTCCCGTCTTCATCCTTAAATTCTTCTACTTCGCCTTCTTCTTCTTATTCGTTATATTTCGGTTTATCTTCTTCCTCATATTTTCCTTTTCTCTTTTTCATTCTCTTTGGCTTCTTTTTCTTCTTCTTCATCACCTTCGTCTTCTTCTACTCCTTCTTCCCCTTCTTCTTCTCCAAATCCTGAACTTTCTCCTCCTTCTTCTTCTTCAACGTCTTGGTCTCATCCGCCTTCTTATTCTACTTATGGTTTTTCTTTTTCTTTATATTTGTCATCTTCCTCGTCTTTTCCGAATTTTTCTTCATCATCTTGGTCTTCGTTTTCTTGCTCTTCTTTTTCATCATCTTTGACTTCTATGAATTTCTATTTTTTTCACTCTCTCACTCTTCCGGTTTTTCTTTGTCATTTTTCTTCTCCGTTGTCTTCTTTCTCTTCTGTTTTTCTTCTTCATCGTCTTCGACTTCTTCTTCTTCCTTATTGTTTTTTAACTTCTATGGTTTCTTCTTCCTCTTTTTTCTTAAGGTTTGCCTTCATTTTCTTCTTCCGGTGTTTCTTCGTCCTCTTCTTGTTCCGGATTTTTCTTTGTCCGACTTTTCTTCGCCCTCTTCTTCATCATCTTCATATTATCCGACTTCTTATTCTTCCGTGTTTCTTCGTCTCATCTTCATCTTCTTCTATGCCATATTCAACTTTGAATAAAAATCTTCCATTTTCAGTTTCCATTACTCTCTCTCTCTCTCTATATATCTCTAGATTCCTAACTTAGATCATCATTGGTTCTTCCTCGATAATCTCAAGCATGTTCTTCTTCCTCTTCTTCTCCACCATGAAAGATAAATTCCACAATAGATGAGTTTAGTCTTGTCTCCTTCTACTTCTCCTTCTCTCTTTTGTTCTCTTAATTTACCTTCAAACATTTTCCCCATCTCTTCCTTCTCCTTCTTCATAACAATTACACATTTTTTCGACGCCAAAACATCTTCATTGTTTCAACCATTGTTTCTTTGTAGATTCTATAATTATCCCCAAGCATTTCAAACAGGGCTTGGAACCAGTTCAGTATTGTCGAATTCAATATTTCTAAAATTTCTTTGCTCATACATAGATATGGTTCGTGGGTCTTTGCCATTTTCTCCTAGAGTTGTTTCTCTAAACACTCAGTAATTTCAAGTACTCTCCTTATTAACACAAGATTTAAGGGTTAATATTAAAAACTCAAGCAAATAAAATAGATCTGTTTCGAAGTCGTGATCGAAGATGTGCTAAAACGCATAAAAGCGAGTCTATCAATTATGGATGATTAAGAGACTTACATTAGAATCAAAAAATATAATATATATAAAAAAGAATTAAAACTAACATTACCAAAAAAAACTACACTTACATGTTCTTGAAGACTTTAACTCTCTCTCTCTCTCTCTCTCAATTAGATCTCCCTTGCTCATTTCTCGAGAATCTCTAGTATGTTCTTCTTCTTTTACTCCTTCATGAAAGATAAATTCCACAATAGATATGTTTAGTCTTGTCTCCTTCAACTTCTCATCTCCTCTTTTATTCTATTAGCTTACCTTTAAGCATCTTGGCCATCTCGTCCTTCTCCTTCTTCATATCAATCACATATTTTTTCGCCGTCAAAACAGCTTCATCATTTCAACTACTATTTCCTTGTATCTTCCGTGCAAGAAACCACTTATTTAAATTGTATATCGAAATTTGAAAACAAAATTACAGCAAAAATATAATTATCATATCAACTAAATTATAGTATCATATATAAATAAAATGTTATCCTATATGTGTTACCTCCGATTAATAATATTTATAAAAAACAAAATCCTAAAATATGGTTTTTCCTCCTCTTTTCCTTATTCTTCTTCAACATCTTAGTATTCTTCGTTCTCTTTTTCATCGTCTTCGTCTTCTCCAACTTGTTTTAATTTCATCATCTCCATCTTCTCCGACTTCTTTTTCTTTTTTTTTTCTTTCAGTTTTTCTACGTCTTCTTCTTCCTCTTCTTATTTCTTATCCTTTTTCATCATCTTCGACTTCTCGACATCCTATTATTCAGGTTTTTCGTCGTCTTTTACTTCTTATGATTTATCTTCTTCTACCTCTTCTTCCTTTTCTATATCTTTCGGTTTTTCTTCTTCATCATAATTTTCTTATTTTTTTCATCGTCTTGGGCTTCTTCTTTTTCATAATCTTCGTCTTCTTTGACTTCCTCTTTTTTTTTCTTCCGGTTTTTATTCGCCGATCTTCTTCTTGTTGTCCTTCGACTTCTCCTAATTCATTGCATTTGTCTTCTATGATTCCTTATTCTTCTGGTTTTTCTTAGCTTCCTTCCGCATCTTCACTTTCTCAGACTTTGTCATTTTCATCTTCCGGTCTCCTTCCTCATCTTTAACGTATGGGTCTTTGTATTTTCCGAATTCTTCTTCATCAACTTCTTCTTCTTCTTCCCCCATCATCCTTTTTACATCGTCCTCGTCTTTTCCTTCTTCCTTTTCATCGTCTTCGACTTCTACTTCTACTTCTACTTCTTCTTCTTTATCGTCTTGTCTTCTTCGACTTCTTCTTCTTCTTATTTTTCTTTTAGTTTTTCCTCGTCTTCTTTCTATTATTCTTACTTATCTCGTCTTCGCATTTGTCGTCCTTCTTCTCTTCATATTAATCACATATTTATTCGTCGTACAAAAATCTACATCGTTTCATCGTAGCTTCCGTACATTTCCTCTAACATTTCAAGGAGGGTTTGGAACCAATTTAGTATTGTCAAATTCAATATCCATGATTTTTCTTTGATAATACATCGATATGTTTCGTGGGTCGTTGCCCTTTTCTCGTCGTCTTTCTCTTCTGGTTTCCTTCTTTATCGTCTTCGTCTTCTCTGGCTTAATATTATTTTGGTTTTTATTCGTCTCGTCTTTGACTTCTTCTTCTTCGTTATTGTCTTCGTCTTCGTCTTCCTTTTTTTTAGGTTTGTCTTCATTTTCTTCTTTTGATTTTTATTCGTCCTCTTCTTGTTCACTCTTATTCTTCATCACCTTCATATTCTCCAGGTATCTTATTCTTCCGATGTTTTTTTGTCTCATCTTTGTCTTCCTCCTCGCCGTATTCAAGTACATTTCTTCATTACAAATGTTTGTAGTAAGTATAGGCCACAACCGTTTAAGCAACAACGCAGACACCAACAAGATCGGCATCTATATGTATCTTATCGCCCCGTCTATCTTACCATGTTGGTATTCCGCATACCTAAAGTGTCACTATTTATTCTAGGCCTGGGCAAAATAACCGGAACCGAAATACCGGAACCGGAATCGAACTGAAATACCCGAACCGGAACCGAATTGGAATTGTCAAAATACCCATTGGATCATACACATTGATACCCATGGGTATTGGGTAGAACCGGAACTGAACCAAAAATATTTTGGGTACCCGAATACCCAAAATATAATTATATATCCAAAAATATTAAATATATATCAGGTTTTTGGGTATATTTTTTGTATTATGGGTATATTGTTTTTAGTTTTTTTTTGTTTTCGGGTATATTTTCAGGTTTTTGGATATAATTTCGGGTTTTAGGTATATGTTTGGTATTTCGGGTATATGTTCCTTATAACTTTTTCGGGTTTTCGGGTAAAATTTCGGGTTTTCGGATATATTTTGGATTTCTGGTATATTTTAGACATTTCGGATTAAAAAATACCCAGAACCGAACCGGAACCGATTAAGATCCGAATGGTTCCAGTATATTTCGGTTCCTAAACCTTTCTACCCGAAATAGCCGGAACCGAACCGAAATCATTTCGGTACCTATATGGATCCTAAACCTCTCTACCCGAAATACCCGGAACCGAACCGGAACTGAAAATGCCCAGGCCTAATTTATTCTAAAGAAAGTTTTTTCCGCTATTTATCTTCATGGTGTAAGTTTTGTAATGTTTGTTCTCATTTTCAAGCTGATTATCTTCTGAGGTCTCCAAAGATAATATCTAATTAAATTGTGAGTTGGAACCGACACCATAAGATTGTCACTTGACTTCTTCTCAAAGATTCTATATGGTTTTTTTTCTCTAAATTCATCATCCTCTTCCCCTTCTTATTCTTCAACATCTTCATCTTGTCCTAATTTTTCTTATTCTGATTTTTCTTCGGTCTTCTTCCTCGCCTTTTTCTTCTTTTTCTTCTTCTTCTTCATCGACTTCGTCCTCCTCTTCTCCCTCTTATTAAACTTTCGGATTTTCTTCATCCTCGTCCTTTCCTTCTTCTTTTTCATCTTCTTCGGCATCTTCTTCCTCTTATTTGTCTTTCGATTTTTTTATTAATCGTCTTCGACTTCTATTTATTCTTCCTCTTCTGATTTGTCTTCTTCTTCCTCATCTTATGCTTTTTTTACTCTTCATCCTATTCTTTATCTTTCGTTTGTTTCTTCTTCGTATTTTCCTTATTCTTTTTCCGGTTTTTATTCGTCTTCTTCATTCTCCCATTTTAACGCCTTTGTCTTCTTTTTCTTCCCCAAATTCGTGATCTTCTTCTCCTTCTTATCCTTCAACGTCTTCGTATTGTCCTTCTTATTCTTATTATTATCCTACTTCTGGTTTTTAATTTTTTTTTTGTCGTCTTTTCCTTCTTCCCCTTCTTCATCGAATTCGTCTTTCTCTTCTTCCGCTTATTCATCTTTCGGATCTTCTTCTTCCTCATCTTCTCCTTCTTCTTCTTCTTCCTCTTATATATCTTTTGATTTTCTTATTCCTCACCATTTTCTTTCGTCTTCATCATCATCTTCGAATTCTACTTCTTCTTCCTCTTATGTTGTGTCTTCTTGTCTTTATCTTCTTTTTTTCTTCCTGGTATTTTCCTACTTCTTTTTCTATTATTTGACTTTTTCTTCATCATCTTTGTATTCTCTCAGTCATTTTTCTTCTTCTTTTTTGGTTTTTATTAGCCTTCTTCATCCTCTTCTTGTTACTTTTCCTTGGTCTTCTTTGTCTTATCCAAACTCTTCTTCTTCTGGTTTTTCTTCGTCTCTTTCTCATCTTCACCTTCTTCTACTTCGTCTTTTTCATCTTCATCTTCAGGTTAAATTTTTTTTGATGTGGTTTAGCTTTGATTATGTTTCGGTTTGAATCTAATCATACAATTTAAACCAGACAAAAAATATTGGTTTTTGGATCAATTATTATGTTTAACTTCGATTAGATAAAAATTATGAGTCATTTAACTTTTGGTTCTTCTTCTTCATCGTCTTCAACTTCTACTTCTTCTTCTTTATGTTTTGATTTTCTTATTTATCATCCATTCTTTTCTTTACTTATTTATGATTTGCCTCCTTTTTCTATGTATTTATGCTTTGTCTCCTTCTTCTCTTTATCTTTCGGTTTTTTTTTTCTTCGTATTTTCCTTTTTTTTTCATGGTATTCGACTTCTCATTTTTTTCCCCGGTTTTTACTCTTCTTCTTCTTTCTCCCATTCCAACGCCTTTGTCTTCTCCTTCCTCTTTTGCTTTGTTCTATTCTTTTTCCTATTCTTTATCTTTCGATTATTGCTTCTTCTTATTTTCCTTATTCTTTTCCATCGTCTTCGATTTCTTCTTCCCCAACTTTTTCTTATATTTCCGGGTTTTATTCGTACGTGTTCTTCTTCCTTGTCCCATTTCAACGCATATGTCTTCTTTTTCTTCGTATTTTCCTTCTTCCTCTTCTCCATCGAATTCGTTTTTCTCTTCTTCCTCTTTCTCTACCGCGAAGATTCTAGAGCTAACAATGATTTGCAGATTTTGGACAATAGAGTCAACAGCATCTTACTAACTGTCACAATGTTTTAACTTATGGACTTGAAGAATTGATAATAAACCGAACAAAACAAATTTTTTTAACACAAATAAGTTATGTTCTATGTCATGTATTGTTTCGTATACCAAATGATAGAAGACCCCTTGATTCTATTCTTGCCTTTGCTCAACAAAAGTTGCAATCAACATAACTCATCATATGTGTTTTTGATGAAAAAACCCTGTGTTACAATAAGATGAAAACATATAAATGTTGTTTTTGGTAAATGAGTATTTTTGTATATCCTTGCAAAGAATTGGGACCTCCTCACAGTTTCATCTGGCTACATCCTCTAAACGATCCGTAAAGAGGTCGAGGCGTCATGAAAACGACAATCTCTTATAAATGGTCCTCCAACTTTGTCTTTGTTTGACGCCATTTCCTTCAATATGCTGGCTTCCATAAACGCATATGCACAAAGATTTCTTCTTTGATGTGCCAACCTTTATGCAACCGCCAAAGTAATCTATTTTTTTCCTTCTTTAGTTCTCCCAATGCAGCCACCTAACCACAAAACAAACCCCTAAGAAGCTATATTAATGGCTTGAGTTATCCTTTTAAGCGTTATAACATTTAGTTGAGGAAGACTAACAAATTCTAATAGGGAAGTAAGAGGTTCTTTATTCACATATAGCAAAAAAATAGCTAGCTTTAAAGCATCTTTTCTCTGACTGAAAAATGAAAAGACCCCCAAAAATGTGTTCATATGGTACCTCTGCAACTCTAAAGTTGAATTTGAGTGTCCCGTTTTGAATCTATTTCCATTAAAACAAATATTCAAATCTAGACCTTGAGCTTCCTTGCAGAACATAACAGAGAAGTGTTTGATGTGAGTTATTAGGTATGGATGTAATGTCTGAGTTAGGATCTCACAAAAACAGACACAATCATAATAAACACATTTGTACGATACCCAAGCATAAAAAAACATGATTGTGAGAGATAAAAAGAAAGACAATCATTTCAAACCATGAGTATGATAGACAAAAGCAACAAAGAAAATAGTAGAGCCGACATGTGTAAATGTGAAAGAACAAACAATACAGAGCCTTACCACAAGACTGAGCCAAAGATGAAAATCGAGAAACAAAAGACTGTTGGGCTGCAATATCTGGAAGCGAATGGTGACCAAAGAATCGATGCGAGAGCCAGAACCATCACCACAAAACCGAAATGAGTAAAAATAATTTGGTACCGGTTGATGTTTGTCCGTCTTGAAGCATATGGCGAAATGAGTCATCTGGCGAGCCAACTCGGTGATGTACTCGCCTTCGGATTCTTCTCGTGCTTTTGATGAATCTGGGTCTTTAGATATAGTCAGGATGGGGAGAGTTTGTGGTTGGAATGAAGAAAGTTGGTTTTATGTGCTCGGAGAAAAGTTGAAAAATATATGTCTTGTAGTTCAGCATATTCTAAAAATCAAAATAAACCATATAGAGAAGAAAAAAACAGAGTAAGCTAAAATAAGAAAGAGCAAATCAATAACAATAAGAACATATAGGTGTGGATGTAATAATTAAGTGAGACTCTCACCACCGAGTACAATGTAGTCAAGCATCTGCAAAGAAAACACTAATAAGAATAAACGAATAGATCAAAGGATAAGACTCAACTTGCGTTTCAGAAAGAGATACAAAATGCTAGCAAGCCAGAGAAAGAAAATTAACCTGCGAGCTTAAGCTGAGGTACAATTTCTTTACACCGATAAAATACTTCTGCAAATCTATTATGTAATATACTCTCTAGATAGAAAATAGAAACTAAACACGTCTTGATCTCACATGACCTAACAAAGGGAAATTATAACATTGAATGGCAAAGAATAATAAATTACAGCAGGTTCGAGAACCGCTTACACGAAAAAAGGCGGTGAGATCATAAACCTTCTCAGTTGTGATTCTGCAAGTCAATTTTCCTGCAAAGATGACATAACTGGTAAGGTGTCATTCCCAAAGCAACAAATTACAAAAAATCAATATGATGATGCTTGTACGTTGATCATTTAAACAACAAAAAAGAGCCCCATGTACACCATGACGAACAAATAACACAGACAATTAGCGAACTAAATAAAACCTAAACGACGGCAAATATCAACCAAAAAGACAACGTGTCAAACACAAACACCGTTTGTAAACACATCCCTGTTGTTCCTTACCTCCGGTCCGAGTTTCAACATTTAAAGCTACAAAAGCAATGCAAAGTCATTTTCGCAAATCAAATTGAACAACTGTTTTATTAAACATTGGCTTATAAGTAGTGATTGTAACTCTATAACTCTAACGGAGCAACGAATTGCTTGTAATCTTATAAACTAAATGTTTGATTTAATCTAGAACAATACCTTATGGTCCAAGAAAAATAACATAACAGTGTGACAATAAAAATAAGTTACCGTGAAAGATCGCAAGCATGTGGTTGCCATCGCCGTTGTCGAAAATCAGAATTTTGTTTCTTCCATTATTCAGACAACGCAAACCAGGATGCACAAACCGACCATGTTCTCCATAAGACGTTTCGTCCACGTCACGCCATCCGCTATGAACCCATCTTCCGTATGAATAGTCACATACGTCGTCGTTTCTTCGTTCCTGCGTTAGGGTTTCCGACAAAGATAAGAATCCAAAACAGAGATAAGACTCAAAGCCGGCAAGATCTATGAAAACAGAGACTCTTCATAGAATAAATCCCATTGAAACCAATACCAGAAACACTCCGCAACAAACCAAAACCCCAAAGAATATGAAGAACACCTCGACAAAGACATAACCGGATCCGTAAACCCCCAAATAAATAGAAGCTAAAAATAAAACACGAAGAGAAAGTTTCAAAACCAATAAATTAGCAAGGGGCTCCAAAAAAAACACATAAACAACAACAAATATTTGGAGAATCTCATAACACCCAAAAATTAGGATATACCTCGACAAAAGAGACACGAAAGAGAGAAAACAAATCCGTGAAGATAGAATCTAAATTATGATATACCTCGACACCGGAGATCCGAAAGAGAGAAAACAACCTTCAAGAACAAAAAAAAATATTAGATCTCATAAATGAATCCGTGAAAATAGAATATAAATTAAGAAATACCTCGACAACGGAGATCCGAAAGAAAGAAAATAAGCTTCAAGAGCAAAAAAAAAACGTTAGATCTCATAAACGAATCCATGAAAATAGAATAAAAATTAGAATATACCTTGACACCGGAGACCCGAAAGAAAAAAAAACAATCTTCAATAGCAAATACAAAAACAAAAACAAAATTAGATGAATACAAGCACAAACAACCGAAAAGTAAGTATAATGGAAAACTATCAATAAATAGAACTAAAAAATCGAAAACATGATCTCAAAAACATTAAACATGTAACCTAATAGAACTCGAGAATCGAATGCTCTAAATACGGCTTAAATGTGTTGTATTTATAGGCCACAGGTCAAGCTAGGGTTTCTGATTTTTTTTTAATATGATAATTTTGAAAATTTAATTTTAAAATTACAAACCCTAGTCAATTTGAAGCCCACTATTACGAAACAAAACCAATTTAAAGCCCAATTTTCGATAATCGGTACGACAAATTATGAATTTTTAAAAAACTTAATTTGAACCGATTTTAAAGGTATTAACCGAGTTTTACGGTTTAGGATGAATGAGAGAGCTCCATTCCAAAAATTCATTTCGCTTTTACTATATATGATATATATATATCTATTTGATTATCAAGATAACTCATATTGATAATTCTTATTATCAAGATAACTCATATTGATAATTCTTATTATCAAGATAACTTATATTTGATCATCGATATTTATGTGATTATCAATATAACTAACATCAATAACTCTTAGTATCAAGATAACTCATATTTGATAATAGATATCTATTTGATTATCAAGATAACTCATATTGATAATTCATATTATCAAGATAACTCATATTTGATTATGAATTATCTATTCGATTATCAAGACAACTCATGTTATCAGAGTTGTGTAACACGAATCAGAGACGTTTCTGTTGTTCGTCGTCACAGACACTAACCTCCATCTTCATCTTCTTATTTCTTCTTCTTCATTCTTCTTCTTCTTTCTTCTTTCTTCTCTTCTTCTTCTTCTTTCTTCATAGAAAGATGTAATTAGATAGGAAACAAAGGGGTAAAATTGATTTTTGATAGTGAATAATATAGGATGAATAGTACCCAAGGAGAGAAAACTAATTTTTCACTTATCCATGGCCATGCATTACAAATACTCTATTAAAAAACTACCTAATTATGTAAAAAAACTTGGATATCCACTGCAAATACTCTGGTAGTTTATTAGAAATAAAACATCAAAAACATTTATTCACTAATAAAAATAACTGTCTTCTAGATCAAAATCCACACTACACAATATTATTCGGACCAATAAGACATCAAAAACACTGATTCACTATTGAACCCAAATCATCAAAATCTACCCTTTGGTTCAGGTATGCCCAATACTACTTCCTTGTTTCTTTTCGTTGTGTACAGACAGTTAAAACCTTAAATCATTGTGTTTAATGTAATCTATGATTTTAACAGTTATCGTCTCACAGAATGAGATAACAAAATGTATACAGACGATTTACACTGTACTTATAACTGTGCAAGTAATAAAAAATCTGAAACTGAATTTTCAGACATGTGGACCAGAAGACCAGACCAGTCCTATTTATAGTGTTCATTGAAGCACGGCTCTAAAATAAACGTTCTTCTTCTTCTTCTTCTTCATCTAAGTTGTAAATTAATATACTCATTGGATCTAAACAAATCTCCTTGAAGTAAAAACCAAAAATATTGGGTTGTAAATTTGTAATGTTTGATAAAACAATGTTAGAGATGAGTCTTCTCTTCAGGGGAGACAAGGACGTTTAATTCATGAACAGAATCAAACAAAATGGTCAAATACAAATTTATAGCTTACATTATTAGACTAGATCAGTTTCATGAACATCTATTGACTATTTGATAAAAAAAGTAACTGTTTTTAACTTAGAACGAAGGTAACTATACAGTCAAACACCATAATAGACAAAGACAATAAAGAGAGTCACTAGGATTTGTTCATTCATAAGTGTTATTTGTATGCACATGTTATATAAATTATATAAAAAGACGAACCATATTTCAATTGAAATGTCACTGTTACTGTTTTAGCATCCTCTAGCTCCTCTTTATTTAGAACCTTACCATGTGAGCAAAGAGCTCAAAAACCTCTGCAAAAACTCTCTCCTTTAATCTTACTTTCAGCACTAAATAGCCAAACCTTAGATACCAATTTTAAGCAGGTAGGTTTTTCCTTTTGTCTTCTCTTAGACCTACCAAAAAAGGATTTGTGGTTTTTGGAGTTGACCTTGGGTTTGATTTTGGTGTTTTTTTTTCAGTTTACAGGAAAAAAAAAAAAAATACATGTATAAGAATCAGCTGCAAGAGCTTGCACAGAGAAGCTGTTTCAACTTACCATCATATACTTGCATAAGAGAAGGACCAGATCATGCTCCAAGATTCAAAGCTTCTGTTAACTTCAATGGTGAGATATTTGAGAGTCCCACTTACTGTTCCACTCTCAGACAAGCTGAACATGCAGCTGCTGAAGTTTCACTTAATGTCCTTTCCTCTAGAGTCCCTTCAAAGTCTCTAACTGCTAAGATTCTTGTAAGTTCTGTCTTTTCATCTGGGTTTTGATCATACACAAAAACTTCAACAAGTGTAACATCTCATATCATTTCAATCTGTTTTCAAGGATGAGACAGGGATTTACAAGAACCTACTTCAAGAGACAGCACATAGAGCTGGTCTTGATCTACCAATGTACACAAGTGTAAGATTAGGATCTTGCCACTTCCCAGCTTTCTCTTGCACCGTGGAACTTGCTGGGATGAGTTTCACTGGCGAATCAGCAAAGACAAAGAAACAAGCTGAGAAAAACGCAGCAATTGCAGCTTGGTCTTCTTTTAAAAAAAGTGCTCATCAAAACCTCTCCTTCCAAGTTCCTTAAATCTTAAAGAGATCATCACTTTTCTAATTGAATCCATCCTTTTTCTGTTGCTGTGCAGTGTCAAGCTTGGATTCTATGGGAGAAAAGGAAAATGGTGAAGAGAAGGAACAAGAAGTAGTAGCAAGAGTACTCTCAAGATTTAAACCCAAGGAATTGAGAAGAAGAGAGACAAACCAATGGAGAAGAAGAACAAGTCAACAACAAGATACAAACAAGGATTTGTTGATTGAGAGATTGAGATGGATCAATCTCTTGACCAATGAAGCTTCATCATCAACAACACAGAAACAACACAAACCCAGTTTCATCTCTTTGCTTCCCCCAGCACAAAACCAGCCATTAAGAACAAATCTCCAACAATACAAAGGCAAATCAACACAAGAAGCTAAGCCAGAGACAGAGATGACCATCACAAAGCCGTTTCCTTTGCCAATGGCTGATCGAAAAGCCAAACTCAACGAATCATCAAACAGAATCAGTAACCAAATCCTCTTTTCCGACAAAGGCAGATTCAATCTCGTCGGAGGTTGTAATAGGCTAGCTCCAGCAGTTCAAGTCAGATCAGTCATCCCAGTTTTCGCAGCTCCACCATCGAAACAAAACCCTAACCCTAGCCCATCAACATTATCGTCGTCATCCAGATCAATAAATTCTTGCTCTGTTCCAAATTTTGTATCAGACCCATGATTAGTTAGCATAAGTTGGTAAAAGGGCTAATCTCAAAATAAACCCTTGTGTTTCACATATACGTTATAATAGATCAGTATGTTTCCGTCTCTAGATTGTGTTCTTCTTGTCTTTGTTTTTTTTAAAAAAGAGTTTGAAATTTCTGAAGCCGACAATGAATTTGAATGCTTGCGTATTGCATGGAGAACGAAAACAGAGAGCATTAAATTGGGGAAGAAGAAGGAAGATGGGACATTGGAGGTGAACAATAAATGGGTTTTGTCTTCTGCCATTAATGCACCGATTGCTCTGCTTCCCACTCTTCCTCATTAATGGTTTTTCTGTCTGTAACGTCGGTTCGAGCCAAAATTATTGATACACTTCGAAACACAGAAATTCCAAGTTTCGTTTTTTTTGTGAAAAGAACCCAAACTTTTGTTGAGTGCCTAAGAAACCCAAATATTTTTAAAGAATGAACTTGTAATCGTGCAAGTTATAAACGTTGACTATATAATTAGTAACTATGATTTAACCCGCGCTAATTAGCATGTAATATTTTTTTTTAATTATTTTAAAATTTAAGAAAAATTGCTTTTATCTAAATTTTTCAATATGTCTAACTAATGATTATCGATAAATATGTCAATTTGTAATAATTTATTTATTTAACCCGTTTTGCAGTGAACTAAAATATTATTCGGGCTAACCCGCAAAAACCTATAATATTGAAAACATAACTCTAATATGCACCGTTAAATGACTATGGTTTTTGTGGTTAATCTACGAACTCTTAAAAAATAAAATAGTTTTTTGTGTCTAACTTTTTATAAAATTAGTAAAATATTTTTAAAATTTTGTTTTGATATATATTCAAATAAAATATACTAAATTATAGTGAAAATATAGCAAGATTTTGAATAGATGTTTTTTTGAATATATATGGTTTGATTATTATTTTAAAATATATAGTATTAAACATAATTAAAAAATTAAATAATAAATAACTTCTTTAATGCAAAATAAATATTTTCCATATTCTAATCAATAATTTTAAAATACTATTATATTTTTTTCTATTTTAATTATTCTTTGCTATTTGTAATGATATTTTATGTAATAACTTACAAAACAAAGTTTATTTTCAAAAATATTTTCTTAAATAATATTATAGAGATTCTTTATAGTTACGGTAAGTGATGTATCAATCATATAATATCGATAACAAAAAAAAATATACGGTTTCATCAATGAATTTGTGTAACATTATCTTACTCTTTTAACTTTTTTCTAACTAATTAATTATACTATTACTCCATTTATTTCACAAAAAGTGTCATTTTGACACATTTTACACATATTAAAAAACTTTAAGATTATACTAATATATTCCTATTTAATATACCCATAACTAATTTAAAATAATTTAAATACAAAGGTTATTAACTTTGGGTAAAAAACAATTTTGAGAATTAATTTCAAAAATTATATTGAAAATGCAAAACGACGTTCTTTTTTAAATAAAAAGATTAACTTTAAAATGATATTTTTGTGTAACGGAGGGAGTATGTCCTAACAAAGACCTGTAATTTTTAAAATTCTCCTTTTTGTCATTAATTTTGACTAGAGTTAACAAAAAAAAAAATTGCATTGAAGTGTTTCTACGGCACTTATATTGAAAAACTTCTAAGATGACACTTATATTGAACCGGAGGAAGTATCTCGTTAGTGTTTTTTACTCTCTATAATTTTTGTTTATATCGTTTTATCATTTTGCATCACCAATTGAATGTATATATGGTTTTAGTGATTAAAATTTAAAGAAGGTATAGATTCCGATTAGTATTCTACGCAATCGCGTTTTTTACATAGGAATTAATTATTAACCATTTACCACAACGATAAAGACTATACCGTTTTATTAGTTACCAAGCACAAAAATTATGTTAATTAGTGAAACCAAAAATGGTATATTCATCTTTGTTGTTTTTGTTACCTTTTACTTCTTCTAACTATTTTAGTATCGTTTTCTCCTTCTATTTACAGATTCTTACCACTTTATTTTTTTACTTTTTATTTTTCTTACCACTTTATGTTACCAGTTATACCATCTATTACTAATAAAAGTTGATGCTATAAGCCTCTAAGGGCGTTCACATAAGGTTTTAAACGACCAGTTAAAATATGTTAAATCAGTGTTTTAATTAAAACTTAAATAATGTCAAGAATTCCAAAAAATCGTGCATCTTAAAATAGAAATAAATATCAAAAGAGCTAAATTAACAAAAGAAAAAAAAAGTTTAATAGAATTAAATATCAAAAGAACTAAATTACAAAAAAGAAAAAAAAACATTTAAAAGTAAATTAACTTAATATCTATGCTAACTCTATGAAAAATCAACATACAAAAATTAACAAAGAAAAAATAAATTATATGTCAAAATAAAATCTATTACTAATAAAAGTTGATGTTATATGCCTCTAAGGGTGTCCACAACAGCTTTTAAACAATCAATTTTATTGGTCTACATTAACATTCAAAATTTAAAAAGTTTACAAATTCTAATATGATTAATAAAAAAATATAAAAGATAAGGAAATTATGTATAAAATTTCCATTAACAACAAAAAAACCAACATGATACTAAATTAGGAAAAAATCTTCATTTTAAATAGTGGTCTCAATTATATAAATAAATATAATCGTAAAATCTCTTTACATGTGTGTATACACACACATTTAGAGAGCACTTTGTTTATTATGATGTAATGATTTTATCACCATTTTTGTTACTTATAAAAGTTGAAATTATTTGATTCAAAGGCTTTCCACATAGGATTTTAATTAACCAATAATTATAATCTACATTAGCATCTAAAGTTTTTTCACACGTCCATAAAAACTTTCCACACGATCGCATTGAATAGATAGTGCATAAACGATCGAAAAAATTACATTTTCATATTTGGATTGGGATTGCCATAGATCAATGTAGGAGTTCTTTGTTTTGAGTTGTTCTATTTGTTATTCAATATTCTGAAATTTGATGTAAGTCGTATTGATTTTGCCTACTTAATTGTTTTCTTGAACAAAACTATGTTCTGATGGAATAAAAAAAAAAAAAAGAACGGCATGAGAAAGAATTCACCCATGGATTGAGAAAGATGAATATAATGAAGGAAAAATGACTATGTGTAAACTAACTTTCTCATATATAAAAGAATGTTTGTTACTTCAATATTATTTGCAATGACCCCTAAGTATGAGAATTAAATCTTCATCCCTTAGGTTTATGATCTCATCGAATAAACATTGAAAAGTTACCACAACCAATATGTCACGAGGAAAATTCTGGCTTCTATCTCTCCAATGTAAAATTTACAAAAAATATATTTACTTTGTCGGTTTTTTGTTATTATAAATTTGTTTCAAAGTTCATATCATATTCATATATTATTTTGGTTTCAAAATTGATTTTTTCATAGATATGAGAGCAAGAGTTGTGTTTATTGTATTGTTTTTTTTTATTTGTAGATTAAATTGAAATTTTGTATTAATTAAAATAGTTAAGGAATGAAAATAAATTTTGACTTTTTTGCTTTTTTTTTGTTTTTGTAGAAAACATATAGAACGAGAATGAAAATGAATATGATGAAAAAACTTATTCACTCTGATTGGAAGAAGTAAGACACAATCATTGAAAAATCATTTAAAAGTTATCACAACCAATATGCTACCAACCAAAAGTCCGGTATTTACATCTTCAAGATAAAACTAACAAAAAAATCGTCGATCTTTTGTGATTTTAAATTAGTTTCAAAATTCATTTCATATTCATCTATAGTTTCAAAATTAAAGTTGTCATGAATATGAAAGCAAGAGTTGTGTTTATTAGTGTTTTTCAATTTAGTATATTAAATCTGAAATTTGTATTGGTTAAATTAGATAAAGAAAGAGAATAACTTTTAACTTTATAACATTTTTGTTGTTTTAAAAAAAACTTATATAGATTTAAAAAAACTGAAAATGAAAATGAAATTGAAAATTATTTTAAAAAACTTATTTTCTTGATTTAAGGAAGTGATGTATAATATTTGATCTTTGTGTTAATAGCATTTGATTATTTTGTTACACTTTTAGTTGGCTTTGGTATACTACTTATAAATGTTCGATCATATAATACGTTTTTCAAACGGGACATATATAGATTCAAAACAAGACCGTTGAAACCTCACAAACTATATATTTTTACTGAGATTAAAACTGTAATATTTTTAATATATATAATTACAATCACTATTATACACAAAATAATATCTCAATAAGTATAATTACTTGCATATAATTTTTATCAAAATAATATTAAAAATAATACCCATGCGTAGCGTGGATGCAAAACCTAGTATTTTTTAAAAAAATGCAAGGGAATAATATTTTAAAATGGTATAGTTCAGTTTAAAAACAATACTTTTTAACTTTGATATATTTTCTGATTTTCTCCATAAGGAGGGTGAAATAATATTATCACCACGAGACTCAGGTCTCTCAATCATTTGGGCCGGAACATTAATTTGGGGATCAACCTTTCTCATGGGCCGTTACAAACCAAAACATAAATGATAAAACTACTGACCTACCAAACCATAATACCAACCGGACTGGACTTAACCGGCCACTTGTTCGGCTTAGAAATGTTTTGAATTATATTTTCATTTTTTTTTGTAAATAACTTATACGTTTAAGTTTTTATGACGTGGATCCGAGTAGCAGAAATGAGAAATGTTCACATGTTGGTGGATCTGACCCACGAGCCAACCATAATTAATAATCCGGTTGATGTCAACAACAACAACACTTTTTTTTTTAATAATCCAGTTTCTCATTATCTTGACAGATAGATATTCCATAAGTACACGTCAGATTTTCGTGGAGAATATTTTTTAAATGTAATCCAGAAAACTAATTGACAATAATACACATTTTTACACTTAGCATCATTTTTACACTTTTGTAACAAACTTAGCATCATTAGTTTAAATTGACAATAATACATAAATTTCATATTAAAACAACCCAAAACACCTTTCTAATGGAAAAAAACTAAACAGTAAATAGTAAACCCAAACATAATATTTTTAATTGAAGTAAACAAGTATTTTCATATAATTATTTGTGTTATTTTCAAAAAAAATAATTTAGTGGGTTAGATTTGGAATAAAAACTATTTTTGTGCTATTTAAAAGTCTTTCTCAACTAATTATTATGCTGGTTCAGAAGAATTACTATAGTGTCTATTGGCTTCAATTTTGACCAATTTATCTTACAAAATGTTTAATTCACGTTATTTGCAAATTTCTGTTTTTTTTATGAAGCTGATAAATATTTAGAAAAATTATTAACAAGGTGATATTATTACAAATTACAGAATTTAAACAATATTAGAAATTACAAAATTTGAACAATATTAATCATGTCCAGCCTAAAGGGGTGGGCAGAGGTGCTATGGCCCAGAGACCCATATATTTTAGAGACAAAATTACATGTAAAGAAGGTCCAAAGTTTTTTAAAAATACATATAAAAAGGGCCCACAAATTTATAAAAAAATATGTTTCTTTATAATAAGGGGTCCAAAAAAATTTTTTGTCCAATGATCCATATTTATGTTGGATCGGGCCTAATAACACCCCCCCCACGCGGTCCTTCCTACCAGTGAACCACATCTTTGCATGCAAATTTTCTTATTTCTTTTGCCTTTTTTTTTCTTGACCGTGAACAATTACATAAACATTTGAAATAAAAAATTAAACAAAATTTTGGTTCCACAATAATTTATTTTATTTTCCTTATGAATTCTGTTTTCCTATTTAGGGAGGAATCTTTTAAATAAAAACAAGAATGTTATCACTATATATGTTTGGAAAAAACGAAAAAAAAAACAAAAACAAAATATCTCAATAAAGGCGTGCAAGATAAAATTATCTCCAATGACTCGATGCCACGTAATAGATGAGAACCGTACTCTTTGTCGTACCAGATCCCATGAAAGGCGGGAAGAAACTATCAGGAAACGCACATTGCTGACGTGGAATGGAATATTCGAACGCGGAGATCCAGCTCCCTTTTTTTGTTTTTAATATAAATACTGATTCCTTTCCCCAAAAACAAAATAAACACAAATTTCGAAATCCCTAATTTACTCTCTGTCTCTCTCTATACTCTTGAGAAATGGCTCTTCGCACTGTGCTCGTCTCCGACGTCCCTAGCCTCCCGGAGTCTGTTTACGTATTACCCGAAGGTATTCGTCTCTCTGTTCGCCGGAGATTGAGCTATGTCTTCGTCTTTGCTGAATTTGTTTCTCTCATCATTGTTGATAGGTTTAGATTTGAGCAAACCGAAATCGTTTAGGATGCCTGGATTTTCTGTGATTGGACACAGAGGAAACGGCATGAACGTGTTGCAATCTTCTGATCGGAGAACGAGAGGGTTTAAGGAAAACTCCATTCTCTCGTTCAATTCCGCCGCCAAATTCCCGATCGATTTCATTGAGTTCGATGTTCAGGTTGGTTCTCCGATCTAGGTTTTTAATGAGTTGGGTCTTTACAAAAAACCCTAAAAAGGCTAATCTTTGGGATTAAAATTTGTGTGGAAGAAGATTCTGATTTGGATCTCTCTTTTTTTGGGTTTGTGGAATACTATTGTATAGTTTCTTAGAATTGATATGAATATAAGAACAAGAAGATTGAAGAAAGAAAGAGAGAGAGAGAGAGATGGCAATAGAAGCATTCCACGGAAGTGAAAACGACGAGCTTTTGTGTGGTGTTTCTTTTGTAGGTGACAAAAGATGATTGTCCTGTCATTTTCCACGATGACTTCATCTACTCTGAAGATAATGTGAGTCTCTTAGATCTTGATTCATTTCTCTAGATCTTGGCTTGGCTGATCTGTTATCTGTGTTGTTGCTCAGGGTATTGTTAATGAGACTAGAGTGACGGACTTGAGTCTATCTGAGTTCCTCCTCTATGGACCTCAGAAGGAAGCTGAGAAAATAGGGAAGACCCTGATGAGGAAATCCAAAGAAGGTAAGGTTCTGAAATGGGACGTTGACTTGGATGATTCCCTTTGCACGCTACAAGAAGCTTTCGAACGAGTTGAGCAATCTCTCGGGTTCAACATCGAGATGAAATTCGATGATCAGATAGTCTATGAACGAGAGTCTCTCGTCCATGTCCTGAGATCAGTTCTGCAGGTATGCCTGATACTAGTTCCTTGTTCTTCCTACTTTTTCTCTTTGGAGCATGAATACTTATCAGGGTCGAAAACGTAGAACCATTTGTCAATAAATGCTTAATGTCTGTTGATATGTGTCACCAAATTCAACTATTTCTAAGGGTATTAGTAAAGCTCTTAAATTTATTTTTTTACATTGGTTCTGTGTGGCAAAAACTACAGGTGGTATTTGATTACGCTAAAGACAGACCAGTGATCTTCTCAAGTTTCCAACCAGATGCAGCACAGCTTATTAGGGAGCTGCAAAGCACTTACCCTGTATGTTCCATTCTAGGCTCCAATCTCGTTAACTTCTTTAGTTTATTTGACAATTTTACTATCACTATCAAATGTTACAGCTAAAAAAACACTGTTAAAGTATTCCACATCTTTCCAATGATAACCACACAAGGCTTGTGATCATCCACAACTTTCATTAAATGCATCCATTTATGCAACCGCTGAGGATTGTTTTCTGAACTGAACCCAGGTTTTCTTTCTGACTGATGCGGGGAACAAGATCTACAATGACGAGAGAAGAAACTCACTCGAAGAAGCCATTAAAGTTTGCTTGGAAGGAAAGCTTCAAGGCATTGTTTCAGAGGTTAAAGGAGTGTTCAGAAACCCAGCAGCCATTAGCAAGATCAAAGAATCTAACCTCTCTCTCCTCACATACGGCAAACTCAAGTAAACTTTCTTATGCACAATCAAATTATCTCTAAACTCTACATCTGTGTGCTTATTGCTCCTCGAATATGGATCTTTGATTAGATTCTAATCTATTTTAAATATGGTGTTGCAGCAATGTGGGAGAGGCAGTGTACATGCAATATGTGATGGGGATTGAAGGAGTGATTGTAGATTTTGTTGAGGAGATTACAGAGTCAGCGACACTCATGATGATAAGACCACCATCACCATCATCATCACCTTCCAAGGATGATGTTGCCATTACAAAACCTGAGTTTTCACAAAAGGAGATTGATTTTCTTCTCAAGCTTCTCTCTCAGATGATACAACATTGATGATCATCTCTGTTTTCCTTTTCATTCTTTTATCATAAATTTTTTTTCTTTGTAATTTTTTTCTTTCTTCTTGATTTTTTATTATTCTTCTGGGTGTTTTGTCCCAATAGTTAAACTGTAAATAAATCTGTAATTTCTTACTTTTTACATGGATAAATTTTATACCAGAGCAAATTATCTTATCTAGCTAATTAAAAATAAAAAAACTGATTATATAGCCTAATTAGAAATTGAAGTATTTGTCTTTTAAAGGATGCTTGAAGTTCCAATCAAACTAGTACTCATTGTTCTCCTTCTTCTCTGCCTTAACTATGAAGAAAACAAAAGACATTCCTCTTCATCAGTATCAAATTCAAGAATCCAATTCCAATAACCACAACAGAAAGTCTCTTTAATATACATTTTTCTTCCTCTTCATTAGTATCAAATTCAAGAATCTAATTTCATTAATTTGTAACTTTTCCCTATTTAACAAATTAAAATGCATGCGTTGGCCTGGTTACCTATTTATAATCAAAATTAAAAAAGGTTAACACTTTTCCTAGTCCTATATATTCGGAATTGTAAATTGACTTCTTCAACACTATATAAACCAAAATCTCTCTCTCAGAGCTTTGCCTGTAGGATTCAGGTTTCGTCCAACAGATTGTGAGATTTCAAAATATTTTTTGACGAGAAAAGCTTTGGGACAACCAATGAATGCTCGTAATGTACCTGAAGAGTGTCATGATATCTTCTCAAGACATCCTCGTGATTTGCCTGGTAAGTTTTCCCCAATCCTAAACCTAAATTTTCTATAACTTTTATTTCAAGAAAAGATCGGTTTCTTGTTTCGATCTGAATTTCCATTAATGTCGACAATTCATTCAAGGGTTTGTAGAGTTTTGTAACAATTTTTTTAAAAAAGAATCGATTTTGTTTAAGGTTTATCTTGTTAATGAACTAATATTTGTCGATCTCTCTGTTTTGTTTTTGTTTTTTTCTTACAGGTTATCCAAGAGAAAAGCATTGGTACTTCTATTGCAGAAAACTTAAGGACCAAGTAACTACTAGCAGCTCTCATAATACCTGGACACAAATCGAAGAAGAAACTGATGTGTTAGATCCAAAGAATAATGATGCATTAGTCGGTAACAAACGTCCATTTACTCTCGTTGAGAAGGAAGATGAAGAATCCGATGATATTTTTTTGTCAGATGAAGAAGAACAACCAAAATACAATTGGTTCATGGATGAAATCAGCCTCCCATTGACAGTTGAAGACACTGATTGGGTCTTTTGCCATGTTTTCCGCAAGAAGATCAAACCCGAAACTGTTGATTTGCCCATTATAGAATCCGAAGAAGAAGAAGAAGAACAAAGTGTTGCTGCAGAGAGTTTGGATCTTCTTAGAGAGAAAGATGGAAATGTTCTTCCTCCATCTCCTTCTCCACCTTAGCTTCTTATGTTCATTTTTTTTTTAAAATGGTTATGTAATTTTGTCAGGAATAAAAAAAAGGAGAAGAGAATTTGTAAAGAGTTTAAGAATCAGAATGAATGCAGAACAGAATGTGATCAATATATGTAAATAATAGTGAATATGCAACTTTTGAAACAGTCGCTGTACCAGTCGTTGTACCAGTTGAAATAGCTCATGAAATGATACAGGCGAGCAGATGTGTGACTAATGACGAGGATCAGAAGTTATGGGCTTGGATTGGGCTTATGGATTAGACCCATAAATGAATATATTGAAGATGCCCTGGGCTGATGCATCTCCTGTACCAGTTGAGAAGTAGTACATGAAATGATACAGGCGAGCAGCTCAAGGCATTGGACGACTTGGAACAAGGGAAATGACTTGGACCGAGCTTGTGAAGCCACGTGGATGCACCAGGAAGTTGTAGCTGAGCTGGAAGAGCATCTTGGAGAGGATTCCTTAGTATATTGGAGATAAGGAACATTTCCTAAATCTTAGCCTAAGAAATATGAATGTAACTTATCACAGAAGATCTGTTAGGATCTTCACTTGGCGATTTAGGCTAGTATGAGCCACGTTCTATTTTGTATAAATAGGGTGTGTTAAGCGGGAACACGTCAAAAGCAATATCTTAGCAAAGGGTTTTTGGGGTTTCTTGTAAGAAAGCTAAAGCTAGGGCTAAGGGGTTTATCTATGGGGTTCTTGGATCATGTATAGATCCTTGAAAGTGTGAGGCTAGCTAGACAAGTCAAGGTGTGTCTTGAGATTGTTGTAGATCGTTTTAGGTGAAATTTGTAAGTGTACTTAAAAGATTGGCTAGTAAAATATCCTTGTAAGGAAAACTCTGTGTTAAATCCTGTTACAGTTCCTGTCTCAGCAGTTCTTACGCTCACAAATAGCTCTTGGTGGTATCAGAGTATTAGATTCTCAATACCTATCAAAGTCCAAATCTTTATCACCTAGTTGCTGCACAGACCTAAGTTGTTGAAACTAGAAGAAAGCTTGCAGACGAAGAAATGATTCCACCAAAACATGTTTATTGCACCAAAAACATAAGACTATTGTTGTAAAAAACGGTTTAAACAACCTGCTAATCAACTATGGTGATTATCTCCTGAATTGTTTTTATACTGTTTTAGACATATTATACATTAGGTCGCTGTCTGCTTAACGTCTACACATTTTCCACGAAAGTGAAACGACGAGTTTTGTGTAGTGGTGTTTCTGACGATTTCCCAGTCATTTTCCATGATGACTTCCTCTAAACCGGAAAGGACCTCTCGCCTTATCTCTTCAAAACCGGTAAAAACCAAAATCCAAAATTCAAAACCCAAAACCCAAAAACCACTCACCAAATTACTCAAACATTTGGGGATGTATTCAATCTAGCATTTGAAGTGATTTTGTATTTAAATTACAAATTATATGTTATTCAAACATGAATTTTAAAAAGTTTTTAAAATCTCATGTTATTGAACTATTGATTTGTAAATTAACATTCAAATCTATTGTTATTGTAAATATTTTAAATAGTAGATTTTTAACAGAATTTTAGTGATTTTAAAATGTTTTGGTGGAGTTTCTTAATTAAAAAGTTAAAAAAATAAATTTCATGATTTTAGGTGAGATTTCATAAAATTTTAAAAACAAATCATAATAACCTAATTCACTCAAATCATCTAAAAATCCACTAAAACTCAAATCTTTTCAAATCTTCCTAAATATTAGATTGAATATACTCCCCTCAATGTATGAAAACGTGAATTAATTACCAAAAATTAATTTGGTATGGTTTTAAGATGGTAATTTCATATCAATTTCGGTTTGGTTATGTGTGTGGATCAGAAACTCACCGGCTTGTCTACTCAGTCGCTGATACATCAGCCCTATGCCTGTCAAGCGGGTGGGCCCCACCCCGCCGGGGTGCAAATTTTTTTGTCCGCAAACCTAAAACCTTTAACCCGCACCGCCCCGCTAATTTCCGCGTCTCGCAGATAACCGCAACTGTCCACATTAAAATAATAATAATATACATAGTTTTAAATGTTTCACGGTAAAAAATAATGAAAAAAAAAATTTTTGAGTAATTTTTTTTTACGTTAGAATAAAAAAAGTAATATATATATAAACAATATGCGGTACCCGCAAACCCGCGGGAGAAAATTTATCAACCCGCACCTGCTCTGCCAATTGAAGTGGTCCGCCTGTATCCGCTCCGCTTCTCACGGGTTTGAAATTTTCTGACCCGCACCCGACCCGCTTATCTATTGGAGCGGGCTCTCTGGATTTGGAGTCAAATTGACAGGCCTGACCAGCCCTCCAGAACTCGGGTCCTCCTCCATGGGCTCACGTTAACAATCTCCCAGCCTACCTTGCTAAATTGCGCTATTACTCTCCTTATGATCATGAGTCGTAATCATCATTATCAGGTGATTTCGATCTCTGTTCTCATAGTTATTAGCGGGTAATCTTATACATGAAGTTAAATAATAATATGATCTGTCCAAATGAAATTTAAAATCAAATAATTTAAATTCTTGGACGAAAAAAGGGGAGAGATGTTTGACCAGCTATAAACTTCCGGTCAAACCCAAATAATGGATGTATCACTTTTTTTTCCGCTTGTCATAAATCTTTGACTTTTTGACTTTTTCCAACTCGCATCTCCCTTTATATCCCGTTCAGATCTCGCCACGTGTAAATTCTCATATCTGATCCGTTCGTCGTCTTACAGGATATCTTCCCAAATCTTGGTCTCGTCTCCGTCTTTCTATCTGTTTCTTTGACCAAAACTTTTTAGCTTTTCTTTCTTCCTTCAATGTCATTTTGAACACATTCCACGATACTTGAATATCACTTCTCTCTCTCTCTCTCTATCTGTTGCTCTAATTCAGTCTCGGATAATCTTCATTTGTTCGGAAATTATCGATTTGGTAGAGGAAATTCTGTTTCTCTTGCTCGGAATATCTTCGTGATTAGGGTTTTGTTCTCTGGAGATATGATGAAAGCTTCGTTTGGGAGGTTACGGAGATTCGCATTGCCCAAGGTCGATGCGATTGATATCGGAGAGCTTTTTCCCACCGCACAGATTGACGGGCTTGCTCGAGCCGCCAAGGTAAATTTTTTCCCTCTCAAGCTTTGTTTTCGGAGACTTGGGTTTTGCGGAATCGTGGGTTGTTTGCTTTTGATGTTCTTCGTTCTTCGATCGAGATTCTGTGCCAAATTTTCCCTATCAAAAAGTGACCATTTTTTCTGTGACTTAGTGAAAATCCTGCGTTTATTATAGAGCTTTGTTAATTGATTTATACGTTTCAAGTGTAAGCATTACTATTCAGTGGATATATTTGAGATTGCCCACATTTATATTAGTTATGGAAAGAAATTGAAACTGTATCTAAGGAGAATCATTTTTAGTTGATTGAATTTGATTATAATGAGAACAAAATTTCGTTTTTATTAGATATATGGTGATGATTGAATGATCTAAGTTATTTACTCTATTATTTTCAGGATATGCAAGAAATGAGAGAGTGTTATGATAGATTACTTTCGGTAGCTGCTGCAACGGCTAATAGCGCGTATGGTAAATAAGCATTCAACTTTATGAACCTGCTTCTTGCTAACAGTAATGTGTACATTGCTAAGACTTCATCGTTTTTTATATTATTTTGTTTGGTAATATCAGAGTTCTCTGAATCATTGGCGGAGATGGGTTCATGCTTGGAGCAAATCGCGCCGCATAATGATGAAGAAAGTGGTAAGTGTTTGAAGAATCACCTATCATGGCAGTTTGTTTTGGTCCTGTTTACATGCTGTAACATTGCTTCTTCTGCAGGTAGAATTTTGCTGAAGTTGGGTAAAGTTCAGTTTGAGCTTCAGAAACTCGTCGACACTTATGTAAGTTGTATGTTTCAATCTTGTACTATCCGTGAAGCAATCTGTGTGTAATTCTGAAAAAGCTGAGGAAGTTTGTTTCACTCTTTTTTCTTCAGCGTTCTCAAATATTCAAGACCATTACACGACCTTCAGAGTCACTTCTCAGTGACCTTAGAACAGTTGAGGTATGCTCTAGTTTTAGTCTATTGAAGTCTGAGTTTTTTATAAAAGGCAGAAAATTTAATGGTTCAAGCAAGAGTTAAAGCTGTAGTGGGCTTAGCACATCCTTAATAAAGACTGCTAATTTGATCATCTTTTCTTTTCTTTTCTTTTCCTCTCAGGATATGAAGCAACAATGTGAAGAAAAGAGGTCAGTTGTTTTCTGCAATGTAGATTTTTCTTTTCATGGTTTTGGTTTGATAAAATCTTGCCTTAACCTCTAGAGTCTTACTTACAGAGACGTCGTTAAGCACATGATGATGGAGCATGTGAAAGACAAGGTACAACTTAAAGGCAGTAAAGGGGAGAGACTTATTCGCCGACAGTTAGAGACTGCCCGCGATGAGCTACAAGATGAGGCGACTTTGTGCATTTTCCGATTGAAATCTCTCAAGGAAGGACAAGCTCGAAGTCTCCTCACACAAGCAGCCCGCCACCACACTGCTCAGGTACCTTCCGACTAAGGTTTCTCTGTAAGATACAGATCTGCAATTGCTGAATTAGTGTCTCTTATGCTTTGTTTTTTATATTTGCGTAGATGCATTTGTTCTTTGCTGGTCTAAAATCGCTTGAGGCAGTAGAGCAACAAGTCAGAATTGCTGCGGAGAGACAACACATCGACTGTGAGCTCTCTGATCACGGGAACGAAATGGAATGTAGCGAGGATGATGATGATGACCGACATGTTAACAGAGATGGAGAACTCAGTTTTGACTACATAACAAGTGAGCAGAGAGTAGAAGCTATATCTACACCGCAGGGATCGACGAAGGTAATTTGAATTATAAAACAAACGCAAAGAAAAGCTTTATCCATAGATAATAAGCTCATCCACTGCCATTTTCCTATAGATGGATGACACAGATCTCTCGTTTCAACGCCCTTCACCAGCAGGATCAGCAACAGTATGTTCTTGATTGCTCCATTTTAACATTAACATTTTATGTACTCGAGAGCTCTCAATTTTATGAGAATTCTGTTTTGAAGTCATATTCTCTGATGCAGGTAAATGCAGATCACAGAGAAGAGAACCCGATTTCATACCAAGATCGCAGAACTAGCAGCCATTCAGCACCGTTGTTCCCGGAAAAGACAATGAGGCAGATGAGTCCGTCTGCAAATGCTTACGTGTTACCAACACCGACCGATTCAAAGTCCTCATCAATCTTCACAAAACCAGTCACCCAAACCAACCACAGTGCAAACTTATGGCATTCATCTCCCCTTGAACCGATAAAAACTGCTCACAAAGATGCGGAGAGCAACCTCTATTCCCGTCTTCCCCGTCCTTCAGAAACTCCTCAGTTTTCTCAGCACGAAGCTGCACCAAGACACGCATTTTCTGGACCGCTCAAACCATCCCCAACCCGTCTTCCAGTTCCGGCTCTGGCTCAGTCATCTTCTCCAAGGATCTCTCCTACCGCTTCACCTTCGCTTGCTTCTTCTCCACGGATCAACGAACTCCATGAGCTTCCAAGACCACCGGGGCAATTTGCACCGCCACGACGCTCGAAATCTCCTGGTCTGGTTGGTCATTCGGCGCCATTAACGACTTGGAATCAAGAAAGAAGCACCGTAGTCGCGTCCACCAACATAGTAGCATCACCACTTCCCGTTCCTCCTTTGGTTATACCGAGAAGCTTCTCTATACCTTCAAGAAACCATAGAGCCATGGCTCAACAACTTTTACCCGAAACGAACCAAAACAGAGTAGTGTCTCCACCGCCTCTGCCGTTAACTCCAGCGTCTCTGATGAATCTCAGATCGCTGTCTCGGTCTCGAGTCGGGGAAGTTGCTCTGAGCGGTCAAATTAGAGGTAACGAACACACTTTATTGTAATCTTGGAACTGCAAAAAATCATCATCATCATCAATGATTTTAAGACACGGGTTGTTTATGTTAAACGCAGGAGTAAAACTGATTGAACGATGAAGCTGTAGTAACCTGGCGTTTGATCAAAACGTTGGTTGTAGAGAAAGAGACCCACAAGTAAATATAGATTTTGTAATTCTTTAGTTGTTGAATCTCCTAATTTGTCACCTGAGATCCTAATATATATCCTTTGTTATTTTTCTTCACTTAGACTTTACTTTTTCAATAATGTTGCGTTTTTCATACGAAAATCTTATGATAAACAAATCCAAATTTAATAAGACACTAGATAATTATCCGCATATATGCAGGTTTGTAATTTAATATTTTATAAATCGTTATAAAAAATATTAAATATTGTAAAAATAGAAAATAAAATTAGATCATTCGTGAAAAATATATACTACATAAATTTAAAAACAAAGTTTACAATGAAATAAATATATATTTTGAAAGAAAAATTTTGTGAAGAGATGCGGTAAATAGTTTTGAATACATTTATTGGATTTTTAATTTTTTTTTGGTGTGTAATTGATACACTACCAAATTGTGGTTTATATAGAGGTGAGAAATTATAATTATTTTCCTTAATCTAAATTGAAAAACTAAATAATGTTTTTTTTATATTAATTTTTTTCTTTTAGGATATATATATTTTAATTTTTTAATAACTTTACCTTTTAAAATTATAAATCGGTTATTAAATTTTCACAATTTTTGAGTTTTTTTATTAATCGATTTTAAGATTATAAATCGGTTATTAATTGATTTGAGTAACTTTACATTCAGTTTTATCTTATAAGATTCCATTATTCTAAACTGAAATATTATTTGTTTTTTTTTAATAAAAAAATTGGCTTTTGTTCATTTTCTTTTTATGTTTGTTATCTATTGTTTAATTTCTTTATTATAATCTGATATAAAGTTTTTTCTTTTTAAAAAAATAATAATTTGGTTTTCATTTATAGTTTTTGTTTAATTTTCTTAATCTAAACATAAATACTATTTTTTCTTAATACCTTTTAAGATTATAGTTTTTGTCTATTTTTTTCCTAATACCTTTTAAGATTCCTAAAATTTTACTATTATTGTTAATACTAGGTTAATGCATGCGCTACGCCGCGAATAGTGTTTTATTAAGATTTTATTTTCCTAATTTATTATAATTTTGTATGTAGTTTCAAGTTTAATAAAATTAATGAAAACAAATTTTTAAAAATTGTAGTATATATGTTTCGTGAATTTTTTTTCTTTTTATATCGTTAGATAAAAAATAAAATAAAATTCCAAAAATAAATAAAAAGGAATAAATATTTTCTACATTTTGAAGATAAACGATTCTAAAAATTGTAATCTAGGAGTAAATTAAAATATCACATTGCCAACAATAAAATAACAAACTACTATTCGGCCTGAAGAATATAGAATGTAACGAATCTAGACTTGCATTAGGAGTTATGCATGTTTTAGGAAAGCAATGCACCCCCAACTTTGGCTTCACTTTTCTTATCTCATTCACTCTTTGACAACCAATGACTCCGCAAAACTGGAGTATCTAAAAGATCGTAATTTCACTCTTTACTTTGGTCTTCCTTATACCTTCCTGAACTAAAACTTTTTTTTTTATGTTGGAACTCTTCATTCCTTATATTTTGACCATCCTTTTTCTATGTCAAATCTTCATATTAACTACATAATGTTATAGTTTTTTCACATAAATACTCTAAAAAGTATATTCTCAAAAGTATACATTTTGGTTAACTTTACATTAGGAGACAAAGAAAACGTTGAACGTCCTAACAAAAAGATTTTGAGAAACAATAGAAAATGATCAAATCGGATACTATTTTCTATTTAAATTTACATCAGAGTCATACTTTTCTCTTGGATGACATATATTAGTTTTGCTGCAAATTAGTTCTTTTGTCTTTACGGTTGACTCATACGCTAGAGTTGTATGTTTGAAAATGATCATTTCATGCATTTCATGAAATGATGCAGATTTGAAAGACCATGCTTTCCAATTTGCTGATAAATTCAGATCACATAAGCCACACTCAATTTATCTTTCTCTCTACCATTAGCAATCGATCAGAGAGAGAGAGAGAGAAGTCGAATCCTATGGTTGCTGCTTCACTTTCTGCAAATCAAGATTTACTCGGAATTTCCTTCTATGGAGGTTGGGGGAATTAATTCAATCTCCAGCGAGGATTACCACAACATGCTCGCCAAAACGTCTGCGCCACCACTACAAGTTCGAGTTTCACGAAAACCCATTAGAGTACACCCGGAGGTCAACCATATAAAGATTCACCTGCTCATCCAGAATCACAAGATGATTAACCTCATCGATCTTTTGGGATTCTCTTTTAGTGGTACCTAATTCCAATTCCAACCAAATGTGAAATATTTATTTAGAAGAAGAAGAAGAAATATAGGTATGGTTCACCTTGAGAATTTAAAAATAATTGACATAAGAATCATAAGTGAAGATGAATCTATATTGCCGTTTGAGATTTCAGATAATAAACGAAGAAGGGGATGAATTTGGAGATAAGGGATTCGATTGTTGGAAAGATGAAATTGAAAACCAACAAAAAAAACTTAATAATTTAAAGTTGATGTGTACTAATAAAATATTTTGTTTGGTTCATTCCCGCGCTACACCGCGGTTTATTTATTTATTTTAGTTTTTTTACTAATTTGTTATAATTTTGTGTAGTTTCAATTTAATAAAACTAAATATTCTTTTTTTTTTTTGAAAGCTGAATTTTTTTTTTAAATTATAGTATATATTTGTTTTGAGAAAATAGTCTTCCTATATCGTTAGATACAAAAATAAAAGTTTTACGACAGTAAATAAGATATTAACAAGTATTTCTCTACATTTTGAGAATAAACGATTTCAAAAATTGTTATCCAAGATTAAAATTCATATTGCCAACAATGAAATGACAAATTATTATTTAGTATGGAGAGTTATCACATCAATTTCTACCAGATAGTCTTTAGATTTGTCATCTTAACTTTTAGTTGTTTGATTTTCCTCTGATTTTACATATTTTGCATCTTATATATATATATATAACGATTGGTTGAACGTGAGTTAAACTCTACACTCATTTGCTTATAGTTATTTGAATTAAAAAAGTTATTTGTATTTTTATGTGTTCCCTTCCTTAAATTCCCTTGTAATATTAAGCCCACAATTCTCCACATTTTCTTCATTTCGGCCCAGCCCATGTTTTCCCTTTCCCTCACGCGTCTTCTTCCGCACATAGTTTTTCCCCTTTCTTTTTCCTTCGACGGCGTGAAATCAAACCAGACCCGATGTCATTCCGATCGATGACTGCAACTTCGGTGTCCTTCCGCAGCGAATCTCCCATTTTTTGCAGTTTCGTTTTTCTTTTCTTCTCCGGCGAACATCTCTCCAATTCCAGCAAGGAGTTCACCCGTCGACCTCCTCTGACTTTCTGAAGCTTGTGACACTATCTTGGCTCAACCAACTGCGAGTCTTGTTGCCAACTCCCATTCGACTATCTCGATATGTGATTTTCCTTTCCCGACGATTACTTTGATGTTGACTCTCTCTAGTAGATGTAGTTTCTCTCACACGTCACTATTTAATCCGCCAATTTTAATTTCTTACTGATAGTGAAATTCTAAAATGCGTTTCACCATTGGCCGTTTTGTTCTCTTTTACAGCTTCTCTGACGTTCTGATTCGTCTTCTCCGATGACCACGACAACCCAACGAAACCTGATTCGGGATTATTGCTTCTTATTTCAGAACACCCGTGAAATTCGATGCAGTTTTCGACTTGAATCTTTGTATCTTTCCTTTTCAGTTTCTCCGGCGAACCACTGCGCCTCCACAACTGTTCCGATATCACCAGGTTTCCATCTGAAATCAACTCCTCAGTCTTTATCCCCTATGATTTTCCGAGACCCTCTGAAATCATAACTTCGGGTTTCATAAATCTTCTCGCAGTTTATCCACTTGAAGCCAATAACTCTTTCATCCAACTTCAGATTACAACAACTGTCGATTACTCACCATTCTTATGTTAATTTCCAGAAATCGTGATTTTCCCCAGAATTAATCATTAATCTTGATTCCTCTTTCTGTCAAAACATGTAAGGATTGCTTATAAATCCAATCTCCAACACTTGATGATTATTCGAGCAATAATAGAAAGATGATGCTAAACTTCATGCCAAGTGAAATACCTGCAAATTCACCATCTCCGAAAATCAAACCATTTTTCCCGGGCAAAAAGGGAGCTTTCCCCCTTAGAAATCAAAACCCGTCAGATTTTTCTTCCTACAAAAATGATTACGGTGCAGAAGACTGGAAAATTAATGAACCGCACAAAAGGTAAAGCAAAAGAAAATGAGTTCTTTCTTTACCTTTCTCTCTCTTTTACCTTTTACGGTCTTTTATTTTGACTATGAACGCTTTGGGATTGTTGGAAAATTGATTTTATTTTGACTTTATATGATTTTTCAAGAGAAGAGACGAAGAGGCATCGATTTTTGTTTTTTCCATTTTATTTTGTAAAGAAATGATGTGTCATAAGAAAAATAGCTGATGTGTATTATTTCTTTTGTTTTAATTGGTCATAGCTTTTAAATGATGTGTCAGTCATAGGATGCATAAAAATGCTGAGGTGTCTCTCATATGGAGAGACTTTGTGTTTTTATAGTATTGATTATATGTTAACATATAATTGTAATTTTATCAAACACGTGTCAAAATATAATTGGAAATTTATTAAACATATGTCAAAATCTAATCGATTAACTTATCACGTTTAAAATATAATTGGAAATTTATTAAACACGTGTCAAAATATAATTGAAAATTTATTAAAAATGTGTCAAAATCTGATCGTTCGACTTAACACGTGTCGCGATCATGCGAATTACTAACTTTGAAATATTCTGTTTTATATAATAAATAAAATTTGACATGTTTAAATTTTTTATATGAAATCTAAACATATAAGAAATCATGTACTTTTTAAAAAATTATGATTAATTTCAAAAACTTATGAAATAAATATTTGAAGGAAAAATTTGGTGAAACATATGCTGTAAATACCATTGGATACGATTATTAAATTTTTAATTTTAATGTGTAAAAGTATATATTTATCTTTTGTAAATAATTAATAACACATATTCAACTTAAAAAAATATAGTATGTGGTTAATCGTTTAGCTAAACGGAATAATAAATTATTTTTTTCAGTTTATTAGATAGTTTTGATCGATTTTTTTAAGTTTTAAAAGCCACACATTTTAAAATTAAAAAAGTGTAGATTATTATATAGAATTTGGTCGTGGTTGTATATTAATAATTTTTCTTTTTAAGTTTTTTTTTTGTCATAATGGAAATGATTATAATCTTTTAAGTTTGGTCGTATATTAATAATTTTCCTTTTAATTTTATTGTATATTTATAATATTTTTTTTTAATTTTGGTCGTGGTATAAACTTATAAGTTTCCTTTTGTCAATTTTCTTTATTATAAGTTTTTCTTAATTATTCTTGTTTTTTTTATATTGTCTTTTTTTATAGTTTAACATTTTTTAATATTGATTTTAATTCATTTTTACATTTTTAATTAAATTGACACATGTAAGGATCTAAATTAACAACCGTGACAAATGTCATAATCTCATGATTGAAAATCATCTTACGTGTCACACTCACGTCGATGGATCCAACTTTATATAATAAGATACATAATCAAATAGTTAAACTAAAAATACATATATAGAAACATACGTAAAATTCTGAGTTTTTCGGGCTAGTGCGGAATAATCTCAAAAAAATATACTAACCCGAAAAGTCCAATATTTTTTCGGTTTATATCTAGGTCCGAGTCCAATAGTTTCAAGGGTTGGGCTGGGCCGGCTTCGGGCTTTAGCCCTAATTCATATCTCTACTCGCCCCCTTCTGGTAATACCTTTCGCAGTTACATCACCACTGCGATAATTTGAAAAATCTTGAACTGTTTCTCGTAATCTGATTTTGTCTCGATTTTTTTGTCTTCCGTCGCCGACAAGATGAAGGAAGCTGTGTCTGAGATCAACGAACAGGACTCTCCCCTTCTGGTAATACCTTTAGAAGTCAGATTATATCATCTATAGATGGATTTGGTCTCTTGATTCTGCTCTCGCAGTCAGATTATATCACTATTTTTGTTGTTTCTTTGACACTTTTTTTTGGTCTTCGTTTTGTTGAAATAGACTAGGAGTTTGCTCCGTATTGCTATCTTCAACATCAGTTACATCAGAGGCCTCTTCCCTGAGGAGTATTTCAAAGATGATGAATCTGTTTCTGAATTAGGTGAGACGCTCTAATCTGGAAATTTCTAGAGATCTATAGAAAATGGTATAACTGGCGGATGCTTTTGAAACAGATGTGAAGATCAAAGAGCTAATGCCTAAAGACGCTGAATCCTGCGGACTGATTGACTGGATGGAGAAAGGTTTTTTATTTATACGCTAACGATTTTGACACTCCACAACGATTCCTTTAACTGTATCCTCACATATCTTTGATGGCTGCTTCCTCGTGATGGAATATAGGCGTCTACGATCCGCTGCAGAGGAAATACTTGAAGACGCTCATGTTCTGCATAGATGGTCCGATGATTGAAGCATATGCATGTAAGTTCTGGCGAGATGATTGATTAGCTTGATAAAAGTGTGCTTCTCTGGTGGATTGTCTGATACCTCACATCTCCCTGATTATATATATGGAAATGGAACATCCATTATTGGTTTTGATGAAGAGCTTGTGTTACTGCAGTTTCTTTCAGCTATTACAGCCAATATGTCACCATGAACATCAATCGTACTGGAAAACATGGAGGAACTTTTAACTACACTGCTGACATTACCCCAAGTGAAATGAGGTGCACTGTTCAGATATTTCTTTTTGCTACTTTGAGGTCTATAATTGGTTCTATCTTCTGTAACATGCTTTATAATTTTTCATGAATTCAGTAGCTCAGCTTGCAAAATGGTTGGTACGCTAATTCAGTTGATGATTACTCTCGACAAACTGCCAAATGAGGTAATGAATACTTTAACCACCCTTCAGCATTTACATCAGTTTCCAAATTGCTGATGACACTGTTTACTCTTTTTTGCTTCTGCTCCAGCGCACCATAGTGATGAAGCTTCTGTACGATGATGTGACGACGGTATGGTTTATAGACTTCCTAAATTCTGTGAATCTTCGTGATAATATAATGATAATGCAGCTTCAGTAGAGCTTCTTTCATATTGTATCCCTGACTTGCAGATATTCATATCCTGTTAATAAGCATTCAATTGTGAATTTCCTAGTTTACTGATACAAGTAGCTTTGGATTTGTTGTGTTCTTCTCATACAAGTATATTTGCTTTCGTTTGCAATAATGTCATTGCTGTTTTTTGAACCTTTTTGCAGCCACCAGATTACGAGCTACCTTTCCTCAGAGGCTGTGCAGAAGAAGAAGCTCAGTATGTATGGACAAAGAACCCTCTGAGAATGGAAGCTGGGGATGTTAACAGCAAGCATCTCGTGTTAACTTTAAAGGTAACGTGATTGAAGAAAATGCAACCCGCTAGACACATTTCTCGTCTCATGATCTCAATCAATTGTGGATGATCCATGCAGGTCAAGAGCGTGCTTGATCCTTGTGAAGATGAAAATGTTGACAAGCAAGATGACGGGAAGAGTACATCACCTGATTCTGTACTTTATGGCCAGCCTTCTGTTTCAGATAGCAAGGTTAACGAAGATCGAGCCAAGGCTTTTGTTGCTGGTATTGTGGCTGATATGGAGAAGGATCAAACACAAGCGCCAATTGGAAAAAGAACATCTACTGCTAGGTTGATGGAGAAGGCAGCCCAGAAGAAGAAAACCTTGGTGATGAATGCCTTCCGCCGTTGTTTGGAAAACTATTTCACAATGCAGGAGATTAAAAACTTCATGGCGAACGAGTTCCCGGAGGGAGGGATTGAAGAAGTTGCGGTTAAGGCTGCCCTGAAGGGTTTTCTAGCATTTGGAACGCAAAAGGACAAGCCCGAGAATGTCTCTAACATGAAGGCATATCTCGCACATTCTTCCTTGTGTGCAAAAACAAGGAAGGGCCGGATTGTGTGATAAGCTCGATCGTTGGTACATCTGTAAGAAGAAGAAGAAGAAGAATGCAGATGAAACAGAGCAACGAAAGTTGGTTGATGTAGCTGAGCTGGCAGTCTACTAATCAGAAGAGGCGGAGCTGAGTTAAGTGAAGACTCTTTTTACAGATACTTTACTATTAAGTCTATTATGAATGCGTTTAAATATCGAGACTGCCTTAGGGTTTTTCTTTTAGTTTTGATTTTGGATTTGTTAGAGAGACATCTCGTCTTGAGGCTATACATCGTGCGGAGGATTCGTGAGTTAAGAGTTATCGGATCTCGAGTTATGAGGATTCCGATATCTCGTGTTTTACCGACCTACACTAGAAGAATACATGTGATTCCTGACGGGCATATCCGTGGGGAATCCATCGAGAAACGGTTATCCTGATGAGGAATTTCCGACGGATTTGACCTGTCGGGAAATCAAAATGTTTTACTAAATTTATAATTAAGAAGAGTCAAAATCACATACAAAACCGTAATAAGACATTACAAAAGAAAAAAAAGAGATGAATGTAACGATTATTGATTTATTCTGCCGTTGGAAAAAAGAAGAGTAAAACGATGGAAATGGTGATGCGGCGATATTGGGATTTGTTTATAAGAGCAAGGAGACGAGATAATAAGAGAAGAGGTCTCATCATCATCATCTACATTCTTCTCTTCTTCTTCGTTTGTCTTCTTCTCCAATTCGCACGAATTCACCTGTTGTCGATTTTGGTGAATGATTGAGATTTCGGATTTGCTTTGTTTGCTTTGTAATCATCAATGAGGAATTCTACAATATATGCGGAGTAATGTTCATCAAACTTTGAGATCTGTTTGATCATTTCTTATATGTACAACTTGTGTTGTTGTAGTGACGCAGCTAAAGACTTTGCTAGATTAGTGTTTGGACTAAAGCAGTGTATCGTTTGTTGATTCTTCTTCTCCATTTTTGTTCATTTCAGGAGACTGTGACAGTGAGAAGGTTGCTTGAGCATTGCTATGGGTTTGCCACATACTGCTTCAGATGAGCAAGCCCGTGAAGCTTCAAGTTGCAGTCTTTCTCAAAGTCTGCCTGTAAATGCCACTCCCTGTGATTCATACAGAGGCAGTGAGGGAAGCCTCTGCTCCTCTATTGGAGAA
Source organism: Eutrema japonicum (assembly GCA_030161315.1). Classification (NCBI taxonomy): domain Eukaryota; kingdom Viridiplantae; phylum Streptophyta; class Magnoliopsida; order Brassicales; family Brassicaceae; genus Eutrema; species Eutrema japonicum. Next base: position 55,073,935 of record BSQW01000011.1, read on the forward strand.
TCTGATAGGAAAACAACATTGGAAACTTTGGGGTTTATAGATTATCCGTGGCATGGAACTCGGGTTGTTACCTCATCATGTCGAACTGAAGTTCAAAGGATAGTTGGTTTTCAATCAAATGAAACTAGCTCACCGAGTAATGAACACACGAGTATTACTGTTGGTGGATCTCATGAAGTAGATATTACTGGTGGATCGTTAGTCAGGAAACGAGTAAGCTCTCCTCTGAATACGCTTGATATCAGCTGCAGCAACCAGCAAATGACTTCTAATGCACAAGATCACAAAAAGGCCAATATCTCCGGGAGATTACATCTCTCGTCACACAGGAGTAAACTTTCATCTATTGTTTTCACGGATGGTCCATTGCTTGACTCCAGTGATCTGCAGCTCACAAATGGCGTGTCTTGCTTATATTCACCGGTACATGTTACATCTCAAATACCCATTAATCCCATACCATGCCATAAGAGTACATCTGTCTCTCCGACACTTTCTCTGTCACCTCTTGGCCCGAGATTTTCCGAGAGAATGAAAGCTTTACAAGATGGTGTTTGTGTAAGGAATACCAGTGAAGAAGCAGAACTCCGGACTGGTCATAGATTGTTTGATGATGCTAGTACTATCCAAAGAACGTTTTCAATGGACAGAGCTATTGAATCAGTTCCTACATCTCCATGTAAAAGGTTTAGTACAAGCTTGAGCGGACGTCCCATTCAAAGGACATTGGTTGGTTCTTTTGAAGAATCCCTCTTGTCAGGAAGATATTCCTATGGGCAAACTAATCAGGTCTCACTGACTCCAAAACTTTTTACAGTCAAAAAAATTGTAGACATTATACATTTTGACTCACTTGCTCTCTCTTTGTTTGTTTCTTTACAGAAGATCGACGGGTTTCTTGCTATTCTTAGTATTGCTGGTGGAAACATCTCTCCAAAATCACAGAAGCTTCCATTCTCAGTAACAAGTGTTGGTGATGATTGCTTCTTACTATACTATGCCTCCATAGATCTCCCTGGAGGATCTTTGCCAAACAAATTATGGGGTCAAAAGTTGAAAACGAACCAAAACAACTCTGATTCACTGCGGATACCTATGAAAGGTCGAATTCAACTGGTATCTCTTGTCTCTGTGCTCTTTAGCTGTGAAATAAAGTTAGGATCATTTGATGACTAATTCATGAATGATAGGTTCTTCTCCGTTTTGCAGGTTTTAAGTAACCCTGAAAAGACACCTCTTCATACGTTCCTCTGTAACTATGACTTAACTGATATGCCGCACGGTACAAAGGTAACTTGGAATATTTTCTCATTCGTTTGTTTTCTTCTGGTAATTATTCAATGTTTGATTCAATTATTGTGTTATGTTATGATCAGACCTTCCTGCGCCAAAAGGTTACGCTAGCTTCCTCTGTTCCAACAAAAGCCAAAAACTCCTGCGCAGATGCAGACCAAACTCTTGCAACTAAATCTAGCAAAGGATTTGATTCAGTGGATGAATTTGATTCGCCAAGTGAGTGTGAGAACAGGAAGTGTCGTGCGACTTACAGAGAAACAGGACAATGCTGTTCAAAGTCTGGAGTCTTACGCTACGCTCTTCATCTTAAATTTCTTTGCCCTTTACGCAAGAAAGCTTCAAAATTAGGTCATAAGAAAAGCTTGAATGCAGAAGATGGAGAGAGGAGATTCTATTTGTATAATGACTTGAGAGTTGTGTTTCCTCAACGACACACAGATTCCGATGAAGGAAAGGTATGTTAGAAATATCTTCTTTTTTCTTAACAGCTATTTGAACGCAAACGCAAACGCTTATGTTGCTTTTGAAATTGCAGTTGAAGGTGGAGTATCATTACCCAGAAAATCCAAGATACTTCGACGTAACCAATTGAATCTACGCTTCCGAAGTTGTACGGTACATTTATATATTATTATTATTTTCTTTTGTTAGAAGGAAAAATAAATAAAAGAATGTTGCACTTAAAATAAAGAATAATTTCTTATCTATAGCCATAGCCATAGCCATAGGTTTAAGAAATGGCAGTGACCCACACATTTTCAAATGGATATTGTCATATTACTTCATAATTTTTTTTTTTTTGCTAAAACGGTAAATATATATCATATAAATGAAAATTGAGTTTTACAAGAGGTAAGGTCCGGGTATTTGGGTATCTGTTCGGGTTCAATTCGGTTCTTTCGGGTTTTGGGTATCCAAATTTTAGAAATTTAAGATTCATTCGGGTATTTCTTTTTTTCGGATCGGGTTCGGTTCCGTCCGGGTTCAGGTCGGGTACCCGGAATTTATCCTAATTCTCAAAAAAAAAAACTAAAAAAAAATTGTTTAATCTACCTTATAAAGAGAGAAGGGGTGCTCTCCAGCTTTGACACTTATCCCCTCATTGGTCAAATTTTTATTTCTCAATAAATTCAAGATTAAAAAAATCATAATAACTTTAAAAACATTCCAACTTCTATTTAATTTACAAATATATAAAAACCTTTTCATCTTACTAACAATAATTTTTTTGTTAAATAACTTATTTACAATAATTACGTCTTTAACACAATCTTTGCCAAATTCATTGTATTTTAAATTTAAAAAAAAAACTAAAACAAGTATAAATTCATGCTATTAATATATCTAATATATATCTACGAAAAACGAGAAGACAAAATTAACTTAAAACATTTAATATATATAAAGAAAACACATATAAATAGCCACTCAATGGTTGATATTCTATTCATATAACAAATTTTATCTAAATTCAAAGTTATGTTAAATTGTTATTTTAAATAAGTGCCGATTCTTTTAGTTATGTTATTTATAGATTTTATCTTATGGTTGCACAAGAAATAAATTTGGCTACTTTTTGGCATGCAAACAGTCTAACATATATATATATATATATATATATATATATATATATATATATTTTAATGATAAAAAACATGACTAAGAGGAAAGAGCACCGATATGACATTTAACATTCATTCATCAGCATGTGAGCTAAATTATCTACGAATGATGATAAATCACAAAAGAAATTATATGAGCTATGAAGTTATTCGAACCGTTAGAAGTGTTACACATAAAATTTTCAAAGAAGTTGTTATGCCATAAGACTCTTTGATGGTGATAAAGAATTATATGAATCAATGGCCGCACCAAAACATGGTGATAATACATAGTGAATGATTTCGAAGTTTGGGGGAGACGGATGCAAACCCTAGAAAAGAAGGCAAATAGATTATAAGAAGATGAAAGTTAAACTGTTTTATTTGTAAACACACATGGGCTCATCACAATATTATAATCTCATTGTTTTATTTTATATTTATTTTAGTTTAATAATAAAGAAAATTGCAGAACACAAATTAATTATACAGTAATAAAACAAATTCATCAAATGACATCTATCTCGAATTAGGTTGTATTCGTTAAACTAAATTTTTTAATCATATTTTACTAAACACAAATTAGAAAATATATATAACATATAAACAAGGCTCTTCCAACGATGATTCGTTTTGGAATAGTAATGATCGCGGATTCAATCTCCTGAATTACAAGGGGCGAGATTAAAGGTTTCAGACGAGGAAATAAGAAAGAGAGGTGCTTAAGGAGCCGAAGAAGAGGATTCTTAATCGAACGACGACATGCCAGCTTGCTTCAATAGGGGCATGCATTCTCGGGAAATGGGCATTACCAAGCGGGTCCGGTGAAGATGAGTTTAGGTTCGATGGCTAATCAGGGTCAGCCCCAGCAACATCAAGCGCAAGGGCAACATGTATTTACCGGTGGTGGAATGGCTGCATCGCCGTTCATGCTAGGGAACCAATACCATCCGGTTTATGTAACCAGAATGTTGGGGAATCCAGCTTTAGCAGCAGCAGTCGGAGGAGGTTACATGTATCCGATGTTGGCAAGTGCTCTAACCCATGGTAGGTTGAGCCATGATTTGTTGCAGTCGAGCCAGATGGGTGGTATTGGTGAGCCAGGCGTTGATGATGGTCTATCAGTTCTGGAAATGGTAAAGATTCATATGCTGGCGGCTCGTTTCATGGCTACTCAAACTATTCATGGTACGCTCTCGCTGCAACCTCTTGTGTTTTATTGCAACACATGTGCTCGTATTGTGGTTTAAATGTCTTTGGATAAGCATATGTTGCATGATTTATAGTAGGAGCATATGTATTTGTCTTAATGGATATATATAATGGGTTACGACTTCGTAGTAGTAATTGAAATATCAGCTATTCAGCTGACATAATGTCTCTCTAGATATGCATTTGTTACGAAGATTTTTTTTTTTTAAAGTACCAAACATATTTTACATAAAAATACCCGCGCATTAGTGCGGGGACTCACCTAGTTTAAATAAATTTTGGTTAAATTTTGCATAAATTATTTAATTTTGACAAATATAACAAATATTTTCGAATATTTCAAGTATTTTGGTTATTTCGGTCCTAACATAACTAATATATTCGGTTTATAATTGTAATTTTTAGTATTTTGGTTATTTCAAAACTAAACATACATAATATTTTTAGATATATAATTGTATTTCGTATATTTCGGATACCCGTTCGAGTACCCGAAATATTTGATAACAGGAACTATTCAGATATTTGTAACTATTTGGTTCGGTTCCGGTTCGGTTTTTTGGTTCCGAGTTTTTTGCCCGTGCCTAAGCTAAACCCAAGAGATTGTTACCATTGTAAGTAACACTAGAAGCGAGCGATTTCCTCCTTGAAAAGTTTAAGATTCAGGATTAGGGTTGTGACAATTCGACCGAAAACTAGTCATGGACCAACAAATCCCGATAAACATATGGATAAAATTCGGAGACATGAATCAAATAAATCTCTCTTAAAAGTTACAGAACAAATTCATGTTTTATTATTATTACTTTGAAGCCCACACAGTTAAATTAGTTTATACTGTAATATATAACACAACTCTAGTAATTTAATGATTTCGGAGGTCAAAGGTTGGGATTTGAGAAGAGAAACCATGTGAGAGGTAATAAAGCAGCCTTGGAAATATGTTTCTGTAAGGATCACTTTCTCTTTTCATCTTCAAATAGGTCATACATCTTTCTACTTCAGACTTGACCTGCAAGTAAACCTCGTGAGCTTTCTCTTTATCATTTAGCTCTTTCTCTTTACCTTTTGTCTCTATGGGTTTCCCAAAGTATATGTAAAACCGTCCCGGAATCTTTGGAATGATTCCAGGCATATGCAAATCTTGGTTTCCCACTTCGCCTTCTTCACCGTTCCTAATCATCACAAGATTTCAGAATCAAACAATGTTATTATATACAATCTTGACAAGAGATCTCGAATATAAAAATACCTCAACGTAATAGTGTCTTGTGTTATCTCTTCTATGAGATTCTTCAGGTAAGGGATCTTCATTTGATCGTTGTAATCCAAAACCATCTGAGAAATCATTCCAGAGTTTACTCACTCGAAAACCAATTGTTGATACTGAAGCTAGAACAGAGAGGAGATTTAATTATGCTTACTTCACAGAGATCATCTTCTCCAACAGCGCCGAAAGGAATGATTTTTGCTCCAAGTTTAGATGCGATCCTTACAAACTCTGAATGTTCTGGCCAAAACAACTTGTATTCTTCACCCTGCAGAAATGTGTCTTTAAATGTAAAGCCTCCTCAAGAAGGGCTAAACATAGAAAATACAATCATTACCTTTCTGTGCAAAGCTTCACGGACGCCTCCAGGATACAAAACCACATGAGCCTTTGAACGAAGTAGTTTGTAGAAATTCATATTCGAGACAGGTACCGCGCCTATTATCCTAACTGAGTCAAACATCTGCATATCAGGGAGTTTTGAGCCTATTTTTTTGGTGAACATCACGGGATGCGCCAGTCCACGCAAGAGGATGTTCCTTTCTTTCAAGAAATGAATTGCTGCTGGACGCAATTCGAGACCAAACAACATGTGATTGCCAACATACAGAACCGGTCCCTCTGAAGGTATTCCTGCAAGTGATCTTACTACTGTACCGTTGTCTAGAGTTGAGAGAAATACTGGAGACATAGCAGCGGTTAGCAACCTGGACCAAAGAAAATCATAATAACAATACTTCAGTATTTGCTTACGGTAGCAGAAGCAGATTATTCTATTTTAGCTAAGCTCTGATGGTATACAAACTTTTTGCTAACTAGACAATATTTTCACTAGATGCAAGTCAAAAAAGCGTTTGACACAGAAATTAGACACGACACAAGGATATTGATGCGACAACTGAGTAACTTAACCTTTGTGATTCTTCAAACTCCTTGAGCTCAAACGGAGTAGGCAGAATGTAGTCTGAAACGTAATCAAGTGTCTTTCCACGGCGATAATAATAGGCAATCTTGATGATAGTCGCCAGATCTACCCCATCCTCCTAACATGACATAAAATATAGATAAATGAGTTGTAAATAAACATAATCTGGAAGTTTTCTATAATAAATCTGATGCAAGAAGTTTTTCTATTGGTTATATAAACTGGTAGAAACAAGATTGCTTTATGAACTAAGTAAATAGGATTCACAAATGCAGAAGATATCGTGAATCTATAATTTAAAGCCAGCAACGCACTGACACAAGGAAAGTTTCTTGCATCAGGAGAAAGAGCACCTTACCAAGAAGAGGAACTGTCCATTATTCTCAAAGTTACGGACTTCACATTTCGGCAATGCACAACGGAGTTTTTCAATGTCTTCCTTGTTCAGTAACCATTGATCGCGTCCACTGCAATAGACATAGCCGTATTAAAGATACAATTTAGCTTCCAGCTGATAAACTTCCTTACAAACAAAGAGATCGCTGAACTTCTACTTGTAGTTAATAATGAAACAGAGAAGTTTATGGACCTCAGAAGTATCAGTGTTTGGGCTTTGACTGTGTGAATGCGACAATTAGCAGATGCTGAAGCAGACTTCAGCAGTTGAAGCTTCCATAGAAGTGTATCCTTGGGAAAGATCTTAATCAGAGTCTGCAAATAATTTGTTTCTGTGAGTTTATTATCACATGGCATATAACGAATGACTAGAGAAAGTAAAATCGAAACAACAAAATGAAGAACAAACAAGAGCACATTACTAGTTGAACACTATGATCTGCAAGACAAAACAACAACATGCAAACATCATTTGTTCTCCTAAAATAGATTCTTACATGCAGATTAGCTGAAGTTGCAAAGAAGTCTCCTAAGAGCCCACCACCCATCTGCGTGACAGTTTCATTCAGCATACTCTCGAACATTGCCGCAAACGGATAACCTTTATAATAAAACACAGTTAGCCCTGACTTTCAAGCAAAACCTGACACTGAAACCCATCTTTGTGACAGAAATATTTAGACCTAGTCTTTGCACCTAAATTGTTTGTGCTTTACACCTATATATGTGGAAGATATAGACAAAGGAGTAGAATCTTCACCTTGCTTAAACCCAAAATTCTCCTCTATCAAGCTGGGAACATTGTCAGGCAATATTTCCAGTAGACTCGATAAAGGTTGCAACATGAAGTTGTTGAAACGTGTGACTGCATCAAACAGTGTCTATTATGAGCACAAGACAAGATGCATACAATCCATGAGATTTACACACACAAATCCCCCCAAAAAAATCATGAGTAGATTTCTTTTACCTGGATTAGCCAGAATCAAGACAATATCAATGTCAGGGTTACTCGCTGCAACATCTAGAGCAAGACAAGCTCCAATAGATTCCCCAACTATATAAATGGGTCTATTTGGTAAACGGTAGTACTCAGACCTAACTGTCCTCTCAATGAGCTTCACAATGTCTGAAACCAACAGAAAGAAAGAGAGCTTCAATCGCGTATAAAACGGCAAAAGATACATAACAGAGAATGCTAACTAACAAAAAGAAGCACCTCGAGCAGGTGTACGATCACTGACTGGAAAGTGAAGGCACCATATGTCAAATATCCTATATGATCAAAACACAATGAGACTAGAGTCTTCTCCTTTTGGAAGAAAGACAATGAATGAAGAGCATATCTTAATCACAGGCTCTAAGAAAGACAATGAAGAGCATATCTCAGGCTCTCTTGGAATCAAACAATACTTACTCTCCAAGCCTCTTATGTTGGCGAGTGAGCCCTAATCCAGTACCATCGATCCCTGCAGTTTTGATTTTCATGCGTTTTGTTAACTAATTTTCACAATTTGGAATCGATTTCATCCCTGAAATTTCAAAAGACGGACCAGGTATGTAGAGGAGAAGCGGAGATCCTGGAGCGCGTGCGCCACATTCCAACGGAGAGAACCACCGTGGCGGACCTCCATCTCCGCCGTCGAAATCTCTAACTTCCACCAAAAAATCCGTCAGACTCTTCCGCTCCTCGGGCTGCGCGGCCTCCGTGTTCGAATACGGATTAACCGTCGCCGTCACTTTTCCTCCGTCTCGGAGACGCCAGATCGCGGCGGAGGACAATCGTCGGGTTGACTTCCAGTGGGGAAAATCGAGATTGTGAGCTCTTCTCGAAACTGAGGAGAAGACGGGACAAATTCCATCGGTAATGCGAACTGTGGGAATCGCCATTGACCAGAATAATCGCAAATCGATGGAGAAGAGCAATTTCGTTGTTCAACTTCATCTTCAAGCGATCGAACACGACAAGCTCGTGCTCGCGAGAAAACAGCGACGAGTGCGGAGTAATTGCTGAAACGCTCTCTTTTCTTTTATCGAGGTCGTTTTTGGGTTCAACATTCCGGTTCGATTTTGGCTTGGTTTTACAAAACTCGGGTTTTGGAATTTGGCTTTGCTTTATAAGAACTTTTTCGGTTTAATGTGGTTGTTGTTACTAAACGGTTTAGTTCCAACGTTAAAATTGGATCGGACAGAATTCGAACACGAAATACATATTATTTAAATTTGGAATAAATAATCAACTAATTTATTTTTTATAAACTAATCCCTCAACTGCTAAAATTGCAAAACAATCCTTCATTGAATTATAAAAGGATAACGGTCTATACTCACACTATATATTTACCTCTTTAAAATCGACACCCACTTTAAAAGTTTTGTAAGTTTGTCTCTCCATTTCAATTTTGGTTGACAAATCTGAAATTGACTTAACCAGAATCTAGCATAAATATCTAACATAAATCAGACACGACGTTAAGTCCACAAACGCAACGGATAAAATGAAGTTAACAAACCGTTGTAAATTACGGTTAAATGATACGACGCCGTTTCCTCTTTCTTCTTAAAACCCCAAAAAGATGATTGAAATTTTCGAGATTTGGGATTTAATTAAAAAATAAAAGAAAACGATGTTGTATCACTTAACCAAAATCTAGCATAAATATCTAAACCAGCTTCTATCTCACGTGCTCGACTAGCCATCTCTATATTATTATTTAAGAAGTAATTTAGGAAAATGAACTTTATTTTGTAAGTTATTACATATTATGTCATTACAAATAACAAAAAATAATTGAAATAGGAAATGATATAATTTTTTTTTAAAATTATTAAAGATAATATGGAAAGTATTTGTTGCCATTAAAGAAGTTATTTATTATTTAATTTCATAATTATTTTTAATACTATATATTTAAAAATAAGAATCAATTCATATATATTCAAAGAAAAAATCTATTCGAAATACTGCTACATTTTTCAGTATAATTTATTATATTTTATTTGAATATATATCAAAACAAAAGTTGAAAAATATTTTACTAATTTTATAAAAAGTAAGACAAAAAAAAAATATAAAGAGTTTGTGGACTAACCACAAAAACCAGAGTCATTAAACAATGCTTATTCGAGTTATGTTTTCAAAATTATAGGTTTTTACGGGTTAACCCGAATAATATTTTAGCCCATTGCAAAACGGATTAAATAGACAAATTATTACGAATTGGCAGCTTTATCTATAATTATTAATTAGCCATATTGTAACATTCAGATAAATGCAATTTTTCTTAAATTTCAAAAACAATTCTTAAAACAAAATTATCCGACGCTATAAATAGCGTGGATTAAGTCATAATTACCTTGATTTCATCGATCTTATCATCAAATTCCATGGAGTCACCACAATTCAAGAGTTCCAATTTCTTTTCTTGAATAGTACAAAATGAGTTACTACTATTGAGGCAACGATGTTGCTTTAATATCATTAGAGTGCAAAATTTGGTCATATGCCACTTTGCAAAAGAAGAAAAGACAAAACTGAATAGTCCATGAAATGAAATGGGAGAACCTGTGAGAAGAACAAAATATCCAAAAACCAGATAAAACTTGAATCTTTTATGAGGCTTTGAATGTTTGTGGTTTTTGAAATAGTTTTTTGGTTTTTGTTTTTTAAAAAACCAATTTTTTATCCAATCAAGATTTTGGTCAAAATGATTCCCTAATTTTGAGGGAAACTAGATTTTAAATAAATTTATCATTTCCTACATAAAAACTAGAATCTCTATTTCTTGGGGGTTTTCCCCATTAATTGCTGATATTTTTCACATTTTTTTGTAGACATCAACTTTTTCTATATAAGAGACAATTGCATACATACACTTCTCAACCAAAAATTTCATGTTACAAATTTAGCTGATTTTTTTGGGTAAGGTTAGTTAATTACTTTTATATTGTTTTATCAAATTTGTACTGTAATTTTATAGTAAAAATAATTAAATTTGTTAATTATAACTATTATACATATTAACATATTAACATATGTATAATAGTTATACTGTAATTCCTTAATTGATGATCAAGCTTCATCCCTTTTTCTTGTGGCTGTGATGAAGCAAGATTAAACACAACTCGCAATTGGGAAAGGAACACCTACTGTTCTGAGGTTGATGGAGAAGGCAGCACAGAGGAAGAAAACTTTGGTCACTAAGGCCTTCTGCCATTGTTTTGAGATTTTTTCAAAATGGAGAAGGTAAAAAATTTCATGGCTAATGCGTTCCCGGAGAGAGAGATTGAAACAATTGCAGTTAAGGCTGGCATGAAGAGTTTTCTAGAATTTGGAATGCCAAAAAAGGACAATGCTGAGGATGTCTCCAACATGAAAGTGTATCTCACACATTCTTCCTTGTGTGCAAAAAAGGACTATGCTGGCATGAGGATTGGTTGTTGTTACTAAACGATTTAGTTTTACTTCTCCCACAGTTCCAAGTTCCAACAGTAAAATTGGATTGGACATGATTGGAACACGAAATACATATTATTTAAATTTGGAAAATATTCCATGTCCCCTGCTATTCACAATGTAACATCTTTTTTCAAATAATTCCTGTTATTGACATAGAAACTTAAGAATCGAAGATTACGCATTCTTTCAAAGGCTCGCACACTTATAGAGAAGTCTCCCATGTTGGACATATCAAATGATATACCTATGACTGATCCAATGACCGGTCTCTAGAGAGAATATATATGTAAGAACCTTGCTACTTCATTTGCAAGCTCTTCAAAACCATCTCATACAGAACTCTGTTTGAAAGCAGATAGGCATAAGATCTCAAGAGCTTCTTCTTCAGATGGAAAATCCACATGGTAGATATCCTTCATCCCATGTGCCTTCAAAATATTTTTATCTTTTTTTTTTGTTTTGTTTTTAATTGCCGAAGTTCTGGACCCGTAGGCCCGTACATCCCCGGAGCGGAGTCCAAACTATGTTAAAGTCACTCTTTCGGAGGAGACCCTTCCCAACTGGAATCGAACCCATGGCCGGTAGGAAAGGCACATACCCACTCCTCCTTAACCACTAGGCCAACTCAACTTTGGTTAATAATATTATTATCTTATGTGGTAACAATGAGCCAAAGCCTCTAGTTTCTCTAGATCGTCTACATCATCAAGAATGATAAGCACTATTTGATCTTGTAGCTATTCTCTATCGCCCCTAAATCATCTACCCTCATATCCATTTGGTTCAAAATCTTAGACAGAAGTTGGTTTTGCAACCACAACTTGGAATCATAGTCATCAACACCTATTATGCTCTTATAACTTCCCCTAAGGTTCGCCATGAAACATCTAAGTCGAAAATGGCTAGAGAGTTGGTTAAATAAAGCTCTAGAAATAGTAGTTTTACCAATTCTCGCAGAACCCCAAATTTCAGTCATCTTCACGTTATTAAACTCAAGGCGTAACAAAGATTCCACTTTTCTCAAGTAACAAAATGCGTGGAACCGTTGGTTTATCGCCTAACTCGACTACTTACGAGACTCTTATGGGGATATGGGGAAGCGAAGCAGCCATGGAAAGCGGAAGAACTTCTGAAAGATATGGAAGAGAAGAATGTTGTTCCCACAAGGAAAACTATGCAACTCATAGCTGATGGATGGAAAGCTATTGGTGCTTCTAATAATAATGATGCCAATACATTTGGCTCATCTTTCTCAACTACCCCCAAACTCAATATCCCAAATCATGTCGTCTCGACGAGAAGTCCATAGTTCTAAGTTTGGTTTTGGTGGTGTTGTGCAGAGACCAGATTGGGGAAGCTGTGAGATTTGCAAATTCATGTAGACTTGTTTTCCTTTAGAGATGGAGCCAAAAATTAAAGGGAAAGAAAAAGCTAACCAAAAGTTGAGGAAGCAAAACATTACATTTATTTTTCTGTACAAAAATATTTTAAAAGTGAACGGAAAATATGCTGTTTATAACAAGCTGGAAAATGGGGATGGATAAATGTTAAATTGTTTTCCTTTCTTTTTGCTGGAAAAGTTTGGATGTTTTTGACCGATTTAGAGCCAATGCCACTGGATCAATCCACCAACAATGTTAGATTATTTTAGGTTTTTCCTATTTTTTCAACTTTTTAATGTATGAACAACTTGTAATAATTAATACAGATTTGCGCGTAGCGAGGCTGAAAACCCTAGTGTATGAACAACTTGTAATAATTTTGTTCTACAGACGTTAAGATTAGCTAATCGACCGTTGACTCTCTTTTTTTTTTACCGGTTAAACATCTGACGTCTTGGCGGCCAATTTGTAGAACATTCTTTTTAAAAGAAACAACAGAAATATAGAAACAAAGAGAGAAAATCAATTGTCAAAAACATGAGTTCACACTTCACATAACACTAAAGAGCTTAACAAAGCAACCAAATAAAAGGGGAAAGAAGTAAAAACATGTTCTAAAGAACTCAACCAGGATCAAGTCATGATGAAAACTCACTGTATGACACATGAATCCTCTTTAACGAAATTACCCTTCATGAAGTTGACGAATTCATCAAAGTTCATCCGACCATCGCCATCAAAATCAGCTTTTCGGATGAATTTACGAGCTCTCTTATCGGTTACTTTCCCCCCACTATTATTCGTCACATATTGAAACTCTGCTGCATTTATGAAACCATTTTGGTCTACATCGAGAGCCATAAAGAGTTTCATCATTTCTTTTTTTTCTTCCCATGACAGTGTAACATCTGTGGCATACACACTTGTGGCAGACTTTTCGACCATCGCAGCTTCTTCATCAGTTATCCTAACAAAAGAAAAAACAAAATCTTATTAAATTATAGAAACTCTCCACTATTGAATCATCGGTTAAGAAAGACAAAAGACATCATATTAAGAATCCCTCACTTAGAAATGAGTTTGACGAATTCATTATAGCTGACCCGACCATCGCCATCAACATCAGCTAGTCGGATCATCTCTTCAACATCCTTATCGGTTACTTTCTCCCCATGAGTTGTCAACACATATCGAAGCTCTGCTGCAGATATGAAACCATTATGGTCTACATCGAGATCTCTAAAGGCTTCCTTCAGCTCTTCCACACTCACTTTGTTCGAGACATCAGTGGCAAACTTTTCGATCATCGCAGCTTCATCAGTCCTAAAAAAAAAAAAAAAAAAAATCTTATTAAATTATAGAAACTGAATCATCGATTAAGAAAGACAAAAGTGTTATCAATCATTGGGCCGAAAGAGATAACAAACAAACCATTTACAAGAGTGTTCTCCAGCTATGGTTGCTACATCTGCCAAAGCTTCGATCCATCTCCGCTTCTTCTCCTCTGTTTCACCTTCACAGTTTTTCTCGAATGCTTTTCCAAACTCTCCTCTCTGTTTCCGTACATCAAACGGATCAACATCGTAAAAAATCGTCATCACAATCTGCCCCTTATCTTTTCTGCACTTCAAGATTTCCACCAGTTCATCTAAACACCAACTGGAAGAAGCGTAATTCTTCGAGAGCAAAACGATAGAGACCCTCGATTCTCTAATGGCTTGTATGAGTTCAGATCCGATCGTGTGGCCTCTCTCGATCTCCTGATCCTTGAACATCGTGATTCCTTTGCTTGCGAACGGATTGTGTAAATGACTGAGAAACCCTCTACGAACATCTGGTCCGTGGAAGCTCGGAAAGACATGGAATCTCTTAACGTGAGCCGAGGAAGGAAAAGAAGAAGAAGCCGCCATGAGAGAGCAAAAGAGAGGTTGAAGAAAGTATCACTATGGTTGAGTAAAAGAGAGTTTGGTTCATATAAATAAGCAAAACGTGTAATGAGGAGAGGAAAATTCAAAGGAATTTGTATGAACTGTAGTGGATCACTTTCAAGCAGCATGTTTCCACGAAATCGTCGACGACTCATAAGAGTGTTGTTGAAACGTGTTTGAGCACGTCTCTCACAAGTCAATTGGTATCGGGGAGGTTCGGGGATTTTCTGTTAAGGTAGAGCCGGTTACGTTCCAGTCGGCAAATGAGGAGGAATAGGTGGTTTATAGCTGTGTCCGGAGGGCTGCCTACGTACCCCGGATTGGGGATCAAGCCATTCGTAGTTCGTTGCTGAGGCGGGTAAGAGAGAAATGGAGAGCTGAGAGCTAGTCAGGTCGACTGTCAGGTCGGGTCGCCAGGTCGGGTCGTCGGTCGCCGGTCGACCGTCAGGTCGGGTCGTCGGTCGACTGTCAGGAATGGTCGTCGGTCGACTGTCAGGTCGGGTCGTCGGTCGACTGTTAGGTCGTCGGTCGCCGGTCGACCGTCAGGTCGGGTCGTCGGTCGACTGTCAGGTCGGGTCGCCAGGTCGGCCGTCAGGTCGGGTAGTCGGTCGGCTGTTAGGTCGTCGGTCGCCGGTCGACCGTCAGGTCGGGTCGTCGGTCGACTGTCAGGTCGGGTCGTCGGGAGACCTGGGAGCTCATCAGAGCTGCGGAGAGCTGGGGAGAGCTGCCGAGAGCTGGGAGAGCTGCCGAGAGCTGGGAGAGCTTGGAGAGAGCTCCTTTTTTAGAGAGGGAAGTTATTTAGAGAGAGAGAATAAGAGTCTTTCTTTTGTTGTGTGTGATAATGAATACCAAAGGGGGTATTTATAGTTGGAGTTGAGCAGACAGCTCTCCGGTTTTTGGGGACGACGTGATGGTTCATGAACAGTACCCGGCAGGTCGTAAACAATAACCGGCACGTTGTGAACAGTAACCGGCACGGCGTGAACAGTACCCGACACGTCGTGAACAGTGCCGAGCAGGTCGGGAACAATAACCGGCATGTCGTGAACAGTACCCGGTATGTCGTGAACAATACCCGGCATGTCGTGAACAGTGCCGGGCAGGTTGGGAACAATAACCGGCATGTCGTGAACAGTACCCGGCACGTCGTGAACAGTGCCGGGCAGGTCGGGAATAGTACCATCTCTGCATAGTGGATGTTGGACAGTACAGTACCGTCTCTACCGTCTCTGAACAGAGCTGAGAGCTAGTCAGGTCGACTGTCAGGTCGGGTCGCCAGGTCGGGTCGTCGTTCGCCGGTCGACCGTCAGGTCGGGTGGTCGGTCGACTGTCAGGTCGGGTAGTCGGTCGACTGTCAGGTCGGCCGTCAGGTCGGGTCGTCGGTCGACTGTTAGGTCGTCGGCCGCCGGTCGACCGTCATGTCGGGTCGTCTGTCGACTGTCAGGTCGGGTCGCCAGGTCGGCCGTCAGGTCGGGTAGTCGGTCGGCTGTTAGGTCGTCGGTCGCCGGTCGACCGTCAGGTCGGGTCGTCGGTCGACTGTCAGGTCGGGTCTTCGGGAGACCTGGGAGCTCATCAGAGCTGCGGAGAGCTGGGGAGAGCTGCCGAGAGCTGGGAGAGCTTGGAGAGAGCTCATTTTTTAGAGAGGGAAAGTTATTTAGAAAGAGAGAATGAGAGTCTTTCTTTTGTTGTGTGTGATAATGAATACCAAATGGGGTATTTATAGTGGGAGTTGAGCAGACAGCTCTCCGGTTTTTGGGGACGACGTGATGGTTCGTGAACAGTACCCGGAGGTCGTGAACAGTAACCGGAACGTCGTGAACAGTACCCGGCACGTCGTGAACAGCGCCCGACACGTCGTGAACAGTGCCCAGCATGTTGGGAACAGTAACCTGCATGTCGTGAACAGTACCCGGCACGTCGTGAACAGTGTCGGGGATGTCGGGAACAGTACCGTTTCTGCATAGTTGATGTTGGGCTTTTTGGTGTTGGGCATTTTGCTTTGGAATGGGCCAAAAAAATGGGGTGTGCTCATCACCACACCCACAATAGCCCTCTCCCAAGTTCGGCGAACGAGTGTCGAAGTCGGCGGACAAAACAAGTCTTAGCTCGGTATATGTTAACCTGCAAGTAAGGGTGAACTTGATTAGAGTTAAAAAATTTATGTGCAAGTGCGAGACTAGGCTCGGCACTTGTTGATCGTGTTGTCCGCGAGATGAGCTCGGCTTTTGGGTTCGACCCGAGGTGCGAGGCGAGAGCTCGGCTTATCCTTTGCGAGCCGGAGCTCGGCTTTTGGGTTCGATCCGAGGTGCGAGGCGAGAGCTCGGCTTATCCTTTGCGAGCCGGAGCTCGGCTTTTGGGTTTGACCCGAGGTGCAAGGCGAGAGCTCGGCTTATCCTTTGCGAGCCGGAGCTCGGCTTTTGGGTTCGATCCGAGGTGCGAGGCGAGAGCTCGGCTTATCCTTTGCGAGCCGGAGCTCGGCTTTTGGGTTTGACCCGAGGTGCGAGGCGAGAGCTCGGCTTATCTTTTGCGAGCCGGAGCTCGGCTTTTGGGTTAAACCCGAGGTGCGAGGCGAGAGCTCGGCTTATCCTTTGCGAGCCGGAGCTCAGCTTTTGAGGAGAAAGAAAAAAGTAAAAAATGAAATAAGCTTGGAACTTATCTGTATGCAGCTATTCGGAGATGAGGGCGATGTTCCCGACATTTGCCGAGCTACTCTTTGCGTGTAGAAAAATCCTCAAACTCCCTCCTTCTAGCGCTAATTGTTGAAACGTGTTTGAGCACGTCTCCCACAAATCAATTTGTATCGGGGAGGTTCGGGGATTTTCTGTTAAGGTAGAGCCGGTTGCGTTCCGGTCGGCAAATGAGGAGGAAGAGGTGATTTATAGCTGTGCCCGGAGGGCTGCCTACGTACTCCGGATTGGGGATCAAGCCATTCGTAGTTCGTTGCTGAGGCGGGTAAGAGATAACTGGAGAGCTGAGAGCTAGTAAGGTCGACTGTCAGGTCGGGTCGCCAGGTCGGGTCGTCGGTCGCCGGTCGACCGTCAGGTCGGGTCGTCGGTCGACTGTCAGGTCGGGTAGTCGGTCGACTGTCAGGTCGGCCGTCAGGTCGGGTCGTCGGTCGACTGTTAGGTCGTCGGTCGCCGGTCGACCGTCATGTCGGGTCGTCGGTCGACTGTCATGTCGGGTCGCCAGGTCGGCCGTCAGGTCGGGTAGTCGGTCGGCTGTTAGGTCGTCGGTCGCCGGTCGACCGTCAGGTCGGGTCGTCGGTCGACTGTCAAGTCGGGTCGTCGGGAGACCTGAGAGCTCATCAGAGCTGCGGACAGCTGCCGAGAGCTGGGAGAGCTTGGAGAGAGCTGGGAGAGCTTGGAGAGAGCTCCTTTTTTAGAGAGGGAAAGTTATTTAGAGAGAGAGAATGAGAGTCTTTCTTTTGTTGTGTGTGATAATGAATACCAAATGGGATATTTATAGTGGGAGTTGAGCAGACAGCTCTCCGGTTTTTGGGGACGACGTGATGGTTCGTGAACAGTAACCGGCACGTCGTGAACAGCGCCCAGTATGTCGGGAACAGTAACCAGCATGTCGTGAACAGTACCCAGCATGTCGTGAACAGTAACCGTCATGTCGTGAACAGTACCCGGCACGTCGTGAACAGTGTCGGGGATGTCGGGAACAGTACCGTATCTGCATAGTGGATGTTGGGCTTTTTGGTGTTGGGCATTTTGCTTTGGAATGGGCCAAAAAAATGGGGTGTGCTCATCACCACACCCACAATAACCCTCCCCCAAATTCGGCGAACGAGTGTCGAAGTCGGTGGACAAAACAAGTCTTAGCTCGGTATATGTTAACCTGCAAGTAAGGGTGAACTTGATTAGAGTTAAAAAATTTATGTGCAAGTGCGAGACTAGGCTCGGCACTTGTTGATCGTGTTGTCCGCGAGATGAGCTCGGCTTTTGGGTTCGACCCGAGGTGCGAGGCGAGAGCTCGGCTTATCCTTTGCGAGCCGGAGCTCGGCTTTTGGGTTCGATCCGAGGTGCGAGGCGAGAGCTCGGCTTATCCTTTGCGAGCCGGAGCTCGGCTTTTGGGTTTGACCCGAGGTGCAAGGCGAGAGCTCGGCTTATCCTTTGCGAGCCGGAGCTCGGCTTTTGGGTTCGATCCGAGGTGCGAGGCGAGAGCTCGGCTTATCCTTTGCGAGCCGGAGCTCGGCTTTTGGGTTTGACCCGAGGTGCGAGGCGAGAGCTCGGCTTATCTTTTGCGAGCCGGAGCTCGGCTTTTGGGTTAAACCCGAGGTGCGAGGCGAGAGCTCGGCTTATCCTTTGCGAGCCGGAGCTCAGCTTTTGAGGAGAAAGAAAAAAGTAAAAAATGAAATAAGCTTGGAACTTATCTGTATGCAGCTATTCGGAGATGAGGGCGATGTTCCCGACATTTGCCGAGCTACTCTTTGCGTGTAGAAAAATCCTCAAACTCCCTCCTTCTAGCGCTAATTGTTGAAACGTGTTTGAGCACGTCTCCCACAAATCAATTTGTATCGGGGAGGTTCGGGGATTTTCTGTTAAGGTAGAGCCGGTTGCGTTCCGGTCGGCAAATGAGGAGGAAGAGGTGATTTATAGCTGTGCCCGGAGGGCTGCCTACGTACCCCGGATTAGGGATCAAGCCATTCGTAGTTCGTTGCTGAGGCGGATAAGAGAGAACTGGAGAGCTGAGAGCTAGTCAGGTCGACTGTTAGGTCGGGTCGCCAGGTCGGGTCGTCGGTCGCCGGTCGACCGTCAGGTCGGGTCGTCGGTCGACTGTCAGGTCGGGTCGCCAGGTCGGCCGTCAGGTCGGGTAGTTGGTCGGCTGTTAGGTCGTCGGTCGCCGGTCGACCATCAGGTCGGGTCGTCGGTCGACTGTCAGGTCGGGTCGTCGGGATACCTGGGAGCTCATCAGAGCTGCGGAGAGCTGGGGAGAGCTGCCGAGAGCTGGGAGAGCTTGGAGAGAGCTCCTTTTTTAGAGAGGGAAAGTTATTTAGAGAGAGAGAATGAGAGTCTTTCTTTTGTTGTGTGTGATAATGAATACCAAAGGGGATATTTATAGTAGGAGTTGAGCAGACAGCTCTCCGGTTTTTGGGGACGACGTGATGGTTTGTGAACAATACCCCGCAGGTCGTGAACAGTAACCGGCACGTCATGAACAGTACCCGGCACGTCGTGAACAGTATCCGACACGTCGTGAACAATGCCGAGCAGATCGGGAACAGTACCCAGCATGTCGTGAACAGTGCCGGGCAGGTCGGGAACAGTACCATCTCTGCATAGTGAATATTGGGCTTTTTGGTGTTGGACCTTTTGTTTTGGAATGGACCAAAAAAATGGGGTGTGCTAATCACCACACCCACATGTGTTTCCATCGTCGATGACTCATAAGAGTGTGTTTCGTTTGACCACTGAATTGTTATTATTCGTAAATTGGAATTTCATTTGGTGGATAATACTTATAATTTATGTGGATAATTATTCATGTTGCCAAACATTTTTAAAAAAAAATTATTCTACATAATATCTTTATTATTAGATATGAATATTCTAATTCATTATAATATTTATAAATAATATTTAATCTCTATTTAATTAATTAAATTATTTAAAATATAATAATAACATTAATTCATAATTGTAGAGATTAAATGTATATTTGATTTCATGTTAAAACAGAGATAATTTTGTGTCCAAACAAGATTATACATGTTGCCAAACATATCTTTAAAAAAATTAAAATTTATGTTTGGTTTAATTTGTTTATTTAGTTGAAACATAATTAGACCAAATCATATAAATTTTATTATTAAAAATATTTTAACTTGATAAAATTTCAAATATTCCAAATTAGTAAAATTTATATTATACAATGATATGGTGGAGCGGGTTAGGGTTATGTTTTTACAATTGCGGTCCTTTGTGGATTGGTTTGTCAAAACATGCAAGATAACATGCTGATTCGAGACAGATAAAAAAGGACGGGTTAGCCTATTTTAGCACTCATAAATATATAATTTGTGAAATTTGATTTTAATAAAACAATAAAATAATTAGTTGTGTGGTAATATAAATTCACAAATAACAAAGTTTACAATTAAGATTATATCGATATATATTTAACAAACTCATACTCATGAGTCATATTCTACTAATATCCACCATATGATAATATCATATAACTTTTATAACAATTTAATTTTTTGTCAGATAGCAAACTTTGCTATCATTTAAGGTTACATAAATCGCATAATCATGAAAATTTTCATAAAAATTTAATTCTAACATTTTCGTTAGTGTTTGTTCAATATAAATTTCACAAAAATAATGTATAAAAATTATTGTCATGCACACAACATGGATTCGAATCTAGATATCGCATAGCACAAATTAGAAATATATGGTATAAACATCAAAATGCATATTGTATAACAAATCAGCAAAATATTATATTCTCACTAAAAATTTAAAAATTACAAATTCAACATATTTAAATCAATAATACTTAAATTATATTTTATTTCTTTTATATATTTTAAAATTTAGTATACAAAAAAACTTTATCCCGCGGAATAGAATCTAGCAGTGATACCTATATCGTTCTATGTCTATATTATTAACCAGAGACACTTTTATCGTAATAATATGTGTACACATATTTTATTGTTTACAAGACATGTCTATTAACCTTATCTGTAAAGTGTTTTATTGGGGTTTCTTTAGTAAAACAATAAAACAATAAAACAATAAAATATTATATGTGTATAAGGATAATGTTAGCGTATATTTTAGATAGACATAGTCCATAGAATATGATTTCGTGTTATCCGTAAAGTGTATGTATAATAAGGCGAATGCCTAAGTCATCAGAACCTAAGTCAACATAACCTAAGTCAACAGACATGACACTAGCTCCATTTTTCGGTCCGATTTGGTTAATTTTCCGGGTGGCAAGAAGAAATCCGAATAAGTGTATTTTGGTTCGGTTTGGATTAGGTTCTGTTCTGTTTTGTTCTCCTCAAGCTCGGTTTGGTTTGCCACGTCACTTTTTAAAACTAAAAAGTATAAGCATTAACTGATTTAATGTTGTTATTATGTATATACACTTACACATTCTGTCACATTCCTCTTTTGAGCTGCTCTTATATTTTTCTCTACATTGAAGGCACAACTTCTTAGCATAAACACTAATAAGAACACAAAATCATCCAAATGACTATAATTGAACCAAGAGAAGCTTTTATAAGCCCTGAGTAGATGATGAAGACGACGCGGCACGGAAATGCTTGTTCCCGTGTTCCACCGCCATATGATCTGAAGCTCAATGGATCTCCCAGCCTTATCCGTCGAAGATGACATGTATAGACTTCTCACCGTGTTGATGGTAGAGTTTGCTATGGTTTCTCGGCTTCTCATACAGATATGGTACGTCTTTCTTATGTGGATTGCTCAGATGTATAGACTTCTCACCGCGTCGATTATTTACAATTCTAAAATGTGACCCGACCCAACATAACCAATAATAAACCAATATATTGGAATATATGTATATATATTTCCTTTTCTCTAGAATAGATATTGTAAAGATTGCAATAGAATAGATTTGACAATATCATATATTTTCTTTTCCAATTAGGTTTAGCGATGTATATATACTTGACCTTATGGTCTATTCAATACAAGTTAAACATTCAATAATTCACGTTTTGTCATGGTATCAGAGAAAACGATCTGAAACCTAAAATTACTGATTTCTTGAAGAAAGCCTCTCGGCCTCTTCTTCTTCTTCCTTCTCTGAAACTTTCTTTCTCCGACGACGTACGCCTCTCGGCCTCTACCCGTCTTTACTCTGTTTTCCGATCGAAAACAGATCTTCTTAGTTTGTGAAGGACGTGATTGGGTAATTTTCGATTTCTGAAGATGGCTCTCACGGCGACTTCTGATGAACCAAAACTGAGAACTATTTATCCTTATGACTTAACCTCCGGCGACAATCCCGGCGCAGTGATTTCGCAACCTCTTCTCAATGGGCTTAATTACGATGAATGGGCAATCAACTTACGAATGGCAATTAGCTCTCGGAAGAAGTTTGGCTTTCTCGATGGCAGTATACCGAAACCAGCTGCTGGCTCCACTGATCTCGAAGATTGGACTGCGAATAATCACCTCCTTGTCGGCTGGATCAAACAGACTATCGAACCCAAAATTCGATCGTCTCTTTCTACTCGAGAAATCGCTAAAGACTTATGGGATATAATAAAGAAACGGTTCTCTATCAAAAGTGGTGCTCGTCTTCAACAAATTCGCAATTCACTTGCTACGTGTAAGCAGAATGGATCATCGGTTGATGATTATTTTGGTAGATTGACCAAAATCTGGGATGCAATTGCAGAGTGTCTGAACTTTAAACGCTGCAGCTGTGGGAAGTGCGAATGCGACCTCAATACAGCTCACGAAAAAGAGGCTGACACTCTTCGTGTTCACGATTTTCTCTCCGGACTTGATGACTCCATCCATGGTGGTATTCGTTCCCAGCTCTGTGCAATCACTCCTTTACCCGACCTTGATAGTGTTTATCAAACTGTAGTTCAGAATGAAACTATCCGGTCTACGGTGTCCAATGAAGCAGCTATCATGAGCTTTGCTTCTCAAGCTTCTTCATATCGTCATCCTCAAAATTCTGCAGTAGTCTACACTCGAGATGTTTCTCGACAGAACGGAATTGACAATACTAGTTCACGCACTGGACCAGGCAATCGGGATCCGTCTCGCCTTTGTACAGTTTGCGGTCGTAAAGGACATGAAGCATCTTCTTGTTTCCAGGTGGTTGGTTACCCAGATTGGTATGGTGACAAATCACGAAACAAATCTACTCTGATGGGTCGCGGTCGTGGTACTACACCACGCGCTAATTCTACCCAGATCGTCAACGCAAAATCAGCTACGGTAAGCTCGAATGTGGCTATTTCGGACAGTGATCGTCAAGGTTTGAGCGGTCTTACGGACGATCAATGGCAAATAATTCAACGAGTGATTACTGGGGGGTCAATAGAAAGAACGGATAAGTGGTAAGATTGATACTGATTTTTGGATTTTAGATACTGGCGCCACACACCACATGACCGGTCGCGTTGATCTCTTGGAAGATATACGGGATATTACACCTATCTCGGTTCTTTTACCTGCTGGGGCGAATGTGTTTTCCACGAAACATGGCACAATTCGACTTACTCCTCATTTGTCCCTCAAGAACGTTTATCTCATTAATGGCTTTCACACCAATTTGATTTCTTTTGGTCAACTAGTTACCGATAATCACTTAGTCGGTTAACTAACCGATAAACTTCTGATTTTACAGGATCGCACTTCGAGGATGCTGATTGGAGCGGGTGAACGAGAGAGAGAGGGACTATACCGGTTTCGCAGCATTGAGACAATAACATCGTTGCTTACAGGTGCTAGTGGAGATTTATCTTTATGGCACCAACGTTTAGGACATCCGTCTCCGCGTGTAACTGGCCTGGTTCCTGGCATTAGGAGTAGTTCTAGTCGTACTGATTCTTTATTTCAGAATTGTGATGTGTGTTTACGAGCTAAACAAACTCGGTAATGTTTTCCTGATTCTTCAAATAATGCAAAAGCAGTTTTTGATTTAATTCATTGCGACCTATGGGGGCCTTATCGTACTACAGCTTTTTGTGGCTCACGCTATTTTCTAACACTTGTTGATGATCACTCGCGTGCCGTCTGGTTGTATCTTCTGAGTGATAAGACGAAAGTGGCACAACAGATTCGAGAATTTATCGCTATGATTGAGCGTCAATTCTCTACGAAGGTAAAAGCTATACGGAGTGATAACGGGACTGAATTTCTTTGTCTTACACAATTCTTCAAAGAACACGGGATTCTTCATGAGACCTCTTGTGTTCATACACCTCAACAGAATGGTCGAGCTGAACGCAAGCATCGACACATTCTTAATGTGGCTCGCGCACTCCGTTTTCAAGCCCATCTTCCTATTGAGTATTGGGGCGAATGTATACTCACTGCGGGCCATCTCATTAATCGCACTCCATCTGTTCTTCTTGACAACAAAACTCCATTCGAGAAGTTGTATGGTTACGCCCCTTCCTATAAACACTTACGAATTTTTGGATGCTTGGCTTTTGCACACAATCTCGATCATAAAGGGGACAAATTTGTTCAACGGAGTAGACGTTGTGTGTTTTTGGGCTATCCATATGGCAAAAAGGGTTGGAGACTATACGATTTTGAGAGGAAAATGATATTTTCTTCTCGCGATGTCGTTTTTCGGGAGAATATATTTCCGTTTAGTCGAGAAACTCTTACTCCGTTTTGTGAACAGCTTCCGCTTTCTCATCCGATGATACTTGCATTATCTGATGAGTTTGACTCTGAAATTGACGAGGTCTTCCCGAATCTTACCGATTCTCAGCTTCCTGGCTCTGCAACGGAAACAGAGCAGGTTCCGACATCCACAATGACAGCCTCTCCTGAAATACTTGGTCGGGGTCACAGAGAGAAGAAACAATATTCTCGTCTTCACGGTTTTTTTGTCGGCACAGTTCAGCTATCTCCTCCTCTCTCTCTCTCTCCTCAACGTCACCTTCTCCACAGTCTTCCTCAGGTACTGCTTATCCTTTATCAGATTTTTTAACTTCTGCAAATTTCTCAGCAAACCATCGCCGGTTTCTTGTGGCTCTAATAGCAAATGTGGAACCTCGCTCTTTTCAAGAAGCCATGGAAGATACGGTTTGGCGTGAGGCTGTGGAAAAAGAACTTGGCGCATGTGATCGTAATCACACTTGGGATCTCGAACAATTACCTTCGGGCAAGAAAGCTCTCGGTAGTAAATGGGTTTTTACTATAAAGTATCGCTCAGATGGGACTATTGAAAGACACAAAGCACGTTTGGTAGTTCTTGGTAATCATCAAACGGAGGGTTTGGACTATACTGACACTTTTTCTCCAGTCGCAAAAATGACTACCGTTAGGATTTTTTTAGACTTTGCGGTTAAAATGAATCATGAAGTGCATCAGATGGACGTGCATAATGCATTTCTTCACGGAGATCTCCATGAAGAGGTTTACATGAAATTGCCACAAGGGTTCTCGTCTCCATCTGAAACACGCGTGTGTCGTCTCCGCAAATCTCAATATGGGCTTAAACAAGCACCTAGGTGCTGGTTTGCCAAACTGAGTAATGCTCTTCTAAAATACGGGTTTTCTCAAACAAAGTCCGACTACTCACTCTTCGTCTACTCAAAGAATGGGGTGTCCTTGCGAATCCTGGTTTATGTTGACGATTTAATTATCTCGGGCAACTCTCCTCCCGATATCCAGAAGTTTAAAGAATACTTATCACTTTGTTTTCATATGAAAGACCTTGGGTTTCTTAAATATTTTCTGGGTCTCGAGGTTGCACGAAATGCTACAGGGATTTATTTGTGCCAACGAAAATACGCCGCTGATATTGTCTCTGAAGTTGGACTTCTCGGGTGTAAACCTGTTGCTTCTTCGATTGATCAGAATCATCGCCTTGGCCTTGCTAACGGTGCGCTTCTTGCTGATCTGGAGCGTTATCGACGAGTTGTTGGTCGTCTTATTTATCTTGCAGCTACAAGACCTGATCTCACGTATGCCATTCATATCTTATCTCAATTCATGCATACTCCACGAGAGGAACATTGGCTTGCAGCGATGAAGACGATTCGGTATCTCAAGGGAACAATTGGCCAAGGGATCTTCTTATGGGGCGATTCTCCATTTCATTTAACCGGTTGGTGTGATTCAGATTGGGCGGCATGTCCTCTGACTCGGAGATCTTTGACTGGTTGGATAGTGCAGCTCGGTTCTTCCCCTATCTCTTGGCAGACAAAGAAACAGGAAACGGTTGCTACTTCTTCTGCGGAGGCCGAATATCGTGCCATGAATGCTATTACAAGAGAGTTAAAATGGTTAAAAGCCTTATTACTTGCGATGGGTGTAGATCATGTTGCCCCGATGACGGTTATGTGTGATAGCAAACCAGCTATACACATTAGTTCCAACCCCGTTTTTCACGAAAGGACTAAACATGTTGAGGTGGATTGTCATTACGTTCGGGATGAGATTGTCAACGGTGTTATCAAAACATCACATGTATCTACGAAGGATCAGCTAGCAGACATTCTTACCAAAGCACTAGGACGTAAAGAGTTTGATACGTTTATTTTCAAGTTGGGCATTCGAAACTTACATGCTCCAACTTGAGGGGGGCTATTGGAATATATGTATATATATTTCCTTTTCTCTAGAATAGATATTGTAAAGATTGCAATAGAATAGATTTGACAATATCATATATTTCCTTTTCTAATTAGGTTTAGCGATGTATATATACTTGACTTTATGGTCTATTCAATACAAGTTAAACATTCAGTAATTCACGTTTTGTCACAATAAAATAAACTTAAACCAGAAATAATATTTTATTTAATTATATAGCCTATAAATATGCATTAATTCATCAGATAACTAAAATTGGCTCACCGATCTGAGCTTTACTGGCTAAGGGACTAAACAAACGATCATCATTTACAGTTGACTTCTCACCGAGTCGGTCAATCAACCACGACTCATGTTTTATTGGGCTTTTTTCTTTGCATCTAGATAGGTAGGCCCTTTGTAATCTCCATGATTAGGATTAGTTCATGATATTATCAAATTTCTAGTGTTGGACATTCGGTTTTGAGAAATAAATATCCAAATAAAACCGAGTTTCATTTTGGCTCAGGTTTGGTTCGAATTTAGATAATATATATATATACCAAAAAAGAAAAATAATTAGTTAATTTTACTTGATATTATATACTTTACTATATTTAAATGTATTTTTCTATATATTTAATAAACTACTTAAAATGAATATCAGTTAAATTAGTCCGCAAAAAAGAAAAGAATATCAGTTATTTTATTCCATAAAATTGGAGTTTGGTTCAGGTAATCTGATATAGAAATTTTTTTACTATCCGTAAAATTTGGTTTGGGTTCAAAGTTCAAACCGTTCGATTTGGGATTTTTCACCTATCGTTAAATTTCAGATAATTTAAAAAGAAAAAACAATACAATTTTCTTTTCAGAAATTTACTCATAACCTTTAAAATGACTAAACATTACAAATGTAAAAAAGATCTAAATTCAGCTAATCGATGAATCTGCTTAATATAAAGCAGAACAATCAATCAGATTTTAGAGGATAATATACTAGATTTCCAGTTTTATTTTCGTATGATGTTGGAATTGAATTTTATTTACTGAAACTTAAAAAGGATGTTATAGGATCGCAAAGCGAAAATGTTTTTGGTCTTTTGATGTTTGGATATTTGATTTGATGTAAAGGTATTTAACAAACACTTCAAAGCATTTCAACATACTTCAAAAATTAAAACATTTGACATGGTTAACCTCAAAACACTTCAAAAGTTTAAACAAAAAATCAACTTCAAAATACTTCAAAGGTATTTAAAATTGTGGTAAAAGAAAGAGAAATTACATATCAGTCAATTTACTGATTTTTGACATAATTATGCACAGAAACATTAACTCAACTGCTAGTAAGCAACAATGAAATAAAATAATATCCAAAGCCACCAACCTGAAACTTTATGGCATCGTGTTTGGCATCATGTTGAAAATAGATCCATTAGGTAAATTGAGCATTTCTGATTTCTCTGGCCACATGCATATATTTGAGAAAACAACAAGTTTACATCGAAGGTAGGGAGTTGGAAAAGGAAATGGTTGCATCCAAAGCTTTGAAACCCTTTATCTTTGTAGTTGAGATGTCAATAGCCAACATATGGAAGCGTGACAGTGTAAAGAGGTTCATATTTTCTTAAAATTTGGGAAGACTAAGGAGTGAAAGAGTTTCAACTGTTGCTCGGAATGTGAAAGAGGAGGAAGGGCTCGAAGAAGCTCCGGAGATAGGTGTGTCACCCAACACGTTTATGTTTGTAGTTAAAGAAACTATTTATGAGCTTTCTTTACTTCATGGCTAAACAGTGAAAAATTAGGTTTGAGAGTGAAAGTTAAAATATAATCCTTCCAAAAAAATTAGGTGCCACAAATCATAGAGGGAAAGTTAAAATATAATCCTTCCAAAAAAATGTTGGAAGATATTTTGTTTTCATACCATAGATTTGTTTTTTTAAACATATATAAATTTCAAGATCTTTTTTCTTTTTACATGTCTAGTCATCAGTATTTAAATTGTTTGTTAGGTTCATATTGGACTTTGCTAAAATCAGTATTAAGTTTTTTTTTCAAAATGTTCTATTTGGCGTTTTTTTCAAACACCTTGCATACATGTTTTGTAAGTTTGTCTCTCCATTTCAATTTTGGTAACTATATGGAGATATATATATATATATATGAAGTATAATTTTGGTAACTATATGGAGATAGATATATATATATATATATATATATATATATATAAACATAGAGGGAAAATTAAAATGGAATCCTTCCGAAAAAATATGTTGGAACAAATTTTGTTTCTATACAATAGATTTGTTTTTCTTTAAACTTATGTAAATTTCAAGATCTTTTTTCTTTTTACATGTCTAGTCATCAGTATTGTTGGAGGTGGGTCTAACACCCCCAATTAGTTAGGCCCATCTTAGGAAAAACGCCTCTTCAGTTCGGTCGCCGACCTGAAAGCACCGAGCTCCCGAAGACGCACCTCGGGTCCGTGCTGGCCCTTCGCCAAAGCAGAAATGTCGGAAGAGCGGAAGGCACGTGGGAGCTGGTAGAACAGTGCCCTACCCGCGTAGAGATACGGCCTCGATTGGACGCCCCACCAACCCTGCGGAGCTGACGAAGGAGGAAAGGACACGTGGAGGAGAGTTGGTAAAACAGTGCGCTGCTCTGCAAAGGTATGGCGCCGAGCTCATCATGACCTCTCGCCTCGAAAGCCGGAACACGTCTCCTAGGCCACCTTACCCGAAAAACAGGCTGAAGACGCCACGTGGCCCCGGAATCCCGAGGAGCAGGAAGTCAATCCCGAGTATAAATATCCCTCGATGTCATTAATGAAGGGGACTTTTGGACCTTGGCACCTCACCTACCACAAACAGCCCCGATCTCTCTCTCTCTCTCATTTGTAACAAAGCGGCACATTTAGATCCCCGAACTGGACTCCCGTCGGAACCAGTTCGCAGCTCTAAATTGCTCACGTTCTTCGATCATATATAAAAGAATACGGTCCACGACCTGTTCACCAATATTCCCGACCTATCTTAAACCGTGGTTAACTCGCTCTAATTAACGAAAATCTCACCTCTCTCTCCTTAATCAATCTCTTAAACATAATTAGTGGTCCCCGGGATCAACAATTGGCGCTAGAAGGAGGGCAGAGATTCTTCTATACGCAAGGAGCAGTTCAACCACAACCGCAACCGCAGCAACAATGGCAATTCCGCCCCCAAGAGTGTTGTCAGACTAGGAGACCCCGGCCCAAAAAATGGCCCAGTCCCAGACAACGGCCCCGCCGAAGACTCATACAACAGCGACCGCCCCACCGTCAGCCCAGGCGGCTACCAACCGGCCGATTCCCCGAGAGAAGTTCTTCAGGGCTCCGACGCCCACCCCTTTCGACGGCCCCGCCGCCCACAACGCGCCCCGAGCGCCGGAAGACCAGCCCACGCTGTCCGCCGTAATGCAGACCCTGCTCGCCAGAATAGACGAGCTGACGCGAGCTACTGATCAACGGTTCGCCACGCTAGGAGCCTCCCGTGACCGGTCGGACAACACCGGATCCCCCGACGTCCATCTCAGAGAGCCGGCTTCTCGGGAAGAAACCCCGCGCATCCGGATAAGCCGGCCCGGCGACTCACCGTCAGGATCCGAAGGCCCGGGCGGACGTTTCGCCCCGGCCGTAGGAAGACACCCGGGCGACGAAGCTCACCATCTCCGATCCAGCTCGGAGCGCTCCAGGGACGCCGAGTTCGAAGCTTTGAAGGAGACAATCCGCGCGATGTCCTTCAAAATCCATCAGGCCACCAGCGCGGCCCCGGAAATAGATCGCGTCCTCAGAGAGACGCAAAACACGCCGTTCACCCGCCGGATCGCCTCCGTCCCGCTCCAGCACCTCGGGAAGCTCAAACTCCAGCCCTACGCGGGCACCACCGACCCGGCCCAGTATCTTACGGCGTTCACCATCGCCATGGGCCGCGCCCACTTCTCCCCAGATGAGCGCGAAGCCGCCCACTGCCAGCTCTTCGTAGAGAACCTCACCGGCCCGGCCCTCACATGGTTCTCTCGGCTGAAGAGGCACTCCATAGACAGCTTCAGAGATCTGTCGACTACCTTCCTCGAGCACTACTCCATCTACATCAGGTAGTCCACATCCAGCGCGGACCTCTGGGCGTTGAACCAAGGAGCGAAGGAGTCGCTCAGGTCCTTCATAGAACGCTTCAAAGCCACGGCCTCACAAAGCAACGTGACGGACGAGTCAGCGCTCCCCGCTCTAAGAAAGGGCCTCCGGGCTGATTCGGCCTTCAAGGACGACATGAAGCTAAACAAGCCGCGCTCGTTGGAAGACGCCCTACACCGCGTTGGACTCTTCGTCGAGCTCGAGTAGGAAAAGGCGGCTGAGTCAAGAAACAGCGCCTCGCACAGGGCCCCGGTCCCGAAGGAGCGGCCCCAAGAAAGATGTCAGGAGCCTCGTCAACACTACGATGACGAGTATCAGCGCAGCAAAGGAAAGCAGGCCGCCGCATTCCTCGTCAACGGACCGCCCGCCGGCCTCCGTTTGCGCGACCCCGTTTTTTCCCCCAACCCCGCGCCAAAGCTGCCCTGGAACAAGTACGTGCGAGATCCCAACCAGCAGGATCGGCGCCCCGATGAACCAAACGACAGGGACCCCCGACCAGACGAGCAGTATGACAGGTCGGCCTTCTGCGACTTCCACCAGAGAAAGGGGCATCCGACCTCACAATGCCGCGCACTCCAAGAAGTCATGCTGAACCAATTCCAGAGGGGGGAAATCCGCGTTCCAGAACGACTGCACCCGCGAGCCTGGGACAACGATCGACCACAGCCCCGCGATAAACGAGGTCGCGAGGACAGCCGGGCTAGGCCTTACAACCGCGCCCAAAACAACGATCGTCGGCGACGATCCCCCTCGCGAGACCGGGAAACGGGCAGATCGCCTCCCCCGGCCCGGACTCTGATAGGAATGATCATGGGAGGTCTCCTCTCGTGCAGCGATTCAGTGCGGTCCATCAAGCGTCACGAGAGGAGGACCGACGCGTCCATGAAATGGCACTCCGGCCCGGAGATCGATGCGCAGGACACGAGCAAAAGGGGGATATGTTTCTCCGAGGCCGACGCGATCGGGGTCCACCAGCCCCACAAAGACCCCCTCGTCGTACAAGTCCGCGTAGCCGACTGCGACGTCAACCGAGTCCTCGTCGATACGGGCAGCTCGGTCGATCTCATCTTCAAGGATACCCTGGCCAGGATGAATCTAAACGGGGTCGCAATCAAGCCGCACTCAATCCCGCTAACCGGATTCGCCGGAGACACCGTCAACGGAATCGGCACCATCAAATTGCCGGTCTACGTAGGTCGGGTCAAGAAAATCGTCAAGTTCGTGGTCTTCGATACCACCCCGATCTACAACATCATCCTCGGAACCCCTTGGCTGCATTCGATGAGGGCAGTCACCTCGACGTACCATCAATGCCTCAAATTCCCCAACCAGGCCGGGACGTATACCCTTAGGAGCAACCAGAGGGTCTCGCGCGCCTGCTTCGCCATTGAGCATAAGCTGCGCCGCGCCACGCCGGTCTGCTTAACCGTCAGCGCATATCAGTCCGGTGAGACGACCTCATCACCCAGGTCAACATCGATCCGAGCGACCCCGCCCTTTGCGTCGGCATCGGAACCGACCTCGACGAGGACATTAAGAAAGAGCTGGTCGATTTCCTGGGGCAAAACGTCTCCACCTTCGCCTGGTCAACCGGCGATATGCCCGGCATCGACCCAACGACGTGCAGCCACGAGCTCAACGTGGACCCGACCTCCAGACCAGTCAAGCAGAAGCGGCGAAAGCTAGGCCCTGAGCGAGCGCAGGCCGTCAATGACGAGGTGGAAAGGCTCACCGCAGCCGGCTCAATCACCGAGGTCAAATACCCGGACTGGCTGGCCAACCCGGTGGTAGTCAAGAAGAAGAGCGGGAAATGGAGGGTTTGCGTGGATTTCACCGACCTCAACAAGGCATGCCCAAAGGACAGATTTCCCCTCCCCCGAATCGACCAAGTCGTCGAAGCCACGGCCGGGAACGAGCTGCTCTCTTTCATGGATGCCTTCTCGGGGTTGATACGGGATGTTTTCGTGTCAATTATCCCAAGTGTACTCATGTCATTGTAGTACTTGAGATGTCAATCCATAAGGGGTTAAGATTGAGGCACTAAGAATGCAAGAAACTTCTTAAGCTAGAGCAAACATTGTTTTTGGTTTTTAAATTTATAAGAAAGGAAACAAATGCAAGAAGGAAAACAAAACACAAGACTAAAATGTTGGATTATGAACTAAGCTATCAATGAGATGGGTAACAATCAAACAATGAATCATTTAGAAGCATTAATCACTATCTTAGAACATGGAATTCTCAAATATGACTAATCCGTTTCCATGGCACTAATCACCTTGTTAATTATCTAATCAAGAACAAATTTCCATTTGTGATTAAATAATTAACAAGCATTAAGAAACAATTCCAATTAGTTCACTAAACACCCTAAACATCAACTTCCGTTGGCTAGGATATGCATAGCTCACAAAAGGTTCGGATCAAGCAATTCATTTAAACTCGGGTCATGAGTGAAATGCCTAAGATCTAGAAACGAATGAACATACCTAATCTAGTACTAACACCGCTTACTCGAATCTATCCCTAATGCATGGGATGAGACCAAAAATCTAACTAATCTAAGGTGTAGTACTAGGTTTCGGTTTATCATGACAAATCTAGCGTTACGAACCAACCTAAGTGAAAGACTCATCCAAGATCATCTTAAATAACCATTATCTAACCATCAAGACAATTGACTAATGATGCCTAAACATTCAATGCACATTCATTCTTATGACATGGATCACACAAGTAGATTAGTTCACTTCCATGATACTAATCCATTTACAAAATCATCTAGTTATCAAGAACTTCCGTTCGAAACTAAATGATCCATAATCATTAAGCATTAGTCCATACAAGTCAACAATTCACCTTAATCATCAATTTCCATTGGCTAAGAATTGAATTGCATGCTTAGAAGTTTTCTAGACATTTCATCGAACACCTTCCGGGCGAGAAATGTCTTAAGTTCTAGAAATGAGTTGTCAATTCGATTCTAGCATTAAGATCCCTCCTAACATGAGAACAAATGATTATCTAAGCCTAAACATCAACAATCAACCATCAACCATCCAAATCAAACATTATCTAAAATCCAACAAAAAGTCAACTCACAAGAACATGAAGAACACAAGAGAAAAAGACATAGAAATGAAGAACAAGAATCAAATAAGCATAATATAAAGATAGAGTGAAGAAATCTTCTCTAGAATGGCATTTGTATGAAGAACAATCCCTAAACATCAAGAAGAGAGAGTTGGGGACGAGCCCCACTCTTAGAAGAAGAAAACTTTTCTTTTATAAAATTAGGTTTTTTGGCTTTTAATAGAGTTTGGGTCGAATTTTTGAGTTTCAGATGATCCACAGCGGTCAGCTCATACCGCTGCATGACCGCTGTGATTCTCTGTTTTTTTTCGACGGATGAACCCGCAGCGGTCACTGTAGACCGCTGCATGACCGCTGCGAGCTCCACTGAGTTCCTTCGCGCGCCAGACTGGACCGTCGTCACGGAAATTGGCATAACTTCTGATCGCACCGTTGGAATTTCCTCAAACCACTTCCAAATGAAAGCTAATCCATTGATATATCTCGTGTTAAAATTCGAGCTCAATCCATCGGTGGAAAGTCCTTCATCCAATGCCAAACTTATGACGTCTCAACCTGATCCTGCATCTTTGTATTCCGAAATGAACTTTTTGATGGCTATCTTCACTCCTCCAACTCCTATGACTCCAAGAACACCTGAAAATGGCTCAAGCAAGCCAAAAAGAATGCAAAGACAACCTAGGACATCTAAAATGCAATGAGACTCAAGTTGGACCTAAATGCATGAAAATATCCAAAAACTATACAAATTGGAACTAAAAACCTATGAAACTAAACCTTAAAAACATGTAAAATATGGTGTTATCAGGGGTACAAACAGATCCCCATGCACCCCGACGACTAGGAGAAGACCGCGTTCATCACGGACCGAGACATTTACTGCTACAAGGTAATGCCCTTCGGACTCAAAAATGCCGGAGCCACCTACCAACGGCTCGTCAACCGGATGTTCACCGATCAAATTGGCCGCATTATGGAAGTATATATAGATTACATGCTGGTGAAATCTCTGGTGGCAACCGACCACGTTACTCATCTCCGATCCTGCTTCCGGACGTTGAACGAATACAACATGAAGCTGAACCCAGCCAAGTGTTCTTTCGGCGTCACGTCTGGCGAATTCCTCGGGTATATCATCACCCAGCGCGGGATCGAGGCCAACCCCAAGCAGATCCGAGACATCATCGAGCTCAAATCCCCGGAGAGCACGCGTCAAGTACAGCGACTTACCGGGAGAATCGCCGCGCTGAACCGGTTCATCTCCCGCTCTAGTGATAGGTGCCTCCCGTTCTACCAACTGCTCCGAGCTAACAAGCGGTTCGAGTGGGACGACAAGTGCGAGGAAGCCCTCCAACAGCTGAAGGAGTACATATCCACTCCTCCCGTCCTGTCCAAACCGGAAGAAGGAGAAACCCTCTACCTCTATATCGCCATCTCTGCATCGGCGGTAAGCGGGGTATTAGTGCGGGAAGACCGGGGCGACCAGAGGCCCATCTCTTACATCAGTAAATCCCTTGACGACGCGGAGAGCAGGTACCCAACTTTGGAGAAGCTCGCCTTGGCGGTAGTCGTCGCAGCCAGAAAGCTCCGGCCTTACTTTCAATCCCACACGATCGCCGTCCTAAGCACCTACCCCCTCAGAACCATCCTCCACAGCCCGAGCCGATCTGGCCGGATAATGAAGTGGGCTGTTGAGCTGAGCGAGTATGAAATCGAGTACCGAGGTCGGACCGCAATCAAATCTCAAGTTCTGGCCGATTTCCTGGTTGAGTTGGTACCCGAGCTATCAGTCGACGAAGTCCCCGAATTGTTGAGCCTGCATGTCGACGGATCGGCCTCCAAACACGGGTCCGGCGTCGGCATACGCCTCGAGTCCCCAACAAAGGAGATCCTCGAGCAGTCTTTCCGTCTGGCCTTCCCGGCGTCAAATAACGAAGCCGAGTACGAAGCTCTGATTGCCGGCCTGCGCCTGGCCAAGGAGGTCGGCGAGAAGAAAATCCGAGCTTACTGCGACTCCCAGATCGTCGCCAATCAATTTAGCGGGGAATATGAGGCCAAGAATGATCATATGGATGCTTACCTCAAGGTGACCCAAGGCTTGGCCGCAGACTTCTCCGAGTTCACCCTAACAAAGATCCCCCGAGGCGATAATACTTCCGCAGACGCCCTCGCCGCGCTGGCCTCCACCTCGGCCCCAGCCCAACGACGGGTGATCCCGGTCAAGAGTATCGACTTCCCTAGCATCGAACTGCCAAAAGGGGCCTACTTGATCAACCCCCAGGCCGCGGACCCTGACGAAGACGTCCCACCTCCAGAAGTTATACCGCCACCCCCGGCTGAGCCCAAACTACCAGACTGGCGAATCGATCTACTGCTGTACATCGCAGACGGCGTTCACCCCCCAGACCGGTGGGACGCTCGCCGGCTAAGGAAGAAGTGCGCCCGATACACGATGCTGGACGGCAATCTGTTCCGGTGGAGCGCCTCGGGAACCCTGCTCGGCTGCCTCCACGGGCAAGAAACCATTGACGTGATGAAAGAAATGCACGAAGGCGCGGACGGAAACCACTCCAGCGGCCGGGCTCTCGCCCTGAGAATACGGAACCAAGGACACTACTGGCCAACGATGCTTCAAGACTGCGAAAAATTCGCAGCCCGGTGCGAGAAGTGCCAGCGTCACGGTCCCCTCATTCACTGTCCTACCGAGCTTCTTACCACTGCGGTAGCACCCTACCCCTTCATGCGATGGGCCATGGACATATTCGGGCCCCTTCCCTGATCTCGCCAAAAGCGCTTCATCCTGGTCATGACCTACTTCTTCACCAAGTGGGTCGAAGCCGAAGCTTACGCCAAGATCACGGCAGAGGACGTCCGAAAGTTCGTCTAGAAGTTCATCATCTGCCGGCACGGGCTGCCTTACGAGATCGTCACCGACAACGGTGCCCAGTTCACATCGATCCTCTTCGAAGACTTCTGCGCAAATTGGAAAATCAGGCTGAGTAAGTCCACCTCGAGATATCCACAAGGAAATGGACAGGCCGAGGCCACCAACAAGACCATCCTCGACGGCCTTAAAAAGCGACTAGATGACAAGAAAGGGTCCTGGGCCGACGAGCTAGATGGAGTCGTCTGGTCCCATCGCACAATGCCGAAGACGTCGACAGGTCGCACACCATTCAGCCTCTCTCACGGCATGGAAGCAATGGCCCCATCCGAAGTCGGGCTCCCCACTCCTCGCCGCGCTATGCTCACCCAGCAACCCGCACTGAACAACGCCGTCCTACTCAGCGAGCTGGATTTCCTTGAGGAACAGCGGGACCATTCCCTCCTCCGAATCCATAACTACCAGCAGCTCGCCTCCAAGTACTACAACAAGAGGGTTCGAGGCAGGTTCTTTACCGAAGGCGACCTGGTCCTCCGCAAAGTCTTCGAAAACACCGCCGAACTAAACGCAGGCAAGCTCGGTGCAAATTCGGAAGTCCCCTACCTTATCTCCAAGATCGTGAATCCCGGCGTCTACGACGCAGTCCCGCGCTCTTGGAACTCAATCAACCTCAAACGCTTCTACTACTGATCACCCGGGCTGCGCCCCGCCGTCCACCTCTGTAAACAAACGAACTACGATTTGCTTGATCCCTTCTACTAAAGGGTACGTAGGCAACCCCTAACCAGGGCTCAGCTATTATTCTAATAAAACCTTTCCAAAAAAAAAAAAAAAAAAAGGCCGAGCTCCAACGCTCGCACCTCTACCATGCAAAAAAAAAAAAAAAAAAAAACCGAGCTCCAACCCCCCCACCCAAACAAAAAAAAAAAAAAAAAAAAAAAAAAAACCCGAGCTCCAACGCTCGCACCCAAGCTAAAAAAAAAAGAGAGGCCGAGCTCCAACGGTCGCGCCCAAGCAAAAAAAAAAAGGGGGACCGAGCTCCAATGCCCGCTCTCCCCGGCACACAAGTTATAAGTGCTAAAGCCGAGCTCCAATGCTCGCACTCACATAGTACACAAGCAATAAGTACTAAAGCCGAGCCCAAGGCTCGCACCTCTACCAGACACACAAGCATTAAGTGTCTTAAAGCCGAGTTCGCTACTCGCACCAAAAAAAAGGTACACAAGCTTTAAGTACCTTAAGCCGAGAACACCTCGCAACAAAAAAAAAAAATAAAGATACACAAGCATTAAGTATCTAAAGCCGAGTCGTACCTCGCACCCTATACGAAGACACAAGGGCCCGGTCTACGACCTACGCCCACGACATCGATCAACAGGATACGGTCTACGACCTATTCTACAAGACACACGAATTCGGAAACACCATTTTTATTCCAAAAAAAAAAAAAAAAAAAAAAAGCCTCGAAACGGCATTTACATAAACGGCCCACGGCCCGATCGTTACAAAAAAAAAAAAAAAAAAGAGAAAAGAGAAGAGAGAGAAAAATACAACAACAACAAAATTTTTACAAGGCCACATCGGCCGCTAAGTTCTCACCCCCGTCAGCACGGGTACCAATCACATCTTCGGGGCCCCCCATCCCCACCTCCGTACCATGCTCACCAAGGACGGGCGGCTCGGTCCGCTCTTCCCCAACAGCGGCCTCAGCAAGCGGCGCAGCAAGCCCGGCTTCTTCAGCTACCGGGGCCGGATCTTCCACAGGCACATCCGCTTGAACGGCCTCAGCAGCTGGCGGAACGTCCAAGGTCAAATCCACCACGGGAGTGTCGGATGGAGCCACGGGCAAAAGCCGCTCGAGCTGGACGCCATGAGTGCGGTCCAGAGGGATGTCCAGATCTTCCGGGGTCAAGTTCGGAAAATCCATCTCGTCTAGCTGGGCACCGAATGCCGTCTCGTCCTCGTCCAACTTCTGATATCGGTACCACGGTACCGACACCCCGTCCTCGGCCTCCATCCTCTTGAGGCACGCCCTTACGCCGATCACCTGGTTGTACAGCAGGTGAGGCTCTAAGGCTCGGCTGCGACCGTCAAGATGGGCGCGGATCTTCTCCATCTTCGCGGACCACTTCCGGTTCCGCGCCTCCCACCTGGCCGTTACCCGGTCGCTCTCCGCAGCCACGGCCACCTTCGCCCGGCCTATGGCGGCCTCCAGCCCCTTCACCCTAGAGCGGAGCGTTTCCCTCTCCCCCTTCAGGAGCCCGACCTCCTCCTCCAAACCGGCCGACCGAGCCCTCTCAGCGGCAGATCGGGCCCTCTCGGCCTCCAGCTCGGCCCGAACAGTGTCCGCCTCCACAGCCCGGCGCCGTACCCGCACCGCCTCCTCCTCCAGCACCGCTGATCGGGCCTTCTCATCCCTTAGCTCCTTCTCAAGCCCGCGGAGGAGAAGGGTCTGGGTCTGCGTGCTGGCCTCCTGACGCGTCCTCAAGAAGCTGAGCGACGCGTCCTTCTCGGCGAGTCGCTTCTCATAGGCCTCCGCTAGAAAGGCGGTAAGGGCCATCGTCTGCATCCAACCAGGTGTTAGCAAAAAACATGCAACGAACCCCGATAAAAACAACTAGATCAGCAACGAAAGCTCACCCGAGCTGCGGAACGCGCTGCCGCGCGAAAGGAATCGGACTCCATCATCTCCATCGGCAGGAAGTGCGGGTGCTTCTCCCCGAACATCATTGCCTGCGCCAGCTCGGAGCACTCGTCCTGATCGACGATGATCTGGCTGCTACCGTCCTCATGGCAGAAGGAGAAGCTGTAGTCCCGAGGCCCAGCGTCGGAACCCTCCAAAGCGCCGCCTCCATCAGCGCTTCGGTCCTCGGCCCCCTGCACAGCAGCAGGATCCTCCACAACGACGACCTTATCGCCGCCCTCCATCGCGCGAACTGCGACCTCGTTCTCGGCCAGGGTCCGGGCCCCTTCGACCTCACCCCCCCCCCCCCCCCCCGCTGGCACCTCGGCAGCAGGTACCTCGGCCTCACTGACAAGAGCGCCTCGGGAGCCCTCGGGAGCCCTCGGGCTCGCAACCAGCCTCTTCGGGCCGGCCAGATTCCCGACCTGAAGTCGAAGACCCTCCCACCTCGGTCCTCTTCTTCTTCTTGCCAGCCCTAGCGCCGGCAGCATCGACCGCCCTCTTCTTCGAAAGAGCCGCCTCGGACGACCCCCCCCCAGCCCGCGGCGCCGGGTCTCGCTGGACCGGCACCTCAACCATTGGCGGCGGCGGCGCCACAAAGGAATCCGCGTACAGCGGACTGGCAAACCTTGCTCGACCTCCATTGGTGGCACCAATCAGTTCGGTAAAAAAAAAAAAAAAAAAAAAACCCACCGCCGGCCATTGCTGCTATCCTTCCCGAGGTGAATGACTTCCACTCTCTGTCGCGCACCGTCCTGAACACAGCAAGGATACCCGCGTAGTCAGGCAGCCTGAACCTAGAAGAGTGAGTACCTGAAAGCAAAACAAACAGCATTAGTCAGACAAAACCGAAGAAGAGAAGTCAGCTCGACCTGCAAATCCCTACCCGGGGAAAAATTCCAATCCCGGGTGTATCTCGCCGACGGATCGAGTCCAACCACGTCGGTAGCCCGGATGTAGAAGTAGCTGCGAGACCAGTCCTCGACCTTCGACAGCTTGCTAGCCTTAGACCCCGAGCTGGGGGCCTCCAGGATATTCGCCGCGGGCTTGAAGGTAGCATAGTAAGTTCCCGGGGTCCCAGGATTCGCCTTCTGCTGGGTGAGAGCCTCGAACATGGGCACCGTCACCTCCACATCGCATTCGTGCCCCAAGGTCAGCAGCACGATCATCCCCTGGATCGTGGACGGGCAGACCTGCGAGAAGGCCAAACCCCGCGCCCGGCAATACTGGACGAACAGCTCGGGGAGAGGAAGGCGCAGCCCGCACTTCTGGAAGAACCCTTCATACAGGCAGACGAAGCCCGCCCGAGGGGTCCACGGGCGCTCGTCCGCCGTGGGTAGCCTGAGCTCGACACCAGCAGGGAAATCGCACAAATCCCTCAGCAGAGTTACCGATTCCGCTGTGCTCCAGGTCGGTGATCCGCCCTGCTCGTACGGAACCAAGGGGGACCTCCTCGCCTTGGTCACTCGCTCCCCGCCACCGCGGCCGCCCTGACGACCACCGCGGTCGCCCAGACGCCCGGTTCCTCCCCCAACTTGGCCAACACCGTGGCCACCAGAGGAGGACCTTATCACCGCCTTCTTTCGGAGATGGGTCACAGGGAGCAGCGGGGCGGCCCTTGATGTCGAAGGAACAGGCTGTTCCCCACTGTCTGAGCCTCGACACGGAGAGGAGGCGCGCCCGGAACCATCGGAAGAAGAACTCGGAGAATCGCTGGGGCCACCACGGGACGCCGATTCATCGCTCGACTCAGCCCTGATTCCGTCTGGCATCGGCGCCATTGCACAAAGGGGAAGAAGAAATCGAAATACACAGAGAAAGGAAGGGAAGGAGGGAATCAGAGAGGGGTTACCTTAGGGTTATGCGCAGAAGGTTCTAACTAAAGGAGGAAGAAGGGTTTAAATAGAGGAAGGGGACAATGAAGCGACGCCTGGACACGTGTCGAAAGAAGCACGGCCGCCCAGAAACCTAATGATGGCGACTCCTCGTTCTCCCACGCCAAAAGCAGGAAACGCCTCGATAAACGCGAAGCGTCTGTCGCACGCCGCGCGTGGGCAGCTCACGCGAAAAAGTGGTGACCTTTCGTTCTCCCACGTGATGGGTACGCGCTAACCATATGCGGATTTTCGGAAAAGTCGACACGTACGAGCACGGGGGACCGTCCTAAGATGTGCCGAACTAACATCAGATCAACTTCGGTATGCTCACTTCGCCTCGCGATACCGAACTGGGGGGGCCTATTATTGGAGGTGGGCCTAGCACCCCCAATTAGTTAGACCCATCTTAGGAAAAACGCCTCTTCAGTTCGGTCGCCGACCTGAAAGCACCGAGCTCCCGAAGACGCAACTCGGGTCCGTGCTGGCCCTTCGCCAAAGCAGAAATGTCGGAAGAGCGGAAGGCACGTGGGAGCTGGTAGAACAGTGCCCTACTCGCGTAGAGATACGGCCTCGATTGGACGTCCCACCAACCCTGCGGAGCTGACGAAGGAGGAAAGGACACGTGGAGGAGAGTTGGTAAAACAGTGCGCTGCTCTGCAAAGGTATGGCGCCGAGTTCATCATGACCTCTCGCCTCGAAAGCCGGAACACGTCTCCTAGGCCACCTTACCCGAAAAACAGGCTGAAGACGCCATGTGGCCCCGGAATCCCGGGGAGCAGGAAGTCAATCCCGAGTATAAATATCCCTCGATGTCATTAATGAAGGGGACTTTTGGACCTTGGCACCTCACCTACCACAAACAGCCCCGATCTCTCTCTCTCTCTCTCTCTCTCTATCTCTCTCTCTCTCTCTCTCTCTCTCTCTCTCTCATTTGTAACAAAGCGGCACATTTAGATCCCCGAACTGGACTCCCGTCGGAACCAGTTCGCAGCTCTAAATTGCTCACGTTCTTCGATCATATATAAAAGAATACGGTCCACGACCTGTTCACCAATATTCCCGACCTATCTTAACCGTAGTTAACTCGCTCTAATTAACGAAAATCTCACATCTCTCTCTTTAATCAATCTCTTAAACATAATTAGTGGTCCCCGGGATCAACAAGTATTTAAATTGTTTGTTAGGTTCATATTGGACTTTGCTAAAATCAGTATTAAGTTTTTTTTTTCAAAATGTTCTATTTGGCGTTTTTTCAAACACCTTGCATACATGTTTTGTAAGTTTGTCTCTCCATTTCAATTTTGGTAACTATATGGAGATATGAAAATAGAAAGAAAAAAAAAACAGATTGGCAAAAATGTACTTGTATTTTAGGCATAACATAAACAAAAAAAAAAAAAAAAAAAAAAAAAGCAAAACATAAGAGAACTAGATAGATTGAAATTTGAGGCATTAATGAAGAAAAAAGCTCTATCTTAAGTTCAAACCTCAAATTTTTTTATTATCAATAATTTAATAATATGAAAATGATTTAGAAGGTCTTGTATTTTCACTCCCACAGAAGCGATTCAAAAGGCGACAATATTTGTTTTTCTTCTCTTGGTACACCCAATGGCCGACGTCGGCTCTGGCGTCGGTCGTTCTTTTCTTTTATTCTATTTGTTGTATTTAGGTTTTCATTTCTGAAATAAAACCATATCGATTATTTTGAAGTTTCAATTTCGAAGTCTCGTTCTCTTTCTCTTCTTCCGGGAGAATCTCTTCCTAACCATTGGCTTCACTCCGTTCGGGATTTCTCTTATTGGCTTCCGTCGTTTCATCTTTGAAACGTTTCGATTTCATCACCGAAGAGTCCATGACTCTGATTTGAATCTCTCCAAATTGATAAGTGGATTCCAAGCACGGATCTGGGATTTAGGGTCAAACGTTTCCAGTGTTAAGGATTGTTCGATGAGAAGAAAACGGTTATGGCCAGATCTCACTAACAGAATGAGAGAAGAGAAGATGATTTGTCTCTTTGACAACCACCGGATTTCGAAGAGTCGTACTTTTTGTTTCTTCTCTCGGTCATACAAAATAAATGTATCCTCCAACATGAACACA
This sequence comes from Eutrema japonicum, assembly GCA_030161315.1. Classification (NCBI taxonomy): domain Eukaryota; kingdom Viridiplantae; phylum Streptophyta; class Magnoliopsida; order Brassicales; family Brassicaceae; genus Eutrema; species Eutrema japonicum. Next base: position 55,117,487 of record BSQW01000011.1, read on the forward strand.
AAGAGTCTTTGTCGGAATCATTAAGTATTTTGATTTCAACGAGGAGACAAGTTTCAGATTCATTACCAACGACATTTAATTTAATCTTATTAGTCAATGTAATACCAAGTGTATTTTGGAGTTTTATCATAAAGATGATAGCCAATGAAAAGTGTATGAAGGGAAAACATAACAGATTTCATATGTTGGCCTATAAGACTTCTAAAATGATAGTTTGGTTACTTTTAACTCCATCTAAATTGTTTCAATTTTCTCTATTTATTTTAACGGTTGTATTGAGAATGTTTCTCTTCTTCTTTTCTGACTAACAATTTCATTGATATTAAATTGAGATTACAAAATCAATATAAAAAAATTTTAGAAAGCATAAACAAATATATACGTCATATAGTGAGAAATATACATTAGATAAAGTGAAATTGACGATGTTTTCCGTAGATAAGTCTTACTTGCTAACAGATGAATAAATCCATTATTTTCCTTCCTCGTATTTGATCTTGCTCTCATACGAATTGTGTGTGTGTAGCATCTCTTGGATGAACCTCCAAATTACGCATTGTATGACAAAACCCAATGCCCCCGACAACAGTTCTAAGATATCGACATTTTGATACCAAAGCTTCTGTATCATTGTCATTTTGAAAGATTTTGGCTTTGTTTTTCTTCCGATTCGATTCCAAAAGGTCCTTATACCTTTGAGTAGAGTGATTATGCCAATGATTTCGGGGTCGAAAACCCAAATGACATCTCCACACCATGGGATAGGAGAACAAACACCGGTTGTTAATCAGAAATTATACCAGTAGAGAAACAACTCACCGGAATCAAGCACTTTACTAATAGAGACAAAACGGTTATATCGAACCGACATGAAAAAAATAAAGGAACAAAATCCAAAGAGATCGACTTTAAGTGAGTTACCAGTAGCGACTTGCAAACAAAGATGTGAATTGATCGCTCTCGGTTTCTGAAATTCTTTCACGGGTGCCGGAAACGAACACCGGTTGGTTAAACGACACAGTCAGTGTAATCTCGATCGCAACCACCATCATCATTATGAAAATAGGAACATATATGTACAAAAACTGCCATAGAGTCGACAAACTCATCACTAAACAGAACGCCAATGACATCTAATCAAAGGTTAATACTTATTAGCCACAACAATGAAAAGTCGAAGAAAAAATCTTCTTTATGGAGAGAGTAGATTTGCCATCTAATCAAATGTTTCTATATCTTGTAAATTTTTAATGATATCAATATATTTGATTTGCCATTTTAAAAAAAAAACAAAAGGAAACGATTTAGAAATTCAAAGGCTCAAGTCATACTTACATCATATAATGGGCTTAATATTAGCAAATTTCGGAGGCCCGATAGTAGAATTCACGAAGCCATTTATATTTAGAAGATCTTTTCCCCCGAAAATCAAAACGCAGCGATTCGGTCTTGAACCTTGTCTGAACCTTGTCTGAACCGACCGGTTATATAAAAACCCGGTGAGTTGGTTCAAAAAAATGAGGGTAAGGGTGCTTCACGTGGGCAAATTGGGTTGTCGCTCATGTGAGCACTACTTGATATGATCGTAATCATTTCACAGCTCTTTTTTTCTTTCTTTCTCAATAATTTATTTTTACTGAATTCGTTAGATTTGTTGGTAGATTCATGATATTATCTTGTAATAATATACTAAATATAAGCATTTGACGAAAAAAAAAAAAACATTAGGGTACTCGTTTTTAATAATTTGGTAAGAGGTAATAAGATACATTAATAAATACATATCGTAAAAATAAATACATAATGAATTTTATGTGTGAAACTATCTCACCTTCCACTTAGCTAGTAACCATTTTAAAAGCAATATTTTTATTTTTGTATCGTTACTCTTAATCTTATTTTTTACATATTTTATTTATTTCAATATTAGTTACCATATATATATTTTTTCCGTTAAAAGCTCTTATTACTTTGTGTTATCAATCGGACTCATAACAAAATAAATTAAATAACTACCAACTAATATCTCAATAGAAAATCCTGATTTTTTTTATATTTTGTTCTATCATGATGATTATAATCTATATATTAGAAAGTATTTTTGTCCATAGAGAGTAGACGAGGAGTGACATTTATATGATGACGTTAACATATTCATGTAAGAAATTCATGATTGTATTTTTACAAGAAATAAAAGTAATAATATATATATTCATTTATAAATCACATGAGGGTTTATTATTTATAAAGCAAGCAAAAATGTCACTTTCATTTTCACATGTTGAAAGTTGAGAAAAGAGTGAAAAGGAGAATTATTTGCTGAATTATACGTAGCTTACTTCTCAAGCCATCAACCAAATGTATAATTGTCTTCATATATGTTTCACGCATTTTATTTTTAATTGATTTGGTACTTCGTTAAGTTTATTTTTTTTGTTTTTTTTGTTAAAAAGCCTTCATTAAATTAAAGAGTTTTACACGAATCAACTTCGTTAAGATGATAGGCGTTCTCTATCACTTAGTATCCCATTTAGATTTTAAAGGCTTGACATGCCCATATGATTTTTGTTTTTTTGTTTTGTTTTGGAAAGCATGCGATCAATAGGTTTTTATAATCCATAATTGCATTTTGATAATACACGTGATAGTATAACAAAGTATAAACTACCTATTTGTAATGCATCTCACACGATCTCGATTCGGATAAAACAATAATATTTTTACTTTCATTTTGTTTAATAACCGAACATGTATGATGTAAATGAAAAAGACTATACATAATCTTATATTGGTGGATTAATCATTAATGCCGTAGACATCATAGCCAGCCACTCGGCTTCTGATCTAGCACGTATAGATTTGAAGTAGTGAAGAAAAAAAAGAAAAATATGGACTAATGGATCTAAGAAATAGCCGGGTGGTAATATATACTCTATCCGTTTCTAAAATATTGATTTTTTAAGTTTTTATCTTATTTTATATAAAAAAAATTCTATGATTTTTACTTATTTTTTTATTAGCTTTTAAAATATAAATGGATACTAGACGATAGAGAACGCCTATTAATTTTAAAAGATATTAATATCTCTCAATTAATATCTTTTTTAATTGATTATTTATAGACGTTTTATATCGTCTAGTATCTCATGATTATTAATTGAGAATATTTGAATTTGTGAAATTATTATTGGTTCATAATCATGAAAAAAATGTTTAGTGAAAGAGAATACTTTATTGGGGGAATTGCTGAAAATAACCTAAAATTTGGTTTTTTCAGCAAAACTAGACCCCTTATTTGAGTTAAAGCAAAAGTAATCTGCAGGGGTAGTGAAATTACAGTTACCTGCTCAATGACTAAACAAAAACCCAGTACGTGTTTTTACGATTATAACCCTGAAATGCCGGTAGACTTCATATAGAAGTCTACATGTAGACTTCTCATGAAGTCTGCTCTGTAATTAAATTTTATATTTAAATAATAATAAAAAATAATAATATGTTATAAAATTATGAGGTTTTAAAAATTTATTATACTAAGTTATGATGTTTTAAAAATCAAAAATTCATAAAATTTGATCAGATTAACCAAGGAAATAATTTATAGGTTATAGTTGAATAATGAGTAGACTTCGTTTAAATCGTTTGAAGTCTATTTGGAGTAGACATCAGAAGAAGTCTACCAAACCGGAAATTATTAACTTAACCAAATTTTTTTACCTTTTTATATAAAGGATTTCTAACCCTAATTTTGCATAAAAACAAATTGAATCCCTCTCTAAAACGGCCGTCGTTCATCTCATCTCTCTCCATCTTCATCTCATCTCTCTCCATCTTCATCTCTTTCTCACTTCTTATCTTATTGTTGCAGCTCTTACCAGCGTCATCTTCATCTTCCTCTTTCTGAACCAGTAAGTTGAAGTTCTTCCTCTTTCCAGACCTTATCTTATTGTTTATATTTTTGTTCAATCGTTTTTCACATTTATCCCTCTCTTATTGTTGCAGATCTGAGTCACACCTCCTCTTTCCTTCGTCTCCCTTCTCTTTTCCATCTCGCGCTGCTCATTCCATGGCTGCTCCACTAGCTTTTCCTGGTTCATTTATCATATTTGCTATCTCGGTTTTTTTTTCAAATTTATGACTTGTTTTGAAACAGATCTGTCAATAATTCATGACTGAATTTCAAATATGTGTAAATCGAAGGTGTTGCAGAGCTCAAACCATTATAGAGTTAAGTTTCCATCCATTTCCATGGTCTAAAGACCCAAAAGAGCTGTCCTTTACTCTTTCTCTTATTTATCTTCGAAGAGTATACTTCATGTGAAGTCTTCATGTGAAGTCTGCGGAAAAACATATTTTGTTTTTGTGCATGACTTATTTAGTGTTGAAGTATTTGTGTGTGTTTTATCCAAAAAAAGAAGTAAAAATTACTTTTTTTCATAGGTTGCTGAAACAAAGTTTTTTTCATAGGTTGCTTAAACAAAGTTTGAGATATCTTTTGTAATGAGAGTTTATGGTGAGTTTATGATTTTTATCTTTGATGTTATGCTTTTTTTTTAAGTCAGAGATTTGTGCATCCGTAAATTGCCTGAGATTGGATTGTTTGTAAATTTTGTCTTCTTTTTGGACTTGTGTTCTTCAACATATACTTCTACATGTATATATGTGGTTAATATGTGTTGTCTTTATTGTATTTTCTTGTTTCCATATTCAGATATATGAACTCAACTCCATGGTGCTCCCCACTACGCTATGGCTCTACGATGATGCCTTCCACTCCTCAAGCTTGGCGGTTTGATTCAGATAAATTTACAGTCAAAGCAGATTATGATGATAACCTCTTCTGAATTTTAATTTTCTTAATGTAGTAGTAGTAATGACTATCTTTTGTTTTGTATTCAGTTCTCATCAGAAAACATTCATTTGTAAAGTTAATTTTTGATGCAATATATAAATCTTAATTTGTAATCTTAATTTTTGATGCAATTTTTGATATATACTTTTTTTTTTGCTAGCTACTTAATCGCATAACAATTATTTATGTACCAAATTTCACTTGAAATCTGAATATATGTACATGTATGTGTATTAATTATGAAGAAGACTTTGTCTGAAGTCTGCATAAACATGTTCAAAGTCTAATCAAACAAGAAAATTGAATCTGTTATAATTATAGACATATACAAATTAAACTTATTCAGAAACAAAAATACAAATATAGACTTCACTCTGAAGTCTGTCCTAGATAAATGAAGAAGACTTCCAAATGAAGTCTTCTATTACGAGATAAATGCCTAACCAATCAATAAATTTGATTCACCCATAATTGTCTAGTTAAAAGACATAAAATTTATACAACAGAAAAATCACTAGTAAAAGTACATACTAGAACAAAAAAAACTCAAAGATTCGTTATAAATATGCTCTAAACGAGTTTTAAAAAAAAACGGTATACAGTAGACTTCTATGAGAAGTTGACAAATAAGACTTCCAAATGAAGTCTTCTATTACGAGATAAATGCCTAACCAATCAATAAATTTGATTCACCCATAATTGTCTAGTTAAAACACATAAAATTCATACAACAGCAAAAGCACTAGTAAAAATACATACTAGAACAAAAAAAAATTCAAAGATTCGTTATAAATATGCTCTAAATGAGTTTTTTTTTAAAACGTTATACAGTAGACTTTTATGAGAAGTTGACAAAGAAGACTTCCAAATGAAGTCTTCTATTACGAGCTAAATGCCTAACCAATCAATAAATTTGATTCACCCATAATTGTCTAGTTAAAACACAAAAAATTCATACAACAGCAAAAGCACTAGTAAAAATACATACTAGAACAAAAAAAACTCAAAGATTCGTTATAAATATGCTCTAAATGAGTTTTAAAAAAAACGTTATACAGTAGACTTCTATGAGAAGTTGACAAAGAAGACTTCCAAATGAAGTCTTCTATTACGAGCTAAATGCCTAACCAATAAATAAATTTGATTCACCCATAATTGTCTAGTTAAAACACATAAAATTCATACAACAGCAAAATCACTAGTAAAAATACATACTAGAACAAAAAAAACTCAAAGATTCGTTATAAATATGCTCTAAATGAGTTTTTTTAAAAACGTTATACAGTAGATTTCTATGAGAAGTTGACAAAGAAGACTTCATTTGAAGTCTACATAAATTCTTAGAAGTCTGCGTGTGAAGTCTACTGTGGAACAGGTTATTTTTGTATTTGACCAAACTGTTGACTTTATAAAAGTAGACTTCTTCATGAAGTCTGCTGAAAAATAGGTTAATTTTTCATTTGACCAGAATCTCATCAGTGTTTGACTTTTAAAGTAGACTTCATTTGAAGTCTACGCTGTTAAAGAAGACTTCTAATGAAGTCTACGTCGTTAGAGAAGACTTCAGACTGAAGTCTACTGAAAATGGGTCACTTTTGCAATTCAAATACTGAAAGTAGACTTCGTTTGAAGTCTACGAAAAATAAGGTTAGTTTTGAGTTTGACCAAAAATATTCATTGCAGACTTCGTTTGAAGTCTACTTCAGTTTTTGAAAAAATAGACTTCTTTTTTAAGTCTACTCTAAATTTGTAGACTTCATATGAAGTCTACTCAAAAAAAGTTTTTTTTTTTTAAGTTTGAAATTTTTGTCAAACGCAAAACTAACTTTCATAAAAAGTCAAAATTTTGGTCAAATACCAAACTGACTTAAGAGAATACTTCTCTTGAATACTTCTCCAGAAGACTTCAGATGAAGTCTGCCATATAAAAGTCAAAGTTTGGTCAACTACAAAAGTAGCCTCTCTTTTTCGGAGACTTCATATGAAGTCTACGGGTGATTTTTTTTGTTTTCAAATGATAACTCACAGACTTCACCTGAAGTCTCCTTACAAAAACGAAAAAATAGTCAATTGCAAAACTAACCTATGGTTGACTAGGAGACTTCAAATGAAGTCTACGATGAAGAGTAAGTCTACTATCGCAAAACAGATCTGAAAATTAACGAAAATGAAGTGAATAATTACCTAGATCCGGTTTGAGGCTGTTTTGAGTTTCGTCGAGTGCCCAGAACACTGTGATTAACCAATATCAAAGAAGTCCAGTCCTTCTTATGCAATAGCTACCGAAACAAGTAAGATCTAAGAATTTGTAAATTTTGAAAACGAAAATGAGAGAGTTTTTGGGATGAAAATAGAGAAGAAATGGAAGATTATGAGGTTATGAGCATAAAGATGAGGAGTTAGAGCCAAAGAAATTGGTTGGAGAAGCATTTAGAGCTCGAAATTGGTTGTTCATGGTGGTTGAGAAAATTGAAGAATATGGCATTTTCGTAAATAAGTGGATATCCAAAGGTGTTTTGTGTATTTTTCAGAATGTAGCAGACTTCAAAGATTCCAAAAGAAGTCTACTCATTTTCTCAGAATGGAATTTTCGTAAATATCGCAAGTTGGAAGGGTGTAATGGACACAAAATGGCATTTGTTGAGGAGAAAGAAAAAAAAGGTTATGTTTGGGTTTGACCTCAAATTTTAGGTCATTTTTGCAAATGCCCCTATTTTATTTGTGACTAAACATTAATTGTTTCTTAATTTGTTTGAAAACTCTACAAAATCAATATTTTAGAAACAGAGAGAATATATATGTTAAGAATTTTAAGATGCAACGTATTTATTGATGAGTAGAATCATATATCTAATTTAAATATAGAATTGCATGCAGTTGGTGTGATTGATGGGTGCTAAATTTTAAAATGGATATAGTTGGCGTGAAAGATGCCATCAAATATAAGTATGATTGATACGATTATTAGGTTAGCATAGTTGATGCAGAAATTCTGTCAATTATTTTTTGATAAATAAAATTTAAAAACAAGATACGAAAGCCCACCAAAGAAATTTTGCAATTATATACAATTGGGACTTGTTTCTCAAATTTGGTATATTGTGTTTTATTAATTGCTTGGCTAATGCTTATAGAATCTTAACACAAAACTAACATTTATTTAACCAAGAGGTTGTAGTTGGATGAGTTTCGACTCTGTTGGTCTAGGCAGACCCGTGGTATAGCAAATTTTTAGAAATATTGGTATACGGGCCTTTTTTTAAAAAAAATTAGAAGGGCCCATTTTAAAAAAAAATCGGAAAGATCATTAGTTTTAGTAGTTTAAGTGAAACAAAAATGGTCCATTAGTATTAAAAATAGAAACTAACTTAAAAATAATTTAACAAATAAAAATATAGGGTAAAATTACCGTTTAAACAAATACACGATACCTCTTCAACTCCTCTTCTTCATAGTTGAAGCTAAGAGGCCTATTGAAGTGTTAAACTTTCTGAAGAAAGTTGAGGATAATTATCCAAACTCATGGATCGCTTATCGAATATTATTGACGATTCCAGTTTCGTTGAAGTTTTTCAAAATTGAAGTTGATAAAATCTTGTATTTGTTCGAGTATGTCACAAGAGAGATTGAGTGACTTGGCTATCCTGTCTATCGAAAGAGAGTTGGTTAAAAGTGTTAATTTTGAAAGCTTGGTTAGTGATTTTGTTGGAAAGAATGGAAGAAAAATTATTTTTTAAAATTTGTTATTCTCGTTTTTATTTATTTATTTAAGATGATGATTGTTATTATTGGTTTTATATGAATTTGAGACGATGATGGTCATTATTTATTTTATATGATTTGGATTGGTTTTATATGAATTTAGGACGATGAGGCATTTTTTTTAACTTCGCTTACGGGCTCCGTATGTCTAGACACGGCTCTGGGTCTAGGCAAAGGATCGAATCCCCCCGGGTACAGAATTATCAAACTAACTATTGACCACATGGGGTGTAACTAGGCGACCTCACATTCGCTTGAAAAATTAATATGGACTCGTTAACAGTTGTGATTACTTCCGAATCTAATAATAATATAAAAAAACTAACATTTATGGGAGCAGAAAAAGAAAGAAACAAAATGTGGTGTCATGTCGAGTAAACTTATGTAGGTAGGTGTCAGATTAAAGCAGAGAGAACTTTACGAAGAAGTTAGGTATATGACGGTTGGGGCAACTTCCGTGATTTCATTTATGATTTGCTTGTTGAACTCTGGTCTTTGGCATCGAATAATATTCTCTTCATTAATTATATAAATTACAAGATGACATTCTGTTTATAATCCTCAAAAAAGATCTTTGTTTAGATTTGTTGATAAATCATAAACCTTAAATCCTAAAAAGTAGATTAGCAGAACCGATCTATGGTACCCGAACATCATAATCATTTCTGAGATGGTTCTCACGGACGACCATTGTTCGAATCACCCAAAATTGACAAGATATTAGATGCATTCGTATGAAAAAATACTTGCCAAAAGTAATTCGACCAACACACCATCAAATCAAACCACAAACAGACTGCACGAGGCGACCAAATCATCTTATTACCGCCAAAATCATATTTCATAAATTCACACTATAATATCCAATGTTCAAAATATCGGTAGGCGCTAGTCGGACTCTCAAGGTGCGTCTAGCGATTAATAAAAAAATCAGAGATTAATCAAGAATTAATTTTTGTTTTTTTAAATCTATATACTTATAAAAAGGTTATGCATAGTAAATAATTGATCTAACTTAGTCTAGTTGGTTAGAAGTCCAGAATTAAGTGAGAGATCCGAGTTCGATGCTGTTTTGAGATTTAAAAACATTTTTTGATGAAGTGTAAAAATATTATTTCGTCATCATTTTCTTTCTGCGATTTTGGTAACCTTAGAACAGCGGCCACCATTGATTTTCTGCATATTTCTTCGATTTTACTCATTTTATTTGTTGTTTTATACAATACTTTTGTAGATCCAACATATTTCAGCCGATTTCGACCATGATAACTAAAGAAATGCGAGTTTTAAAATTATCACCAATTTTTTTTCCGATTATACTCTAATCGCAGTGGTTCCTGGCCGTCGAATGCTTAATCGCCGCCTAGGTAGCCATGGAGACCGCGTTTTTAAATAGTGATAATATCTAGGGGCGAAGCTAGAGAGGTGTGAGTGGGTACACATGCACCATTGTTTTTTTAAACATTAGTGTAATTTTTAGATAATTTAAATTGTGCACCCATAAAATTTTAAGATTATGCCCCCATTCTTTTAATTGCTCAATTAACTTATCAAAACATTTAGACAAAACCAAAAATAATAAATTAAAGCTATCTATTTAACATAAATAAAAATAAAAACAACTCAAATCTTCAAAATTACTTTTGTTTTCTTAACTAAATCACTTAAACACACATAAATATTTTATTTCGTATTTTTATGTATGAAACTATATTTTATTATTTTATTTATTATTTATTAATTTAATATCTGTGTCCCAGTAAAAAATTATTTCTGGAATAGCTCCTGATAATATCTATGTTTTTAATAATATAAATAGAATATGTCTATTTAATATATATTTCCTCCGTTTCATAAAGAATATCATTTTAAGGTTTTATTTTTGTTTCACAAAGAGTGTCGTTTTGCATTTTCAATGCAGAATTTTAAATATAATTCCAGTTTTAACCCTGTTGTTTTAATGTATTAATTAGAGAGAGAAAAATTGTTTAGTGTATTAATAATGGGTAATAGAGAACTTTTAATAATTTTTTAATATGTGTAAAATGTGTCAGAATAACACTTTTTATGAAACAGAGGGAAATTATATGTTAACGAGTTTTGTAATATATTTCTACGTAGAGCGCGGGTTAATCATATATGTACGACTGTTTGCATACTTTTATGTGTTTTTTCCTTTTCAGAGAGCTCTCTAACAACATTAGGTATTGGTTTTGTGTGGGAATCTTTCAATGATAAGACCCCCAAAAGAACCAAACGAATAAAAAAGTTATATACTGCGCACGAGCGCCTACGAGCTATTGTGTAGGAATTGTTTTGTTATGGGAATCTTTAATTTTATTTAGCACAAGTGCACCCAAATTTGGTGTCATATTCTCGTTTTAAATTTATAAATTAGATATAAAATGAACATCGTTTTCACATGTTGAAAATAATCTCTATAATATTATTTAAGAAGACATTTTTGAAAATGAACTTTTTGTTGTTGAGAAAATGAACTTTATTTTGTAAGTTATTACATATTATGTCATTACAAATAAAAAAATAATAATTAAATTAGGAAATGATATAATTGTTTTTTAAAATTATTGATAAAAATATGAAATGTATTTATTTATCATTAAAAAAATTATTTACTATTTAGTTTCTTAATTGTTTTTAATATTATATATTTTAAATAATAATCAATCCATATATATTCAAAAAACTCTATTCGAAATCTTGCTATATTTTTACTATAATTTATTGTATTTTATTTGAATATATATCAAAATAAAATTTGAAAAATATTTTACTAATTTTATAAAAAGTTAGACACAAGAAAATTGAAGTTTTAAAAAAAAAATTCTTGAACTAACCACAAAACGGAATCATTAAACGGTGCATATTAGAGTTATGTTTTCAAGATTATATGTTTTACGGGTTAGGCCGAATAATATGTTAGTCAACTGCAAAACATGTTGACAAATTATTCTGTTTGACAATTTTACTTATAATCATGAGTTAGACATATTATAAAATTCAAATAAAAGCAAATTTTTTAAAATTTCAAAAACAAATTTATAAAAAATATTACTTCGCGCTATAATTGGTGATGGTTAAATCCTAGTAATAGTTTAATTCGAAAACAAAAAGTTGCCCTAAATTTTTATATTTGTCAAATTACATACCTTACTAGAACTAATCTCCAATAACACCACAGAGGACACCAAGTTTTTGGTAGTATCTCAAAAGGCCTTTCTCTAAATCAAATTAAAAAACATAATTTTTATTTGTTTGTTCTTTCCTCTCAATTACTCTAAAGTTTACCAATCACACCCGTTGTTATTTTAATTTTATTTACCTAACAATAAAAATACAGCTGCTTATATACCCCACAAGTATTGGAACGTTGTACAGAGAAAAGACAAAATAATAACTATCAGGTTTTGATGTCACACACCTTATGAAAATTCGCATGTTCCCATGTCCAATGATGGATTTAAATTAATTGTTTTAGCAAAATAAAAAGCGGACTGGCATAATTCTATATAAAGTTGAACAATAAATTTAAATATTATTTTTGGATCAGTATCTTTAAAAATAAGGTAAAAATTCCTGAAATAATACCATCTGCAAAAAAAAAAAAAAATTGTGCATCAATTAAGCTTAATGTATACTATAGTATGGATTGATAGTTTGAAACAATTCATTGACTATAATGAATTTGAAATTTCTAAGAAGAATCGTAAAAATTAACATTTTGGATATAATGTTACATATATATCAAAACTAACGACCATTTAGTATAATTAAATTTAAGTTTTTACGTTATTTATATGATCGATGTATAAAGAGTAGATATGGCCATTCAATGATTTGTTTTGGTGAAGCTTGAAAGTTGATGGCGATCCAAGCGGTGGAGTTGACTAGTGGCGGTGATGGAGTTGACTAGTGGCGGTCTCCTTGCAGCGATTAGGGTTTCTTCGATTCTGGTTTTTGTTCGGGCTATTATGCTCGTTTGCCTTTGGTTTGATTATGGTTTACGGTTTCAATTGTTATTTGGTTTAGTGTTATTAACCAAATTTATTTGGGTTATTATAATTCGGTTAATTTTTGGTTAGTTATTATTGTAAAAAAATAAAAAAACCAAAAAAATAAATACAGTAAAAAATTTGTCAAAAAAAATTTATATTGTGGTTATACATAATTTCTCAGGTATATATATATAGTACTCCGAAAGTTAATTGACGTTAAAGTTGACTATTTCCTTTTGGGGGAAAAAAATGACCGTTGCCTTTTAATGCTATCATCAACGAGACCAACGAGCATGCATATATTTATGTAACTGACTATATTACCCCTCCTAGCACAAATTACGAAAATACCAGCCGGTGGAGGGCAAACACGTCATTTCAATACTCATCAGTCACTGTTCCCTCCACACAAAACATGCAGCTTTATTAACGAAAAAATCAATAGTTGCCAAAATAATAATAAATCAATATAGCATTTAAATAAATAAAGCTAAATTCCACTAGATGGAAAAAAAGAAAGAATTGTGGTGCGTTTCAGTAAAGCGTAAGATTTATTATTTTAATCGATTATATAAAAAGATCTTGTTTCCAAATCTGTCGGTACAATTTTTAATACATAAATATTTTACGGAATTGCCCTACATTTTTTTTAATAACAATAGTTTTTAAACATACTTATGGCTGAAATTATAATGATCTTGTGTAATGACAATGGCGGAAATTAGGCATGGTCATTCAGATATCCGTTTGGATTCAGTTTGGTTCTTTTGGGTTTGGGTCGGTTTTGGGTATTTGAAATTTATCCAAATTTTCGAAATTTTTTTTAAAAAATGTATAATTTAAATAAAATTTGGTTAAATTTTATAAAAATATTTAATTTTGGCAAATATAACTAAAGATTTTTGAATATTTCAAGTATTTTGGTCTAAACATAACTAATATATTCGGTTTATAATTATAATTTTGAGTATTTTGGTTATTTCAAAACTAAAGATACATAATATTTTTAGATATATAATTGTATTTCGCATATTTCGAGTATCCGTTCGGGTTTCGGTTCGAATATCCAAAATATTTTATAAAAAAACAATTCAGATATTTATAACTATTCGATTCGGTTCGATACTTTCTAATTCCATATCGGGTATTTTGACCAGGTGTAACGGAAATCATAACACAATGCTAAAATACTGACAAAATAGGAAATGAAGTAAAAAAAAAATTGATAGAAAACTTTCGATATTGTATTAATAAATAAATAGTGGTTTTGACTTTTGACTTTGTACATTAAAAACCTAAACAGAACAGAATCGGTTGCTAACTCTGTGCCTATTTTAAAGATAAATCACAAAATTAACTAATTAATTGACGTTAATTGGTAAACTAATTAATTGATGTTAATTGATAAACTAATTAATTTTAGAGTTGAGATCTACTTTTTCGTTTTTTTGTCCCATTTATAAAAAAATCATCCACTAGTGGAGCTAACGCTCAGTGTCTTCTTCTTCTTGACGTAACCAGAGTTAAACTCGCTCCGATTCACTGAGCCGACTCGGATGATGAGTAGTTTTGCTTGGTGGATTCGCTAAATGGCTGGTTCCCAGCGAGAATGCCCGGAGCTCCGGTAAGGAATACGGCGATCAATACTCGGCGGTGGAGAGATGTTTAAGTCAGCGAGATGGCGGAGCGAGAAGAACAAGATCAAAATCGCTTTCAAGTTGCAGTTTCATGCGACTCAGGTAATTATTTCCCTCTTCTCCTCCGCCGATTTTGTCTGGGAAAATGTAGACGGCGAGGATCGTTGCTTCGATTTTTGAAAAATTTCCCAGAAATTGGGGAGAGAAATAGTCAATCTGACATCTGATATGACCAGCATAAACAGTGAAATTCCATTTTCAGAATTTGGATCTTAGATATGATTTTGATTTCAGTTGAAGGCAGAGGGATTAACGATCTCTCTTGTTCCCGGAGATGTTGGGAAGCCGACGGGGAAGACAGAGAAGGCTATGGTTCTCGACGGACATTGCCGGTGGGAATCTCCGGTGTACGAGACGGTGAAGTTTCTTCAGGATGTGAAGACAGGGAAAGTTAACCAGAGAATCTATCATCTGATTGTGTCAACTACGGTGAGGAAACACACAAGGGAATGATCTCTTAGCTTTGTTTGTTTGTGTTCTTGTAAGATCTCTTAGCTTTTTTGCAGGGATCTACAAAGTCTGGTATGGTGGGAGAGACTTCGATTGACTTTGCTGATTATGTTGATGCGATTAAGACTTGCAACGTTTCTCTTCCTCTGCAGAATTCAAATTCAAAAGCAATGTTGCACGTTAGCTCTCTCTCTCCCTCTCTCTCTTTCTTGCATTAATGTTTGTCATGAGACATTAGAGTAAAAAGCTCACAAGATTTTTGCTTCTTTGTCTTTTGAAAGATATTTTGAGCTTCGAACTGGTTTTTTTGTTTCATTATCAGGTATCAATACAAAGGCAGCTAGAAAATGTGGATCTGCAAAGGTACAAGAAACTGGGGCTCTCGAGTTCTTGCGAGTCTTTACGAGTCTCTGATTTGTCTGTGTGCTCTGCAGATTGGTGAAAGAAAGCGATAGTTTGGTGAAAACGTCACGGAGCCAAGGGTTGAAGTCCCATTTGAGCATTGACGGAGATGAAAGCCATAATAAAAGTCATTCACAAGAGGTACGTTTTATAATCTCTTTTCCATATTCTTTGGTTTCTGAAGTCATTGCTGCATCTGAAAAGCTAGAGTTTCTATTTGTCTCTGCTCTTTATAGGAAGGCCCATTTGGTAAAGCTTCCCGGATTGCTGAATTGAGGCGTCGAGCATCCATCGAGTCCGATAGTACGCTGTCAAGCTTTGACAGTGTCTCTGAACTGGATACACTGGGAGAAGTTGGAAGCAGAGGAGATCTCAGTCAGCAAAACCACCAAACTATGAATCACCATTCCGCTACCAATGTTTATGAAGAGCCTCAAATATCAGAATCCGAGTGGTCTGGAAGTTCTGATCAAGGAATCAGCACTGATGACTCCATGAATAGTTCAAATGATACCGTCCCTAGGGACACTTCGAGAACTTCCTCGGAAGACGAGGTAGAGAAGCTTAAAGCCGAGCTCGTTGCTTTGGCAAGGCGAGCAGATTTTTCGGAATTGGAGCTACAGAGCCTGCGGAAACAAATTGTTAAAGAGACCAAAAGAAGTCAGGATCTCCTGAGGGAAGTGACTAGCCTGAAGCAGGAGAGAGATTCGCTGAAGGTAGATTGTGAGGGTAATAAAGCATCTGATAAGCGAAAAGAGGATGTGAAACTTAGGAACAAGTTGCAGTCTGAAGGAAGGGATCCGCAAGTTCTTCTAGAAGAAACCCGAGAAGAACTGGATTACGAGAAGGATCTGAATTCCAATCTACGGATACAGCTCCAGAAGACACAAGAATCAAACACCGAGTTGATCCTTGCTGTGCAAGATCTAGAAGCAATGTTGGGACAAAGACGTAAAAGGGCAATCGATCTTCCTAGACCAAGACCCTGCGAGAACAACACAAAAGAATCACGGAGAAGGTCCTGCACGAGTGAGACAGATGAAGATGAGGATCAAAAGGCACTGGACGAGCTTGTGAAGGGACACATGGATGCAAAAGAAGCACACGTCCTGGAGCGGAGGATCACTGACCTCTACAATGAGATAGAGATCTATAAACGAGACAAAGATGACCTTGAGATACAAGTGGAGCAGCTTGCTCTGGATTACGAGATACTTAAGCAGGAAAATCATGATATCTCATACAAGCTCGAGCAAAGCCAGGTGCAAGAACAGTTAAAGATGCAATATGAATGTTCATCTTCTCTTGTAAACGTGAACGAGCTTGAAATTCAAGTAGAGAGCCTAGAAGCTAAGCTCAAGAAGCAGTCCGAGGATTACTCTGAGTCCTTGCGCCGCATTAAAGAACTTGAAACGCAGATCGAGGGCATGGAAGAAGAATTAGAGAAACAAGCTCACATCTTTGAGGCAGATATTGAAGCTGTCACGCGTGCTAAAGTGGAGCAAGAGCAAAGAGCTATCGAAGCCGAAGAAGCCTTGAGGAAGTCGAGGTGGAAAAATGCTAGTGTAGCCGGGAAAATCCAGGATGACTTCAAGAGAATCTCTGAGCAGATGTCTTCTAGGTTTGCAGCAAATGAGAAGATGACTAAGAAAGCAATGACAGAAACCCATGACCTGCGCATGCAGAAGCGTCAGCTAGAAGAACTTCTCATGAACGCTAATGATGAACTCCAAGCAAGTAGGGTAGAGTATGAGGCAAAGCTCAACGAGCTCTCGGAAAAGACGGATTTAAAAACTAAGGAGATGGAGAGAATATTAGAGGGTCTTGTGGAGAAATCCAAGCATCTAGAGAATCAGAAGAGGCAAGAAGAAGATGTTAATGCAGAGTTAACCCAGGAGATCACAAGGCTGAAGGATGAGATTGAGATCTTGAGACTTGAATTGGAAGAAACGAGAATTGAAGTCGAGGCATCTTTACAAATACGAAACGCAGAGAAAGATGAGCTATCAAGCACGATCGCATCAATGAAGAAAGAATCAGACTCTTTGGCAGAGGAGTTGCAGCGTATCAAAGATGAAAACGAAGCAGTCATTACCCTTTTAAAATCAGAACTAGAAACTGCAAGAGCGCAATGTGATGATCTAAAGCATTCTTTTTCCAAGAATGAATCAGAGATCGAGAAACGCAGAAGTGAGCTGAAGAAGAAAGAAGAAGAAAGGGCTTACAACGTAACAAAAGCGGAGCAAATAAGCAACGAAGAAAGAACAAAACTGCTCGAGGTATGCGTTTAAGACAAGAACATTCACTATTCGACTAATCATTTTAGTGTTTGACGCCAATTTTTCTGTAATCAAGGAACAAATCAAACTAAAGGAAAATGCTTTTGAAGCCTCCTCTAAGATGTTCATCGAAAAGGAAAAGGATTTGAAGAACAGAATCGAAGAGTTGCAGACTAAACTCTGCTTTTATGAACAGAATGGTGAACCTCTGCACCGTCTAGAAGCTGTTGCTTTGCAAAACAGAGAAGTATTGTCATCGAACAAGAGGTATGATGTTCGTGAACCAATACAAACCGAAAGAAACTACCGATCATTTCTGATTGTTTATTTGTTTTGTGTTGCATAGTGATGATCTTATTCGAGATTTGGTGAATGAAGCAGCGACGCTAAGAGAGCAAAATGTATTGATGGAGATGGAGTTGAAAGAGATGCAAGAGAGATATTTAGAGATAAGTCTAAGATTTGCAGAAGTTGAAGGTGAGAGACAACGACTGGTCATGACCGTACGTAATCTTAAAAATGCCAAGAAGAGTTGAAAACCGATATATTCTATATTACAAGATTGTACAAATTTCTCTCCTTTTTCAATATATAAATTACTTTTTGTTTTTTTTTACATATATATATATATAGTTTTTTCCTTCTTTATGTATTTTATTTATTCTGAGAGAAAGAAAGGTGAATTTTGAGTTTTGACTTCTTCTTTTTTGGGTGTATTTAATATATCAACGTGAGTGAGGCTCTGGATTCTTATGATAAAAAAAAGCAAGGAAATAAAGAAAAATGGTGACATAGGAAAAGGAGGCTAGTTCTTGAATCGGATGGGCCCAAAGGTTTCATGATGTCTCTGTCTTGTCCTCTGCGGTTGTGCTTTTTCTGCAAACAAAATTAAGATCCCAAAACATCGGAGTTAAGGCGAATAGACATGGTGAAAAGGAAACGAAAGACCAAATGTCATTAGCTCGACTTGAAAAGTACCGGTCACATGATCGAGTGATACTTGGGACAGAATTAATATTACATAATGTGGTTCCAGGCATGAGTTTAAGTGGAGATTAAAAAAGAAAGTTTAGAGATGGTTGCATTGCATACATGGCTAGAGATTTTTTTTTTTTTTTTTTTGATGCCTTTCGGCCCCCGGGAGTAATCCCAAGCCCAAATGCCCAGACTAATCTCCCGGGTGGGAGTGACACAGCCCACTTATAATGCCCCACTTGGCCAAGTGCTTGTCCTGGTAATTCTGCTCCCGCGGGGAATCGATTCCTGGCCTAGACCAACAGGGCCGACACTCACCGCAGGAAGGGAACCACCCGACCACCAACAACTTGGTTTACATGGCTAGAGATAACAGAAGATGTTTCTTGTGTGTTTTGGAGACATTCTAAACCTCATTTGAAATCAGTCTCATAATTTAAACAAATTAATATCTTTATCATATTAATAATTAAATGTATTTACATTTATAAATAATTAAAGGCAGAGACAAAAAAAAAAAACTTTAAACTGATGTAGTTAGTAATCAAATGTTGTAAAATTGCTTTTTAGGTGCTGAAAAAAAAAAAAAATCAAAACAAAGTTGCTTGGCCAGATTTAGCTGCACTCTGCATCATTAGCAGAGTCTATCGTCTATCGGCCTGACATCCAGTGAACTTTTCTTTGTAGTGTTTCACTTCTTCATCTTTCTGTGATCATATCATTTCACAAGAAAGATTAATCATTCAAATGCTACAACAAGGCCAAGCTTGGCTTTGTATATATGGATCATAAAATGTGTGAGAGAGAGAGCTATGTATTGTACCAATTCTTTGAACAATGGTTGAGGAGTGCTTATCCTGTGGCTAGGAGGCAGAATCTCCCAAGGTCTACTTGCTTGTAATATGTCGGTTAGCGAAAAATGTGGAGGCAAATTTAGCAGTTTAAATACCTACAAAAAAATGGCAAAGAGACCAACACTTTGTCATGCTTCTAAAAACTAGAATCAATGTTAATCAAATGTTTCCAAAACCTACCTCACGAGAAAAAGATGGCATGAAAGGTTCCAACAATTGTGCAACAACGTGTACTAAACCAGCAGCGGTTCTCATAACAATTGCACAAGCAGGTTTGTCTTCACCCGAAATGAGCATAGCAGTTCTCAGCCCCTGCTTGAGCTTAACCTGCATCATCAAATCAAGTCCCAAGGCATTTCAAGTCAAAATAGCAGATGGACCAAAGTTTTATATAATACTCCTCCATCACGGTACCGTTTCCATGGCTGCATCATACTCCTCCACCAATTCTCCAACCTTTTCAGCGAGTGACGTCGTTGGAAGATGAGATTCAGCACCGGGAGCATCAGGAATGACACACCCATAACCTGTGTTTTCAGGCTTTGCTATGAAATTCAGAACTCGATAAACAAAGTTGCCTAGGTTGTTCACCAGCTCGCCATTCAGTTTCGCTTGCAAATCTCCCCAAGCAAACGATGCGTCAGACACCTCGGGCCTGTTGGCCAGCAAGTAATATCTCCATACTTCGACAGGTATGTTTCACATCATTACCAAACACTCCAACACCTTTACTCTTGGAGAACTTTTTGCCTTCATAGTTTAGATATTCGGTCACACTGATTGTCTTCATCTGTGTCCAGTTTTCCCCGGTTCCAAGCTGAGTAGAGGGAAACAACACAGTGTGAAAAGGCACATTGTCTTTCCCCATGAACTGATAAAGCTCCACATTCTCAGGATTCTTCCACCACTCTTCCCATTTAGATGTGTCGAGACGTATCCGATAGGAGCATCATACCAAACGTAAAAGACTTTGTCCCTATACCTCTCATGTGGGACAGGAACTCCCCACTGTAGATCCCTTGTAATGCATCTGCTTTCAAGCCCTTTACGAAGCCATGCCTTTGTCGTTTGGATAGCGTTTTTACTCCAAGATCCTGTTGTCTCCTCAATATACTCTTTCAACTTGTCTTTCAGCAACGGAAGCTCGATAAACAGGTGGTCTGTGTCGCGAATTTGGGTGTGGCGGTTCCACAAACCTGTTTGAGAGATAAGACATAAGAATTCACAATAACTATAATAACAACAAAAACAGAGAAAGCTATTACAAAGGTCATGAAGGAGAGAAGCTCACCTTGCACTTGGGATCTTTGAGTTCAGTAGGATTCAGGAGCTTTCCGCAGCTTTCGCACTGATCTCCACGAGCGGAACCATAATTACATCCTTCATGTGGACAGGATCCCTCAACAAGCCGATCAGCTAAGAACTTATTGCATGTATCGCAGTAAAGCTGAAAGACACAAAGAAAGTTGAGACTTAAAACCCCACTAACTGAATACATATGGATGCTCTTGAGATAAAAATAAGCATTATTAATGTACCTGCTGTATGGTGCTCTCTGAAAGAAAGTTGTTTTCCCACAGCTTTTTGAAGATTGCTTGGCACACTTGTGTATGTTCAGGAGTTGAGGTTCGACCAAACTTGTCAAAACTTATATCAAACCAGTCATAAACTTGTTTATGAATGGCATGGTACTTGTCACAGATCTCCTGTGGGGTGCAATTCTCCTCAAGAGCTTTGGTCTCTGTTGCAGTCCCGTACTCATCGGTACCACATATATATATATATATCGCATTGTAGCCTCGGAGACGACAGTATCTAGCGTACACATCAGCGCTCATAACACCTGTAATCAAGAAGAAAACACACGAAACACTGCATAAACCCACCAAGCAAGAAACCTCAAAACCCTAAACCAGTTAAGGTTGAATTATCCTAACTTGCCAGTTAAGAAAAGAACATGCAATACCACGACATAGATTCATAGAAAAGTGCGGAATCAGGATTCAAAAGATTACATCCAATGAAGTTTCCGAGATGAGGGACGTTGTTGACGTAAGGCAGAGCACTTGTAATAAGAATGTTTCTCTTGCCAGGGATCGGCAACTTGGCGTCGTCCTCCTCCATCGCACAATCTAAATCAATTAGGGTTTTTTTCTCCACAGACTACAAGTTAAAGGGAGAGAGAGGGTTTTCGCTAGATATCTTTTTATATTAACAGTTTTTTTTTTTAACAAGATTTCCAAAACCCTAATCAATAGAGTATGATTTGGTTTAGCCTTCAAGGGTTTCAAAATTCAACCTTTATGACGTAAAATACTACTTTCGGTTTTATAATATTTTTTCAAATTGCATTGCATATACAACATTCAATTTTACAATACTTTATTTACTAGATAAGTACCCGCATATATGTAGATTAGTAATTTAATATTTTATAACCCGTGAAAAAAAAACTAAAAACGAAAAAAATGGAAAACAAAATTAGATAAACCGTTAAAATATATAATACATAAATTTAGAAACAAAGTTTTCGATAAAATAAATATATATGTTGAAAGAAAAATTTGGTGAAGCATATGCAGTAAATATTTTTGGATATGATTATTGAACATTTATTTTTTTGGTGTGTAATTGACATACTACCAAATTGTAGTTTATATAGAGGTGAGAAATTAGAATTTTTTCCTTTTATGATTAATAATTAATTGTTTCCTTAATATAAATGAAAAAACTAAGGATTTTGTTTTTTCGTTTTTATATTAATTTTGCCTTTTATGATAAATTTAATATTTTTTATATTTTATTTTTTTAGTAACTTTACATTTTAGATTATGAATCGGTTATTAAATTTTCCGAATTTTTAAGTTTTTTTTATTAATCGATTCTAAGTTTTTCCATTATTAATTATTAATTTTTTTTTTAATAAACTTTGGTTTTTATGATAAATTTATGCGGATTTATAATTTATGCGGATATATGCGGGTTTGTAATTGTAACTTTAATTTAAACATGGTCAAAACTAATTCATGGTAAAGTATAATCTATGCGCATGAAAATGGTAATTTATGCGCATAACTTATTTATGCGCATTTAGATCTATTTTTTCCAACGTTACATTATCATATATTATGATTTACAAACATAGTACTTTAATCATAATATAATTAACCCAGAATAAGATAATCATTATGCGATATTAGATTAATATATTAATCATAGTAAATCATAATATGCGGCTAGGGTAATGTCATAATATATTAAATAAGGGCATAATAAGGGTTTAACCACATAATATATATGTAATAAAAAATATATATATTTAATATATTTAATAAAAAAATTTATTAAATATATTTAATATAATCATAATAACCATATTGTTTATATAAATATGATATTATATCCGTAACAATATGTAAATTGTTACGGATGTAATGATTTTTAATCTTATTTAGATAATATTAGATGTAATATATGACAATTTTACTTCTATTTATATAAACGATATATATATTACGGATGTAATATATGACAATTTTAAAAATCATTAAAATTGTATATAAACGATAAAATGGTAGTATACCAATCTTATTATCGTTTATATAAATATTAAAAATCTAATAATGATTATTTAGATCTATATATATTATGATAATGATTTTTAATATTTATATAAACGATATATATATTACGGATGTATATACATTATGCCCATAATGATTTTATGATAAACCGTAATATATATATAAAAATCGACCAATCTTATTACAATCATATATAATGATCTATATGCTACATAAATATATATATATATATATATGATCTTTATGTTGTATATGACAAATCTTATACTACATAAATATATTTAATAGTATATGCCCTTATTTAATTGACCTAATCACAATCATTATGACAGTCGGTTAAGTTCATATATTTAGTTTATGCGATATTAGATTATAACTTTTTAATATATTGTGAGCTGAGAAGTTTATATTATGATTTATATACTATTTTTAAGATTAAGATTGCATATAATAAGTACTAATTTTATTTTAAAATTAGTACTTATTATGGTTATTTGGTTTAAACTTACTTATTTAGATTCCTAAATATATGCGGCTTTAGTTTTCCTTACTTATATATATATATATATATATATTTTCAAATAAAATCTAAAAGTTAAAAAAATAAATTTATCCTAAAACGCAAAATTAATATAGAAAGAAAAAGAATTCTAATTTCTCAGCTCTATATAAACCACAATTTGGTAATATATCAATTACACCAAAAAAAAATAAAAGTCCAATAATCGTATTCAAAGTTATTTACTGCATCTCTTCACCAAAATTTTATTTCAAGGTATATATTTATTTCATCGTTAATTTTGTTTCTAAATTTATGTATAAGATATTTTCACGGGTGATCTAATTTTGTTTTCCATTTTATCGTCTTTGATTTTTTTCATGGGTTATAAAATATTAAATTACAAACCCGCATATATGCGGGTACTTATGAAGAACATGAATATGTTTGACCTTTATCTGAGTATCTTTTTATCAAAAAGAAAAAGAAAAACATTCCTCTTTATTTTCACAACTAAAAAACAGTTACCTGAGACAAAAAGCGATCGTTAAACTTTTTCTTCTTCCTTCGATTTTTTGGGTCGCCGGCGTTATCCGGTGGCTCTCAGCCATTCAATTTCTGTCTAATTTCCATTCTTTCAATAATTGCGATGGGTGTTGATGATTTCCATCGAACAATTGTTCGATCTATTCTCTTGTCTCTGACGATTGCAACGACTGTGTTCGAGATTACATCGAAGACAACTGTCTATCATTTTTCAAATCCGTTGATGCGAATTCCGATTCATGTAGTGTCGTTTGCAGAACTGAAATCAAGACGTACTATTACACATCCTTTAAAGCAAATTGTTTATGGAGTCTCGTTTTGGGACTTTTCGTTTACCAAACGGAAACAATTATGTTTTCGATATTTTCCTCCAATTTTGGAGACAATTCATTCATGGTTTGTCATCGGAGTATGTCGTTGTCCTAACTTCATCCAAGATGAGTCCGTTATCTCCGTGAAGGGTCTTTCGATTTTTCATGATGCCCAATATTCACAATCCCAATCAATAGAAATGGTTACATATAATTTTCGAAGAATTATATGGCATTTCGATCAACGAATATGGGATCCGGGTATAGCATATTCACGGAGAATCGACGAATCAGTGCAAGAGAAGATACTCAGTATTATCAAGAATATTAGACGACTGTGGAGTTTCATCCAAAAGATAATAGCCAGGAACGACGATCTCATCACTTTGGGATTGATTCTAGAGAAGGAAAGAAACGAGTTTATTAACCTGTTGGCCAGTAAGGCTTCGGTATCCAAAGCATCGTGGAAATTCACTCTTCATCGTTCTTCTTAATAGTTGGTTATGTAATTGTGGGTGTGTATTTGGTTTTGTTCATTATTGATATAGTATGGATGTATCAACTCTTGTATATGATTTGGAATTAATTAATGAATCAGAAGTTAAAACAAATAATAGAAAGAAAAAAACAGGAATATATATAATGGTAAGTAAATTTTATTTTGGTAAGTAAATATAAAATACAAACTTTAAGGTAAGACTAGGTTTTGCATCCATGCTAAGCGTGAGTATTGTTTTTAATACTATTTTGATAAAAATCATATACGAGCAATTATATTTATTGAGATATTATTTTATGTATAACTAGATAAGTACCCGCATATATGCGGATTTGTAATTTAATATTTTATAACCCGTGAAAAAATAAAAGACGATAAAATGGAAAACAAAATTAGATTACCCGTGAAAATATCTTATACATAAATTTAGAAACAAAGTTTACGATAAAATAAATATATACATTGAAAGAAAAATTTGGTGAATATATGCAGTAAATAGTTCTGGATACGATTATTGGACTTTTATTTCTTTTTAGTGTAATTGATATACTACCAAATTTTGGTTTATATAGAGGTGAGAAATTAAAATTCTTTTTATTTTATGATTAATTTTCTTAATCTAAATGGAAAATTACGAAATATTTTTTCCTTACTATATTAATCTTGCCTTTTAGGAAAAGTTATAAATTAAAACTAATTTGATTAATATTTACTTTAATTCATTTGTTTTTAAATTAAACTGAAACATGTCAATATCTAAATTAACAGTGACAAATGTCATGATCTCGTGAGTGAGAATTATCCTACGTGTCACACTCACATTGAGAGATCCAACTTTATATAATACGATATATATATATATATATATATATATATTAGTAACTTTACCTTTTCTAATTATGAATGTGAAATTGAGAAGCTATCAATTTGGTTATCTAGATGTGGGGAATGATAATTCATTTTCTATTTAGGATTGTATTCCATTTTAAGTTTTTGGTTTTTTTTAAGAATTACTAATTGTTCTTTCCATTTTTAAAACTTTAGTTTTTTGTATGATTGCAATCTATTGTTTAATTTATTTATTCTAATTTAAAATATTGTTTTTTAACTTTGGCTTTTATTTATAATTTTTGTTTAATTTTTCTTAATCTAAACATAACTACTTTTTCATTTACTTTTTAGGATTAGGAATCGATTTAAAATCGTATATTAATAATTTTCCTTTTAAGTTTAGAGTATATTTATAATTTTTCCTTTTTAAGTTTGATCGTGGTTGTAGATTATAAACTTTTAAGTTTTCTTTTGTCACTTTCCTTTATTATAAGGTTTCTTTACTTATACTTTTTTTTTTGTAAGATTGCCTTTTTTAGTTTAAACTTTTTTAATATTTACCTTAATTCATTTTTACTAAAATTGCTTTTTTTTAGTTTAACATTTTTTAATATTTACTTTAATTCATTTTTACCTTTTTAATTAAATTGACACATGTCAAGATTTAAATTAACAATCGTGACAAATGTCACAATCTCGTGATTAAAAATTATCCTACGTGTCACACTCACGTCGAGGGATCCAACTTTTTATATATATATATATATATATATATATATATATATGAATCATATATAAATTTTATAGTTTTTAGTAGTTTATATATTTTTTTTTATTATTTATTAGTTTATATTTAAATAAAACACAATTTATTTTCGCTTTTTTATTATTTTGTCTTAAGATAGGTAACCCAATAATTCCGCAATGCGGGAAAAAGTAGACTCCACCCTGTGTGTTCTTCCCATACTTCCACCAACATAAACATACAAAAGTATGCAAAAATCCTCATACCTACATAGTTATCAAGTAATACAACCAAAAAACATACCATATATCTATAAAAATACGGCAATCTACAACAAAACAAAATAAATAATTAAAGCACTTTTCACATGAATAAGAGCTTTTGGGGTCTTAAGTATGAATAAGAGCTTTTCGGGTCTGAAGTTTATCTTTTTTGTGGTCCAGCAGGATGAACCCTAATGATGAGTCCTTAAAAACTATTAGACAATCTAGTCACAATCAAAACAGAAATAGCCATAAAACTCAAACCTTCATAAACTCAAACCTACCGGAGAAGACAAAAATTCAAACCGCAGCCTTAAAACGAATATGAATTCACAACCCAAAACCCCACAGAACTCCACGTTACGTATTTCACCATCGTTAGCCACGTTACCTCTTCCATGTATCCCTAAAAAAATTGAAATCACAAAATTAGTTTCATATCAAATTCAGAAAAAAACATATACCAATAAACAAATATCAAGAACATTCGCTTTTGATTTAGAAATAATAACCGCTCATGAAATCCATACATACGAAGAAGATCGATGCTATATTAATAGGGAAACGATGCTTTACGTATCGAAGAAGATCAATGCTATATCAATAGGGAAACGAAATCCATACATACGAAGAATATCAGAAACGTATACATAATCATAATCCATTGACAAAATACAAAGAATAACAAAAATCAATATTGCGAGAAAACATCTTTCTCAAGCAATACATTCGTTGACACATCCATTTTGTGTTGTATCTCCAGTCGTCCTATTCTTGATCCATTTCTTATTGTATTCTTTTATATAAAAGTAGATTCAACTAAATAAAGAATATTTTAGCATAAGTGTGGAAAAGAAGCAAAACATGTGTACATAACAAAATCTAAACACATGGATTAATAAAACCCATATAGAGTTATGTTCATTTTCTTTTCTATCTCTTTGAACACACCACGATAAGTCTCGCTTGTCACCTTGAAACATTTCTCAAGCAATGTTTGTTCTTCTAAATGTGTAACTTCTTCTCTCCTAAAAGCTTCTTATTTCAACATTAGTAACTATTCAGTTATTTCATGGCGTAGATTTGATCAAACACATGGTAAACCCCATGGCAAAGGCTCCATCAAACCGATGCCTCATCATATTAAGCAAGAAAACGTCTTCCTCAAGCACCACATTCCTTGACAAAACCATTTTGTGTCGTATCTCCAATCTTCTTCTTTCTTCCGTTTTCTCGTTGTATTCTTCTAGATAAAAGTAAATTTGAATTAAATATAGAACATGTGTGTTAGCATAAATGACCAAAAGAAGCTGAATATGTGTACATAACAAAATATAAAAGTAACTAAAAATAGAGTAATTAAAATAGATCATAAACTTTTAAAAAAATAAACCATAATACATATTCTCTCAACATGAAAGAAGAACCTTTTCCTTTTTCAACTTCTTCTTCGACAACTTCTTCTTCTTACATTTATAAAGAAATAAACCAAAAGCCACCAATTTTGAAATATAAAATTTAGCATAATATAAATGTAAGAATTTCAGCGCTGACGGCCAACCGACGGACTTCCGACGGAATTTTCGATTAAAGATCCATCGGAAATGCCGTCGGAAATTAGTCCGTCGGTTTTCCGTCGGAAATTTTTGACGGTATTCCGACGGATTTCCGACAGAAATCACATTTCCGATGAGCTGTAACCGACAGCTGAAATCAGTCAGAAATCCGTCGGAAAAGGCATTTTCCGACGGATTTCCGACGGATTATGCCGTCGGAAATAGCATGTTTTCTTGTAGTGAGCCTTCCACACTTATTTAACCATTTAATCTAAGTCGGTGGAGATAAATGTGTTGATGAGTTGGCCAAAGATTAGGGACATGTGGCCGAGTATATTAATCAAATAAGTATATCCTTTTCAAATAAATTTAGACTTTAAATCAATTTTCTTGGATATGTTCAAAATCAAATTCGGTTTTAGAATTAAAAACATTTTTTGATGTTGATATTCGGTCAGATTATATGTCAACTAATCGAATTCTATCTTTAAAATTACGAACACTAACCAATAAATTGTGGTAGACGAAGGCTAGCTAGGTTCCAAAGAAAGCACTTCAGTCCATTGAACTCCTCTCTCCTCAAATCCATCACTTCAAATTCAGAGAAAAATCAAACATTTTTTAATCAGAAGTAAGCTATAAGCTTTCTCTGCTTATAAGATTAGGGTTCTAGAAAGCGATCAAATGATTCTTATTTTATAGATATATTTTAAAAAAAAAACTAAAAAGAATTACGTACCTTCATTTGAAACACAAACAAAATCCAACACAAAAGAAAAAACATAAAAACATATCAAGCGATTATATGACAAAGGAATTACCTTCTCTTCTTCGAGTTCTTCTTCACGGTCTTCATATTTTTCTTATAAATAATGAAAGTGAACAACTTGAAGAACATATCAAATTATCAATTGCTCTACAAAACTTACAGAATTAGATAACGTTAGATTAACATGCAATGAAAACAAAACAACAATAAAACACCGATTAAATATTCAAATAACACCATAAGAAAACTTACCTAACGATGTGCCGTGCTCTCAACTCTCAAGTGATCATAACTTTCGATGGATTCAAGATACCATATCTAGAAGAACACATTTAAATTAGTATGCAAATAAAGGAACATACTCGAAATCACGCAAAACCCTAAGAACTAAAAGAACACGTAAAGTAACTAATAGCCCTATAAATCTGGTTAAAGACAAACCATTATTTATTAGTTATTTATAGCAAAAGTGATTAGGGTTTTCACCGACTATAACGTGTGGGCTACGACGGCCCATAAAGATTGACAAACCATTATTAATTAGTTGAAATCACAAAATCATATGCAAATCTGGCTTGTCAAAGCTTAAAATCTCTCTTCTCCTTTTCTCAGTATCTTTCCTTGCTTTTTTATAATTTTTTGAGCAAGGACTGTCTTTTAGCTTCATTAGCATCTTTTGTATAATTACAATTTGCTCTCTTTTTATTGAGATTTACAGTTTATTCAAAAAAAAAAAAAAAAAATCACAAAATCATATAATTGGCAAACCACAAAATTTGGTTTCGATTTCGATTAGCTTTAAACCAATTACGATCGGTTCATTTTGAGCCAAGTCTTTTAAATAATGACACTTCAGCAAATGACTCTGAAACGCGATGAGAAGCCGACACGTAAGCAAATCATTACACAAATAATATAATATATATGTAAGTATAGAAGCTAACAAATCTCTAATACATGTTTAAAAAATATATGTCTAACTAACAAAGCAATTATTATTTTGGTTGATAAAGTATTATTCACGAACGAAAGAAGATCATAAAGTATCAAACTGTAAAATATGAATGACTCAATAAAAACAATAAAGAAAATCCTATGATTGAATTATTATGGAACCATGATCCGTGTGGATCAACGATGATGTCCAGTTCACGGTTATTTGCTGAGTTTTTATGGGTTTCATTGGATTTTATAGTATCGGATTTTAGAGCTATAACCGGACCAGATTGTTGTCTGAATCCCGAGTTTTAGAGCTATAATCGGACCGTGCATGTGAAAATCTAGTTTTTGTTAAACATAGTATTGTTAGAAACTTCCAAATCTAAATTTGAATTTATGATCAGATTATTTCGATTCAGATAAATATCAAAAAATTGGTTAAACAAAAATTAAAGTTTGAACTATCAATTAATAATTGATATAAACTCAATTAATAATGGATATAAACTCTACTATAGTTTATAACGGATATAAACTCTATTGTAGTCTATAAAGGAAGTTGGATCAGAATTTGGATTTGGAGTGACAATATAATTGTAGTAGGAAACTATTGAATCAAGCATGTCTAGAAACAAATATTATCAATATTTTAGGTTGTTTATATTGGAATTGGATTCTTGAATTTGATACTGATGACGAGGAAGAAAAAAAAGTGTGAACTCCTGCACTAGTGGACCATGATGGAATAAATTAATAAATAATATAAAAAAAAATTTTAAAAGAAAAAAGTCAAAATCAATAAAGCTCTGTTCATCGTCTTCTATCTCAACACAGAAGAGGAAACCAGGAAATTTGAATGTAATGATGCATTTAACACTCTCATCTTCTTATCCCTCCACTTCTCTTCTCATCTCTTCGCTTCTCTTCCCAATTCGAAAAAAAAACAGTGAAAAAATGGCTCAAGCATCAAGGTTGTTGAAGGTGTTCGTTGAGTCCATTCACAGTCAATTGGGAAAATGGAGTGGTCAAAATTTGAAGGATTTGGTGCTGGCGGACAGGTTTCAGCAGGTGGGGAGTGTTGTCGTGCATGAAATGAAGTGGTGAAAGATGTGCAAGAAAGCCAAGAAATCATCAACGTGGATGAGGAGCCCAACGTGTGCCATGGTAACAATGAGTTTAGCTTTGCATCAAATCAGTACTTGTATGAGATGGCGTTGAAAGACAGACATTCGGTGCAAGTGAGGGTTTTTCACGAGGATGACCTGGACACTCCGGTGTCGGAAGATTCTATTACTTGTTACGAGATTGAATCAGTGTATAGTAGTGAGGACGGAGAAAATGAAGAGACAGAAGAAGAAAAACTCCAAAGGGAAGTTGAGTACCTGTAAGGCAAGTCGAACAAGACTAGGAAAGAGAAAAATGATATAGCCGAAAAAAATTCCAAGCTCCGTAAAATTCGGAGGGACAAACAGAGAGATGCAGATTAGTGGCGGCGGCTGGGATGTGCAATTTTTGGGCAATATTTAAATAAATGCACTTTCATCATCGATGCTAAATTTATACTTTTATAATCAATCAAATCATGCACAAATCAACTAAGCATGCTACATTTGGGTATACATACTATTGATTATAGTAAGAAATGATTAATCTTTTTCGTATTACTAACTATATTCAATGATCCACCTTTGGATGATTTCCTAGAATATACACTACAAGAAAACAGTCGATTTGCAATGGAATTTGCGATGGATATTATCCCTCGCAAATTTGCGACGGATTTGCGAGGGATTTGCGACGGATTTGCGAGTGACTAACTAGTCGTCGCAAATCCGTCGCTATTTTGCGAGGGAAAAAGTCGTCGCAAATTGCGACGATTTTGCAACAAATTTGCGACGAACGTGCGAGGGAATATCTAGAGTCGCAAATCCCTCGCAAATTTGCGAGGGCCAAAAGGGCGTCGCAAATGCGTTGCAAAATTGCGACGAATTTGCGAGGGATTAGCGAGGACCACTGCTTCCATCGCAACTCCGTCGCAAAATTGCGACGGCAAATGTCCCTCGCAAAATTGCGACGGATTTGCTACGGATTTTTGCAAGGGATTTGCGATGGAAGCAGTTAGGTGGAGTAAGGTGAGATAGGTGGAACACATTTAAAAGAAAAATTAATTTCCATCGCAAAGTTGTTGCAAATCCCTTGCAAATCCTTTTCCGTAGCAAATCCATTGCAAATTTGCGACGGATTTGCTACGGAATTTTGCAAGGGATTTGCGTTGGAACCAGTTAGGTTGAGTTAGGCGAAGTAGGTGGAACACGTTTAAAAAAAAAATTAATTTCCATCGCAAAGTTGTTGCAAATCCCTTGCAAATCCTTTTCCGTAGCAAATCCATTGCAAATTTCCGTAGCAAATCCGTCTCAAATCCGTCGCAATTTATTTTGAAATCCTATAAATACAGATCACGTTGAGAGCTTTCATAACACAAAAACAAATTTTCGAAAAAAAAAAAAAAAAAAAAAAAAAAAATTTGATATATATATTTTGAGTGGTGAATGTTTAAAAAATGTCTTCGGGGCACGAAATATACGCATTACGATCATGGATGTACAATCAAAGAGATCCAGGGACGGGTGAAGTGACGAAAGAGTATCGGGACGGGTTGCGAGCATTCATGTACCAGGCGACAAGCCAACCATGTGCGACTCGTGACGGTAAAATTTTCTGTCCATGTAGAAAGTGCAAGAACACCCAATATGTGGATATTGATACTGTGAAGAGGCATCTATATAATAGAGGATTTAAGCCAAACTATTATATCTGGTTTTCGCATGGGGAAGGTTGTAGTGTTGATGCTGGAAGTAGTAGTACGAGTCATGGCGTTGATCAACCTAGTTATAATTATGGGCATGATCATTTATTCGGAAATATTGATGAAGGGTATCAACAGGGAAATAGGTTTCATGATATGGTTACAGATGCATTTCATGAAAGTACAACTGCATTTGCTGATGATAATACTAGGGAAGAACCCAACATAGAAGCAAAGCGTTTTTATGATATGTTAGACGCTGCGAAGCAGCCCATTTACGATGGATGTAGAGAAGGGCAGTCTAAACTATCATTGGCATCTAGGATGATGACAATTAAAAGTGATCATAACCTAAATGAGATTTGCATGGATTCATGGGCTGAGCTAATTAAAGAGTATTTGCCACAAGATAATATTTCCGCTGAGAGTTACTATGAAATACAGAGGTTGGTTGCGAGTCTTGGGTTACCATCAGAAATGATTGACGTATGCATAGACAATTGCATGATTTTCTGGAAAGATGATGATAAGTTGCAGGAATGTCGATTTTGTGGGAAGCCGAGATATCAACCAACTACTGGAAGGACCCGCGTTGCATACCAACGTATGTGGTACTTGCCAATCACCGATAGGTTGAAACGGTTATACCAATCAGAAAGGACATCGGCGGCAATGAGATGGCATGCACAACATACCACGAAGGATGGGGAGGTTACGCATCCGTCAGATGCAAAGGCGTGGAAACACTTTCAGACTGTACATTCGGACTTTGCTAACGAGAGCAGGAATGTCTATCTTGGCTTATGCACCGATGGATTTAGTCCATTTGGTATGTCCGGGAGACAATATTCTCTATGGCCTGTCATTTTGACGCCATACAATCTTCCTCCAGAAATGTGCATGCAACGAGAATTTTTGTTCATGAGTATTCTAGTACCCGGTCCTAAGCATCCGAAGCGATCCCTTGATGTATTCCTCCAACCTTTGATTCATGAGTTGAAACAGTTGTGGTATACAGGTGTTCGCACATTCGATTATTCGCAGCAAAGGAACTTCAAGATGCGTGCTGTGCTATTGTGGACCATTAGTGACTTCCCGGCGTATGGAATGTTATCGGGGTGGACTACGCATGGAAGGTTATCGTGTCCATATTGCCTTGATCGGTCAGAGGCCTTCCAGTTGAAGCATGGAAGGAAACCATGTTGGTTTGACTGTCATCGTCGGTTTCTTCCCATGCATCATCCGCATCGTAAGAACAAGAAGTTGTTTAGGAAGAACAAGGTCGTGCGTGTTCCCCCCCCCCCCCCCCCCCCCCCCGTCTATCTTTCAGGGAATGATTTGTTAGAGCAGATTGATTATTACGGTGCTCAAGAAACATGTAAACGTGGGGGCAATTGGCACACTAAGGCAAACATGCCTGACGGATATAACGTTTCTCACAATTGGCACAAACAAAGTATTTTTTGGGAACTGCCATATTGGAAGGATCTTCTATTACGGCATAATCTTGATGTGATGCACATCGAAAAAAATTTCTTCGATAACATCATGAATACGATTTTGAATGTCAAGGGAAAGACTAAAGACAAAATGAAATCAAGGTTGGACATGGCCGAAATATGTGTAAGAAGCGAGTTGCATATTACACAAAACGGAAAAATGCCGATTCCAACTTTTCGATTGTCTACGGATGCAAAACGAGCGTTGTTTGACTGGGTTGGTTCAGAAGTAAAGTTCCCTGATGGATATGTGTCCAAATTCACAATTAGATGCATAGAGCAAGGCAATAAATTTTCCGGTATGAAGAGCCACGATTGCCATGTATTCATGCAGCGATTACTACCATTTGCATTACTCGAGCTCTTACCGACAGCTGTTCACGAAGCAATTGCGGGTAAACAAGTATTTAAATATGTATTTATAATATAATTTTCTTATTTAATTACTGCTATATATATTATTTGTAGGCATTGGAGCATTTTTCAGGGATCTATGCACTCGAACACTGACTGAGGATGACATAGCGCAATTACTCAATAATATACCTGTTTTGCTGTGTAATATAGAAAAAATATTTCCACCTTCATTTTTTGACGTAATGGAACATCTCCCAATCCACCTACCACATGAAGCAGCTCTTGGGGGGCCCGTGCAATTCCGATGGATGTACCCGTTCGAGCGATTCATGGGACATTTGAAAGGAAAGGCCAAAAATCTTGCAAGAGTGGAGGGTTCCATCGTTGCAGGTAGTTTGACCGAGGAAACATCTCACTTCACGTCATACTACTTTAGCCCAACCGTCAAAACGAAAAAAACCGCTCCTAGAAGATATGACGATGGTGGGGTTGCACCTAAGTATAATGTTGATGTCCCGGATATCTTCGCCCAAATAGGGAGACTTGCTGGAAAGTTGAAAGAAGTTTGGTGGGAAGACCATGAACATTGTCGTGCAGCTCACAATTATATATTGCGAAATTGTGATTTTGTTCAACCGTTTGAGAGGTAATAATTAATTAGCTGCACTTAGATTACTTACATTTATATATCTCACTCGTTGTTTAATTAGTTTTATAAAAAATTATTGCAGCGTTTTCGACATCCAGATCCGAGAAGCCTATCCCGGTTTACTTGAAAAAGACTATGAGAAGTACAAAGAACGTGACTTTGCTGGATGGTTAAAATACTATGTACGTAAGATATATATATACATATATATATATATATAAATTATCTATCATTTCACGAATATTTTTAATATAATTTGTTAAAATTAATTAATTGTTATTCAAATTATGTATATGTAGGTAATGAATGGATGTGCAAACCAGCCCTTGCCACTATGGTTGCACAAGGTTGTTCAAGAACCAATTGCGAAGATCACTACTGCCCCAATGTACTTCACTCGCGGATACACATTTCATACATATAAGCATGGCTCTCGAAGGTCAACCGCAAATTATGGAATCCATGTGCCAGGTGAAAACGACTACTACGGCGTATTGCAAGAAATTATAGAAGTCACATATCCTGGAATTATCGGTTTGAAATGCATTTTATTTAAATGCGATTGGTACGATCCAACAGTCGGTCGAGGGGTCCGCACAAACAACATAGGGGCGATCGATGTCAATGCAAACCGACGTTTTTCCAAGTTCGAACCCTTCATCCTAGCATTGCAAGCAGAACAAGTGTGTTTCATTCCATATCCTCGGATTAAGCAAAGACGTGAGACATGGTTATCGGTGATAAAAGTGAACCCAAGAGGCCGTATAATTGGGTTAGGCATCGATGATGCTCTGCAAAATGAAAGAGTCGGAGAAGTCTCCATCGCAGTCGAAACAACAGAAGATATCATACATATCGATCCACAAAACAGAGAAGTTGAAGACATCGTGGATGATTCAAGCGAAGATGCATCCGCATCTGACGAGTTCGAGGAGAACGATAGCGGAGAAAACAATGATGAGCATAGTGAACACTCTAATATGTCTGAAAATGAATCTGAAAACGATTCGGAATAATGTGTTAAATGTACTATAATGTAATTTTTAAAATAAAAATATGTATATGTTGTAAATCCGTAAAAAAAATAAAAACTTTATTATGATAATAATACATATACCATAAACCATAAATCTTATAAAAATAAAACATTATTATGTACTATTAAACGTATACCCTAAACCCTAAACATTATAAAATAAAAATCACGAATTTGCAACGGATTTGCGATGGATCCGTCGCAAATCCGTTGCAAATAAAGACCCCATCGCAAATCCGTTGCAAATTTGCAATGGAATTGCGATGGATCCGTCGCAAATCCGTTGCAAAAAAGGATCCATCGCAAATCCGTTGCAAATTTGCAATGGAATTGCTAGGGATTCATTCCTTATTTCCGGAGAGGATAAAAACGTGATAAGCGTCTAACGGTTTTAAAAGTTAATCTCAAAAAATTAGATTTATAAAGTTATTTAATGATGTGCATTCATAAATTGTGAAAATTTGGAAATGTCTCCGTATGATATATAAAACGTCATATATCCGTATATGTTGTTTATGAATATATATATATATATATATAAGTTCAACATTCCTCGTACCCTCAAATTCATTATATTTGTGAAAAAATATGCTTATGATCATGACTCTTATGAGATTATAAACCGTAAACTTTATTATGTACTATTAAACGTATACCCTAAACCCTAAACATTATAAAATAAAAATCACGAATTTGCAACGGATTTGCGATGGATCCGTCGCAAATCCGTTGCAAATAAAGACCCCATCGCAAATCCGTTGCAAATTTGCAATGGAATTGCGATGGATCCGTCGCAAATCCGTTGCAAAAAAAGGATCCATCGCAAATCCGTTGCAAATTTGCAATGGAATTGCTAGGGATTCATTCCTTATTTCCCGAGAGGATAAAAACGTGATAAGCGTCTAACGGTTTTAAAAGTGAATCTCAAAAAATTATATTTCTAAAGTTATTTAATGATGTGCATTCATAAATTGTGAAAATTTGGAAATGTCCCCGTATGATATATAAAACGTCATATATCCGTATATGTTGTTTATGAATATATATATATATATATATATATATATATATATATATATATATAAGTTCAACATTCCTCGTACCCTCAAATTCATTATATTTGTGAAAAAATATGCTTATGATCATGACTCTTATGAGATTATAAACCGTAAACTTTATTATGTACTATTAAACGTATACCCTAAACCCTAAACATTATAAAATAAAAATCACGAATTTGCAACGGATTTGCGATGGATCCGTCGCAAATCCGTTGCAAATAAGTGATCCATCGCAAATCCGTTGCAAAATGTTTTTTGGAAATTTGGTACGAAAATTGAATTTTTTCAGCACATTTTGGGCCAAAATTTAACCGCGAATTTTGCGATGGATTTGCGATGGATCCGTCGCAAATCCGTTGCAATTTTTGGATCCATCGCAAATCCGTTGCAAATAAGTGATCCATCGCAAATCCGTTGCAAAATGTTTTTTGGAAATTTGGTACGAAAATTGAATTTTTTCAGCACATTTTGGGCCAAAATTTAACCGCGAATTTTGCGATGGATTTGCGATGGATCCGTCGCAAATCCGTTGCAATTTTTGGATCCATCGCAAATCCATTGCAAATCCATCGCTTATTAGTTTATAAACCGACTGTTTATCTTCTTCTTCCTTTCTCCCTTCTCAATCCCCTCAATCTCAATCTCCCGTCGATTCCGGCGATCCCACTCCTCCTCCTCCGGCGATCGGTTCCTCTTCCTCCGGCGATCGGTTCCTCTTCCTCCGGCGATCGGTTTCTCTTCCCTTCCTCTCTACTCTCCTCCGCGACCTCCTCCCTTCACCTCGCGAGCTCTTTCTTCTCCTCCTCCGCCGGCGAGCACTCCTCTCCCTCCGGCGACCTCC
This sequence comes from Eutrema japonicum, assembly GCA_030161315.1. NCBI lineage: Eukaryota > Viridiplantae > Streptophyta > Magnoliopsida > Brassicales > Brassicaceae > Eutrema > Eutrema japonicum. The sequence continues at coordinate 55,155,565 of BSQW01000011.1, forward strand.
TCTCCCTCCGGCGAGTCCCCTCCCTCCGGCGAGTCCCCTCCTCTCCCCTCTCCCTCCGGCGACCTCTTCTTCTCCTGGGCGAAGGTAAGTTGCTTTTTTAATTTCATTTTTTATTTCAAAAATATATGTTGTTATCTTAAAAAAAAAAATATTGGATTTGTGAACTTTGTTAGATTTGTTAGATTTGTGAAAAAAAAATTAGATTTGTTAGATTTGGATTTGTATTTAATTTAGATTTTTAGATTTTTAGAATTGTTAGATTTTGTTAGATTATTTAGTTTCTTAGATTTGTTAGATTATTTAGTTTTTTATTTTTTTAGATTTGTTAAAAAATTATATTTATTATATTTGTATTTATTAGGATGAATTTAGATTGTTAGATTTAGATATGTTATATATTAGGTTGTTAAATTTGTATTTTAATTAGTATGAATTTAGATTAGATAATTTTATAATTATTATGACATTATATAAAATTATTAGTTTGATTGTAATTTTTTTGTATTTTCTAAATTATAATATAATTATATGAATTAATTATTAAATTTTTTTTTGTAGATGTCGGGATTTCGAGGTAACGACTATACTCGATTTCTTTCGATGGGTTCCACAAGTACTCCTCCTGTTATACAGATGGATTTTGCGACTACTGCTGTTCCTGAGACCGTGGAGCCTGCCTCAGCACCGGAGGATCCCGCACCGTCTAACCCCGCGGCTGACTCCATCCCCATTGATATTGTGATAGAGCAGATTCTCGAGAGTCCTGGTCATGATAGTCTACCACGACTCGATCCAAGCCGTCCTCCAGGAACGTTATGGTAAAATTTATATTTTCTAAGTTATTTATGTTTTTGTTTACAATTATCATAATTTTATTTTTAAAATTTACTATATTTTCTAATTTCAGGTTTGATGATGACGGAGCTGTGGCTGCTCAGATCCGTTCGATCTTTGAAACGGATTTCAAAGAACCGCATGCCAATTACTCGCAAACACCGGAATATATCATTGAACGTTGGTATAAAACGTTTGCTGTAAGTTTTCTAAATTTTATTAAATTTATTTTTATTATTATTAATAATATTTTTTATGCATTTAACTTCTTATTTTTTTTGTTATAGCAATCGTTTCATTGGGATTTTGCAATTAACGGCGAGGTCCGTAAAAAATTTGAAAAGAAGTTGAAGGCTCGTATGTGCGGTCAGGTTGGGCGTTGGAAAGAAAAGTGGAAGATTAAAGGCGATGAGTCGAAGCCTAAGTGGATGGATCCGTTTGTTTGGAACGGTCTTGTTCGATATTGGATGGATCCAAAGAGCAAGAAGAAGAGTGACGATAGTTGCAAGGCCCGATACTCTGATCCTGATGGTTACGGGCCTTCTAAGCATCGTTCAGGACAAACCTCGTTTAAAGCACGGGGCCGAAACATAGTAAGTTTTTTTTTAAAAAAAAATCTTACATTCGTAATTTAATTTAATGTTATGAATTTATGAATTTTTTTTAGGCCGCAAAGACCGGATCATCAGTTCCGGATTTGTTAGCGGTTCTCGAGGAGACAAAACGGAAACCGGATGGCTCTTTTATCGATGGACGCTCGGAGAAGATCTACCACGATGTCACTTCGCGGCTCGAACTGTTATCTCAGACCGTCGATAGTGATGATCCCGAGAGCACAGCATCTGGCGGCCTTACTCCTTTCGTGAAGAATCAAATTTTTACCGAGGTACGTATTTAAAAATTAAATTGTTGTATTGTATTTAAATATTTTTAGAAATATTTATAATGTTTGTTTTTTTGTCTTTCATAGGTTGCTCCCCGCAAAAAAGGAAGAATTTACGGTGTCGGTTCGCTTCAACCGCAAATTGAAGCTTCTTCTACATCGGCTTCGCGTCCATCCCAGGACGATTTACACCGGATTATAACGAGTCAGGCCGAGATGCTATCGAGTCAGGCCGAGATGCTAACGAATCAGGCCGAGAAGATTAATTCCTATGATGCTTTCATGGATTACTTTGCTGAGAAGGATCCGGCTTTTGCAAGACTTCGCGAAGCACGTAATCCTTCGGGATCGGGATCCGGAACCGGTACCGAAACCGGAACCGGATCCGGAACCGGAACCGGAACCGGAACCGGAACCGGAACCGGAACCGGAACCGGAACCGGAACCGGAACCAGTCCTTTGTAAACATTTTATTTTGTTTTTTTTTTAAAACAATTATGCACTTTTTGTAATAACTAAATTATATAATTATGTTTTTAAATTTAATATGTTAATTATTTTAATTATTATTCAATTTTTAAATTAAATTCTTATTTTTTTTTTTAATTTACAAAATTCAATTTTTCTTGCAAATCCATTGCAATTTTGCGAGGGATTCGCGAGGGAAAGTTGCCTTCGCAAATTTGCGAGGGACTTATCTCGTCGCAAATTTGCGACGGATTTGCGAGGGAAAGTTGCCTTTGCAAATTTGCGAGGGAATTATCTCGTCGCAAATTTGCGACGGATTTGCGAGGGAAATTATCCGTTGCAAATTTGCGAGGGAGTATTTATCATCGCAAATTTGCGACGGGTTTGCGACGGCTATTTGCCGTTGCAAATTTGCGAGGGAAAATGGTTCGTCGCAAATTTGCGACGGATTTGCGAGGGAAACTGTTTTGCGACGACTGATTTGCGACGGAAGTCGTGTCGTCGCAATTCCGTCGCAAAACGTGATTTGCGACGGATTTGCTATGGATTTGTCCATCGCAAATCCGTTGTTTTCTTGTAGTGATAGATAGTAAAACAATTGATCAATCAAAAAACTTTTATGTCATTTATAGCATATCTTTAATCATGATCAATTGATAAATTCTATTATTCTTTCAATGTATATATGTGTAATATAACAAAGCCACTTTGGTGACTAACATGTTATATTACAATATAAATGGGCGAGTAACCTTATATTGTGCTAATATTTCATAACACAAATGTCCTTTTATTAAAATGCACAGCGGAACCATTTTATTCTTTTATAATATCAAAACAAATTTAAGCGTGTTCTTAAACCATACAAAACCAAACCGGAGGTTCTAGTTTCGTGTTCTCTTAAATTATAATAATTACATGCATGGTGAATTAAAAAAATCTAGTATGCTCTGATACCAAATGTAAATTACTTTTCTAATTTCAGTTCATGAAATCAATCCCAAGATGAATTAGATTTGATTTAATCCTACCACAATATTTTTGCTATAAAAGAAGAAACACTAACCTTGATCCATGCTTTGATTAGGCTTGTTATGAATTCATTTCTTCTTGTCTTAACCTTTCACTTTTATGATCTTTTTTTATAGAGAAGAGATAAAATTTTTTTCCAATGATGATGCTAAAGCATCTATATATAGGAAGAGATTATTTCATAGCTAAATAATTTACTTCATAGTTAAGATTTAATCTTAACCTTCTATCCATTACTTCATAGCTAAATAATTTATTTCATAGCTATCCATTCATAACTTCATAACTAAGTAAGTTACTGTATAGCTATCCATTCATTACTTCAGATGAATGCTATAAAAGAAGAAACACTAACCTTGATCCATGCTTTGATTAGGCTTGTTATGAATTCATTTCTTCTTGTCTTAACCTTTCACTTTTATGATCTCTTTTGATAGAGAAGAGATAAAAAATTTTTTCCAATGATGATGCTAAAGCATCTATATATAGGAAGAGATTATTTCATAGCTAAATAATTTACTTCATAGTTAAGATTTAATCTTAACCTTCTATCCATTACTTCATAGCTAAATAATTTATTTCATAGCTATCCATTCATAACTTCATAACTAAGTAAGTTACTTTATAGCTATCCATTCATTACTTCAGATGAGCATTAATAATTTTTTTTTATAATATCATAAATTAAGAAAGAGGGTTATCAATACACCCAAATTCTAATATTGTTATCGAAATCGATCTATCACGGTGTTCGTCTTTTATATTAGAATTTCTCTAAATTTAATATGAACTTGATTTTTAATATTAAATCGAGACACATAGGTACATATAAGAATAACATTTCAAACATTCATTTGTACATATACTTTTAATTCTTTGTAGATGTTGAACAGTCTCTGCAAAAAAAACGATCAAAATGTAAACCTCAGTGTAGATGTTCCCCACTGGAACTTCTGATTTCAGTTTCTTCAGACGGTCCTGAAATTTTATAAATTATGTATGAGAAACACATCAACTAAAACAGAGAAAAGAGCTTCACTGAATGAAGTCTTCCCTAACTTAGAAACAAATGTCAATCACTAGAACCAAAAGTATACAAATTCATTGAAATACAACAAAGTAGCATCTAACCTGTAGTTCCGGACTTCAAGTCCTGCGTTGCCATTTTTTAAACATCAACAACAAATTTTGAAAATCAATCATGAGATGGCAAAAGAGAACACTCTCCAAAAAAACTAACTTCCACTTTGTTACAAGCAACTTACATTCCAAATTTACTAACTTTTTCATCTCAAAATGAAAACCTAAAATTACCAATTTAGAGTGGTTTGGACTTTGGAGCACCTGAATAGCAAAACTCAAGGCTTTACAAGCTACGCATATCGGAGAAACCACTAACTACGACGATGCAATAAGCTTTATACGGTCAAAACGCTCCACAACGACGTCGTTTAAATAATTAACCAATCATTTTGTCGAGTATCACGAGGTCCCGTGTTCGAATCTTCAAAACGTCTTTTCAAAGATGTCAAATGTCAAATGTCAAATGTCAATGGCTTTTGTTTCTCTATTTTTTTACTCTGCTTTTCTTTTAGTCTTTAATACAACAGTGTCCATATATTTTTCATATAAAATTCGATCTAAATGTTGTCTTTTGTAATCAAGAGCAGACCTACAATACAAGAGAACATCTTGTGGCAATATTCCTTCTTTCCTCATCTGATCCTAGCTTCATCACTCAAGCCAGTAAGAGAACATCTTTGTACACTTTGATTTTCAATTAGAAAGGGAACAAAAGAATACAAAAGTTTTTGTTTTTTTTGAATATGGTGTCACCTATTTATACATGCCTTCATTTGGTAAAACCCCATCTTCTTTCATTTTCCTAAACAACACATGAGCTTCAAGCTTTAACCCTTCCCTAAACAACCCTGATATCATTGTAGTGTATGTTACAACATTAGGCTTCACTCCTTTGGAGGAGAGGCTACAAAATAAATCAACAGCATCTTTCACTTTACCAGCTTTGCACATCCCTTCAATGATGATCGTATACGTAATAATGCTAATATCCATTTCTCTATTTTGCATATCCTCAAATATCATAAACGCTTTTTCAAGCTTCCCGTTATAACATAGACCGTGTAACAAAACGTTGTAGGTTCTAATATTGGGAGGCACGCCACGGGAAACCATCAGACTAAAAACTTCTTGGGCGACTTTATGTTTGCCCACTTGACAAAAACCTTGAATAAGAGTGGTGTAAGTGATTGTGTTACCGAGTAAACCTTTTTGAGACATCTCGTAGAAGATTTTCATCCCATCCTCTACCTTATTTGATTTGCAAAACCCATTTATGAGACAAGTATAAGCCACTGCATCTGGAATGCAACCTTTGGCTTCCATCGAACAAAACATGTCTTTGGCCTCATCAACGCGACCTTCCATGCAAAGCCCATTGATCAATGAAGTGTAAGTGAAAATATCAGGAGCTACAGACATTTGAATCATCTCACTGTACAGTTCTCTAGCCTCCAAAAGCTTTCCTTCTTTCACAAACCCATCGATCAATGCATTGAAAGTGATTACATCAGGTTTTATATTCCTTTTCATCATATCGCTCAGCAGAATAGCAGTATCGCTCCATCTACCAGAGTTACAAAGACCGTTTACGAGAGAGGTGTAGGTGACAACATCCGGTCTAATCCCATTGCTTTCCATTTGGCTGAAAAGGTTCAACGCATCATCCACATGTCGGTTTTTGCAAAGACTCTCAATGACTGTAGTGTACATTACAACATCGGGTTTGATTCCCATTTCCACCATCTGATTAAACATAGACATCGCATCATCAATTCTGTTCCGTAGGCAGAGCCCATTGATCAGAGAGGTGAACGTGACAATGTCAGGCTCGAAACCAAGCTTCATCATCTTCCCAAGAAAAGATGAAGCAAGAGAAGGTTGAGAAGATTGGCAGAAACAGTTCATTAAAAGATTACAAGTATAGAGATCATGTGAAAACCCCATCATTCGTAGATGCTCGCAGAGATTGATCACAACATCAAATCTCTTCATTTTGGAGATAGCAGTCAACAATTTAGTTAAATCGTTGATGGAAGGTAGAGGACGAGACTCAACCATGTGAGTGAATAAATCCAAAGCCTCGTTAAACTGAAGAGAGTGAAGACCGTCTCTCAAAATCGCTCGGTAATCGCAAAAAGCTCGTACCCAAAAACTGAGACTCAAAAGGCGTCTAAAGGAGAGAGCAGTTCCAGAATTACCTTTCTCCAAACGATGACGATGAAGATGAAGAAACCCCATCGCCATTAACGCAATCGATTCTGCCTTTGATTGGATTCGTCCCAAATTAATCGATTCCATAAATTTTCTGGCGAATCTTTAAGAACCCTAAATGGACAAGTTAAACAGAGAAGCAGCGTAATTGGTACACGTGTATCTTTTGACTTTGTGTAAGAGCGTTGACTTCACATGATGAGCCGAGCTAAATGGGTCAAATACTAAAAAGCCCATTCTCTGAGTCGAGTTTTTAAGATTGATGTTAATTTTGTAAAATTTAATTTATTTACAGTCATCAAGACAATTATTTAACAGATGAATTTGTAAATTTTTGTTTAGGTAAAGTATAATAAAAAGTTGCAGATTACTTTTCAAAAAGTGACGCGTTTATATATATTCTTTTGTATGCAATCATACATTACTTCCACTAAAACCTACCTCAATATAAAATAAAATCGTTTAATTGTTTATAGATCAACCATAAAATGTTATCTAAAGCAAGAAAAAAAATGCAGATTAGTTATATAGTAGGACCCTTTCAGATGAGAATCCTAATTTACTTTATTAAATTGAAAATGACAAACAAAAAAGGGAAGGAAATAAGGAAGAAAATCAGAAGTAAATGTTTCACATGTAATTTTGTGAATTAATTTTTGTTTACCTGTTTGTGAAAGCGCTAATTGATCAAATAAAAAATAAAAAAGAGATTGTGAGCTCCAATCGGATTTTTTAACCACATATAAAACGAGGGAAAAAAATTATGTCATCAAATAAGAATTTTTTGTAATCCAAGATCAACAAAGAGAACGTACCAATCAATTGACAGCAACAATTACAACAAATATGTGAAGAGATTCTATACTTTATGAGAATCTAATATATTATAGTTGAAAGAATCTCTCTAGGAGTTGACACCTTATCATTTCAAAGCAAATGAAAAAGACAAGTGTCCAGCTAATAATTATATACAAAACTATTTATTTTGTATTTTAGCTATTTTAAAAATCATTAAAGCATAAATGTAAAATAAATAAAATTCTAATTTAATTTTGAAACATCATTAACATACAATTATTAGATAATACAAAATTTTAAAATAAATCGTTTTATTTTTTCGTGTGATTTAAGCTTTACTTTTTAACTACTGCAGATAATTCAATCTGAATGTAATTAAGTGAAAAAGAGCAAAATTAACAAAGCAAAAATGATAAATTAAAAAAGTTTCAAGCAATTAAAAACAAAAATCAGAATAGAAAACTATATGAGACAACAAAATATTTAATAAACAAACGAAAAGATAACAAGTTATCAACGATGAGAGAAGAATATAACAAAAACAAAACATAAAAAGACGAAAATAAAGATAAATACAAGAATTTAAAGGGGAAATGGGATAATGAAAGATATGTGAAACAAAAAATCAAAATTATAAATTGAGAAAGTTGAAAAATATGAAAAACAAGTAAATATTCGGTAAAAATGGATGGAAGAGATTACTAGGGTTATTATGGGAAAAATATAATTTTATAAAAAAAGACATAAGAGAAAATTAAAAATTGATAGTCGAATTAGTCTAAAACATATTTTTATAACACAAAATAAAATAAAACTCGCGCGACGTGCGGGTTCTCTCCTAATCTAATATATAATGGTTGAAAGGGGGCTCTCCAGCGACGACACATCAGCCTCCCTTATTGGTCCACATCAATTTCTTTTTCTCTACATGTAAAAAAAAAATCAAATTTAAATAAAACATTAAAGAACATAAATAAATATTAATATGTGTCCAATTTATAAAATCATTTAATTTAAATTTATTTATTTTAAAAACTCTAACATAGATATAAATTAAATGAAATTAAAATTTAATTTAAAATATCAAAAACATATAAATATTATATAATACAAGAAAAACATAAAAAGGAAGAAAGATAAATACAAAAATTTAAAGACGTTGAAAAGAAAAATGAGATAGTGAAAGATATATGAAAACAAAACATATAATTTTAAATTTAAAAAGTTTAAAAATATGAAGAAGAATTAAATATTCAATAAAAACGTATAGAAGATATTATTTTATTATGAAATATATAATTTAATAAAAGAAGACACAAAATAAGATTACTAATCATTAAATAATAAGCATAACATAAATGAAATTCAGATTTCATTTAGAAATATTAGAAATGTATAAGTATCAAATAATTTGAGATTTTATGTTCATCTTCTCATTTTATTATTCGGATGATTTAATCTTCTTATTTGAACTAACGAAGATGAATTAATTTTAATGCATGTGAAGAAAAAAGCAAGTTATGAAACCAAAAGAAAAAATAATAGGTTAAGAAGTTTCAAACAATTAAAGAACAAAAAATAAGAACTAAGAAACCACAACACACAAAATAACATTCACTAACAACCAAAAAGTTAACAAACTATCAAAAATAAGGAGAAAAAATGAGAAATGAGAAAGAAAACACAAAATACGGAAAAAACTTATAGAATTTTTTAAAAGCATGGGTAAAATATATGGAATCAATGAAAAATACGTAAATATGTAAAATAAAAATGATAAATTGAGAAAGTTTAAAATTATCGCAAGATCGGGATTTGGATGAAGAACTTGAAAGAACTAATATTCAAAAAAAAAAAAAAAAAAAAACTTGAAAGAACAATGGATAAAAAGTAAATTTATTTACAACACAATATAAAATAATACCCGTGTGTAGTGCGGATTCTCTTCTAGTAAATTTAAAATTTCAAAAAAAAGAAGAAGAATCATATTGGGCCTCTTATTTTTAAAAAAAAATAAAAACTACAAACATGCATAATCATTTACTGTTTGTATTTAATTTTTTTCCTTAAATAAATGTATATTTTAAACATCAAAATAAAAACACAAATTTATCATATGTTGTATGTATTGTATACTATTGTACAACCATTATATGTATTTAATCAAATGTACCGAAAACTCCAAATTAAAAAAAAAAAAAATTCTCAGTTATTTTTTAATTTTAATATAGTAGGTATTTTTTTTAACTTAAATCCTACTTTTACTTAAGATGATCATACATATAATAACATAAACATATATAAAAGGTATTGAATCTTGGTCAAAGATCAAAAAACATTTCTCAATTAACTTTTTTAAGATAGTATGTATGTTTTTAGTCAAAGATTAAAAAACATCTTTCCATTTATTTTTTAATTTTATGATAGTAAGTATTTTTTTTTAACTTAGATTCTTATAAACTTTTATTTAAGATGATCATATATATAATAACATAAACATATATAAAAGGTATTGAATCTTGGTTAAAGATCAAAAAATATTTCCCAATTAATTTTTAAAGATAGTATGTATTTTGTAGACAAAGTTTAAAAAACATCTTTCCATTTTTTTTTTAATTTTAAGATAGTAGGTATTTTTTTAACTTAGATTCTTAAAAACTTTTATTTAAGATGATCATACATATAATAACATAAACATATATAAAAGGTATTGAATCTTGGTCAAAGATCAAAAAACATTTCTCAATTAACTTTTTAAGATAGTATGTATGTTTTTAGTCAAAGATTAAAAAACATCTTTCCATTTATTTTTTAATTTTATGATAGTAAGTATTTTTTTTAACTTAGATTCTTATAAACTTTTATTTAAGATGATCATATATATAATAACATAAACATATATAAAAGGTATTGAATCTTGGTTAAAGATCAAAAAATATTTCTCAATTAATTTTTTAAGATAGTATGTATTTTGTAGACAAAGTTTAAAAAACAGCTTTCCATTTTTTTTTTAATTTTAAGATAGTAGATATTTTTTAACTTAGATTCTTAAAAACTTTTATTTAAGATGATCATATATATAATAACATAAACATATATAAAAGGTATTGAATCTTGGTCACAGATCGAAAAACATTTCTCAGTTAATTTTTGTAAGGTAGTATGTTTGTGCTACTATATATATTATTAGTCCAACTGAAGAAAAATCAATAAAAATTAAGAGAATATCATGAAAATGGCTATCACCCTTAAAACTTTAGTTGTTTTTGTTTTCACTCTCTTCTTCATCATATCTTATGTTCACAGCCATACGCGAACTGCTCTTAGTCCAGGTATTGGTTTATTCTTATACCCCAATTCTTAATTACGGACATGATTTTGTTATTATTTTTTTTATTCTTATACCCCAGTTTTTATTAATTTTTTAATTATTTAATATCATATTGGTTTAATGAATTTAATTAATAAATAGGTAATGAAAGAGATCAAAAGGTGATATGCTTCCATCCAGCCCCATGTGATAAGGGATCCACTCTTGAATGCGATCGTTGGTGTTGGAAAAATTGGCTTCACTCTGGCCTTTGTACTCTTAATAGATGTTGTTGTTATCTTTAAATATAACTATGCGTCCATAATGAAATAATTTAATCAAGGGCAATTCTTACAAATAACACACTAAATCAAATTTTAATTCTAAAAATAGCACACAATTTAAAATGTTCCATTTTTTTTTGTTTTCCGACTAAATTGTTTTCATTAAAAACCAGAGTACAAACATGGTTACAAAGTCGAATACAAAACATCGAAATACAAATTATTTCATAAGCAGCTATATGCGCCATATGTGGAAGACAAATAATTAGAACAAGAATTTTGAAGCTGTTTTCTTTTGAGGTAAGCCTTACACGCTAACATACATCTGTTATTTTTCTTCTTCTCTCTTCGTCTTACTCTGATACGATATGTATGCCTTTTTAGCATTGCTTTTTTTGCTTTCCAAATCGTACAAAGAAATGCCATTGCATTCCTTGCATGCTTTGGAATGTCGACACGATATCAATTAGTCCGTATTCGCGTCCTTGTGAATAATGTATACTTTATATTACTCACGCTTTGACTCCAATTGTCTTCATGCGTTTGCTTTTCCCCAATTGCTATTCCCGGATCCCAAATTAGACGAATTTGAACGCATGTACCTCTGATATGGATAAAACATACGAAAGTCCACCGAATGACTACTCTCCAATGTGTAGGCGGAGGAAGAAAACCTCGAGAAGAGGACTTGAACACAAACTGCCCAGATACATCCCACGTAGACGGAAGAGACAAACGACATTTCGAAAAATTATTGTTGGATGGCCGCCGGAATTGATCTGAAGTGAGACATTTTAAGTAGTAAGAAAGACGCTGACAATAACCACTAAAGCGAAATTGCCGGATATGTAATCTACAAATGAGCAATTGAAAGGTTGAATAGATGAATTGGGGGTTTGAATTGTAGAAAGCGATGAAATGGAAGAGAATTCACATCCCTTCGATCAGAGATCCAAACCAAATTCTCTGAAATTACCATAGAAACTTTCGATTCATCTTCTCTTCATCTTTAACCATAGGTCTACCAATTACTCTTATTTAAATTATTGCTATAAACAATATATGAGAAGGAAAAGAGCCGACGGCCCAAAACACTGACGGTGAAACGAAAGAAATCAAGGGAATAAATGGTTATTGTCAATCGCCTCTTTTGGAAGAGAGAAATGATCATTTCTAATTTCCATTTCGTTTTTAAAATGTTCCATTCTTACCATAATTTTAGAGCTAAATGACTAAAATATCTTTATTGTTTAATAATAGTTTAGGACGAAAAAAGAAAAAACTCAAAAAAGATATCTTCTCGTCGTCGGAGCTGGAGGTTTCTCGTCACCGGAGCAGGAGATTTTTCGTCGCCGGAGGTTCTCATCACCACAACTCCTCTTTACCCGAAAATCCAAACCCGATCCACCCGACTCTCTCCATTTGATTGTCTATGTTGTTGATATCTTCCTCGCATGTAATTGCGAGTGTAGAAGGTGGTGGTTCTTCATGTTTGTCTCTATCTTCGTTTACCTCTTTATGTAAGGTAATTCAAAATCGATTTAGGTTCGATTTCTTTCCAGGTGGTCATTTTCGTGTTTCCCGGAGTGTTGAAATTGATTTCTAGGTTTTGATTTCTTCAATTGGATTTTTGTTTTAATTCGATTGACTCTGAAAACTTGGATCGAAACTAATTTTATTGAGTTCTTATGGATTGTATAATCTTTCTCTCAATATTCTTTGAACAATATGTTCTAATTTCTAGGGTTTTGATCCTTTATTTGAATGTTCTGAATCTTTGTGCTTGATTTAAAGAAGTCAAGTAGTAAAAAATAAAAATTCATTGTCATTTAATAAATCAAGTAGTGACCATTTTATCATCAATGCATCCATTCCCTTTTTTAATCATTATTAAGGTAGCATTAGCCGACTTAATAGAACATTGGCATTTGGCAGCCAATAAAGCAAACCAAATTTCAGAATTTTAAATGTGACTTTTAAGTTTTAAGTATTCATAATTTTTTATAATATCACGAAACCATATACTAAAATATCAAATACAACACCGAAATATATATATATATATAAGTTTTTTTTTTTAATTTGGTGTAGGGTAAAAATCTGGCCCAGTAAATAAAATCCAGTTAAATCGATGGTAAAAGGTTTTACGAACTCAAAAGTCCAGCGAAATCAACATAAGGTAAAAAGGTTTGAGCCGAGCTAAAAAGCCCACCGAGATAAACGATCATAATAGTCAAAAAGTTATTAAATGCAGAATCGTTAGTCAACCCCGCCAAAGACAGTTTGACTCGTTCAAATAAGATGAGTTAACAGCTAAAGTGTAACGGCTAGATCTTCAGTCATAAAGACCATTAATGGCGTATCAGGCGGAGTGAACAAGGAAGAAGACACGATCACGGGATATAAAAGAGAACAAGGGCAAAGGGAACGAGGAGGCCAATCCGACACAACACAACTCTACACAAACTCTCTACTTTTAATAGAAAACTTGTTCTTCTCTGAGTGACTTGTTCATCTTTTGTTCTTGTTCTTGTAAACATCCTTTGAAAATCGTAATAGAAATCATGTTCACCTCGCAATAACCTCGTCCAAAACACTATCGTTTCCTGCTTGTTCCGATCGAGTAACAAACTTATTGTTTATTGCTCAATTAGTCTTTCGGTTCTTCTCCTCTCGAATATTGACCCAAGTCCCTTCTATTTTTTTTATTTACAAATTTAGACGGTTGTATTTTCAGCTACAACAGTTTGGCGCTAGAAAGAGGTGAATAAGCAAAGTCTAAACCCTGCGCGAAAGAACCAAAATGGCGGAGCGAACTTTTTAATCATCCAAAGGAGCCTCACCAGCTCCCAGACGATGGGTAAGGAGAACAACCCGCGCCGAAAAAGCTTTCATACAAAGCAATAAAACAACAAAAATTGGTGTTAACGATTCTTTTCTCCGAGTTTTTTTCGCTGGAGTGTCCACACTTTTTGTCCTCATAATCGCATTTGATCTGATGTGATTTTCTTTGGCTATGATCCATCTTTTCTCCGGTTGTATGTCATTGACACATTCCCAAATAAGAGCTAAAAATATTCTTCGAAAATAAACCCAATTTATTGATTCTAGAAAAAAGACTTGAGATTGCCAATTTTCAACGACTGTACGAATGTCGTCATACCACAAAGAAATTGCATCTTCCGTTCCAAAATCTCGTCCCCTCCATGGTGGGTTTCATGGTAACGCCATATCCAACAGAATAAAATCGTCGAAGAAAATCGAAATTAGACCCCAAAACTGTCGACCATCATCTCCATTAATCATAAATTCTCATATCCCCGGATCGAAAATACAAATTACATCTCCGAACCATACATCGGAGGATAATGAAATTCGCTGAGTACGCTCTATCAATCTCGTACCAATTTGGATAAATTGGTTCATAAAAGTAATCAAAGGGCACTCAGGGATAAAACGATGGTAGCATAACTGCAATATGCACCTGAAGGAGACTCCACAGAGGAGAGGAAAAATGGTTACGGTGAACCAATTTGAATGCATAAACAAAAGTGAATGCGTATGAAAAATCGTAGATACCGTTTGGATCAAAATCAGGCTGGGCAAACTCAAAACCTGATGAACCATCGTCAATGGTGCTATCGTAATCACCATCAACATCACGAGTACGAGGAAACATATAACAACACCAAAACAGTGACGAGATCACCACATGAGATCAACCAAATCACCCCAAAGATCACCGAAAAAAGTTTGAAAAACAAGAGGAGCGGTTAAAGATCAAAGGCAAACCGCTATATTTATTGCCAAATCACCTTCGGATTGTAACACTATTTGCAATGATTGAAGAGAAGAAGATAGATTAGTTAGATGATTATAGAACCACCAGCAAATGCCGGCGGCACCAAGAAAACCAGAGGAAAAGACGGTTTGCTTTTATCGTCTTTGGTATTGCACGAAATGATGGTAGTATTGAATGAATTTTTAGTTGTATTTTTTATTAAAGTCAAAAAATATTTCCAATTAATTCAAAAAAAAATAACCTAAATATAGGTCTATATATATTGGAAGTTCATCATTTCCTTCTACACTCAAATCACATTCTATTTATTTTTTGTTTTCTAGATGCGAAATGTCTTACATCATAACAATTAAATTTGAGAAAAATGAGCAAGTGGGCCGACCTGTTGTGACCCGGATGACAAAAAAAAAAAACAAATTTGAGAAAATCAACAATCCTTGGTTAATCAGGTAAACTATTTATATTTTTTGACTTTGATATATTGTTATATTAATATTGATAATAGTTGGTAATTTTGCGGGATGTTTGCGCAATATAATTTAGAAATAATCTCTTTGACTGTACTACCATATATACTATTCCTCTAGATTTTTCTTCCTACTATCATATTTCTCTAGATATTTTTTTCCTATAAATTAGGTAAGTGGTCTCAAAGAATTACAAATTCAGCTATATTTTATGCTGGTAAAGAGTATATGACAATAAGAACATTTTCGAAAAGATAATTCAAACACAAATTTTAGCACATAGAAGGAAAATGTATAAAGAGATGGCAAAAATAGAAGAAAAATTAAAAACAGAAAAATCAATAGTTGTAAGATCGGTGATGAACACCAAAACAAATGAGGAATCAGAAACGTATATACCAACGGAGGAGGTGGCATTAACGAATTGATTTGGTTTTCTATTTATTACTCTTTTTTTCTTTGATAGTATTGATTCAGTTTGCTCTTTGTACAGGAGTACATTTTCATAGTGGTAAAGCATTCATATTTCTATATCACTGAATCAAAAAAGCTGAACATGAAATATATCAAATTATCAATAAAACAGGATAAACCGCACTAGGATTTGTATGTGAGATAAGCTTTTAAATTAATTTTTCTTGTCTTATATAAATTACAAACATACAGTATATTATTATTACAATACATATAAAAACTATTATATAAAACCTTCCTTTTTTAATATATACCAAGTAACTTAAACCGAAGACATGTTAACATTAGCCACATAGGACACAGGTACGATCAAGGGTTAGTTATTTGTTTTTGCTGTACGATCATGTAAGTGCTCTCAATTCAAAATATAATAAATAATAATTTTGCGTAAATTTTAAACTCAATAACCATCATTCCACGTTGTTTCGAGATAATTACTTAAATATCACAAAAACGTTGTGATATAACTAAAGTAACACATAATTTTTTGATATTACTTAAATGATACAAATTCTAAAGGAAATGTTAATTAAAATCAGTTTAAAATTGTTATTAACGATAATGCCATTTATATATTTTTTAGTGAGATTTACGGCTGATTTATGTTTATATGACAGTTGATTTATGTCTTTAAGTGAAATTTATTATTAATTAATATGACGATTCGGTTTTTTCTAATCACTAATTACTCATTCTCATAACTAACAGGAAAAAGAAACCCTCTCTGGGCGATTTCTGAACCGCCGGATTATGCAGTTTTGTTCCCGGATTCCCTCCAGATTCCGACGTTGTTGATACCGGTAAGTCTTCTTATCTCCTTCTTTCTCGTCGTCTCCTTCTACTCTTCGTCTCCTTCCTCCTCTACCGCCGCGTCGACCCACGGTAAGTCTTCTTTTCTCCTCTGTGTCTCCTTGTTTCTCTTCTTCTCATCTTCTTATTCTCCCTCTTCATCTTCTTCAGATCTTTCTATTCCCTGCGTCGCCTTAGACTCAAACCACCAGTATAACCCCTCTGGCAGACTGCACATGCTGTGGAGATATGGTCATATTTCTCGGTGTACAACTCCGTTTGGGGCTAATCTGGTCTTCCTAAAAAGCTGACGTCCGGGGCTTTCTGTGGATAGCCGGATCGTCGCCTAATTCTTCCTGAGTCGCCGGAAAAACGTCGTTGAGGTGACTGATCGGAATCGCCGGCGGAGGGCTCAGCCAGACTGCAGTGGCTTCACGGTTTTGGCCATAACTCTAGAACGGTGGACTCAATTGAGGCGCTCCCGGCGGTTCTGAAAAGCTGATTTAAAGATCTATCCCTAGATGGTTGAATCGCCGCAAGACTCTAAGTAGTTCGTCGGTAAATTTTCCAGAAAGGGGGAAGATCAGAGAGCTTGGGCGCGCCTCTCGCTTCGCCACAAGCTTGATGGCTGATTTATGTATATTTGATGGCTGATTTATGTAAACTTGATGACCGATTTATGGATACTTGATAGCTGATTTATGTACACTTGATGGCTGATTTATACATACTTGACTTATTTATATTTGATAGCTGATTTATGCAAACTTGATGGCTGATTTATGTTTATATGATGGTTGATTTATGTCTTTATGTCTTTAAACGATAATGCCATTTAGGAGTTACTGTTTTAAGTGAGATTTATTGTTAATTAAAAAAATTAATGATTCTTCTCGTTATTATCAATTGTAATGATTCAGTTTCTTAATAAGAGAAATAAATATCCCAAAGCGAAAAAAGAAATGAAAAAAACCTATATGGGCGATTCCCGTCGAGAAACCTTAACCAAACTAGTGATGGCCGATTTATCTATTTTGTTCAAACTAGTGATGGCCGATTTATTTATTTTGTCCAAACTAGTGATGACCGATTTATCTATTTTATCCAAACTAGTGTGCTCACTTCTCAAAAAAAAGCTAACCTGGGACGAAAGTTTTATCGTTGCGCCCATTTTGAATTCTAATTCAAATCGTTTGAAAAATCAAACACCGTTATGGCTGATTTACGAACCATACCAAACACTGTTATGGCTGATTTACGAGAAAAATATAGGGATTCACGCGGTGTCTCGAGATTACAAAAAGTGTAGGTTGGGAACTTCAATTTCGTCGATATTCACGCCCAAATTGAATTCTAATTCAAATCGTTTGAAAATTCAAAATTTTTTGTTTTGTTTTTTATTGTTCATTTTAATATTCAATTTTTTCATCTTTTTTTTGTTTCCAACACATTCATACAGCTTCATGGCCAAGTTATCATTTATTATGGCCGAATTATCACACAAGTATTTTTGAATTTATGGGATTATGAGTTTTACATTGAATTAGAGGATTATGGGGGTTTATGATTTAAGGTTTAAGACTGTACATTGATTTTTTTTTTTTTGTTATCTATGATAACATAGTTACTACAAAACATGTAATGTAGGATTTAGAGTTTAAGTCTAATATAGTTAGCCATATAGATAAGACATGGTAAGGATTATGTTGTTACTATATATAAGGTTTATGGTAATATAAATATGACATGTTTATAACTTAGTAATCTCAAAGAAATAATGATATTATAGACTTATTTATGAAAATTCTTATAAATACATGACAAGGATTATATTGTATGTGGTTTAGGGTTTAAGATGAACATGATAAGAATAAACATACAAGAAGTGTAAATCTTACAAATATAACATATTGTTGATGTAAGACTTAAAATTACTTAATATTGAAATAAAACTATTAATTAAACATTGAAACACATATTTGAGGTATAACTGATTTAAAACTGACCGATTTGAGATATGACTGATTTACGAACCATACAGAAAGCCTAAAGTTTACGATTCAGATGAAGATGAACATGACCAAGAAGCTGTGATTTCTAAATATGTTTGTGTTTGTCTACTTGTAATATATAGCGGATTTGGCTGATTGTGGGAGTCAAAACTCGCACAATATAATTTTTCTAGAGTTTTTAGAGTAACATATATTCAAAGAACGAAAGCACAAAACAAATATCCAAAGATGGTTTTTATTGATTGATGTTTAGATAAGTTTTTCATACAATGATTTGCTAAGTGATATTGCTATATTGGTACTATATTTAGGGTTTAGGGTATTATATATATATATATATATATATATATATATATATGACATGTTTATAATGTAGTAATCTAAAGTAAAATAATGATATTATGGGCTTATTTATGGAAATTCTTATAATTACATGGTAAGGAATATATTGTATATTGTATGGGGTTTAGGGTTTGAGATGAACATATTAAGGGTAACCCTACAAAATGTGTAAAGCTTACAAATATAACTCATTATTTTGATGTAAGATTTAAAATTATTTAACATTGAGTTAAAATTATAAATAGAACCTATCAAATTAAATAAATTTATTAAAATTGGAAACACACAGATTTGAGGTTTGGCTGATTTACAACTGCCGCGTTTAAGGTTTGGCTGATTTATTAAGCATTACAAACACCGTAATGGCTGATTTACGAACCAGACCAAACATCGTTACGGCTGAATTTCGAACCATACCAAACACCGTTACGGCTAATTTACGAACCAGACCAAACACCGTTACGGCTGATTTACGAACCAAGAAAAACACTTAACTGCCGATTTGTGTAGCTGTAAATTACAGTGATAGCTGTTTTAATTAGCCGTCAATTTTTTACGGACCACTCACGCTCGCACCAAATGCAACGAAAACATACTTGAATCTCCCTTCTACATCAATTTGAAGATGCGTTACTGTACCCGGATTTGCCCTTCTCTTGTCGGCGTTGAATACATATCGATTTTTGAGAACCCATGTACCGCAAACAATTATTATCGAATCCATCCTCTCCGAAGTTTAGATTTGGTATAAAGCTCGAAAAAAGAGGTAGAATGATGAAGAAGGGACAAGATGAAGAACAACGACGATGAAGAACAACGACGAAGAAGACTGCGGCTAAACCTAATAATGTGTTTAGTGTTGATGTAATCTTTATTTTGCTGACATGAAAACATGCCATCAAACGAACTTATAAATCAGCCATATAAAATCAGCCATTAAACAAAACTATAAGTCAGTCGCCACTAAAAGACTATTTAAGTAATTAAAAAAGTTTATGAAATCAGCCATTAAAACACATAAATCAGGTGGAAAAAATAAGCCAACCGCTACATCATATAAGTCAGTCGTCAATAGCATACTATTACAGTAATTAATCTTTCGCTAATTAGTCAACCGTAATTAGGCCGACTTATAAGTAAATCGGTCTTATTACGGCTGATTTAAAATAAGTCAGCCACAATTAACCCGCATAAGTATGCCGTTGCAAAATAAATCGGCCAAATAAGTCAGCCGGATTAACGATAAATCAGGCGGGCAACAATAAGTCGGCCATATCATAGCAATAAGTCAGCCAAAATTTTCATAAATCGGTCGTCAGAATAAAAATCAGCCGTGTTGTGTACTCCTAAGTCAGCCGATAATTCATAAGTCGGCCGAGGTTCATATAAGTCTGTCGTGACCTCTGGCTGACTTATGAATATAAATCAGCCGACCAACTAATAAGTCGGCCGTTATTTTAAATCAGCCGCTCGTCCCTTAAGTTTGCCGTCACTACAACGCGAAATTTCTGCGGCAGACTTTCATAATACACGTATACAGTTTTTGTGCCACGTAGGCGCCACGTCTGTTTTTTCGCTGATGTGGAAAAAAAAGTAATGGCATTCATGTAATTACGTTTTTGTTATCAAATGCTTAGAAGGGCATTCTGGGTATGAAAAATATTTCAGTAATAAAAAAGAGTTGTTTACTAGTCTAGTCATTTTACCTAATTTCTATGTTATTTAAATAACTCTCCCTATTTGAAATTGAATTTGTTATTTTTTCGTGTGATTTAATCGTTATTTTTTAATTACTAAAGATAATTCAATCTGAATGTAAGTCAATAAGAGAAAAATTAACGAAGTAAAAATGACAAATTAATAAAAATTCAAGCAATTAAAAACAAAAATCAGAATAGAAAACCATATGACACAACAAAATATTTAATAAACAAGCTAAAAAATAACTTATCAACTAAGAGAAGAATATAACAAAGAAAAAATATTAAAAGACGGAAATAAAGATAAATACAAGAATTTAAAGGGGAAATGGGATAATGAAAAGATATGTGAAACAAAAATTCAAAATTGTAAATTGAGAAAGTTGAAAAGTATGAAAAACAAGTAAATATTCGGTAAAAACGGATGGAAGAGATTACTAGGATTATTATGAGAAAAATATAATTTTATAAAAAAGACACAATTAGGCATTCAATAGCATACTATTACAGTAATTAATCTTTCGCTAATTAGTCAGCCGTAATTAGGCCGACTTTTAAGTAAATCGGACTTATTACGGCTGATTTAAAATAAGTCAACCACAATTAACCCGCATAAGTATGCCGTTGCAAAATAAATCGGCCAAATAAGTCAACCGTATTAACGATAAATCAGGCGGGCAATAATAAGTCGGTCATATCATAGCAATAAGTCAGCCAAAATTTTCATAAATCGGTCGTCATAATAAAAATCAGCCATGTTAAAAGTTGTTTTTCATACTTTTTCATACATACTTACTTGTTTACTTGTTTAGAATATTTACTTGTTTTTCATACTTACAAGTAAATTCGTAAGAATATTTACTTGTTTTTCATACTTCTCAACTTTCTCAATGGCTGACAAAATATTTAATAAACAAGCGAAAAAATAACTTATCAACTAAGAGAAGAATATAACAAAGAAAAAACATTAAAAGACAGAAATAAAGATAAATACAAGAATTTAAAGGGGAAATGGGATAATGAAAAGATATGTGAAACAAAAATTCAAAATTGTAAATTGAGAAAGTTGAAAAGTATGAAAAACAAGTAAATATTCGGTAAAAACGGATGGAAGAGATTACTAGGATTATTATGGGGAAAAAATATAATTTTATAAAAAAAGACTCAAGAGAAAATTGAAAATTGATAGTCGAATTAGTCTAAAACATTTTCTTATAACACAAAATAAAATAAAACTCGCGCGACATGCGGATTCTCTCTTAGTCTAATAATGGTGGGGGGGGGGGGGGGGGGCTCTCTAGCGACGACATCTCAGCCCCCCTTATTGGTCCACATCAATTTCTTTTTCTCTACATGTACAAACAAAAAAATAATTAATCTAATTTAAAGAAAAACATTAAACAACATAAATAATATTAATATGTGTCCAATTTATAAAATCATTTAAATTTAATTTATTTATTTTTTAAAAATTATAACATAGATATAAAGTAAATGAAATTCAAATTTAATTTAAAAATATCAAAAACATATAAATATTATATAATACAAGAAAAATATAAAAATGAAGAAAGATAAATATAAGAATTTAAAGACGTAGAAAAGAAAAATGAGATAGTGAAAGATATATGTAAACAAAAACATAAAATTTTAAATTAAAAAAAGTTTAAAAATATGAAGAACAATTAAATATTCAATAAAAACGTATAGAAGATATTATTTTATTATAAAACATATAATTTAATAAAAGAAGACACAAAATAAGATTAATAATCATTAAATAATAAGCATAACATAAATGAAATTCAGATTTTATTTAGAAATATTAGAAATGTATAAGTATCAAATAATTTGAGATTTTATGTGTGTCTACTCATTTTATTATTCGGATGATTTAATCGTCATTTTTGAACTAACGAAGTTAAATTAATATTAATGCATGTGAAGAAAAAAGCAAGTTCTGAAACCAAAAATAAAAATAATAGGTTAAAAAAATTTCAAACAATTGAAGAATAAAAGATAAGAACTAAAAAACCACAACACACAAAATAACATTCACTAACAACCAAAAAGTTAACAAACTATCAAAAATAAGGGGAAAATGGCAAATGAGAAAGAAAATAAAAAATACGAAAACATAATTATACAATTTTTTAAAAGTATGGGTAAAATATATGGAATCAATGAAAAATACGTAAATATGCAAAATAAAAATGATAAATTAAATATTCAGTAAAAACGTATATAAGATATTATTTTATTATAAAAAATATAATTTAATAAAAGAAGACACAAAATAAGATTAATAAGCATAACATAAATGAAATTCAGATTTTATTTAGAAATATTAGAAATGTATAAGTATCAAATAATTTCAGATTTTATGTTTGTCTTCTCATTTTATTATTCGGATTATTTAATCGTCATTGTTGAACTAACGAAGTTAAATTAATATTAATGCATGTGAAGAAAAAAGCAAGTTATGAAACCAAAAATAAAAATAATAGGTTAAGAAAGTTTCAAACAATTGAAGAACAAAAGATAAGAACTAAAAAACCACAACACACAAAATAACATTCACTAACAACCAAAAAGTTAACAAACTATCAAAAATAAGGGAGGAAAATGACAAATGAGAAAGAAAACAAAAAATACGAAAAAAGAATTATACAATTTTTTAAAAAGCATGGGTAAAATATATGGAATCAATGAAAAATACGTAAATATACAAAATAAAAATGATAAATTGAGAAAGTTTAAAATTATCGCAAGATTGGGATTTGGATGAAGAACTTTAAAGAACAATGGATAAAAGAGATTACTAGGGTCATCGAGAAAAAGAATTATAAACGAAAACGCAAGAGAGAGAGATTGATTGTCGAATTTAAAATAAAAAAAATAAATTTATTTACAACACAATATAAAACAAGATTTACGCGCGGATTCTCTCCTAGTAATAGATAATAAATGAAAAAAACCAACAATTTTTTATTGTAAATTCATTTGGTTGATTTACAATACTGAATAATCTACTAATTTGATTTTGAAATCTATTTATTTAATTTTTAAATCCACTTGTCTGATTTTTAAATTTATGAATTCATTAAAAAAAATTAAATTCGAGAAGAATTTCTAAATTCATTAAAATGCAAGAACCAATAACCTCCACTAAAACTCGAAATCTTTTAGCGTTTGAACTAATACCATTTAATTATTTGAAATGGCATTCTTAATTATTATTTTTGTCCTCTATAATTTATATACGTATATTAATAAATTTAAATGTGGATTTTTTTGTTAAAGGGTTTATTTAAATATGGACTATAGTATGACAGTAACATTTATACAAACCCCAAGAATGTATATGTTGATCTCACACTTATAAATTTAATTGGTAACATATCTGAGTTAGTAATAAAAAAAATGGGTAATTGACCAAAATAGTGTACATTTCAAAACTTTTATTCTAAAGTTAGCATAATTAGTTGAAAATGGCAATAATAACACAAATTTAATATTAAAATGACCTAAAATCCTTTTTAATGGGAAAAAACTAAATCTTAGTTTTTTTTTTTGATGAAAAACTAAATTTTAAATTGGAAATAGTGAAACCAAATATAATGTTTAATTTTATTTTAAATTTATTTTGGATAAATAAATATTTTTTACATAATTATTTGTGCTAAACTCAGAATTTTAAATTTAGGATCTTAGATTTGGAATACAAATAAATAAATTTTGTGTTATTTTAGTGTATTTTTCTAAAAAAAATATGAGATGTTTTGTCCCTCTTTCTCAGTCAAAGAAGGTAAAATATATTGACTTTGGAAGTTTCGAATATGCTGCTGCATGTTCATATATTTGTCCTTGAATAGAAAATAATACTACAATTAAACAATACTTCGATTAAATACATTAGTTTATTTTTGGCTTCCAATTATAAAGAAATTACTTTCTAACATGCATTATTTCTCTATTTATATATTGGGAAAGAGATATGAAATTATTTCATTACATAAAATTGCAATCTATTGCTAATTAAATGCAATGAGCGTAATTTAAGTCAGATGATTAAATAAAATTAGATTCCTTCTTTTCTAAATAAAAAGAAAAAGAAAAAGCACAGTTTCTAATAAAACAAGAAAATAAAACTGTCTCTCTCTGTCTCTCTCGCCTTCGTCAGTCTCTGTTACTTAGAAACTTTCAATTTCCTTTGATGGGTTTTTGCTAAATACCCAGATTATGATTTAAAGCTTTTTCCTTTTCTTCTGAATCTCGCTCTGCTTTAACCTCAAACATCTCAAATACAGAGTATTCTCGAGTAAAGCTCTTGTCTTTGTGGGTGACTTTTCAGCGAGAAACTTGAAGGAGTCTTTTGGGCAAAGAGAACAAAAATATGAGATTTTACTTATCTTTAACTCTACATCCTTCTCTTGTGAGTCTTGTTCTTGGGTTCCTCTTTGTTTCCTGTGACTCGTTGGCCTCTAAAGAAGGTATATGATTTCTCCATTTTCTTCTAGTCTCTATGAATGTCTGTTAACACTTGTTCATCAGTGTATCCGAATCAATTTGAAGGATTTGCTATTAGTTTGAGTTAATCTAGGAAGTTGAAACTTTGGTTTTGTGACTGATCATAAGAAGTAATTGTTGGGTTTTTTTTTGTTATATTATTATCAGTTGAAGCTCTTAGGAGATTCAAGGAAGCTATGTTTAAGGACCCTTTGCTAGTTATGTCTAATTGGAATGTCCCCGATTCGAATCCTTGCCATTGGACTGGCATTAAATGTTCTCCATCTAAGGATCATATTATCAAAATGTAAGAAACTTTGATCTCTTCCTGCATTCCTCTTTCTGTAAAATTAGTAAAAGAATTGATGATAATTTGATATCTGTTTGATGCCGTGAATCTTTTGCAGAAATATATCGGATGCGTCGATGAGAGGGTTTCTTGTGCCACAACTTGGTCAGATAACCTACTTGCAAGAACTGTATGGTTTGATTCCTATTTGACATTACCTTGAAAATATGTAAGTTTGATGATAGTGTTGGAATTTTTTAGATGGCTTTTTTTTTTGTGTGGTGAATGCTTCTTTAGGATCCTTCGCGGAAACATTCTATTGGGTACAATACCAAAAGAGATAGGAAAGTTGAAGAAACTCAAGATCTTAGACTTGGGAATCAATCATTTGACAGGACCTATTCCAGCAGAGATCGGGAGTTTGCCAAGCATTATGATAATGTAATAAAGAAGCTTTAAACTTTGGCAATGTCATTTAATCTGATAATGTGCTGAGATAACCGTTTGTTGTGTCTTTCTATTACATTACAGAAACCTTCAGTCCAATGGTTTAACAGGAAAATTGCCTCCAGGGATTGGAAACTTGAAGCACCTTAGAGAACTTCTTATTGACAGGAATAGGCTTCAAGGAAGTATACCTGTTGCTAGAACATCAAAAAGGTGAGTTTAACCAAATAGCCTTTAGGGGAATGGGATGAACACTTATTATTGTCTATGATGGAAGTGATAATCTATGTTCTTTTTTTTGTTTTTTGTCTGAATCATCAGATATGATTCAAATCCAAGTGCAAACATCACTGGTTTGTGCAAGTCTTCTCAATTGAGAGTGGCAGATTTCTCGTACAACTTTTTCGAGGGAAGAATTCCGAGTTGTTTGGGATACCTTCCAAGGTAATTCTTGTAAGACCCTTATATCTGTCTTCTTGGATGTACTTTTTGATCTGATAGTATCTCTTTGTTTTGTGGAAAATCATCGTAGAATGAGCTTTCAAGGAAACTGCATGAAAACCAAGGAGGTTAAGCAGAGGCCTTCTTCAGAATGTGGTTAGTAGGATATGAGTTTCACTTTATTGACACAGATATCGATTTCTTTATTTAAGTTTTTTCAATTTTTGGCTAGCTGCAATCATGGCCAAGAAGACGAAACGAGTATCGAGACCTATGTGGCTTCTGGATTTTGAGATAGTCACGGGATCATCGGTTGGTTTGCTCTTTCTAGTTGTAATTTTCTCTGCATTTAGCTTGTGCAACATAAAGCGCACTCTCATCGTTCCTTGGAAGAAATCTGCAAGTGAAAAAGAGCAGTTCACGGTCTACGTTGGTTAGAACCTTTTGGAAGTTCTAAGATTTCAATACAAAAACCCGAAAGAGCTTCCAGAGTTGAAAAAAGTTACGGAGAAGTGGTTTTTGTTACAGATTCTGAAATGCTGAAGGATGTTTCAAGATTCACAAGACAAGAGCTAGAAGTGGCGTGTGAAGACTTCAGCAACATCATTGATTCTTGTGCAGATAGTCAGGTTTACAAAGGAACGATCAAAGGCGGGACTGAGATTGCGGTGAACTCTCTCTGCGTTAAAGAAGAAATCTGGACTGGATTTCTTGAGCTTTATTTCCAGAGAGAGGTTCTTCATCTTCTTCTTGTGTCATCATCACTGAGTCACTTGCAAGAAAACATCAGTAAAATCCTGACTTCTCATGACCATTCATTGTTTCAGGTTGCGGATTTGGCTAGATCAAACCATGAAAATGCGGGGAGATTACTTGGATACTGCAAAGAAGATAAACCATTTACAAGAATGCTTGTTTTTGAGTATGCATCAAACGGGACACTATACGAGCACCTCCACTGTAATATATAAAATCAAACTTCCTTAGAGCTCTGTTTTTGGCAGTTTTCAATAGTTGAGTTAGCTGATAATATGTTTGGTGCAGATGGGGAAGGGAGTTTAGTCTCGTGGGCAAAACGCATGAAAATCGTTGTAGGCATCGCACGTGGTCTCAAGTACCTTCATACTGAGCTCAATCCTCCATTTACAGTCTCAGAGTTGAACTCAAATGCAGTGTATCTCACTGAAGATTTTACTCCCAAAGTAAAGTTGAACCAGGCTATTTCCTAGACGATACAGATAGCTAAAGCTTTGCTTCTAGACTCTTAGTCTTCTTTTTTTTTTTTCTTTCTATGCAGCTGGTTGATTTTGAATGCTGCAAGACATTTCACGTGAGATCAGAGAAGATTTTGAGGGAAATCAGTAGTGAAGGAGCTATGTGTGTACTTCCCAACGCGATGGAGCATCGAAGTATGAATTTGCAAGGGAATATCTACTCATTTGGCATACTTTTGCTGGAAATTGTGAGCGGAAGACCTTCTTATTGCCAAGAAAGAGGTTTTTTGGCTGAATGGGTAAGAATAGCTTTTCTCTATAAGTCTAGCCAAGAACCCCTTTCTCGTATACTTGCTTGAAACAAGGATGGATCATTTACCTTCTTACCCATTTTTGGAAACTGGAAAAAGTTTTAAACTTTGCTACTTTACAATGGAATTGGTTCATTGAATGAGAATATATATTTGAGGATGCTGAGATGAGATTCAAACTCTGAATTTTGAACAATAATTGTGGGTTTGTGGTGTAGGCAAAGGAGTATCTTGGTGCACCAGAAGTGGTGGCTAGTTTGGTGGATCCAGAGCTGAAGCATTTCAACCAAAAGGAACTCGAGGCGGTATGTGAAGTGGCGAGCCAATGCTTGAACTTGGACAGTAATAAGACTTGTTTGATTCAAGAGCTTTGTGAGACATTAGAGAGTAGAATCAGTTTGTCCATTTCAGCAGAGCTCAGGTCATCTTCGCTGGCATGGGCCGAACTCGCGCTGGCTTCGCCTTCTGATGAAGATGAAGATGAAAGGAGTACATACTTAAATAAACACTCCCAAGTCTTTTAAATAGATTGGCTTTTGTTAGTTCTTGAAACTGGCATTAACTTGTTCGGTCGAACATTTTGCTCTTTTTTTGTGCTTTGGTGTTGCTAAAGTTTTATCACATCTCTTATTTGTAAATAGAAGAGTACTTAAAAGACCCTTTAGACATAATAAAGACAAATTTGGGAACCGAATAGAAGTTGTAATATCTCACTTTTCAAGACAACAATCAAAAAGAAAAAAAAATGATAAAATAAAAAGAGACAAAATCATTGGCATCATCATCAGTAGTAAAGTAGATGCTTGTTCTGTCGGAGAAACAAAAGATCATCAGTGCATAGAACGAGAGTAATGGTTGTCGTTAGGGTTCCGTTTCTGGCTGAAAACCACCATAGCTTTTCTCACAGGAGGCTGCAATGGTGCCTTTCTATTACTGTGATGGTTCATGAACACATCGTCTGATATGAAGTACTCATCTCCCTGGAAAAAACCAACGATATAATCAAATCAAAATGTTTTCTTTCGATTAAAGTGATAGATTTTGAGTTTGTATGTACTAACCGGTTTGCTTGCTTTCTTCTTGGTCTTGGGATGGAGAAACTTTTGAGGGAGTTGATCTTCCCGTAGAACCAGATTCTTGGTGATTGCGTCTCTTCCACTTTTGGGCATTGGTATCGAAAACTGCACATAGAAAGAAGAAGACGATGGTTTCTGTTTAATAAAGAATTGATCATGTAGAGATGCCGTGTTTAAACGCAAAACACGGTGGTTTCGGTTAGCTTCTGCTTCTAACGAGTAACTTACTTTGGTCCCTCGAAGTGAAATACGTGGTTTACGTGCAGCTATTATAGTGCCATTCTCGCCTATTGTAACCGCTACCTTGAGTAGAGTGCCGCCATTACCGCACTTGGGACAGAAGAATCTCCAAGTTTCAGGAGTTACTGTGTAGCAAGCATGGCATTTCAAGATCCACCTGAAGACCCAAATGCAATAAAGTGTAAGAGTTGTATCTTTCTCGGCTAGTGAGCATGCTAGTCGGCATTCGAAAAAAGGAAGATCTGATTCATAAAATGTACCTGTTCAGTTGGCGAATTTGCATTCCTCCGGGTGCAAGCAAACGCAAACCCATTTGAAGAATAACATTTTGCATAGCAAAGTCACCGGTTATACAAGCTACACTGGACTCAGACAAGGCTCTCAATGACCAACTTTGCTCGCTGCTACCATCATCTGCCATCGACGATGCCTCAAAGGTATCCCCAGCCTCACTAGCAACATCGATCCCCTCAGCTTCGACATCAATATCATCCTCATCATTGCTCAAAGTTGCTTCAGGATTCGTCACTTCAGGCCCTTCTTGGAGTGCCTTTAATGAATCTTCTTCCAACCTCATATCTTTTAGGAGGGACGAAAGATCATCATCATTCTTTCCGATATCTTTTGCAGGCTTTTCATCAGCATCTTTAGACATCTGGTCAGTTGTGTCCTCGGTCAATTTACCAGCTTTGTCAGCTTCCTGATCTTGCTGCATTTCTTGTTCAGCCAAGGTATTGTAATGCTCCCACTTCGCCTTTCTTCTAAGGAACTTTCTGTGAGTACTGCTACTAACTGCAGGTCTCCAGTCACCGGCATCTTCATCATCATATTCGCCCAGCGATGCATCTACTCCCTCCACTACCATCTTACCCTCAAGCTTTACCTCTGTTTTCTTGGGCGGGTATCGCCTATGCCTCCTCTCACCTTCTTGCTCGTCCTCGTCTTGATGCTCAGTATGAGACACAACAGAACCAGCCTCAGAACAGTTGTCTGAAGGGATGATATTCATGTTAAGGTCCTTAAGCGGAAGGATTTTGGAGTTCGAGTTGGATTTTTCCTCGGTCTCGTTTTCTAGTGCCTCCCACTCCTCCAAGTTAGCCACATTGGAGCCCCAATTAGGTAATTCCTTCTCAGGTAATCTCTTTACAGTAACAGTTTGAATCGGCGGAGGAACATCTCTGAGATTTTTGGTCCCATGAACCTGAGCCTCGAGCGTGTACGTCAAAGCAATGAGCTTGAGATCAACATCAGAGAGAGTCTGCAAATCACCAGTAGCTCTAGCAAATTTAATAACTGCAGAAAAAAAGAAGAGTCAAAGTCAGAGATAATCTTTCTTCAACACAACATTTGAGAGCATTCCAAAATCATTCCAAAATCTATAAGCTTTTTCTCGAAATCTCAACCCTAAACAAACGAATTCAAAAACCCATTTCACGAAACTTAGTAACGAGAATCATACCTTTACTGAGAGATTCAGGAGAAGGTTCCATGGTTTCGATAGTGAAAGGGATTAAGGCGAGACGACGGCGAGAATTAGGGTCACGAATCTCGGTGAGAATTTCAGGGACGGTTACGAATTTGTCGGCGAAGTTGGTCAAGCTCTGGCCTCCTTGAATGACGGCGTTGGCGTCAACAACCGCCATAGATATTCCCTTTGTGGATTTGCAGTTTCCGACCATTCCGAGAATCGCCGTCGGAGCTCCGTCGGTGGCCGGAGGCTTTGAAGGAGGATCTTTCTTCACTATGGAACTCCACATCGAGGTTGGATTCGGCTCCATGGTTCGCGTTGGAGTTTCGTTATTTGCCGCTTCAATGGAGACTGAGTGAGATAGAGAAGTAGAGAAGAAAAATAACCTAGTTCTGATTAAATGGGCCTCACGCAGGCCCAATCAAATGGGTATCTATATTATTTGAAACTACATGAAAAATGGGTAATTAATTGCGTACTAGGTAGGTAGCCCGCGCCTTGCGCGGGCCGAGGGGTCTCAAAAACGTAATACAAAACTTTATGTTATAAACCGAAGAAATTTAGAACTACCACTTGAGATATACATGATCAAAATAAAGTTAATCCAAAAAAGTAAACACTATACAAAACTAAAAACTCACAAACCAATATTAAATAAGTGTATGAAACCCACAAACCAATTGAATTAAGACAAACGCGAGTTATTCGTCTTCACATAATCGTTCTTCGTCATTTGTTTCCCTCTTATTTATCCTTTGGTTTTTCTTCTTTATCGTCTTTTTTTAATATTCTTCATCATCGTCTTCCACCTTTATCTCTCTTTCTTCTCTCACGTCTTTTTCTTCGTTTTCTTTCATTTTGTTTTTGTTTTCTTCTTCCGTTTTTTCTTTGTCACTCATGTTTTCCACATCTTTTCCTTGTTCTTCCTCATTGTCTTCGACTTCTACTTCTTCTTCCTCTTATACATCTTTCGATTTTCTTATTCCTCACCATTTTCTTTCATCTTCATCATCGTCTTCGACTTCAATTTCTTGTTCCTCTTCTATTATGTCTTCATCTTCTTCTTCTTCCGGGTTATATTATTCTCTTTCTTCTTCTTCTTCTTTTTCTCCTTCTTCATCACCTTCGTCTTCTTTGTTCTCTTCGACTTCCTATTCGTCTACTATGTATTGGTTTTCTTCTCCGGCTTTTCTGACTTCTTCTTCTGATTACTTTTCTCCCTTCTCCAAATTCGTCATTTCATTCTTCTTTGTTCACCATCTTCGTCTTCTCCGACTATTTTTCTTTTCTTCATTGTCTTCATTGTCTTCATTGACTTCGTCTTTTTCTTCTCCCTCTTCTTTATCTTTTAGTTTTTCATAATATTCGTCTTTTCCTTCTTATCCTCCATCGTTTTCAACTGCTACTTATTCTTCTTTATCGTCTTCGTCTTAGTTGTCTTCTCTTTTTTTTTTCGGTTTTCTTCATTTTCTTCGTTTTATTCTTTTGATTTTTTTTATGCCTCATCTTCTCCATTTTCTTCTATCGTCTTTGTATTCTCCTGCTTCTTATTCTTCTACATCTTCTACTTCTTCTTCCTTTTATTTGACTTTCAATTTTTCGTCTTCCTCGTATTTTCCTTCTTCTAATTATTTTTTTGGAATTTTTTTGGTATATATTTTCACATTCTTTATGGGCTTGGCTAACATGGACACATATTATCCGACCGTTCTAACCTGAACCCTCCTCTTGAAACTAAGGGGAAATATAGGTTGAAATCTGAATCAAAGTCACAATGTCTAATTGAAACACAATACACAATGATCGTAGGATTCAAATTTCTTCATTACAACCGTTTGTACCAAGTATATGCCACAACCGCTGAAGCAGCAACGCATACAACATGAAGAGCGGCATATATATGTATCTTATCGCTCCTAGCTCTCTAACCATGTTGGTATTCCGCAGATCTTAAGTGTCACTATTTATTCAAAATAAAGTCTTTTCCGCAATTTATCTTCTCGAATTTCGGTGTAAGCTTTTTAATGTTGTTATCACTTTTAAGTTGATAATCTTCCGAGGTGTCCAAAGATAATATCTAATTAATATCACCATAAGATTGTCAATGTGACTTATTCTCAAAGATTATATATGGTTTTTCTTCTCCAAATTCATCATCCTCTTCCCCTTCTTATTCTTCAACATTTTTGTCTTGTCCTAATTTTTCATATTCTGATTTTTATTTTTCTTTTCTTCGGTCTTCTCGCTCTCGTCTTTTCCTTCTTCTTCTTCACGACTTCGTCCTTCTCTTCTCCCTCCTATTCAACTTTCGGATTTTCTTCTTCCTCGTCCTTTCCTTCTTCTTTTGCACTGTCTTCGGCTTCTTCTTCTTCATTGTCTTCTTCTTCCTCTTATTTGTCTTTCGATTTTCTTATTCCTCTTCTTCATCGTCTTCAACTTCTATTTCTTCTCCATCTAATGATTTGTCTTCTTTTACTTCCTCTTCAGCTTTGTTCTACTCTTCTTCCTATTCCTTATCTTTTGGTTTTGTTCTTCTTCGTATTTTCCTTATTCTTTTTTTTTCGGTTATTATTCGTCTTCCTCTTCATTCTCCAATTTTAAAGCTTTTGTCATTTTCTCATCTTTTTCTTATTCTTCTTCATCGTCTTTGACTTCTACTTCTTCTTCTTCCTCTTATATATCTTTTGATTTTCTTATTCCTCACCCTTTTCTTTCAACTTCATCATCGTCTTCGACTTCTACTTCTTCTTACTATTCTATTGTGTCTTCTTTTTCTTCCTCTTTTGGTTTTTTTCTTCCTCATATTTTCCTACTTCTTTGACTTCTTCTTCATCATCTTTGTATTCTCTCAGTTCTTCTTCTTCTTTTTCGATTTTTATTAGCCTTCTTCATTCTCTGCTTCTTATTCCTCCTTGGTCTTCTTTGTCTTATCAAAACTCTTCTTCTTATGATTTTTCTTCGTCTCTTTCTCATCTTTACATTCGTCTACTTTGTATTATTCATCTTCTGGTTTTCTTCTCTTTCTTTATTCTTTTTTTTCTTCCACGTATTTTTATTTATTATTTTTTTTTCTTCTCCAAATTCGTCATTTCATTCTTCTTTGTTCACCATCTTCGTCTTCTCCGACTATTTTTCTTTTCTTCATTGTCTTCATTGGCTTCGTCTTTTCTTCTACCTCTTCTTTATCTTTTAGTTTTTCATATTCTTCGTTTTTTTCTTCTTATCCTCCATCGTATTCAACTCCTACTTCTTCTTCTTTATCGTCTTCGTCTTCTTTGACTTTTTTTTTCATTCGGTTTTTCTTCGTTTTCTTCTTCTGGATTTTTTGTTTTATTCTTCTGATTTTTCTTATGCCTCATCTTCTCCGTTTTCTTCTATCGTCTTTGTATTCTGTAGCTTCTTATTCTTCCACATCTTCTACTTCTTCTTCTTTCTTTTATTTGACTTTCGATTTTTCGTCTTCCTCGTATTTTTCTTCTTCTAATTATTTTTTTGGAAT
The DNA here is from genome assembly GCA_030161315.1 of Eutrema japonicum. Lineage (NCBI taxonomy): Eukaryota > Viridiplantae > Streptophyta > Magnoliopsida > Brassicales > Brassicaceae > Eutrema > Eutrema japonicum. The sequence continues at coordinate 55,189,548 of BSQW01000011.1, forward strand.
TTTTGTATTTTTTGGACGTATATTTTCACATACTTTATGGGCTTGGCTATCTTTACACAAACGATCAGTTTCAAAAAATCTTATGAAGTAAAACCACATAGATAACATGGACACATATTATCCGACCGTTCTAACATGAACCCTGTAACATCCCGGTTTCTTGTATATGCGGAGAGGCTTATAAGAATTGATTTGGCTACCTATGTCACCAAAGTGCACTTATCTTTTCGGGAACTTGTCCAGAGAGAACTCCAGAGTTAAGGGTGCTTGAGCTGGAGTAGTCTAAGGATGGGTGACCTTCCGGGAAGTGATTCGCGGTATCGTGTGAGTGAGGACAAAACACGGGGAAATGTCACGTGGTGATTGCAGGGTCAGTAAACAAGTCTTACGAGCCTCCCGGACTAGCGCATCGGCCGTCGGACGAGGGTGGGCCCACGGGCCGGGAGATGTCGTTGGGGCCCACAGGTAGGGGCGGTCGGGGCGTTATAAGTGGTATCAGAGCCGAACCCAAACACGTGTGTGGAGTCAGGTGGGCCCACACCGTCTAGGGTGACGATCCTGGTGCGCAACGAGGACGTTGCGCTCTGTGAGTGGGGGTGATTGTAACATCCCGGTTTCTTGTATATGCGGAGAGGCTTATAAGAATTGATTTGGCTACCTATGTCACCAAAGTGCACTTATCTTTTCGGGAACTTGTCCAGAGAGAACTCCAGAGTTAAGGGTGCTTGAGCTGGAGTAGTCTAAGGATGGGTGACCTTCCGGGAAGTGATTCGCGGTATCGTGTGAGTGAGGACAAAACACGGGGAAAGGTCACGTGGTGATTGCAGGGTCAGTAAACAAGTCTTACGAGCCTCCCGGACTAGCGCATCGGCCGTCGGACGAGGGTGGGCCCACGGGCCGGGAGATGTCGTTGGGGCCCACAGGTAGGGGCGGTCGGGGCGTTATAAACCCTCCTCTTGAAACGAAGGGAAAATATAATAAAAAAAGGAAGATGTAATAACGTAACAATCATCAGTCATGAAAAGTGAAATCCAAAGACATTCCATGAAAATTATTTTGTTTGTCGAATGATAAGAACCCAAAATGCTAACAAAAACCTCTACGGACAAAAAGACGGAAATACTCTGTTATATAAGTAGTGTCATAGAGAATCCTTTCATCCTTTGAGAGAAAATTTAACAATGGCCTCTTCCCATGTAAATCAAAAGTCCTTTTAAGTTTAGTATAGTAACAATCGATTTGCTCCATTTATCAATTTGGAAGTTAATATTTAAACTCGTGCAAAATCGAATATATCATACGATTGAGACAATAGGACAAATGTATTCAGGGGTTCGAAGACTCATTTCTCTCATGATATCCTTATCGATTCGAAATGAAGTGTTTTCTGCAACGTCATTAATAAGACTCGAAAATGTTCATGCAACATCAATGAAATTCTCGCTTATCTAAAACCTTTTTTTTCACACACACTCAATCCTTGTCCTCCTTTATATATAATTGTGTAGTGTTTCTCATAAGTGGTCGAAAAACCGAGGAAACGAAATTCACAAAGCTCGATAATATAATGAATAATGTTTCTTTGACACACACATTGTAATTACGAACGATTTTCTTCCTCCCTCGTTGGAACTCTTCCTAAACTATGTTTCTTCATCATCTTTGTGTTCTTCTTTTTCATCATCCCAGTCTTCTTCTTCTGCTTATCGTCTTCATCTTCTCGGCATCCTATTACTCCGGTTTTTCTTTGTCTTCTACTTCTTCAGCTTTATTTTCTTCTTCTTTATATTATGGTTTTTCTTCTTCCTGACATTTTCCTTATTTTTTAATCATTTTGGGCTTCTTCTTTTTCATAATCTTTGACTTCTTCTTATTCTTTTTCTTCCGTTTTTTATTCGCATTCCTCTTCTTCTTCCTTCTCCTAATTCATCGCATTTGTCTTCTTTGGTTTCTTATTCCTCAAAGTTTTCTTAGCCTCCTTCCCCATCTTCAGCTTCTTATACTTTGTCATCTTCCAGTCATTCCTTATCTTAAACATATGTGTCTTTGTATTTTCTGAGTTCTTCTTAATCAGCTTCGTCTTTTTCTTCCTCCTCTTCTTCTTCTTTCATCTTCCTCATCTTTTCCTTCTACATCTTGTCTTCGACTTCTACTTCTACTCCTTTATCGACTTTGTCTTCTCCGAAATCTGCTTCTTCTTTTTCTTTTGGTTTTTCTTCGTCTTATTTCTTCTATTTTTTCATTTTTTCTATTATTCTTACTTATCTCGTATGCTTCCTCTTCTTATCTTCCTCCTCATATTTCTCTTCTTCTTTTTTATCGTCTTTAACTTCTTTTTCACCATATTCGTATTCTCCGACTTCTTTTCCACTTTTTTTAACTCCTCCTCTTCTTCCTCTTGTTCTTCATATTCTTTGTCTTATTTGAATTCTTATTATTTTTGTTTTTTTTCATCGCTTTCATCATCTTCACCTTTTTCAACTTCTTCTACATAATCTTCAGGTTTTCCTCTTTTACTACTTCGTTTTCTTCATCTTCCGGTTTTCTTCTTTTTCGTCTTCTCTAACTTTTCCGATGACTTATTCATGTTCTTCCGGTTTCGTTCTTCTTCTTCAACTTTTTCATCTTCTTATCCTTATGCTTCTTCATTATTTTGTGTTATCCATGTCTTTATTTTTCTTCCGGATTTAATTGATATCAATTTGTCTTCGTCTTCTTCCTCATCTTTTTCGATTTATTTTTGGATTTTTTTTTGTCATTTTCAATCAAAATCAAAAGCTGATGAAACACATTTACAATATACACATTTTCAAATACGACACCTCGTTGCTCCCATTTGCCATTACACAATTACAAATGCGATGAAATGATCAAAACAAAGTCGGGCAACTTTAAATGTTATGAGTACGAACATAACTTAAGTTAAGTTTTTGTGCTTATGGATTTATTATCATCTTTATCAAGTCTATAAAAATAGTAAGTAGGATCTTCATCTCAATAACTACTAATCTACAACTATAACTAAGACCTGGCTCAACTCTGAGACTATAATTACACAGTTACACTGTAAGAAAAACACAATATATACCCAATGGCAATACATAGACGATAAAAACAGAATATGTACCTCCAAGTTCTTCGTCATCCTCCATTTCTTCATACGCTTTCTTTGTCTGCTTGCGAAATCTAAGCATTCCTCGCCAGTCGCCATCTCTAGTTTGTTGGTGTCTAACGATTCTACAAAAAAAAAATCATGATCTAGACGCATTGTCCAGCCTTTTCGAAGCATTAAAAAAACTGGTGGAAAACTTAACAAATCTTATTAGTGGTGTTCCTGTCTTTTAAATAACAAAGACATGGTAGCAAAGAGACATAAGACAGTGAATGTTCTGACCAGAAGAACTCGTTCAGGTCATCATAGTTTCTCCACATAGAATGATCTGCATTTCCATTCTTGTTCTTCTCAAATTAAACTTTTTCACGTGAAAATGATGACAAATTCGCAACGTAACCAAAAGCTAACGGTTCCATTCACAACCAGAATCAGTCTCACTATTATCTCCACCTTCACTGATAATGCTCAACATCCTTATGGCTATATCAACCGCCGTTTCCTCCGCCTCTTTGACTTTCATGCACCTCTTTGACTTTCATGCCCTTACGAACCTGAAGCCAATCAACGCCGTCTCTTCCTCCGCTTTTGTCGTAGATCCTTCTCGTGATCTCTAGCTCCGATTGTTCACTCCACACGTATCTAGTGACCATGTTCCATAGAAAAAGATTATAGACAGGGTCACACGCAATAGGGGTGTCGACGAAAGAATGGATCAATCATAATTGTTTACAGAACTGTAAGAAAGAGGATTATTGATAAATGATAGAATCAACAAAAAGTCATCGGTAAAAAATTACACTCAAAGTCGTTTATATTTTTTTCTTCTGGTTGTCGATTTAGGATAAAAGGTTATAGGATATGTAGTATTCAGTGTAAAATTGACTATGATTTTTAATTAAAAATCTTAAACAATTTTGACTATGATTTTCAGTTTTATTAAACATAATGGTAAGTAAATAACTAATTTAAAGTTAGTTAACAATCAATTTAGAATCACTTTTATAAAATAGCAATTATGTAGTATTAAAAATATTATGATAAAAATATTTTATTTAATTAATAAAATTTAAGAAAAGTTATATTAATTATTTTTCAATATTTTCGGTTATGATAGGTAATTTTCTCTTCTTCTTTTTTTTTTATCTTTTAAATTTCATTGTATTCGCTAGTAGGTTGCTCATCTTTGTTTTAACTCCTAAAAATTAATGGATGAAGCTATTTGTCCTTTGGAATAATTTTCTTTGCTTACGGTTGCAACTTGATATGAGCAAAATCTTTAAAATTATTTGTAATTTTTTTTTTGTCGGATCCTTAAAACATTATAAACATTGGATCAAACCCAGCACTGAACCACTACCGCGAAGATTCTGGAGCTATCAATGATTTGCAGATTTTGAACAATAGAGTCAACAACATCTTATTAACTGTTACAATGTTTTAACACAAGGTTTGGAATCAATTTAGTATTGTCTAATTCAATATCTCTAAATACATCAATATGTTTTGTGGTCCGTTGCCATTTTTTTCCTCGAGCAATGTTTGTTTTTCTAAATATTCTGTTATTTCAAGTACTTTCCTTATTAACACAAAACATAATAGTTAATATTACAAACCCAAGCAAATAAAATAGATATGTTATGAAGTCATGATCGATGATGTGCCAAACCGCATAATAGTGAGTCTACCGATTAAAGAATAAAATAGAAATACATACAGACGTAAGAAGTTTACATTAGAATAAAATAAAGAAAAATGGAAATACATACAAAGGTAAAAAGTAAGACCATCTTTATCAAAAAAAAAACTACATCGCTGAAGGCTTTAACTTCTTTATTTACCAGATTAAGAAAAAAATTTAAGAACACAGAAGACACGAACTAACGGGGATAGAATATCGATCAATTACATATCCATAAAAGCCTTACGTTATCTCTCTCTCTATCTCTCTCTCTCTCTCTCTCTCTCTCTCTCTCTCTCTCTCTCTCTCTATCTATCTATCTCTCTCTCGATTCTTAAGTTAGATCTCGCTTAGTTCTTTCTCGAGAATCTCCAGTATGTTTTTTTTTGTATCCTTCATGAAAGATAAATTCTACAATAGATATGTTTAGTCTTGTCTCCTTCAGCTAAACATTTAATTTGGGTTTATAAAAATCATGAGCCATTTACACTCAATAACCGTTTTTAGATTAATAGACTGGAGTGATGCTATAGAATCTATATACATTTAAATAGAACAATCATATGGTCTCTTTGCTTTGTGTTTCCTTGTTATAATATTTGGCACGTGCTTACATAAAACCAAATAAATCTAACTTTCTTTCCTAAATTTTGTGTGTTTATAGGTCCAAAGATGTGTGTCTTTCCTAAATTTTGTATGTTTATAGATCTAAAGATGTGTAGAAGACACGTCCTTACTAATCACATCCTATGAAGGAACACAACCATCCTCTTACACTTCAGTTGCGGCCTACATGGTCCTCTCCGGCTCCTTCTCATGATGACCTAGATTTTTAAAGAAAGTATAGATTTGATTAATCCTAATACATGATCATAAAACCTTAAAACTCCCAAAACCAAAACACGGTACTAACACAAGTCTAGCTATATAAATCAACTCGCACTCGACCGCCAATACAACTGATGCGGTGGGAAACATCATTGACACCATTAATTCTTGAACAACTCTTTTCTCATAAAGAAAGAGGAAAAAGGTTGACCTATTTACATTGAATAAACTGTATCTCTAACTTGGGCTAACTAATATTAATTCTTTCTTCTTTTTAGATCATCTTTCCTTAGCACATAAGTCACATTGATGAAGGTATCTTCAGGACAAGGGATCGTTTTGCCAGCTACCCATCAGACGATAGAACCCAAACTCTTCTTTTCGGATTTACTGAGCAGAGCTTGAAACGAAGGCTAGTTCTAATTTGAGACATGAACTATATATATATATCTTCTTCCGGATCTGGTCATCACCAACATACACTGCAAAGAAACCCTTTATGCGTTGTACAGAACGGCTAAAGAATCTTCTTTGCACCCAATAAACCCTCCCACTTCAACTTTCTTGTTATTCGAACAGAATCAGTAGAGCAGATATTTGGCCAAGCCCCTAAATTATGATACAAAAGGATTAAAACTTCTATAAAGAAGGAAGATTTAGTCCATAAGGACTTAATTACCACCATCGTGTCCCATATAAGGTGCACCCCTCCTCAAGTCCTAAGCATATGGACATATTTTAAGTATTACATGAATAAATCAAGAAAGAGAAGCAATGATAACAAAAAGTAAGAACCAGTCAAGCCAGCTATTACCGTCAACACCATTAGAATTTTTGCGGAAATCATCAAGCCCTGAAATTTTTTTGTGTAGAATTGAAAGTCCAATGATCAGTTCCTAGGATCTGCAGAGAAATACCAAGAAAAAGAGGAAAAAAATGTTCAAAAGATATCAACATTTCTATCCTATGTAGCTGCTATCATATCAAAATCATCAATAATTATAAAACCCCATCATCATTCATTGGCAGCAAAATTAGAATCAGAACTAAAAAGCAAGAAAATCAGTCTTTGATTAAGAGGAAAAATTAACGAAATTGGAGACTTAGTGAATCAAAATACGGATAGTAAAATTGATGATTCTTACTGTATTTGGTTCCATTGAATTCTACAAAGAACTCTTGCATACCATCCTTGATCGAGTCTACTTTATATTCACTCATCAGCCTGAAAAATATCAAATTAGTCAAAAAAAAAAAAAACTCAAAATCAAGATTAACTTTTTGCAAACAAGAAGAAACCGAAAGAAACGACGAACCAAGAATAGCGAGAAAGTAATAAGAAATTGACATAGAAACAAATACCTTCGTGTGCTTCGATAAAAAGAAAAACAAATACCTCCATGTGCTGCTCTTCATCTTCCATCTAGTCATATCCCTGCGAACCTATGTTTAAGTAGTATTTAAGCAGTAAAGAAATTCAGAGCAAATTAAATAATACAGATCAAACAAAAACGTAATACAACCTAAGAAAATATTATGTTAGTGTGTTGTTTATATTCTTCGATCGAGTTATTACCTTTTTCTTCTACCTTCTCTTGAGTTCGTGATTTTAAATAATACAAAACAGAGAATGATTGAATTAAAGACACAGGTGTTTCACGTACTAACAGAAAAATCTAGTCGGATCAAAGAGACATGGCAATGAATGAGTTTCACAAAAATTATAAAAGGATTAACCGATTTTTACGGTTTAGAGTGAATGAGAGAGCTCCATTTCGAATGTAAAAAGGATGTACCGGTAGACAAATCGGTAGAATGTAATTATTTTATAAACTTAATTTAGACCGAAAACTTAATTTAGACCGATCAAAAGGGTATTGAAGTCTTTTTGGTGAGGGATAAGAGGATAATTAACCACCCCTAGAATGAATGAGAGAGCTCGAAAGCTAAAACTCACTTTGCTTATATTATATATGATTTCTCGTAAACCGGTAAATGCAATACAATCGATTCGGTTCGGGTATTTAATTTCATCTGCTTACTGAACTATAGACATTTGGTGATTTATTTTATCAAATCTAGCAAAACCGGTTTTGGTTAAAACCAATTTGAGCCATAATTTGGAAGCTTGTTCAATGTAAAGTAATTATTACATTCCTCGATTTGATTGCAATGGTAAATAACCGAATTATTCAACGAACTAGTGATCCCCGGTTTTGCATAACCCCTGTCTGATACAAGTTTTGTTCTTCTTACATCTTAGATTGAAAACCCGGTTTAGATACGGTTCGCTGCTTCTCAAATCTTTCTTTGGCTTTGAAAAGGATCTCATGGACCTCATCAAAGTGAGGCATTGTCGCCTTTCTCGTAGTCTCAATCCATTGTTCAATTTTCTTACGAGGACTGAGCAATCTAATACGATCTTTCTCATCCAAAAGCTGCAAAAAAATTGATTACAGTCAAAAACCGAAATACTTAGCAACTTTTTACTCCAAAATATTTGGTATGATTAGTTGGATTGGTATTTCCAAGAATTGAAAACTCACAAAACAGCGAAATTCAGCGAGAAAAATGCTTTTGTGTACCTGCAGCTGCGTAAGTTCACATACAAGGCTCAGATCGGCTATAGATGGTTGGTTGCTTCCGAGCAAGAACTTGGCGTTTCCCTTAAGCCAGAAAGTTTCTAGAGTGGACAGAGACTTTGTTAGTAGCTTATCGGCTTTAGCAGCTGCTTGCGAATCCAGAGGAAGGCCGAGAGATGGAGCTAAAACACTATTCAGAACATATCCAGCTAAAACAGTAAAATAACCGTGATCAGAAACAGGGAAGCTGATCATTCTATTTCTATTTGAATCTATAACCACTCAACCATTGTGTATTACCTGCACCAGGGCGTAAATTTGTGTGATGCCAATCCAAGACTGAGTGAATCTTGGCTCTCTTGGAAAGATCGTTCGGGTACCTAAAGTAAACGAATGAATATTGAAGCGAAATGATCACACTTTGGGCCAAGAACATGTTTCAAACAAAGTACACACTTACCAATGATCAGCTACATTGGTAAGTGTAGACTGCGAGATAAATCAGTCGTGACTGCGAGATAAATCAGGATGGCGTGACTGCGAGAAGAATTAACGGTTAATATTCATAAACAATGGTCAATAAGAAATTTTTGTGTGTAACCTCTCGAAGAGCTTAAGCCTGCCGTCAACAACAGCTGGAACTTTCCCCAATGGATTAATATATGAGAAACAAGACACAAATGTAGATCAAATCAAGACAATACTTTCTATTTTTAGATTACGGTTTCAAGACAAGTAATTCCTCAGATTCATGTTGAATTTCACCATTTTCCCTAACTTCACCTCAACACTGGTTCTTGTCAAGAACGGAAAGCGGATTGATTCACCATTTTTAAAGATGTTTTGAGGTTTTCATTATACACTAAGTATCTCACACACAGAACCAGATCAACCAATACTCATATTTCAAGAAAGCTAATAGTTTGATTATTCATACTTGTGCAAGCAATAACAACTTTATCGAAATCTTTGTCAAATTCATACAAACACTTAAACATTTGTCGATTTTCTTACAAACCTTTGAACTCAGGGGCTAAGTGCTGACGCTTGGCCAAAGAAATCAAAATCTCATCGAATTGAATCCCATTCACCCTTTAAGAAGTTAAATCCAAACAAAAATTATCATCTATGAGAGAGAGAAAAAAACATAAAATGGCTGAATCTTGAATCAACAAGAAAAAACAAGAATTTTTACTTGCAGAATATGATGACAGCACGAGATGGCTGTGACATACGATCTGTATACACTTTGAGCTTCATCTTCTTCTAATGATTTGTGGATCAGAAAGTTTCAGAACTTTGTTGAACGGTGATAATCTGGGAAAAAGTGTCTCACGAACAAATTATGTTTGATGTTTCCGCAACAGAGAATAAAACGCTGTGCCGTTTCTTAGTAGTAAACGGCAAACAGTATCTTAACGGTAGACAGAAACGAGCAGAACACATATATACATGTTTTTTCGCCCATTTTCCCAATAAAGTTGGCAAAGATAATGGCATGGACAAAATACCTGGAACCGAAAAACCGAATTGATTAGGAGGTACTGAATTTGAACCGAAACTTATAAAAATATTTGATGGATCCTAAACTTTTATACCTGAAAAATTGGAACCGAACCGATAATCGATCGGATACCCAAAATATCCGAAATATAATTATATACCCATAAATATTAGTTAATTTTTAGGGTCTTTCGGGTATATTTTTGGTTTTACGGATATATTTTTTCGGATGTTGGGTATATTTTCGGGTTTTCAGGTATATTTTCTTTAGTTTTTTCGGGTTTTCGGGTATATTTTCGGATTTTCGGATATATTTTTGGATTTTTGGATAATAAATACCCGAATCGATTAAGATCCGATATTTTTGAATTTTCGGATAATAAATACCCGAACCGACCCATAACCGATTAGAACTGAACCGTAACCGACCTGAAACCCTATCAATTTTTAAATGGATCTAAAATCTTTTTACCCGAAAGACCCGAAACTGACCTGAATATCCGAATGCCAAGACCTAATTCGGAGTCTATCAACCATTATCGTAACACTTGTGATGCCCTAATCTGTTAAAGTTATAATTTACATGTTGTTCAACGTACCAAACATTAGTTTTTATTTTATTTTATTAATTCATATAGTGTAAGGATAATACAAGAAGGACATTAACCAAGATGGTGCTACACTAAAAAAACATAGATAAATCATCTGCTTCATAGACTTTCTTGATCGCAAACATTAGTTTGTTGAAGAATCACCAATAAAAATAAAATGGAAGTAACAAAAAATAATATTAATAGAGAAATAAAAATGATAATCCCATGGCTTTCTTGAGCGCACGTATTACATAAATCTATACTGACTTGTTGTTTTTCTCAAGTAAATTATCAAAAGTAATATCAAAAGCATCTCGAAACTTTTCAAACTTCGCATTAGAGTCTCCATAGACCAAACCAGGCAAAAGCTGATGAACAATGTAACTTCTCATATCCTCTATTTCCCTTAGAGTCTTTGCCATTAATTTCTCAACCACATTTACTCTCTTTCCTTTCACATCTTCTTGGTTTATATACACTGAGTATCTACGATGATCTTCCGGAAGATGCCACGCATACTGATAATAAGCCGTGTACGGATTAAAGATCACCGGAATGCAACCGGAGATTAGCGAATCGAAAACCGATTTCCTTGTTGGACTATCTCCTGACGGTTGCAGACAAAACTCAGAGTCTTGAAAAAGCTTTATGACATTCTCAGGCTTGTCACAACTTCCATTAGAACAGTTTAAGAACCGGCATTGGTCAGAAAACGATGTGCATTGTTCGATTAACGTTGACCGGATGCTATAAGGGTTACCCGGTCTTGCACCTCCGGCGAAACTAATTAGATTCCGGCGAGTTTTGCTCGTCATTTTGATCTGCCAGCTGGCGATATCATAGTCCGTTTTAGGGTGGAAATAGGTTGGATGTGGGATTGCGATGTCGTTGACTTCCCATGGATGTTTTTCGATGAGAAGCTTTGTAGGCTTTTGCATTTCTTGTAACTCAAGGAACCTTGAGCCCCAAGGAAGCTTACTTCTTCTAAAATCCCAAGAAATCTTTCCGAGCACGAAGACATGATCATTCCCGGCGTTTCTCTTCCAAGATTCTTTCGATCGGAGCCATTTCAATACTTCAATACCCAACCGGTCCTTCACATCATTAGAAACATTCTTGAAATGCCTTCTCAAAACATCAAAACCGCCATAAAAAGGGACATAAAAAATCTTAGCTTGGCTTTCTTTGTAAACCCTACAAGGATGCTTCAAACCCTAGAGTGTAAGATGGGTTCAAGAGCATACTGGTGTGTCCTAAACCAACCGTGACCAAGATTCTCAATTGCTTCTCCAAAACCTTCGTTCTTGAAAAACTTACACATGTTAGTCCAAGGGACCATATCGATGCAATCTACCAATAAATCTCTGTTGAACTTAGACGGTAAATCATAAACATAAACTCCTTTTCCTTCACAAGATCTCGGATTTTCGCCCCTTTTTCCAGTCGATATCCAAGATCTTTGTACCTGAAGATACTTAATCACGGCCTTTAACGCGTATCCCTCTCCTTCACTCTTAGGTTTGATGTACTTGTATTGTTCTTCCTCGGATTCGTTCTTGGATTTATGATCAACAACAACGGAAATAACATTCTTATGATACCGCTTCGTATCTTCGCCGGAAGCTCTATCCCCGGCAATCTCTCCGGTTAAAGTATCATTCTTTTGGGAATCCATTTCTCCATCTTTATTAAGAACAACACTCGGATCATTGAGTTTCCTCGAGCAGATGCTAATGGACGAAGAAAACCAAAGATAAAGAACAAAGAGCAGAGAAATTGTGAGAGGAATATAGAAGATCCTTGTATCTTCTGTCTTCTTGGGCGTTGTTGGCTTTCTCTTTGAAACCAAGATAGCCATTTCTACTCCTTTTTTTTGTTTCACTTACGATTTTCTAGATTTTCTGGTTTGGGAACATAAAAAAAAAAAAAAACTATGATCTTTTTCCTTAGGGGACATCTATATAACTAGTATGTATTTATTTTATTATTAAAATTTAGATACCTTTCTTAGTAACATAGTAAACCCAACCATGAATAAATTTACAATTCATTATATTCTAACATGTGTAAGAATTTAGATTTTAATTAATGTCAAAATTTAATATTTGAATGTAGATAATTAAGTATATATAATTATTTTTGAAAGAAGTTAAAAAGAAATAAAATGGATTTCGAGACAAATAATTTTTTCTTATATTTTATCATCGATATAATTTATTTTATTAATGGAATTTTTTTTAAAATTTTAAAGTAAGTAAGAAATCAAAACAGAATAAGTAGGTGAAGTGAATTGAAATATGTCCCATTTATGAATAAGCTCATTGTATTAAGTCAAAAAAAGAAGAAGGAAAGAATAAGCCAGCTGTATAAGTTTTTATTTTTGGAATATATTTATTGACAGAAATTATATACATATTTATAAACTATAAAAAATAGAAATGTGAAATCATTTATGTATTACTTTACTGTTTTAGTAGTATTCAATAAATTGGAGAGAAATCTAAAACATTGAAAAAAAGATTGACACAAAAAGTAACATTGTTAAAAGGAGAAGTTTTAAAAGAGAATAACTATGTTGACCAAAGAGGTATTCTTTGTATCTTGTTCATTCTAATGCAATGCAGATGTAAAATAAAATAAAAATACTACTTCGACACGAACACTATTAAATTGTCGATGAACAATACTTCATCTGTTTTATAATAAGTGATGTTTTATATGTTTTTTTTGTTCTCAAATAAGTGATGTTTTCACAAATCAATGCAAAATTAAATATTTTTTTTTAATTGTTTTTTATCCTTTGTATTTTGCATATTGATTTTTTATTGGTTGAATTGTGTTTAAATGTACAATAAATGATGTTTTTAGTATAAAAAAAATAAAAATTAAATAAATCCTTAATTTGTGTGCAAAAACCTTAAACATCACTTATATAAGAACTGAGGGAGTATCAAAAGTGTGAAAAACAAATACAATAACAATTTATCCACATATAGCACAATTCCATGCGATCCTTGTTACATGACTATATTGAATTGATGACAAAAAAAAAGAAGAAGACTATATTGAATTAAATTAAAGAACAGTAAATAGATTAAAATGATGATCAACAAAAAAATGATGATGAGACTAAAGAATCGAAGACCGATCTCCTCGTTGCGCTGTGTCCCGGTGGCTGCAGACAAAAATCTGAGTCTTGGAACAAATCAATTACATTCTTCGGATTCTTGTAGCTTCCGTTTGTACAATTCAAGAACCGGCATTGGTCATCGGAAGATATGCATTGCTCGATTAGCGTTGACCGAATACTATTTGGGTTATCGGGTCTTGCAACTCCAGCGAAGCTTACTAAACTCCGGCGAAGTATGCTCATGATCGTGATCTGCCAGCTCGCGATGTCTTCATCTGTTTGGAGATGGAAATAAGTGGGGTGAGGAATGGCGATGTCGTTGACCTTTGGTATGATTAGGTTCACTTTTTGGATTTCGGATTTGGAAAACATGTATGAATTATAGCATATTTAGGTTATGTTTGGGTACGATATGAATTTGGATAAAAATATATGATTAAAATATTTAATTTAGTTGATTTTATTATTTTGAATATATATGAATGTATTATCTATATACATTTATAATCTAAAATATAAGCATCCCGGAATTAGGTGGTTTTTTTGGGAAATGTTTTTTGGGAAACCATGTGTTTTACATGTTTTGGAAGAAACATGTATACTCTTTTGGATTGTTATGTTGTTATCCGTTTTGGTGTTGCATTCGGCTATATATAACATTATCGTGTAGTTTTGGATACATTAATTATATATCGTGTAGTTTTGGATACATTCATTGTATATCGTGTAGTTCTGGGTACATTATTTATATTGTCGTGTAGTTTTTAATACATATGAATTATATGGTGCCGGATTTCTTCCTCTGATACACTGTTTTGTCTACTTCCGGGATGCTTATGATGTTAATCACACAATTTATTGTTAGTTGATACATGTCGTTATGTTGATCATATAATTCGTGTAGTTAGGGATGTATTAATTTAGTATGCATGTGTGGCCATGTCATGGGATATAGTTCGCGTAGCTCACAATGATTTTTCTAATTATATATAAACAATAAGTAGAAAGCAACTAATCTAAAACCTTAACAATGTTTACGTAAGAAAACAATTGTTTATTTATTCATGTAGCAATTATATTCATATACGAAAAGATTAACATAGTCGTTGTATACTTACTATTTTTTAATGTATTATATTATTTGTGGGATAAAATCAATTCAATGAAGTTAGAACTTTCATTTGAACTTTTAACCGGTTTTATAATTTATAAAAAAGAGATAAGAAAATAAAAATTGACCGGGGGCAAAAACATATAATTTAGTGGGGTATTTAATATTGGTCTACGTACTTAACAAAGAAAATAATAATTTGACTCATGCTGGTGTAAGTGGCTTTGCCCCTGGCAGTTTTAGTCTCAAACGTTCAAAGACAATCCAGTCGCATTAAGGTTCTTACACTGTTTCAAGAGTTTCACAGCAAATCATTATCAACAGCGCCAAAACTATCATTGTTATAAAACTTCATTTTCCTCACCTAACGATGCGTACTATAATTGCTAGAGAAAAGCAAATTACAAAAAAAAAAAAAGTAAAACACAACGAAGTCTGAGTTCCGGTCACGCTCTTTTTCAAGAACACCAACAAATTTTCTTATCAAGTGTAACACTGACCCGCCACACAGGCTAAGTCAGCGTGTTGACATTCTGACCTGGCCCAAAACGATTTGTAACTGAAATTCCCGCCAACTCATTTGAATTTAAACGCTTGTCTTAACACATCTGCAAGAGAAAAGAAAAAGGGGAAACACAGGAGAGGGGATGAGTAATTTAGATTACACAGGAGAACGAACACAACATAAACTTGCCACGCTTAAGTTACGACAATACTCAGACTAAGGCTAAAACGACCAAACAAGCAATAGTCCTAAAACTTACGACACACTCAAACATAGCACGCAAAACACATATGGGACTACATCCCAAAAACACCGCCAAAACGCGGCCTAGCATATCACCATCTTAGTGCTTTACGGGATCCCTCGTGCCTAAGCACTTCTTCTAGCACATTCTACTTGTCGGCTCGTCAGCCATCTTGACTTATCAACCATCCCACTTCCATAGGTCATCACGCAACTACAAAGAAGTGCTTTGCATGCTCAGCCGGACGATCTCAACGACTGAGCCATAGGAGCCCCCTCCCTTGCAGGTCCTATAGCGGTTTCCTGCAATATTGTGCCTCACGCACGCTAACATCACCACATGCAATATAACAATCTCAACAACAAAAAATGTCCGGTTTCAATCATAATCTTTTAATGTGCATTCTAGGTTCTTAACCAACAATCATGAGGCAATCAATAATCACGAATCGATTCATTAATTAATTTTTTGTTTTAATTCTCAATATTCCACACTGAGAATGACTCGACTCACATTCCGGAATTGTACCTACTTGCAGAGTAAGCAAACAACAAACAATGATCGGTTTAATCTCGGCTAAACATTAATCATAATCTAAACATGGGGAGTAAATGTTGGGACCGCTCTCATCTTTGCCTTTGCAGCGGAGGAACATGGCCAGGGCTCTCATTGATTTCACGGAAACCATACATCGAGTTGAGGGTTTCAGCTCAGGTCTGTTCCGATTCATTTCCAAATATGAATTCAGTTTACACAGCAAAAACCGGTTAAGGATCGGTTATCAGTTTAGGACACACGGGTCTTGGTTTAGCTAAACCGAACCCTCGATTAATCAATTAAATAAACTAACCAATCCTAGACCAGACCAATTAATTAATTATCATAACTTAACCAATTAATTCAACTAAACCGGACTAAACCAATTCCAATTGCAAATCATACCAACCTCTGAAACACGCAAATAACTCAAGATTGAACCGTTAACTTTTTAATCTCATCTTTGATTCTTAAAACAGTAGTGCCATAAAGATCTCCACCAAATTTCAGACTGATCGGACAACACACCAGTCGTCCACGATCTCTTGAAGTTGCTGCCACAGACTGATCTTTTCTGAGTTCCAGATAAGAAAAGATAATTGAAATAAGAAAGAATATAATTTTCTTTTAAAATTATTGATGAGAATATGTAAAATATTTATTTATCATTAAATATGTAATATTATATATTTTTAAATAATATATTCAACATCTTGCTATATTTTTCACTATAATTAATTATATTTAATTTATAATTAATTATATTTAATTTGCATATATATCAAAATAAAA
Source organism: Eutrema japonicum (assembly GCA_030161315.1). Lineage (NCBI taxonomy): Eukaryota > Viridiplantae > Streptophyta > Magnoliopsida > Brassicales > Brassicaceae > Eutrema > Eutrema japonicum. Next base: position 55,206,166 of record BSQW01000011.1, read on the forward strand.
ATTGAAAAATATTTTACTAATTTTATAAAAAGTTAGACATAAGAAAATTGATTTATTTAAAGAGTTCATGAACTAACCACAAAATTAGAGTTATGTTTTCAAGATTATAGATTTTGCGGGTTAGCCCAAATAATATTTTAGTCAGGGCCGGCTCAAAGAATTTTTAAAAGCGTGGGACCTGGTGCAAATTTTAATAATTTAAAAAAACTTAAAGAATTTTTTTAAAAACGTAGGACCCATTGAAAAAGGTTAAAGATTTTTTTTAAAAAGTCGCAGGACCCGGTGCAAATGCACTATCCGCACACATCCAAAGCCGGCCCTGATTTTAGTCCACTCCAAAACGGGTTAAATAGACAATTTATTCCGTTTGACAACTCTATCTATAATCATGAGTTAGACATATGATGAAATTCAAATATTTTTTTTTTTAAAAAAAATTACACTGCGCTAATTATAGCGCGGATTAAATCCTAATCTTCCATTAAAAAAAACAATAGAGCATCACCTTATCGAATAAAGTCTTTTACTCCTAAGAACTTGGCTTCACCTGTGAATTGTCAAAATAATAAAGGGATTACTGAAAAAAATCCATAACTTTTGTTTTTTGCAAAAAAAAACCCTTAGTTAAAAAATTGCAAATCAATCAATACTGCCCATGGTCGTATAAGACCGTATATTGACCACCAAAACTAAGATGTTTTGGGCAAACTAATTAATTTTCTTTTTGTAAAATGGAGATTTGAACCCTTCACCTCGAGAAAAAATCACATGCACCCTGCCAACTGGGCCAACAAAGTTAATTGTTAAACTTCAAACATATATATATATATATTTATAAATATTCGAAAAACCTCGAAAACCCCAAAAACCCCGAAAACCCAAAAAACCTAAAAAGCCCGACCACTAAGTTATTAAACCGAAGAAAAATTCCCGAACCAAATCAAAATTCTCGAACCGAAGTAAAATTCCCGAACCCGAACCGAAAAACCCCAAAAACCGAAAAACCCAAATTTTGTGGTTTTCGGGTTTCTCGGTTCGGGTTGGTTCAATTCGGGAAAACACCAGAAACCCCGTAAACTCCAAAATACCCAAAAATACAGACCAAAAAATTCCCTAACCAAATAAAAATTTTATGAACCGAAGCAAAATTCCCGAACCGAACCCGAACCGAAAATCCTCGAAAACCCCGAAAACCCGAAAAAACCAAAAAAAACAAAAAACTAGAAAATTTCAAACATAGAGTTTTAGGGGTTTTTTGGGTTTTCGGGTTTTCGGTTCGGGTTCGGTTCGGGAATTTTGTGGTCTGGGTTTTCGGGGTTTTTGGGGTTTTCCCGAACTTTGCTTCGGAAATTTTGCTTCGGTTTAATAACTTCGTGGTCTGGGTATTTGGGTTTTTTGGGGTTTCCCAAAATTTGGGGTTTTCGGTTTTCGGGGTTTTTCGGCTCGGGTTCGGGAATTTTACTTCGGTTCGGGAATTTTGATTTGGTTCGGAAATTTTGCTTCGGTTTAATAAACTTTGTGGTCGGACTTTTTAGATTTTTCGGGTTTTCGGGTTTTTTGAAGTTTTCGGGGTTTTCGAGGTTTTTCGGGTATTTATAAATATATATATATGTTTGAAGTTTTACAATTAACTTCGTTGGGAGGATGCATGTGATTTATCCTCGAGATGAAGGGTTCGAATCTCTATTTTACAAAAAAAAATTTAATTAGTTTGCCCAAAACGACGTAGTTTTGGTGGTCAATATACGGTCAATATACGGTCTTATACGACTATGGACAGTATGGCAGCTGATTTTGGAGGTGGGGAATTGACTTGCAATATTTTGAGGTGAGGGTTATTCTTGCAAAGAAAATAAAGGTTATTGATTGATTTACAATTTTTTTAGCTGAGAGTTTTTATTGCAAAAAAAATAAAGGTTATGGTTTTTTTTTGCAGTAATCCCAAGAATAAAATGATGAGCCATACATTGTCGTTTCACCAACAAAACCGTATGAAGAGAAAGATTCATATCAAAACAGAGAGACACCTACCTATGATTCATATGTCTTCTTTTTTCTAAGATCGTTGTCTTTTGATTCCCCACTTCAGATTTGTATTAGTACTTGTGATCGCCGTCTTCCACGGACACTTCCTTGATACGGATTCGTAGTCACCGTCGTCGTCAATACCCTCATCTTTTTCTTCGGACTCTTCTCCAGATTCAGATTCATCGTCTTCTTTGTCAGACACTTCGTCGGATTCAGATTCAGATATCCTGCTAGTGATATTATCATCGTCATCTTCTTCTTCGTCTGAGGCTTTTTAGGATTCTTCTGTAACCCATTGGTCATTGTCGTCATCTTCATCCCCATTGTTGTTTTGGTCTGTTTCATCCATCAAGATATGGATACCACATTCAATAATGTCGAAATCAACGCCATCGCTGCTGAATTTGAACACTATCTTTATTGTAACATCCCGATTTCTTGTATATGCGGAGAGGCTTATAAGAATTGATTTGGCTACCTATGTCACCAAAGTGCACTTATCTTTTCGGGAACTTGTCCAGAGAGAACTCCAGAGTTAAGCGTGCTTGAGCTGGAGCAATTTAAGGATGGGTGACCTACCGGGAAGTGATTCGCGGTATCGTGTGAGTGAGGACAAAACACGGGGAAAGATCACGTGGTGATTGCAGGGTCAGTAAACAAGTATTACAAGCCTCCCGGACTAACGCACCGGCCGTCGGACAAGGGTGGGGCCCACGGGCCGAGAGAGGGCATGGGGCCCACAGGTAGGGGCGGTCGGGGCGTTATAAGTGGTATCAGAGCCGAACCCAAACACGTGTGTGGAGTCAGGTGGGCCCACACCGTCTAGGGTGACGATCCTGGTGCGCAACGAGGACGTTGCGCTCTATGAGTGGGGGTGATTGTAACATCCCAATTTCTTGTATATGCGGAGAGGCTTATAAGAATTGATTTGGCTACCTATGTCACCAAAGTGCACTTACCTTTTCCGATCACTTGCCCGAAATAACTCCAGAGTTAAGGGTGCTTGGGCTGGAGTAGTCTAAGGATGGGTGACCTTCCGGGAAGTGATTCGCGGTAGCGTGTGAGTGAGGACAAAACACGGGGAAAGGTCACGTGGTGATTGCAGGGTCAGTAAACAAGTATTACAAGCCTCCCGGACTAACGCACCGGCCGTCGGACAAGGGTGGGGCCCACGGGCCGAGAGAGGGCATGGGGCCCACTGGTAGGGGGCGGTCGGGGCGTTATAAGTGGTATCAGAGCCGAACCCAAACACGTGTGTGGAGTCAGGTGGGCCCACACCGTCTAGGGTGACGATCCTGGTGCGCAAAGAGGACGTTGCGCTCTATGAGTGGGGGTGATTGTAACATCCCGATTTCTTGTATATGCGGAGAGACTTATAAGAATTGATTTGGCTACCTATGTCACCAAAGTGCACTTATCTTTTCGGGAACTTGTCCAGAGAGAACTCCAGAGTTAAGCGTGCTTGAGCTTGAGCAATTTAAGGATGGGTGACCTACCGGGAAGTGATTCGCGGTATCGTGTGAGTGAGGACAAAACACGGGGAAAGATCACGTGGTGATTGCAGGGTCAGTAAACAAGTATTACAAGCCTCCCGGACTAACGCACCGGCCGTCGGACAAGGGTGGGGCCCACGGGCCGAGAGAGGGCATGGGGCCCACAGGTAGGGGCGGTCGGGGCGTTATATTTATGCTCACTGCAGAGGGGTCCATAAGTGGCAAGCTAGAGTTAAATATAAATAAATGTTTCGTTCGAAATATGTAGACATTTTCCTGGGAACAGTGGCAAGCTAGAGTTTTCCCAGAACATATTGAGACACGTTTTGTGAAGATCCAAGCTGAGAAAAGTCCATTCTTGGCTGAGAGGCTCAAGATTGTTGTTCTTCCAACTCTTGCCCTCATCAAGAACACTAAAGTGGATGATTATGTGGTATAACAACGCGCTACTAAAAAATGCTCAATCTTGGTGAGACACCCTAATCTCGTAAAACTTGACCACCAAACATGAATTCTACTCATTTAACAGCTTTTCAAATAATAACGAACTGATAAAATACTCATTAAAGTCTGAAAAATCATGTATTAAAAAAAAATCAAACCGGGGACTCGAAACGTCTTAGCAATAAACCAACTTATAAGTCTTGATAGAATAACCGGAGAAATATCATTGAAAATCCTTATTAAATAATAAAGAAAAATGAAAAGAAGCGCCCATGGTTCCCCATAATTAACAGCACAACGACCGCCACAAATCGTACTCTTCGGTCTAACCTGAAAAGAAGAGATGGGTGAGTATTTTGGGAAATACTCATCGAGAGTGTGCTTTTGGAACACACATGATTCTTAGATACAATATTATTTGGAACAGCTACACGAGTATGCACAATATAAGCAATAGACACACAACAACCTACATATATTTCCTAGCAATACTACATGTCATGGAACAATCATTTCTATATGCAATAATTCACATCACATTAATCATCCTAACAAGTATGCTTCACATCTCCAAGGGTCGCAACCCAATGGTACTCAATCTCTTTCACATTCTGGACTCGTTATCCCCATTTTCATGGGTCCGCAACCCATAAACATTCTCATTATCATTCTTTTCATTCTCATTCTTTGGTTGCGGCCCAACAAAGAAATACCGCTTCATGGCTCACGGCCATGACCCTGGCGACAAGCAATCGTGTACTAACGTACATGCCTAGAAAACATCTACTTCACATAAATATGCATCAATCATCTTCTAACATGCGACAACCAACAATCATATCTAATACTTATATTAAACATACACTTAGAACTAGTACAACTAATGCACCTTAGGAATCCACAACTAGTCCTCACCTTAGTCTAATAGGACCTGGAAAATGGCGGTTGGAGCGGTTGGGGGAACGCCACTTATAAGAAGAACACACTCAAAGCTGCCTCGGAAACACACGCTTGACTCGACAACCAGCCGTTGGAATTTTGATCCGACTGTTGAATCAAAAGACCGCAGTACTGTGAAACGCTCCACCAAAATTCAGCTCGATCGAACTTTACATGAGTCGTCCACGGTCTCTTGAAGTTGCTGCGTTGAAGAAGATTTTCTGGGTTTCAGGGTGACAGTGCATATGATTCTTGCGCCGTGGCTTGGCCTTAACTCCGATGATGGCGCTTGATTTTGTGGCTTATTTGAAACAACATGTTAACAGAGACACCTTGGTTAACAGCTATGATATATCATGGTTTTTACCCATTTTTAGCCATGATATAGGTCCTTCTAATAGAGTATTTCTAGTGTTTTCGTAGTGTTTTAGAGTCTTTTAAGGTTTTAACACGTTTGGAGCATAATTGGAGATATTGGAGCTTTTTGGAGCAAAGCAGAAGTTCGTGCAGCTGAGTACCCGATTTGAAGCTCGAGCATCGATCGATACACTTATGGTATCGGTCGATGCTAACCTCAGAAGCAGACACGACTCGCGATTTAAGAAGAATGGAGATTTTGCTCTCAAGTCCAGAAGACTTTATTATTTACAATTAAATCCAAAACGTGTTTAGCAGTATTTATTTAGGTTTTACACCCACTTTGGCCATTACGCTTGATTCTACTTTGGTTTTGTGAGAGGGCTTTTAAGGGAGACAAGTCTGAAACTCTGTTCATCCGAGAGAAGATTTCGAACCCTTGTTTTACTCTCTTCTTTATTATTTATTCAAGGATTTATTCAGTCATGTTTATTGTTTCAATCTCCATGTCTGAGTAGATCTCCTGTTAGGTTTAGGGTTTTCTCATAGGGATTTCTCTGACTGCTGGTAATTGATTAGTTAGGATTCACCATCTGAATTAGTTCTTCACCATAGGTTGTTCTCAAAGCTAATTCTAGGTTGACGAATCTGGAACTTAGATCTTAGGTAAATCAATTAGGCACGAGAGTGCAATTGAGTAATCTGACAGAACCTAGGGTGAGGAAATTAATTATTCGCAAAGAGATTTGGTTTAGTTGATTTGTGAACATATCAAACTCGATATTAAAACTGATTTATTCTTAGGAATTCGCAAAGAGATTTGGGATTATGAAGTTTAGATTTAGATAATTCTCGCAACGACAGTTGGTTAATTATAACTTAGTGATTTGAGTTCAAGAGCCACGCTAAATCTGAATTCTGACTGATTGGTTATCTGCATTCATTGATATCCTGAGAAATACCCTGAACCTATCTTCCTCCCATCGATTTTACAACCTCTTTTATTGTTTATTGCTTTTTGTTTCAACTGAATTGCTTAGCTTGATTCGAAACTAATTGGTCTATTGTGTGATTTTCTTGAATCTTTGTGGTTCGACCCCTAAATATACTGCAACTACAGCTTAATACTTTTAGGGTATTAATTTGAGCTTATCAATCTACCTACCTCTGGATCTGATCTGAATCTTCTCCACCAAACCTCAACTTGAACACAACTTTTTCCTGGGTTTAGACTTGTCACAGATTTGAACATATTTTTGGGTTTTGTCAGACACCTGTGATTTTCCGTCATATTGAAGATCGAATTTCGAACGGGTTTTACCTTGGAATGACGATCAGAAACTGTTATAAAAAGGTGGATTCAAGATCTTTACTACGGTACCAAGATCGGTTCCAAGTTCGTTCTGCTTCACCGAGAAATCGCGTCGCAAGGTGGCTGTTCGCGGATCCGTTATGCGCGGATCTATCTCGGAAAAACACACTTAACTTTCAACGACAACTCCAAATGATGAACCGCTTGCGGCTATAGCTAGATCTGAGGGTCACGGACATCCTTACCAAATATCAGCTTGATCCGATTCGATTTGCTTATCCGTTTATCAGCTTGCCTCTTAGACGGCTACAGTGGCTTCTCCTTCGAAGTGGTGGTGGTCCAGCGGAATTCCGGTGACAGTGGGACCTCCTCTGGAGACGTGTAGCTCGTGGTGGTGGAAGTGGTGATCGGAGAAGACGAAGACGGCGGCAGCTCCACCCACGCGAGACATCACGACCGAGGGAAGGAGAAGAAGATGGCACGGTGCGGTAACTCCGACGGTGGCAGTGATTATCTCCGGTGATGCTTGGATCACGATGGTGACGGTGGTGTTACATGGTTATTGCTTCCCCTCACGCGAGCAACGAACGGAGAAGACGGCGCATTGGTGACGTCGGTGAACGGTAAGCTCCTCTCTTCTCTTTTCTTTGTAGGAACGCATATTGTACAATAGGGCAAACTGATAAATTTGTAAAGTAAAATACATAAATAAATCGATGATCATAATATTAAAATGATACAGATACAAGAATTTGGGGAAGAACGGATTTGCAGAGGTGAGACAATCTTTCCTTAATTTTGAAAACGCCCCGTAGTGTGACGGTTGCATAGCGTTCCGAATCTCAGGATACAACTGCATTTTTCTTATGATTCGTATCACCCAAAATCATAAGCTTTCGAACCATTTTTCTGTGTTGTACTCTCATAGAGAAAAACCATAAGACAAGAGAATAAAAATAAAGTGATGATTCATCTTCCTGTTTTTATAACAAAAACACTTCACAAAAAATCAGTTTTCGTTATGTAATACATAAACGAAAATTTTCAGAATTAAGATTGTAGGAACGCATATTCTACAATAGGGCAAACTGATAAATTTGTAAAGTAAAATTCATAAATAGATCGATGATAATATTAAAATGATACCGATACAAGAATCTGGGATTCGGAACGTTATGCAACCGTCACACTACGGGACATTTTTCAGAATTAAGGAAAGAGTATCTCGCCTCTGCAAATCCGTTCTTCCCCAAATTCTTGTATCGATATAAAAAGGTGGATTCAAGATCTTTACTACGGTACCAAGATCGGTTCCAAGTTCGTTCTGCTTCACCGAGAAATCGCGTCGCAAGGTGGTTGCTCGCGGATCCGTTATGCGCGGATCTATCTCGGAAAAACACACTTAGCTTTCAACGACAACTCCAAATGATGAACCGCTTGCGGCTATAGCTAGATCTGAGGGTCACGGACATCCTTACCAAATATCAGCTTGATCCGATTCGATTTGCTTATCCGTTTATCAGCTTGCCTCTTAGACGGCTACAGTGGCTTCTCCTTCGAAGTGGTGGTGGTCCAGCGGAATTCCGGTGACAGTGGGACCTCCTCTGGAGACGTGTAGCTCGTGGTGGTGGAAGTGGTGATCGGAGAAGACGAAGACGGCGGCAGCTCCACCCACGCGAGACATCACGACCGAGGGAAGGAGAAGAAGATGGCACGGTGCGGTAACTCCGACGGTGGCAGTGATTATCTCCGGTGATGCTTGGATCACGATGGTGACGGTGGTGTTACATGGTTATTGCTTCCCCTCACGCGAGCAACGAACGGAGAAGACGGCGCATTGGTGACGTCGGTGAACGGTAAGCTCCTCTCTTCTCTTTTCTTTGTAGGAACGCATATTGTACAATAGGGCAAACTGATAAATTTGTAAAGTAAAATACATAAATAAATCGATGATCATAATATTAAAATGATACAGATACAAGAATTTGGGGAAGAACGGATTTGCAGAGGTGAGACAATCTTTCCTTAATTTTGAAAACGCCCCGTAGTGTGACGGTTGCATAGCGTTCCGAATCTCAGGATACAACTGCATTTTTCTTATGATTCGTATCACCCAAAATCATAAGCTTTCGAACCATTTTTCTGTGTTGTACTCTCATAGAGAAAAACCATAAGACAAGAGAATAAAAATAAAGTGATGATTCATCTTCCTGTTTTTATAACAAAAACACTTCACAAAAAATCAGTTTTCGTTATGTAATACATAAACGAAAATTTTCAGAATTAAGATCGTAGGAACGCATATTCTACAATAGGGCAAACTGATAAATTTGTAAAGTAAAATTCATAAATAGATCGATGATAATATTAAAATGATACCGATACAAGAATCTGGGATTCGGAACGTTATGCAACCGTCACACTACGAGACATTTTTCAGAATTAAGGAAAGAGTATCTCGCCTCTGCAAATCCGTTCTTCCCCAAATTCTTGTATCGATATCATTTTAATATTATGATCATCGATCTATTTATGTATTTTACTTTACAAATTTATCAGTTTACCTTATTGTAAAATATGCGTTCCTACACTCTTCTCATCACGACGTCTTCTCTCTTCTTTCTCTTTTTCTTATTTCTCCTCTTCTCTTCTCTCTTTCTTCTCCTTGCGATTCCTCTGCTCCTTCTTATCTTAACACAAAACTTAGTGGGTTCATAATTAAAGGTGGTGGGTGTAAAAGCAAAGGTGGTTTCGTGAAGGGTTTTAATTTTTTTAAAAAATTGGTCCTAAAACTAATTATTGAGATGTCACACTTGGTATCTTTTAGAATGTGATGATGGACTTTAATGGTTGTTGATAAGTTGGGTTCAATGAGCTGGGAGGGAAAGACGATTTCAGCACAGAGGATCTTGAAGTGATCCATTACGAGGGAGAGTCATCTCGTAAACCAAAGTCTACAACACAAACTAGGAGGAGCGTAAGGCAGAGTGCTATTTCAGATTCTGACTCCGAATAGATAATCCCAACAAAGGTTCTCTCCTTGGTTCACTATCTTCGGCCTTGTTTTTTTTTATGCATCTTTGCAATGGAAAAGAAGGAAAATCTGCGAGCTTGTTCGTGACTTGTATTGTGCGAATTAAGTTGTAAACGCGATTTTAGATTGCGAGATTGATCTGGGATTTAGTTTTTAGAAGATCTGATTATAAGATTGTCGACTTGATTTGTTGTGCTCAAAAGCTCAAAATTACAAAGAATGAAATTTACCAAAGATTTGGCTCATGTTCTTATAAATACACAAACTTCATTTCTAGCAACACAAAGATTTACAAAACCAACAATAAATACAAGCAGCAGCCTATCTATAACTATGATCAAATCCAAATACAAAACAATTAGCTTTTCTACAAAGAATCCAGCTTTGAATAGCGATCACACACCATTTATCATTAGAGATTGAAAAGGAACTTTTTTTTATCTCCACAAATGTCGAGTAATCGGTGTTCATCAGTTGCAAAAAACGCATCTTTCCAATCACCTCCTCTTAGCTCAAATCTAACCGCAGCAGCCTGAGTTGATCACCAGAATGGAACCTTTTCAGTACAAAATTATGGCTATATGATTCTACATTTACCGTTGTTTTTTAAGTTACCTGAGCTATGTGGTTGGCAGAGTTGAGCTCAGCCATGACAAATGATGCGTGCCATCCTTGCTTGTAACCGAAAATCCTCTCTGGGAAAAACCCAAAACCATTTGGTTAATATTAGAGATATTTGAGCTACTTTATGATGAATGAAACAGAAACAATACCTTCTCTAGATAGTCCGGTTTTAGATTACCCCATGGCTTTGAAGATTCAATGTGACAATTGATCTCACACTACAAGAGAAATCCACACATCAGGTTTAAGCATTAAGAATTTAAGATCATAGATTGTAATATCGAAAGCTGTTTTTGTTTTTACTTTTTCGGGACTGCGATCTCTTCCCATTGAGAGCAGTTAACCTTTTTGATGTGGATTTTCAGTATGTTCCAAAGTCCCCTGCCAATTCAAATAGCGCAAACAAACATGTCAACATCACAACAAGGAGCTAGGCTGAGACTTGCACACAAGTTTAAGTACACCATCAGAAGCGGAAATAGCAAACCTTAAACCTGGATCATTGACACACGGCGTACAAAACCAACCCTGAGTGCAACCAAAAGCCGAATAAATAATCTGCAAAAGCAAACGTTGTGTGGTTAATAAGCTCGCTCCTCAAACAGAGCATAGCCAATTTAGCTTTATCAGAGACAAATAATGAGATTCAGGTTTAGCTGAAGATATAAACAAACCTTGTTTGAGATAGGGCCTTGAGCAAGATATGGCTTAGTGTTGCGAAGATGATGGAAGCCATACGCAACTTGAGCATCCATACCTGAAAATAAACCAGACAACACACAGAAAACCTGGTCAACAAGATTCTTGTGAAAATTTGTTAGGAAATAAAAAGAGAAGAAGTTCATCAAACCTATGCTTAAGTAATTGTAGAACACGCCTTCATAGGTATTTGCCATTGGAGGCGCGTCTATTCCCGTGTCCAAACCCTGAAATCACAAGAAAGCCCGGTTAATTGCTACACCATGGCAATCTACAAAAACACATGCTGATGATTAAATGAGAAGAACCAAGACAAGCCAGTCGCATTAAGGTTCTTACACTGTTTCAAGAATTTCACAGCAAATCATAATCAACAGCGCCAAAACTATCATTGTAGTAGCACTTGTTATCGTCGTCTTCCACGGATGCTTCATTGATACGGATTCGTAGTCACCGTCGTCGCCAATACCCTCAGAGTCAGATTCATCTTCTTCTTTGTCAGACGCTTCGCCGGATTCAGATTCAGATCTCCCGCTAGCGATACCATCATCGTCATCTTCTTCTTTTACTGAGGCTTTGTCGGATTCATCTTTAACCCACTGGTCATTGTCGTCGCCATTGTCATCTTCTTCTTCGTCGTCGCTAATACCATCATCTTTTAACGCTTCTCCAGATTCAGATTCAGATTCATCGTCTTCTTTGTCAGACGCTTCGCCGGATTCAGATATTCCGCTAGCGATACTATCATCGTCAACCCATTGGTCATTGTCTTCATCTTCATCCCCAGTGTTGCTTCTGTCTGTTTCGTCCATCAAGATCTGGATACCACATTCAATAATGTCGGAATGATCATTGTCATCCCTGCTGAATTTGAGCACTATCTTTCGGCTCACTGCAGAGGGGTCCCTAAGTGGCAAGCTAGAGTTAAATATAAATAAATGTTTTGTTCGAAATATGCTGACATTGAGTAGGCCGAAATAACGGCCAGCGGAGTTTACTGATCTGTGGTTGACTTTGCAGCGATACGATAGTACTGATTTCATAGATGGGTTGTTATGGTTTGGCTTAATCACGACGCAAACCTTAAATCTGTTGAAAGTAGAATGAGGAATTGTTAAGGAATTTCCTCTGGCTCGGTGATGGAACCCTGCAGGTACTTCACTTCCGGGTAAGAGAGCCCACCCGCGAAGAAGCGATCCTCGGATAATCGCTTGTCGTGCTTGTCGATTCAAATTGATGCAGTTAGTGAAATTGACTATTGCATTTGGAGTGTTTAAAGGGCCACTTACTTTCTCCAGTGATTCACAGTTGTCTGCCAATAGCAACTTTAGCGAACCGGGGAGCTCTGGCAAAGCCGCAAGTCTTTTGCACCTTGATAGATGAAGGTGTTCTAGATTATGAAGACCTTTGATGCAAGTTGTAATCCTCTCAATACCACTTTCCCTTATGGATAGATACTTTATGCTTGTGGGGAGATGTGTTGAGAAGGTCTTGAGATTTCCACAGCGAGCTAAGTAAACATACTCAAGACGAGAGCAATGCCTAAGTGATGCCGGCAATTCTTCTACCATTGACAATTCTACATTTAGTTCGTGGATGTTGCTAGGCATATCTGGAAGATTAATTCTCAATTGTGACAGTCCATACATGTAGATCGATTCAAGGGATGTCAAGGTAACGAGACTTGGAATGACTTCTAAGCTTTTGCAGGAACGTATATCCAACCAAACTATTTTATGAAGCTTCGCAATTGAGGATGGAAGCTCTACCAAAGCAATGCACTGAGACAACATTAATATCTCCAGATTTGTAGCATTTGACAGATCTGGTAGTTCCTTCAACCGCGATGACCCACATAAATCCATCTTCTTGAGATATGTAAGCGGCTGGATGTAAAGAAACAGACTATATATAGTGACTATTGCTAATATTAAATATCAGTTGTCTTGTCTCCAATTAACACTCTTAAATAACTAACCTGAGTTCCTTCCCATAGCTTCTCGAGCTTGCTATCCGGCATGTATAGTTCGACGAGATTTTCTGCGCAAAATCTAAGAGGAAGGCTCTTTCTTGGGTATGCATCCCAATGTAGTAAACTTACGCGACATGGAAACTCCAACTCCTCTGGAATGTGCAATTTTCCCATCCCGGTATGCCGCCCATTGTAGACTTTCAAGAGGAGAAGATTGCACATTCTTTCGAAAGCCCTCGCACTTATTGTCAATTCGTTGATCTCTGCTACGTCAAATGATACACCTACAATTGATCCATGACCCTAACAAATATTCTCAAACAGAACTTGTTAGTGGCCAGATAGAAAACATTGTAATGCAAAATCCCACAAATAGAAAGCTTACCGCTGCTTTTTCTAGAACATAACAAATCTCCTGGGAATCTACTAGAATCTGACGTTTCCAAGTCTCTTGTCTAGAAATGACTTGTCTAGCCATTACTTGTAACAAACTGTGCATTACCACTTCACTTCCATGGACGTGATCTATATGTATGAGATATTTATTTGCTAAGATTTTCAACCCAAGTCTAACATCCAAGTTAGTTTTTGCCAGCATCGATGTCACACGATCAACATGTGCATGATTGAAGAAGACTGCAATGTGGAGAAATAGAACTTGGTCTTTCTCATGTAAACTCTCATAGCCCACTTTCAATACACTCTCAATTCTTCCATCAAGATAGCTTTTCAACCTTGGTAGTTCATCTATCCAGTCAGCTTGGCTCTTTCCCCGCAGTAATGACCCCAAAACATGCAGACCCAATGGAAGATTACCACAAATCTTTGCAACTTCATATGCAAGACTCATAAACCCAGCAGGTGGAGAGGTTTGTCTAAAAGCAGATTGACAAAAGATCATTCGAGCTTCTCCTTCTGATGGAAAACCCACATGATATATATCATTGATACCATGTTGCTGCAAAATCTCTTTGTTTTCAGTGGTCACTATGACCCTACTTCCGGCACCAAACCACATGAAATTAGCCAAAGCCTCAAGTTGATCTAGACTCTCCACATCATCAAGGGTGATAAGAACCTTTTGGTCGTTTAGCCTTTCTTGTATAACACCTAAATGGCCTATCCTCATAGCAGGTTGGTTCAACATCTTTTTTAGAAGTTCCTCTTGTAACGACAACTTCAAACGATACTCACCACTACCAACCTTATAAATTTCCCGAAGGTTGTCAACAAAATAATTAAGTTGAAACTTGTTATCGAGCCGACTATGTAAAGCTCTGGCAATGGTACTCTTACCAATGCCTGCAGGACCACAAATTCCAACAACCTTAACTCTATCATTATCTAAATCTAGCAAAGACTCGATATTTATCAAGTGGCCCTCAAGTCCCACCATGCCATCAAAATCCCTACACGGTGTAGCATTTAGTTTGTCTGAAACATCACTTGTAATCTTCTCAATCATTTCCGCTTCATTGTTCCTAACAAAAGAAAGAAAGAAAAAAACCCATAAAGATGACATTCCTTTGTTCCCAGATCCATCTCTAATATTCATTCAATAATAAATTATAATACTCATTAAAAAGGGAAAAAAGCTTAAAAATACACGAACTCTACAAAATCTGGACGTTTAATACACGAACTATTTTGATACTCAGAAAAATACACAGACTAACATTGGCACCCATTTTAATACTCAAACTTTTAAAATTCGTAGCTTTAACATCGATTCCGTCAGCTCCGTTAATTTGTCGAACGGATGTTAAAAAACACCGTTTAGAGTAAAAAAACGTGATATTATAACAGGTGAAAAAACCATTATTGCCCTTGGATTATCACAGGTGAAATCTTCTGAATTTTTCTTGGTTTTTTTTTTGTCTTTCTTACAGATTTCTGTTTTTCTCGGTGACCAGAATCCTGTTTGTGTTTTTTTTTCTCTTCCATTTTAATCAATTGTTTTCATTTTCCCCATGTCGTGAGCAGATTTGTTACTTTGTTTAATCAATTGTTTTCATTTTCCCCAGATTTTCGACGAACTTGATCCATTTATTCTCTCGAGATCTATGGCGGAAGAGCAGCGATGTCAGACGCCGGAGGCCACCGTCTCTGTGCTAACAACTGCGGCTTCCTCGGCAGCTCCACCACCATGAATCTCTGCTACAATGGCTACGGCGATCTCTGCCTTAAGCAATATCAACAATCCTTCATGGTCCCTCAGCTGAACTGGAGGTAACTGCGAAGAACGTGCCGATAACCGTGAATCCGGCGCCGACGGCGGAGCAGCAGCAGCAGAGACGGCTGAATCGGTGCACGACGTGCAGGTGTCAGGTTAACCGGAATCAAGTGCCGGTGCGGGACGATTTTTTGCTTCCAGAAATTGATTTACCTCCATAAATTCCTGTGTCGAGAGAGAGAGAGATCCATCTTCGATTTTTCTGTCGAGAGAGAAAGAGATCCATCGAGAGAGAAAAAAAATATAGAAATTGATTTAGGGTTAGTGGGATAAATGTATTTGGGGAAAAATAAGCTAAGGGCAACAATGGTCTTTTCATCTGTGATAATTCTACGTTTTTAAGTCTAAACAGTATTTTTTTAACATCCGTTCGACGAATTAACGGAGTTGACGGATTCAGTGTTAAAGCTACAAAATTTAAAAGTTTGAGTATTAAAATGAGTGCCAACGTTAGTCTGTGTATTTTTCTAGGTGTCAAAATAATTCGTGTATTAAACATCCAGATTTTGTAGAGTTCGTGTATTTTTAAACTTTTTTCCCCATTAAAAAAACATTCCCAAAATGATTTCAATCTATACAATTAAAACAAAGACTTTTTGTCTACAAACAAGAATAAATACATATAAGGTTATAATTAATGTGGATAACTATATCTGTTGTCAAATAGATTTTTTTTTTTAGATAATCTATATAATACATTTATTGTTAGATATAAATATTCTAATAAATTATAATATTTATAAATAGCACTTAATCTCTATATAATTGATTAAATTATTTAAAATATATTAACATTAATCCATGATTGTAGAGATTAAATGTATATTTTATGTTTATACGTGGTTGCCTTAGTACCTAAGAGAAGGGATTTTAAACCGAATTTGAAATTTAAGTGACGTCCAAATTAAAAAATTTATGTTTGGTTTAATCTGTTTATTTAATTGAATCATAATTAGACCAAATGATATAAATTTTATTATTAAAAATATTTTAACTTGATAAAATTTCAAATATTCAAAATTAGTAAATATTTATATTATACGGTAATATGGTGGGGCGGGTTAGGGTTATGTTTTTACAATTGCGGTTCTATGTGGGTTTGTTTGTCAAAACATGCAAGATAGCATGCTGATTCGAGCTATATTAAAAAGACGGATTGGCCCATTTTAGCACTCATAAATATATAATTTGTGAAATTTGATTTTAATAAAACAATAAAATAATTAGTTGTGTGGTAATCTAAATTCACATAATAACAAAGTTTACAATTAAGATTACATCGATATATACTTAACTAACTCATACTCATATTCTACTAATATCTACCATATGATTACATTATATAACTTTTATAACAATTTAATTTTTTATCAGATAGCAAAATTTGCTATCATTTAAGGTTAAAAAATCACATAATCATGAAATTTTTCATTAAAATTTAAGTCAAACCATTTTCGTTAGTGTTTGCTCAATATAAATTTCACAAAAATAATGTATAAAAATAATTGTCATGCACACAACGCAGATTGGAATCTAGATTTCGCATAGAACATGTTAGAAATATGGTATAAATATCAAAACACATATTGCACAATAAATCAACAAAATATTATCGTCTCATTAAAAACTTAAGAATTACAAATTCAACATATTTGAATCTATAATACTTAAATTAGAATTCATTTCCCAATTCATCTTTTATATATTTCAAAATTTAGTCTAAAAAAACTTTATCCCGCGTATGTGAGTGGGTTAGAATCATTCATCAGAAAACACCATTATTTATCATAAGAATAAAAAAACTGTAATTGATTAAAAACAAACCAGTTTTGGAAGTGTTCTCCAGCAATGTTGCCCACATAGGTCAAAGCTTGGCTCCATTTTCTCCTATCCTCATCCGTTTTACGAGAACAAGTTTTATTGAAAGCCTTCCCAAAATCTCCAGTTTGGTTCCGCACCTCAGATGGATCTACTCCGTAGAAGACAGTCATCACTTTTTGCCCTCTAACTTCTTTGCACTTCAAAATCTCCAATAGCTCATCCAAACACCAGCTCGATGAAGCATACTTCTTCGAGAGCAATACGACCGCGATCCTCGATTCTCTAATCGCTTGTGTGAGGGAAGATGCGATGGTCTGGCTTCTCTCGATCCCGTTGTCATCGAACATCGTAATCCCATTGTAGTTAAATTGTTTTCGTAAATGACTAAGAAATGTTTTACGAACATCAGGTCCGTGGAAGCTCGTGAAAACACGGTATCTCCAGGTGCAAGGTGAAGAAGAAGAAGCCATGAGAGAGGATCTTGAGTGGTTCAGAATGAGATATTCACAGAGATGTGTTAGGATAAGCCTTTTATGGAGGAAAAAATGGCAAAGCGTTGTTCACTTATTTGCAAATGGCAAAGAGAGAGAAATGGGAAGTTTCTTTCCAAAGTAGACCAAATTTCTATAGAGTTGACGAAGAGAAAAATAAAATAAAGAAAAGTCTCCTTTGTTTGAAGAGATGAAGGATCCTTTGTTTTCATTTTCAAGACTTTTTGGCATCTTATTATATTAAAAGGGTAGTACATTTAACTTTAGTCTTAAAGTTCCGAGACATATTACGATGAATGCCATTAGAGATTTTTTTTATTTTATGACCAAACAAAAAATTAAAATCAAGGTTAAAAAAGTCAATTTCCGACACGTTTAAAAGCACGCATATCTAAAAAACTTGACCCAAGTATTAAAAAAGATCCGCATGTTTATCTGATGGATATACTTGACCCAAATTCTCGCGTTTAAATTAGGGGTGGGCATTTTAACCGAACCGAACCAATCGAACCAAATCAAATTCAAATCGATTCAAACCAAACCAAAGTTAATACCTAACCATTTGGTTGAAGTTTTTTTTCAACTTGAACGGTTCAGTTTGGTTTGGTTTAAAACCGAACGGTTCGGTTTGGTTCGGTTTAAAACCGAACTGATAAACCAATGTGTTTTTGTTAATTAGTTAATTAATAATATTAAAAATAATAACACATATGGTGAGATTTTCGGTTATTCACCATAAAGGTTCTAAACCCACATTTTCCTTTTTTGTTTTCAACTTTCATTTTTTTTTTTTAATTTTTCAACATGATTAATAATTTAATATATATTCTCTAACCCTATTAGCTAAGTATTCGATTAAAAAACGAGAAAACCTAAAAAGTTACAAACCTTTATTCGAAATGTAAGATATTACGATTCTCTAACCCTACGAAGTCTCATTTTCATTCCTCGAGTCCTCAGTGATTCCTCATGGTAGATATTACGATTCTCTAACATAATATTTTAATAAATCTTCTAGATCACTGAAAAAAAAGTTTGATGCTTATGGTTTTTTAGCTAAAGGTTTTAGCTTTTGAGAAGTGAGTTTGATACTTTTGGAACGTTTACAAGTTTTTATAAGTTGATTTTTTATAAATTTTTTTTTTTTAAAATCGAACTAAAACCAAACTAAAGTACAACCGAACTAAACTAAACCAAACCGAACTAAACCCAAACCGAATACAAATTAACCAAACTTATTTTTGTTGAGTTCGACTAGAGTTTTATTCAATCCAAATCAACCGAACCGAACCCGAAATTAAACTGAAATATCTACCCCTAGTTTAAATTGCTTAAATATTTGATAGTTGATGAGGAGAATAAATAAATAAAGAAAAGTCAGAGATTCAAAAACGCGTAAAGTAAATAGAAGAATTTCGATGAGATGAAGACTCCTTTGTTTTCATTTTCAAGACTTTTTGGCATTTACAGTAAACTACATAGTTTAGTTTTTTCAGTTTTACTTACTATGTCACATTTTGTTAACGGAATTAAAACGTTGTTTTGGCCATTTGAAGGTAATAACGAAAAAAAAAATGAACAGTTTTAAAAAATATGAGGATTTATTTTTTACAGTTTTGGACTTTTTGATGATAAACGATTTCCCAAATATTTTAGATTTTTTTTTTTAATTGAATGTAAAATTTATTCAAAACTACAAAAATCGTTTTTAAAACTAGTGTTTCTCAAGTTTGAGGTTTTGAGAGTTTAGAGATAGAAATTTCACAAAAACTATCAAGTTAGTTTCGTGTGGCAAACCAGAAATGTAGACTTTCCTCGTACTTTTGATCTTCCAAGTCTCTAATCGTTGAATTAAAGCAGATTTCAAATTTGTTTGTCAATGAATATGATGAGTCGAATGGAATGAGAAGGATTTTTTTTTTCCATAGATATGAGATAATTTCAAAAGTACAATTTTTGAGAAACCATTTTGTAAAACTATCATCAATCATTGACCATTTTCATATATACAACTACTTAACTGTGAAAATAACGAAATTATCTCTGTACTAAACACAGAGGAGAGAAATAAAAATTTCTCGTCCCACCAGAAAACCCTAGATCGGTGAACCTTGTGCGAGTCGGAATCGGAATCGGAATCGGAATCGGTGGAGCTGAATCATGCTCTGTCAAGATTCACCGTACGTAATTTGCTGAATTTCTTCCGCCATGTTTGATTTAGCTTCTATCTCTCTGGTCAGAGCAACTATGGGGCCGTCTTCTAAGATCATCAATATTTGCAGATTTGCGTTGTAGAATTGGAAGAGGCAAAATAGAGTTTTTGCAGATTTTTTTACATGCTTAACGTTTGATTGTTGTTGACAACTAAATGTTTGTCCCTACCAAAAACAAGAAAGTAGCATGTGAGGTTGAGATTCCTTACTCGTATTGTACTATCTTAGTTGATTGTCTTTTCCCTTACGAGTCTTCTAACGAAAAATAGAGAGCTTTACATGGTTCATAAAACCACTGGTTTAAGTTTTTATCATTATCCATACAAAGTAAGAGAATGGCCAACAAACTCACTTTCTTTGCTCTGCTTCTTGAGTTTTGCAGGTGTAATGATTTCTCTTTAGACCATATAGATGCGCTTCTTGAATTTAGGAAGTGTCTGGAACGATACCGTGAAACCATCCTTGAAAATTCATAAGCTTCGTCCAGATTCGTCGAGCCTCACCGCATCTGTTGAATCTCGCCGTCTCCGTCCATCTGAGTCCAGATTCAGTTTGGTCAAATTCTCTCTTATTCGCCATCGATTTCATTATGGTAAGCGTTACACTGATTTTCGCTTCAATCATGGTTTTTGTTTCGAATTAGGAATTGGATATATGCGACGGATTTGACGTATTTGTGTTTGAATTTCTCCCTCATTTCTCATATAAGGTTTGTTGGAGTTTCGGATTCAAGTCGAGAATTGGATCGAACTGAGTTCGATTCTTGATAAACTTATATTATTGATATATCATGGTTTTTACCCCTTTTAGGCCATGATATAAGTCCGTTTTATAGAGTCTTTCTACTATTTCGTAGTGTTTTAGAGTCTTTTATAGGTTTTAGCACTTTTGGAGCATTATTGGAGATATTGGAGTTTTATGGAGCATTCTGAAGCAAAACTGAAGTCTGGTGACTAAGTACCCGATCAAAGCGTCAAGCATCGATCGATACCCCTTGGTATCGATCGACACCCATCGAGGAAGTTACAAGTCGCGACTTTTAATGAAGTTTGAAGAATTGCAGAACTTGCCCAGAAGACTTTAATATTTACAAGAAGACCCCAATTCGTCTTTAGACTATTTAATTAGGTTTTACAGCCACTTTGTTGGCTATGCTTTATTTTACTCTTGATTTTACTTTGGTTTTTGGAGAGACAACTCTGAACTCCTGTTTTTATTGATTTCTTTGATGATCTATTCAATCATGTTGTTTTCATTCTCCATGTCTGAGTAGATCCACTTTAGGTTCAGTGTTCTCATAAGGGTTTTCTCTGAATGCTAGGTTGATTAGTTTATTAGGATTCACCATCTGAATTAGTTCTTCACTTTAGGTTGTGTTCAAAGCTTGTTCTAGATTAGCTACCTAGAACATAGATCTTAGGATAATTGATTAGGCACGACAGTGCGATTAATTACATGATAGAACCTAAGGAGAGAAAAATAACTATTCGCAAAGAGATTTGGTTTAGTTGTTTTTTGAACAAATCAAACCTGATCTAAAAGCTGATTTAGACTTTAGGATTCGCAAAGAGATTTGGAATTCTAGGATTTAGATTTAGATAGTTTTCGCAACGATAGTTGGTTAATTATATTTTAGTGATTTGAGTTCAAGAACCGCGCTAAATCTGAATCATGTTAGTTAGTTTATCTGCATTCATTGATTCCCTGAGAAATACCCTGAATCTATATTTCTCCCATCGAATTTACAACTCTTTTTGTTTCAACTGAATTGCTTAGCTTGATTCTCATCTACATAATCTATTGTGTGTTTCTGTGAGTCCTTGTGTTCGACCCCTACTATACTGCAACTACTGCTTAGTACTTTTAGGGTATTAATTTGAGCATATCAAATTTGGCGCCGTTGCCGGGGACTCAATTCGCCATTAGATTTTAGTCTGAGAGTTTCGACTAAGTTCGTCGGTATCGATCGATACTACCTAGTATCGGTCGATACTCGTCGTCTTTTTTTTGTTGATATCGATCGACACCACCCAGTGTCGGTCGATACTCAACGTGTTATTGGTTACTTACGTGCTTTGCTTAGTGTGTTTCAGGAGTGAATTTGGAACGTGCAAACAGGAAAGCAAAGAAGCCAGCAGAGATGAACAACACGATGATTCTGATTCAGGATGCTGATGGAACTTTGAGAGACCAAGAGGGCCAGTTGTGCAACGAGAGAGGACAACGCCTGGATGGAGAGGGTAACATCATTCCACCTGCTTCTGTTATCGCTGGGAATATCATTGTCCCTGCAATTGCTGTGAATGCAGGGAATGCTGTGGCTGCTCGCGGTAGAACGATTGATGAATACAACAGGCCTGATTAGTTCTATGCCAATCGATTAGCGATTCGCCTTCCTGCTTTTCAGAGGGATGACTTTGAGCTGAAACCTGCATACTACACTCTTGTGGGTCAGCATATTTTTCATGGTTTTCCTCATGAACACCCTATGGATCACATTGAGAGGTTTGAGGATCTGGTTACAAGCATCAAGAGCAATGGAGTGTCCTATGATTACCTCTTCTGCAAGCTCTTCCCATACTCTCTTGGTGGAGATGCGACCTACTGGCTAAAGCAGTTACCTCCTGGATCACTGACTACTTGGGAAGAAACTAAGACTGCCTTCCTGAACAACTTCTATGATGATGCACGATCCGAGGATCTCAGGAACAAGATTTCTCAGTTTTCTCAAGGACCGACTGAGGCACTCAAGGATGCTTAGATTCGTTTCAAGTCATATCAGAGAGATTTTCCGCACCATGGTCTCACTCAGGTTCAGCTGCTGGGTACTTTCTACAGAGGAATCGATTGGAGGTATCAGATGGCTCTAGATGCTGCGAGCAATGGAAATTTCTACACGAGATATCCTGACGATGCCTATGTGCTTATTGAGAACTTGGTTTCTAGCAATAGTACCAAGAATGCAGACATGGAGCGCAAGAAGCAAGCTGGTAACTTGGATTGCAGTCAGATTGCTGAGGTGAATGCTAAGTTAGATTTGTTGATGGACAAGCAGCAGAAGGCTGTTCGTTTTGCTAAAAAAGATGGAGTGGAATTTGTCAACCATATTGATGGAGATGGATTTCAAGATCAAAGGTATCAATACCCACCCACACCACCCAAAACTTCAGAGACTAAGATGGTATCCATGCTTGAACAACTTCTTCAGGGACAGCAGAAGATGATACTAAACCTCAATGGGAAGGTGGACGCTATGTACACAGATCTGAATGAAAAAAATTGAGTCTCTCAGTATTCATCAAAAGACGCTGGAAACTCAAATAGCAGAAAATTTTGTGTTGACAGAAAATCTCTGTGTATCGATCGATACAAGGCAGCGTCGATCGACACCAGTCCAGACACCTCCACGAGAGGATCCAAAATCCCGTGTATCGATCGATACTCCTTCTGTGTCGGTCGATACTGAGGCGCATGTCGAGAAAGAACCAGAGATTGTCAAGGAGAGGGTGTACAAACCCAAATTACCTTATCCAATGCCTCCTAAGATGACAAAGAAGGAATGGGAGGATGCCAGATGCAAAGCTATGTTGGATAAGTTAGTTGTGGAGCTTCCTTTTGTTGATGATATATCTCTTGATGAGAATTCAAGCACCACTCTTGTGTCGACTGATACTCTTTTATATCGATCGACACCCGTCCAAGAATATGTCAAGCCCGTCTCGAAGGAGCAAGCATCGACCGATAACATCCCTGTATCGATCGATACTCACCCAGATACTGCAAAGGAGCTGCGTATGAGTGTTGACAGACTTCGCAAGCCTAAGAAGCTGAATCCTATTCCCCAACACCTCCGAGCCTCCATCACTCCAAAGCAGCTGCGTGGCTTTGAGAAGATGGTACGAAGGATACCCCACTCGTCCACTTTTGAAGAAGCTCTAGAGGGCTGGCCTCTGCTAAGTCACTTCAAAGATTGCAGAGAAACCCTGGAAGAGATCGAAGTACTCTTCATGAAGGCAAGACGCAAGTTACTACCGCTGAGGCAGTTGACCAAGAGGGAAGACCCATGCATATTCTCCGTTCCATGCATTCAAAGAGTCTCTCGTTGACTCAGGGGCTAGCGTTAATGTCGTGTCAAGGGCAATTGCAGAGAGATTGGGAGCTGATATTCGACCGCCCATGTCATCTATCACATTCGCGAATTGTTCCACCTCACTTCCATATGGTACAATCCCTGATTTGATGGTTAAAGTAGGAGACTGTCTGGTTCCTGCTGATTTTCATGTTGTGGAGATGAGTGCACAATCTCGTACGCAGTTGATTCTTGGAAGACCGTTCATGGCTACGGTTGGTGCCATTATGGACACACCCAGCAAGCACATCTCGTTCTCATACATTGACAAGGAGGTGTACTACAAAGCTATCCCTAGAGGAACTCCCACACGTGTCTCTTGCATCGATGTTGTTACAGATGAGACATTGGTAATTGATCTTTTGGAAGAGCCTCCTGACGAACCAACTGTCACCGACGTTCTAGATAGTCCTTCTATCATCACCAAGAAAGACGTCAAAACGTCTAACGGAAAGAAGAAGGTGAAAAGCAAGGGCGTGAAGGATGCTGCTTCTATGACTTTAATCCCTCAGAAGTATGATGGAGATTCGATTGAATACAAGGTGAAGTGCAAAGGTGCCTCGAAACCATTCTCTAAGGCTAGAGTTCTTCTTACTTCGGAGCTGAAAGAGAAAGGAAGGGAGTTTGTGGAGGGCATGATGAGCAGAACTCTGAAGCTGGCGATGTCAAATTGTGGAGCTTGTTTTGGAGTCAGCTCTCAAGTTTCTCCTAACTGATCATCCGCCAAGTCAAGCTACTGACTTAAAATGAGCGCTTGGTGGGAGGCAACCTACTGGTGAGTCTTTTTATTTTTTTTTTATTTTTCGTTTTGTGTTTGTGTCAGGATGAACAAGGAGCAAAACTCGAAATCGCCTGAGTGTCGATCGATACCCAATTGGTATCGGTCGACACCACTCGCGAATGAGAAGGTTCATCATGCCGACTTAATCCTGGTATCGATCGATACCAGGCCGTGTGTCGGTCGACACTCAATGTTCCAACACGGTAACTTCTTGTTTCTCACCATTCCATTTCGTTCTTTTGTTTCTTTCACCAACTCTAGGTTAGATAACACTGGGGACAGTGTTGTTCAAGTCTGGGGGAGGTAGTCGCTAACTTTGTTTTTGTTTTTCTTAGAGTCAGTCGTTTTTGAGTCATATATTGTTTTATTGAGTCAAAACTTTGTCTGAGATTGTGATCTTTTTCTTGAATCTTTTGATCTGACATTGCTTATAAGTGACCATTGTTACAGAATCAGCTCTAGATCGACTAATGAAAAATCCAAAGGCTGACCAGTTAACTAGAAGACACTCATGTTTCCAGCAAAGTTCCTTAAAGCCTGAGCCAAATTTTTGCACTTCATCGATGTGGTTAGTATTCATAGAGCTTGATTCCTCATTCATATCTGACAAAGGAACTCATGTGTTTGAAAGAATGATATTTCTCTCCCTGTTACAAGTTAATTAATAAGATGCATTAAAAGATGAGATGATTTTCTTCTGAGTAGAGGGTTAGGAAAATTTCCAACGATCCCATTATTCTACTTCAGAGGAAATGATCACACAAAGGATTGGAAGTATAACGCCCCGACCGCCCCTACCTGTGGGCCCCAACGACATCTCCCGGCCCGTGGGCCCCACCCTTGTCCGACGGCCGGTGCGTTAGTCCGGGAGGCTTGTAATACTTGTTTACTGACCCTGCAATCACCGCGTGATCTTTCCCCGTGTTTTGTCCTCACTCACACGATACCGCGAATCACTTCCCGGTAGGTCACCCATCCTTAAATTGCTCCAGCTCAAGCACCCTTAACTCTGGAGTTCTCTCTGGACAAGTTCCCGAAAAGATAAGTGCTATAACGCCCCGACCGCCCCTACCTGTGGGCCCCAACGACATCTCCCGGCCCGTGGGCCCCACCCTTGTCCGACGGCCGGTGCGTTAGTCCGGGAGGCTTGTAATACTTGTTTACTGACCCTGCAATCACCGCGTGATCTTTCCCCGTGTTTTGTCCTCACTCACACGATACCGCGAATCACTTCCCGGTAGGTCACCCATCCTTAAATTGCTCCAGCTCAAGCACCCTTAACTCTGGAGTTCTCTCTGGACAAGTTCCCGAAAAGATAAGTGCACTTTGGTGACATAGGTAGCCAAATCAATTCTTATAAGCCTCTCCGCATATACAAGAAACCGGGATGTTACAGGAAGAGAGGCTAGGATTTTCCTACGATGCCATTATTCGCCTACATACTTTGATACTTTGAGAGGGAAGAACCGGGGATTTGGTGGCAAACACCATCAATACTCGCGTCTCCTACCTTGATATGTATATGCATGATCTAAAAAGAAAAAAGAAGAAAACATAATAATAAATAAGTCTGGGGGAGAGAAATTGATACAAAAAGTGTGAAAAGGGTGGTTCCTTGTTATGATATTGTATGGGAATGAATCTAGAAGGTTCTTGGTATTAATCACAGCGATGAAACTGGCGAGGATAGCTTGATTGAACAATGCTGTGAAATAATGTGTGTAGTCTGGGAAGTTGAGAATGTCTACGGAGAACTACATGGTGGTTAGATCAAAAGCTGGTTAGGTGACATCTGGGTGCTTGGGAAAAGGGTCATTGCAACGTTTCAAGAACATGTGAGTCTCTATGTCTTCAAACCTCTTTCTCTGGTTTAGTTTTCTGTTTTGCTTGAGGGCAAGCAAAAGGCTAAGTCTGGGGGAGTTGATATATCATGGTTTTTACCCTTTTTAGGCCATGCTATAAGTCCGTTTTATAGAGTCTTTCTACTATTTCGTAGTGTTTTAGAGTCTTTTACAGGTTTTAGCACTTTTGGAGCATTATTGGAGATATTAGAGTTTTATCGAGCATTCTAGAGCAAAACTGAAGTCTGGTGACTAAGTACCCGATCAAAGCGTCAAGCATCGATCAATACCCCTTGGTATCGATCGACACCCATCGAAGAGGTTACAAGTCGCGACTTTTAATGAAGTTTGAAGAATTGCAGAACTTGCCCAGAAGACTTTAATATTTACAAGAAAACCCCAATTCGTGTTTAGACTATTTAATTAGGTTTTACAGCCACTTTGTTGGCTATGCTTTAATCTACTCTTGATTTTACTTTGGTTTTTGGAGAGATAACTCTGAACTCCTGTTTTTATTGATTTCTTTGATGATCTATTCAATCATGTTATTTTCATTCTCCATGTCTGAGTAGATCCACTTTAGGTTCAGGGTTCTCATAAGGGCTTTCTCGGAATGCTAGGTTGATTAGTTTATTAGGATTCACCATCTGAATTAGTTCTTCACTTTAGGTTGTGTTCAAAGCTTGTTCTAGATTAGCTACCTAGAACATAGATCTTAGGATAATTGATTAGGCACGATAGTGCGATTAATTACCTGATAGAACCTAAGGAGAGCAAAATAACTATTCTCAAAGAGATTTGGTTTAGTTGTTTTGTGAACAAATCAAACCTGATCTAAAAGCTGATTTAGACTTTAGGATTCGCAAAGAGATTTGGAATTCTATGATTTAGATTTAGATAGTTTTCGCAACGACAGTTGGTTAATTATATTTTAGTGATTTGAGTTCAAGAACCGCGCTAAATCTGAATCCTGTTAGTTAGTTTATCTGCATTCATTGATTCCCTGAGAAATACCCTGAATCTATATTTCTCCCATCAAATTTACAACTCTTTACTGTTTATTGCTTTTTGTTTCAACTGAATTGCTTAACTTGATTCTCATCTACATAATCTATTGTGTTTTTCTGTGAGTCCTTGTGTTCGACTCCTACTATACTGCAACTACTGCTTAGTACTTTTAGGGTATTAATTTGAGCATATCAATTATAACCCGAGAAGGAGAAGAAGAAACTCTTGATCTCAAGTTCGAGTGGTCTCCTTGTAAATAGAGTTCACAAGAAAGATTTATGTAGAACTTCAAAGAAGCATTCACTATAAAATTATTTATAAAGCATTATAAACTCTTTAGATTTATAAAGTCTTGTAATTCAGTGTTGTTCCATATACTAGGTAAGACATGGTTTAATTATATTCTTTTGTTCTATATTAAGTGATGTTTAAGGTTTTTACACATCAATTAAAAAAATTTGTGTAATACCATTTCTAACCCTTTTTAGCATTGATTAATTTTTGAGTTTTTGACTGAAAATTATCTCAATAATATAAGGACAAAAAGTCATATTATGTCAATTTTAGCATTGATTTATGAAAACATCACTTAATTGAAAAAAAAAAAATTTCTAAAACATCACTTAATATAGAACGGAGGGAGTAATGTTTTATAAATTAGCTCATAAACTTACAAAATTATATCGTCATCTCTATAATCTTCAAATATAAAAGTGTTTATATATTTTTAGACATACCACTTTAAAAGACGTAAAAAAAATATATTGCAAACTATATGTTTTATATGATTTTATATAGTTTCCAAAGACTTATAAAGATGATCACTTTTCAAAGACTTAAAATACCACTTTTAGTGTAGTTAAGTAGTCTTAGAGACACTTTTACAGTTTTGGAATACCACTTTTTATATATACCAATATTTCAACCTAAATATGATTATATGTTTTATATGGTCTTAAAAGACTTTATCATAATGTTTATAAAACTGAGACTATTTTACATGGTTTATACTAGAATGGTTTTTTAATATGGTTCCTTTGGCCGATGATTAAAGTGTGTGCCTGCTAGTTGCATGGGTTTGAGTTCAGTTAAATATAAATCAGAACGCTACCATTTTCTAAAGGATCGCTATGGTTGAGTGGTTAAGGCATGCACGTGCTAAAAAGGTGTTTCATGCGAGACTTCGAATCTCTTAGGCTCTCGGAGTATCTTTATTGGAGTCTCTTAAGGCAGGTTCTTATGTTTATTTTGCATTAAATTTAATCAGAGGACTAATTTTTAATAAGAAACGTTTCTTATTTAAGGACTTTAAGAAACATATCTTAGATACACGTGTTTTTTAGTGAGTAGAGAAAAGATTTGAGGAAGTTTTTTGTTTCTTTCTCTTTCTTTTTCTTTCTTCTTTCTTCCCCAAACAATTTCTCTCTCTTCCTCTTTCTTTTTTTTTCTCAAATTTAATAATAAAAAAATAACTAAGAATTCCATTGGGTATCTTGCATTCATGATGCTCTCAGGCGTTGAAGTCTGAATCTTTTTAGGCGTATAATTATTAGTTCAGTTAAATATAAATAAGAACGCTACCGTTTCCAATAAAGTCACTTTGGTCCAGTGGTTAAGACGTGTGCCATTGAAGTTTCTTTATAAAACTAATTTATATGATTTAGATGGATAGATTTATATGGTTTTATATAATTTTAAAAAGATTTATATAATCTTATAAGGATTTGACAAGATGTCTGAGAGGAATTTTCACAAAACTCCATATGGTTTATATGATTTTATATAGTTTTAAAAGGATTTTATTTTCACAAAACTCCATATATGGGTTTATATGGTTTTGCAGACTTTTAAAAGGATTTAAATGGTTTTATAAAGATTTAACAAAATGTCTAGTGGGAGTTTTACCAAAAACTTATATGGTTTACATGGATTTATATGATTTAACAAGATGTCTCATTGGTTTTATATACTTTTAAAATGATTCAAATGGTTTTATAAATATTTAACAAAATATATAGTGAGAGTTTCACCAAAAATCCATATGTTTTATAAGATATGAATTTATATGGTTTTGAAAATATTTATATAGTTTTATAAAAATTTAAAATGATTTTATAAAGATTTAACAAGATGTCTAGTAAAACACTCTTGGAGCATTGGCTTTGTCTACTGAACCACCCACTGATCACCTCATGGGGAGGCCTCCGCACGTGGAATCCATAGAAAATATGTTGGCTGATTGTAAAGCTTTAGAATGATATATAGTTTTATAAAAATTTATAAATTAACTTAATAAATAATATAAAACTTTTTAAAAACTTATAAAACCTTTTAAAAACTTATAAAATCTTATAAAATCTCATATCATAGTGGTTACTCTGTTTGGTTTTGCCGTGAAACAAAATTGCTCGGATAAAAAGAAAAAAAAGAAGTTTATATTATGATTTATGAGTTTATGAACAATATGATTCTGAATACACCAGTTGTCCTATAATCTAGTGATCATTTATTTGTTCACTTGTTATCTTTGGCATATCCTCCCATATTTTTTGAGAATATAGATGCAAAAAATGTTTATCTATTGGATTTGGCCGTTTGGTTAAAAATTATGATTCATGAGTTGTATAAACAGCTTTATAAGACTTTATCAAACATTGTATACTTTTTTGAAAACTTTAAATTTTCAAAACTATATAAAACCTTTTAAAATCTTATAAAATTAGTAAAATCTAGGTTTTACAATTAAAACCTTGTAAAATTTTTTAAAACCTTGTAAAAGTTGTTAAAATCCGCACAAAACATTTATAAAGTTCTATATTTTTTTTTTTTTTGTCAACAGTCTAAGTACCTAGAACGATTCGGAGATCCAAACCGGAGGTACCAAGTTTACATAAGTAATATTTGATGGGTAAACACGAGCACTCCGTGCTAACTTATCCGCCTTTGTGTTGTTTGCGCGTGGGATGAGTGAGATAGAGAAAAAAATAAACACCTCCTTGCTCTTCACGAATTTCTCCAAGTGTAATGTGAAAACCGGCCATTCCTCGGGTGTAAACACCATCTTCACCAGTTCGGAACAGTCCGTTGCAAAAGCTATTGCCGTCTTCTGATAAAAATTTATATTTATGTTTATCAATTATCATAGATCCCATTTGTCCACTTCTAATAAAATTTATTCCCTCCCACATCAGTTCTTTTTTCAAAGGTCTTAAAAAGATTTATAAATCCCAATTCTTCATGATTATTTGAGATTTTATAAGGTTTTAAAATATTTTAAAAAGATTTGTAAAAACCACTTTTTAATGATTTTACAAAGTCTTAAGAACTTTTAAAAGGTTTTATAGTCTATGAAATTTTTAAAACATTTTTATAAATCCTTATAAAACAAACACTTGTTAATTTTGTAGGTCTTTTGATTCAAGTTTTAAAACAAAAACAAAAACGAAAACGAAACATGAGTCAAACCGTGACATACTCTTAATTATGTCACATCCTTTTCTATTCACAAAACAAAAGGACGTGATCATGTATAATTAGACAAATCCAATGGCACGACAGGTGTCACAGATGATCTTCTCGTAATCCACTTTGGCTTTGGTTGTGATCTCGCCAAAGACCAGCATGACCATGTTGGTCTTGGAGCATGTCTCACAAGCAACTTTGCTGTCTGGGTCAAGGCAGGCATGGAGAACTGCATCAGAGATCTGATCACATAAATTGTGCGGGTGTCCCTCGTTCTTAGACTCAGATGTGAATAGGAATGTCTCCATTTGGCTACAAATAATAGAATAGAAACCAACTAACATGACATTTCCAGGGACATGTAGATGACTAATTGTTTACTATCTTATACCGAATTGAGTATGAATGTAGACAGTTTTTCCTCGAATCTGAGAGTGCTCTGAAGATGAAGCATAATATAAAACCATTGATATAGCCTGATTTAAGTCAGCCTGTAAATCAAATTAATGGTTCATCAAGAGACATCGCAAAAATGATATGAAAAACGGAAAAAATGAAGGAACCAACAACGACAAGAGTCACCATAGACTTCATAATTTAAAGCTTCAAAAACCGATTCGACATGAAGATGATTTCTGGTGAGACACTACAGTTGTTTGATACAGCCGTTGTAAAGTCGCTTAAAAATCTTTTGCCGGCGGCGAGGGTGAACTAGGTGACGATGATGGTGTGTTAACGATGAAGGTGAGTGAGGTCGCTGTTTTATCAACGGCGAGCGATGGTGAGAGACGGTGAGAAACTGCGAGCGACGGTGAACACCGGCGAGATCGTATCGTCGGCAAAATCACAGCGATGTGATATCCATATTTGAACAACCGAGCCTCTAGGTTTAATTCACACAGATTTATGTGATTTAAATTACGTTCAAACTAGAGGCGGAAAGAAATAATTTGTGACCTTGATAGACAATTGCAGCAAAGATGAGGCTTTGAAGAAATTCAAAGAGTACAAGTTGGAAGACGAAAACCAACTAGATAAGACTATCAAAATGGTGAGAAGTGATAGAGGAGGAGAATATAATGAACCATTTGATGCATTTTGCAGGCAACATGGTATTATTCATCAAACGACCGCTCCCTACTCACCGGAATCCAACGGAGTTGCTGAATGAAAGAACCGAACTCTCAAAGAAATGATGAATGCAATGTTGCAGGAATCTGGGTTAGCCCAGAACATGTGGGGGGGGGGGGGGGGGGAAGCGCTTCTAACCTCAAATTATATCATAAACAAAATAACGCACAAAGTCACTGGGAAAACTTCCTATGAACTTTGGAAAGGTAATGTACCTTCGTATAAATACCTGAAAGTGTGGGGGTGCCTGGCAAAAGCTGCAGTTCCACCTCCGTAAAAGGTCACCATCGGACCTAAGACGGTAGACTTTATTTTCATTGGATATGCGCATAATAGTAGTGCATATCGTTTTCCAATACACAAGTCAAATGTATCAGGTATTCATGTGAACAAGATAATGGAGTCAAGGAATGCTTCCTTCTTCGAAGATGTGTTTCCATGTAAGGATAGAGGACATCCTAAACGAACTCGAGATGAACGAGATGCTAACAACGAAGCAAGCACTTCAGGCACTTCTAGAAACGAAGAAGAAGAAGAAGAAGGAAAAAACTTTCGGCTCTGAGTTCATAATGACATTTCTCGCAGAAAGTGGTCCAGGAACTTTCATGGAAGCAATGTCTACACCCGATACACCTTTTTGGAAGGAGGCTTCTAATAGTGAAATCAAATCCATTATGCAAAATCATACTTATGAATTAGTAGACTTACCGCAAGGTTGTAAACTTCTTGGATGCAAATGGGTCTTCACTACAAAGTTAAAATCTGATGGTTCTATAGACAAGTATAAGGCCAGACTTGTGGTGCAAGAATTTCATCAAAATGAAATCCTTGCACCACATATTCCATTTTTTCAACACTTCTTCTTGTATGCATAATAAGTGTTGCATCGATTTCACCACAACTTGTATATTCCTCCTTATCTGCAATCCCAAATAACTTATTCTTGTATGCATCGATTGCTTTTCACCCTTAGCATTTTGTTAAAGTTCATTCGTTCATTGAGAGATCCCTTGCTATGAAGAACCCGCATCATTGAGATCATTCTTATCTCACAAACCTAACCCCTAAGCCAAATGAGTCTATTTGATCTATACTTTATATGCATGGTTCACTTGAACGGTTAATTGAATGTCTAAGGTTTGGATGATATGA